>CM030008.1:58864039-63664039 GCA_017639485.1 Pluvialis apricaria
ATGGCTGCCCTCCTGTTCCTCCAGCGCCGCCTCCGTGCCAGCGCTCAGCACCCACAGCTGGTCCAGGGCCAGGCGGAGCCGTGGGCGCAGGGTGGTGCCACGTCTGCAGAGAGGAGAGGCCGGCAGTGAGCTGGAGGTGGCCTCCTTGGGGTCCCCCCGGGCAGAGCCCTGTCCCCCGCCTGCCCGTGGGGCGGACATGGGTGCATCCAGCACCAAGGTGCCCCGGGGGCTGGGGCTGGTGCCAGGGTGTCCCTGCCCCGCTCCCAGGGCCAGGGCTGGGGGAAAGGCAGCTGGGCTCGCAGGGTCTTACTGCAACTTGGCCATGACCAGCTCCTGCTGGAGGAGGAGAAGGGCGCCTCTCGTCACCTCTTGCGGCCCCGGGTCAAGCCCACGGTCGCGCGCCACAGCACCGCCTCGGCCTCGCTGCGAGACTCCCTGCAGAGCAGAGAGCGGCGGGCATGAGAAAGGCTGCTGCTGCGGGGGCCCGGCCGTGCCCGCGTGTCCCCGAGCCACCAGGGAGAGCCCCACCTGGAGCCACAGCAGCAGTTGGCCTGGCCCCATCCCGCCCGGGGACAGGAGGACCCTGGCCGTGCCCCAAGGACACGGCCCAGGCAGCCACAGCAAGGATGGCACGCGGGCTGCTGGTGCTGGTGCTGCTCCGTGCCAGCACAGCTCCGTCCTGCTGTCCTCTGGTGGCTGTTGGCTCCAACTGACCAAGCACTGGGAGCCCAACGGAAAGTGGGCGGGCACTGGGGGGCACTGGGGCGGGGCTTCTCTCCAGTATGGCCGTCTCTGTCTGGCACCGGGGAGCCCAGAGCCGCACACAGCAGAGGGCAACCACCACCTCCCTCCACCTGCTGCCCATGCTTTTGCCTCCTGCACCCAGCACGCAGTCAGCCTTCTGGGCCCCAGGGGCACTTGGCCGCCTCCAAATGGGTCAGCTTGGGGTCGTTGCAGAGAGGCGATAAGGTCTCCCCTGAGCCTGTTTTTCTCCAGGATGTACAGCCCCAGCTCCGTCAGCTGCTCCTCATAAGACATGTGCTCTCCACCCTTCAGCCGTTTGGTTGCTCTTCTAAAGGAGGGCTTCTGGGGGTCCTGGCCTCGAGGCAGTCCCTGTGCCCGTGGTGGCCATGCGCTGGGCACAGCTGACACCATCTGGGAATGGTTGTTGGATGAAATGATGATGAGGTCATTCAGATGCAAAGGAACTGCTTTTTATTTCCTTAATAAACAAAACGATGAAAAACAATCCTCTAGCACACGCTCGGTAATGAATTGGTCTGCAAAACTGGAGCATTGAGTGCAGAAAGCTGCCAGACTGTGTCTATTCAGTTGAAGAATCTCCAGGCCGGGATGCCAGCTCCGTGTGAAGAGACAGGCCCTCACACGTGTCCAGACGTGGCTCTGGTGGATCAGCAGGCAGAGGGAGGCGAGAGACACATTCCCTTGCCAGGAGTGACCCCTGGCCAGAGGGGTGTTAGGAAAAAGACAGTCTCTCAGGAGCAAGGACCTCAAACCACATCGAAATTATCCGCTAAACCTGTACTTCGAGCCACGCTTGAAAACGAACCGGTAGCCAGTGCATTCCAAGAGCACGCTTTCCTCTTTGCGAAGGGCCCTGCAAGCCAAGGATGCTGAAACAGCACATCCTGAAATCATTAGCTCTAGCTGTGATAATTTGCGTTCCCATGTAGTGATGTGTCTAGCAACAATCCAGATTGAATGTACCAAATTCCTCGATAATTGCACTGAGTGCCACGTCAGAAAAAACAGGTCCCATCTTTTAGCCAATGTAGGTGGATATTTGTTTGGAAGAGCAGGTGTAACTTGGCTGTCTTCTTGCTTTAACAAGCCTTTTCCTTTCCG
Organism: Pluvialis apricaria; assembly: GCA_017639485.1. Classification (NCBI taxonomy): domain Eukaryota; kingdom Metazoa; phylum Chordata; class Aves; order Charadriiformes; family Charadriidae; genus Pluvialis; species Pluvialis apricaria. The sequence goes on from CM030008.1 coordinate 58,865,906, forward strand.
TTTCCCTTTTCCCTTCTCTTACGATGTACATATCTTGAGTTTGTAGCTCATCCCAAGTGCCTTGCAGTCACACCGTACGGAAGACATCAAAAACCTGTCCATCCCCTCCTGATTCCTCCTCACACCTGCCCCCACGGCCCACACAGCTATTTCTTTCCCGACATCTGGATTGCCATGCAGTGTGTGAATGCTGATTTTGCCTTTACTATTTATGGACTAAGAACAGCGTTTTTCTCCACTTTTACCTGGAATTGGAAAGGTGTTTCCCTACTCTTGGAGCAAGTAAAGACTTTGGAAAAGATTTACAAAAGAAAGTTGCAACACAATTGTGTGGACTCACCTGATCAATATGCATTAAGAGCGTCCCCGTAGCTACATGTTGGAAAACGCACAGTTTAGTGAGTTGTGTTCTCTGCCAGGGAGCTCGCAGGCTTGCTTCTCCTCCAAGGACGCGCTTTCAGTCTCAGTGCTCTGTGGCTGCTGCACAGGTATCTATGTGTTTGCTCTGCCAAGCAGAGTAAGTGGAGATCAGTGATGGACACCTGGCCCGGACCGGTGGCTCTCATTGAAAGCTTCCTGAAAAGTGCTCCACACCGTATTGATTAACTGAGCGGAGACGGGGCTTGCAGCATTGCGGGCTCGTGCCACGTCCTTCAGTGAGGATCCATTGAAAACCTTCCATCTCTTAGTTGCTATGGATGGATGATCGGTTCCTGGAAGTAGTAATTTTTGGAAACTGGTAATTCAATAGGTCCATCACTGCTCCAAAACCTCCTCTGATGTCACAGCAACAGAAAAGAGCAGCTTTTCCCTGAAGAGAAATGGCTGCTGGATCTGCGCCTTCACATGGGGCAGAGCAACAGCGGTCTAAGCCCAGGGTCTGCTCAATGAACCTGTTTTTTCTGCAGAGGGACAGGAGGAAAGGGAAATCATGTCCTCACTTGAGAATATATTTTTTAATTTGTGCATGGGTTTCTTTTTTACGCCAGACGCTGCAGGAAATCTTCCAGATGGAGATAACCATAGAAGCTGTCCAAAAGGCCATTAGGGACCAAGGGCCTCCGTTAAAAGTGGCTCAGACCCGTCTGGATGAGCGCATGCGGAGACCAAATGTGGAGCTGTGCCGGGACACTGCCAAGCTCCGGTAAGGCAAGAGCGTGGGGCCGGTGGGGTTCTTCAGGAGTCACGGGTCGTAGCATGCAGGCGCATCACCGGATGAGAAAATGAATCATGGTTTTTTTTTCCTAAATAGTCCTCCCATAAGTGCACTGCTGTAATCAAAAGCAATGAGCAGGTATCCCAGCCTTTGGGTGCTGGGAGAGCTCTGCACCCACAAAGGAGTGTACACCACGACCGGGTACAGCCTGATGCCACCCCATGAGGGGGCTGGATTCTTCCCACGGGGGTAAACCTCCTCTTCTCTCCTGCCTCCTTCCCGGCGGTTGGATGTGCTCAGTTTTGAAGGATAGTCCCTTCAAATGCAAGAGGAATGCAAGAAAGGGAGAAGCTTCTCCCTGCGGAGAAGCAGTAAGGGCTGTCCTCACCTGCCCTGGGGACACTGGAAATCCTTTCAAGGACACAGTGAGCTCTTTGGGATTGCACCCGAGGGGCTGTGGAGGAGCAGGCTGCCCTGAGTCCCCAGCAGCACCCCCTGCGAGGCACCCTGAACTTCACCCCTCCTCCTGGGAGCCCACTGGACAAGACTCCAGGTGAAGCCTTTTAAAAGCACGTAAAACCCAGCCCCGCAGCCTCTTTAGCATCTCCCACGCCATTGTTTTTCCCATCCTCCCCTGGTTTCCCATTCACTTTTAGCCTCTCCCCGCTGTCCTGTTTTCTGGGTGTGCATCTGTGGGCGTGGGGAGGACGCCTGCACAGGGAAATCCAGGAGGGGGAACCAACAAACCCACAAAACCAAACGGGAACAGGAAACCACAGCTGCTCATCCCTCTTCTTGGCGGCAAAACTGCTCTGGGAGAGGCGGCTGCGCATTGCCAAAGCCTTCGAGCAAACTTAACCGTGCCTCCCCGCTGAGGTCCGGAGGAGCTCTGCCCTCAGCTTTCCCATGCATCTGCCAGAAACAGGGGGTTCGAGTTAGTCTGAGCGTGCTGAAGAGGGAAATCCTGTGCCCAAGGGGCCCATCGGCGATACCAGGCTAGAAACCACCCCCATGGTGTTAACAGGACTGTTAACGAGAGTTTCTTGCTGCTTTCCAGCCTTGTCAATGAGGTCCACGAAATTGATGAGACGGTCCAGAGCCTTCAGCGGCGGCTGAGAGACACCGAGGACACCCTGCAAACGCTGGTTCACGCCAAGTCGGTCTTGCAGCATGACCTGGTCGTCAAAGCCAACACACTCTTCATCGACCAGAAGTGCATGGGGATGCGCAAGACCTTTCCCAGCACCGTGCGGCTGCTGGGTTCTGTTTAGGCTCAGTAGAACCCACATTTACTGTTGCGGGAGTGATTCCCAGTTTTGCCAAGATGCTTTGAAAATACACTATTAGACTTTCACTCCCTGATCAAAGCCCTGAGTAGAAATTAAATGATCACTTTGTGTGTTACATGGTCTACCAGGATTTATTTTCCTTCGGTTCTTCTCTTTCAACCGCTCTTTCACGGTGTGCCAAAAAGTAACTGAAAATATCCTCTAGGCGACTAAAAGTAAATCCACCCACGGGGATTCATTCTTAGCCTGTCAGTCTGTGATTTTAGGAGAAAAACTGTCGTGTCTTCCTCCTTTTGAGTGTGTCTGATGTGGAAAAAGCACCAGGTGAAGCCATGCCTCGTATCACCTCCCTGTCCTCCAAGGGCCTTAGCATAACTTCGAGGAGAGTCTGTTCCATGCCCTTCCCAGGCACAGAAGTGGGGCTGACAGGCTGGGGAGTTCCCAGGCTGCCTCCTTTCTACCCCTTTTAAAAATGGGTGCAATGTTTCCCTTTTTCCAGTCACCGGGGACTTGCCCTGACTGCCATGACTTTTCAAATACCACCTTCTTAGGGGAACACCCCTTAATTCCTTGGAGGTATTTCACCGGTGTTTCCTCTGGGCTCATCATTGTAAGACTTGAGGTGTCCCGCAGTGCAGCCAGCGCGTCTCAGAGCAAGAGGCTGCGGGCCCTCACTAGCACCTGTCCCTCTAACCTTGGCGTGTCCCCCCCCAGCTCGTCACAGGACAGCCTGATATTGTCCCCCTCTCCCTTCAAGCCTCTTTTAAAGCTCTGTCAATGAGCCTCCCTAGCTTGTGAGCAAAGACCTTCTTCCCGCTTTGAGACAGCTGAATCCCATCTCACGCCGGCAAGCCTGGTGCCGTGTAGGCCACCCCCTTACCGGAAAATCCAAAATTATGTCAGTGACAGTTTAAAGAAGGAATTTTGGTGGGTATTTTTTGGAGGGAAGGGCAAATGGCATCCTTTGAAACAAGCCTGGGCAAAGCTGCACAAGGCAAAGCCGCACAAGGCAAAGCCGGTGCCGCTGGAGCAGCGTTGGCCTTGGTGACGTCGCGGCGGGGTGTGCAGGCATGTACTGAAACAGGGGCTCGAGCACGGCGTGAGACCGAGGGCCTCGTTTCAGCCGCTGGCCCATCTCCCCCCATCCCCACAGAGTGCTCTGAACTCCCACTTGCTGGCTAATGCCTGTGATGGGACCACTGACGCGAGTGCGGAGCAGCCAGAGCCCGTGCTGCTGCAGGGAACACAGCTGTGCTTGCCAGGAGGAAGGAGCCACGCACACTTCTCTCCCTCCTGCTCCCGAGATTTACAGTTGTGGTGGCTGGATACCAAATTGCCTCGTCTCAGCAACAAAGCAGGACTAGTTTGGGGCTGGTGCGGGAAGAGGGGAGAGGTGATGGGGAGGGAGGTGCTAGTGCTTGGGACTCCCAGAGGTGCACAGGTCTCCTGCGGCGACTACTGCGGGGGAGTGTGTGTGAGGTTTATTTCAGGAGAAGAGCTGTGGCTGAGGAATGCGTGAAGGCTGCTGTACCGGAGTGCAGCCGTCCCGTCCACTCCCAGCACCTAAGTCCTCCCGCATTTTGGAAAATCTCACCCTCCATTTAGTGAAAAGTGGCTTAGTCCCACAGGATGTGGCTTTCAAGGGCTGCAAACTCCAGGCCAAGAGCCAGAAGCACCTTGCCATCGCCGCAGCAAACTGCAAAGGTGTCCCTTTCCTGGACACGGCCACCCTGCGTCCATCAGAGGCGACATTCCCTCTGCCGGGCTACACAAAGCGCCCCCGCCGGGGCCAGGAGCCCCCCCTGCTGCAGCAGAGCTCTCCGTCCTCTCCACGTCCCCTCCTTGCTGAGGCTGCCCCCCTCCCCACGCACCCCCGGCAGAGGAAAGCTCCCGGCCAGCCCTCCCCACGAGTCCCTCCTCTGCTCAGCACAATCCCCCGCTGCCAGCGCTGCAGCCGCGGGACACCGGCCGGGTCCTGCCCCGGCCGCGCCCCGGCTCCCTCCCGCCTCGCCCCCCGCGGTGTCCCCCGCTCCGAGACACGCAGGCACCCACCCACGCCCACGCGCGGCCGCTGCGGCCAGCGGAGCGGGGCAGAGCCGCCCCCCGGCAGCTCCCCCCTCCTCCGCGGGGGCTGCCCACGCCGGGGAGTCCTCGCTGGGGCTCCACGGGGGGGCAGCCCAGCCCGTGGGCTGTGTGTCTCGGCTGTGCCGTGTCCGTCCCCCAGAAAACTGTCCCCGCTGCCCGGCGGGAGGGCAGAGGCGGGAGCGGCCGTGCGTGTGTGCGCGTCCCGGGGCCGGGGCCGGGGCCGGGAGCGGCTCTCAGCCGGGGGCTCGGGGGGAGGCGGCCGAGTTTCCTTGCTCGAAGAGGATGGAAACACCTTTCTCATTCCTGGTTTAAGTGGAGAAAAACGCTGTTCTTAGTACATAACTAGTAAAGGTGAAATCAGTGTTCACACAGTTCATGGCAATCCAGGCGTCGGGAAAGAGCGAGCTGTGTGACCAGTGTGGGCAGGTGTGAGGAGGAATCAGGAGGGGATGGATAGGTTTTCGATGCCTTCTGTATGGTGTGACTGCAAGGCACTTGGGATGAGCTACAAACCCAAGATATGTCCATCATAAGAGAAGAAAAGGGAAAAGGGGAAAATAAAAAGGGAAAAGAAAAGGAAAAGGCTTGTAAAAGCAAGAAGACGGCCACGATACACCTGCTCTTCCAAAAAAAAATCCATCTACATTGGCTAAAAGATGGGACCTGTCTTCTCTGACGTGGCAGTCAGTGCACTACATTACAAATCAGACCAATTCATTACCGAGCCTGTGCTAGAGGATTGTTTTTCATCGTGCTGTTTCTCAAGGGAAAAAAAGCAGTTCCTTTGCATCTGAATAACCTCATCATCATTTCATCCAACCACCATTCCCAGATGGTGTCAGCTGTGCCCAGCGCATGGCCACCACGGGCACAGGGACTGCCTCGAGGCCAGGACCCCAGAAGCCCTCCTTTAGAAGAGCAACCAAACGGCTGAAGGGTGGAGAGCACATGTCTTATGAGGAGCAGCTGACGGAGCTGGGGCTGTACATCCTGGAGAAAAACAGGCTCAGGGGAGACCTTATCGCTCTCTGCAACGACCCCAAGCTGACCCATTTGGAGGCGGCCAAGTGCCCCTGGGGCCCAGAAGGCTGACTGCGTGCTGGGTGCAGGAGGCAAAGCATGGGCAGCAGGTGGAGGGAGGTGGTGGTTGCCCTCTGCTGTGTGCGGCTCTGGGCTCCCCGGTGCCAGACAGAGACGGCCATACTGGAGAGAAGCCCCGCCCCAGTGCCCCCCAGTGCCCGCCCACTTTCCGTTGGGCTCCCAGTGTTGGTCAGTTGGAGCCAACAGCCACCAGAGACAGCAGGACGGAGCTGTGCTGGCACGGAGCAGCACCAGCACCAGCAGCCCGCGTGCCATCCTTGCTGTGGCTGCCTGGGCCGTGTCCTTGGGGCACGGCCAGGGTCCTCCTGTCCCGGGCGGGATGGGCCAGGCCAACTGCTGCTGTGGCTCCAGGTGGGCTCTCCCTGGGGCTCGGGGACACGCGGGCACGGCCGGGCCCCGCAGCAGCAGCCTTTCTCATGCCCGCCGCTCTCTGCTCTGCAGGGAGGCTCTCAGCGAGGCCGAGGCGGTGCTGAGCGCGGACGTGCGGCTGACCCGGGGCCGCAAGAGGAGCGAGAGGCGCCTTCTCCTCCTCCAGCAGGAGCTGGTCATGGCCAAGTTGCAGTAAGACCCTGCGAGCCCAGCTGCCTTTCCCCCAGCCCTGGCCCTGGGAGCGGGGCAGGGACACCCTGGCACCAGCCCCAGCCCCCGGGGGCACCTTGGTGCTGGATGCACCCATGTCCGCCCCACGGGCAGGCGGGGGACAGGGCTCTGCCCGGGGGGACCCCAAGGAGGCCACCTCCAGCTCACTGCCGGCCTCTCCTCTCTGCAGACGTGGCACCACCCTGCGCCCACGGCTCCGCCTGGCCCTGGACCAGCTGTGGGTGCTGAGCGCTGGCACGGAGGCGGCGCTGGAGGAACAGGAGGGCAGCCATGAGGATGGGAGCTCCATCATCCTCAGCTGGCCCAGCGGCTCCTGCGTTGCCACTTTCGGGTGAGTCGTGGTGCCGTGTGCCATGGCCGGGCAGGAGAGGTTCCCACCCGTGCCCACGGCATCCTCTGCCCTCCGTGCAGAGCCTGGGCAGGGAGCGGGCAGCACGCCGGCAGGGAGGGATAGGGGCATTTCTGCGTCCTGCATGCCCTGCTCACCTTTTGGTGCCCAGCAGGGAAGGGCAGAAGCAGCTGCTGGGGCAGGACAGAGGCAGCCAGGGCTTGGGCAGCGCCTCTGTCCTGCCCCACGGGGCTTCGTCCTGCCCCTGTGTCCTTCTCCACGGGGCAGGGCTGTGCAGGTGCCCGACACTGCCCACGGGCTGGGGGGGCAGCGGGGCCTGACGCTGTTTCTCCTCTCCTTCTGCAGCTCCCGGGCGCTGAAGGAGCTGTGGGTGGGCACACTGCTGGGGTAAGCCGGGGGGATGCTCCAGGCGCAGCTGTACGGGGGAACACAGCTCCCCAGCTGGGGAGAGGTGCCCCCGCGGCTGTGGGCGGCTGTCGGGCAGAGCTGCCTGAGAGGAGAGCAGAGGCAGCTTGGGCTTGACCCAGCTCCCTCCCTGTCCCTTCCCGGTGCACAGGACACCAGAAGGAGCAAAGAGGGCCCGGGTGACCCAGCTCCCATCCATCAAGCACCTGGAGAAGGAGCTGAGCCGCCGCCATGCCGTGAGTGTCTCTCTGCTCTGGGCTGTGTCCCTGAGCACTGGTCCTCTACCGAGCAGCAGAGGCATCGCTGCTCACCTTCCTCCACTCCTTCTCTCTTGCCCAGTGGAGGACATTCAGCGCCAGGAGCCTGGAGAGGCTGCTAGAGGGCCAGGCAAAGGTGAGAATGGCCTTTCCCCCACCCCTGGCTGTGCCGGGATGTGCGGTGAGTGGGGTGAGCTTGTGCGGGAGGGAGGGAGGGAGGGAGGGTCCTGCTGTGCCACTCGGGGAGTGCAGGGGATCAGGAAACCACCAGGAACGCGGGCACATCCTTGCTTGGCAGCGCTGGGAGGAAACCTGCTGCGTGGGGCAGAGAGCCCGGGAAGGCAGAGGGTCCCAGCTCTGCCACTCTCAGGCTGCTGGTGCCGGGTGGCAGCTCGCCGGTGGCCCTTTCTGCTGCGGGGCTGCTCTCTAAGCGCTTCTGGTTCTTGCAGGATGATCCCAAGGGAGGGCCGCCGCTGGCCACATCTGTCAATGAAGGAGGACTGCACCGCTCTTCGGGTAAGTTTTGGAAAGAAAGGCAGGGAGGGCCGTTTTTCTTCCTGCAACCGGCACGTCTGCAGAACTGAGGATGCTGCTGCCCTTCGCCCTTCGCAAGTTGGTGCCCAACACACTGCGGCAGGAGAGAGCTGAGCCCTTGGGACCCTTCAACAGTGCGGAGCGCTCAAGGTGCTGCCTGCCTCAGCTCCATGCCCAGAGCCGGGTGGATGGGTCCCCGCTCCTCGAACGGAGCCAGGAGGAGCTGTTCTCACTTGTCCCTTGAGTGTCCCCATGCAGGTGTGGCATCCCGAAGGAGGACGTCACCTGGAGGAGCAAGGAGACCACAGGGCAGCGGCTGCTGGACGTGGTTCTGCAGGGACACGGAGCCTCTGCTGCTGCCCACGGCTTGGAGGAGGGCTGGGCGAGGGCTGGGCAGGGCTGTCCTGGTGGCAGAGCGGCTCTCCGGAGCATCCGAGCTGGAACCGCTGAGCCGGAGCCACGGTTCCAGCTGCTGGCTCCCTGCCCGTCCTGCCGCACCGCGCTGCAGGCAGGGCAGGGCAGGGCAGGCTCCGGGAGCGCTGGGCTGGTGGTCTCCATTGACGGGCTCTTGCTCTGTTTTCCTTTGCAGCGGGAGGGAGCAGCAGCAGCAGCAGCAGCAGGAGGAGGAGGATGAGGGGGCTGCCCTGGCCCTTTGCTCTGCGGCGGACCCCGTCCGCTGCCCAGGCGCCCGGGCAGGCGGGCTCCGGCTGCAGCAGGGCGCTCTTTGGACAGCCCCTGGCTGCCCTCTGCGGGGAGGCCGTCACGCTGCCCCAGCCCATCCAGGTAAGCCAGCCTGGAGAGGGGGTCCCCAGCCCTCCCTCCGGCTGCTGCGCAGAGGAGCTGGGTGTTCCCAGGCGCTCTGGGCATGGGGGATTGGGGATTGGGCTCTTCACCTCCAGAACACACTCCTGGTCCCAGCCCCCTTTGCGGGGAAAGGAGCCGGATCTGGGGCAGTGCACAGGGCACCGCTCTTGGAAGGCATCTTCTCAGCCAAGCAAGTGTCCTCCCGCCTCTCCTGCAGGACCTGCTGGCTATACTGCATCAGGAAGGACCATCGACGGAGGGGATATTCCGAAGAGCTGCCAGTGGGACATCGCTTCGGGAGCTGCGGGAGGCCCTGGACAGCGGCGCGGACGTCGACCTTGCAAGCCAGCCTGTGCTTCTGTTGGGTGTCATCTTGAAGGTGAGCACTTCTGACCTGCAGCTGGAAGAGCTCCTGGCTGGCCTGGAGTGTTCAAAGGCTCACCGGGAGCCCTTGGCATTGCAGGACTTCCTCCGAAGCATCCCCGGCAAGCTCCTCAGCATTGACCTCTATGAGGACTGGATGCGAGCCATGGAGAGGACAAGCAGGCAGGCAAAAGTGGAAGAGCTGAAAGCGTAAGTGTGGGCAGAAGCCTGCCTGTTGAGCAGGAGCCCTGACCGCTGCCTGAGAGCACCTGGAGAGCTGCGCAACACAGCCGCTGCCTCCCACCTGCCTCGGGCAAGCTTCGGCGACGGCTGTGGGCAGCATCTGCTTTATTGTGGTTGTGTTCCCGTTCCCTCAGGGTGGCCGAGAAGTTGCCTGCAGCCAATGTCCTCCTCCTGAGGCGGGTGCTCTCCCTCCTCCAGCACATCGGGCACAACGCCTCCACCAGCAGGATGAGCGCCAGCAACCTGGCCATCTGCGTTGGGCCAAACCTGCTGAGCCCAGCCAACGAGAACACGCTCACGCTGGAGGCCATGGTGCAGGTGACAGAGAAGGTACGCTGGATTGAGCAGCTGGCTGCAGCCTTCCCGGCCCATGACAGCTTGGCTGTTCAGAGGTCCCTGGCTGCCTCCTCTCAAGCAAATTTGGTGGGGTGACTGCCTGTAGGGGCAGCCCCACAGCCACAGCCTTCTGCACAGAGGCAAGGGTCAGGAGCGGGAAAGGCGGCTTGACACGTTTTCAGCCACCTGCCCTGAAACCAAGGCTGTGATGTGCGCAGGTAAACGTGCTGGTGGAGTTTATGATTGAAAACCACTGCGAAATCTTTGGGGAAGAGATGGCTGGCCTTCCCTGTCCCTCAGCTGAGGAGTCGTCACTGCCCATGGACAGATGCACAGGTATGAGGAGGGACTGAGGGTTGTCACAGCCTGAGCTGAAAGCTGCTGTAGGGCATTGGTGTGTTTTGCTTTAGCTGTTGTCCACTTCCAACAAGTCACTTTGCTGCACGTGCTTTTGTTTTCCAGAGCTGCTTTCTGAAGAGGAACGTGGCCCTGCAGGCGACGCAGACATCGAGCACCAGGCAAAGGGCTGCCTGGAGGCATCACCCTCTCTACTCGTGCTCCGGGAAGCAGAAGGGGCAGATATGGAGCCAGGATTGGAAACAGCAGAGGTATGGCAGGTCCACAAAAGCTGGGACAACGTGTCTCGTGTCAGAGGGTACTTCCTAATGACTCCAAGGAACTGCTGTGTCTCTTCCCGGCATTTGATCACTTGTGGCTTTGTACTGGCATTTTTTATCCCCCAGAATGGTACATTGTAAGTGAAACTGGAAAGGTTCTTTCTCCAATGCATTAGGCACGTGCTTAGTCAAAGGAAATAACTACATAATACCTACAGAAAGACATATTCCAAAAGCAAAGCCTCCCACTGCTGAAGGTGGTGTTGCACCAAAGGGATATCTGCAGATTGCTGTTTTGGGAGGGCACAAGAAACCACAGCAGAATAAAGCGGGCAAGCCTTTTCTTGCCCAGAGGGGGAACGCAGGCTCCCTGCTGAATGCGCCCCCCCAAATAAGCAGAGTGTCACACTCCCGTGTGAACACTGTGTCCCAAAGTGAGGCCCTTGGAAGAAAGGGCTAATGCCAACCAGCCCAAGGGATCTTCTCTAGAGAGCGAAGGGAGCACTTTGCCAAACAGTCGCTTTCTACTCCAGGGCGTCCCTTGCCACCTGCTAACGCCAACATTTCTGGTTTAGGCATGCGCCGCTTCTGCCTCCAACCATCCCGGAGACCATGGTAGACTCTCTCGGATGCCCAGAAGACAAACAAAATACACTTTCAGAGGAAAGAAGGTAAAATGAGTGAGCTTTGGTTGAATCGAGAACTGCTTAATCCCGTTGATGCCAGCTTTACCTGTCTAATGCCACTGTGGGATGGAAAGGTTTGCAGGCTCCCCCCAGGATACCGGAAACAGAAGGAAACGGAAGAGACCAGAGGACTTGGAAGAGGAGATGGAATACCAACAAGAAGAGAAAAGGAAGAAGACAGGAAGAAGACGGGGACTGAAGAAAAGAAGAAAGGTCCAGACGGTGAAGAAGCCCGGGTGAGTACCAGGCTCTGCTGCCCATCTTTCCCAGCTCCTTCAGCTGCTCTAAGTCAGTCCAAGTGGCTGGCAAGGGACGGCGAGGGATGGTGCGGCGCAGGGTTTGGAAAGAAGTGCATGGCAGCTCCCCAGGGGCTCCCGATGGAGCCCTGCTGCGTGGCACAGGGGCACTGTGCATCTCTGCACACGCGCAGTCTCTAAGGGCATTCCCCATGGGGACACGGCGCCAGAGCCATCCCCTGGTCAATGCCAGCAGTAGCTCTCCCTGCTGGGCCAGAAACCATTCCTTGTCAGCTGTGTTTGCCAAAGGAAGGGGAACCAAGTCCTGCCTCCTCCCGCCTTTGGGGGTTTACCAGTGCTTTGTGACTCTGTCCTTGTAGGTGCCGATTCCCTGTTAGTGGCTGAACCCCTGTGACTCCTGGGCTCCCGCACGCGATGTTCTCAATAAAAGGATCTTTTCTCTCTTGATACAGTTGTGGATATAGCGTATATATTTCTTTACTTTCTTTTAATGATGTTGTTGATATTTTCATTAAAGTGGCTTAGTTTCTTTTTTAAACACGTGTGTGTCTCTTCTCTCTCATCCATCTCTCCCTGCAGGCAGATGCTCTCCCTTCTCTGAAGGGCAGAGAAGTAAAAGAGAACATCGAGCGTTTGCTTCGGTGGCCAGGCTGCCCCAAAACACCACACCTTGCCTTCCCAATTTGTGCCTACTCAGAATAGGGGACGCTTCTCTTACTGTAAGAAAGCACAACAGACTTGTTCTGAAGGCTTCCTACAAACGGACACCTTTGAAATATGGGACTCCTTGAAGACACGGCTTGTCCGATAGCGGGTTCCCTTGTTCCTGGTTGGCAAACTGAAAAGCCCAATGCGGTCAGGCTGCCAAAAGCTGAGCGGCTGCTCTTGAAGAAAATGCCCCTTGGTTTTAAATAGCCAAATGTGGCACGCTTTTGAACACCTGCTCCACACCACTGTTCTAAAGAGCAGTAACACCCTCATGAAGACAAACACAGGCAGTGACTATTTACAGACAATCTCCAGGCGTGCAACCCCTTCCCTGGGGAGAAGGGACGTCCTACTAATATAAACAACTGATGTAAACCAGTCTTTCCCTGATTTCAATATCCCTGGGTACCTGAGACGTTGCCTGGGGACCTAACTGAGACCCTCGGTCCCTGGAGTGGCAGCTGGAGGACGGGTAGGTCAAAGCACCCTCGTGGGAGCCCTGCAGGGCTTCCTACATTGGCCCAACGGGCACCTTCCCTTGTCACGCAGAGCATCTCAGGGGCTGCACGAGGGACGCTCGGGAGAGTTCCTGGCAAAGCTCTGCAGAAGAGCTTGTCTCCCCACCTCTGCCAGGGCCTTTCTCAGCTCTGGGCCCTCCCCAAGGACAGCCCCACCAGGGGGCTGCCGGCAGCACTGCAGAAAGCACAGGCAGCAGCCACAGCAGGCAGCACCGCGGGAACGCGGGGACCCCGCAGACCCTCCCGGGCTCTCCAATCCCAGCCCAGCCCAGCGTGTGCCACTCGCTGCCCAGAAGAGTGGGGTTACGGCCCTTTTCCCAAATGTTGAATTTCCCTTCGAGCATGGACCACGGGACCCCACCCTGTTTCTCCCTCCAGTGTGAAAAAACCCAAAGGATACTTTTGCTAATGTCTCTGAATTTCTGTGTTTTACCTGAAAAGGGCAGGTTTTTAACTCTCTTTTAATCACTTCTACTTTAATCAAGGCATTGCTCGGTTTCAACAGTTTAACCTGTAGTGCGCTCCCAGAATGGTAAGACCCGATTATTTATAATTTATGCCAAGGAGTGGTATGCAGAGAGCCTCTTGCTTAGACTTAGTGCTGTAACACCCAAGGCCAGCTAGCTCGGTTATTTGCCCCGTTGGAGGGCCAGACGAGGAAAAGCGTAGAGGGGTCGCACCTGCGGGGAGGAGCGGACAGGACAGGTGACCCAAAACTGACCAACAGGTATTCCATCACATCTGCCTCATGCGCAGTAGAAAAGCTGAGGGATCAAAGGGTCAGTGCTCTTTCTTCAATGGCCGGCGTGCGAGGAGGATTCTGTCTGTCCGTCTGCCTTTGATTCTGGTCCGCGCATCCCTGAATCCAGAACCCGAATCCAGTTCCCATCCATCGCTGAGTCCACTCTGGGACTTTCCCAGTGCCGGACGGTGACCTGATCTTCACCCTGGGAGCTTGATACGATTTTGTAGATAGTGTCTATATTTCATTATTTTCTTGTTTATTATCTTATTAATTTATTCATATTTTCATTGAAGGAGGGTGGTTTTTGTGCAAAACTTGTAAGTCTCTTTCTCTGTCTCCCTTCTCTCCTTGGAGAGAGAGGTGGGGGAGAGCATCTTTCATTCGTTTCACTGGCCAGTCTGGCCCAAACCATGACAACCTGGGTCGCAGCAAGCCCAAGCACAACTACAGGCTGGGCAGAGAATGGATTGAGAGCAGTCCTGAGGAGAAGGACTTGGGATTGTTGGCTGATGAGAAGCTCAACAGGAGCCGGCAACGCGTGCTTGCAGCCCAGAAATCCAACCCTGTCCTGGGCTGCATCAAAAGAAGTGTGGCCAGCTGGTCAGGGGAGGTGATTCTGCCCCTCTACTCTGCCCTCGTGAGACCCCACTTGGAGTACCGGAGTTCTCAGTAGAGGAAAGACAGGGACGTGTTGGAGTGGGTCCAGAGAAGGGCCACAAAAACCATCAGAGGCACAGAATGCCTCTCCTGTGAGGAAAGGCTGAGAGAGTTGGGGCTGTTCAGCCTGGAGAGGAGAAGGCTCTGTGGTGAGCCTTCAATACGGAAAGGGGGCTTATAAGAAAGATGGGAACAAACTTTTTAGCAGGGCCTGTTGCCACAGGACAAAGGGTAACGGTTTGAAAGTAAAAGAGGGCAGGTTTAGATGAGGTATAAAGAAGAAATTTTTTACACTGAGGGTGGTGAAACACTGGAACAGATTGGCCAGAGAGGTGGTAGATGCCCCATCCCTGGAAACCCTCAAGGTCGGGTTGGACGGGGCTCTGACCAACCTGGTCTAGTTGAAGACTTCACTGCTCGTTGCAGTGGAGTTGGACTAGATGATCTTTGGAAGTCCCTTCCTACTCAAACTACGATTCTATCAGTCTATGCCTTTCTGACATGCCTTTTCTGTGTTGAACGTGGTGAATTCAATCTGCTGATCAATAGCCCGCTGAGTTCAATAGACACCTCTGATTTTTATCCTTTGGCTCCAGAGCTACATGCAACCTCCTGTCACCGGTATTAGTGCAATTAATGCAGATAATCTGCTACCTGCTATCTAATAATCTAGGCTGCCTGCTAGCTAACAGTCCATGCAAGAGTAACCCAATCCGATGTTACACCTACCAGCACAAGGAAGAGATGAGACGTTCACATGAAAAATGAGACAATGACCCATCTGGAGCTGGAGAAGTGCCCCTGGGGCCCAGAAGGCTGACCGCATGCTGGGTGCAGTAGGCAAAGCATGGGCAGCAGGTGGAGGGAGGTGATGATTGCCCTCTGCTGTGTCTGGCTCTGGGCTCCCCGGTGCCAGACAGACACTATCTGGCAATCCTGATATCTCCCGGCAGCAGAGGGAACCAGGTGCGCTTCTCAGAGACGTGCAAAAAAAGGCAAGAGTCGGTGTTGTAACAGCACGGCCCTGGGAGAGTCCGGAGAAGCCGTGTCCCTTGCGCTGATGGGCAGCGGGCACCCGTTGGGCTTCTTTAGCACTCAGAAACAGGCAGTTCTTTTGACGTGACAATTACCCAAGATCTTGCAAGTCTTCGCCAGTATAACTTCATTGGATTTCCACTGGAGGTGTCCCAAATAGGGCTATGAGTGCACCTCTCCTGCCACCCAGCTGCCGGCAGGCCACTGCTTCTCATAAAGGTGGCAGGGACTGCGGCAAGTGCATGCCTTGAATTGGAGACATCTCAAAAGCTTTCTTTAACCTTGCTGCACGCATTACATCTGCTATGTTAAGGTGGTGGGAACCTGAGCTTGCAGGTCATGAGAGGGTATGGAGAATGAGTCTCGTGCTCGTACAGGAGCCAGAGCAGCCAGAGCCCTGCTCTGCAGTGGTGGCACTTGTTCCCTGTGCAAAGGGCTCCCCACTCGGGCGACGTCATGGCCACCTCACGGGGGTCGCTCAAGGGCAATGCTGTCAGGCTCCCAGGGCTTGCTTTGTGTATGGCTCCCAAGGAAGCCACTGCAGGCTCCCTGCCTACGGAGCCACACAGGCAATGTGCACAGCTGTGGAGGGTGACAAGTCATTGCCATTGCCCCAGCGCAGGAGCGCAGACAGGAGGGGGAGACTTAGCTACAGAATCACTGAAAGCAGAGCCCACCGCCTCAGCTCCTCAGCAAAACACTGCCCGACTCTGGGGCAGCTGAGCAGTCAGCACCCTATGCCCGCCTTCCCCCCAAAACTGATGCACAGGCAGCCTTTCTTCAAACACACCATTGATTTATTGACAACTTTGTACAAAGCAAAGCGCCCAGAAGGAACGGACGCTCCCAAAGAGGCACGGGCGGTCTAGGGGACACAAACACAGCTGCGCATGAGGAGCTCATTCACTGTCCGTGGAAGAGCAGTCTTGTGAGCCGATCCTGCAGTTTGTCGCACTCACGCATTGCCTTGGCGTGGGCAGCTGGGTCCTGCTCCAGGTGCTGGAAGAGGTTGAGCGGCTCTGCCATTTGGAAGGCTGGGGGCAAGATGATGTCCTGGGGCATGTTCTCATTGCCAAAGAAGAAGTGGTCCAGGTGTTTCTCCTCCAGGCAGCTGCGCAGGTACCACAGCATATCCTGCAGCCGCATCAGGAATTCCCTCCTGCTCCAGCTTGATGGGGGTATGGTGTTGAGGAGGTGCATGGCAACCGTCTTGAAGATACAGGTAGAAAAGCCTGTGCCCACCAGGATACCAGCAAAGAGCTGCAGGCATTGGAGGTGGAAGGCTTCATGCGGGGCCTGCCTGGCAATATGCCTGAAAAACTTCACCTCTGCCACGGCGTAGCTCTCTGCCCACGTCGTGCTTGGGGTGAAGATGGCCTCTGTAGTCTGGCTGCTCAGGAAGATGTCCGAGTCGCCTTGCTGCACGCCAAACACCATCTCAACAAAGAGGCTTCTCCCGGAGGCATTGGTCAGCTGGAGCTTGCACGAGCGGCTGGAGGGCAGCACCTTCATACCGTAGTGATGGGACCAAAGCATCTCCCCCCAGGCTGACCTCACCAGGTCCTGGAACCACTGGGCAGTTTTCTCCACATCTAGGTAGGAGCCAGTGCAGAGGGTGCCTAGGAGGCTGGCAGCTGGATTCCTCCTCAGCGCCTCCTCGGGGTGGTGGAGGAAGCACAGCGTGTTCTTCACCAGCTGCCCCCTCGTGCAAGTACACTCCAGCTCCACACGGACACGGGAGTCCTTTGGCACCTCCCCCGCAGTGCCCAGCTCCAGGCAGAAGGTGTGCCCACAGGGGGGCTTCAGGGGCACAAGCAGGCGGTAAACAGCATCACACCCACGAGGACTCCAACCTTCAAAGGCACTGCCCACCGCGATGGCTGGCTGCAGCACCGGCAAGAAACTGGTTGCCAAGCACTCTTGGAGGAAAGCAAGGAGGTCGCCCACCAGCTCCTCCACCACCCGGCTCCTGTAGGCCAGGTTCTGCACTGACCACCGGATGCGCTTTGCAGAAGTCCTGAACAGACACCTTGCATCATCAGAATCGTCTCCTCCACTTTTCTCCTCCTTGCGCCCGGTGTTGCTGCTGCAGCTCTCCTCTTGGCTGCTGCTGGCTGGCTGACGGCTCCTTCTCCTGAGCCGCCAGCAGAGCCCGAAGAGCAGGACCAGGACTCCAGCAGTCGCCCACAACTGCCACTGCTGCAAGGCAGCGAGGAGCAGGTCTCCCCAGGCAAAGGCGCTCTGCTCCAGCTCCTGCAGCAGCCGAGCCATCTCCTGCCTCAGCTGCTCCGCGCGCTGCTGTACGCGCCCGCACGTGGCCTCACCCAGCTCATCGCAGACCGTCTGCAGGAGCTGGATGATGCTTTGCACAACCAACACGAAGAACCTGGTTGCATCCATGACCTGCCGGAGGAGGCAGAGAAGGGGTTCAGTGGGGCTGGGCGGGAGGGAGCTGGGGGCGGGGGGAGAGGGGACGGGAGCCGCAGGGAGCTGGGGGCAGGTAGGAGAGGGGGCGAGGCAGCTGGGGGGCAGCAAGGACTGCGCCCAGCCCTGGCGGCAGCACCGTGCCCGGCCCAAGGCGCTCCCGCCAGCGGCCGGGCCCTCGATGCAGGATGAGAACCCACCCCCCCGGGGCCCGCGATTCTGCCCCGGCCCTGGTCCAGCCCAGCCTCCCCCCGCCCGCGCTCTCACCTCTGGCTCAGGCCGTACTGGGGCAGCGCTGCCTGCTGGCGCCTTTATAGCTGCCCCCATTGTGACACATCCCCTGTGACGTCATGAGCGCCAGAGCGCATCAAAGGCACGCCTGCCAACCAGCCAGGGAGAGCATTGAGAGGAAGATGCTGCTGCTTTTGGCAGAGGGCTGCTGCACGGGGATTTCCCTTCCCTTCCCTTCCCTTCCCTTCCCTTCCCTTCCCTTCCCTTCCCTTCCCTTCCCTTCCCTTCCCTTCCCTTCCCTTCCCTTCCCTTCCCTTCCCTTCCCTTCCCTTCCCTTCCCTTCCCTTCCCTTCCCTTCCCTTCCCTTCCCTTCCCTTCCCTTCCCTTCCCTTCCCTTCCCGTGTCCCGCATTCTCCCCTCTTTTTCCCTGCAGTATGAGCTCAGGTGAATGCCATCGGCTTCTCCAAGGTCGATCCACCATCACAGAAGCCAAAACCTTGAGTAGCAGCCATGCAGCCTTGCATTCACCTGTTCAATTGGCCTCCTCCTTCCTGAACTCCTTCCTCTGACTGGGAGGATAGAGGAGAACACCACCTGTGCTCCTCATCCTTGGCACATTGCTGCGAGCAACATGCAGCTTCTTTGGATGGTTCTAAGTTGCCTCCTCACAGTCAGGAGAATCACAGGATTTAATGCCAACACCTCTACAGCTAGGATCTCAGTTATCAACTGGAAAACCTCAGCGCTGAAGGCAGCACTGAAGTTTCCAGGCTCTGTAGCTGCAGAGGAAAGCATGGAAATATATCCCCTCGAAACCTCAAAAGAATGGAATAATCCAATTTCAAAGTCAATGTAAAACTTGTGATCACCTGTTTCTTTGGGTCCCCCAGATGTTGTGTTCTGAGTGACTCCATTTTGTTAATACCATCCACCAAGTTTTGTAATTTGTAGTTGTGCATAATCTCCATGCACATGTGTGCCAGAGGGAGAGAGCCTTGTTCTCTGTGCTTCTTCCCGTGGGATGATTCCACGTTTCACAGTCAAGGAGGAAAAGTAGATTAGCAGGACATTCTATGATTTGCCATGAAAAATGCAGTGTGGTGATATTTGAAGCGCAGCAGGCTTGTTCTTCACAGAGATACTCAGATAGCACAGGGTGGTAATTGTAGAGAAAAGTTAACTTGCTAATAGCAATCATTTTGTCTTGTTTGTCAATGATTAGTTATGTAAGTTTGTTCTCCCCTTCAATGCCATACCAGTGCATCAAGGTGACATGCCACATGTGCATAATTATGGCCAGTGTTATTTCCAGACCCTGATCTACAAAACGGAAAATGCCACTTATTAGAAAGTCCACACAGTCAAAGAGGCTTCTTTCATTTCTCTACACGTTTGCTGTTCTCTTTTGATAGGCACAGTGTGTAAGAAGCCAGTGGGAAGCAAACATTGCATTCCCAACGTGGCTTCTCCTTTCTTCATTAGCTAAATCAGGTGCATAACATTGTCTGTGTAACTCAGAGAGAGTCTGGGAGTTACTGCTCTTACAACACACGGAAATGCTGCTTCATGCAAGTCTGTAAGAAAATAAAAATTAACAGGAAAATGAAAATTTACTTATTGTTTACACAGCACCACGGCACTTCACAGGCCAATGATATGAGATCTCAACCCCCGAGGAATTAATAATCCATTCATTAATTATCCATTAATTAATTAATAATCAATTCAAGCTGTGTCACTCATTACACCTGGTGTCGCCCCTCTGACTCCGGATGGATTCAACAGAAGTAACAGCATCAGGATCTGCCTTTATTTAAAGAAAACTTCAGAGACTAATAACCGGGATTAAATAAAATGATGTCGCCTCAGCCCTAACCAATTCAAACGAGAATGAAAAAAAAAACCCCGAACAACAAAATACAAAACCACCAAAGAGCTTTTAGCTGCAGCCACATTTTAGTCCTTGATATGCAGAGTCGTCATGGCTGGGACTATCGTGCAGAGTCGGACAATGCGTTTGGTGCCCACCATGTCTAGCTATAATAAACCTGAGCTGCTGCTGACTTAAAATCTCATATTAGCATACCCTTCTGAAGAACCGCATGCCATTGCTGATACTCAGTAACAGGAGCGGGAGTCCCATCCAGCTCACAGAAAGAGATGGCCTTTGTCCGAAAACATTCCAGGATTCGCTCTCCAGCCCTTTGTCTCATCAGGTGTCAGCCCCACTTCCAGAATCCACAGACAAGGCAGCGGCAGTTCCTGCTCTTCCCTCTACCAACAGCCCACTGGAGAGGCCACGCTTGACCCTGTGCAGCAAGGTTTGGCCAGCGGGAACACGGTCTCCACGACTGGCAGTGGACAAGGTGCTGTAGACCAGCAGCAGCTGTTGCTGTATTGTGCAAGGACCCAAATTCCAGCTGGGATCTGTTTGTACAAGTCAAGCAGGAGAAGGCAGCTGAGCCCATAGGGTTGGGACTGTCTCCTTTAGACCGAGTCCGAGTGCATATACGTTTCAAGCCAGAAAGAGCTCATTTGGAAAAGTTACTCAACAGCAAGATTATTTAATCGGAGCCACAGTTCTGCCGCAGCTGATCCTACACGTGGCAGAGAGGAGCAGCTTTGGGGGAAGTCCATTCTAATTTGGTTTAAAAAACGGTGTGTGCACAGAGAATCAGAGCTCAGCCCCGCACCATATTGCAGCGTTAGAAAGCAAGAGGCAGAAAAATTAGCGTGATGACAATAATATTGCACTGGTCTAAACACAAAGGCAGCCTCCACAAATAAAGTGGCCTTACTCTAAAAACAGGCTAAAGATAGAGACAGGGCAGAGAGAGGGAAGGGGCAATGGGCTTATTGAAGAAAACACGTGGTGTTCCGTGTCCTAATCCGGGCAATGTGGGGCATGTCTGAGTCCCTTAGTGCTTTTATTTGCCAAAAAATGCTGCAGAGGAAGGGAAGTGCTATTAATCCAAGGAGGGAAATGAGGCATGGTGCAGCTGACTGACCCCCATCAGTGACACCTCCTGCTTGTGAAGGGTCTGAAGTTAAGATAAGAAAGCGTTTTAAGAAAGTGTTTTACTAAGACGAGCGCCCAGGGCCATGCGGCCCTCAGCTGCTCGGTAAAGTGTCCGGTTTGGTGCAGGGAGGGGCAACAGACTAACTGGCAGCAGACCAGCTCTCTTCTTCCTTAGCTGCTCTGCCAGGCAGCCCCCCTCTCCGGAGCGGTGAGCCAGAGGAGGCTGTCGGTGTCGGGAGCTGCCGAGGGCTGGGGAGCTGCAGGGCAGCAGAGCACGGGGCTGCGTAGGCAGCTATCGGCCTCCGCATTCTGCCTCTCTCCCGGAGCAGGGGGACTGGGGGAACTGAGGGCAAGGAGCAAAGGAGACTGAGGCCAAAGGCTTCAGCGAAGAAGCTGCCTTCCTCTTACAGACCAATTCAATTAGGAACATCTTAATGGAGACCTGTTTCGTAGCTCCCACTCAGCCAGACAGGACTAAAGGGGCATATACGACTTGCTGCCACATTACAAGTCAGGGGTCTTCACCCGGGTTGCCAGCAGGTCCCCAGTCAAAAGCA
Source organism: Pluvialis apricaria (assembly GCA_017639485.1). Classification (NCBI taxonomy): domain Eukaryota; kingdom Metazoa; phylum Chordata; class Aves; order Charadriiformes; family Charadriidae; genus Pluvialis; species Pluvialis apricaria. The sequence goes on from CM030008.1 coordinate 58,886,882, forward strand.
AGAGCGAAAGCTCAAAAAGGGGCTGCTGCCAAAAGGGTGGTTTAAGAAGTGACCTGGAGAGATGGCAAACCTTTGCTCCAACCTGGTACACCTTCTAACCCCAGTTCCACTCTGTCCCTACTAACAGAACTAATGGAAATATCAGGAGACGATCAGAGCCCTGAAGGGTAACACAGCAAAAACGCCTCTGCTTTTAGATGAGAACTTCTCCTGCCCCTGTGTGCACCATCAGGGAAATACATACATGTTTGCGAGCTTTAGAGAGTGTATGCCTTTCCCTGTTTAAAGCCTTACAAAAATACTCCAGTCGAGATAAGGAACGCCTTGGAGAAACAGGAATTTTGGCCCGTTGAATGCGTTCTAGGTTTCTTCCCAAAGGCTTTTGTTAGGCCGTAATATTGCAAAAACCACTAACCACTAGTGCAAAACTAGTGCAAAAACCACTAAGGGTGGTTTGTTCCTCAACTACCTAATCAAGTACTTCTGGGACACAGAGTACATCTCGAGCATTCATTCATGTGAATGAATTTTCAAATAATTTTCTAAGAATAGTTACATTTTTCCATTTGTAGTGTCTTCAGGAGTGATTTCAAACTGGGTTGACCGTATCTGATGGATGGAGCTTGCGCCAAACCTGCGCTATTCACTCAGAGCTAAAGCCAGTCATTTAACTGCTCAAAACGTCGGGCCCGTTGAGGTTACTTGCTCACTAAGTTGGTGTATTAGCGGAGAGGAATTGACATTCCCTCAGTTTAAAAACATAAGGCCCACATACGGGGCAGACAGCGATCTGATCAGTCTTATCAAGACTGAGGTGCTTCTGAATATACCACAAGAATGAGATTTAGACACCTTCGAAATGTTAATGTCAAAAACAATGGTGGTTTTGGAAAACAGGCACCTCCAGAGACAAGCAGTAAGAAAGAAGGGTTTTCAAGATCGGATTTTGATTGTAGAGGCGGTAATTCCAGTGTTAGCTTCTCAGTCAACTTCTGAACATGGCCACCAGAGCCTTTCCAGAGAATCATGCGTGCTCTAAAGCTGACCCTAAAATATGTCTGGAGAAATGAGAGTGGGTAGGCATTGCCAGTGACAGTGCAGAAAAGAAAAGAGAAAGGAGCAAATTTAAAGAAAAATAGAGCAAAGCATAAAACTGTTCTGGAAAGGAAGGTCTTTCTTTCCATGGTCCGGCCTTTCACAAAGGAGTGTGCAGAGGTTTCCTTGGGAGCCATACACAAAGCAAGCCCTGGGAGCCTGACAGCATTGCCCTTGGGCGACCCAAGACCGCAGTGGCTACAGAGATGATTTTCCAACTGCTTTCCCATCACACTGTCACGACTGTGGTGGCGATTTGACACGGGTGGGAAAACTTCCCGGCAGCTCTGGCTGGGCAGGGACCAAGCGAGAGGCACCGCTGATGGGCCTCCGTGGGTTCCCTGGGGCTCCGGGTGCAGAATCTGCGAGTCCCAGACACTCCTCAGGGAGCTGGTACCACAGCAGCATGTCCCTTCTCCCCAGGGAAGGTGTTAAAAACCGGGAGATTGTGTGCAAATATTCCCCCCAACGCTCAATGTTCTCTTTTGCTTCTCTGCCCTTCAGAGAAGGGAGAGCATCTGCCTGCAGGGAGAGATGGATGAGAGAGAAGAGACACACACGTGTTTAAAAAAGAAACTAAGCCACTTTAATGAAAATATCAACAACATCATTAAAAGAAAGTAAAGAAATATATACGCTATATCCACAACTGTATCAAGAGAGAAAAAGATCCTTTTATTGAGAACATCGCGTGCGGGAGCCCAGGAGTCACAGGGGTTCAGCCACTAACAGGGAATCGGCACCTACAAGGACAGAGTCACAAAGCACTGGTAAACCCCCAAAGGCGGGAGGAGGCAGGACTTGGTTCCCCTTCCTTTGGCAAACACAGCTGACAAGGAATGGTTTCTGGCCCAGCAGGGAGAGCTACTGCTGGCATTGACCAGGGGATGGCTCTGGCGCCGTGTCCCCATGGGGAATGCCCTTAGAGACTGCGCGTGTGCAGAGATGCACAGTGCCCCTGTGCCACGCAGCAGGGCTCCATCGGGAGCCCCTGGGGAGCTGCCATGCACTTCTTTCCAAACCCTGCGCCGCACCATCCCTCGCCGTCCCTTGCCAGCCACTTGGACTGACTTAGAGCAGCTGAAGGAGCTGGGAAAGATGGGCAGCAGAGCCTGGTACTCACCCGGGCTTCTTCACCGTCTGGACCTTTCTTCTTTTCTTCAGTCCCCGTCTTCTTCCTGTCTTCTTCCTTTTCTCTTCTTGTTGGTATTCCATCTCCTCTTCCAAGTCCTCTGGTCTCTTCCGTTTCCTTCTGTTTCCGGTATCCTGGGGGGAACCTGCAAACCTTTCCATCCCACAGTGGCATTAGACAGGTAAAGCTGGCATCAACTGGATTAAGCAGTTCTCGATTCAACCAAAGCTCACTCATTTTACCTTCTTTCCTCTGAAAGGGTATTTTGTTCGTCTTCTGTGCATCCGAGAGAGTCTACCATGGTCTCCGGGTGGTTGGAGGCAAAGCGGTGCATGCCTAAACCAGAAATGTTGGCGTTAGCAGGTGGCAAGGGACGCCCTGGAGTAGAAAGCGACTGTTTGGCAAAGTGCTCCCTTCGCTCTCTAGAGAAGATCCCTTGGGCTGGTTGGCATTAGCCCTTTCTTCCAAGGGCCTCACTTTGGGACACAGTGTTCACACGGGAGTGTGACACTCTGCTTATTTGGGGGGGGCGCATTCAGCATCCACCCTGCATTCCTCCGTGGGCAAGAAAAGGCTTGCTTGCTTCATTCTGCTGCAGTTTCTTCTGCCCTCCCACCACTGCAACACCACCTTCTGCAGTGGGAGGCTTTGCTTTTGGAATATGTCTTTCTGTAGGTATTATGTAGTTATTTCCTTTGACTAAGCACGTGCCTAACGCATTGGAGAAAGAACCTTTCCGGTTTCACTTACAATGTACCATTCTGGGGGATAAAAAATGCCAGTACAAAGCCACAAGAGATCAAATGCCGCGAAGAGGCACAGCAGTTCCCTGGACTCATTAGGAAGTACCCTCTGACACGAGACACGTTGTCCCAGTGTTTGTGGACCTGCCATACCTCTGCTGTTTCCAATCCTGGCTCCATATCTGCCCCTTCTGCTTCCCGGAGCACGAGTAGAGAGGGTGATGCCTCCAGGCAGCCCTTTGCCTGGTGCTCCATGTCTGCGTCGCCTGCAGGGCCACGTTCCTCTTCTGAAGGCAGCTCTGGAAAACAAAAGCACGTGCAGCAAAGTGACTTGTTGGAAGTGGACAACAGCTAAAGCAAAACACACCAATGCCCTACAGCAGCTTTCAGCTCAGGCTGTGACAACCCTCAGTCCCTCCTCATACCTGTGCATCTGTCCATGGGCACTGGCGACTCCTCAGCTGAGGGACAGGGAAGGCCAGCCATCTCTTCCCCAAAGATTTCACCAGTGGTTTTCAATCATAAACTCCACCAGCACGTTTACCTGCGCACATCACAGCCTTGGTTTCAGGGCAGGTGGCTGAAAACGTGTCAAGCCGCCTTTCCCGCTCCTGACCCTTGCCTCTGTGCAGAAGGCTGTGGCTGTGGGGCTGCCCCTACAGGCAGTCACCCCACCAAATTTGCTTGAGAGGAGGCAGCCAGGGACCTCTGAACAGCCAGGCTGTCATGGGCCGGGAAGGCTGCAGCCAGCTGCTCAATCCAGCGTACCTTCTCTGTCACCTGCACCATGGCCTCCAGCGTGAGCGTGTTCTCGTTGGCTGGGCTCAGCAGGTTTGGCCCAACGCAGATGGCCAGGTTGCTGGCGCTCATCCTGCTGGTGGAGGCGTTGTGCCCGATGTGCTGGAGGAGGGAGAGCACCCGCCTCAGGAGGAGGACATTGGCTGCAGGCAACTTCTCGGCCACCCTGAGGGAACGGGAACACAACCACAATAAAGCAGATGCTGCCCACAGCCGTCGCCGAAGCTTGCCCGAGGCAGGTGGGAGGCAGCGGCTGTGTTGCGCAGCTCTCCAGGTGCTCTCAGGCAGCGGTCAGGGCTCCTGCTCAACAGGCAGGCTTCTGCCCACACTTACGCTTTCAGCTCTTCCACTTTTGCCTGCCTGCTTGTCCTCTCCATGGCTCGCATCCAGTCCTCATAGAGGTCAATGATGAGGAGCTTGCCGGGGATGCTTCGGAGGAAGTCCTGCAATGCCAAGGGCTCCCGGTGAGCCTTTGAACACTCCAGGCCAGCCAGGAGCTCTTCCAGCTGCAGGTCAGAAGTGCTCACCTTCAAGATGACACCCAACAGAAGCACAGGCTGGCTTGCAAGGTCGACGTCCGCGCCGCTGTCCAGGGCCTCCCGCAGCTCCCGAAGCGATGTCCCACTGGCAGCTCTTCGGAATATCCCCTCCGTCGATGGTCCTTCCTGATGCAGTATAGCCAGCAGGTCCTGCAGGAGAGGCGGGAGGACACTTGCTTGGCTGAGAAGATGCCTTCCAAGAGCGGTGCCCTGTGCACTGCCCCAGATCCGGCTCCTTTCCCCGCAAAGGGGCTGGGACCAGGAGTGTGTTCTGGAGGTGAAGAGCCCAATCCCCAATCCCCCATGCCCAGAGCGCCTGGGAACACCCAGCTCCTCTGCGCAGCAGCCGGAGGGAGGGCTGGGGACCCCCTCTCCAGGCTGGCTTACCTGGATGGGCTGGGGCAGCGTGACGGCCTCCCCGCAGAGGGCAGCCAGGGGCTGTCCAAAGAGCGCCCTGCTGCAGCCGGAGCCCGCCTGCCCGGGCGCCTGGGCAGCGGACGGGGTCCGCCGCAGAGCAAAGGGCCAGGGCAGCCCCCTCATCCTCCTCCTGCTGCTGCTGCTGCTGCTGCTGCTGCTCCCTCCCGCTGCAAAGGAAAACAGAGCAAGAGCCCGTCAATGGAGACCACCAGCCCAGCGCTCCCGGAGCCTGCCCTGCCCTGCCCTGCCTGCAGCGCGGTGCGGCAGGACGGGCAGGGAGCCAGCAGCTGGAACCGTGGCTCCGGCTCAGCGGTTCCAGCTCGGATGCTCCGGAGAGCCGCTCTGCCACCAGGACAGCCCTGCCCAGCCCTCGCCCAGCCCTCCTCCAAGCCGTGGGCAGCAGCAGAGGCTCCGTGTCCCTGCAGAACCACGTCCAGCGGCCGCTGCCCTGTGGTCTCCTTGCTCCTCCAGGTGACGTCCTCCTTCGGGATGCCACACCTGCATGGGGACACTCAAGGGACAAGTGAGAACAGCTCCTCCTGGCTCCGTTCGAGGAGCGGGGACCCATCCACCCGGCTCTGGGCATGGAGCTGAGGCAGGCAGCACCTTGAGCGCTCCGCACTGTTGAAGGGTCCCGAGGGCTCAGCTCTCTCCTGCCGCAGTGTGATGGGCACCAACTTGCGAAGGGCGAAGGGCAGCAGCATCCTCAGTTCTGCAGACGTGCCGGTTGCAGGAAGAAAAAACGCCCCTCCCTGCCTTTCTTTCCAAAACTTACCCGAAGAGCGGTGCAGTCCTCCTTCATTGACAGATGCGGCCAGCGGCGGCCCTCCCTTGGGATCATCCTGCAAGAACCAGAAGCGCTTAGAGAGCAGCCCCGCAGCAGAAAGGGCCACCGGCGAGCTGCCACCCGGCACCAGCAGCCTGAGAGTGGCAGAGCTGGGACCCTCTGCCTTCCCGGGCTCTCTGCCCCACGCAGCAGGTTTCCTCCCAGCGCTGCCAAGCAAGGATGTGCCCGCGTTCCTGGTGGTTTCCTGATCCCCTGCACTCCCCGAGTGGCACAGCAGGACCCTCCCTCCCTCCCTCCCGCACAAGCTCACCCCACTCACCGCACATCCCGGCACAGCCAGGGGTGGGGGAAAGGCCATTCTCACCTTTGCCTGGCCCTCTAGCAGCCTCTCCAGGCTCCTGGCGCTGAATGTCCTCCACTGGGCAAGAGAGAAGGAGTGGAGGAAGGTGAGCAGCGATGCCTCTGCTGCTCGGTAGAGGACCAGTGCTCAGGGACACAGCCCAGAGCAGAGAGACACTCACGGCATGGCGGCGGCTCAGCTCCTTCTCCAGGTGCTTGATGGATGGGAGCTGGGTCACCCGGGCCCTCTTTGCTCCTTCTGGTGTCCTGTGCACCGGGAAGGGACAGGGAGGGAGCTGGGTCAAGCCCAAGCTGCCTCTGCTCTCCTCTCAGGCAGCTCTGCCCGACAGCCGCCCACAGCCGCGGGGGCACCTCTCCCCAGCTGGGGAGCTGTGTTCCCCCGTACAGCTGCGCCTGGAGCATCCCCCCGGCTTACCCCAGCAGTGTGCCCACCCACAGCTCCTTCAGCGCCCGGGAGCTGCAGAAGGAGAGGAGAAACAGCGTCAGGCCCCGCTGCCCCCCAGCCCGTGGGCAGTGTCGGGCACCTGCACAGCCCTGCCCCGTGGAGAAGGACACAGGGGCAGGACGAAGCCCCGTGGGGCAGGACAGAGGCGCTGCCCAAGCCCTGGCTGCCTCTGTCCTGCCCGAGCAGCTGCGTCTGCCCTTCCCTGCTGGGCACCAAAAGGTGAGCAGGGCATGCAGGACGCAGAAATGCCCCTATCCCTCCCTGCCGGCGTGCTGCCCGCTCCCTGCCCAGGCTCTGCACGGAGGGCAGAGGATGCCGTGGGCACGGGTGGGAACCTCTCCTGCCCGGCCATGGGACACGGCACCACGACTCACCCGAAAGTGGCAACGCAGGAGCCGCTGGGCCAGCTGAGGATGATGGAGCTCCCATCCTCATGGCTGCCCTCCTGTTCCTCCAGCGCCGCCTCCGTGCCAGCGCTCAGCACCCACAGCTGGTCCAGGGCCAGGCGGAGCCGTGGGCGCAGGGTGGTGCCACGTCTGCAGAGAGGAGAGGCCGGCAGTGAGCTGGAGGTGGCCTCCTTGGGGTCCCCCCGGGCAGAGCCCTGTCCCCCGCCTGCCCGTGGGGCGGACATGGGTGCATCCAGCACCAAGGTGCCCCCGGGGGCTGGGGCTGGTGCCAGGGTGTCCCTGCCCCGCTCCCAGGGCCAGGGCTGGGGGAAAGGCAGCTGGGCTCGCAGGGTCTTACTGCAACTTGGCCATGACCAGCTCCTGCTGGAGGAGGAGAAGGCGCCTCTCGCTCCTCTTGCGGCCCCGGGTCAGCCGCACGTCCGCGCTCAGCACCGCCTCGGCCTCGCTGAGAGCCTCCCTGCAGAGCAGAGAGCGGCGGGCATGAGAAAGGCTGCTGCTGCGGGGCCCGGCCGTGCCCGCGTGTCCCCGAGCCCCAGGGAGAGCCCACCTGGAGCCACAGCAGCAGTTGGCCTGGCCCATCCCGCCCGGGACAGGAGGACCCTGGCCGTGCCCCAAGGACACGGCCCAGGCAGCCACAGCAAGGATGGCACGCGGGCTGCTGGTGCTGGTGCTGCTCCGTGCCAGCACAGCTCCGTCCTGCTGTCTCTGGTGGCTGTTGGCTCCAACTGACCAACACTGGGAGCCCAACGGAAAGTGGGCGGGCACTGGGGGGCACTGGGGCGGGGCTTCTCTCCAGTATGGCCGTCTCTGTCTGGCACCGGGGAGCCCAGAGCCGCACACAGCAGAGGGCAACCACCACCTCCCTCCACCTGCTGCCCATGCTTTGCCTCCTGCACCCAGCACGCAGTCAGCCTTCTGGGCCCCAGGGGCACTTGGCCGCCTCCAAATGGGTCAGCTTGGGGTCGTTGCAGAGAGCGATAAGGTCTCCCCTGAGCCTGTTTTTCTCCAGGATGTACAGCCCCAGCTCCGTCAGCTGCTCCTCATAAGACATGTGCTCTCCACCCTTCAGCCGTTTGGTTGCTCTTCTAAAGGAGGGCTTCTGGGGTCCTGGCCTCGAGGCAGTCCCTGTGCCCGTGGTGGCCATGCGCTGGGCACAGCTGACACCATCTGGGAATGGTGGTTGGATGAAATGATGATGAGGTTATTCAGATGCAAAGGAACTGCTTTTTTTCCCTTGAGAAACAGCACGATGAAAAACAATCCTCTAGCACAGGCTCGGTAATGAATTGGTCTGATTTGTAATGTAGTGCACTGACTGCCACGTCAGAGAAGACAGGTCCCATCTTTTAGCCAATGTAGATGGATTTTTTTTTTGGAAGAGCAGGTGTATCGTGGCCGTCTTCTTGCTTTTACAAGCCTTTTCCTTTTCTTTTCCCTTTTTATTTTCCCCTTTTCCCTTTTCTTCTCTTATGATGGACATATCTTGCGTCTGTAGCTCATCCCAAGTGCCTTGCAGTCACACCATACAGAAGGCATCGAAAACCTATCCATCCCCTCCTGATTCCTCCTCACACCTGCCCACACTGCCCGCACAGCTCGCTCTTTCCCGACGCCTGGATTGCCATGAACTGTGTGAACACTGATTTCACCTTTACTAGTTATGTACTAAGAACAGCGTTTTTCTCCACTTAAACCAGGAATGAGAAAGGTGTTTCCATCCTCTTCGAGCAAGGAAACTCGGCCGCCTCCCCCCGAGCCCCCGGCTGAGAGCCGCTCCCGGCCCCGGCCCCGGCCCCGGGACGCGCACACACGCACGGCCGCTCCCGCCTCTGCCCTCCCGCCGGGCAGCGGGGACAGTTTTCTGGGGGACGGACACGGCACAGCCGAGACACACAGCCCACGGGCTGGGCTGCCCCCCCGTGGAGCCCCAGCGAGGACTCCCCGGCGTGGGCAGCCCCCGCGGAGGAGGGGGGAGCTGCCGGGGGGCGGCTCTGCCCCGCTCCGCTGGCCGCAGCGGCCGCGCGTGGGCGTGGGTGGGTGCCTGCGTGTCTCGGAGCGGGGGACACCGCGGGGGGCGAGGCGGGAGGGAGCCGGGGCGCGGCCGGGGCAGGACCCGGCCGGTGTCCCGCGGCTGCAGCGCTGGCAGCGGGGGATTGTGCTGAGCAGAGGAGGGACTCGTGGGGAGGGCTGGCCGGGAGCTTTCCTCTGCCGGGGGTGCGTGGGGAGGGGGGCAGCCTCAGCAAGGAGGGGACGTGGAGAGGACGGAGAGCTCTGCTGCAGCAGGGGGGGCTCCTGGCCCCGGCGGGGGCGCTTTGTGTAGCCCGGCAGAGGGAATGTCGCCTCTGATGGACGCAGGGTGGCCGTGTCCAGGAAAGGGACACCTTTGCAGTTTGCTGCGGCGATGGCAAGGTGCTTCTGGCTCTTGGCCTGGAGTTTGCAGCCCTTGAAAGCCACATCCTGTGGGACTAAGCCACTTTTCACTAAATGGAGGGTGAGATTTTCCAAAATGCGGGAGGACTTAGGTGCTGGGAGTGGACGGGACGGCTGCACTCCGGTACAGCAGCCTTCACGCATTCCTCAGCCACAGCTCATCTCCTGAAATAAACCTCACACACACTCCCCCGCAGTAGTCGCCGCAGGAGACCTGTGCACCTCTGGGAGTCCCAAGCACTAGCACCTCCCTCCCCATCACCTCTCCCCTCTTCCCGCACCAGCCCCAAACTAGTCCTGCTTTGTTGCTGAGACGAGGCAATTTGGTATCCAGCCACCACAACTGTAAATCTCGGGAGCAGGAGGGAGAGAAGTGTGCGTGGCTCCTTCCTCCTGGCAAGCACAGCTGTGTTCCCTGCAGCAGCACGGGCTCTGGCTGCTCCGCACTCGCGTCAGTGGTCCCATCACAGGCATTAGCCAGCAAGTGGGAGTTCAGAGCACTCTGTGGGGATGGGGGGAGATGGGCCAGCGGCTGAAACGAGGCCCTCGGTCTCACGCCGTGCTCGAGCCCCTGTTTCAGTACATGCCTGCACACCCCGCCGCGACGTCACCAAGGCCAACGCTGCTCCAGCGGCACCGGCTTTGCCTTGTGCGGCTTTGCCTTGTGCAGCTTTGCCTAGGCTTGTTTCAAAGGATGCCATTTGCCCTTCCCTCCAAAAAATACCCACCAAAATTCCTTCTTTAAACTGTCACTGATATAATTTTGGATTTTCCGGTAAGGGGGTGGCCTACACAGCACCAGGCTTGCCGGCGTGAGATGGGATTCAGCTGTCTCAAAGCGGGAAGAAGGTCTTTGCTCACAAGCTAGGGAGGCTCATTGACAGAGCTTTAAAAGAGGCTTGAAGGGAGAGGGGGACAATATCAGGCTGTCCTGTGACGAGCTGGGGGGGGACACGCCAAGGTTAGAGGGACAGGTGCTAGTGAGGGCCCGCAGCCTCTTGCTCTGAGACGCGCTGGCTGCACTGCGGGACACCTCAAGTCTTACAATGATGAGCCCAGAGGAAACACCGGTGAAATACCTCCAAGGAATTAAGGGGTGTTCCCCTAAGAAGGTGGTATTTGAAAAGTCATGGCAGTCAGGGCAAGTCCCCGGTGACTGGAAAAAGGGAAACATTGCACCCATTTTTAAAAGGGGTAGAAAGGAGCAGCCTGGGAACTCCCCAGCCTGTCAGCCCCACTTCTGTGCCTGGGAAGGGCATGGAACAGACTCTCCTCGAAGTTATGCTAAGGCCCTTGGAGGACAGGGAGGTGATACGAGGCATGGCTTCACCTGGTGCTTTTTCCACATCAGACACACTCAAAAGGAGGAAGACACGACAGTTTTTCTCCTAAAATCACAGACTGACAGGCTAAGAATGAATCCCCGTGGGTGGATTTACTTTTAGTCGCCTAGAGGATATTTTCAGTTACTTTTTGGCACACCGTGAAAGAGCAGTTGAAAGAGAAGAACCAAAGGAAAATAAATCCTGGTAGACCATGTAACACACAAAGTGATCATTTAATTTCTACTCAGGGCTTTGATCGGGGAGTGAAAGTCTAATAGTGTATTTTCAAAGCATCTTGGCAAAACTGGGAATCACTCCTGCAACAGTAAATGTGGGTTCTACTGAGCCTAAACAGAACCCAGCAGCCGCACGGTGCTGGGAAAGGTCTTGCGCATCCCCATGCACTTCTGGTCGATGAAGAGTGTGTTGGCTTTGACGACCAGGTCATGCTGCAAGACCGACTTGGCGTGAACCAGCGTTTGCAGGGTGTCCTCGGTGTCTCTCAGCCGCCGCTGAAGGCTCTGGACTGTCTCATCAATTTCGTGGACCTCATTGACAAGGCTGGAAAGCAGCAAGAAACTCTCGTTAACAGTCCTGTTAACACCATGGGGGTGGTTTCTAGCCTGGTATCGCCGATGGGCCCCTTGGGCACAGGATTTCCCTCTTCAGCACGCTCAGACTAACTCGAACCCCCTGTTTCTGGCAGATGCATGGGAAAGCTGAGGGCAGAGCTCCTCCGGACCTCAGCGGGGAGGCACGGTTAAGTTTGCTCGAAGGCTTTGGCAATGCGCAGCCGCCTCTCCCAGAGCAGTTTTGCCGCCAAGAAGAGGGATGAGCAGCTGTGGTTTCCTGTTCCCGTTTGGTTTTGTGGGTTTGTTGGTTCCCCCTCCTGGATTTCCCTGTGCAGGCGTCCTCCCCACGCCCACAGATGCACACCCAGAAAACAGGACAGTGGGGAGAGGCTAAAAGTGAATGGGAAACCAGGGGAGGATGGGAAAAACAATGGCGTGGGAGATGCTAAAGAGGCTGCGGGGCTGGGTTTTACGTGCTTTTAAAAGGCTTCACCTGGAGTCTTGTCCAGTGGGCTCCCAGGAGGAGGGGTGAAGTTCAGGGTGCCTCGCAGGGGGTGCTGCTGGGGACTCAGGGCAGCCTGCTCCTCCACAGCCCCTCGGGTGCAATCCCAAAGAGCTCACTGTGTCCTTGAAAGGATTTCCAGTGTCCCCAGGGCAGGTGAGGACAGCCCTTACTGCTTCTCCGCAGGGAGAAGCTTCTCCCTTTCTTGCATTCCTCTTGCATTTGAAGGGACTATCCTTCAAAACTGAGCACATCCAACCGCCGGGAAGGAGGCAGGAGAGAAGAGGAGGTTTACCCACGTGGGAAGAATCCAGCCCCTCATGGGGTGGCATCAGGCTGTACCCGGTCGTGGTGTACACTCCTTTGTGGGTGCAGAGCTCTCCCAGCACCCAAAGGCTGGGATACCTGCTCATTGCTTTTGATTACAGCAGTGCACTTATGGGAGGACTATTTAGGAAAAAAAACCATGATTCATTTTCTCATCCGGTGATGCGCCTGCATGCTACGACCCGTGACTCCTGAAGAACCCCACCGGCCCCACGCTCTTGCCTTACCGGAGCTTGGCAGTGTCCCGGCACAGCTCCACATTTGGTCTCCGCATGCGCTCATCCAGCCGGGTCTGAGCCACTTTTAACGGAGGCCCTTGGTCCCTAATGGCCTTTTGGACGGCTTCTATGGTTATCTCCATCTGGAAGATTTCCTGCAGCGTCTGGCGTAAAAAAGAAACCCATGCACAAATTAAAAAGTATATTCTCAAGTGAGGACATGATTTCCCTTTCCTCCTGTCCCTCTGCAGAAAAAAACAGGTTCATTGAGCAGACCCTGGGCTTAGACCGCTGTTGCTCTGCCCCATGTGAAGGCGCAGATCCAGCAGCCATTTCTCTTCAGGGAAAAGCTGCTCTTTTCTGTTGCTGTGACATCAGAGGAGGTTTTGGAGCAGTGATGGACCTATTGAATTACCAGTTTCCAAAAATTACTACTTCCAGGAACCGATCATCCATCCATAGCAACTAAGAGATGGAAGGTTTTCAATGGATCCTCACTGAAGGACGTGGCACGAGCCCGCAATGCTGCAAGCCCCGTCTCCGCTCAGTTAATCAATACGGTGTGGAGCCCTTTTCAGGAAGCTTTCAATGAGAGCCACCGGTCCGGGCCAGGTGTCCATCACTGATCTCCACTTACTCTGCTTGGCAGAGCAAACACATAGATACCTGTGCAGCAGCCACAGAGCACTGAGACTGAAAGCGCGTCCTTGGAGGAGAAGCAAGCCTGCGAGCTCCCTGGCAGAGAACACAACTCACTAAACTGTGCGTTTTCCAACATGTAGCTATGGGGACGCTCTTAATGCATATTGACCAGGTGAGTCCACACAACTGTGTTGCAACTTTCTTTTGTAAATCTTTTCCAAAGTCTTTACTTGCTCCAAGAGTAGGGAAACACCTTTCCAATTCCAGGTAAAAGTGAAGAAAAACGCTGTTCTTAGTATGTAATTAGTAAAGGCAAAATCAGCATTCACACACTGCATGGCAATCCAGATGTCGGGAAAGAAATAGCTGTGTGGGCCGTGGGGGCAGGTGTGAGGAGGAATCAGGAGGGGATGGACAGGTTTTTGATGTCTTCCGTACGGTGTGACTGCAAGGCACTTGGGATGAGCTACAAACTCAAGATATGTACATCGTAAGAGAAGGGAAAAGGGAAACGGAAAGGAAAAGGCTTGTTAAAGCAAGAAGACAGCCAAGTTACACCTGCTCTTGCAAACAAATATCCACCTACATTGGCTAAAAGATGGGACCTGTCTTTTCTGACGTGGCACTCAGTGCAATTATCGAGGAATTTGGTACTTTCAATCTGGATTGTTGCTAGACACATCACTACATGGGAACGCAAATTATCACATCTAGAGCTAATGATTTCAGGATGTGCTGTTTCAGCATCCCTTGGCTTTGCAGGGCCCTTCGCAAAGAGGAAAGCGTGCTCTTGGAATGCACTGGCTACCGGTTCGTTTTCAAGCGTGGCTCGAAGTACAGGTTTAGCAGATAATTTCGATGTGGTTTGTCTTTTTCCTAACATCCCTCTGGCAAGGCAATGTTTCTCTCGCCTCCCTCTTCCTGCTGATCCACCAGAGCCGTGTCTGGACACGTGTGAGGGCCTGTCTCTTCACACGGAGCTGGCATCCCAGCCTGGAGATTCTTCAACTGAATAGACACAGTCTGGCAGCTTTCTGCACTCATTGCTCCAGTTTTGCAGACCAATTCATTACCAAGCATGAGCTAGAGGATTGTTTTTCATCGTTTTGTTTATTAAGGAAATAAAAAGCAGTTCCTTTGCCTCTGAATAACCTCATCATCATTTCATCCAACACCATTCCATGTTGGTGTCAGCTGTGCCCAGTGCATGGCCACCACGGGCACGGGGACTGCCTGCGGGTCAGCACCCCAAAGGCCTTCGTTTAGAAGAGCAACGAAACTGCTGCAGGCTCAAGAGCTGAGGAGCATCTGAGGGAACTGGGGCTGTACATCCTGGAGCAAAACAGGCTCAGGGGAGACCTTATCGCTCTCTGCAACGACCCCAAGCTGACCCATTTGGAGGCGGCCAAGTGCCCCTGGGGCCCAGAAGGCTGACTGCGTGCTGGGTGCAGGAGGCAAAGCATGGGCAGCAGGTGGAGGGAGGTGGTGGTTGCCCTCTGCTGTGTGCGGCTCTGGGCTCCCCGGTGCCAGACAGAGACGGCCATACTGGAGAGAAGCCCCGCCCCAGTGCCCCCCAGTGCCCGCCCACTTTCCGTTGGGCTCCCAGTGTTGGTCAGTTGGAGCCAACAGCCACCAGAGACAGCAGGACGGAGCTGTGCTGGCACGGAGCAGCACCAGCACCAGCAGCCCGCGTGCCATCCTTGCTGTGGCTGCCTGGGCCGTGTCCTTGGGGCACGGCCAGGGTCCTCCTGTCCCGGGCGGGATGGGCCAGGCCAACTGCTGCTGTGGCTCCAGGTGGGCTCTCCCTGGGGCTCGGGGACACGCGGGCACGGCCGGGCCCCGCAGCAGCAGCCTTTCTCATGCCCGCCGCTCTCTGCTCTGCAGGGAGGCTCTCAGCGAGGCCGAGGCGGTGCTGAGCGCGGACGTGCGGCTGACCCGGGGCCGCAAGAGGAGCGAGAGGCGCCTTCTCCTCCTCCAGCAGGAGCTGGTCATGGCCAAGTTGCAGTAAGACCCTGCGAGCCCAGCTGCCTTTCCCCCAGCCCTGGCCCTGGGAGCGGGGCAGGGACACCCTGGCACCAGCCCCAGCCCCCGGGGGCACCTTGGTGCTGGATGCACCCATGTCCGCCCCACGGGCAGGCGGGGGACAGGGCTCTGCCCGGGGGGACCCCAAGGAGGCCACCTCCAGCTCACTGCCGGCCTCTCCTCTCTGCAGACGTGGCACCACCCTGCGCCCACGGCTCCGCCTGGCCCTGGACCAGCTGTGGGTGCTGAGCGCTGGCACGGAGGCGGCGCTGGAGGAACAGGAGGGCAGCCATGAGGATGGGAGCTCCATCATCCTCAGCTGGCCCAGCGGCTCCTGCGTTGCCACTTTCGGGTGAGTCGTGGTGCCGTGTCCCATGGCCGGGCAGGAGAGGTTCCCACCCGTGCCCACGGCATCCTCTGCCCTCCGTGCAGAGCCTGGGCAGGGAGCGGGCAGCACGCCGGCAGGGAGGGATAGGGGCATTTCTGCGTCCTGCATGCCCTGCTCACCTTTTGGTGCCCAGCAGGGAAGGGCAGAAGCAGCTGCTCGGGCAGGACAGAGGCAGCCAGGGCTTGGGCAGCGCCTCTGTCCTGCCCCACGGGGCTTCGTCCTGCCCCTGTGTCCTTCTCCACGGGGCAGGGCTGTGCAGGTGCCCGACACTGCCCACGGGCTGGGGGGCAGCGGGGCCTGACGCTGTTTCTCCTCTCCTTCTGCAGCTCCCGGGCGCTGAAGGAGCTGTGGGTGGGCACACTGCTGGGGTAAGCCGGGGGGATGCTCCAGGCGCAGCTGTACGGGGGAACACAGCTCCCCAGCTGGGGAGAGGTGCCCCCGCGGCTGTGGGCGGCTGTCGGGCAGAGCTGCCTGAGAGGAGAGGAGAGGAGAGGCAGCTTGGGCTTGACCCAGCTCCCTCCCTGTCCCTTCCCGGTGCACAGGACACCAGAAGGAGCAAAGAGGGCCCGGGTGACCCAGCTCCCATCCATCAAGCACCTGGAGAAGGAGCTGAGCCGCCGCCATGCCGTGAGTGTCTCTCTGCTCTGGGCTGTGTCCCTGAGCACTGGTCCTCTACCGAGAAGCAGAGGCATCGCTGCTTATCTTCCTCCACTCCTTCTCTCTTGCCCAGTGGAGGACATTCAGCGCCAGGAGCCTGGAGAGGCTGCTAGAGGGCCAGGCAAAGGTGAGAATGGCCTTTCACCCACCCCTGGCTGTGCCGGGATGTGCGGTGAGTGGGGTGAGCTTGTGCGGGAGGGAGGGAGGGAGGGAGGGAGGGTCCTGCTGTGCCACTCGGGGAGTGCAGGGGATCAGGAAACCACCAGGAACGCGGGCACATCCTTGCTTGGCAGCGCTGGGAGGAAACCTGCTGCGTGGGGCAGAGAGCCCGGGAAGGCAGAGGGTCCCAGCTCTGCCACTCTCAGGCTGCTGGTGCCGGGTGGCAGCTCGCCGGTGGCCCTTTCTGCTGCGGGGCTGCTCTCTAAGCGCTTCTGGTTCTTGCAGGATGATCCCAAGGGAGGGCCGCCGCTGGCCACATCTGTCAATGAAGGAGGACTGCACTGCTCTGTGGGTAAGTTTTGGAAAGAAAGGCAGGGAGGGCCGTTTTTCTTCCTGCAACCGGCACGTCTGCAGAACTGAGGATGCTGCTGCCCTTCGCCCTTCGCAAGTTGGTGCCCATCACACTGCGGCAGGAGAGAGCTGAGCCCTCGGGACCCTTCAACAGTGCGGAGCGCTCAAGGTGCTGCCTGCCTCAGCTCCATGCCCAGAGCCGGGTGGATGGGTCCCCGTTCCTTGAACGCAGACAGAAGGATCCACGCTCACTTCTCCCTTGAGTGTCCCCATGCAGGTGTGGCATCCCGAAGGAGGACGTCACCTGGAGGAGCAAGGAGACCACAGGGCAGCGGCCGCTGGACGTGGTTCTGCGGAGACACGGAGCCTCTGCTGCTGCCCACGGCTTGGAGGAGGGCTGGGCGAGGGCTGGGCAGGGCTGTCCTGGTGGCAGAGCGGCTCTCCGGAGCATCCGAGCTGGAACCGCTGAGCCGGAGCCACGGTTCCAGCTGCTGGCTCCCTGCCCGTCCTGCCGCACCGCGCTGCAGGCAGGGCAGGGCAGGGCAGGCTCCGGGAGCGCTGGGCTGGTGGTCTCCATTGACGGGCTCTTGCTCTGTTTTCCTTTGCAGCGGGAGGGAGCAGCAGCAGCAGCAGCAGCAGCAGCAGGAGGAGGATGAGGGGGCTGCCCTGGCCCTTTGCTCTGCGGCGGACCCCGTCCGCTGCCCAGGCGCCCGGGCAGGCGGGCTCCGGCTGCAGCAGGGCGCTCTTTGGACAGCCCCTGGCTGCCCTCTGCGGGGAGGCCGTCACGCTGCCCCAGCCCATCCAGGTAAGCCAGCCTGGAGAGGGGGTCCCCAGCCCTCCCTCCGGCTGCTGCGCAGAGGAGCTGGGTGTTCCCAGGCGCTCTGGGCATGGGGGATTGGGGATTGGGCTCTTCACCTCCAGAACACACTCCTGGTCCCAGCCCCTTTGCGGGGAAAGGAGCCGGATCTGGGGCAGTGCACAGGGCACCGCTCTTGGAAGGCATCTTCTCAGCCAAGCAAGTGTCCTCCCGCCTCTCCTGCAGGACCTGCTGGGTATACTGCATCAGGAAGGACCATCGACGGAGGGGATATTCCGACGAGCTGCCAGTGGGACATCGCTTCGGGAGCTGCGGGAGGCCCTGGACAGCGGCGCGGACGTCGACCTTGCAAGCCAGCCTGTGCTTCTGTTGGGTGTCATCTTGAAGGTGAGCACTTCTGACCTGCAGCTGGAAGAGCTCCTGGCTGGCCTGGAGTGTTCAAAGGCTCACCGGGAGCCCTTGGCGTTGCAGGACTTCCTCCGAAGCATCCCCGGCAAGCTCCTCATCATTGACCTCTATGAGGACTGGATGCGAGCCATGGAGAGGACAAGCAGGCAGGCAAAAGTGGAAGAGCTGAAAGCGTAAGTGTGGGCAGAAGCCTGCCTGTTGAGCAGGAGCCCTGACCGCTGCCTGAGAGCACCTGGAGAGCTGCGCAACACAGCCACTGCCTCCCACCTGCCTCGGGCAAGCTTCGGCGACGGCTGTGGGCAGCATCTGCTTTATTATGGTTGTGTTGCTGTTCCCTCAGGGTGGCCGAGAAG
Source organism: Pluvialis apricaria (assembly GCA_017639485.1). NCBI lineage: Eukaryota > Metazoa > Chordata > Aves > Charadriiformes > Charadriidae > Pluvialis > Pluvialis apricaria. Next base: position 58,904,776 of record CM030008.1, read on the forward strand.
TTGCCTGCAGCCAATGTCCTCCTCCTGAGGCGGCTGCTCTCCCTCCTCCAGCACATCGGGCACAACGCCTCCACCAGCAGGATGAGCGCCAGCAACCTGGCCATCTGCGTTGGGCCAAACCTGCTGAGCCCAGCCAACGAGAACACGCTCACGCTGGAGGCCATGGTGCAGGTGACAGAGAAGGTACGCTGGATTGAGCAGCTGGCTGCAGCCTTCCCGGCCCATGACAGCTTTGCTGCTCAGAGGTCCCTGGCTGCCTCCTCTCAAGCAAATTTAGTGGGGTGACTGCCTGTAGGGGCAGCCCCACAGCCACAGCCTTCTGCACAGAGGCAAGGGTCAGGAGCGGGAAAGGCGGCTTGACACGTTTTCAGCCACCTGCCCTGAAACCAAGGCTGTGATGTGCGCAGGTAAACGTGCTGGTGGAGTTTATGATTGAAAACTACTGCGAAATCTTTGGGGAAGAGATGGCTGGCCTTCCCTGTCCCTCAGCTGAGGAGTCGCCAGTGCCCATGGACAGATGCACAGGTATGAGGAGGGACAGAGGGTTGTCACAGCCTGAGCTGAAAGCTGCTGTAGGGCATTGGTGTGTTTTGCTTTAGCTGTTGTCCACTTCCAACAAGTCACTTTGCTGCACGTGCTTTTGTTTTCCAGAGCTGCCTTCAGAAGAGGAACGTGGCCCTGCAGGCGACGCAGACATGGAGCACCAGGCAAAGGGCTGCCTGGAGGCATCACCCTCTCTACTCGTGCTCCGGGAAGCAGAAGGGGCAGATTTGGAGCCAGGATTGGAAACAGCAGAGGTATGGCAGGTCCACAAACACTGGGACAACGTGTCTCGTGTCAGAGGGTACTTCCTAATGACTCCAAGGAACTGCTGTGCCTCTTCGCGGCATTTGATCTCTTGTGGCTTTGTACTGGCATTTTTTATGCCCCAGAATGGTACATTGTAAGTGAAACTGGAAAGGTGCTTTCTCCAATGCATTAGGCACGTGCTTAGTCAAAGGAAATAACTACATCATACCTACAGAAAGACATATTCCAAAAGCAAAGCCTCCCACTGCTGAAGGTGGTGTTGCACCAAAGGGTTATCCGCAGATTGCTGTTTTGGGAGGGCACAAGAAACCACAGCAGAATAAAGCGCGCAAGCCTTTTCTTGCCCAGAGGGGGAACGCAGGCTCCCTGCTGAATGCGCCCCCCCAAATAAGCAGAGTGTCACACTCCCGTGTGAACACTGTGTCCCAAAGTGAGGCCCTTGGAAGAAAGGGCTAATGCCAACCAGCCCAAGGGATCTTCTCTAGAGAGCGAAGGGAGCACTTTGCCAAACAGTCGCTTTCTACTCCAGGGCGTCCCTTGCCACCTGCTAACGCCAACATTTCTGGTTTAGGCATGCACCGCTTTGCCTCCAAGGAGCCCGGAGACCATGGTAGACTCTCTCAGATGCACAGAAGATGAACAAAATACCCTTTCATGGGAAAAAAGGTAAAATGAGTGAGCTTTGGTTGAATCGAGAACTGCTTAATCCAGTTGATGCCAGCTTTACCTGTCTAATGCCACTGTGGGATCGAAAGGTTTGCAGGCTCCCCCCAGGATACCGGAAACAGAAGGAAACGGAAGAGACCAGAGGACTTGGAAGAGGAGATGGAATACCAACAAGAAGAGAAAAGGAAGAAGAGAGGAAGAAGACGGGGACTGAAGAAAAGAAGAAAGGTCCAGACGGTGAAGAAGCCCGGGTGAGTACCAGGCTCTGCTGCCCATCTTTCCCAGCTCCTTCAGCTGCTCTAAGTCAGTCCAAGTGGCTGGCAAGGGACGGCGAGGGATGGTGCGGCGCAGGGTTTGGAAAGAAGTGCATGGCAGCTCCCCAGGGGCTCCCGATGGAGCCCTGCTGCGTGGCACAGGGGCACTGTGCATCTCTGCACACGCGCAGTCTCTAAGGGCATTCCCCATGGGGACACGGCGCCAGAGCCATCCCCTGGTCAATGCCAGCAGTAGCTCTCCCTGCTGGGCCAGAAACCATTCCTTGTCAGCTGTGTTTGCCAAAGGAAGGGGAACCAAGTCCTGCCTCCTCCCGCCTTTGGGGGTTTACCAGTGCTTTGTGACTCTGTCCTTGTAGGTGCCGATTCCCTGTTAGTGGCTGAACCCCTGTGACTCCTGGGCTCCCGCACGCGATGTTCTCAATAAAAGGATCTTTTTCTCTCCTGATACAGTTGTGGATATAGCGTATATATTTCTTTACTTTCTTTTAATGATGTTGTTGATATTTTCATTAAAGTGGCTTAGTTTCTTTTTTAAACACGTGTGTGTCTCTTCTCTCTCATCCATCTCTCCCTGCAGGCAGATGCTCTCCCTTCTCTGAAGGGCAGAGAAGTAAAAGAGAACATCGAGCGTTTGTTTCAGTGGCCAGGCTGCCCCAAAACACCACACCTTGCCTTCCCAATTTGTGCCTAGTCAGAATAGGGGAAGCTTCTCTTACTGTAAGAAAGCACAACAGACTTGTTCTGAAGGCTTCCTACAAACGGACACCCTTGAAATATGGGACTCCTTGAAGACACGGCTTGTCCGATAGCGGGTTCCCTTGTTCCTGGTTGGCAAACTGAAAAGCCCAATGCGGTCAGGCTGCCAAAAGCTGAGCGGCTGCTCTTGAAGAAAATGCCCCTTGGTTTTAAATAGCCAAACGTGGCACGCTTTTGAACACCTGCTCCACAGCGCTGTTCTAAAGAGCAGTAACACCCTCATGAAGACAAACACAGGCAGTGACTATTTACAGACAATCTCCAGGCGTGCAACCCCTTCCCTGGGGAGAAGGGACGTCCTACTAATATAAACAACTGATGTAAACCAGTCTTTCCCTGTTTTCAATATCCCTGGGTACCTGAGACGTTGCCTGGGGACCTAACTGAGACCCTCGGTCCCTGGAGTGGCAGCTGGAGGACGGGTAGGTCAAAGCACCCTCGTGGGAGCCCTGCAGGGCTTCCTACATTGGCCCAACGGGCACCTTCCCTTGTCACGCAGAGCATCTCAGGGGCTGCACGAGGGACGCTCGGGAGAGTTCCTGGCAAAGCTCTGCAGAAGAGCTTGTCTCCCCACCTCTGCCAGGGCCTTTCTCAGCTCTGGGCCCTCCCCAAGGACAGCCCCACCAGGGGGCTGCCGGCAGCACTGCAGAAAGCACAGGCAGCAGCCACAGCAGGCAGCACCGCGGGAACGCGGGGACCCCGCAGACCCTCCCGGGCTCTCCAATCCCAGCCCAGCCCAGCGTGTGCCACTCGCTGCCCAGAAGAGTGGGGTTACGGCCCTTTTCCCAAATGTTGAATTTCCCTTCGAGCATGGACCACGGGACCCCACCCTGTTTCTCCCTCGAGTGTAAAGAAAACCTAAGGATACTTTTGCTAATGTCTCTGAATTTCTGTGTTTTACCTGAAAAGGGCAGGTTTTTACCTTTTTTAATCACTTCTACTTTAATCAAGGCATTGCTCGGTTTCAACAGTTTAACCTGTAGTGCGCTCCCACAATGGTAAGACCCGATTATTTATAATTTATGCCAAGGAGTGGTACGCAGAGAGCCTCTTGCTTAGACTTAGTGCTGTAACACCCAAGGCCAGCTAGCTCGGGTGTTTGCCCCGTTGGAGGGCCAGACGAGGAAAAGCGTAGAGGGGTCGCACCTGCGGGGAGGAGCGGACAGGACAGGTGACCCAAAACTGACCAACAGGTATTCCATCACATCTGCCTCATGGGCAGTAGAAAAGCTGAGGGATCAAAGGCTCAGTGCTCTTTCTTCAATGGCCGGCGTGTGAGGAGGATTCTGTCTGTCTGTCTTCCTTTGATTCTGGTCCGTGCATCCCTGAATCCAGAACCCGAATCCAGTTCCCACAATCGCTGAGTCCACTCTGGGACTTTCCCAGTGCCGGACGGTGACCTGATCTTCACCCTGGGAGCTTGATACAATTTTGTAGATAGTGTCTATATTTCATTATTTTCTTGTTTATTATCTTATTAATTTATTCATATTTTCATTGAAGGAGGGTGGTTTTTGTGCAAAACTTGTAAGTCTCTTTCTCTGTCTCCCTTCTCTCCTTGGAGAGAGAGGTGGGGGAGAGCATCTTTCATTCGTTTCACCGGCCAGTCTGGCCCAAACCATGACAACCTGGGTCGCAGCAAGCCCAAGCACAACTACAGGCTGGGCAGAGAATGGATTGAGAGCAGTCCTGAGGAGAAGGACTTGGGATTGTTGGCTGATGAGAAGCTCAACTGGAGCCGGCAACGTGTGCTTGCAGCCCAGAAATCCAACCCTGTCCTGGGCTGCATCACAAGAAGTGTGGCCAGCTGGTCAGGGGAGGTGATTCTGCCCCTCTACTCTGCCCTCGTGAGACCCCACTTGCAGTACCGGAGTTCTCAGTAGAGGAAAGACAGGGACGTGTTGGAGTGGGTCCAGAGAAGGGCCACAAAAACCATCAGAGGCACAGAATGCCTCTTCTGTGAGGAAAGGCTGAGAGAGTTGGGGCTGTTCAGCCTGGAGAGGAGAAGGCTCTGTGGTGAGCCTTCAATACGGAAAGGGGGCTTAAAAGAAAGATGGGAACAAACTTTTTAGCAGGGCCTGTTGCCACAGGACAAAGGGTAATGGTTTGAAAGTAAAAGAGGGCAGGTTTAGATGAGGTATAAAGAAGAAATTTTTTACACTGAGGGTGGTGAAACACTGGAACAGATTGCCCAGAGAGGTGGTAGATGCCCCATCCCTGGAAACCCTCAAGGTCGGGTTGGACGGGGCACTGACCAACCTGGTCTAGTTGAAGACTTCGCTGCTCGTTGCAGTGGAGTTGGACTAGATGATCTTTGGAAGTCCCTTCCGACTCAAACTACGATTCTATCAGTCTATGCCTTTCTGACATGCCTTTTCTGTGTTGAACGTGGTGATTTCAATCTGCTGATCAATAGCCCGCTGAGTTCAATAGACACCTCTGATTTTTATCCTTTGGCTCCAGAGCTACATGCAGCCTCCTGTCACCGGTGTTAGTGCAACTAATGCAGATAATCTGCTACCTGCTATCTAATAATCTAGGCTGCCTACTAGGTAACTGTCGTGGTTTAGGCAAAATCGGCCATTGGGGACTTAGGGGACCCCAGACGGGACCGACAGATGCTCCCCTCTACCCCTCTGCAAAGAGAGAGGTAGAGGAGGAAAAAGAGACTTACGAGTTTAGAAGGATCTAAACTAGTTTAAAGAAATATTAATAATAAAATAAAAGGAAATAATGAGAAATATACAAAACCGTATCAAGCTGCCAAGATGACAATCACGACACCGGCTGGCACTGGGGCAGTCCCAGGCTGGACTCAGTGACGGACGGGAACTGGATTCCGGATCTGGATTCAGGATCGGGTCCAAAGGCAGACAAACAGACAGAGTCCTCCTCAGACGTCAGCCACTGAAGGAAGAAGGGAAAAAGAAGAAGGGGGCTGACCCTTTGCTCCATCAGCTTTTATACCGAGCATGAGGCAGATGGGATGGAATACGCTGTTGGTCAGCTTTGGGTCACCTGCCCTGTCCGCTCCTCCCCGCAGGTGGGACCTCATTATGCTTTTCCGCTTCAGACCCTCCAATGTGGCAAATAACACAGTTGGTTGGCCTTGGGTGTTAGAACAATAAGTATAAGCAAGAGCCTCCCTGCATACCATGTCTGGACATCAGCTATAAACATTGGTCTTATCACTCTGAGAGAGTGAACATTGTCTGCAAAATATGCTGTTAATTTCAGTAGTTAGAAGAGGCCCAGCTAAGAAGCGAAGTTACTGAACAAAATTGGTCCTGTTTTACCCCAAACCAGGACACTAACAATCCATGCAAGAGTACAACCCGATCCGATGCTACACCTACCAGCACAAGGAAGAGATGAGACGTTCACATGAAAAATGAGACAGTTTGAAGGCTTTTTAAGAGCTTGTAAGAATAAACAGAGGAAGCACTGCATATAAAAAACACACACGCAAAGAAAGGGGTTTCCCCCTGCATTTCTGAACTCCCTGTGACAAGATCTGTCCCATGCAAGTGCATGTCTGCACCCCCTGGCGCTGCAGTCTGCGGGTCCTGTTCACATTCAGTGGTCTGAATGATGGGGCAGTGTCCCCTCAGACAGCTTGCAGATGGGGCACAACTGGGAGGAGAGGCTCATGCGCCGGGGGTCGTACTGCCAACCAGAAGGACTTTGACAGCCCTTTTCCCAAAGTGTTGAATTTCCCTTCGAGCATGGACCGCGGGACCCCACCCTGTTTCTCCCTCCAGTGTGAAAAAACCCAAAGGGTACTTTTGTTAAAGTCTCTGAATTCCTGCATATTTCCTGAAAAGGGCAGGTTTTTAACTCTTTTAATGGCTTCTCTTTTAATCAGGGCACGCTGGGCAGCTGCCTTTTCTAAGAAGTCCAAGCAGCAGAATGGTGGCACTTCCAGGTGCTGCATGGGGCAGTGGAGGAGCCGGCACAAACACTTGAGCTTCTCCACCCTTGAAAAAAGTTCACAAGCTCTTTGAGGGGCTGTTGGCAGAGGGACGGAGAACCCCAGATGATCTCCAGTGGCTGCCATGTCCAAAGCTGGCTCTTTCTCCTTGCCAACCTGCTCAGCCTCCTCTCCTCCATTTTCAGTGTCCAACCCTCCAGCCCTCCTCCTGCCAGTCCCAGCCTCTGCTGTGGCAGCGGGTGGCTCAGGCATGGCCATAACCACCTTTTCCCACTGGCCACGGGCAGAGATCAATGCAGCCCACGGGCTGAGCCTTTCTTCCCCCCCATAGGGACGCCTTTGGGTAAGACTTAAACTATACCAAGTGTTTCCTCAAAACTTAGAAATCTCTCTAGAGAGTCTTTTTCCTATGTTTGTAGCCAGGCTGTATTATATATAACTTTGTCGCGTGTTTTGTATAACTAACAACACTTTTACTTGCACGTGCTTTGCAGACAGTGTATTTATCACTGGCAATCCATAAGAACTTATGTACTGTTGCTAAAATAAACTGCGCTGCTCAAGTAGCTGGTCGTTTTGGTTTCTCATTGAATGCGACCACAAAAGTGGCCGTGGTAGTTCATGAGCACGACTGGACTGAGGGTGCAGTCCACTATGAGTGTATCCAGAATCGTGATAGTTTAATATATATATTAAACGCGACTGAACTGATAGTGCTGGATTGGGCATCAGTCAGAATTTAAAGCTAGCCGCACCTAGCCTCCCACCTCGGTGAGGAGTGTTAGAACGCAAGGGGGTTTATTTTCTGCCAAACTAATTCGCCCTTTAACACCAATTGGGCATCACTCAGAATTCAAGCCTAGCCGCACCTAGCCTCCCACCTCGGTGAGGAGTGTTAGAACGCAAGGGGGTTTGTTTTCTGCCAAACTGTTCTGCCCTTTCACGCAACAGTAAAAAACTGGCGTAGTCGGCAGGATTGCCATGGATAAACTGCTGTAAAAATATGATTGTGCCCCTTCCCAGGTTGGGAAGGAGTGGGCCCTGAAATTTTGGAAGGATGAAGAGAAAGTGGTAGAACGTATTAAAGAGTGTCAGGCTTCACTAAAGCTCAGGCCAGGGAAAGGCAAAGGTGTGATTTGTGCAGTGTTAGGCGCCTGTTTATCTTGTGCACAACAAGAAGCTAAAGAAACCCCTGCTCCTAACCTGATTTCTGCTGTAGAATATGCAACTCTGAAATCAGAAAATGAGGTGTTGAAGTCATCGTTAACTTTTCAGAAGGAGACAGGAGAACAACTAAGAACTCAAGTTGATAAGCTCGTGAGTGAAAATCTTCAACTTAAAATGTTATTGGAACGGGTGAATGAACTCTTAGATCAAACACAGCATTCAGCCCAAGTCCAACAGATTCGTAAGTTAATGTGTTCAAATTCTGAAACTCAGGCTGGGGATTTTGAGTCAAACAGTGAGGGTGACGAGGAAGAAGAAGCAGAAGAGACTTTTGCTTCCAATTCCCAAGTCTATCCTCTACGACCCCTAGTTAAAACGGAAACTGCAGTGGACGATGATGATGAAGTTTGTACCACTGTGCGCACGGTTCCGTGGACACCAACAGAGTTAGCGAAAATAAGAGAGAAATACTCGAGGCGACCAGGGGAGTCAGCTGTTGAGTACGTGTGGAGAGTCTCTTCCGAAGGAGGAGACAGAACTATGTTGAATGAAGAAGAAGCAGGAGACTCTTGGGGACCGGGAGTGTTTCTAACCACCGTGCCCGGAGATCATAATTATTCCCTAACTGCTCGGGCAGCCTATTGGGCAGGTGGTATGGATCCCCGAGAGAGGGGGGAGCCATTAGAGATCAGAGCTACAGGCTACTCTGATCTGTCTGCGGCTGTACAAAAAACGGCTTGTCTGCAAGCCATGTATGACCAAGAAGATTTTCGAAAATCCCCTATGTTAGCCCCAATCCACCCGGAACGATTAGCCCCTCTCATCCGTGGTCTTCCAGATTGCCTAAAGCCATTTGTTGTCACCACTCAAGAACGTATACGAGGTTCTCAAAACAGTCGTAGGCGAGCCCAGCGTTATTACATACCCACCTGGAATGACTATGCGCAAGAAATAGATAAATATGGGCGCCAAATGGGCTGGGCCAGCCTAACTAGTGAAAAACCCGCCGATCACCCCGGAAGGGTTCATCAAGTCCAAACTCATGCTCAGAACCCTAAATCGGGTGGAAAGTTTAAGCCTGATAAAGATCGAGGTGAGTTGTGGCGTAAAGCCCTAGATCTTGGGGTACCCCGGCAATTTTTACATGGTGCCCCTACGGAGGATCTCCGTACACTAGTCCAGTCTCTAACTAAAAGAAATAATTCGGCTGGGGAAAAAGGTCTGATCAGAGAGCCCCCAAGCCGTGAGAAAGTTGTGCAGAAAGTCGTGCCTTCTGCACCAGATCGTAACTTAACAGAATGGCGAGAGTCCCAGCCAAAAAACTTCTATCCCCAGGGAGGGCAGTGAGCCACCCTGCCTGGCAAGTACTAGCGATTCAATGGCTCTCTCATGAAAACTCTGAACCTATTATTGCCATTCCTGTTGGACCCCAAAAGACGTTAGTAAACTTTATTATTGATACCGGAGCTCAAATGTCTGCAATTACTAACGAAACGGCACAACTTTTAGGTATAAATCCCACCAGACGTAGAGTCAACTTTACAGGAATTGATGGTGTAGTAAAAACATGCCCCACTGCAAAAATTAATCTTTGGTTGCCGGGGGAACAGCGGCTAACCAGGACAGAAGTGCTTGTAGGTGCCTCGCATACTAACCTCTTAGGGTTTGATGTGTTGCGTGGGCGGATGTGGAAGTTCCCAGATGGAACAGTGTGGAGTTTCGCAGGACATGAAAAGGGATTAGGCACCGTAAAGGTGAGCCTATTAGAAACTTCCATACCTTTGCCTCCCTCTAAAATCACCAATGTTCGGCAATACCCACTGCCTGCAGCTGCGCTTGCAGGAGTTGACGGGGTGGTGTCAGAATTAGAAAAAAGAAACATAATCAAAAGGACTCACTCACCTTCTAACTCACCGGTGTGGCCAGTAAAGAAACCAACCGGGCAATGGCGTTTTACAGTAGATTACCGAAAGTTAAACGCCAATACTGCACCCCTAGCCTCTGCAGTACCGAACACTGCTGAAATTGTGACAATGATACAGGGAGCTGCCCATTCTTGGATGGCTGCCTTAGATGTTAAAGACATGTTTTTCATGATTCCCCTCCTTGAACAAGACAAAGCACAATTCGCTTTCACGTGGAAAGGAGTGCAATATACTTTTAACCGGCTCCCACAAGGATATAAACATTCTCCCACCATTGCCCACAATGCTTTAGCTAAAGTCCTGGCAAAAGTTCCTGTTTTACAGGGATGTACAGTATACCAGTACATTGATGACATCTTAATAGGGGGAGAAGACCAAAAGAGTGTAAAAGATATGATGGAGAATATCCGGAAAACATTACTTGATTTAGGGTTAGAAATCCCAGACGCAAAACGTCAAGGACCTGCCCAGGAAGCTAAATTTCTGGGAGTCTGGTGGATCAAAGGAGCTGCCTCAGTCCCTCAAGATACCCTAGAAAAAATAGAACATGGACAAAACCCATCTAGTGAAAAAGAGCTACAGCAAGTTCTAGGAACTTTAAGTTATTGGCGTAAACACATCCCTGGTTTTTCTATCATTGCTCGCCCCCTTTACAACTTGCTCAAGAAGGGGAAATCCTGGGAATGGACTGACCGACATACTGACGCTCTAGAATTGTTAATAAAAGAGTTAAGACTATTCCAACAACTTGGCCCCATACATCCAACTGACCCTATCCATGTAGAATGGGGCTTTAGCGAGCATGGTTCCCACTGCAACTTATGGCAGAAAGGACCCGCAGGGCCTGAAAGACCACTTGAATTTAGTTCCCATTCCTTTAATGATACTGAAAACAGATATTCAGACCTCGAAAAAGGTTTACTGTCCCTAGTACGAGCACTGAAACGAGCAGAGCAAATTAGGAGAGAACAGAGTGTGATCATTCGGGGACCTTTTCGCCCCCTAGATGTAGTCCGTAAAGGAATGGCACCACCAGCCGGCATCGCCCAAAAACCCACAGTTCGAAAGTAGTATGCTTATCTAGAGGGCATTAATGAAATCATGCCAATTACTGAAGGCAGTGTTAAAATATCCAAGCTGCAAAAAGACATAGATGGTGCTCTATTGTTCCAATCTCCACCAAACAAACCATCTCCGATCCGAGAAGCCCCTTCCCTAAAAGAAGGCAGCGATCAGGAGTGTGGTTTACAGATGCGTCGTCTCACCGAGAAAACAATAAGTGGAAATACAAAGCTGTAGCATTAGAAGTAGCAACAGGAAAAAGAGCAACTGAGACAGGTGAAGGTAGTGCTCAAGTAGGAGAGCTCAGAGCTGTCTTACTAGCTGCACAACACGGGGCTAGTTACAGTTACACTGACTCATATGCTGTTTTTAAAGGAGCCACCGAGTGGATTAGTCACTGGGCAGCTAATGATTGGCAAGTAAACAGAGTCCCAGTTTGGGAAACCAGGTAGCTGGAAGCAACTGTTAGAGATAGGAAAGAAAAGAGCATTGTACATTGGTTGGGTTAAAGGCCACGATCGTTCGAACTCGATCACTGCTCAGTTCAACCAACAAGTAGATAGCCTCACGCAGGCTGCAACAAATTGATGTTGTAAATGATAGTCAAGAATGGGAACGCTTACTTGAATGGTTACATGTTAAGCGTGGTCACACCGGCCGGGCTGACCTATATCGAGAAGGTCTAGCCCGAGGATGGCCTGTATCAGTTAAACTATGTGAACAGATAGTAACTGCTTGTTCACAGTGTCGTCTACGACTTAACAAAGACCATCCAAGCAAAGCACCTCCCTTACACATTAGAGACAAGAAAACATTGTGGCACTCCTGGCAGATCGATTATATCGGCCCATTACGACCATCGGGCAGAAAAAAATACATCTTGGTGGGGGTGGAAGTTATTTCTGGCCTCTCTATGGCTACCGACTTTGCATCAGCTACTGGAGAAAACACAGTGAAAGGCCTACTGGGATGGTTCAGTACGCTTCCCCTCCCAGAAGAAATTCAAAGCGATAACGGTTCACATTTTACTGCTACAGTAGTACAAGACTGGGCTAAAGAAGAAGGGATACGGTGGGTATTTCATACTCCCTACTACCCTCAAGCTAATGGCATTGTTGAACGCACCAATGGATTAGTTCAGCGGTTTGCAAAAACTCATGAACCTGGTTGGCATTTGCGAATAGATAATGCCATCTATCAATTAAATAACAGATGGAGTGCAGATGGCTGTCCTAAGATGAAAGCTTTCTGTGTATCTGCTAATATCATTCCCCCCAAAGCTCTCAATGACCCAAGAATATACTCAGAAAGGTTTCACCCTGGACAACCTGTGCTAGTAAAAATGCCTCAAATTGGAACAGTACCAATGGTACTAGTTACCCCCACAAATCCTTATGCCTGGGAAGCCACAGACTGTTCAGGAAAGAAACACCGAATTAGTACCCGGTGGATCTCACCCTCTCTCTAACCCCGTCGGTCGGATAAGACCGAGCAGATTTTTTCTTTTTGTGTTTTACAGGAACCTTACATGAACTGCACGTGGACGAACGAATCGACCTACGCTAATCCTGAGTGCCTCCAAGAAATTCTGATACTGATTCTAGCAGTAATATTGTTTTTATTGTGTATGGCTATTTGGAAGCCCAAGTTCTAAAACGATGAACCAACAAATAGAATTAATGTTACTCTGTTTTGCCCTTTTATCCTCTGTTGTTTGTAGCCAAAAAGATCCAGAGTGGCCATGGTCTCAAGCTTTTATTAAACACAACGCGATAGTAGGAACAAGAAAAGAAAAATTGAATCTGGCCACTGTAGTTACACATAACAACGAGACGTTTTCAAAAAATGAGTGGATCTGGAACAGTTGGTATCCAACCCTGAAAGGTAAAGCAGGAGAAGAAATTCAAGTGGGATGTAGACTGATCAATGGTTCGAACCAAGAAAAGGCCACAAAAATAGAAATGTTTCACCCTAAGAATTCACGCACAATGACAACAAAACACTGTGCCACCGACAAGCGAGATTGTTGGCATAACTTTACTCTCAAAGAACCCACTTTTGTAACTTGTCGATGGCAACAGCATAAAACAGCACTGTTATCCGAATTCAAAATAGACGTAGTTGAACCTAACCCAACCACACGGCCTAGCCTGGTTCCATCCCTGCTGTCTACAATCCCTGACAGTGACCACCCTGAACTCTCATCGAGCGGACTTAAAAATCTGCCCCCTTACACCACAGTCTTTGATAATGACCCTTGGAAACATGCATTGTCTAAATACACTGCAAGCACTGGAACCCCACAAAACAAAAAAGATCTAAATCTCTCTACCCTAGTCATACAAGGAAGTGAAGTGTGCTCCAAAGATAAATGGAGTTGGAAAGACTCACTCCAAATGGCTAAAATTGAAGCCACCCCCAAAAAAGAAATACAAATTAGTTGCCGAGTAATCAATGGGTCTACCCACCACAGACCAACTGAAATCAAAACAATCCATGCAGACTCTACTGTTAGCGCAGAGACAAACACATAACCAATTTTCTTCGGTTATATGCGGTGCTTTATTTCAAGGCGCCGGGAACCAGGGGTACGCACCCAAATCTGGCTCCGAAGACGGCCTTGCCGAGTACCCATTTTATATTCTTTTGGTTACACAATCTCATACATATTCAACAAGTATTGCTACATTATCTTATACATATGCATTACGGATTACTTCATCCTATTGCGACATCAGCCTCCTTCTCTGCGCATGCCCATCTTCCCTCTAGTGGTCGTCGGTGGTCGTCCTGATGAAGTAAGAAGTCTTCCTCAGATGAAGTAAGACGTCTTCCTCACCTTATCCTTTTCACCTTTTCTCTTTTGACTCAGTTCCAGGGTCTGTTTTCCATCCAAGTTCCTCAAGGTTTGCTTGACTCCCCTGGTATGCCGGTTGGCCTTGGGTGTTAGAACAATAAGTGTAAGCAAGAGCCTCCCTGCATACCATGTCTGGACATCAGCTATAAACATCGGTCTTATCACTCTGAGAGAGTGAACATTGTCTGCACAATATGCTGTTAATTTCAGTAGTTAAAAGAGGCCCAGCTAAGAAGCGAAGCTACTGAACAAAATTGGTCCTGTTTTACCTCAAACCAGGACATTCCACCCCTTATTCCATACCATTTGCATCTTGCTCAGGTTACTATTACTTTTATCTATCAAATCTATGCACACACAGAGGATATATATATATATATATGGATACATGCAGGTCACTCATCTACAATTATCTTTATTTCAAAGGAGTATTCTGAGGAACACTACTGGTGCATAACAGGTTTCTATGACTTACTAAAACACAACTTGTACTTACTCTATTCTATTGTTTCATTCAGGTTTGCTCATTTTATATTAACAATCCTCAACTAATAATAACTATGATTTTATGTATTAATTTAATCTTTCTACTTAAAACTTTAATGATTTTCCTAACACTACCAAACCAGAAAAAGACAATACTGAATGTTACAAAATTATAGAGCCAAATTTAGATTGCTGGCACAATTTCACTTTTACCAAGCCTATAATAGTGTACTGTCTTTGGGGCTATAGAGATACACAATTGTTACTTGAATTTATGATTGATACAACTGTATCCAAACCTGTTGAGGAAAGCAGCCCAACCTGTGCCCCAACAGCCTTTTACAAGTGTACCTACTCAGACACCCATTAGTCTGACCCCTTACATCTACAGCACCGGCCCTTACATAATTAAAAATACCGGTCAACAACAAGTACTGTTTAATCCGTCATACTCGCTCAAGCGTGTAGAATTGTTAATGCAAATTAATGCCTCTGCAATTAAACCTACCTGTTCACCATTCCTGGGTACATCTTACGCAGGATGGTCGGCATGGTTACATCAACGGACCCTCACCTCCCCAAAACGATCAAAGCGAGATGTGAGTGGTGCCTTGGGAACAGGACTGGGAGTCCTAAACAGCATAGATGCAGAAGTACTTGCCAACAAACTGGCCACAGTGACCAGTGACCTGAATGGCTTAAAATACCCTGTGCAGTCTTCTCTTTCAGCTCTGGGAACTAGCCAATGGCTCCTATCAGATGTGTTGCCTCAGTGGGAAGTACTAAATGAAAAAGACCACCAGCTAATTACAAATGCGCTTGATGTAGCCCAAAATAACGTTTCTCTAGCCCTTAGTTGTGTCCAAGCTCAGCTGTGGATGCAATCAATGGCAACTGCGATTATACGAGAAGGTGAAGAAGGTACCTTACCTACTGAAATTCGAAAAATAATTTGGGATAATGCAATTGACTTTGAAAAGAAGTTTCAATCCTGGTGGCATTTGGTTAATTTCACTTATGACCCCACTGACAATACAGCCACAGCTTTTGTCTTGACCATACGCGATGCTTTGGTGTATACCGTATACCCAATCATTGCGCTGGGAGTGAGCCAACCTGGAACTATACTCTATCCCATAGAGCATAGAGTATGGGCCCAGCAAAACAGCAGCAAATGGCAAACTGTCGACGTTGATGCATGTATTGTGCGAGAACAACAAGGGTTTATCTGTGAAAGTAACACCATCAGAGCCCAAGACATTTGCCTCGACACAGAACAGAACATTTGTCATTTTGAAATACACCCCGATAAAAAACCTGAGACTGTACTTGTATATATTGGACAAGGATGTGTTTGTATGAGAACTCCTTGCAATTCTATGTTCATAGATGGCGTTAATGTAGAAACAAGCAATCACTCAAATATTTGTGTCTGTAACTTTACTCACCTTATAGGATGCGACCTCAGTTACTTAACTCCTGTCACGTCTTATCAACTGTTACAATCTAATTACACCCCAAGCAAAATGTTGTTGCCTACCCCCATCGGGATGAATCTCACCTTAGTAAGAAAACTCTTACACCATGATGACCTGAAGCAGTTGTTGGAACAAGTACGAGAAAACGGACAAAAATCTCTAATCACTGTCCATCACAACATAGAAGAGATACATCGCGTGTTGGAAAAAGTGAAGAAAACCGGAGAACACAAATGGTGGGACACCCTCTTCCGATGGTCACCAACAGCTACAGGAATCTTAAACAAGATACTTCATCCTGTTATTGTCTTACTAACCCTCACTATCTTGTGTTTTATTTTGACAATCACGCTGTATGTTAGACTTTGGATTATGGTGAAAAGCTTAACTCACTTTATCACTCCGCAAGATGTATTTGTACTTGATAACCCTCACCACAAGAGCATATGTGATATTCCCAATCAGCTTTAAATATCGTGGAGCTTGAGTGACTATAGTCACGGGGTGGATTATGTGGAATAATTACTAAAATAACAAAAAATATAGCATTGTTCACACATTAAGGAAAAAGCTTAAAATCAAAAAGGCTCCTAAGGTAGAATACAGCCGCAGCTGGTATGCGAAGAATCCACTACATCTGTGATTCCCTGCGCCATATCGCTCGCCGAGCAACACAGGGATGGAGTGGGGTGGAGATTCCACGGCCGAGCCCTGTGATAATCAGCAGATATGGGAACGAGATGGTCCTATGGAACTGATAAGCTGCTCACTTGCTACCCTGAGCCAACATTTTGTCAAATTTGGACAAAATGCTGTCCTTTGTGTGAACTTTGCTCATTATAATGTCATTATAATACCTAAACACACCTCCATCCCAAAGGCTACCCGCCTCCAAGGTGCGACCACTCCTCCTTGACTCTGCGCCCTGAATTTTTGATAAACTATACCTTTAAATGCGAAGCGAGAGAATTTTACGCCAATCATAATAAAAGTATTTATGACTAAAGTCACTCAAACTCCACCTTGAAGGTAAAAAATAGTATAAAAATAGCCCCAAAAAGGGGGAATGTTAGGGAAGACACCATCGTGAACAAGTCGAGGGGGACTCCGTCAAAACTGCCTTCAACTTCCGGGACCAGCCGACGGGCTGAGCCTTTCTTCCCGCCCATAGGGACGCCTTTGGGTAAGACTTAAACTATACCAAGTGTTTCCTCAAAACTTAGAAATCTCTCTAGAGAGTCTTTTTCCTATGTTTGTAGCCAGGCTGTATTATATATAACTTTGTCGTGCGTTTTGTATAACTAACAACACTTTTATTTGCACGTGCTTTGCAGACAGTGTATTTATCACCGGCAATCCATAAGAACTTATGTACTGTTGCTAAAATAAACTGCGCTGCTCAAGTAGCTGGTCGTTTTGGTTTCTCATTGAATGCGACCACAAAAGTGGCCGTGGTAGTTCATGAGCACGACTGGACTGAGGGTGCAGTCCACTATGAGTGTATCCAGAATCGTGATAGTTTAATATATATATTAAACGCGACTGGACTGATAGCAGTGGATTGGGCATCAGTCAGAATTTAAAGCTAGCCGCACCTAGCCTCCCACCTCGGTGAGGAGTGTTAGAACGCAAGGGGGTTTGTTTTCTGCCAAACTGTTCTGCCCTTTCACGCAACACCCGGCCAGATGGAGCCTGCTGCAGGACCGTGCCCATGGCTGCTGCTGCGCGTGCAGCGCGTCCCTAGGAGCCAACCTTGGCTTCATAAGTAGATCAGATCTTGAAGCCTGTTTGAATGCCTCAAGTAGCTCTGGACCAGACGGGAGCCTGCGCTGCCTGGGAGCATCCTTGTCCTTTGGCACTACAGCACACAATGCACCACGCAGAGTTTAATCTTTTCTTAATCTTCCAACAATTCATGTCACTTTTGAAAATTATGCCACTATTGACTAGGGAATGGATCCCTTTCAGGCAGGTGCAGTGTTTACAGGAGAGAGAGGAAGATTCAAAAGCGCACAGAGTCTGCACTGAGTTGCCCGGCTGTGGCGCTGAGTTGCCCACTGAGGGCCCTGACTTCATAGGATCACAGAATATCTCAAGTCGAGAGAGACCCATAAGGACCATCACGTCCAACTCCCTGCTCCTTGCAGGACTACCTAAAACCAAATCCCATGGCTAAGAGCGTTGTGCAGCCGCTCAAGAGTTGCCCAACAGCTGCACCTGGTTGCCCAGGGGCTGCACAAAGTTGCCCAAGGAGAGCAGTCGGTTATCCAGGGCAGGAGCTAGCATGCCACCTGAGGGGATTTTCTTGCCCAGGGGTCGTCCCGGCTGGCCCATGGAGAGCACCGGGTTGCCCAAGGGCTGCATCAGGTTGCCATAGCGGCTGCAGGGAACTGCCCGGGCAGAACCCGGTCCCTGAGCGCCCTGCGCCCCGGGCAACGCAGCCCTGGTTCTGTGTCGCAGAGGGCACTGGGGACGCTGCAGTGTCTGGCAGTGCTGCCACCCAACCCGACAGCACAGCAGTGAGGAGCAGCCCCGCCCCGGGGACCCCCAAGCCTCGGGACGTTAAGGGTCAGTATGTGCTTTAACTGAGACGGGAGGACGAAACAGCAGCTATTTCTCCTCAGCCCCCCCCAGTATCTCTTCTCTCACCCAGGTGGACCCAAAGGAGGTGGACGGGGGCTCCCGTCATGTGTCTCTGTGTCCAGGGGTTGCAGAAAGCGTCACCCTGGGATATGGCTTATCCCCGGGGGGATGCAGGGGCATTGATTTCAGCTGGAAGTGCAGGGAAAAGTAACCCCCGTCCATTCCCAAGGGTTTTTCCTGCCTTCACTAAACGTGTGTCTGTCAGCATCTGAACGGGAATCATTCATGCGCAGTGTCTCTGAATGCCTCCGAATGCCCTTTCTCAGCTCTGAAGAGCTGGCACAGAGCTAGGGGAACTGCAGCCGTTCATCCCGTGCAGGGACAAAAGGGCTCAAGTGACTGTTTGTGGGAACCGGCACATACACTGCTTTCTGTTGGACCTGAGCACACACATTTCCTCCTCATTTCTGCCAAACCGGCCTGCAGGGTCGCTTTCGAGAAAGATTTTTGGCTAAATGTGACGCTGTGAGTTTCCCGCTGCCTGTCCCACAGCCTCTTGGGCCAGGCTGGATCCTGGGGCGAGCCTCGGTGCCCGCAGCTATGCTGCTCTCAAGTCACGTCCTGGGGCAGCCCATGCCAGCGTCGCCAAAACTGGGCAAGGCTTGAAACTACAGTCCTCAAAATTAAATCACTTCCCACCTGCAGGTTCTGCACTTCTGCCCTCTCACTCATCCCTGTTTTTCTCTGACTTGCCCTATCTAAAGGACCCTTTATTCCCCTGCATTTGCCAATCATTCAGTTAATAGCTGCATTTGGAGACACTGTTCCCATGAGTGCGTCAAAGCCTTACAGGCACGGGTGACACAAAAAGTCTCTGAGGTCACCCGTCCCCATAGCTACATGTTGGAAAACGCACAGTTTAGTGAGTTGTGTTCTCTGCTCATCCCCTGGTGTCAACGCGCACGGCTCCAAGAGAGGCAAGGAACAGGCTGCCAGCGTCTGGCACGACAGAGGGTGTCCACCGGTGGGCAGTGACAGCAGCTCACAGGCAGAGCCTGCCTGTCTCTGTGCGCCTCCCATCTACGGCCTTGGAAGCTTTCCAGTAGGAAACGGTGAGTCCTTCGTCCTGCCCTTGTGGAGAGAGAGGAATTCCTTGTGGCAGAGGTGAGTAAAATGAAAGACACTCTCTTTCCCAAGGGTTTGATGATTTTAAACATAAGCCAGCCTCTCTCAGCTTGCCTGCACGTGCAAAGTGATCAGGGTGGCCCCGGAGGAGCAATTCAACCTCTAGTCACGTGCTTATTTGTGTGGATGGCTGTTCTGGACTAAAAGAGAGGTTGTTTCATGCAAGCATCCCATTCTTAAAGGAATCAGGTGGCTTTCATGCTGTAACAAATGGGCTTTGTGTGAAACCCCGCTCCCGTCGAGGCACCTTGTTCATAGAATCACAGAAGGGTTGAGGTTGGAAGGGACCTGAAAGATCATCTGGTTCCAACTCCCCTGCCAGAGCAGGTTCCCCTACAGCAGGTTGCACGGGACAGAAAAATAATCCATGGCACAGTGCCCCACGCAGTGCCTCACTTGGATGTGTCGGCAGTCTTGGAAGCTTGACTGCCCTACGTTCTCCTACAAAAGGACCTTGAGCTTGTTTGGAGGTTCAATACTTGTCAGCCCACCCGGAAAGGGAATGCAAAGGCCATGGCTGCGGCCACAGCACCCTTCTGTCCCCTCATGGTCGCTGCGCGCAGGCTCAGCTGCACGAGGGAGTGCGCTGGGGTTGGGGGGCACTTTCTCCACTCCCTGCCTGTTTGCTGTGGGCAGAAAGACAAGCAGGCAAGTTCTTGCTGTGTGCAGGGTAGGGGAGGTCGAAGGGGACGAGTGTGACCAGGATGACTGAGTACGGCCACTGATGGGGTCATGTTTTGCCCGAGGGACCTGGCCAACAAGCAGGCGGCCCACCGCACCGACGACAAGTGCCACCACCTGAGGAACACCTCCCGCGGCGTCAGCTCCTACCGAGGGGTGGAGCGGGTCGATGCCACGTGAGTGCTCGCTGGGCAGCACGCCAGCAGCAAGCTGTCCCCGGGATGCACGGTGCCTCTCCCTGGCGGGGAGCTGCTTTTCTGCAGCCCACTGTTAAGGTACGTCCCTCCCGCCTGGAGACTCCCGCCTCCTCTTCTTCTTCTTCTTCTTCTTTCTTCTTCCTCTTCTTCCTCTTCTTCTTCTTCTTCTTCTTCTTCTTCTTCTTCTTCTTCTTCTTCTTCTTCTTCTTCTTCTTCTTCTTCTTCTTCTTCTTAATGTGTTTTTCTGTTATTGTTCTGTTAAACTGTCTTCATCTTCACCCAACAGGTTTTTCCTTTGCTTTTCCCCTCCTTTTCTCCCTCTTCTCCCTGCTCTTCTGGAGGGAAGGGGGAGAACTCTGTGAGCGGCTGTGTGGTGATCGCTGCCAGCTCGGGTTAAACCATGACCTGTGGTCAAATTAAAAGTGCAGATTTAAGATACAGTTAATCCATGCAGCTCCCTGGCATGGTCCATACCTGCCCACGTCCAGCTTCAGCAGCATGGGCTTACCAGGGGCCTCTCCTTCCCCTCCCAGGATCTCAGCGCCAAAGTCATGGGCCAAGTTCACAGACGTCAACATCCTCCGCTCCCAGAGCCAACGGGCGGCCTCCACCAAGCTGCGGGACAACATCGAGAACCTGCTGGTGCTGACAGCCAAGGAGATGCAGCACCAGTTCGACAGGGTGAACGTCCCCTTCACCAACCACATCGCTGAGACAGCCAATGCCAAGAGCAAGATTCAGACCCACCTGGCCAAGGTAGCCTCAACCCCTCCCTTTCCGGTGTGACACTGTCACTTCCCAGGGACATGTCTGTAGTGGGACCCTCCATGCAGAACTGGCCCAAGCAGAGGAACAGTCGCCACAAGAAGCTGGTTATAGCATCATTTTCTGTTTGACACTCAAAGTCCTGCGGACTTTCTTCTTGGAGCAGGATGAGTTGGCGCTGTAATTTCATCGCAAGGGATACTGTCTTTTGCTAGCACGTCCTAGCTGACAGCCTGGGAGCACAGGGACTGCCAGCAGAAAATGCCAATGCTGGTAGCATCTCCTGGTAGTTACCTCAGAAGCACGGGCTGCCCTGCAGAAGGTCTTTGCTGGGCCTCTGCTGGGCTGCCTGCCAGGGAGCTCGCAGGCTTGCTTCTCCTCCAAGGACGCGCTTTCAGTCTCAGTGCTCTGTGGCTGCTGCACGGTATCAGCATTGCGGGCTGATGCCACGTCCTTCAATGAGGAGCCATTGAAAACTGTCCCTCTCTTAGTGTCTATGGATGGATGATCGGTTCCTGCAAGCAGTAATGTTTGGAAGCTGGTAATTCAGTAGGTCCATCACTGCTCCAAAACCTCCTCTGATGTGACAGCAACAGCAATGAAAGGCTTTTCCCTGAAGAGAAATGGCTGCTGGATCTGATCCTCGGTATGTGGCAGAGTGACACCAGTCTGAGCCAGGGGTCTGCCTATTGAACTTGTCACTTGAGAATGTATTTTTCAATTTATGCACGTGTTTGTTGTTTACGCCAGATGCTGCGAGAAATCTTCCAGATGCAGATGAGCATAGAAGCCATCCAAACAGCCATTAGGGACCAAGGGCCTCTGTCAAAAGTGGCTCAGACCCGGCTGGACGAGCACACACAGGGACCAGACATGGAGCTGTGCCGAGACATTGCCCAGCTCCGGTAAGGATGAGCGCGGGGCCGGTGGGGTCCTTGAGGAGCCATGGGTGGGAGCACTCAGGAGCATCACTTGATGAATATATTAATCATGTTTATTTCATTCCTAAGGGAAAAAAGGGGGAAATCCTGTGCCCAAGAAGCCCCTCAGCAATGCCATGCTAGAAACCACCCTCATGAAGGACTGTTAACGAGAGTTTCTTGCTGCTTTCCAGCCTTGTCAACGAGGTCCATGAAATCGAGGAGAGGGTCCAAAGCCTTCAGCAGCGGCTGAGAGACAACGAGGAGACCCTGCAAATTACGGTTCATGCCAAGTCGGTCCTGCAGCATGACCTGGCCGTCAAAGCCAACTCAGTCTTCATCGCCAGGAGAAGTGCATGGGGATGCGCAAGACCTTTCCCAGCACCGTGCGGCTGGTGGGTTCCGTTTAGGGCTGGGATCAGCCAAATTCACGGGATCTGTTGCGGGAGGGACTCCCAGTTTCACTAAGTCCCTTTGAAAATACATGATTAGACTTTCACTCCCTGATCAAAGCCCTGAGTAGAAATTAAATGATCACTTTGTCTGTCACATGGCCTCCCCGGATTTTTTTTTTCCATTTGGTTTTTCTCTTTCCACTGCTCTTTCATGGTGTGCCAGAAAGTCACTGAAAATATCCTGTATTTGACAAAGAGTAAATCCACCCACGGGGATTCATCCCGACCCTGTCGGGCTCACAGCAACAGGCTGCGGGCCCTCGCTAGCACCCCGTCCTTCTCACCTTGGCGTGTCATCCCACAGCTTGTCACGGGACAGCCTGATATTGTCCCCCTCTCCCTTCAAGCCTCCTTTAAAGCTCTGTCAATGAGCCCCACTACCTTGTGAGCTAGCACCTTCAGGTGCTACTGCTTGGGACTCCCAGAGGTGCACAGGTCTCCTGCGGCGACTACTGGGGGTTGTGTGTGAGCAAAGCTTATTTCAGGAGATGAGCTGTAGCTGAGGAATGCGTGAAGGCTGCTGTACCGGAGTGCAGCCGTCCCGTCCACTCCCAGCACCTAAGTCCTCCCGCATTTTGGAAAATCTCACCCTCCATTTAGTGAAAAGTGGCTTAGTCCCACAGGATGTGGCTTTCAAGGGCTGCAAACTCCAGGCCAAGAGCCAGAAGCACCTTGCCATCGCCGCAGCAAACTGCAAAGGTGTCCCTTTCCTGGACACGGCCACCCTGCGTCCATCAGAGGCGACATTCCCTCTGCCGGGCTACACAAAGCGCCCCCGCCGGGGCCAGGAGCCCCCCCTGCTGCAGCAGAGCTCTCCGTCCTCTCCACGTCCCCTCCTTGCTGAGGCTGCCCCCCTCCCCACGCACCCCCGGCAGAGGAAAGCTCCCGGCCAGCCCTCCCCACGAGTCCCTCCTCTGCTCAGCACAATCCCCCGCTGCCAGCGCTGCAGCCGCGGGACACCGGCCGGGTCCTGCCCCGGCCGCGCCCCGGCTCCCTCCCGCCTCGCCCCCCGCGGTGTCCCCCGCTCCGAGACACGCAGGCACCCACCCACGCCCACGCGCGGCCGCTGCGGCCAGCGGAGCGGGGCAGAGCCGCCCCCCGGCAGCTCCCCCCTCCTCCGCGGGGGCTGCCCACGCCGGGGAGTCCTCGCTGGGGCTCCACGGGGGGGCAGCCCAGCCCGTGGGCTGTGTGTCTCGGCTGTGCCGTGTCCGTCCCCCAGAAAACTGTCCCCGCTGCCCGGCGGGAGGGCAGAGGCGGGAGCGGCCGTGCGTGTGTGCGCGTCCCGGGGCCGGGGCCGGGGCCGGGAGCGGCTCTCAGCCGGGGGCTCGGGGGGAGGCGGCCGAGTTTCTTTGCTCAAAGAGGATGGAAACACCTTTCTCATTCCAGGTTTAAGTGGAGAAAAACGCTGTTCTTAGTACATAACTAGTAAAGGTGAAATCAGTGTTCACACAGTTCATGGCAATCCAGGCGTCGGGAAAGAGCGAGCTGTGTGGGCAGTGTGGGCAGGTGTGAGGAGGAATCAGGAGGGGATGGATAGGTTTTCGATGCCTTCTGTATGGTGTGACTGCAAGGCACTTGGGATGAGCTACAAACCCAAAATCCATCCATGGTAAGAGAAGAAAAGGGGAAAGAAAAGGAAAAAGAAAAGGAAAAGGCTTGTAAAAGCAAGAAGACAGCCAAGTTACACCTGCTCTTCCAAACAAATATCCACCTACATTGGCTAAAAGATGGGACCTGTCTTTTCTGACATGGCACTCAGTGCAATTATCGAGGAATTTGGTACTTCCAATCTGGATTGTTGCTAGACACATCACTACATGGGAACGCAAATTATCACAGCGAGAGCTAATGATTTCAGGATGTGCTGTTTCAGCATCCCTTGGCCTTGCAGGGCCCTTTGCAAAGAGGAAAGCGTGCTCTTGGAATGCACTGGCTACCGGTTCGTTTTCAAGCGTGACTCCAAACACGGGTTTTAGCTGATAAATTCGATGTGCTTTGAGGTCCTTGCTCCTGAGAGACAGTCTTTTTCCTAACACCCCTCTGGCCAGGGGTCACTCCTGGCAAGGGAATGTGTCTCTCACCTCCCTCTGCCTGCTGATCCACCAGAGCCACATCTGGACACGTGTGAGGGCCTGTCTCTTCACACGGAGCGGGCATCCCGGCCTGGAGATTCTTCAACTGAATAGACACAGTCTGGCAGCTTTCTGCACTCATTGCTCCAGTTTTGCAGACCAATTCATTACTGAGCGTGTGCTAGAGGATTGTTTTTCATTGTTTTGTTTATTAAGGAAATAAAAAGCAGTTCCTTTGCCTCTGAATAACCTCATCATCATTTCATCCAACCACCATTCCCAGATGGTGTCAGCTGTGCCCAGCGCATGGCCACCACGGGCACAGGGACTGCCTCGAGGCCAGGACCCCAGAAGCCCTCCTTTAGAAGAGCAACCAAACGGCTGAAGGGTGGAGAGCACATGTCTTATGAGGAGCAGCTGAGGGAACTGGGGCTGTACATCCTGGAGAAAAACAGGCTCAGGGGAGACCTTATCGCTCTCTGCAACGACCCCAAGCTGACCCATTTGGAGGCGGCCAAGTG
The DNA here is from genome assembly GCA_017639485.1 of Pluvialis apricaria. Classification (NCBI taxonomy): domain Eukaryota; kingdom Metazoa; phylum Chordata; class Aves; order Charadriiformes; family Charadriidae; genus Pluvialis; species Pluvialis apricaria. Next base: position 58,929,568 of record CM030008.1, read on the forward strand.
CCCCTGGGGCCCAGAAGGCTGACTGCGTGCTGGGTGCAGGAGGCAAAGCATGGGCAGCAGGTGGAGGGAGGTGGTGGTTGCCCTCTGCTGTGTGCGGCTCTGGGCTCCCCGGTGCCAGACAGAGACGGCCATACTGGAGAGAAGCCCCGCCCCAGTGCCCCCCAGTGCCCGCCCACTTTCCGTTGGGCTCCCAGTGTTGGTCAGTTGGAGCCAACAGCCACCAGAGACAGCAGGACGGAGCTGTGCTGGCACGGAGCAGCACCAGCACCAGCAGCCCGCGTGCCATCCTTGCTGTGGCTGCCTGGGCCGTGTCCTTGGGGCACGGCCAGGGTCCTCCTGTCCCGGGCGGGATGGGCCAGGCCAACTGCTGCTGTGGCTCCAGGTGGGCTCTCCCTGGGGCTCGGGGACACGCGGGCACGGCCGGGCCCCGCAGCAGCAGCCTTTCTCATGCCCGCCGCTCTCTGCTCTGCAGGGAGGCTCTCAGCGAGGCCGAGGCGGTGCTGAGCGCGGACGTGCGGCTGACCCGGGGCCGCAAGAGGAGCGAGAGGCGCCTTCTCCTCCTCCAGCAGGAGCTGGTCATGGCCAAGTTGCAGTAAGACCCTGCGAGCCCAGCTGCCTTTCCCCCAGCCCTGGCCCTGGGAGCGGGGCAGGGACACCCTGGCACCAGCCCCAGCCCCCGGGGGCACCTTGGTGCTGGATGCACCCATGTCCGCCCCACGGGCAGGCGGGGGACAGGGCTCTGCCCGGGGGGACCCCAAGGAGGCCACCTCCAGCTCACTGCCGGCCTCTCCTCTCTGCAGACGTGGCACCACCCTGCGCCCACGGCTCCGCCTGGCCCTGGACCAGCTGTGGGTGCTGAGCGCTGGCACGGAGGCGGCGCTGGAGGAACAGGAGGGCAGCCATGAGGATGGGAGCTCCATCATCCTCAGCTGGCCCAGCGGCTCCTGCGTTGCCACTTTCGGGTGAGTCGTGGTGCCGTGTGCCCATGGCCGGGCAGGAGAGGTTCCCACCCGTGCCCACGGCATCCTCTGCCCTCCGTGCAGAGCCTGGGCAGGGAGCGGGCAGCACGCCGGCAGGGAGGGATAGGGGCATTTCTGCGTCCTGCATGCCCTGCTCACCTTTTGGTGCCCAGCAGGGAAGGGCAGAAGCAGCTGCTCGGGCAGGACAGAGGCAGCCAGGGCTTGGGCAGCGCCTCTGTCCTGCCCCACGGGGCTTCGTCCTGCCCCTGTGTCCTTCTCCACGGGGCAGGGCTGTGCAGGTGCCCGACACTGCCCACGGGCTGGGGGGGCAGCGGGGCCTGACGCTGTTTCTCCTCTCCTTCTGCAGCTCCCGGGCGCTGAAGGAGCTGTGGGTGGGCACACTGCTGGGGTAAGCCGGGGGGATGCTCCAGGCGCAGCTGTACGGGGGAACACAGCTCCCCAGCTGGGGAGAGGTGCCCCCGCGGCTGTGGGCAGCTGTCGGGCAGAGCTGCCTGAGAGGAGAGGAGAGGCAGCTTGGGCTTGACCCAGCTCCCTCCCTGTCCCTTCCCGGTGCACAGGACACCAGAAGGAGCAAAGAGGGCCCGGGTGACCCAGCTCCCATCCATCAAGCACCTGGAGAAGGAGCTGAGCCGCCGCCATGCCGTGAGTGTCTCTCTGCTCTGGGCTGTGTCCCTGAGCACTGGTCCTCTACCGAGCAGCAGAGGCATCGCTGCTCACCTTCCTCCACTCCTTCTCTCTTGCCCAGTGGAGGACATTCAGCGCCAGGAGCCTGGAGAGGCTGCTAGAGGGCCAGGCAAAGGTGAGAATGGCCTTTCACCCACCCCTGGCTGTGCCGGGATGTGCGGTGAGTGGGGTGAGCTTGTGCGGGAGGGAGGGAGGGAGGGTCCTGCTGTGCCACTCGGGGAGTGCAGGGGATCAGGAAACCCCCAGGAACGCGGGCACATCCTTGCTTGGCAGCGCTGGGAGGAAACCTGCTGCGTGGGGCAGAGAGCCCGGGAAGGCAGAGGGTCCCAGCTCTGCCACTCTCAGGCTGCTGGTGCCGGGTGGCAGCTCGCTGGTGGCCCTTTCTGCTGCGGGGCTGCTCTCTAAGCACTTCTGGTTCTTGCAGGATGATCCCAAGGGATGGCCGCCGCTGGCCACATCTGTCAATGAAGGAGGACTGCACCGCTCTGCAGGTAAGCTTTGGAAAGAAAGGCAGGGAGGGCCGTTTTTCTTCCTGCAACCGGCACGTCTGCAGAACTGAGGATGCTGCTGCCCTTCGCCCTTCGCAAGTTGGTGCCCATCACACTGCGGCAGGAGAGAGCTGAGCCCTTGGGACCCTTCAACAGTGCGGAGCGCTCAAGGTGCTGCCTGCCTCAGCTCCATGCCCAGAGCCGGGTGGATGGGTCCCCGCTCCTCGAACAGAGCCAGGAGGAGCTGTTCTCACTTGTCCCTTGAGTGTCCCCATGCAGGTGTGGCATCCCGAAGGAGGACGTCACCTGGAGGAGCAAGGAGACCACAGGGCAGCGGCCGCTGGACGTGGTTCTGCAGGGACACGGAGCCTCTGCTGCTGCCCACGGCTTGGAGGAGGGCTGGGCGAGGGCTGGGCAGGGCTGTCCTGGTGGCAGAGCGGCTCTCCGGAGCATCCGAGCTGGAACCGCTGAGCCGGAGCCACGGTTCCAGCTGCTGGCTCCCTGCCCGTCCTGCCGCACCGCGCTGCAGGCAGGGCAGGGCAGGGCAGGCTCCGGGAGCGCTGGGCTGGTGGTCTCCATTGACGGGCTCTTGCTCTGTTTTCCTTTGCAGCGGGAGGGAGCAGCAGCAGCAGCAGCAGCAGCAGGAGGAGGATGAGGGGGCTGCCCTGGCCCTTTGCTCTGCGGCGGACCCCGTCCGCTGCCCAGGCGCCCGGGCAGGCGGGCTCCGGCTGCAGCAGGGCGCTCTTTGGACAGCCCCTGGCTGCCCTCTGCGGGGAGGCCGTCACGCTGCCCCAGCCCATCCAGGTAAGCCAGCCTGGAGAGGGGGTCCCCAGCCCTCCCTCCGGCTGCTGCGCAGAGGAGCTGGGTGTTCCCAGGCGCTCTGGGCATGGGGGATTGGGGATTGGGCTCTTCACCTCCAGAACACACTCCTGGTCCCAGCCCCTTTGCGGGGAAAGGAGCCGGATCTGGGGCAGTGCACAGGGCACCACCCTTGGAAGGCATCTTCTCAGCCAAGCAAGTGTCCTCCCGCCTCTCCTGCAGGACCTGCTGGCGATACTGCATCAGGAAGGACCATCGACGGAGGGGATATTCCGAAGAGCTGCCAGTGGGACATCGCTTCGGGAGCTGCGGGAGGCCCTGGACAGCGGCGCGGACGTCGACCTTGCAAGCCAGCCTGTGCTTCTGTTGGGTGTCATCTTGAAGGTGAGCACTTCTGACCTGCAGCTGGAAGAGCTCCTGGCTGGCCTGGAGTGTTCAAAGGCTCACCGGGAGCCCTTGGCGTTGCAGGACTTCCTCCGAAGCATCCCCGGCAAGCTCCTCAGCATTGACCTCTATGAGGACTGGATGCGAGCCATGGAGAGGACAAGCAGGCAGGCAAAAGTGGAAGAGCTGAAAGCGTAAGTGTGGGCAGAAGCCTGCCTGTTGAGCAGGAGCCCTGACCGCTGCCTGAGAGCACCTGGAGAGCTGCGCAACACAGCCGCTGCCTCCCACCTGCCTCGGGCAAGCTTCGGCGACGGCTGTGGGCAGCATCTGCTTTATTATGGTTGTGTTCCCGTTCCCTCAGGGTGGCCGAGAAGTTGCCTGCAGCCAATGTCCTCCTCCTGAGGCGGGTGCTCTCCCTCCTCCAGCACATCGGGCACAACGCCTCCACCAGCAGGATGAGCGCCAGCAACCTGGCCATCTGCGTTGGGCCAAACCTGCTGAGCCCAGCCAACGAGAACACGCTCACGCTGGAGGCCATGGTGCAGGTGACAGAGAAGGTACGCTGGATTGAGCAGCTGGCTGCAGCCTTCCCGGCCCATGACAGCTTGGCTGCTCAGAGGTCCCTGGCTGCCTCCTCTCAAGCAAATTTGGTGGGGTGACTGCCTGTAGGGGCAGCCCCACAGCCACAGCCTTCTGCACAGAGGCAAGGGTCAGGAGCGGGAAAGGCGGCTTGACACGTTTTCAGCCACCTGCCCTGAAAGCAAGGCTGTCATGTGCGCAGGTAAACGTGCTGGTGGAGTTTATGATTGAAAACCACTGTGAAATCTTTGGGGAAGAGATGGCTGTCCTTCCCTGTCCCTCAGCTGAGGAGTCGCCAGTGCCCATGGACAGATGCACAGGTATGAGGAGGGACAGAGGGTTGTCACAGCCTGAGCTGAAAGCTGCTGTAGGGCATTGGTGTGTTTTGCTTTAGCTGTTGTCCACTTCCAACAAGTCACTTTGCTGCACGTGCTTTTGTTTTCCAGAGCTGCCTTCAGAAGAGGAACATGGCCCTGAAGGCGACGCAGACATGGAGCACCAGGCAAAGGGCTGCCTGGAGGCATCACCCTCTCTACTTTTGCTCCGGGAAGCAGAAGGGGCAGATATGGAGCCAGGATTGGAAACAGCAGAGGTATGGCAGGTCCACAAACAGTGGGACAACGTGTCTCGTGTCAGAGGGTACTTCCTAATGATTCCAGGGAACTGCTGTGCCTCTTCCCGGCATTTGATCTCTTGTTCCTTTTACTGGGATTTCTTATCCCCCTGAATGGTACATTGTAAGTAAAACCGGAAAGATTCTTTATCCAATGCGTTAGGCGCGTGCTTAGTCAAAGGAAATAACTACAAAATACCTACAGAAAAACATATTCCAAAAGCAAAGCCTCCCACCGCAGAAGGTGGTGTTGCAGTGGTGGGAGGGCAGAAGAAACCACAGCAGAATAAAGCGGGCAAGCCTTTTCTTGCCCACGGAGGAATGCAGGGTAGATGCTGAATTCGCCCCCCCCCAAATAAGCAGAGTGTCACACTCCCGTGTGAACACTGTGTCCCAAAGTGAGGCCCTTGGAAGAAAGGGCTAATGCCAACCAGCCCAAGGGATCTTCTCTAGAGAGCGAAGGGAGCACTTTGCCAAACGGTCGCTTTCTACTCCAGGGCGTCCCTTGCCACCTGCTAACGCCAACATTTCTGGTTTAGGCACGCACTGCTTTGCCTCCAACCACCGCAGAGACCATGGTAGACTCTCTCGGATGCCCAGAAGATGAACAAAATACCCTTTCAGAGGAAAGAAGGTAAAATGAGTGAGCTTTGGTTGAATCGAGAACTGCTTAATCCCGTTGATGCCAGCTTTACCTGTCTAATGCCACTGTGGGATCGAAAGGTTTGCAGGCTCCCCCCAGGATACCGGAAGCAGAAGGAAACGGAAGAGACCAGAGGACTTGGAAGAGGAGATGGAATACCAACAAGAAGAGAAAAGGAAGAAGACAGGAAGAAGACGGGGACTGAAGAAAAGAAGAAAGGTCCAGACGGTGAAGAAGCCCGGGTGAGTACCAGGCTCTGCTGCCCATCTTTCCCAGCTCCTTCAGCTGCTCTAAGTCAGTCCAAGTGGCTGGCAAGGGGCGGCGAGGGATGGTGCGGCGCAGGGTTTGGAAAGAAGTGCATGGCAGCTCCCCAGGGGCTCCCGATGGAGCCCTGCTGCGTGGCACAGGGGCACTGTGCATCTCTGCACACGCGCAGTCTCTAAGGGCATTCCCCATGGGGACACGGCGCCAGAGCCATCCCCTGGTCAATGCCAGCAGTAGCTCTCCCTGCTGGGCCAGAAACCATTCCTTGTCAGCTGTGTTTGCCAAAGGAAGGGGAACCAAGTCCTGCCTCCTCCCGCCTTTGGGGGTTTACCAGTGCTTTGTGACTCTGTCCTTGTAGGTGCCGATTCCCTGTTAGTGGCTGAACCCCTGTGACTCCTGGGCTCCCGCACGCGATGTTCTCAATAAAAGGATCTTTTTCTCTCCTGATACAGTTGTGGATATAGCGTATATATTTCTTTACTTTCTTTTAATGATGTTGTTGGTATTTTCATTAAAGTGGCTTAGTTTCTTTTTTAAACACGTGTGTGTCTCTTCTCTCTCATCCATCTCTCCCTGCAGGCAGATGCTCTCCCTTCTCTGAAGGGCAGAGAAGTAAAAGAGAACATCGAGCGTTTGTTTCAGTGGCCAGGCTGCCCCAAAACACCACACCTCGCCTTCCCAATTTGTGCCTACTCAGAATAGGGGAAGCTTCTCTTACTGTAAGAAAGCACAACAGACTTGTTCTGAAGGCTTCCTACAAATGGACACCTTTGAAATATGAGACTCCTTGAAGACACGGCTTGTCCGATAGCGCGTTCCCTTGTTCCTGGTTGGCAAACTGAAAAGCCCAATGCGGTCAGGCTGCCAAAAGCTGAGCGGCTGCTCTTGAAGAAAATGCCCCTTGGTTCTAAATAGCCAAACGTGGCACGCTTTTGAACACCTGCTCCACACCGCTGTTCTAAAGAGCAGTAACACCCTCATGAAGACAAACACAGGCAGTGACTATTTACAGACAATCTCCAGGCGTGCAACCCCTTCCCTGGGGAGAAGGGACGTCCTACTAATATAAACAACTGATCTAAACCAGTCTTTCCCTGTTTTCAATATCCCTGGGTACCTGAGACATTGCCTGGGGACCTAACTGAGACCCTCGGTCCCTGGAGTGGCAGCTGGAGGACGGGTAGGTCAAAGCACCCTCGTGGGAGCCCTGCAGGGCTTCCTACATTGGCCCAACGGGCACCTTCCCTTGTCACGCAGAGCATCTCAGGGGCTGCACGAGGGACGCTCGGGAGAGTTCCTGGCAAAGCTCTGCAGAAGAGCTTGTCTCCCCACCTCTGCCAGGGCCTTTCTCAGCTCTGGGCCCTCCCCAAGGACAGCCCCACCAGGGGGCTGCCGGCAGCACTGCAGAAAGCACAGGCAGCAGCCACAGCAGGCAGCACCGCGGGAACGCGGGGACCCCGCAGACCCTCCCGGGCTCTCCAATCCCAGCCCAGCCCAGCGTGTGCCACTCGCTGCCCAGAAGAGTGGGGTTACGGCCCTTTTCCCAAATGTTGAATTTCCCTTCGAGCATGGACCACGGGACCCCACCCTGTTTCTCCCTCCAGTGTGAAAAAAACCAAAGGATACTTTTGTTAAAGTCTCTGAATTCCTGCATATTTCCTGAAAAGGGCAGGTTTTTAACTCTCTTAATGGCTTCTATTTTAATCAGGGCACGCTGGGCAGCTGCCTTTTCTAAGAAGTCCAAGCAGCAGAACGGTGGCACTTCCAGGTGCAGCACGGGGCAGTGGAGGAGCCGGCACAAACACTTGAGCTTCTCCACCCTTGAAAAAAGTTCACAAGCTCTTTGAGGGGCTGTTGGCAGAGGGACGGAGAACCCCAGATCATCTCCAGTGGCTGCCATGTCCAAAGCTGGCTCTTTCTCCTTGCCAACCTGCTCAGCCTCCTCTCCTCCATTTTCAGTGTCCAACCCTCCAGCCCTCCTCCTGCCAGTCCCAGCCTCTGCTGTGGCAGCGGGTGGCTCAGGCATGGCCATAACCACCTTTTCCCACTGGCCACGGGCAGAGATCAATGCAGCCCAAGCCTCCTCTCCACACTCCTTGGTCCTCCATGCTTTATGGTCAACTCATCATTTTCACCAGAATGTGGGAAACCTGGGAAAGTCTCAGGTGTTTCCCGGCCAGATGGAGCCTGCTGCAGGACCGTGCCCATGGCTACTGCTGCGCGTGCAGCGCATCCCTAGGAGCCAACCTTGGCTTCATAAGTAGATCAGATCTTGAAGCCTGTTTGAATCCCTCAAGTAGCTCTGGACCAGACGGGAGCCGGCGCTGCCTGGGAGCATCCTTGTCCTTTGGCACTACAGTACACATTGCACCACGCAGAGTTTAATCTCTTCTTAATCTTCCAACAATTCATGTCACTTTTGAAAATTATGCCGCTATTGACTAGGGAATGGATCCCTTTCAGGCAGGTGCAGTGTTTACAGGAGAGAGAGGAAGATTCAAAAGCACACAGAGTCCGCACTGAGTTGCCCGGCTGTGGCGCTGAGTTGCCCACTGAGGGCCCTGAGTTCATAGGATCACAGAATATCTCAAGTCGAGAGAGACCCATAAGGACCATCACGTCCAACTCCCTGCTCCTTGCAGGACTACCTAAAACCAAATCCCATGGCTAAGAGCGTTGTGCAGCCGCTCAACAGTTGCCCAACAGCTGCACCTGGTTGCCCAGGGGCTGCACAAAGTTGCCCAAGGAGAGCAGTAGGTTATCCAGGGCAGGAACTACCATGCCACCTGAGGGGATTTTCTTGCCCAGGGGTCGTCCCGGCTGGCCCATGGAGAGCACCGGGTTGCCCAAGGGCTGCATCAGGTTGCCATAGCGGCTGCAGGGAACTGCCCGGGCAGAACCCGGTCCCTGAGCGCCCTGCGCCCCGGGCAACGCAGCCCTGGTTCTGTGTCGCAGAGGGCACTGGGGACGCTGCAGTGTCTGGCAGTGCTGCCACCCAACCCGACAGCACAGCAGTGAGGAGCAGCCCCGCCCCGGGGACCCCCAAGCCTCGGGACGTTAAGGGTCAGTATGTGCTTTAACTGAGACGGGAGGACAAAACAGCAGCTATTTCTCCTCAGCCCCCCCCAGTATCTCTTCTCTCACCCAGGTGGACCCAAAGGAGGTGGACGGGGGCTCCCGTCATGTGTCTCTGTGTCCAGGGGATGCAGAAAGCGTCACCCTGGGATATGGCTTATCCCCGGGGGGATGCAGGGGCATTGATTTCAGCTGGAAGTGCAGGGAAAAGTAACCCCCGTCCATTCCCAAGGGTTTTTCCTGCCTTCGCTAAACGTGTGTCTGTCAGCATCTGAACGGGAATCATTTATGCGCAGTGTCTCTGAATGCCTCCGAATGCTCTTTCTCAGCTCTGAAGAGCTGGCACAGAGCTAGGGGAACTGCAGCCGTTCATCCCGTGCAGGGACAAAAGGGCTCAAGTGACTGTTTGTGGGAACCGGCACATACACTGCTTTCTGTTGGACCTGAGCACACACATTTCCTCCTCATTTCTGCCAAACTGGCCTGCAGGGTCGCTTTCGAGAAAGATTTTTGGCTAAATGTGACGCTGTGAGTTTCCCGCTGCCTGTCCCACAGCCTCTTGGGCCAGGCTGGATCCTGGGGCGAGCCTCGGTGCCCGCAGCTATGCTGCTCTCAAGTCACGTCCTGGGGCAGCCCATGCCAGCGTCGCCAAAACTGGGCAAGGCTTGAAACTACAGTCCTCAAAATTAAATCACTTCCCACCTGCAGGTTCTGCACTTCTGCCCTCTCACTCATCCCTGTTTTTCTCTGACTTGCCCTATCTAAAGGACCCTTTATTCCCCTGCATTTGCCAATCATTCAGTTAATAGCTGCATTTGGAGACACTGTTCCCCTGAGTGCGTCAAAGCCTTACAGGCACGGGTGACACAAAAAGTCTCTGAGGTCACCCGTCCTGTGAAATGTGTTCACCTGATTCGTGTCAATATGGAACAATGCTAGGGCCGCATGGTGAAATGTGACCCTCTCTGTTCCTTCCTGCAGAAGCCACCTAAGGAACGTTCCAGTAAACCGTGTTTTTTTTTCTGTTAACCGCATGGTGATTAAGTATAGGGCACATTCGTGAAGTCTCGGGTCATCCTAAGGGCGAGCCGAGGTCTCTAGAGCGCATGCGCAAAACCTAGGGTCATCCTAAGGGCGAGCTGAGGAAGACTACTGACTTCATCCACCGACCACCACATGGGAGTTGAGAAGACCCCAAAAGGTGAAGAGGGCATGCGCCAAAGAAGACGCCCATCATAGCAACTACATGAATATGTATTGGAAGCTATGAATATGTATTGGTAGCTATGAATATGTATTAGTGAAAGGAATATAAACCGGAAACTGAGATTGTACGGTGTGCGTCTTGGTTGAGCAGAGGCTCCCGGCGCACCCAGTGCTGTTTGCTTGTCTTTACTCATTTAATAAATTATAAATTTTTGATCATTTATCACAATTGGGGGCTCGTCCAGGATGGTCTTGGTTCCTGAATTCTGACTTGGTCTAGGAGGGGCGCCCCACCATTTGGTGGCTCCTGATTGGGTCGGGTAGGGACTAACACCAGCCTGAACTTGAGTAGGGACAAGCAAAGAATTTTATTTTTATGAGCTCCCTTGCCGGCTGCAGCAGTTTATTTTGACCGTAATTCTGCGCGCGAAGATCCGAACGAAGACGACAGAGTCGTAAGTGTTTAAGGTGTATACCGTTCGGTTGGGTGGGATTCGGTTGCCTGTGTGTGTAAGAGTGTGACTGAGACGGAACCTGGTTCCGAAGCGATTGTGGAGGTCTTCTAACCGCGGTTCCAATCTCCTGCGAGGGACTTGGCCCGTGAAGGACCGAAGCGACCCCTATAGGATTCGTGGGTGGGTGACAGGTCCTAAAACCCCCTGCAAGACACTCTTACCGGTAACCAAGGGCTGTAGGAATTGCCACAGTAAAATTCCTAGATGGGTCAAACAAAATCGACGACCCAGGACCAGAAGAAAGGGAGCAAATTACCAGACATACCTCCGGAGAGTCCATTAGGAATAATGATTAAAAATTGGGATGAAAGGGGCCCCAGAAAAGGAAAAAGTAAATTAAAATTGGTTCAATATTGCATGATTGAATGGCCGAAGGAACCTTTAAAACCACATGTCTTTTGGCCTGTTTTTGGATCTTTTGAGGACTGGATTTGCCAGGCCTTAGATATATACGTTAATTCAAAGGAACCTTTTAGTCAGGAGGAAAGTGATTATGCAGGATTATGGATTAGGATTTCATGTCCTTTTCCAGCCTCAATACTTCCATTAAAAACAGATGAAAAGTTTGAGGAAGAAGAAGGAGATAAAAACCAAAAAGGAAAGGAAAGAGATGATGAATGGGAGCCACTGGGTAACCTACCGCCTCCATATCCTAATAATCCACCTTTGGCAGCGACTCCCCTTCCGGTGGCCGTAGCACCTCCATCAGCGCCACCGTTACCCCTGCCTCCACCACCAACAGCACTGGAATTAGATCAACCTCCAGCTGCATGTACAAGGAGTAGGACTGCTGCATCTGGGGGAGCTTCTCTATATCCCTTACGAGAAGTACCCCTCGGAGGCAATCAGGGAGGCATCAGGTTTGTGCCAGTCCCATTAAATACCACAGATGTAAGGAATTTCAAGAAAGAAATGGGGACCCTATTAGATGATCCCCTTGGAGTAGCTGAAAAACTAGACCAATTCCTAGGCCCCAATACTTATACCTGGGAAGAAATACAATCCATTTTAGGGATCTTATTTACTGCTGAGGAAAGGGGAATGATTAGACAAGCTGGAATGAGAATTTGGGAAAGACAGAATCAGGCAGGACCCCCGGGAGATCAGAAATGGCCAACTGTGGATCCCCACTGGGATCATCAACAACCCCAAGGAAGACAAAACATGAGGGATTTGAGAACATTAATCATACAGGGAATAAGGGAGGCGGTTCCCCAAGGGCAAAATATTAATAAAGCATTTAATGAACAACAAGGAAAAGACGAATCTCCAACTGAATGGTTAGGAAGGTTGAGGAAAAGCCTACAAATGTATTCTGGAATTGATCCGAATACAGTGGCTGGGACCGCACTCCTTAGAACACAATTCGTAGCCAAATCCTGGGGGGATATAAGAAGGAAATTAGAAAAACTTGAAGACTGGGAGGAAAAAGGATTAGAGGAGTTACTTAGAGAAGCCCAGAAGGTCTATGTTAGGAGGGACGAAGAAAAACAAAAAGTAAAAGCAAAAATTTTTGTAGCAGCAGTAAGGGAAAGTCAGAAAAATAAGACTCCATCCGGAGAGAAAAGGGAAAAAGGAATAGAGCGGACACCCCAGGGACAGCCTTATAGAGAGAGATTTACAGTTCCCGTCTGTTACTACTGTAACAAGAGGGGACATGTTCAGAAGAACTGCCGTAAGCGAGAACAAGATGAGAAAATGTTCGAAGAAGAATAGGGGTGTCAGGGGCTCTATCTTCTGGGGACTTCAACATCAACAGAGCCCTTGATAAAATTATTAATAAGTCCCCATAAAGAGGAGGTTTTATTTTTAGTGGATACAGGAGCCGAAAAATCAACCATTCAAAAACTTCCAAAAGGAATAGAAAAAGGGAAGAGTTATATGTCAGTAGTCGGGGCAAAAGGAGAGCCTTTTAAAGTACCTATCTTAAAGGATGTAGAAGTAGAAACAGAAAAGAAAATTTGTCTTAATGATTTACTTTTGCTCCCTGAAGCTGAATACAATTTATTAGGAAGGGACCTGATTTTGAAATTAAATTTGAGCATTCAGAGTCAGGGAGACAAACTGCAGATTAAATTATATACTTTAACACAGGAGGATGAAGAAGCCATTAACCCCTCGGTGTGGTATAAAGAAGGGGAAACTGGGAAAATAAAAATGGATCCCATAAGCGTTCAAATAATAGACCCACATCATCCAATTAGAATCAAGCAATACCCTATACCCATGGAGGGTCGGAGAGGACTAAAACCTGTAGTTGACAGACTTTTGGAAAAAGGAACTTTGGAACCATGTATGTCACCTCATAATACACCCATCCTCCCTGTAAAGAAACCGGATGGGTCATACCGAATGGTGCAGGACTTAAGAGCTGTAAATCAGCGAACGATCACTAAACTCCCTGTGGTGGCAAATCCTTATACTTTATTAAGTCATATTTCTCCCAGACATACTTGGTATAGTGTAATAGATTTAAAAGACACCTTTTGGGCCTGTCCCCTGGATGAGGGATCCAGAGATTATTTTGCTTTTGAGTGGGAGGACCCCGAAACGGGAAGAAAACAGCAATTAAGGTGGACGGTATTACCACAGAGGTTTACAGAGTCATCGAATTTATTTGGGCAAACTTTAGAGAAAATCTTACAGGATTTCACATTACCCAAGGAAGTAAAATTATTGCAATATGTGTATGATTTATTAATAGCAGGAGAAACTGAAGAGGGGACCCAAGAAGCCACCATTAAATTGTTAAATTTTCTAGGGGAAAAGGGATTGAAGGTGTCCCGATCAAAGCTACAGTTTGTAAAACAGGAGGTAAAATACTTAGGACATTGACTGAGTAAAGGAAGGAAGAAGCTAGATCCTGATAGGGTATCTGGGATTCTATCCTTAAGACCCCCACAAACTAAAAAGGAGGTTCAGCAAATATTGGGATTATTAGGATATTGTAGACCATGGCTTGAAAATTATAGTGAAAAGGTAAAATTCCTATATGAGAAATTAACTAGTAACCAACTTAAGTGGTTTACAGGAGATGACCAGAAATTAGAGGAAATAAAAAAGGCATTAATACGAGCACCTGTATTGAGCCTCCCAGATTTAGAAAAGCCTTTCTATCTTTTAGTGAACACATCGAACCAGACAGCATATGGAGTTCTTACTCAAGACTGGGCAGGAATCAAAAAACCTGTGGGGTATTGTTCTGTTACTTGATCCAGTAAGTAGAGGATGGCCTGCTTGTCTCCAAGCTTTGGTTGCTACAGCATTATTAATAGAGGAAGTTCGGAAAATTACCTTTAGTGCTCCTTTAAAGGTGTATACCCCACACAATGTCAGGAGTGTTTTACAACAGAAGGCGGAAAAATGGTTAACGGACAGCCGGATCCTAAAGTATGAAGCAATACTAATAGACTTCTGCTCAGAGCCCAGCACAATTTTTGTTTGGAGAGCCATCGGAGGAAGTACAACATAGTTGTTTGGAGGTAATTGAGACCCAGACTAAGGTGAGGCCAGATTTAAGAGATACTGAATTGGAAAATGGAGAAGCATTGTTTATAGATGGCTCCTCCCGAGTGGTGGAAGTTAAGAGAAAATCGGGATATGCAATAATTAATAAAAATCTAGAAATTGTGGAATCGGGACCTCTGAGTCCATCATGGTCAGCCCAAGCTTGTGAACTGTATGCCCTCTGTAGGGCCCTGGAATTATTAAAAGGAAAAAGCGGGACTATATTTACGGATTCTAAATATGCGTACGGAGTGGTCCACACTTTTGGAAAAATTTGGGAAGAAAGAGGATTAATTAATACTCAAGGGAGGAATCTAATACATCAAGAATTAATAGTAAAAATTTTAAAGGCGTTAAGAGAACCAAAGGAGATAGCAGTGGTACATGTGAGAGGACACCAAAAGGGATTAGATTATCGAACCAGAGGAAATAACCGAGCAGATAAAGAGGCCCAGGAAGCAGCCCTGAGGACTCAAGTCGCTAAAATTAATGTAATGCAGACACAGGAAGACATCAGCGAAGAAAGACGAGAGGAGAGAGGGAAAAAGTTTACCCCTGAAGAACAGGCAAAATTGGAGAAAATAGGAGCTAAGTTAGAACAGGGAAAACAGACGCTGCCCGATGGGCGAGAGATGTTGCCAAAAGCCTATACTAGGCAAATATTAGAACGATTGCATACGCAAACACATTGGGGTACAAAGGCGTTAAGTGATCACTTCCTTAAACAATTCGGCTGTGTTGGGATTTTTGAAATAGCAAAGCAAATTACACAAGGAAGGTGGGGAGGATAAAATATCTATTGGTAATAGTAGATCATTTAACACAATGGGTAGAAGCTTATCCTGTAGCGCGGGCTACTGCACAGATGGTGGTAAAAATTTTATTAGAATACCTGATACCTAGATATGGGATAATCCAGTACATTGTTTCAGACCAAGGCACACATTTTACTTCTAAAATAATAAAACTACTATGTCAATCGTTAGGTATTCAATGGGAATATCACACTCCGTGGCACCCACAGAGCTCAGGGAGAGTAGAAAGAATGAATCAAACAATAAAACAACAATTGGCTAAATTAATGATTGAGACACAAATGCCTTGGACGAAATGCCTACCATTAGCACTTTTAAATATAAGAACTAAACCACATAGTGAGACTGGATTATCACCATATGAAATGCTATATGGCATGCCCTATTTTCAAGGAATGCCTTTAGGGAATAATGTAATTGAGGATCAAAGTATCCAACAATATAATTACCATTGGAAAAAGATTAAAAGGGTTAAGAGATATTGGAATGGTGACCCAAACACCACCTTTAGGATTTGCAATTCATCAGTTAGAACCAGGCGATAAGGTTCTAATAAAAACATGGAGAGAAGAAAATCTATCTCCTCTGTGGGAAGGACCTTTTCTTGTCCTATTAACTACGGAAACAACTGTGAGACCTGCCGAAAAAGGATGGACACATGTGTCGCGAGTGAAAGGTCCAGTGAAGGAGTGGAGAGTCACATCTGAGCCCAGAGAAACTAAACTAACCATCAGCCGAACTCGAAGAGGCCTTCATCCAAGAGCATAAGCTAAGTTGCTGTGGGAATTTCATTATGACTACTCCTGTAGACATGGAGATTTTAACGACTAGGGAAGACAATTTATATCCCCTAGGGATAGCAATAAGCTTGCTACAGGGTACACGGGATTTTTGGGACATAGCATACCAATTAGCTGAAAAGACCACCCCCCCACAAGATGAAGGAAGAGGGCAAGACCGGAGAGGGAACCAGTGTTGCGGCTTGAAAAGGTCTGCCAAGGGCTGCAACCCCTTTGGGCTGTGACCGCCGATCACTATGGCCCTGACCGGACCTCTTCTAGTCCTACTCGGGGGGAATTCCTTAACCCTGGCTATGACTGTATGGGCCAGAAAATAGGAAGCTGCTTTAACGAGACTGTATGCTATGATCCCAAAGAACTCCCTTATCAATACTGGGTAGATCTTGGGAAATTTAACCCCTTATATCATAAAATAGAAACAGGAGTGAAATATGAAATTCCCACAGTTACTAAAAATTTATTTGTAAATGTAAATTTGAAGGGGTGTTTGTGGAAAATTTAATCTTAGTAATTGTTGTTTAGAAATTGATGATGAAGAAAAAGCTGTAAAGGAACTTGTAAAAGAAATGAAGAAAATTGCACATGTAGTATTGGGATATGTGGAGGATTGTTAATAATTCCATGTTTAATACCTTGTTTTATACAAAGAATGCAGAAAACTGCAGTACCTGTTGATCCGAACCAGGGAAAGAGAAAGCTCATTCCCTGATGATACTAAAGATACCAATTCGGCAAGTATTGACTCAATTAGAAACAAAAACATGAATCAATACCATAAAAAAAAAAAGATGGGGGATTGTGAAATGTGTTCACCTGATTCGTGTCAATATGGAACAATGCTAGGGCCGCATGGTGAAATGTGACCCTCTCTGTTCCTTCCTGCAGAAGCCACCTAAGGAACATTCTAGTAAACCGTGGTTTTTTTTCTGTTAACCGCATGGTGATTAAGCATAGGGCACATGCGTGAAGTCTCGGGTCATCCTAAGGGCGAGCCGAGGTCTCTAGAGCGCATGCGTAAAACCTAGGGTCATCCTAAGGGCGAGCCGAGGAAGACTACTGACTTCATCCACCGACCACCACATGGGAGTTGAGAAGACCCCAAAAGGTGAAGAGGGCATGCGCCAAAGAAGACACGCCCATCATAGCAACTATATGAATATGTATTTGTAGCTATGAATATGTATTGATAGCTATGAATATGTATTAGTGAAAGGAATATAAACCGGAAACGGAGAATGTACGGTGCGCGTCTTGGTTGAGCAGAGGCTCCCGGCGCACCCAGTGCTGTTTGCTTGTCTTTACTCGTTTAATAAATTATAAATTTTTGATCATTTATCACACGTACCAGCAGTTTTTTATGCTAACAAAGCTGAAAAACCACAGGGATGACCGACATGCTACAGTTACTGTAAGCGGCACCACCCAATTCTTGCTGAGGCCTTTGGTCTTGTCTCTTTAGACATTCTGATGAAACAACTTCAACAAGCACGGTGTTTTTGCCATTCCATAGTACAAAACTACTTACATGGGAAAAAGGAAACAAACCTTAAAAACAAAAACAAAAGAAAAACCACACACAAAAAAAAAAAATTAAAAAAAAAAAAAACAAAAAAAAAAAAACAAAAAAAAAACACACAAACCGAAAACTTGGGCCTTTTTGGTAGACAAGGATTTTTCTTCATTTAACGTGTCACTTCTGTCCTATGAAATCGTAAGGCCTCTGAAGATCAAACCTCAGCACCCTTACGTGGTTAACGCCCTGCAGAATTATGGTATCTTTGGAAAATAAAGGAATACCGCCGCCGGGTGGTATTTAACGACTCACCCACTCCCTTCAGAGCGCGGCGCCGCTCCGCCCGCCCCGCTGCCTCGCCAGCCGGCGCCGCGCACCAGAGCGGGCGGCGGAGCGCAGCGCTCACCGCTCACCTGCCCGCCCCGCTGCGGCCGGGGAGGAGGGCGGCGGTGCGCGGCTGGGAGGCGGAGGCGATGGCGGCCGCCCACCCGCCGGGCGCCTCTCGGAGCTGGTGAGCGGGGGGGCTGGCTGCGGCGGGGAAACCGGCGGCGGGGAGCGGAGGCCGGGTGTGGGGGCCGGCCTTGCTGCGGGGCTCCGTCGGGGCGGGCGCCTGCCCGGCACCGACGGGTCCCCCCGTTCGGCCGGGAGGAGGCGCGGCTGCCAGCCGGTGCCTGCGCCCCGGCCTGGCCCGGCTGCCGCGGCTCACCGGGTTGTAGATGCTCTCCCTGCGCCGCCGCGCGGGGCTCCTGCCTTCTGCTTTCTCTCTGTTTGTTTTTGTTGGTTTTTTTTTTTTTTTTTACCCAGGCGGAAAATCTGCTGCATGAGCTGCAGGAAGATTTTCAGGCTCTGACCGAAAAGATAACGCTGAGAAATAGCCTCTTTTGAACCCGGGTTGCTAGCTCCGCAGCAGAGGTTTCATGCTCCCACAGCTGGGGTTCCCCCGCGGGACCGGGCTTTGTGTGCCCCCCCCAAGATTTGCTTTTTAACGTCACGATGCACTTTTTTCCTAAACATCAAATTAAGATACAACGATTGACATTGCTAAACACCTCTGATGTAGAGACAGCTGAACTGTCCGCCAAGCCCGTTTATTTTTCCCTTTACTAAGAAGGAAATCCTAAAAAAGGCTTTACTAAAAGTAGTATCGACTCTCTGTGACCTAGTCTCTGTGTGGCAATTCTTGCTTTCAAGTAAAGCAAGCAACAAATTACGTGTAAAGACACTGAAGGTACATTAAAAAAAGCAACCATCTTCAAAAATGCCACCTAAATCAGTGTATTGCTGTGTGGTGTTGTTTGTATAACAACTGTTAGCATCCTGAGCATGGGAAGGTGAGCCCTCAAAAAGAGAAATTAAAGCCTGAAAGGGCTCTGAGCTTTCTCATTACATGCACTTACAGAAACTACCTCTGCTTTCTGAAATTGCGAATGTATTGTTTTCCATTTTTTCTGAAACTTGACCTTTCAGGAAGTGGCTGCTCTAGTGTAAGAGAAGAATAATGTTTTGGCAGCACTCGTAATTCTGATTGTGTAGGTGACTCCATGGTATCACCTAAAATAGCTTCTCAGAAATAAAACAATCTCTTACACAGAAAATACTCCAGTTCACTCATGGACACGCTGTTCAGGTATTCGAAAATATTTAGAATCTGAATGCTTCTCTGTTGCAAAAGAAAGCAGGCTTGTCTTGTAATAATATAGCCTTGTGCATGCTTCATCTTGCATTACTGTTGAACATGAGTAAGAGGTTGAGACACCTGGAAGAACGCTGCTCATTTTTTCTCACAGAAGAAAAAAAAATATAAAATTATAGAGTTCTTATGTATAAATAAAGTTATCTTTAACTTTTACTGGAAGAAATGGGCGAGCGCATTGATGACCTTGAGAAGCATGTTGCTGACCTGATGAGAGAGGCTGGGATAGAAAACACCAATGAAGAGTTGAGAGTAAAGAAACTTTACTCTATTTTATATATTTCCACTTGGTTTTGAACTATGGGCAGCACCTAGCATAAAAATACTGTTTACATACTTACACACCTGCATTTACTTGGATTTTAAAATACACTGAGATTTTTTTAAAAAAATATTTAAGATTACCTTGCATTTCTTTTTGCCAAGAGCTAAAGAACACTACCACTTTTTTGAAAGAAAAACTGTAGTTTGATGCATCTGTTCTGAGCGCCACATACAAGGGGTAGTGGAAACTAATCCCAAATACGTAAACTGAGGCTGCACATTTAATAAAACATGTGTGGCTTAAAGCACTCCTACCCACCATTCCTGTCCCTCAAGTATGCTAACCTAACTGACTGAGGATACTTGCTGTTACACATTTACATGCATCTGCTTTTAAACCTGCTTCAGCATCCCAACGTGGCTCAGAGAACACCTCTTAAATACCTTCACCCGAACACAGCAGTTGTTTGTTCTTATAGCGGTAAGATGCGGGATGGAAGAAGCAAAGATAACTTCAGTATTATTGTCAAACACTCTGCAATATAAAATTATGGTACAATTCAGGATCACATGCTAGATTTTATATTGCTGTCTGTTGGAAATGCCACCCCGATGGATGCCTTAGTCAGTGTTCTTAGTATTTACAAGAGAGCATTGCTTCTGTGTTCGTTGGTGCAGGTGATGTCTTCTTCCTGTTGTTACACGCTTTCCTGATTCAAAGTGAGACACACCAATTATTTTTGTCGTTTAGAGACTACTTACCCATGAAAGACAGGAACGTCTTTAAATATATTGAAGTAATTTAGGCATTTATTCATTCTGATGATGATTGCATGATAAGCTATGCAATAATTTCAAAAATGTAGAAAAACAATCCATGAAGATGTATTTAACTGTACAGAGCTATTCCTATTTTTATGCTGAATCACATTCATGAATAACTAAACCACTAACCTACTTATTCACTGTTTCTTTGCAATACTGAAATGAGGATGTGAGCAACAAAGATAAAGGGAGAACAGCACTACACTGAATCTGGGAGTTTAGTCACTGTCACTAGTCATAAAAAGCATCAGTGAAAGCAAACACGCATCATGTCACAATAGAATCTCAAATTTATTTTTCTTTTAAACTATTGCCCCAGGAAAAAAAAAGTAGAAAGCTGGATTTATTCATCTAAATGGGAGACCAAAACCACTATTTTGGATAGGAAACTATATCCTACATAGTGAACTTACCCAGTCGCAAGCTTTATCAATGTATGAAAATATATTTCATTTAAATATTAAAATTTTCATCGTATTTGTTGCCTTTTTAACTTATTCTCCGAATAACAAGATCCTTCTATGACAAAACTTTCCCATTTGCATGTGCCATTTTGATGCTACTTTAAATGTTTTACATTACATAACGCACCTTATCTTATTTGATGTTATTACAAAGGGGCCTTTACAAAACTTCATAGGTACAACGAACATAGACTGTTCTGCACTAAAAGAAATGGCAGTATTTGCAGAGATCACAGATGTTCAGTTGTCACTCTTGCCAAGAGCCCATGCAAAGCTGTGCACACCTGGGCAGATAACACCATCCAGGTATGCATACTGTGCCAATTTCAGTTCTTTAACATTAGCCATTTTGATGGAAGAGCCTACAGACTTCGAGATAGATAGCAATTCTAGTTACCAAACATGTCCTGAACACAACATGGCAAAGAAACCAGGTCATCTGCACTAATTTTAAGGTTCTTGTACACCAAAACATTGGCACTTTTGGCAGGAAAGATTCTGTTTGAAACTCAATGGGAACTTCTTTACAACTAATTCAGAAATTGAAGCATTACCAGGTAAATAACCTTAGCTAATGAAAGATAAATACGCTTTTTTAAAGCCTTGGCAGGTGTTAATACTTATTATCTCTTGTAGATTCTTCATTAGTGTCAAGAAATCATTCTAATCAATGCTTTAATCAGCGTAGATTTGCAAGCAGTGTCAAACTTTGGGGAGAGGTTGCTATGCTAGAGGGCAGGCTGGAGAAATGGGCCATAAGGAACCTCATGAAGTTCCAAGACAAGTGCCAAGCCTAACCTCTAGGACAGGGCAAGCTTATGCTGCAGTGCAGCTGTGAGGGGTTGGCTGGCACGCAGCTTTGCAGGAAAGGAGTTGGGTCTGGTGGACAAGTTGCAAGTGAGTCAGCAGGGTGCCCTGGCAACAAAGGCTGCAGCCACATGCTGGTCAGTATCAGCACAAGAATAGCCAGCAGGTCATTCCCTTCCATCTCAACTCTCCTGTGAGACCACACCCAGAATACTGTGTGAATTTGGGGGCTCCCCAGGTCAAGAAATGCATTGTTATGAGGCAGTGAAACAGAGAGCCACAAAGGTATGATGGAGTACAAGACATGTAAGGATTTGAGAGAATGTTAGTTCGTTCAGCCTCAAGAAAAGACTATGGCTTTCTTTCTGGCTGCAGCTGTCCCATGGTTGAGCATGGGCAATAGTTAGTTTGACTTGTTTGAGGCGTTGTCCACAAGAGAGTTAGTAGACACAAGCTGGAACACAGGAAATTCCAGCTAGATGCAGGGAACACTTTTTCAACTATGAGGGTGCTCAAGCAGCAGAACAGGCTTTCCAGAAAGGCAGAGGAATCACCATCCTGAGATACTCAACACTGGACAGTCCTGGGAAACCTGAGCCAAGTGGGACCTATTTTGGGAGGCTGGACTAGACCTCTGGTAGTCCCTTCCAACATAAATGATTCCATAGTTAACAGCCACTGTAAAAGAGATTAATTTTACTTTCTTGACTCATTCTAAATCCTCTAATACACACAGATGGTAAAAAAGCATATTCCACTTTGTCTTGTGACAAACTGGACCAAAAGTAAAGGTATCTCCTTTTTGCATAGTCTGGCTTGTTTCTTCTTAATCCTGTAAATATGCATATTTTAAAATCATTAAAAAAAAACAAACTAAAGAAACCCAAACAAAACAAACAAACAAAAAAAAACAAAAACAAAGCCCACACACAACACTGGCTCCATTACTGCAGAACAAAAGTTGTCAGAAATGCAAATAGAAACTTCAAAAGCCATGCCACAGTGGAGTCCAATCCAAGTCTCATGAGGATATATGCATGTTAGTATACCATCAGACAAACTGGAGGTCAAATGAGAGAAAGCACAGCTCATCTTTTCTTCAACTGTTGACTATGCAGCCAGCTCCAGAACTGCAATTACCCTTTGGGACTGCAGAATCTACTAAGTACCTCAAACTGATTACTGTATGCATAATCAACATGAAAAAGAAGTCCATCACCACAAGTCAGTTGAGCTGGGGGCGGGGGGGGGGGGGGGGGGGGGGGGGAGGGAGGGGGGAGTCATGGAAGATATTTTCTCCAAGTTCTGCTAAATATTACTAAATGTGCATTAGTGTTTTCTTCCAGTTTTTAGTGGATGCAGACGCCCAAGATACTATGCAAGGAAATCCCAACAGAAGTGATAAGCCTTCATCTTCAGCATTATGACTTTGCATCCTCTTACATTTGTTTTCATTCTCAAATTTAATTCGCTAAAGAAAACTAAGGTAAATACATGAAACTCATTTTATTCTTTTAAAAAAAGCTATAGCATAATTTTCCCACATATTTGTGTAACAAAAGCAAACAAAAACAGTTGAAATGTTTTTCTGCAAACAGGCTTTTTGCATACAAAAATACATCATACTAAAAGGAAAACACAGAGTAAAGTCTTTAAAAAATAAAAAAAAACAATCCAAAATTCATCTACAGTATTACTGCAGTCAGACAGTTCCAGGCTTCGTGTCTTTTACTTTTCCAAATGGAATTCAAACCTTTTAAATAATTCAAAATATGCTCAAAGTTGAAGGATTTGTAGTTTTTTTTCTTTTAATATATATATGTACACACAAACACAAGAATAAATTTAAGTGTATGTAGGGTTAAGAAAAAGGCAGCCCCAAAGAAATGTCAGTATCTGTATTTAGTGGAATAATCTTTCGGCGATACCACCAAACCTCGACCTTTGCGGGCTCCTCTATAAACAGTTTCTATAATGTCAATCATCTCTTGCTTATCTTCCATTGCCCAGTTGATCTTGTTGTTATTACCTGTACCTAAATCAATCATGATGTGTTTGTTCCTTTAAAGGGAGAGGAAAAAAAAAAAAAACAGGTTAATATGGCATTATAATTCAGAAAGAAACTTTATATACCCCATAAGAATGCTTTGTAGGTTTCAAAAGAAGCCTTCATAACATGAACAGGCTTGCAAAATAAGCCTCAGAGAAAGAGTATCCACTCCTGTCACTCAAGTTGACATTACACTGCCTTTTTCTAAAGCTAGAACAAAGACTGCAAACATGCCCCCAAGATTGCTACTCAGTGCAATGTCCTTCAGCATATGCCTCATTGTTTATATTTCTTTCCCACTACTGTCTAACACCAGAGAATTCCATGCTTGTCAGTAGTACATTTTATCTCATCAATGTAGACATCTTAGCTCCAAAAAAACTTAATACTTTGGGTATATCTTTAAAGCAAGTTTGACAAGCTTGACTGCTGTATCACTGCAATATTCTATACAGGGAGTTTCAGATTTAAAACAAAAAACAATGGACAATATAAACAGTTTTCACTATCACTAACTTGTATTCTATTATAAAAATACTGTTACTGGGCTAACTGGAAAACAAGCCTTTTTCCTATTTACTCAGTTTAGTCTTTTGTAGAGCGATGAAAATATAAGCATCGTATGCTGATACGCATTTAGAAATGATCTACTGAGACACTGTATTTGACACACAAAAAATTTAACTGAGTTACATTCTAGAACCATCATGTACCTGAAGAAAAACATGACAGTACAGGGATCGTACAACTCGTACATCTTGTTGAAGTCTGGAACTTCAGTGATATCCACAAGATAAATAACAGCAAAGTTTTTTACCTAAACAGAAGAAAACAGGAAACATAAAAGCAATATATATTACCAAACCTTTGATTATTTGTATTACTGATTAAAAGACATAAGCTTTCATTATTGCAACATTTATTTTCCAAAATACTAAGTCATAAAATCACAGTAAGCACTCTTGCCATTATTTTAAACCACAATGAGCAATTAACAAGGAAAATATTTTTAAATATAACCAAGATGCTAATTTCACACCCAGTATCAACTGGAAAGATACTATGCTAAATCAACATCCAGAGAAACAAATGCCCTTTATATACAACTGAGACCTCACAGTGACATGCACAGCTCTACACAACTAGAGTAACTGCTTTGTGCAAGCCAAGACAACACATTTTGCCTCTGTCGTCAGCTGCTTATAGACTTCAGAAAATTAATGATCTAAAGCACCCTGATCCCTGCCTCCAAGCATTTTTTCACCTCTAAACAATGAAGCTAAAACATGAGCTTAAAAATTTAACAGAGACCTTGATGAGAAGCTATCCTCTGGGCAATTCTGATAAAATAAGCTTTCATTTTGCAGAGTTACTGAGTTAAATGCACAAGAATCCCTCCCCTTTAATGTCCTCATTCCTGAAAGAAAACCATGTCACATTTTTGTTTCCTAGATGTAGCATATTTATCCTTAGGTGGAATTAGGGAAAGGTTTAGTTTCTAAACTTAGCTCGTACATGTACAGTAGAAATTAATACATGCATTAAAATGTAAGTCAGTAGGCATCTAAATTACACAAACCTTTAACTTTAAGGTATATTATCAAATACTCATGCATTATACTGTGAACACACAACCCTGGCCACCCCACCAGTCCCTAACATACACATACAATTTCAGTCCTTCCCATTTGACTACGCAAAATTACCTGTCTGAGGTAACACATGTGATGTAAGATTTATGACAAACTTACTGTTTGTCACAGTATTTCCCACATGTTAATTTTGGTATCAAACATCTAGAAATGCTACAACGAGTATAACTTCAGCTTGATTTAAAGATGTTTTATTTCAGTCAACAAAACAGGATTAGACTGTCCCAGAAAAATATTATATAAGGTATACCCTATACTTAAAACATCCTAGCAGGCACTTTATTTGAGAAGTATGGAGATATTTGTTTCCAAAAACCAGAAGCACACAGTAAATAAATTTTGATGGACTTCTGCTTGAAGACAGTTACTAAATTATAAAAAAATAACCACACATCAAATATGTAAATAGGTATTAGTAGCAAAGAAAGTAAAACCTCTTCTGGAGTAAAACAGCATTTAAATAGTTTTTACTGTGCTTTTCTGGAGCCAGTTATAATCCTAGACTCTGTCAATGACCCAATAAAAATGTCCCATTTAAGCCACATTCCAAAATTAGCAAAAGGTAAAGCCTTGAAAACCGAAACTAATCATAATATCAAATTCTAAAACCCTCTGAAGTGATCATTCATGGAGAGACATGGATTTGACAGATGGACCACTCAGCAGATAAAGAACTGGCTGGACAGTCGCCCTCAAAGAGTTGCAGTCAACAGCTCGATGTTCAAGTGGAGACCAGTTCTGAGCGGTGTTCCTCAGGGGTCAGTACTGTTCCACATCTTTGTTGACAACATGGACAGTAGGATCGAGTGCACCCTCAGCAAGTTTGCCGATGATATCAAGCTGTGTGGCAAGGCAGACACGCTGGAGGGGAGGGATGCCATCCAGAGGGACCTGGACAGGCTGGAGAGGTGGGCCCATGGCAATCTCATGAAGTTCAACAAGGCCAAGTGCAGGGTCCTACATCAGGGTCAGGGCAATCCTGTGCACAAATACAGGCTTGGCAGGCAATGGATTAAGAGCAGCCCTGAGGAGAAGGACCTGGGGGTGATGATTGATAAGAAACTCAACATGAACCAGCAATGTGCGATTGCAGCCCAGAAAGCAAACCATATCCTGGGCTGCATCAGAAGAAATGTGGCCAGCAGGTCAAGGGAGGTGATTCTGCCCCTCCACTCTGCTCTGGTGAGACCCCACCTGGAGTACTGCATCCAGCTCTGGAGTCCCCAACATAGGAAAGACATGGACCTGTTGGAGAGGGTCCAGAGGAGGGCCACGAAGATGATCAGAGGGCTGGAGCACCTCTCCTATGAAGACAGGCTGAGAGAGTTGGGGCTGTTCAGCCTGGAGAAGAGAAGGCTCCAGGGAGACCTTATAGCAGCCTTCCAGTATCTGAAGGGAGCCTACAAGAAAGCTGGAGAGGGATTTTTACAAGGGCATGTAGTGATAGGACAAGGGGGAATGCCTTTAAACTGGAAGAAGGCAGATTAAGATTAGATATTCAGAAGAAATTTTTCACTATGAGGGTGGTGAGGCACTAGAACAGGTTGGCCAGAGAAGTTGTGGAAGCTCCATCCCTGGAGGTGTTCAAGGCCAGGCTGGATGGGACTTTGAGCAACCTGGTCTAGTGGGAGGTGTCCCTGCCCATGGCAGGGGTCTTGGAACTAGATGATCTTTAATGTCCCTTCCAACCTAAACCATTCTATGATTTATGTCCATTTCAATTTTATACGAAAGATTTCTAAAAAACTTAATGGGAACTTCACAATTTAGCTGAGAATTGACTGGAGTTACTCCCTGGTTAGCCTTAGGAGGTGTTGCGTTAAATGGCAAAGAAATTTGGCAGAAAATAAACCTCCTTGCGTTCTAACACTCCTCACCGAGGTGGGAGGCTAGGTGCGGCTAGGTTTAAATTCTGAGTGATGCCCAATCCAGCACTATCAGTTCAGTCGCGTTTAATATATATATTAAACTATCACGATTCTGGATACACTAATAGTGGACTGCACCCTCAGTCCAGTCGTGCTCATGAACTACCACGGCCACTCTTTGGTCGCGTTCAATGAGAAACCAAAACGACCAGCTACTTAAACAGCGCAGTTTATTTTAGCAGCAGATACATAGGTTCTTATGGATAGCTGGTGATAAATACACTGTCTGCAAAGCATGTACAAATAAAAGTGTTGTTAGTTATACAAAATGCGTGACAAAGTTATAAACAATACAGCCTGCCTATAAATGTAGGAAAGAGACTCTCTAGAGAGATTTCTAAGTTTCTCGAGGAAGCACTTGGTATAGTCTAAGTCTTACCCAAAGGCGTCCCTATGCGGGGGAAGAAAGGCTCAGCCCGTCGGCTGGTCCCAGGAGTCAAAGGCAGTCTTTGATGGAGTCCTCTTTGACTTGTTCACGATGGTGTCTTCCCTGATACTCCCCCCTTCTTGGGCTATTTTTATACTATTTTTTACCTTCAAGGTGG
This sequence comes from Pluvialis apricaria, assembly GCA_017639485.1. Taxonomy (NCBI): domain Eukaryota; kingdom Metazoa; phylum Chordata; class Aves; order Charadriiformes; family Charadriidae; genus Pluvialis; species Pluvialis apricaria. The sequence goes on from CM030008.1 coordinate 58,956,681, forward strand.
AGTTTGAGTGACTTTAGTCATAAATACTTTTATTATGATTGGTGTAAAATTTTCTCACCTCCTATTTAAAGGTATAGTTTACCAAAAATTCAGGGCGCAGACTCAAGGAGGAGTGGTTGCACCTTGGAGGCGGGTAGCCTTTGGAATGGAGGTGTGTTTAGTTATTATAATGACATTATAACAAGCAAAAGTTCACACAAAAGGCACCATTTTGTCAAAATTTGACAAACTGTTGGCTCAGGGTAGTAAGGATGCAGCTTATCAATTCCATAGGACCATCTCGTTCCCATATCTGCTGTAGTATCACAGGGCTTGGCCGTGGAATCTCCACCCCACTCCATCCCCGTGTCGCTTTGCAAGCAATATTGTACAGGGAATTGCAGATGTAGTGGATTCTTCGCATACCAGCTGTGGCTGTATTCTACCCTAGAAACCTTTTGATTTTATACTTTTCCTTAATGTGTGAACAATGCTGTATTATAGTAATTATTCCACAGGAGGTAAGAGACAGTTGTTTGTTTGTGGCTTGTTTTTTTTTAAAAAAAAAAAAAGAAAATCTGAATAGCCATTTTAATCTTCTTCCATTATTTCTTCTTCCATCCTACTGACATTTTTAAGAGCAGAAGCACAGCTTCACTGTGTGGGTAAATTTCTACAACACATTTGGCAATTCCGACAAACTAAAAATAATCTTTGAACAATTATATAATTTGGAGATTAGAAAATTATTTTAAGTTAAACCAAGCATTAATATAACATTTTTCAGACCTGCTTTGTTGACTGAAAATTAGTCCAAGGAGATTATATGTCGCACCAGAAGACCACTACAAAAGCACTGCTAAACCAAAACTGTACTTCCACGAACTGTGTACTCCACATAGTACTGGAACAACAGAACTTTTAAAGTTAGTTTTACGTTATATACATTTAATTAAGTTGAGCTATTACAGAAGCAGAAATGCTTGTCACTAGCAATGAACATCAACAGCCTAAGATTTTAGAAAGGAGAACCAAAGTTAATAAATGCATTAGCTTAGCTTCTGAAACTCAGATACTATTCAAGTCTTAAATAAGTTATTACATATATCTTACTCAAAAGGACTGGATCATTCAAATCACCTTTGCACAGCATATATGCAAGTTATCACTGTAATCCAAGTATCTCAGACATTAACTGAATCTTCCTCTCTCCTACATGGGACTAAAAGCACAGCTATCTACTTTTATGGAAGTGAAACTGATGACAGTCACCTGCTCAAAAACTTTTATGAAGTCTAAACCATACCTCAAAGCTAGATATGGACTCTCAAATTTGATTTCAGAACTTTAAAAGTGGCTCTATTCTTTCCCCCTTGCTGTCTTAATTTCAAATCTGACAAGATTACCACTCCAAAACCACTTAGCTTGCAAGTGCATTGAATAAGGATGTTTGGACACTGGCTGCCAAGGTTGCCTGTGACATGAGCCCTGCCATGTAACACTCCAACATATGTAGCAGCAGGAGGTTGAGATTCAGGCCTAAGAATGAACTAGATAAAAACATGGGTAAGAGGCTAAATATGTGAAGGGTGACGCAGAAGCACTATAGTGGCCATAATATCCACCATTTAGTGGCCATGCCAGACTGGGCAGGCTTCTCACCAAGAGGCATTTTATTTCAACACAAGACAAGCCCTGCAGAACTACCCAAATGTCTCTGCACAGTATTGGCCAGTTTTACAGCCTGAAGAAGCACCTACTGTCACAGAAAAATATCAGATCCAAGACACAGCAGTACAGAGCAGCACCTAAGCTGGCTCCACACACAGCCAGCTCTAATCCACAAGGCTTTAGCTTAGGCTTCATTTTAAACAAAAGCAATTGAAGTATTTCTTTATTCAGGCTGATATGGATGCAGTAGGTGATCTATACTTGAGCGATTAAGCCTGTAGAGACAAACCAAAGCTTAATCTCTCCCCATCTATTGGGACATGAATCCATCCCCCAGAAAGAGTAGTCAGTTCAAAACTCACATTCCTATATAATAACAAGCTTCACTATGTTTTGAAGGCAGTGGTTGCTAAGAAGTTTGCTTTCTGACTTCTGAGTTATAAGTGGGGATACAGTAGGGAGGCCTCAGAACAAGAATTAAATACAACTCTGAGCAAGCAAACCACACTAAATAGTTGCAGTCATAACAACTGAGACTACAGTGAGGTTGGTTGTGTAAACCAAATTTTTACTGTCCAGACAATACGCAAAAAGCCTTGTGGTATTTTAGGAGTTGAAGATATAACACCACAAGTTTATTCTGAAAGTACTTAACCTCATAACATACAGTAAAATTTAGTAAAATTGTGGCAGTAAGTCAGCTGCTTTCCGAAAAACTACCCCAAAACCAAAACACTTTAGCAATAGACCTCCTTTTGGACAGCTCCACACTTGCTGAACACCTGAAGATAACGACATTTTCAGCAGAAAAACAAGACAGATATTAACTTTTGAATGTATTTATTTCTGGCCCTCTGACTTCCTTCATCCATCTTTCAATTCAAAACTTTCTCTGTCTTACCAAGCCATCGTAGCTGCTGTCCATGGGGACAGGATGGAGTAGGAGACTAAAAGCCAAACAGCAGCATGGGTTCAAAATTTTATCAGACTTACTTTCATCCGTTGGGCTTCAATTTTTGGTTGGTTTTTTTTTTCCTTAATTACTGCCGCTTCACAGAGTAGTCTACATTACTCAATGCACATATACAAAAACCAGAGTACATTATTGCCTAGCCTTGGTTACAGGCTATTTTAATACTTCACAGAAGTGTATATGCTTGGCTGGACTACTATTAAATCTTTAAACAAAATGGCTCAATACTAGATTGCAGAGGAATCTATAGGACGCTTAATATCAGATACAGATTCTGTATCCTATCTTGATCAAAACCACACACTTTGCTGGTAAACAGGAAAGAGATATAGGAAAAATCATATGCCAGATTCAGTAAATCTCATTTGTCCTCCAAAATTCTCCCTCCTGACTTACTTCCTTAACAATGTCATTCTTAAAGAAAAATTAATGCACTCCTACAACATGAGATTGCCATAGCAAGATGATCAATGACTAGAAAGAACGGCAGCAATTGTGAAGTTTCTTTAAATTTCTGTTAGTAACACTCTTAGTTTTTTGTTAAGATTCCAGCTCCATTTAAGAAGCAAATCTCACAGTCACACGCTACCTTATGGCCCAAAATGCATACAGCAAATACCTAAGGAAATCTAAGACAAGATCTAAGATTCCAGCTTCTCATCTTCCTAACCAGTTTCTAGACAATGTTTTTTTTTATGTTTAGATGTCTTTATGGACATGGAAATCACAGAAAAAAAATAATACAGGAACTGAAACTAGCTTTTGCAACAATTCATTTAAGGTGAAGACAGCTAGCAGACTTGCATTACTGAACTGAAAGAGGCTGCAGACACAGTAAGTAAAAACTTGGAAGTCTGTAGTACTGTCAATATTTGACTTTTTTTTTCTTGCTAATTATGCTGTAGGTTTAGGTGATAAATTTTGAGGGGAAAAGAGAAGGACATACTGCTGAGAGCAATACTTACAGCTAACAGTTTTGAAAACTACAGACGTGAGCAAATGGATTAACTTTGCTCAACTTTAACTACAAACACCAGTAACTATAATACCAGTATGTTTTTTTTTATGGCTCCCTCTTTTCCTGCCCTACGCTTTCTTTTCCTCTCTCACATTTCAGAGGCACAACTAATGTTTGAGCAAAAACCACAGCTATTTACACTTCTGATTACGATTAAATAAATGCAAAACATTTGGACAATCCTCCCTAAACCTACATTGACTCAATATAACCTACCGGTTAAAGTGACTTAGTTTCACAAGAGGTTACCTTATTCACAGTATTCAGTCCTAGATAAATCACGGCTTTAAAATATTTCTTAAAAAAGGTGTATTACAGTAATTCAGCAGCCAAAGCTCTGTATTTCAGGGGATGGATTTTTATAACTGTAAGCCTCCTTTTAAAAAAAAGAAAGTGTATTTTTAAAAAAGGTGTTCAGAGGAATTTTATGAAACTCAAGTTCTTAGATGTTTGGTTGAAACCCTGACGAAGCAAGAAGTCTAACGTCTTACAATTACCAGTTGTTTTGAAACTCAGTGAAACCTTGCTTCTTTTTCATGTAACACTGGGAGGAAAAAAAAAAAACACAAGTCAACTGTAAATGGAGTACATTTCAGTTAAAATAATCCACTTTGTACTTTCACACAGTGTTCCAGTTTCTTTCCCCCTTAAGAATTCAAGAAAAAAAACCCTGTTTTCCTATTATAAAGTACAGATAAATATTATTGTTACCCAAAAATATGTTGCAGACTGAAAGATATTGCATCATGGTAAAAATGTGAAATACAGCTACATTTTCTTCAAATGTAACATGCAATTACAGCATGTTAACATCCTGTATTATTCTGTAGTATAAACACCTGTACAATTGGAACTTTTACTCACTCTTTAAAACAGCAGACATCCAAACATGGCTTGTAAGCAAGAGGATGAGGAAGGATCTCCCCCTTTAATTTGCCATTTCTGCAGAGGGAGATTTTTAAATAAGAAGTTACATTGTTCTTTCTTCCCCCAGTCACCCCTAACTGCCAATGTCTGCCAAATTGCCAAGCATCCTCCCAAAAGTCGATACTAACAGTATCTGAGCATAAGACACTCCTACCATGTTAAATACAAAACAACTAAATTAAACCATGTCACGACTCCTTACTGTATTCTTTTATGTCTTAACATTTGGCTATAGATATAGATCTTTCATTGCAGGGATTTTTGAAACTGAAGTTCATTTACTTAAAAATAACATTAAAAGAGAAAGGAGTACACCACAAGAAGAACTCAGTATCAAATCAAGCAGTATGCATACAATTTTACATGAAGATAGCCGACTCCTTTTCCTACCCAAGTTACCGTTTCTGGTTCAGATTTTTATGCTTCATTTTTTATGTGGTTCAGCTAAAGAAGAGCTGTCCATTTTCTACATCTATCACTATGCAAAACCTTTACCAAATACATGAAAAGGCAAATTATAGCTGACCGCATATGTTAACAGTCTACTTTTTCTTCAATATTTATGTTTTTTAAGTGAGTCACCAGGTGTCAGCAGGCATTCAGTTTCCACCTGAAAATAGCTTCAGAGTTTGGCTCCTAAAATTTAACTCAGCCCATGCAACTCAATGGAATGCCATCTGCCTCCATGAATAATAAAACTGATCAATTAATCAACACTATCCAGTACATTTTAGGACCTCACCATTTTGAGTCAAAACAAAAGTAACTTTTCAAGTTATTCAGATAGAAATCTGAAGCTACTACACATTCTTATTGTAAAGTGACAGTAGGGCCACAGCAGTCCTACTACCAAGCACTTATTTCTGCTTGAATGCTGAGATTCATTAAGTGATTAATTACTAACAGGCAGCAACTTTGATTTCAGAACTTGCAATGCTTTTTTCACCCCATTAAATACTATGAAGGTTGGGCTAGTCGATGACTTTAGGAGACACACAGGAAAGCAAACCAAACAGCTTTCTTGCTGCCTGCTAAAGCTGTAATACCTCTTCAGAAACCGAGTTATAACCTGCCTCAGGCTTCATATAAGCCATTTGAAACACCGAGGGCAGAAAGCGACCATCTCACGTTACAGCTGCAACTTACCTTCTCAGCAATGCTATATAAGACTTCATCCATTTTCATACAGGTCGGGTCCCAGTCGTGCCCAAAGCGGATGACTACGACTCGGTCCTCTTCCGAGAGGATTGCCTGGTCCACCTGCCAGCCATTGTGCAAATGCGGCAACATGTACGACATCCTGACGGGCGGGTGACGGGCCTGCGGGACGACACCAACCACCCGGGAGCTGACAGCCCGGCCTGCCTCCGCACGCTGCCGCCAGCCCCCCGCGACGCGGCCCCCCCGCCGCGGCCCCCCCGCCTCGCCCTCGCCCTCGCGCAGCCGTCCCCGCCGCACCCCGTGGGCCTCCTTCTCTCGGCGAAACGGGACAACGGAACCACGACGGAAGCGGAAGTGAGGTAATAACGTTCACACGGCCGGACACGCCGCTGGGAAACGCGCTTCCGCCCTGAGAAGGGGGCGTGGTTTCCCCTCAGTGGGCGGGGCAGGGCGCGCCAAAGGGGCGGGGGAGCCCGCTGGACCATACCAAGTGTGAAGGCAGGCGGGGAGGGGCGGAAAAACAGCTTGGACCGTACCAAGCGGGGGAGGGGGGCAGAGGTAGCAGAGGCGGGGCGGGGTGGGGTGGGGTGTCGCTGTTCATCGTCGCAGGAGTGACCTGGCGGGGCCTGCGAGAGCCCCCTGCGGCAGGGCTGGGGCCGGTGGAGACATTGTCCTCTCAGGGGTCTGTGTGCCCCCATCCCACCCGCTGTAGAGCCAGCCTCAAGTGAGTGAGCCTGGGCTGGGGCCTGGCTCCTGGGCAATGGCCAAGAGGGCAACCAAAATGGTGGGCGGCCCTGTGGGGATGTCCTTGCTGCCCCAGGAGCCAGGCGCGCCCCTGTGGGTGGGAAGGTTGTGCTGCCTACCCGCTGGCCCTGGGCCACGGACATCTCCCATCTCCCCATGCGAGTAGGGCATGGAGCCATGCTGGGGTGGTTGGCGCTGCGGCCTTGGGCAGTGCTGCTGGGTGGCACCGGGAGGATGAAACAGAGGTTACCACAGCCTGAACCTCCAAATCTCTGCTACCGCCCACTCTATGGATGTTAAAAAACTCCCTGTGCCTCCGCTGGATTTGGTCAAGGAGATACTGCAACAGAGAGAGCAGCTCCATGCATCTCCTGGTTATGGAAGATTTTGTCAATATATTTACCCACAGCAACATCTTCATGCTTGAACTTGTGCTAGCTGTGGCTTGAGTGCTGTGTGAAAAGACAGGTGTGTTTGACCCAGCAGGATCACAACTGCACATCCATCTTCTGTGTTTCTTTCTGATCCACCCTACACCCAGGACTAACTTGGCCAGTGGGAGCTGCGCTGCCCAGCCCGTGTCAGGAGTTGCACTTTGGTACGGTTATGGTTTGAAGAACCCACAACAATTCATTGTCATTTAGACAATTATTCTATCACCAAATGACCCCCTCCCCACCCGGGAAGGGGAATCGGAAAAACAGGGAAATACAAGAGTTGAAATGTAAACAGATTTAATAGAATAACACTAAATCATTAACATTAATAATACTAAAGAAGAACTATTGATCCCGATAGCAATATAAAATACGCAAGGATTATACTCAGCCAATTCTATCAGTAGGAAGACGTGCACTCCCAGCAGTGGACAGCAAGTGTCACACACTGCAAATGCAGTGGAGGCTTTGGGAGGAAAGGAAGGCCTCAGGGGTCCGGCACGGGGGCAAGAAGTTCTCAGGATGGCAGCCATCAAGTGAGAGACAGAACTCCTCAGCAAGCTTTCTAACTTATATTGAATGTGACATTCATGGTATGAAATAATGCGGTTAGCCAGCTTGGGTCAAGTGCCCAGGTCTTGCTGCTCCTCATCCCTGCGCCTGGCAAGCTTGAAAATACCAAGACCTTGAAACCTGCATACCATAGCTGGCCATAAAGTAAATATTTTCAGAAATTCAGACACTAGAGTCTTCTAAAAGTGCAGTTTTCCCAAGCATTAGATGAGGCCTTACTGAAAAGTAAAATTACAGAAGGAGAAATTAGTCCTGTGTCACTCAAACAAGGACAGGTACCCTTGAGCTCTCTCATCTCTCGCAATCAACATGCCGGTGCTGGCACGCACCGGGTGAATGTCTCTGTCGAAGCGACCAGCAGCGAAACCGGGTCATTTCCGCGTCGAGGCCGAAATGGGGGCACCCTCCCCGGCTCATCTCGGGCACCCGCGCCCCGGCTCAGCTCTCCTGCGGCAGCGGGCGGGGGCTCCCGCCTGGGAAGTTCCGCCGCTCTCCCCGCGGGCCGGGAAGGGGTTAAGTGGGCTCCGGCTGCAGCGAGGCGGTCCCCCCTCCCTCCGGGCGGGGCGGGCCGCGGGGCGGCTGTGCTGAGCAGGGAGCAGGCAGCAGGCGCTGCCGGCCCCTCCGGCCGCGGGAGGGTCGAGCTGGGAAAGAAACGTCCTCAAGAAGTACACTAGCCCTGGTTAAGTCTGTGGTTGTTGTGCAGGTAACTCGTTTGCTTCTATAGAGAAATTAGTGGGAGGAACTTACTCTGCGTAACGCATGCTGTTAACTTTAATTTAAAACAGAGCTAGGAAAAAATGATGTAGGCTTATTTTGGTATGATTTGGCTAAGTCCAAAATGATACATCAGTGCCAGCGAACAAATCTGCAAGTAGTGAGTCAAGCTCCACAGAAGAAGTAAGGCCAGTTTAGGAAAACAGTAACACTGAAGTTAATATGTAACAGGTGGTTCTTTTTATTTGCCCGTTTGTCTCAGTCTGTTTGATATTTTCAAAGTTTTCCCTGCAACGCAAGGAACAGAACTTATTATCAGTACACATAAATTATTATCAGTGTCATGGAATCAGATAATCTTATGTAAATAGGACATGTGAGGAGAGACGGTTGTTTGGTTTTTTATTAAAAAAAAAAAAAAGAGAGAGACAGTGATACTGTAGATTATATTCGTCCAAACCCAAAATTGTCATATCCTTAACAGGTGTTACATTGAGCACACTGGACAAGACATCTGGTATCTGAATAATTATGTTCAGGAGCAAAGCAGTCAGTTTGTTAAAACCAATTCACTTGATGTCTGGCCAGCCAAATTTGGCTTATAAATTTATTCATCCAGCTATTGCTTCTCATGGACATTGCTGTCACAGGAGAAATGTGGATTACAGACAAAGGTACAAGATTTGCCCAGGTAGTGCTGGAAGACGAACTCTAAGTGCTCCTCAGACCAAGGTTAGTGTTTGGAGAGCCCCCTTCCCTCTGCAAGTTTCCTTTAAGTGGTTGTAGTTTACTACTATCAACGTAATTTTTTAAGATTGTACCTGGTACTAGCAGAACCCGGGTTCTTAAACCAAAACTGCAGTCTATTAATGGTTCACGTGCGCATCAAACATGGCTGAAGTTGTGGCGGACTCAGCGTGTCCACACTAATGAGAAGATTAATTACATGCAACTAGCCTGTTTCTAGTGCACCAGCTGGTTTGTTTAAAGCTGAATCAGCTCTTGCTGTGCTGAACTGTGGCTTCCTCGTGGATCATGTTCCTGCTTCTGAAATTTAGGAAGTGCTTCTAAAATGAATGTGGGTCTGAACTCTGACCTTCGTGAGGGGTGGTGTATTGTAAATCATTGTGGTGATGAAAACAAATGATGTAATACAGTGGTGCCTTACTGGCATCTGCCAGTTAGTTGATTGTATCTGGCACCCTGTTTTCCATCACTTAACAGCATAAGGTTTAGTTACCATCCAGTCTGAGTAAGTTGCTGCAGGAGCATCAGGTTCTGCTCATCAAGAAGCTGAACAACGCTGTCTAAATGTGACATTGAATCTTTTCTTTTATTCTATTTGACATTCATTCTGGAAGAAAAATCTAGTTTATTCTTCTGAGGTCATGTTGTGTGATACTCTAAGAAATATACAGACTACAGCTGGGGAAGTTAGCACAATTTTCACAACCCTATGGGGCTGGCAGGGTTCAAAATACTTCGTTGGCAAGAAATAGATTGCATATATTTAAGAATACGGTATTCCTTTGCAATATGGTTGCAATATTAATCTCATTGCTTTGTTTGCTGCTGTTCAGTACCAGTTAGTGTTATCAGAGACACTGTTCATGGTGAACTGCAGACCTGTCCTAACATGGAGGCCCCTTCTAGCCCTTGTACAGCAGCAGACTGCAGCTGAGGCAGAAATGCAGGTCAAGGCCAGGATAAAGCAGTATTACTGGTGTCAAGATTGTAACCATTTAATAGATGCAGTTGACATAAGCCTGAGTTTGCTCAGGACAAGGGTAAATATGGTTTGATGGAAACTTCTAATCTGCAATGATGCCTTCTTGTCACAGGTTTGAATTCTGGTTACTCGCTGAAGGCTTGTGTGAGAGGAAATTCCTGCCCAGCACTGTGTGCCCAGAATAAATCAGCATACTGCTGTGGCAAATTGTTCTGATTCAGTTAGCACAATGTCAGGTTTCCTGGACCCACGTCTAGGACAGAGTATGGGATAGAGACCTAAAGCGAGTGGAGCACAGTGAACAGAATTGTAGGAAGTTAGACATGAATGTTGTTAAGACATGTAGCAAATCTTCAGCTACCATTTTTGTCAATAAGGGCTGCAGTTCTCCCCTCTACTTAGGCATGTGGCTATCTGTGGAGCCCCTGTCTTCTTGCAGGGTACGATACATTTGCATGGGTGCTGCAGAGAGGACTGGGCTCAAAACTGTCTGGGCAGGGGAAAAGTTCTAGCAAGAAGGACTGTTCAGGTACAGATCTGTATGTTCAAGACACTGAAGGCAAGCAGTGTAGCAGCTGTCCAAGGATGGCCCTTCGTAGTGCAAATTTGTTAGGCCTAAACCATTCCTAACAGATGTTTGAAAGACCCATCTGAGCCTCAGTGTCCCCCTACACTACCTGTGCCTTCACCAACCACAATCAATAGGCAAGAAACTTTGAGTAATTTTCTAGCAGCTTCTGTTTCATACCACTGTTTATATAAACAAATTTGTGAATAAGGTTGAGAATCTACAGGATTTGTATGAAATCAATATTGATTTAGGACTAAAATGAAACTATCTGAGAAGAACACCTTGTAGGACTGGATTTAGATCTAAGCGGGTGGATATTCCTTGGTGTAGTCTAAATCAGCACTTAGTGAAAATACTGGAAAGTTGTCTAATGTACCACGCTAGTATCAAATGACTGTGGATTTATTCTGTATCATTAAGAGCAATATTGAGTTCCATCAGTTTCCTGTTTTACAGGTGTGAATTTAAATGATCACTACAGCATCACTCCGTTAAGAGTGTTCTCCTAAACAAAGGAGTATTTCTTCTGTTCCCCTGTTGCAGGTCATGGCAGAAGAAGAGTTGCCAGGTGTTTTGATTCTGGATATAGGAGGAACTCATGGTGTGCTAGAAAACCTTGCAGCACTTTTGAAAAAACACTTTCGCCTTATCACCATGAAGGAATTTCTTGAAAACAAAAAAGAAATGAGCAAAAAAATCCAATCTATTTTTGTGTTTGAGTGCAGGCCAACTATTGACCGTGAGCTTCTAGAAAGCCTGCCTAATTTAAAGGTAATTGGAAACTCTGGGGTTGGAGTTGATCACTTAGACTTGAAAATGATTTCCAACTTTGGCGTAAAAGTGACCAACACCCCCCATGCCGTGGCGGACCCAACAGCAGACATAGGAATGGCCTTGATGCTAGCCTCTGCCAGAAGACTAGTGGAAGGTAATGTTTTAAATTTTCCTGGATCTTAGCTACTTCTTTGGCATGTCTCACTTTTACTATGATACAGATGATATGTGCAAATCAGTATTTGGGATTCTTTTACAGGGAAAAAAATTTCTGAGGACTCCATTTTCAGAGGCCTCTGCTTTTCCTATTTCCCTCTTCACTTTAAGACAATGGTGACAAGAGTAAGGCCTTTGTCTAAATTATGCACTTTGAAGTCACTTGTGATATCCTGTCTGGAGTAATGTCTGGGGCTTAATTCTCCTCTGGCTGTTCACTGGGTGTGTTGTTTATAGCTGTAAAAACTGAATACAAAATGCATCCAAATCAAATGTCACCACTTCTCCATTTCCCTTCAGAGTAAGCGTTAGGAGCTACAGGAAGGTACAAACCATTAATGGCCATATCCCCATCTCTAGAGCAGTAATTAGGATAACTTTTCATTTTTTTCCTGCCTCTGTGAAGGGTTGGTCTAAACTAATGGATTGTATTTCTGGAAGAGCATCAGCCTTATTATTGAAATAGCTGATAATCCTTTTGACGAAGTTATTCCAAATTGCACCAACAACATTAGTTTGTGTCCTTAAAGGTAGGTCCTTTCCCCACATGCCCTTGCTACGCAATGGCTTTCAGGGGAAGGAAGGTGTCAGTAGAGGCTATCACAAGAAGTTGCCTCTGTCTTCAGGGACTCACAGTGTTTCTGTCACTGCTGCTCCACCCCTGAACATGAAAGAACATCTCTTTCCTGTGATGTTTTCTCGCTATTGCATCTTGCTGCATCTCAAGTTCTTTCTATAAAAACTCACAGAGATCCCTGGCTGAGCTAGAATTTGCAGCCTTCACCCCCACTCAAGCAGTGGAGCTGCTTTGGCTTGTGATCCAGGGGAGAAATGGTGAAATTTACCCCAGGTAAAAAAAAGTTAAGTCAATGCTTGCAGGGTGGTAAGTGCCAAAGAAGCTATTTTTGAACTTCCAAGAACATACTCTGGCCACACAAGAGTTAATTCCCCGAGGAGCCATTCCTCTCAGCACAGTACCCACCTGGGAGCCACCCTGTGTTACGGGCTCCAGCCCTGGCTGTTACAGGGAACGGCGCCATCCAGGCCCTTCTATAAACTGGTCAAAAGTAGCAAGGATATTTTGTCAGGGATGCTCCAGAGCCATACTGCTTTGATGGTGAGAAACTTTTTCTTTCCCCCCAAACCTACATTTATGGTTGATTTGTACCCATTTAGCATGTATTTACATTCAGGCTGCCAGATTGTGGTTTCTCCAGACACAAAGTATTTTGCTGTTGACTGGCTGGGAGTGGACGTAACCGGAGCGACGCTTGGGATCATTGGGATGGGCAGCATTGGGTACAAAGTGGCTCAGAGAGCCAGAGCCTTCAACATGAGGATTCTGTACCATAACAGGAATCGGAGGTAAAAATGTCTGGTTTCCGCATGTAATTTGTCAGGGGCAGTGACAGAAACCACAGCTCTGCTCTGTCTTCCTGGTCTTCCTAGGCACTTTTGGCAGTTATAAGCAGCATGAGTAGCACCAGCATGCTGCCACTTCATTGCTCTGGCTCCCTACTGCTCCCCTCGGGAAGCAGCTCCCCCTCGCCTGCCGCAATTAGCTACTAGCAGTTTGGAACAAGGGCCATGTAACCTTTCTGAAGATGTTGTTCAAGCAAATGAGGCCTTGTGCCCTCCCTTGGTGTTTCCCCTGTCCTGCCAGACTCTTCTTCAGGCTTCTGGCAGCATCCCTGCCCTCTCAGCCGGTCACCCTACTTGTCATCCCAGCCAGATCACTCATCACACCAGCACCAATGACAAGGGTCTTAACTTCTCTTAGTTTTATAGTTCCTTTTCTTTCAGACTTCGCTTCTCCTTCATTCCTTTTCCAACCCAAGTCCTAACTCACATGTCGGGCAAGGAGAAACTCTACAGGGTTTGGCATAGATGGAGGGGAGAAGAGTGAGGTCTGACTGCACCCCCAACCTCCTATACCTAATATTGCCCATGTGCTTTGCTTTCAAACACACATCACTCCTTCAGTGTCCTGCCACTCCTCTAGTCTCTTGCCCCCTCTAGCCTCTTGCCCCCTCATCCTTCTCTCCTCCCTTCCACCATCTGTACCTATCAATGTCTTTTCCTTTACCTTGGCCTCAAACCTCTCAATCTCTATGCTGTTCCAGATCTCTCCTAGTGTCGTTTGATTGTTAAAGCCAGTTAGAAATAATTGTGTCAATTTGGGTGTGTGTGCATTTTTGCTTCAGAAGAAAGGAGGAGGAAGAGGCAGTTGGTGCCCACTACTGTGAGAAGATGGAAGACTTGCTGCAGCAATCTGACTTTGTCATGTTGGTTGTGAACCTGACTCCTGAGACTCACAAACTGATTGGGAAAAAGGAGCTGGAGCTGATGAAACCCACAGCTACTCTTATAAATATCAGCCGAGGTAGGATGGTCTAAAAGCACTGTTTGTGGCTCCACTGTTAAGGTTGTGTTTTGTTTGATTTTGTTGACATTCCGCCCTCTGATCTCATTCTGTGATACCCCTGTATTGTTTGAGTCATGAAGTAGCTGGCAGTCTAAAAATGAATGACTTATAGATCAGATGCTATGTGTTCAAACGTCCTATGGAATTTAGGGATGCTCAGCAGATACTCTGTTCTCTTTAGCCTTATCCTAAAGACAGATTTTTTTATTGGAAATAACTGAAAGGTTTATCATCACCAATGATGAATGGGGTACAAGGTGGTGCAAACATAATTTGGAACAGCCATGTAGAAAAGAAATCTCACATGAGATTACAGATCTGTTGGCACTGAACAAGCATGTAAGACATTATAGTTTCAGTAAGCAAAGCAGGGATAAAAGTGGAAAGCTTGAAGAGATTAAATGATTTGCCTATAATAATACAGGAAGTCAGTGTCAAAAGGAGGAAAAGACTGAAACTGGTCACATCCCAGGAAAAACCTTATGCGGTGGACCATAATCATCCTCTAATTAAAAATCAATAAATAAAAACTCTGTTTTGTTTGGTTAATGGTTATTAAAAAGACATTCTGCTTTCTAACAAGATGAAGATCCTGTAATATTTCTGACTAGACCCTTGAGACCTTTCCTCACTCCCAGGTAAAAACATGTTCATTAACTCATCACGATAGCAAGATTTCATTTCTATACAGGTGGAGTTATTGATCAGGATGCATTGGTAGAAGCTCTGCAGAATAAGGTTATTAGGGCTGCTGCTCTGGATGTGACATACCCTGAGCCTCTGCCAAGGTAGAGAGACATGCTTTCTATTCTGTTAATCTGAAATGTTTTAAACTATGTGCAAAAGTGTGCTTATAATCTTGATCTCCATAGGCAGTCTCTCTCACTGTTTAAAGGCCAAACCTCAGCCTGTCTTGCACAATCATAAATAAATGGCAAACTATTCACCTTTCCCACATCTGTCAGTTCTTTGCCAGCCTAACTGATAGGCAAGGCAATGAGGCCAACAGAGAGGAAGAAGAGATGCATAAGCAAGCTTCCCAAAGCTTTCTGCTGGTTCTGTGCTTGTGGGCCTTTTATCTCAACATGCCATTGCTTTTTCCCAAGGTTCAGTTCTTAACAACTAGCATGGGATAGCTGCAGAATAAATTCCCCATGTAATACATTCTATTCTTTCTGTTTCTTACAGAGATCATCCTTTATTAAAATTAAACAATGTCATCATAACCCCTCACATTGGAACTGCAACAGTCCAGGCTATCCGTATGATGGCAGAAGAAGCAATAGCAAATATGCTGGCTGTTCTCAATGGCCAACCCATTCCAAGCGAAGTGTTTGCCAAATGATGTGTGCCAGATGATAGCACTAAATCTCGTATGTATGGAAAGGCACTATTTCTTACAGTACCACTTTAAAATAAAAGGCAACCTGATCCTGCACTGCTCTTGTTGTCATGATACTGCAAAACTGTTATCTCACTAGATTTGATCTCTATTGTTATTTACAATTCTGAAAATAAAGTGGAACTAATAAAAGGGATTTGTTAGAAGATTTTAAACTGAGCAGCTATGCAAGTTGATATCTTCAGCGCATTATTTCAATGAATACCTGTGCTCTGTTCCCAGTACTTGCTGCTACATAATGATAAGCAAGTACACCACACAGTTTGTGTAACACTCTCAAATATATTAAAGGTAAATTGAGCATTAATTTCCTGCAGAAATTTGACTGTATCCTGAAACACTTTTCAACCAATATTGAAATATTCTATTTTTATGTCAAAATACTGAGGAAAGCAGACTCCTTTGAAATGATTGTAGGCCTGAGGTTTTCTAATGTAAGAAGAGCTCTGCTTCAGCTACATGTGAAATCAAAGCAAAGCAAATAATTGAAAAAGTATGTTTGATTTTCCTGAGGGGATGCTTTGAAAACCAAAGTAAATCCCAAGAGGTTTAATTCCTCCATGCAGACAAAAATGATGCTTTTATATCAACTGGCCATGAAACAATGGTAGGTCTAGCACTGAAATCACGTGGGTGAGGGCACCGACTAAAGACAAGTTAGTGATCAGTCCTAACTTCCAGCCCAGAGCCAAGCTTGTTTCTTATATCGTCTTTCCATTGAGCAAGCTACAAAGTCAGAAAATTCAGTAAAATGTTTCTCACCTCCATAAAATCAGGAAGCCTTTCCATTAATTTGCAATATTGCCAGACTTCTTGAAGGGATGATAAAATGAAATTTTAGCACAGGAAATGTAGACAGGTCAAGAGTTAGACATTCAGATGCAGATGGTGAAATATTACTAACAAGACAACAGCAAGTATTGCTATAGGGGATCCCAAGATCTTCAGCCCTTCAACAGCTCTCCCTGTAGCTCTCCCCGAAATTGCTGTGGAAAATCAATGGTAGCTTTAAATAATCTATTTAAAAAAAAAAAAAAAAAAAAAAAAAGCTGTGCATTCACAGACCCTCTGGGAACCACAAACACGGTCAGTGATTCCTGCAAAAAAAACCCATGTTTTAATTTAAGTACATAAGTCCTTCTTGGAAAACATTTCCTAAGCATCTATTATTTTGTTAACTTAGGATAGCCTCAGGAGAAGGCACTGCAATTAAGAAGTCACTAGTGTCTCTTCAGAACAGGAGGCTGTAAAAATCTCTGCAATGATGCATTTAAAAATTAACCTGGTAACTCAAAGTTCATGATGAAGCTGTGCAATTTATTTTCACAAACTAGATTTAGTCCAACATTTTTCTAAACTACTTAGACACGGTAATTTGTGATTTCAGGGTAGGGAAGGAGATTTATTGCACCAGACTATAGATAGTCTGAAACTAAGTAATGAATGAGAAATAATTGAGCCTGGTGGCAGTGTTATGACACCTTACAGACCGTGAGGGACAGAGCTTCATCAGACTTGATTATGTGAACACCTCTGTGTGTGTGTGTGTATAATTGGTAGTATAATTAAAAGAGCTGCTTTCTTATCTTGGTTTGTTTATCTCCCTATCTAAATATGTGGTTTATAAGATTGCTTGTCATAGATGTCATGAAACAGGACACGAAAGTGATTATTCTTTAAAATGTCTGGAAATAATTATGTGCTGTCTTCTGACACTTTGTGTCTGTCTTCTTTGTGCAGATCATGGGAGGAGGAGAGCTGTCTGGGCTTTTGGTAAATGAAATGGGTGGCATACATGGTGTTGCGTTAAAGGGCAAAGTAATTTGGCAGAAAATAAACCCCCTTGCGTTCTAACACTCCTCACCGAGGTGGGAGGCTAGGTGCGGCTAGGTTTTAATTCTGAGTGATGCCCAACTCACCACTATCAGTTCAGTCGCGTTTAATATATTAAACTTTTACGATTCTGGATACACTAATAGTGGACTGCACCCTCAGTCCAGTCATGCTCATGAACTACCACGGCCACTTTTGTGGTCGTGTTCAATGAGAAACCAAAACGACCAGCTACTTAAACAGCGCAGTTTATTTTAGCAGCAGATACATAGGTTCTTATGGATTGCCGGTGATAAATACACTGTCTGCAAAGCACGTGCAAATAAAAGTGTTGTTAGTTATACAAAATGCGCGACAAAGTTATAAACTATACAGCCTGCCTATAAATGTAGGAAAGAGACTCTCTAGAGAGATTTCTAAGTTTCTCGAGGAAGCACTTGGTATAGTCTAAGTCTTACCTAAAGGCGTCCCTATGGGGGGGAAGAAAGGCTCAGCCCGTCGGCTGGTCCTGGGAGTCAAAGGCAGTCTTTGATGGAGTCCTCTTTGACTTGTTCACGATGGTGTCTTCCCTGATATTCCCCCTTTCTTGGGCTATTTTTATACTATTTTTTACCTTCAAGGTGGAGTTTGAGTGACTTTAGTCATAAATACTTTTATTATGATTGGTGTAAAATTCTCTGGCTTCGCATTTAAAGGTATAGTTTATCAAAAATTCAGGGCACAGAGTCAAGGAGGAGTGGTCGCACCTTGGAGGCGGGTAGCCTTTGGGATGGAGGTGTGTTTAGGTATTATAATGACATTATAATGAGCAAAGTTCACACAAAGGACAGCATTTTGTCAAAATTTGACAAACTGTTGGCTCAGGGTTGTAAGGATGCAGCTTATCTGTTCCATAGGACCATCTCGTTCCCATATCTGCTGATTATCACAGGGCTCGGCCGTGGAATCTCCACCCCACTCCATCCCTGTGTTGCTCGGCGAGCGATATGGCGCAGGGAATCACAGATGTAGTGGATCCTTCGCATACCAGCTGCGGCTGTATTCTACCTTAGGAGCCTTTTTGATTTTAAGCTTTTTCCTTAATGTGTGAACAATGCTGTATTTTTGATCATTTTAGTAATTATTCCACACATGGGATACTGCATGGCCATTTGGCATTCCTGAAGAAGCATTTCTACCTCATCACCATGAAGGAATTTCTTGAAAACAGAAAGCATATGAGTAGAAAGGTCCAAGTGATCTATTTGTGGTGGCACAAACCAGTCATTGACCAAGAGCTCCTCCAGACCTTGCCAAACTTTAAAGTGATTGCTAATTCAGGAGTAGGGATGGGTCACCTGGATCTGAAAACTGTAGCTAGCGTTAGTGTGAAGATGGCTAATGCTCCACATGCTGTTTCCAGAAGCACAGCAGACACTGTGGCTTTGCTGCTGGCATCTGCTAGAAGACTAGTGAAAGGTAACATCTCAGTTCTTTTGTTCCTTCTAAAAATCATACAAGATTTACCTACCATCAACTTGACTTTTCCTAGTTATCTGTAGTGCACATAGTTTCACATAAAATGTGAAAATCTAAGTATGTTGGTTTGACAAATAGAATAACCAGTATTTTCATATATTTTAGGTATCATAAATATACCTAAGTTATTCGATTATACACAAATATATATAACGTGTTTCAACCAGGTATATATAAAATCATATGAGTTTATTTTTCACAGGTCACCAGCCTGGGTTGAAAATACTTGAGCAGAATCTAATCACATTCGATTCAAATACAACTTTTTGCTTTATGGACAGGGCTTGGTCTTAGAAGCTGGAATTTAGTTTTTAGAATAAATATGGCTGTAGACTTAGTTTAACAGTTTCAGATTAACAACACACTGAAGTGTGCTTCCTACATATGAAAACTTTAAATTTCATTACCTCCTTCAGCAGTGAATTTTCAGTGACTATGACATTTAGCTGTCATAAGACGTGCTTCTTGATGTGATAGTGTTACAGTGCTATTGACCAAAAATGGGGGATGCCAAAGATCAGACGATCGCTGCAGTTACAGGCTGGCAGAGGAAATTAGTGTGGGAGGCAACAATGGAGCAGAATACGGGTATATGCTGAAAGCTGGGGCTGACAGAGGCACGGGCACGTTCTCAGTGACTGAAATGGACTGGTGCAGAATTGGGGAATTTAAGGAGCGTTAGAAAGCAACGATGGCAGGGGGCAGGAGGCATCCCTGCAGCAGTCAGGGATCTTGGCATCCCCTGGGGCGGAGGTCTGTCTAAAAGAGCCATGAATACGAATGGGATGCAGCCCCGATGTTGGGTCTGATAACACGCCAAAGGGAAGCCTGGGCACCAGGAAACAGCAGGAGGGCGCTTGTGTGCCGAGGGGAGCATTGAACCCGCTCCACAGAATCACCATATGAAGCTGGAGTAGCGCTTCACTTACAAATTGCTTTACCTGAAGGTGCAACTTGCCGTGAATGGATGGAAGCTGCTTGAGTCACAGACCTGCTGCATTGCCCCGAGGTTTCCCTCCCCAAAGGCTTGTTTCCCCAATACAAGGCTGAAGTACTGCAGATCTCTTGGTCCCAGAGGCTACTTAGCTTCTGTAAAAAGACACCTCTACCACAGTGGTGCCTCGTGGAGTTAGCTGTGCTGGCCGCATTTTGGGCTGGGGGGAGTTTGGTCTTGTTATGTTTGTGTGCCAGGACACCACTGTCCATTATCTGAGTCGCATAACTACAGCTCTGACCATTGTGTCAGAAGGGCTTAATCCTCTCTTCTGACATAGTTCAAATTGCTGCCTAACGGCAAAAGCCTGTTTCTGGACAAAAGAGCACAGTATAAACTCTTAACATGTCCTTTTAATGTCCAAAATTACTTGAACGCAGGTGATCAGGTTCTGTGAATGTAAGTGGGACTTGTAAAGTTATATTAAATTAACTTTATATTTAAATACAGTACAACAGCTAAAGTAGGATTCCTCTTTATTTGGATGAAAAATGCCTCACCTCGGCATTAAAACAGACAAGGCTACCTACATGATAACAGAGGAGGCAGTTGAAAACATACTAGCAGCTCTTAATCATCTCCCCATACCCAGTGAAGTACTCCCTAGCTGATGCGCAGAAGGGTATCACAGCTCTCTTTTTATTCTTCTATTTTAAACAAGATATAACAGGGATCTTCACTGATGTGAAAAGAAAAAAAAATATTTTGACAATTTTTTTCTGTTACTGCAATTATTATTATAGAAAAAATCAAAATCCCATGGCTTTCCTCCACTAGAAATAGGACCTATATTACAATTAATAATTCAAATTCCACAGGAAAAGGGTCTCTTTAAATAGAAGAATGCTCATCCACCTCAGTAAAGCTTTGTAGGAAACAGTTTGCTGTCCTCTCAGTTGCCTTTATGTACTCTTGATGTGTTGTCTTAATACAAGTCCAAAAGACAAATAAACCAATACACCACTCAAAGTGGCAGTGCTATGCATTTTATTATGTAGAATGACTTTATGAATAGTATGATTATTTAATCAATCAGTAAAATTTATAGCAAAGGTATAGGATTTTGCCTGTAGTCTCATGCATCTTTTCAGTGCCATTTCCAATTCTTTTCTTGCAGAGGGTTATAATGGGTGTTTGCCAGAAGACACTTCCTTCCACCAGTTTATCATGATGATGTTACCAATTCTTGCAGTTCAGAAAACAAGACATTGCAGCTTTTCAGGAGCAGCAAGCTGACTGGCCAGAATTTCAAGCCTGTCCCAGGTACCTCCCTGTTCTCTGAGGTGCAGGTGCTCAGTACGCCTTTCATTGTTGCCTGTATGACCTTCACAAAAATAAGTTAAGTTTATTCTTTCAAAATAAAAGGCTAATCAATAAGTTACAGAGCTGAAAACAAAGCTACAAGTAGCCAAAATAGCAGAGAGAGAAAGATACCTTTTATTAGATCAATATCCTAAAAATGGAAAAAACAGGCAAGGTTTTGCACATGCAAACTTTTCACAGAATCACAGAATGGTCAGGGTTGGAAGTGACCTCTGGAGATCATCTAGTCCAACCCCCCTGTCACAGCAGGGACACCTACAGCAGGTTGCACAGGACGGCATTCAGTCGAGTTTTGAATGTCTCCAGCGTGGGAGACTCCACAGCCTCTCTGGGCAGCCTGTTCCAGTGCTCTGCCACCCTCAAAGTAAAGAAGTTCCTCCTCATGTTAAGATGGAACTTCCTATGCTCAAGTTTGTGCCCGTTACCTCTTGTCCTATCACTGGGCACCACTGAAAAAAGACTGTTCTCATCTACCTGGCACCCTCCCCTTAAGTATTTATAAGTATTGATAAGATCCCCCCTGAGTCTTCTTTTTTCTAGACTAAAAAGCCCCAAATCCCTCAGCCTTTCCTCATATAAGAAAGATGTTCCAATCCCCTAATCATCTTTGTAGCCCTTTGCTGGACTCTCTCCAGCAGTTCCCTGTCTTTCTTGAACCGGGGAGCCCAGAACTGGACACAGTACTCCCGATATGGCCCCACCAGGGCAGAGTAGAGGGGGAGGATGACCTCCCTCGACCTGCTGGCCACACTCTTCTTGATACACCCCAGGATGCCATTGGCCTTCTTGGCCACCAGGGCACATTGCTGGCTTACGGTCATCCTGTTGTCCACCAGGACTCCCAGGACTCCCTTTCCACAGAGCTGCTCTCCAGGAGGTCAGCCCCCAACCTGTACTGATGCATGGGGTTATTCCTCCCCAGATGCAGTACCCTACATTTGCCCTTGGTGAATTTCATCAGGTTTTTCTCTGCCCTTTTTCTCTAGATGTGAAGCAGCAAGCATAAAATCAGATATAGTACTTCACTTCTACATAAAACAATAGAACGTGCTTGGCAGTTGCTTGGAATTTTACTTCCACTTTTGTAGATATTTCAAGAATCTGGGCTGATTAGTTACAGAAGTGCTCCCTGCCACTGGGGTGCTTTAGACAGGAAGACACAGCGCTAGACAACAGGATACCTGTCAGTCATTGAAGTGATGGGTTGACTTACATACAATGCCCAATGACTTGGCATTCCACAGACTGGAAAACATCACTTGAAGGACAGCTTCCCAAAATGTCTTCAGGAAGCAACCACCTCTCTTTTCAAATTACATTGCACAAAATGTCCCTTTGTTTCCTGCCTTTCCTTAATCTATAAATATTTATTGAATAGTATCAAATTAACTGACATACAGTTAAGGAAACATTCTTGTGCTTACTAGCTGCTGTTTCCCACCTCTGCTATTCTACTTAGATTGTGCCTGGAAAACACAATACATCCAATCTTACGATTGCTAAAAACGGATCAAAAAATGCAGTGGCCACATGCGCAAAGAGATGACCCATTACAATTCACTCCATTCATTCAGATTTGTTTGAAACATTTTGACAGGCAAACAGTACTGGCATAAAGTGCTGCTACAGTAGTCTACTAAGAAAGCGCTACCTATGGCAAGCAAATGGGCTGATGATAACACTTCATGGTGGTTTAGAATCAGTGAGAACAAGTGCATTGCTTGCATTGGCCTTGCCTGAAACAACAAATTCGTGAATATAGATTTCCTGCCTCTGCTTTTTTTGTCCTATGAATCCTGGTCACATATAATATTGCTTTCTAACACATAACATAGACATGGGAAATGTACATCCTTATCCAGTTTCATGCTTAAGCTAGTCTATACATCCCACCTGGGAAATGTATTACATTACATTAAACAAAAGTCTTTTAGGCTAATGCAATACTTTAAAAGTCTAATCCTAAGAAACAATTATTACGCAGGCTCCTTATTAACATGGCAGGCATCAGCTTGCCCTGCTGTATTACATGGGCATTATATTTATATTATATTATATTTAATAATGGGAATGAAGTTCACAGACTGAGACTGTGCAATACTTCTCTCCCCATACCCACAGACATTACTAATTTTAGAGAACTTTGTCACAATGCTGGTATAATAGAACCCCTTCTGTAACAGAAAACTAACAGCACACTGCAACACTAAGTAACTCAGCTTAACACACTACTTAGAGGTCTATAAGGCACTCTACAAATTACATCTACTTAGAACATGATAGTGCACTGGTGCAACACTCTCATCTTGTTTTACCTTAATCAGACTGCGCTTATGGTAATCATTGTTTGATTGCTGCCCACAGTCTCCTCTGTGACATTTTGTGTCCTAGTAATTCAAATAGCCTTTCAGTCACTCAAAATATAAATGGCTTCCTGACCCTTTCTGTCACATATGTTTCTATACAGATATATCTCCTCCTGAACCATAACTTGAAAATTAGATGTTCAAGTTACACAAAAAACTTTGAAGCCATCTAATTCTCCCCACATCTAACCACATAACACATTCATTTTCTTGACATTTGACATGCATGTCCTGGATTTTTGCTTAAAAAAGTGTAACATTCCTTTGACTATTATTTTTTTTTTGGCTCCTCTGACTAATTGCGCCTTCATTTTGTTCATTCAAATTTGTTGATTTGATATACAAAGGGAAAAACTACCGTGTCATCCTTCCAAAGTTTGTTTTCTACTTTCATGACTAAAATGTGCTAGACCTCTGTCCTTGATTGATAGCAAGAATTACTTGTGTCTTTGAGAGGAGCTTTACAATGGTCCTTTGATCTCAGGTATTGTAACACAGGCAGTAAGTTAAAAGATCAACCATTATGTCTTATCAGCAAACTTGGAAGCAGTTGATGTGGAACAGGGAATGTGTAAGCATTTTAGGGTTTGTCACTTATTTTTAAAGAAGAAAATTCAAGTACACTTAACTAAGAATCCGGTTGATATGCTCTAACTCCTTCGTGCTAGTTAATGAACTTTTGCTTTAAAGTTTAACTGTCTGAACTTGAAATCCATGTAAGCAAATGATACTCAAAAATGATCACCAGGATAGTAAGAACATCTATGGTTTTGTATAATTATTACAACATTTTATTATACTTTATCTTTTTGTTAGTAATTTTATAGAGGATTTGGTGTTAAACTTGACTGCCTTAATGTTCAGCATATCAAAATGTGTTTGGTAGAATTCAAGAAGACATGATTTTGTAATCTATTCTTTTGCAAAGCACTACAGTAGTCAGGACAGGCACAGCAGTGCGCAATTGCTGGTTATTTCATAGCATGGAAGGAGAGAGGTCCCCAGTGTCTGCAGCACTGGTGTTTCCCAGCTCTTGAGCTCTTCCCACCACAGGAACCAGGCACACTTGAGTGCCTGCTGACCACCTGCATGGCAAGGGGGATCACTCCAGCACAGGTTTCCTGAACAGAGTACTGAAGCAGTATTTGGCAGCCTCCATCACCAGGGATTTACAGTCCAAGTAACCTTGTCAGCAATTTTTTCACGTGTTTCTCAGCTGGGATAGGCACAGGACTGCCTGTAGCCGGGATAATCAGCTGCAGTGACTGAGCACCTGTGCCTGCCCCAGTTGATAGCTCTCAAAGAGAGGTTTTGAGGGTATTCTTCATAGAATCATAGAATGGTTTAGGTTGGAAGGGACCTTAAAAATCACCTAGTTCCAACCCACCTGCCATGGGCAGGGGCACCTTCCACTAGATCAGGTTGCTCAAAGCCCCATCCAACCTGGCCCTGAACACTTCCAGGGATGGGGCATCAACAACTTCCCTGGGCAACCTCTTCCAGAGTCTCACCACCCTCACAGTAAAGTATTTCTTCCTAATATCTAATCTAAATCTACCCACTTTCAGTTTCAAGCCATTACCCCTCGTCCTATCACTACATGCCCTTGTAAAAATCCCTCTCCGGCTTTCTTGTAGGCGCCCTTCAGACACTGGAAGGCTGCTATAAGGTCTCCCCGGAGCCTTCTCTTCTCCAGGCTGAACAACCCCAGCTCTCTCAGCCTGTCTTCATAGGAGAGGTGCTCCAGCCCTCTGATCATCTTCGTGGTCCTCCTCTGGACCTGCTCCAACACGTCCATGACCTTCTTATGTTGAGGGCTCCAGAGCTGGATGCAGTACTCCAGGTGGGGTCTCACCAGAGCAGAGTGGAAGAGCAGAATCACCCCCCTTGACCTGCTGGCCATGCTTCTTTTGATGCAATGATTCTTAGAATCATTGAGGTTGGAAAAGAACTTCATGTGTGCAATGAAGTCTGTCAATGGTGTCTGCTGGTCAGAGACAAATGACCATGTGCAAATAGTGTAATGACCAACAGAGAGACCAGACCACAGCTGATATTCAAAGACAGTACGGAAAAAAAACAGTGTGCTTGACGTTAACGCAAAATCCTGAGTAACAGCGCAGAAACACGACACATTTTTAGAAACATACAATTATTTGTGAACACCCGTTGCTCCCTCTCCCGGCTCCCACCGAGGGGTTTGCGGCACACCTCCCACTGCCCCGGCACCTCCTCTCCTCACCATTCACCTCAGCTGCCGGCCCACGGATGGACTTTTTCGGGCGGCGGCAGGCACCGGGCCGGCCCCGCGGCGGGGGAGCGGGCGGCTGGGCAGCCCCGCCGGGGCGGCCGGCGCGGTGCCGGCGCGGTGCCAGCGCGGGGCGGCCCCGATCCGCCCCTCGCCCTCCCACGGCCGGCGGCGGGGCTGGGGCGCGGCGGCGGCGGCGAGCGGGGCCGGCGCGGGTGAGTGCTGCGTGCGGCGCCGCGGGACCCCCCGGTCCGGGGCACCGGGAGCGCCTCTGCCGGGCAACATCCCCCCGGGGGTCCTCGGCCCCCGGCGCAGCCCCGGCCGTGCGTGGCCGCGACTCGACGGGAGGTGGGCGGTACCGTCGGTAGGACCGGGCGTGCGGGGCACGGGGGTCTCACGGGGGGGGGTCTCCGCGCCCTGCCTGGCCGCCCGCGGGAATCAGGAGGGGATCTCGCCCCTTCCCCGCCGTCTTTCAGGACCGGACCGAGTCCTGCGACCGCCGGTCCAGCTCCTTCCTATCTCTAGTCCCACCTGCAAGTTGGCCGGGACAACTACAAAGGCCTTCAGAAAGGGCTCAGCCCACCCTAAGCCTGGAAAACTAGCCATTACACCGCTTTCCGGCGGCTGGAGATTTGGGGGAGGAGAGGGGGGCGCTGGTCCTGTCAAGGAGGCGGCGCGAGAGCCCTGGAGCTGGGGATCCTGCCTGTGCTCAGTCGGGAAAAAAGTACTGGCAGCTGGTGTCGGGCCCAACACACATTTGTCTTTTCTGTACCTCTGGCGCTACGGCTGTGTTTCCTAAGCAGCTGAGAGGCAGCGTGCTAGTCTCTTGTCTTTAACCTGAGAAAATAGCCTTGATTCTTTCCAGAGTCAGCAGAGTGAAGAGTTGTCCAGACCCCGAGGGAGACCGAGGGAAAAAAGCGTACACTTCTGTTCAGAAAGCAAATTGATAACTCCACAGCCCATATGTGACAAATTATAGCTCTGTTATATTAAACAAGAGTTTTGCTGAGATAATCGCATTCATGCTCATCACTTAATATGGTGGCAACCAAAGGCAGAACTCGGGGGCTAAAAGATACCCTTCCACTCACATGGCCACATTCTTAAATTATCAAGACTTTGGCCTTTAAATATTGAATATTAAACAGGATTAACATCTGGTAGCTCTTTTGTTTAAGCGTTAGCATAGCTGGTATGCCAGAAACAATGTTTTCTTGTCTTATTAACCAGATTATATAAAAATTGAACATCCTTCTGAATAACACAGGAAGAACAGAAGAAAAGTTCTGCATAAGTGAATATCTTTAGCCAACTCTGTCATCAAGTGGAAAAACAGTGTGTAATGGAGCCAATCAATTCCTGTTTTTAAAAAAAGATATAACTGATTACTTGATGGCCTTTTGGTTTCTCATTGCTTTTGTAGGGCATGGAGGGTCAGGAACTGCCTTATGTGCTAATTGACTGTATAGGAGGGAAGCATGGAGTATATGAAGACCACATTGAATTTCTGGAGAAATATTTTTATCTCATTACCATGAAAGAATATCTTGAAAACAAGAAATTTCTCAGTGAAAAGATCAGAGCTATTTATATGTGGTATCACAAACCAGTTATTAATGAAGAGCTGCTCCAGAGCTTGCCTAACTTGAAGATAGTTGCAAGCTCCGGAGTGGGAATCGATCACTTGGACCTGAACCTCCTCTCCAGATATGGTGTGAAACTGTCCAACACTCCATTTGTTGTTTCCACTGACACTGCAGACCTGGGGATGGCTTTGATGCTGGCATCTTCCAGGAGACTTGTGGAAGGTAATAACTGAAATGGCTTTAGTACTTTTATAGGAAAGGTGACTCTTCAAAACATGCAGTTAGAAAGTGTCTGCTGATGCAAAGGTAAACTTAAAAGTAGAAATATAGGAAAATCGAGGGATGAGGGAAAAGTTCAAGCAAACCTGTCATGTTGACAATAACTTGCACACAGTGCATACCATTTCCAAACAGGCATATCAGCAAGGTAGATGTGTTCCTTCTTCAGACAGCCCTAAATTCAGGCCTCTTCTCCCTCAGCCCATAGCCACTTATGTGTTCTACTTGTTCACTGCAGTCTTGCTTTTCAAGTTTTAATAAAAGGGGATTAAAAGGAGATAATTTCAAGGAGGCTTGAAACCTGTCTTTGCCAAGCTGACATGTATCTGAGTCATTACGAACAAGCTGTCCAGAAATCTGTCCACCATCCTCTGTGTTTCATTTTCCTGCCAACTTTGGTGTATCTGCAAGATGGCTCGGAATAATATTTTGGCCTTACTGAAAGTCTTGATGATACTGCAACTGATTCATCAGTTGCACCATTCAGTATTTACAGTGTAGGTGACATCCATGGCACTGCCAGTTTCATTAGCCCTGCTGATGAACCACCATGAGTGAGAAGCTGAGTTGCCGAGGTTTATTTCAATGGCACAGTAATCTGTACTGCAGGCAGAGATGATGGGCAGGTGTGTGATGTACATCGAAGCTGGATATGTTTCTATCCTAAGCAAGAAAGCAATGTCAGATGTCATGTTGACAGTGCAGCATTATTCACCTCTTGTCCAGAAACACAATAACATTGTTACAGCTCCTCTGCTTCTGCCTCATCTTATAATAAAAAGTAAGCGGGAAAAAAAGTAACCATATGCCAGGAATCAGGCAATCCTTTACATGGCATTTTTCCTTCTTTTCCCTCTACCAAGGCTATCAGATGGCAGTCTCCCCTGACACGGAATATTTCCCTGCAGACTGGCTGGGGGCTGAGCTTTCTGGCGCAACCCTGGGGATTGTGGGAATGGGCACCATTGGCTACAAAGTGGCTGAGAGAGCCAGAGCCTTTGAAATGAAGATTTTGTACCACAACAGGAATCAGAGGTAAAGCTGGTTGCAGCTCCATGGAGAGTCTATTTTGTCTCTGTTGCAACCAAAAGCTGTAACAAAAATGCATCTATTTTTTTATTTATTCAGTGCATTTACATGATATGCATTTCTTACTTTCCATCCTCACAGGTATATTACTGCACATTTGCGTATAGGGCACTTGGTATTGTGGGAAACAGCTTAACATTTTTCTTTACTGAGTCTCAGTCAGATAACTGGCTAGCTGCTTTGCATTACAGTGTGAAGAAAACAATTAAGAAACTTTTTCTCTAATGAACTTTTTCTTGTTGCTTACTACTGGAGTTTAATTTTGGGCTTTTCCCCCCAGAAACAAGGAAGAAGAAAGTGCTGTTGGAGCTATTTACTGTAAGAAGATAGATGATTTACTCCATCAGTCTGATTTTGTGTTGCTGTCTGTGAACCTGACTGCACAGACACACAAACTGATTGGGAAGAGAGAGCTGGAGCTGATGAAACCCACAGCTACTCTCATTAATATCAGCAGAGGTAGGGTGCAGAATAAACAGAACTGCATTATCGTTTGCTGGCATAAAAAGTCCTGGGAAAACCCAACCCTAATATGGAGTCTGTCACCCTGAAATTTTCAGTAAATTCTCTGTTTACTGGATTATTTAGATGTCTGTGGTTTTATCTCAGCAAAACATTTAAGCATTTTCATAATTATGAGCAAGTAGGTCTCTAAAACGTTAGTGAGCTTGGAGCATTAGGATACCGTGTATATTTGTATATTCTCCTACTTAAGCTTTTCATTTCTTTAGGGCAGTGTTGTTGCTAACATACATCAAGGTGGCACAGCCCACCCTGAAGTCTGGCACTGTACTTTGTTTTATGGTGTACGGACTGCCTTCAAAAATTCCTGACTGTCCAACTCTGCTGCATGTACCCAAGCTTTCTCCTCCCGCTTCACCACCCTCTCTCTGCTGCCACTTCTCCTTTGTGAACATTGCTAGCCCTGCCATTTGCCTGACCATCATGCCCAAAAGGATGGTGAGAGAACAGTACGGAATATGACAATAAGTGTATCCTTCTTACTGTAACCCAGGTCTGGTTGTGGATCAGGATGCTTTGGTGGAAGCCCTTCACAACAAAGTTATTAAGGCAGCTGCTCTGGATGTGACATATCCTGAACCTTTGCCAAGGTAGGTAGGACATGTATTTAAGTTAAATATAAATGAGTGTATGTGTGTGGTTCAAAATAAGTACAAGTTTGTAAGCGTGTGAGAAGTTAGTAGGAGTACATGATGTATGTGCACTAGTCCTCCTGAAACAGTGGCCCCAGTCTTTCCATCCTAGCCAAACGTAATTCACACTGACTCATTTGGAGGATTTGTTGCATAAAAAACCTGCAAGCTAGGCAGCAGTTTCAAATCCTCTAAGTACGCTTGGATCATGCATGTTTTTATTTTTAATTATTATTTTTAATATTTCCCTGGCTCTGTTTCAGGTAACGAAATAACAGATTCTCTGTGAGTGACCAGCTCAGTATTTCTTTTCCTTTCCCAGGGATCACCCTTTGTTAAAGCTGAAGAATGTTTTAATAACTCCTCACATTGGAAGTGCCACCAAAAAGACACGCCGCCTTATGATGGAAAACATGACGGAAAGCATACAAGCGGGTCTTACTGGTCTTCCTATCCCTAATGAAGTATTACTGTAAAACGGCCAGCATTTAATTTTAATGCCATTAGTGTTTATCCTGGTGTAAGGAAACAGTAATTTTATCACTCTTCATGTTATTAACCCATGTGTGTTATACAGATAAAATATGTAAGTATAATGCGTGGGTTTAGTTTATTTAAGTAGCCAAAGGCGATTCTGTGTGGAAAACTGCAGCATTTTGCCACCAACCTCAATGGAAAACTCGAGATTCCAGAGTCTTGCATGGATGCAATTAATTTTGTTCACCTCCTCTTAAAATTGCCCATTAATGTAACACCGACCTGCAAGCCGTTTCAGCCGTATCCCAAGTGCCAGCTGGCACAGCAGGCCGCAGTCGGTACCTCGCAACAGCTGCTCCTGACGCTCCAGCAGCAAACTGCTCATCTCGGGGGAACGGTTTGCAAGGCCAAACCAGTAAAACCGGGGGAGCCCCTTGATGGAAACGCAGCAACCCGGTTCATTTTCACTTCCAAGGTAACTGATCCAGACAAAAGCGTGTGTGCACAGGTATGCCCGCACGGGGCCGGCTTCTTCGTGTGGATGAGTCTTCCCCCAGCTGGGGCCCCGAGGCTCACCGCTCTCCTCTCACGCCCGCGGCCGAGGGCAGCCCTCCCTCCCCGCTTCCCTCCTTCTCTCCCGGGCTTGGCAGGGCCGTCCGCCGGCGCGGCCCACACCGCCGCTTCCGCCGGACCGCCGCAAGCCCGGGCCGCCGCGCCGCAAGGGGGAGCCGCCGCCGCCGCCAGGAACTCCACGCCGCCGTCTTGGGCCGCGCCGGGCCGCTGCGGCAGCATGTGGGGCGCTCGGGCGGCGGCGGCGGGCGCGGCGCGGGAGGCGGCGGCGCAGTGGTGCCGGGCGCTGCGCAGCTCTGCTGCCCTGGGCGGCTCCAGGAACCTGCTGAAGAAAATGCTCCGCAAAAACAAGTAGGTGCGGGGGCGCCGGCGAGGCCTCGCTGCGGGGTGAGGCGGCCGGGGCCGGGCAGGCTGCCGGGCCTGGGCTGGTGGGGGGAGGCTGCCTGCGGCCTGGCGAGCGTGCCCCACCAGCGCCCGCACCGCCGGGTCG
Source organism: Pluvialis apricaria (assembly GCA_017639485.1). Lineage (NCBI taxonomy): Eukaryota > Metazoa > Chordata > Aves > Charadriiformes > Charadriidae > Pluvialis > Pluvialis apricaria. Next base: position 58,987,922 of record CM030008.1, read on the forward strand.
CGTCGGGGCGTGCCGGGCCGGGGCCCGGCGGGGTGGTCTGCGGGCGCTGGGCGCCGTTGCGTGAGAGGGGCTGTGGGGCTCGGGGCGCTGCCGTGCTCCCGGTAGCGTGGGGGAGAACCACCCACCCCGAGCCGCCCTATGAGCAGCACCCGCGGGGCTCCGATAACGGTGCTTCGGTGCTGCGCCGCGTCACACCGATCGCTAAGGACGCCCCCCCCCCCCCCCCCCCGCCCCCGCGCCGCCTCAGCCGTGGGCGGGAGGCGCCGCTCTCCGCATCGCAGCGCAGCCACCGCTGCGGGGAGAGCGTTGCGGGCACGGAAACCTGGGTGGTGGTGCGTGCTTTCAGGCGGTTGGCATTTTAGTTACACAGGAACCCGTTGTACCTCTAAGCTGCTGAAGGATAAAGCTGATTTCCTTTACTTTTTCCAAAAGAAAGAAGTTTTGGTATGACAGCCCTACCCTGGGATCTAAAATGGTAAGTGTGGGCTTTTAAAGTGCTGTGTGTGTCTGTGCCAGGAGGGACAAGCTTGTGCTCCTGCCATTGTGTCTAACTTCGGGAAAAGCATGTTCTGGTGGAGAAATAGAATTCTGTGAAGGAACACTAGGGCTCCAGTTTCACTCTGACACTGGAGGATTGCTGTCAAGAGAAGCTGTTCAGCTCCTCATGGCCGTTTCCTCTTCTGTGCTGATCTTTCATCCACACCAGCACCAACGCTTTCTTGCATGCTCTTGGACCCATAGCGGAGAACTGATCCAGATCAAGACTTCTGTATACCAGTTTAGTTTTACAGAAAACAAGTTTTTGTGTTTCTTTTTCAAACAAGCAGTGCTTTTCAGTTAATAGATGCTGTATTTTAGAAAATTAGAAAAATTACTAAGCTGTATAACTTTCTACAAAATAATAAAGAAACTAAGAAACCTTGACTGTAATACAGGAACGTCAAACATTTTGTGAACAGAAATACTCTTTATTGAAACACCTGATACATAAGATCTATATAAAACCATCACAGCTGCAATAACGGCATTCTAAGAGCATGCTTAGTACACTGCACTTAATACAAGTTTGTAACTTTTGTAACTACTGATTAATGTGTTATTTGTTTTTTTTTTTATTTTAAAGATGTATAAACCAACCAAGTTGGCTTCTTTAATGAAAGATGACCAGACAAAAACTAGGAAAGAAGATAACATACGCTGCAGAGTCTTGAATGGTCTTATTCATAAAGCTGTGGTAGAGATGATGGCTACCTGTGAAGTTAATCAAGAACTTTATGATCTCAAGCTGGAAATTTGCAAGGCAAGTGCCAAAGCTACAGCTTGTGTTGACCTGCTCTGACTATGCTTTGAGGTCAGCATGGCACACCAGAGGAGCTTCCCTGAGTGTTGTGATGTGTACAGGAGGAGTTTTACTGCATTGCTTCTTGATGTGGCAGAGCACATCAAGATGAAGCTCTGGATTCATCTTGTACACTAGGAGAACTTTGCCGCTGTTATACCTGGCTTAGTAGACCTTTGCCACTATAATACAAATGTGACTTAGGCTAACTAAATGGTGATTCTCCTGGTATGACTTTTTTTTTCTTTTCTGTTACTCAGACATACACTGTTTGCCTTGCCCATTCAGAAGAAGGAGTCCGGTGTTACACTTATGTTGGTATCTTTCCAGGAGTCTTTTCTTTTTGCAGCTGTGGGAGAGTTGATACCTCTTTGTGTCCCTCAACAGCATCCTTACACAGGCAGAATACTTAAGCGGGGCATGAGCTTTGTTTAAAAAAAAAAAAAAAAAAAAGGCAAGCCTAAGAAAATGGCATTGGCAAGCAAAGTTCCAGAAAGAATTGGAATTTGTACCTAATTGTAGCTAGTGTTGTCATAATCCGTGGGTTTGAAAGGGATGTTGAAACTCTGATTCAGGAACTAAGTAATTCTCCACATTCTTGTTTGTTGTCTGTAGTTTTTTCTTCTACATTTGCTGTTTTGTTAAATTATACCAATATTCGGCATAAAAGCTTGATGGACTTAACTTGCTTAGAAGCATGCAAAAAAAATTGCACCTCATAGCTGCATCTATGACAAGGGTTTTGTCATTTAGAATCGAAACAGATGTTTTTGCCAGCTGAATTCATTCTATCTTCAGGCAAGGGATTAAAATTACATGGGCAAGATGAATATTTTGTCTCTATATGTGCAGTATCCTTCATATAGTACTTCTCTCTAGGGCCTTGAGGATTGCTTGTCTAACTCAGGTGTCATGTCTGCATGTAAAAATGCTGGCTGGTGCAGGCAAGCCACAACACTTTGAGGAGGCATTGATGTAAATGAAACAATTTGCAACACGAGAGAGAAAGAAACGGCCTTCTTCCAAATATAGTACAGATTTTATTATAACTCTGTAGTGCTTAGCGTTCATGCTGCACTGGGATGTGACTGAGACTCAGTCCTGATTTACTCTTGAGCTGATTCTGGTCTGATATTGTTAATTCTGTTATCAAAAGAAATCTTCTAGTAGGCTTTCTGCAATCCATCAGAATTTGTTTTTTTTGGTACCAGAAGTTAAAATCACATAATAGTAATACGGATAAGAATCATGCTTCAGGCCTGACACATCAAACTTCTGTCCACTCAGTAACATTACTCATGTGATGATGAAGAAATGGCTTGTGTTAGATAGGGTTGTTTATGTGCTTACATTAGGCTCGGTGTGGGAATTGGGGAGCGTTGATCCTGCAGTAGAAGCAGCCAGTTAATGATCACAGTAGGTTTTTTTAATGAGTGGTGAGTTTCCTGAAGGAGGAGTTATTTGGTGGTGGAAAAAAATCAGTATCTGCTTTGGTTTCTGGGTACAGTCCATTCTGCCCTAGGAAAGAGTAGCACTGTCAACAGCAGACTGTGATGCAATTTTCACTTGTGGGAATATTCTGGTGGAGTTGTCTTTTTCTGCTGATGTATGTAGACACCTGTTTGTTTGAAGAGTTGGTTTCTGGACTAGATGACTGCTGAACTGTGCCTTCCAACGGGTAGTTTATGCTTTCTCCTCATTCTTCCTCGTCTCCTTCCTTTGGTTGAGCCGGATAGGTTATTAGAAGTTTGCTGAGTGTACTCTCGTAGTGAGAATCTGTTCTGTAACATGCTGCTAGATGCAATGAACGACAGTTTCAGCAATCTTTCAGAATCCAATTTGTGTTTCAGAAGTTTATTCTTCACGAAGATCGTCAGTCTATCTCATGTGTGCTTTGGCCCCTACACACCATGTGTTTTCAATTGCACGCGTGACAGCTACGAATGTTATCTGTTAGTGAGACAGAGGTTCAGGCATTGGAGGTTCCCAGCAGGCTTCAGAGCTGGAGAGACTCTTACATTACAGTGGCGTGGTGGGCGTCCTCTTTTCTGTCAATGTCAAAACCAGACTCTGGGTGACAACAACCCAGGCAGTGTCACAGGTCCTTTGTTAGTGGAAACTTACACGTTCAACTGTTTTCCAAAACAGCATGCATTAATTGTCATTCTGGACTATTTGTGATGGTAGCACCATTGCACTGACTGAATATAGCACTGTCAGTAACATACAGGTGTTGACAGACTTGTCCTCTGTTTAATTTCAGTTGAAAGGGAGATTAGGCAGTGACTTGCCTAAATAAAAAAAAGTCCTTTCAGGTACTGAATGTAAATCTTATTTGGTGTTAAACTCTACCTCTATAATGGCGCTGTGTAATTTATGGTTCTTAAGAGCAGAGATGGGAGAAGAGATTCTCCTAAGGATGTACATATCCAGTTTGGGTCACTGTATGCTTATTCATGAATTAGAGACTTTGTTGTATGTGAAGTGTGTGTGTATATATAATCTTAAAGAAACGTTTGTCTTTTTGCAGGTGTCCCTGGCATCAAACTTTTCAGCATGTCGTGTGTACTGGAATCCTGCTGCTACTATGGAGAAAGAAAGTTATGTTGAAAGTGTACTGCGGAAGAGTGCTCCACGTATACGGTACTGCTATGGGATAAACAGTTAGACCACTTCATAAATTTCATAGCCATGTACTAGTACCATTTCTTAAGTATTTCTAACAGTCTATGTCTGATTTAGGCTTTTAGGTATTTGGAGTTAGTGCATCTCCTGTGATGAGCCTCACAGGGAAGGATGGCTGTGTCAGACCAGCTGTCTATTGTCCTGCTGAAGCACAGCTGGCTTATTTGGCTTCTGTGCTTTCCTAGGATCAGACTGGGTTGAGCAGAAAGAAAGAGGAGTCTGGGTGCAGTTTCACTGCATTGCACTAGTGATGGTGGGCTGGACACACTGTGCACGACAGTAGGCCAGATTATGATGCTGCACAAGAGGACTGGCAATTACAACAAGTATCTCCTTACAGGTTCACTGGGCAATTCTGATTGCTAGGGACAATTTGGACCTCCAGAAGGGATGACTGGTATTACGGAAATTCTTCGCAATACTGACACCAGAAAATAAATGTCAGGATGCTACCATGTATTGTGATGCTTTTACCCATTTTTGACAGAGGGTCCAGTGAGTTTTGAGGATATCATAGAGATTTTTGTCTCTCCCCCTTTCCTTGGCTTACCCTCTGCTATCCAGCCAGTCTCACAGGATCAGGACTTCACCCTATGCAAAAGGTGGCATTGAAGCATACTTGTAAAGCCATTTCCTTTCCCCCTGTTTCCCTAGGCTATGTTGTAATTCCTGCTCCAGCGCAATGCTCTCTTCTACTTCCAATAGCTTCCACTCTTAAAGTAGGAATGTTGCTGGCTGGGAAGAAGACAGGGAGCCTTGTCAGTCCTTCCTGCAGCTAGCATGTGGGACTAGTAGTCTTGCCCTGCTGTGAAGAGCAGTTGATAGAGCTCTCACCCCTACAGTGGGGATAAGGAAGCCAAATGAAGTGGGGAAAGACCTGCACTGGCCTGTGCGTATAGGAGACAAATCTCATATCATCAATACTCAGTGGGATCTGCAGCTAGTATGTTACACATTCAGAGTTGGGTTTCTTCAGTGTTGTATTGCTTAGCGCTAACCTGAATGGATACCCATCAGGCTAAGTTTTGCAAACTGTATCCTTAAATTTGCAATACTGCTGGAATTAATTTAACATATTTTATTTGTCCTGGAGGTGCTGTACTGTTACTTATACTGGTGAATGTTGTATTTTTGCCAGGTACCTTCTGGTGAGTCAGCAGATTCTAGGAAATGTACCCCCAATAGTATTTCTAAAAGATAAAGAAGCTGCAGCTGTAAAAGAGGTAATTGTAATCTTCGACAGATATAATGATATGCAAACATGGTGACTTAGCATACCACAATGCTTAGGAATTCAGAGAGAGCTGATCATTCAGTTGTTCTACCAATCTACATTAAATATCAGTCCTTGTCTATACCCTCTCCTCTTCATGTTCCAAAGCATTTTAGCAAAGAATTTTGAGTAAGACTGATGCTTACATACAATGTAAAAGAATCCTTGTAGCTATTGCCTCATGAACTTTTTTGGATGCTGCTATTAAAATTTCGGAAGTGATGCTTTCAGAGAAGCTTGTAGGTCAGATCATTAGGCCAATAAAGAAATCCTAAAAAATGAAATTATAATTTTAAGGAATAATATAGGGTAGACAGTTGTCTGTTGCCTGAAATACATGATTATTGAAATGAGGTCTGAGGAGCTGTCTTCCACATTTTAAATGTTATGTGGTTTTAAAATTCCATTGAATCTAATCAGTAATTTTTAATTTTTTTTTACCCCAACCTTTTTCCATCTGTGAATTGTTAAAATGCCCCAATGTGGGGCACGAGCAGGGCTCAATAAATCTGTCGTGGTTTAGGCCAAACCAGCTACTGGGGACATGGGGCACCCCACATGGGACCGACAGTTGCTCCCCCTCCACCTCCCCTTCAAAGAGAGAGGCAGAGGAGGGAAAAAGAGACTTATGAGGTTAGAATGAACTAAACTACTTTAATGAAATATTAATAATAAAATAAAAAGTAAATAATGAGATATATACAAAACCGTATCAAGCTCCCAGCATGATAGTCACATCACCGGCTGGCACTGGGGAAGTCCCAGACTGGACTCAGTGATGGACGGGAACTGGATTCCGGATTGGGATCAAAGGCAGACGAATAGACAGAGTCCTCCTCGGACGCCGGCCATTGAAGAAAGAGCGCTGACCCTTTGCTCCCTCAGCTTTTATACTGAGCATGAGGCAGATGGGATGGAATACGCTGTTGGTCAGTTTTGGGTCACCTGCCCTGTCCGCTCCTCCCCGCGGGTGGGACCCCATTATGCTTTTCCGCTTCCGACCCTCCAACGTGGCAAATAACACAGTTGGTTGGCCTTGGGTGTTAGAACAATAAGTATAAGCAAGAGCCTCCCTGCATACCATGTCTGGACATCAGCTATAAACGTAGGTCTTATCACTCTCAGAACGAACAGTGTCTGCAAAATATGCTGCTAATTTCAGTAGTTAGAAGAGGCTTAGCTAAGAAGCAAAGTTACTGAACAAAATTGGTCCTGTTTTACTTCAAACCAGGACAATCATCTTTTCACACTTCGCAGATCATCAGATTTATGTAATCCACAGATTTGAATAAAAGGGCTTGAAATAACGTAGCTGAACCTGATTTTTAATTATTGGAGACAGGGAAGGACCATCCAGTTCAACTCCTAGAATAATATGCTGAATTAGACGGGAAGTAATGTAAAGAGAAGTAGGAATAAAAATTTCAAATGAGAAAATTTTCACAATTAGGTACGCTCTCTAAGCACTGAATATACTAGATTTGTAGCATTTACTGTTTAGTTATATTAATTTTTTTATATTTATTATATTTTTTATATATTATATATTATTATATATTATATTTATTGTATTGATAAATATTACTATATTTATTATTTAGTTATATTAAAAGGGAGTTAGAAACTTAATATTTACATGTAATAGAAATACAAAATTGCAGAAAGGGGGAAAAAGTGAAAAAAATCTCAGTGTAAGAATGCTATGAAAAAGGATTGCAAGACTGAAGTAAGAGCAAATAAAACAAAAATTACGTATGTCACACAATCCCCAGTCAACTGTTCAGAATGTACATAAAGCAAAAAAACTTTGTAGGAATCCCTGGATCAGTTATGCTATTTGATACAAACTTCCCAGGCAAGAAGTATAAGCGTTTCCATGTAAATGGAGGAGAAGGCTATTTTGAAATGATTTTGCTAAATATTCCAAACATGTAGAAAATAAAATATTTGCTGTTAGATAGTTGTCTGTTTCTTGTGTAGGTGAATAAAGTAAATTTAGTACAGGACCTTTAATATGTATTGCCTTCATGTTTTTACAGATTGAGGAATTATTGACAATTGCTGATTTTGGACCTCCAGAAGAAGAAGAAACATCTCAAAATGATTCAAGGTGCGTTTTCTGAATCAGAATTGTACAAGTGTGCCTTTTCATCTGTGTTGGCCAACTTAAACTGGGTATTATTTGGCATGACAGGAAGTATATTTTAATTAGATGTGTACATTGTTGTTATCCCAGAGTTGAGCAAATGGTATGAGGAAATAAAAGCAGAAGAGAGACTTTTTAGAAGATGTTACCAAAAAGTCGTCTCAGCTTTTAAAGAGATCAGTTGGGCCTTTTTATTAATAGAAGAGGCTGCAGAATAGGCTAGGACAAAGCTAATATGTAATTGTCCCAGAAATTAAATGTAGAGGACGGCATTTTATTTTGTGGCTTAAGCTTTCTTTACCAAAGTTACACCCATTTATTAAAATTAAGGGAAAATATTTCTTATTATATATGCTTTGGTTTACTTTCATATTTTAGTCCAGACACATTTTCATAGGCTATTTTGTCATTGGTTCTTGTACACAGGTACCTTGCTGCAGACCACAGGTTTGCAAATACGGAAAGAGAAAGTCTATTTTTTATATATAAGTGGACCTCTGTTAAGCTCCGGAGAATGACTGAATTGTCACTTGTAATAGCACAGCGTGTACGCTTTCAGAGGCAACTAACCCATAAGGTGATACCAGAACACAGTCTTAGAAATCGGCTGTGTTTGATGTCTATACTCTGAGTGACGTAGTCATCAGATTGGTTACTTGCATACCCAATGCTTGTTCTGGTATTAGTATCATTACTTTTATGAGGGAAGTATTTTTAGAGTTTCTAAGAATCCAAGACTCAATGTGTTTGTAATAATTAAATTTAAAAAAATGCTTTGCAGCAGTAATATTTGTTTCTTGCTGGTAATTTTCCCATGAGGAAAAAAGCTCTATGTTTACTTGGCCATTTTTTCCTCCGGTATAAGTTTGGTTTGTTATACAGGCGTTAACGAGCTTACTGACAAATCTCCCTAAGTTAACAAAAAGTAAGTCAATTTAACATTCTTTTGTGAGGGATTTTTTTGGTATTGAGGGATAGGACTGAACAATCTATTGGAATAATGATTCTGTGGACTGGATGCTCTCAAAGCCAACAGCCGTGCACTTGTGTGCTGCAGTCTGTTGGTGGAAATTCCTTTTGTGCCTTAACATCTCACAGGACAGTTCATCAGGTGCAAATAAGACATAGCTTACTGGGGGAAGTCATTGTTGTGACAGAATTTCCCAGAGGGCACGTAACATCTTCCTCTGTTTCTCTCTTGTGGAGATACTCCAGTCCAGCTTAAGGTGCCACATGCTGTCATTCATACATTTGTCTGATGTGTTTTGGGAACAGGCTGCTGTTTCTTACTTCTTGGAAGAGCTGGGAGAAGTCTAACTTCCTTAGGGCTCCCAGGTCCAGTGCTCACTCTGTTACCTATGCACACCTTTTCCCAGAAACAAGCAGTTTTATCTGGAATGTAGTTGATTTATTGGCTTCCTCCCATTAAATCTTTTGACACACTGACAGGCTTATACACAGCCGGTCCTTGGACACATGGTATGGTGGTATCTCTGCTTTCTTAACGTAAGGAGCACAATGCTGAACACAGTGCATTAATAAAGTCAAACTGAAAACTGCAGTTTATTTCTGTGTTACTCAAGTTGTCACGATTAGCATTGCCCCTTAAAATATACACAGGGAAAAAACCTACAACATTTGTTTTCCTTTCCACAGTAAACTGTTCTCTTCAGCAACTCAATCTTCAGGTTCACCCATGCAGTCTAATCTTTTTGGTATTGATCATGAACTGCTGAATAAGCAGATAATGGACTACAAAAGACTGAAAGTGTCAAAAGATACAGAAAGCATTGCCTGGACAGAAGAGCAGAAGCAGCAGCTTTCTAAGATTCAAAAGAAAAAGAAAAAGAAAAAACCAAGGAATCCTCCTGATGGTGACATTACACCACAGAAATACTTACAGGACAGATACGAAGCTGATTACTGGGATGATAACACTGAATCGTTCTTGGACTACGAGCTGCAGGATGAATTACAGGAAGAGGTAAATGAATTGGAGCCAGATGATGGCAAAACTCTAAGTCAGCATACTGATAAACTGAAATGAAGTGAAAAATCCACTCCCTTTAAAATGAAGGCTGTCAATAGCAAAAAAAAAAAAAAAAAAGACTGCCATACATACTGAAAGATTATTTTTCTACAGCCTGTTTACCACTTCCTCTTTCAGACTAGTAGGTTTGCCACATGCGGGGAGGTTTGCTAGCACAAGGTATGTAAGAAAAACACAAATGCTATTTCTGACATTCTGTTAAGCAGCTTTCAAGCTACTGCAGTTGTAGGGCTTCCAACCAGAAAGCAGTTTTGTAATAACAAAATATACATTGTGCAGCACTGAGTTAAAAATTCTTGCAGTTCTATTGATTATTTCCAATAAAATTATGATTTCTGTGTTGAAATAAAATGTGTGGGTTTTTTTTTTTTTGAGTGATCTGGATAAAAATACTCACAAAGTGATGGTATCTGTTGTTCTAAGGACAGGAAGGAAAAGGGAAGCAAAGTAATGACAGTGGCCTTCAAAGAGCAGCCTTCAGTGCATAAAGACCAGGACAGGGTATTCTATAGAGGACCTAGTCTAATGAGGGAACTCTTTGCACAAGAAGGTAAAACTCGTTGAAATTATGGCCAATGAAGTTCAACCCTGAAAGAAAATAAATCTATTTATTTAATATTCAGAAATATACAGTTGTGCAAGGGGAACTACAACCAGAAAAGAATGGAGAACTGCTCATCTGTTGGGTAAAATTGGGCAAAGCATTGACCATGTCTGAAAAAAATGTATTAAAAACTCAAAGGTGGAGCAAAAGCAGCAGGGATGTGTGAGCTGGTGCAGGCAGGATGCAGGAACAACCACAAAACCATGGATAAAATGCAAAGAGTAAATTTATTTTTGTTACCTCGCCAACCAGGGGATCCCTGAAGCAGCACCCGGGCAGAGGCGCACAAGTGGGAATGCAGGCACCACTGAGCTCAGTCCACGCTAGAGGATTGCTGACCTCGCTGGTTTTGCCTGTGTATCAGGGATTCATGCAGGCGTAATTTACCACTGTGTGATCTTTCCCACAGCAGGGCAGGAATCTCAAGCACTTTCAACAGGGTGTCTCTGAGTCTATCACAGGCCTATGTTATCTAAACACAGATGTTCCACTTGTCCAACACATGAGGCCAAACAACCATTAGTATGATACATGTGTTTTTCAGCACCCCAGCTGCAAGTCACTTGAGCATGTTTACAATCCTCCTCGCCAATCTTCTGTTATTTTCCTACAAGGGAAGAATGCTTCAGTAACCGTTTGAGATTTGGAAATAGATGGGGAGTGATGTAAAAAGTGAGAATAAAGCTTTCTGGCTCAAAGCAAGTAAAAAGTAATAGCATGAGTATATAAAGTCAGAAGAGCTGAAGAAGTTACTATTATCTAACAAGGTAGTAAAAAGGAATTCTGCCAGAAATAAGGAACATTTAATTCTATTAGTTAATGGGGAAGTAAATTAAGACAATGCAGGGGAGGTTGCACTACAGTATGTTGCTCTAGTTTTTCAAAAAGATTTAAGAGACAGTGAGTGTAAGCCCCAGAATATAAAAAATAGTCTAAAGGATTTTTAGGTTGAAGAGAGGAGTTCAGGTCAGCAAACAACATTGAAATTCACTGTAGATTATTTAATAATCCCCTTGAAGCATATTCTGAAGATTTATTGCCTGTAAGAATATGGAGAGGATATGGAATATGAATGTCCTTAGGATATTCCTGTAAGCTGTTTAGAGCTCAGGATCTTATAAATGAATGCATCACTTTTATTAGGATACATGTTGAAGCTGTAGCTCACATTAGTACTTGCCCAACTTGAAGTAGGTGAATAATCCCACAAATTTCAGTGTGCCTTGCTTGGGGTTTCCAGGAGTTCTTCCTAAATTCCACGGGACAGACACACTTTGAAGTAGGTGCTTTAGTTTGTTTTCCAGTGAGTGAAGGTATTTATCATATCAGAAACTATTCCTGTGCAGTATTACTGTCAATCGAAGCTAGCCATGAATTTGTTGCAACTTGGCAACAGAGCTTTTAACTTTTTGAATGAATGACAGAAACCTCTTTATTGGTACGTGCTAAATGAACCCACAGAATACTAATGTCTCCATCTTTAGTTTCTGCTGTATAAAATATGGGACTATCCTGACTCTACCTAAAGGTTAAAAAAAGGAAAAAAAACCAACACCCAAACGACCTACATATTAGGCTTTTGAAAGAACAAAGAGAACAAAGTTGATTACCTCTGCTTCTTGTTTAGTTTGGACATCTATAAACTAGGTTTGCAGTTAATAGATTAGATTTCATCTAAAACCAACCAAAACCATTCTCACTGTCAGCCCTAATACTGCCTTATTAAGCAAGTGAGTGCTGTTGACCTCTTCTGCCTGCCACAGCTAAAGTCACAGAACCAGGCTTTGTTCAAGAAGAGAGATGGCCTAGCACTTACTGAGGGTGTTCAGGAATGGAACAGCCATTTTGAATCTGGTGATGAGGAAAATGAAGCAGAAGCAACCAGATTTAGAGGAGAAGGATATCTTAAAAATGACCAGGCGAGATGGACTGGAAGAAAGAAGCGGCCCAGGGGATATCTGGAGAATGGCACCAGAGCAGGTGGGCAGGAGCAGCTGCGTCCCAGTCCCCATCCCCATCCCCATCCCCATCCCTGGCCTCCCCCTCATCAGTGTTCTGCCTCAGCCTCCACTGGCTTCCCAGGGAAGCATGGTGGGAAGTTTTCTCTGCTATGCTACCAGTGTAATGGTAACCTCAAGACTTTTAAAGCTGTAAAAGACAATAAATGGATGTTACAGTCTATCTGTGCAATACGAACTATCATCACTTGCAGAATCCCTTGATTTAGGTTTTTAGGTATTATATATATAACCATAGATGGGAAAGGAACTTCTGGGGTCTTCAGACCTGGTCCCCTACCTCTTATAACAGCCACTTGTTGCAGTCCTGTATTCAGCTGTTAATCCCGGTTAGGAATATGCAACTGGGAGTAATTGTTATTTAACATTGGCAGAATCAGCTGTGCAGCTGAATTTAAGTGATTGGTGCCCCTGTGAGCATGTGCTACACCACTCATGTTTGAATCAATGTGCTTAGTCAATGCTAGTTTTAAAAAACACAAGAGCTTTCAATGCTTCCCATGACTGTCAATCCAAACCTTCCCAAACGCTCTGGGACCCTACAAGTGTATTGTTCAGATCTAAGTTGCAGACTGAAAGTAAAAAAATGCCTCAGTTATCCCTCCAATCTGGTTATTTTCCTGAAGACGTAGTCCTGTAAGGTGCTAATTTTAAAGGGGAAACAAGGGCACGTAGTTCCTCTGCTTCTTTTTAGCCAATCAGTTTGATTTCTCTGACCCCTCTAAGACCTTGCCTGAAAATGTTTATGTGTTTTGTGTCTTTCCAAAACAGAAGTGTTTCTCCAGCAGAATTGCTGAGTAACACTGCTGTGCTGCAGACAGGCTGACAGCAAGAAGTTTACTAAACCTCTCCAAAACATGTAACTCAAGGAGGGCAACAGTCTCCTTACTCATGTGAGTCAGAAAAGCCACTGACAAAACTGGTATCAAGGCAGGGAAATTAGAAAATCAAGATGCATATCTCACCAAAATCTTACTTTCTGTCCAAGGTATTACTTATTTGTTATGAAAGCCAATCTACCCTTAAGCCTTGCTTGCATATATAAAGCCAAGAAATGTAGAATAAAAGATCAGCCGAGAGAAAGAAATTAGTATATTGCCCAACACTTTGCCATTTTGTCCTATATCTAGCTCTGCAAGAGGATAAGTGAAGACAAAAAGTTTAGTTTTAAAGATTTCAAAGCTCTACAGAATGTGCCCTATCAAACCAGAAGAAAATCAACTAGGAATAATGAGTTGCATGCATGTTTTTCCTGCATTCAATCACTGCTGATAGCACATTGCTGCACTGCACTCATTTGTACTTTAAAATCTACTATGGCGAAAGACCAGTAATTCTCATGAATACGTAGCCAACAAAGCATCACACTTCAAACTGTAAGAATAAAAATGCAGAAATGTTTCTCTAGTGTGGTGATTATTTCTGACTTTTTTTGGTAGTATGTTCTTCAGGTCCATATTACCTGGTGGCTTCCGCTCAAACTCACTGGAAAACAAATTCTAATGAACACTTGTAGTTAATTTCAGTTAATTACTCTCTGGCGCCAAGGAATAGGTAAGGAAAGCAAGTGAGAGAAAACAAAGCCATGGGAATGGGTGTAGTAAAATGTCAGCACTACAGCAGATGTGTTGAGAACTGTGGTGTCTTGTAAAGGAGACAAGTTCCGTGGCTGGGATCCGTGGGCTCTCACAGTTTTCAGCAAGTTACCTGGGACAACCTGGCATCATTTCAAGTGACGATTATTTTATTCTGCAGGTTCAAGCAATATTTGTAGCCTTTTGTTGAACCATCTGCAGTTGCAAGATTTATAAAGTTTTTGTTATTGGTGGTGCGTTAGTGGCTTTCCAAATAAAGCAATATTGCATATATATCTGCTCCTGGCTCCCACACTAAAGCCAGAAGTCAGTATTTACTCTCTTTGACATGAGAGTTTCAAGGGTGCTAGGTTGTTGCTTTGGTGCTAGATCAAGAAGTCTGTGAGTGTCTCCACTGGTGTGTGTCTCAGGAGAGAGAGGCTTCTCTATTTCTACTCTTTATTTGTTTGGTGGAAAACTTTGGTTCAGGATTTTGCAGTAGCCCACAGCTGTGGTTCACAGGACTTTATTGACATTGCTAGCTTGCAATTGAAAATCATCACCTGATTCTGAGGAGAGGCTTCAAACAAAGAGAGGAAGGAGGAGCTGCTACTGCTGGACTTTAGGCATCGTTGGCTGCAATCAGGCCAAAAAGAAAACAGGTTGCCCAGGGCTGTGTCCAGTCAGGCTTCAAATACCTCCAACAAAGAAGACTTCTCTCATTGACTTGCTCCAGTGTTCAACCATCCCCACAGCAGAAAAGTGTTTTCTTTTGTTCAGACAAAATTTTCTGTGTTTCAGTTTCTGCCTGTTGCCTTTTCTGTCACTTGGCAGCAAGCACTGAGAAAAGCCACTCTGTCTTCTCTGCACCTCCTACCAGATATTTATAAACACTGCTAAAGTCCCTCTGAGAACTCTCTTCTTGAAGCTGAACAATCCTAGCTCTCTCAGTCTCCCCTTGTATGAGAGATGCTCCATACCTGTGAACAGTTAATAACATTGAAATAAATGATTATCTTAAAATTAAGTCTATGTTTAAGTACTTGCTAAATCAGGATCCAAGAATTGCTAAATACATGCAGCTTTTCTAGAGCATGGTGTTCCCAAAGAAGAAGTAGAAAATTCAAAGTAAAAATGCTACAATGAAGAAGCACCTAACCCAGTCCTTGACTAAGTCCTGAACTCTGGGGAACACCGGGACAGATAACAAAAATCCCTATCCACTACAAACGTATGGCTAGAAAATATCTGGAACTAAAGCAACAAAATAGCTATCCAGCATAAATCCCATGGTATGGAAAGAAAATTGTGTCTCGCATTTGACAGACCAATGGAAAGAAATGATCAGCTGTGCTAGAGAAATCTTGTACCTTCTTAAATGCTGACCTGAGCACCAAAGGGAGTGCCTGACATTTTTGTCCCAGCCTGAGGTTTTTAAACAGGCAAATATCAATGAGAAAAGTATGTTGAAGATGAGGCAGCTTCATTCACAGAGCGAGCGCTGCTCACACAATAAATCTGCCTTGCCTGAGTGCTTGTCTGGAGACCATGTCATTTTTCCTGAGCAACGATCAAGCCAGGCCAGATGGAGGTTGTCAGTTAGTGGACTCTGAATAGCTGCATTGATTGCCAATTTTTCAAAATCAACACTATGTTTTATCGTCTAACTTTTTACAGTTCATATATAATGAAAGAGCCACAAAATATTTTCCTTCCCTAGGCAGCACAACAGATTTGAAGAGCTGACATGCAGACTGGTATGCCTGTTGCTAGCAGTGCTAGTTTTGCTTGGTAGATTCCACATTGTTATTACAGCCTAAGGAGTGTGCGCCTCTCTAAAGAAGGATTGAATAACTTAAATGAATGTTCAAAGGCAAAACAGTAAGCAGTGATACGCTCAGATACCATCTCCTCATTAAGAGGCATGAGAGCCAAATTGCTCATCACTGCTGCTGACTCATGTCACGTGGTCTCCGCCACTGGGCAGGACCTCAAACACAGCGAAAGAAACTTGGTAAGAATCCGGGGTGTGAAAGTGGCTGGTGGAGCTCAGAGCAGACACACAAATACAGTTATGCCTGACTGCAAGGTGCTGCACCAAGCACCTGCGTGCCACCACACACATGGGCAAGCCCTGAATAGGACATCCACATGGGCTTTCTTACCTTTGCAGCCCTGCTCCCTTCTTGGCAGGTGTTGAGCAGGACTCAACAGCTTCACAGCAAGTAGGTATTGGGCCCAAAACATCTGAAACTGAGAGCAACACCACCATATACCCCTGTAGTATGTTACGAAGACTTAGAGTGCAAACGGGAGCTTTTTTCATCTACCATCAAAAAGCAATAAGATTTGCAACAGAAGAGAGGAAACACTGCCCAGGGCACAGTTTTGTTACAGAAGACTTTGAGGGACAAGCAAGAAAGTACCGTGTCTTGCAGAAAATGCACAGGAGCGTTCTCCAGGCCAGGTGCCATTATTCCCCTTATCTGTACTCAGATTTCACCCCTGCCTGAGAACAACAACTACACTGAAGCTCCCCTTTCCTAGGTGGAAATGAGGTCCGGTGCCTGACTTGTGAGAGAACCCCACCTCTGCTGGGGGAAGGGAGGCGAGGCGGGGGGGGCAGGTTGCGGGGCTGCTGCAGAGCTATTGCATCCTGCTAACATAGGCCTTGCTGCAAAACTGAAATCTAAATTTGGCAGTTTAGCTAGTTCAAAGAGTCTTTGTTGAAGAACGTGATTCCAGCAGCTGATAAGCAGCAAAATTGTGCATATTTGGTCAGTGGAAAGCCAGTTCAAGTATTTTTCTTCTTGTCACCACTGAAATGTATTGCAAGACAAGGGGAAATGTCTTTCAGTCTTTCCTCTCCAAAACTCTCCTCTGTTTGCTAAATTTCCACTGGACATTGGACTTCTTTTTTAAAGAAAAAATATTATTGGCAGTTTGTAACAAAGAATGGCAGAAAAACCTGTGAGGGAGCAGGCTGGGACAAGCTCGATGCACTCACTAGCATTAAAATGCTAACAGAAGACAGCCAGTACTCTCTGTGTGTCACTCCGATTTAGATGCCTGAACTTTAACTTCCTCATTGCTACCTCTGATTGCTTTGTTTAGGAGCTTGACATTTTGTGCATTTCTGTTTCTGTCACAGCAGCAGAAGCTAGTAGGACTCAACACTTCTGTTAGAATAGAAATGAACGCCTATCACTTGGTCAGCCTGAAACACTCAGGCTGCCATTTAGCCTTTGGTGTATAACTCCTGGTGATTGTTTCCCTCTTATGTTAAGATTTGTGGGATGGAAATCCTTAAAAATCATTATTCTGAGTGCATCCCTTATCAAATTCTTACTTTATGTCGATAAGCTGTTTGCTGGCAGATTCATAAGACACTGGTCATGGTAAATAAACATTGCAATTTGCAAGCACAAATGGTCAAACTTGCTTCTACTTTCCCCCGTAGGTTTTGCCTTTTTGTTTTATGAACTATGCAGTCACTTCGGCTTTTTGATCTTTCTGGGGAAAATTCCAGTAGGTTTAAGAGTGAGGTGGGGTGCTGCAATCCTGGTGAAGTGAGATGAGATGAGCAGAGGCAGAACAGAACTGGTCTGTAAAACAACACTGTGTCTGGTGCTGTTGCGTTCATTTCTGATCTCCAGCGCCTAGTGTTTTTGATATCTGAATATCTGCCATCTCCTGAATGATTCTTAGCTGTAACAAAGTTTTGTTTGATAGTGCCCAAATAACATTGTTTCACACTTATTTCATGTAACTCTGTTTTCCCCCCTTTTTGTTTTTTGAGGCTACATTCCCCCCTTACCTGATCTTTACATATGACTGGCTTTGACAGTATTTATTTTTCTTTTCTCTCCTCAGACAGGTCAGCAATTTCAAGAGAAGCCAGACGTTATGAAAGAGTTGATGGTATATGGCTGTATACTAGAAGAGAAGAAGGAGAATGCACTTCAAACCACTGGTTTCATTCACCTGCCATGCAGCCTGTTCGAAAAAATGAAAAAGTTCTCTGAGTAACAGCAGCTCAAAAAGAGTTCACATTGGATTAGTATGGGTTATCTTGTCCACGCTTATTGCTGTGGTATTAGATAACAAGTTCAGGATCTGTTTAATCTACAGATGTCCTGTTTCAGATCAGTGGCACAGACAAAGGCTTCCCTGTTCCCTGAGATTGTGCTTGGTCCCCTCTGGCATCTGTGGGACCTGCTGCTGCTGCAGGAAATGGGTCAATAAAGTGGTGTAGGATGCGCGTAACTTAGCTGTGACTGCTTTGCAGACTGGAGTTAGATATAATAAACATACTATGACATTTTACAAGTATGATCTGAAAACATATGAAAGGACTGGGGAGAGAGTGAGAAAAGAAGTGCCATTCCTTCATTAGATCATTGTATAAGTTTTACAGGGGCATACACCTGTCAACTAAAACATTAAATCAAACTGGTAGAACTTTTTCAAGGTTTTCTAATATCTCCATCTTTATTATACCAGTAGACAGTGTATATTTAGAGAACTACATAGTCATGTGGCATGAGACAAAATTTTTTAGGAGTGTTATCTTTAAGCTGTCAGTCAGGACCTTTACAGCATTACTTATCGGGTATGAACACAGCTTTTACTACATAGAACCATAGAAAGATTTGGGTTGGAAGGGACCTCAAAGATCATCTAGTCCAACCCCTGCCATGGACAGGGACATCTTCCACTAGACCAGGTTGCTCAAAGGCCCATCCAGCCTGGCCTTGAACACCTCCAGGGATGGGGCATCCGCATCTTCTTTGGGCAGCCTGTTCCAGTGTCTCATCACCCTCGCAGTAAAGAATTTCTTCCTAATATCTAATCTTAATCTACCCTCTTTCAGTTTAAAACCACTACACCTTGTCCTATCACTACTTTTAAAGAACAGTGCAATCATCAGGCACACTCAATGTGGGTTCACAAACGGAAAGTCCTGTTTAACTAATTTAATATCTTTCTATGATAAGGTCACCTGCCTAGTGGATGAAGGAATGGTGGTGGACATAGTTTTTCTGGATTTTAGTAAGGCTTTTGATACTGTCCCTCACAGCCTCCTCCTGGACAAGTTGTCCAACTGCGCAATGAGCAGGTAGATGATGCGCTGTCTGAAGAACTGGCTGAACAGCAGGGCTCAAAGGGTTGTAGTGATTGTGGCTACATCTGGCTGACGACTGGTCACCAGTGGTGGTCCTCAGGACTCAATCTGAGGACCAGTTCTGTTCAATATTTTTATCAATGGTCTGGATGCAGGGGTTGAATGCACCATTAGCAAGTTTGCTGATGATACTAAACTGGGAGGTGCTGTTAACTCACTTGAGGGACAAGAGGCCTTGCAGAGGCATCTAGATAGACTGGAACACTGGGCAATCATCAGTGGCATGAAATTGAACAAGAACAAATGCTGGATTCTGCACGTGGGACAAAGTAATGGCTGGAGAGCAGCCCTGCATAAAGGGGTCTGGAACTGCTGGTTGGCAGCAGGGTCAGTAGGAGTCAGCAGTGTACCCGAGCAACCAAGAGGGCAAACCACATCCTGGGGTGCATCAAACAGTATAAACTGCTGGTCCAAAGAGGTGATTATCCCACTGTATTTAGAACTTGTGCAGCCTCACCCTGAGTACTGTCGTCAGTTCTGGGCCCCACCAATTCAAAAGGATGTTAAAGTACTAGAATGTGTCCAGAGGATGACACCAAAGCTGGTGAAGGGGCTGGAAGGCATGTGCTCTGAGGAGCGGCTGAGGACACTGGGTTTGTGTAGTTTGGAGAGAAGGAGGCTGAGGGGTGACCTCACTGCTCTCTGCTTCCTGAGGAGGCGAAGTGGAGAGGGAGGTGCTGATCTCTTCTCTCTGGGATTCAGTGCCAGGACACGTGGGAATGGCTCAAAGCTGCATCCATTAGGGGAGATTTGGACTTGACACGAGGAAGCATTTCTTTACTGAGAGGGTACCCAAACCCTGCAACAGACTTCCTAGAGAGGTGGTTGATGACCCATGCCGGTCAGTGTTGAAAAGGCATTAATAACACTTTTGATCATCCCTGAAGTGGTCAGGCAGTTGGGCTTGATGATCATTGCAGGTCCCTTCCAACTCAACTCTTTGTTTCGATTCAATTCAATTTGATTCGATTTGATTCGATTCAACTCTCCTTCCTCCCTCCTTCTTTCCCTACCAGTATATGCTGAGGAAATCTTTGGTGACATTTCTTCCCAGCCCTTCACTAGCAGAAGGGATTGAGTGGGTAATCATGTCCCATCCTAGGCATTGGCTCTGTCACTTTGTGGGAAGGAGGCATGTACCTTCTGATGGGGATGAGAGCTGTGGATTGTCTTGAGATCATTTGACCACCTGAACAAATTTGCAAAAAGCACGTGGAAACTGCAGTCTTTGAAAACCTTCTATGTTCATCCAGGTTAGCTGGGTTTCCAGAAGATGGCAAAACCCCATGTCTCTGACACTAGTGAGGCTCAAAGAAGCAGGAAGTGTTCCGGAACTAAATGGTTGCAAATCTTTTTGATGCAAGCAATACCTGTTCACTTCCCCATGGATTTTATTTTCCCCTGTACTCATTTTTAGAAATGCCCGAGCTGTTTCCCTTGGGAGAACATGCTAAAACAAAAGAGCCAGAGAACAACAGTACTCCATCAGAGTGAAGGTCCATCTGGCCCAATACTCTGTCTCCAAAGTGGCCAACCATAAATGTCTAAAGGAGAGCATATGAGCAGTGCAGGCCTACTTCTACCAGGGTCCTGGGCGTGCTCATAGGCCTCAATGGCCATGACCAGCCTCCTCTGGGACCCCCACCCCACCCCACCATTTCCTGCCAAGGGCCCAGGGCACATGTCTCAGTTTAGCCTGGGGCCTTCAAGTCCCTGCCTGAGCAATGTTGTAGGTGTGCCCATCTCTCCTGGATGGAGGTGGGACCTGCACTGCAGAGAGCTGCTCTCCTGAATGGACCCCTCAGGTCTAGGTCATAGCTTGTCATGTGTAACTATATGCATAACATAACTATTCTATTCTATTCTAGTCTAGTCTAGTCTATTCTATTCCCTGCACTCACAATGAGTTGAATAACAATAAGACTGTTATTTGTGTGAAATGCCAGGGGATTTTCAGCTCCAAAAATGCTTTCAAGGTCACAAATCAGAAAGGTTACAAGTGGAAAGGGGATTTTATTTTTATATTTTATTTTATTTTATGCGATTTTATTTTATGTGATTTTATTTTATTTTATGTAATTTTATGTTCTTTTTCTGAATCTGTTTCATAGCCAAAGTTCACAAGCATTAACACAACACACGTGTAGCCAGGAGCAGGTCAGTTTAGCTTGATGAAACATCCCTTGCAGTCTGGCAAAGGCAAGTCACAGAGCTACAGAAAGTAGATGCAGGAATACCGGCCAAGCAGTCCCTGTTTCCTGAAGAGTAAGAACTTGAAGAATGAGGATCAGGACCAATCACACACAAAAGAAGAAGAGGTGTGTGGTACCATGTGGTGTTTCCCAAAGTAGGACACATATCAATGGCAAGCATCCTTTTTGCCTTCCAAAACTTGCTCTGCTGTACTTCTTGGCCAGTGATGCGTGAAAAGCGCTCTTGTGCCTGGCTCATGCTTGTATTGCACGCAGGGAGAGCTGAGAAGTGGCAGCTCCTGATGGTGCAGCAAGCCTGGACCCCTTCCAAGCACAGGCTGTTTTGCACAAACAAGAACCCCTGGGGACATGGAGCCAGGGAAGAAGATCAGAGCTCACTTCTGCTAGCTGCAAACTTGCAATGGGAAACAGAGCACGAGAGAGCCCGAGCACAAGTAGCAAGAGCAGCAGCAGACAAGGACCTCACCAAAATGGCCCAGAGGAGCCCTGACAAGGGGCTGTGCTCAGTGCTACAGAGGACAAGAAGTAACCCCCGGGGGCCACCCTGGGGGCCTGCCCTGGGAGTCTAGAAAGCTTCTTCCACCTGCATGGGGGGCACGAGGACCACCTTCGTGGAGCAGAAGCAGCAGGCACCTAGTCAAAATGGCCCAAAGGAGCCCTGGCAAGGGGCTGTGCCCAATGCTGCAGAGGAAGGCAAAAATCCCCCAGGGGCACCTGCTAGCCCACCATGGGAGAAAAAGGCCTTCCTCCTCCCAGCTGCAGGGCATGAGAGGCCATCTTTGTGGTGCATGAGCAGCAGGCAGTAGCCTAGCCAAAATGGAGCAGAGGAGCCCTGACAAGTGATCATGCTGCAGAGGAAAGTAAAAAACCCACGGGTACCGGTGCCAATCTGCCCTGGGGGAAAATTCCTTCCTGACCCCAGCACTGGCGATCAGCTATTCCCTGGGCATGTGAGCAAGACCTGCCTCCTCATCCGACAGGCTAGTCACGACTCCCAGGAGATGCCCAAGCCCTATTCTCCCTCAACCTCAAGCCATCTCAGGGGCTTCTGAGAGCGGTCAAATGTCCCCAGCCTGATCGACCTTGGGAGCAAGAATCATTTACATGTCTGCCAGGACACCAGTGGGTGCTTCAAAACACTGGGAGCCCTGGCAACGTCTGTGCATCCCATTTCTTATGGCTGCTGCCACTGACTCCACAGAGGATGAAGACAGTGAGCTCTGCAGTGTTCCTCCAGAAGGCATTCCCTTGCTCTTGCCACTGCTGTCCATCTGGAAAGGCCTGATAGCCTCGGGCATCTCCAGCTGTTGCTGGTTCTACTTGTCTCCAGCAGCCTTGTCCAGGCTCTGGTCTTTCTCCCTCAACCCTCTCCAAGTAATTCCACTGGCTCCTCAAGGACTTCCTGTCAGATGTCTTTGGGCTGCCTCTGGGCCAGCTCTAGCAGCAGGACACGGGAGGATGCTCCCTTTATCCTACCACAGGCACTGTGACTGCTGCATGTCAGGGTGGTGGCACTGTGACATAGGGGTGACTGGGCTCCCCATGTGCAGCCCCACCTGCCGCCCCTCTGCCCAGCATCCTTCAGAGGAAGGGCTTTGGGGTGCTGGCCATGAGGCAGTCCCTGTGCCCCAGGGGCTGTCCCTGCCCTTGGTGGCCATGCACTGGGCATAGCTGCTGGGCATCCCTGACGCATCCTCTGCTACTCAGCTCCCAAGGACAAACCTCGTGCTGTTATCCTTCTCTCAGGCCATGGCAGAAACCAACCCTGCAGCCCAGAGACCACTCCTATTAGCCATCCCCTCTCTGCGCCAGAGCTAGTGTCCATGAGGTCAAGCAGCGAGGAGGACCAGGGACTTGATCTGGCTGGACACAAACCCTTTTCTGGGGGTACAAGGCGGGTGATTTCAGCATCCACAGCCTGGAGGAAAGCCAAAGTGTAACCAGAGACATAGGTTGGGTTGGACAGTGCTGAGAGACCACTGTGGAAACAACACAGGCTTTCAAAAACAAGGGACTGCAGATTACACTGGTGTGGTGGAAAGGTTGGTCATTTTCAGACCTGGAACATTTGGATCTGTGCTCAAAACACAGCCAAGAAAACAATCACTCTTACAAACTGTAAAAATAGGCCATTGCTGCTATCACCCTCACATCCCCTTTTCCCACTGAAACCCAGTTGCACAGTTGACTCTGTTTATGGGAGATACAAAATGTACTTCAGCCACAGGGTAAAACTTTCAGAGCTCATTGGTGACTTTAATCTTTCTGAGAGTTATTTGCCTACCTCCACTTGTGGGAAGAGGTTCAGATCTTATCTAAAAGCCTGGAAAACCTCTTTTTCCTTTTGGATTTTGTATTTGGAGCCCTGAAAGAGAAAGGAAAGTACTATTCTCATCATTTTGTATGTTGGTGCCAAAATTGGTATGTACATTCAGGCTACGTAAATAAGGGCATTTCTACCACAGACATTCATTTGGTTGTGGTGATGCCAGAGGTGAAAGAAAGGGGTTTGGTTCCGTCTGGGTGGACTTTGTAGAGACGTAAAGATCATGCATGTGCACCAAGGGACACTTGCTACTACACTGTTGATAGTGATGTCTTCCTCTTGGAAAGAAGTACTGAATTGGTTTGTGTTCTTGACCATCTTTTCCCTTGCACTTCACTAGTTCTTTTCCTTCTTTGGCCTTCATCCTTGATACATTTCTTGAAAGTGATGGCAGCTCTCTCAGCCTTTGTCTTGCTGCTTCTAGTCATTGTCTTCTTCTGTAGGCCCTCCATGCCCCTAATCAACTGCTTAGTCTTTGTCTGCCTTCACCCCAAATGAAATTTCTCTTTCTGTAATGTGAGGAATAAGAAATCTCTGTAATAGTACAAGGTGAGTTCTCACTGGGGCTTTGCACAATGCTTGCCTTTCCTACGGAAATATCTTGCCTAACACACAAGGCAGTTGCCTGTATCACATTGGTGGCTCATAGTCACCCTGTGATCTACTCACGCTTCCAGGAACATTTGCCTACTCCCATGTTTCCACACTGGAGCAGAAACCCATGGTGCTCCACCTGGTGTTGTGTTACCTATGTCTACAGTGTAGTTCTTCATGCATGGTTTCTTGATGTAGGGGCTATCTCTTCTGTCAGAGCTTCAGCTGGTATGGAGTATGGGGGGCCAAAGAAATAGACCATGAGATACAGCTGTTTCTGGTTCATGGATGACACGAAATCCAGAATATGATGTAGACAAGGAATCCTACATTTCTTGAATGATGGTTTTCTACAATCTAAATTCAAAAGACCTGACCATGAACTTCACCCTTTCATACATTTTAGCCTGAAGGATGAAGCCCAAGAGATGTGTTAAGGAGGCTTTCACACTGCTGGAGTGCAGCTCCATGCAGTCACAGCCAGCAGATCCAGCCCTCCACCAGCTGGCTGGGCAACGGACACACTGTGTGGGTAGGGTCTCAACATGAAGCTGGTGGTGTCACTCCAGTCACTTTAGAAATGGATGTCTCCTCCTAGGAAAGGAAATAACCACAGCTGGCATCAACTGAGCATCCATTTTGGAAGTTTTCTTCAAGAAAGTGCCAGACGCTGAAAAAGCTCCAAAAGACAAAATACTGGTAGGTCAATGTGATGCAGTTCATGACACGGTTGTCTGTGGGGATAAGCTTTACTCTCCAGGAGTGTGAATACAGGTTGCTGAGTTTTTAAATGAATTCTGCAGGTATTTAGTGAAGAGGAACGTTGTTGCTGATGATGCTGATGTGGGTAAGGAGTTGGCTGGCCAACAGTCAGCTGCAGCCAGGAAACACCTGGTACCCCTAGATGTTAGTTCCTCCACAGAGCACTCTTCCCTACCAGTTCCCCGTGCAGCTAAGTAGAAGAGCATCCTTTCACTGGCTGAATGCTTGGGTGAAGCACATCAGTGGTCACTTACCACAGTTACAAGTATTGGCAACACTGAAAGGCAACTGCCTGTCTTTAAAAGTCCCTACACACCTGAAAGATAGCTGCAAAGAATTTCTAGGGAAAATGTGGGCCTGCTGCTGAATGAGGTGGGTGCCCTGGTGGCAGAGGATGCAAAGAAGGCGGAGTTACTGAATGCCTTCTTTGCTACAGTCTTTACTGCTAAAGGCCATCCCTCAGGAACCCCTGGAGGTAAGAGAGAGAGCCTGGAGAAACGAAGACTTTCCCTTGGTTGAGGAGGATCAGGTTAGAGATCATCTAGGCAAACCTGACACCCACAAATCCATGGGCCCTGATGGGATGCACTCATGAGTGCTGAGGGAGCTGGCAGATGTTATGGTGAAGCCACTCTCCTTCAGCTTTGAAAAGTCACAGAGAACAGGAGAAGTGCCTGAGGGCTGGAGGAAAGCCAATGTCACGTCAGCCTTCAAAAAGGGCAAGAAGGAGGACCCAGGAAACTACAGGCCAGTCAGCCTCACCTCCATCCCTGGAAAGGTGATGGAACAGCTCGTTCTGCATGTCACCTCTAAGAACGTAGAGGAAGAGAAGGTTATTGGGAGTGGCCAACATGGACTCACCAAGGGGAAATCATGCTTGACCAATCTGATAGCCTTCTATGATGGCATGACTGTCTGGGTAGATGAGGGGAGAGCAGTGGATGTTGTCTACCTCGACTTCAGCAAGGCTTTTGACACTGTCTCCCATAACATCCTCACAGATAAGCTTAGGAAGTGTGGGTTAGATGAGTAGACAGTGAGGTGGACTAAGATCTGGCTAAACGGCAGAGCTCAGAGGGGGGATCTTATCAATACTTATAAATACTTAAAGGGAGGGTGCCAGGTAGATGAGAAGAGTCTTTTTTCAGTGGTGCCCAGTGATAGGACAAGAGGTAATGGGCCCAAAATTGAACATAGAAGTTTCATCTTAACATGAGGAGGAACTTCTTTATTTTGAGGGTGGCAGAGCACTGGAACAGGCTGCCCAGAGAGGTTGTGGAGTCTCGCACTCTGGAGACATTCAAAACCCGACTGGACACCGTCCTGTGCAACCTGCTGCAGGTGACCCTGCTGTGGCAGAGGGGTTGGACTTAGATGATCTCCAGAGGTCCCTTCCAACCCTGACCATTCTGTGATTCTGTGATTCTGTAATTGGATTAAGCTTAGAGATAGATCCAGAGTCTGCTAGCTAGATGTGAACTAGCTTCAAGGAGAAGTTCCTAAGCAGCCAGGTAGGACAAGAACTCCAGAGATCTGTGAGAAGCCTGAACAAATTATATGTCTGGAGGACTTTCATATTAGCAGCTTCAAACACATTCCTGGTATTAAAAACATGATCAGAACTAGGCTCCTCACAATCACTGCTATGTGCTGCGCTTTGAAGAAATACATGCTTCCTAACCATCACCGTGCCGCTCCTCCTTTGCTGGCATTGAATCCAATTGAATCTCTTCAGCTGTATTAAGCCTAATTTCACAAAAATCTCACATTTTTTACACCTTTCTTGAACAGTTTTTTGTTGGTGATGAATCTGCCACTGTCTGTGACCTTTACAGTTCTCCTGAGATTCTAGCAGCCTTCGTGATAGGACAAGAGGTAATGGGCACAAACTTGAACATAGGAAGTTCCATCTTAACATGAGGAGGAACTTCTTTACTTCGAGGGTGGCAGAGCACTGGAACAGGCTGCCCAGAGAGGTTGTGGAGTCTCCCACGCTGGAGACATTCAAAACCCAACTGGATGCCATCCTGTGCAACCTGCTCTAGGTGTCCCTGCTGTGGCAGGGGGGTTGGACTAGATGATCTCCAGAGGTCCCTTCCAACCCTGACCATTCTGTGATCCTGTGATTTGGACCTCTCTACCCAAAACGTAGTATGTGACAAACTGTCAGGATAAGATAACATGAAGACACTAATCTTGGTAAGGTGGTCTTAGAATATCATCTAAATATGCTTGATGGAAACACTGTCTTCAGTGGAACATAGGAGAAAGGCTGAGTAGGTTAATAAGAATCTGCATGTATAAATACTTATTTAGCACACAAATTACATGTGACATCAAGCACTATAGGAAACTTATTTGCTGATAAAATTTAAACAAGGAGAAAATACAGGTGAGAAAAATGTAGCTCATTCTTTGAATATGTTCTCCAGTTTAATAAAGTTCAAAATAATGTAGAAATGTTGAAGTTCTAGTAGATTTCATTATTAGCCCTACTGTGTGAACCGAATATGTACTCCTACAGAGTTATTCAGCTCCCTTTGATGTGGTAGACATAGAATCATAAAACCATAAAAGGGTTAGAGTTGGAAGGGACTTTAAAGATCACCTAGTTTCAACCCCCGACCATGGCCAGGGACACCTTCCACTAGACTAGGTTGCTCAAAGTCTCATCCAACTTGGCCTTGAACACTTCCAGGGATGGGGCATCCACAACTTCCCTGGGCAACCTCTTCCAGTGTCTCACCACCCTCACAGTAAAGAACTTCTTCCTAATATGTAATCTAAATCTACCCACTTTCAGTTTAAAACTGTTACCCCCTGTTGTATCACTACCCTCCCTGATAAAGAGTCCCTCTCCACCTTGTCTGTAGGCCTCCTTCAGATACTGGAAAGCTGCTATAAGGTCTCCCCGGAGCCTTCTCTTCTCCAGGTTGAAGAACCCCAACTCTCTCAGCCTGTCTTCATAGGAGAGGTGCTCCAGCCCTCCAATCATCTTCATGGCCCTCCTCCAACAGGTCTATATCCTTCTTATGTTGAGGGCTCCAGAGCTGGACACGGTACGCCAGGTGGGGTCCCATGAGAGTGGAGTAGAGGGGCAGAATCACCTCCCTCGACCTGCTGGCCATGCTTCTTTCGATGCAGCCCAGACTACCATTGACCTTCTGGGCTGTGAGTGCACATTGCCGGCTCACGTTGAGCTTCTCATCAGCCAACACCTCTAAGTCCTTCTCAGGGCTGCTCTCAATCCACTCTCCACCCAGCCCATATTTGTGCATGGGACTGCCTTGACCCACGTGCAGGACCTTGTACATACACCCGTTTACTTCTAGAACAACTTAGGGAAAACTGGGCCAAACTTGAAGGGGTGATTGACATTAAAAAGGCAACACCTAATACATTGTTATAATTGGTTTCTAATTCCTTTTCTGAAAATAGGGAACATCTGAAAAATAAAATATTAGAATTGTATGTACAGTGTTGGCAAAAGCAGTGGGGATTGTTTTTTTCTAACATTTTCTTGTTTACATTTCCAGGCTTTAGAAATTATGAAAAGTAGACTGAATTGTGTCCCAACGAAATTCTCTAAGTAGAAATATTTGCACCTACTGAGGAATTGATTTCCTGCATTACTGCGCACATTTTGTGATTAAATTTTGTTTTACCAGATATATTTAATATTTCCAGATCTACTTTTTTCAAATGTGGCTAAAGTGCTTCTAACATAAATGAAACTGAAAATTTGCTGATATTTGAAATTCAGAAATATCAGATTATTTCTAAAATTAATTTGATTAATTTTGCATGTGAATTAGTGCCTGAGGTACTAATTAGTGATTGGATTTGGAAAGATTCCTCATTCTTTTCTGGTTACCTTTACTTCTTAGTTTGTCTGAATTATTAATTCTTTTCTACAACATGACCTGGATTTTTAAGATCCATCTTTCTTTTAGCCAAATAAGTCACATAGTATAAAACTAATTTTAAATCTATTTTTGTGGGTAAAACCATCTTGATAAACATTGTTTTGTTTAGTAGAGAAAGTGATCTTGCTTCAGCTACAATTAACAAGTAATTGTGATAACTTTTTCCTCTGGAAATCTTTACATTATGCTCATATAAAAAAATATTCATATAGAATATGAAGAGAGGTAATTTCATTAAGTATCCAAAGTAATACAACTGAGGTAGGGAAAAATATCAAGCACAAATTAATTTGGCCTAGATATTGTATTTTGGCATATGACATGATCTATTGGTTTTGTTAATATTACCTAATGAAGACTGAGGCTAGAGATTGGCTAATGTTTATATTACGGATATTAATGTGTCTAATTTCAGCACAGAACTAAAGACCTATTATGTACCTTCCAAAGGAGACCTTGGGTTTTAAAGAGTTGTCAAGAAAGTCTTGTGCCATCTAGCTATGACAGTGTCTCACAGCAAAGAGTGAAAACAGGAAGTTGTGATTAAAAAATTTTATTATGCTAAATGAGAGAAGCTCCCCGGAAAAGAGCTTGTCTATCCATTTTTTATTTTACAATGATAGTCAGTTCTTTAACTCTGTCATCCTTTTAATTTCTCCAGCACTGATTCAACAATGTGCTTTAAGCTGTAAAAACAACCAGACTTTTTGAATATAGTTACTTCTTGCATAACTTCTGCTTGCCTGGCATTGTGCTTTGCCTTTTCTTTGTGCTTTGTTTCTTGGCTTCCTTTTCCTCTTCTAGAAAAGAAGTTCCTTCATTCTTGATAAAAACTTGCTCACATTCAGTAAGAGGCTTTCTAGATTTCAGTGGAATTTGGGGCTGATTTAAAGGAATGGGCTGTGCCAGCTTGCATCACCAAACCCTGAGCACAGTAGATATCCTGCTATTTCAATTGGACTTAAGTGAAAAGTACCTTATCTCTTAACACATTTTTTTTTTTTTTTGAACTGAAGAATTCAGCAGTTGTAACCATAGGGTACTGTTACTTAGGAAGGATGGATTTAGAGAAGGTCTCCTGCAGGGAGCAGAAGAATGGGGTGGCAGTGGGAGACCGGTGCCTGGCTCCTTTGGAAACACTTCCCAGCTCTTCTGTTTCTCCAGAATCATGGTAACACTACAACAATCAATGAAATTTCTGACAAATTAAACATATGGACTTTGCAAAGGAAGAACCTGTAACTTCTGTTTATTGGAAAGAGCTTTTGTAAAGTAATTACATTCATCTTTAAACTTCTAGAATAGGCCAATGAAAATATTCAACAGGCAGTTTTGAAAATGATCACTGAGATCATATGTGCTGCGGCATCTGCTTCAAAAACAAAGAGAATTTTGCTACTAATATACTAATTAATATAAGTTGATGTAGGAAATGTACTGAAGAGTTGAAGAGAAAACGTATTGGCTGAAAATCCCTGTAAAAAGACAGAGCTCCCCTCCATCCTCTTGCACTTCCCCAGAAGAGCCATCTACTGGTTTGGGATCTTACTCTAGGACCTGGAAGGCAGCTACAGATATTAATTCTCCTGACTTTTCTATAGACTTGTCCCTTCTGCTAACCCAATTGTTGGGTGTACACCTGCAGGTAGGTGCTCTTTGCCCCTGCTGTTCTGCTTGGAGAGCCCTAATGGGAAAGAGCTGAAGTTGTGAATCTCCCCCACAGGAAGGAGAAGACAGGGCTAAGGCGCTCACAAGTCATTGTGAGCTGCCAAAGCTCTCTCTTGCTGCTGTTGTCATTTCCTCCAGACCTGAACTGTCCAACAGTATACGGAAAAATATTACTTAATATGTTACTGTCAAATGTTACTTAAAATGTTACTTAAAGGCCGTAACTAACTAAACAAATATTTAACTCCCATATGACAGCAAAGCTACATGTAATTAAAACACAATCACCAAATTTCTTGATGTCTCCTAGTTGGAGAAGTACTTGTCTTGAAATACATTTCCTATGCAAATGACTAATCCCATTGGATTTAGTTGATCGAAGCTATTACTTTTATCTAAGAAATGAGCACTAACTCCACCTCATTTAAATAGGACCTCAGTTCGATAGCTGGAGATAAACAGATAACAGATTTACAACTGAAGTTGTTATAGAATCATAGAATGGTTTAGGTTGGAAGGGACCTTGAAGATCATCGAGTTCCAACCCCCCTGCCATAGGCAGGGATACCTCTCACTAGACCAGGTTGCCCAAGGCCACGTCCAGCCTGGCCTTGAACACCTCCAGGGACGGGGCTTCAACAACCTCTCTGGGCAACCTGTTCCAGTGCCTCACCACCCTTAAAGTGAAAAACTTCTTCCTAATGTTTAATCTAAACCTGCCCTCTTCCAGCTTAAAGCCATTCCCCCTCGTCCTATCACTACATGCCCTTGTAAAAAGTCCTTCCCCAGCTCTCCTGTAGGCCCCCTTTAGGTACTGGAAGGCTGCAATAAGATCTCCCCGGAGCCTTCTCTTCTCCATGCTGAACAGCCCCAACTCTCTCAGCCTCTCCTCTATGTAGGTACATTTAATTTATGCACTTTATGAAGTAGCTCCTATTTTTACTACCGTGATAGAAAACACTGGCTGATTTCAAAAGCTGTCTGGACATGATCCTGGGCAACTGGCTCTAGGTGGCCCTGCTTAAGCAGGTGGGGTTGGAGCAGATTGCCTCCAGAGGTCCCTTCCCAACTCAACCATTCTATGGTTCTGTGAAAATCCGATGTTCCACAGATTTGCTGTAATCTTCAGCCGTGAAAGCCCCTTTCACAACTGTTTTCCCTTAATCTCAATGTTATGCTTAATCTTTTTAACATATCCATTGTTTGAAACACTCCGCAATTATTTGGTGATGCTTTGTTGCAACAGACCTTTAATGTTGTTGATTATGTGGAAGCCATGGGGCATTTCCATTTTGGTGGAGCCATATTTAATTATTTTACTTTATGAATTATTAGACAGCAGCTAATAACTTTATTTCAAATGCTACATTTTACCTAACTGGGACATATCCCTCCTCACACTGCGTAATAACAACTTTTTATATTGTGGTCATATATCTACTGTGAATAATTTATCTTTCATAGATGGCTGCCCTTTGTTCCATTAATGTTTTTGAGTCTTGACTTACCTATACCCTTACTGCATATACAACAGTGCAAAAAGTACATGGCTAATGAATTCATATCATACAAATTTTTAATAACAGAAAGTTATCACCAAAAAAACCTTAGAACTAATTAGGTTTCAATGTACTTATTAGAGTGTTGACTACAAGGTAAAGAACTTTTGTGGCCACTACTGTAAAAAAAAAACAGAATAATTTTATGCCAATGTGAGTATTTTATTAGTATTACTTTTTGACAAAATACCAGTCAGTTTACTGCTGTGGCCTTCAAAGGCTTTGACGGGAGCTGGCCCACACACGGACCTGCATGTGAGCTACATGTAGACAAACAGTGAAATTGTCTAACCAAGGCCAATGGCAAAATTCCCCTTGGCTTCCATGTGATAATCACTTCACTCACACGGTGAGCGCTTAAGGAAACTCTTGTTGAAGTAGTTAGTTCACACACCCTTTGGAGATGGCCTGAGCAAAGCCAGGACAACTTTGCGGGGAAGACTAATAGCTATGCCAGGAAGACAGCAGGGATGGCAGGCAGCAGGTCCCAGTGGGCTGAGGATGGGATCCAGCATGGCCCCATGCGCCTCCACTGCAATGCGCCTCCTGTGATGACCTGCCTCCTGACTGCTCTGGCCATAGAGCCACACCAGGCATCTCAGCAGTGGAGAGCCACCCATGCTGTTGATGTGGCTGGTTGTCTTGGTGCTTGTGGCATGGCTGCTACCTGCCAACACAGGGCATCAGTTCCGTTTCCATCTTGTGTTCATTAGAAGCCATCTACCATCACGGTAGGTGTTAAGAACTGTGTTTGCTGCTCAACATGGAAACATCTGGTAGACACAGCTCAAGGGACTGACCTACAGATCCACCTTTCATCAGACCGCGGTACCTTCCAGCACCACCATGCTCCCAGACAACATCACCAGAGGGGCATCTGGTGGGGCTCCTCTGCCCAGGACCCGCACCACAGCTCCCACGGATCCTCGCCAGGGTGTTCCAGCCTCCTGCAGCCCCAGCCCCAACCCTGCCATGGCCGCCAGGCCTAGCAGAGGAGCCCCAGCATGGGGAGGTGTGAGCCACGCCTCGAGGTGCCAGGTGGGGTCTCCTCCAATGGGATGCCCGCCTGCCAGGCCTCACCTTGCCTATTGACTGGTGGAGGTAGGAGGGGCCTTCAGCCCTCCACAGAATCAAATGAGGCTTCACTCAACATTCCATGCAAATCAGGAGAACACTAATGGGTGGTCACGTGGTGATCTCACGTGATGGGCACGACGTCACCAAGCTCCTCCCACTCCAGGATGATGTCACGCCTCCAGCTCTTGCGAGAGCCCCCAGTGGTGCCCCTTGGTGGGCAAAGGCAGGAGGGTCAGGTGACACGAGGGCAGGTGAGCCCTGGGTCCCAAAGGGTCCCCGCCACGTGAGGCCCCGCCCCCAGCCGCGCCCAGCTCCTCTGGGGAGCCAATGGAAGCATTGGCCTAAGTCTCTTCCCATTGGCTGGTTGCCTAGCATTCAAATGAGGCGCAGCGTCACTTCCTGGGATAAATCGAGCGCCATTTTCTCTTTCTGGCTCTGGATGAGGAGCGGGTGGAGGCCGAAGGGCGGGCGCGGGGCGGTGGGCGCTGCGCGCGGGGGCTGAGGCGAGGTCGGTTCCGGTCCCCGTCCCCAGCGATGATGATAATGATAATCATGATAATGACCACGATGACGACCACGACGCTGCTGCTGCCCTCCCGGCGCGCGGACTGAGCGCGGCAGCGGCGGCAGAGGAGGAGCCGCGGGGCGGGGCGGCGGGCACGGCGCGGCGCGGGAGGGGCGCGGCGGCTGAGGCGGCGGCGGCGGCGGGGCCACAGCGCTGTGAGGAGCGGGAGGCGGAGGGTGCGGCGCGGGCCCCCCGACCCGGCAGGCGGCGGCGGCGGCAGGAGCGGCGGCGGCGCCGAGGCGGCAGAGCGGCGGCGGGCTCCCCCTGTAGCCCGGCCGGGTAGGTGCAGCGGGGTGAGGCGGTGGCGCCGGCAGGCGGCGCCCGCAGACGGCCCGCCCCGGGGGGGCGCGGGGAGGCGGGGGTGCCCGGCGCGGGCAGGGCGGGCTCCGCAGGCGGAGGCGCGGTAGCCGCAGCTGCGAGCGAGCGCGCCGGTGGCTATCGGTAAGCGCTGGTTTCAGCGCGCCTCTCGGCTCGCCTTGGGCAGGGAGCTGGGAGCCCAGGCCCCGCCTCGCCGAGGGCTGGTGGGCTTCGTTGGGGGACGGGCGGCGGGGGTCCGTTCGCCGAGCCGTGCTGCGGGAGGACGTGGGGCCGGGTCGCTGCCAGGGGATGTTGCCCCTTCGGAACAGCGGCGTTTCCGAGTCTCCCTGCCCGGGGAGCATCTGGAAGCACCGGAGGGGTTTATGCTGAAGCCCCCGCGGTAGCTGGACCTCTCCGGGCGGGGGTGGCTCCTGTCGGGCCTGAGGATGTCGGTGCTGAGGCTGATAGCTACCCCGCGGTCACAGAGCGGCGTGTCGGGGCTGCCGGGCAGTGGAGACCTAGCCGGCTAAGGGGGCGCGGATGGAGTAGGGCTGCGGGGGCACTGCCTGATGGCGGGGCGATGACCGCCGGTGTCTTGCGGGACGCGCCGTAGGTGGCTTGGCTAAACCACAGAGATGCCCGCCGTGCTTCCATCCAGGCATCCCTCGTGGGAGCGATGCCCCTTCGCGTGCCCGCAGCCCACTCGAGCAGAGGAGGGACTTCCGGGTTTGCCCATGATCGGAAGTAGAAAGTAGCCTAATGAGATGTTCGGACACAGGGAAGAGTTGCAGCTTCATGACTACTATTTGTTAAACAGTTGTTTAGGACCACTTTTTTTTTTAATTTATGTCAATACTTAAGTGGTAGAGTGCCGAAGGAACCAATTTAACAGGTTGTATTAAAGTCTGTGGATGAAGAATCTTAATTACTTCTGGGCGATGTGGGTATTTGAAATGGTTTATGGGAATAGTATGCATGTACGATTAGAACTAACATGTTAACGGAATGCAGAATTACATTAAATATTCTTGTGGTACTTCAGCAATGCATACATTTTTGAAAAAAATAAAAAAGTTTTAAGAATAATGTAAACAAATATAACCCATACAATGCAAATCATTAAAACCATTTGAAGATGCTTGCCTTGTACTTAAGAGCAAGTAGTGGGAAGTTTTTTGTCCTAATCTGTAAATGGAATGACAGATAGGTATTTGACTTTTACTGCAACAGTTAATAGTTCTGCACTGTCAAAATTATGAACAGCTCCCTTTCAAGTGATAAATACTTAAGTTCTGACAGGTAGCTACTGGGGGGGGGGGGGGGGATGACGGGTTGTTTTCCTTAACAGTTTTCTAACATCAAAAATACATGTTTGAATGCCCAAAAGTTTTAAAGACTTAGAATGAAATACTTAATACGGAAATACTTACTCGCTCTTGGGATCCTTAATCCAATCTATATTCTAGAAATCTTGGTTCTCCTTTTAACAAACTTTCAGTTTAATTTTTAACAAAATAAAAGGGGATATCTTTAGAGCAATACTTAGACAAACTGTGTGTACTAAATATTCTATGTAGACCATTTTGTGGAATTTATGTGGAAAAAAAACCCCAAGAACAAAACACCCCAAAATACAGCAAATCTTCAAACATGATGAAGAGCATGTTGTGATTTGGGCAAACACATTTTTACACAAACACACTTTTACAATGCCTTATGCTTTACCATTGGGAACTCCTTGGGTTAAATCTTGTTGACTACTGGTAGAGCTGCCTTGTGTTTAAACACTTCAATCCTTCTGCTGAAACCTGTAGCACAGCCTTATTTTTTTCAGTTCTGTCCCCTTGCTGAGTTATTCAGGTTGTGGGTTATCTGTGCTGTGGACTGCTCTGTACATCTGTGTGAGATGTCTTTGAGTCATAACAGACTGACCAGTGCAGTACAAATACAGTTGTACTTCTTCCAGGAGTAGCTGGGCTTGGTATGTGACTTTTCTGCTCATGTATGTATGGGGCTGATGAGTCCTGCGGGATTTGGGTAGGTTCCATCTAGATGCTCAAGTCATCTAGAATGAGCTTGGGTCCTGCTGGGTTCAATTTCTGGCTAATGCTGATCCCTAAGGGAGTGAAGCTCTGTGTGAGTCGCAGTGCTCCAGGAAGGCTCTTAATTTGAATGGTGTAGTCCTTTCTGTTCTAACTAGTCGTGGATAACAGACTTGATTGTGTATTAATGAAGCATCACATTTAAATCAAAGTAACTAAAGTTAGTGATCTAAATTTGCTTTGATTTGACTTTTTAGGTAAGATGCAGGTTGATGTGGTGTACGTATCTATGTAATCACATACCTTAATGCTTTTTACTGTGTTAGCAGCTATGGAATGATGGCCACCTTTGTGTTGGATTAGATGTCTGTTTTAATGGGTATGTGATATAGCCAAGAAAAGAGCAAAATTATCGTGACTGATATCTATAATTCGAGACTCTTAAAGATTTCTGGTTGAGTTGCACAAAGTTTAATTTTTTTAAACCTGAGGCTTCTATCAAGTTGCACTTGGATGGAAATTGGAATTTAAGAAGATAAAGTAGCATTATTTTGTTGACTAGAAGTATTCTTAGTAAGTTTTATTATTCTATTTTTTCTGTTGTCAGTTTAAGTTTAATTTTAATTTACAAGAAATGAAATAATAAATAAGAATGTTATCTGTTCTAATCAATTAACTGTTTTTCTTTCCAGGAGTCAAATCTTTCAAAGCTGTTAAAACACCTAGAGATGTTGATAGGAAGTTATATGTGTTTCTTCCTGCTCCCTCCAAAAGCTGGATAAGCTTTGATGGTGCCAACGTACTCTTAAATCCAGTTAGTTGTTTCTCAGAAGGCACAGATAAGAGTCCAGGGAATGGAACTGTACGTGTAGCAGTTGAGCAGATGTCCAGGTATGACTACTTGGAGGGCTTGTAAGCTTATCAGAAACAATGCAGAACTGATGAGAGTAAAATTTGGCATGGTCTGCTGAACTCGTATTCTTCTAGGCAGTTTCTCAGCATGCCTGTCCTCCTAGCTGCTGTCTTTGCCATCCAGTGTTCTTGTTCTTTAGATTCTGAGAATTAGTAGATCATGTGCTCTCATTTAATTTTCAGGAATGAAGCAGTTGTTACTGTTTTCTCAACTAATATGGAATTATCAACCTCTAATGAGTTTACTAAAATGAAAATAAAGAATTCTTTGTTGGTGCTTGTCAGCTCTGATAACTGTTGAAATATAAGTTGGTGAACAAACCTTTAAAAATACTCACTCCCAAATATCCTCAAACCTGAAAATATTTATAAAAATCTCTTCCAGAGTTACTAATGACAGTTTACTAGATAAAAAGGTATAAAAACTAAGAATGATTGAATTTTAAAAGCAGATAATATGAAAGGACAGAAGTCCGTCAGCAAGGGACTAGTTGAAGGCCAGCTTCCTAGGAACACATCTGGAGATCTGGCTTCTGTCTAGATTAGCTGGTGTCTAAAAAGGGTTACATTGCAGCTTTTTTCTCTGTGGATCTTCTAATAGGGTTTCTCTCTAGCTGCCTGTTTTCATGAAATCTCTAGAAATACCTGATTATCTAGCTTACTGTTGGATTTTGCTGAATGTATTTGGAGGCTTGCTCCAGCTTTATACCAGCTTCATACTTAATTTGCTTGTGTATGCCTAGTTTCCTTAGGAACACAAACTGAAATGGTGCTGACTTGATGTAAGGAAAAAACCTTTCACTGTGAGCACAGTCCATCACTGGAAGAAGTTGCGCAGAGAAGCTGTCTAACCTCTGTCTATGGAGGTTTTCAGGACCTTACTGGCCAAGACGTAGAGTGCCCTGGTTGCAATTCATTGTTGAACCAGCTTTGAATAGGAGTCTGGACTAGGTGTCCTCTTGAGGTCCCTTCCAAGATTAATGACTGTTGAAGTAGACTAAAAGGAAGGTAAACAGGAGCTTTCCATTTTGTGAAGACTTCTAATTTTGAGAAGATGAAATGTTAGTATTTTAGTTTTTTTAATGCAGAGGAATTATAGTCAAGCACAGTTACTTGGCAAACTAGTAGTATTTGACTAGTAAGGTACTGTCCAGGCTGTTACCTTGTTGTTTAGACAAGTGTTAAAATACTACAGTACTACTGGAAGAGAAGAGTTGCATTTGTGATCTTTGTTGAGAACCTGAACATAGTTGGATGTTAAAATCTATGATTACAAATGTTGTAGAAACGAAGGGAACCTTTAGTGTTGCATAAACTCTGGCTTGCTGTATTGTTATGGAGTTGTTATATAAATGAACAGTAAATGCAGGAATAGATTGATGGAAGAAATGCATGAGCAAGGGTTGAATGACCTTTTTAGAACTAAATGCAGGAATAGATTGATGGAAGAAATGCATGAGCAAGGGTTGAATGACCTTTTTAGAACTGAGTTTGACATCAGCTGCTACAATGATATTTTTATTTTGCTATTAACTTGCCTTTGTTCTGCTTATGAAAAGGTACTGTCTGTGAAAACTCAATGGATTATCAGTTTTTTGGAAACTACAATTAAGTCGTTTAAGATAAACTTGTTGTTTAGGTAGCCAGCATGCTAAAAGGATCCAAGACTCTTGGGCTAGGGTAATTCAGGTTTAATTTTATTGTAGTGATTTCATGTTGTATTTGCTGGTTAAGAATGGGATGTGTACCAGCAAAAGATTGGATGTAGTTACGCATCGAAACAAAGTGCAAGCTAAGGCTTGAAAAATGTCTAAAATCCAAGAGAAATAGATTAGTAGTAAAAAAGTATGTATAGTAATCAGGGAATTAAACTGAGGGCTTGAGGGAATAAGCTTAGAAGTTTGAAATTTTGTGACCTTTATAATGGGCCATTGCTGGTCTAATGGATAGAGAGAATGTTAGATGAGTAACTTGGAGGTTTACTCCAATCAGTTTTTTTAAACACCAGCAGAATAACCTTGCACATGATCCAGAAATATACATCTTTTTGGATTGAAGACCAGCTACCTGAAAACTGGAAAATAAGTAATTTGTATTCAGGTTTCTTTTTTGTTGTTGTTTTGTAGGTTTTTCCCTCTTTTTTTTTTTTTCTCCTGGATTAGTAACTTTAATTTCAGAAGGATTACTGGTTAAGAAAAATCTTGAGATACACAGATGTTACTCACTGTACCACCTTTGTAGACTAATGTTTCTTTTTTGAGAGATAGACATGTCTCAAGAAATGTCTGCTTGACCTTCTTCAATGGCATCAGTGTATCAGTTAAAGGACTGAGGCTGTTTCCAGCGGAGCCTAAGATATTGAAGTGCAAGGTCCTGCACGTGGGTCAGAGCAGTCCCAAGTACAAATACAGGCTGGGCGGAGAATGGATTGAGAGCAGCCCTGAGGAGAAGGACTTGGGGGTGTTGGTTGATAAGAAGCTCAACGTGAGCCGGCAATGTGCACTCATAGCCCAGAAGGTCAACGGTAGTCTGGGCTGCATCAAAAGAAGCATGGCCAGCAGGTCAAGGGAGGTGATTCTCCCGCTCTACTCCACTTTCGTGAGACCCCACCTGGCGTACCGTGTCCAGCTCTGGAGCCCTCAACATAAGAAGGATATAGACCTGTTGGAGTGAGTCCAGAGGAGGGCCATGAAGATGACTGGAGGGCTGGAGCACCTCTCCTATGAAGACAGGCTAAGAGAGTTGGGGCTGTTCAGCCTGGAGAAGAGAAGGCTCCGGGGAGACCTTATAGCAGCTTTCTGGTATCTGAAGGGGGCTTACAGACAAGGTGGAGAGGGACTCTTTATTAGGGAGGGTAGTGATAGGACAGGGGGTAAGTTTTAAACTGAAAGTGGGTAGATTCAGATTACATATTAGGAAGAAGTTCTTTACTGTGAGGGTGGTGAGACACTGGAAGAGAAGTTGTGGATACCTGGAAGTGTTCAAGGCCAAGTTGGATGGGGCTTTGAGTAACTCAGTTTAGTGGAAGGTGTTTGGCAGGGGCTTGGAATGGGATGATCTTTAAGGTCCCTTCCAACCCAAACCATTCTGTGAGCTACATCTTCTGCTTGATCTGAGCATGGTGACATCCTGTCAGCTCTGTTACCTGCAGTGGACCATGAGGTTGGTGCACGTAACCTGGTATCACAGACAGACTGATCATAAAGCTTTAGCAAGAAACTATACAAATTCCAGTTCACTTCACTTTAAAAAGAAGATTAAGATGTAAAGTGTTAATTTTACTCCTTGGATTTTGATAGAATGCAAGACTAGTTACTCAATTTATTCCATTCTGTATAGGTTCCTGTTCCACACCCAGCCCAATGGTGTCAGAATGTCTTCCAGACTTCTTACTGGTAAAAAACATTAGAAAACAAGACTAGCATCTGTCAAATGGGGCTCCCTCTCTATTTCTCTCTACACACCTTTCCTTTGGGGGGAGAAGAAGAGGAGCATAGCATGTGAGTACTTTGAATTTTAATTTAAAAAACCACTCAGTTGTATGTTTTGTACTTAAACTTTCTTTTTTTTCATAAGCGATGACATAAAGAGTAGAAAAAGGGGTTTTGTTTTTTTTGCTTTTTGGTGAGGCTTAGCTTGTAGCTTGTCTTATGTGGGAGGGGTTTTTTCAACTGTTTATAGGAAAGTCTTGCCTTTCAAGGCAAAGATTTCATGTTGATGGTGGTCTTGCTTTTCTTTCAAGAGGTATAGCTTTTCAAGACCATGTGGCTGAAGTACTGTTTGGGTATTTTCTTTTTTCTTTTCTTTTTTTCTTGTTAGAACTTGTCCTGGATGGATGAATCGTTTAGCAGTAAGGACTGAGATCTCTTAAACTCTCCTGGGTCCTCTGCCAGTTATTTAAGAACAAAGAAATACCTGTGAAGCTCCCAGTGACCTTTTTCAGTGCAGAGTAGTTCTGTTGAATTCTGTACCCATTTAAGTTTCTTAAATCTCAGTCTAAATTGCATTTTGCTGTAATTTAGGGAGAGGGCGATAAAGGCACATAGTTCTAAAGCTAAGCCAGTGGGGACACCTTAGGCTATACTGGGAGCTGAAGATAAGCAACAGATGCGTCCATAGCCCAGCTGCATGAGGAGTGATAAAAGCCTAGCTGTTGGGGAAGCATTAGACCCTTCCTGGTGATGTGTTACAGACAGATGGGCAGCCATGCTGCACAACAGCCCTTCAAACAGATGACCCACAGCAGATAATCTGTCTTTCTATAATCTTACTGTAGTCGTCGCCATTCTCTGTATGTTGGACTCCAGGCATTGCAGCTTGCTGGAGCGAGCAGGGTAGGGTATAAATCCAAATTCTAGAGTAGGGGAAAGGTGACAGAGCTATATACACTTCTTTAGAGGAGGGAGACCTAAAAGCATATGGTTATTAAAAAAATTTGTCCCACTTCAGCATACTTAGCTATCACTGCCGTACATTAATTACATTTTCCTTCTACTACGGTAGTATTGTAGTAGCTTGTTTTATGTCAAGGTCCCTGTCAGCTTACAGCAGCAGGAGCTTCTGCAGGAAATTTAGATTTTTACTAGCAATCATATCTGAAGCATGTACATACATATCAACAAACCAGATTATCAAAGAGGCTTTTCATTTTGACACTAACATTCAAAGTGAAAGGTGTTGAATTCCTCCTTTCTAAATGAGATGGTAGTAATTTTCTGACTAGAACTTGGTAAAATTCTGGTAAAACCCCCACAAAAAACAGTATAGCTGCCATATAGACACAAAGAAATCAAAGAAAACCTTGGAATTTTGTGGAGATAGGAGAGAAGAAATGTAAAGGATTTTCCCCCTCCCCATCAGATTTTGTTTCCTTTAAGAGGAAGCAAGTGATCTACTGGGAAATAATAATGAGACCAGTTTTTTGGCTCAAGGCTTTTGGGTTTTCATATTTCAGAATATGTGTTTCAGACTTTAGTTTTTGTTCTAATGCTGTTAAATGCAAGTGCCTGTGTTCAAGTATTCCATTGTTTTTTTTGTATTTCTTTTTCAGGAAAAGTGCAAAATGTTTCAAATTCCTGTTCAAAATCTTGATAATATCAGGAAGGCTCGAAAAAAGGTGAAGGACATTCTTGTGGATCTTGGGCTTGACAGCTGCAGGGAATTGTTGAAGGTAAAGCTTTTGAAGTAACATAAACCAATCTGAAATGTAAACCCTTGAAAATGTCACTTTTCAGTGTATAGATGATACTCCTCTGCCATAGATCTTTATGCTGGGATCTTTATTTGAAGGATTACTTATGACTGGCTACTGATATGCTGGGGGTGAAATTCAGTGTTTTAGTACATAACACTGAAAGAAACTGTTTGTCAGCAAGATGTGTTCTAGATTGTGCTGTGTATTCTCTGCTATTAATATTTCAACAAAATGAAACGGTACAGCTTCAGGAAATACACCACAGACTAATGAAATGTTATTTGCGTGCCACTTTTCTGTGATTCTTTTAAAATCATAAGCAGATGAAGACTTGAGTCTACTCAAAGGCATCCCGTCACATATCAAGGGTAAGCCTCTAAAGGATATACAAATTATCAGTATTTCTGAAAATGTGTAAGCAATTAGACTCAATCTTGATGCAGACCTTTAAACTTTGTGTCCAGGGAAAAATAACAGACTTGGCTTATTGAGTTGTAGTTCAGCTCTGCATCTTAAAAAGTATATGCAAGTGTACTGGAGTGATCAAGATGAACCTAGGACCTTTGTTGCTACTTTTAGGAGAAAGTATTGTGCAGCAAGCAGGAGGAATTCACACCATCAGATTGGCAAGTCTTGTTTGTTTGTTTTTCTTTGACAGTGTTTGCATTTTTTCTGCATACAACTCAGTGACTAAATGGTAGTGTATTTCAGCCAGCTGGTACAGAGGATTTTTTTGGCTGTTCAGTATGTTCATGACTTCATATTGACTGTAGTCAGGAATTTGGATTAATTTTGTATGATGG
Organism: Pluvialis apricaria; assembly: GCA_017639485.1. NCBI lineage: Eukaryota > Metazoa > Chordata > Aves > Charadriiformes > Charadriidae > Pluvialis > Pluvialis apricaria. Next base: position 59,030,734 of record CM030008.1, read on the forward strand.
TGTTAAAGTAAGTTAACTCTCTGTAGGGATGCTCTTGTGTTTTTATGGGTTTTTTTCTGAAACTGTGTAAGTAAATGACTTGGGAAAAAAATTCTTAAGAACTACATGCAAAACTAATTCTGGCATATTCTTGGTTATTGCAGTTGAGCAGTGTTTATATTTAAATAAATGTCATAAGAGCTCAGGGAAAAGTGTGTCTATTTCTTACTGTTTTTATTGTGTTGTATATTGTTTTGTAATTAAACCTCTTCAGTCAGAAGCTGTTCTGTCTTAACCCTTTGAAGTGGAAATATGTTGATGCTAGTTTTCTTGCTATGAAATTGATTGCAGTCTAACTTTTTGATTGTGGTATGGGGTTTAAGGGTGAATGAGGAATAAAGGGTTTTGTGGTTGCTTCATTTTTTGGGGGTGGTGTGTGCTTGGTTTTGGTTCATATTTAATAAATGGTGGTGGTGGGGAACCCTGTGAACATTTTCATTCTGGAAAAAGCTATGTGAAATGTGGGCCAAAAAAATACCACTTTATTATCTTTGCAAAGAATTCTCCCTCAACCAAGTTCATAACTTCAGTTTGTTTTTTCCAGGTAATCTGGGACTGGTTTCTTCTTGCTTTAGCAGTGAGAGGAATGGTTTTTAGAACTTGATTTGTACTTGGCTTATATGATGATGGTATTTCTTTTTGGTGTAATGGGGTGTGTGATGTCTTAATAGGTGAGAAGTAGCCTAAGGGTTTTTTTCTCAAATATTGTTTGATTTCTGGACATTGTCCTTGTGAGGAGGCTGGACAATTTAGGCAAAGGTATGAAATGATATGATACAAATTTGACCTGCCATCTTGTCTTAAAATTGGCCTTAAACTGTTCTAGTAAGGCATGATAATGAACACTAGGTTGTGAGGAAGGTGAAGGAGTTTCATGTACAACTAGTATCTCTTTGTAACTTGGAGACCAAATGGATTAGTTTTTAGGCTAAAAGTTCTTAATTGATCTCTGCTAGGAAAAAAACATGAGCCTTTTGTGCTAGATTACTAGTTTATTCTCACAGTAGTACTTTTAAGTATGCTGTAATATCAGTCTTTCCTTTAGTAAACTATTTTAGCTTCTTGTGATCTTTAAGTCTTCATTTAAACTCTGGGCATTTTATCTTTTTGTTCTGGAAAACAGTGATGGTAAGTGATACAGAGGGGAGCACAATTCTTAGATTTAGAATGTTTTACTCTTAAACTTAGAAATACCCACTATGTGTCAGGATTAATTGGGCTTCTTGGAGAGGTTTTTTTTCCTCCCCTTTTTGTTACCTTTCCCTTTTCCTGTTTTCCTCTGTTCCTCAAAGTGAAAATGTGGGAAGGACATAACAAGTTAGCCCATCAGAGCTTGCTTCTGGGACATCAAGGTGGATCTCTGTCATAAGCAAGAGTTCAGAACAGCTGTTTGCAGCACTGACTAATTGTAGTAATAAGAATGGTTAGCTTTTTTGTCTGGGGATATTTCTCTGTAGGAAATAGCCATTTCAGCAAAATTATCTAGACTTACTGTCACGCACATTTCACTCGTGGGAATCTGGTGTTCAAGTCTAGGAGCCTCTCTTGGTGGAGAGTACTCGAACCAAAAGCAGAACATGTTTGAGGTAGGCCATAAACTTCAAGAAAGCTTTTTTTAACAGTTTGTAATTCCCTCCAGTGTCTTCAGCTGAAGAATTGTTAGTAAATCTTGAGTCTCTTTGTTTTCTCTACCAAAAATTCTTTTTTTAAGAAAAGCATTGTGTTCTCTAAGGCTGTGGGGTTTGTCTTACTCCATGCAAGGGTTCTTTCTAAGGTGTGGGGCTTTTTTAAGAAGGTTTGGCTAAAGGGTAAATAGGTGACTCATTCAGTGCCTAGATGTTGATTTAGAACAGAAGGGGCTTGTTTATTATTGCCCTGAGTTCTTCAGGATTCTCCTTGGGGAAACTTAAAAGTTGAAAAGGCTAGAAAGCTTATTGCAAACTTAATCAAGAATTTAGAAAAATATAGCTAACTTAATTTAAATCAGATTATGACTGTCATGGCCTTCTGGCTCACTGCAGTCTGTTAACATAGGTATGCTCACATTTGCAAAGTGTGGACAGGAGCCTAATGCAGACAGAGCCTGCATTAATTAAGATTGTGTATTTATTTGACTACTAGAGGCTTTGTTTCTTTTTGTTGCTGAGTATATCCTGTGTTGCTTGTAAATTTCTGATAAATACTGCATTGGGTTTTTTTGACCACAAACTATTAGATTCATGAATTTCACTTCTGTTGATGTAATCTTAAACGGTTTTTATTACTTGCTTCTGCTGTTGCAATGGGGTTTGCTGCAGAGGTGAAAACATCTCGCTCTCTCGAAGCATCTTGCAGAATTTTGAGTGAAGAGGGGTTTGTGAAAGGGAACCAGAATGTGAGGGAGAAGAGATGCTAGTTTTCTGTGGGTTAAGCCTGCATTTGTAGCCTGGTTCATCAAAGACACTCTAGGGGGCTGTTGAAGCTAGCCCAAGGTCTTGAGAAATGCATAGCAAACAGGACTCTAGTTTTTTCCTGAAGTTTGTGTTTGGATATGTGTGGGCCTCAGAAAATTGGAGGGGAGCTTAAGATTTTTAGAGCAGTAGCTGGCTTTGGCTTGAGGAACATAAACTGCTCTGATGTGATTGATTAGAAGAATGCTATAGGAAAAGTTGTTTACCCTGACACAGTTGTTTGTGATGCAATAATATTGTTGCTTTTCCAGCTTGAAGAAAAATATTGCTGCTCTTTGAAATAAGCTTTTTTTGTCTTTTTTAATGTCTTTTTTTCTAAGTTAAAAGCATAGCAGTGCTATGAAGATTTACTTTGCAACAGGTTTTAATATTAAACTGTAGTGTTAAGTTAATAAATGGAAAGTAAATTGTGAAATATTACAGATTTAGGAGGAGGAAAGTAGAAGGAGAAAATACCTTTCAGTGTTCGCTGTGAACTTGGCTAGAAGCAACGGAGTTAAAGGGTAAATATTTTCACTCCTGTATTTTCAGTAACTAAGAAGTGTTCAGAATTCCTACTGTATTATGAAGCAGTCATAGGAACAAGTGTTTATAAGATAAAAATCAATCAAAGAAGGGTCAAAAAAGTAATTTCTTCAAGCTGAGTTTTGATACCTGGATCTGAATACTGGGTGGATTTTCCATTCATCCTCTGTGTGATTTTTTTTTCCTTTTTTCCTTTTTCTTGCTCTGTATTGAGACTATCTTTGTATTCAGAACAGACTGCAAAAGCAGATTATTTCTTGTTTTCTTTTTTCTTTTAGAATCTTAAAAGTTTTGACCCAGGTGAAAAACACTTTTGTAACACTTCATGGAGTGATGTCTCTCCTTGGGAGCCTGTGGGCAAAAGGAAGGTACGTATATTTGTGTTAGAAATTCTGGGTAGACGTGTACGTGGAGTTGCTGAATTTCATCACTTTCAGAAGTCCTGGAAAAGTTAAAATACACCTTTCTATGGTTAAAAAAAAGCTTTACCATCTGTTTTCTAAGTACAATTAGTCAGGGAATAATCTTTCATTTCCTCTGTGTTCTTCCCTGTAATGTAGCTGGTTATAAGGACTATATATGCAATTCGCTGTCTCTAAGGATACAACCTTGAACATAAGTATTTAAGATGTCACACTAATGTTCTGCCTTTTTATCCTAATGTGATGTGTAGTCTTAACATGCTTTTGTGTACAACATGCTGCTTTTTTTATTGGAAGGGTGAAAATCTCATTGCGTAGATGCGAGTGGATCAAACTGAAATTACTATTAGCAGCTTGGGATAGGGTTGCGATGGAAAACATATTCCAGTTAGATTTGGGTATGTGAAACAGCTTTTAGTTCTATATAACTGGAATCTTGTGTGAAGCTATAATCTACAAGAAAGGCAGGATTGAGATGATCAAACCAAAGGATTTCTATAATTTTATATTCAGCAAGTTTCTAAGATACTATGTAGAGCCCAGGAGTATATCCAGAAGAAAAGATAGTCTTTTCTGAATCTTGCTGAAGAGTCTGAAGGCTCCTGATTGCTTCCATGAGGAAGGCATGTCAATAGCCTGTAAACAGTGGTAGGTCTGCTCTTTTCATCCTGAATCCAAAGGTAGTGGTTTAGAATAGTGTGGCGGTGGTTTGCCACGAGTTTTTTTATCTGCCTTTACCATCTTTAAACCAAACTGAGCCTATCCAGTGCAGTAGTCCATTACTGAACTTAGGTTTGCACGTTTAAGCCTGGAGGCTTATCTGTTCATGTGAATTTGTGGATGAATGAGTCAAATGTGACTTGTTTGACTATGTCTGTCGAGAGATTACATCTAGCCACTTAGTGCCACTTCAGATAAGGCTTACAGTTACTTTGTCAAGACTACTTTTAGTCTAGGTGAAGGGAATAAATCATGGTAATTACGATGGTCTCTTTTTTTCTCTCCTTTTTTATTTCTTCTTTATGCATGTGGAAAACTCCTTTTACCAGATCTCCTGGCTCCAGTCAGTATGTTGTCTGAGCTCTAGCCTTGCTGATTTTTGTCTTTTCTTCCACCTTCTGACTTAAAAAAAGAAATTCAGTGTTGGGAGATCTTCTGTGCTACATAAGCAGGGGGAGGTTCCCCTTTGTCCCCAGACATGAAACAGGGAAGAGGAGGATGAAGACAGAGCAAGTCAAGTCTCTTGTTTAAAACTTAAGATGAAGGTGGTGTTTTTTTGTCTTCCTTCCACAGCCCTTTAGGAAAAATGATTAGCCATTTCAGTGAAAATGGAAAAGAACTAAAAATCATTCACTTAGAGGGAATCTTCTTTCATCCCTGTTGTCTGGAGAGAGACCAGGCAGAGGGACTTCATCTGTTACCAGAAGGGAAAAATACAGATCCTGACTCAGCTGGTCAGCCTGACCAGTAGGATCTGTATCTGTCAAAAAATAAGATTGGAATCTGATCTGATGAACTTCAGTGTAGAGTTTGTAATGTGTTGCTGTGGAACAGATTTGCCAAGCTATGTCTTCTGGATACTAAACTTATGCTTATCCATTTTCTTTAAACAACCATGGTTCCTTGATATATCATCATCCGTGTATCTTGGCATCACGCTGCCTAGATTTGGGGGAAAAGAAAGAAGTTGGTCCTTCAGGATGCTCTATTCCAAAGTTGTTGCCATAAGGGGAAAATAAGTTGTTTGAGCTACATTGGAAACTCAGTAGACTGGAGAAAGTGTCTATTTGGATGAGTTGATGGTTTCTACCATTAGTACTATTTTTAGGGAGACATTAATAAATCTGGAAGAACTTTGGTTTTTGGAGGCTGTCGCGTCTTTCTGCTTGCCTGTAGGTTGTGGGGAATGTGAGACTACACGATGGAAAGTGTTACTGCATTCTGGGGTATGTTCTTTGAAGTGGGACTAATTGAGTTTTCCTAAATGTCTTTAATAAGCCTTTTTGCATTCCATTTATACAGTTTAGGGTTGTGTTGGCCGATCTCCAAGATGCTTCATTTTAAAGTGGCTTAGAACTCTTTATTATGTCAAATCCTCTATAAAACTGAGATGCCATTAGTAGACTGTATTAGCACTTTCAAACATTAGAAACAGCTTAGATGCATATGCAAGGAGAACATGGTGATGAAATCTTATCAATACTTATAAACACTTAAAGGGAGGGTGCCAGGTAGATGAGAAGAGTCTTTTTTCAGTGGTGCCCAGTGACAGGACAAGAGGTAACGGGCACAAACTTGAGCATAGGTAGTTCCATCTTAACATGAGGAGGAACTTCTTTACTCTGAGGGTGGCAGAGCACTGGAACAGGCTGCCCAGAGAGGTTACGGAGTCTCTCACTCTGGAGACATTCAAAACCCGCCTGGACGCCGTCCCGTGCAATCTGCTGTAGGTGTCCCTGCTGTGGCAGGGGGATTGGACTTAGACACCTTAGGAAGAAAAATCATTTCACAGAATCCCAGAATGGTCAGTGTTGGAAGGGACCTCTGGAGATCATCTAAGTGCTCTGTTTCATACAGAAAACATCAAAGTAGCAGACTTTCACGTGCTTCTATTCTGCTGAAACAGATTTTTTTGGGGGGATTTCTTGTTGTTTGGGTTTTTTGAATCTAGTGGGACTTAGGATTCATCCTCATTTGATAGAACTTAAAAGTACAGAACTTTTTTCTTTTGTTGAAGTCTCATAATTATCTCCATCAAAAAATAAATTATCTAAGAAGGAATATAACATTATTTCCCCTAGACTTACCAGTATGCATGTACTGGGGTGGTTTCTTAGTATACTGCAGTGCTTGTTTATACAAGAAGTAAAAACATTGTTACTATGGAATACTAAATTAATTCAGCCCTTGGACCACTTCTAATGTAGAGTGTTCTCATTGCACCTAACAACAATTGTTCAGACTTGGTAGCAAGGAAATCTTGGTAGTGTATTATACTATGGTGTAAGTTTATGAGGACAGAAAGACTAAAACCAGAAGTGGGGGTGGGGAGGAGTAGAGTGTATGGGCCCATTATTTAAAAGCATATAAGTTTTTCTAAGTCTCAACAACCAATTAAAATAAGCAGTCACCTCTTTGTGACCTGACTCCTCCAGAAGTAAAGCTAGTGAGGTGTTCAGCTTTTAATAATGCTCTGTATGCTTCAGTAGTTCAGTAGTGTCAGTGCCCTTTCTCCACTCAGTATGTTTTAAAAGTAAGATTGAAGCTTCTTCTAATTTGCTGTGGTGCTGTTTACTAGCAGCAGAGACCAGACACCTGAAGAGTGTAAGTAGAGGATAATTCACTGATACATCATGCTGTACTCATCAGCAGCCTTAGCCAGCCAGTGGCTTTATCTGACCCAGTCTTTTGAATTTGGAGGTTAGATTTTGGAGACTCTTCTAGTACTGCTAATAGATGACACCTTCTTGACTATTTGAAATGACAAATAACTGCACAAACTTTTGCTACAGTTCTTCATAACGTGTCTCAGATGTATGTGGGTGATCTAGCTAGGCTGGATGCTGTAGTGGAGCAACAGCTTGTTCCCTTTGGTATTTCATAAGGGGCAGAAGTCAGTAAGGTAAACACATCTGAGGGAACAGACAAGTTCTGCTAGATGTTTGAGAGTGCAGATTCGTCTTGCCTGCATGTTGCTGTGACTGATTCTGTAGTTTTTTGGTAGGAGCCAGTGTTAAGTTCCTAAGAAGTTGATAAGAAAAAATGGTTGATGGGTCTACCAGTTTTTCAGAAAGAGCAAACAAAGTTCATATGGATATGAAAAGCAATGCTGCAAGTGACATGTAATTGAGGGAGCAAACCACTGTTTAGTAGAAGATAGTTATGTTTATTTTTATACAGTTAAAATTTTCTGAGAAGAATCTATAGCTAAGGAAATTTCTTAAAGAAATCGTTGTGATGGGATGTCCAGTATGTTGTGATAATACAAAAAGGTCATTGCTGCTCTATCATAAAAGGGGTTTTTATTACTTTCTTTCTATTATTAATCTGTTTCCAAAAGAATGTTCTTATATTAGTCTTTTGTGGCTTTGCTGGGAGAGGAACTTGCCCTAGATTTACCAGTATGCAGGTACTGGGGTGGTTTTAGTGGTATACTGCAATGCTTGTTTGTGGAGAACTTTCAGTGAAGGGTGGGATACTGAAATACACACACAAAAAAAAACCCAAAAACCACAAACCCCAACAAACAAACCACCTCTTCTTCTCTCTTTTTCTCCAGTAGATAGGAGGTGGCCCTGAACTAAATAAAGCTTTAAAAGTGTCATATTAAAAAGGCTGAGGCTTCACCTCTTACATGCAGTGGCATGCAAGTTTTTCTTAGCTTGTTCTGTGATTCCCGTCTTTAAAAACAGGCTTCAGAATTACTTCTTGTGAACTGGAGTAGAAATGAACTCACTTAAGGCTTCTTAAATTATAAAGAAGCAAAAAGGGCACAAATGTTTCTCCCTTTAAGTATGTCATCTTTAAGTCTGCTTTTCAAAAACAGATCTCCATGAAACTGAGAAGATACGTGCTATACATCCAATGAAGGCGTTTTTGACAGGTGATAGTGCAGACTTACTTTCAAACAGATAACAGGGATTTAGGAACTGGCAGTTTCTAAGTGGATGTTTTTGTTTTGTTTGCAGAGATACAGAACAAAGCCGTACTGCTGTAGCTTATGCAAGTTCTCGTCAAAATTGCTTACTTCATTCAAGAATCACTTGCACCGTTACCATGAGGATGAAATGGACCAAGAGCTCGTGGTTCCTTGCCCAAAATGTGCATTTGCTTCTGATCCCAAAATAGTGGGGAAACATATCCGGATGTTTCATTCATCTAATAAAAGAATACAGAACTATACAGTCAGCATTTTGGATGGCATGAAACAATTCAGGAGTGACATCATAAACTTTAGATGTCTAAAATGTCACTTTACAGACACGTTGTATTACAATATGAAGAAACATGTGCTGATGAACCATTTTCAAAACTTAATAAGTATGTATTTTGGCCAGAAATGTGATGAAAGTAAACAGAATTCTGTTGAGCACTACTGTAAGAAATGTAATGCTTCTGCAAACAGCCAGGATTCTTTAATGTATCATGTCTTGACAGCTGAAACACACCGAGACCTGGAGAACAAACTTCGGTCTGTGATTTCAGAACATATTAAGAAACCAGGACTTGTGAAAACAATGCATATTGCTCCAAAGCCTCCCCAAGGCGTGGCAGTGACTGCTCCATCTGCAGGGCCTGCCACTGCCCCAGCAGGTTCCATTACAGCTCCGGCTTGCATCCAGCTTGCATTTCCACAGAATAATCAGAACCAGAGTGTGGTGCAGCCAAAAGCAGTTCAAAACACAGTCACATCACTGACTGTTCCAAGTGCCTCTGGTAGCCTTCCACATAGAACTTCTGCTCCAGTTGCTACCCCATCGCATGTTACTCTTGTATCTAGTAATCTTCCTATAGGTCAGAATAACGTTAGCATTCAGCCATCACCTTCCCAGCCTATCATTGTGTCCCATAGGCTCCCCCTTAATCAGCCTGTGAGAGCCGGAGCTGTTCCTCTTAATCATTCTGTTGGGACTGTAAGTAGAACTGTAGCCCCGGCCGTCCTTCCTCTTAACCAACCTGTCACGCCTGGTCTTTTTCCTATTAATCAATCCATTGGTACTATAAATGGTCCGGTTGCAGCTGGAACACTACCTGTTACTCAGCCTGTCAGCCCTGTAAATCAAGCGGTTGCAGCAGGGGTCCTCCCTGTGAATCAACCAGTTGCACCAGGAGTTCTCTCTGTGAACCAGTCGCTTGGGAATGTGAATAGACCCATGGGTCCCAGTGTCCTTCCTGTGGCACAGACAGTTGCGTCAGGGGTTCTCCAGCTTAATCAGCCTGTTGCCTCTGGGGTCGTTCCTGTCAAACAGCCTGTTGGACCTGGGTTTCTTCAGCTTAATCAACCTGTTGCCCCAGCAGTTATACCAGTAAATCAGCCAGTTCAACCTGCAGTTTCTCAAAACACAACTTTTTTGACTGCAGGTTCTATACTTAGGCAGTTGATTCCAACTGGTAAGCAGGTTAATGGAATACCTACATACACACTTGCCCCAGTTTCAGTTACTTTGCCTGTACCTCCTGGTGGTGGAGTAGCAACTGTTACGCCACCACAAGTGCCCATCCAACTAATGCAGCCGGGGACAGTAACTCAGTTGTCCCAGCCACCGGCTGGTGTACCCTCTCCGGTGGTTTTAACATCTCAGAATAGATCATTACAAGCTCTCACCCTTGGTCCTGAAACAAGTCATGCTATCAGACAGGCTAAGCAGTGGAAGACTTGCCCTGTTTGCAATGAGCTTTTTCCATCAAATGTCTACCAGGTGCACATGGAGGTGGCCCACAAACATGGTGGAATAAAAATGGAGGAAGCCCTGCAACCTCACAAACTTGCAGCTTGCGCCCCCTTTCTAAGGTGGATGACAGAAAAGACAATCCGGTGTTTTTCTTGTAAATGCTTTCTGTGTGAGGAAGAGCTCATGAAACATCTCTTGATGCATGGCTTAGCTTGCTTGTTTTGCACCGTTACTTTCCATGACTTAAAAAGCCTTGTGGAGCACAATAAAATTACACACAATGGGAAAAAGCAGTTACATGCAGATTATAGCAACAGAGGATTTCAACTAGGTAATGATGCTCAGGGTGACCTTGTATTTCCACACTTTGATTTCAGTACAGTGTTACCAAAAGAAGATGTTGGTGAAAAAGAAGTACATTTGGCAGTGCTTGCTGGACTAAATTCAAGGACACTTGTCCCCGTTTACATCAAAGTGAAACCTCAGACAGCAGAAGTGAACAACAGATGCAACAAAAAAGTGCTAACCTGTCCCTTTTGCTTTGGTACATTTGTTGATAAAGAAACCTATGAAATGCATTTGAAAGAGCGGCATCATATAATGCCAACTGTACATACAATTTTGAAGTCTCCTGCTTTCAAGTGCATCCACTGTTGTGGTGTCTACACTGGAAATATGACTCTAACAGCTATTGCTGTGCACTTGCTCCGTTGTAGAAGTGCTCCCAAAGACAGCAACTCAAGTGTGAAGATGCAGCTTGAGTGTACTGAGAAGAAAGAGCTGCTGTTTGTGAATGGTGAAAAGCATGACTCTGTGATACTGAAAAGAAAGCAATCAGATTCCTGCTTTGTTGCAGAAGACCAAAGGAATAAGGAGCAGCAGCCTCTGAGCTTAAGTACTGGCATAGCTCTATCTGCAGAAAAAGAAGTGAATTCAGGGGTAGTGCCTTTCAAACGACAAAAGATTAATACTAGGAATGAGGTGAAGAAGCTTCCTTCTAGTGAGGATCTTCGCATTCTAGCAGTAGATCCGAAACAGTATGATCACAATTCGTATGAGGCTCAAAACCAGTTTTTGACAGACTACTTTCATGAGAGGCCATATCCTTCTAAAAAAGAGATGGAATTACTTTCCTCGCTGCTGTACGCATGGAAAATTGATGTTGCATCATTCTTTGGAAAAAGGAGGAATATATGCTTAAAAGCGATTAATAATCACAAACCATCTGTGCTGCTGGGTTTCAGTATGTCTGAACTAAAAAATATTAAGCACAGTTTGAATATAAAAGATGAACCATTAGCTATGTAAACAAGCTTTTTATAACACCTAAAAGCAATCCATAATTGCATACTTATTGATTTAGCAGTTTATTGTATTACTTGTTTTAACCTGTAGACTGGCCTGTGGAAGGGTGCGCTAGTACAAAAAGTCTCGTTCAGTTGTGACTGTTATTGTGAAAGGCACACATAGTTGTGTATTTGAAAAAGCTAAAACCTTCAGATTTGCCCATCTGGAATTTGTTTTAGCTTTTTACTTTTTCTAGACTAGTGGTTTTTTTGGGTTGGTTTTTTTGTTTGTTTGTTCTGTTTCCTTTTCTTCCCCTCCAGGCTTCCATTACACTTTTATACTACCGCGTAAAACATTTGTCATGTTAAATTTTATTTTATTTTTCTGCAATGTTGTCATCTTTTCTAAACAATAAAATGTATAATGTTGGTTAAGATACTGAGGTAAACTATGTGAAAAACATCTCTTTGACTATTTGTCATTTTAAGTCCAAATTCTTTTAACCTATTTTTGTTTTATCTACTGAAGAGGTGATTGTAGCCTTTACATCCATTGCCCGTTCAAATCTCAGTGCACTGGTAGCAATAAAATACATGGCAATTTTTTTTCTTTTCTCAGTCAAAATACCTGTGCCAGTTAAGTCTGGTGACTTGTAGTATCTAACTAGTATTAACATGGTGGGGATTGAGGGGCTTGGGGGTGCCTATTGAAGTGTTATAATTAACTGACTTGAAATGGTTGTGTTATTATCTGTTAAATAGATCTTGCTAACCAGAAGTGTTTACTCTTTTTGTTGGTGTTGAAGCCTGGTTGTTTAAATACCTATTGTTCAAACCTTGGTAGCAACATTTGGTTTTGTTTCTTTTCCAAGAAGCAAAACATTGGAGAGTGTCAGATTGCTTTAATGTGTGGAGTATCACATTCTTCTGTGCACATCACTTATCTGTAGAAGCCCTATCCAAATATCACTGAAGTTTGGTGAAAAATCTGGTTTTTATTTTAAGTTGCTGTTGCATGAGGTAGTAACTGAGCAATGCCTCCTCCCCAGCAAATTAGATACATGGCTTGAAGTGCTTTAAGTCAGAAATTGTACAAACTGAAACTGGATAAATTGGTAGCATCAAGAGTACCTGAACACTTGATACTCCCATAGGGATTGTTTTTTATTGTCCTACAGAGAGCATTAGAATAGCATAAAACCCAAATAGACTATCTTGTTCTGTATAAACTACCATCCCTATTACAGATTACAGAAGAGCTGTTGCGAAGTTTCACTTTAATTGAAGAACAAACTACAGTACTGGTGGCCACATTGAGGCCTTGTTTAGCATGGTCCGTCTTTTCTGCATGTGCTTGGTTTCATTTGGCTTGTCAGACAGTGCCTCTGATATTCTTTAACAGCCAGTTATAATATGCATTATTTTTTCTTCATACACTTCATCCCCCTCTCCCTACCCTTCGTCCCTAGCAGAAAAAAAAAGCTGGCTCTTCTGTCAGTTCACTCGTGCCAGTGTTACAAGGAAAGGGTGACATGCCCAAGCTTATTTCTATCTTTTTAAGTGGTAAGCATACTTCTTCCCTGTGCAGTAGTTTTCACAGCAGATACAGAATTGGTTTTTGTGCTGTTTCTAAAAGGGCATGACATTGTTAGCAGAATTTGGTGACTGTTCACCTAATGTTCTATAAGCTATTTGAAATTCTATTTTGGATACAATCTTGATATTTTCATATTGATAACTTCGAAGAATTTTAACGTATATGTAACATGCAGTTAACTTAAACTGAGAGAATGTGCTATTTGGAAAAACCCATTTTAATAGCAGTAATTTAATTTAATAGCAGTATTGAACAAACATGAGCACCATTTATGTGATTGGCCACGTGCCTCACCCCAAAGAGTGATAGTAAGAAGCAGTGTGTTGTAGCCTAATAATAGCTCATTAAAAAAAAAAAAAAAGGTATTTGAGCATAGCACTGTTCATGAACCAGTTTGAAGGGCTCTGAGGGAAGAAGAGGGATGTTTTATAGAAGCTCTGAAATCTAGTCACTCTTTCAGTCTTAAAACCTTGATACTCTGAGCGCTGTCATCTTTGGGATAGTTCTGCTGGTGTTGACAAAACTCCAGCAGGGAGGAATTTGGCAGTGTACAGAAGGCTTGCCATGAATGGTCAAAGATTGTTTTTGAGATAACAGCGTGGCATGGAGTGGGGAGCTGGGAAGTCATTTCAGGGTTCGTCTGCACTTGGGGCACCAAGGGAGCAGTCCGGTCTTACCAGATTTTTCTTACATAGGGTCCAGTGGTGATGTTAAGCATTCTATTTGTTGGACTTTGATTTCACTGTTTCAAATAAACCAGCTTTGTAACTTTCTCTTAGGTGCGTGAGCAAATGATTACCTATTCTACCCCCCGTTTTAATATATTCAGGGAACTTGATGTGACAGTTTCTTTTGGTGCAAAATAGCTGTTAAAAGACACAAAAGGAAAGTAAGACCAAGAACTTAGATCCAGATGGTTTAGGTACACCTTGGTGCATTATAGTAATAGCTTTCAATATCTCAGATAATGGCAGGTCTATATTTTCCTAGAGACTAATGTTCTTAAATTGTACTAATTTGCTATCACTAAATGCTCCTCTCATTAAATGAGGACTGAAGAAACAAACAAAACCCATATGAATTTTGAAATGTGAAAGTAGTGACTGAGACACAGTATGGTCTTTGTTTTCAGAAAAGCTAAAGAGCCTGAAAACAGCCAAGATAATTCAGTGGCTTTAACTTAATTAGGCTTTTGCTGCAGGCTTCTCACATGTGAAGTCATTCAGTTAGAACGTGTTAGTCTGGAAAGATACTGCTGCCCCTGTAGGGCTACGTGCGGGCTGCGTGGTAAATGCCTCTCTGGCACTTTTCTACAGGCAGAGCCAAACGCTCCTGCTATATGCTGTTGGGGAAAACAAATATACCAAAGGAGCTGCCCTCTGCAGCAGACTTTCCAAATGCAAGTCCTTAAAGCATACGGATGAAGCTCTGGTCCACTGTAAAAGAAGTTCAGTTGGGAAGAACACTGGTTGGTTTGCAGGATGATTGTAGCAAGTACTTGTTCCTTATCGGAATAATAAAAAAACCCTGCATGTATTCTGCTTCTGAAATGTATTGGTCTGGAGAAGTCTTTTGTGTTTGAGAAATACTTTGTTGTGGTGTCTGGAGTTTCTGAGCAGGAAAATAGTGCTTATGAAATGCTCTGATAACATTATTTGAATATGTAGGAAGGATTATTATTGTAATGTGCCTTGGTCATGTTTCTTCTGTATAAATGTGCTGGGAGTTAAGTTAGTATTGTTTGCTTAACTGACGTTTTGGGAGGGGACAAAAACCAAAACACCCTTGTGATTGGTTTTCAGTACTGTATTCTTGTGTAGAATACTACAGTTCATCATCGCATCAAACTTTTATTCCCTTTTACTGTTTTGAGTTGTTCAGGAAAGATAAGGGACTTACTTAGGTAGCTGTTAAATATAATTTTGGGTGTGCAAGTCCCAACAAGTATCTCTATAAAACTGTAATTCTACTGTAGCTGGCTGTGCCATTTTCAAGCATACATTTATCAAACTTAACTGTAGGCACATTTTTCTAGGAAAGATGATAGACTCACAGAATGGTCAGGGTTGGAAGGGACCTCTGGAGATCATCTAGTCCAACCCCCCTGCCACAGTAGGGTCGCCTTCAGCAGGTTGCACAGGACGGCGTCCAGGCGGGTTTTGAATGTCTCCAGAGTGAGAGACTCCACAACCTCTCTGGGCAGCCTGTGCCAGTGCTCTGCCACCCTCGCAGTAAAGAAGTTCCTCCTCATGTTAAGATGAAACTTCTATGTTCAAGTTTGTGCCCGTTACCCCTTGTCCTATCACTGGGCACCACTGAAAAAAGACTGTTCCCATCACCCTGGCACCCTCCCTTTAAGTGTTTCTAAGCATTAATAAGATCCCCCCTCAGTCTTCTTTTTTCTAGACTAAAAAGCCCCAAGCCCCTCAGCCTTTCCTTATAAGAGAGATGCTCCAAACCCTTAACCGTCTTTGTAGCCCTACTATACTTGATGCTAAGTAGCAAAGTACAGATACATGGAGGAAAAAAGCTGCAGTCTAATAGCAAGTGAAAAAAAAAAAAACCAAAAAAACCCTTCAGAAAATGTATATGGCTTGTTTTAAAGATGAGAAGAATTTTCACTCCTTCCTCTGCAAAATGTATATGAAAAGGACAAATTGAGGGTATTCATGAATGAAGCAGAAGTTTGTGGTGCTACATTTAAAGTCTGACCTAACACTTTGCTTTAGTGCAAATATCTCGTTTTTCATTTCAGCTGTTCTGACTTGATAGGCACTGACTGTGACTGTTTCTCTTTTTACTTGTGTACCAGATCCCAAAGCATGTATGAGATGTGGAAGACTTTCTCTTGTGGACTGGGCTTGTTAGCTGTACTGTCAGCATGTGGTATGCCAGCAGTGTCACCTTTTAGAAAAGGTGATGCAGAAAGGATGCTATTGGAGCCTCTGTGAGGTACTGTCTTTGGCACATAAGGACCTAGTTCTGGAATATACATTGTGAAATCATTTCTAGGTCATGAAGGGCAAGTGTCCTTAACAACTTCATTTATTAAGTCATTTTGCATAGCACATACACGCATCATCATCCATCTGTTGCAGGACTGGCATCACACACTATGGTAGAGGCTGAGGACTGAATTACAAGCTTTTCAAAACTCTCAGAACAGTCTCCTCCTGATCTGGGCCAAGAATTAGGGTTGCAAGGGCATTACACCAAAACAAGTAGTTACCTTTGAAAGCATTGGTGGTCTGCTGTATGTGTGACCATGCACGTGATCAAGTGCTGTTTGATTAATGCTATGGTGGCTGCACGTGATCCTCAACGGAGCTAAAAGTGTAAGGTGGGCTGATCAACAACAATCCTACAAGTAGCAACATGTGTTAGCAGAGGTGGAAGGCAGAGCGTGAGCAGCAGAGCCGAATCTAGTCTGTCTTGGCTTGCTTATTTTGGAATAAGAGCTCATTTTAAGGTAGCTGTTGGGGTGGATCTTATTAATGTTATTAATGATATGAAAAGTGAAAATCTATTAACCAAACTTGTTAATGGAAGAAAAGCTGTCGGGTAGCATTGGTGTAGAGAAAAGCCACTATCATATTGAGAACTTGAGGGCTGGGATTTAATACAACAGCATCATGATTTATAAACACACATGCATAAAGCTTAGCCAGCATAGACTCACCTACTTGGCTGCCTCTGCTAAAGGCCAGTGGTAACCTTGGCACAAACAGAGGTTGAAATGTGGCCACTCCGTGCATTCAGCGTGGGATCATACAAAACCAGCGCTTGTGTCAGGGCCGTGAGATTCAGAAGCAACAAGTGCGGTTTGGGCAGAAAGTGGGCTTTGAGATGAACATGAGCACTTACAGCTGAGGGGAGGTTTGTGATATGGCTGCACCTGGTAGAAAGGAGGTGGCTGCCCAGGCTTGGGACCTGGCTTCCCGCGTTTTGGTGGGCAAGTGTTCCTGGCAGCAGCACCACTGGAGACGTGAACCCTTCCTCCACGTGTGGGCAGGCGAGGGCTTCTCCCGCTGACTGAGCTGCTCCGTCCACTGTCTTTGGAGGGTGTCCACCAGGCTGAGCGGCCACCCATGGCCAGGCCTCCAGAGGCCTCACTCCGAGCATTTTGGGTGCTGTTACGCGCCTCTGGCAATCTGCAGAGGATACCTGAGCCCAAGTGCTAGAAAGCAACGAGATAAATGAGCTGGTAGCGAGCGTAGCACTATGCAGGGCAGCCTGTGTGGGAACGATTACCTGCTGATTCCTGTAAAAAGAACCAGCCTGGTGACAGGCTGAAAGTCCAGCTAATAAGGGCAGGGTGCTTGCTGTGGTCAGGACGTGCAGGTGCATTTCACCTCAGCGTTATGAAGGGGAGTAGGAGCTCCCTGTTAAAAACTGCGTGAGGGATGGCTACTGCGGGTGAATTTCCAAAACATCTGTCTGTGAGGGCAGGGGGCTGTGCGTCACCCTGGCTTGCTCTTTCTGGGATGTGTTTGGAAGGGCCTGGGTTTTGCTCAACATGGTGTTCAGCAGAGGCAGGTTTGAGCAGGTCCCTGCAGACATGAGGCACTGGGGTCCCTGGATGCTGGGGGGCTGCAGGAGTAGGCAGGGCCATGGGGGAGCCTCTCCAGGGCCCCTCTGGGGCACGAGACCAAGCTGGCCGGTGCTTCTGCACCAAAGGGGCCTGGGGCTGCCAGGGGTCCACGTCTCCTCGGGCAGAGCAGAGGTCCTTCTTGCAAGCAAGACCTCTACCACCAGATTCTTCTGATGCCATTTCTGTTCTTTATTGAGTATATTAGCTTGGAATCAGATGCTTTCTAATAAAAATTATTCAAAAATATTATTATTCTTCTAAGAAATTAACTGTGAAATACATAAAATTTTAAAATATTCTAATAAAAAATATTTTTAAAATTACATGTACAATTCTGAACGCTTTAGTTTGGGGGCGGGGGAGGAGAGGATGACCCAGAACAGCAACAGCAATAAAAACGTGTTCAAAGTTCCAGGGGGAACAGAACTTGGCAAAAAGATGTATTTAAAAAAAACCACAAAACCATGACATTTTCTCATGCCCTAAGCTACATGTACCTCTGGGGCAATGAGGTCCACTGCTCATAGAAATAGCTGAAAGTATTGGTGTGGTTTTCACACTTTCTGTCCACTTTTGGGCTGGTTTTGGAGTAGGTGGAAGAGAAGTGGTAACGCCTGCAAGATCTGTTATTTGCGTAACTTTTGCCTTGTACTACTTTGTGACCGAACATTGTTAGATCTACTTGTTTTTGCTGGTTAGATTTTCATGCTGTAGATGGAGCATTTGCATCATGCTGAGAAATGTATGTTTCTCTTTGGGAAATCTGCAGCCATAAAACTTTTGATTGCAGTGACGTTGCTATTAGAAGATGTTTAGCTGGTGGGGCCAGCCCTGTTCCCTCTCTGTGGGTGGAAGAAAGTGGATTTTTAAAGGAATTAGAAGGGCAAAGATTTACACAGGCAGTTTTAAACAGATGAATTCACAAACCATTTAAGCAGACCCAGCTGAGATAGGAGGGATGAGCTGTGCTGGAAATACTGTGTACTGTGTTGGTGACAAGCCCTGAGCAGGGCGATAAACCCTACAAGGGTGATTTTTTTTTTCCCCCTTCCTTCCCTTCCCTCCATACTGCTAAATAAAAATATACTATTTGTGCTTCTATGGCAAGTCAGCTGCCACTCAGCTATCCCATGTCCATGAGGATTCTGAGCTGCAGCCCATAACACTGGGGGTGTGCAGCCTGAGACCTCCAGAAACTGGGTCAGAGGTCCCTGAGAGGACAGACCTTCTTTGGATATTGTGCCTGAAGAACAGATGGGAGCAATACTGGACGCTGTTTTAATCCAAGACTCAAAGTGCATGTAGCTGAGGGGGAGTTCAGAGACAACACGACAGAGAATGATCCATTTACACTGCAACCAGTGCAGGGAGCCCCAGATACCACACGGAGAGCTGCAAGGGAGAAGCGGAGGGTAGGGTCAGGCATATAGTTGAGGCTCAGCCCAAGGACATCCCTCCCTCAGCTTACATCCTTTTCTTTCAACAGCAGATTATATACATTGTGCCCAGGTGGTTGCACATCAAACAATTCAATATTGCCATAATTGGAGAGAGGGGCACTGTCTCCTGATGGTCATCAGCAGGGGCGGGGTTTTCAGCTATGTGAACTGGGGCTGGATTGCGTGCACCTTGGCTCCTCGCCAGTCTTCTCAGTCCTCCCCTTGTGGAGGCCCCCAATATCAGAGAAAAAATGGTGCTGACATCTACTGGTTATTATTCAGATGTTAATGTACTATTAATACACAATGTCCTTTCTGAATGATAGACAAATGGTCCACTAGCTTGCGACATTGCCAAACACACTGTGGAAGGTTTAGCTTTTCATGTCCTTTCTGGTCTTCTCTGGTGGCACGTCCAGCTATAACTTGGTTTCCTCATTTACTGGTTTTCCCTCTTCTGAATTAAGGCAATAATGCTGAATTTACTATATTTCGTGGTATTTTCATGTCTGTGCACACAAGTTCCTTGAACAATGAGGATTTTTCAAGAATCTTAAAAATACTCACGTTTTTGCTCACAAGGGTTGAAACCTTGAGGGAGTATGTGTGTATATCTATGTCTGTGTCTAATTAGCCTCTTGAAATACCCAGTTAAATGAACTTTGTAGATTGCTAGTGACAAAAATTACTGTAATGGATTTGGCTTATTTCCATCCCAACAATTTAATACATCCATACATGTCCTTTATGTCAGGTATGCTTCTCAAAAACCATTCAAAAGCAACATGCGAGTTTATGTACTGGAGAATTAGGCAGTCCTGAATACTTCCCAGTGGCCATCGGTAGGAGAAAGTAAATTTATGTAAAGTGAGAGAAACTTATCAGGCCTGTGCATATTTGATTTTGAGAATAAAGTGGCACAGAAGATAGAGCTGAAGCTGTAGACAAGTGCTAGCTTTAAAAAAAAAAAAAGAAAAAAAAATCCCAAACCAGTTGCATTCCTTCTAAATTAAAAGCAGCTGAAATGTAATTAAACTTGTGCCATGATGCCACCTACGGGATTTCTGTGGGGAACACAACCCTGGCCACAGTGTTTAGATTTTTAATCTTAGGGTTGAAGTTTTGTTTTGAAACCACAAGAGCATGATGTCCCCCCGAGTCTATCAAAATAAATGTTTCCCACACTGTATGTAGCTATTTCTGTATTTAATTCAAGGAAAGTTATATTCCTTCTCAGAAACTTTGGTATACTGCCTTCAGCAAATACAAATCTGAGCGAAACACCTCATACAACTTATGAACCACTTCCAGTTCCTGTTACAGTCTGCAGAAGCATTTCTAAAAAGACCCTTAGCACATACTAGATCTGTCTTGTAAAAAAATCGTCAAAGTAATACATACTATGAAAGATCTTTTGAGTTACTGAGGACATAACAGCAGTGATTTTGAACTTGTGAAAATGATACATGTTTTGGAGAGTAGAATATTTCTTTATTAAGAGGTTAGCATTTTGAAGCCATAAATAAAAACAAACCTTAAAAAAATAAATCCAAAGTTTTAACACAAATAGTCCAAAATGAACATCATAAACCCTAGGCAAGTGATCTAGGTTTTAAACATTTGAAGTAGAGACATCTGGGTTATGGCTGTGAGTCTTTCACTAACCTGTGAATTTGAAGCAAGACCTTTCATTCCACAATGCAGGAAAGGTCATAATAAATGAGGAAAAAGATGTTCCTTTGAGAAATATGTAATAGGTATATAATACATTTTCAACTCACTTGACTCTTCAACCACAAAACTATTGTTACTAAATTGTGGCTTGAATTCTCCAAGTAATACACAGAGCTTTTGTTCAAGTCAAGAGGGCTGCTGGATGTGTAGCCACTTTTATTTTGACAGGTCGGGACTGGACAAATTCAACCTTCTTGGTGATTCAGTGCCTTTTTTTTCTAAGGTGTCAAATACCTACCTGGTGGATGCAGCACAGCACTGTGGAATGGCTACAGGTGGGTTGGATGCACAGAGTAAAACATTTCAAAGGTATTTGGTATTTGTTACGTGATATGTGTTGCTGCATTGGAATTGTTGATCTGGAATTAACTTGCAAAGAGAAAATATGGCATGGATTAGAAATTCAAATGCTGGAAATAGCCACATTTTTAAAATGCAAAATAAGCGAGGAGACCAGGAAAATGGTTAGCATGTATAGTGCTACTTTTCAGCTACTCAAAGCTTTATTACAGAATCATAGAATGGTTGAAGTGGGAAGAAACCTCCTCAGATCATCTAATCCAATCCCTGCTGAAAGCAGGGCCACCTAGAGCCCAGGACTGTGTCCAATCGTGTTGAATATCTTCAAGGATGGAAGATATATTCAGCCTCTCTGGGCAACTTGTGCCAGTGTCTGACCGATCTCACAGTAAAAATGTTTTCTTGTGTTCAGATGGAATTTGAGGTTTCTCATTTGTGCTCTTGGCCTCTTGCCCTGTCAGGAGGCTCTGCTGAGACAAGCCTGGCTCCCACTTCTCCATTCCCTCCTTTCAGGAATCCACACACGTTGATGTGATCTCCCCCTGCCTCAAGCCTTCTCTTCTCCAGGCTGAACAGTCCCTGCTCTCTCAGGCTTTCCTCAAAGGTGAGGTGCTCCAGCGCATTCATCACACTGGTATCTGCCAGCTTCCGCCATGCTCATGGGTGGAACTCCTCCAGGCCCATTGTCTAGTGTATGTCCACTGTGTTTAAATGTGCCCTAGCTGGATCCTCCTCCACCGAGGAGGATTAAGTCTTCCCTGCTACAGACCTCCCCTCTGGTCTCAGGCACCTGGCATTTCTGAAGCCCGGTCTTACCAGTAGAGTCTGAGGTGAAGAAGGCCTTGAGTACTTTGGCCTTGTCTGTGTCCTGTGTCACCAGCCCCTCCATGCTGCGTTTAGCAGAGGGGCTACATTTTCCCTAGTCTTCCTTTTACTCTTTATGTACTTCCAGAAACATTTTTGGTTGCCCTTCACATCCCTTACCAGATTATGAACGTGTCCTTGGAAAACTGGCATCTGTCAATAATAATGTAAGTCTATTGCAGTATGCAGTAAAACTTTATCAAAGATCATCAGCAGCTGCACATGAATTTACTAAGAATAAATGTTTCTAGTATGGTCTGGTATGAAATATCTACTCTGCTTTAAAGAGCAGAGTATCATAGGATGACACAGTTGCTACATGCATGCTGCCAATGCCTTTGTCTTCATCTGGGTCAATTCATGTCTGACATACAACAGTGCTGTACAAAGGAAACTCAGGTGAACTATTCAGTTTTGGGAATTTTATTATGCCATTGAGAACAAATACTGAATAATTAATTAACTTCCAGAGTTTGTTCCAGTGGTGTTAACTCGGTCTGCTTATTAATGTGGGCATTTTCTATTTTATTTTATTTACTTGTTGGGTGCAAGTATGAGTGTGCTATTTCTAACTGCAAACCAGAAAATGAGTATGAGGTATCATGAGTTACACCATCAGAGCAAGAAGAGTCACAGCAATGTGCTTCAAGCAGCACTTCTGTACTACAAATATCCTTGATGCAATAACAATGATGTGAAAAGTTCAAAGAGAATTTGAGTCTCTGGCCTTTGCCCACACCCATGTTGTTTGCCTCTGAAGTTTTTAAACACTTGCCAAGAGAAACTACTCTCCATGAACATGATGGATGCATATTACCAGATTGTAATCAGGCCCTCGCATATTTTTGAGTATACTTAAACCTGGCTAAAAATCATTCTAAGAATAATGAAATGCATCCTGGTTACATGTACCACTGTTGAGGAGTTACCCCATGCACTGTTTCTTAGGTCAGTGAGAGCAGCTTCCTCTGATCAGACAGGCGTTTCTAGAGTGCAGTCTTTCTTACCCTACAACGCGTATTTAAAATACACCAGATGACTCATCCTTACAATGCTTATTTCTGTTCATGGGCAATATAGGAAACATAGATGGCTAGTTCAGCTGCAGACCACTATGGTTTGAATATCTAAATGGCAGGCAGGTTAACCCAACTTCAGGTTCAGCAGTGCATTTGTTGAATAAAAAGAGAAGTTCCCCTTAGAGTTGCAGAATGGCAACCGTTATGAAAGAAAAGTAACAACAAAATAACGGAGTACCACAATTCAGTATTGTTACAATCAAGACTGCATTAGCTGTTTTGGCATCATAACTAACTAACCTGGGAGACTTGTAACTTGGCTCCCCATTGCATGCCACAACTTGCCTGCCCTGTTACTACAGCTACAAACATCTTTTGCTTTCATCAGCTCTGCCTCACTCTTCTGTCTCCCAGAGCAGGGCTGAGAAGTCCATGCTTGAGCTTGCTGTGATGGTGCATCCGCATTATGTCACATATGGATGGAAATAGTCTCCACCTCTCTTTTCTGTTAGCTTTTGTAATAAGCATTCTGTTATATGGTTTCATCCCACTGACTCTTTCTGCCTGTACAGTTTCTCTTGTTCTTCTAAAGCTAGAAAGGCACTATTTCATAATTAATACATTTCATGATATGATTAGAGACCATAATTTCACTGGCTTTGACTGAAGAGCCAAACATGGGTGAGATGATTGTGATGTTTAGATAGAGTCACAACTCTGTATACCCTGTTACTACCATGGTGGTCATTAGTTGTAAAATAATGAGAGCAAACCTTGTACTGCACAGAAGAAGTAGGTATCTGGTACTGTGATACTATGTTTTAAATATATCACAAATTGCTAGCTGCGTTGAGATAAACACTGGAAGACAGCTGACTGAATTCCTTTTTTTTTTTACCCCCATAAGCAGGGGAAGTCTACATCTGGCACCAGCATTCAAACAGGCAGTTGTGAAACCACAACAGTTGTTTCATTTGGAGAAAAAAACCAACAACTTAAGAAAAAAAGACTTGGAAAACTTAATTCATGACTTGCAATGTGGGAGTCAACAGCGGAAGATACTCTGCCATGCAACCAGAGATACACTAGCAATGCTACACAAGCTTTCATTGCAGTTTGGAGGTAAGATAGGTATTTTACTTTTAGTTAAATATTCTGCAATTTTCAAGTTACTTTAATGGGACACAGGAAAAGAGCTGCTGTGGAAATAAAACATTTCTATACACACTACTGTGCACCCAGTTAAAAAGGCAGCACTCATACATGCCAGATACAGAGGGCATATCCATTATTTATACTGTAACATCAGGTTAGTTAGCTCAGGTAAGACAAAGTAATGGAGCACACACAATTGTGTTGTCATCAGAGGAGTGCACTCTGCTGAAGAGGACATCAAAAACTTATTTCTGTTTTTAAAGAACAGGTTTTTCTAAATTGCCATAAAAAAAACATAGCCAAAGTTTTTTGTAATTTTTTAAGTGCTGTGTAAGAAATGTTCGCTTGTACTGGCAAGTAAATGTTCAAGTCACGGTTACTGCAACTAATGCAAAAAGCAAAAAAAAGCTGGAAATGATGGTGGGGAGCTACGTGATGGTAGAAATTGCGAAAATATTCCAAGAATATGGAAAAAGAGATATCTGTCTATTTTTGTATTTTTAAAATGACTGTAATGAACTCTATGAGCAACTCTATGAATTTTTCAGTGCCCATAGTCTTCGCTATGCTGCAACAAAGCACACAGCAACAAGGAGGAACAATTAAGGGACACGGCATGTAATTTACTTTTACATAGTACCCTATGTTAACCATAAGCTGAAGAAATAATCGGCAATTACAAATAACATTTTTCTTTTGGGGAGTAAAAACAATAACAACAACAAAAACACCCTAGAAAATTCAATTCTAAAAGCTTTGTAAATGGCAACTTATGGTTTTGTGCTGGTATCCTGTGCCTTTAGGAAAATCAAGTTTCAATCAAATGAGATTTATGAAGACAGGGAATCTACTGGTTTTCCATTGCACAGAGAAGGCCACATCTGATAATTTTTTTAATACATTGTTCTATCCAACACTTTAGTTACTTGACCAGACACTGACAATTTCCATGCTGAGAACTGCAGAGGGTGCTACTATTGACAACACCTGTGTAGCACAGCACTGCAATTAAGGATCCATGTTGTCTTAGACTGTACTAGAAGCAGTCAAAGATCAAAGACACACATCCTCTCCATGTTGCTTTGGAAAGTTAAAACCTAAGTTACTTCATCTTCATGACTGTTCTGACTTAGCTAAACTGAGTTAAAAATACCATAGCTTTATTTTTTTATTAGTTTTGAAATGTGTAGTTGCATTTCTTACATCTTTGACTCATCTGGGCCTTGCGTGAGCTCTTAAAGCTGTGTTTCAGGGACACAGTAAGTCCAGCATTACAGGTTTGAGCGGCACTCAAGAAAACACCATAAAAAACCACGAGCTGCCGATCTGGAGTTTACATTGCCACTTCAAATCTGTTGAAAAAGCAAAATGCACAACCTGACAGATTTAACACATGCACAGAGAACGTGTTTATGACAGCATCTGTTTTCCAGCATAAAAACCAGGCAGGCAGCTCACTGGATCTTGTGTTCTGGCCAAGTTGGGAGCACGTAGTTATGTGCCTACTTCTGATATGGATGAAATCAGCACTCAGATGAGCCAGTTCTGCACACAGCCATTGCTAATGACAATACAACCAGAGCCTCACTGGCAGCAGCTCAGTTTCTGCAAGGAATTAACGGCTGCAAATATTTAAACTTACTTTTCTCATGCCAGAGGAACTGAACTTCTGCTGGTGGTCAGTGGTTGATAGCTACTCCTGATTAATGTCAGCACTTGCACTGGTATGCGGAAGCTGCTCTTATTGGCCTGACCAGGAGGAAGGAACCAGTGTTGCTAACTCAGAGGAAAATGAACTGCTGTGGATGGGTGCATTTTAGAATGCAACAATCCAGAGATGGCACACTTTTTGCACGCCTATAGCTAGACAACACCATGTATAAATTACATAACAAAGCAAACAGTTTGATCCTGCATCTCTGATTGCTGTTTGTACTCGAAATCCAAAGTTAAAAGTATTAACTCCCAGAATTTGGATTCTTTGCTAAAATAAATCACTAAATTCTTCACAATGGCCAAATGAGCTCTTCCTGAAAAGGCTGATACAGAGCCTGATACAAGGCATTGTGAGATAAATATATTTATACATATATACATGTATATAGCAGTGTGTATATATGTGCATGTGAATATATCTTTTTATATATATTTACTGACATTACTCCTGCTGCTGTTCAGAAATTGATTAAAAAGTAAATTTATGCACCAAACAAAAGTAATAACTGATCCACTCAATCCACTGTCAGTGAAGGTGCAGAATTGTAGATCACCAAGTTGACAAGCAGGCTTTCATTTGAAACCTGCCACACTAGCACTGGTGAGGCAGCTTTACAAGAAACCTCTGGTTCTGCTGTAGATCCTAACCTGCTAATTAAATAATTTAACCCTCTAGGATTATTCAGAAGTGCTTTAGAAGAATGCTAACTTAGGAGGAGAATCAGAACTGAAAAAACAGATTGAAAACCTTTGGATATATTGCAGATGATGCTGAGATCCAAGCACAAAGAAGTAAACTGTAGTGGACTGAGATGTGATTAACAGGTATCTGTTAATATAACAATTTGGAATGTCATTTATATGTTCATAGATATGTTATATATACCTGTATATAATAATCAGAACTGTGCTGTTATATATATGTTGAAGAGCACAGTTCTGATCATTTAATGAAAAATTCACAGTTAACAACATTTCTTGATATAACTCATGATAAGGTTATCCTTTGCTTTTAATTCTCCTTTATGTCCTAGGAATCATAAGGAAAAAAAAATCACCCTTTTATAAGAGCTTTTACTTTTTAAACATTTTACTGTTGCCCTTTGGGTTAAATCTCCTTCAAAATGTCTAGAATAAATGTTTTTCACCATAACTTTGTTATTGTTGAAGAATACAGAAGTGGGGGCGTGTGGGGTGTTCAGTGCGTAGGATTGTGTAGCAGTGATGTGCTAAAACTACATGTACTTAAAATACATGGATCTATTTCATAAATAACAGTAGCCAGTAGTTTGAGAATAATGGACTAATGTAAAGGTTTGATTTTTTTCCTTCATCCTAATAGCACTGAAGAGTCCAAGTAGAAGATAAAGAACTTACTGATTGTAAAAGCTGTTGCTATGTTATGCTATTTTATCATTCATAATTTAAATAAAACTTCTATCAGTGTAAAGTATTTAAATATATTCTGCTTTAATGTATATATTTAATGTATATATTGTGAAAAAGGCTGTCTAAAGTGGTAAACTCATGTAAATGCTGCCAGGGCTTCCTAGAAATAGCGGTTGTGTTGAAAAGTTTTGAAATATACTTTGTTGTGTGTGAAAGGAAGACCTCGAAAAGTGTCATAAAACTCAGTGAAGATGTATAAATAACACTTTATCTTTCAATCAAGATACATACATGCAAATATCCAAGTTACGACACTGGGTAAAGCAGCATAAAACTAGAGCATGAAAGTGTGGGGCTATGAAGTGACACTGCGCTTCTAAGTGCTGATTTCATGCCCTCCTCGCAGAACTATTACCTTCTCTGAAATTCAAAGCTCCCAGCTCCTGCTGGACTCAAAACAGCAGAAAGTGTAAGCTGGAAATCCTTTGCTCTTCATATGTGCCCCTGTGGTTGATCGACTCCTAAGGGTGTATAAACAGGTACCGGTGGCATCTCCACTTCACTGCCACCCCGTTGGAAAGTGCCAAACTAAACGAACTGAAACAGAACTGAAGCATCTCTCCACAGCCAATTACTGACATTAACTCTGGTTTTCAGCAGACAAGAAAATAATGTTTTGTAAATGTTTCAGCTGAGCGTCCTGTTATAAAAGCAACAAACAGGCTTGTGCTGCTTTGAAGTGCCCTTGTGCTGTCTCCATTCCTTCTTAAGCTAACCCAGATTTCCACACAGATGGTGACAGATCATTAGTACTTATATGGAAAACTCATATGAAACCTGTATCAAATTTGTCCCCATTAGGTTAAAATCTCGTAACTTGCAAGTAAAACTGGGCTTGGTGTCTTCCATCTTTTCTCCTAGTTCATTTGAATTCAAAACCATAAGTAAATAGTTTCTTCATTCATTTGAGGTAGTCTGAGATTATGAGAAAACCTAGAAAATACTTCAGTACTTTTGTTCATCCAGCAAAAAGAACCTAAGCCCTGTATACTTTGGATGCTGGACCTATGATCAAGAATTTAGGATTATACAAAATCTCACTGGTTCTGTACATATTTAATATAACCACTCAAAATCTTCACTCTTTTCTAGCAAGTATTAGATACCGTGAATTAAAAAATCTCTGAGCTTAAATTCTGCTTTTTCCAGATTCATCATACAAATCTCACACAACTTTTTTGGTATTCTCTTTCACTGAAGAAAACCTTCACAGCTGGAAAAAAAAAGATCACTATATATTCTGTTCCACAAAAGTATGTTTTTAAGCTCTTTCTTAACTAATTTTTCCAGTGTGACACATATATATGTCTGTGTGTGTGCATATTTATTTTCTTAAGACGTTTAAAATTCCTTTCATTTTAGTAGGCATTGGATTGCTTCAGCTAAAAGCTAAGCAAGCTAACAGGTTACATGTTGAAGAGAGACTTGCTAATGATTTGGAAAAAGTAAGGAATTCAGTAAACCATCTGAACTGCTTGCAGTTTCTGGTAATATCATCTAAGCCATTTCAGTTCAAAAAGCTTTTCAAATACGTTCATTATACTCTTGTGTCCAAGTTTCTAAAGAATCCACAGAAGAAATTTCAGAAACAGATGGATTATCAACATATTCAACAAGCTTTTTATATCCAGACTTTGATGATTACGTGCATGAGTCTTCCTGGAGTTTTTTGGCAAGAACACTTCCAAAGATTATCTGTATTGTACTCATCTACCAAAAGTACTCAGAAACTATATCTAGAGTACAACTGCATTTAAAATATAAAAGTGCTCTTCAGTCATTAAGAGACAACAAACAACGGAGAGGTCATGCTTAGAAAAGCAACTGATGGAGGTTTCAAAGAAACTTGCTCTGTCGGCTTGCACGTATACACATCTAGTCACTCAGTTTGCTGTGGAGGAGGTTGAGTCTTAAAGTTTAGGTACAAATAAGGGAGTAGTTCTGTCCTTAACATTGGTGTGGATTTCCAGGTGTAGGTGAGAGAAGTCTCTTCCAAATCAAAACTGAGGATGACTGTAACCTTACCCCGGAGGGTCCCATAAAGAAATCTACATTCTTCTATAGTCAATCGAGTCTGACGGTCATAGCATAAACTTACATACATGTGACACAGATTTGGTAAAAGCCGCCTTGAAATGTACTTTATTTGGAAACATTAAACTGTGTGAGTCACTAATGTATGTAATTGCAATTAGTTTTAAGTGTTGATTTGAGAAAGAAAAATATATGCTGTATTGCAGAATTCTATAAAGTTTGCATTCGTATGCAAGGACACACGACAAAGTGTTTTATTAAAATAAAAAGCTTTAATACTTTTGCATTTAAAAGATTTAGCAGAAAATAATTGCTACAAATGCTACAACAACATACATGTTCAAAAAGATTTCAGTGCTTTCAAAGTTCAGCATTTTGGCAAAAATAAGTTTTTCTTTATATACTTCAAAAGTTGGCTATCATAATACTGATATAAAATACTTCATGTCGACTAAGGTCAGGTGCATAAAATACAATAAGTAATAAAACATACTGTTTGTATAAACATTTAAAGTATAAATTTCATTAGATAACATGCAAATACTGCAATATTTTAAATGGCACTTAAATACAGATACTGAGATTCTTTATAATTTTGCATCCAATATGAGATTCTGAAATGTACAAAACTATAAAAAGAAAATATTTCTTCATTGAAGTCAGGTACTAGTATAGAGCTTGATTGTCATTTTACAAGCATTGAGCCCAATGTCCTGCAAATCTTCACTAGTCTAAGTAAAGATGTCTACTGAAATAGGCCCAGGGCTAGTTAGTTTTCTTCATAATAAAATATGAAAGCATATTTACACGAGAATAAACTCTTAAATTTTTGGTAAGGTAATTAAGTAGCAGCAATTTGTTTCTTCCAAAAATGATGTTTAAAATAGGTGCATGCTTTTCGTTGTCACTGATATGCATCTGAATAATAGAAAATTAACATTCTTCAATAAACTTAAAACACTATCTTGTTCATTGCTAAAAAAACCCCTGTAAGATCCCTTCTTGCAAAAGTCATAGATCCATAAAAATTCTCTGGAAGGTTCTGACATTATGTTTCCAGAATCAATGGAAAACAATCTAATTGTGCTGAAACAGTCATCTGACTAGTAATGAATAAAAGAATCATCTTTTCACATTACTTCAAATAATTTTAGTTCTTCATTGAAAAATACTAGTTCATCAAATCTACAACTCGTTTTCTGGTTCAGTGATCAACAATTCTGAATGTCCTTCACAATATAAACCACCGTAATACTCATGCATATTTTCTAAGCAGTTATATATAATATATTAATCCTGACAAGGTGAATAAAAGGCTTATGAACAGGGAGTGCAGAACAGGCACCACTTTAACAGAAGGAGAAGAAACGCTAAACGAAACTTGTACTTGAGATGCAATTAGAGCTGACAGCGGTACATGTGATGCTAGTGTTGGACTGTCTGAGTTTATCAGTGACTCTATTTTTTCTGCTTCTTTATTGCAGGCTTCAATCTAAGGGGAAAAAAAAGTTATTATTAAATCTCAGTTATTCCTATCAGCACATAAGATTTATATAATTTTGGGGAGTATTTCTTAGAAAACATATTGGAGCTCTTATTGTAGACTTTGGTATTATAAAAACTACTGTGGAAGCCTTAAGCAGTAGCAAAAGGGAAGGAAGGAAGCTACATACAAGTTATCATGGGTGATGTGGTTTGAAAGTTGATGCCAAAAAGCTCAATTATAACTAAAGTACCTCTAAAACTGAGGACTTCCTTCCTGATTGACCAAGATACTGCCTTGAAGTCTGCAACAGTGAAAACATCAGGATTTTTGGCTTATTGGACTTTTTATTCTAAATCAGGGAAAACTGATTTCTTTTTTGGGAAGGGAAGAGAAGAATGGAAGCAACAGAAAAACTTGAGAAGACCCAAGTTTCCATTCCGCCACTGACATGGTGATAATTATGAATTTATGTTAGAAAAATCCATTTTTTCCACATTACCTTCTACTGCAACCCAGGAATCAATTTAGTACTAAGTCTCTGTAACAGCTTTGGAAGCTGCCTCTAGTGAAGTTTTAATTTGACAAACTTAATATGTGGACACTCAAAGCTTTGAAAGTTGAGGAACTTCTAGCTCAGCAACGGGTGTCACCAGTGAGATGAGCAGTTCCTCCCTGGTTTCAGGTGGCCTCTCTGATTTCAGAAAGTCCTCCTCTCCTCAGGAGTCTGACAGCAGCTGCTACAGGTGGAGTGAGAGCTGACCAAACTGGCAAGGCTCAAGACCTTGTTTCCTAAGTCCTGGTAACATTTTGGGCTATTTCTGCTAAAGAAGGAGATATAAGTAGTGATAGGACGAGGGGGAATGGCTTTAAGCTGGAAGAGGGCAGGTTTAGATTAAACATTAGGAAGAAGTTTTTCACTTTAAGGGTGGTGAGGCACTGGAACAGGTTGCCCAGAGAGGTTGTTGAGGCCCCGTCCCCAGAGGTGTTCAAGGCCAGGTTGGATGTGGCCTTGGGCAACCTGGTCTAGTGGAAGGTGTCCCTGCCTGTGGCAGGGGGGTTGGAACTCGATGATCTTCAAGGTCCCTTCCAACCTAAACCATTCTATGATTCTATGATAAGTTGCAGCTGAGTTGGACTAACAGAGTTGCTCCAGTCGCATGGGCAAGCAAAATACACACAATATATCTGCCTGAGAAACAACTACCCTATTAGATACTGCAGCTTGCAAAGTTTACGGCACTGATTCTATCCCCTCATTACCCTAACCCCATCCCAGAAGCAATACTGAGCATGCAAAATTAGATTGTAGAAATAAAATAGAAATGGGAAGCAGCCATCAATATAAAATAAACAACAAGGAAATGAACCTGACTGAATTCTGTTTATATTGTACTGTATATTCTAAAAGATAAGAGAGAGATTGCGGGCAGGTTTTCTCTCCCTTTTCAAAGCTAAATCCTTCATTTACACTAGTACATATCAGCACGTCAGGTAACAGAATGAACCAGTCAGATCACCTGATCGCCAAAGGGACTTCATTATAAAGTGCTGTCAGCAAGGCCAGGCAACACTATTAGAAACAACTATAAAATGACAAAGAATTATGTTCCTTTTAATAGGAAGAAGATATCCTCACTGGTCTTGCACAGGTTAACAAGCAGAAAGTAAAAATGAAGCAACAGCTCCAAGACAATAACAATGCAATACAGAGCCAAAGCCTTGCTTCTATTCCTCTGAACTGCTCCTAAGAAAATCCTGTAAGAACTTTGAGCTGCATTTATTGGCTTACCTTTAGAGTGTAGTACTGTGAGCATTAGGTTCTTGTTTGCTAGCATGAACTAGCAAGCTTATTGTAATGTTATTTCCTTTTTAAGGTCGTAATAGCATTTTGGGATCTCCTAGCACTTTTTACCATAAGGTGGAAAGAAATATCAAAATCAGGATGGTCTCAGAACATCCTCTTTGCTATAAACTACTGCTGAACATGTGCCCTTAATGCGCACAGTGTATTAATATGATGTCAATATGTATGATGTTCAGCCTAATATCACATATATTTCAATCTACTTTTAACCATTAAACCAGAGACAAAGTAGTACTATTTCATATGCAGGTATGCATTTAATATACAATTAATAATAAATTAAGAGGTCATTCAGTAATTTATTTATTTTCATCAGTTTGTATTTTCTGTTATTTTAGCCATAGAAAGTTGAGGGTTCTGCTTTTATTAATTTTAAACCAAAAATCATACTACTCTATCCTTGGCCTTCCTTCACCTCCCTCCTCTCACTACCAACACTCAAAATCCTCTTATCAGAAAAGCAGGATTCTCAAGACACATTTTACGATCTATAATCCTAGCTATTCAGATTTGAGTCACTAGAGAAATCCCCATGTACTCAGTACACAGGAAAACGCACAATTTAAAAACTGCTGTATTGAAAATACTAAAGTGTACACATATAAAAATGAAGTAAAACCATGCTGCGTAAATAAAATAATAACATAGTCTACCTGCAGTGGCTTGGGGTTCTGATCCACAGGAATGATGAGAATCACAATTTCGGATTCTATGCTTAAGTATCCAAACACATCACACTGTGGCACTGAGACATGCAGGCGGATTTTTTCAAGTATGTCAAGTACTGTTATAGGCTTTTTATTTGTTACCTGGAAGAAAACAAAGAACTTTGTGGATGATGTGATATTATGAAAAATGACATCTCTCTTCTTCAGTTTTAATAACGTTATGTCATGCCAGAAAATCTGTTTCAGCCATTTCAACTACTCAGTTCTAATCTCTAGCAAAAAAAAAAAATCCCCAAACCAATCCCCCAAAAAACATGAAAAAAGTGAAAGGAAGAAGGGGAGAAAATGTTTTACTTCTTAAATTAACCGTGGTTTTGATATGTTTTGTTGCCCCCCTCATGGTTACTGTGTAAATGTATCATGTACCTCAAAATAACGTACATTGTTATCTGTTACAGCAGCTTGTATTCCCATGCTGGGAAACAAGAGGCAAAGCATCCGTACCAGCTGGCACTCCTTTACCATCACAGAACCTGCATGCGCGCGCACACACACACACACACACACACAAAATCTCTGAGAGGAAATCAGTAGAACATCAATCAGCAGCACACCCTTGAGATGAAAGCCAACCACACACTGGGCTGCAACAGCAAGAACAGAGCCAGCAGAAGTCATAGTCCCCCTTTATTTATGCTCCCCCCCACCGTCTGCCCCAGGCCACACTGACAAACTGGAGAGAGTCCAGTTTCATTCAGCTTGTAGAATCTCCACTCCTGGAGGTTTTAAAAACTCAGCTGGCCAAACTGATCTAACCTTGCTTTGAGCAGGGGGGTAGACTAGACCCCTCCAGGGGTCATGTTCAAGCAAAGTTTTTCTGTGTCTTTACAATGATAGCTAAGTCTCTCTACTTGTAAACATATAAAAAGGTTAATGTAATTTTATACTGTTTTGGGGAAATTCTCTTTCTTCTTGATATTTAAAAAAATAAAAATAATGTGCAGATACAAGCATGAATTGTTTTGCTTCACTAGGCGTCATTCTCCTGTTGCTCAATTTTGTTGTGATGTCTCCTCTGTTCCATGTACTGAAGCATAAAAGCAGGGGTCAATGAAATGCAATCATTTTATACACCACACAGGGAGTCTGGGCCTAGTATGTTGTGTTCAGTGATACACAATAAACATCAGAAGATCCATCTTACACTGAAGGTTTTCCAAGAGCAGCAATGAAGGATGCTGGTGTCTAACTTACAGAGATGTTAAATTAAACCCCAACATTTTAGCTGATGAGCAACAAAATCAGTGACAACTATCTAGATAACCCAAAAAGAGTAAACCAATCCAATTTAAACATAAGACAATGTCAGAACTAAGTTACCTACATTAGGAAATAGTGAGCTAGAAGAATAATCTTAAGAAAAAGGCCATAAATAACAAATATTCGCTGTATTACCACCATGAGAGAGATGCAGTTCCTATATCATTTGCCTTTACTATGACAAGTCATTTAAACTGCAAACTTGAATCTGCTTGTTTGTGCCTACTCTAATTCTGTTTTGCTTTGCACTGTAATTCAATTTCTATACCTGATATTAAGAAATAAAGGCAAGTATAAAAAGTATAAAGAAAAAAAATCAAATCACACACTATCTACTGAAAAATAACTAGTTTTCTGTTAACTTTTCAGGAGACAGTATGCAGTGACTTGACTTTTCCATGTACCATTTAACATAAGGCATGATTAAATTCTTTACCCTTGCAAAAGTATCCAGCTTGTCTTTGTCATATAAGATTCTCAGCATTCCAGCACATAGTGGACAGCAGGCTCCTATGTGAATAAAAATATCTCAGAAATAAAAGCAAGTAGTCTTTTCCCTTTTAAGTAAGCAGAGGTCAAAAGTTGAACGTTAACTCAGAATGAAAATAGCAAAACTACCAAAGCAAAGTAAATCTTTAAATTTGATAGCAGAATATCACAATTTCTAAGATTTTTTAATGTTGAAAACATTTACAATGCAAAAGCAGTCACCTTTCAACACATATTTACTACTATCAACACAAAGCAAGAAGATGAATTTTCATTTGTTTCCAGATGATACATTATTGTAAGCTAAAAACCACAGGCACTTTGTGTACTACAAGCCAAGGTTTTGCATGGATGCATACATACGCAACTACAGAAATGATGAATTTCAAGAGCTGAAATAGCTCGGACATGACAGAAGCAATTATGCACGCTGCAAATGTTAATATATGCAGTTATGCCATGCTGGAGCTTAGAATCTTTATATAATAAGGGGGGGAAAGGACTTGTCTGATAGATTTTTGTTTAACACAGAAGCATGTCGTATTTCTCCTACAGTTTTTCCTTGCTATCTCAGAAACCAAAGGGCTAATATTTCAACTTTCTACTCATGACTGTATATTTATTTCACCTCCCTACTTATTATATATAATTCACATTCATGACTTCTACAATACTAAATGTAATACCAAAGCACAAACACCCTTTTTCAAACCAGTGAATGAGAAATATTCATAAAACTGTTTCTTTTTAAAAACTGAGCTTTCCTTGCTCTCTGTATTTCCTGTGATTAGTTACTGACTGTTTCATAAAGAAAGTATTTGTGAAAATAGTAAAAAAAACCAGTTCAAAACAGCACAACTGCAAAACTATTCCTACTGTTTTCCTCTTTCGCAGTACTGTAAATACATACAGTATCTTATTCTGTCTTCTAATTAAATATAATCATTGTTATTCTGGGAACTCTACTGTGATAATAGTTTGGCATTCCAGTGAGGTATCTGTGCTGCCACTTCCGAAAAATTACTCATCTGATTCCCAGTGACGTTCTACCCTAGACACCACAGACCTCATTTCTTTCTCCCAAGCCAGTCCTATGGGTACAGCTGCAAGTTTCTAAAGATTGAAGGGGCGTGACTCCTTTCTCTTAGATGTCTCAAAGACATTATGGAAGACAATATTTTAAAGCATTAGTTTTGTTCCAAATATACACTAATTTATACACATAGCCTGGAGACTCTATCTGCAGTAAACTTCAACAGCAAATTAGCGTACCTGGTGCAATAACCGGTCTGCAGCCAGTAGCAGAAAGCTGGGGACATTTAACAAATGCACATTCTGTATGAAAACTGTAGTCTGAGAGAACACCTACAGCCTGACAGTGCCCGTAATAGTCAACAGCCACACGGTCGGAATAGGCAGCACAGACACTGCTGTAGGTCTCCCCGTTATGTCCACAAACAGGTTCCACGGATTTGCAAAACGGCTGAAACACACAAAAATGTTTCAAAGATCAATTTATTCATGCTACAGACAAAACTTCAGAGTAGTTTTAACATTAGGAAACTCCAAGTTAATGGGAATTTGCTGATAATATTGTTAAACATTCAAAAAAGGATAATTGAGAGTAAATAACCTGCCAGTTTACAAATGGGTAATAAATGCAAAGAATAAATACATGAAGAAGGTGACAGAAAAATCTAAGTTGGAATTTGAGAAATATACACTAACATGTGTTTTGGGAAACAACATTTTTTGTTTTATGCTAATGCTTAAATAAAATGACCATGTAATTTAAATTAACTTATTAAATTAAGACTATTATAATTTTATTATGTAATAAATTATGATTTTATTAATAAACCAATTATTAATAAAATATTTGCTATTGTAGTATTTATTGATTAATTTTTAATGACTTATTAGTAATTTATTTATCCTTTCACCTCACTGTGTTTTTGCATTCTTAAAATTTAGTGTGTGCGTGCATGTTGAGTCCCCATCCCTGGAGGTACTTAAAAGACCTGTAGATGTAGTGCTTAGGGTCACAGTTTAGTGGTGGACTTCGCAGTGTTAGGTTAATGGGTGGTCTCAATCTTAAACGTTTTTTCAAGCCTAAATGATTCTATGTATTTCTAACAAATTATTTGAGAAGCTAAATGCATACATTTATTTCAGAAGAATAAAATCCATTACTAGACACCTCTGTCAAAAATATATTTATTGTTGAGACCTTTACATCTATAAAAATACATTTATTGTGTCCATTTTCTCTCAGAAAAACATATCTAGCATGTCACTTGATTCAAACACATGCAAGACTCAAAGAAAATTGTAATACAGTTTCTTCCTATCCTGCCTGTGCATGGGTATTAGTCCAACACGTTCAAGAGGTCAAATGCCAACAAACTTAAGCTACTGAACATGGACAGAAGCAAGTGGAATTGCTGACTCTTTGCAGACAAGGTATGACTAATACTTTTGTCCAGAGTCTTGTAAAATGACACAACACATTCCATAATTTCTTGCTAAGGTCTGTATATTTTATTAAACTAATATTTCAAATAAGTAACCATAGCTATATGATTACTGTACATCCTCTAAAATAGCAAGACAATTACAGTTTCTATGTTACACACCTAAGCTAACAACAAAACAGATAGGGGACAAGTAAATATGAGCACCCCAAACATCTTCATATCTTGCACACATCTTCCCTATAAAAGAAAGAGTGAAAACTTAAAGCTACCACTGTAATTAATATAATTAATTACCAGTGACCTAATGTACATGGACACAACTAGGCATATAACTGCTGGAGAAAAACAACAGCCATGAAATATTCTTTTGATTCTTACTGTTCAACGGCTGAACATTCTCTGAGTATCTCATGAGGTACCTGATGTGCAATGAGAAGAACTGTCTGTACTTAATGAGAAGGTTTGAAGACAAAAAAGGCAAAAACTAAAAGTGGGTTAAAAAAGCAATAGCATTTACACTACAGAAAAGCCTGAAAAAATGTTCTGTACTTCTAAGAATATCCATCAGCTGAGACCAAGAGAAGGTCTCAAATTTAACTTCCTCATTTGAGAAAAACCTGGAGAGGAAGAGCCTATCAACAGTAAATGATCCGAGGGCTGGAGCACCTCTCCTATGAGGAGAGGCTGAAAGAGTTGGGGCTGTTCAGCCTGGAGAAGAGAAGGCTCCGAAGAGATCTTATTGCGGCCTTCCAGTACCTAAAGGGGGCCTACAGGAGAGCTGGGGAAGGACTTCTTACTAGGGCATGTAGTGATAGGACGAGGGGGAACGGCTTTAAGCTGGAACAGGGCAGGTTTAGATTAAACATTAGGAAGAAGTTTTTCACTTTAAGGGTGGTGAGGCACTGGAACAGGTTGCCCAGAGAGGTTGTTGAGGCCCCGTCCCTGGAGGTGTTCAAGGCCAGGCTGGACGTGGCCTTGGGCAACCTGGTCTAGTGGGAGGTGTTGATGTGTGTCGATGATCTTCAAGGTCCCTTCCAACCTAAACCATTCTATGATTCTATGATAAAGCCAGTAACTCTGCAAAGAGTAGTTCCTGACTTTTCTTGTAAAGGGATAGAAATAGCTTGTCTACCAACACTGTAGGGAGCAGTGGGATGGAAGAAAACCTAATCCTAATCCTTCTCAGGGATTAATATGAAGACTAATCCAATCCACACAATATTACAGACTGACTAGCCTCCAACAAAACTTAGGTGTAAATAGATCTTGAACAATGAACTTGGTAAACCTGGGGCACAATCATACAAAATGCTGAAGACTTTCTATATGTTTATTTAAAACAAGTTCAAATTGGTGAAAACTAGCATTTACCTAACCAAGGAACTGCACTAATTACTGCAAACACACCTCAGTGCAAGCTTTAATAGAGAAAAATATAGGAAGACTTAATATAAATATCAAAGTATTAGCATAAGTAAAGCTTTTGATTGGTTTTGAGACAACTGTTAACTTAAACAGAGAAACACTTGACAAAATTATGAATATAATCTTGTGAGAGTATTTTTTATAATAGTGAAAATCATATTTTTAAAGGATTACTTTCAATGAAAACATTTTGTAAGCTATAAAAACCAGAATTATTGCAAAGTTGAACATTAAAGAACAAAGAAGATTTGATGTTTATTGCTAGAACCACTTCCTACCTGGCATGGTCCTCGGTATGCTAAACTTTTTCCTTTTTGGTACAAAGTACACAAGTTACTGTATTCCACATTGTCTGTGTCACAAACAGGATCCCGTGTCTGGTCACAATTTAACTGCCTTGGCACACATTCATGCTGGCTACATTCGAACTTTCCAAAATTAGTCAGGCAAACTTGTTTCTTTGGTATGCACCTGCATAAAGTAATAATAATTTCATATCATGTCATAGGATTTTTTTTTAAGTCTCAAAATATTCAGGGAAAATATTTTCAGTGAAATCTTTTCCAGTGCTTTAGAGCTAACTATGGTTTAGCAAAGTTGCAGGAAATACATGT
The DNA here is from genome assembly GCA_017639485.1 of Pluvialis apricaria. NCBI lineage: Eukaryota > Metazoa > Chordata > Aves > Charadriiformes > Charadriidae > Pluvialis > Pluvialis apricaria. Next base: position 59,070,089 of record CM030008.1, read on the forward strand.
GATAAAACGTTCTGAATAGCCAATTTCAGGTCTCATCACAAACCTGAAACTGGTTCACGCCACGTTTAGCCAATGTATGTGAACACAACTACAGTTTCCACTAAAATTAATCTTTTACCAAATACTTTTTCAATGCTTTTTTGAAAAAGGTTTGGATAAACGTCTTACCAACTCCCAAGCTTCATTTTGTAAAAGCATATTTAAGGAAAACTAAAGAAAACATGAACACAAAAACAGTGAACTGCAAGAGAAACAGATTATATTGTAAAGGTCTAGCTTCACCCTTCCTTGAGAAGGTAGTGAAAACAAGACTTACAAGATTATATGTTTTCAATTACAAATATCTAATTGGATTCTAGCTTTGTAGGTTCAGTATATTATATCACATCCAATCTTGTGGATAACTGCAAACAAATGGAAAAATCTAGTATTAACACAATTTCCTTTTTTGGCATGTCATCCCTCTCAAGCCTTCACAGATAAGAAGTAAAGAGCAATAAACAGCAGAAATTCTTTCTCCTCTAGATTAAATATGTACCTTCCATAGTCTTATCCAAAAAACATTTGCCATATGCCCTGCAAGACATCCCTCTGCTAGAGAAATGCCAGCCAGTAGAGTCTGATGAATAGACTGATGAAAGGTCAATTTTTTAACAGTCTCCTCCTCTAAATGACAACAATGCTACCACTGGATTATGTAGAATGCATCCTTATTTTCCCTGAGTGCTGCTCTCCTATGCGTTTTTCTTTTATACTAGGGAAGACTCAGAAATTCTGAGATTTAAACACTTCACAAATGGAATGTGAGATCTTAAATAGACTCTAAGCATTTCAGAAACATTTTAAAATGAGCATGTTTAGTTTACACTACATTATCAACTAAGCCAAGAAAATGTACTGTGCACAGTCCTTTACTGAAACTACAAGCTGCGGTTCTAAGCATAATGGTTATTCTGTAAAACTGAAAAACCTCTCTATACTTTCCAAATTAAAAATATAAAATGTAAAAAGTGTGTATCCACAATGCAGCTTTGAAATTCCAGTTTTCAATGCCATAATGGCCATTACAGCTACAAAGCTACAGTGTTTTCTCTGCAGTTTTCTGCATCAAGGCATTTGAAGTGCAGAAAAGGGGAAAAATAAAATTGCTATAATCAGTTTTCACAAAAGCACAGTATTACACAACTTCTTATGGTGGCTTTCTTTCAAAACAGAAAAATGTAGAAATTCAAAGGCGACTGAAATATTGCACAACATTGAGAAAATTGAAGACAGAGACCAATATTATGAGCCACAGACTTTGATTTCAGTAAGAAAGGTCAGATTTTCTTTTCTCCTGACACTAGTACAGAGCATATTTTTGTTTTAATATGTTTTTCTATACAGATTTTATTTTTTCTGACACTGAAGAAACAAGAGATTGTACAGACGTGGTTTTCACAAGATATCAATCTAATCAAGAGAAACTCAAGTCTTCCAGAGTGATCAATATTTTCCTATTTTAGAGACAAAAAGCACAGATTATTGACTGAATAAGCAAGACTGAATTCAAGTCTTGAATTCAGGTGTGGGGTTTTTTTTAAACTACTAGAAGAAGATAAGAAACAAAGTAGTAAAATTATACTTTTGCTATTTCAACAAAATTAGATCCTCCCATTTTTGAAAGCATATGTAATTTCTCTTTTATGGCTAAAACTGAGATCTGCCTAATGAATTTAAATTATATAGCATTACATAAACAGAACCAAGAATTGGCAGTTATTACAGTCCATTACTAACTATGATAAATAAAAATAGCTACTTCAAACATTTATTTTTATTGGAGTAGCCCAAAAGTAGAATGTTACTACAATATAAAACACATTCAAAGAAAAAGTAAATTTGCTTCATGAGCAGATGATGCCAAAGAAAAGCTTAAAAACATATTCTGCTTTTACCTCTGATTTTTATTACAAGGGTTAGGGTTACAAGGATCCTTGGAAATACATGATCCAAATTCAAATTGATTGTCCTGGAGCCCAACACAACGAGCTATACATGCACTTGGGTACGTGCGTCCATTTTGACCACATACCGGTACAAACTGATCTACGCAGTTACATGGTAAACCTGTAAAAGCAACACACAAAACAGGAGTTTGGTAAACAGTTATTTTCTACGACAGAAGATACACAAAGTGTCACTAAGGTATCTCTGACTTCCAGTAAATGCAAAGATGTGCCCTATCTTCAGCCATTCCCTCCCTTCTCTAAGTTACCAATGCTGTAGCACATATGCACTTCTAAGTAGTAGGAAGGGAAGTTTGTGCCCTGCCTCCTTGCTAATTCCACTCAGCTTTCTCCATTTTTTTCCCCAAACTCCTTATCTCTTGTCCCCAGCGGCATTACCCTGTCTCTACCTATTTTTACATTATTACCTGAGGTTTTATTTTTCAGTCCTCTTTTTTTTTTTTTTTTTTTTTTTTTAAAAGGTATGTGTTTTTTCTGAAGTACAGGCTGGACATGAGAAAAACAAATAGTTGAAAGAACATATTAATAACAAATTATCACATATTTTCCATTAATACCATAGAAAGAATTTCAATGCCAATCCTTGCTCTAAGAATACTAAGCTTACAGTTCCCACAGTTTGGAAAGTTACCTGTAAACTTTCGACGTTCATCTTCTGAACTATGCTCAGTTAGACACTGACGTGTAGAACATATCAAGTTTCCAGCAAAACACGAACAGACATTACAATCTATATTAAAGGATGTTCCATGGCCTTAAAATAAAAGAAATTAAATAAATGCATACAATTAACGCAAATATACCAAAAGACTATATACTCAAATGTATTACATAGATATTACATTTTAAATATTAACTGTTCCTGTATTTTTCCTTATTCAGTTTGTTTTCCCATTGAAATGTCTATCTTTTCTTAGATTTCAAGTTTTGCTTTATTCATTTAAACAAAAAGTCTGTTCACATTTGTTTTTGATTAATTAGTTAAACAACAAAGCAAGCACTTTATCCTTTCAAAGCCTGGATAAGTTAGGTTTTCTTTTTTTTTTTTTCTTAAAAAAATTGAAATATGCAAAAAGAACTACACTCAGAAAACAAATGTGGTGGCATAGTACATAGTGCCTCTATAAATTCTGGCTATCGTGCTCCATATTTTTAAAGGTAAAGCTTTTGTAAAGATACATTCTTATAAATTAATTTTACGTAAGACTGCTAAACTTTCAGCCATAGTCTCATACACAATGCAGAACTCCTCTGTAGTGCTCATTTCTTTCTTTTGTGTCTACTTTTCATCAAAAGGTAAAGAGTGCCGATGCTTCATTCTGATCTTTATTGTTTTGCAACATCCATAATAGTTGTAATTTCACCCTCAACAAGCAGTACAAGTTACAATGCAGCTTTGTCCAAAGCAGGGAACAAGAAAGATTGTAGCAAAGCTGAACAGAAACCCAGATCTAGATTCAGCACAAGACACACACAAATACAGAGGTCTGTGTTCACTCACTGGCTTTCAGAAAGAAGCCCTTAATAATGCAACTGACCCATCACAGCTGCTTTTTGAGCATGGAGCAATCTGCCTAATTTTTGCATTTTATAAGTGAGTAACCTTTTTACACCTGAATCTAAGAATCCAACTGCAAACTTTGGGAATTTTTCTTCAATTTAGCAATTCCAGTTTAGTTTTGTCAACTGTCCATATGACTGCCCTTCACTGTGTTGTATGTTTTATGTAAAATCAATTCATGTTGACGACAGCTGATCTATACATAACCAGGTCGGTTATTAAAGACTACCAACAAATACACAGCTCTTCAGGAAAACATACGAGTAACGGTGACTAACGAAGAAATTCTCTCTAATCTCCTTTCAAAGGCTTGAGATTAAGGGTTAGAATTTTTGAAAAATATTACAGGGGCACAAGGACAATCCTCAGCATTTGAAGAATTTGGAAAAGGTATTCCTAGACAAATGATGGCAGGACAAGAGGGGATGGAAGAGAAAGACTGTAGCACAAAAAGCTCAGACAAAAATTTGTCAGCAGAAAAGAAGAAGAGTTTCCAAGATTTGAAGGTAACGCCAAACACAGGATCTCTTAGGTGATTCTTCAGGGTAAAGAGTAACTGCCTTTAGCATTCAGTTGAAAACTTTGCAAGACTATTGGCTTTCACTATCAAAGAGTACACACAGCAAACTGTCCTCTTCATCAGTAATCATTTCATAATTGGAGTCTATTCACAACACAAAAAACCCCAGCATCAGATAAAGCATTCAGAGTTGCTTGTTTTATAAAGAATGGTTTTAAAAAACCACAGTTCAGATTTTATGACTAAACCTTAGCTTTTTGCAACTGACATATAAACCAATTAAATATAGTAACTACAAAAAGTTCATATGGTGACTGTAAATTTTTAATTATTTGTTTTCAATACATTATCTAACAAATCTGGAATTTAGTAATTTTTATCTTTTATTGTATAATACCTAGGGTCTTAATCACCACACACAATTAATGAGTAATTACAGCAAAAGAGAGGAAGCTGTCTGGTTTTGGTTTTGTGGTGGCTTGTTTGTTTGTTTTTGAAATGAACAGCACTTACTGAATACCGAATACCTATCAGCTACACGTATTGTTGTTACAGTTACTACAACAAGTGACAGCTGTACACTGTGCAAACATAAAACACAAGTACAACTTCAGACATTTTTGTTATTATTGTCACCAATAATCTGAAAAAGTGCAAGTTTGGTCGATAAAAGCTTTCAGTCACCATTTAAATAATATATTTGCTAATGACTGTATTTTAAAAGCACCTGCTTTCACCAGATACTTTCTATAGCTGCCCATCAAATGTATTATTAAAGTTAAGATGTTTTCAGTGTTCTGCTTCCATGAACAAATAGGTCAATTTGGCAATACAAAATAAGCTTTAAGTGTGTTTCGCTGACTCTGGATGAACAAAAAACCCAAAACATTACAAGTTGTAAATGCATGGAACATTACAGGAAAAAGTATGCGTGTGCATGTGCCTCTGTGCACGTCTATTGGAAATACATCCAGTGATTATTGGTTTTGTTCACTACTAATGCAGGCATCAACAACTATTTTGATAAAATTAGTTTTATGCAACTTTCACACCTACAGCAAGGTTTGCGGTAGGAGGGAGTGAACATGTGATCAATACACAACAGAATCACTCAGAAGATAAGTTACGAACAACAAGAAAAAGTAAAAGATTTCTTGCATCTCTGTTCCCTTGCAGAGGAAATTAAAAGTCTAAGCCAACTACTTTCTTCACAGGCAATGTGTTAGAGAACCTGACTCAGAAGCAGCTCTTGGACAGACAAATGCTAATGACTCTGCAAGACCAGAAACATTCACCAAAAAACTCCGAATCAACTCAGGTGTGAAACATCTGCTAATACAAGCAAGCTTATTTATAACCTCTTGCTTTAAGTTTCCCCAAGGTTTGGATACCAATGCAAGTGGCTAAAATATATACTTTTTTTTTTCTTAAAGGGTTCCATGAATAACAAAGATAGGTAAAAATTTTGCACAACACAAATGTAGTAAAAGCATACAAGTTTGCATCAGTGGACACACACACTGATGTGTGTGTCCAGTGATGTGATACACTGATACACTGGGGGAAGCAATCCCATGTTTTGTGCAATTCACAAAACAAATCTTTTAGGATTATCTGAAGGACTCAATAAGCATATGGACAACAGAAAATCAGGTTGATACACTTCAACACTCAACAGACATTTAATAGTTCTTTAACACAGGCTTTCAAAAAAAAGTAGAAATAGGAAAAAAAGGGTGCTCACATGGATAAATAACCGTGAAACAGAATAAATGGACAATGAAAGGAAGTCACTGGAGGAGTCTCCATGATCTATGCAGTGGATGTTCTGTTCAGCATATTTATATGTGATCCAAAAAACAAACGCAATTATTTACATGATAAAGTCTGTCAATAACATTAAGATACAAAGGACCAAATAATGAACTGTAAGAAAATCTCACCACACTGAGCAACTAGGAAAGGATATAGCAGAGGCAATTCATTGTACTGAACATAAAGTGATTCTCTACAATTCACAAAATGAGCTGTGAGCTGACCATTTCCACTTAAGAACTGGACCATGCCGTTACAACAGACAGCTCTGTGAAGCATGACATCAATAGAATTAGTAGCCCAAAAAAAGAAAATGTTCAGAATAATTATGAAAGGAACATCATTTTGCTATTACATACACTTGATTGGGCACTTGATTGTGCATGGAGTTCCAGTTCCCATTTCAAAAGAAAATGTAAGAACTCAAAAAGATACACAGTAGGGTAATAAATATGATTTATAAATAAATATAAATATATAAATAAATATGATCAAAAAGTATACAACTGTTTTCCTATAACGAATGACTAAACCGAATAGGAACTGGCTTGGAGAAAAACCCAGAAAGCTGAGGGGAATATAACAGACGTCTGGAAGAGGAGGCAAATAGGCAGCAATCATTCATCAGCTTTTTAAATAGAAGAACTAGGATAAATCTCATGACCTAAGAGGAATCAGATGAAACTGACTATCAAGGCTCAAATGAAAAGACATCCCTTGCAAACTCCACCAAAAACAAACAAAAAAGAGGGTTTTCAGGCTTTTTAGTTTTTTTTTATTTTAACATGTGGAACTTCTTTCCACAGGTTATAGCTCATGATAAAAGTTTTTATTTTTTAAGCCATATTTAAAATCCATGGAAGCAAAAACCCAACAAAACAATGAAAACAGAAAACCCCAAAACGATTTAGGGCTAGTAAAGAAACCACTCCCTGCTCAAGGGGTCTGTGGTTTGAAGCACAGAACAGATTCTGGTACAATATTCATGTAAAATACGATTAAATCTCTGCCTTTTCTCACAGTCTTCTCCACACTCCTCTGTTGGTCACTGGATATCCAATGCTGTTAAAAGTAGATTGAGAGTACTCACAAAATTGGAATCCAGGAAATGGGCAGCCATTTATAGTCAGTTACACTGTGCTTAAACCTCAGAACTACAGTATACTTAAAGCAGATAAATTTTTTTTTGCTGCTGTTGCTTCATCCCTGCGGCCTACTGGCTCCTCTCAGAACTTTTTCCCTCCTCAATCCTCAGAGATGCCACCAGCAAGTTCTTCTACCAGAAAGGAAGCTACCTATTATCAAGTACCATAAAATACAGGGGGTGTGAGGCAAGACAGTGACCTTTTGGTTGAAAAATGGTGTACTAAGAACACCCTTCACACAGGACTTTCATAGACTGAGACAGACACAGTTCAGTATTGATTTAAATAATGGAACCTTCCAAAATATATAAGAATTAAACAAGTATTATATATAAGGATACAAACCTTAAGTTTTGTATTTTCTGATAAACTCTGCATTCAGATCGTCTAGGTCTTCATATGTACCTCAAAATTCATTACTTAAGGAACAGGTGCTGTATAAAGATATAATTACTGTTCTAATACTTACTTTTTCTTTGCCCTCCAACAATGCATGATTTTTGGAGGTCAACACAACGCATTTCCATGCAGTTTTCTAGCAATCCACTGTGTCCACAGGTACAAATCTTGTAACAACCAACATCACCAGCTGAGGATGGCACCTGAATAAGTGTACCTTGACGGACAATAAAATCTGAGGCTTCTCCCAGTTTACAACCTATACACAAGGAGAAATTTTAGCTCATATTTAGTAAATACTTTGACAAGTGCCACTACCAAAAATAACTACTACTCTTTGACTTGTGAAAAAGCTAAGGTGTTCCTAAATAAGCCTTGCTCTTGCCCTTTAGACATACTCACTCATTTCATTGAGGCAGCAAGTAGCAGAAATAGAAGATACTTGCTTGAGACAATGTTCTGAAGGACCTGTAGAAATGCCACTTCAGAGAAAAAAACTGGTAATTCAAACAGTTCTCAGGTAATCTCATTTTCCACAGTTCTGTAGTAGTATGAAACATATGTGATATAACGAATACCACATACGCTTCATTCTCTCTAGTACACAAACTGAATTAAAGGGTCTCACAAGCAAAGACCAGTCATTTCCCCTCTCTCACATATTTTATTGTGTCCTCCTTCCCTACCTGTACCTCTTATGTGAACACTGAAAGACTCTTACAGGTAGATGTGAAGAGAGGAGAAAGGGAGCAAAAGCAGGAAAACTGGATTTTAAAAAAAAAAGAATGGAAAAAGAAGAAAAATGGTTTTAAAATTTTCAAGGAAACAATAATAAAAGAAATAAACCTATTAGAAAATTAACCTAGAAGTGATGAACTGCAACAAATGCCCCAAAACGTTCAACCAATAAAAAGACTGAATTCAAAGATAAAAGTCAGCTTCTAGCTTTTAGAGGAACTAAAATATCTCTGGGTGAGCTTGTTTTCAGATCACTTTGAATGACTTTTGCAGCAAGTGAAGACAATACAACCTCTGTAGTAATAATGCTCAACTTCTCAGAAAAACAAAAATATTCTGTATGGGTCATAGAAACATAACCAAAAGAGCACCCTTAGGCTCACAAAAAGAATGAGCTGACATCTATCTTCACTTTTAGAAGAGCACAAATATAGCAAACGTATGAGTGAAGCAAAACCCAGTTTTCCTCTTTGCAATTAAAAATCATTGGAGAAACTGCTGATCAGCCACAGAACTGCTGGAACAAAAGAGGCTCAGGGAACCGACGCAAGACAGTTATGGCAATGCTCTCTATCATTTGCCCTAGGAAGGGGGCTGCTTCATGCAATTCAGTTTAAAAATCAGTGTCGCTCTCAGTTGCTCAGTCTCCCTTAACACATGCATTTAAGTGGTCACCAAATGCAAGCTTTCCTCTTTGCTTCAAGAACCATAGGTGATCCCTCATGTCACTTTTGCTTTAAAGGAAGGGGAAAAATTGTGGCAAGGACTACTGGTGTCTAAGGTAGAACAATGAAGGGGGCTGTAGAAGTTAGACATCGTACAGTCTCCTACCTCCTTTTGTAAATTTGACCCTTGCTATCAACACCACACCTGCCATTTCAAAGTTAGATAGCTGAAATTCATTCTATGTGAGGCTCTCTCCCCATTCAGCTCACATTTATGCATGGTGCAGAAGTTAGAAAACACCTATGTTCTAAAAAAGTATTTCTCAAATGATCACGAATGCCTTTCTAGTGAGTTGTACCTACATTAAAAGTATCACTCAATGGAGCAGCAGCAGAAATGCAGTCAGCTGTGTACTGCTGCGTGTCCAGACATCATCTTTAATGAGAAGCGGTACCATGGGTCTCATGGAAGGACAAGGCAGCACAAGGTCCATTATTCATATTTTTGTTGTTTCCCAACGTCAGCGTCTTTTTCCTCCATACTATAATTCTACATACAGATTTGGGAGACACAGAGCTAATCTGCCTTGTGGTTCTCCTTTTTCTCCAGCCAACGAACCCACAGCACTGTCAATCATTGAAGGTGATGTGCAGAGATGCTGCATCAGTGCTGCAAGCTCAAGTAGTAGAGAGAAGAAAGGAGAGGCAAATAAATCACGTGCCATGCCACTTCCTTCCCAAGTTCTAAACCTGGGCACTCTGAATCCAGTAAAGCAGCAACAGTGAAGCTCTTAAGAAAAAGTCTGGATATTAATTTACTCAGGCTGGAACTAGTTACCAATGAGCTGCTGGAGAGATTTTAAGAAGTTGACCTGGCCTACGAAGAAGGATTTGGGACAATTCCATTTAAGATACCACCCTGAACTTTAATATAATACCAGAATTGCTGCCAATGCAAATATACATCCCAGGGCACACTGCATTTGATCAGATTCTTAGAGCTATCAAAATGTCCTCCCAGGACTGACAGCGTGATTTTCATTAATTTCAAGGCAAGATGCAGTATCCATTTATTTCACCAGTAAGGAATATAATGTGGATATGGCTAATAATGTACAAAAATACAGGGCAATACATGTCATGGTGTCTGCAGAAGCAGTGAGCTGCACTGTACTTGCAGTATTGCATGCTTGTAATTTTAAAGAGCAGACAGGCTGCTTAGAGCCCATGTATAGACATTTATTTCTTCTGAAAAATAAGTAATATATCTTCTAATAAGACATTATGTTTCAGTGGACAGTAAAAATAGAAACACATCAAGAAATTAGAATAGCTAGAAGGTAGGCTACAGCTTTTGAGAACACAAGATAATTGTGATAATAGCTCTTTTGGGCTATCAGCAATTCACATTAAAACTTTCAACAAAATTTCAGTTACATATGGTTATCGGCAACATTCGGGTAAACTGAAGCTCAAAACCCCTTACCTGGCACACACAAATACGGAAGACACAGTTCTCCAGATTGACATCCTTTTCTATTTACTTCGCATAGCTGATTAGCTGCACATGGATTCGGATTACATGGATGTGTAACATCTTCTACAATGTTACCTAAAGAACTGGGTCCTGAAAGAGAATACACGGAATCTACATTGATTTAAATGGTTTATTTTTCTTCAGTAAAGCACGGCATTTCTTACATTCAGTAAAATAATATTTTTGATAATTCTGTGAGATATTTTTTTGTTTTTTAACTATACTTGTAGAAATTTGACATGACAAGGTAGTTAACTTATTTCCAAAGTTTAGCCCTCAATCCTGGAAATAATGACCTAGGTGATTCTTCAAAAGCAAAATATATTTCCTCTATCTTCCTTCCCCAATAATTTTCTCTAGATGATGAAAATAAAAACTAACAATGACCAGCAGTTTAATCAAGAGAGGTCCCATCGTCAATGATTAACAAATTGGAGGTTTAAAGTACACTTGACATTTAACCAAGTTTGCTGTCATTGATAAACTTTTGTTTCTGTTTCTCCTTTAACTCACTAGTAATGTCCTCTTGTTACAAGATTAAGGAAAGGGAAGGCAACATGGAAAAGGAGCAGCTAAACGGAAAGAACCACCCAAAGCTTTAATACATTGCCACAGCTCTTACTAACCAAAATGTTACTATTTTAAAAGTTCCTGGGATTCTGAAAAAGAAATACCAAAATTTAATTGAGAAGAAGGTCTAAAATGGATAAATCCTATAAAGCTAAAAAGGCCTAAAACCTACAGAGATAAATATGCAATAGGAAGTAGTAATAAGGGTAGACCAGATTTGGAAAATAATGTAAAAATATGCATTTAAATCAAATCTAGAACCAAGACAAAATTTTACTAATACAATTGTGTTCCACGCTGAGGGATAAGACACACTAGAAGAAAACAGAATCACAAAAACTTCATTCTTCCACATACCTACTAAACTCATGTTCTATTGCCCAAAAAGTTAATTTGGTTTTTGGTTATTCTAATTGCACAGTTAAAGAACAGAGTTTATGCATCAAGGAAAAGTGTAATTTTGTACATCAAGAAGTTGTGGTCTAAATCATGGTATTGTTTAAGTGACATCTATTTGAGATCAGTCCTCCCAAGTATGATCAAGCTTTTGTCCTGTAAATAAATAGTGCTAGTGGTTTTGTTATTGTAGCCCTTTTTTGGCATGTGAGATGACTTCTTGAAGAACAGAATCATTGAACTTCAACAAGTCAGACTGTTAGATGATAAAGATTAGTGTACTCGCATTGAATATATGAAGTCCCCAAAAGAGAAGTGTGGTGGGTTAGCCTTGGCTAACAGCCAAACTCCCACCCAGTCCTCCCACCCCAAACGGGATGGGGGTAGAAAATAGGTAGAATAGGAACAGAAAAGCTCATGGGTTGAGATAAACACAGGGAGATTGTGTAAAAGTTACCATTGCTGGCAAAACTGACATGACTTGGGGAAAATTAACTAAATCTATTGCCAGTTAAAATAAATATCTAATTACAGATTCAGGTAACGTGAACAAAAGACAAACATTAAAGCAACTTCTTTCTTCTTCCCTTTTCCAGGCTCAGCTTCACTCCCTCACTCCAGATTTCTCTGCCCCTGCCCCAAGTGACACAGTGGGGATTGGGAAGGTGGGGACGATGGTGACTATGGTCAGTACACAGCAGTTTCTCCCTGATGCTCATTCCTTGTCACACCTTTCCTCTGCTCCAGCATGAGCTCTCCACAGGCTGCAGCTTCCTTCAGGGTACACCCACCTGCTGTGGCACAGGGACCTCCACAGGCTACCTTGTGATTATCTACTCTGCCACGGAGCATCCGCCCTCCTGCTGCTGCTCTGACCTTGGTGTTACCTTTGTTGTTTCTCACTCTTCCTCTTCCCTTCTCCTCCACCTGTCTGACACTTTTTGCCCTTTCTGATGCATGTTTTCACAGAGGCACCACAAACTTTGCTAAGTGGCTCAGCTTTGGTCTATAGTGGGCCCATTGCTGAGCTGGCTGTGTCTGGCACATTGCAGTCCCTGACATCTACCCATACAGCCCCTGCAGCCTCCACTGCTACCAAAACGACCTTGCCATATACACCCAATACAAGAAGGAATAAACATAATGAGCTATGGCAATTTGAAAAATCCCATTTTCTCTAACACGCTAAATACAATGTCTCAAATTCAATATAATTTTCTTCAAAAGAAATAATTAAAGTTCTTAAAAGCAATGATAAGCATACAAAGTATCTTAGTTTCTAGTTTTGTTGCATAGGTATGTTGGTACTTACTCAGGTATGTATCCAAAGGGATACAGTTCTCCAAGTCATCTGTTGGAGACAAGAGCTCACAAATACTTTCAGCTGAGTGGCCTTCAGGGAATTTATTATGATCTCCACATTTCTTCAGTATTTCCACACAATCTGATCTTCAGATAAAGAAACAGAACTTCATGAACATTACTTGAAGAAAAAAGGTCTTGTATGGAAAAGATTTATTTCCACACTCTTCTCTTCCTCAAATCCATGACTTTCCCCTCCTGCCTCACAACAGAGGCATATATACGTATATATATATACACACACATATATACATATATATATATAAAAATACATATATACCTATATGTATACACTACATTTTACATAGAGGGGGAGAAACAAATTTGTGAGAGACAGGAACTATTGCTTACACTACTCTTCCTTTACTTTAGGCCTGGTGATCTTTATCTTCCATGGTACCATATGCATGTATCTTTCAAGACCAAGCATTTCCTTGATTTACCAATGTCTAATATGGGCTGAACTCTATCTCACTACATGCACTATTAACTGGTCTCTCTATTTTAAATAGCTCTAATATAATAATAATAAAAAATAAATTTAATAATAAATAACTTTATTTTTTTCAGACCTTTCTGTCAGCTGAAAATCACCAGCAGGTCCCAAAACTGAAAATGAGGAAAGGTTTTGTAGACACCACAGAAAGCCAAAAAAACCCCCAACAAATTAACTTTACAATGGAAGCATATACATCCATCTCATTAATGGGGAAGCGTATCCCGTTTACAGTGATGGAGAAGATGTTGAACAGGCTGCCCAGAGAGGTTGTGGAGCCTCCCACACTGGAGACATTCAAAACCCGCCTGGATGCCATCCTGTGCAATGTGCTGTAGGTGTCCCTGCTGTGGCAGGGGGGTTGGACTTAGATGATCTCCAGAGGTCCCTTCCAACCCTGACAATACTGTGATACTGTGAGATTCAAGCAATGGAAACTACACAAGCTCATATTTCTTCCGTGGTTGCCTTGCCACGTTTTCCTAATGTAAGTCAAACAGTCTTACAGTAGCTTTTTAGTTCTCATTAAAATCCTTAGCAGAACCTCTAAACTGTTTTTCCCCCCACAGTACTTACTTGCAGATAATACTTCCTCTAGATTTGCTGTGGCAAGGTTTAATCTGCAGTGAGCAGGCAATTGCCTTCCACATTTCTGGTTGGCATTTTTTAATATCAAGCACAGGAATATTTATAAATGGCATCTTAATACTTCCTTTTTCCCATAGTTTCATGTCATTCATGGCTCCCTGGTCTGACTGAGTATTGCAGCTCCTAAAAAGTTCTGTTGGTCTTAAAAGAAGAAGTTAAGATATGGCATGTATACAAGAAAAAGAAAACATCACACATTTTACCTTTCACTATAGGAATTCTACAACCTTAATATGGCTTGCTTTTTGTGGTATAAAGGAAATGAATCCCTTCAACAGTTAAGCAAGATCAAAATCAACTTGAATTCTGTCTTTAAGGAAAATAAACTCTTTAAGACTTAAGGCTGAAACTCCCTTCTCACCTCTACCTCTTAGATCAAATATAACTTATTTTTATTACCTGAAGACAGTTGACTTAAAAGCAAATATCTTAGATATACAGAATATCTGTGCAAATGTTTCCTGGTGAATCACTAATGCAAGTTGATTTATCTTTTATATTTGCCCAGGCTGCATCTATTACATACGTGATTCTACTACTCATGTACCATTCATGCCACTGTGTACTACTTCAAAGAAAAGCCAGAGATCTCTAATAACTAGCAAAATTTTAAATGTTTTTTTTGAAACTCAAACTATTTAATTTGTAACCTTGCAATTGCTAATTCAGACACCACTTTTAAATCATGCATTTTGTCCTATAGAGTATAAACCCACAGAAATATCTCTGAAAGAAAGGGAATTTTGAAAAAAAGTAACATGTAAATTTAACAATAATTTTTTCCTTATCTATAATACTCAACATTCCAGTAGTTCATGGCTTACTTGTCTATACAGTCAGACAGAGGAATATGCTGCTAATACATGATGACATTTTACAAGTTCATGGGTTAGCTTTTATTCTTGTAAGTTTTGTTACATCTGTTGCTAAATACATTTCCAAAAGTTTATTCTAAAGAAAAGCTATTTATTTTTAAATTATCTTAAAAAATATTTGCAGAAAGACAGCTACATACAATATTAAAATAAGCCTGAAAAACATTTTATTTTTTAAATCAAAGCACAGGAATTCCTTTATAAAATATTCAGTGTCTCTCTCCTACCTGTTATTAAAATTAGTGCAGTAAGTAAGATTTCTACAGCCCAGCTGACAAGGTTCTCGTACATCTGCTAAACAGGTCAACATGGAAACTTCAACTGCATTATACTCACAAAAGCGATCAAATTCTTGCCAGCTCTGTGAATTGCCCCAGCTCGTGCTATAAAGTTTAGTGCAGAGCTCTCTGGAAAAAAAAAAAAATAGACAAAGAAAATCAAACTAAAAGAACAGCAGTTGTTCAGATATAGCAGAACCTGTCGTTTCTTTGCTGATCACAACAGCCTACACTCACTGTAGACGATTGCATCAGTGTCCACAAAGTCTGCAAGAGTATCCAAATGCTGTGCTCAAAGCAAATAACCCCACTTCACTCTTTTCTAAGTTTTCAAGTTTTGCTTAAGAATGCTAGCAAATCTTTAATCTAGTAAGATTTAAAGACTTCAGAATATAAAACTGCAATATCCAATAAAAATGTAATAGCTGGAAACCTGAACTAACGACTTTGAGGTGAAAACTATCCCAGCTATTTTTACTTATAATAAATCTAGGTTGACATGATAATGAACAACTTCTAATCCCATCCTTCAACTTCAAATTACACCTTCTCCTACAGAAATGATTGGCAAGCAAAATACATTTCTTCTTTTGCCCTGATGTTTGAAACAGGTGTACTGTTTGTTGCTTGTGTTTGAGATGTTTCCTGGTTTCAGCAATACCCATGCCACTTCATCCACAGCAACATCCTACAAACTACAACTGTTCCCATCCCAACAGAAGGCATGGAACTTCACTGTACTATTACAGTCTACTGCATATTGAAAGCGGGAGGGTAAGATCCATTTTTAGAACTCATTGTCAAAGCAATTAACTAAAAGGTATTATACCAACTGCCCTATTCTACAATGTTCTAAGAAATAACATAACTCCAGGGCTCTACACTAAACTCATTATAAGATCCTGCTGCATTCAGGATCTGTTGTTTTGTTACTGGAAACTTTGATATAAAAGGAAGTAACAGCTCAAAAAAATCAATGTTTGCAAGTTATTTTGACATGTTGATGCATTTAAAATGCAATAATGACCTATTTTGAAAGTGGACAGATAAACACTCTAAAAATGCTACAATTACAATTTACAAGCATGCAACTATTTGCTGAATTTTTTTTTAAATATTGGAATAGTTAGTTCCATTATTTAATTATTAAATAACCTAAGTTATTTTTCATTGACAAAAATCTGAATAGCATCTAGTAATGAATACTGCTAAAGTTTTAACATGCAGCAAACAGGTACTTGAGAGTTTGCGCAGTTCATTATCCCCTTGGCTCCCTTTAGCATCTGATTAAGGCCTCTTCATCTTGTTGTAATATTGGCTATTACGACTACACGTAAGGTATAGGTTTCATTAACTTTGTGTATCTGTTATAATGAGCCAGTGCTAAAAGTGAGAAAAGAGAGATTCCTCTTATGGAACAGTATTTTTTGAGATACAAAGTAAATACTGGACAGAATGTGACTGACTACCTAAACCTGTGTTTTTCTAAGAATTCACAGAACTCTATTTGATGTACATAGCAGGATTCAGGCAAAGGCCTGATATGAGACAACTTCTGAAGCATTTTGACAATTGGAAATGAGAGTAGAGAGATACTGACCTACATGTGGAAGAATTTGCTTTAGAACAGCAATGGAGCTTAGCTCCATCAAGGCCTGTTGAAGGTGGAGGGTGCACAGTGACTCCTGGGTGAACAGATCTTGAACTCTCAAGAAAACATTGCCAAAGTGGATCCTGAGGGAGAGGCATTGTTTTACAGCCTTCTATAAGTCCATCAACAATTTCAAGCTCTGTTTTCATTGACATTAGAATTCTTTTACAAGCAGTCTGACACGCATAGTCTTCTGCTCTATCACAGCAATACAAACCTGTTAAAAAATTTAAAAATAGTTAATGATCAAGCCGACAACACCAACCAAGATGCATGACATAATAGCCCTCAGATAAAAAGTGCTATAAGGAGGCTTTTTTCCTGCCCAGGTAATCTCAAATAACATTGCTTCTTTTAAATGCAAACAGAATCAACTCTGGAAAAAAAAATACCAACACATGGAATTACGTAAATAAAAAAAACCAAAAAACCATACCTACAAAGAAAAGTTTTTATATAAATTCATATATTACAATTGTAATATAGAAATACATTAATACAAATTATACAATAGACTTACACAATAACACACTTTTTATATAAAGTGCATACAATCCTCAAACATTTTCAGTATTTTTTATAACTTTCAGTAAAGAAGGAATTTTTATACTTACTATCTGTAGGATTTCTCATTGGATATGACTGCGTATAGTTGTTCACACAGTGTATAAGCTGAGGGCTAATAGATGCACAGTAATTTTCAACTGCTTTAATTTGTGAAGGACCAGGAGAAGAATCTGTCCGAAAAATTGCTTGACAATATTCCCGACAGTTTGTATGATGACCTGCATAACTGCAACAGACTGACCCCACTGGGGAAACAAACAAAAGAAAATCTATGGGTTTCTACACAGAGAAATGAAGAAATGAGCATGTCTGTACCGCACAGAGTGATGCTCAAGGTGTTACTGTGAAAAAAAAAAAAAAAAAAAAAAGAAAAGAAGAAATGCTTGTATGCTCTATTAAAATAATCTCTATCTACAGAATGACTGGGAATATCTGTAACTAGCCAAATTACATTTGTTTGTTTGGCTAGAGAAAAAAACGTCGTAAAGCTATCCTGAACTCAATTTTAGGCTCAGCTGTTTTGTTCTTATTTAACAGAACCAGGCTTGTCCTATAATTGAATTATTAGACAAGCATTAATTGTAAACAAATACATATGAGAGTAGTATGCTAAAATTCATTCAAAAAAATAGATAGATGGTATCGTGATTCACCCATTTTTGTTATGTTACTAAATATACAGTTCTTGAGAAATACTTTTACTAGAACTACTTCTGAGACACTGATTTCTTTTCATTTTATATAGACAGACATCAGGCAACAAAACACACGGTGTAAGATTTCATCTGGGCATTTAATTTTGTTACTTAACACTCAAATGAACAAAGCAGAAGGAAAAAGAGCTTCTAAGCAATCACCAAAATAGGACAAAAACCCCAAATACAGATGCACAAATTAAAAACTGATATAAATTATATGAACAGCCCAATCCCCTTATCACTTGAGCAAGAAAATTTATGCATGTGTTTTGTTCTTCTATGGAACTGAATTCACATGATTTGTGTATATGTACACCCACAGAATTTCTTACATTTTAGAAAAAAAAAAGAATGATATGAGAGAAAATCAAAAAAGACAAACTATTCATTACATACTTACTTTCATTTCTGTTAATACAACTAAAGAGAGCATTCTGAAATCAAAACAAAAATAGTGTTACAAGCCATAAAACTTCAAAAAAAATTTTGTGTCCAGTAATTTCTTGTAATGAGCTAATAAATCTAACTTGTTATTATTTGTTCCAATTAGATTGGATTAAAACAAAAACACGATACAAAACCACCAAAAGTAGGAAATTAAAAGATATGGGTTCACTCAAGTTCTTTGTGCACTTATAGTAAAATACATAAACATTCAAGCAAGTAAATAGGAAGAACTTTCTAGACTAACTTAAAACCAGCATGCTATTATAGATGTCCCAATTTTTTTTTTATGACAATAATTTTAAAGACTATGTGAAAAAAAGAACCATGCACAGATGCACACACGCAAATAGAAAATCTCAACAAACTAACTCAACAACAATATACCTTAAAAACTAAAGCATGCTATAAACTCCCTCTAACTGCAGCCAAAAGGTAGAGCTGGGGGATATAGAACATGTTAAATCACAGAAGGGAAACACATACAATCTGCTGTTTTGTTTCAGAGGACTCTAATCCATAAAGCAATCATAGAATCATAGAATAGTTTGGGTTGGAAGGGACCTTTAAAGGTCATGTAGTCCAACCCCCCTGCAATAAGCAGGGACATCTTCAACTAGATCAGGTTGCTCAGAGCCCCGTCCAACCTGACCTTGAATGCTTCCAGGGCTGGTGCATCTACCACCTCTCTTGGCAACCTGTACCAGTGTTTCACCACCCTCATCATAAAAAAAATTCTTCCTTATACCCAGTCTGAATCTTCCCTCTTTTGATTTAAAACCATAACCCCTTGTCCTATTTCAACAAACCCTACTAAAAAGTCTGTCCCCATCTTTCTTCTAAGGCCCCTTTAAATATTGAAAGGCTGCAACAAGGTATTCCTGGAGCCTTCTCTTCTCCAGGCTGAACAGCCCCAACTCTCTCAGCCTGTCTTCATAGGAGAGGTGCTCCAGCCCTCTCATCAGCTTTGTGGCCCTCCTCTGGACCCACTCCAACAGGTCCATGTCTTTCCTGTGCTGAGGGCCCCAGAGCTGGATGCAGTCCTCAAGGTGGGGTCTCACCAGGGCAGAATACAGGGGCAGAATCACCTCCCTCAAGACTACTGAACTCTTGCCCAAAAGACCCACAGTCTTCTCCACACTGAAAAAGCACATTTCTTCTTAAAAATATAGATACCGCATATAAACTTTCCAGAACTCCGTCAAAAGATGAAGTCCTGAGGCTGAAATTCCAAAATGGTGCCAGTTATCAAAGACTTCAAAATTATATGATTGTGAAAGAGAAGAGAAATTTGAATCCCCTCCACACCTGACCTCCACACATCAGAACACAAGATTATAAGAAGTGATCAAATACACTAACATAGTGACAAAACACAATCCTCATCTTCATAAAGTTCCTCATCTCCTTTATTTCACCTATCCCCATCATGAAACAGATTTGTATTTTACACAGCATCTACAGAATAAAACAGAAACACCATCATACTGATCCATAAACATTATTGTGGGATTAAAATCTTGCTTCTGTAGAACAAAATATCAGATGTGCTACTACCTCTACATAAGAAAAGGAAGAGATCTCAAAATACAGACCTAACTTAAGATCAGTAGTTCACTAGATTCTTCACCTACATTACTTACTAGTATTTACTGCACTGCAGAGAAGTGGGTATCCCCCATAATCTTTGGAGTATTTTTGTGAAAATTTGTACTGCTGCAAACAGATGGAAGTGTTACATTTTTAAAGTGAAGAAAATACAAATGTGTTAGGAATCATCTTCATGTTTTTATTTTTCTTTTTGTCTTAGAGATTGTTTAGAGCACAGGAGTTTGTTTTTCAATTCATATTCTCTACTTGCTTTCTTCTCAGACATCATTTGAGTCAATTATTCTGTTTTGGCAGCATCCTTATTTTCCCCTCTACAGTCTAGGTAGGATTACAGAGAAAAGCAAAGTAAATATCAAAGTGATCAAATCTCCCAGTGGCTAACTCATAAAAATACCAGTAACTACAACATCTGCATTCTGAGTGTTTCCTCTCAAACAATTGCTCACGTTCTGTTCTGCTAAACAGGGATGGGTAAATACAGAATATAGCTCTGTTCACAGAAGCGGCACACACAGGCAGTCTCATTTTTACTATGCAACTTCAAGTATATAACCTACACTTTCTGCACCCTCTCCCTTACCTACACACCTTCAGAGGCATCTTAGATCCTGACACCACATCAGTAGATATTACAGAGCCCCAACAATTCACTGAAGCGCTAGTCCTTAAGCACATGAATTCCACTAGAGAACTGGAGAATTCTACAACCTGATTTTCCCTTGTTTAAATTTTTTTTTCCCTCATGGAAGTTCTGTAAGTACCCAAGTAAAACCATGATTCTTTTTTAAATGTTGTTTGTCTTTTTCATAGCCATCTTCATCCTCTTTTCTGTTGTTCATTTAAGAGGAAGCACTTCAGAACATAGATTGATTCTCTATGCGTTAATTAGCATTCAGATGAATTAGCAGTCCTGCATAGACAGTTCTGATGAAAATCTGAAGAGCCAAAAGAATTATTTACTGTACCAAAAGATGGAAGACTCACATTTTAACTTAGTTTTGTAAAGCTTCAAGCCTTGATGTTTCAGTTTGTATCATGCCATTAATGACTTTATTTTATGCTGTAATTTAAATCACAAGTTCCAGCTTGCCAGTTACTCTTTATGCCATGTAAATCATAGTGCCACAATCTTGTATTCTACAGTATTACAATTATATCATCTTTTGGATAATATATTTTTGGGTAGTGAAATATGTTAACAGTCAAACGCAAGATTTTAAAGAGGACAGTCCCAACATTGTAGTGAGCAGCATCACAATTTACAGTCAGAAATTAATATAAACCATGAGTAAACCATGGCAGATGTGGCACTGCAATAATTACGCTAAGAAAATGAACACTAATCTAACTTGAAAATGTAAGTTAGTTTTCCATGAACACCAGCTACTTACAATTTTAGTGGTCATGAATGAAAGCGCAAGTCTTTTGAGAACAACTCACACAAAAATTCAAAAGTCTGCCTTACATAAAACAACGTCCAAAACCTCACAAAGTAACAATAAAACCTCACAAAGTAACAATTCAGACATTTTATTTTCATTCTTCTAATATCCTCTACCAAATTTTAGATCTTTTCTCCCATAAGCACAGATTCTGCATAATTTCTCTGAGACTGAGGATGAATTTGCAGCAACGTTCCTCATCCCAGCAGCAAGTTTTCACCTGATTCACTTCAGATTTTCCCTCTTCACTACCCACAAAGCAAATCCTGTCATGCATTCATCTGTGTAACATGGATGAGGGACAAGAGAACTCATGGGAACAGAACACGCAGACAGAGTCACCATCCCACATCTGTAAAGAACAGATTTATACTGTTGCCTAAAGGCTCATGTCCATTTTTAGGGCACCATACATCCTTCTATATGGATCCCAGACATCGGTTATCACAAAGTCACTGTTTCAGTGTGGCCACCTTCTTTAGGACCCTCCATGTATGAAAAAAGAAACAACTGTCAGATAGAAATTGCCATACACAACACCACTCTGACCCAAACATGACTGCCTTCAGAGGCTGCTGAAATTAGATCTCTCCACAGGCACCCTGTATCAAGCACTGGAACATGGCATAACAAACCACCCAGGTAGAAAGCAACATTGTAACTTTATTAATTAATGCACTGGGACAGTAGAGGCTCCTGAAACGGCAGAAGTCTGTCTGTCATGGTTATACTTAAATACTTGATCATACTGTTAGCACAAACAATACTTAGAATCATAATGCAATGCTGCTATAAACTTGGCTAAAAATTGTCATGTTATTTAAAAGTTGAATGTTACAAAAAATTACTAAAAAGCAGTTCAGGGACAACAGCGTCACTGGCCCTGTTAGCTCAGATTGCAGTTTATAACTACACACAAAACAGAGAAGAATGTTGAGAAGATTATGGTGTCTATCAACATTCTTCCTCTAAAGAAGGCCTCAAGTTGAGACAAAATTATCTTCTTATAGCAATTTTACACACCAATTTTACACAGGCAGGATGCCCTAACCTTCTTTTTGTACTTTGAAAGTATAGTTCCATAGACTGCTGAATGACTGTAATAATGCTTGTATTTCTGTTAAGAGGAGGTGGTCTTACTTCTCTTTTCCACCTTGTTTTCAGCTCTTCTCTCCCTGTTCCCAGTTGTATAGTCTTATGTATGCCTTTACACCAGCTCTGGCACTAATCATCTCATGACCTGATTTTTCTCAGTAGCCCTGCTGAAAACTTCTTTTTCTCATCTCCTAGGATTTTAAATCAGCGATTTCAACAGGTATAATACTGTTAGAATAGAAGAGTCTTTTAGATGTCATCTTTCAGATATTTCATGAAACTGTAGTGCCTGTAGCCACCACAGAATACAGTGCTCTTTGTGTAGATCTGGATAATTGTTCAGTTTCCCAGAAAGTACAGGTACACATGCAGGGAGTGTAGTTATAGACATGAGAGAATCTTAAAAAAAATTAAACTAGTATGTAGTCACCTGCTCATGAATAACAGCATTAGACAGTCAGTCTGATCTGAATTACTAACCATAACTTCATTACAGAACAGCGGGTTAATGTCCATCCCTAGTAAAGTAGCACTCATATTTAAGAAATCAGCAGCTTTTCTGCCCCCTCAAGCTTCCTTCTGAATCTGCTAAGGAACTGTCAGAAGAGAAAGACAGAGAAAACAAAGCAAAGCAAAACAAAACCAGAAAAAAAAACCCACAAAAGACCAAAAGAGCAGAAAATTATGTTCTCTTTTAAAGGAAGAACTAAGTCATCAAGATCTGGGAAAATGAGGATAAAAAGGCAATACTGTGTACACACACAGAGTCGGATACTTTTCATTTCATTCACACCATTTCATTCATACCATTTTCAACTTGCGAATAAACTATTAAGTGAACAAAGATAGCAATATTGAAATTTATAAAACAGAAACATAATGATGTGTTTTACTTGTGCATTAATCTCATCTTTCAGAGTTTTCTTTTTTTAAAACCAAATGTTGCTGAAACTGTCAATTAAAGCCAGTAAGACGATAAGCAGAAGGAAAGGAAAGTGACAGGCAGCCACAGGCAACACAACCGCGTATGCCTTAAAGAAAACAGTCTCAAAGATCTTTTGGTGTTATGGAAATTGAAAAAGGCAACTGAAGTTTATCCAGCAGAGAACATTGTCCAGTCTTCCTCACCAGAAGCTCTTTGAAGGAAGATTTTAGCCAGTACTGCAGGACCTAACTGGTTTCGCTCTTTTTGGAGCTCATCAGCTGCAGGTAACGGCTCAAAAAACAAAATGCATGCACACAAGCACAAATAGAGCAGAACATTTTTCTAAAGGAAGACACCTTCTTCATTGTAAGGCATGCTTTTATATTATAAGCGCATTTTTTCTAAATGGTTGCCTCTTGAGTCTTGAATGAAAAGTGACAGTGAAGCTGTTCTTTCACACTAGAAATTAACAGTATTTTGCTAAAAATCAAAGATTATTTTCCTCCCTAAAAATTATCATGGTATCTGTATTCTACTAACTCTGGCAGAAAAATAAGTTTAGTACTGTTGTCTTGGGCAACACAACCATGTTAAATATTTGAATATAGATCCTACCCAATTAAGGCCATCTTAATTTAGAAGTATTACCTACAGTTAAAAAATACACTAGGAAACAAAATGTTTCAACTCTATGAGAACAGCAATGAAAGTCCTGTTAACCTCTCCTTGACTTCATTTAGTCTTTGAATTAATCAACAGAAGATAAAGTCAGAAGGTAACATACTAAGGTTTAGTGGAGTCAGCTGAAGTTTCAAATGATGGTGCACATCTGTTAAGAACTTTAAAAGCTGCAGTAACTAAGAAGTAAGGCAAAGATTTTCATAAATCACGTAAACCAGTAAAGAACACTTGCATAGTAAGGTAGAACAAAATCACTGGAACTTAAATTTCAGCAAGACCATTGAGTGTTCTATGAACCTTCTTTGAAAAGTAGAGAATAGAGACAAAAAACACCAGAAGATACGATGACAATAATATTAGCTACAATGTCTAGTATGGTCAGGGTCCACCCTGAATTTGTTAAGTAGTATTTCCAGAGGCCACACACAGCCATGTGCCTTAGGACTTCATTAAAACTGTTTTGGAACCTTTTCCTAAATGATGTCCTAAACAGCTCCTTGAGTTATGATCTATTGTGTCTCTGAGTAATCCGCACAAACAATTAGGTAATAGCTAAAAACTGCCTGACTGCATTTTGCAGAAGGGGTAATTAGTAGTCAGTGCTCACTAAAACCTCAACATAAAGAAGGATCATATGAGCTTAGAAGATAAAGCAAGCCAATACTGTAGCACAGTGAATACTTTTCTGAATCCCTACTACAACACTGGAAACTGCAGGCACTGCATTTGAAGGTGCGGTATTTAAAAACTGTAAGAAAACAAAGTCAGATTAAGCTAAATAGCGCTCAAATCTATGAGAGCAAAAATACCTTTAAACAGTCCAAGGACATCAAGTGTTTACTACTGTGTGTCAAAAATAGTTTTAAGAGCAGAAGCTAAATAACTGGCAACATTTCCAATTATATTTTGACCGCGTGGCAGATGTTAATAGTGCTCAGCTGCAGCAAAGCTCTCATAATGCCAATTAAGTAGAGAAGTTTGAATGTCTTATTTAATACACATGAAATAAGAACTGGAGTTCTTAATGTGCAGGGAGGTGAACTCACAGTATGGAGTGTAGAGACTCAAGAGCTGCAGTCTAGTGGAAATTTTAGTACTAACCTTTCCATGCACAGAAGAAAGAAAAGTGATCTTAAACACAATAATAAAGCCTTTACAGCTTATTTTAAGCTTTATAAACTATTTTCAGTTACTCTTCCAAGCATGCATTCCATGCGGTCTTTTATTAAAAAAAAAAAAAAAAAGAACCTCAACTTTACACAAAATTTTAAAAAATAGAAAAATCAGAAAATCCTACATAAAATCCATACAGTCTCCACTTCCTTCTTCTTCTTCGACTATTACCTACCTTCTTTTTAGAGGAAGATGAACAGGATAGCAGAAAGCTGGAAGAAGTAGTGAAAGATAAAAGAGTTGAGATGCATAGAACTAGAGAAAAAAATGAAGATGACAAAATGAGTATCTGAGAAGCAGAAGATGGGAAAAAGGACTACCACAATAAAATCTTTCAAAAAAAAAGGCAAATAAAAGTACATTTTGGTAACACTCAAAAATACTCAGCAAGCTGTGTTAAATTTTTTAATTTCTGCAATGCTACTTGAAAATAAAATATGCTCAATAGGACACGCAGTCTTCAATGCACTGATCAAAACTGAATAGTTTATTACAACACGATTCATTTCTAAAATGTGTAAAAACTCCAAATTAGAAGAATCACAAGCTTAACAAATATTTACAATAAAAGTAACCCAGGAACAGATCAGCAGAAAAAGCATCTTCAATTAATCTTGTGAAAAGCTAGCACATCAATGTTAAAGTGATTCTGCTACTGTACAACCTGAGACTCCGCTTAGCAACTTCAAACTTTGTGACAACTCCTGCTTGGAGTTTGCTTTTTTTTCCACTGCTCTGAACCCTATGCCCTACTCTTGAAGACTTACCTCATTCTTCATGATCACTAACTTAGTGGGAAGCTGAAGGGGAACTCATGAAGTTGCTTCCCTAATCTTAAAAGATTACAGAAAAGTACTATGCACAGTTCAATCAACTATTGCAAGAAGCTTATGAAAATCCTCCGGGAAACCCTTAT
Organism: Pluvialis apricaria; assembly: GCA_017639485.1. Taxonomy (NCBI): domain Eukaryota; kingdom Metazoa; phylum Chordata; class Aves; order Charadriiformes; family Charadriidae; genus Pluvialis; species Pluvialis apricaria. The sequence goes on from CM030008.1 coordinate 59,096,306, forward strand.
GTGAATATATAAGCAAGCTATGAAAGTCGGTAAGCTATAAGAGTGTTTACACAAATGGAATTATACTTTTATATTCTTAATTCAGCTAATTTTTACTTACATGTCATGTACTTATACATTCAATATGTCACTAACAGACTTGAGAGCTGATGAACAAGCGCTATAATCTATATTGTAAACTAATTCTCAAATTGGATCCTTATTTTTAGTGAATGAAGTATGAAGTCTTAAACACAAAGGCAAATATGAATGACATTGCATTTATGTGATTCACAGGCTGTTTCTGATCTTACATCGCCTCTTTCAGTTTTAATTAGCCACTCCCTTCCCATTTATGGTTTCTTCCCCAGCCAACTCAACTGAGTACCAAGTATGGTACTGGTCACAGACACAGAAGCTACTTACAGACTACAGAGGGAGCAGGACACATTCACCAAGGCACCAAGAACAAATTTTTTTAAGAAAAGGAGAAAGAATGACTAGGGCATGAAAAAGTGCAGGTTCCCTCCAGAAGTATTTTTTTTTAATCTCCCATCTTAGGCAAAACTTCCTTGAATTTTATATAACCAATGGATCTCTTGAGAGCACTGTAAGTACTATTTTTCATGAGTACCTGTAAGCCTAGATACATAGGAAAACCCATTGTCATACAAAATTCTGTAATAACTGAAGATCTACCCCATCAGATACTTAATTTCTATCCCTAACACAATAGCTGTATCTACTGCTCCTACTGCTCATTAAAAAGTTCTCTTTTCTTCTTCACCAACCAGAAGACTGATTCCTTCTTCCATCATTTTTTCTCCCTCTACTTCTCTTTCAGTGTTGCACACACAGAAAGAGTTAAGGTTTCCTAGACACTATCAGCAAGACTACTCTTGAATAAGAGTTAGGGACCCACTTTCCAAAATTCCAGATAAAAACTGGAAAAAGAAGAACTAGGGAAAGTACATGACTATCACCATTTTGTAGACATTCTTTAATCTCTTACCTTTCCTCTCCCGTTCTTCAACCCATATTGGCCAACATCCTACAGCAATGCAGGAATCCAGAAAAAAAGAAGGAAACAGACCAGCATAACAGAGGAGAAGCTTACAGACGTTGACAGTATAGCATATCATAGCATGAGAGGAGACAGAACTACTTCAAACAAAAATTCATTTTTAAGAGAACAAGCTATGCTAACTTCAACAGTGAAGAGTCCAGGAAAATACTCTGTAGATTAGATAGACAGATAAACCGACCAAAGGGGGGAAAAAGGAATTTAATGTTTCCTGGAAAAACAGGAAACCTCCTACACTTCTACCTAAATCAAGAGAACAGAGAATTGTCTGATATCCTGAACTGTTGATTATGAGCAGAATTTATGCAGGACTACCTAATTCAGGGCAGAAGGAAATGAGATGAAAGGGGGGAGGAGGAATCTGGCTTTTAATTAAGCAGCAGATTGAAAGAAAAAAGTCCTAGCAGAACAGCAATTCTACAAACTGTGTTAAATAGAATATAGGTAAAGGCAGATTTCTGAAAATATCCTAATGATTACTTCTATGAGCAGAACCACAAAAATAACTACAAGCATTCATAGTTTCACTGAAGTTACAAAAAAATTATTCATTTGGAATGATTTACATGAGGATAGGATACTTAAAAAGTTATTCTTTTGGGAGTGTAATTCTTTAGGTCACTTTTAAGCTGACTCTCCTACTATAGAAGCCAAAATGTTTCTGACAGAATGAATGCTCACAATGAACGCTGTCTTTCATCAGAACTCCAATGAAACGAACTTTCTTGGAATCCATATCTCCATTTTGCAAGGTACATCTTTTTCATTCAGATGAAGATATATGCAAGTCTAAAAAATGACAAGCCCTTTTTATAGAAAATAATTGTACAAAAACTGTAGAGAGAGGTAATTTACAGTTCGATGAAAATGAGTATATCCAGAAATAAGACTATAAGACTGGACTTTCCCTCTTCTACAGGATACTTTTTACAGAACTTCTAAAATATTTATAAAATAGTTGATTTTTAATAAGATATATCCATACACATATACACATACCTCATATTCCTTCCTGCAGACCTTTAAAACATCATTCTTTGCAGAAGCCTGAAAGACAGATAAATTTCTCTATTTGTAGTAGAAAATAATAAAATCATGTTGCAAAATAAAGATGATTCTACCTTTATATTAACTGTGATAGCCATGTATTTATGGTTTATTTAAATGTTCCTTTTTAAGGACCTAAAGAATCCATGTAAAGCTTTAAGAAAAAAAAGCAGAAACTGTGACTGTCAATACTACATTTAATTAAAAACCAAAACTTCGTATTTCTGCACCAAGTTAGTTGATACCGAAAGCACACAAATCAACTTTGGTTTTGTGAAAGGTTTAGCAGATAGAGCAGAATACAGGAAACATTTAGGAAATGAAAGAACTTGAGCATAAAAACGTTCCCATTTTGCATGCTCAGTACCACTTATGTGCCGCTGTCCCTTCTCCTCCCTCTTGTATGTACAGTCTTATGGTTCCTATTGTCAAACTGAGTTGCAGACATTCTCCCTTCAAACTGCAGATCAGTTTCTTCTGTAGAGTAACTATTGCTCCCTTTTCATTTGATAGATATTCAAGATTATTATTACTACTAACATTAGTTATTTCCCCCTCCAGTAATTTAAAATGACAGGGTAAGTCTGACCTTGGACCTATCACATCACCTACTTCAAAATGCCTCAAAAACCCCCTCAAGTTTCAAGAATCAAAATTAAAATCCAAATATTTCCCATTATCCCTAATGTTTGGCAAGTATCTGTATTCTAGTTTAAATTAAAATCATATGAAACGTATCAACCAGAGTCAGCTAAAGTACAAAATATAGCCAAGATTCTGAAACAGTAGAGTCTGCAATCAAACAATACAACATCTGTATTGTGAAAATAATGAGAAACGATATAACAATCATAAGATTAAAGTAACAGAATTTCATAGGACGCTGCAATAAATGGAATTGTTTTTATCAGTTCTGAAAACAAACATTAGGATAAATTTGAAAACTTTCCTGAGAAATATATTTGGGAACACATGTATCTTCTTTTCAGAACATCACAAGTACCCAGTTTGTTTTGTTTCTGATCAGTTCAGTACTCACCTCTTTTCCACACTACTCAGTTTGTGCGTTTACTGCTCATCTCTTGTCAAATAGTTTAAACTCTATGCTTTTGAGTGAAGGCAGCATCTTTTTTTTTTTTGCATGACAGCAATTTGCAGTAGGCTGCTGGTCAAGATTAAGACTACATAGGTAACATGCAAGATACAAGGCTCTACAGAGGGATCTGGACAGGCTGGATTGATGGGCCGAGGCCAGTGGTGTGAGGTTCAACAAGGCCAAGTGCCGGGTCCTGCACTTGGGTCACAACAACCCCATGCAACTCTATAGGCTTGGGGAAGCATGGCTGGAAAACTGCCCAGTGGAAAAGGCCCTTGGGGTTTTGGTTGACAGCCGGCTGAATATCAGCCAGCAGTGTTCCCAGGTGGCCAAGGCAGCCAGTAGCATCCTGGCTTGTATCAGAAACAGTGTGGTCAGCAGGACAATCACTAAGGAAGTGATTGTCCCACTGTACTCAGCACTCATGAGGCCACACTTCAAATACTGTATTCAGTTTTGGGCCCCTCACTGCAAGAAAGACACTGAGGTGCTGGAGTGTGCCCGAAGAAGTATAGCAAAACTGGTGAAGGGTCTTATGAGGAAGGAGCAGCTGAGGGTTGTTTAAGCCTGGAGAAAAGGAGGCTCAGGGGAGACCTTATCACTCTCTACAGTTACCTGAAAGGAGTCTGGGTGTCTGTCTCTTCTCCCAAGTCACAAGCGACAGGACAAGAGGAAATGGCCTCAAGTTGTGCCACGGGAGGTTTAGATTGGATATTAGGAAAAATTTCTTCACCAAAAGGGTTGACAAGCATTGGAAAAGGCTTCCCAGGGCAGTAGTTGAGTCACCATCCCTGGAAGTATTTAAAAGACATGTAGACTGAGTGCTGAGGGACATGGTTTAGCGGTAACTTGGCAGTGCTAGGGTAACGGTTGGACTCAATGACCTTAAAGGTCTTTTCCAATCCAAATGATTCCATGATTCTATACTACAGTGAATATTAAGAACATCTGTGCTCCAGAACTGAGTTACAAGGATGATGATAAATAATTATATGCTTTTTTGACTCTGGAGATGTTTTTAAGGCATATATTTAGGGGAAAAAAATAATCACAAAATGCTTCACAGATTTTTAATAAAAAAAGTCATTGCTAAATTTATGTATTATGCTTAAAATTGTCACTTGACAAAAATAGCGATACAGTAACACTAAACCCAATTTTCTTCCATTTGCTGAATAAAAACATCTTTGAAGAGGCATAAAAATCTATTTGGGGCTTTGACTACAATGTTGCATCTCTAAACATTACACTGCAAAAAAAGAGAGCTGAGAAACAGCCACACGTTGCCTTCCACTCAACATTATTTTAAAATAACAATTTTCATGTGAGATTGTGACAAAAAAAAAAAAAAAATCATGAAATTAAGTTTAGCATAATCAAAGAGAGCTTCAGAATCCTTATGGATTCAGTCAACAAATTACTATGATGTAACAAACGAGCACATCAGCAATAATCATGTGCCTACTGTTTGCAAAGCAACAGTGGATTAGCTCCATTTGCCAAACGCAGTGGTGCTAGGACATGCCTGGCAGCCAGCTCACTAGCTCTCACACTGGAACTTCTGATGTGTCAAAGTTATAAAACCAGTAAGACTTCATTTTAACTGTATCTTCATTACTGAGCAATTAAATGTGGCATCAGAATGTACAAAAAAGGCACAGCTAACCCTAAGGTCTTAAAATTTCTTCTTCAGGCTCATCAAGTCATAGCTGGCAGCCTAGTCCTACAGTGCAGCTGAAATTACATATCCAAACCCAACGCTTTTTTTTAACTAGGTTTTCATCTCAGTAGACTTGAACTTTCACTTTTTTACCAAAAATTCTCTTTAAAAACATAAATTCTTTGGTTTGATTTTTGGAATTTGGCTGCTGCCATTTATCACCAGTGGTATTTCCTGGGAAGTATCTAGTCATATTTTGCAATTTAAAAAAGTGTTTATGTGAGAATTTAATTTTGATGTAAAAAATGCATTAAGCCTGAAGTTCATAAACAGTAATACATAAATCAATACAACACAGCATTATTTGAGATTAACCACATAAAACCAATTAGAAAGCCTTACCTGTTTACATGCTTGCCGACATTCCACAGCAATAGCTAGCTCACAGCAACCTAAACCAACCCACCCGTCAGACTTCTTCAAAACTCCTTTGAAAATAAGATTACAGTAGGTATTACAGTAGAAAAAGAAACTATGCCATCATTTTCCCTTCCCTCCCCATGAGTCAGTTACTCTTCAAATTTGATAATCCTGTTCTCATTCAAGAAGCCTATTTACAGATTACATTTTTATTGGAATTTTTGAAGTCATTCCAAACTAACTTTAAGCAAGAAGAGAGCAATTCTGTGCCTTAATAAATGCTGAACTTGGCAATTATGAAGTACCTTCTATACACTGAGTTTAAAGATGCTTTATGCAAAATATTTTATATGTTCACTGGAAGTATCAGAGTTTGAGAATTCGATTTATCTAATATGAAATATATGACAACAGAAACCAACAGGAAAAAAAACTAATTAAAATTAACAATGTTAGCTCCTGCAGACGTCCTCTTGTTGGTTTCAATACCATATTTTTCTATCAACTTCATTAATTCAGAATATGTTTTTTACTTTTTCTTCAAGCTTCCTGTACTGGTTTTGGTTGGGATGGAGTCAAATTTCTTCACAGTAGCTGGCACTCGGCTATGTTTTGGATTTGTGATGACAACAGTGCTGATGACACAGGGATGTTTTAGTTATTGCTGAGCAGTACTTACTCAGGGTCAAGGCCTTTTCTGCTTCTCACACCACTCCACCAGTGACTAGGCTGGTGGTGCACAAGGAGCTGGGAAGGGACACAGTGGTGACAGCTGACCCCAACTGACCACAGGGATATCCCAGACCATATGACATCATGGTCAGTAATAAAACTGGGGGTGCAGGTTGGCAGGGCCTGCCATTGCCTGGGACTGGGGGCATTGGTTGGTAGTGAGGAATTGTTTTCTTCTGCATAATTTGTTCCCCCCCCCCCCCCCCCCCCCTTTCTTTTTGTTGTTTTTTTTTTTTCCTTCCATTTTTTAATTCTTAAACTGTCTTTATCTCAACCCATGGGTTTTCTTATTTTTAACCATCTGATTCTGCCCCTCCTATCCCATTGGCAGGGGAGTGAGCAAGTGGCTGTGTGGTGATTAGCTGCCTACCAGGATTAAACTATGACACTTCCTCTGTAGTTTATCCCCCTGCAATAACATGGTTTCATATCCAGAATTATCTTCACTAAAAGTTTCCCCTCTCCCCGTCTCTCTTTTTCCATTTATTTCACTATCCCCATTATCCTCATTTCTTATCATAAAGTTACATAGGAAAGCAAAATGCTGCATAAGTTGTTTCATCCTCTTAATCTATTCACAAATATAGATCTTCTGATGTTTTCAAGACACCAGAAATCAAATAAAAGAAGAATGCATGCCTGTATCTATTTCTCACATAACAGAAACAATTAAAGGGAAGGTTTAACTGATGCTGCTGCCCAGCAGCTGTGGCAAATTTGTTACACACTTTTTTTTTAGGGTGGGGAGTGGAATTATTTAGCTCAAAGGAGCCACTCATTTTTGTTATGAATATTTTAAAAATAAAGCACTATTTTAGGACATGCAAAAATTAAATTCTTTATGTAGAAATAAAAAGTACGAAGTAAAAGAATTAACCACTTGATTACAAAAATTGGTCTTAAGCCTTGCAGAAATGCCTATTCAGAAAAGTCACATGGAATGTCCAAGCTTTAAAAAAAGGGAAGTGAAAGAGCTAGGAGTGAGACCAGTGAGCTAACGCTCATTCAAATGCTAAGAAAATACTGGGGAAAAAAGCTATTAAAAATCATTGCAATAAATGGAAAACAGTCACCAGTAGGTATGTATCATGAACAAAATTGCCTATAAAATACATTTTGTAAGCTTTAAAAACCATAGGTGGCATAGAAAGTCTTACCAGTATCAGTCTTTCATGACATTCTGACGGGCAAATTAAGAAAACACACTAATGGTAAATTTATTAAGATGGAGCAAAATCTTTAGCTAAACTAACATATTTTTCCAGCAAATTAAAATATTAATTACTTTTATTAAAATGCAAATTAAAACCTTAATGCTCAACACAAGCAAGGTAGCAGGATTGCATAGCAGCTGGAGGGAGCAGACAAGCAAAGATGAAGAACGGCTTTTGGTTGCAGCCTGCATTCTGTCAGTTTGAAGTGGCCGTGCACCATCTGAATGGTCCAGACCTTCTGGAAGCACTGCAGGACACTGATTTACCAGTCTTTTTGGAGATTGTCCAAATCCTTTTCACATCTATTCAGATTATTGGTTCACCTTTCCAATTCAAAGTAGTTCAAAGCAGCTTTTCAGGCCGCAAACAACTTCAATTTCAGCGCACCTTCCCCTTCCATAACTGGGGTACAGAATTAGTGTTTCAGAGGCTGAGCATCTTTTTGAAAGGGTTAAAGAGATGGCTACTGTGCACATATCAGTAGTTTGTAATCAATGTTCAAAAAGTCAGGATTTGATGCATTGTTTTAAACTAATTCCAAAAGTAAATGCATGTCTACACGGAAGTAATGCACACATGTTTAACTACCTATACAGTTAATTGCCAAATCAACTACCCACTACGTCTTATTTTAGGCCAAAAAATTATGTAGCAGTTGTTTCTGCATAGCTCTCATATGTGGAGCTATACACAGACTCCTTTCAATCAAAATAGTAATGTTACATAGAATATTTATTAGTAGGATTGATATTGCAAGGTACAAGCAATCTAAAAAATGTAAAAGAAATATAACATGCAATATGAAAACAAGATTCCCAGAAATCTCTGCTACAATAACCAGCTATATCCAAGAGAAACACATGATAAATACAGCTGTACAGCTTTAGGGGCAATGTCACCACTGAACAGTCACTAGTGAATCACCACTGAATAATCAAGCAGCCATATTTTGTGCAATGCGGAGCCTGTGGTTTTCAGACATACTTTTACTGTAACTAAACTGTGCTAAAAGAATGAAGCAAGCTACAAATACATGCCAAATTAAGAATGCTGATAAGTTTCAGCCATAGTTAGTATTTTCTTGGCAACTGGACCACTCCCCAGAATATTTACGAGTAGCAGACAAGTTTGCAGAGGAAAAAAAGGTTGATGTCACATCTTCAAAAAACATTGAAATGCAATTTTAATACAGCAACTTAATTATTTTTGTAGTCAAGGTAATTAAAATGCATGCATTTCTAGATGAAAATATGCATTCCGTGCACAATTAATTGACAGGAGTCCATAGTTCTGACTATTCACCTAATTAACTGATAGAAGTACAATACAGATCCTTGAACTATAAAAAATAAAAGATCATCCCCTTGCATAACACAGGCTCTTGTCCCACATCTTGTCCAAAAAGTTTCCAAAAGCCACATCACATTAGTGAAATGACTTACAACACACGCACATTTTTCTTCCTTATTACAAACATTTTACTGCAGTCTCCACAAGAGTATTGAAGTCAGAAACAGAAGCAAAAAGCTGCATAAACATGAAAAATTAGAATCTCATCTCTGATACATGTATTTTGTGATGACAGAAACATTATACATTCTGAAAACATCTGAGAAATGCTGTATCACCGTGACCCCGGGGAAACTGCGGAGGAAAACAAAAAGGAAGATGGAAAAAGAAGAAAGTGAAAAACAAGTAGGCTTCTCATGTTTAAGTGTCGCATGTGTCAAGAAGGGTGCGAGAAAGCCCATGTCAGAATAATTTTGTTGTCTCTTTGAAGTCTTCTACAGTCTGCTCACATAAAATGATAAAGCTTAAAATCAGAACATAGTTGTCATTTGGAATTACAGGTTGCTGGGTTTGCTCTCTCCCTCCCTGCCCCCTCAGCTGAGGGTCCCTCTATCATCTTTTATAAGCAGTACCTTGAACAGTATCATGGTCATAAAGAAACTTTAGTTTCCTAGACAAGTCCCAAAAAATAATACATGTTCTATAGGGCTACTGGATTTAATAAACAACCATCGACAAACTAACGATATTTGCCTTCAGAAAACATGGAAACACAATTCTCTGTCAGAGAATACTTGCATTCCTGAACACCTAGTCTTAAGTATTTAAGGCTTACAACACTGTCTTGGCAAGGGTAATAAAACATGACTTACAGTGTTGTTTGTGAGGATGAGCCATAAAAAAGTTAATAGAACTTATATAGAACTTATAGTTAATAGATGAATTTAAGGAAGTGGAAACAAATGTGAAAAAGCTCAAATGGTAGCTGTGAGAATATTAACATTTTAAGGTAACTATTGTGATGAAGCTACTGGTAAATCAGAGAATTTCAAAATTTTAACACAGATCAGTAATATCAAGTTGCTGTGGGGAAGGAATGGAACAGAAGAAAACACAAACCATAGCAAAAATACCCAAAGGATACATAAAGCAGCAAATTATAAGGCAGAGTCCCAAATTATTTAGTATATATGTTGTGTATGAGAGGATGCCATTGAAACCCATATGTAAAACAGGTTTCCACCTGCATTCTTAACTAAACTGCCAGGCATATCATACAGCTGTTAAGAAAGAAAATAATTATCAAAGTCATCTGTTTATCCAGTCAATATTCTGCAACTGTCCATGACAATGCTGATGTTGGGAGGGCTGTATACTGTTTCAACATAGTGTCTGTGTCCGTCTGTGTCCATCTGTGTATGTGTGTGTGAAAACTTTCTGGATGCTGTACTATGAAAAATCAGAGATGCTGATCCAGTCAAAACTCAGTTTGTGGGCCCATTCTAAACTCAGTTATGAAATACTTTCTGTACTGAGGGTTGTCAAAGGGAAGAAAAATCAGAAAGAAAACAACAGAATCACTGAGGTTGGAAGGAACCTCTGGAGGTTATTTAGTCCAACCTCCCTGCTCACAGCAAGGTCAGCTAGAGCAGACTGCCCACGACCGTGCCCAGTAAGGTTTTGAATACCTCCACAGATGGAGACTCCAAAACCTCTCTGGGCAACCTCTTCCACTGTTCAATCATCCTTACAGTAAAAAAGTTTTTTTTTTACGTTTCAGTGGAAATTACCCTTGTTCAATCTGTGCTCACTGCGTCTTGTCCTGCTACTGGATACCACTGAGAAGAGCATAGCTCCATCTTCTTTACACACTTCCATCAGATAATTATAAATATTGATCATAGAATGGTTAGAGTTGGAAGAAACCTTAAAGATCACCTAGTTCCAAGCCCCCTGCCATAGCCAGGGACACCTTCCACTAGACTGGATTACCGAATGCCCTATCCAACCTGGTCTTGAGCACTTCCAGGGATCCACAACTTCTCTGAGCAACCTCTTCCAGTGTCTCACCACTCTCAGAGTAAAGAATGTCTTCCTAATATCTAGCCTTAATCAACCCTCTTTCAGTTTAAAATCATTATCCCTCGTCCTATCACTATAACCCCCTGACAAAGAGTCCCTCTCCATCTTTCCTGTAGGCCCCATTTAAGTACTGAAAGGCCACTGTAAAGTCTCCCTGGAACCTTCTCTTCGCAACAAGCTCTGCTAAAAAGTCAGTCCCCATCTTCCTTATAAGGCCCCTTTAAATATTGAAAAGTTGCAATAAAGTGTCCCCGGAGCCTTCTCTTCTCCAGGCTGAACAACCCCAACTCCCTCAGCCTGTCTTTAGAGCAAAGGTGCTTCAACCCCCTCATCAGCTCTGTGGCCCTCCTCTGGACTCACTCAAACAGGTTCATGTCCATGTCCAGGGCCCCAGAACTGGATGCAGTACTCCAGGTGGGGTGACACAAGAGCAGAATAGAGGGACAGAATCACCTCCCTTGAGGTGATGTTGGTAAGGTCCACCCTCCTCAGCTTTCTCTTCTTGATAACGGTAAGCAATCCCAGCTCTCTCAGTCTGTCCTCATATACGTTCCAGTCCCTTAATCATCTTAAAGTGGCTCTTTGCTGGACTTGCTCCAGTGTGTTCATATCTTTCTCTTACCGAGATGCCCAGAACTGAACATGGTATGCCTGATGTGGTCTCAGCAATGTTGAGGAGAGGGGAAGGATCACTTCGCTTGATCTGCTGGCAACACTCTCCCTAATGCAGCCTGGGTGCTGTTGGCCTTCTTTGCTACAAGGGCACGTTACTGGATCACATTCCACTTGCTGTCCATAAAGCTTTGTTTCTACAAAGCTGCTTTCCAGATGGTCAGCCTCCTGTGTGCACAAGGAACAAGAGGCCTTCACCAGGTACAGGACTTTGCATTTCCATTTTTGGAACTTCATGGAGTTCCTGTCTGCCTATTTCTCTGGCTTGTCAACATCCCCCTGAATGGCAGCACAAGTACCTGGTCGAGCAACATCTCCTCCCAGTTTTGTATCATCTGCAAATACACTGAAGGTACACTTGTGGGATACTAGCCTCCAGCTAGACTCTGTGCCACTGATCACAAACCTTTGAGTTGAGAACAGCAGTTCAGCCAGTTTTCAATCCACCTCCACTGTCCACTTATCCAGCCCACATTTCATCAGTTTGTCTCTAAGGATGTTAAACAGTGCTGAAAGCCTTACTAAAGTTGAGATAGACTACATCCACTGCTCCACCCTCCTCTAACAAACCAGTCATCTCATCATAGAGGGTTATCAGGTTGGTTACGCACTATTTCCCCTTCATAAATCCATGCTGACTATAACCAATCACCTTCTAGTCCTTGATGTGTTTGGAAATGGTTCACAGAAAAATCTGCTCCATTACCTTCCCAGGGTGTGAGGTAAGACTGACCAGCCTGTAGTTCCCCAGGTCTTCCTTGCCCCTTTCTAGAGGCAGGATTGACATTTGCTTTTTTCCAGTCCTCAGCATCCTCTCTCAAAAGCCATGACCTTTCAAAGATTACTGAGAGTGACGCTGCAATGACATTAGCCAACTCCCTCGGCACTCGTAAGGGTATCCACCACGTCCCACAGACTTGTGTTCAGTTTGCTTAACTGAGATTCAATGAAGATTATGTATTGTCTCCAACTTAAAATTTACCAGGTTTTAGATCAGACAGAAGCACTGCAACTCCAAAAGATATCATTGGTTAAGCAAAACTAGCAAAATATAAGATGGTAAATCTCTTTGCGTGCACTGGAACCAACAGTTTGCCTTTGAAGAAGGGGGGGGGGGTGGTGGTGGGGGAAGTCTGAGCAGATGCTATAAAACTGTTACAGCCTCCTCTTTCCTCACTAACACTTTTTCAACCATAGCACGCTAATTTAACTCAAATTCTTTTACAAATGATATATGATACAATAGTACTAGTTAAGTCCAATTTCACCTATTTTTGATCTCTTCTTTTAACACAACAGTCCTGTCTTGTGATTTATGCTTTAACTTTCTAAATCCACCTGTACCGAGCAGTTTGGCTCTTGATCTGAGTCTGCACTTCTTGAATTGTTTGTTTAGTTCTTACTATTTCCCCGTTACTCAGTTTTTTTTTCCAAATTATACTGCATCTAGAGCAAAGCTGCAATAATCCATGATTTTATAGATCAGACTAAGGTATACTGAAAACAAAAATAATAGAAAATCTTTAAAGGAAAGAAACTGCTATTTCTTGGATGTGTCATAGAAGCACACACGTTCAATCATACAAACATATTAAACATTTTCTAACTAGAAAAAGAAGTGTTAAAAAAAAAAAGCACAGGTAACCCAGTTTAGACTAAAGGAAACTAGACAAAGTTTATAATGGAAGCATAATGAAAGTAAAATTAGCATGAAATCTATAGGTGCAGGTGATAGACATAATAACATCAAAACATGCAGATGGTGAAAAAGCAACATGATTCAATAGCAAACTAGTATTTCTTACCCGGCAAAGAAGAATTTATACAACCCCACACTTCTCCCTGAAAAGTAAAATGCAATTAAGCAAAAGTAAGTCTACAGAATAACAGTTTCTAGCAGACACAAAACAGCATTTTCAGCATTTTTGCCCTGGGTTTTATATGTTATTGGAAGAATTCTTACGTCTAAAACATCTTTTGAAGAAGTGCTAAGTGATACAAGTTGAGAATCACTTGCTTTGACGAGAAGGCTGCCATCTACAGAGTATGAAATCAATAGCAGTGTATTGTAGGTGCAGAACATACTGTGATTACCTGGAATATGCTAGCTAGTCAACTTTCTCCACCCGTGTTTAGAGAACTAAACAACAACTGTTTCAACACAGAAAACATTTATCTAGAACCAAGATGTGTGGAGAAGCTTATTGCCCTAGCACTCCTTTCCACCAGCTTAAAGAAACCCAAACAACACACATAACCACCCACAGAACAAAAGAAAGAGGTTTGAAGGTACCCTAGAGACCAGAGAAACGTAGCTTCAGGGGAAGATAGATACATGTGAGAAAGAGTTGTATAAGTGAAGTTTAGTAACAGGTATGTATCATAGTTACAGTGGGCGCGCTGTGTTAGAAGCCTGAAGAATTAAAAGATACAGGAGTTACTATACACTGTATGCTAGAAGTTTAACATCCTACAACTGGAGCCTTACAACACTTAGACAATATGATCACAGTATAGTATTTAAAATGACAAGAGTACAGAAAAGCCTTGAAGGATTACATGTATTTTAGTACAATGTAATTGAATTCAGTATTTTTTAAGCAAGCACTAAGAAAACCTTAATTAGATTAAATAAGAGGAAAATTCAAAATTCTGCAGAGAGTAGGATGGCAAGTGACAAGTCTTAAGGGGTGTATTGGGTTTAAGTGGCAAGGTTGTTTTTTGGGGGTGTGTGTGCAGGAGTGGCTTCTGTGAGAATATGCCAGAAGCTTCCCCCGTGTCCAACAGAGCTAGTTCCAGCTGGCTCTAAGATGGACACGCCGCTGGCCAAGGCCCAGCTACCCAGCAATGCTGGTAGCACCCCTGTGATAAGATATTTAAGAAAGCGTAAAAACTGCTGTGCAATAGCAGCTGGGAAAGAGAAGTGAGAATATGTGAGAAAAACAACTCTGCAGACACCAAGGTCAGCGAAGAAGGAGGGGGAGGAGGTGCTCCAGGTATCAAAGCAGAGATTCCCCTGCAGCCTGTGGTGAAGACCATGGTGAAGCAGGTTGTCCCCATGCAGCCCACAGAGGTTAACAGTGGAGCAGATACCCACGCTGCAGGTCAAAGGACCCCACACCAGAGCAGGTGGATGTGCCCTGAAGGAAGCTGCAGCCTGTGGAAAGCCTGTGCTGGAGCACGCTCCTAGCAGGACCCGTGGCCCTGTGGAGACCAGCCCACGTTGGAGCAGGTTTTCTGGCAGGACCTGTGACCCTTGAAGATAAGCCCATGCTGGAGCAGGTTTCCTGGCAGGACTTGTGGCCCTGCAGGAAAACCACTCTGGAGCAGTTTGTTCCAGAAGGACTGCCCCCACGGAAAGGAACCACACTGGAGCAGTTCTTGAAGAACTGCAGCCCATGGGAAGGACCCACACTGGAGAAGTACATGGAGGACTGTCTCCTGTGCGTGGGACTCCATGCTGGAACAGTAGAAGAGCATGAGGAGGAAGGAGTGACCAAGACAACATGTGATGAACTGACTGCAACCCCCGTTTGCCCTGCCCCAGTGACACTCAGGGGGAGGAGGTAGAGAAATCATGAGTGAAGTTGGGCCCGAGAAGAAGGGAAGAGTGGGGGAAAGGTGTTTTTAGATTTGTTCTTACTTCCCATTATCCTACTCCAACCTTTTGATTGGCAATAAATTAAATTAATTTCCCCAAGCCGAGTCTGTTTTGCCCATTATGGTAATTGGTGAGTGATCTCCCTGTCCTCATCTCGACCCACAAGCCTTTTGTCGTATTTTCTCTCCCCTGTCCAGTTGAGGAAGGGGAGTGATAGAGTGGCTTGGTGGGTACCTGGCATCTGGCTAAGGTCAAACCACCGCAAGGGGCCTTAAATCAGAGTGTTAAACGCGTTCTTTAAGACAAAATGAAAATTTCAATTCAATCACACTGAAATGGCAACCCATATTGTCATGCAATGATTCTGAAATCGCAGGAATTCATGACTTTCTAAAGTTGCAATGGATCTGTATCTAATGATCTAAAACTATCCTCCTCTGTATCTGTGGGAGTCTCCCCCTCGGACAAAAGTCAAAGTCAGCTCAAAAGCAAAGGGTAAAGAGCTGGTACTTCTACTAGCTCCCCCCTATTGACTCAGTTGACTTCCTCTATTGCATGAGAAGGTTAATGGTTGAACTCAACGATCTTAAGGGTCTTTTCCAGTCTCAATGATTCTAATATAAAGTAGCCTCTTGTGCTGGCAGTTACTGTATTACTTAATATGATAGAAAGGGTAATGCCTGGTATTACTTGAAGGAATATAGACAACACAATGTCTGTAACCAGTGTTCCAGAAAACAGATCGTATTATTAAATTCATAACCTATCTGCTCACCTGTGGAATGTCACTAGAACACCTTTTCAACAAAGACAAGTGGTATTTGAAAACAGCAAATATGGTATTAATGTTAACCGTTAACTATTTTATAGCTAGATGTCTTTTATAAATGTTCATAAATATTACCAGTTCAGCAATATTAATTTAAGATACACACTGGACAGTAAACTTGCCACTTATCAAGATGATAGTTGGGAGTTAAAAAAAATTGTGTCAAACATTTTCATAGAATCACAGAGTCATAGAATGGTTTAGGTTGGAAGGGACCTTAAAGACCATCTAGTTCCAAGACCCCTGCCATGGGCAGGACACCTTCCTCTAGACCAGGTTGCTCAAAGCCCCATCCAGCCCGGCCTTTGAACACCTCTAGGGATGGGGCATCAACAGCTTCTCTGGGAAACCTGTTCCAGTGCCTCACCACCCTCAGAATGAAAAATTTCTTCCTAATATCTAATCTAAATCTATCCTCTTCTAGTTTGAAGCCATTATGCCTCATCCGATCACTACATGCCCTTGTAAAAAGTCCCTTCCCAGCCTTCTTGTAGGTGCCCTTCAGATACTGGAAGGCCGCAATAAATTCTCCCCAGAGCCTTCTTTTCTCCAGGCTGAACAACCCCAACTCTCTCAGCCTCTCCTCATAGGAGAGGTGCTCCAGCCCTCTGATCATCCTCGTGGCCCTCCTCTGGACTCGCTCAAACAGGTCCATGTCCTTTTTGTGCTGAGGACTCCAAAGCTGGATGCAGCACTCCAGGCGGGGTCTCACGAGAGTGAAGTAGAGGGGCAGAATCACCTCCCTCAAACTGCTGGCCACGCGTCTTTTGATGCAGCGCAGGATGCAGTTGGCTTTCTGGGCTGCGATCACACATTGCTCGCTCATGTTGAGCTTCTCATCAACCAACATCCCCAGGTCCTTCTCCTCAGGGCTGCTCTCAATCCATTCTCCACCCAGCCTGTATCTGTGCTTGACAAATGGATGACAGTGACCCAGGTGCAGGACCTTGCATTTGGCTTTGCTGAACCTCATGAGGTTTACACAAGCCCCCTCTCAAGATTTCCAGGACCCTCTGGATGGCATCCCTTTCCTCCAGCATGTTGACCGCACCACACAGCTTGGTATCGTCAGCAAGTTTGCTGACAATATGCTTAATCCTACTGTCATTGTCACTGACAAAAAATCCTACTTTGAGGATCAAATTTCATTACAAGAATTTTTGTAGTCCTCATAACAAGGAAGAAGAAGCTTGAAGACATACACATATGTTCTACCAGCTCAAAACAGAGCGAGTAAATAAAATACAAGTAACTTTAAAGCCTTATTTTTGAAATCAAAAGTTTGTTAATATACGATCAGTTGTTTTGTTTTCTTTAATTTAAAACTAGCCAGCCTTACCATTGATTCTGGACAATACTCAGGTGCTCGCTGCAGTAAGTGCTTCAAACGTGAATCACTCTTAGAAGACAAAATCTGTTAAAAACAAAACATACCTTAAAACATATAGAATGTAACTACATACTGAATACTTTTTTCCATTGATTTCTTTGGTTTTAGTTTCACTACTATCTACCCTTGACAACTTTGACTAACAGTTACTATGTAAACAATGTAAAGTTAAGATTTTCTTTTCTATATTTGTAGTCTTTCAAATACATTTCACTTTTTATGAAGAAGGAATTTTCATATTTAGAAGTGAATGAGAATTTCCTCCTCAAACACTTCAATCAAAAAGTTTCTACTGACTAGGCAGCACGAAAAACATAAGAGGATTTCTGCCCTACATATCAATATATTATACAACTCATTTAATTAACTCTCTCCAACATGTTACATGACCTCAGGCAACTAAACTCCTTCTAAAAAACCCTGAAGAAAGCAATTTTTGTGGAAGAAAGATGAACAAAACCTAGATTAAAGAGACTGTCAAAACTATCAGGGGAATGAATACTACCCACAGCAGAGCAAGATCAAGTTAAGCGCCACTTAAGCAAACTGAACATCCAGAAGTTCATGGGATGCAAGGGAGGATGTTGAGAAGCTAGCCATTGTCATTGCATGGCAGCTTTGTTACCAACTTAAAAAGAGGTGGAACTTTCTAGTTTCAAATTATGACTGCTCTCATTTGTCCTCCCACAATGTACCACTGTGAAGAGCTTGGCTGTGTCTTCTGAGCAATCTTATTATGTGTATCAGAAGGCTGCTCTGACGTGCTCGTTCTTCCCCTGGCTAAAGCCAGTTCCCTCAGCCTCTCCAGAGAGGGCATGTACTCCAGGCCCCTGATCACCTTGTTTACTCTGTTAAATTGTTCTAATTAACTGACGTCTGTCTTGTAACAGGGGGGACAAAATTGGACACAGTATTCTAGACGTGGTCAGCAAGTGCTGACTAAATGGGGAGAATCATTTCTCTAGACACACTGGCTGTGCTCTTGTTAATATAGCCCAAGATGACTTTCTTATTGTTGGGGCACACTGCTGGCTCACATTCAACTTTCTGTCTACATACCAGTACCCTTGGGTCCTTTTTCAGCAAATCTGTTCCCTAGCAAATCAATCTCCAACTCATATTGTTGCAAGCGATTCTTTCTTCCCAGGTGCAGGACTTGCCATTTGTCCTTGCTGAATTTCATAAAGTTCCTGTTGGCCAATTCCTTCCATCTGCATGACAGAACTGGATGACAGTCCTGCTATTAAGATTATCAACTTTTCCCTCCAGCTTGGTATTGCCTGAAAACTCAACAAGAGTGGAATCTGTCACCTCCTCCAGGTCATTAAAGATGTTAAACAGGACGGGTCCCAGAACAGACTCCTTCAGTATTCCACTTAGCCTGCAGGCAGAGTAGGACCCACTAACTTCTATCTCTGAGCCTGATTATCCAGTCATTTTTTTTTATCATTCAGTTGTCCATCCATCAAAACCATATTATCCTAAAATGAATAGAAAATTATTAAGGGAGGCAATGTTGAAAGTCTTGCTAAAGTCAACACAAATGACATCCACTCTTTTCCCCTCATCCAGAAATCCAGCCTTATTATCAAAGGCAATCAGGTTTTTCAGGCATGATTTACCCTTTGCATGCCCAGAAATGTGTTCCGAGAGGACTCTGTCCATAATCTTCCCAGGCATTTAAGAGAAGGTGACTGGTCTGTAGTTTGCTGGATTGGGAACCATTCTTTGGGGGATTTTTTGGTTTTGTTTTCGAAGATGGGTAAATCGTTTGTCCTTCTCCAGTCATTGGGGACCTCCCCCAAGTTCCACAACCTTTCAAAGATGATAAATAGTAACCTTGCAGTGAAACCAGCCAGCTCTCTCAGCACCTTCAGATGTAGTCTATCTAGTCCCATGGAGTCGTATGGGTCAAATTTTCTTCAAGTAATTCCCGACTCAACCATCACCAGGAGTACTGGTAGTACTCCTTCTTGAACCCTGTCTCTATGCACAGAGGACTGGGGGACTTTGTTAAGAAAGACTCAGGAAAGAAGGCATTCAGTACCTCTGTCTTACGTGTACTGACACTAAATCATGTGCTGCATTCAGCAACAGTCGCACATTTTTCTTTCTTCAGCCTTTAACTACTGACATAGCATGTCTTGTCCTTGATATCCTCTGCAAGTCTCAACTCCAGCTAAGCCTTCTTTCCCAATGTAACCTTACATGACGGGGCAAACTTTCTAAATTCCTCTTTTATAACCTTTCCCTGCTTCTACCTTCTCTATACTGCCTTTCTGCATTGAAGCTTGTTCATGACTTCTCTGTTTAGCCAAGCCAGCCTCTTGAAACATTAATGTGTTTTCCTGAGAACTGGGATGGACTTTGGGAGATCTGACTTTGGCCTCTTGAAGAATCTGCTTGGTATGGTGCCATGGGACGAAGTGCTGGAGGAAAGAAGGGCCCAAGAAAGTTGGTTAATATTCAAGGATCACCTCCTCCAAGCTCAGGAGCGATGCATCCCTACAAAGAAGGTGGCAGACAGAAAAGCCAGGAGGCCTGCATGGATGAATAAGGAGCTCCTGGACGTGATCTAAAGAAAAAAAGTATAGGGAGTGGAAGCAGGGGCAGGTAGCCTGGGAGGAATACAGAGAAATCATTTGAGCAGGCAGGGATCAGGTTAGACAAGCTAAAGCCCAGATCTAACTAAATCTGGCCATGGACTTTAAGACAAACAAAAAATCCTTCTATAAGTACGTCAGCGAGAAAAGAAAGGCTAGGGAAGATGTCGGCCCTCTCCAGAAGGAAACGCAAGAACTGGTTACCCGGGACAGAGACAGAGCTGAGGTACTCAATGACTTTTTTGCCTCAGTCTTCACGGACAAAGACTGCAGCCACACTACCCATGATGCAGAATGCAAAGGTGAGGAAAAGTGAAGAACCAGCCACTGTAGGTGAAGATCAACTACGAGACCACCTGAGGAACCTGAAGGTGCACAAGTCCATGGGACCTGATGAGATACATCCGCAGGTCCTGAGGGAACTGGCAGATGAAGTTGCTAAGTCACTAGCAATCATATTTGAGAAGTCGTGGCAGACTGGTGAGGTTCCTGCCGACTGGAAAAGGGGAAACATAACCCCTACTTTCAAAAAGGGAAACAAGGAAGACCTGGGGAACTACAGGCCAGTCTCACCTCTGTGCCTGGCAAGACCATAGAGCAGATCCTCCTGGAAACTCTGCTAAGGCACACAGAAAATAAGAAGGTGATTGGAGACAGCCAGCATGGCTTCACCAAGGGCAAGTCATGCCTGACAAATTTGGTGGCCTTCTACGAAGGGGTTACAGCAGTAGTGGACAAGGAAAGAGCAACCAATGTCATCTACCTGGACTTGTGCAAAGCATTTGACACCCTCCCACATGATATTCTGGTCTCTAAATTGGAGAGACATGGATTGAACAGATGGACCACTTGGTGGATAAAGAACTGGCTGGACGGTCGCACTCAAAGAGTCGCGGTCAACAGCTTGATGGCCAAGTGGAGATGAGTGACAAGTGGCGTTCCTCAGGGTTGGTACTGGGACCAGTGCTGTTCAACATCTTTGTTGGGGACATGGAGAGTGGGGTGGAGTGCACCCTCAGCAAGTTTGCTGATGATACCAAGCTGTTTGGCAAGGTAGACACGCTGGAGGGGAGCGATGCCATCCAGAGAGACCTGGACAGGCTGGAGAGGTGGGCCCGTGCCAACCTCATGCAGTTCAACAAGGCCAAGTACAAGGTCCTACATCTGGGTCGGGGCAATCCCAAGCACAAACACAGGCTGAGTAGAGAATGGATTAAGAGCAGCCCTGAGGAGAAGGACCTGGGTGTGCTGATTGACGAGAAGCTCAACATGAGCGAGCAATGTGTGATCGCAGCCCAGAAAGCAAACCATATCCTGGGCTGCTTCAGAAGAAATGTGGCCAGCAGGTCAAGGGAGGTGATTCTGCTCCTCTACTCCACTCTCGTGAGACCCCACCTGGAGTACTGCATCCAGCTCTGGAGCCCCCAACACAAGAAGGACATGGACCTGTTGGAGCAGGTCCAGAAGAGGGCCACGAGGATGATCCGAGGGTTGCAGCACCTCTCCTATGAGGAAAGGCTGAGAGAGTTGGGGTTGTTCAGCCTGGAGAAGAGAAGGCTCCGGGGAGATCTTATTGCGGCCTTCCAGTACCTAAAGGGGGCCTACAGGAGAGCTGGGGAGGGACTTTTTACTAGGGCATGTAGTGATAGGACGAGAGAGAATGGCTTTAAACTGGAAGAGGGCAGGTTTAGATTAAACATTAGGAAGAAATTTTTCATTCTGAGGGTGGTGAGGCACTGGAACAGGTTTCCCAGAGAAGTTGTTGAGGCCCCATCCGTGGTGTTTAAGGCCATGCTGGATGTGGCCTTGGGCAACCTGGTCTAGTGGGAGGTGTCCCTGCCTATGGCAAGGGGGTTGGAACTAGATGATCTTCAAGGTCCCTTCCAACCTAAACCATTCTATGATTCTTATGCTTGGAGGAGTATTTGGATAGAGATTTCTGGAGCGGTACAAAGATGAATGCTGCCAGGAACCTTATCATTGTGAAATTTCCCAGAAATAAACTTAGGAAAAAAATATCAAGTAAAGAAAAACAGGCCACTTATTCCTTGCTACAGTATCTGACAGACAATCAAATAATCACGAGAAGACGACAGTACTGAAACTAAACTTGGAATTACAAAGAATGCAAAATAATTAGATATTTGAATCATGTTAGTTGACAAACAAATCCATAATCCAGATTTTCTTTTTCAAAGGGCTCACTTAAAGAAGTTTAATTACTCGTTAGCAGGATTCCTTACTCTTAATCAAGCCTTTTTCCTTAACTTGCAGGATCAAGGAGAACACCACCAGGTTTCCTGTGCCCTTCACCCCAGTCCCTGGGCCGTAGTTATCTTTTACCCATGCAAGGCCTCCCTCATTAGTATCACTGGTGTCCGTGTAGATGAGTAGCCAATGGGTAATAGTCTGAGGGTCAAAAAAACCTTGCAATTTCTGCAACATCCTAGATCTGAGTCCTTAAAAACCAAACCACCTTAGACAGCAAGTCTCATCTGCAGATGAGTGCCCCCATTCCCTGCAGAAGGGAGTCCTTCTCCTGGTGGCACTGTTTACAACCAGTTGATTAGGCCAACATGGCTCCCTGATGTTACTTGTTCCTCCTCACCTGTCCTAAGGCTCCAAATCTATTCTGTAAGTGCATATCCAAAGACAGGCCACTCTTCCTGCTGTCAGGAGTCACGAACTTTCAGTTTCCACTAAGCATAACCTCTGGCCATTCTTCTTTCCATACAATGCATAGTTCAGGTTCCTGCCGTTGCAGGTTCTCCATGAAGAGCTTGTCTAGCTCCCATTTAAACTGAGGCAATGCTTCTATCCTTGGCTTCTTTATCTGACAGTTCAAGAAGCTGACCAGAGCATGACTTCCACAGTTGAAGTGCCATTGACTCAAGGAGAGACTTTTTCCCCGCAGTCCAAGACTTGGATAGACACATTCTTCCTCAAGAGCTCACTATGGGTCAAGACCACAACATGTCATGAGTCGTTGTCCAGCCAGTGTCAGAGACTGTCCTTCTAGACATAACAGGTGCACACAGTCTCAAGCAGTACATCTGCACCTCCTGCTGGCCCTCTTCACAAGAAGTGGCTGTGTTAACACCCAAATTCCTGTCTGTGCACCCGAGTCGCTGGTGTTCCCTAAGCATTAGTGGAATAGAAATACGGGGCACAAGCCTGCTCTCTTTCTCTGCTGTCCCTGGCAAACAACTTCAACGTTTTATGGCACAAACTACCAAGTGTAGGTAGGAAAACATTTTTTCTATTATAATTAAAGAAATTATCATGTCAGGGTGGTACAGTGTGGTGGTACACACAAGACAACAAGTGCATGGCAAATATTTTAGAAAAGGTGTTTGGAAAAATAGAAAAAGGCAAATCATTCAGCCAACTCCATTCCCTTACAGTCACCTCCCATGTATGTAAACCTTCATCCTATAAATTTTATGTTTAAGACAAGGGGGTAAGTATTACATAATACATTCCAAAACAGATTCAACAAAGACAAAGCATTTGAATTGTGCTGCACACAATGGTTAAGTTACAGAACACGAAAATCAGTAAGAAATTAGTAGACAGCCCCTTCAACCAGGTTGTTGGCCTATATCAAAGGGTCATTCACAAAATGATGCTACCAGCCTGATGTGAGGTAACTAAGACAGCTCCTTATAGAACAACTTGAGGGGCACCAGTCTTGCTTTAGACTTATTCTAGAACTCTGACCACAAAGACTTTGAATATGCTGATTATCTGAGTAGAGACAGATCATCCAGATGAGGCAAGATCAGAATATCTTACAAAAACCACAGAAAACCCTACATAATAATTAGAAGCAGTATGACAGAAATGGGATGAAATTTGACAGTAAAAAGCTCAAGGCCTTTCATGAACAGCTAACAGGAATTCACATGATAAACAAGGAACTTCAAACCAATGGAACAGAAGAAAGAACTGGACAGACTATTCCAAATACCCTCTGAATGCAGCTACTAAACCTGCCAATTAAATTTGTTTATGTACAGGAATGTATGTCTTTCTCTTACTTACACATAAGTTTTATCACTGTTTTTAAGACTGAATGCTACACTTTTGTTTATAACCATGTATGGTTTTGCTTACCTGTATTCAAAGAGATAAACTTATACTGGAAAGGGCTGCAAGAATAATTATAGGCATTGAGAGAACATCTTATGCAAAGAGACTGTAAGACTTATTCTTGTTTGGCCTAACAATAGGAACACTGAAAGCGGTTTTGGTTGCTTTCTATAAATATATCAGGGATGGAGAAGTGTAATTTAAACTAAAAGTTTTGTTAGTACAATCACAGATAAATATAAACTTAATCATAACCAGGTTTAGTGCTTGAATAGCCCCAAAGCAGGTAACAAAGACAAGAAAAGGGGGCAGGTATAATTTCAAGACAATTTTAACATAAAAAAGTATGTATGCTTTACTGACATAAAATATTCCTGTATATAAGTTTATATAAATACACACACAAAGCTGTACAACATACTATCCAAAGATACAAATCCAAACATAAGTTGTGGAAAAGTATTTTCCAAGCTTGAATTTAGCACAAAAAGCTCTTTGTTATTACCTTATGAACCGAGTAAATAAGCAGATTTTTGCTGCATTCACAAAGCCATATATCCTAATGAGTATCTCGGATGCTTAGCTAAGAAACAAGCACTGGCATGAAGAAAGAACAGTACCAACATCTTGTTCTTCATTTTAAATTCACCAAAACTTGGAAACACACAAGATCCAGAAATTGGGTAAAATACCTTCACCCCTCCCATTTCCTATCACGCTTATCACTTCTTGACCAAATCCTGACCTCGGATTTGTATCTCTATTTCTCCTTAGCTTCAGCAGAACCTGTTTTCCACTATGAAAGGAAGAAGGACTAGAGTTTTAAACCTTTAAGTTCTCATTTAAACAACAATAATATTATATCTCATGATTCGCCCATAGTATTCACACAAAAAATCATTTCTTTATAACCCTGATTTTGCTACATCATTGTTTAGGGGCATGATTTTAACTCTGAGGGATAAATCAAATTTAAAACAAGCTTACCTGTTCACAGACATCACGGCACATTAAGTTGTCCTTTGCACGGTAACAACAAGACAAGCCTATGGAAAAGCAGGGGGAGGGAAAAAGATATTTAGAAGACTTGAAGCGCTTAACTATCACTTCTGAACAGAAGCACCCACTTGATGGCCCTTCAGGACAATTTGTCTGGTCCACAGATGACTGTGAGAAATTTTCCTTCCCAGAAGGCAAAAAAGAACATGAGAAATTTTTGTTCTGAAGTTGACGCAGATCCGTTCATCAAGTCTCACAGAATTACCCCTGAACACTCACTGCCACCAAAAGGAGATCCCACTCCCCTTCCTTCTGCTTCTAGCTACATTTCTGCTGCTTAACTTGCCCTAGTTTGGCACCCTCCAAATTCCTTCATCAGGCAATTCAATTTATTAACCCGGGAAAACAAAAAAGAAAAAGAATAGAATAATAAAAAGTGAACAAAAGCCCCACCAAAACACTCCACAGAGACTATATATGCCTTTGTATATTGAATCATCTCACAGAATCTGAAAACCAGTTAAGAACAGGTGGAAAAGGAAATCGGAGCAGGAACACAGCTGCTCATTGAACTCTGGCTTCTTAAAAACTTGAAACAAATTGTTTCACCGGTGATGGATGATTAAGAGTAGTTTTGACTGACTAGATGGAAGTCACAGAGCAAACACAGATATGAAAACATCAACAGGAAAACAAATGAGAACTGAAGCACTGAGAAGTCATGAAACACCGAGGTTTAAAGCAGCATTTTTAAGGTTACACTTTGTTGTGCTTTGTTCTCCCTACCATCCAAATATTTCCTTCATTCAGAGTTAAGCTTGGTCAATACAAAATGACTTGTACAACTCCTTGATATTAGTTTCCATCCTTACAGCCCAGTGTTTGGAACAGTGTATTAGAAAACTGACAGACAGAGATTTCCTTCAAAGATTTTACTTCCATGCACATCTTCACATACAGGATCATTTAGTGATTACAGATTTCTGCTCAACTGCACCTGAACTACATATCCCACCGATACAACAAAAAATCAATACTGTGCAATGATACAACACATATAAAGTCATACTTCACAATACCTCATTACTAAATAGATTTTGACTCAACTAGTAAGAGAGATCTTGGGCATAAATTCCTTGATAATTTCACAGCTTACAAGTGTTTTCATCTTAAATCTTATAGGTGTTACAACAAGACAGCCAATTAAAACATCAAAAGAATCCACCACTGCCAAACCCAAAATTCTCAAATATTGAAATAACATTTAAAAAAAAAAAAAATTCAGCCTGAAAATGTTGAACAACTGGGAGGGGGGGGCGGCAGAAATCACTGAAATGGTTGTCTGAAACACTCAAAATTTAAAACAGCTACTACGGGATTGAGCTATATTTTAATGCAGAAATCTATCATTCCTGAAGCGGAAAGAAGAGAAACCAAAGTAGGACTTGTAACTGGTGAAGCTTTTCATTAATAATTAAAAACAGCACAGCAAAGTGCCTGTAATAAATGGGGACAGCACCAAAATCCTGCTTACAACATGATGAAATGAAAGAATGAATTGTAAAATTGACTTCAATGTTTTTTGCCAATTTTCCACCATCACAGAAAAGGACTGAGATATGACACAGATGGCTTAAAAATCTTTCTGATTTGAGGGCTACACATGGGATCTTGCAGGTTTTCCTGCACTATGTTCAGTAAGCTGATCTGTGCCAAAAATCAACTTCATCATTAGCATGTTCAAACTTCAGTTATTATTTCACTTAACTTAAAAGCTTTGCTTTACATTTTCTTAATCCTGCTACAAAGCCATGCTATTATAAATATTAGAAACAGCAATAAAAAAACATTAACTTTGAAGGACAGTTTTTCTTAAGGCAAGAGTTGCACTTATTTTCAGAAATGTTTCTAAATTTCAGTGCCTATGCAATCAGTCCACAAGCACATTAACACAGTGCTGGAGGAAACATTCAGCTTCACAGTGAAAAGACATCCAGCAAACTAATTGTTATAAAGAAAAAAAACCAACCAGAAGTAGTTAAATATAAGCTTTACTTACAAACAGAAATACTGGCTACTCAATCACATTTTTGTTGTTTTGTTTCACCCTAAGTCCCAGAAATTTTTCATTATATGAATTTTTATTGAGAGTAACTGCTACATTTAAAAGCGTGAAGAATTCAGAGTTCCCAACCTATAAAGAGAATTTACCTTGGCTTAGGTGACAATGCATAGGTTTAACTGTGTATGTCACTACGATTTGAGTTCATGACTATCTTAGGCAAGATTTTATTAAACACTCCTTCACATAGATTATTTAATACTCTGTGGCCTTTTATCCATTAGTTTTCAGTGGCTCTCAACCCTCCTTCTCAATCACTTCCACTGCTGAGTTTCAAGTCTTATCAATTATATTAGAGTGTAACAATGAAGCAATAATATACTAAACTTTATGGTCCTTTAATTCCTTTTATACAAAATCCTTATCAATTGATGTTATCTTGAGTTAGCAGCAAATTAAACTGGCCCAGAGTGATCTTTAGTGCTTGAGTCAGAAACGGAAGTTATTAACAACATCCATACCAAACACAATTCCTCAGTGCTCTTTCCAGTTAACCTCTTTTGAAATGTTTTATGACATCTCTTTCAGTCAGTCCCCTACTTTCTCACTCCCAGTTTCTCTAGTTTTACTAAAATAATTCCAGTTTTATTCATGTCCAACTATGAAATATCTACACTTCCTTCTTTGATAAGGTCTGCTATCTGAGCAATATGAGTAGGTTTATTAAGGGAAAGCTGGGCTACAGTATGTCATATTTTATTCCACTAGCTTTTTACTCCCTTCTTCCTAAAACTGTACCTCAGTAGAAATCAAGAACTATAGAACAATGTAATGCCATAAATGCCTCAGTGATTGCAGTCTTCTGCTTTAAAGTATTACATATTTTGTATTTTCCATTCCTGTGACAGCACCGCCAACATGATACATTTACTGAAAGCGAGGTGCCTATCTGTGCTTGTGCTGCCTTCTTTTTTCATTACTCTTTTTTGGTCCCGTCAAGAAGTTACCTGCTACCACAACTTTAACGCAGGAAACTATTTTACCACTATCCTTCTCCCTATTAAACACCTTTTCTTCACTGTTTAAAAAATTCAATACTGTGTTCAGTACCGTTCTTCTTATTTAAAACGTTAGCAAAACCACAAGGAATACAAGGCCTGGAAGACACGGGCTGTTCTGACATTTCGTAAGGCAATCCAGAAATCAGGTTTTATTCGTTTGGAGCACGACACCAGGTCTCCTCCATTTCAAACCACAATCTTGGGAACTGGCCTGCTGCCAGCACAACAGCCGACGACACAAATCCCGGCCCCGAGCCACATAAACCGGTGGGGTAAAGAGAAAGGGTCCATCCCCATCCCACTGCAAGGCGGGATGCGGAAAGATGGCTGTACCCCTGCATCCCGCTCGTCTCTACCTCTGCTATTTAAGCCCCCCTCTCTCCGGTTGCCGGCCTTCGCACCAGGGTCCAGGCGGGCCCTTCCCACGGGGACCGGGGGGGGGGGGGGTGAGGGGCGGACACCGAGGCAGCGGCAGCGGGAAGACGACCGACACCAGGAAGGCGACGCTGCCCCTTCCCAGCAGCGCCCCGCGGGCACTCGGGCAGCCGCCCTCGACCCCTCACCTGCCGCGGCCCCGCGCCCGCCGGCCTCCCGCTCCCGCGGGGCAGGTGCGGGCGGCAGCGGGTGCCTGCGTGCCGTGCCCCCTCTCCCCCGGCTCCAGGCAGGAGGGACCGACGGCGCCGGACCGCGCCCCATCCCCGGGGGTGACGCCAGCCCCCCCCCCAAGGCTCGGCAACCCGCGGACGGCGTCGCCGCCGCGCCATGTTGTTGAAGAGGGACCCGCAGAGCCGCCTCCCCCCCGGCCCGCTACTCACCGGCCGCCCCAGGGAAGAGCAGCGGAGCCGTCGCCAGGCACAGCAGGGCCCAGAGCCACCGAGCGGCCGCTACCGCCATGGCGCGGTCGCGAGCCCGCAGCCCGCTGACGCGCCAAGCGCCCGCCGCGCGGCTCCGCCTCGCGACCCCCGCCCGCCAGGCGGACAGGCTGTGACGCGGGCAGCGCCCCTTCCCTCCCCCTCCCCTCCCCTCCCCTCTCCTCCCCCCGCGCCCGCTCCCAGCCCCGCTCCGCCTCCCGCCGCCCCCATTGGCTGCGGCTCGCCCGCCACGCCCCGCCCCCTCCGCCTTGGCCTCGGCGGACATTCCAGTGGGCGAGGGTGGCTGCCGCGGGCAGCTGCGTTCCGCGCCGCCGGCCGCCCCGCCCCGCCCCGCCCCGCCCGACAGGCAGAAAGGGGCGGGGCCCCGCAGCGGAGCCGTGTCCGGCGGCGGCGGTGGCGGCACTGCGCCTGCCTCGGCCCCGCTGGCTCCTCTTCGGCCTGGCACTGCCGCCCCGCCCCGCCCCGCCCCGCCCCGCCCCGCCGCGCCGCATCTGCGTGCACCGGTTCTGCGGTGCCTGTGCCGGCCCTCGCCGCCCGCCCGCCCGCACAGGTAGCCCGCAGCCTGCCTTCCCGCCCCGGCCCACGGAGCAGCAAGTGGGTGCCCGGCAGGAGGGTTCGGGTGGGTATGACTTACAAGAGGGCTGAGGAGAGAAAGGGGGGGGGGGGGGGGCAATTCTGTTGACTTAGTTTATTTATACAATAGTTGCGTTATTAATATATTTCTACACGCTACTTTCAGAGTCTTGGCTGCTTTCTGCTTGAAATGAGGCTGTGTATCCAGTGATGGTGTGGGAGAAAATGACCTGCGTGGCGCAAGGTGTAGGTTACCCACTGTCACCCGAGGCCGGGAGAACACCCCAACGCCGCCCCAGGTGCAGAGGGGAGGATGCCGTTGTGGCTGCCGCTTGTTGATTTAGCATCAGCTCTTGCTGCTTGCTCTATGTCAAGTGCGTGCTCCGGGCCAAGCTACCGGAAGCGCCCAGGCAGGTATTGACAGCGTTTGGGCCCATGGTGCAGCCGGGGATGGCTCCCGTCTGGGTGGAAGGTGACGGGCAGGGAAGCTGCTTCGTCTTCCCAGTGACTGTACCTTCTTGCTGCCCATGCGGCAGCCGTGCTGTTCCTGTCGTTTGCTCACCGTGTTGCCTATGATGGGCCCCAGTTTGGGAAGGGAACCTGGAGTGCTCCGCCAGGCTACTGCCACTTTCACTCTTCTTTAACCTTTTGTACAGGTTGTGTGTGGTGTTTGCTGGTTTTCTGTGTTTGGTTGTCGGCAGTCTGGGTCAGTGGTGGGATATTCCTATCCCTGGCAGCAGGAAGGCAATCTAACGTGTGGAGATTCAGACAATTAGAAAAAGAGTCAGTAACTGAAGAAACATCTGTACAGTAGGGCCACCACTGGAGTCTCTTTTCCCTGTAGAGATCAAATTATCTTTTTTAGAATTCAAGAGAAATTAAATGTAAGCTATTAATGAAGTCAAAGCAAACAAGTTACTGCTCATTTCATAGCTAGTAACTATTTTGCCTCAAAGTCTGGCCATACCAGGGTGAACAGATCATCTTCTCACAGCTCTAGGCTTCTTGGATGAGCATCTTAGCATCCTATTATCGGATTTTTCTGGCAATAGTAAAATAGGAAAATTTTTAATAACCCAGAAAATTCAGTGTCCCACAAACTGCTTATATCATTTTTCCAATCTGTCATCCCAATGAACTCCTTCTCCAAAGACAGTCTGACAAGCTACCAAGCTATTAATGAGTCCATGGTCTTCTACAGACTGGAGAATCTGTAGGAACCAAGTGCTCTTTAATTCCAGTATCAAATTCATAAATGGTCCAGAAAAAAAACCAAGTCAAGGCAGGAGAACACTCCAATGAGATGACAAAGTTTTGTGTCTTGTCTATCTGCCCACCAGTATACAGTGATTAAATTGTGCTAGTTCTTCATGGACGAAAGCCATAAGAAACAATAGTACCTGTACTTGTATTATTTGGAGTCTAATAGATTAAAGTTGTTGCTGTAATTGTGAATTCAAGAAACTGAAAAGTGGCAAATGTAACCTGATTATAAAAAAAATATTTCACACCAGGACAGAAATCATGCTTATATGTAAGTGGTCTTACATGTCAGTTAAATAGCGGGGCTTTTCCCCCAAAACCCGAGGTTAACTTTTAATTTTCTGCCTACTATCTCGGGATTTAAAAATCATCGTGGGCCCACGAGGTGGCAGCAGATCCAAAAGCAAAATTAGCCAGATGGCCAGATTTGCAGGCTGGTTTAGTTTCTTTGAAAAGACAAGGGACCGGAGCAAATTAGACGCATTTTCCCCCACTTCTGCTAAATGGTTTAATTTGGCTCTATGTTGGATGAGGGAGAACCCCTGTGCAGTCTGCTTCCCCTGAAAGCCATTTATGTGCAACAATAATTTACCCCACAAGTGAACAGGCAGAGAAAAGATTCTGGTATGCCTGGTAATTTAAAGGCATTGTCACTCTGTCACCGCTTCCGTTCCAGAAGAAGTAACGGACCACTGAAAGTATTTCCTTCACTTCAAAGACGCAAACTGAACTTTGAAGTTATGTAAGATTTTAAAATTTGGCTTTCAGTAAGGACAGTATAAATTTTAACCTAATTGTTCTAGAAAGCAAAGACTTTGTTCCTTAGGCATTTGGATGTTGAATCTGCAGATTACTGTTTTCCAGTTAAACCATGCATATCAGTCTTTTTAAAACTAAACCCATTTGAAATTGATTCCTACTCAATGTTTAAGTGGAATTTTGGGGCTTGAGATAATTAAATGCCTCAGTGTACAGCAGTTTGCTACAAATACACCGGTAGCATAGTTTTTCAGTCTGGCAAAAAGACAGAAACCCTCCTGCAAATGTATCTTGTTTTTTTTTCTGCTCCTGTGAACTGTTAAGGGAAAAGGAATACTTTATTCTATATGCTGTATTTCTTGTTGCTTAGAATATAATAAAATCTGCTCATTCAGCTACAATTTTTTTGTACTAGCTTGAATAGTTAGTTCATTATATTTTGTTCCAAGCAGCGATTGATCCTGCTTCCTTATCCTAAAAATTGCTGAAATGCTAAAAGGTTTGAATGTTACTCTGTATTTTATGTTGAAGTCTCCCGCAGCAATAGGTGAAGATTCTGATGTAGTCATGGTCTGAATTACTGGTCCAAACATACATTTTACTGAAAGAGATCTGACCTGATCAGGATTCCCTCAGAAAGTAAAACGATGCCATATTTTTCTTAAATCCAGAAAACCATATTGTCAGTGTGGCATGTCTCTATACATTTCAGCAGAGCACTCTCTGGAATGAAAATATACTGTCCTATATTTGAATTTAACATACTATTGTGTCTGGTTTGAGATGTACATAAATTCTGTGCACCATAAAATTGGCTTCCCAACCTTTTAAGAACTTAAAGAACTAATATACAGATTTACCCCTCTCAACACATACTTTATCAGACAAAAGTTTTTTTCACCTTCTGTGAAACCTTCTGTTTCTATTTTTATCTCATTACTGGAAGCCAGTAGCATTTTCCTTCTCACTAATTTCTAAAACCATTGTATTTTAGCTAAGAATATATTTTAAAAAAAAATTTATTTGCTGCAGTTCTTAGGACATCTACACCTTAAAATCGGAAAGGTACTTACAACATTTGTAGACTTACCCTAATTAGCATTAATTGGTCTAATCTGTGTATCAACAACTAGATACCTGCATGATAAGCCAGTGCCAGATTTTTAGCGCATGTTGAATAGCTTTCCTGTGCTGAGGCTTGTTCCGTTTCTCTGTGGGAACTAGGTAGGGCTTTATAATACCTCAAATGCATCTGTGTGTGAACTGGTGGGAATTGTGGGACCAGTTGTGGGGCTGTCCCTAACAAGCTGCTAGCTAGTAAGTGACGCTGTTGCCTGTTTCTTCAGCCTAAGGATGGATTGCCACAAGAAAGCCTCTTTCAAAGAGGTTCTGTTCTTAAACAGGCAAACCTTTTTGTTCAGGCAAACCTTAGCTACTTTATTTTTTCTCCATTAGATCTCAGGCAGCATTTTACAGCTGACTTTCCAGATAATGAGTAAGAAATAATAATTTATTTTCAAATTACTTCACCTTTTTAAAACCAGAAAACTAGAATGTGGGTATTTTTCACAACAATTATATTAAAAGGTACAACACAAATACAAAAGCAAGGTTTGGTGGCTGCTATTACACACATCTGAATCAGCGGGCAGTTACACTGATAAAGAGAGTTGTATATAAAGTAACACAGATGTGAAATTAAAGCCAGTGAAGATGTACATTAATGGTAAATACAATGTCCACAATTAATTTTAAGCAAGTTGAACATGTGGTGCATGTTAGAGTTCATAAAATCTTGCTATAGGCAAATAATTAATATTGCATACATCAAGTCTGGAAAGATAGCCCACTGAAAGTGATTAAATAAATGTGGAGTATATAATTAATTACAATTTGCTATGAAAGTAATAACAAAGTAAATAAGATTCTGGCATCATCAGTGAGCATAAGTTAAGAAACTATTCTATAGTTTTGGAAAGGAATTTGAAATAGATCTCATGCTTGCTGAAAGAGGCAGTTTTGTTGTTCATGAAAGGTGCCATAAAAAAATCTGGGTCTGCTTTACACTGCGTTACTTTTCTCAACAGAGCAAAAGACCTGAAACTAAAGTCACCTGTCAGTCTAAATTTTAAACCCCTGAAATCAGTTACGGGATTAGAGACATGTCTGCTTCTCTTCAAATGAGAATGCTGAGTGAAGTAAAATATACTTCTTGGTAACAAAGCTTATGAAACGGATAATGTAAGAACTGTTTGTGGATCGATGGAATCATCAAGACCATTCATTCTCTTTGACATAGAAAAACTGTGTCGATAAAGCCTAATTACCATGTGCTTCTGTGTTAAAGAAGGCGATGCTAAAAGTAATGCCTAAAAAATGTCACCAAGATACATTTACATTTATGCTATTTGGTCACATGCTTTTTACTCTCTATAATGCGTTCTATGCTCTATAGTCTTTGTACTGTATACTCTCTATAATGGAGTTATGTATTAATGTAACTGTATCAATTTGCTGCCTTCAAGACTACTATACGTAGGCCAGGGTTGCTAACAAGTGTGTGGAGTAACTTCATGTAAAAGGCTCTCAAACGGGATGGAAGATAATTTCAATTTGATTTCTGGAATAACACAAAGGGATTGATAGAAGAAAAAAGTATTTTTCAGTTTGAGAAACTGGAAATGAGGGAAACTATACTGGAAGATTCTGGAGTTTAGGCAGTAGAAAATTGATCCCTTCAAAATGTGGAAAAAGAGTTTTTCAAATGGAATGATGTTCAGTCCAGTCGAATCCTTCAACCATCCTAATGATCTAAATTCAAATCTAAACTCAAGTGTCTAAAGTCTGCCACACCTGTATCATAGTAGGGACGGGCCATGCTCATGCCAGTTGAAATCCTATCTTCTTTCTGGCCTTGGCTCACCATCCAAGAGGACAAATAACAGCATTTAGCAAGTGATGACACATCTATGTCTTTGAATACAGATAAAATGGATATTCATCTTGCTTTTCAACTCAGGCTTCAGTATCAGCTGTGCATCTGCCAGTGCATCATATGCAAGAGTTGGAGATAGAAAAGGATGTGTTGAGGAACATTGAGAATACCATATGGAAAATCTTCTGTGGATTATCCCACTGAATCATCGAGTCGTGTGTAGGATTAGTTACTTCTCCGTATGGTGTTTAAGGACCACATTGCTGCTGAAATGTTTTCCAAAGGTTATTTTTATGTTTTGCTATACTATGGAATTGTGCTAAAAATTACATTGTAGCCTACACCTACAGTGAGATATTTTAAAGCACTTAAAGCGCTTTATACATTTTCTTCCACATTTTAGCAATTATAATACTCTCTCAGTTAGTAATCTTTGAAGAATTATGTGTAATTCATTCACTGCTATACATACATTTCCGTATGAATGCAGTTGTAAGATTTACAAAAATGGGTGTGGGCGGTATGAAATAATTTATGCTGCTAATTGACAATTATGCAGTTGCTTCTGGTTTCAAACAGAAAAAAACCCAATGTAGACTGGCAGATAAAATAAAAAAGAAAGGGGAAGGCATAAATTCCATTTTTTGTAACCAGTTTGTGTCATGCTATTTAAATCAGTTTTAGTTAAACTAGCTAAAACTAATCAGTTTCAGCTAAAATAAAATTATTTTATTCTTGCTGTTCCATATATTAGCTAGCAAGTTCTGTCAAGATGACATTATAATTATGTGAATTGCAGATCAATGCCTACTCCCATTTGTACCTACACTTGAGTGACATGAGTGAATTAGGGTAGAACTTTGCTAGTATGCATTAATCCTGAATACTTCTCAAAATACCTTAATAAAAATGTCAAAAGGTACTTTATTTATTCTAACTTCTGTAACTTTTTGTCATAAAAATATATATGCATAATTTACATCTTAACAGTGAAGGAATTTATTAGAGAACTTTGCTGGGAAAGGAAAAGCCACATGTGTCTGAGAAGAACGGAGAGAGGGGGTCATGTTTTTTGATGAGAACAAGTAGTGCACTGGGACAAGGATGTGGGGCTGGCAAGAGCAAATGCTGCCTGCAGGTTCCTGGCTTGCAGTGAGCTGGCTGAATTTATCCCGTGGCCAAGGACCACACGCAGCCTCAGTCACATGGTGACATGGGTCACTGGGTCTTCCATGTGCAATAGTCCTCTCCTCACCATCACTACACAGGGACATGAGGATCAAACAAAACTTCTTGTGCTAGGCAGCTTTAAATAATATACACTATAGCAAAATAACTTGTTAATTTTGAAATCATATACAATAGATCAGAACTCAGATCTTAAAGAATAATTTTAAAAGCCCCCCCATTTATTAAAATATTTTAAAAAATCATAGCTAAATTCTTATTGTCTTTGATAACCAAGACTGAAAAAAAAGGAATTACTTTTTCCTTTAAAATGCTCATGATTACTTTTCTTGGGTAATGAAACTAAACCAGACCTTAAAAATCACTAAGCACCTGATCTCATAACTGATACCCAAAATATATATATACACAAAACACAGAAAGATCCAAGTAAAATTTAGCGACCTAAATCAAGACTGAAGATACATAAAACTAAAATTGAAATTGGAAAAAATATATTGACTGCTTAGAAGCATGTAAACATTGTATACACTTCATGCTTCAGTTTCCTGGGTTTCTTTGGCACCTGCTTATTCCTAAATCCTCAGCTGTCATGGTGGATGCCATGCTCCAGATGCTTACTCCAAACGGATTGCTCCTCCAGTGGAACAGAGGCAGGATGTGGGTATCTACATCCAAGAAAAAAAACCTGTGAGCCCCTCACCTTTCTGGATGCCTGCACTCTTCTCACGGAAAGCCTGAGAATAAATTACCTTTCAAAAATATAATGAAGTACTATGCATAGCATCTTGAAAGGAGATAATGAAGAAGTATACCTTCATTTAAAAATGTTCTTACTTGTGCCCAATAGGTAAATCAAGTAATACTTTAGTCATGTCACAAATCAAATGATATAAGCGATGCCCTCTATGCGTACCCATATACCTCAAGTGCACTACCAACTGTTTTAACTCAGCAGATAGCAAAGAAGGAAGACACAATAATGGGATGAGGGCTGGGGAAGGGGGAACTGTGTGTGTACTTTATCAAGCTTCATTTTATTATACGGCATGCATGTTTAGAGGTGCAAGAGTATTTTCAAAAACTGAACTAAAATATTATCTTTAAAATACTTAAGAGGGTCTGAAAGTCATCTGCTGTGGTTTTTGCTGTTCTGTACATCCTAGCTTTGAAGATACAAGAAAAATAGTTGAACTATTTTTCCAGTAATTTCAGGGTTTAATTAGCATAGATAAAATAATCTGCCACTTCCTGTTAGAGCATTTCTGCTTTGCTCTAGCACTTCAGCCTTTCTACATACCTCATTTGGTACTAAATAGATAATACTGATTTATTATATGTGATAATGCTAACTTCAAATGTATATGAATTCAAATTTCATTTTGAAGTATTTTTATCTTCATTTTAGGCCTTGCAGTAATGGCATTCCCAGACAAAGAACCGATCAGATGCTGGAAACAATCCCAGACTTTGCACAAAATGGTATATGACACCAGACCTTCTTGATGACTGGATTCTGGTTGATGGCTTTGATGCCCATAAGCATATTGACGTGTGGGCATTTCTTGTTCTATGGGCAATAACAAGAAGAACATTCAGTAGTGGTAAGCCTGAAAAAAAGAAAAAGAAAAGAAAAATTAAAATCTGAGTTTTTCTGCACCTAGAAGTAGAATTAGGGATTCCTTGTCAATGAGTTAGTGTTTTAGTGACTAATTGCAATATTAGAACTGCAGTACTAATAAAATCTGTTCTGTGGCAACAATAAACACAGAAAAAATAACAAACGTTAACTTAGCCAGCCAGAAAATCAATATGCCAGAATGCCGTTTTCCCTTACCTGCATTGCATTTGGAAGCATGCCCTCGGTGCTTTCTAGAAAGAATGGGTTTGCTCTGTTTGTTGCATATCACCTTTTTAGGAGCAAGATGGAGTGTTTAGGCATTTTGTAGAAATGATATCTTCAAAATTGCACTGTTGTTTAAGATGGCATGTTTTGCTTGTATGTATTCAGAAGCTGCAGCATGCTTTACAGGGATACATGAATGATAATAGGCTCCTCTGGGAAAAATTTGGGGAATCCAAGAAGAAGTGGGGCAAGGAACATGTACAATTCCTGCAATACTGTACTAGCTCTAGACATGTGGTCTGTTTTCAGCTGTTTATTTTTCCATTCATTGGGGTTTTTTTTCCAACTTTTTTTACTTCTATTGTTGCATATTTTCTTCAATTTATATTCTGAGGTACTTCTAATAGGTATCATAATTTATTTTTCCCCATTTTGCTTTCCTAGCATAACTGTAAAATCTTTCACATCCTTTTCAAAGGAGAGGATCTCAAGCTGGTTATCATCAGGCTAGGGATCCAGAGGCAGCTAGCTGATTCTGTGTCCTGGTTTTGTTTGGCTTGCAGATAACACATTAAGAGATCTCAAAGTGGATTGTATTATTTGGGTTAACGTTGGTTTATGTGATAAAGAGCTTGTTCCCGCAAACACAAAGGAGCACAGAAGCACAGCAGCAGGTGGGTGAACCCCTGTAGCCCAGTAAGAGGAATGGAGACCCTGTCCCAGCCCATATCAAAGCTCTCCTAGGAGAGCCATCGGCCTCACTGTCCAGGAGTGAGACTCAGACAACAAACCTGCATGAGGGGCTCTCTGGATCACCTTGCAGACTGAGCTAGGGTCACTGCTGGCAGGGCTATGGCACATGGCATGGGATGCAGCTGAAGAGCGGGTTGGGGCTGTGCTAGACTTGCCATGGCATGTTTAGGAGAGGAACAAAAGGTGGAGAAAGGGAGGGATTGAGGTGGTTTAGGGAGGAACAAGCATGGAAACAGAGAGGGAAAAGGGGATAAAAGGGGCTGGTTGTATGTAAACAGGTAGAATGTTGCCTTCAAAGTAGTTCAAGGTGATTTGCTGAAGCAACGCTGGAACTTGGTGTTATTTTGACAGCTTATGAAGGATTGGGAATGTACCAGAAGGTTGGGATAGGGGACAGTGATTCTTTTGAAGAGGGACAAAGGAAAGATATAAGAAATTATATACCAGTCAATTTTGTTTTGATTGTTTGGGGAAAAAAACAAACACCCTGGAATGAATCATTCAACATTACTTTTGAGTACCACCAAGCAAGAATCAACATGCATTTTGTCATGAACAAGTTGTGGCAAATGTATCTTATTTCACTTCACAACAACCGAAGCAAGGAAAATTCAGGTTGGACATAAAAAAAAAAAGCTTTTTAAAGATAAGGTCAGTGAAGCAATGAAATGTATTGCCTAGGGAAGTGATAGAATATCCACCAGAAACAGTCTGGCAAATCTTTCAGAAATAGTCTAGGCAAATGTTTGCCAAGCACATGGATATGGTTTATCTTGCTTAGGAGGAGTGTGAAAGGTTTGATGATTTCCGGAATCTTTTTCAGGCCTATTTTAATCTGATTCTTCACACAGATCTCCAGTCTATGTCTCAGAAATGAATGGGGACTTCACTAGCAGGACAGAGACTACTGTTAAAGGCTTTTGGCTGTAAAGGGCAGATCTGAGGGTGCTCATAAACAAACCTGAAGGAGCTTAAAGGACCCTTGTTCTGTCTGGACCTTTGTAAGTGTGTTCTGGAAGAGAAACCTAGCAAAGCAAGCTGTTGAAATTTTTCAGCCTTTCTGGGGATTAAAAAACAAAACTTATGTTTTCAACCTCAGAATAAGACCTAATCACCACAAAAGACAGCAACAAACAAAACTGTTTCATCTCTAGGAAACACTCTGCATTTGAGAACATTTTCTAAAGATCAAGACTTATTTCCCACATTCAGAACCTCCCAGATTTCATCTCCTAGCACGAAGTTCAGACTCCTTGTTGCATATGTGTTCCATCCATTTTCTGTGTGACACATTCCTATATTTAAGATATAGTAGAAACAAACTGGGATTACATATAATATGAGTTATGGCCTCAAATACTTCAAAGGAGACAGACAGAAAAATAACCTTTTTCATTTGATTATTATACAGTTGCAGGAGAAGTTTTGTTTGCTCTTGTGAATCAATTGCTAGGTCTTACCAAGTCAACTTAAATTTTGTAAAAAGTTCCTTCAACAGTCAGTGAAAGTTTTCATGACTGTCTTTAGACTTAGCGCAGGCACTCTGTATGCTGCAGTGCTGTATTCAGTCAACCACTGCAGCAACCTCTTAACTGCACTACTCTCTGCTTCATAATATAAGGGATTTTTGAAAAAAAAGCTAATAAAAGTAGCCTGTCCCAGTAATGGAAACCAAAGGAATTATAGATACTATGAAAAAGTAAGAAATAACCCTGCAGAATTAAATCTAAGAAAACTAGTTTATATACTTTCCTTTCTCTATTGCTACTGCAGATGCTTTGAGTGTATGACTGACAACAGTAAATCTTGGCAAAATCTGTGCTTTGAGCTAAATATATTTATAGAACTA
Organism: Pluvialis apricaria; assembly: GCA_017639485.1. Classification (NCBI taxonomy): domain Eukaryota; kingdom Metazoa; phylum Chordata; class Aves; order Charadriiformes; family Charadriidae; genus Pluvialis; species Pluvialis apricaria. The sequence goes on from CM030008.1 coordinate 59,136,257, forward strand.
TTTTCTTCAGAAGAATATATAGCATACATCTATCTGAGAAAGCACTGTGCAGAAAATACATAGCTAAATAAAATGACCTAGATCCCAAAAGATAGAAAGGAATTAGTTTTGCACGCTTATAAATAGATGGGCAGTTGTTTATACTTTTTAATGTAGGATATTACAAAGCTAAATAATATTGAATATTACATTAATTCTTACAAAATTACCAAATATTTAATTATTTAAATTAATTGTTAAAACAATTGTTCAGTTATTTTATTGTTTAGTCTTAAATGTCAAGTGGCAAAAATCAGGAAAGTTTTGAAAAAATTTTATGAATAAAGGCAGTTTAGATTAAGAAACTTTTCTTGTACTATTTATAATTTATTGAGACATTATCCTTGCTAGATTTTTGCCTTGCTTCTGGATCATTAATTTTATAATAACCTCAATTATCAGCATTGGTAATTAAAAGACAACATTTTTTTGTGAAATACAATGCAACGAAACAGACATTATATATTTTTGTCACAGTCTTTCTATCCTGTTTAGCATTTTCTGTGTAAAAGTGAATAAATCATGAACCACGTGTTAACAGTTGTGAGGTATTAGGATTAATAGAGTAGGACTTCTGATCAGATTGATGTATTATTCCTAAGACTAAATATCATATAGTGTTTTGTATGCAACACGAGTTATCTAATAAATGCTACATTTTCCTCATTCAAACACATGGCAGATCTATGAACTACAAGGAAAACATCTTATTTTTAATCCAGAATTTGTTATAGAAGAGATTATTTTTTGAACAATGAAGATTTCTTACTGAGATCAGCAATGCAGCGGCACAATTCTTAAGGAAGATATTTTTACTTTGTAAGGCTATGTGCTGTTGCTGGCATATCTTTTGACCCAACTATTTTAATATGTAGATATACAAGACCACTTGCAACAAAAAGTATAAAATGTAAACAACCATAAATTATCAACTGTATGTCACTGCAGGTATTGACTCATTTTTGTGGTAGCAAGGCTGAATTTCTACTGGAATTCCTTGATGTTTTGTCTGATGCAATGAACCCTAAAACAAAAAGGAAATTCTTCTCGTTAACTTCTGTTACTATGCTTGCGGGTGTTACTATATGGTGGGAGTTGATCAGTAAATCTATCAGTAGAGCTACTAATTAACTCCAGTGTTTTGGTTTTGTTTGTTTGTGTTTTTTTTTTTTTAAAGGAAAATCAAAACACAATCCTTGTTTCTTATAAAACCATCTTTTTTGTGCCAATGACCATGAACTCACTGATAAGTAAGAATTGTATTCTATTAAAAGAGATCAATTCCTCCTAGGTCTTATTCTAAAGACTACTTTTCTGTTTCCCCATCTTATTAGTAAAATTGTTTTTGGTTAGGATTTAATTAGATGAATAAACTATGAAAGCAATAATTTTAGACAGATTTGTAATGGACACTTTTCTCCAGTCCCATAACATATGAGGGAGCCTGTATGTTTGTTGCTTTCGTTTGAAAAAAGGAAATTAAAAGCCTCAGTATCATATCGACCATGTTCTTTTCTAACCTCTCTTTAAGAAACAACAAACAAAACCAGAGAGATAACCATCTGCAAAATTACATCTGCAAAATCTGCAAGGATTTTAAGAAAATATATTTCAAAGCCATATAATTCAGATACTTCAAAAGGTCTTTTCTCTATAAAAAATGTCAAGTAAATTATAGACTTGAACAAAAATTAAGTACTACGTAAATGTCCCCCAAGAATGCTAAAAGTACATGAATAAGATTTTCTCATTAAGAGATAAATATATATGAAAAATTATCCTTTTTACTTGGAAATAATGATACCAGTATACACTTATGTTGAAGTAGCATGGTACTAAAAATGTCAGCTTCTTTAAAATTGTAATTTTTTTTTATCCCTTGATGAAAAGATTTTCACAGCAACGTTCTGTCCTTGCCACTGAGCTTCCCAGACTTCTCCTTTTTGACTTTTGCTTAAGAAAAAGATACCAAATTGCTGAATAATGACACATATTTTTTTCAGAGCTAGGCACAGTTTAAGTAGATGTGTATTAAGGACTTTGGTTGTTTTTCTCTGCAACTTTTTAGCATTTATAATAAGATTAAAGACGGGAGGTAGGCTCAGGATTTTAAAGTGGTGCAGCGAGTCTTCTGGACAGTAGACCATCTAGCTGCAACATTGCAATAGGTTTTTGTAAAGAAGTTCACTGGTGGTGTTTTTAAGAAATGATGTCCCTCTGATGCCTAAAGCATACATGTTCAGTTTTGGGGAAGAATAAAGATAGTAGACTTCCACTCTCAGTTAAAGATTTATTGCTATCTTGTGTCTTTGATCTTCAGTAGCAAAGCAGAGCTGACAAATGTTCTTTCTCATTCTCCCTCTTCCCATAGTGCTGATCTTTCTCAAAATCTTTAATTCTGTCGCAGCAGAACAATAATTAATTGAGGTTCCAGCAAAAATATTCCTATCCTTATAGGTCCAAACAGAAAGCTAAAAGAGTTGAGTGGTTCCCTAATCAGGCTTGCAAGAATGAAAAAAAATGACATGCATTATTTGTTGATGAGAAAAACAAACAACCCAGAAGCCCAACAGAAAAACTCTGTTGTTGGTATATGGAAAGCATAGTATCACTCAGACTAGCTCCACCTTCTACCTCAATGAACTAATTACAACTCAATCACCCAATACATTGCAATTTTAGTAATCCCCTCCAGTATATCTACAGTGATACACTATTGAATACTTTAAAATTAGAAGATGACTTGAGAAATGGAGGTGGTTTCTAATACTAAATTACAATTTTACTTCACATGTGGTACAGGCATACAGAATATGGAAGGCAGGAGAATAATTATAACTTTACAATTCATTGTCTTTAAATGTGAAATAGCATGGTGGTTTTGGTACCATACATAGGCAGATCACTAAAAACAGCTGAGCAACTATCAAATCTGACCTTCCTTCCAATGAAGAAAATGTGTATCAAATTATTTAAAGGAAGAATAATCTTATGTAACAAGACTTGTAAAGTTCTTAAATTCAGATGTGAATGCTTCACAAGTATAATATGTGTTTTGACAAAGTGTTTTGATGGTGGTGCATTTACATTTTTGCTGTAGGACATTATTAACTCTTGACCTACCTACATCTACTAGCATTTTGCAGTAAAAATAGCAGCGCTGAGCCACTTCCTGAGGTGCAAGAATAACCCAGCAATTCCTAAACATAGGGGAGATTTTTTTCAGTTAAAACAAAGAAGTCATTGAAATAAAGAGCAGCTTTTGTAAAGAGTTTCAGAATTCTTGACTGGCATGACTTAAAATTGCCCTCTCCTCCCTCCTCAGTATAAAGGAAATCTTATTTTCCAAATCAGCTTGATTTTGTAATGAGTATTAAATGCAATATTTAGAAAAGAAATATTTTACTTGACGTGTTCAGCATCCATGTGCACATACAACTGATGCATTTGAGTTTGACCAATTTTTTAACAGGCTGTGACAGCCAAAAATGACAGAATTAGCAGCACTACAATAGGGCTTATGACAAAAAGAAAAGTATCAGTACTGGATTGTATTGCATCAGATACTGAAAAAAGAAAGCATATGACCAGTTTGCATACCTGTTTTTACTTCACCTAACTCACATTTTCTGCCAGGTCCATAGAAGTATTACAGTTTGTAAAAGCTTTAGAACTTATTGCAAAGAAATTAATTGCCTCTGATTAACTGAACTTTAACATGAAGTAGCCGCATAAAACAGAGGCAGACATCATTACATAGCAGCCTGTCTTGTTCCTTCCAGGTACCAAATCAATCTACCTACGTGACTGTCAAGCTCATGCCTTTGAACCTAAGGAAACAGAAAAAACAGAACAGAAGCAACAAATACATGTTTTCTGAACATGGCAATCAAAGAAGAAAATATAAGTTGTTCCAATTTTTTACTAAGTACATTGACAGAAAAGAAAATTCCAGGTATCACAGCAAGAAGAATAAAGACATTTAAAAAAAAAAAAAAAAGGAGAGGAAAGGAAAAAGGTTTTTAGCCACAGCCTGATTTCTTTGGTCAGTTAATGAATCCTCCTGCACTATAATCTTTTTTTAAATATATCAGTAAATAAGACATACAAAACTGAGTAAGGGAAATGCCAAACTTCAAGCCTGTAGAGTGCAATGAAGAACTAGGCTGAGACTGATAAAAATACTTTACAAGAACTGAATGGTTGTGATCCCCTGCACAGAATAGTTCTGTGTCTTTGTAGATAAGATTTTTGGCAATGAAGTGTCACATTTTGATCTAAATAGCCCAGTCAGTTGCAACAAAACCAGACTACAAATACCAAAAAAAATTCAACAGCATGAAAGCAGTAAATTATATATTAACCATGTCAAAATGCTTGCCATATCTAGATTGATTTGTAATTACACAACAAACATATGAAAAGTAGTCTCATATTTACTAATCTGGTTATTAAATACATGAACCAGAATAATAGAAATTAAAACACTCGTGCCGTGGAAATAATGGCTTTTCGCTGATCTTCCAATTAGGGAGATTTCCATAACAACATGCAACAACCTGACTTATTGAGGGTGCAGTCCTGCATGTCGTTTCTTCATATTCCAGAATGATAAAACATATTTTCTGGAAAATGTATGTGTCACCATTGAGGATCACTGAAGCAAAATACTGAACCAAGCAGCAATTCTGAAAACCACATGAACTCGCAAATGGATTCAAACAGCATGGATTTAACAGTTTCAGCTGTGGAAAAAATGCATATCAAGGTTTTATAAGCAAAAATATCTACGTTTGTACCAGCAGGAGATATCTACCTACATAGCAGCAGAGGTTGGACAGACTGATTAAATTACAAATGGTTTTTATCTTGCATATTCTACTAAAAACTTGGTCCGTACTAGCTCTACAAAATGAAAACTGAATTAAAACACCATAGATATTTGTGAGCTACAGGAGCACAGAGGGTCTTTAACCTTGCTCCTCACTTCTCTCTTTTTGTGCTCATGCTTCAAAAACGATGCCACAAGTAGAATCACAGAATATCTCGAGTTGGAATGGACCCATAAAGATCATCTCCCTGCTCCATGCAGGACTGCCTAAAACTAAACCATTTGACTAAGAGCATCATCCAGACACTCCTTGAACTCTGACAGGCTTGGTGCCATGACCACTTCTCTGGGGACCCTGGTTCCAGTGACCAACCACCCTCTTGAAAAGGTTCAGTGAAGAACCTTTTCCTAGTGTCCAACCTGAATTTCTTCTGATGCAGCTTCATTCCGTTTCTTTGTGTCCTACTGCTGGTCACCAGAGAGAGGAGATCAGCACTCCTCCCACTGCTGGTCCCCTTGAGGAAGTTGTAGACTGCGATAAGCTCACCCCTCAGCCTTCTCCAAGCTGAACAAACCAAGTAAACTCAGCTGCTCCTCGTAGGTCTTGCCCTTGAGACCTTTCACTGTCTTGGTCACCCTCCTCTGGACACACTCTAATAGTTTGATGTCCTTCTTATATTTAGTATATAAGTATTTACATTCAACCCTTCCCTGCACAAGCGCAACATAAAATAACAGCATCAGTCTAACCACAAGTAAGACAAAAGTAATTTTCTGATTGGTACATTTGCTCTCCCCATAGGATGGGCCTACTGTTTTGGACAGAAGTCATAATTCAAAAGGTTCATCATCATTCTGTTCAGTTCATCCATGGAAGTGCATTTCCTTTTCTCTTAAAGGAAAACATAACAAAACCAAAGCTGCTTCCTGCTGCCTTGATTCTGACCAGTCACGTCTGACCAAGACTGATCTTCAAAGCAAAGAATATTTAAAAATTATTATTAAAATGAAACTGAAAGAGCCCCCAAATTTAATCTTTTTTTAAAGAAGATACTCCACAGCCTATTCTTTTTATTTCAGCTTAAGGACTAAATCCATAGAGCAGCATACAGTCAAAGGCAGATAATATACAGATCAGAAAAGATCAGCATTATAGGTTGATTTCTTGTTGTAATGAACAGGAATTGACATTATCAAGCAAGCATACAGAATAATGACAACATTGGGCTCATTTTAGGCATTTGCTCAAATAGAAAAAAAAAGAGGTGCCTATGAAGAAAAAAACCCAATAACTAAAACCGAAACTGATAAACTTCTATTGCAAAAGGCCAGTTACTATCTTTACAGTCTTCAGATATCTATTTATATAATCTCATACATACACACATTCACATCGTCCCACTCTAAGAACAGGTTTCAGTCTAAACACAATTGTTAGTGTCATTTTAGACACCCGGGGACATGCCAGCTGTCACTGCAGCAAGATGCGTGTCTCCGTTGCTTTTGTGTTGTATCGGCCTGCTTAAGTAAACGCATGAGATATCCCAGGACATTATTGTGGCAGTTGAAGCCTTTGTTTAGGCAACTGAACCTACTCTAGATGTATAACTTAGGTACTTAAGTTCTCTAAGTGGACTCAGACTATGAAACAGTGGAAAATCAATGTCTGAAAATGGAAGGAGAATCCAGACACTTCTGTCACAGTGAAACACCAGAGTTAGCTTTTGAAGATCGTTCAGGAATGAACTTGAATACATTAAAATATCCTGAATGTCCATGTTGGTTACAAAATGGTGACTTTGAAGACAAGAGCAAAAATATGCAAGAAATACCACGCATGCCTGCAGCTGAACCTAGGGGACTATGAGTAAAACACAAGTTTCTGAAAAATAAACAAGCTTCCATTCTCAATGCATCATCATTCCTGGACTCTTGGAACAAGATGGGAGAGTACTATGCTCTAGACCTAGGGAAAACACTAGTAGTTTTAGAGCTTCTGGCAGAAAAACCTCCCCCTTCCCAAGAGATCCAAGTGTAGCTTTGCTAACTGCAGCATGACCTGACTGCACATGCATAAAAACACACGAATGGAAAACCTATGTTTTCTAGTCAGGAATGTACAACTGTTACGGTGGGCAGCCTGAATAATTAGCAATGCTGGAATTTTCCCAACTGCAGCAAATCTCTGTCCTACCTACAGATATGGTCTTCACGTTCCCTGATACATTACTTTACTACAATTGCACTGTGTATTTGTATCACACAGAATCATAGAATCAGAGTCATCTAGGTTGGAAGGAACCTTTAAGATCATCGAGTCCAACCATCAACCTAACACTGCCAAAACCACCACTAAACCATGTCCCTAAGCATGTCTTTTAAATACCTCCTGGGATGGCAACTCCACCACTTCCCTGGGCAGCCTATTCCAATGCTTGGCAACCCTTTCTGTGAAGAAATTTTTCCTAATATCCATCCTAAACCTCTCCTGGCATAACTTGAGGCCATTTCCTCTTGTCCTATCTTGACCTATTGGTCCCTTTCTAAGTCACTGCAGGTTGAATTGGAGTATACAGCGGGAGACTAAAACATGGAGTGCATTTGCTAACAGAAAGGTTAGAGCTGCCCAGTAGTACTTGCTACCACATAAAGCTATCAGTAGCTTTTCTGTGAAAGCAAGGGAAGAAGCCTCACTGATGGGGATGCCAAAGCTCACTGCTTTTTCTGGCTCCCTTAAGCCATCAGCAAGATACCCTTTGTAGAATAGAATAATCAGGGATAACTTATCCCCTACATTCACAGCAGAAACGTATTTTCCAGCTTGCCTTATGTCCTTTCACTATACTGCAGGTAACTGATATATAAAAAGAATCACGGTTTTCCTCCTACATGAGAAGCATGTTTTCCTTCAGTGGTTATCGTTTCACTCTTTTCTCTACTGGAGTGCTGTGCTTTCTCTGTGTCTCAGTGTTCTAGCTACCTAGATTACAACAGTCCATGTTTTGGGGTCTTTTTGTTGTTGTTGTTCAAAGTCCATATGAAAACAAACTGATTCTGGGATGATCTTCTGTATGAAAGAACAAAAATAACAGTACAGACAATGCGATATTTGTGTTATCTTCAACACTGCCTTCAAAATAGGCTGTATCAGCAAAATTCTGTCTAGCACCTCCTCATATGCACAGATGGCATGCGAACTGCTAGCAATACAGCTTGGTTTCTTGCTTTCTCACTTTCTTAGCCTTGATTTTTCATCCTTGATTTATCATTTCACGTCTTTTGAATTTTTATTGCATAAGATCGTGTTTGTGGTTCTTGCACAGCCATTTCTTTATTGAGAGCTACAAAAATACCTGCATTATGTTCCTTGCTATGATCTTTTTCTATTATTATTTTTAGCTTGTCAGGTGACTTCATCTCCCAGTGTGTGTGTCATTGTCTCAGTGCTGTTTTGAATAGGGTATTGGAGATACTTGCCTGGGTAAAAAGCCATCAGTGCACACTAAATTGTGCCTAAGCAACACCAAGTGATGGCCAGCTATCTCACCTCCTTTCCTCTCCATGATCATCTCTGATTTTAAATATCCTTTCCTTGCTTTTATGAATTTTCCAATATATTTCTTTGAGTAGGGCCTGGCATGAACAACTTTGCTTGAGAGTCAGCTTTGATTTCTTCCATCTATTTTCAAAGTATTTCCTTTGTGAAAACTGGATGAGCCAATGTCCCATCAGCCTGGCCACCTCTTTCAGGCCCACGATCACATACACTGCTAGGACATGTAGGACTCCTACTTCTTAAGCGTCAGGACTCCTCTAGGGAGACAGTTTGAAAGAGGCTACCAGGGAGCCAAGAAAAGCACACAAGTCTATATTTGAGGGATGAATTCATAACCTAATCAGTCACTCATATGCAAAACATCTGTAATAATTTATAAAGTTACTGTATGCCAGCTTAGACAGGGTAAACGGGTCGTCATGAGAGACACCAGCTTCCTGAACTTTGGCCTATATAAATCACCTCCAGTAGTGCTCAAGACTGTAAAGGGAAAAAAAAAAAAACCCACCAAAAACCTAGTGACTAGACCACTGCCTGAGCAGTTATGTCTTAGGAAAGAAATCAGTAAAACAGAGCTAGTCTTGGAAGCTCCTTACACACTACTGCCGCTTCATAACTGCATGTCTGTCCTTGCCTTGCTTGGGCAGACCAGCTAGTTTTTGCAATGCCACTTAGATAAGGCATGTGGATGAAACTAAAACCCTCAGGAGTGCAGAAAAAAAAAAAAAATCTCCAAATTTCTTCTGAATGTCCTGGCTTTCTGATCAAATATGGAATCTGCAAGAGCTCAGTCGCCCAATCTCTAAATGAGAAACTCAAACTGATTTAGATCTATAAAGGCTACAGTATCTCACAGGTTTAATATTCACCTCAGGGTGCAGCTGCCTTCTTAATTGCGTCTAACAGATGTACACTGAAGGAAACTCATGTTGATAGATATTGAAGCTAACAATCTAGTACTCCAAAGCACCATCACTGGTCTTCTGATTTGATTCTTTTTCTACCTTTTTGGTTTTCTTAAGGGCTTTTGTAAACACAGTATTCTTTAAAGCATAGATTTTAAGAATTCCAACCAGAATGACATTCTATCTTTTTACAGTTAAAATAAGGATGACATGATAATGACCCTTTCACTTAAGATAAATCATAGAATGGTTTAGATTAGAAAGGACCTTGAAGATCATCAAGTTCCAACCCCCCCTGCCATAGGCAGGGACACCTCCCACTAGACCAGGTTGCCCAAGGCCACATCCAGCCTGGCCTTGAACACCTTCAGGGACAGGGCCTCAACAACCTCTCTGGGCAACCTGTTCCAGTGCCTTACCACCCTTAAAGTGAAAAACTTCTTCCTAATGATTAATCTAAACTTGCCCGCTTCCAGTTTAAAGCCATTCCCCCTCGTCCTATCACTACATGCCCTAGTAAAAAGTCCTTCCCCAGCTCTCCTGTAGGCCCCCTTTAGGTACTGGAAGGCCACAATAAGATCTCCCCGGAGCCTTCTCTTCTCCAGGCTGAACAGCCCCAACTCTCTCAGCCTCTCCTCGTAGGAGAGGTGCTCCAGCCCTCAGACCATCCTCATGGCTCTAACATAACATTCATAACACTGAATGATCTCTAGTCTTGTAACTCTCCTTCCTTTTTCTCCCAAGCAATTTCATTAAAAAAATTATATCTAGCTAGTGTTTAGGTATTTCCCAGGATGATATCATAAAGCATTACAGAAGTCTACTTCTGTAAGTCACGCACTGAAATCTTGCAATTGCTACTTATTTCAACCAGAAAATTAATACAGTAGAAATTCAACAGTCCTGGCTGAGTGGGGAGGTCCCAGCAGATTGGAAACTAGCCAACATGGCACCCATCTACAAGAAGGGCTGGAAGGAGGATCCAGGAAACTACAGGCCTGTCAGTTTGACTTCGGTGCCGGGGAAGCTGATGGAGCAGATCATCACACAACATGCACAGGACAACTGGATGATCTGGCCCAGTCAACATGAGTTTATGAAAGGCAGGTCCTGCTTGACTAACCTGATCTCCTTTCTACAACATGGTGACCCGCTTACTGGATGAGGGAAAAGCTGTGGATGTTGTCTATCTGGACTTTAGTAAAGCCTTTGACACCATTTCCCACAGCATTCTCCTGGAGAAACTGGCTGCTCATGGCTTGGACGGGCATACACTTCGCTGGGTAAAAAAACTGGCTGGAAGGCTGGGCCCAGAGAGTGGTGGTAAATGGAGTTAATTCCAGCTGGCGGCCAGTCACGAGTGGTATCCTCCCCCAGGGCTCCATACTGGGGCCAGTCCTGTTTAATATCTTTATCAATGCTCTGGATGAGGGGATCGAGTGCACACTCAGTAAATTTGCAGATGACAACAACCTGGGTGGAAGTGTTGATCTGCCTGAGGGTAGGGAGGCCCTGCAGAGGGATTTAGACAGGCTAGATCGATGGGCCAAGGCAGACTGTGTGAGTTTCAATAAGACCAAATGCCGGGTCTTACACTTTGGCCACAACAAGTGGCCCCGCCAAGGCTACAGGCTTGGGGAGGAGTGGCTGGAAAGCTGCTCAGCAGTGAGGGACCTGGGGGTGTTGATGGATAGCTGACTGAACATGAGCCAACAGTGTGCCCAGGTGGCCAAGGCGGCCAATGGCCTCCTGGCCTGTATCAGGAATAGTGTAGCCAGTAGGACCAGGGAGGAGATTTTACCCCTGTACTCGGCACCAGTGGAGGTTGCATCTTTAGTACTGTGTTCAGTTTTGGGCCCCTCACCACATGAAGGACATTGAGGTGCTGGAGCATGTGCAAAGAAGTGCAACGAAACTGGTGAGGGGTTTGGAGCACAAGTCTTATGAGGAATAGCTGAAGGAACTGGGGTTGTTTAGCCTGGAAAAAAAGAAGCTCAGATTGCTCTCTACAACTATCTGAAAGGAGATTGCAGAGAGGTGGGAGTCGACCTGTTCTGTCAAGTAACAGGTGATAGAACAAGAGGAAATGGCTTCAAGTTGTGCCAAGGGAAGTTTAGATTGGATATTTGGAAGAATTTCTTTACTGAAAGGGTCATCAGGCATTGGAACGCATTACCCAGGGCAGTGGTGGAGTCCCTATCCCTGGAGGTAGTTAAGGGTCATGTAAATACAGTGCTTAAGGACATGGTTTAGTGGTGGGCCTGTCAGTGTTAGGTTAATGATTGGTCAGTGTTAGGTTAATGATTGGACTAGGATGATCTTACATGTCTTTTCCAATCTTGGAGATTCTGTGTGATTCTGTGAAATAAAGCATTAAAGTTTGCTGTATTTTACTGTATACTTTTGAACTGCTTTATGCATAAAAATGTAGGAGACATTTTGAACATTAAGGATACTGGAGTCATAGTCCATACCAACAGAGACATTTCATTCCGCAGACTTGAAGCACACAATACAGATGTTTCATCCTGTAAATTTCAAGCAGTAAGTGGCCAAAGGAAAAGCAATCACCTGTGAAGTGTTCTGTGTGAAGGGGCGCACAAGTAAGTCAGCTCATGTCACAAATAGTCTGTGAAAATTCTTCTCCCTGCATCCAAGCAGATGGAAAGCCCTGTAGCCTGACAGGCAGTCCCGCTTACAAGCAGCCAAGCAAGTCTGCTTCATTGCTTTATCGCTATCACCAAGGCAGTACAGCATATTTTTACAGGGCTGTCATACACAAAGACCGATTTAGTCCTGAAATGGATGCAGGGGCACTGTCAATTATTGACAACATTACCTTTCTCAACCAGACGTCCAACAGCACAAGCAGGAGTTAGATTACTGGCAGCTGGAAAGTGCAGTCTGATGTTTCGTTTCGGTTGAAAAGGCCTCGGGAAAAATAGCTGGGACTAGGAGAATTGGCTTTAAAAAAATTACATCCTGTTTTTTAAAAAAAGCATTGTTTTATATGTCAAGGGGCCAAAATCCTTTTATAATGCAACTGTTGATGCCAATTGAAACCAATCAACAATAAAGGTAGGACTGCAGGGAGAGGGAGACCTACTACTGGGATAAAATTTCTCACTAATGGTTGCTTTTGAAGAAAGTCTCCAAGAGCCAGGCTAGAATAAAAGCAAGACAGTTACTGACAACTGCAGAGAAAGACTACGTTTTTAAATGGTCTAACACAAACAAACTGCCCCTCAGCTTTCCCAGTGGAGTCCTTACACGGAGCAGGAAATGCAACTGGTGCTGCTTCCTCTGTGGGGAGACAGGGAGTGAGCTGAGCGCGAGTGACTCAACACACATGTTAGCAAACAGAATTTTGCTTTAGCTAAAAAAGAGAGGGGAAGGAAGCAAGCACAAAAGATGAGAGCTGGAATTATCTTTCTCCATACTACAACACTAAATACACACAAAATGCAACACCAAAAGTCCTAACAGACAAGATCCACTGGATGAAAAGAGAGCCAAGCTGCCATTCACCTAAAAGTGAGAGTTACGTAACATGAAAAACAATAGTATTCAAACATTTATCAGTTGAACCACATATTAAAGAACTTTCTTTTACTTGAGTCAGGTTTCAAATGGTCTAAAGACACCACCTGTTTTTAATTTAAAATAAGTCTATTGAATATACTGCCCTTAGCATAAATTCTTTCTTTTTAAAATGATTTGAAAGTATTTTCAACTGCAGAATGCAACATCTTTGGAACAGGAAACAACAAAACATATATCTGGCTACAGGAAACTGGAAAAATGGCTGCACCAACACATTGTTATGAAGGAAGAAATCATTAAGAGCCTAAACTATATCATTTTTCTTTTGTGTTGAAACGCAAAGACTAGCAGAAGACATGTTACTTACCCGGAACTTTTCTTCGAAATGTGTTATCTGTTTGTACAATTACACTGAGATTATCTGTAAGCAAGCATTCAGGTAAATTTTTCCATACAAGTTTCCTGAGTATTATATTTCAAGCCTCCTGCATGCAACCGCGGCAACAATAAAGGGAGCCAAGCATCCACCTACCTCCCCTTCTGGAGAATCCTCTTCAAAGAACCAGAAGATTTGGACTTTTTAAAAGAGAGGGCTGTGAGCATACTGTATGCACTGATAACACAGCCTGAAGAAGTTAAAAAAGAAATGTTGTAAAACTTCCTTTTTCACAATATTCCATCCCCCTTCTTCAAGTTCAACACTATTCTGAGTGTTTTTAGAACTGGGGAGTGCTTACCTATGGTACCAGTGATGATGTGCACAGCAACCCTTAAGAGGCTGTAAGCCACTGTGATCACATGAGCCTTAGCAGAGAAGGAGCCTTTGTAAGAAATGGCAATTGGCAGTTTGACAATATTATTTCAGTGAAGAGACTGGATCTTTCAGACATGGATGGATTGGAATAAGGTTCTCTATAAGGGCCCAGGTCTGCCTTCTAACAACTAGCATGGGAAGCACTATCTCTGCAAAACAAGCATGGGCAAAGCAGTTTCCTGAAAAAAGCTAAGAAGAAGATAGCTTGCTTTCATGAAGAATTGTCCGGAGAGGTTCAGCAACTGAATCTTACTGACCCTTTTGGTAATAGCATCAAAAGACTATCTTCATAGAATAAGAAATAAGATAATAAAGTTTCAAAAAGCTTCTCTTTTAGGAAGATGTAGGTCAGACAGCCCATTCCACAGTAGGGCATTAATGGAAGAAAGCATTATGGAAGAAAGTAAGAATTGGACAGCAGCTGTGGTATCAGACTTATGTTGCCATTCCTTACCCTGTTCCTATACCAGTTAAGAATTTGACCCAGGGAATATACTCATGTGTTTCCCAGGCCCACAGCACAGAAGGGAATGGGAATACATTACTTGTGGAAAAATGTATTAATGCAAATTTTAAAGTGGGGATGTCCAGAGCAATAAGCAAGCTATAGCAACTCAGAGTCAACTTGGAATTTATCACCAGTTCTTCCTTTACATCATCTTTTCTTAAGACTGTTACTGCTTCTGTCTTCTAGATATTTAACTTAAAAAAACAATAAAGTAGATGTTTTCTAAGAATGTTAGTCCCTGTGGGCAGATGACCAATGTCAAGAATCAAAACAGTAACCTCCAGTTCTGGAAGTACAAGCTTCTGTTTTCCAAGCTATGAGAGGCAGGCATGTAATCTCAAGAACTGCACTGGGCCACAAATATTCATGCAAAACAAGTAACTGTGAGTATGTCTACTAGCAGGTAACGCAGAATGATCAGAATAGATGTACAGATTCAATAGCTAATACTAAGCACTCTACATCTACGTTATATGTGTTAGGATTTTACTGCATGCTTAACCTGGCCCTTTGGACTGAACAACCCCCTTAAACATGTGGTTTGAAGCCATTCAAAGGAAAACTACAGGACAAACTTGCTTTCTGAACTGTAGGCTCTTAGTGAGCCATTAGAAAGGGCCACATCATCCTTTCTCCTGTCTCACAAGGGTGGCAGTATACATTCATTGCCTAGTTAAGAAATTTCTTGGCATGTAAGCTTTATTACTGTTAAAGCTTGTTACAGGTGATACCTGTCATACAAATAGCAACTCCAAGCATGGTCACCAGCTAACAAAGGGCAGCATGGGAAGGATGAGAGGACAACAGGCTCAATACTTGCAGCAGCCACCCGAGAACACTGCATATAAACCAACTCTGACCCTCCTACGCGTTCTTTTGTCTGAGAAAGAGAAGTCGCATGACTTTCAGGGTGTCGTGTCTTTCTAGGTCTCACCACAGTGACTGCTTTGCCCTTGGCCTTCCACAAACTCTCAGTATGCTAGATGAACTCAGACTGCTGGCAACACCCTGATCTTTAAGATGTGGGATAACTTGCAACAGTCACAAAAATTTTCAGATGTGGACAGGCACAATCAAAGTCTTTTGCTGTGTCTTCACCAGGTTCTTCAAGGAGATTGAGAGCCTATACTCCCACAATACTCGGCAAACAATTTTTGGTGGACAACAGAGCCTGACATCTCTCTATCCATCCCCCATGCCCTCTATGAGTAACTTCACTAAACTACGTTGCTCAGAATCTCATTCAGTGAAGTTTTGAAAGTCCCCAAAGAAGAACAGTCCATAATTGCTCTGAGCAACCTATTCCTGTGCTTGAGCACCCTCCTGGTGAAGAGTGTTTTCCTTATGCCCAGTCAGAGCTTCCAGTCTGTGACTGCTATCTCGTCCTTTCTGCTGTGCATCTGTCAGAAGAGTCTGCCTCTGTCTTCTCCGCAGAAAGTACAGGTGAGCGCTGTGTCCTCTGCTGCTCCCGAGACAATGCAAACAAGCCTTTCCAACCTACCTGAAATCGTATGGACCACTTTCTCCAGCAGTAGTATGCTTAGTTCTCTACCTGAAACCCCAGGATGGCAGCTGCATCCAGGACATCACCTGTGTCATCACTGCCAATGTGCACAGCCCCACTGAGTGTCTACAGCCTCGCTGGAGCAGAGAAGCATGTGACTATATATGTTGCTACCTTTGCACTGCATCAGTTTTCATGCACTGATTAAAAAAGTAACAGATGTCCAAGATGTACTTGTTAAGGGCAAAATATAATGTCGGATCCAACAGTGGCAAGGTTGCTGGAGCTCTGCATACCCAGTCTGACCAGTAGCAATGCTGAAAATACATTCTCAGTAAGCATATGGACACAAAGGACACGTATGCAACACGTACACATGGCTGGCCACACAGAGCACTCACAGGAACCAGTAGCCTCATCCTCCTCCCCTACCTGGCTGAGGAGTTTGGAGCTGTGTTAGTGGGAACATGTATGTACATATGTGCAGTGGATCCCCCAACAGCTGGGCTCAGTCTGCCCAGTAGCTGCCCCAGAATCTGTCTCCCCAGTTGTTGGCTCCCGGGGCTGCAGTCCCACTCCAGCTGCTGGCACCTGGATCCACACTCGGTCCAGTCACTGGTACTATGGTCACAGAGACCCCCCGTGACCCATGCTCCCCCTCCAGCTGCTGGCACTTGGGTCTGCTTACCCTGGTCTCTCCTGTTGCTGTACCATGGACGTACAGGGCGTCCTGCCTGTGGTCCAGCTCCAGCTGCAGCACTCAGACCCCCCCCCCCCCCCCCCCCCCCAAACTGAGTCCCTCACAAGGAAAAGATGTATAAAGGGAATTAAAAAGAAGGTAAGACAGGCTGCACAGGGCACATCCAGACTGGCACAATGACTGTCCAACTATTTACATGCAACCCGCCCTTTTTATCCCCTTATCCATCTATTTTCCCGTGCTTACTCCTCTCCCTTTCCCTGCCCTTTGTTCCTCCCCTATGTATCCCATAAGTCCTGCGTCCTCCTCAGACCAAAAGGCATTATTTCTAACCCCTTTCCCCCCTCATTTAAAAACCTACACAAATATATCTGATATTTTATAAAATTAAATATCAACTTATGTGCCCAATTCTTCAACAGCTTCCACAAGCTTTCTGCAACTGACAATAAGAGCTCTTTTCAGTTTCGCAATTGAGATAATTAGCAACATATCTCATGGATGTTGAATCTTCATCTCCATAGACCTATTTTAATACCAATAAACATTGCAATTCAGCGCAGGACCCTATCAACACAGCACCCTATCAGCACAGCTTATGCTGCCTTTTTTCTTTTAAAAAGACAGGTAATGATTTCAGGTACCACTACATCTCAGAGACTAGGGATTTAAATCTTATTTTCAAGAAACTCTCAGGGAGACTCAAGGTTCTTGGGTTCCCTGGGGACTTCTGGACACTTTATTTGCAGCCTAGTCAAGTTAAAGGAGGAAATGCTGTGCCTACATTTCTTTCCAATGTGGAAGACTTGCGAACAACTCCAGCCACGCCAAGCCAGAATTACAAGACACATAAAACTGCAGCAGTCCATCACGTCAGTAAAGGGATTTGCAGTTAAGGTTTTAGTAACTCTTCTCCAACAAAACGATGAACAATTATACAAATTCCAAGACAAAAACATTCTCTAAGCAGTGCAAGCAAACCAACATAACCTTCCACATGTCTCTTAACTGGTGAAACTCTGCAGACACATAGACCAAGCCGCTGTCGCTTGCCAGAGGAGCCCTCCCACAACATCCCAACCACACAAATGGCTGCCCAGATGTCTGTAACAGAGTTATGCTACAGTGTAACCCTACAAAACCTGCCCATGCACTTCCTCACTGTTAGTACCAGCTAAAACATCACAGCTTGACAAAGAAAGCTAATTAGAGCATTGAATAAGAAATCTAGAAGCCTGCCGCTCTTTGCACTGACTTGTAATCCAAGCTACCATGCAGACCACCTGAATTCAGCATCTCCTCTAAAATGATCTTAAAACACCCTCATTTCTAAGTTACTTGCAGCAATTGTTTGCTGCTCATGGATTTTCAGTCATTACATTCAGTCTCTTAAAGCACGAAACACAGAAGACTATTTAATAAAAACGAAGCTTGGTAGACAGCAACATTACTCATACCTTTCCTCTGCTAGGAGATGTATGACAGAGACTCAGGATTTTACTGAATTTTGGTTGCTTGCAGTGGTAGTAGAGGCCTTCCTTTAGCCACTCATGGGAGATAGGCATGTTCTCACCCAAATAATCATACCTCCTGTAAAAGAGTTTAAACAGGAACATGGCATTTTGACATAGCTTTTGGGTTTCTCTGGACACCTTATGGCTTTCCATTTTGGAGTTTGCTGGAAGAAATGCTTTTTGGTAGTTCTGTCTAGTCATTTCCGAGTCAAAATTAATGGACGCATGTAAAGTTATGGAAGGGGAAAATGTCTTTTTTTTTGTGTGTGTGTCTATGTCTTCACCTTTCTTCGGAAATGTAATACCAGTCTAAATCCACTCCAACACAAGCTGATTTTACTTGCTGTTCTGTGATGCACTGAGGTCAGCTGTTTAAGTAGTCTGAAATCCTCATCAGCTCTGTTACTTCTATGTAAACATTAACGGAGAGAAAGAACACTTTGTCATTATTCTGTCCAAGAGATCAGAGACATCAGCAAGAGACACTTATTCAAACATTATTATAGGACACAAGAAAGATCAGGCACTTTATCATTATCTGTATAGCATACATGAGATGGGTTACCTCAGCATTAGCAACCCCCTTTATAATTTTTATACCAGTAGAAATACCTTCTGAGGAAAGGAATTCACAGTAAACCCACATTTTGCCAAGTAAGAACATCACACCCAAACCCATACTGACCTGCAACGTCTTCCTCTGGAAGACAACTCACGCATTTTGAAAAAAAGTTATTTATTTTCACTGCTTTAATCTCTCTACTGTAGTGTTAGCACTTAACATAAGCATCCACTCTTCTACTGTCCTATTTACAGTCCATTGAAATGTATACTCTACAAATACAATACATATTTTCAGAAATGTAAGGGAAATGCACAATTTTGTAAAGTTTAAAAAAGTGACACTCATCTGTACAGGATCCTCAAATCATCCAAAAAGCAAAATTTACAAGTCAGTATCCACACAGCTACGTAATGGCAGGTGCTACAGTGACAAAGCAGCAAACTTGCTAATACAATAAAATACAAAAAATTAAAGTGTTTTGGGGCACCAGATAATACATTTAGTACCGTTGAAGTTGTAAATTTAGTAATACCCATATTTCTAGAAACACGTAGCAAACTTGGAGAATGTTCTGAAAAATATTAAACATTATATACACATGAGGTAAATGTACCTTGGTCTTTTAAGAGGTAATTTGAGTTTAAAGCAACTGATAGGGTGAAGTTTTCTTTTTTTTTGTTTTTTGTTTTTTTTTAAAAAAAACCCACAAAATGATTAACACCTTGCAATTGTTTCAATGGCACAATCTAAACAAGGAACTAACTGAAAGGTGAATTTCATGGCAATCACACTCAGAACCATTACTGAAAAAAATAAAATAGCCTCTTATTTCATTTGACACCTTCATGTCCCCATACAGTCAATCCCAATGTCTTTACCCTATATACAAAATCTTTCTTAGGATTACAAGTGGAACCATTGGGAAGATGACAGTGTGTCATACTTGGAAAGTCAGCTTGAGAAACATCCAGGAATTCCAGCTTTTAAGGTTGGAAGGTCCCTCAAGAATTCCAGCATTCCAAAACCAATGTTTTGGGCTTTTCAGCATCAGACCATTTCCAATGCCCCTTATTCTCTCTCCATGTCCATATCCACCTGGTCACAAGTCTGTAAACCAAACTGAGGCTTCAACGCTACTAAAATGTCAAATTGACTAAATCCATAAAACTTAAGTGAATGTATGTAATATTTACAATAAACATTTGCATCAGTATTCATCAGAAACTGTTTTGGTATATACTTGAAATGATACAAAATTAGTATTTTGAATGCTAAAATATTTTGGTCCCCCTGTATTTCCAAGAGCAGATCTGGTGATATTACAATCTTAATTTAAAAAATACTTATGTGTACCTGTGTCCATATATATAAGATATGACCTTACACAGGTAACATTTAAAGTTACATAATATATACAGACACAGCCTTTGTAAAAGGTGTTCCGTTTATATAATGGAAAAGAAGAACAAAGCTTGAAGTTGTGGTGTCAGAACTGAGGATACATATAGCTTTATTCAGAATTTTCCTGTTCTGCACTCCAGTATGAATAAGATTGTCCCAAAATGTTCCTAATGTCACACACTGTATCAAGCATCCTTGTTGTGCTTTGTTTTTGCAAGCTTCTATTACAAAGTGAAAAATTAGAATAATGTAAAAATAGTTGCTACCAATTCAGGAAAAATTCAGGAAAATGAGGACTAGTAGGTGGTTGAGATGAGACAGATGTAACAAGCCACTGTACAGTTGACTGAATAATCTGCATGCAATGCAGCTGCCATAGATTCTCTTTTAAATGCAACAGAACTGCTCGTTATATTTTAGGAAATTAAACACTATGGTGATAAGGTTTTGTAGGTGCTAAAAAAGCCACTAGTGAAATTATTTGATGAATTATATTGGAAGCTCTCTCATGTTACTATCAAGATTACTATAAAGTTCTGAAGCGTGCCAGTAGCCTGATGATTCTCAAGTATGAACTATACCTTTTGTACCTATGGTAAAGACCCAGGTATGCTTATGAAAAACTCAAAATTTAACACAGTTAACAAACTGTTTAAATAGGAAGCTTTTGAAATTAGTATGGAGATACAGTAAGTTCTACTTTGATGCTGACCTGTCTTCTTTAAATAGATACATAGAACTTGTTAGAGATGCATACCAAGTAGACATACTTGGGAGTTTAGTTATATTTGATTTTTTTTTAAAAAGCGTCATAATTGAAAAACTGTTGTGCACAGCTGTCCATTCACATAAAGGCATAGTTTATTAAAATACCTACATGATATCATCATTATTAATCCAGCTTTGATTGAGAGAGGCCTGAAGCACATAAGCCTGACTGGTCAGATAATGCCAAACAAACATAAGCATGACAGCTGTACATATGTTTAAACCCAGAACTTCTTATTTTTGTCTCTTTTCCTGGATGCCATCTTCCAGTATAAGTAAATTCATCCATAAAGGTGGTTGAATAAAGCATTTCATTACTTGCAATTCAACTTCTGAAGATCTATAATTGCCACATCATTTAAACCTATCTCCAAGCAAGCACTACGAATTTGGAAATATGCAAGAGTTAGCAAAGTGCTAAGGTTTATCTTGGCTAAGTCTTATGTCATCTATATAGCCTCTTCTTACTAGGACCCATCCATCTTACTGCTTTAGCTACCATATATCACAGACCACAATCTCGACCATGCTTCTGTTAGCAGCCACCTTGCCACTTCTACTAGTGTGAAAAACTCTCAGTGGACCGTGTGCTGAAGAATGAAAAGGAAGCAGAGTTAACGTTGCCTGTGTGTTGCATAATAGGATGGATACTGATGTGTTCTGGAGAATAGAAGGTTAGGTGGCATATTAATTACCAGGCACATTTACCTAGTGAAATACTACTGAGTGTTTCAGGCATCAATGAAAACAAAGGTCAACCAGACTCCTCCTAAAACTGCAAGTAAAAAAATATTTATCCTGATAACAGCAGATTTTAAAGAGAATTTTCCATATTAATTCCCCCAGTCCCCTCCAGAAGCTGTACATTTGGGCAGGAAGCAATTCAATTTCTAAAGAAGTTTGCAAAAACCTTGTGATATCCTTAAAATCGCAGGCAAATCTTGACTAAAGCCATGCATATTCTGCTGTGTTCTTATGACAACACAAGCCACCATAAGCTTTGTTCTTGTAACTATGAAGAGGTTTGCTGAAATCCTCTAGTATTTGTATCCAAAGACCTGCAGCTCACCACTTTCCATAGCTTGCCACTTTCTGTGTATGAGGCACACAAAAAAAATATACGCACATAAAATTTATAAGCAGCTTTGAACTTTCTAGTACAAAAGCCCAAATAATTTTTCCCTAATTACAGGTGCACTTAATCCTTGTTTAATTGCAAATATTGTTCTTTGAGCCTTAGGACTCTGCAGGACTGCACAGAAAATATGCTTTTCATATTTTATTTAATGGAGCAAAATCTCCCTTAAGAACATCTTACTCCTCTTGCTACAATTACAAAATACAACAGTGAATTAACTAGCTTACACTGTTTAAAACTCCTACAGTGGTTTAAAGAGTCAGATTTTGGTAAAATTAAAGGTATTCCATGAATTATGTACTCACTTGCTGAAACAAGTCTGAATTAGATCTTAGCTATGCAGTTGAACAGTTGATTTTTAAATTGTATTTTTGAAACCAAGAGTACCATAGGCTTTGTACGCTCCTAATGTTTTGCATTAAAAGACTCAAAAGTGGCACTTACTGGTGTAATACAATCTATTTTGAAGGTAATGTAAGGTTCTGAAAAAGTGGAAAAAAAAAAAACCAGTAATCACGTATAAAGTATAGTTGCATAAATTATGTTCCCACAACTCAATGAGGTCAATTTGCAAATCAAAGTAAGAGTCCAAATGCTATACTACCTTAATAGCTAGCAAAGTATACTCCAACAGTACATTCACAATCCAAATCAAAGAACCATGGCAGTGGTTCAGAATAGTCAATGTACCAGCCAGGAATAAAGTTGCTTAAAGAGCCATCAATACACTCTAGAATATAGTGAACCAGTTCCATTTTAAAAGTGACCTCCTGCTTGTAGCGCAGTTAACTAGAAGTTGAGACCAGCTATGAACTTTGCAAATAAAAAAATTATAGGTTAATAAAAATAAAACTAGACTACACAATGTTTTGTAAGTAACCTGGGAAAGAGGTTCATAGTGCACAGAAAGGACCCAACACAACTGTTTAGCACATCCACAAAAATCCTAGTAAGTGATGTTCCTATGAAGTACTAAAAGGCAGCAATATCCTTCTGTTCCCCCAGTGAGGTAGAACAATTAACCTTCTTAACACGCCACTGGTGCAGATATGGATTTTTTACAGTATTCTTCGGTAGCAAATCCAGGATTACATCTTTATCCCCTCCTGTTGACTAAGTTGCGATAATGTTTTCTTAATGCGCAAAGCTGTTAGCCTAGCAGCTCCGTTGGCATACCAGCATTCCCGCATAATTTTTGCCATTACTCGTAATGCCTGCAAAAGAAAGACAAGAAATTATTTGTACTGCTGTTCGAATGTAGCCCATGTAACCTCTGTCCTGCATTAGTTTCTTCATGCATTTTTGAAATCTATCGCTAGTATTACAGCTGCATGGAAGAGTATTGTATAAAACTCAAATTCTTACTTTATTTACAGAAAAATAAAATTCTTTAAAATACTGTAAAGCAGAACTAGTATTTTTCAGTGGAATTTCAGCCCATGCAAAAATATTTTAATGAAAAATTAGTAGCTTCTCTGTAACTGTTTTCTGAATTTTTGCATTAGACAAAAATACACTCTTTTTTATTGTACCTCCAGTTGAAAAGCAGTAATAAATTAGGAGGTACTTTATATTAGCACAGAACTACTGTGTACCTGGGAACACACTCAGTCACTTCTTTTACTCATAAATTGCTTTTTAAGTAGTTAGTTCAATGTATAGCAATTTAGAAGTTTATCAGCGGTCTTCCTCAAACTGAACCTCTGTAATGACTGAAAATTTCTGGAGTCTTTTTATCCTTCAAACAGCCACTCTTTGAAATCTGTGAACACTATTACACAAGTAACAACGCAAATAACAAAAAAATGAAAATGAAATAAAGTAATAGCTCTATATTCCAAAATTTTACACTCAAAGCTGTATTACATTGAGCTAAGTAAGTCTGCAGGACTGGAATGGCAGCATTTGAAAAACGACTCTACAGTCTGTTGGTGTGGATCATGGCCCTTCTCTCCTACCTGCGTCCTCTTGCCCAATCTCTTCTCTCAGGCCTTCACCCATGTATTCATTTCACACATGGCACGAAACAGTTCCCTCTTCCATCTGAAGTACACCGTATCTCATCAATCTCTTACTCCTACCGTAGGCTACCACAGCTATTCTCCTAAGCTCTGAATCAGAAAGCATTGGTTCTAGCCTTAGTTGGGTTCCTAGCGCAAGCAATATGAACAAAGCTGGCTGGAAAGGCAAGAGCTCGCTGATGGACACACTACTGCCCACGCAGTGACTACCAGCATAATGAATTCACCCCAGAATGATGTAAGCACTTCTACAGAGGCACAATTAGAAGCAGTCACTATGTGCACACTTCAGTTCTAAGTCTTTGACTTACTAGAGTCTCAGCTTCCTAATAACCGTGTTCATCTTTCAGTAAGTGCATACAGTACAAGTTCTGACGCACATTAAGACCAAGACACACTAAGACTTAGTACACAAGTACTATGACCACCACAGTTTTGGATGAAAATTCCTAAAGGCATTTACTATTTTGGCAAGTCTGTACGATACTCTTTTGCTACACAATGATAGGGCAACGACTGTTGAGTCAGTGAGTTCCAATTGAGCACTGACATGAGGCAGCACAGCACTGTTGAAGAATATAATTTGTCTCCCAACAAGCAGTACTGCTGTGCTGCCAGAGTACTGAGCTGAAACTAGCAAGTCCACTTCTTGAAAGAGACAACCAGCCTAGTTACAAAACAATTGGCACAGACCTGACCAGCTCATGTATCTTTACTCCTGTTGTGGGTTAATCCCAATAGGCAGCTAAGCCCCACACAGCCACTCGCTCACTTGCCCGCAGTGGGATGGCTGAGAGAATCAGGAGGGCAAAAGTGAGAAAATTTGTGGGTTGAGATAAAGACAGCTCAATAGGCAAAGGGGAAAACCAAGCCAAAACAAAGACAAAAAAGTGATACAAAAACAATTGCTTACCACCATCTGATTGATACCCAGCCAGTCCCTGAGCAACAGCAACCCCTGGAAAACTCCCCCTCCTCCAGTTTGATTGCTGAGCATGACATTGCATGGTATGCAATATCCCTCTGATCAACTTGGGTCAGCTGTCCCAGTTGCGTTTCCTCTCAGCCTCTTGTCCACCCACAGCCTACTCTGCCGGGGGTGGTGGGGCGAGGAGGAGGGGGGGCAGTGGTAGGGGAGAGCGAGAGTGAGAAATGGAGAAAGCCTTGAAGCTGTGCAAGCACTGTTCAGCAATAGCTAAAACATCGGCATGCTATTGAACTGTTTTGGTCACAAATCCAAAATGCAGCACCATACAGGCTTCTATGAAGAAAGTTAACTCAATGACAGCCAAACACAGTACAGCCTCCAGTTGCACAATTTATTTGCAATGATGCTTCCTGTATAATTGCGTAAATCGAACTAGCTTTAATTTACATTACTGTCACCCATGTTTCACAGGAAGGGATCCTAGAATGCTCCATGCAGGATTATCTATTACTTTTTTGTGAAGTTACATTAGATATTAATGCATAACCATCAAAAACATTCAATAAAACTTCAATGATCAGAATGCAATCAAGTTCTAGAAGCAGTCCTTCTCCCTTCAACAACAAGTACAATCTTTAAGCCACTGAAATTGATAAAAGCTCTAGTGTCCATTAAAGCAGCTTTAGCAAAGTTAGTTAATACCTCACAGCTCTGCCATCTGTTCGGAATATTGGGCCTTAACTTCTGCTCACACACAACTTTCCTCATTTCTTCAACAGAAGGATCTGAAGGAACAAGGTCATAGTATGGCAACTGGTAATCTTCGTGGATTCCTGTAATAGATTGAAAATAATTTTATTTTAGTTCACACTAAATTACATATTCTTCACTTTTTACAGTGTTCCTTATGAGTACCCTACCATTTTGGTTTTTGGTTTTGATTTTTAAAAGTGACATTACAACGATTGATAAATAAATTAAAAAAAGAATCCTTAACCATACCTTAGGAGTATTTACATTACCCTTGAAGAATTTTTAATTTTGAGATTTATGTATTTGGAAAAGATGGAAGCTGTGTCAAATCTTTCATATGTTATATTAAAGACACACTTCTTGGAAGCATGATTTATAATAGCATGTTTTATTTTAAGTAAGGTACGGGTGTTATCTGAACACATTCTAGCTAGCCGTTACTTTTGTTTGCCCCTTGCTCTCAAGGACATTTAACTTCACTCTTTTCTCCCCTCTATGTAAAGGTTTTAGAAAAAAATAATATAGACAGATATTTCCTATTTTCTTCAACAGGTATGGATCATCAATTTACAAAGATGTTGAATAAACTAGTCATCATTTACAGGATTAACAGTTAGAAAGTCTGAGACATACTGGCCATTACCTTGCACCATTTTTAGAGCAAACTGTTTACTCAAACTTATTCAGGTTCTGCAAGTTACTTATAACTCTTTAGCATGTCCAATTTTGTAAAGAGTGCCACATACCACCAATTGAACATCGCCGAGCTATTTCCCAAAACACTAATCCCATTGCATAGATGTCTGCTCGTTTGAATGACTCAAAATGTTTCATGTTTATGGAATCATCTAGAACCTCAGGTGCCATGTACCTATTTGCAATAGAAAAAAGAAAACATTTTATTTCATAAATACTTGCTGTAGAGAAAGTTCAGTGCTACTGATCAGCTCAAAACCAAATTTAAATATTTATGTGGAAAAGAAGACAAAGGAAAATCTGCTTCATTAAGGTTATCCAATCAAAGACCTTTCAGAGCAAAGGGAATAATAAGTATACTGAGAACAACAATCAAAGGAATAGGGGGAATAAGTAAAATGTGGAACGATAAACACATACAGCCATAAACCTGATAGACACAGGGTAACAGAGACAAAGACCAAAAGTCTCCAGTTGCTAACTGATGGGCTATTAAGAAACTCCAGGCATAGCTTTAGAGAAGGCCAGTCTGGACATTGTAACTGCTAATAAGTAGGAAATGAAAGGAACACAAGGATTGTGGACATTCAAGGGAGGCCTATGGGATTATGTAATGCTTATCAAGGAATGTTTAGGAGAATGGTAACTGGAAAGAACAGAAGCGGGGCAATAGATAGAAAAGGGTATCAAAGGGGCCAGTTGCATAAACAGTGGCCAGTCACTATGTTTGCCTGACCCAACCCTGCACCAGCTCACTGCAGTGTATCCTACCTTCTCATTAAATCCTGACTATCTTTCTATGCAATCTCACTTGCAACCTCACATGCACATATGCTCTAAGGACTACATGCCAGCAACTGGAAGCAGGCATGAGTGAATTCAGGGCTAGCAACTGCAGCCAGACCAGGGATGAAGTTGCCCTTGGGCCTGAGATGCCAGCAACTGGAAATAAGGGGGGGGACCTGGGCATCAACAGCTGGAAAGGGAACTGCGGATCCTAGGAGAATGTGTCCACAGGTCTTAGGATGTATTTGGAGCTACCATGGGGGGACCACTGAATGAGTTCTGGGCCAGCAACTGTAGTCAGATTGCAGATGAGGGCACCCCTGGTGCCAGCAACCGGAGCAAATAAGGGTCTCTGCTTCAGTCCCTGAAGTGGGACCATAGGTCACAGGCTTCAGTCACATGCTTACAGGTACCAGCTACAGGGGAGAACTGGGATAGGAGAAGCAGAGTAAGGAACTCAGCACCAGCAACTGGAGTGGGAATCACAGGTCTTAAGGGCTATATGTCTGGATGCCAGCTGCTGGGGTGGGCTGGAAGGTTTGTGTTTTCCCCAAACCTGGTACACATGGCAA
This sequence comes from Pluvialis apricaria, assembly GCA_017639485.1. Classification (NCBI taxonomy): domain Eukaryota; kingdom Metazoa; phylum Chordata; class Aves; order Charadriiformes; family Charadriidae; genus Pluvialis; species Pluvialis apricaria. Next base: position 59,163,799 of record CM030008.1, read on the forward strand.
GTGTGCATGGGTATAACTCACTAGCAAACTTCAAGCTGGTCTATACAGCAAATAGGTAGCCCAGGCAGGGATGTTTGACAGGGGGGAGCTTGCACTGGTATTCGAGGGAATCCATGCATATAGGTGTGCTACGGTGTATTAACCCAGTGCAGCTGGTGAGTATGAGACCATGGGCAGTATGAGCTAGTCAGTAATGTGGAGCACAGAAAAGGGCACTAGACACACTGAGGGTTGTACTGATAGTTGAGGGATTCATAAAGAAATATGCACAAACTTATGAGGCATATTCATAAATATGCATGACCTTGTGAGGCTACACAGAAGGGTGTATGTGTTTTCACTAATGAAGTTCAATCCTGATCAGCTGAAAAGAAGGACGGAGACTTGGCCATCTATACTTATATTTTATACAAGTTCTAGCAGTGTTTTATGTGGGTATTGAAGACAGCATATAGTGTATAGCAATCTGTGTAATCAGTCCTGTCAGTATTGTACGTGTCTGTGTATACCCAGCCTCAGTACTGGTTGAATCCCAAGTAAGAAAGCAGCAGGCACATCCGTGAGCCTGGGATGGACAGAGCCCCAGTCCTTTGGACGTACCAGGCTGGGCTCCAGAGGCCAGGCAGGAGGAAGCCCCAGCTCCTAGAATCTGCCAAGATATAGCAGCCACTTATAATATCCCCTAGCATGACCAGAGAGAGAATAGTCATGAAAGGCTGGTTAAAAAAGCAGCACAGTTAATGATTCCTTGGGAACAAAGCCTCTCTACCACTGCAGTAATTGACTCTTCATCATACAGACATGACAGGCTTTTTTTTTTTAAATAGTAAATCCTATTTGGGTTACACATTAACAACTATGCTCACAAAAAAGTTTGCTTTATCAACATTTCCTGCGATAGAAAAATCTGTGACAGACTTTCAGCTGAGAAACAGGGACTGAAAACTGGCATGGCATTCAAGTGACTGTTACCTTGTTTAGTGACTAGGCCTGAAGTGGGAACATCAAGCAAAATGTCAGTGTGGATCACATTGTCAGAGTTACTGACAGCAGCATCCCCATTGGCTGCTGGAAAGAATGAATGGTATCTGCTATATCAGTCAACATCAGTTCTAGTATTGTGCTCTCAATCTCGTATAGCTCTGGCAGCTAAACCCAATATGTAATGTTTAGCAGAGTTCAGAGTGTTTCTCCACATCACTGCCCCATCAATCTCAAGCTGACATATTAATGAAGCCGGCAAACAGTAACACCAGGGCTTTGTAGACCACAGTTAACTGGTAAAACAGAAATACGCCTGACACTGTATTCTACTCCAGTAATCTACACAACAGCTCAACCTCTGGAGCAGCCACAGAAGCCTATGCACAATTTCATTTAATCAACATAATACTAGGATTATCTTTTCCTCGTACCAGGGATGGTAGGCAGAATAAAACACACACTACTTAAAATAAAGTTCAGGACTATCAGATCTTTCAGAACTCTCTCAGCACTCCTGTATCTTATGGAAATGACATACGTACAAGGAAGCAAGGGCTATCAACAAAAGAGCAAAAACACAACCAGTAGTCCTGAACTTCAACAAGGGTTGCTGACATGAGATTTCTCCTAAGCACTGTACAGGCATATAAATTCCCCACAAGCGATAATAGCACAAGTAGAGGACAACTGTCTAAAGAGGTTTACTTTGACAGTATTTATTAAATGGAAGCTGAGCCTTAAGTTTACATATGTCACAATCTTTGATATGGGCAAGGCTCAAATTATTCTGGGCCACCCATATCAAAAACTTTTTAATCAAGAATGCAAGACTGTGGTGGGTGTTTTAATGCTTTCCAAGGATTTTGCGTTGTTGGATAATCTTCTTGTGCTACTTCAAGTACTTGACAGTATAGTTATCAGCTTTGGGTCTGGAAAGAATATTTGATCTATCTTAAGATCACATGAGGATGAAAAGAGTGATGGAGCTGGAAAAGCACCAAACCAAAAAGCCCAACCACATTGCAAGACCGTCAGCCCAGAATCACTTATACAAGCAGTAAAGGAGATCGTCTCATTTTCTGTAAATCATCCTAAGGACAATGGTTTTAAGAGGAAAGGCCTGGATGTGGCAATGGAGCTGAATTGACACCCTCAAAAGAAAGAAAATCCACCCCTGAAAAGTGGCTTCCGTTGAATTTATTGGCAAATTGACCTCTTACCATGATCCTCCATCAATGCATTTAGATTGGCTTTAGCTTCCATAGCTCAAAATGGTGACTGCTAAAAAAGTCTGAGATTATTGCTAGAACAAGAGAGGCGAAGGGCAAGTAGGTTATCTAGTGCAGTTAGCACATTAGCCATGTCACGGCTATCAGACAGAAGGGAGAGAAACATGCATCTCCTTGTCAGTTTATATATTGGAAATGCATTGCTTGTCAGAAACGGTATTTTAGGTTCTGGACAGAACTACTCTATGTAGACTTTGACCTCTGAACAAGGTCAGCAGCTCAGTACCCTCCAAAAATGAAAGGGTAAGTCTACAAAGCAGTTTACAATTATGTTGAGCATGGCCTTGCCAAACTTCAGGTGCCCGCTGACCCCTTCCCCACCCCTTTAGTCCAACAGGTCTGTATTAGTTGCCTAAATTTCTTGACAGCTTATAGGGAGGCTGGTGTCATTAAACAGGAGCTGTACACAACATGTGTGTGACATCACTTCACCAAGCCTATTCTCCACAAGCATAGCTAGAATTCTGCTCATATTGCATTTACGTAAACTGCAGAAAAGCACCCATGTTAAGGTGGAATTCACAGCCAAACTTCTTTTAACCACAGCCCATTTCAACTCCCAAACATAACAGTTGGGCCACATTTCTCAAAAAAAGAAAAAAAAGAATCAGACTTTTTAACTTGCCTCAGGGAATGTGAGAGGGATTCTATTTCCTTCTCAGTTTAAAGCTCACATTCCCTGCTTTATGCTGCAGGCTGAGCACACAGTTCACACCATCTGGTAAAACTAAGCCTCTGAACAGAAAAGAAAGAAAGATTCATTCAGTCAGAGAGAAGGATAATCAGTCTGATGCAGCACCTAGAACATCACCCAAGAGTGAGTATTGCTCGCTCCCTAGAACATTCATTTTTCACAATCATTAGCAAAATAGAAACTTTGACAAGTTCCCCTGAACTTGCGCACAGAGCTTCCACGTGCAGAAGTGCCAGCAGTGGCAATCAATGGGAGTTAAAATGGTCATTGAACAGGTAAGATCTGAACTTTATTATGAAAAATTAACCAGAGGCGCAGAGTTACTTAATGAAGAATGCACACGAGGGAAGAAGAGGGGACCAAGCATTTTATGAGAATGAACAATTTTCAGAGGGGTAGAAGTGACTGATGTCTTTAAAGTGGGAAACAGACTTCGTCCTGCTGCTGCCCCCTGCAGCAAGCAAGACAGCTGCTACAGCTTTACTGTTAAGGCAGATGAACAAGCAATTTAGTAGCATCTATGCAAGAAGAGATCTTGTAAGTGTGATCTACAGAAAGAACTGAAAAGATTCTTTCTCCAAAGACTAGACTAAGAGTAACTGATTTGCACATAATTTTTCTTTGCATGTCGGTGCAGTAGAAAAGACTAAGTCACACATGGTATGGACCTTGCACACAGTTAAATTTACAATGACAAACTCAAAAGCGGTCTGCTGTTTTACTACCAATGACTACTGGAGATTTTGAGAAGGAATAATTTTGTAATCTAGTAGTAGTAGTTCAAAAAGTGAATATCATCTGACCATTTTGTGTGGTATTTTTAAAGTTGGCAAAGGACTAGTATAGCAGAGCTTTAGAACAATGTAATTTCAGCAATATAGTTGTCAGTAAATTTTCAGTACATGTTCTAAAAGCTTTTGTTCACTGAGCCTTAAAGTTTGGGTTTTTTTCTTCCCAGAAGCCACAGCTAAAGGGGCATCCTAGTCCATTGTAAAATCCCAGTAACACCCCCCTGACTCCCCTGCAGTATCGCTCACTAAAGAGACAGGTAAAACCCATATTTTTTATGTATGGATTGGATGTTGGGCAACATAAACATAGAATTTTCTCCAGCACTGCTAGGGTATATGCTGAAGTTAATCATGTACAGCCCTGAACCACTGGGCTTCCACACACTTCATGACAGGCATACAAACTTCAGTTTGATGTACCACTGACCTACAGGCATCAAAAGGACAAAGAGTTGCCCACATCACACAACTCTGTTGCTGTCGTTCACTGTTAGTGCTGCTATCTCTGTATGGCTGCACAGATTAAAGGAAATTAATCTCTTCAGAACAGCTTCCAGTTATTATTGTCTGAAAGTCCAGCAATGATAAATTACAGCTAATAAGCTTAATTGCACTTCTGTTGATGAGTTCAACAGCTCTGAGTTCTTTTGAAGACAAGAAAACCCATATTTCCAAATTCAGAAGTAGACCTTTAAAAGAAAGGGAGTATATACAATTATCAATGGATGAGTCAGTATATGTATTAGGTGACAAAGATGAGAGAAATAAAGAACTTAAAACAGCAGTCAAAAATATGATCCCACAAAAGCCCATGTCCAAAACTCTGCACCTTGTATGCTCTATCACATAGGCTTCACACTGAAAAAAATCCAGCGTTTTACTTTGACTGTCAATATCCTGTCTTACGCTCCAGATTGGGTTGCGAGCAACATTTCCATGCAACACAAAGCAAAAAGAAAAAAAAGCTACAGGAGTGAAGTCTTTAAAACTGTCATTCATGAAGTCTCCCAATTGTTTTAATATATACTTGTACCCTACAATATTTTGCAGGTTTTCGCTATTTTACACATATTAGTAATAGATGCCAAGATTCAATACGCTTTTAAAGCACCTATGGTCTAATTAAGTTACCAGCTGGCAAGGAAGTACCTAGGAACTCTACCTGCCATTATTTACATTTTCCTGCACCTTGTGTTTGTACCCACAAAAATCTTCTATATGGGACAAGAAAAAAAACAAAGCATTTTTATTATAAAAGTGGCCCAACACATCACATTAATGGTTTTACCTTTTTGTTCCCACTCTGTGGTTTGGGGCAATATCAATTGTGTCTGTAGCTGAATCGTGCCTAACTGCCAATCCTAGGTCTGCAATGCAGCATGTTCCATTCTTTTTTACCAATATATTTTTTGATTTCAAATCTCTGTGGGCAATCGCTGGTTTGCCTGTAAGGGGAAAAAAAACCCACCAGAAATAACACATCTGTGAAAAACGTAATTGCTATTGTTCTAAGCCTGATGCTGATTTTGTTTGAAGTTACAGAATTCCTTCCAGTTCTGCTGTTTTATGTGCATTAAGGTAACTCCTGAAATTATTCATTGTGGACTAGCTGGCTGTCCAGAAAATCACCTTAGGTGTCTACTCCACTCTACCACTCCTTTCCCTCTTCCTGCAAGTATCTATTGTGTACACGTACTATTTGCCACAAAAAAAGTTTCTAATATCTCTGGAAATAGACCCATAGTGCTGTCTCAAATCAAAGTTAAAAAGATACTACAGGGACCATTACTTAGTGCCTTTTAATAGGTGTTTTGTAGGAAGGATTGTTACATCATGAAACCTGGATATGACATAGAAAGCAAGGTAAAACACCCTCCAAATTAAGAAGTTCTATTCGTTCAGAAATTATCACAGGTCCCAAACAGACAATTTTCAATTCACTCAGCTCCACAAGGGATTAAATTGGGTATCTGTGCTGAATTCAGCTGCCTTCTCATCACATAAATAAATAGCTGTGTGCAAAGCAACTGCACCCTGAAAAGGTTGAATGTTCTAATTAAGAGAATTATAGTAAGAAGAACTACATATGTGTCATTTTGAATAAATCCAGTATTATCCATATGCCAGGCTGAATAGTTGTAAGATTACCTTGTGTGCCAACAATTTCCATGTGAAGATGAGCAAGACCACTGGCAGTGGACAAAGCTAATTTTATCATTCCTTCCACTGTTACTGTATACCTGTTCAGGTAATCAAAGAGTGATCCATGCTCGTGATAGTCTGACACCAACCACAGCTGAGTCCATGTACCATTGTCTGCAAAACAACACTGGTATGAATACCACACATACACACACAAAAGACAAGCAAGAAGACAAGCAAACCATATATGCCACTTTATACAATGGTTATGAAGTACAAATTATGTTTTGCAAGTGACCTCAGACAATTAGACTCTTAAATCTTTACTTCTACCCCATAACATTGAAATGCCTCTGTAAGGACTGGGACTACCACGCAAGACTTTGAACAGTTCAGTGAGTATTCTTTTATTTAAACTAAAAGACAAACCATAGAAAGCAGATGTCACTGATTCCCGAAGTGAACTATTCAGGTTATTAGGCAGGGCCTGCCTTCCCTTAAGTTTTCTGCTTGGGGGGAACAGATACAGAACTAATCCTGTCACTACTGGTCTAGTATGCTATTGTCCAGGCTACCCATAAAAGAAATAAGCGTCCTTCAAGCAGGACACAAGCTTTGCCCCATAACTCCTTTGGTCTTCCCATAACCTATCTGGCCTTAGCCTGGGAGACAACTTACACAGTTACTAGCAGCTGATGGATTTTTCCTCTTGGAGTACAGGCTTGCAAGCAGGAATTGGACTTACTACCTCAAAACCTACATCAGCTCCCACCTCTGGTGACCTCTAAGTTGCTGGCCAAAATTGAGGTTTCCAGGAATCACAAAGGTAAGGAGAATGAAAAGCATAAGGAGATGAGAAAAACAGTTTGCTGTATGATTTTTGACTGAACTATTAAGAACAAGACAGGCCATAACATATTTGCAGATATCCCAAGGCATACAAACGGCAGATGAGAATTAAATTGTTCACATTGTTAAACCAACTGACACAAAATATCTTGAAGTTTAAGCCACAGACAAGACTATTAAAGGAATTCAAATCAAGGGGCGGGGGGGGGGAGTTGTTTGGGTTTTTTTACCTAAATAGTAGAAATATACTCAGAAATGAACAATCCTGCCACCAAATAGGTCTCCCAATTTTCTTTGTTATAAAAGCAACTCTCACGTAGCAGGTAAGAGAAGTGTTTTTATAGCTAACTACTGTTATAGAAGAATCTTTAATCTCTTTTAAAGACTAGTTATCCCACAAAAGATTTCAGTTGGACTTCTATCCTGAATTATTCAGCCACTACTCCCTAACAACAAGTAAGAAAACTCAGCAGCAGCCAAAAAGATATTATGTGGTAGTCCCTACGGATTATCAAAATGCATACTCAAGAACTAAACATGAAGAATAGCAAGAAATGAATTCAGAAGTTAGTTCCTACCATAAATGTACTGAAACATGCTTGGCCCAGAAAAGTCAGAGGCCCAAAATGTCTGATCTATAGACTGACAGAAACTCCCTTTATATAAGTACTTATCTCTAAAGAAGCACTTGGGTGGGGGTTGGAAAATGTTGAGGCACCCCTTCTAGTTGGATGTTTCTAGGAAGCCCAGTGATACCATTAAAAATAGTTTAAAAAAAATCATTAAAAAGCCACCAAATGCTTCAGAATAGGGAAATAAAGGTCTAATCTACATTCAAACAATTCTCATCATAGAAAGAATTCCGCATTGCTACATTCACAGAATAGTCTCAACTAAGTTGTTAATTTAAACAGGCAAAATAAAGCAGTCAAACGTTCTAACCTGTAAAGGACTGTTAGAAAGCTGCTGTTGCAGTGGGAAGCTTCTTATAATATGCCCACAGAAGTAACTCCTAAGCTTTGTTACTTTTTTTTTTTAAAAAAAGGAAGTAAGTTTGGTTGGTTTGTTTTTTTTTTTTTTAATATCTTCAATTATTTTATAGTTAGGAGTGCTGTTTCTTTTGCTATTTCACATATCCAAGCATGAACTCTTAGAGCTCAGCATACTATTAAATGCGACTTTTTCCAAAGATAATTAAGGTCTCTTAATAGTCAATCCAACAGTATTAGCTTCACTGCACCAGCTTTACAGAACCATTAGAAACAAGTTATGTGTTTACAGGCATATAAAAGGTGCTCTCAAATACATATAGTCAAAGAGCTCCAAAAAGCTGCCTAAGTTAAAAATAAACTAACTTAATCAGTTCAGAATATTCTCTTCACTCAGTTTTATTCTACCGCTTCACCAGTTATTACCTTACATTGCCTGAAACAATCCTCTCCTGGGTATTAACACATACAGACACTCATTGGTTGATGCTGTATTTGATTTCTTCTTGTGTTCCTGTGAGTGGGATACCTCAGCAGATGTCTACACTAGACAACAATAAGTATGGAAATCAGTAATCTATTTTAACTAGTGTACCAGACTATTGTGTTTAAACAGAACCTTTAAAGATGTCACAAAGTTTCTAAAGAATTATCATCGCTTTGAATCAAGATTATACTGTCTTTGTAGTTTTTTTCCCCCCTCTTAACTCTAGGTGCCCACCTAAGAGGAGAACGTGATGCTGATTGCACACCATTCTACTTCAGTTTTATCTTATTTATCACCTGCGAGTCTTTAAGTCTGTTTTTACCTTCCTTCTGAAGGAGAAAATATAAAGCTGGGCTTACTATGCATTTTGAAGAGAGTCATAATCCTTTCCTATTGTGGCCCTCCACAATGTGGCCCATATTTGTGGCCCTCCAACCATATTTTAAGAAGTGATAGCTTACATTAATATTATTAATTACAGACAAGCTGAAATGCAGCAGTAAGTACAATGTCGAGCTATTAGATGGGACCTATTACATTTTATTTACCTTGTTATATTTGACAAGCTACACATTCATTTAGTGATCTAAGCAGAATATGTTATTATGAACTTAAGTCTTCTTATACTGTTGACAGTAGTTAATTATTACAAAGTAATAATTAACCTGACCCTGAGTATTTTTGTCTGCACAGTAAACAGCATCTGCCATGAAGCTTTCAATCACAGGAACTGCGTTATCAGGTAATAAAAAGTAACTACAGTCAGTAGTAATTACATACAGCAGCACAGCCTTCCATGACACGGTAACCTAATTTAGTTCATACACACACCATGACCAAAAGTCTGAAGTAATCTTAGAATGTTCAAGAACACTACAAAATTTTACATATGTTCTTGCAAACCTATTTAAGAGATTAATTATGGTTATTTCATCTGTTTGCAAGAAACCTGAAAGTATTTTAGACCATCAAAATTACTCAGAAGTAAATGTTTTTCTTTTGCAGTTCTAACACAATTCGAAATTCTGAGTAAAGAAACTTTCAGATTTGTTGTTAGAAAGAATGATTACAGTTGAGAAAAACATTCGTGAAGTCCAAGCAACACCCATTTTAGACAAGCTGCCTCTGAAAGAAGGAATTTATAACAATTGCTTTATCAAATACATAATAAATTTTCAATTCAAATTGAATTGACTGAATTAAGTGAAAAATGCTTTTTTCACATTGGTACTAGCAAAACAAAAATTTGGACTTGACACATGCCTGTTTGTAAACCAAATACTAGGTTTTAAGGTGTGACAGTATTTCTTGGTACAAGAGTTTTGGAACCGCAGACTTATATTCCAAGTCGAATCTTTAAAAGAAAAAAGAAACTGCCTAAATTCCATGTGTTCTCTAGTGTCATGCAGTAAAGTGTTCCAAAGAGAGTGGGATACATTAGCCTTTTTTGGCACACAGGTAGTGCAACATAAAAAATAGGAAAAAAGCAGTGAAAAGATCAAATACAGATGGGATCTTGTCCTGGTTTGAGGACAGTCGTGTTTGGCCTAAACCACGACAGATCTGTAACTAGAAAACTCTTAGAAATGAGATATTCAGGGAGATGTCGGGAAAAACACCTTTGTCTGTGGCTGGAAGAGGACTAATACTTTGTTAGTGGAACAGCTTGACTATCACATTGAGAGAGTCATCTGATGAAACTGATTAAAAAGCTTTTGAGCTGTGTAGATTAGCTAGATCTTGCAGTCAAATTCCTTCTGCTCAGGCTAAAGCCACAGCTTCAAAAAGAATAAATGGCTCAAATATTACTTTTCTCAAGAGGAAGGAATTCTGCTCATTTCTCTGCAGTGTATTCCCTAACATCATTCTTGGGGATATACTTACCACATAAGGTAGTCTGAACAGAACTTTCATAGAATGAAATGCAGCTTTCAGTTAAGGAAAAGGAATGTAGACACCAAAATATTTTAGTGCATAAAGTTATCTGAAAGCGTGCAGTACAAGACTTCACCTTACTTGTAACATGACTACAGACAGTTATGGCTACAGACAGCTAATTCAGGGAAACCTTTAGTACTGTAAACAGAGGTTGCTGCCACTGCTTTTCTGCTAGTAGAAGACAGCAGATAAGCAGTCCCTGATACACTTCACAATTAAGTATCTAGGTTAGAAAGAACAAAACAAAAAAACACCCCAAAACCAAACCATCTACAGGTGGTTCAAAACAAGGTAACACATGGCCCAGAAAGTAATTTCGCTAACCTAGCGGTATTTGAAAGTTAGCATATACTCCTAGTTAAGTAAAGACCTCCCAGAACACAATCATGTGAGCCAGACAGAACACAACTGCAGTTAAAGTCATTCATTGTTAAGCCAGCTTGAAGGCTGAGACGCATCAGCACCTATATCCCAGCAAATTTTGGGATGGGAAAGCAGACAGACTGGACCGGCTCCTGCAGCCTTCTGAACACCATACAGCTGTAAGGAAGTAGAGGGGGAGGAAAATGCCATTAAGGCATGTGCAATGTCTAAACAGTAGTAGAACAAGGAGTAAAGACAGCAGTTCAGTCACAAGCTTTACAACTCCACCATCTGAGCCAAACACCACTGACTTAAACGATCTATCTGTACATGTAAACACTTTCTAATCTATATGTGCACCCTTCTACCTGAAGGCACACCCCCCAATTTTACAACAACGGCCAGCCAGATGTTCCCCAGCAGTTGTGAAAAATATGCAGTTGCATTAAGAGGAGAGACTTAATTCATACAGAGTATTACAGCATGACACCGGCCCGCATCTACACTACAAACTACATGTCAGGAGATAAGAGTCCTCAGCAGTCACGATGGATACATGAGAACCTACTCCTCAGAGTTCTTCTCCATAGATCAATAAAGCTTTCAGCAAGCACTGAACTGGGATTGCACAAGTAATTCCTTGTATCTTTGCAAGGTCTCAGAAACAGTCAGATTCCTGCAGTCTAATGACTTTGTGCATTCCGGCTAGGCTGTAGCAACTCCTGAATGCATTCAACAGTCTGCCCTATGGAGAAATGGATGCAAATCCTCCACAGCTATTATTGTTGTGACCTAATACTTCATCTTGCACCTGGCACTTAATAAGTCTTTAACAGTTAGCACCAGCATCTACAATGAAACTGTTAATAGGTGGTTTTAAGCCATTGATCTCTAAAGCCATGTTGTGATACACTCACTCATGTCAGAGTACCATGATAGCACACCTGCTAAACTCAAAGAACTACCTCCTTAATGGTCCCTCTATGTTCTCCCATTCAATGGGATACAGGTGGCCTGAAGTATTCTAAACAAAAGCTGAAGTATTAACCTCCTTCAATATCCAGGACTTCTGAATACTTAACCCAGAGACAATGTTGTGTAAAAATTTCCTCAGTGAGAAAATGCAGAAGGTTATACTGAGGATTCTGCATTGTTGGGTTAAAAATAATAATCCAGCTTTCCACGTTTGCTCAAACAGCAATGCTGTTAGAAAACAGAGTCAAAAATAGCAGTATTTTTGAAAGACATCTTTATCCATTTTTCATAAACCAACTACCAATTAGTTCTCAAGAAAACAGAACAGCCTTGCCCTAAAGACTTAAAGCCTCAAATAACGGCGTGACCTACCAACTAAGGATATTTTTGTGTGCACAGAATATTAACAATAGTAACAAACAATTTTATATCACATTATATTATATTACAAGGAACCCTAAAGATGACCAAGTCAAGCAGAATTTCATCCTATTGCATCTGGAACCTGAGCCAGCAATCAGGAAGTTATTTTAGGAACTCACTCATTTAGGAAACCTTCCTCATACACTGACTGCTGTGCAGAGAAGGTATTTTGGGGACAAACTATTTGGGTTTGGGCAAAATGGGAGACTGGTATGCTTAACCACAGATAGATTTCATTAAAAATTATAGCTAAGGTATTGCAATATATCCTTTATGCTTTTAAGTGAGACATACTACCTAAGGCTCCTGCAGAAATGGATTTTCATTTATGCCTTAACACAACTGATCTACTAATTTTAAACCCAGGCTCCAGATACTGCACAAGGTCCATCAGAACAAAGTCAAGCTCTTGCAGGTGCTATTAATATCCAATACAACTTTAGGCATGGAAGTAAGGCAGTTTCTGACGGTAAGCATAATAAGCTGCAGGAAAAAGTTGCCTGCTATGCTGCAGATCTGCAAGCTCCTGGATGTTAATAAGTTGCACAAACATCTGTTGGGAACAAGTTAGCTATAGCTGACCCTTTCCTGGAGGACGGGGAAAGGAAGTGTTCTGCACAGCCTCTTGGGTTCTGTTCCAATTCTACAGATTTATATAGACATAGAAACTTGAAATTAATCTACGAATTTACGAGAACTCTATTTACATATATACTTCAACTACACTAAAACCATTTAGGAATTTCCCACAAAACTGAGAGCCTTTTAAGAATCCAGGACATGTGTGGATTCTTGACTGCTCCCTAAGGTGACAGAATTTTCTGTTAATGCTTTCTTTGCAAAAAAGCCAAGGGCGATTTATGGTGAAACATGTAACTTCAGATTAAAATAACAGAATGAAACAGCATAACATTATAGCTCCCCTTAATGTAAGAAATTCAAAACTTTTGTTGGTTTTGCCAAATTTTCATGTCTTAAATTGGACTACAGGAAAACCCAAGAAACTTTCATCTGACAAACCGCAATAAATCAAGTTGAAAAAGTGGTTAAACTGTTCCTCTTAGTGGATATTTAATGGCTTATCAAGAGAGCTTCAGGAAACAGGCACAGTTGTTTTTAATACTAGGAACAAATCATTAATTCCCTTTTTCCAATTTCTTTTCTAACTGGAGTTCTAAATTAGTAACTTCTCATATTTCAGCCTTAAAAATGAATCCTCTACCTTCTACTCTGTATTAAGACGATCAGACGACCTCTTTTGGTCCCACACATCTATCTTATTAGGCTATTAGGAAAGTACAGATATTCAGCAGATGTGTGAGCTGACAAGGCATCTCCTTTTTGATACCAAACTTAGGCAATATTTTAACTTGCTTGTAGAAATCACACATCGTTAAATACGCATTTTTAAAGATTTAAACAAAGCTTGTTTTCCACAAAAAGGAAAATGTATTTTTTCCTTCATTAAACCTATGAAAAGCCTACCAAGCCCTGAAATGCTCTAGTAACAAAATTTTTTGCTACTCTTAATTGGATCCTCACAACTTTATTTTCCCATTTATCATCTATTCTGAGTATACAATCAACAAAATGAATTCATAGTTATTACTAACCTTTGTTGTCTGCAGCTATAAATCCAAGAATGTTTTCATGCCGTAGCATAACTGTTTGATAGATTTCTGCTTCGCGAAACCATGAGCGTTCCTCTCTTGAAGAGAAGATCTTCACAGCAACTTCTTCTCCTCTCCACTTTCCTCGCCAGACTTCTCCAAAGCGACCCTTACCAATGCTTTCTTGAAGTACTATAGTTCTTGCAATTGTTCTTTGCACAAGTAAAGGTAAACCTAAAAAGATTTAACATTACCCTTAAACAACATTCTAACAAAATAAGCACTTACCATAAGTATGAAATACAAGATCTATATTCCACTACGATATTTCTCTTAGAATGCACATAAACTCTCTTAAAATACTAACAGCTTGTTGTGACCTGCTAACAAGCACGTACGTAAAATGCTGCCTTCAATCTAAAAGGCCAGCAATACAACTATTCAAAAATATTATTAAAAACTGCCTCTACAGTTGTTAAAAAGAAGGCACAAACTTTCTATTAGTTTAGAATTTTGACAGTTGCTGATCCATAAAGTTTTATTTTAATGAAAAAAAAAAAGCAAACCATGAAGCAATCAGGACCAAGACAGAGGGTTTTTCTTATTTGTTTGTTTGTTTTCAGAAAAGGGTCTACCCATAACTCTCCTGGCAAAGCAGTTCAAGAACACGTTTGCTAATGATTCATTTACTTGATTTATCACTAGATTCCACCCATTTCTAAATTAAAGCTAAACCACCCTTAACAACATTGACCTTCACACTCATGTATGCCAGTAGCCTGTTAGTACTCTGAAGTCACTGTAAAACAGGAAGACATCCTTGTAATGCAAGCTTCCCATTTTATAGGCCATTCTTGTGCACCTCACTACAACTACACTTTAGAAAAATGCTTACGTTCATGAAGGTTTTATAGCTTCAGAACAGCTACATGCTTTCAACTCACAGCACCTCATAACACACTTCTGTAAATTTACACAGCAAACAAGCAGCACTGGCATTGCCCAACCAGGGTGGGTTTTTGTTTATTTTAAATCTTTCCTGTTGTAACTCCAAGGCTTGTCACAGAATTCTGCAGTGATACTACACTGCAGGATGAATGCATAAGCCAGGTATCTGCTCACAGTAAGCTCTTTTGGTATTATGCATCATACCCATTACATCAAATGCTTTACTAAGTAATCTATTACACCATAATCCCTGTTCCAATAGTTGATAGAAGAAAGCCTGTATTCCCTTATGCTATAGAAAATAAATCCCAACTAACAGCTCAAATAACTAGTTTCTGTCCATCTCTGGACATTCTTTGCTAATAACAGCACTAGAAGGACATTTGATCTGGTCTGAAGCAGTGCCATGCTTGTGTCTCAGTCTGAGGAGTGCAAATTAGAACACTGCAGTGCTCAGAGGAGTTCCTCAAGACTTCTAGACCCTACAGGAATTTTCTGCATGATCTGTGTTGACAACACACCTACACGAAAAAAAGAAGGGGGGGGGGGGGGGGGGGGGGGACGACAAACAGACACCATACCAGTGATTTAATCATTGTCAGGTGCTGCAGTGATTCCTGAGAAAGTTAAAATTTTTGCTGTAGTATCTGTCAATTGTGCTGTGTGCCCAAACTGTAAAGGCTCATCTCTGAAGCCTAACTTGCATTCTTTACGAACAAACTTTTGAAATGCAGAAAAGGCCCAACTAGAACAACCACAGGACCAAGCTCAACCCTGAAAACATAAAATTTGACTTTGTTGGCCAGAGAAAGCACTTATGCTTCTTCCTTAGCACTTATGTACTACTGCAAGATCCACTGACACATGTTAAATACAAGCTGGTTTTGTATACTTGAAGCAGGTGATACACCTAATATTTTCTTCTTCCTACAGCTGTTTCAGAAAATTTGTACATTTTCAGTTTCAGATGCCCTGGTCTCAACTTGCCATACAATTTACAGATATTCCTTCTTGTTTAAAACAGATGATATCCAAGGATATCATCTAACCTCTAATCATGCTAACCTCTAAGCAGATACTAAGCTCTAAACCTTCCAGACATGAAGCATTTCAATTCACATTACAAACCCCCCAATCGTCATGTTAACATGTAGCAGTACAATAAAAACCCTGCTAATTGTGATCTACCCACCTTACTCCTACACTTAGTTTTACAGTATTTACAAGATTTAACTTGCTTCTGGTTTTTTGTGACTATGATTTCTCTTACTAATGCTGATGAACAAAACCAGAAGACTGGAATCCACATTTATCTCATACCCATAAGAATTGAATAAGGACTTCCGGTTGCAACTGAGCAGTCTCCTCTTTTTGCTATAGAGGAAACACAGCCCTGTATCACTAGGAACTTGAGCAACTGCTTTACTGTAAACCAGACAGTCTGAAAAGTAGCTCACTAGAGATAGCTACAACATTAGCCTTTGACATACACATTGGGTGCAACTGTACCTAAAGCTCTTGGAGTACAGCTGCTTTTAACTGTGCATAACGAAAGATGACAGTCAGTTTACTAATAAGGAGGATGAGAAAATTCAAGCCAATGTTAACCTCAACAACAGCTTGTAACATCTGGCATCTTGTACTCAGCCACAGTGATCCAATTTATCCCTGAAGCCTTCATCATCATCTTCATACATCATAACAAAGTATCCTCAAGCCTTCTGAGAGTAACAAGAGAGTTTTTTCTTCTCCACATCTTAAACATACTCTGATCAATTTGGACCAATGACTGTCCAATGCATAAGAAGTTTGTATCTGATTTGGATAATTCAGGAATTAAGTTCTAAAGCACTAAAGGTAGCCAAGAAAAGCAGCTGCTAGAACTGTATTCTTGTTCATAAGTCTCTGCCCAGAAGACTTCCTCTGAAGAGTAATAAAATAAACCAACCCCATGAACTATGAAAAAATCTCATTCTCTTCAAGCTTCTATGAACTGCAGATAAGTTTAAGGAGTTTTACATTCACTTAACTAACTCAACTTTATATTGATTTCTGTGACCCTTTGGATTCCTAAACACTTTAGCTTCCTGCTTCAAGTCACCTACCAATAATAACAAAAGCTTCTGCCCCCTGTTTTAGGCAATTCTTCCAATTTCCTTTCAACGAAGTTACTTTGTCATTTGCGAGTTGGAGAATAACAGCTGGGCATCCCAATCTGTCTATACAATATGTAGTTGGCCAAGAGACTTTCAAATCCTTCTCTTAGAAGCTGCACCTTCAGCTGAAGGATCTATTTTAGATGTTTCATCAATTCCTTTCATTAAGCCTCTAGTTGTTTCAGGTCTCGTTTGTCATGGAACAACAGGGCAATACTAACAGCTTACTATTCATGATTGCAGAAAATGAATCCTACTTCCCCTTTTGATCTGTGTAGGAAGCTCAGTTTTAGAGTTTTGATCACTTCTGCTTTATACGCTTCTCTTCAGTGAATACTATAATACAAAACAGGTAGAATCCGTTTTATTTGCCTACGAGCTCTTTTGGTCCCCCGGTATAAATTTAAGAACAGAACATTTACTTTAAGTCACCAGATCAAATGTTTCCTTAACTGTGCCTCTTAGGTCTGGATTATTTTGTCCATTCTGCACATTTCCATTGTGTTTCTTGCAACCTCTCACCCCAACAGCATCCCTTTCACACAATTCAGTTTCTGACAGGGTTAAGCAGTATTTTAACTAGCAGCTGTGACTTTTCTTCCTTCAGTGACCCTGTTTCCCACCCTCAGCTTATTCCATAAACGTACAGGCTTCTCAATTTTAAATATACTGTACTAAAGTCTGGATTAAAATACACATTTCAATGAAATTCAATTGCTGCAGGCATATTTCAGGACACAAGAAATTATCAGTTTAGGTGCTAGGGCACTGTGAATTTATGTAGTCATTGTCTCAAAATTAGTCAAAGTAATACAAGTCATTGCAAATATATACTGCCAACAGCACAGAAAATAAGTACTTGAAGCACCTCCTATCCCACTATCATAATAAAAGGGAAACATAGAAGACTAAATAGGGCTAATACTTGTCTTACCAACAGCTGAACAACATGGAACTCACTGCAGCTGAAGTGAAAAGATCACTCTTAAGGAAGTATTCAGTCTCCCTGTTTTACAGGGAACATGACTTTGCCTTTCAAGCATCAGAACAAGTTAGTGAAGAGCTTTCCTTAGGTGTAAGTCAAATTGATGCAGCCATCAGTAGCCAATGCTCAAATACTATAGTAGGTGCTCTGGGAGTCTAGACCAGCTTGAGCGTCCTGAATCTCTGAAAACTAAGTAACGCCCTGGCATGCTGCTTTTACTTAAGGTGTAATTTGCAAATAGGCAAGGGAAGAGTCAGTAGTTTGTAGCCATTTGCTCTGGAGGAAGAATCCTAAATTTCTTCTAACTGGGATTCCCAGCTTTTCAAGAGCTTACTTTGAAGGAGTACTGCCAGAGTTTTCAAACATGGAGAGGCTCAGAAGCACCATGGGGAAAAGACCAGAAGGAAAATGAAGTATTCCTGATAGAAAATGGAAAGACCAATTGACAACTAAGTCTGAGTTAACATTATCATAGGCTTATGACTTCTGATCTTAAAAAAGTGTGAGAAAGCAACCATGCCGAAAGTGGCAGAAGTACTGTGATTATTTACAGAAGTTAGAAGGGAATTATCAACCAGACAGTACTTTAAAACAAGTATGACTAAACATAGTTTCAAGAGAAAGCTTTAAAGGCTTTCTTTCCTGTGTTTACTGAAGTGACAGTAGCTAGTACATTGCAGATGAGTATTTATACATATAGAACATACACCTGCTCTTTTAAGGTTTAATAAAAAAAAAAGAATTTATTTCCAGCCTTTTTTAGGAAAAGTCTGTACCTGCAGACATTAAGTCAAGAGTTTTATGCTTCTAATAGTGTGGACACACAAAAGCTTTCTCAATTCAAACATAACTGGCTACAGACTCAGTGCAACCTCACCGTCTTCAGTGAAGATATGACTAAAGATGACTTATTTTGACCTATATTCTAAACATGTTCAGCAAGTTACATTGATTTTACTTGATAGAGCAATCAACTCTAAACAGTTTTACCAGTTACTGCCCTTGGGAAAGAAATACAATCTAGATGCTTGGTGGTGGTTGTAATTTATTCCAATTTTAGGGAATTAAAGAATTCAGCAGTTGAGGACCAAACACCAGCATTTCTTTGGAGAAAGTACCCTGAAAGGGCATGGATATTTCAGCACATACATTTGCAAGTAGTAGGAATAATTTTCAGTATTAAATTACTTAAACTTTTTATACAGTAGAAAGCCAGTAGGAGGCTGCAGTACACAATCTGATGTCTTGCTCCTTAACGTGGACCAGAAATTAATTAGTTTATACAATGATCTATCTGACACATCGTTCACTTTCAACACCTATTAAACCATATTCCTGTGACACAGACCATTACAATCCAGAAGCAACTATGTCAGGATTACAACAGCAGAGACTATATGCAGCGAACAGACTACTGCCTCATCTTCCCAGAGCAACACCTGTTAAAAGTCAGAATTAAAACAAAAATTCATGAACTCAAAGGATGGAAATTCTTCAGACATGGTCTGCATACAACATCCACTCTATACACATAGAAATGGCTATTTACAACTGAAAAATATCTTCTGTAAGGAAAGAAGTGGCTAAAATATTAACTCAGAATTCAGAATATTCTTTATATACCAATAGCTACAGATACAAATTAATTTTCGGTTCAAAGCTAAAGAAAGACTTCACACATCTCAAAACCACAGAAAATGGTAATTTAGATATGCTGTGCTGAACAAAAAGTTGAGCCTTACTAGAGGAAACAAAACATTTACAATAGCTGTGATACTCCCTGCATATCAGACCGTACTCTCAGAATTACAAGGAACCGTAGCAGCAACTCACTACGTTTCTTCCATTTCACTTATTTCCACACATTTAATCTTCCCTGGTACTGAACGAATCTACATGGAAATAGCTTTTTGAGTAATTGCTCCAATTAATCATAAGTTTAAGTAGATTTGACAAGATTAAAAAAACCTGATGCCTTACAAGGCTCAAACACAGAGTAATTACTACTAGAAATGTGACATTACCTGATCCAGAGCCTGAAGTGGTCATATCATAAATTAAATCCTTTAAAGTAGTTCCTTCTGATATAAAGGGACGATCCAGTGAGGGATCTTCTTCACTTGGAACACGATGATGAATTACAGTACGATTATGGCAAAGATATAGAATCAACATCAGTGAAATGCAGACAAAGCAGACAGGTCCAGCAATGACAGCAGCCAGTTCCACAGGTCCTAGATTAGAGGCTGGTTTTCCTGGAGTAGGGCCTGACAGTAAAAATAAAAAACAACAAAACTATTTCTTTCTTTTTATGCAACTAGATTTATTGTATTTCACAATGATCTTCAAATTATTTCAATGTATTTGTTAAAACTTCTGCGCAGTAACTTTTTGAAGAATCGAAGTATTACAAAGGACAAAAGCAACTATGTGCTTACTCAGTTTCCATTTAACTTACATGTAAGTCATCAAAACTGGCCCTAACATCCCTATCCAGAAGATGAAATTTCTTGTTCCAAATCTCTTGAGATTTTAGTTGCAGAATCTAAGGTGTACTTTAGGCCTTCCAAATTCACCTACAACCTCAAAACAGAAACTTCCACTCTTACAGAATTTTCTGTTTAAAAAAAGTAAAAAATAAAATCAAATATGCCAAACCCCCTTACCTGGTGTTGGAATTGGAAGTTCAATTTTATTGCAGTGGTCTCTGTCACAGCAATGAGGCAAAGTAATGACTCCATCTCTGGAAGAGGGGGCACAAACAAACGGCCTGTCTCGGGGAATCAGATCAATTTCTGCTATACACATACTATTGTGTATGACTTTGTCTGCAGTTCGTGTTACTGAGGTAAAACATAGCCCATCTGTCACACATGTAAAGTTGTCTTTTGTACATAGATGGCAGTAACACTGTAATGCTGTATTGAGAAAAAACATTCACGTTAGCATTGGCAACATGTTCTGAGTTGAGAAACAACTTGAATGGCTAAAGAAAAAGAAGTTCACAACACTACTTTTTGGTTACATAGATACAGACTAACACTAAAGAATAACACTACAAGGCTCTTTAGTGGGACCAAAAAAACCTAGGAGATGAGCAGATGAAAGTCAGTCAAATTTAAAGCTGAAGTCATCTCTCCTTATAATTATGTATTAAAAGAGAAAGGCTGCAATCCTAGATAGAGGGACTTGGGTCTTTTCAGTCTAGAGAAAAGAAGACTGAGGGTGTATCTTATCAATACTTATAAATACTTAAAGGGAGGGTGCCAAGTAGATGAGAAGAGCCTTTTTTCAGTGGTGACCAGTGACAGGACAAGAGGTAATGGGCACAAACTTGAGCATAGGAAGTTCCATCTTAACATGAGGAGGAACTTCTTTACTTTGAGGGTGGCAGGGCACTGGAACAGGCTGCCCAGAGAGGTTGTGGAGTCTCCCACGCTGGAGACATTCAAAATGCACCTGGACACTGTTCTGTGCAACCTGCTGTAGGTGTCCCTGCTGTGGCAGAGGAGTTGGACTACATGATCTCCAGAGGTCCCTTCCAACCCTGACCATTCTGTGATTCTGTGAGATGCTCCTCCAGGTAAAGAAGTTACATTACAGTTCCTCATACTAAAGATCTAGACTTTTCGTTAACACTTTATCCTCTATAGCATGCAATTCTGCTATTTTCAAACCCAATAGAAATCATGCCATTTTTTCCACAATAACCATGGGTATAGCATTAGTAAGTGACAAAGAGGATGCTGCTGACTACCCAAAACTAATACTTTATACATTACTTGATGGCTTCAATTTTGCACTGAGAAAAGGGCATATAAAGGCTTAATCCCCATTAAAAAAACAAACCCTGAACAACCTGAGAACATACCCTTTCATACAAGCAGAATACGGTTTAGACTTGTTATTTATGAAGCCGCAGGAAAGCATTGCCTTACATTACTCAAGTTCCCGGTTTACTAAAGATGTCAATTGCACTAGTAAAGGGGGGTGGGGGACGACGGCGGGAAATCAGGAATAAGCAACTAATCATGTCCAAGATGATCAGGTTTCATTCTTTAAATTGCAAAAGTCCTCAGAGAAGGAAGACTAGTACTTCAAATTTCTTTCTCCATTCCTTCCTGCGTTTACAGGACCAAAGCCAGACTGTGCAGTAGTAACAATAAGAATATCAATACACTGCCTCCACTTGTTCATCTGTGGACAGCAAAAGCTAGCATAGAACTTGTGTACATGCATGCAGAAAGATTAGAATACAGAAGTTCAGACAAATTTAAAGTCTTAAACATTCATGCCCCAAACACAAAAATGCACTGAGCCATAAACAAGCCTCTTTCAAGGGTATACACAAAATCTCACACCAAAGGCACGAGGATTAATAGGTGGCAAAGCAAAAGATGCTGCAAAGTCTGAAATTCGGTGTTTCACTTGAATTCAAGAGTTTACGATAACCACCGAAATCGCCTCAGATTTTACAGCCCTCTCTATCCTTCAATATCATGGATTCAAATAAATGGTGATCCAATCTCAAATATACAATCCATCTTGAAGTCTTGATTCCGAGTTGTATCCCTTTCTCTGAAAACACCTCCTTCCCCCAAGATTTTGAATCAAAACAAATTATCACCAATCATCCTCTACTGTTACAGAAAAAATATAATAAAGTTTTTAGATCCAATTTCCCATCCCCTAATCAGAGAAATAAGGAAAGTCATCTTATTCAGAGTTTAACTATGAGAACATTTAACAGTTATTTTCCTGTTTGTGCGCCTTTGGAAACTTACACTTGAACAAATTCTTTTTTTAACCCATTAAAAAAGTTTCCTAAAATATTCACATACTGGTATTTCTTTCAACTTTCTTAACAAGCAGGCCTTTATCTCTCTTGCTTCATCCATGATTTTTTTCCTGTTTAAATAATATTCTTGGCTCATCATAACTGTGCATGCATCTGAATGCCTACAGTAAGAGACAGATACTCATATTTACGTTGAGTCACTGTAGAGGCCAAGTTACTTGAAGTGAAAAGTGAGGTTTGTGTTGACCTTCTTACACTTGCTCATCTTCCTGATCTTGTGAAGTTGTAGAGATACACTGATACCTCTATGACTAGTTAAAGAATTTGGTGTCTTATCTTCCTCATTTATTTAGTTGCCACCTCTCTTGCTACAGAATTCCCAAGGAGTGCAATTTGATACACTTTATACTTGTGTTCCAGTTTGATGCCACCACCTTCTAGTCTCCTGCCAAGACACAGTACACTGTCACACACAACTGAATGGCTTCCTCGGCACAAATAGAACATTACTTCCTCCTTCTGAAGCTAGTCTCCCCCTCCCTTAAAAGCAAAAAGCAATGTCTAACGAGCTGAATAGGCAAAGCTTCTAGGAATACAGGTTTTTGCTGCTCTCTGGTGGACATAGTATTAAAAAAACCCAGCAAGCTCCTACATTAAAAATGCTTCAGCCCCCTTCCTACACTGTCCATTTATAATTCTTCATGCCTTCCAACTCAAGTAGGCAATAGCTGAATTTCCATATTTTACTATCAGGAAAACTAATTCAGCATCTTCAGCAACAATCCATACTAGTAGGAGAGGAAACAGAATTGGAATATCCTTGCCCATGTCCCACTCATTATCTATGCACAAAAGCACAAAGACTATGACTATATGAACACATTGCAGATAAGATTTAACATCAGCGGGATGAGATGCCAATGACCAACAGTAGTTAAACCACTTCACTCCTATAAGGAAGTATTTCCACATATAACTGGTCTCAAAGAAAAAAAAAAATCATACTGTTGTCCTCTTGGAGATATAAATTTTTGCTTTGTCTCCAAGTAGTCCATGTTCTTCTCAGAGAAGCATTACAGTAATTTTAAAAACTCAAGACAGAAACCAGTCAGGTGTCCAAGTTCACTTAAGTCAATACATACATTTCTAGAACGGGTTGATAACAGTATGCGATGAGAGAATGATAACTCTGATATAAGCTAATCAATCTTCCAGGTATAATGCACTTCAATACATATGGAAAACACCCTTTACATCTACTACCACAAAAAGCTCCTTCAAAACTACTAAACTCAAAGAGGAGGAAAAATAAAGTTTTTACTCAAATCTTATTCCATGTTTTCCATGGCACAGAACACTTTTTTTTTTTTTGAAGTATTACGACGGTGTTTGGACGGAAGCACTAGCATGAAGCTCCACTACCAAGTAATGAAAGGTCATGTTCTGTTTAAGTGATACAAGGCCTGGGAAATTAAAGTACAGGCACCTAAATGAATGCACTGAAGGGTATATAGACAACCAGTGACAAAGCCAAGAACAGAAATTGGGTCACCATAGTAATTTAGTGCTGCCTTTATTGCCTTTCCTCCCTGTGCGATGACCATTCTACATCATCATTCCTGTTTTATGTGACTGACTACAGTAACAGAAAACAATGAGACAATGCAGTTATGTAAACGTGTGTGCATTATGACACAAATCATGTCATACAAGTTATCAACAGCATACTTTTAATACCTCAGTCTGATTTAATTTTGTATTGAACACAATTACTTGGGTAATTTCTCAGGCTGAGACTCTCAGTTTGACAGTTTTTTATTCCCTTTTAAAACTCTCTCTTGCATGGATGTTGCAGCCTGGAAAGCCCACTGTGAGGGTGAAGCAAGCTGGCAACACAAATGAGACACTGGAACCACACAGCTTGACAAGGCTTAAAATAAGCTGTTTCCCAAGAGCTCAGATATTAATGCTATATGCAAAATGTGAACAGAGTGAAGCTTAGCCACTTAACTTTTAGAAGCCTGTTTCGGTAGGTACCTAATTGTACAATCTTTTTTGTATTGGTCATCTTTTTGAAGTAAAAAAAAAAATAAGGCACAAAGCCTTATTTTTAGATTTGCATACAACCCTATGAATCACTATACAGTATTTGCTAACATCCTGCAGAACTACTACAGACAGTTCAGCACAGAACAACACCTTCAGCTGAAGAAATTTTGGTTGGAAATCATATGGTGAAACCACTGTCTTCCAAACAAGACTAACAAACATATTACAGCAGTTAAAACTTGTGAGGTGCTCTAGAAAAACCCAAACCCACATCTCATTATGATTAATTAAAATTTTTATATTAGTAATACTTTTATTTGTTTAATCATATGTCTCTGCTTTACAAATGTATATAGACATTTATACAGACAAATAGTCTCATGCCCCCCAGGAGCAGCATTATGCTGAAGAAGAAACTCCAGATCCTTCTCTTGTGATATTATAACTCTTCTCCCATGGAAAATACAAGTGACACTTTGAAACAAGAATTTCACCAGAAAGTGGAACTTTACCAGAAGAACAATCAGGACTTAGTTCCACAAGTTGTAGAGTTTCAAGGGATAAAGGAGCGAGGCTATGATGTGCAAGAGACAGTAATAGATTTTTGGGAGATAGGCAAGAGAGCTGTAGTGTTTACTGGTATTTTTTTCCCAATTCAATAAAATTTGCAGGAAGCAATAAAGCGTAATACAGAAAGGTGCTGTCAGCTTCCTATTCTCTTATTCAGATGATCTCCTCAAAACACAATACACCTGACTCATCTCTGATCTCTTCTAGTTCAAGATACAAAAACGTTTAGGTCTTACATTATTTGAGACATGGATACACTTATTTATTTTTTTAACCACAGTACCTCATGACCTTCACTAACTCATTCTTCTCAAGGCACTGTTTAAGCTTAACTGTTGTAAAGTAACAGCACTGGATATCAAGTTTTCAGGACAACTTTCACATACATTTCATCTGTTTTTGTTAAGCAAAACTTCCACTGAAGACAGCAGCTTTGGCAACCCAAGTGATGCACTCGAGAAAACAGACAGACTATTTCATTAAGGCACTATCCTCAACTTCCAAGTAATGATAGAGCCTTGTGAAAAATCCCAGCTTCAAAAAAGCAATATTATATTCTCCGTAGTGCAGTTGCCAAATGGCACTCAGTTTTTTTGCATCTCATCCATAAAGCCACTCACAATATGTTCATGCCTCTTACAGCAAGATAACATAAAAAAATTGTTTCTGGTATCTTTCATAGAACAGTATGCTTTAGAAAAACAAAAAGTTAAAATTAAAAGCCTAGGTTATAATTTTACTAACCTTATGAAAACTAAGAGAATAAAGATCTCCTTCATTTGTACTTTTAAATTCATTTCAGCATACAAATCAGATTTCCATCTTTATTTGTGCTTAGGAGCAACTGCATGAACGCAAGAGTTTCCAAGAAATAACTCCCCAGAATTTTGGGGAGACCAAAGACTGACTTACACGTTAAAAAAAAAAAAAAAGCTAAATTTCAGACCCTATCTTACAAATTTGGGTTGTTCTACTGTTCAGCTAGCTGCTGTGATTCATTACATGCCTGATCTCCATATCAACCATAACACACAGCAATTCATTCATGCAATAACACTAGTATATTGCAGAACAGCAGCATCAGAAGCAATCAGAAAATGCCTATCTTTTGTCAACCCATGATAAGAATACCTAGTAACAGTAGATAAACCATACCTTGCACTTCTTTATCAACTTAGACCGTGATGTTCAGACAAATTAACTCCAGTACCAGGACTTGTCTGAATTATGGATCAAGAACCCTGGATCCCCCGCTATTCCCTTGGATAGGGAGGATTTATCTTTTTCTGAACAAAAGATAGCACACCACCACTTCCATCCTTAAGCTTTTGTATGGAAGTCTATTGCCTTGTTTTCACACAAAGCTTTCAGACCTTAATTTCATGACTGAGATTAAGTGAAAACTATTGATTGATCAGATGCATTAAAAGGCAAGAGTTCAAAGTTCAAATCAAGGTAAAGTGTCCTTTAACATCTAAATTGGATGTTACATAAAAAGGCTTTATATTATCGAAGCCTGACGAACCTTATCAAGAACACAAGAATCACCACGCGTAACTTAGGCTTACTTCAGTGTTTCCACATCAAAGATTCTCCATCTCCTTCAATAAGAATACGGGCAATTAACACAGTATTTTAGTATAGAAATTTATGTTTTCTTTAAGTAGTATTTTCTTTACAGCACGAGTAGCATCTTAGATTGAATTACAAACAGCATGGCAAAAACCCAGATCAAGGGATGTCTTAAAGCTGTAACTGAAGAATAAAGTCATGGTGCTTCTCCCGCTTCCTCTTTAAATCCGCTTCCTCTTTAAAACCCAAAGCAATATGAAATCCACTTATAGAAGAATTTAGGAAGTGGATCAATTACAAAATGCAGATTGTGTGTCTCAAAATTACTACAGATGAAACCGAAAACTAAACCTAGAGTAGGGTGTCTATAACATTTGCATACCCTATTAATTAGGACATAGGCCCAAACTGCTAACTGAAGAACAAAATAGACCTTTTTTTAATGGAAAAAAATATCTATTTCTTGCATTTCTGAATGCTATTAACTCCCGTTTCATGCACGAGGTCTGCAACACCACAGCACTGACACCATCTCTCTCTTACAAGAGACCACAGGTACAGAGAGCTGGAAGAACAAAACCCTTTTACTGTACAATATTCACCAGAGATTTTATTTCCTCACGGTTTGGTCCTCACAGGGGCATACAGGTTTGCTGTTTGACTGTAACTGAAACATCACCTACCGAAATCACCATCATACTAGCTTTCAGAGCAGACGCTGCCAGCGCACCTCAATGTGGCGTGTAACGGAGCTAAAGCATCTGACGTGGGAGTTGAGAAATTCTTTAACCTTCACTACGCGGAACATTCAACACGTATCTACGCCAGCCGGCGCCGCTTGTCTCTCCTCCCCCGTGGCACTGTTTGTAAGCGGCCTTCAGCGCGCCGCAGGGAGCCCGCAAGGCACGGCGGCTTCCCCCGCTCCGGTGCCGAAGCTAGCGCACGCCGGGCGCCGGCAGGTACCCTCCCCGGGAGGGCAGCTAACACGGGCGGCTCTGCCCGCAGGAAGGGAGGGAGGAAGGAGAGCGCTCCGCCGCCCATAACCACGTCACCTTCGCGGGCCAGGGCCGCCCGCGTAGGAAAGGAAGAGCCGGGCACGGCCACAGCCCACGGGGGTAGGGGCCGGCGGGGTCACGAGGCGGGAAAGTTACCCCGGGCAGACGGCACCCGAGGCGCTACTCCCAAGGGGGCGAAGCGGGCTCTGGCTGGGGCGGGGGGGGGAGCGTCAAGGGGAGCCGCCGCGGGTACCACGTCCACCCCTCACCGCCCCTCCTCGCCCGGCCGCACCACGTCTGCCCCGCGCCACGGCCCCTCCCGCCAAGCCGTCGCTAAGCTCGGCCAACAAAGGGACCAGCAGTCCCCGGGTTCCGCCAGGCTCGGACACCGAGGGGGGGGGGGGGGGGGGGGAAGGCGACTCCGCCCCAGCGGGCCCCTCCGCCATGTTGTTGAAAGGAAACCGACGGAGACCCGCAGCCCCCCGCCGCTCTCCTCCCTCCACCACAGGCACCACCTCGCCCGCTCCCTCCCCTCCCTCCTTCCTTCCCCCAGACACGCGTGCACTCACCGGCCGCCCCGGGGAAGAGCAGTGCGGCAACCACCAGAGACGGCAGGGCCCAGAGCCGCCGAGTGGCCGCTACCGCCATGGTCCGGTCCCGAAACCGCACAGCCAGGGCGCGCGCGCGCGCACCCGCGCGCCAGGATTCCGCCTCACGAACCCCCCCCCCTCCTCCTCCTCCTCCTCCTTCTCCTCCCGAGAGAGAAACAGAGAGACACTCGCGCCGCCTGCACCTCCCCGGCTCGCTCCTGCCGCTAATGTAACTGACGCAACGGCGCCGCCTGATTGGCTGCTCTTCCCCCGCCCGCGGCAACTGCGGGGAGCCCCGACAACAACAGGCGTCTGGAGGGCGCAACCGAAGGGCGGGGCGGGGCCTGGCCGCGCCGTGCCGCGCCGTGATTGGCGGCTGGCTGGCGGCGCCTCGTCGCGGGGCGGGCGGAGGGTTGTAGGCCCCGCCGGTAGTCCGGCTGGTCCCGGCAGCGCGGGCCGGTGGGGTACTTGCGGTGTGGGAGGCGCCGTCCCTCCGCATGCAGGCTCGGGCGTTGCCGGCAGGCGCTGTAGCTCTCTCCGAAGCGGGGGCGAGCCGGCGGCCGGCGCGGCCGGGCGGTGGGGGAGCACCCAGGCGTGCGGCTGGGGCGCTGCGGCGGGGCGGACTGTCCTGGCCGGCACTCCTCGCCTCGTAGATTCGCTGCCCGCGACGTGCGGGGCCTCAGTGGCAGCGACGCCACTGGAGGGAAATGCGGGAGGAGTTAGTGCAGCCCTCAGGTTGCCTCGGGAGAGGAGGAGAAGCCGCTGCAGCCGAAGACTGCCCCTCTTTGGGGACTGCGCGGGAGGGGGACGGACTAGGAGAAGCGTGCAGAGCCCTTCGGTTGCTTGCTGCGGTGCTTCCCTCTCACGTGGGATGTCGGATGGGTTTGTAGAGGCAGCACACAAAAAACACCCCGACAGCTTATTCGCTGCTAACGTACCAGCTGGCGTACGCGTGGGACCGCTCAGCGTTCGTGCTGCTAGTCTTGCAGCCTGCTTCGCAATTCGGCACCAAAGGATTTGTCTTCCCGCAGCGCGAAGAGCTGTAGGGTAGAGCCTACAAGTTTTAGTGCTGTGCGAGAAAAGAATAGCGCTCGTCCCTCATGTGCAGCTCCCGTTTTACTTCGCAATCTGCGCATTCGCTGCGCATAACTGGAGGAGTTAATTGGGAATCAGAAACGAGCTTGCACTGTCTGAATAGATGTCTGAAGTTTTCCTTAATCTTAACAACCTGTGGCAACTAGGACCCACCTTGTGAAGAAAATTACCATGACAGATTGTTACTTTTATCCCCAGCTTTATTAGCTTTTGCATGGGTGGCAGGAAAGGGGGAAAGGCTCTCTTCTTCCCTCTTCTGATCAGGTAACCACTCTCCCGGCAGTTAACCTGCTTCTCTGGGAATCCGCCCTCCCCCCTGGAGTCCTGGCTCCGCTACCTGGCTGTTGTGTCCGGATCTTGAATCAGTTCAGAGTCCCTCAAGTTCAGGATATGGTTTTATACTACTTTTGTTGCTCGTTTTTCTTGCTGTGTGACCCTCCAATCATAGGACAAGTCACGTACGTTACAGGTGCTTTTCCACTTGTTACCTGCAGTCAGTCTTGCAAGCTTCATGCACTGTCTCTGCTAGCTGGTAACTTCCCAGTTCATAGTGTTCAGGACAGCAACCTCCACGCTCCTCAGTGGCATGTTCAGTTCCATGTCACACTGATCTCCTGTCTCCTTTTTATGTGCAGTTGTTCAGCCAACACAGCCTTTTTATAAAAGTTTTTTCTCCTACAGTACAGTTCACCTGGATAAGAATCTTGGTAATATTGAAGGTGCGGTAAATTTTTATTAATTCATTCTCTTTCCCTTTCTCTCTGAGCAGTGATAGGCATGGTAGATAAATAAGCCCTAATTATATTTTCTCTTGCAAAATATTTTAATGACAAATGTCCTTCATGACAGATGTTGGACCAAATGTCTGGATTTGATATAGATTCATGCCATAATGAACTACTGAAGTTGACAACACCAGGCTAACATGTTCTTAGTTACCCATATGTAGACACGTTTAAAGGGCTAATCCTCAAGTAATATACTAGCATCCAAAAGAAATACTGAAGCACTGTTAAAACTGCTTAAATCCCAAGGCATCTTTTAAATTCATATAGAGCACTGAAACCGTAAGTTAAGAAAATTGTATGCTTGGGAAAAAAAATCCACTGTTCATTTCCTCATCACAGATCTTCTGGATTTAAGGATGGTCCACGGACAATATCTCTGAAGGAAGGCAGGAAACAAGAAGCAGAGCATGGTCAAGAATTTCTTTCAGGGATCCCAATTCAGTCCTGCAGGGAGCATTCTGGAGTAGCATCCTGAGCAATGTTTGGCTGCCAGCCATAGAAAGAGTAAAGTAAGTCAGTAACTTGCAGGTAACAGCTCACAAACTAAGACAGTTTCAGGTCACTTTCAAGTAGTGAACAGTGCCACCACAAATATTTTTGCCAGGCCTCACCCTTCTTTCATAACATGCACTGGGTAAAGACCACTACTGAAGAAATACCTACAATTATGTCATCCCCTGTCCTGATCCCTGGGTACCTATCTGTGCTCTTATGTACCACATAAGATTCAGAAGCCAAAGTAAATTTGGGGCAGAAGCAGCAACTGCAATGGATTCTGTATGTCTAGAATCTCCCCTTTTCTTGCCATGCTTCTATTCCACGTTTCCAGATTGTTCGGACTGCAGCTTCTGTTCTTGATTAAGGTGAGGTCTAGGAACTTCTGATTGTGGTACAGACTCCTGATGTTAAAGGGCTCTGGTAGACGGATCTTGTTCTCGTTGGAATGTCACTGACCATGAAGGTAAGTACTTGCACCTTCCCCCATTAGCTCCCCCTTAAAAGATCCCCCTTGCTCCCTTGTAAGATTCGTCCCTGTGTTTTTCCATCATCTTTCTCCCACTATTACTTCTACAGTTAATTCTCCTCTTCCAATATTTTGGTGTTCCGTTCTTTCATATGAGCTTCATAACTGCTTCTAGTGCAAGCAGGGGGTTTGCTGGTCTGGGTAGGACTCTGTATCGTTAGTACAGTTATATGAGAGGTACTTAGATTTACTTGTTCAGTTGCACAGTAGTTCATGCTACATATTCTGTTTGATAATTAATAAAACCTGTCTTTTTTGTTATACAAGATGTAGCAGTTAGATAAAAAATACAAAATACAAATGATAGTCTGAGAAGATTTAAATCATCGATTTCTCCCCGTGTCTGCAAACAATTGAATGCCAATCCAAAGAAAATTAGGAGATCTAATTTATGACTGCACTTAGTCATCCTTAAATATGCTAGTTAGGCAAATGAGGCTAAAAGTCAGACCATGGCACAGTCGGCAAACAGTTTCCAAGATACGCCTTTCTGTAAAAGGACATTTTATTTGGGAAGAAAATAACTCTTCTGCGATTTCAGATTTTTCAGCATGACAATAATTGCTTGGCCTTTTTCTGCCAGAATAACATGAAAAAACAATTTCACTGTACAAATTTGCCAAGTTCAATAGAAAGCAACTCCTCACCACTGTACGTTTATGACATTTTAACTGGATGTATTAAACATTGTTCTTCAGCATTTCATGTGAGGAAATGCTTCAAATCACTTTTTACCTACTTTAATCCATCTTTGTTTTCACAGAGCTTGCTGAGAATGGAAATAATGTAGTCAGTGGAAATATATTTAGAAGAATAGACAAGAAAAACATTTTGCTTAGCCTCATTTATATCATAAATTAATGAATTTCCACCATTCCAATTATAGAAAGATGCAACAAATTTAATCTTTTTTTTTTTAAGTGCAAGATAGAACACAAAGCAAGACAACAGAGAAAAATTATCTGCCTTTTTGAAACCTGTTTAGATCATCAAAATGGTTGAACCGGTTTTAAAAATCCTTACTTTCTATGTTGAATAAAGCAGGTTATTATACAGGCAATAGCTGCAATTTAAACACAAGTAAATTTCTTGCTTCTGTACTAGAATATGACATTTGTACACATATGCAGTACCTACAAGGAGCAAGGGTGAAATAATTAATCTATACTTAGTGCTAGTTTTATTTCTTCCAAGAATTATTGTCAGTTTTGGAATGTTTCTTGTGCTTTCTTTATGGAAGATAGAAAGCAAAATATTTGCGACTGAATGGAAGTTTCAAACAGAACTCTGTAATGCAAAACCCCCACATACTAAGAAACTACATAGAGCATTAAAATATAATGTTTTGAAAAGTGGCAAGTGGTAGATAGATTATACAAAATGAATTGTTCCGTAGATTAGTCTTTGACTAAGATCAAGGATCTGCATTATAAGCTGATTTACTTAAGAAAACAGGCACTAATAAACACAATTTTTTTAGCTTTTAATGTAAAAACGTACAGAAGTGTGGTAGGAAGTATTGTTAATGGTGAGCACTAAAAGCCTTATTAGTCTTTCAGTGTCAGAGATACTGTATCAGGGTAATAAAGAATTCTAATGGATCTTTGTCTCAGCAAGATAAAATGCACAGTTAGTGGCACAGCAAGACAAAATAAAGGTATTGCAAAATGTCATTTGCAGTTTTTACAGTTTTCTCTCCATGGTAATTAGCTAATTTTTATATGCTTTTTTAAGAACTATTCAGTGCATTGTATTTACAAATTACATTCACCAAGGAACTTAGAAAGAGTTCTGAATACCGAATGCATAACATTTACCAAAACAACACAATAAGCTATTTTCAAAAAAAAACCCCACCCAAAACAACAAATACCTACCCTCCAACCCCCAGTCCTCTATTTTCCCATGCAGTTTTACTCAAACTAGGACAGAAAGAATTAAAGTGCTTATTAGTGTGCAATTTCTATAAGCACATAAATCAGAAAGTTTTGCAAAGATCAGTGATCTTGCTAAGTCAGAGGCAAGCAAAAGAAAACACTTTTTTGGAGTCACTGCTTTATAAAATACTAAGAATTACTCATTTTATAACATTTATAAACATTGCCTGATTTGCCTCATCAGTGCCTCCAAAACTAAAAACAGTGAGATTTTAGTTATTCAAAACCTAGTTAATCATCTCTATTAACAGAAGGCTGGTTAAAGCTTGAGACATATGAAACCCTTTTTGCTTTTAATTCACTGTCTGTGAAACACACCAGATCCATATCTTGGAGTTACAAATTGGGCAACCCAGCAATACACTGCATCGGTATGCAGCTGCTTGATCCCTGCAGCTAACGCTCTCATTATACAGCTAATACGTTTGTGGATACATTATAGTGTTGTAAGTTCTTCTCTGCAGTTAAGCAGATCTCAATTATGACAGTTTTGTGCTGCTGCTGTTAAACCCTTCAAACTTAGTGTTCCATTCCAGCTTGTATAGTCCTTCAGCTGCTGAGCTTTCATGTGTTTCCTACACATATGATGTTCAACTTCATTTGAAATTAGGTATGAATGTATTCGGAGAGCAGTGTTGATTGTAAGTCTTACTAACGAGAGATCTAATTTATGCTGAAAACAGGGAAGAAGTATATAGTCCAAGACATGTTGCTAAACACAGAAGTGACTAAGACAACTGGTTAGCTTAGGGAGGGGTTGCCAGAAGCAAAGAAGCTGGCGTCAACAAGGTCTGGAAATTACTTTAGACTGTACGTCATTATCTATTTGAAGGCCTTATATTGCTATAGCAACCCTGAATTGCATGAGTATCTCACCTATGACAACAGTGAAGCATAGATGCGTTAAAGTAGCTTGCCTCTAATTAAGAAAGGATCCTTGTTGGTTTTTTTTTTTTCTGTGGAAGTACAGCTTTTACTTGCTTGAACGCTACTCCTCATACCAAGTTGATGGTGCAAGTAATAGTTTATATCATTCTGCTTTTCAAGAAAGGCCAATTTCCTCCTACAGTGAAAGCAATTTTGAAATGGGACTCAGTTTAGACTTGAGTGGGGAAGCAGCAGCATGTGTAATTCACCAAAAGTTAATGTCTCTCTAGCAATGCACAGATCATGAGGTTTTCCTGTTGTAGACCTCTGTGTACCCATCAGCAGGTAGGCATCCTGTGGGTTTGACCAATTTCACTTCTTCCATGGAATTAGGGCTCATTACAGACAAGAAATTTCTTAGAGCAGGAAGTGGGTATTGTGGTGACAAGCTGCTCATACCCCAAAGCATTAGATTTGGGGATCTAGATTCCAGCTTGGATTGAATATTGGTCATCCTTAAAAAAGAAATCAGTTTATAATTTTTTTAATAAAACTTTCACTCTGTCATTAAAATAACATGTTCAGTTAATTGTAAATCCACAATTATTAAAAAAAAAAAAAAGAGAAGAAAATAACACACCTTCAGTAATGATTAATTCCTGACACTGATTTATTAACCCTGCAAACTGGGAATGAGAGGAGAGTTTCTTCTATAGCATGTTGTAGGAATTGCCTGTTTTGCTGCAGCTTTTCTAGACTTGCCACACATTCCGCACCCACTGTCATTCTTCAGTGCTTGTATGTTACCTGAAGTGATAACGTTAAACCTTCTATCACAGTTCAGGTTCTGCCTGGTTTCTGTAGTCTCTCTTAGCAGTGTTTTCTGTAAGTTTTCACTTGTTCATTTGCAAACAATAGCTAGAGTTTGCTCTAAAGGCACTGTACTTTGAGCAGTCCAAGAAAGTTATATGGAGATTTTCTGTAGTTTGTTCTAAAAAGGTGTTTTTTCCTTTAAATCAGGTAACCGAGTTTGTACCTACTCAGGAATAAAAATTAAAAGAGAAAAACATACTACAGGTCTATTTGAATAAGATGACAACTTATTCAGTGAAAAGAGAGATGGTGGAAATAAATTGACAATTGTTATTCATCAGTTCTTGAGCAGTTTTTTCTAACTTTTCTCCAAGAATATATAATTTTGAGATAATTTAAGTCTTTGGTTATTTCTCCTTTTCCAATGACATTATTAATAGGGAAGACTTTTGTCCCTGGACCTGTACAAACATAATAATTCATGCTGTTTTCATTTCTGAGTTAGTATGGGAATTCTCCTGAACAACACTTGCTGGTTGTACGCAACAAGAACTTACTTCATTCTGTTTCTCTACAGAGCTAATTTTCCATCAGCCATATCCCTTAAGTGTATTGCCAAAGGTTGACTTTTATCCAAGAAGTCTTATTAGACTGGATACTGGATTGCTGAAGAAACCATCTCTCTTGAGAATTTAAGAATGTAGCAGGAATGCTGGTACTAAAATACAGCTAGCCAAAAGCATAAGGCTTGAAGAACACAGTAAGGATGAAAAAGTAGTGAGAAACTATGGAGATGGTGGAGGCTCTCACATCTCAAATTTTTTTAGGGAAGGCTGGGGCTGTACAAAACTGTTTCGTATATTGAAAAATTATTTCATCTGCACCATAAACCACTTGGAAGGATGTATTTTTAAATTGTGGCCTTAGTAAACAAACTTTAGAAGCAGGATTTTTTTTGTTTTTGAGACACTAACAACTGCAAGATCCTCACACAAGAAACTGAATGTTCTTATTACTAAATCTGGAATGTTTTGTTGGTAGAGAGTAACTGTTCCTTTTCTTGCTTTCTGTTCTATCTTGAGGCATTTTTCCAGGTTGGGTCTTTGTTTTCTAAGTGAGGTTGTTGACCACCAATTATTGAGGCCCTAATAACTGTATACAAACCCAGACTAAGTGAATATTTAATTCCTGTGTCTTTGGATATGGAAATACTCTTGTCTATGTATGTGTCTGGTGCAAAAAGCTAATGATTACATTATAATGTGCATTCTTGTGAATGTCTGGTGATATATCATTATTACCTGACACGAGCCCCATCTTTTTAAAAAATGTGTGAATAGTTTTTTATCTTTGATAGTTAACAAATTATCGAACAATGTTGTCTTTGCTCCTGATGTAACTTCAGTTCTGACTGGAACATTGTCTCAAATGTTACTACATTTGCAACAGTACTGTTTTCAAAAGCTTAACTGTCCTGCTTCCAAACAGTATGAAATATTAACTATGATGGTTTGGAAGAGTGCCAGTTGCTAAGATAAAGTGAGAAACAATGAGAAGTTGCAATCATGGATGACCTTCTGTTGATACACAGTTTAATTTTTTTCATTTTTTTTTTTAACTGGACTTAAGATTCTGACCTTCAAAATCTAAAAAAATAAACCATTCCTATCATGTCCTTCATATATATTTCCCCTGACGGTGACAATCTCAATTGGCAAGTTCCTCAGGTACCATTCTCCCCAAGGGTCCATGAAAGCAGGCGGGTCTTACAGCACATAATTAAATAAATAAGCTCAAGTCAAGGAGAAAAAAATCCCCTTTGATGAGAGGTCCTCATAGAG
Organism: Pluvialis apricaria; assembly: GCA_017639485.1. Classification (NCBI taxonomy): domain Eukaryota; kingdom Metazoa; phylum Chordata; class Aves; order Charadriiformes; family Charadriidae; genus Pluvialis; species Pluvialis apricaria. The sequence goes on from CM030008.1 coordinate 59,200,361, forward strand.
AGCTGCTGGTACCCATTTCCTGTGAATTAATAATTTTTTTTGCTAGTATTTAATCTTATGGGAATATTGTCTGAAAACTTTTCAGAATTTCCTAGTGCATAAAGATAACAGTTGACTCACACCTCTAATTTTGTGTACTAATAAAGCTTCAAATTTCTCCTGAAGTCATGAGTCATTTCTGTTTTCATTTTAAAAATTCAGCACTGCAACACTACAGCACAGTCACAGACCTAGCAAGCGTCATACAGGTTTCCTAGCATTTGGATATTTGCTTGCCTACATCTGGTGAAATATTTCTAATATATTTGACAGGGAAAAGGCTTTTTCATGTATCTTTTAAATTAGGAGCCAAGAGATGTGGGATTCTAATCTAATCCTCCATTGCTTGTTTCTACCTATATTTGTGAGCAGTTTGCAGATCCCCTTTGATGATTGATAGAATAGTGCAGTTGTGTTGTGCCACGTTGAGCTGGGCTGTGAGCAGAACCCTGAGCACTGATGTCTGGGTACTGGCTATCCAACTAGCGAAGTCAAATCCATGTATTTCCAGTTTTGTCCCATATATTCATCAGTGACCTGGATGAGGGGACAGAGTGTACCCTCAGCAAGTTTGCTGATGACACAAAGCTGGCGGGAGTGGCTGACACACCAGAAACCTGTGCTGCCATTCAGCGAGACCTGGACAGACTAGAGAGTTGGGTGGAGAGGAACATAATGAAGTTCAACAAGGGCAAGTATAGGGTCCTGCACCTAGGGAGGAATAACCCCATGCACCAGTACAGGGTAGGGGTTGACCTGCTGGAGAGCAGCTCTGCAGAGAGGGACCTGGGGGTCCTGGGGGACAACAGGATGACCATGAGCCAGCAATGTATTCTTGTGTCCAAGAAGGCCAATGGTATCCTTGGGTGCCTTAAGAAAAGCATAGCCAGCAGGTCAACGGAGGTCATTCTCCCCCTCTACTTTGCCCTGGTGGGGCCATATCGGGAGTACTGTGTCCAGTTCTGAGCCCCCCAGTTCCAGAAGGACAGGGAACTATTGGAGAGAGTCCAGCAGAGGGCTAAAAGATGATCAAGGGAATGGAGTACCTCTCTGCTGAGGAAAGGCTGAGAGACCTGGGGCTGTTTAGCCTGGAGAAGACAAGACAGAGGGGTCTACGCTTATAAATATCTAAAGGCGGGTGTCAAGAGGGTGGGGTCAGACTCTTTTCAGCGGCACCCAATGACAGGACGAGGCAACGGGCACAAACTGGAACATGCGACATTCCGTCTGAACATAAAGAAAACCTTTACTGTGAGGGTGACAGAGCACTGGAACAGGCTCCCCAGAGAGGTTGTGGAGTCTCCTTCTCTGGAGATATTCAAAGCCTGTCTGGATGCATTCCTGTCACCCTCCTGTAGGTGAACCTGCTTTGGGAGGGGTGTTGGACTAGATGATCTCCAAAGGTCCCTTCCAGCCACTACCATCTGTGATACAGCAGTCTTTGCTGTAACCAGCAGTTCTTTTGCTACTAGAATAGATGCCAGAATCTGTACCCAAAGTGTTCTCCAACTTCAATAATAGCTCTGCATTACTCCAGCAAAATTAACTGTGTGCTACCTTCTGGGGGGTGGCATAAAAATCACCAGCCTCTTTCAGCCCAATTACCTCCATTCATTTCTGAATACTTTAGGTTCAAATTCAAGTGACTGTGCAAGAAGGAAGATGAAAAAAAAATAAAAATCCCATGCTAGTGCATCATACAGTTTCTCTGCACACTTGTGAGGAAACCAAAGCTGCTGAATTGGACCTTAGTATAGGACTGGTGCTTTAGGTTATTAACACTGAAAGGAAAGGCACATGATGTGAGCATAAAATACCAGAGTTTCAAAACTGGTTCTTCCTGAAGCAGAAGATAACTCTGTCACATCAATGTGAGTGGGCAAATGTGTCTCATTGTTTCAGTGGTGATTGCTGCTGCAGATTGCTAACCTGTAGCATCCACATCAGATAATGTAGATTTAGATTTACTGTTTTGCTGCTCTTCACTGAATGCCATTTAATTTGATGATATCTTTTTGGTAAGATGATACCTGTACCTGAAGGTAACAGCCCTAGTAGATTTGTACTGCTAACTTCCCGTCCTTTTTTGGTACTCAGAACAAAGTAGCTGTCCTTTCTGGGGACAATCTTGCTTCTGTGGCATGTTAGAACCAACTCGCAAGCGCAGGTAATAGTATTGGACTTTGGATGCTGAGAACTCATTTCTGGTGTCTGAAACAGGGCTAGTTTTTACAGACCATGAAACAGTGAATATTGCTGTACTGTAGTCATTCTTTCCTGTGACAATTCATGAAGAACTGCACCTAAAAGCTAGGGTGTATCAAATCTATTAATTATTTTTATACTTCTGATGGTGAATGTTAACTACTGTTTAACTATGTGGAGACCATCACAAGCCACAAAACAGGAAATGCAAGGGAAGTTGACACTAAGAATTTTAAATTTCTTGCCACTGCCGTCATCACAAGTATTTCCTACTCCTGAAATCAAGACGGGTCACTAGTCAAACCTGAAATTAAAAAGATACTATCCAGTCAAACTTGACCTCTGTCTTGCATCTGGTTAAATCAAGGTTCTAGATAATCTACATGTCCTAGAACTTCTGCAAAAGCAGTGCCAAAAATGCTTTCACCACACCTGCCCAACCAAACAAGTGTTGTTTAAAGGTGACCATTGCCAAAAAATCAAGAGAAATGTATCACTTCCTAACTAAAAGGCAGGATAAAATTAAGGAAACATTTTAAGTGAATGCCAGGAAAATGTCCATCATAGCACTGGATTGTCCTGCCAACAAAATATTGGGAATGATGGTAGTAAGAATATATATATTTGATCTAATGAAGAGTAGAAGATGGTAAAGGAAAAGCCTTCACCGGCAAGGAGATCTTTTAAGTTGAACTAATGAGTTGTGGGATTAATTTTGTCAAAGTTAATTAATGTATTACAGGACAAAAAATGAAGAGCTCATTACATGTTCAATATTTACTAGGGCAAAAGATTAGTTAGAATATCTCTGAGTATCATTCTGTTGCAGTTTAGTTTTATAGAGAAGATTACTTTTTGTAGCTATAGTTGAAGTCATTTGATGGCCAGTCTATCACACTCTTAGTTTTCAGAAGAACCAATTTTCTTGATAAGCTGAATGCTTTATCTTTTTCCAGAATACAGTTTTTCTTAGAACTTTGCTAAAGGTCAAAGAACTGTGTAAGTATTACATTTTGAAGACTGGCTCTGGGCTTTTTTTTAAATACAGTTTTAGCTTCTGATTAAATCAACTCTCAAACAAACTTGTTCTGTTAGCCTGGCTGAGAAGTAAAGCTTCTTAGCATTTGTAGGATTATCCTGGAGGTGAGATAAGAGGAGTTGTGTTTAGGTGCACAAAAATGTCATAAATTATACGTACACAAAATACATACAACAGAGAAAATGTTCAACACTGTGCAGTAAAGCACTCAAAAGTGCCAAAACTGGGCTTACCGATGCCCCATTCCCACTTGAATTTGCACCTTTTGGTATGTTTTTAAAATTTGTGATCTTGTTTACAATACCCTTGCCTAATTCAGTGCGCAAAATGAGCAGGGGCCACTTAGTGATCAGCTCTTCAAGAATTTGTTTCATTCTCACTGCTCAGTAACTGGCCTGTACATTAGAGTACAGTACCTCAACAACATGGGCAAGTACTACTGTTCTCTGCACCTCTGGCTATGTGATTCTGCCCTCTTTTCTGCTGACACTTGCCCATATCTTATCCCATAGGAGCCAAATCAAAGAGCTAAATCAGCAAGGAGCAAATATCTTTTACTTTGCAGGGTTTGTTTTTGATCTGTTGTGCTCCTTGTGGGGCTTCATGGTAACGAGGGTGGGCACAAAGGAGAATACAGGACATGGAGCACAAAGGTGTTTGCATCTGGTTGAACTGACTTAGGTGAATTTTAACTCTCATGGAATTGCATGTTGATCTACTCCACACTATTTATAACCTACTCTAAAATGGACCAGTTTCTGTGGAGCTTTTCTTCCACAACTGAATCGAGGACAGAATCCAGTTCACTGTTCTGTTGCCATAAACATGAGATCATCCTTTCTCTTTGGCCACACCATGCTTTAGTCATTGTGGCATTTGTGACATACGAAGTTTTCCAGACAGGCTTAGCCTTGATGAATAATCCTAGTTTGTTATCTGGACATTGCTTTCCTGTGAGCAAAATGCAGAAGTGTTGTGAAAAGGAAACCACCATAAACCACTTGAGTCTGAAATACAGTGTGTGTTTGAACATTGCTACCAAAACCTGTAAAGGCATAATTGGGTCTCAGCAGGTTCCTATCCTGTTCTGTGATGTTCTAACTTTTTCCTGTGCTTACTTCTCTGTATGCTTCTGAGTCGGCTTGGATGGGAGAGTTACCAGGCACTACTGATAGTAATGTAATGAAAGACACTGACTAGTTCTCCCAGAGGTAGTGGAGTAGGTGGCTTGTGACCACATTCATCCTCTGTATTTTATTTGGGCTTGTCTTGCATGTGAACTAGGACAAACTTTCAAGCAGGCTGTAATTTCGGATGGCAAAAAGTTGCTGCTGTACTTCTTATCTTGACCTGCCTTTGATGAAAACAGGCTTGCTTCAGTAGTTTAGAAGTAACTTATTACTTTAGATTTAGGTAGTTCAAGTCTTACCATTGTAGTTTTTTACTGTTGGGTGCTTAAGCTCTCTGCACAATGTGCAGAGAGATACTCAGTTAAAAATTAACAGTCTTGTGAGCAGGACACCAAGGGTTGCCTAAACTTCATTCTCTCCACGTAGTTAAGTTTCTATGTAGAATCAGAGATTTTCTGCAAAAGTGTACCTGGGAGCTGTTACCTTTTTACACATTATCCTAGTGGGAAATACAGGTTTAATGCCTGTCATGGTTTGGCTTCAGCCAGCAACAAAGAGCCACACAACCACTCGCTCAACCCCCACAGCTGTGGGGCAAAATCGGAAGAAAAAGGAAAAACTCGTGGGTTGAGATAAAGGCAGTTTAACAGAACAGCAAAGAAAAGAGGAAAACAACAACAATAACACCGATAAAAGAATATACAAACGCGATTACGGTACCGCCACTCACCTGGACCCAGACCGCCGCCGCCCGCTCCGAGCGGCAACTTCCTGCCCCCTCCCGGCCAGCTCCCCCCACAGCCCGGGCATGGTGCCCATGGTGTGGAATACCTGTGTCCCCTGCCGCATCCTTGGGGAATTTAACCCTATCTCTGCTGGAATCAGGACATTATCCACCCCTTATTCCATACCATCTACACCATGCCCAGATCTTACAGTTCGCAATTAATTACCACCATTTTCCCCTGTCTTTTATATATGTACACATACACACATACAGATTTAATTCCCATAGTCTATGGGCCATCCCTCTAAAATGTCCATTGAGTTCATTTAGTCCATCACTGTGGGCTCCATCTGTGAGAGCAGTCTCTCAGGGCAGGCGAGATGGTGTGTGGTACTGGACTGGTGCGTGCTGTATTTGGAGTTCGTGGCTGGTGTACCCGGTGCAGCCCATGCCCATGGTCTGCAGGTTGAAGATGTCAATCTCAAGGAAGTTGCTAGGTGCCAGCTGCTGAGGTCAGTTCTCATTACAGCACCGCTGCACTTTACTCAGTTTCATCAAACTCCATCTGTCATTGGTTTGGGTGATTCTTACTGTAGTACAATTGATAGCAGTTATAGTAAAGATGACATACAGTGGCAGGGTTATTTAGCACTTAACATCATAAAATTTGATTCATTGGCTATTCTCACCCAAAATCAGATCCCCATGAGGTACACACATCGGACCTCCCCATCCTCCCGCATCACCCACCACCTGCACCCAGGTCCTTGTGCAAAAGCAATCCTACGGATGGGTTTGCCTTTGCCTGAGGCAGGGCTAACCCAGACTGTCTTCCCTAACATATTCTTCATGTGCACTACAGGGATGTTATCCCCTTCTACTGTACGTGGAAGTTTTGATTGGGCAGGGAGTGCGATATAATCAATCTGCCAGGCCTCCCCATATTTATGTTTCAGCCATAGTCCTCCATACCAAAGAGGCTTTAACCGCTTGGCTTGCTTAATTGCAGCACATGTTTCACATTCGGGGATAACCTGTGCAATAGCGTCCATGGTCAAGTCCACCCCTCAGTCACGAGCCCATCTATATGTTGCATCTTCTCCTTGACGGCCTGAGGCATCATGGGTCCACTGAGCTATGAATAATTCACCCTTATATTGCCAGTCCAGATCCACCTGAGCCACTTCAATCTTAGCAGCCTGATCTACCTGCTGGTTGTTTTGATGTTCCTCAGTGGCGTGGCTCCTGGGTACGTGGGCATCTACATGACGTACTTTCACAACCAGATTCTCTATCCGGGCAGCAATATCTTGCCACAGTTCAGCCGCCCAGATGGGTTTACCTCTGCGCTGCCAGTTGCTCTCTTTCCACTGCTGTAACCACCCCCACAGACCATTTGCCACCATCCATGAATCAGTATAGAGGTAAAGTACTGGCCATTTCTCTCGTTCAGCAATGTCTAAAGCTAGCTGGATGGCTTTCACCTCTGCAAACTGGCTCGATTCACCTTGTCCTTCAGTGGCTTCTGCAAGTCGTCGTGTGGGGCTCCACACAGCAGCCTTCCACTTCCGATGCTTTCCCACAATCCGGCAGGACCCATCAGTGAACAGGGCATGTTTCTTCTCATTTTCTGGTAGTTTATTATATGGTGGGACCTTTTCTGCACGTGTCACCTCCTCCTCTGGTGATATTCCGAAATCTTTGCCTTCTGGCCAGTCCATGATCAATTCCAGTATTCCTGGGCGATTGGGGTTTCCCATTTGAGTTCGCTGTGTGATCAGTGCAATCCACTTACCCCATGTGGCATCAGTTGCATGGTGTGTGGCAGGGACCCTTTCTTTGAACATCCAGCCCAGCACCGGCAGTTGAGGTGCCAAGAGGAGCTGTGCCTCAGTACCAACCACTTCTGAAGCAGCTCGAAGTCCCTTGTATGCTGCCAATATCTCTTTTTTGGTTGGAGTATAGCGGGCTTCGAATCCTCCGCATCCCCGACTCCAAGACCCTAGGGGTCGGCCTTGAGTCTCCCCTGCTGCTTTCTGTCAGAGGCTCCAGGTAGGGCCGTTCTCCCCAGCTGCAGTGTAAAGCACATTTTTAACATCTTGTCCTGCCTGGACTGGCCCCAGGGCTACTGCATGAACTATTTCCTGTTTAATTTGTTCAAAGGTTTGTTGTTGCTCAGGGGTTCATTTAAAATCATTCTTTTTCCGGGTCACTTGATATAGAGGGCTCAAAATCAGACTGGAATCTGGGATATCATCCTCCAAAAACCCACAACACCTAAGAAAGCTTGTGTTTCCTTTTTACTAGTCTGTGGAGACATAGCTGCTATTTTGTTGATCACATCCATTGGGATCTGACAGCATCCATCTTGCCATTTTATTCCTAAAAACTGGGTCTCCTGTGCGGGTCCCTTGACCTTACTTCATTTGATGGCAAAACCAGCTTTCAGAAGGATTTGAACTATTTTATTCCTTTTCTCAAAAACTTCTTCTGCTGTGTAGCCCCATACAATGATGTCGTCAATGTACTGCAGATGTTCTGGAGCTTCACCCTGTTCCAGTGTGGTCTGGATCAGTCCATGGCAAATGGTGGGGCTGTGTTTCCATCCCTGGGGCAGTTGATTCCAGGTGTACTGGACGCCCCTCCAAGTGAAAGCAGACTGTGGCCTGTGCTTGGCTGCCAAAGGGATTGAGAAGAATGCATTGGCGATATCAATTGTTGCATACCACTTGGCTGCCTTTGACTCCAGTTCATATTGAAGTTCCAGCATGTCCGGCATGGCAGCACTCAGCGGTGGTGTCACTTCATTCAGGCCATGATAGTCCACTGTTAGCCTCCACTCTCCATTAGATTTTCGCACTGGCCATATGGGACTGTTGAAGGGTGAGCGGGTCTTGCTGATCACTCCCTGAGTCTCCAGTTGACGAATCAGCTTATGGATGGGAATCAGAGAATCTCGGTTAGTGCAATATTGCTGCCGATGCACCATTGTGGTAGCAATCGGCACCTGTTGTTCTTTGACCTTCAACAAACCTACCACCGAAGGGTCCTCCGAGAGACCAGGCAAGGTAGACAGGCATTTAATTTCCTCTATCTCCAAGGCAGCTATGCCAAAAGCCCACCGGTATGCTTTTGGGTCCTTGAAGTACCCTCTCCTGAGGTAGTCCATGCCAAGGATGCATGGAGTCTCTGGGCCAGTCACAATGGGATGCTTTTGTCACTCATTTCCAGTTAGGCTCGCTTCAGTTTCCAATACAGCCAACTCTTGGGATCCCCCTGTCACTCCAGAAATACAAATGGGTTCTGCCCCTCTATAACTTGATGGTATTAAGGTACACTGTGCACCAGTGTCCACTAGAGCCTTATACTCCTGTGGCTCTGATGTGCCAGGCCATCGAATCCACCCTTTCACCCACCTGGCTGGAGGCAGGGCCCCTCTAATTCTGATCACAGTATCTGTTACTCACTTGTTGCAGAAATGACTTGGAAGTCCCTTCAAGAGGATCGGAGGTAGGATCAGGCCTTCTGCTCTGCCTGGGAATCTGCCTGCTGGAAACTGGAGTGGCAGTTTTCCTGGGGGGATCCCTTTTTGTGATTGTTCTTCCTTGCAACTTATGTACCCATGCCTGTAGGGTCGAGGTAGGTTGTCCATCCCACCTCCTCATGTCCTCTCTGTGGTCACGCAGGTAAAACCGCAGGGTGTCTTGTGGTGTTAACCCTCTATACTCTCCCTCTTGAGTAGGGAAATGCCTACTCCTAGTATCTGAGATGCTGGCCTGTATAGGTGGGGAGTAGGACATATTCTCTTCAAGTTGCTGGACCTTCTGGGACAGTTTCTCCACAGCTGAGATGAAGAGGGAAGATAGACTTTCTTCATATTGCTGGAGTTAGCCAGGCACCTCATCCACCATTGGTCCCTCTTCCCCTTTCCATTCCATCACTGCGAAGGAGTTGGCATACGATGATGGTGTGCTCCGTAAAAACTTCCGCCACATGGGCCTTGTGCATTGGACTTCATCAGGATCTGTGGGTAACTGTGTGTTATCTGGGTCATAGTAAATCATCTCCCGCACAGCTAATTCCCTGAGGTACTGGATACCTTTTTCCATGGTGGTCCACTTACTTGGATGACATACATCTTCACTGAAGGGGTACCTTTCCGTCACACCTGACAGGAGTCACCTCCAGAGGCTGAGGGCTTGTGTCTTCTTCCCAATCGCCTTGTGAATGCCCCCTTCCCTAGACAGGGATACCAGCTACTTGGCTTCCCTGCCCTCTAATTCCAAGCTACTGGCCCCGTTATCCCAGCATCAGAGCAGCCAGGTGACAATGTGCTTGCCTGGAAGTCAGCTGAAATATTTTCGCATATCTCACAGCTCACTCAGGGATAGGTTCAGTCTCTTCCTTCTGTTCTTTTGATGCCCCTGTTCATTGTCATCCCTTACTAAGCGAACTGATTTATTGGTGTATTTCTTCTTCTGTATAGGAGCAAGTGATATTGGCATGGGTTGGTTGTCTGGTTCAGCTGCAGTGTCTGCCACTGGGGTTTGAGTGGCCGCATTGCCTGTCACCAGGGTTTGAGTAGCCACAGTGCCTGACACAGGGGTTGGAGTAGCCACAGTGTCTGCCGCAGGGGTTGGAGTAGGCCACAGTGCCTACTGGTCTGGTTTCCCCCTCTTTCCCCTGAGGGTGATGCATAATACCGAGCAGTGTTTGGTAGATACTGGCCAGGGCCCAGCACAGTGCAGTGAGTTGTGCCTCTCTGGAATAGCCACAACATTTTTCTTTCAAATATTCTATCACTTTATCGGGGTCCTGTAGTTGTTTGGGGGTGAAGTCCTAAACCATTGGAGGTGATAAGTTCTCTAGATACCTGCCCATATTCTCCCACATGCCATGCCACCCATGACTATCCAGCCTCGGGGCAGATCTCTGGGTGGTAAACAGTTGTTTAACCCCAAACAAGACCTGAAACACATTCAGGAGACATAGCAATAGGAACATGCTGGTTTGAGCATCCCAAGGATATTCAAAATTCTCAAAAGCTATTGTACCTGGCCCGAAGGAGAAAAGGGGGGCGAAAGAGCTGGGGAAAGTATCCCCTCCTGTTTCCCCCATAGATTGGGTGTGATTATTAATAAATTCCAAGAGACGGTGCCCAAGGTATGGGCAGGACAGCAATACTGCATAAACACCCCAACACAGCGACCTGAGCAGTGATGTTATCATATCATAAGCTGATATTGCACAGGACAGCAAAATGATAATCCTGATCCCTCTCCCCGAGGTAACAAACAGCATCACGGGGAGTACATAGGACACGTAAGAATTTACATAACACAGCCGCGCAAACAGATGAAGCAGTGCTGTAACCAGCAACTAACTAATATGAGAACTGCATATAAGGAATTCATTTTAACAAGCTCTGGTCAGATCTGTCGTTATCTCAATGCCCTGCCCCACGTTGGGTGCCAAAAAGGACTGTCGTGGTTTGGCCTCAGCCAGCAACAAAGAACTGTGTGGCCGCTCGCTCAACCCCCACAGCCATGGGGAAAATTGGAAGAAAAAGGCTTTTTCCCGAGTCCTGAAAAACCCACGAGTTTTTCGTGGGTTGAGATAAAGGCAGTTTAACAGAACAGCAAAAGAAAGAGGAAAACAACAACAATAACACTGGTAGAGGGATGTACAAACAGTTACGGTGCTACCGCTCACCCACCAGACCCGCACCGCCCCAGCTCGCTCCAAGCGGAAACTTCCTGCCCCCTCCCCGGGCCAGCTCCCCCCTATAGCCCGGGCATGGCTCACATGGCATGGGATACCTGTGTTCCCTGCCGCATCCCTGGGGAAATTAACCCCATCCCTGCCGGAAAAAAGGACAATGCCCAAGGGATTTGCGCTCACAGACCTCACTTGCAAGACTGAGGATATTTGGAGTGCTACTCTGAGTCCTTCCTATTGGAGTTATTTCAATGTCTGTGGATTCTTGTTCATGGGCTACAGAAAGAGATTCCTGCTCTTTAATTGTCAATGGGAAGCATAGTTGCCTATGGATATTTACCAGTGGCTGAGGGGAAATTAGCAGATGATGGATTTTGGACATGGATACATAAATCCTTTTTGTCACTGTGTTTGACATCTATTAGATTTGACTAGGCTGTTCTTCACAAACATCTCATCTGAGTTTGCCGTCCCTTTTATAGCTCCAACCTGTAGACTAGTGTATTGGGTTTGCATGGCAAGGTTTTGGTAGCAGGGAGGCTACAGGCATGGCTTCAGTGAGAAGCCACTAGAAGCTTCCCGTATGTCCGAAAGAGCCAATGCCAGCCGGCTCCAAGATGGACGTGCTGCTGTCCAAGGCCAAGCCAATCAGCAACAGGGGTAGTGACTCTGTGATAACGTATTTCATGAGGAGGAAATAAAACTGCGCAGGAGCAGCTGGGAGAGTGTAGTGAGAATATATGAGAGAAACAACTCTGCAGACACCAAGATCTGAAGGAGGAAGGAAGGAAGACACCAAGGAAGAAGGAGGGGGAGGAGGTGCTCCAGGTGCCAGAGCAGACATTCCCCTGCAGCCTGTGGTGAAGACCATGGTGAGGCAGGCTGTCTCCCTGCAGCCCGTGGAGTCTAACAGTAGAGCAGACATCCACATGCAGTCCATGGAGGATGCCACACTGGGGCAGTTGAATGCCTGAAGGAAGCTGTGACCCTGTGGGAAGCCTGTGCTGGAGCAGGCTCCTGGCAGGATCTGTGGACCCATGGAGAGAGAGGAGCCCATGCTAGAGCAGGTTTGCTGGCAGGACTTGTGAACCTGTGGTGGATGCCTGCTGGAGCAGCCTGTTCCTGAAAGACTGCGCCCTGTGGAAAGGAACCACACTGGAGCAGTTCGTGAAGAACTGTAGCCTGTGGGAAGGAATTTCATTGGAGAAGTTTGTGGAGAACCATCTCTGTGGGAGGGACCCCACGCTGGTGTAGGGGAAGAGTGTGAGGAGTCCTTCCCCTGGGGAGGAAGAAGTGGCCGAGACAACGTGTGATGAACTGACTGCAACCCCCATTTCCCATCACCCTGTGCCACTTGGGGGAGGAGGTAGAGAATTTGGGAGTAAAGTTAAGCCCAGGAAGAAGGGAGGGGTGGGGGGAAGGTGTTTTAAGATTTAGTTTTTATTTTCTCATTATCCTACTCTGATTTTATAGGTAGTAAATTAAATTAATTTTCTCCAAGTTGAGTCTGTTTTGCCCTTGATGGGAACTGGTGAGTGATCTCTCCCTGTCCTTACCTCGACACATGAATCTTTCGTTATATTTTCTCTCCCCTGTCTAGCTGAGGAGGGGGAGTGATAGAGCAGCTTTGGTGGGCACCTGGCATCCAGCCAGGGTCAACCCACCACAACTAGCTTGTTTACTGCCTTCGGAGTTGCTTTTATAGGTCCCACACAACTGATAATTTGCTATTTTCTTCTAACTTCTCATTCATGGAGTTCACCACAACTTCAGTGCTTTATTATTCCTTCTTCCCAGTCCTTTTGACTCATCCTACCTTTCTCCCTTCCCAACTTACATCCTACTGAGTGTACCAGTAAAAGAGGGTACAACTGCAAGTGACTATTTTGATTCCTCCTCTAGGCTATTCACCTGTATTCCTGACCTTTGCTCCTGGTCACGAGCAATTGGGTTTTTGTAAGAAAGATACTGTGATTCAGTGACTTTGACAGAATGGGTAGCTTATTATCTGTCATTGTGTGGCACTTGACTGAGAACAGGACTTTGCTAGTGTGTGCCTAAGACTTTCAGTGTCCTCTGATATATCATCAATAGCTAGACTGGGAGGGTTGACTCTATTTTTTCCAGGAAAAAAATGTGGACATTAGGAGGTGATTGAGTTGGGTGGAACTAACTTACCCTGCTTCTCTCCCCCAACCTTTTCATTGTAAAAACAGAGGCTTTTTTTCAGGAGATATATTTTGAGTGGCCCAGGCCACAAATCTATTCTGTCTTTGGTGACAATTACCTCTGTCCATCAACTAGATACTTTCCTGCCCTAACAGAAAAGTATCATGGCACATGCACCGATACCAGCTTCTTGCCTTCTTAAAAAGGAGGTATAGACATCTGAGCACACTGCTGCACCTTCAGTTCCTCCACCTGCAGTTTGAGAAGGTCTAACTTTGAAGTTAGCTTAGCTGTGCTTTGAACAAGGAGTTGGATTAGACGACCTTCTGAGATCACCTCCAATCTAAGCTATCCTACCATTCTAAGACATATCAAACTACCGGAAAGCGGGGAGAGAGAGAGCGAATACACATTCATTCCATGAATCTCAATGAACCCTGGCTATTAATAAGTATTTTTTTTTACTTTTGAGTAACAGTCTGTATGTCCATTTCTAATTCATGTGGGTTAATGCATGGCATCAGCTTTGACTGGATCTGAACCCTTTGCGCAAACAGTAATCTTATGTTGGCTCATTTGAATTTCTGTAAGCTTGAGTTGTATGAAAATGGGTGTCAGGATGGGAATTCTGCAGCCTAAAGGATGAAAACACTTGTAAATAAGCACCCCAGGGCTCAAGCTTTGTCAGCGGTGTACGTTTTAGTTACCCAGATCAGCTCTGCCATAGAAAATTTTAGTGTAATCTTACAACCTGTTAGCCAATTAGGTTCTGTACAGGGGTTTTAGCTTTGGATATCCCAACAATGGAGGCAAAGAGTGTCAGGATATTTTTGAAAGACCTTGACTTGTGAGTGTATGATGTCAAGACTGCCATGTCTTCCTGATATGGGCTATTTTTGAATCCTGGGTGTTTCAGATCAAGAGCAAAAAGTGGCTAAGACTGTGGTTTAAGAATGGCTTTGCTATAGCAAATGACAAAGGAACTTCACAAAGTAGACGTGTGAGAAAAGGCTGCTGAGAGCGAGCCAGCTTCTTACTCTGTAGGCAGAACTAATGGCAATGAAAGACACATTAATGAAAATGTGCTGTAGTGAATGCTTCCGAAGCAACCTGTTCACACATGTAACCTAGAGACTTCCTAAGCCCTAGGGACTTGTGGAGATTCAGAGCCTGCTGGAGTATACCTTCTTGGAAAGAAACATGGGCTTGAAAATAATGGAATCAACAAATTGGAAATTGCAGCTCAGTTTTGATGGAGCTGATGAACAATTCCCAACTCAGCTGAAAAAAGGAAACCCAAATTACTTTTGGGTTTGCTTTTGATCAACATCATAATGAGAATTTAGCAAACTCATGAGTTCAAACACACCACTCATCCTACCCTAGAATTTGCCTAGAATCAAAGGGTGCAGCCTCACATTTCAAGGTATCAGGAAGGCTTCTGATATGCTGGCTGAAAGGGTGGTGGGAGGATGCTGGGAACTCACTTTTAGTGTCTCAGGCAAATCTCAGCACACCTCTAGACTCTGAAACAAGTAATTGAGAAGATGCTGCTTACTCTAGAATTGGAAGCTGTTCAGTACTCCTAACAGGTAGGCTGTACACACATAAACATGGTACCTGATCCACCAGGTGCTGGAGTAAAGGACATGAGCAAATGTCTTGTATTGCCCTGTTTGCTAATGTAAGACATCTTGGTACTACTTATCAGTTGTACAGGATAACAGTACCAGGGCCCGTTATTTCTCACAGATTTGAAATTTTCCAGCTGTGTGAACAACCACTCCATGCCTTAACCAAGTGCTCATCACTGTTGAATGAGGTGAGGATAATGGGATGGCATAATAAATCTATATACAGCATGAGAGCATTTGTCTAGGGCAATGAGGGCTTTAGGAGGGTTCCCTGAATGAATGCAGTCTGGACATATGGATTATATGAATGGATGCTTGCAGGAGGGTTGTATATTAAGCTTGTCAAAAAGCCATAAAGATGTACTGATGTTTGTCCCATGAGTGTCAGTCATGGCTTCAAACTGGAACAGGGTAGATTTAGAACAGATATTAGGAAAAAAAAATTCACTATGATGGTGGTGAGGCATTGGAACAGGTTGCCCAGGGAAGTTGTGAAGGCCCCATCCCTGGAGGTTTTTAAGGCCAGGCTGGATGGGGCTTTGAGCAACCAGGACTAGTGGGAGGTGTCCCTGCCCATGGCAGGTGGGTTGGAACTAGATGATCTTTAAGGTCCCTTCCAACCTAAACCATTCTATGATTCTATGCGTTTTCTGCAGTCCCTCTACAGGCTTTCAGTTGGGTGAGGACTCCAGTTAGCTCTGAGACCAGGCACAATGGTTAAGCACCCGTCAGAACAATTAAACCTTTCTGTTCCAAAATAGTGTGGCTCCTTCAAACTGTCTACAGCAGTAGTTGTTGGCACATGCTGTCCCCCCAAAACATACCCCAAGGCAGTGACTGGAATGGTTACAAGTGGCACTGACCAGAACTGTGCCAGGGCATAGTTCAGCAATCAATCAGCAATCTAACTTAGTGGGGAGATAATATTTTTCCAGCAGCAAGCCATTACTGTGGCTAGGATCTTGGTGAATGTGTCTGGAAGCAAAGGCGGCCAAACCAAAGGACTGTGAGGTGCTATTGGTGCTGACCAGTAGAGAAACACAGCTATTAGGCAGTCCCCTGCTGCCATTCATATGAACATACTTGAAGTGCAGCATACAAAATATACCTTTCCTGCAGAGGCATTGTCATCATCATCATCCTGGCTTGAATTTGAATTTGCAGGTGATTTTAGGTACTTATAAGGTCATACAGGGCTGTCACTCCCTTTTCCACTGAAGCATCACTAGTGGCCCTGAGACCAGCTGAGGTTACCCCTGATCAACATCAGGGTGTGAAGCCGAATTGACTTCACATGTAGAAATTCCCACAGCCTGTGCTGTCTGTAATTCTGTGCTGAGCTTGAAAGAGCTACAGTATAGTACTTTGCAGGAGCATGCAGGATAGTTAGCTGCTTTGTAAGGGAAGAAGGAGCTGTGTTTTCCTCTTGGTTCCAAAGGGACCTCTCTGGACTCCCTACCATCCTACCACTGTATCCAGTGCTCCCAGCAAAACACACACAAATGGATGTTAGCCTTCAGCGCTTATCTGGGTGCTGTGCAGAGTGCAGAGCACAGAAGATCCACATGAAAGGTGGAACTTTTATGTGCAGCATGCTGCACCAGAGCAGCTCGCAGCTCAGAACGGTGTCCAGCTTTTCTGTGAAGGACCAACGCAAACTTTAAATAAAAGACAAATGGTTGGGGAAGGACAAGTGAAGGAGGAGGTCAATCACAAGGTGGAGGAAAAGACAAATGAAAAAAGCCCCATTCTATTTCTGTCTCCTGCCCCGACAGGATGAAGATGTGTTCTGACTTACTGTTCTCTCTCCCCTCAGGCAAAGCCTAATACTCCTAGAGCTGGGCCATCCACCCTGCATGCACCTCTAGATTAGGTTGTGTATACAAGGCCATTACTTAGGAGTAGAACAGGGGTGTTTTGGATTATGGATAGAGTGGAAGAGGGTCTGATTAATAACAAGTTTAGATCAACTGGTTACAGTGGAAGTTGCCCTCTGACAGGTTAAAAAAGAAAGGCTGGGTTCAGGTTGAAGTAGATATTCAGATAGAGGTTCAGGCTTAAGTAGGCTCGTCTAGAAATATTTCTATATCTCTGACCTGTTCTTGTTGAAGCACTAAGGAGAGACAGCAGGGAGAAACTGTTATTGTGTAGGCTCTGACTACATACCAGAACAACAGATAACAGCCAAATCTTGATCAGACGTTTTTTAAGATGCATGTGTTCCATTAACTCCAATACTTGAACACCAAAGTGAAATTGCAATTCTAGCATCTAATTCTCTTAAAATCTAGAAGATGGGTTCTCTTCTCCAGGCAGAGGACTGGAGTGAAAACAAGAAATGCAAGTGTTACTTTGGAAGGAACACCTAAACCTCAATGCAAAAGAAGAGTAACTGTGGAGTCCCTGAAGCAGGACATACTGCAAGTCATTCTTTCTTCTTTCACCTGAATGCACAGCTCAGAAGCAAGGCTGGACAGTCTTTGACTGCACCAAGACTAGTTCTGTTAATTGTCCATCCTTTGAGGTGTATATGCTGTACTGCAGAAACTTGTGGGTTTGTCTTGCTTATAATAGCAATGAGAGGAGAAACCACTCTGATCAATGATAACATATCATGTTTTGCAACTGCCCAGAGAAAAGATCCCTGAACTGAAAAGGGCAAAAGACCCTGTGCTGATTACCTACCGCTAACAAAATCAATGGACCAGAAGAGGATTGTGGGTTGTCTGCAATCTACTGCTTATATTCACAATTCAGTGCAAATATGACCCTGTGGGGGAATATTTGCTATCAGGAAAAATAGAACTGTAGGAAAGTGGTTTGAGGGTAAGCCACATTTTTGTTGGGCTCAGATTTGTAAACTGATTGTCAGAAATTCCTCCATCCTAATACAACATTTACCTGCGTGCATGAGGTCAAAGAAGCTGATGAGACAGTTAAAGACTAACTAACCCAGCCATGGTGTATGAGGTGGCAAGGACAAAAAAAGTTACTTGGAGGTGAGTGTGCCTGCATTTATATGTGTGTGCATGCACACTCCTGCCCTTTCTCCCAATATGACTTCCCCCCATGTTCCTAATCAGACTAAAAATCATATTCTCCCACACCAACTTTTAAACAATTTGGAAGGACATGATACAAATTTAGAAGAAAAAAAAATCCCAACCCTTGCTATTTCAAGTCAAAAGATGATTTTAAAAATCATTGCATGATACCACAAGGTACTTGGATGTCGTCAGTCAATTTAGACATATGTATTGAACTGCTTTCAAAATCAGTTCAAGCAGTTCAAAATACTGAGTTAACAATTTGTAAGTACAAATTTACCCTGCTGGCAGGAGTTATATCCTGTCTGCATAAAGTGGTGATGATAACAGGTGTTGGGTTTTTTTTGGGAGGGGGAGTGGGGGGTGCATCTGCTGCAGTATTAGCACTTTTAAAACAGAATGGTCCTTGAGGAGGTACAAAATACAATGAAAAAATGTTTTCATTTTTTACTGAGGACTGTTAATTCCTTTTGATTAATAAAGAGCAAGTATATCAGAACAAAAATATCTCGACCTAAAACATGTCTTTTGAAAATGAGTCCTGTTAATGTCTCCTGTTGCTTTCTTTGGACTGAAGATAGTTTTCAAATTTGACACAAACCAGTAAAATGTTGCAGTAAAAAGTGATGTTTCCACTGAAAACTGTTGTCCAATTCTAACAAAGTCTGGTCTGGAGTGGTATATTCAAAGTCCATTTTTAATTCATGTGCCAACTTACCTTCTTAAGAAAAAAATTCTTTTCACTTAGAAAGAATCTGTAGTGAACATTCATCTATATATTCATGCATTTTGCCCCATCCCCAACGTATCCATGATGAATAGATGAGTGTCTCCAGTAACAATTCAATATTCCTTTTCCAAATAGTTATTAACTTTTCCTAGACCTTGCTGCTTTTTTTTATGGTTGTTTTTAGTTCTTCCTTTTTTTTTTTAATACTTTCTTTTCTTTCAGGTTAAGCACCACCCTAATTAAAATTAAATTGTAATTATTTTTAATGGAGAACTGATTCTTTTGCAGAAGTTCAAACCCCACTGTGGATTCTTCTTGATTTAAAGGAAGCTTATGTTGTTATAGCTTGCACCTATAATTCATATAAAGACAAATCTATCAATCAGCTTGATTTCTAGAAATACTCATTCCAATAGCTGAAATGGATCTGCTGTATTTTATTCATCAACCAGCCCTGGAGTTCTGAGGGTTTATAAGATTTTCGCCTCCTCTCTATTTACAGTATATTAAATTCTTCCTTTTAAAGTGCATCAGAGCTTCAAAATAAATGAATGTTTTCAACCAAAGCTTTTCTCTTAAAGGCTGAAGGATCTTGTTTGACTGATACTCTGATTTCATTCATTCAGACTGCTATGTTGGTTTCTAGTGCAGTTACCCTTTTCAGCGTAGCTCTGGTACTTGTTATGGTGATTCATTTGCTTTATGCACCATTCCTTACCTGAATTAGCAAATGTTCTTCTTTAAGGGCACCTGACCTTTGTGTTAGAATTATGCTGAAAAAAGTATTCTGCTTTGATAGGGAAAGCTAATTTATTTTTAAGTACTGGGCTATTTTTTTCTCTGTCATATCCTCAATGAATATTACTGTTTCTCTTCAGTTGTACTAGGGCGTATAAAAAGCCTCCCTGCCTCTGGTTAAAATGACAGAAAGTGTTTTTTTCCAAGGGAAACCTCATCTTTCTAGCAGATCTCTCATGGCATTCTCTGGTAAGCTAGCTCTCTTGCTGGCATGTGAGCACAGTGTGTGAACTCAGCACTACAGCAGCCCAGATGATGCATGGTTCATGCTCTGTACTAAGTTGAAGGGTGTGCAATAAATTCCTGTAGCCTGCAGATTAATGTTAGAGGTGGGAAGCAACCGCTGAAAGTTCTTTGCTGCTTAACCATTTAAGTTCCCTGCTAAGCTCTAACCGCTATTCAGGATACAGAGAGGGGTTAGCCCTGTGAAAGGATCGGCACAAGCAGAATTCTGAACGCGTTTCTGCTGGACCCAACTTAAGCACTAGTTCAGTATCTCCTTAAAACTGCAGGTTTTTTTTAGTCTTCTCCCATCCCATTCACAGAGCTCTTCTGTGGAATCCCATCTCCCCCCCACCTCTTGTCACTGCAATTCTAAGCAAAGAAACAGCCAGCTCCCCAACTACTGGCTCTAGACCAGGAGTGGAAGAGCGAGAACTGATGGTGATGACTGTGATGACTGGCTGCAAGCATAAACCCTGCTGGCTATGACTTGGCTGAGCTGAGGGTCTGCCAACAATTAAAGGATTAAAGGTAGATGGTTGCTGCTGGAAGCACGTAAAACCACTTTATTTTCCCCCTTGAACCGTCTGTGACTCAGTGAAATTCTGCCATACATACAAAACTCTTCCAACTGTGTGAACTGAATGAATTTGGCATTTCACAAGGGTGCTCAGCATTTTAGGGAAATGGACTATAAATAAGTACAGTGAATAGTTATGCATACATTTTAAATGTAATACAAACTGTTTTTGCCTCATTACCATGTTGTAATAACGGAGTCATGAGTTTTCCAAGAAAAAAAAGAAGATATGATTCAGATGACCCTGGGAAATGAGCTTTTATAGTATATTGGAAAAATAAAGCTGAATTTCACAATATTATGTTATATAATTATATCAGTTTTGTATAGTAAATGTGATTTGCTTTTGTCTTTTGAAGGTAGCTATCTAGTAATTTAATCCTCTATTTGTCAGTAAATGAACATGTATTTCCAACACAGACTCTAGATTAACTCTTAAAAAATGATAATGTGATGTTTGACCTCCATAGTTACTGCTTGATAAAATATAAGTAAATATGTGGTTTAAAGTATGCAGCAGACAAATGTATAGGCAAAGACTTCAGATATTATGGTGATACTGTTTGTGAAGAATATTAGCATTTACTGATCATTCCTATCATTGCTGCTGTTGTTTTATATTAACAACTCTTTAATTACATGAATGCCAGAAGGATAAATTCACAAAAATGAAAATCACTTTGCATATAACTTAGTGGGATAACAATGTCTCGAACCTATTTTAAAGGAACCATGACAGACATCTTTCATTCAGCAGTCTGCCACAACAGGAAATGACTTCCTCTAATACTCAAGGAAATAAATAAAGGTCAGGTGGTTCATTTGTCTGCATTTACTTTGCACAGTTCTACCAGTAAAACAGGATGTTTTCTATTAACATTGCTCTAGGTTTCCTGGTAACAATAGCACCAAAATAAGGACCAGATTTTGTCTAGGTGAAATTCACTTCTCCTGCATAAAGCCCTATGCCTAGAATCTGCAAAGAAAAAAGCTGAAGTAAGATGTGGAAGCTGCTAAATTTATGTGTAAGCACCAGGCTGCGATCCATACAAGCTTACATGAGTTAGGTACTCAGCTTCGACTGAAACTCAAAGTAGGTGAGCACCTTTGTTTTTAAAGCTTTTTGGACAATTCCAGCCCTGTAAGATGCAACACCCTCCCATTATTTGCTCAGGAACAGCATATATGTATACGTATATATGAATAGTGCCTTGGGTATTCAAAATCTATGCAAGTGAAAAGAAGAACATAGAGCATGCAACTTCTCAACTGTGAAGAAGCAGCAGCCTTGCTGAGCCATACTGCTTATGAGACAGGCTACTGGATTCTCCTCACAGACTACACTTGACTCATGCCCTTAAGGGACCTTAAGCTCAGCCTGAAAGACAAGGGGCTATGAGTTAATTGTTGCCAAACTTTGAACCGTGTGGGGTTCAAGTGAAATGAAGGGCTTTAAGTCAGCTGCAAGTGCACTGGATATTCCACCTAACTGGAATGCAGTTTGTGTTGAGGTATGTTTTCTTTGGCTATTTTTTCCTGAATTATGAATTATGAAGAATAAAATATTTACAACATTACAAATGAAATTTCAGTGTTAGCTTTTTCTATCATAAAATGGAATATTCCTATGTGCAACAGGTGAATTATTTTCCTTGGGGATCAGATACAAAACTGTTTTCAATACAGAGAACAATAAACTGATTACTACAGCTAAATGCTTTCTGATCAAGAAGTTTCCCTGTCTTCAGTGGTGATGCTTGTCCCATAGCTCCCATATCAGCTGCGTGCCAGGCTTCACAGTAGTTGCTAACCAGTCGGATCCCATTTGCAGTTGAACCATGCCATATTACCTTTTGAGGCCTGAAAGGTAATGTTAAGAAGTTATTTCCTGAAAAAGTCTTTTTTTTCCTTTATTCAACTGCACACTTATATGTATGGTGACCTGTATTTCTGCTTTCCTTCTGCTTGAAGTAAACAGTGGGTAGGGAAAGATGAGCATAAAAAGGAGAGGAAGAAAAGGAGAACAAAACCTGATATCCCACTCATAGGCTGTCAGAAATGGAGAAGAAAGATGGCATAAGGAAAAAGCGAATTTTTTATCACATTTCTAGTAGGCCAAGATATTGCTACTTGTACTATCTGGTAAAATTAAATGTCATGTAAAACTTATAAATGGTAACATAAACTCACCAAGATGGGTCAGTCATGACGTTCCTCCCATCAAAGGAGTATATTGGAACATGAATATTGAATTGTCCACCGTTTCCATTAAATATAGATTCCCAGTTATTGAAAAGTGTTTCTCCCTGTTAAAATTTCAAAGCCACTTTTACAAAGAAAACAAATCCAAAATCCACATCATACCTGACTTTTATAGACTTATCTATACATCTAAAATCTTGCCTGCATTTGAGAACACTTATGGTTCCAGCTTTCACATCAGTTTCTGCATAATGGTTCTGAACAAACTTGTCTAATCTATCATCTCTGTGCTAATAGCTCTCTGATCCATGCCTTTGCCACACAGTTGCATCTCTGTTCTATTGTGACTCAAAATATTCAGCTTGATCATCTCCAATTCCACTGTCCTTTTCCTCCTAACTGTCTAAGGGGTTGTTTGAAAAATTGCTTATAACTGCTGTAGCCATAGAGAAAATATAGAGATAATTTGTATTGGAACTTCTGTTCAGGTCACAGTTTTGTGAAAAGTATTGTAAATGTTCAAGTTAAAAGCTTTGCATCAGGCTACCTCTCAAACTGCTTTTGAGTTTTTCCAGTTGAAGTTGAAACAATATTATCTTTACAAATTTGTCTCCAAGGCTCTGTATTTGCATGCACTTCAGAGTAGCATCCGTTCTGCATGTTCAAAGCATCACGTCTTATTTCTGTAGGTTCCTTTGGCTGTTTGTTCTGGGAGCCAGCCAATGCTACAGAGACATGGTTTGTTTTCCTCAGTTTTACAGTGCGTCTGTTTATGGGAGACCACAAAATGACTCATGCTCTAGACTCTCAGTTTCATTGGGGTAAATCCAGCATCACTCCCAAGCACAGAATTTGCCTTTATCTTTAGAAATGAGAAAAATAGGTATTTTAGCCTACTACATACTCTGTGATCATACTAGAAGGTGGAACATAATAGCTATCTTTGAGATACGAAAACTTTCCCTGCTGATACAAAAAAATATCCAGAAACCCAAAGATCATACTGTTGCTTTGTCAGCAGTCTGTTTGAAGTAGGCTATTCTCATAGCTTTATTTCTACCATCAGCCTTAGGATATTGAAAAAAGCAACTCTTGAAAATGCAAAGGAAATATGAGACAGTCTGTAACTTTCTACTTTACCACTACTTTTTTGTTTCTTGAACCTGACTCCACCATATGAAACAAAGCAGTTTCTTTATAAAATGCAGTTTGGGTTGAAACTTTATTCTCTTGCCATTTTCCAAGATTTTGGGCCACCGACAGCCTATCCTAATATAACGAGTACTAGGTACTCATTTTTACCTTAAGATTGACTATTGGTAAATGGTATCTGTCTGTTTTTCTGACAACTGTGGCCAGATCTTGCAAATGTGATGAGAGGAAGGCTCTGTAGGTAGACGTCAAACCTGCTAGTTGGGCCTGTTGAAAACACTGAAAATCTGCTCGCATGTCACCGGAAAATGGCAAGTTTAAAGCCACCAGATGCAGCTGGAGAAAATAAGAAGAAAAGCCACAATTTTTTTTTAAAGTTTATAACACTAGGAAGGCATATATTAGAAACAAGCTAGACCACACCCCCTGTCCCACTCCTGCCAGCACAAGAACAAGTACCTTCCCTACAAGGTATGAAAGTTATTTGCTGCCTTAACATTATGAGACCCATAGCAGAAATAGCTATTTATCTTTGAACATTAGGGAAACTGTGAGGAATACGTACTCCTAAAAAATAAAATTAAGCAGAGGTCTTGGAGTTATCACACAAACAAAATCCCAAATCATACAAGCATGGAAATAGGTAGTAAGTAGTGACCATGCACCATTTAAAAATTCACTGTTATCAAATACAAGCAGCATGCTTAAGTCAAACAGCATAGATGCAAGAACTAATCCACTTTTTTTTTTTTTTTGAAAGGGGGGGTTAGATATAACTCAGTTACTTTGCTTTCTTTGTCCAAATATTTTTAAGTATTTTAAGTGAAGGCCTAGATTCTAAAGTGTCTATCTGAAACAAGTAGCACCACAAAGATAGAAAATATTCTAATAAATTTTTTAATGATTTAATTGTAACACTATTGTTAACTTAAAAACTACTGTGTGTTGTAGGTACAATCACAAAGTGAAGAGGTATTCCTAATTCAGAATCAGGATTTTTTTTTTTTTTGAGATGGGAAAGGGGCTAGGATCATGAAAATCAATCTGGAGGAAACAATTTAAAATTGTCTCTGAGATGTCTAAACCAGTTAAAGAAGTGTATTTGTAAATTTCTAAAGTAAAATCTGTGAATTTGAAGAGGAACTATTACAAATCTCCCTCAAGATGCAAACTGTCACGCTTCAAACCACAGCTATGAAGTTGCAATACAGATCTCATACTTACTGCTGGTTTTCTGTTGTTCATGTTTGATGTTGGGCTCAGTGCTGGAGGAGGCTGAAATCCCTGTTATTTTAACACATGCAAACAGATATGTTAAACGTGTTACTCAGATCAGAATTTTAGACCCTCAATAATTTTCTAAATAAAGCAAACATTGAACACTGGAGAATCTGAAACTATCCTGCCTCTGAAAAATAAACCCAAACTGTGTAGCCAGAATAGTCTACCTACGTATCACCAATTTGATGTGTCACATAAATACGTGTTGGAAAGCTGTCCTGGCCAGAGTTGCTTTGCTAGACCTGAGTGTACCCAGTCCACAGTGCTCTGCCAGAGCTGGTGTCAGTGCCGGATCGCACCTGAAGTCCTGCATGGAAGTAACCTGTGCTTGGCAGGAGCAGAAGACCAGTTCAGGAAAATTAAAACTGAAAGAGTAAGGAGGATGTGGAAACAGAAAATGTAGTGGGTGGGAATATTTCTCAAGGCCTTGGTAATTCCCTCTCTTAAGCAATTGGCATGTAGAGACCAGAAGGTCGATGATCTTCAGAATTGTTTCAGGAACAGCAAAGTTTTCTTTTCTAGTCATGGTAAGTATGAGTAACAAGCCACTGACTGTACCAGTTGGGAAACTCATGTGGTGTCAGCTGGAGGCTGCAGACAATTTCTTATAACATGAGGTCTAGACATTTTCCCAGTGTGCTAAGTGCACTTCTCTCTGACGTACTGTAACTTTTTTTTTCTTACTTCTTTCTAGCCATCTTCCTTCTCACTGCTCCTTCCTAGCACTCTCTTGTCCTTTCATTATCTCAGCAGTCAGATCAATTAATCTGTCATCAATGAGACTGTTCTCTGTCCCCTTCGCCACTTCTTGGTTTTCATCCTCCTGCGATTTTTTGGGACAGACAGCATGTTCACATGCAGGTTGGTACAATAACTTGCAGAATGGGGTCAGGTACAAACTAACAATTGAGGCTTTAGAATAGACCCTCAGCACACCATGGGATAAGCTACATGGAGGTGATGATGATGTACCCTGAATACAGGACTATAATCTCTTAAAGAAAACCTGCTTTTCAGAAACACTTTTCTGAGTTTCCTTGAAAGGGACCAGGGCTTGATATGACTGACTTCAGTGTTACGAAAAAGAATACTGTTGTGTCTGTTTTTGTTTTTTTTTTTTTTTTTGTAGGCAGCCTGCTTTGTTCTGCTTTTTGTAGATGCTGCTTTGTCCCTGTAGTGTTTGGAGTCTCAGAAGATAATGGAAACGGATGACTGGCCAGTGCGAACAAATTTGCAAGCTTATGTTGTGGTAGGATGCTTATTTTCAACTGATAAGTCTCAGTGGAAAATCATGTTGTGTGAGGATCAGCCTGCAACTTCTGCCAAATGTATTGCCTGTTTTTGCACGTCTAGACTAATTTTTTCACAGTCCGATATTTTGTACTTACATGGCTTGATATTGCTGGAGGAGGAAGGCTGTCAGCAGGGATTGGAATTAGCTCACCAAGCTGAAAGAACCCAAAACAAAAACCAAACAAAACCATATCACCAGGAGCTTCTGAACTAAAAAAAGGAATCTTTGCACTCATACTTCTCCACCCCTGTAAAAAATATCTGCAACAACTCCATTTTGAGTAAGGGAGTTGGAAAGGATCAGGACATAGTGCAATAGTACCTGCAATTTTCTCCATCCATTTCGAACACGGATAAAAACCTCACTAGTTTCACTCAGATAGATTAGTGTACCTTCTGCCACGAAATGAACTTTTTCCAACATACCCTCAATGTTTTGGAATGTCGTAACCTGTCAAGTAGGAAAACGAAAAATGCTTCATCAGACATACAAAATATTTTTAAAATTAAATTGTCAAATTGAAGTCTCGTTTGGACACATAAATGTCAAGGCTTTTTCTGCAGGAAATGCTCATAAAGTTGGTTTTATGTCATTTCATACAAAGAGCTTCAGTAACGTAAATATCTTGTGACTTTGACATACCAGCATTATCATTCTGTGGATTGTAGTAGAACTACACCAACAGTTAATTTTGCACAGAGTGAAGATCATTGCACCTCTACAGTTTAATATACTAGATCAAAATGTTCAGAAGAAATTTGATAAGGCTTATAAATATCACACACAATTCTAGATACATTTGCTTCTGTTATATTTTTCTCAGTGGTGTTGTGATCTCTTTAAGGGTGTTTTCTTCCATCACTTCTGTTGTGTTTCCAGACGCCACTGGTTTACATACAAGTGTTTTTCAATTTATGTTTTATAGATCATCAGGAGGCTTAAACTGATGTCTGTCGGACATGGAGATTGCACCTATTACCTCTGTCTTTGTCACTTGAAGATAAGAACACAGTCCTCTCTAAGATGGGTTTCTTCTACAATCTGTTTGATAATTGCAGTTAGTGTAAAATCGGGGCCAAGTTTCTTGAGAGTGTCATTTCTTGACAGTTGAGTGTCATTTCTTTTTCATTTCTTCAGTGTCAGAAGGCATATTTAATGCTTTATGAATCATGAAGACCCTACTATAGATTTGTATATTGTTTTTTAATGTTGGTTTTGACCTAAGTGTCCTAGGATTTCTTGTCTAAGACAGCAGCTCCCTCTACCTTCTAGCACCAGTCTTTGAACATCTGTTTCTCCCCTGATCTGTAATCATTGTCAGGTCCTGAATTTTTGTGAGAAAAGGCAATTAGCAGAGGGATGACACTATGGTGGAAAGGCATTAAGAAACTTACATTCAGATTCTTGTTATTTCATTTGATAAGATGTAGATGATCTGGAAGTCTGCTTGTTTATTAGTGCATTCTCACGATTGCCAAAAATATCCACCAAATTTGCTTTTCTATCGTAATGTGAGAATGTGGAAAAGGAAAAAATTGCAATAAGCCCCTTCTGCTACCTTGAATAATTTGTTTTTCAGAAAATGTGAATATTTAATTTAAAAATTAATGAGACAGAAGTCTTAGCTGTCATTTTTACTGCATGGATATCTGGAATATAATTCTGATCTGATTCATGCAGTAAGAAGAGGAAACAATTGAATTTATATTTATTCTCTGGCACAACATTTTTTAGATTTTCTAGGGAAAGCTACAGTTTTCTTCTTAGAATCAAATGACCTATATTACTGGGTTTTAATACAGTAATGTAAAGTGTTTTTTTTTCATGGAAACTGGACATTCACTAGCTATTCTAGTATCTCACCATCCTAAGTTGCCACACTCTTTCAGAGACATTGTTTTGAACATGGAATATGCACCTTTCCATTACTTTAGCATGACATCAAACTTTGCATTTGTTTGAATAGGCTGTTACTAACAAGGGAATGGACAGACTTCTCTTGTAACTTTTCCCTGCTGAAAAATTATGAGGTTCAGAAAACCAGAAAACATTCTAATAAATAAAAACACAGGACAGAGCTTTCCCTCCTCTCTCAGTGCTACCAATGACCACCGAAAGATTTGAAGCAAGGTTTCAATGGTAAACTTCCTTATTTTGCCGTCTTACCAGGTTTCTGGTTGCAGGTGACCCTGGCTCTCCGGGAGGTCCTGGTGGCCCAGGCATTGTGGCTGCTAAAATAAAACAAGCATACAATACACGTTGAAAGTCATCTTTTTTGAGAAAGAAGGTGAGTGAGATAAAGAAAGGACCTAGTGTTGGTGTCTAGGAGTAGAGGGAGATTTAAGTAGCCATAGATTATTTAAGTCAAATTCTTGAATAGTCAAGTTCTGAATAGCTGTATTCAAGCCAACTACAAAAAAATGCATTCTAAGGATTTTTTTTAAAGCAATGGTGAAACTTAGTCTTTTCACTGTTATTTGGGAAATTAAGGACAACAGATTGCAATCTGTTGTAGATACTCTGCAAATGAAGAACCAGATCCACTTAAATTGACCAGAATGCTGTTCTGCTAACTGCTAGTGGAAGAGGAAGAACATGCATATGGAAAAGCTCCTGAATAGGCTTTGAGTGAACCATTATATCTTTTTCTCGAAAAGTAAACAAAAATGAACTTTTCTTTAGATAAAAAATTCACAAGTGTAAACTCAGCTTATATTTCAAAGCAACAAAGAATTCTCCAGTGATGTGATCTTGAACTTCTAAAACTGCAGCCCACAACACCTAGTACCTAGCACCTGTCTCTACTCCCAAACTGAATTTCTTCACCTTAAGCTGAAAGTTCCTTTTTTTTCTGGAGTAAAAACTCATTTATTTTATGGAAAGAAAGAAGGAAAGATATGGAAGACTGAAAGCAAGCATCTCGTGCAGGTGCATATCATGATAATGGAACTTCGAATCTGTTTAGAAGAAAGAACTACACATGGACCCTGCTGAGCATCATGGTGTGTCCCAGCAGGGCTCTGTAGCTGAGATCTGAGCAGAACTTGTATTAACTGTAAGCAGAAACTCCTTCTGTAGAGGAAGAGAGACGTGCAAAGTCAGGGCAAGAAAACAGGTCCAGGGGTATCCAGGAGAGTACACTACTATACTGCTGGGAGGAAATATAAGAGCCTCAGTAAGAAATCTGATTAGGAAGAGAAAGGCATGATGAGAGCTATTATGACATGGAAGAAAGAGATCTAATAGTTGGTGGATAGTTGTCAAACTACCTGGGCATAAGGAAGTCTATCACGTCCTACCTAGCATGCTGGTGAATCTGAAGTGTGAAACATGCAGAAAGAACTCCAAGGTTCAGCTCGTAACCACTCCCCAATTCCTACCTTGCTGGGCACTTGAACACGGTGTACAACTGCTCTTAGCTATGCAAATAGTGCTATAACCCCAAATATGGACAGAATTTCTCTTCAAAAGTGAAGCAGAAGTGGAGGAATGCAGCAATATTCTCTGAAACCACCCTTTGGAGAAATTTTGGTGAGCACATCTTGGCAGCCCTCTCCACAATAACCAGAGTCCACTCATCTACAGCTTACTGGATATGGCAACTTAATGGACTGAAGGAGAGTAACAGAAGATAAGCGTACCTTCTGCCTTCATAATTTTCAAAGGAATTAGGATTACAGTTATCATCACTGAAAGTGAAGCTCTAGATTCCCCTTCACCCCTGCAAATACACTCAGTGAAGTATTGACTATCTTCTCTTTTATTGTATCTTTCTACTCTGAAGTAGTTTGATAGTCTGAATAAAGGATTGTAAGATACATTCTTAAAATGTAATTTGAGCCATTGAAGGGTCAATAAAGGATAACCCTGAGAGCACCGCAGCATTCCAGAGCTTGCATTTTACTCATCCGTAAGTCTTGAATTAGGAGGCTGCAGTTATGCACCAATAAAGCAAATTCTAGTGTTCAACAATGTTTGGTTTTGTGAAACCCGGAGGAGCCCTGAAATCATCTTTTACAAATTGAAGAAACTATGCTCTGAACCATTTACAAGGATCCTCCAGAGCAGTTCCTTCATGTCAATGGCAGGGGAAAGGGGTTCAGTTCTCAGACGTGTTCAGAGCTATTTATCTGCAGATAAGCCATTCCTCTTTCCCCATATTATAGCGTGTAAGCCCCATTTTACAATAAGTAAGAGCTTTAACAGAGATAACTGTGCCTTGAAGGTAGGAAATAAATAAATATATATCTGTGTTCATAACATTTAGTAAAATGGACATCCATCAGTGTGCTGCCTAAGAACCTTCTTACAAAGCGAAGAGGAAAATGTGTAGGAGGATGATGAAGACTAATTGCAGAGAGGATAAGCAAAAGTATAGGGATGGAGTACCAATAATAATTTGTTTTGTCTGTCTGGGTCTCTTAGCTAACATTCAGAAGTGCTTAATATAAATTACACAGGAAAAGGGCTGAAGGCCTTTATGGACTTTATGGATGCTGAGGATCTGTCCATACTATGATGATCAGGGGCTAATTCAGGTACAGGCCTGTGTTTCGACGTTGAACATCTTAAGGATTTGTTCTTTCTCAAATTTTCTTCAGAGGATGAACACTTCTGATAGACACTAAATTAATAATATTTACCAGATGACAGATTGGGAGTCTCACCTTGTCCCTGGGCAGCAGTCTGACCAGGTTCAAGAAATACCTGGAGAGAACAAATTGGAGACAAAGACGTCTGCTCTCCAAACTAGCATACTGGAGGCACAGGTCTTGCGGGCAAATAGACTGGGAAATTTGTTCTCAGAAATGGAGATCTGTATTAGCTAGATCTGCCTAAATTTTAGGAAGAACAGATCTTCATTATGGCCTCTCTATTCGGTTAACAATTCCCTTTCTGTTAGTACACCATCTTCAGCTGAGATTACAGAATGTTTTACTCTGGTTTTACCTGGCTGGGTTCCCATGCTGGTCACAGTTCCCAGAGGGAGTCACTTGCTCAGACAGACCTATTGAGTAATGTCAGAGGAGCCCAGGAACCCATACACTAGAACCTAGTCTAAAGGCTGGACATAACAGTGTAAAGCTTGTCACTAGCAGGCCTGTGACCTAGAGGAGTCAGAAGCACAGGTGTCGAACTGTGGCACTTGGCTTATAGCCACATATTCCCTTTGACGCAAGTTTGAGATAATCCACCTGAAGGTCCAGTGCTACCTTGTTTGCAAAGTTCCTCCCCTTATGTGTCTATTTGTAGCACATTTTACTCCTTTTCTAATCCAAGAAACTGAAAATCATTAAAGGTACAGTAACCAACCCTCCCAAAGTTTTGCTTCTATTCACCATTTGCATAACAACAGGTTTTAATAAGCAATTATCCAGCAGTTTCATTCTAGACCTAAACTGTACCATGGGTACTGCCTTTATATCAGAGATTCATGGAATCATAGAATCATTTAGGTTGGAAAACACCTTTAAGACCATCAAGTCTTAAGCACTACCAAGTCCACCACTAAACCATGTCCCTAAGCACCACATCAACGCATCTTTTAAATAATTCCAGGGATGGTGACTCAACCACTTCCCTGGGCAGCCTGTTCCAATGCTTGTCAACCCTTTTGGTGAAGAAGTTTTTCCTAATATTCAATCTAAACCTCACCTGGCGCAATTTGTTGCCATTTCCTGTTGTCCTATTCCTTGTTACTTGGGAGAAGAGACCAACACCCACCCACACTACCTTCTTTCAGGTAGCTGTGGAGAATAATAAGGTCTCCCCTGAGCCTCTTTTTCTCCAGGCTAAACAACTCCAGTTCCCTCAGCTGCTCCTCATGAGACTTGTACTTTCAACCCTTCACCAGCTTTGTTGCCCTTCTTTGGGCAGCACCTCAGTCTTTCTTGTAGTGAGGTGCCCAAAACTGAATGCAGTATTTGAAGTGTTTCCTCACCAGTGCTGAGTACAGGGTGACAATCACTTCCCTAGTGAGCTGGCCACACTGTTTCTGATACAAGCCAGGATGCTATTGGCCTTCTTGGCCACCTGGGAACACTGCTGGCTCACATTCAGCTGACTATTGACCAATACCCCCAAGTCCTTTTCCACTGCTCAGCTTTCCAGCCACTCTTCCTCAAGCCTGCAGCGCTGCATGGGGTTGTTGTGACCCAAGGGCAGGACCTGGCACTTGGCCTTGTTGGACCTCATACCATTGGCTTCGGCCCATCAATCCAGCCTGTCCAGATCCCTCTGTAGAGCCTTTCTACCCCCAAGCAGATCAACATTCCCACTCAACTTGGTGTCATCTGTAAACTTACTGAGGGTGCACTTGATCCCCTTGTCCAGATCATTGATAAAGATATTAAACAGAACAGGCCCAGATACTGACCCCTGGAGAAAACCACTTGTGACCACCTGCCAACTGGATTTCACTGCATTCACCCCAAGAAAAACATCTTGGGCCACAGTATCATCTTCCCAAATTTAGCCAACTGCTCAATTTGATAAATTTTGCAAAGCTCTCAAGGCAGCCTGTCTCTGTTATGTAGACTTCCTCCCAGCCACAGCCACAGCAAGGTTTTTCATGCGATGGCACTAGTCAGAGAATACTGTTTGCAGAGAAATTGTCCCTTTTGTGCTCCCAGTTCCAACTCACCCCCCAGGAGAAATTGGTAGAGGGCAGGAGGAGTGAGGGGAGCAACCTGATTCAGGTGTGCAGAGCGGGTGGGCAGATGGAAGAACAGATATGTAAAGGAAGTGGCAGTGTGGGTGTGGGGGTGTGAGCGCATGCCTATGCACTCACATGTACAGCGAAAAGCAAAATCACACCCTCTCACCTGAGCCATATATTGCAGGGGGTCCTGGTGGGCCTGGTGGGCCTGGTGGGCCAGGTGGTCCAATTTTTCCATAACCTGGTAAGCCGGGTAGGCCAGGTAACCCTGGAGGTCCTCTGGGTCCAACAACTGAATCTCCTTTTGGTCCCTATCAGTGATAAAAAGTATTTATTTGAGTGTATGTTTCACTGTTGCAGGGTCTTCATCTCTGGCGGCAACATTTTCTGGAGGCCTGCTGCCACACCACTGTTTAGGCATGAGTCTGTATGTCATTTTCTTGAAGGAAGCATGGATATTAACGGAAAATTAAAAAGTTGACCATATACTAAACTAAATTCAAGAATTTAAGTTTCAGAAAGCTTTCTGAAAGTTCTCACACCTATTCCTGAGTAGCTGATATCTGCAAAACTCTTGACAGTACTTTCAAAGTCCTGGATCTCAACTCTGCTCATGCTGAGGCTGCTTGCTTTGATGTGCTTCAGATAAGAGTTCTTCAGGTAAGACTTTATCTGAAGGTACACAGTGGAAAGCTTTAACATAACGTGTGTCTGTGCAGGGTGTATGTTTCATGACGAATGTTGTCTTCTCCCTCCTGTGATCAAATGTCAGCTCATATCCCTTAAGCTCTCCAGCTGCCAGTCTTCCAGACTGAAAAGGCTCCAACTCTCTAAATTTCCAGTTTAGCAGCGTGTCTTCAGTCTGAATGAGGAGGGCTTGCGTTCCCTGTACTCAAACTGGCCTGCATAAGGGGAACAGTTTTTGGACCCTAGACTAGGAGAGCTCAGTCTCTGATGGATCTCAGCTGTGTCATCCAAGTCCTCCTTGCTAGTGGAACAATCTCTAAACAGGGAGATGGTTCTCAGCAATGTGGAATAGCGCCAGGGGGATTTTTGAAGGTGGGCTTGCTAACCTAACACTTTGTCCTCAGCTGTAACCTACCCATTCATGCTCCTTGGCACAGAACATGACAACAGAGTAAATGCAATGCACACATTTGTTGCCACATCCCAGGTATAAGCTGGTTTCCTAAGAATGAGTGCATTTGATTCCAAAGCAGCTGTGGTGGCAATTACCAGAAGATAAAACAACTATGTAGAGATTAGACAGTGGCTGAATTTTATAGGAATGATCCAGATGGGTACACACTTGACTTTTCATTCATGTTTTTGGATTACTGGAATGAAAAATAAGATTAATTATTTAGATAGCAAATAATTTTCAAGTCAGTCTCTAACTTTATATAGCCTGTTTTGGCCTTTATGGGGATATAAGTAGTAGCGTCACCAGTTATTTATATGGCCTTGATTAGTAATGCTATTAATAGCATGAATGTACATACTGATGTAGTATTACACAGCTGAGCATAACATCAATTTTTCATAGCAAATTAATTCTGTGCACAACAGTGAAGTGACTGTGTCTACACCTAATGCAACTCTCTTGTATTCACCTAATGATTAACATATGAGTTTTTATACAGTTCTTAGCATCGTCTTGATGTTTGTCTCTTTTCAGTGCCTTCTAAATTAAAACAATGGGTACTCACAAATATTCCTATTCTACAACTTGCATGACTTACAACTAATCCTGGTCTTCCAGGTGGTCCAGGAGGTCCTGTCAGAAAAAACCCTCCATTTGGTTCTCCTTTCTCCCCTTTTGCACCAGTGACTCCATTGTCTCCTTTTTCACCCTTTAAAGAGAATATATTTCAAAACATTGAGCTGAAGTGGGATCAGAACTCTATGCACTGATCTTTCAAAGTTACATGAAATCTCTGAGATTAACAAAGAAACATGTCTGCTTAAAATCTTTTTGACATCACTTCCTTCTTCAGTGATATGGAATGAAAAGGAATGCTTTCTCCTTTCAGGCTGCAAGGCTCTTTAAGGGCAGGGGCTAGGGAACGTGGGGTTGGGTGGAGGCAGAGAAAATGCCTACATAGCTGTTGCCTGCTATTCTATCCAGCAAAACCTTGTTCTGCGCTGTAGCTGGTGGCAAAGAGAAAGTCAGAGGAAACATAAAAGCCTGGTTTTCTGCTTTTCTGCATCATCAAGGAAAAAAGCAAAGCAAGAATGACGTGGAATGGACAGGTATTTTAAAGTATGTGGCAAGTGAAGATTACTGTGCATAGGATGAAGAGGAGGGTGGGGTGGGTACCAGGATAACAGAAGAGACACCACACAAAATTGCGGACACTTTGAAAATCATGTCTTCTCCTGTCCTTCATCAGTGATTATCAGTTAGTTTGGGGAACAGATAGGCAAGAAGAAGTGTTTAAATACTGGGTCATTATCTCTATGTGCAAAATGAGCCACAGCAATTGTAGGTTCCACTTCATACTGTTTCCTTCTGGTT
Source organism: Pluvialis apricaria (assembly GCA_017639485.1). Classification (NCBI taxonomy): domain Eukaryota; kingdom Metazoa; phylum Chordata; class Aves; order Charadriiformes; family Charadriidae; genus Pluvialis; species Pluvialis apricaria. The sequence continues at coordinate 59,235,504 of CM030008.1, forward strand.
GGCTGCTGTTTTTTTTTCTTTTATTTCAACATTTTTTTGTCTACTTTGTTTCACCTTTCTGAGAAATAAACCTGTGAATAGAAGACTTAAAGGGCAAAGCAAGAATGGCAGGCAGCTGCAGAAAGCCAGTAGAGATGGCTAAGTATAGCTCCTCCTCTGACTTTTCTTCTTTTTAGTTTTCCAGTAAACAGGACTATAAAGCTATCTGTGTGGCATGCCAATTTGCAGAGATGGACTAGATGAAAGATGAGTTCTTTGTAGCTAAAGCTGTAAAGCTACAGACACTACTCTATGAGATCAAAGAAGCCATATCAGCTCTACCATGCATGCATGGGGCGCTTTATGTCATAGGAATAACTTAGATATGCTCAGCCAAGCAGAAACAAAATCTGAAAAACAGACGGCACTGAGTCCTTCAAGGAAACTGACAGTGCACTGCTTTTGGCGGCATTATTAAACGATAACTTGATTCTTTTTTTTTTTTCTGATCGTCTACTGATAAAGAGCCTTGTTCACTTAACAAACATTTAAATAATATTGCATTGGTATTAATTTTTGTCACCTGACACAGTCAGGAGAATAACGGAACAGAGACAGACCAAATGCATTAAGGTACGGGTATACCTTCTTGTAAGAGATTCCAGGAAAAGTCATTTCCATCACTTTAACTTATTTTATTCAATGTGCTTAAAAGATAAATAGTATTACACAGAAGTGATCCCACCCCCGATGTGTTAATTGTTGCTAAATTTTTCTAGAAGCCCTTTAGGTAATGGATGTCTTTTACCTGAGCTGGCATGGAAACAAAAGCATTCATTTATAGCAGATAATTTATACCAACATATGTTAGGTAACAGTGAATTATGACTCACTTTAATACCACTGGGAAGGTAAAAAGCCTCAATAACAAAGTTTTTTCAGAAGTAATATTTATATACTACTGACATTTGCTGTCACTTATACTTGTAATAAACTTGTCTATGCAGCTAGAGTTTAAGAAATGAATACAATTTGTAATTGCTGGTGCTCTTATCTGTTTTGTCTCTTTCACCATGCTATACTGTTTTATGCTTAATTTATAGTAAAGCACACTTTAAAAAAAGCTTAACAGAACTCAAGCGCAAATGGGATATAATTACCTTTATGCTATTAATAAAGTGACTGAAATATGATGGAGGCAGAGGTGGACCTGAAAAATGAAGAAAATACAATAAAGTACAATAATTATCTGCAATTTTCTTTTTAAAAGCACCACTTTGGATATTACTGGTTTAGGAGTTTAAAGGAAAATTATTTACAATAATAACATTAACCTTTAAATCTAACAGATATTTTTAGTTTGATTTCCTAACAAAGGAAGGCTTACATGCCCTGTCTTATCTGTCACTCCTCCACCTTAGTAACTTCTGAATCTGGTTGTGAATTTCAGATAAATTTGAAAGCAAAGAAGGCTCAAAGATGAAAATTTCCCATTTTTATGCAAAAAGGCAGCTGGGCAGAGGGAGAAAGAGAAGCATGGGAAACTAACCCCTTTGATGGAAACCAAGGTAAAAGAAAAGCTTTCCATATGTTTTGCCAGCAGTAGGCTGGCCAAGCTTTCATGCAAGGACAGTACCATAACTGACAAGAGAAAAAAACTGTTACTGCTGCTGATCCTTGTGTTCCTTTACATTTTTCTGCATCAAAAAACAATACCAGTATCAATGGTTACACTACCTGCATTGTGTTGTCTGCCAATGGTGGTCACCCAAGGCTGTCAAGCCAGCACAAAAAGTCTAAAAAGCCTTCAAACATTCTCTGTGTAGCATACACTTGGAAAAAAGACTGTTTTACAGCTGTCCGTAACAGCTCAATGCACTTACGTCAAATGTGTTCTGATTAATTTTTGAGATCTTTGTTTTCAACCCTATGCCAGCCATAGGACTCAGATCTCAGTATGCTCCCTCAGATACAATTAAGTGAAGTATACATTGTATATATCTGTACTCTGGGACAGAAATATATTTCCACTATGGCAGCTATTTTGATATTATTCCAACCCTGCCTATTACAGCTAGCTGCAGTGATTTGCTTGATGCATGTGAGGGCATGGGGAACAGACCGGTGGAAAGGAATGGTAGATGTCCTCTTCAGATGTTGCTTAGTATTAATGTCTACACTGGGCAATATCTGATGTCTTTCTAGGATGACCAGTAAGCAGACTAGGCCTGGGCAAGGTACATGAGGAAGAGGGAGATCACCACTCAAACTGGAAGTCAAAAATCTGTGGTAGTGAACCAGTAGGCTCTACCTACACTGGTAGGTAAATCATATTAGACTAGTTCCTCAGCCCCGAGATAAGTGGTACAACTTCCATCCATACAGTTGAACTGTCCTCCCCACTCCTTAAGCATGACAGACTTATCCATACAGCCTATTGCACCAAACCCTGCCTTAAACTATCCCCCAGACCATCCTGTTTTGTGGGAAAGTGTTACTTGTTGTAGGCCAAATGCAGTCCAGGAAACATGGGAACAATTAAACTGCAGGACAATTGTCCTCTGTGTCCTGGGTCTGTTTAATTTACTAGTACACACAGACAGAGAAGTTTGCCTGACATGACTTCTCAACAGGCAAACCTAGTTCAGTCCTCTTCTGTAGACATTCAGTGCAGGGCTAGTAGACAATTTTTGGCAAGACCTTCAACACTACCCAGAGGAAAACATACTTTGTTGTGTGGCTTCTGTTGATAGACCAGACATTTTCATTTCATTTTGTTTTCAGATGTTGTTGAAACAGATTAACAGCACTTTGCATGTGCGTAATCAATGGCAAAATCATGCCTTCCCAACAATCATAAGCTCACAGAACTTTGGTGACCTTTCTTTTAGAAAATTGGAAGCTACCCTGCTTCCAGATCTGGGATCTGATCTAGAAATTAACTTAGTCCCTGGAGAAACAAAACTCACTTATTACAGAATTAATGCTTGCCAACGAGAAGCCATCTTGCTCTATCTATCTCACTAATTTCCCATTAGCTCCATTCCTTTCAGGATTCACAGAGGAGAGGGTGAAACAACTTTTTCATACAGAAAAGAAGACCTCAGGACAAAAAAATGGGCCAAAGGGTGGATTTGGATGAGTGTGAAAACTTCCCCAGAATGCCAGGTTGGCCTTTTGGGGAATGACGCGCAGGAAGGAAGGGGGTTGATTATGGTAAAGGGGTAGCACGCTGCAATAAACACTGCACTTTCAATTAGCAGATCTTCAGCCTTAGGCAATTGGATCTGAGACTATGATACAGTGAAGTATTCTCTATTTCTAAATGTGTTTTCTAACAAGGCTTCAGACTGCGTTCCTCCAGCTAGAAACATAAGGGTTGAGCTGCAACATTGCACATGTGGTTGGAACACAGCACCTATGCTCTGGATGCTTTACACCTGCCTCTATACAGAATACCTGAATAAAGTTCAGCCTGCCATTTACCCACTTTTTGTGTTGGCTTCATATTTTTGCATGATATCAATTAATAGAGCCTGTTTGTAAGATTGGAGAGGAGACACTTTGTGGAAAAAAATAAAATAAAATATAAAAATCCACTGCATGGACAAGTACCACAGTTCAGAAAGCTTTTTTGATTGCTGGAACTCAACAGATATTGTAGTGGAAGGACCTTCAGCCATCTGTCCCTCGGAGAAGGTTTTGAAAAATTCCTGTACTTTAATCATGTTCCACTACCCTGCAACTTCTGGTTTGTGAATTCTTGCTGTCAATGATTATGTGAATATCTGTGAGACCTAGAGAATTCATTTGTATGAAATAATATTTTAGCAACTACATCAATGAGCAAGAACCAAACAGGACTATTTTTTAGAGCAGCAACAGAATTGGTCTTAGTTAACATATTTTAGCTTCACAAAATATTGAAGCTAGTCAATCTATTTGGATTCAGTTGGCAAACAAATGAATAAATCTCTGTTATTTTAGGAGAAAGGTGAATTCAGTTTTCAGTTTAACCAGAATTCATGTGTTATTTTCACCATCCTTCACTAGCTGCAGTTTTACAAAAAGACCATAAGCATAATCCTCTCATAATCCTCTTCTGAAGCACCTGAAATCATCAGGTATAGGCAAAAAATACTTTGGGCATTAATCTGCATTAAATACAGAACCTGGGAGGGAACAGACATGTTCATGGTGGATAAACCAGCACAGAAGAGAAAATTTTCTTAATTTCTATTTAGGAATGCTTCTTGCTGCTTCTTTTTACAAGTTTGTTGATGGCTAGGAAGCACTAACCTCTTATTTTACGGCCCTGGATATTGATCAGAATAAAAATTAATGAGGACAAGACAAGAAAACAGATTTTATTAGAACAAATGCATGTCCTCTTAAAAATAACCAAAATACAGTCTTCAGTCAACAGAACTGTGTCTTTGGAACAAAGACAGAAATATCCATATAGATGTAGTTTTGTATTTATTATCAACACATTAAAGGACCAAGATTATAAATATGGTACAGCAACATTAATTTGAAATACTGCTTTTCTATTTCAAATTATTTCTGGCACTGACCAATGCTTTATCTCAGTACATGAGATTTCCAAAAATGTATAGAAAAGGAAGAGTTTGTAATTGCAATCTTTTCAAATAGATGCTTGTTTGTCTAACTATTTTTGAATGTGTAACAATTAGCAACGAGTATCAACTTTTTGATACAGAAAGGTAAAACTTTGGTGAGGAACATCTGTTATGATGCTCCTACCACTAGTGAATTGCTATGTTTAGTTCACACAGACTTTTCATGATTACGACAAATAAAACCTAGAATATTAAAAAGTTGGTTGAAATAGAGATCATCTAGTTCCGCCTCCTGCTGAAAGTGGGACTGTCACCAACAAATGACTGCCTTGCACTCAGAACGTAGAGGTGTGTTACCCTGAAATGGGAAGCACTGGATTTTAGCCCAATTAGCTCAAAAAGATTGACAACAAAATGATACCTCAGGAAATAGACATCACATCCTTCTAAGATTTCAAAAAATCTCTGACCAGCCAGTTACATTTCAATATCTATTCTTGTACTTAACACATTCATAATACTCACAAATGTGCAGTACAGATACTTCTTTTCAAAAGACATTTTTGATAACAGTATGGGCTTTGTTGTTCTGTGTGTCAGTTCAGCAAGGAACCTAGGTATAAGTCTTTAGGCCAGTAAGGCTGCAGGGATAAGTGTCAAAGTACGTTTTCAAATTGCTTTTTAAGTTAAATGTATTTCTTTACAGGATGTCAACGACATATCAGATTTAGTATACCTGGTGGTCCCGGAGCACCTCTGTCTCCTTTTTCTCCTTTTAAGTCCACCGAACTGTGCAGCCCCCAGGAATCTCTGTTTGCATTAGGACCTGCCATAAAAGCAACACAAATTAATGACAACAAATCATTTTTTGATTCTATGATTCTATGACAACCAAACCACAGAAAGTGAGAGCAGACTTTTCCATACATGTGGGGCACGTTGCTCCAGTCCCTATATGCTTGGTTCACTCTCTTCCTGAATGTTGAATGGCTGCATGATTGTCCTCTTTTATCAATCCCTACATGTGCAAGACCATGTCTCTCTTACAAGTCAATCTTTCATTCTTTTTTCACTAGCCACCTGGTCTAAGATCTTCTAAACAAACCTGCTTTCAGTGCATTTGTGAATTTCACTGGGGCCAGTGTAGAAACAGTTCTTGAGTTATGGTTCTGTGTTTAATATCACATCTTCTACTATCTCCAGACTCCAAAACAAACCAATAAATGACAATATCTGCAACTGTGAATGTCAAAAATGTTATCATTTATTGTTCCTTCATGTTGTAAAAGCATTAATAATAGAAGAAAGTGTTCTCTAAGAACAGAAATACTTTTAGCATAATTTCCCATCCAGTTGAGCTAAGGGTAGAATTGCACCCAAATACGTCTGGATAAACCTTCTATTATTCCAGATATTATTCAACTTCCCTGGAAACCTTACCGTAAAAAATATCTGAGTAAAATGACCTCTGAGTATTTAGACTTCTTAGGTCTGATTTCTCTTTGTTCTGGCTGAGTAATTGCTAATATCTTTGCAAAATTCATATAAAATAACATCATTCTGCCACAGTAGCATATCTGATGTGAAATACAGTGACAAGCGTATACAAAACACATCTTTTGAAGTAATTTTTGATAGTTTCCTGCCTGTGATATTTTCCGCTCCTGTGGTCAGTTGGGATCTATGCTGGAAGTCAGCGGATCACTAAGAGCACTGGCTCTTTTCTAACCTGATCTGATTACATTTGTGAATTTCACTGGGGCAAGCACAGAAACAATCTGTGGCTTGGCTACCCAGTCCATGCTCCATGACCTGGTGCCACTTATAAGTAGGACTTTATTGATATGAAATAAGTAAAAACTTAATTGGTAAGAAAGCCTTAGTTTGAAAAATAGTTCCAGCATTTTCCCTTCTTCTAGTTATGCAGAATGGCTATAAATGCAGAAGAATGAGATGGACTTCTGTCCTTTCAGAGCCCCATGTTACAACAGAAGTTTCCAGACAGTTCCTCTCTGTCCTCCTCTTCTATCTTTCAGCCATGAGAGGTGAAAGCTGATCTTACTCCCATGGGTCTCCCCATGATATGTCTGGTGACTCAGCCCCTAGCTGTGAGCCCATGTTCAAATGCCTGTTGATAGAACAGTGGGTACTTATTTTATATTGCACTGAGGCCCATCACACAATCTCTCAGGTGTGCAGTTAGACAGTTTTCCTAGTTGTCAGCTGAACCTTAACTGTCCAACTGTCACATCTTCAGAGTTATTTTCCAGGCAGATTTCCAGTCCAGTCATCAGTATTTTAGGTCATCTTAAAATATTGAGATGAATACAGAGCTTATACAAGCAAGCTCTAACTTTCTCTTCTTCAAGATATCTTCCTTTACCACTTATTATATCCACTTTTGCCCCTTATCCTGATCCCTTGCACTCTTTTCCTTCTTTTCATTTCCTTTTCCATTTGGATCAAGATGGCCTGGTCTTTGCAAGTGAGTCAGTCATTGCTGAGGGAGAGGAGTGGTTCCAGTTGCTCATACCAGCCCACTGCCTACTCTCTGGACCATGCTAGAGAACTGGTCCCTAAACAGCCGTCTCTTCCTCTAGAAACAACCCCAATCCCCAGCATTTGGAGCTGATATAACATATACTACCGCTGCATTATTCAACTTGTTTTACATGCACTGTTTTTTGCCATGCAGGCTCTGACTTATCTGATTGAACTGTAAACTCTCCAGACTCCTGTGCAGGGTAATGGGAACAGTGATTTAATTCCCAGGAACTTGGGAACTAGGAAACAAGTTCAGGCTGTATATTAGAGGCTGCACTACCAGTTCTTTTCCACAAAATTACTCTGAAAGTATAATAAATAGACAGGAATACATTTTTATTATAAGTAGTTAAATAAAAGGAGGAAGACCAGTGGCTTTATATCCTCCGTGATCTTGAGAAGACCTCCTTCTCCATTGCGTATTACTAGATCAAAGGAAAACTGCTGGTTGCTCCCTGTGGATGCTCTGGGACTTTGTTTTAATGTCCCAACCTTTTTTCCCAGCTCCAAGAAGGTCTGAAGGGGCAAAACTGTCACAAAACTTTCTGCTACCCTTGGACCTGAGGGACTTCCACAAAATTTGGTCAAGGCAGCACGATTTCAGTCAGCATGCACCATTTTTTTTTGGTGCAGAATAGCTACCTGTTTCCCTCTGCATGTAAATGAATCCGTCCTTGGAGGATGTCTTTGAGGAAGGACAAAAACACTGAACTACAGACGCAGGCTTGCATTAATTTTAATGCCTGGCGCGCACAGTAAGTGACCACTTGGTGCTTATCTGGTGGAGTACTGCCTCAAGAATGGAACAGTCAGACCATTACAATAATCTTAAAATGGGATGAAAACTGTATGTATATGGTGACTTTTCCTCCTTAAACCAAAGAAAGAAGGGATACATGCTGGAGTGACTTTAGGATTTACTGTTTGGGTTGAGAATTAGTATGCATTCAGAGAAAAGAAACTATAATGATTTACTGAACAAAACCAACAAGGTTCAAACAAAATTGTCAGAGTCAAAATCCTCACTTTCAAGCTTTTACCTAGGCAGAAAGTCTAAAAAGAGCAGAATCAATCATAGAACCATAGAATCATAGAATAGTTTGGGTTGGAAGGGACCTTTAAAGGTCATCTAGTCCAACCTCCCCTGCAATGAGCAGGGACATCTTCAAGTAGATCAGGTTGCTCAGAGCCCCGTCCAACCTGACCTTGTATGTTTCCGGGGATGGGGCACCTATCATCTCTCTGGGCAACCTGTGCCAGTGTTTCCCCACCCTCATCGTAAAAAATTTCTTCCTTATATCTAATCTAAATCTAGCCATTACCCCTCATCCTATGGCAACAGGCTAAAAAGTTTGTCCCCATGTTTCTTATAAGCCCCCTGTAAGTACTGAAAGGCTCCAATAAGGTCTCCCTGGAGCCCTCTCTTCTCAAGGCTGAACAGCCCCACCTCTCTCAGCCTGTCTTCGTAGGAGAGGTGCTCCAGCCCTCTGATAATCGTTGTGGCCCTCCTCTGGATCCGCTTCAACAGGTCCACATCTTTCCTGTGCTGAGGGCTCCAGAGCTGGACACAATACTCCAGGTGGGGTCTCACAAGAGTGGTGTAGAGGGGCAGAATCAGCTCCCTTGACCTGCTGGCCACGCTTCTTTTGATGCAGCCCAGGATATGGTTGGCCTTCTGGGCTGTGAGTGCACTTTGTCAGCTCATGACCAACTTTTCATCCACCAGTATCCCCAAGTCCTTCTCATCAGGGCTCCTCTCAATCCCTTCATCCCCCTGTATTGATACCAGGGATTGCCCTGACGGAGGTGCAGGAACCCGCACTCGGTGTTGTTGAACCTCATGATGTTCACACAGGCCCACTTCTTAAGCTTGTTCAGGCATGTCAACTGCTCCACTTAGTTTTGTGTCATCTGCAAACTTGCTGAGGGTGTACTCAATCCCACTGTCTATGTCACTGATGAAGATATTAAACAGTACTGATCCCAATACGGACTGCTGAAGGACACCACTTGTCTGGACATTGAACACCAACCACCCTCTGAATGTGACCATCCAACCAATTTCTCATCCACCGAACAGTCCACCCATCAAATCCATATCTTGCCAATTTGAAGAGAAGGATGTTTTGGGGGACCATGTCAAAGGCCTTGCAGAAGCCCAGGTGGATGACATCCATAGTTCTTCCCTTGTCCACTCATGTAGTCACTCCATCATAGAAGGCCACTAGGTTGGTCAGGCAGGACTTGCCCTTGGTGAAGCCATGCTGGCTGTCTTGAATCACCTCCCTGTCCTCCATGTGCCTCTTTCTAGGAGGATCTGTTCCATGATCTTCCCAGGCACAGAGGTGAGGCTGACAGGTCGGTAGTTCCCAGGGTCCTCCTTTGTACCCTTTTTAAAAATGGGTGCAATGTTTCCCTTTTTTGAGTCACCGGGGACTTTACCTGACTGCCATGACTTTTGAAATATCATGGAGAGTGGCTTGGCAACTACATCAGCCAGTTCCCTCAGGAAGCTGGGATGCATCTTGTCAGGTCTTATAGAATCCTGTATGTTCAGGTTCCTCAGGTGGTCTTTAGGAATGTCCTTTATCCTCAGAATGTCCTTTATCAGCTTGTAGTCAACTCTTAGAACTAAGGAAAATGCACTTTGAACCAAGAACTTTGGGATCTCTGTGAACACTTACTCTGTTAGATCATTGATTCTATGTTAAAAACAAAAATATGAACAGAGAAAATTTTTTGAGTCTCTGTGTGCAGGGGGAGACAAACATTTGGGAGTCTTTGAATTTAGGACCAGCACTTGGACAGCCTGGGCTCTATGGAGTTAGTTCCGTGGACATAGCTCTGAGGAAATGTGGACAGTTTGCCAAGCATAAGACTTAGGCTTTCACTTGTAAGAGATGACTCAGTCATTCAGCAGTAATGATTCAGAAAGCAAGCTCAGGGCATCATTGTACACCACAAATTTGACTCTCTGTTGTCCTGAAACCCGCTTCCATTAAAAGGAGTGAAAACTATCAAAACTTCTTCAGCCTTGTGACAATTTCCCCAGGATCCTCATATGTGGAGGACTCATTAGTCTTACTTCCTTCTTTGTCTGCCTTGTCAGGTTTTTGTCCTAGCTTCTCCCGAACCCCAGAAATTACTTTCTTTTCAACAGGCTTCATCTTCCTAGTGAAGGAGGGGATGAGAAATATTCTTCTGTCTTGCCAGAAAATTCACTGCATCTTCACAGAAAGAATTGTTAATAGCTTGTTTCTTTCCCTCAGCAATATTCTCTGGGACTCCAGCAGCCAGTATGTTTTGATGCTGCCTGTGGTAATTTTCTTTCAAGCAAAAGGATGGGAACTCTGATTATAAGCTCAGGGTTTTTTTTGATATCACTCACTCAGAAGGGACTGTCTCTGACCATCAGTCAAACACTGGAGGAATGACACCACCTTGTTGTTTGATGGGATGTAGTATCAGGTGGACTTCAGAATTTGCTTTTTAGGAACCTTGCTAGAGAAAAGAGTAATGATTTGGGGCAGTCATGTGTCACGCTTGTGTTCTGACAGAGGACTTGTAAGACTAAATCTTGCAGAAACTGTGTTTCAGTGCTCTATTTATAAATCTTAGTCTTCAAAGAGCAGACCTAGGCTCATTTGTTCTTTGGCCTGCATGTTGAGACTGGACCAAGATGTGATCTTACTGTTTCACCAGAAGAGGAAGTGAAACCACCTTTTTTTTGTTGTTTTTTCCTTCTTCTTTTTTTTTTCTCCATAAACCCAGTTATGCAATAGCCAAGAAAAAGCAAAAAGAGCTTAACTAAGAAAAATAACCAACAAAAGAAGCTTATTTAAACCAAGGTACGAGACAAGAATTTCTCACCATGGACATTAAGAGCTTCTTGATTTCCAGGATAAGTAGTGCTCACCTACAGACAAAGAAATCTATTAAAAATTATCCATACACGTTAACCAATGGAAGTACATTACTTGGTGTGACTGAAAAGCCTGGAAAATTTGCATGCTATCACAGTAAATATTATAACAGCACTCTGGGATTATCTCTGGTTTGATAAGGTCCGAGTATTAGCTGATCAAGCTTTTTTTTCAGGATTGTGCTCTCTTTAACATGCAACATGCTTTCAGCAAGAAGGTAACAACATGCATTTTGGAGGCATCAGCAAATCCTACCCTCAGTCATGCCAGTGAAACATCAGAAAACTCATTCTCGAAGAACTATTCTGAATTTACATCACTGCATTCGAAAGCAGGATTTGATTTTTGGCTGTAAGATAACAGACTGTGTTTGTAAATTTTTCATCAGACCATGGCTATGCCTAGTGTCTAATGTTGACCTATGCTCCTGATGTGTTGAGACCACAACTGGGAGGCAGAAGCTATTCTAGTCTATCCTGTTTTGACACTAGTCACCTGTAACAGTGGGCACGCTACTTATCTCTACTGCCTGTCTTCAAAATAGGAGTAGTGCTGGAATTAAAATGTGGCACAGTGCTTGAAAAGGGACAGATCATAGTACTAGCTAGTATTACTTATATGAATCTAAGCAAGTCTATGAAAAAAAATTGAAGGTGCTGAACCTGGCTAACCCTGTAGTAATAGCTCTTAGAAGTCTTACTCACATGGATAGCTCCATTAACTTCAGAAGTTCAGTTCACGTGAGGAAAACTTGTGGGGTTCAGTCTGTAGTTCTTTATCGATATTCATTTATGTAGGCATGTACAGCAGACTTCTTATCTATAAACTTGGATAGGTTTAGGAGATTATTCACAAATGTAGGACAAATCTATCTAGCATACTCAGATGCACAAAGAGGTGTTTATAAGTACAGGTTCCTATTACTTGTGCACGTAAAAGTTACTGCTGTTATTCACTAATTGTAACCTCCTTGAAAAGTGACTCTTTATTATTATCTGAAATTCAGCTAAAATAGGCTTGTATTGTTTGAATCATTCCACAGAGAGTCATAGGAGAGTTGAGGTTGGAAGGCACCTCTGGAGATTGTCTACCCCAAAGCAGGATCAGCTACATCAGGTTGCTCAGGGCCTCATCCAGTCAGGTTTCAGAGGTGAGACTGACTAATCCATATGTGATTACGGACATGTGATTAACATACAAGAATGTTATATAGTGAGAATGGGAAGATTTAAGGGAGGAATTCAAAGAGGTAAAAAGATGGTGCCTGGAGGTGGCAGGCCAAAACTGTAAAAACGTCAAATTACCATGGAGTGATGACTATTTATCATTAACAGAAAGATCCATAAGCTGGGATACATCTGTCTTCAGCAGTAAGGATAGGATGATGATGACTATCAATGCATCTAGCATACCTTAAGTCAAGAGCTGCTTCTCTAAAATAAGTGTAAAAGAACTGGAATGGAAAGTGGAGGAGGGGGCACAATACTATTTTGAGCTATACTGTCTAACAGAAAAGTAAACAGCCATATTGCACACCACACTCTTCAGGGGAGGACTGTGGCTCTCAAAGTAAGAATCCTTTCCAAGTACCTAACTCATGGCTTAACAATACAATATTGCCCTAGGGAAAGTACTTCCAGGCCTGAACTCTGTTTGCAGTTCATTGTAGGATGTAATTTCCATGATTCATTAAACAAAAATTGTATTAGGGTGTTCTGAAAATATAAAGCCCATCTCCTTTCTTTTGATACTATGTGTGAAATTGAAGGTCCTTCGAGGGTAACAGTGGCCTTGTCATTCCGTTTGGAAAGCAAGGGCAGAGCTTCACCTGCTGCCATTCTCAAGATAATAAATGTTTATATGTGAATAGACTGCATTTGAGGGTCAAATAAAGAACACGATCTTTCTTTTCTGATACATCTTTCATGCCACAATGAAATGCATAACAAGACTTATTTTGGACAGGGAAATTGAAAACAGCTAAAGACATAACAACATGGAGACAGTATTTATATACCCATCTGAAAAACGTGTGCACATGTATGTATAAACATTCAGCTCCCCAAAGCAACTCTTAAATTATGGAAAAACAGACTTTGAAAGGCGTTAAAAGTGTTAGGACAACCAGGTAATCAAAGTGCCTTAAGCAAAAGGTTCTAGTACTTCTAGTTCTGTTATATATTTCATATGTGGCTAATTTTGAGTATCTAACCACTTCAAAATCTGTTATCTTGAAGACCAGGTAAAACACATCTCTGGTGCAAAGCAGAAGGCAGCGGGAGAAAAGCTGCAAAGCTACCGTGGTTATGTGTCTAACTACTTTGGTTATGTACCGTCATGGCCATGCATTTTGCTAAGAGCAGACTCTGTGTGTGACTTACTGGCATTTTGCAATGAGGTCTGGGAGACACTGGGAGAACGGTCTATCGAAAACAGGAAGGGAAATTATTTTAATGAATGTAGGTATAATACAGCAGACAACACACCAGATAGATCTAATAGACATATGAAACACAGCCTGGAAACAAATATCAGCACCTCCTGAGCAGAGAGCTGAGCTTACTGCCTGGGAGCTCTCACAGGCCTGTCAGCAGGTCCCACTCTGCATTTGGCGGGCAAAACTCTCACATGACAGTGGCTCTGGTTAAGAGATTTTTTCCTATGCACGTAAGCAAGGTCACCCACTTTAAACTGTGTTGCCTGAAACAACTTTTGAAGTTTCTCTTTGCAAACTGTTTCTAGAGCAGCACATTTCTGCTACAGAGGTAGACCAGCAAGTGATTCCCAATTGTACTTACTCCTTTTATATAAACTATACGTCCTGGAGGTCCAGGAGGCCCTGGGGGTCCAGGCAAGCCAGGAAGGCCCTGGTAAGAGAAAGTGAAAGAAGGAAGATATTAGATCTTTTCATATGCAATACAACTGAACCTACAGAAAGAAGGCCAAGGAGCTCGGAGGGCCCCATTTAACCAAGAAGTCTTGTGTTAAATGGCTTGAGGGGAGACTAAGGATTCAGTTACAGGGACCAACCTGTTAGGTGAATTTTAATATTTAACCTAAAGCACTCTGTAGAGAACAAAATGGTCTAAGATTGTTGTTGTTTCCAGGGGAAAAAAAAACCAAACCCCCAAACCCCAAAGCACTAAAAATTGAAACTAAATTAAAGGCAGTAGCTCTCTCATCCAAGGAAAATTAGGCATCTGAGACTGGCCTGGGATTCTCAAGGCTGCTGACAGTCATATATTTTCAAGTTCCAGTCAGATAACTACATGCTAATTAGCACCTTCAAGGAACCCTGCTAGACTGGAGGCGTGACTGCCCTTCACAAAAAATATACCAACTCTTTACTGTGTTGTTTAAAAACCTGGCATCACGCCATGTCCATCTTTCACTCCACATCAATGCAGAGTTCTGTGAGGTGACACATGTAATATCATCAATAATTAGACATCCATTATCTTCCCTGAGCAATCCAGGAAGTACTATTAGAACATGCAGCCTGTTTTGTTTGCTTTAATCTCCTAGCCTGATGTACTTCATCTAGTTATACTTGCTTTAATAGTTTTTGTTTGGTTAAAGCAGACACCCAGAAAATGAACCCTAACACTGTTTGAAGATATGAAAGAATGGAAAAATCTACTTTAATATTTTCTACTGGTGGCTAGTCATCTTTTCTGTCATTTTCTTCCAACTAGAATTTGTGTAATTTGGTTTCACCTTCCAGCAACTAAATTTCTATTTAAACCTTTCTCTAGAGGCATAAGCAATCTTTAGTACCTGTTCTTTTCTTTCTGTGAAGATACTTAGATACTTACCAATTCTCAGTCACCCTGTTAATTGGATAAAGCAATATCATCATCTCACTTGTATTTATTGTACAGATAGACAACATACTTGTGTTTTGCAGTTGGTGTGCAATATATATTTTTCTCTTTTAATGAAGTAGAAGCAAAGGACTCATACAACAGAATTCATTTACAAAAAGTGCGCTACTGAAATGGAGTTATATTGACCAGATGACCTTTTCTGATGCCTAGCTGATCCCTACTTTATGATTTCTGTACTAATACAGTAAAATACCCTTGTCTCTTTTGTCAGCATATCTCTGATGCAGATGAAATATTATTAGCTGCTGTTGTAGTATTTCTAGCACAGATTGCCCCATGGCACCAGAACGACCACACAATTTACTCTGCTATTGTGAAACTTACTGCTTATGCTCAGCAATGTTTATTGTTGTGTAGTCCAGTCTTCATGTTTACCATGAGACCTCTTGTATGAAGTCTTTTCATAAGAACAGACGTGCAGCACCAGGACCTTGGTTCATCACTTGTCACTCCATAATTACAGGTGGGCATGGATATGCTGTCATCTATGCGGTGGTCATTATTCTGAATACTTGTACAAGGCAACTGAAGCAGGTAGTAGGTATTAGCAAGTGTCTCCTTGTTAGTAGAGTAGGTGCCACTTCACTATGATATGCTCAAGTGCTGTTTGTACCTATGCTAGATAGCTAAGAGCCTATGGGAGTATCTTCACACCACAAGGGGTCACACTGATGGCCTGGATCAGGAAGTCTTTGATGTACAGAAAGAATTAGCAATCCCAGATCATTTGGTATTTGAACCAGCTATGCTAACAGTGAATCACACATATAACTGTTACACCTAGGAGATGATACAATTATGTACATCTGCAAGAACTGTCCAGAGGGACACAGAAGTTGACTTTTCAATGATTGTTACCAGATAGGAAAAGTAGCAGAAACATGAAATTATTTCTAGATCATTTCAAGTTTTTAGTCCTGTCATAATTTTAAAGGAATTCATATAAATCAGATGAATTAATATTTTAACAGGATTTTTTTTCACCTGATTGCAATACATAAGAACTTACATTAAATGCTTCACCTCGATCACCTTTCACACCTCTCAATCCATTCAGTCCTGGGCGGCCCTGAAATAAGCAGAAATAGTGTAGTATGTGTCAGAAGCAAGCTCCTCTATCTTTATTCCACTTGAGAACATAATACATACTGGACGTCCTGGGAAACCAAGTTCTCCTTTAGGTCCAGTAGGTCCTATTGGTCCCTGGACAAAAAAGAAAATGTGATTATGGAGAATATATGGAACATATCTTTGACATACATTTAAATATTCCAAATAAGAGGCATAGTTTTATATTTGCATTAAAAATCAATCTGTGATTGTCTGCAGAGAATGCACAGAATGTCTTCTCTATTTGCTCTGCTGAGTGATGTCAGAAGCTGAGGCCTGCATATAACAGTCAACTCTGGCTTGGAAAAGACTGGTTATCTAAAATGAAGTCAGAATTCTCAGTCATTGTGTGTGCAATTCAAAATTTAGTCACCATGTATCAAAGGAAAATTAAATGTATCAGTCAGTAGAAAAAAGACAGTGGTGTATGCTTTGTGCATCTCCTTTTTATTTGCTTTGTTTTTCTAATTATTTTTGAATGAGGCCTTATGAGGAAATGCTTGTGGATCAGCTTGATCATACAGTGCCAGGCTTCTACATGGCTCTTGCCAGCATGGGTATGTGGATTTATGAGTCTAATAGTTGAAACAGAACAGATCCTTCTTTATATGAGAGCGACTGACCCATCAGGCCCCATGAAGTGATACAAGTGACTGCAAAAAGAAAGGGCAAGCAGGCTGCATGAGAAAAGTGCTCCACGATTAGGGATGGTCTATGATTGGGCATTTGCAAGCTTGCAATTTCTAGGCAGCCAGCAAGAGATCAACAAAAAGCAGTGAACCTCAGGATAACAAAACCTTTCATCTGCTGTCAGTTTCCTGAAACTCAACATAACCACAAGGGTCTAGACAATCTCTTTACATATGGATCAACCTTTATGGTTTCATTTCCTTTTTTTCAGTCTGGTGAAATGCTAAGAGATACCCCTTCTTGCATTATTGGTTAAATGATGTCTGTCTATAGATCTCATGCAGATACGAGTTGAAGAGGTGACAGTCGATGTGTTTAATCCTGAGAAATCACAGTACTTTCAGTGTGACTATTGTAATATTGCTACCTGCAATATGATAGTTAACACAAGCCTATGCTGATGGAAGACAGACATTGGCTATTGCACTGCTTACCACAACTTCAGCACATCACTTTAATGGTAACAAGCATTTGTTGTCATTGTGACTGCTACTTCAAAGGATAACTAGCAAACAACCAAAAAAACAAGGGGAAATCCCCATCTTGCCACTCACTTGCTCTTGATTATTAAGGAGAGCAGAGACTAAGAAAGAAGCAAGCCAGTGGCAGTGCTGAGTCTCCTTATTTACAGTCCAGTTCTGTTGCCATGTTATCTCTCATTTCAAAGCATAGAGGGAGCACGGGCAAGTGAAGAGCTACAAAGGTTGCAAGCAATAGCCTGATATTTATACTTGGATGATTTGCATACTCAGAGTTTTGCATCTCATCTGATAAGCAGAATATTGATACAGGAATATCATCTGGATTCAAATACCAGTCTCTTACCAATCCATCTTATGAAAGAAACTATTGCCATATTGATAGAATTTTCAATTAACAAAACCTTTTGGTTTGGTTTTTTTTTGAAACTGGCAAGTGTTTGTCCTTGCCTTTATATAATATAATTTCATTGAAAAGTGATGTACATTCATGGAAAATTCATCATCTGATGATGAGAAGATTTATCTTAGCATCAAGCTGAAATTCATAGATTAATTATTGTAATTGTTATCATGCCAAAACTGAAGACTGGATTAGAGATGAAATTCAGAAACAGTTAACGTGAATATATTGATTCATAACATCACCATTGCAATCAGAATTCTAAAAATTCAAAAATTCAAAAATTCAAAAATTCAAAAATTCAAAGCTAATACCTGTGTCTAAAGCAGGCAGTATATTGCTAGTGGACTCTGGCAGATGTGAACTTCAATATTGTGACCCCAAGCTTTCAAAATGATTCAACCCACCCTTCCGTGCTACCATATCCAACAATGGGGTTTGAAAAAAAAGAAATCCAAAATGTTGTGGGGTATTTTTCTATTTCACTTTCTGGTATTTGAGCCTTTACAGAATATGCAAATCTGAGTTTTACTGAACAATGAAGACGATTAGAAACATACTTTTTTATTAGTTTAAATAAAGAGAAGTGTCTGGATCTCATGCTCTAACGGGGACTTTAAATAAACATCAACAATGTAAGAGCTGACCATGCTGCAGTCACCTTTACTATTTCCTCTGTCAAAGTGCCAGCCCACCCCTGACAAATGTTAACGACTCCCTGAGACAGAAGCCAGCAGTCACAGCTAGAAGTGAAAGAAGGAAGTGAGGAAGCAACAGGAGACTGCTTACCAGAAAAGAAAATGTAATTTACAACAGCAGAGAGTCGATTTGGGCAGACTGACACAGTGGTTCTTACTGAGGGCTCCTGTTCAGTAATGTGCAGTGATCTGCTTCGCTGACAGTGAACAGGATAATCAAGCAGGTAAAAGATTCTAGTTTCTCCTGTGGTAGGAGGTTGTATTCAGTCTGTCTCTTTTGCTTTTGTTATTAACAGTACTACCCTCCTGACTATCCCCAGCTGTCATGTGGCAAACCGCTACTTCTCCGTAGCTCTTTGTGCTCCAAGCTCCTGTGATCCTCTCTTCTGTCCAGCTGAAGTCTCAAAAAAGAGGGGAGCAATGAGTAGGAGATTTTTTTAAATTCTGGAAACTTGTGTATGAGTTCATTGTGCCCTAACACAGAGGAACGCTCAGAGTCCCCAGCTTACGTCAAAGCTTTTCTTGGGCCAGAGTCTTACTTTGTGCAAAGTGGAACTGAACCATCCTAATGATGATAAGTTATGCCACTGAGGCTCTGGCCCAGCACTCTGAAGTCTGTGTATTTTTGCTGCACAGGACTCCCACTGATTACAAAGGGTGTTTTTTTCTATGGGACAACACCAAAATGAATCATCTCCATTAGCAGCAATGCTCAAACTAGAGTTCTACACTAAGAAGAGGCACTGGCTGAGCAAAGTCTTGGGACAGGTTTTGTGTGCCAAATTCTCCTGCAGCATAATCAGTGCTGGCAAGAACTTCCTCTGAATGGCCTTGTCTGCATGCTGTATGAAGCACCTCATGGCAGTACGAAAGGACATGTAAACAGAGAGTTTGAGCTGATAGAAAAAGCACGTCCTGAAGGGTGCACAGCCATAGGATGAGAGGCAAGGAATACAAGCTAGAACAGGAGAAATTCCAAACAAATATAAAGAAAAACTTTTTTTTACCACAAAGGTTGTCAAATACTGGAATGTACTACACAGAGAGGTTGTGAAATCTCTATCCTAAGAGATGTTGAAGACTCAACTGGGCAAGTCTCTGAGCTAAATAGACCTGCTTTGGGCAGTGCTGTGGAGTAGATGATCTCTGAAGTTCACTTCCATTCTAGATTATTCTGTGATTCTATGCCAAGGTGAAAAGATAGACTTATCTTGCAGTCATAGAAGGATGAGACAAGGAACTCCCATTCTGGTGTTAGGATAGCCCCATCGAGGTATTCTGATGCACAGTAATTAAGAAAGCAGTTACTCAGCACACCCAGTTAGCCCCTTTTAAGGACCACAGAAGCTGATGGCAAAATCTCCTACACACTTTGGTGTGCAGAAAAGACAACACCTACTAACATTCACTTAGGCACAACAGAGACCAGGCTACCTCAAAAGCAGAAGCAAAGAAACACTCAATGTCCTTGATCTTTGGAATAATGGACTAAGAAGAAATTAATTCCTGCTCTAACTCTACCAAGCCTAGGCAACTGTTCTTATTTTATAACTAATTTCTTGTGCTTTCATAAAACATTCTGTGTCCGGTCAAAAATATCAGGCCAAGTACTCGAAAGAAGGCCTCTAAAGCCTGATTTCGGTACATGGTCTGACTCTACTGCCGGGTTTGCAGCTTCCTCAGAATCCAAGGCAGTTGCAAATTATTGTCACCAACAGAAACTGAGCCTGAGAGTCAGTTGTTTTAACGTAAATCATAGAAATAGAGAATAATTTAGCTTGGAAGGGACATTTAGAGATCATCTAGTCCGACCCCTTGCTCAAAGCAAGACAAACTTCCAAGCTAGGTCATGCTGCTCAGCACCTTGTTCCACAATCCACCATCTCTCTGAGCACCTATTTCTGTATTTAACCACTTTTAATGTGAATTTTTTTCTTTACATCTCATTGGAATTTCCCTTGCTGGAACTTGTGATCATTGGCACCTATCTTTTTCCTGTGCATCTCTGAGAAGGCCTTGACTTTGTCTGTTCTATAATTCCCTTTCAGGCAGTGGCAGGGAGCAATTAGAGCTCCTCTCAGCCTTTTATCTTCAGGGCTAAACAAACCCAGTTCACTCACAGTCATCTGTCATGTAAGTTTCTAGCTCTGATGATATTTCACTGTCTGTTGAGATAGTAATGTATACATTTGTGCTACCAGAATTTAAATTCTGAATCAAGTCAGTAGTTTACAGCACCACATATGTAGCCACCATATTATTTTCTGAAGGACATTGATCATCCTGAATAATGAATACTCTTTATCATCCCTACTCAGAAGGAATGAAGAGCTAAATTGAACTACCTTGACATTTACTATTATGTGTAACACCAAAGCAAAATAAAAAGAAGAATCCACTCATCTTTGGAAATGTCTTACCATTGGTCCCACCGGTCCCACCACTCCAGCTTCTCCCTGTTGAGGACAGGCACACAGAAAAATGAGAAGAGGTGGCTGGTAACAAGGCCACCAAACATTCTGGAGAAATGCAACACAGCTCACCTTCTCCCCTTTTCTTCTTAGGAATTCAGTTAAAGATCCGTCAGCAGCAATGATAGCTCCTGGTTCTCCCTTTTCACCCTGCAATTATCAAAGTTATTTTATAGTGTTTACAAACTGGTTCTCAATGAATCAGAAGTCAAAGCAGCATTACTGCTGTTTGAAGCATGACAGATCAGTCATGCTCTGATTTCAAACATAAAGCAATGTCAATGTGAGTAGGCTGAAACTTGATTCTGAGGGACAAAAGGGCTATCTTTCTTAAAATGTAATAAAGTACACTAAAAATATCCTGCTCCTGTAAATGTCCCTGAGATGAAGAAGTACCTATTTTTTAAAAAAGACTTTTAATTGTTCTCAGAAGAGTAACTATATGAAACATGCTGTGTTCACAGAAGATCTCTGCCAAAGGCAGACAGGCTATTGGTCTCTTCTTGTGTACCATCACCTTAGACAGTGGTCAGGAAATCCTGCTGGAAATGTAAAATCTCGATAGAACACCAAATGTCCTGATTTTACTATCAGGAAAGCATGAATTGTTCTTTTTATATGGCTGGCATGATGCAACCTCGTTACCTTTAGTGAAGGCCAATTACCAGCATTCAAATTATGACGCTATGTGTTCCACTTCTTTAAGGGGTAATTCCATTGAATAACAGCACCATAGGCATGAATTATCATTCCCAAGTGCCAGTGCATAGTTCCCACTCTGGATGTTTCAGCTGTAACTTTCCTTCTCCTAGCTCAGGCACCTTGGTACAGCAGCTTTCCCAAGATCTCTAATGGAAGAAATCTGGCCTGAAACTAAAAATTGCATTGCTGATTAAAATGACAGTCCAGGTTATAGCACTTCCACTGAGCAGGAACTGCTATAACTCAGTTCCTCTTGCAGGTTCTTAAATCTTTGGGGTCTCCCTGAAGACATTTTGGAGTCTCCCTAAGGCTTGGCTTCACTGACTTTATCTCCTGTGATTTTATGGACCTGAGGTTGCCACAGAAGCATCTCATGATCCTTAAAGCAAAATGCTCCTAGGTGTCTGTGCGGCTTCACTGTGGTTCCCAACTTCATCACTCTTTGAGCATAACCTGCTGTTCATGCCTCAGAAACACCACTATGTCATTGGTGGGTACAAAATATAATGGCTTCAAAGTTTTGAGTTCCTTCCAGTGTGGACAGCAGAAGCAAAAAACCAAAACAAAGCAAAACCAAACAAAAAAGCCCCACAACCCAAACCAAAACCCACCCAACTGGTTTTAAGGTTCAGCTTGATCATTTTATGCACTCTGAATAAGAATAGGAATCCTTATGACAAAAGGGGACTGGTATTTGTGGCCTGAGTTGTTTCCTTCCAAGCAATGAAGATCCTGTCCATCTACAATCCCATTTCAAACCATAATTAACCATTTCCAAGCCTTCCTATTACTTGTGAGAAAGACAGGTCAGCTACTTACAAAGAATAAGCAGAAAGTGTTTTTGTTTTTCTTTTTGTTATCCCCAAGATTGTAATAACTTAGGTGTTCCTCTCCCCTGCTTCCTGCAGGTGGATAAGAAGGGGAAGAAAAACAGAACAACAGCTGCAATATTTACAAAATAGCAGTCAGTCCTTAGTCACCCCTCAGAAGTTCTACAAAATAAACACTGTTGTGCAGAAATAAGAGAACAGATCCTAAGGAGAGAGCTTTCCAAGTCTTTCTTTGGGAACGGAAAACTGCAGTCTTCATTCTGTAGGTAAAGCCCTCTGTACCAAAGGAGGAGGAAAAGATTAATCTTTTTTTATTTGGCCTTTCGATTGGGATACCAAGGTATCATCACAGACAATAGACTTGCAAGAAGAGGTCAACTCATGTTTAATATTTATGCAAACTTATTCTGGTAAGTGCATACTGCATGGCAGAATTTCAACACTGGGGCAGGAGCACTAGCTTTCAGTAGTATTATATCAAGTTATATTGTTTAGTACTCTTTCAGTTTCCACTTACTAAATTTTTCACCGAAACTTATTAACATCCCAATCCCTAGTAAAATTAGAATCATTAAACTTTTAATGACTCTAAGTATTTGTCATCTAACATATTTTGCAGCATGTACTTTTCCCTATGCGTTTTCTCTTACTTGTTGTCCTTTGGGTCCTTGTGATCCAGGCAAACCAGTATCACCCTTCGGTCCCCGAGGGCCCTAAGCAAAAACAAGTCCATAAATCCATGGTGAGATCTGCTGAGAATATGGAGCTAGGCCATTTTACTAAATGTAATTTTAAATAATTGGAAAACTTGAACTTGGATCACCCTGGTTGCAATCTAAGAACTCTTACAAGACTAAATGACTGTCTGAATCAAAGTATTCCCTAAACCAAATATCATATAAGGAAAATTTGTTAAAAAGAACAAAACAAAAAGACCCTGATGTTTGTCACAGTGTAGATGATACACACATTCACAAAGAAAAATATGTAAATATTAATGAGTAGAAAATCAGCCTAAAATTCCCTATTTCCTCTGTACTCTACTCTCTATTATAAATAAAAAATATTTTTATCTGAAATAGAGTTTACGTATTTGAAAATCAGATAATTTCTGTATCTGTTCTGTGGTGAAAGGATTGCGCTCAGATCACATTTTATTTTACAATTTTCCATTATAAATGCATTCAGAAACATTTTTTTTACCCACCAAGGACTAAATTGAAGTCTACACAATTTCTGCATTAGTGAAGAGATAAAGAAAATACCTGAGGTAAGAACAAGAATGGTATTTTCACATCTGTAGAAATTCTATAAATGACAGAGAGACTAAGAATGCATTATATCACTTTCTAAAGGCTATCAGCTTTTTCAAATGAAAAGTATTTTTAAGGAGTTTTTTTTTCCCCCCTTTTTTGGCTTCCTATGCAGTCCACAATACACAGACTTAGTAAACAACCTTCTGTAGAATTTTGGGCAATTTGCCAGCATTTTGTCAACATCATTTGTCAGCTTTCCCAGTTTTCTCCTTAGTTATTCTCAGGCAATAGACAAAGGATCCTGAGACCATATGCACGCATCTGAACTGCAAAACAACCATAACGAGGGAAAAGAATTCTATCATCACATTATATAGAATATAAATATAATAGTATAAACATTACTATATGAAGTCACAAGCCAGATAATGTTTATATGGTGTGGCATTCTGAGCACAATAGGTGGGTAGCATAGTGTAAAGCACCTTTTGATACTATGGCTGTGTAAAACTTCCATGGTGGCACTAGTATGTTATTATAAAAAACAATAAATGTTTCCTAAAGGATAAAATAAAAAGGGTACACCTCATAGGGCTTTACTGTACTCTGTAGTCATGACAAAAAAGCCTAAAGAATAATACAATTACATTTTTAGAAGTTCATTTCTTCCATATTTTTCTCCTAAATGGTATAGGTCTTTTTCTTAAGTAGTAATTTTTCATCAAAGTCAATTACATTTAGATTTAAACTACAGAACTGATTCTGAGATAAGCAGAAATACAAGATGTGCATATCGCAGTATACTTCATTTCTGGCAGAGTTAATTTCTACCATAGCTGCTGATTCCATTAAGACCTACAGGCTCCCGTATGAAAATTTATTAGCCTTTGTGTAAATTCTGTACAATATAAATTTTAAAAATATTGAACTATATTGAAAAATAGTTATTTAAATCTGAGGAACATAATACTTACAGGAAATCCTGGTAGACCTGGCTTGCCATCTGGCCCCTGAAAAATTAAAAAACCCAACCCCCTTACAAAGACATGTTACTGACTTTCAAAACCAAGTATGCATTTTCCATGTATTGCATAATTTGTTAATATCAGCTGGTCTGAAACTGGATTAAGAACTTCATTCAGGCAGTTGGTACAGTTGTGAACACAACACAACATCCTATTCTTCCGACTTTTTCTGGGACATTAGCATTTACTTTCCAAAATTGAAGGGACAGAGATCCAGGAAAGGCTGAAGAAAGGTGACATTTTCCACATATGAAAGGCATGCAACCATAATTCAGCCTCCTTTGAATCTTTTCCAGATTCCAGCACAGAGATCACAGTAGCCCTCCCACCTTTGCCATTTTGTTTTTGTTTGTCTGTGGATGGAAAATAGAGTGTGTAATAGGCTGTAAATAGAAACGGGGGTTTGGATTTGTACTAGGCATATTTAAGATTACCCTGCTGTGACATTTGCAGGGAGACACTTTAGTTCTAGTTCAGATCACCTGAGCTACCTGAGCCACTTCACTGCACCTCTTTCCTGACTAGGGTGAGCTTAGAGACTGAGGTTCAAAAACCTTTCTAATTGCAACTGCACTTCGAGCTACAGGACCTACATCTTCTGTTGGGACTGTAACAGCTACCACAAATCAATGCACTTCTGCTGGGCTCCTGAGCCCACTTGTCTGTTGTTTTGAGAACCTGTCACCTAAGTCTTGAATAGCAGCTACCTGCAGTAACACAGCTCACACAAGAGGGCCAGTCCTATCCTGGCACTCTGTTATGTCCACGGATTAGGAGAATCAGGTCTTTAGGAAACACATCAAAATACTCTTCCATGAAAGCTGTTTTAGCATAAGCATAGCTGGATGTAGCCACAATAATATAATGTCGTCCTACAATGTGACAAGTGGAAAAGAGGCATGTTAGGCTAACAGCTAAAGGTGAAAATCTGTTATTGGAGCTAATATCCTTCTTCTCAGTTCACCGACAGATTTAGTAAACCTTTTTTTGGGGACCATTGTATTAATAAAATAAATGTTTTTTTCAAACTGTGTCTATTTAGAGTGAAATTCTGCTATCAGGTACAGACATTCTGGTCTTCCTTGTTTCATCAGGAATTGAATGTGAGGGAGAGAACTGTGCTCACCAACAAGAAAATAGATAAAATAAAATACACAAACAGTCCACAAATGAGACTAGCTGTGAAGTAAGATGCTTCGTTTGGAGCTATTATAATTTTGTAAAGTGCAATATATTGCAGACTTTCGGGCAAGTTTGAATCCACAGCCTAGAAAAGGTAGATTTCCTTTTGGATCCAGTACTAGGAATTTGAAATATTACCAAGCAGCACTCAGAATTTCAAATATTTGACTGAACTATTTTTCAGCTCTACTCCTAGCAGCAAAACAGGACCTGAAATTTCACATCTGTTGTTCACTCATGAAATTTCCAGCTTTTCATCCACAGCTATAATTGCTGTAAGACTAAACTCATACACAGGAGCCTAACATTCCAAGTTGCAGTCTCAAGCAGACCTAAGCAAAACACTTTATCCCAACATTTTATGACTTGAAAAACAAGAACAGAAAAAAAAATGGAAGAAATGCTATGTAAATCTTGGTCTCCATTTTTGTATCAGTTTCACATTTCTGTCATTCTGAGCATATAGTTCAGATTCAGAGCTAAGCCAGTTCCTTTCATACAAATGTGTAAAGGCAATTCATTCACACAGGATTCAGTTCTACCCTGAAGTACTTCCACAGAGCTTAGTGCTGATGCTAGCAGGAACATAATTCTAAACCATAGGAAACTCAGCTTTAGCTGGTACTTAAAAGGAGACGCTGAAGGGAGAGTAAATCTGAAGATTTAATAAGGCAGCATATACTCACTGGAGGCCCAACCAGTCCTTTAATTCCAGTAAAGTTAAAACTTCCGTCTGTATCATTGAGCAGTAGCTAAAAAAGTGGTTAAGGAACAGGTTATTTCACATACCAAATTGATTATCTAGGGCACACATACATTTGAAGAAATGGATGGACAGTTAAAACATCCCTTTATAACTATGGGGAGAAAACCACAAATAAGGCCACAGAAAAAGCTCTCTACTTCTAATTTTTATTATACCTCTGTAATAACAAAATCTAGAAATTTTTTTACAGTTTTTATGGAAGGATCTCAGAATGCTTTCAAAACTTCAATTAACTGACTCTCATTTTTAATTTGAAAGCTATGATGCCCAAAGTGATTTCTCCACAGTAAGATAAAGATCAAAATGAAGTTTTTATACTCCAATAAGTCACTGACATTCTAAGATGGTGAATCTGTCTGACCACACTCATTCTATTGTAGAGTTGAAGTTGTATTTGTATTCTGGACATGTCTGCATCACACCATGCAGTGCCATGCAGTGATTCCTAAGTCAGCTCTGATCACGCTGCTGTGTCTGCAATCAATGAAACTAGCTTGGATCTCCAAAACAGTATAGTCACTTGGATGTGGAACAACACCTAAGCTAACCAGCTCTGAGTTTTAAGCAGCGTGAACAGAGCAGTATAATAGCAATGTTGCTACAGTGCTTCCTGTCCTGGAATTAGTGAGCTCAGCATTAGCTCAGGTATTGCTGCATAATTTGATCACAGACTCAGAATAATGAAGGTGGGCAGTGACCTTTGGACATATTCTGGTCCAAGCCCCTCCTCAACGCAGATGTATTACATGTGGATCAAGTCACTCAGGGACTTTTCCAGTTAAGTCTTGAACACCTCTAAGGATGGGAATGCCACAATTGTTCCGGGCAACCGGTTCCAGTATTTGAGTACTGTCAGGGTAAAAAGTTTTTGCTTATGTCTAATTGGAATTTCCCATATTCCAGCCTGTGTCGGTTACATCTTACATTATTGACATACACCTCCAGGAAGAGGGTGCGTCCATTTTCTCTGTATCCTCTGATTAGGTAGTTGTAGAGAGCAACAAAGTCTCTCCTTAGCCTTCTTTCCTCCAGGCTGAGCAGACCCAGTTGTCTCAGTGCTCCAGTCCCTGAACATCTTGACAGCCCTGCATCGGGCTTGCTCCATTGTGTCAACATCTTCCTTTTGCTGAGGATCTCACATCTGGACTCAGTACTCCAGAAGCAGTCTCATGAATACCAACAACTCTGAGTCCATCAGTTAAGCCAGTTTTCCACCTATTTTGTCATCCACTTATCCAGGTCATAGGTCATCAGTTTGGTGATAGCAAGACTATGGGAGACTGCACCAGCAGCCTTTCTAAAGTCAGGGTGTACAACATCCAGTGTCCACAGACAAGCAATCATTTTGGTAAGAAATGAACTGCTGTTGATAAATCCATGTTGACTGCTGCCAATCAGAGTCTTCTCCTGATGTTATGATTAGGCTTTCATTTTGGTTTCATTTTGGTTTCAGATAGACACCTTTCTGGTTTAAATAGATGTTCACAATACTATATCATATGGTCATACACTACAATTCAGGACAGACAATATGTAAGTGCTTGCTCCACATGAATGTTGTAGGTGAAAAGAGATCCTTACTAAGCTTTTGTCATTTGTTTCATTTCTTTCACTCCAACAGCCTCATTTATTGTGTGACAGTTTAGCCTTGTTTTGGATTCAGAAATATGTACTGAATCTCCTTAGAGGCTTGAACTAGCCCACTTGTTTAGCAAGCAAGCCATGCCATCCATTTCAATATAAGGCTCTGTGTGCAGCAGTGTATTCCCATTCAATGTAATGAAAATCATCTGAATTTCACAAGGCCAGGGCAGGGCACGCCTTCAGGTGCCAGGGATTCACTTAGCACACGAATAAGCATGTTGTCACTGAGGTGTTGTGAAACCTGAATGCTTCCTCTGCTTGTAACCATGTGCAGATCAACACTATCAGATCACAATCTTTTACAACATTTGTTATGAATACAGTATATAGGAACTAAGTTTGAAGCTACCTGTGCTTTGAATAGGAGGTTTGAACATAAGGCCTCCAGAGGTCGCTTCAAATTATCTTATGAGTCTGTGAATACTATTTTTCTAACCTGGGCTGTGAAGGAGGACACAAAAGAGGACATCACATATGCTACCCTACCCTACCCTACCCTACCCTACCCTACCCTACCCTACCCTACCCTAGCCTAGCCTATCCATGTCATCTAAGCATGGCAGCATATGGTCAACTTTCTGTACCTTGAGGTCATGCTGGCATCATGATTCGTGCAGCTAAAGCCTGTTACTTTTACTGGGTGCTGCTACCTACTCCATGTCCTCATGTTCTGCAAAAACCACTGGAAAATTGTCAAATAAAGACAGTTTAAGTCCTGCAGGCAGCACTCCATGTCCCAGCCCACATGAGCTCTCTGCTTCATTGCTCCAGGGGTAGCATGATGCTATAGGTCCCGCTGTATTCCCAGCACTATATGGCCCAGAAGGGCAACAGGACATGGGCTGTTACTTTAGTGACAGTAATAAAAGAGTCCTGCTGCTGCAGTTGTTCTGCTTTATCTACAGCTGGTGGCAGAAATCCAGGAGCCCGTCTTTTCATTGTGGATCTACTCAGTATTCATTCTTTTTGGGTTTAATCCAAACTGTATTGAAGTCAGTGGAAACAATCCCAAAGGCTTTGCTGATTTTGGGATTGGGCACTTTGTATATTTTATAAATAGAGTTTAGCTGCAAGTGGAATTTGGGGTTAGAAGACAGAATACTGTACAGTGCTGAAGAAGATATGAAAACAGAGGGTACAAGGATGATGATTAGAGAAAAAGATTGCACTCTTCACAACCTGTTCCAGGTATATAGTTATTTCTCTTTCATTTTGGATGTGCAAGCAGCTTTAATAGCAACAATCCAGCAATGTAATTTTTCTACACATCAAATCAATTCAGAAAGTGCTGACTACAAAGTAAGGACAATGTTGTTTTTCATATTTTCTTCACTGCTATGAAGAGGAAGAAACAGTAGTTTCTAGCGTGATTGTCTGGGTTGGGTTTTAAGTAAACCTTCAGCTTTGTATCCAAATGGCATGAAAATGCCTTATTAGAATTATGGAAAGAACATAGGAAACACAAAATCTTTTGACATTCACTTTACACCCCCAACATTAGCCTTTCTCCTGGCCTTCAGTTCTTGTACCTAAACTATGGATAAATAATGGCATCAATAGATAGTTGTTTAAAAGTTTTAAATTTAAATCCAATAAAATTTCTTTATTCAAAATTATTTCTGTACTGTATCCAACTAAACTGGAGTAATAAAATCGTAGCAACAATTAGTATGGTTTACTAGTTAGCATGATTCCATGCATGAAAATGCACTGACAATCAGAGCTAATGCTCCAAAAGAGTGAAATAGCCAATACAGGATGAGAAATATTGATTTTAGTATTTTGTAATATCAAACAGCAGCAAACTGAGGGACATTGTTTTTTTAACAGGACAGTTCAGAGCAGACTTCCTGAGGGACAGCAGGAGTCAACAGAGGAGGCAGAAAGGACTGCAAGCCTCTCAGACACACGGTGTTGGTAAGTACTGCAGAAGCCTGGAAATGGCTAGGTTCCCCTGCAGACCTCAGTTTTATCTTACTGTGTCTTTTCACAGTGTTAGAAATTGCTCCTGAAGGAATCAAATCCCCTCAGCTCACATAGGGACCAGGTCAAATGAGTAGGAAACCACAGTCCACTTTTCAGTGTAGTTCGATCAATGTGCTATTGGCCAGATACTGGTGAGGCCTGGCCCTGAGCCACAGCTGTCCACATCAGATCTTAATATTTCAAAAATACTGAAGAGAAGGAAAGAGAAGGAAATGGGTTTCTATATGGGTTTGTAATACAACTAACACAATACAGCTTCTACCAGGCTCTATGCATTTCTGTAATGCATAGTGAAGACAGCTCATACAGAAGTTCTGGAGAATTCAGAGGATGCATGTCAGGTTTCTTCAGACATAGCTACACATTAGATGGACGTGTGGACTGTGATTATCACAATATGTAGGGAGCCATGCAGCCTCCAGCAAATTAGTGTCATTAGTTTTCTATGTCAGCTTCAATAATATTTTTATTTTCTTTTGCACACCGTCCTCCCTCTGAGGCTTTTGCAATGTTTTTTCAAGTATTAAGGAGCTAAAGAGCAACACATTCAGGTTCATTATTACTGCAAAAAGACCAGTTTAGTCACTGGTAAGAGTTAAGGCCCCACAATGACACCCTGGTAGGGCTGTGAGAAAGAACATGAATTTTACGTCAGCATTTCTGTCACAGTTATTGAGGAATTTCCCAGAAACTTCAACGAAAACGTGATAGTCTAGAGCTGGTGACAGTCCCACTTTGAGCAGGACTTTGAACTAGATGATCTTCAGACATCCCTTCCAACCAACATTTCTGTGAATCTATAATTCTGTTCATCCAAGATCTTAGGGTCTTGGATCCTAAGATTCTCAGTGGATACCCAGTAAAGTCAGTAAAACAACCCAACTCTTTTGGACCAATTTATGCCATATTTGCTGTCAGTAACAGAAGCTTAAGTGAAAGCCTAGTTGTTTCAGTCAACAAAAAATGTTATGTGTAGCTCAGCTTTATGACAGTGTTGGTGCCCAGCTCCCCCTAACACAGATTTCTCATCTGGTCATTTTCCTTTGTTGCAATCAGAAATCACTTCTTACTGCCATTGTATGCAGCCCTATGGATGAGAAGGTTCTAGGCACCTTCAGCTCTCAGAGGTGAAGAATTTCCTGCAGCCACTCACAGCTTCTCCAGTTCTTAATGTCATATCAGGCCAACTACAAGGATTTTTGTTGTCAGCTTGAAATGGGATTCATCCTAATCTCTAGCCTTCATTGATGCTAACTAGCATTGTTTTTGCAAAGGCTGATATACATAAAACAAAACTGACTGAAAATAAAACTGCAGCTAAAGGATATTGGACAGTTTTTATGAGATTCTAGCATTTTACCCTTTGGTACTTTTGGCTGTTGCTTCCACAACAGAGTCAGAAAAACACACCATATCTCTCATATCTCTCTTCTATGTACTGCTGTGTCTCAGGTACCTTGTGTTGTTAAACATTCCCAGTTTTGTATTTCTCTGTTGATTCTTATTTGACCTTCACAACTCCTGCAGAATCCTGCAGAAGAGTCTGTGAGAAGCTCTCAATATGACCCTGTAATTCTTGTATGTAAGCTCTTCACCCACTTCCTTCCTATTTAATATTTTCAAAACAAATCCATTTGATATAGAGACATATTGCGATTTTTTATGTTTTGAGGAGTAGACTTATGACCTGAATATCAACAGCAGAATTGCAAGTTTCTTAACCAGTTGTGCCCTCTTCTTTGTAAGATGAGTTACAGAGGCTTTAATGCTTGACAAACATGCTTACCTCACGTATTGCTATGATTGGTCCTGGTGGTCCTGGTGGTCCAGGTGGTCCCACAATACTGTTCCCATCCTGTCCTGGTTCACCCTATTTCAAAAACATTACAGGTGAAAAACCCATTTACTAAGCACTACATTTCACATATGTTTCTCAGAAAGAATAAAATCCACACAATCTCACCTGAGGTCCTGGGTCACCCTTCTCCCCTTTTGGACCCTGCATGTGATAAAAAAAATGACCATAAGTGATTTAAAAGGAGAAAATGTGAAAACGTGTTTTCTCTAGCTTCACAACAGCATGACAGTAAAATGCACATACG
This sequence comes from Pluvialis apricaria, assembly GCA_017639485.1. NCBI lineage: Eukaryota > Metazoa > Chordata > Aves > Charadriiformes > Charadriidae > Pluvialis > Pluvialis apricaria. The sequence goes on from CM030008.1 coordinate 59,267,764, forward strand.
GAATGATCGATCCCCAGCTCCCTCAAACCACAGATAGGGCCAGCAGGTTTCAACTCAGACCCTCTGAGGATTTGATGTTTGAAAGTATTTTCCAGCACTTTTGTCAGAGCTCACAGATGAACAGAAGCAAATGGGCCCGCAACATTTTATTAGCTGGGGATTAATTCAACAAGCCTTTCTTTCACCACACTAGCTGTTCCTTCCTTTTTCGGCATTAACCACCTCAGTTGTGTCCAGGATTGCCCAGTGGACTGGGCAGGGGAACACAGGTGAGCTAAACAGGCAGATTATTTCTAAGCTTGACCAGTCCCTTGATACAACTCACTGTGCTGGGGACACAGACAGCTTGTCTGGCCTGAGTGAGAGGAAGGTGGCAGGGAATGAGCTGTGGGACTTCCCAGCTAAAGAGCTCTGTAATCCTCATGGCTCTTAAGCATGAGAAATATATTAAAATCACCTATGAGCATGTTGGCTTCCCTCTAATCAAAAGCAGAACTGATTTCTGAATAATTAAAGGCAAAAGGAGCATCGAAGAATTGGAACTAGCCTCTGGTGATGCCCGTGTCACTTCTGACTGATGAGGGAGGCAAGGTCAAGGTCGACGCCACTCCTGTGTTTGGTATCTGAGGTAACTGCTTCAGGTTAAGTAGGACAAACCCAGGCCCAGCTCTCCACATGCTGCTAGCAAGTACTGTTGTGGTTCCTGCTGATCCTTAGGTCATAGGTTTGGGAGCCAGTGTGTGCTAGGTGATCACAAGATTATGACAGCCCTACTCACCACACCTCCAGGATGTTCAGCAATGGCAGGAAAGCCTGGTTTTCCATCTGTACCCAGCATTTCGACACTGTCTCCCACATCATCCTCACAGACAAGCTTAGGAAGTGTGGGTTAGATGAATGGACAGTGGAGTGGATTGAACAGTGGTTAGCAGATAGAGCTCAGAGGGTTGTGGTTAGTGGTGCAGAGTCCAGTTGGAGGCCAGTAACTAGTGATGTCCCTCAGGGGTCAGTACTGGGTCCAGTCCTGTTCAATATATTCATCAATGACCTGGATGAAGGGATAGAGTGTACCATCAGCAAGTTTGCTGATGACACAAAACTGGGAGGGGTGGCTGACACGCTGGAAGGCTGTGCTGCCATACAGCGTGACCTGGACAGGCTGGAGAGTTGGGCAGAGAAGAAAAACCTGATGAGGTTCAATAAAGGCAAGTGTAGGGTACTGCATCTGGGGAGGAATAACCCCATGCATCAGTACAGGTTGGGGGCTGACCTCCTGGAGAGCAGCTCCGTGGAAAGGGACCTGGGAGTCCTGGTGGACAACAGGATGACCATGAGCCAGCAATGTGCCCTGGTGGCCAAGAAGGCCAATGGCATCCTGGGGTGTATCAAGAAGAGTGTGGCCAGCAGGTCGAGGGAGGTCATCCTCCCCCTCTACTCTGCCCTGGTGAGGCCGCATCTGGAGTACTGTGTCCAGTTCTGGGCTCCCCGGTTCAAGAAGGACAGGGAACTGCTGGAGAGGGTCCAGCAAAGGTCTACAAAGATGATTAGGGGACTGGAGCATCTTTCTTATGAGGAAAGGCTGAGGGATTTGGGGCTTTTTAGTCTAGAGAAAAGAAGACTCAGGGGGGATCTTATCAATACTTATAAGTACTTAAGGGGAGGGTGCCAGGTAGACGAGAATAGCCTTATTTCAGTGGTGCCCAGTGATAGGACAAGAGGTAACGGGCACAAACTGGAGCACAGGAAGTTCCATCTTAACATGAGGAGGAACTTCTTTACTTTGAGGGTGGCAGAGCACTGGAACAGGCTGCCCAGAGAGGTTGTGGAGTCTCCCACACTGGAGACATTCAAAACCCGCCTGGATGCCGTCCTGTGCAACGTACTGTAGGTGTCCCTGCTGTGGCAGGGGGGTTGGACTTAGATGATCTCCAGAGGTCCCTTCCAACCCTGACGATACTGTGATACTGTGATACTGTGATTCCCTGCTGCAACAAACATGCTATTACTCTTTCTAAATTGTATCCAGTTTCATACAAGCGGTAGGCTACCACTCTTGGGAGGGCCACAGTGGCTCTGAATGCACTAGGGGACAGGTCTGTGGAGGCCTCCATGGAGTCAGCATCATCTCACTAGTCATCTGCTCTCTCCACTCCTCCTGCTGTTTCCCCCTCCCCAGAGCAGGATTTTTTAATGCAGCTTCAATCATTCTTCTCCACTGCTCCCACCTCCGCTTAACAGAAGAGTGACTTCTGTTGCTTTCCCCCAAGATACATTTTGTGGGTTATTTCCACCCTTTAGTAAAGTGACTCTCAGGCTGGAGGAAGAGGAGGAAGAGTCATTTAATACAGATGGGAGTTGGTATGTGGGGCAAAAAGTTTGATAGCCCCTGCTCTAGTTTAATGCAGATTATTACTACTGAGAATCTGATCAGTTACTCTATTCTATGGAAAAAACAGAAGTTTCACTCAGTAATGATGATGCAGTTTGCCCAGAGAAAAACAGATGAAAGAAGACTGAATTCTTAAAGGACCAGATAAACAGTGAACTACATTTTCTGCATCTGTTTTTCTCTGTATCATATGAAAGAGCAAAGGAAATGACACAGAACAGCCTGATGATTCATGAAAGTGACAGATTAGCCCTGTTTTGTTTTAGTAGTGGGGCTATTTTTTTGTTTGTTTGCTTTTTTGGTTGGTGGGGTTTTTTTGGTTGTTTGGTTTCAGGTTTTTTTGGGGGGGGGGGGGAGTGTTTTAGGGTTTTTTTTAGGAAAAGGCCATTTTGGTTCTTGCTTTTTGTTCTACTTCAAGAAAATATTTTTGGGCTTTTACAGTAGATAATAGCATGAAAATCTAGTGGACATAGACAATTCCATTAAAAGGTCAGCTTAGTAGATGAATACAATAATTTATCATAAAAGGGACAGGAAAACAAGAGCACTGATCATTACTATGCCACTGTGTAGACTTAATTTATGCCCATAACTTGAATTCTGTGCACTGGTTTGTTCACACTTGCCATCTTGAAAAGGATCTAGTGGAACTAGAAAAACTTCAGAAAAGGTCAATGAGAATAATGGAAGGTAGAGAATGGCTTCTATATGAGACATGATGGTGTAAGCTATGACTCTTTAGCTTGTAAAACAGACAAATGAGGAGGTGGGTGAAGAATACTGTAGAGGCTTCTAAAAGCACAGAGTAGTTAAGAACTTGCACTTCTAATAGCAGAAATAATGGGCATTAAATGAAAACAGCTGGAAGAGTTAATGGGATGTGCAGTTAAGCTGGCAGAACACGTTGCCCCAAGGTCTTGTAAATTGTAGAAGTTTGCAAGACCTCCAGGGGAGACATCAAGTTCACTTGAAGAGATCTGATTGTAGTTCAGACACCTTTTCTAGCTGAGGAAGTCCCTGAGTCACAAGTTGGAGTCTAGGAGGTCGCTTAGGGGAACTATGATGTAATACTTGCTCTTTTATAAGGTCAAATTGCATCTAAGCATCTGCTTAAACTGCATATGCTTTTGACATCGTTGGAGACAGGATACTGGGATGGATGGATGGATGGATGGATGGATGTAACCCAATAAAACCACTGAGAATTATCTAATACTCTACAGGAGCGTCTTAAAGAACATGAGCATTTTAAAGCATTCAAAATCAAATGGTTTTTGCTGCATTTCTGGTGTGACAGAAGAAATTCAAATTAACAGTTCATAGGATGTAAAATCCTCTCTCTTCTTATTGCTTTCTACAGAACCACCACAAAAGATTTAATGCGTCCACTTCATTAAGAAAGGATATTCTCACTGTTATTTCTATTGTTTGTCTGTGGTTAGCAAAGCGTGTGGCTCAGGAATAAACACTCAGTTTATTAAGATAAAGTATAATTTCTGAAACACTCTCATTTTCATTTTATAGACAAGTGCAGGATAAAACGTGTTTCTGAATGCTAATAGGATTTATGCACCTAAGCAACTACTGGGATTTAGGTACCTACATAACCAGTAAAAATGGTAATTGGGACTTAAGTCTCTCAGTGCTTGTGGAAAATTATATGTATCTATATGCAGCAAAGGCAATTGGGCAGAGGAAACAACCTTGGACCAACAGTTTTTCTGCAATAGGATGCTGTGATTTCAGGCATATTGGTACCTGCAGATCAGCTTCCTGCTATTACAAATGCTTAATAATTTCACCAATTGATTTTCCTAATGCAATTTAATTTGGAAGAAAATATCCAGGATAGGTAAGATGTTTTTCAGTAAATAATGTATCAGGAGACACCCTTATTTCTAACTCCCTCCATATTTTAAGAATATAGCTCATTGCTCAAATGTAAGAGGACTAAGACCTTTATTAATCTGAGGATTGAAGAGATAGATTGATTATTTTTAAATAGCACTGTATTTACTCCACTTAAAGTATATGCATGTGTTTGAAATGTATCTATTACATCAACAATAATAATTACTAGAATAAAGACCATAGAACAAAGCATCTGTATGTATAATAATTAAGAAAATAATATATAGTCTCAAACAGATCAAAAAGAAGAGTTAAACAACTGTCCTATGCATCAATATATCAGCTTCAATTATCACGCTGTCAAATATCTCTGTGAAATAGCAACACTCAAAATATGTGCAGCAGATGGAATTTATGGCAAGCAGTGTCCTGCTACATTGTTGGTTTTTTTTTTTCTTAAATAAACAAGCAGATGCTGCTAGAAGACTGTGATAATATTCTTCTAAATATTCAGCAAGCGGAAGGGTAGATATGTAATTGCTTTTATCTTGTTTCCTAGAGCAACTCTTGATTTCAGTGCTGTCCCAAATGCAAGAGAAGCTTTTGTTTTGTTTTGTTTTGGCTTATTTTATTTTATTTTATTTTATTTTATTTTATTTTATTTTATTTTATTTTATTGAGTCTCAGCACCGCCCTCTGCTGGCTTATGCATGCAAAAGGCACGCAAGTCAGCCAGTGACTGGCAAAAAGCAGCACAAATACAAAACAGAAGCTTCGAGGTGGGCTCCAAGACTACTCCAAACCAGAATAGATAGGGATAATGATAGGGAATATTGGAGACGAAAGAATGGACTCCAGCTCCATTCATTTCAATACTAACACTGTGTAAGCAGTGTAAACTAGCAGGCTTCCCTGCCAATGGGGTCTCCTGTCTAAAAATTGCACTGATTCAGAGCTGCAGGCCTAGGTTGCACACTGGTGCATGGGGTGAGTTAGACAGGTAGGGCAAATTACAGCTTAGGAGGTACAGACTGCATGTTAGGGAAACTGTCTTTCCAAAGAGGATAGTGAAACACCAGAACAAGATACCTACAGGGTTTTTGGAACCTCCCTGCAGGTATTTGAGGCTTGGTGAGACAAATCCATTGCTGATGTAATCTAGTGTTAGTGGTAACACTTTGAGTATGATACTGGACTAGATGACCTCTGGAGGTCCTTCCAACCACCATTTCTATAATCTTGTACCTCCTGAGTTCTAGCACAGAAATAGGCAACAACAATGGCCTCTGTGCTGACCACCAGACTGGGGTCGTGCATGACTCCTGAGGCCTCTGCACAACATGGCATGAATCTACTGCCGTGCCACAGAGGTGAGTCATGGGGGCAGGGCTCTGGTGTGGGGTGCTAGCTACACACCATGATATTAAGGAGTAAGGAGGCCTGTGGAACTTAGTTTTTTGTATAAGCTTTGCTGATTTTCATTTTCATTCTAGTGAAAATGTAAACGACCTCACAAAACACTATGGCATCATGCACCTGAGGATTTTAAATGCAATTTTATCAGTATTTTAAACAGAAGTCTTAAGCAACAGGTTACACTGGCTCCTGATAATCACAATTTAACTGAGAAAGGCTTCTGTTTTTCCAGAGAAGCCTCCCGGGGCTTTAATATGCTGACAGAGCAAGAAATGTTCATTATCCCCTGAGTGCATTAAGAGAAGAAAGGAAACTAAGAGGAAAAAAGGACTGAGGTTTTTGATCAAGTTAAATGAAATTCCCACCTTTGAACCTGGTGGACCAATGCTGCCTCTTTCTCCCTGAAATGGAGACACAGTAGGGCTCAAATATCAAAGTGAACAGTAATTACAAAGATTAAATGTGCATGTTACTTTCCTTACAAAGGGACTGAATGGAGTAAGAGGATTTGCAAAAATAGGGCATAGTTTTGGTAAAGTGATGCTCAGCATACATTTGTGAATTGGTTCTGGGGGTTTAATCTCACAGTTGTCACCCCCATCTTAGAGTTACCAGACATTATTTTTGCTGAGCATCTACCAAGCCACATGCCTGAACCTTCATTTTGGTGTCTGAAATCAGCACATGGTAACATTCCTCAGATCTACCAATGCCACAATGACCCTTGTGCCTCCACAAATCACCCACCATCTTCCTTCAACGTGGTTAACTCAGCCTCCGCCACACTACTCCCCCATCTACACAGCCACTGCATCATACCACGAGCAATGTAATGAGTGCTGCACTATTTCAACTCTGGGACTGATTTTGCAGTACTCTAGCTCTGAGTAGACACGATTCTTTGATTTGATTACAGACAGAGAACATGCAATTTAGTTTATTTCATTTGAGACAGAGAATATAAATGGGAATAAATCAGCAAGGAGCTACAGCCATTGCCTCAAATGTTACGTTTATGCTTACTGTCTTTCAGGAATGCCTATATTCATGAATTCATGAAGACCGTAGACTGCTTTTCATTTTCATAAAAATGAAAGCAGAATTTATATCCATACTTACTTGCTAGGAAAGAGAGAAAACTTTGATCACAGCAGGCCTCTGACAGCTCTACTAGTCTGGGATATTTGAAGAATGAAGGATATAGGAAACATAACTATACCTTGAACTCCTCATGATGTATTAGCTTTTGTTTTTTGGAAGTGGGTTGTTGTTTTGTTTTTCCACTGTTGCCTAGTGAAGTCATTTATAACCATGAAAAGAAGGTGTAAAATTCATCCCCATGAAAATGATAGTGCATTATAACCACTTTATATTAATTTTGCTGTAGCATATCTGATTTTGTAAGATGTCAGGCAATAGTATGTTCCTTTCTGTGTGTCCATGGTCTTGGGGATGAATGACTCAAGATTAAGCAACTAAAAGCTTAGTGTAGGTGGTGGTGAAGTCTCTTGGCCAAGGACTATCTTTTCAGTCCCAGTCCAGTTCCTAAATCCTAGGAATCACGCTACCTCTATTTCTGAAGTCTGAAGTGAAACAGTATTTCCACAATATTTTAGAAACAAAATTTCTAGTTAAGGTCAGAGAATAAGTTTTTAACAAAAAATGTATTTTCAGCATGGAGACTCAGCACCTACTCCTGTCCATAGAGCAGTATCATGTGAGAACATGTCTGTTCTAGCCAGTCCTTTGCAGTATCATTCACTAACACATACTGTGAAAATACTTGACTTTTTGACTCATAAGTAATGTTGTCCTCCAGCATAGTAGTTGTCCTCCAGGTAGTAGTAGCCAATGGAGGGAATTTTTTCAGCCCTATCAGCTGAGCTCTATAGACTCTAGACATAGGTGACCAGCCAGATCTCTGATTGATGTTGTTCTATGAAACAGATGCATGCAGTTATTGTTGGGAATGTGCTTTCTGGGTAGTCAGTGACCTGTGTTGTGTGTGTTCAGGTGTAAATTTTAGGAAGACAGGGTGGGGGCCTCCACTGATTGTTTTCCATTTCCTACTCCCTCAATTTTGCTGTCATTTCCCAGGGCAATGAAGACTTCAAATTTCTTTAACTACAGTTAAGGTGCTGAACTATTGTTGTCATGCTGTACTATTAACCTGAGTGGTACTCGAGCTTTACAGAAGAGAAGAAGCCTCTACATGTCTAAAGCCTCATTCTGCAAATCTGCTCTTTTTTTCTCTGATTTTTAATCTCTCCATTTTTTCTTCATGGGTTACTTGACCAATAGCAGCATCAAAGTGGAACAATTCAGTCACTACTGAGCTCAAATCAAAACCAAAGCAAAGTAGTCATGACATCTCCCTTCTTCCCCCAGCACCTTCCAGAATGTTTTTCTATCACTTTCTGTGATCATGCCAGAAGGTCTCTTCCTGCAGCTTTCTCTTTCAGCAGCATACATGTAACCTCTTGGAAAACAGAATGATGTATAAATGAATGACAAAGAGAAACTGCCAAATGTCCTAAACAAAAATGCCATGTTACTCCAAGTGCCTTGGAATGTAACGGCCCAGCTGGTATTTATTCACTGTTCTGGTGTGGATATGAAATAATTCTATATTAGTACACATTCTGTGTGGATATCTCGTGTAAATGGGAACAAAATTTGTCCTATCCTAGTCAGTATATGAATGTTAAACAAAAGCTGTTTTGTTAAGGCAAATAATGGAAATATAGAAATTAAAAATATATGGCAAAGCAAAATAGGTTAGCTTTCAAATGTTCCTTGTTACATAGGGTACCTTTGGTCCTAAGGGCCCATGCTGTCCATGTCTTCCTGCAGAAACCTTTAAAATTACACTGAATTTACTGGCAAATCCATGTAGCCTTTCATAATAAATTTTCTCAGAAAAAACCCTAATTCATAATCACAACTGTTACAAAAACACTATTGGAGACCAGTAGTATCAACAGAGAGTAATAAAATGTAAGTGTTGTTTGAGATTTGTTGTTCTAATAAATACTGCCTTGCTCTAAATTATCATGCAAAAACTGATGATTTTTTTTCTTATGAAGACAACTTCAATCTTGTCACTGCATATTACACGTATTTTTAGAAAATATTAGAAATAAAGTTGTCCAAGTGCATTTGTTGCAAGGGATTGCTTTCAATTGCTTACAATCTTTTGAATATGCCTCCTTGGCTAAAATTAAGATATGTAACCAGTTCAGAGGCAACATGGCATTGTCTTGCCAGGTTTAAAAGTAGCTTGAAACAAACATTTCAGGATGCAAATTCCTCTCTTGTCTCTATATGGTGACATCAGTTGAAATGTACAATTATGACTCTTTGATGGTTAAATGAACAACAGTTCATTATTGATCATTTTAGAAAGCTGCATGGAAAAAAGAAGAATTCACAAAGTGATTCAGTTGTCTTCATCTGGAATATGAAGACAAGACACCAATAAACCAAACACCAAGAAAACTTTGCACTGATCTGTGGAAGAAGGAGAACAGAAACCATGGAAATGACAGCTGAGCCTACAGACAAAATAAATTTGATACCTCTACTTCAAAACTTAACCACTACTTTCTCATAAAAGATTAATAAAAAATTCAACAGATACAAATATAGTGCAAATAAATGTAACTTATTTCCTAGCAGCTGCTTTGAGTTACAGCCTTCTTAGAAGCAGAAATTCTATTTTCACTCAAACACACTCAGGAACGTCTGGAGGTGTCGTAGGCTGTAAGTGACTCTCAATGCTTTCATGCAGTACCAGTAAGTATGTATAATCATTTTCATGATTATAGGAAAGTTCTTATCTGCCTTCTTTACTGACTCAAACTTTGTGACTAAGCAGTAACAGGAAAACAAAATTCCAGGATTTTGTTCAGCTGCAATAAGACATTTTTTCAGTATTCATAGCTGAGTGACTTGGAAACAATGCCCATTATAAAACCAAAATGGAGAGTAAGGCTGTCATTTAGGCAGGTCAGAATGGGCAATTTTGGAACTGGTTTTGGACATCTCATTTTGGACACTAACTTGTTTCACCTAGGGAATTTATTTTTATTTTTGTGACTGCATTTTTGTGCCACTTTTTTAGTATCTAGGAAAAGATATAGGAGGGGCAAAGCTCTTTAAGACATTAAACTGAGTCAGCTGTAACTTCAATGACTCACAATTACTAGTACTTTAAATCAGCACAGTAAAAAGGTTCTCAAACTTGCTCCTGTCTCCAGCGTTCAGTTCATTTCTGATGATTCATGGAATCATAGAAACAGGGTTGTACAGGACCTCTGGATGTGATCTAATCCTGTCACCCCCTTGAAGTAGAACTGTCACCAGCTTTAGATCAGGTCAGTCATGGCTCTGTCCAGCAAAGTCTTGAAGTCTTCAAAGAACAGAGCTTCCACAACCTCCCTGAGCAAATTGCCCCAGCTCTGTACCAACCTCCTACTGAACAGGTTTCTCCTAAGGTTTAGCCTGAATGTCTCAAGCTGCAAATTGTGACCACTGTCCCTTGTCGCACCATCTGGCACTATGAGGAACAGTTTGGCTTCATCGTATTTGCAATTGTCCCTCAAAGACTTGAAAGCAGCTACTAGATCATGCCTTTGTCTCCCTTTTGCCAGACTGAACCATTTGAGCTCCTTTAGCCTCTTCTCACTGGTCATGTACTCAAGGCCCCATGCCATCTGTAACAGCTTTCCGCTGGACTGTCTCTGTCTTCTCCCCATCCTTCTTGAAGTCGTGTACAAAAAACATAATGGATTCAATATATCAATGCAGCCCCAGTAGCCTGAGAAAAGGGCTGTAATAATAACAACTCCATATCTGCTGCCAATGCTCTTTCAGATGTATTTCAGTACAGGGTTTGCTGTATTCGCAGTGATAGTGCACTGTTGCCAATCTGTCATCTACCATAACTCAAGGTAATCATCATCAGGACTTTCTCCAAACCTGGGCAACAAGACTCATTCTTTCAAAGCCATGCTTTGAAAGTTTGAATGTTTCTTTTGGAGTGAGCACACAGGTAGGACTTCTGAAGTCCAAACTAGAACAATGCAGGCAGCTCTGGGAGGAGAAATGCTGAATAATTGTCTGCTTTAGGGAAGGCATCATAGGTTGCAGTTTTGATGTTATTGCTAAGAATGAAGATAAATCCAAATGATCTGGTAAGTACTGATGCATTGTATTCCCACATTCCCGACTTGGTGTTTTAAAGTGGCCCAAACTAGCAAAAATCTCCTGAGGCATGGTGATGGAGGAGAAAACATCCCTTCTTCTGGAACATTGCTTCCATGCTACTGGGAACACTTTTTTAGTTTAAATGGCATTTCAGATTATGCACATTTGATTATCAAACTGTAACATTTCAGTTTCACTAGTATATGTAATCCATCTTCATATGCACGAAGGGCATCTACTAGGGTAAAGCAAGAAATAGACATCTAGATAATACAAACCCCCCTATTTCATCTTTTAATCTCTAAAAAAAAATACCAAAGCAGAATTTAAAATTTATCAGCTGATGAGGTATCAGAGAAATATCATTCATATTCTTTGGAGGACACAGTTATTGTAATGTCATTCTAAAGCACCCAAATCCAGTGCAGTTCAGTGACTCCAAATCTATAGGTGACTAGGGCTATGTGTTTCCAAAAAGCAGAGAGGAGGACACACTTATTTTTGAAAAAAAAAAAACCCAACCAAACAACAACAACAACAACAAACAACACTCCCTTCCCCCAACACATCCGCTTACCTTTGGCCGTCTTGATCCTGGAATTCTGGATTTACTTAACAGGCCAGTGCTACCTGATTCTTCCATGTCCTAATGGAAGAAAAAAAAATGCTACAGAATTTAAGAATTTCTCTCTTTTTTTTCTCTCTCTTTTTTGTTTTTTGTTGTTTCAATTGCTCTGTTTTCTGGAGTCCTGTAAGAAACTGGAAGGATACTGAACACAAATATTTTTATCTTTTCTCATTAAGCTTTTTTTGACCAATGCATGATGTTCTAGAGATAGGCTCCACTCAAATGTAATTAGGGTATGTTGGTCTTCCTTACAGAAACCCTGGTCTTTATAGTCTTGCCAGTTTGACACCATTTCTCCAGCACTTCAGGCTGGACAGCATCAGGCAGAAGTGAGACAGCATCATAGTTTTAAGTATGTGCTACATTTAAACATGTTGTAGCAGTATTTTTCTGTTTAGCATTTACCTGCCACCTGGCTACTGAAATACTGTAATGACTGGTAAGGGTTACATAACTGATTTAAGGCAGGAAGAACTTGCACTTTGTTAAGAGCAGCAATTCAAAAATAAAGGTCCTTCCTAATTCTTACAGTCGAACGTTGAACTCCTGCCTAAAATACATCTCACTGAAATGAAATTGAGCAGAAAAAAATGTTCTGTCACAAAATTGTAGAATTAATTATGTTGGGAGGGATCTTAGAGGCTACCTAGTCCAACCTCCTGTTGAAAGCAGTGTCAACACTGAATTCAAATCAGGTTACTCAGGGCTTTGTCCCCTCAAGTCTTGGAACTCTCCAGAGATGGAGGTTCTGCAGCCTCTCCAAGCACCTGTTCCAATGCTTGGCTGTGGTCAAGGTGAAAAATATTTTAGTTATATCAAGTCAGAACCTCCCCTGTTTCAGTCAACCATCCACTGTGATAAGCATTGTTGTTGCTCATCACTCTATGCACCACTGTAAAGATCCTGGCTGTGTGTCTTCTCAATAACCTCCTTTTAGGTATCAGAAGGCTGCTGAAATGCTTAAGACCTCTCCAGACTAAGCAATCTCAGTTCCTTGCGTCTTTCCTCACAGGTCATGTGCTCCAGCTCGCTGCCCATTGTTGTGGCCCTCTGCTGACTTCCAAAAGATCTCTGAAGTGGAAGACCTTGAGAGCAACATCCATATTTTGTGTGAAGATTTTCTAGGGCTTTGAAGGAGACTACACAGAAAGCAGCAACCTCCCTCCAGCTCTCGTTGTTCTGTGTTCTGACTGTGACATTCCAAATCCATGGTAGAACCAGGAGCTGCCAGTTCCAAAGAAGGCAAAGAAATAAAATTGCAGGCTGCCATCATTATTTGTTTTACCCCCAGCACCATCCCAGCTACATGTTCCTATCCCTTGCCTTATGCCTAATCTAGAACTTGTCAGACTGTGCTTTAAACCATTTGGATGAACCATGCCAGCAGGAAACTATTTGCTCGCTTTTAGCTGCAGTTTTAAATGCAACTATGCTGTCTTAATTTTTTCCTTTTTCTGAAAAGGGAAAATCTTGATCTTTCTTCACTCCACTTTCCTGCTCACAGCCATACAACCTTCATTTTCAAAATCAGTGCCATGTGTTGAATCCTCTCACTTTCTTGTGAGCCACTTTAAATAACTAAAATGGCAGAAAATACGTTACTTTTGGGGAGTGCGATGGTTCTCTAAAACTTTAGTAAATCATATTGGCTTGTGGAAGGACTAATGGGACACTGGATGTTAAAGCATGTGAAGGGCAGGCATGTACCAGGAGTGGCTGCAGATGGGAGGAGGAGCAGGAGCAAAGCAGAATCTCCGCCTCTCAATGACAACAAGCCCTTCTATCAGCTTATCATGTTTAGAGGACCCATACTCCTTGCCCACTTAGCTTTCTGCTAGTTAGTGACTTGAAATTGCTCAGATTATCATTGGTCTGATGCACTCTGTAGATGGTGTAAGGGAAAGGGCGGAAGACTAATTAGATCAGCTTAAGTTGCTATGGAATGACAGCCTAATAACAAAGTCATGGAAAACATCAACTGCTCTGACTCCAGTGAAAAACAGACATCTCGTTTGCGCTTTTCCACCAACTCCATGAGAGCCAAGAACAAGAGAAGCAGAAGGAGTGCGCAGTTGGAATCCTATCCTTCCTTTCAGGGACCAAGGTGGGACACACTGAGTCATCAGGTTGGCTCAACTCCTTTCATGCAACTTCACCTGAATGTTATTTAGACTTTCATTTTGCTCTTCCATCAGCTATCAGTGTATCAAATATCAAATAGCAACAGGAAATCTGCTGATATTCTGTTTGGCCTGTTTCACAGAATCCCAGAATATCAGAATGACACGGGTTGGAAGGGACCTCTGGAGATCCCACCCCCTAGTCCAACCCCCCCCACCACAGCAGGGACACCTACAGCAGGTTGCACAGGACGGTGTCCAGGCGGGTTTTGAATGTCTCCAGAGTGCGAGACTCCACAACATCTCTGGGCAGCCTGTTCCAGTGCCCTGCCACCCTCAAAGTAAAGAAGTTCCTCCTCATATTAAGATGGAACTTCCTATGCTCAAGTTTGTGCCCGTTACCTCTTGTTCTATCACTGGGCACCACTGAAAAAAGACTCTTCTCATCTACCTGGCACCCTCCCTTTAAGTGTTTATAAGTATTGTTAAGATCCCCCCTCAGTCTTCTTTTCTCTAGACTAAAAAGACCCAAGTCCCTCAGCCTTTCCTCATATAAGAAAGATGCTCCAATCCCCTAATCATCTATGTAGCCCTTGCTGGACCCTCTCCAGCAGTTCCCTGTCCCTCCTGAACCGGGGAGCCCAGAACTGGACAGAGTACTCCAGATGCGGCCTCACCAGGGCAGAGTAGAGGGGGAGGATGACCTCCCTCGACCTGCTGGCCACACTCTTCTTGATGCACCGCAGGATGCCATTGGCGTTCTTGGCCACCAGGGCACATTGCTGCCTCATGGTCATCCTGTTGTCCACTAGGACTCCCAGGTCCCTTTCCACGGAGCTGCTCTCCAGCAGGTCAGCCCGCAACCTGTACTGATGCATGGGGTTATTCCTCCCTGGATGCAGTACCCTACACTTGCCGTTGTTGAATTTCATAAGGTTTTTCTCTGCCCAGCTCTCCAGCCTGTCCAGGTCACACCGGATGGCGGCACAGCCTTCTGGCATGTCATCCACCCCTCCCAGTTTTGTATCATCAGCAGACTTGCTGATGGTACACTCTATCCCTTCTTCATCCCGGTCATTGATGAATATATTGAACAGGACTGGACCAAACACTCTCTACTTAGGGTAAACCACAAGCTGTGTTTCTTCTTCTTTCCCTTGCCTACACTGTGCCAATATATTTTTCCCTTTAAGAAAGTGCTTGATGCCTGCTTTATATAACACACCATTGCTTTTGACATCTGCATGTTTTTAATGGGTTTGCCAGGTACCTTCTTAAGCTCAAACTGTTCTTTTGACAAACATAAGTGCCAGCAAACCCCGTGCCATTTGGTTTTTGCACATAGCTGGTCACAGATGCTAACAAGTGCTAACAGGAATGTTTTGAAGAAACAGCTTTAAAGCAACAAACAGACTGCCAGCCAAAATGTAGTGTTGCCCTAATGAACTGGCAGACCACGGTGCTGCCTTAACAGATGGTGGGGGTGGGCATCTGAAAGATCAGCTACAACTAGGAAGCCTGTTAACGGTAGTATTCCTCACAGGGAAATTACAATCATGCCAATTCTGTTTGGACTAGATGAAGTTCAAGATAAAGCCAGTCAAGATATTGTTGCTGAAGTTGGAGCTGGGATACATTTGTGTTTGTGTCCATAAAAGTGGAGACTTCCAGTTTTCACTCTCTCCTGCTCATCTGCTAACTTTGCTCCTCTGAGACTCAGGTATCACAAGTGGCAGAGTTTTGTCCTAAGTACCTAGCTGCAGGGGAATTCTTTGTGGCATAATGAGGCAATGTTGTCTTCTACTCAAATAGTGTGAATGGGGAAGAATGGAGAACCTTTTAATACTGAAGGGTCACAGAAGATCAGTAAGTCAGAGAAGCCATCATCCTGGACTAAAACTTAGACCATGCCTGGGATAAAGATGTGGTTTACCAATAGTCCTCATTCTGAGCCAAGTACATATTTATTCAGGGAAGACTCTGTACCAGCCTAAGTTAATGCAATGGAGTGTTTGTATGCTGAGACTTTAGCTATTCCTTGCTAATAATTGCAGTATTTACAATGAAGAGCTTGTAAATTGCTGGAGAGATTTTTTTGTCCAGTGAAATCCACTGACATAAGTGAACCAGTAGTGTATATTACAGAATCCCAGAATCACAGAATGACACGGGTTGGAAGGGACCTCTGGAGATCATCTAGTTCAACCCCCCTGCCACAGCAGGGACACCTACAGCAGGTTGCACAGGACGGTGTCCAGGTGGGTTTTGAATGTCTCCAGAGTGCGAGACACCACAACATTTCTGGGCAGCCTGTTCCAGCGCTCTGCCACCCTCAAAGTAAAGAAGTTCCTCCTCATATTAAGATGGAACTTCCTATGCTCAAGTTTGTGCCCGTTACCTCTTGTCCTATCACTGGGCACCACTGAAAAAAGACTATTCTCATCTACCTGGCACCCTCCCTTTAAGTGTTTATAAGTATTGATAAGATCCCCCCTCAGTCTTCTTTTCTCTAGACTAAAAAGACCCAAGTCCCTCAGCCTTTCCTCATAAGAAAGATGCTCCAATCCCCTAATCATCTATGTAGCCCTTGCTGGACCCTCTCCAGCAGTTCCCTGTCCCTCCTGAACCGGGGAGCCCAGAACCGGACAGAGTACTCCAGATGCGGCCTCACCAGGGCAGAGTAGAGGGGGAGGATGACCTCCCTCGACCTGCTGGCCACACTCTTCTTGATGCACCCCAGGATGCCATTGGCCTTCTTGGCCACCAGGGCACATTGCTGCCTCATGGTCATCCTGTTGTCCACCAGGACTCCCAGGTCCCTTTCCATGGAGCTGCTCTCCAGCAGGTCAGCCCCTAACCTGTACTGATGCATGGGGTTATTCCTCCCCGGATGCAGTACCCTACACTTGCCTTTGTTGAATTTCATAAGTTTTTTCTCTGCCCAACTCTCCAGCCTGCCCAGGTACACACTATCCCTTCTTCATCCAGGTCATTGATGAATACATTGAACAGGACTGGACCCACTACTGACCCCTGAGGGACACCACTTGTTACTGGCCTCCAACTGGACTCTGCGCCACTAACCACAACCCTCTGAGCTCTATCTGCTAACCACTGTTCAATCCACCCCACTGTCCATTCATCTAACCCACACTTCCTAAGCTTGCATGGGAGACAGTGTCGAAAGCCTTGCTGAAGTCAAGGTAGACAACATCTACTGCCCTCCCCTCATCCACCCATCCAGTCACGCCGTCATAGAAGGCTATCAGATTAGTCAGACATGACTTCCCCTTGGTGAATCCATGTTGACTACTTCTGATAACCTTCTTTTCCTCCAGATGCTTGGAGATGACACCCAGAACAAACTGTTCCATCATCTTTCCAGGGATGGAGGTGAGGCTGACTGGCCTGTAGTTTCCCGGGTCATCCTTCTTGCCCTTTTTGAAGACTGGAGTGACATTGGCTTTCCTCCAGTCCTCAGGCACCTCCCCTGTTCTCCAGGACCTTTCAAAGATGATGGAGAGCGGCCCAGCAATGACTTCTGATAGCTCCCTCAGTACTCGTGGGTGCATCCCATCAGGCCCCATGGACTTGTGGGTATCCAGTTTACTTAATTGATCCCTATCTTCTTCTTCTTTGACCAGGGGAAAGTCATGCTTCCTCCAGGCATTCTCTGTTACTTGCAAAGTCTGGGACCCCCGAGAGCTGGCCCGAGCAGTGAAGACAGAAGCAAAGGCGGCATTCAGCAACTCTGCCTTCTCTGCATCATCCGTCACCACAGCACCCGTCTCGTTCAACAGCGGGCCCACGTTTTCCCTAGTTTTCCTTTTGCCTCCTATATACTTAAAGAAACCCTTCCTGTTGGTCTTGACATCCCTCGCCAGGTTCAATTCCAAGGCTGCCTTGGCTTTTCTTGTTTCTTCCCTGCATACCCTGACAGCATTCTTATACTCATCCCAGGTCATTAGCCCCCTTTCCCACATCCTGTAAACTCCCTTCTTCCACCTGAGGTTTTTCAGAAGATCCCTGCTCAGCCATGCAGGTCTCCTTCCCTTGCCCAATTTCTTGCTCTTCAGGATGCACCTATCCTGAGCTTGGAGGAGGTGGTGCTTGAATATCAGCCAACTCTCTTGAGCCCCCTTGCCCTCTAGAGCCCTCTCCCATCTGATTTCTCCCATCAATTTCTTGAAGAGCTCAAAGTTAGCCCTCCTGAAGTCTAAGGTTTCAGCCCTACAGTCCCTTTCAGTCATTTTGTGCATACTACATTTAATCCTGAACTCTATCTTCTCATGATCACTACAGCCAAGTCTGCCCCCAACCTTAACATCCTCCACCAGTCCCTCTTTGTTTGTCAGTACTAGGTCCAGTAGTACACCTCTCCTTGCGGGCTCTTCCACCACCTGAGTCAAGAAGTTATCATCAATGCACTGGAGGAACCTCCTGGATTGCACATTTCTAGCTGTGTAGCCTTCCCAATAGATATGAGGGAACTTGAAGTCCCCCATGAGAACCAAGGCCTGAGATTGTGAGGCGGTTCTCACCTGTCTGTAGAAGGCCTCATCAACTTCCCCATCCTGATCAGGTGGCCTGTAATAAACACCCACAACAGTGTCTCTCATGTTACCCTGCCCCTTGATCCTTACCCACAAGCTCTCAACTTGCTCATCATCAGCCCCCAGGGAGAGCTCAATACATTCCAGTTGCTCTCTCACATAAAGAGCAACTCCCCCACCTCGCCTCGCTGTCCTGTCTTTCCTAAAGAGAACATAGCCCTCCATGACAATGTTCCAGTCATTTGAGCTATCCCACCATGTCTCAGTAATTGCAATGAAATCATGGCCCTGTGACCGCACGCCGATCTCTAACTCCTCTTGTTTGTTCCCCATGCTGCGTGCATTAGTGTACGGGCATTTCAGAGAGGCCAGTGAGTGTGTAGTTTTTGCCCTAGAGGGGTGGTGAGCCTTCCAGTTCTCAAAAAAACTAGCACCCTGGCCCACAAGCGCTGAGCTACTACACTCAGGTGCCTCTCTAGTGAGCCCAGTTACATCCCCATCCCCCTTCCAATCTAGTTTAAAGCTTTCTTGATAAGCCCCGCTAACTCTAGTCCTAGAACCCTTTTCCCCCTGTGATATAGGCTTTTCACCATCTGCTACCAGCAGGCCTGGTGTTCTGTAAATCAGGCCAAGATCTAGTTATTAACTAGATTACTATTAGTAATTACTATTATTATTAGTTATATTAACTAGTAGTATATATAGTACAATATTATTCAGTTAGACATCCAAAACTAAAATATGTCTCTAAATAAGCATTAGTGGTCAGCTCTGTACCTGGGGTACACAAAGTGTCTCTAGAGTAAAGAAAACAGAAATACAAAAGGGGTAGTGTAGATATTAGGAGAAACATGTGTGAGTAAACTGGTATTTTTTTAACACCACCACTTTACTGCAGCAGTTCTACTGATGGTCAGTAGTTTTGGTCAAACATCGCTTACTTCTCTGATGAAACTGCCCTCAGTTTCTATGCAAAATGTCCCAGGACATAAAAACCCAAAACCTCTGGAAAGACTTTCCTGAGCCAAACAGCTAAAGTAGAAATGAAAAATGCATGGAAAAAGAAAAAAAAGGAAGACTCCTATGTGAATATTGATGTAGGCAATTTGTCCACAAAGATGTTAATGCTGCAGCTCTAGTTCTTGAACCTGAGCGTGCTCCCTTTGCCTTTCTGTACTACGAAGCCACTTTCTGCTCCAAAAAGATCATCTAAATGAGCAGTTATCAGATAACGTAAAACTCATCCTGACCTGGCCAGATCTTGTAATTTAAAGTGATGAAGGTATTATTTTCAGAAGTAGAAAAAGTAGCATCTGCATATTTTTTTTTTAAATTGAACAGTTTTCTTCTGAGTAGAACAGACCATGAGGTCAGAAATATCCAGCAACTGTCACTGTGTTTACATGTTACGTAAGTGAGATATCCAAACTAAACTCGTGGCCTCAAGAATGACAGCATGGGAAAAGTCATAGCTTAAGGGGGACTTGCAGTTCAATTTTAATTAATACTGTCACATCTCTATGTATATTTCAATCATTGCTCTAAATTATTTACATAAAAAAGTGCTAAAGGAGTTTTCACTTCTAGTACAGTATTTGAGTATTTTATATTAGCAATGATATAAGCATCAAAAATAACACCTGAACACTGTTACTACTGAATAGTTTCATGAAAATTGCCCAAAGAAATCCATTACTTTCATGGCCTAAACATGGTCAATTATATGGTCAAATGAAAAGGAATTGTAGGCTACTCTTAGGCAAATTTCAGTCTAAAGCAAATGGGTCTGTCTGTCATCAATTCAGCCTTAAACAGCTGTGAAATATACCAGTGTCCCTCCTCTGAAAGAAGTAGATCCATAGCTACAAAAAAAAACCATAACGGCAAAATACCTCAAATCCCAAACTGTAGCTTAATCCTGGGGGTCCAGGAGGTCCAGGGGGCCCAGGAGGTCCTGGTGGTCCAGCTTTCCCAGGAGACCCAACAGCACCAGCTTCTCCTTTGGGGCCTATTGATCCAGTGACTCCAGTATCACCCTAAAATAAAAGGTCAGAGTGTTGGTATACTGAACATGCATAAATAGATGCAAGTAAGTAGACTCATAGAATCGTAAAATGGTTTAGGTTAGAAGGGACCTTGAAGACCACCTAGTTCCAAGCCCTCTGCTGTGGCAGGGGCACCTTCCCATAGATCATGTTGCTCAAAGCCCCGTCGAACCTGGCCTTCAACCCTTCCCTGAACGGTCATCCCCTGATCATCTTTGTGGCTGTCCTCTGAACCTGCTCAAGCAGGTCCAAGTCTTTCTTATGCTGGGGCCCCCAAAGCTGGATGCAGTACTCCAGGTGGGGTCTCATGAGGTCCAAGTAGAGGGAAGAATCACCTCCTTCAACCTCCTGGCCACTCTTCTTAGAGAAGTACTTTTGCCGACTTCATTAGGTTTCACAGTAGTAATCGTTTAGACTTCTCAGCCCTTTTTAGTATCATGCTGTATTAGAATGATACTGTTATCCTATAAAGACATTGTCTTTTTTTTTTTTTTTTACCTTTGGACCAACAGAACCAGGCAGACCTTGATCACCCTGTAAAAGAAAAACAATCCTAGTTACTTACAGCAAGAGCATTAGACAGGCAACAAAACCACATTTATAATATTTTTGCTTAATTAAAATACCCACACATTTCTATGTTATTTAATTTGATGTCATAATGTCCTTTACATGAGATATTGGACCTCTTAGTTAAAAAGAAAACGTGGGGGTGAGATATTGTAGCTGTGTGCAGCGCAGTGCGGTAGTCAGCAGTTAAGACAAGTATGGGCTGCTGCAGAAGTGTACAAAACTCAATGTGTCAGTGGTCCACAGAATCCAAACAAGTAATTCCAGTTGCCCTGGTATACACACGCACCACAGAGGGCACTTTCTGCAGGGAATATGCTGTCAGTCTGTGCCAGTCTGGACTAGCTAGAGTTCTTTATTTCCCCCTACAGATACACCAGCATGAGTCCAATCATGACTGGTTTTTTACTGGCAAATCACAACAGAGTAGCTCATATTGCATTTTGAATATTGCATGCTGCAGAAAATGAGACTGTACCCAGTAGGGAATTTTGGATTTCTGAATATGCCTTTTGAGATGTGTTCTAATAAGTCATTAGCAGCTGGATTCAATTAAAAAAATACTGAAGCTAGCCAAAACTGTTGCAGGGACAACCATCCATGATTTTTACAGTCTAGCACTGACAAATGTTTTCCACTGAAGCAGGAACAAGACAGATGTTTAATTTACCTTTTCTCCCTTCTGTCCTGGTGGGCCAACCACTCCATCAAGACCAGGAGGACCTTGAGGACCCTGTAGATAATAGTAAATCTAAAGCAGATACCACTTGAGAGCCCTCTTCCTAGCATATGCCTGTAAGTATTTTGCACCAACTGATGATACAGCATTGTGAAAGACTAACGTGTAGCATCAAGTAGCACCTAACATCATTAAGTTCCAACATTTGTATTTCTTGTCTTCTGAGAGTTTGGCTTTGTATCAAAACAGTATTTAAATATATTTTAACAGAAAATTATATCAAACAATCACAAAATAATAAAAAATAACATAAACAAGCATAATGTAAATATAATGTCAGCATGCAAAATAATGGTGCTATCCAAGCAGGTTTTGACAACACTACTACAGATGTGGTGGGATTGAAATCCCCATGCACTTCAGCCATCAACACTTTTGGCAATCGTAGTGCCAGGTGAGAGATAGCTGAGAATATGTAGATATTGACAAAATCAGAAAGTGGCCTAGGTTTCCTGTGTGATGCCTCACTTCAGTTTTGCCAGTTTCCTGTGTTGCATCCATGACTTAGCACGGATTTGAGTGAGCAACCAGGCTGAGAAAAACTGGCTTTGTAGGGTCAACCAGTCAATCAGTACAGGTATTGAAGTCCAGCCCACAGCAACTATACATGCAAGAAAGGAAACAGTTACACGTGTATTTGCATGCCCCATGTTTTTAAAATTGGGCCTTTAATTAAATTTACAGGTGTGCATTCTGGCCTCTGAGAACCTTTTATCCATGTATTTATTCATCTGTTTCAGGGAAGGATATAAATGGTTACAGAAGGAGATAGAAAACATTCTTTTTCTCTGTTGTTTTCACAATGGTCACAAACGCCTCATTTTCCCTGCTCTCCTTACTTTTTCCCCCTGTTTTTGCCCTTTGGATGTATGTCATAGAATAATTGATTCTTTTTAATATTAAAAAGATCAGAAATATTTTCAGTATGTTTCAAAGATTTTCATACTGTATTTTGCCATGATTACATAGACAGAGGAGGATTAGAAAAGAGGTTAGGCTAACAACAATAATTGTTCTAAACTTTAGTGACTATTTCCCCTATACTGCTTAGTAATTTTAAGTTTCATTGCTCTAAAATTGCTTATTTCCTTCACAGGTTTTGAATAGTCTCTCTTGTGCAGCTAGCAAGCAACACTTGATTTGTTATTCACTTCAGGGTGTCATGTATTTGTGAGCTACTCTAAAAAAAGAACCATAGAAAATATCCTTACACAATGCCTTGAGGCAATTTAACTCCATGTAGCATTTATAAAATACATATTTATTAAGATCAATATCACATTAGTATCAGATTCAATATGGAGCAGTTAGTGAAGTGGTATTTCCCGCTACGGGAGGCAGCCTTTACACAAACATTTCCAAAAGAAGAAATGTTACATCACAAAGCTCTTTATTTAGCAAGGACTGCACACAACTTCAAGTTGGCTAGTCTTCTGAAATTAGGATTCGCAACTGAAGACCTTTAATTGCACAACTATTTCAATGTGTTACTGAATGAGGATTCCCATCCAAAAATTTCTGCTGTAAATAGATCTCACTTCATTTATCCAGAGTGTGCAAATATGTGCAAATCTTTGGAGGGCTACAGTTTCTTAGGTCATCTGAAAGTGTGGGAATGCATAAGTCTGTACTTTAATAGATGGAGTTTTCCTTCAGCAGCCTGCAGACTTGTCATGGTCTGATTCTTCTCAAAGTGTACTTTGATACTCTGGTGAACATTTATCTTCTACTTCTTCAATTGGTAAGTTTCCCTGGAATTATCCTGAAAGTGGACAACAATGATTTCCATTGCATAAGAAAAGTGACTGGCTACAAGTACTTAATATTATAGCCTGTGAAATCCTAGATTGCACAACAGGGAACATATTCATCCTTAAAATACAAGATGAATCAATAAATATTTCCCCATTTTCTTTGAATTCTGTTTACATTACTAATTTATGATAAATGTTAACAAAATGCCCTAGACCGTTCTAGTTACTTTATCTTCTATGATATAGAAACAACCACAGTCAGGATGTTAAAAGTACATTTTGAATAGAAAAGATGCTATTATAGACCTTTTAATCTAACACTGCACTTTGTCAAATGCAGCAAATAAAGCATTAGGGCAAACGTCTATTTTTCAAGACTTTCCAATGGATTTTCTTAAAATTGCAGTCATAATGATCAATACAATTTGATCTGTCTTGGACTCTGGAAAAAAAAAAAAGTACTGTTGGGAGTATAACAGTTAGATAACAGTTAGCATTTCAGGCTTTTTTATTTTAGAGTGCCACCCTGATTACAATCAGTAGATGCAGAGAATAATGGCCGCAGTATGATTTGCTGTATCAGTAGAGATCAAAAGGGGAGGGAAATTGAGGCCAAAAGCATGTATTTATTTTAAGAGAAACATACTTCTGCGTCTACTCGGTTAGTTCATAAAGACCTATCTCAATCCATTCTCCTCTATTTAAGCTGTTGTGGCGGAATTTTCCACCTTCCAAACTTCATGAATCATTCTTAGGAGGGCTAAAGCCCATATGTATTTGAAGTTATTGTTTCTTAATTTCTTATTTTTTAGATATGCTCCAAGTTTATATGGGTTTTGATTTTGTTTGTATCTCAAGCATGAAAAGCAGCTGATAGAAATTTTTATCACCATATCTCATGTTGAAGCTGACTGCCTGCATGTGGTTAGTACCTTTTTTTTTTTACCTCTTTAATTGTTACTTTTCTGTTATTGATCCCAGACTACACAAATGTAAAGAAAATCCAGTTTTATGGGAAAATATGCCTGGTTATAAAGCAGAATGCTTCTGATAGTAAGCCTTAATATGCTAAACACCTTCATTTCACTGAAAAATTATTATCAATTTTAAATATATGAGCACTGGGAAGCAACGTTGGTCTGTATTAGAGGACTGAAGACCTCCAATTATTCTCTGAGGATACTGTGGTTCTGAAGATACTGTGGTTCTGAGAAATGTTGCCAAAATGGGTATTTTCATGACAAGTCTCTGCAGGACTTTTTCGAGTACTTGATACTTTCCTATCTCCCAGAGGATGTGATTTTTTTTTTTAGATTTAAGCCAGTCATTCAGTGACTAGATATGACTAGAAATAGCTTACCTTCAAACAATTAAAATCCAAAGTTAAGTAATTAATTAATTGAAAACAAGGAAAGACTGGCCAGGCACTTCATTTATGTAATAAAGCTATGCCTTTTTTCTGGTTATATTCTAGAAGGACTTCTGTTCATGCTTAAAGTAAGACAAACGTTACAATGAAGGATGCCTAAAGCACTGCAGTGCCATCGTCTTTAGCACTTGCCATTCTCTTAGTCTGAAGTATTCATAGCACTTATTGGGGAATATATATGTCACATCTTAAAAAAAACCCAACACTTCAACAAGTTTGTTATTACTCTCCAAAAATGTTGTAGTCTTGAAATATTATTGGAAGTCTAGCAACATTGGATATCTTCCCCACAGTCAGGTGAGAATCTCAGCTTTTAACTGAAATAACAAGTTTCTAGCCTTTTTGGTTACAAACAAACCAACCCCCAGACATGAAAGTGTGGTTATCAGAGATAGCAAATTTCACAATCCAAAAGGCAAATAAAAAGGACTCAGTCTCATGACACTGATCTCATGGATTCTCAGCCACCCTTACGATTTTGGGGAAATAATAACCTGACATTAAAGAAACAAATAAATAAAACAAGTAAGCAAGCTCTGTCCTGGAGTCAAGAACTGTGATAAAGATAGTAACCTATCCAGTGCTGGTCTGGTCTGTGTTCATGGATGAGCTCCTCTTCTCCTCCTTTCTCTACCAGGGAAGGAGGGCTTGACATATTGTAAAGGAGTTTGAGAAAGACTGGACCATCAACATTTTTCTCTTTTGCAATCAATGCAGAAAACATCCAGGAAGGACTGATGAGGATGTGTATGGCAGGATAAGCAGATTGTGAGGGAGGCATGCTAGGAGTGTGGCCACTGTGCAGGACACTGGAGAGCTGCTGACAATCCACCTACAGCTCTTTTCAACTAAACCATGGGCTCTTCAGGCCTTAATCCCTTAATTAAAGTAATTAAAAATAGGAAAAAATGAAAAATAGTTTCATGCTATTATAGCCTTTAGGTTGTTAATACCAAGTTTCATAACATCTAGTGGAGCAAGTGCGCTCTCAATACATCCTTTTGTACTGCTCCCTACATCTTCTATACAAGACACTTGTTTCCTTCCCAGTCATTGGGATTTTCTTCCAAGGAAACCATGCTATAGAAGGATGTAGGTGGAAAGGCATTGCAGACCTATCCTTTTATGCTATCAGGATATGACAAAGTCAGAAATCCAAAACACAGATGCACACTGAGGCCCTACAGCTTAGACATATTTAATGAGATGGAAACCACTGGATCTCCAGGCATGTTTAAGGCTTTTCCTTGCAGAATATGTCAAGAGTGCATTAAATTAGCCTGTGCAGGTTGTCATTGTTGTTGTAGCAGCACGAAGTTCAATGCAGGCCAGCCTTGTTGATTTTGTGGCTAGCAGGCTCTGAGGTCTATGCTGCTGCATGAGCACTGTTGACTACTTCCATGATTACCTGGAGTCTACAAGAACCAATGCTACTGTAACTGCAGGACAAATGTATCCTGAGTGCATCTTGTTGTTGGATCAGAGGCTAACTCTGTAAATAGCACTGAGAACAAACCATTGAGAATGCAGAACACGATCTTACCACAGTTACTGTATAAAACCATTGAAAAATCCATTCATAATTTCTAGAAAGCAAAGAATAACAGAAAAAAAGCACAATGTTTAGAATACACTAATTTAATAAATGTTTGATATTTATTTTCAAATTTAAGTCAGTGACGCATTTCTAAGGATCTGGACTAGGACTGTTAATTATGGTGCAACCCAGTTGTCAAAGCTCCTTTGCATACACAGAGGAGGCCTTTGCTGAAACGTGTCAGAAAAGCCCAGATGACAAATACTGCTTTTTGAGCCTACTTCTGTGGGACCAGGTTATTTCACCTTAGTGAAACACCTCATTACCAGGCCAGAATCACTAACTGCCTTATCAATCACCTGTAAAATTGTAAAACAAAAGGACTTTTCAGTTAATAAGCAAGCAAATACTCAAAACACAGCCAAAGCACTTGAGTGCAGCAAATGCTGAAACTGTTTGTAACTCAACAAAACAGTAGTCCATGTACAGCTACATCTTCTGCACTCTTGTTTATCACAGCTTTTATTTAGTCAGGTTCATAGGGATACAACAGTCCAACATAGGGATACAGTCCAAAAATTACCCCAATTTCTGACCTGTGTGGACACAGTCAGACACAGTGGACACTCCATCTTGCAAGAACCTAAAGCTTGGATGAACAAAAACTTGTGGTGCTTACACTTCCTTGTAGTCTGAGAGTATGAGACCCAGCTCCTGATGGAAAAGGACTAGTTTTCAGGATAAGGCTGTAAAGTATTGGATGGAGGTACCTCCTTGCAGATATGTGAGCTATCATATATACAACTCAGGCTCCTCTCAATGTTTCCCTGCTGGCTAATTCAGGGTACATACATCCTCAGCTCTTGGTTTTCATTGGCTTCCCATGCATGTGCTTCTTGGATCCAACCTTAAAGATTTTCAGATGTTTAATTCCTCTCTGCACAAAGGATGTTGCCTTCCACCTTGATGGCCGGACACTTAAAATTTTCTGTACCCACTTCTTTAGATTTTGTATTAACTCCCAACTTGGTTATCCTCAAAAAAACCCAGCACAGCTGAGATGCGGTGAGATCTCCTCTTTAACATGTGTCACCAATATACTTCTTTAATATACATTAATTACACCTTGTCAGATACAGCAATGGTGACCCACTTTGAAGGTAATGTGAACGTATAGATCAAATCTAGTCCTGAGAACAGCTGCTACTGGTAGATGGTTGATAGGAAATAAGGGACCTATATTAGCAAATATAATTCCAGAGAGGATTCACAGAGCTGACCAATGTTAAAGAAATTATTTTCTTTAATGAAAAATCACTTTACTGAGGATTTGTTAACAAATAAGTAACACTTGAACCTTTTTTACAGTAGAACTGTATTTCACATGTCCACAGGAATAAGTGTTTCTATGTAGCTGTAGAAAAAGAAGGAAGACAGTTCCTGAAAGACGAAAATTCAATTTATGCTAAAAAATCTCTGCAGACTATGTAAGTGATTTGGCAAACTTCATTGTCCTGAAAGCACCACAGGAAAAATAATCCTTAGCTTTATTCAGTGTTAGTAAAAGCATCCTTACTTCTTATTTATTTTGGTACAGATTCACCAGTGTCTGTCTGCCAAATGTACATCCTGCTGTGGTGTAATGTACTTTGGTTAACCAGACATTTATTTTGTTTTTTTTTTTTTTTTGTAAAAAATGTGCATAAAATCCAAATTCTTCAATTAAAAATATTCTGCAATACTATTAAGAATTATACAGACTGTAAACCTTAAAACTTAGTGTTGTAGGACAGAAACAACATTAATGTTTGTGCACAAATGGGTACTCACTTCAGGGCCTGGTTCACCAGAAGCTCCATCTTCCCCTGGTGACCCAGGAGGTCCCACACTTGAATTGGGTGCTGGCTTTCCCGGAAGACCAGGCAGTCCTGGAGGGCCTGGTGGCCCAGGAAGACCCTGGATAAATCAGCAGAATTGTTAGAAAAGGCCCTAGCCAGGTACATTCATATACACATGGAACAGGAAAAGCTCACACAGACTGTTCAGGTTCATAAAACTCTCAGCCTGGGTTACCATCCCCCTTCTGCTTCCTTAAGAACCACTTTTAGTTTCACAGATACATAGGGTATCTATAGGGTCACACTGACCTCTTCCATCCTCGCTGGCTGAATTGTGCCAGCTCATGGCACACAACAGCGAGCAGGAAACTAAAAACCAAAAAGTTCTGTATCAGCTCTCTGTAACCCAGTAAAGACCTTAGAGATATTCCGACAATCAACCTAATGTTAAGAAACTTAACCAAAATGAAATCAAGTGATCACTGAACAGGGGGAAGCGGTTAGCTTTTTCTCTACTCAGTTCAAAGGTTTTCTCCATGGTGTTGCTGGAGCACTGAGAATTTGTGCTCATCGTCAAGACCTGACTATCTTAGTGCTACAGCTTAGTGCTGTAAAAATGGTCTTTACTTCAAATATCTATCCTGCGTGGACATGAGCAGATCTATTTAAATTGAGTAAAATGAATGAAATGTATTACTTTAGGAGAAATAGTACATTTGCAAATATTATCTCTCATGTGCAAGTCCATCCCTGTCATGGATTGCATTATCAGGCAAACATGGACAGTTTGAAATTTTGGAGCATGCCACTGTAAGGCAAGAACTCTGTAATTCTGACTTAGGGTCATCTACAGTGTTCTGTTAGGAAGATGGTCATCTTGGATTTTCTGTACAGTCAACAGAACCTTCTGTGGGGAGCCATTCGAAGCACTCACCTGTCTCGTTAACTGCATAGGGCATCTAAAGAAGCTAGCTTAGGGGCACATAAACTAGGCAAGATAACTAATTTTAATTGGCACATGCCAATTACCTCCTGAAGAGCCTTGCGAATAAGGTATTGTGCACTTTGGAGGAAAGAAGGAACAGAAGAGAAGTCTTGAGGCAGAAATGAGTCTGAGAGAATGGAAAATATTAGCAGGTATGTTGCAAAACAGAGGCCTCAGAATGCTGTAACACTCTGGAGTTCATAGGAGACAGGCATCCAAGGAGATCATTCCTCAGAAAGCTGCAGTATTATTGATGAAACAGCTTCTAATTGAATGATGGAAATGCTCCATCCCAAAGACACCATCAAAGATTATCTCTCATTCCATCTAGATGGACCAAGTAGTTTCTTCACCTTCAGCCACTAGACTTCTTATTTTCCTAACATTGGTTCTTAACTGTAATATATCACCTGATTTGTTATATACCTGACTGGTTCTGCAGAATGAAAACCACATTATTTTCAATTACAATACATATTTTATAGATTTGCTACTTGGATTTTCAACAGGAACATGGTAAAAGGAGATCTGGCTGGTTGTCTAGAGATAATGGGTGAAGAAGTGGCTCAAGAACAAAATAAAACATACAAAATAATTCCAGACCTGGCAGCAGGTTCTATTTAATTGATATTATTTTTCCCATGAAAGGCACATCATTTTGTGTAGGATGTACAGGAAAGATAGCCTCTCCTCTGAAAAAATAGTCCAGCAAAAAATAAGTAGAAAAAAATCCCCACTCCAAGTGTTTCCTTTGCCACTCAACAACTCAGAAGCAGAGCAAGAAAAACAAGCCAGACATTCCATTTTTAATCCACAGCCATACTCATCTGAGTACTGTCTCTCAAAATATGTCATGTCTCTGTGAAGGGAAAGCACAAGACCAATGTACCAATTCAGTCTCTAAAACAAAGCTTGAGGCTGTTGACACATACTGCTAAGAGTGACAGACTAAGCTAAAGCGTTAAACCAGTACTCATTATCTCACTTGTTCTGCTCTGTTCCTGCAGCCTGCTTGTCCTAAGCACAGCTGAAAGCTCGAGTCAGCTGCATGTTACAGCACAGCCTATCGAAACGAACTGAAATTGATGCTGACTTTCCTGAATATTATGTCTGCAAAATTAAGTAGTTTAGTAGATTCAGAAGCCATATAAGCTCTTTCTGAAGCTAAGGCAGGCACCTCCAGGAGAAGGATGAGGTGAACATCTAAGACAGCAACTGCTTTGACTATCCCAGTTTAACCAAGGGCCAAGTGTGAGTTAAAAGCCCAAGGCTCAGGTTTACTTGGCATGAATACAAAAGTTTGGTCTCCCATGGTACACAGCCCAGAGAACCTCAGGAACATGTGCATCAAAGTGTTATTAACTTTCATTAAGCCAAAGCATCTCTGTCTGCTAGCCAGGAATGATATGACAGTGTTACAATTATTCACAAAGGCAAAGATACGGGAAAGTTCAGAAGACCATCAAAATGGTTCAACAGTGGAAGTTGCAGAGTAAAGTATTTCATATAGACACATTTATTTTTTAGAGCAGGTACTCCAAATTAAAAAACAAAACAAAACAAAGAATAGTATCGTTCCCATCTGTCTCCTCTCTACTGTCTTCTCAGAATCAGATTACAAGCATTTTCTCATTTTAAAAAGTCCTCTTGCCGTTACTTCTTTGTTGTCCTCTTTCTTTCTCACACTTCTTCACTCACATACACTTAGGCCTTTTTTAGATCTTGAAATGAAACCCCTAGTGTTCCCTACAAAGCATTTCTGGATGCAGTGAATTAAACATGTACAAAATTTGCATTGTGAAATTGTGCCACTGTCAACGAAAATGGATCTTCTACGATCTTTAATGAAAAATAAATATCATTATATACTTACTCTTAAAATCTCAGTCTCTCTGTCAACATGTCCAGAACCCAATTCTTCAGGTTCCAGTCTATTCTGAAATTAGGAGAATTCCATTTTAAAATATTGCTTCTAAAGATGACAAATGAAAGTATCGCTTGCCAGTTACTGCAAATACAATTATAGTCAATATCCTTGCAGCAGACTGTCACTGGTGAAATAAATTATAATACAACACAAAAATTTAAGTCATGTTTCTGGTGTTTTATACCATCTGTTTTGTAGACACTCACCTCTATATTTATGTGCAGATGCTCTATGAGTACAGTGGTAACAACCCTGCAGGACACACATGCTATGTGACTGTTTAAGTGAATCAATGATGAAGCAATATCTCAGACAAATTTTAACTTTGGAAAGATACCTGTCAATATTAAGAACATCCTAAAACGCATACCTAAAAACTAGCCACTGTGTCCAAGAATATGCCTCTTAGTTCAAAAGCCAAATTCTGAGATTCCTACAACTGAAATCCAGAGAGACATTTTATAAAGGGAAATTAATATAGTAAAGCATTTTCAAATATATTTTGTTAGAAAAACAGTTTGGTTTTAGTATCATAATCTAGTTTTACTCATCTATAAGACAATTTCATAGATTCAAGCTGCTTCACTTCAAATCATCTTCCTGTATTATGGAACCTACAGTTCAAATTACAGTCAGCATACATACTGTCAAAGAATTTTTTTAAACTTCTGAAGAAAAAAAAAGTATTTTTGTGGAAAGTTTGCCACGATTTTTCTGCATAGTATATATAGCAAAGGCAAATGAAGTACAGTTATCCAGTTTTTTAAATTATAGAACTTGCTATGAAAATTTTATAGAACTCATAATTAAAAAAATTAAAAGGAATAAACCAAGATGTGCAACAAACAAATTTGGCAGTTGAAATATGACTTTTTAACATGTGTGAGTTCCACCGCATTTAAAATGAAATAATGTTAACTCATATAAAAGTAAATTAAGTACAGATTCCCATTGCAAGTCCTTGAGGAATTTCATAGCTATGTATGATTTGTAAACTACAGCCCAAAGTACACAGAAAACTAGTACCTGAATCAGTTATAATAGTACCAAAGCTAATGTTTCAAAAGCCCAGGAACCAGGGATGCATTGCCTGGCTGCACTGAGACTTCTTTTACTTCACTCCAGAACAAAAGGCCTTGAAACTTGCTATGACAGACAACAAGAAAGTAAAGGCTATGCAGGACCTGGCGCTCACTGCTACATTTAGAGACATGGCCTTTGGGTGAGAAATGCTGTTGGACTGGAGCACCTTGTCCTAGCGATCTGGAGCTGCCTTGCTGGTCTTTTGAAGTCAGCATCAATGGAGGCTAAATAGTACAGTCCTTCATAACCCTGTTACTCTGTTTTTATGCTACAGAAACAGATTGGTATAATTTAGCACACCCTAGATCAGGGGAGCATATAATCCATTTTGGTCACTGGAATATGTCACAAACTATCTTCTTAAATACTCACAATACTCAGTGATAGTTTTGTTTAAAAGTCCACCACAGGACATCCACTGGCGTCAGTGGTGGTTTGTGTCTATGTGTAAAATCAGCTCCCACACCATGAATTGAAAATTCAGGCCAGAATCCTTCTTTAGCTGCATATACATGTATCCTCATGAAAACAGTGGGAAAGGTCCAAGTACAGAAGAGAGCTGTATCTGAAGCATATTCTTTAACATTGCCTGAGTACTGAGCATTCAAAATATGAACACTGTCACCATGCTGGTATGTTTTGTAGTATTTAATGACAGCAAACATAAGTGACTGTCAAACCATTTCTGTATTCAGTAGTAGGAAGAAATGAATAATTCAGGTTTAGAATGCCTTTTTGAGGAAATTTTTGTCTCTTGTCCTCCCATACATTATTGCTTTTGCACAGGAGAGTACACACATCGACTGGCTTTTTCAAATGTGAATACTGGGTGTTTATGTAGATTACAGTACTCACACACTTTAGCCAGACATTTATTTGCATTTTTGCATGAGTGTTTTAGAAAACATGATTATCTCTGTGGCAGTCAGTCTACTTTCCCAGAGAAAACCTACTATTTAGTTCTGGTTTCCTCTATGGCAAGCCAAACTCATTGACAGAGAATCCCAAATACTCACAAATCCTCTGGAAGGAGCAGATGGTCCTGCAGGTCCTGGTGGTCCAGGGGGTCCTGGCAATCCCTCACCAGGATCACCCTAAAAACAGGAATGAAGATAAATCAGCAAGGATTTAATTATATAAACTCAGAACAGGGCTCAGCACTAGCTGCAATCTGTGCATTTCTAGTCACAAGAAACAACAAAAGTGTCTGCTTAGATGCTATGAGCAGAGCTGAACTTTGTTCATTTCTAAGACAGGCTCTCAAGAAACATGATCTTTGCAATGGCAAAGGAAGAAAAGACTTTTCCCTTTCTAACTTGTGCAATGAATTTGCAAATGTACAAGCAGCATTAACAGTGTTAGACAGTGTTTATTTCTTGTCAGAATAATGTTTTACTGTGGATCTTGCATTTTTAGGGTACATTATATGCCCCCCCCCCCCCCCCCCAATAAATGGACAAGTAGAAAGTGTGGTCACACCATGCTACTCACTAAGTAAATTTCTTCATTTTATTGCTACCATTTGTAATGCTTTTTCCAATACCACCATGTCATGATTATTCTTCTATGTGTTGACCTTTATCTACTGCCAACACAATGAAAGGTCCTGTTCAGAACTGTGTCATTTTCTCTCATAATTACTACCATGTCTTCTTCTTTGGCTTTCTTACATCACCTCTGACATTTTCCACTTAAGATATTTATGACTTTTATTAAATTTTCTGCTTGACTCCAGCATTTTTCACTCAAGAGTTGAGGTTCTGCCTCAACTTTTTAAATTTTAAGTTGGAAGTCTTTTATAATGTATCTTTTAATTGGCAACTATCTATGTGCTCTTTTCTGGAGAATTCAGTAAGCAGGATTTGGTCTTTGCGTTTTAAACTCTTTTGGGAGAGGGATGTGCCTCTGCATCTCCTAAAATGGTGCCAATAAGATCATAAATAACTGGCAGACCAAAATATTACCATTACTTAATATGCATGTTCTTTTCATCAAATGAAAACACTCATTTAATTTCATTTTCTGAAGTCTTTTGTACCTCTAAAAGTGATTGATGTCATTTGCTTTTTACCTGATACATCTGACAGGGGGAATGACAGAAGAAAATATAGTGCCCTCCTCTCCCTCCCTGGCTGTCTCACATTTCTTGCCTTTGGCATTCAATAACCACAGTTCACCATCCTAAGGACTTCCTCAATGTGCATTTTGGACATTCTTCCTATATCACAGAATCAGAGATTCACAGAATTGTAGGGGCTGGAAAGGGATCAGAGATCATCCAGCCCAAACCCCCTGCCAAAGCAAGTTCACCTAGAGCAGATTGGACAGGAATGCATCCAGGCGGGATTTGAATGTCTCTAGAGAAGAAGACTCCACAACGCCTCTGGGCAGCCTGTTCCAATGCCCTGTCACCCTCAAAGTAAAGGAATTTTTCCTCATGTTGAGATGGAATTTCCTGTGTTCCAGCTTGTGCCCGTTGCCCCTTGTCCTGTCGCTGCATGCCACTGAAAGGAGTCCGGTCCCATCCTCTTTACACTTACCCTTTAGATATTTATGTGTAGATAAGATCCCCTCTCAGTCTTTTCTTCTCCAGGCTAAGCAGACCCAGGTCTCTCACCCTTTTCTCCTAAGAGAGTGGGTGTTGAATTTGCCTAAATGATCTCTAACCCAATCCTCCTCAATCAAGGGAGCTCTGCTCTTCTTCTCTGGCTCCATTTCCCAAGGGGTTCTTGCTTGTGCAAAACAGCCTGTGCTTGGAAGGTCCCCATGTTTTTTTTGCCTTCTTCTGCAGCACTGAGTGTGACCGGATCCAAGTCTTCCTTTCTCCAGGCTCTCTCTCTTACCTCCAGGGATTCCTGATGGCTGGCCTTAGCAGTAAAGACTGAAGCAAAAAAGGCAATCAAATTCCACCTTCTCTGCATCCTTCATTACCAGGGCACCCACCTCATTCAGCAGTGGGCCCACATTTTCCCTAGTCTTCTTTTTTCTACTGATGTACTTTAAGAAGCCCTTCTTATTGTCCTTGACATCCCTTGCCATATTTAATTCCAAGTGGGCCATAGCCCTCCTCGTTGCATCCCTGCATATTCTGACAATGCTCCTATGCTTCTCCCAACTGGCCAGACCCTTTTTGCACATTCTGTAAGCTTCCTTCTTCCATCTGAGTTTTTTTCAGAAGCTCCTTGCTCATCCATGCAGGTTTCCTGCCTTCTTTGCCTGATTTCTAGCTCCTATAGATGCACCGATCTTGAGCTTGGAGGAAGTGGTGCTTAAATATTAACCAGCTCTCTTGCACTCCCCTTCCTTCTAGAGCCTTAACCCATGGGATTCCTCCAAGCAGGTCTTTGAAGAGGCCATAGTTAGCTCTCCTGAAGTCCAGGGTTGTAATTGTATTTTTTGCCCCACTTCTTCCATGCAGGATTCTGAACTCCACCATCTCATGGTCACTGCAGCCAAGAGATGATCCTGGTTTCAGGACAGACGTACATTTAGAGGGGAAGAGAGTAGTGCAACTGCCTATTTCCCAGAGTTTCTTTCACCATTGGGATTGAAAAGATCAGCCTTCCCTCTATCAATGTTTTCATGTAGCACAGATTCCTACCCATCTATCTTGACACTGCAGAGCTGCAAGTTGTGACCTCCTTCCCACCATGCACCAAGGGGACAGAAACCGGACTGGTTGCACTGAGCTTTCTTAAAGGGGTAGAAGTCACAGAGACATAACTGACACTGTTAGCCAGCCTCTAGTGATCTATGCTTTAGCCTCTAACCTGCCAATTTGTTATCTGCACTTATGAGCATTTTATTTATGTTCTCTAAATTCATATATTCAGTCACATAGCAAGAAACACTGAATTTTACCTGCCTTTTGGTCACTTGTTTTTTATGCTTGAGAATTCATTAGATAAATATATTAATTCATTTTGTTGTTCCCTGTGGCTTTGTCAAATGGTTCCTATAGTGATACTTCTGTCATATTCACAGAAATGTGTTTAATTAATTTGGGGCTGTTTTCACTGTCTGCCAGCATGTTCATTTACAGATAGTCTTCATTCATTTTAACATATCCTTTGCTTTTTTCAATCATTATTACATTAGTGCCTGTCAGTGTTTTCTGCTTGTTTTCATGCAATTTCGTCCACTTTGTGTGTACTGCAAGGAAGAAAAAACCTCCAGCTCTCACATTTGGATCACAGTCAGCCTAATTGCATCCATTGCCAAGGAGCACCTCATGGCTATATTTCTGCACTTAACAAGGACCACAGGGAAAAACTGACAGCCAGCTCCCCACTCTCCACTGACATCTAGCATCCCGTTAATTCTCAGCTTCCCATTTTCAATTAGAAGAACCAGAAACAGGCAGGTGGATCCTGCTGCTGTTCCTCAAATTACTCAAATTTAAATATTATTATGCTGAAAAAGTGCTGACTGTGTTTAGAGACCATAACTGATTTGAATTTTTTGTGTGTGCACACTGATCAATTCTTTAAGCTTTGCTCACCCAACCAACATAACAGGTCCTAGGAAATCACACTGATTGGGGTAATGAAAAAATTTTCTGGACGACTAATAATTTAAAAATGTTCACATGTGTAAAAGAGGATCAGAGCAGTGTTTTCTTGTTTGTCTTGAAGGAATGGGTCTGGCTAAAGTAGAATGAAACCCCCATCATCCACAGGGAAATAGCGAGTGACCTGCTTCAGCACCTAGAAATACACAAGTCTATGGGGCCAGATGGGATTGACCTGAGGGTACTGAGGGAGCCGGTGGAAGTGCTTGCCAAGCCACCTGCCATCATTTATCAGCAGTCCTGGCTAACCAGGGAGGTCCCAGTTGACTGGAGGTTAGCAAATGTGACACCCATCCACAAGGAGGGCTGGAAGGAGGATCTGGGGAACTATAGGCCAGTCAGTCTGACCTCAGTGCTTGGGAAGGTTGTGGAACAAATCGTCCTGAGTGTCATTACAGGGCACATGCAGGACAACCAGGTGATCAGGCCCAATCAGCACAGGTTCATGAAAGGCAGGTCCTGCTTGACTAACATGATCTCCTTCTATGACAAGGTCACCTGCTTAGTGGATGAGGGAAAAACTGTGGATGTCGTTTACCTGGACAGCCTTCAACACGGTTTCCCACAGCATTTTCCTGGAGAAACTGGCTGCTTATGGCTTGGATGGATGCACTCTTCGCTGGGTAAAGACTGGCTAGATGAGAGTGGTGGTGAATGGAGTTAACTCCAGTTGGCGGCTGGTCACAAGTGGTGTTCCCCAGGGCTCGTTACTGGAGCTGGTTCTCTTTAATGTCTTTATCAATGACCTGGATGAGGGGGTCAAGTGCACCCTCAGTAAGTTTGCAGATGACACCAAGTTGAGCAGGAGTGTTGATCTGCTTGGGGTAGAAAGGCTCTACAGAGATATCTGGACAGATTGGATTGATGAGCTGAGGCCAATGGTATGAGATTCAACAAGGCCAAATGCTGGGTCTTGCACTTAGGTCATAACAACACCATGCAGCGCTACAGGTTTGTGGAATAATGACTGGAAAGCTGCCTGGTAGAGAAGGACCTGGGAGTGTTGGTTGACAGCCAGCTGAATATGAGCCAGCAGTGTGCCCAGGTGACCAAGAAGGCCAATGGCATCCTGGCCTGTATCGGGAATAGTGTGGTGAGCAGGACCAGGGAAGTGATTGTTCCCCCGTACTTGGCACTGGTAAGGCCCCATCTCGAGTACTGTGTTCTGTTTTGGGTGCTTTACTACAAGAAAGACATGGAGGTGCTGGAGCGTGTGCACAGAAGGGCAACAAAGCTGGTGAGGGATATGGAGAACAAGTCTTCTGAAAAGTGGCTGAGGGAACTGGGGTTATTTAGCCTGGGCAAAAGGAGGCTCAAGGGAGACCTTATTGCTCTCTACAACTACCTGAAAATAGGTTGTAGAGAGGTGGGTTTCGACCTCTTCTTGCTAGTAACGAGCGATAGGACAAGAGGAAATGGCCTCAAGTTACAGAATTACAGAATAAGAGAATGGCAGGGTTGGAAGGGACCTCTGGAGATCATCTAAGTCCAACCCCCCTGACACAGCAGGGACACCTACAGCAGGTTGCACAGGATGGCATCCAGTCGGGTTTTGAATGTCTCCAGAGTGCGAGACTCCACAACATTTCTGGGCAGCCTGTTCCAGTGCTCTGCCACCCTCAAAGTAAAGAAGTTCCTCCTCATGTTAAGATGGAACTTCCTATGTTCAAGTTTGTGCCCATTACCTCTTGTCCTATCACTGGGCACCACTGAAGAAGACTCTTCTCATCTACCTGGCACCCTCCTCTTAAGTATTTATAAGTATTGATAAGATTCCCCCTCAGTCGTCTTTTCTCTAGACTAAAAAGACCCAAGTCCCTCAGCCTTTCCTTGTAAGAAAGATGCTCCAATCCCCTAATCATGTTAGTAGCCCTTTGCTGGACTCTCTCCAGCAGTTCCCTGTCTTTCTTGAACCGGGGAGCCCAGAACTGGACACAGTACTCCAGATGCGGCCTCACCAGGGCAGAGTAGAGGGGGAGGATAACCTCCCTCGACCTGCTGGCCACACTCTTCTTGATACACCCCAGGATGCCATTGGCCTTCTTGGCCACCAGGGCACATTGCTGGCTCATGGTCATCCTGTTGTCCACCAGGACTCTCAGGTCCCTTTCCATGGAGCTGCTCTCCAGGAGGTCAGCCCCCAACCTGTACTGATGCATGGGGTTATTCTTCCCCAGATGCAGTACCCTACACTTGCCTTTGTTGAATTTCATAAGGTTTTTCTCTGCCCAACTCTCCAACCTGTCCAGGTCACGCTGTATGGTGGCACAGTCTTCTGGTGTGTCAGCCACCCCTCCCAGTTTTGTGTCATCAGCAAACTCACTGAGGGTACACTCTATCCCTTCTTCATCCAGGTCATTGATGAATACATTGAACAGGACTGGACCCACTACTGACCCCTGAGGGACACCACTTGTTACTGGCCTCCAGCTACACTCTGTACCACTAACCACAACCCTCTGAGCTCTATCTGCTAACCACTGTTCAATCCACGCCACTGTCCATTCATCTAACCCACACTTCCTAAGCTTGCCTGTGAGGATGATGTGGGAGACAGTGTCGAAAGCCTTGCTGAAGTCAAGGTAGACAACATCTACTGCCCTCCCCTCATCCACCCATCCAGTCACGCCGTCATAGAAGGCTATCAGATTAGTCAGATATGACTTCCCCTTGGTGAATCCATGTTGACTACTTCTGATCACCTTCTTTTCCTCCAGATGCTTGGAGATGACGGCCAGAACAAGCTGTTCCATCATCTTTCCAGGGATGGAGGTGAGGCTGACTGGCCTGTAGTTTCCCGGGTCATCCTTCATGCCCTTTTTGAAGACTGGAGTGACACTGGCTTTCCTCCAGTCCTCAGGCACCTCACCTGTTCTCCAGGACCTTTCAAATATGATGGAGAGCGGCCCAGCAATGACTTCTGCCAGCTCCCTCAGTACTCGCGGGTGCATCCCATCAGGCCCCATGGACTTGTGGGTGTCCAGTTTACTTAATTGTTCTCTAACTTGTTCCTCTTCAACCAAGGGAAAGTTTTCCTTCCTCCAGACTTTATCTGTTACTTGCAAAGTCTGGGACCCCCGAGAGCTGGCCCGAGCAGTGAAGACAGAAGCAAAGGCGGCATTCAGCAACTCTGCCTTCTCTGCATCATCCGTCACCACAGGACCCGTCTCGTTCAACAGCGGGCCCACATTTTCCCTAGTTTTCCTTTTGCCTCCTATATACTTAAAGAAACCCTTCCTGTTGGTCTTGACATCCCTCGCCAGGTTCAATTCCAAGGCTGCCTTGGCTTTTCTTGTTTCTTCCCTGCATACCCTGACAGCATTCTTATACTCATCCCAGGTTGTTAGCCCCGTTTTTCACATCCTGTAAACTCCCTTCTTCCACCTGAGGTTTTTCAGAAGATCCCTGCTCAGCCATGCAGGTCTCCTTCCCTTGCCCAATTTCTTGCTCTTCAGGATGCACCTATCCTGAGCTTGGAGGAGGTGGTGCTTGAATATCAGCCAACTCTCTTGAGCCCCCTTGCCCTCTAGAGCCCTCTCCCATCTGATTTCTCCCATCAATTTCTTGAAGAGCTCAAAGTTAGCCCTCCTGAAGTCTAAGGTTTCAGCCCTACAGTCCCTTTCAGTCATTTTGTGCATACTACACTTAATCCTGAACTCTACCTTCTCATGATCACTACAGCCAAGTCTGCCCCCAACCTTAACATCCTCCACCAGTCCCTCTTTGTTTGTCAGTACTAGGTCCAGTAGTACACCTCTCCTTGTGGGCTCTTCCACCACCTGAGTCAAGAAGTTATCATCAATGCACTGGAGGAACCTCCTGGACTGTACATTCCTAGCTGTGTAGCCTTCCCAACAGATATGAGGGAAGTTGAAGTCCCCCCATGAGAACCAAGGCCTGAGATTGTGAGGCGGTTCTCACCTGTCTGTAGAAGGTCTCATCAACTTCCCCATCCTGATCAGGTGGCCTGTAATAAACACCCACAACAGTGTCTCTCATGTTACCCTGCCCCTTGATCCTTACCCACAAGCTCTCAACTTGCTCATCATCAGCCCCCAGGGAGAGCTCAATACATTCCAGTTGCTCTCTCACATAAAGAGCAACTCCCCCACGTCGCCTTGCTGTCCTGTCTTTCCTAAAGAGAACATAGCCCTCCATGACAGTGTTCCAGTCATGCGAGCTATCCCACCATGTCTCAGTAATCGCAATGATATCATGGCCCTGTGACCGCACGCCGATCTCTAACTCCTCTTGCTTGTTCCCCATGCTGCATGCATTAGTGTACGGGCATTTCAGAGAGGCCAATGAGTGTGTAGCCCTAGAGGGGTGGTGGGCCTTCTGATTCTCAAAAATACTAACATCCTGCCCCACAAGTGCTGAGCTACTACACTCAGGTGCCTCTCTAGTGAGCCCAGTTACATCCCCATCCCCCTTCCAATCTAGTTTAAAGCTTTCTCAATAAGCCCCGCTAACTCTAGTCCTAGAACCCTCTTCCCCCTGCGAGATAGGCTTTTCCTGTCTGCTACCAGCAGGCCTGGTGTTCTATAAATCAGGCCATGATCAAAGAACCCAAAACCTTGCTGGTAGCACCAGGTTCAGAGCCATTCATTGACCTGCTGGCTTTTCCTGTTTACCCCCTCATCATTCCCTGGAACTGGAGGGATAGAGGAGAACAAGACTTGTGCTCCCGATCCCTTAACCAGTCGTCCCAAGGCCCTGAAGTCTTTCTTCATTGCCTTTGGTGTTCTTCTCACTACGTCATTACTTCCTACCTGAAAAACTAAAAAGGGGTAATAGTAAGATTGTCGTACCAGGGAAGGAACCTTCCTCTTAACATCATCAACCCGGGCCCCAGGGAGGCAGCAAACCTCCCTATATAGTGGGTCTGGTCTACAAATCGGGCCTTCTGTGCCCTTTAGAACTGAGTCACCTATTACAATGACCCATCTTTTGGTTTTTGCTGAGGCAGTTTTAATTTGGGGGGTGGTCCAACGAGGCCTCAATAATGCCCCCAAATTTGGAGGATTATCATCCTCACTGTTGTTCTGATACTCTTGCAGAGCACTGTATTTGTTCTGCAATGGGACCTCAGAAGGTGTAGTAGTTGGCAGGCTGATGTGCCTGTGGCACCTGTTGCGTCAGGCAGGAACATCTTGCCATTGTCCCCTTTCCTCTAAGCTACTCTGTTCAGCTGATCGGGGAGAGGAGTGGGAGTTCTCTATAGCAGTGGCTCTATCTGCCTGTTGCCTGTTTCTGTAATGGGTAACAGGGTGCGACTCCACGCATCAACCTCCCTCTCGCATTCCCTGATGTCCCTCAACCTACTTACCTCCTCCTTGAGATCCATCACTAAGCGTAGGAGCTCCTCAACCTGGGCACACCTGCCACAGGCATGCTTACCATTACCTTCCAACACTGGTGTGAGAGTAGGGCACACCCTGCAGCCCGATGCCTGGGTGGCAACACGCTCACACGACAGCTCTGTCTGTGAAGCAGCATCAGAGCTGATGCGTGCACAGTTCTTTGGGGCCACGGTCTTCTGCCGGGTAGTTACCATGATTCCCTGACCAAGTTGGTAGGGCAGCAGCACCCTTCCATGCGACCTGTTGCACGCTGTTAGCCTGGTTACTATGCCCACTCAGGGGTGTCTGCCCTCCTGTGGTGCTCTCAGGTGACACCCCGGGTGCTGCCCACTGGCTGCCCACTCACTCGGTGCACAGTGAGTTGCGCTGCGCTCCTTCACAGCTCTTTTTGAACTGCCGTGCGTGCTGTGGGCTCCGCACCTGCCGCCTCAGCAGCCCTCCCTCCAGCTGCCGCTTCTGGCAGCAGTACGAGGACGAGGTAGTCACTTTCTCCGGCTTCGAAAGGTCCCAAAAAGAGTCCCTTGCCGGCCCTTTTCACCTCCAATCCCTTTTTTCCGCCTCCGATCCCCTTCCCCAGTGTGGACCTACCTGCGTTGGAGCTGGTCTCCTCGGCAAGTACACTGGGGAAGGTTTAGATTGGGTATTAGGAAAAAATTTCTTCACAGAAAGGGTTGTTCAGCATTGGAACAGGCTGCCCAGGGAAGTGGTGGCCACCATCCCTGGAGGTAGACGTGGTGCTTAGGGACGTGGTTTAGTGGTGATTTTGGCAGTGTTAGGTTGATGGTTGGACGTGGTGGCCTTAGAGGTTCCTTCCAATCTATACAATTCTATGTTTCTATGATTCTATGATTCTAAAGTACCGCCAAGAAAAAGCTCTGCATATGAAGCTGTCAGTGTTCCTTAGTGATTTTGAACATATTTTGAGGATTTTTAGCACCTGTTTGCTAACTTATCTTCACAATGCCTCTTTGAAGTATCCCTTGAAAATATTAGCCCAATTTTAAAAATGGAAAACAAAGCTTAAGATGTCTTTACTAAAATAGACATATAAGTAATCAGGAATAGACTAGAGTCTTTTGTTTCCAGATATAGCCTTAACTCACTATGGCTAAGCTGCTTCTCCTGCTGCCAAAATGTTCTTTCTGATGCTTATTCTGATCAATAAAAACAGGCTGTGGACCATTCTGACCTTGAGGCCAGGTAGAACAGACTGGCTATGTTCACAGTACTTAGGTACTTGACCCTG
Organism: Pluvialis apricaria; assembly: GCA_017639485.1. NCBI lineage: Eukaryota > Metazoa > Chordata > Aves > Charadriiformes > Charadriidae > Pluvialis > Pluvialis apricaria. The sequence continues at coordinate 59,311,015 of CM030008.1, forward strand.
GGCCTCCTTTTAGCCCTATATGTTCAAAGCTAATATTTTGAGTGTGGGTTTTTTGTGCAATTTTCATTTTGTGCAGCCCATCAACATCATGAGTATTTGAAAGTAAAAAGCCTGCTGGGACAGCACCGGGGGAGCATGTAGAATAAGCAAAGCCAAACTATGCACAGTCTCATCTTGCAGCAAACTGGGAACAGTTAAATACTGATGCTACCCCTGCTGTGGCATTATCTGAGAGAGGTCTATTTGATATAGGCCAAAACATTGTCAGGGACCATGCTTGCAAGTTTGAACCACCAGCAATTCAGTCAGTTCCTGGGTCTCTTTCATTTGGCAGTGTAGCTGCAGCACTTGTTGTTGGAGATCAAAATGGTTACCTAACAACAGTTGCAGCTGCAGCAGCTGCAAAATAAAGCTTCTTTTGCTAATTTGCACTTTGCTTATAAATAGAAGAAATGTAAACAGCCACAATCTTGAAATCTTTCCCATTTGTTTTCATTAAAAGCAGTCTGACTGATTTTATGGTTTACTAACATGAATTATTTATGTCAGTACCAAGCATCCTGGAAATAACTCTGGTCACAAGAATGACCAAAGCAGATTTGTAGGAAATGTGGGAAGCTAATTGTTAAATAATGTTTAGGCCATTTTTTTTCAGCTTTTTCACTGGGTGATTGACAAACACTATAGGAGAAACTGAGCCTTTGCTAGAGTGGCTATACTAGTTCCACAGTGCAGAAGAACCAAAGGAGGCTCCTGGTAAGTGTCCATAGGCACTATCTGCATCAGCTCTGTATCACAAAAGAAGAATGTAGAGAATTAGCTAAATGGGGAGAGAGGGTGTCCTGCTTTTATATGGGATAGGAGTAGATGCTGTGTTTCTGATTTAGTATGAGAATAACATTGATAACACATATTGTTTTAGTTGTTGCTAAGTGATGTTTACATTAGTCAAGGACTTTGTCAGCTTCCCATAGAAGCTGTGAGGGAGCACAGACAGGACAAGCTGGCCAATGGAATATTCTGTACCATAGATGTCATGCTCAGTATGTAAATGGGGGTTGGCTGGAGAGCAGGAATCCAGGATCACTGCTTGGGACAGGCTGGGCAACCAATCATAGGGTGGTGAGAGTGACTTGTGTAGTATCACTTTATTATGTATATCCTTTTACCATTATTATTATTATTATTATTATTATTATTATTATCCTCCTCTCCCATTACTGTTCTATTAAACTGTCTTTATCTCAACCCACAATTTTTTGGGGCTTTTTAAATTGAGGTTTTGGGGTTCTTTTGGTTTTTATTGTTGTCATCATCACACACACACACCCCCCGCTCCCTCTTCTCCCTCCCCTACAGGAGGGGAATGGAGAGTGAATGAGTGGCTGCATGGTCCTAGTTGCTGGCAGGGGTAAAACCATGACAGAGGGTTAGAGAGAATCATGGGCTACAGACAACTGTGTAGCTCCTGGGCTATATCCAGAGATTCTACTCCTGCTCAAGGGCTTCAGTAAAAGTCATAGAATCATAGAATCATAGAATTGTTGAGGTTGGAAGGGACCTTCAAGTTCGTCAAGTCCAACCATTAACCTACCCTGACAAAACCATTCTAAACCATGTCCCCAAGTACCACGTCTACCCTTTTTTTAAACACCTCCAGGAATGGCGAATCCACCACCTCCCTGGGAAGCCTATTCCAATGTTTGATAACCCTTTCCGTGAAAAAAAATCTCCTAATATCCAATTTAAACCTCGCCTGGCATAACTTGAACCCATCTCTTCTCGTCCTATCACTTTTCACCAGGGAGAAGAGGTCAGCCCCCATGTCTCTACAACCTCCTTTCAGGCAGTTGTAGAGAGTGATAAGGACTCTCCTCAACCTCCTTTTCTCCAGGCTAAACAACCCCAGTTCCCTCAGTCATTCTTCATAAGACTTGTCCTCCAGACCCCTTACCAGCTTTGTAGCCCTTCTCTGGCATGGAAAGATTGACACGTGCATAGACCTGTTGTGAAGGATTAAGCAATATTCCAGACACAAAGTGTCTGAGACCAGTGTCAGCTCAAAAGAAAGCATGAACCCCTGCCACCCTTGGGTCTGTGAAAATTAACTTTCTTCTCAGGGACTGCTGTACCACACGTTGTCAAGCTTAGAAGGAGGTACTATTCCTTCGTATCACTGTCCCAGTGATGGCTTTCCAAGGGCAGAACAGTCATTATTTCACCCAGTTCATGCAGTCCGCTCATGCAAGGGAACAGTGAGTTGGCAGGCTCTTAAGTCCATGTAGCTCCCGGGGCAAAACCAGCCTGCCCCTCCCACAATACAGTGAAATGCTGTTCTCTACATAGTGTTGTCCAAAATGGGCGACTACATGACATTAATTCCTAACATCTATTGTTCATCACTCAAGACCTTGTTAACTCATCTGTTGCAGAATATTTTTCCTTGAATTATATTTTGCCTTTGAGTTACATCAAGATATATGTATAATTAATTATTCATATTACATACAGAATTGTTACCATTAGTAAAACCTAGAAACTGTATGTTACTATTCTCAGTGGTATTTGTGTGATTTATCTCAGAAGCACTGACCTGGCTGGGAAGTGATGTAGAAAATCTATCTCTGTTGGAAAGTGATTGTCCTGGTTACACATTTTGGCATGATATGAAAATATGGTGGAATTTATTCATAAAAGAAAGAAAAATAATCTCATAATGCCATCATGAAGAGTGTTGTGGTATTTACCTGACAGCTTATAGTACTGAATGCCACAGAAGTCAAAGCAATGACATCCACTTACAAACTCAGTAGTCATTTTGAGGGACAATTTTAGGTACATGAGTGCTACAAATCAGTGCATGCTACTCTTTCCGGCTTTGGAAACCTTAGCCTAGTCTATCTTGTACTCTAATAGCACAATGAGTTACGCCACACTACTTAGAGTATGCTACTGTTAAAATGTATCTCGAACTGCTGTAATATTTTTCAAGTGAAATTAATGGCACTGCAGTTCTTGGCGGTATTACAATCACTTCTTTCAGTGTCTGAACCACAGAACTTTTAGATGATACCATGCACCAGTTGCTGCATTGCGAACAGGCTGAGGGAGGTTATCCTTCTGCTCTACTCATCTGAAGTATTGTGTTCAGGTTTGTGCTCCCCAGTACAAGAAAGATAGGGACTTACTGGAATGAGCCCAGTTAAAGGCCACAAAGACAACTGAAGAACTGGAGCTTCTGACTTATGAGCAGAGGCTGACAGAGATTAAACTATTTAGCCCAGAGAAAAGACCACTTGGGAGAGATGTTGTCAATGTGCATGTATACGTGATGGGTGGGAATGAAGAAGACTGAGCCAGTGGTATCCAGGGAAAGGAAAAGAGGGAATGGGCATAAATTGAAATATAAGAAACACTATTTAAGTGTACTGGCCCCTTTTTTTACTCTAAGGGTGATCAAACACTCAAAGAGGTTACCCAGAGAGGTTGTGGAATCTCCATTCTTGGAGATATTAAAACCGAACAGGACACAGTCCTGGGCAACCTGCTCTAGCTGCCTCTGCTTTGAGCCAGGGTGCTAGACTAGACAATCTCCAGAGAGGCCTTCCCACCTCAGTGATTCTGGGATTCTGTGATTCATGCTGCAGGTTTCAGCACCAATGGAGATGTAAGTAGCACCCTGTTAAAGTCCTCCACCAATACCACAGTCCTTAACCTGCAATTTACTTCTCATTATTTTTTTCCCCTGCAGTCTAGAATCTTCTGATTCCTGCTGCTTAACTCTGCCAGTGCAGTCCAGGGTTGGGGATAGGGTGAAGAGTGGGGAGGAATGGAGAGACAAAGTGGAGAGAAAGAGACTCCTGGCTCAAGAATTCCATCAAACCACCTGATGGCTGATCTGAGACTGCTCAGAGGTTTCAGAAATGAAGCTTGAGGCACTGGGGTCTTTGGGCCCCCACCACCAATGAAACCTGAAACCCAACCTGCGAGATGTCCAAGGGTGGTGATTTCGCTCTCTCTCTCTCTCGTCTTCTTCCCCTTTTTCTCTCTGAATCTTTCCCTTCTAATGTACATATGTTGTAAAATTCGACTAGTTACATTGTGAAGTTACATGTTACAGAATTGGAATACTGTGTTAAGATTACAGCAGGCGATTTTCCCTTCCCCTCTTTCTCTCTGGGTTAATCGGCTGGCATAGCGGGCAACAGTAGCTAGGGTTTTCCCCACACATATGCATAACTATAGCAGTGTGTACACTCAATGAATACTCTAATCGGTCATTTGGTGTCCTTTTGCCTTAATTTACTCCGAAGGGATCTCAAGCTTTACATGACCTCTCATACTTCCCAGGGTAGCCTGGCAATCGGGTCGTGACAGCTTCCTAACTGCCTTCACTTCTCTTCAGCTTATGGTAACTCTTTGCCCAACATATCTTTCCATTACAACTGTTTAGCTGGGCAGAGAGATGGGGGGTTGCCGTGCAGTCTCATGACCTGATACCGGTACTGGAGACTAATTTTACCTATGAAATGATTCTGGAACCTTTCAAATTGAATCTGAATACATTAGCTTTATATGGGTTATGTTTGTGGATTTATGAAGCCAGAATTGTTTTGGTAAACAGATGAAATGAATTATTAATTTGGCACTTGGAGTAAATGGCTGAAGGCCAATGTTGCGTACAACGTGCTTTAATGATAGATTAATCCATTATAGCTCACTTTAGCTCAGAAGTTGTACAAGTTGTTACTTCAGATGGTTTAGCTCTTGTTTCAATGTTGTTCATTTCATAAGGGTAATATGATAATACTGCCTCTGTTAAATTACTTAGCCCGTGGAGTAAGTTGCACAGAGCAGTTATATATAACAACTGACTTTTCCTTAGTAAGTGTTAAATATATATTCCTTAGCTCTCCAGTGAAAGCCCAAATTTTTCTACTGCTGAAGTTTATTCATATTCTTGAAAAATCCTTATGATTCTGTTATGGCTGCCTTTCATGCAGATTCATGGGTAAACAGCAGGATGTTTAAATTCTTCCTGTGATTTCCTATTATTATTTTTTTCTCTCAGAGTGTACCAAATTAACACGTCCAAGCATAAATGGTATCTGATTGATTGTTGGTTATTAACAGGACACATACCTTTTCACCTTTTAGGCCTGCTTTTCTTTTCAGTCCTGGCAACCCCTGAAGTCCACTTTTATCCTAAAATGAAATATATATTTTTTAATTAGACATTATCTTTTATGCAGGTTACAGGCTGTAAACTTAGCAGCAGGGGCTGGATGTAAGGGTGCTAGATTCTAACTCTTACTTTGTGCGGTGGGAGGAGATATGGGACTTATACCTCTATGCAGTTGGCAGTGCACAAAATGTGCCTCTCACCACATCTACTCTGCCCACAACAAAGTGGCAGTGAAACCTGCTTGGGGGATAGAAATGGAAACACTTGGCGGGCTGCATTTGATAGGATGCCAACTGGACCACACAGCACTGATGACAAATATTTTGAAAACTATAATGTTCCACTAGAACAAACAGTGACAACTGTCTGAAAAGCCCTCTTCAAATTTTCTGTCTCAGCCATTTACTTATCTAAGAGGTAAGAAAGTCTTCATTTATTCCAAAGTTGCTGGATATGCTTACAGCAGGTAAATTCCAGGCTAGTATTCTGCCTCTTCACTAACAACTTTCAAACTCTGAGGAAATGGACACTTGGAAGAAATCTACTTTTAGTTTCATACAGAAGTGATAGTCAACAGAGAAAATTGAGATATATTTGTAACATAGTACTGCAAAGTGCTGCCCTGAGTGCATGAAATCATATCATTGGCATTAGCCTCCTCCCACCTTCTACTGAAATCCTTTTTGCTTTGACCTACTTGAATATATTCAGTTCCTACCAAGTAAGATGCTTCCTGAGGACACACATCTGACAGGGAATATGTGGTACTACATAGCATTTCACCCTGTTTTCCACCCTAAACTTCACCAGTCAAATTAATCCCAAATAACATTTCTATATATGTTCATCTTATCTACATATAACATGCATATGCTCTTTCTAAAGAGCCTTGATCATTGGCTAGAAATAACTCCTACCAGCCTTAAAGTCAGTGCTATTATAAAGTGGTGCTATTTATGAATTCAGTTAGGACTGGAAAAAAATTCAGAAAGGCAAATAAATTCTATTTTCCCTAACGGCATTGTAGGAATCTGGACAGCTGTGATTATGGACTCTACTGCTCAAGTTTTAGGGCTGCACTAATTTTAAAGATGGGTTACATAGACTTATTATGGAGAAAAACGTATCTGTAAGACTAAAAGGTTTTTTTCTCATATTATTATTTTTCCTGTAGAGTAACTGGTATCAAGTTTATAGAAAAGTGGCAAACACATGGCAAATATAAATATATAAACCTAGTGCATACTAATTTTATTCCTGAGTGAAGCCACATCAATCCAATAGTAAAGTTACATAGGTATATGCAAGATTAGAACCCAGGTGCACATGGATAAAAGAGTATCTACGAAAAATACTGGACAATAGTTTATTTCACAAGATATAGCAAAATGTCTATGATAGGAAATATAATTGTTTGGCAAGAATTTGTTTACAAGGACAAAAAATTGATTTTGGAGCATTTGAACTACATTTGAAGAATTTTCTATAAGACATTTCCCCATTATTTTGGTTTCATACAATTTTCTGTGAAAATGTTCTGCTTGAAAGTAGTCAGATTTCTGTTAATACAGAAAATGTAAACCTCTTGTCCATAAACACCATAATGACACATAACCTGAGTTTAGGCTAAAAATTTCAAAACCAGCTACATTTCTCCGAACATAGAAATGTATGCAGGCAGCATTCATGCAGGAGCTGACTAATGCATCCCATGAGTGACTGCTGGATTATTTTTTTAATACCTTACAACATACCAGTTTAATTTGAGGTTCACTTGCAGGGGGCAGGAACAGATAGGAAGTTCACAGCAGTGGTGCATGGCAGTATACAAAAGGAGTATACAAAATGATGACAGCCTCTGGGTGGGAAGGTCTTAGGGAGGGGAAAGATGCACAAAGTGGCAGCAACAGATGATGAGTAATGAAACAAAGAAGCCAGGTAGTAAAGCATCAACAGAGGACAGATATGCAACAGCAGCTGAGACACTCATGGAATATGACAGCTAGGGAATTGTTATTGTGTGCACCGCTGTGCAATACTTCACCCCGGAGTATGCATGTGCAATTTATCAGTGGCTCATGGTGAACTGACCTATGGATGGGAGTCATCTGGAGAAGGGAGGAAGTAACAATACAGGAATATGACAGCGAATGTGACAGAAGAGGGTAAAATAGAGGAGTGCAGAGAAAGGAAAGCAGGAAGGATGAAGCAGAAGGTGCAGTTGAATTACTGCACAAGAGTTGAGGGGTGAGAGGTACATCTGAAAAGTTAATAACTGCTGAGGTTAGGAGCAGGCAACATGGCAGCATGTGCCTGTGAAGGGTCAATGAAGCACTTTGCTTTGCTCTGGAAGAGGTCTGGATCTGAGTATGTCCTCTTTTTGAAGTTCCTCTCCACAAAAAAGCCAACCTCACCAGAGCTGGACTCTTTGTACAGCTGCTTATGGCATGCATAAGCATGCATAAGCCTCTTACTTTCTTTGCAACTGGGAAAACATAAATTTCTCTTAGAAACCTGGATCCTTCTCTCTTGGGAACCTGAGGAAGTCAACTACAGCACCAGAGCTGCCTTCTAAAGAGAGGACACAGAGAAAGCACTTTGCTGCTTAAGCTTCAATGTAGCTGAGTATCTGATAAAAAATCTTGGTTTTTTGTTCTTCAGTTAAAAAAAAATAATAAAAGAGTTAACCCATATAGTTAACCCATTTTTACCAGGAATGCCCTAAAATAAAATAATTTTTGTTAGAAAGGTTAATAAAACATTGTAGCCAAGAAGCAACAAAAGAGAAAAGCAATTAACTACTGCTTGATGTGTCATGCAGTGACAAAATAACAAACCAGAAGTGTAACAAATACTATGTCGGAGTGTGATCTGTTTTGTACCCCTGTTTAATTGGATACATCTTGTGCTGGTGGTTCAGAAGGATATTAAATGTGAAACAGCCTGGTTACACAGAAGCCACTGAAGGAGGCCTGTGAGTTCTACAGTCCAGCAGCTTTGAACATGTTCAAACACGACAGCTGGGAAGGTTGTGCAGCACTGTAAAGGTTGCCCAAAGAGTTTGTGGAATTACTGGTCTAAGAACATGAGTATGTTGGCACATCAGTTGTTTGCCTGGTGCTTCTGATGATTATATCTCATCAGGCCCTTGTATAGCAATTGACACGTGCAAAGCAGATATGACACTCCTGAGTTGATTTGATGGGGCTAAACCCCATCTTGTAGAAGTATAACTGATGACTGTGCGTGAGGCTGTGGAGTTTCACCCTTTATGCACATGTGATGAATGACAATTACCCTTTCTAAAATACATGCATTCTTTCAATAGACAGAAAATACTCACAGGCCGACCATATTGCCCAAGTTTCCTTGGAGGTCCAGGAGGTCCATGATATTTTTTCTGCACATCTTCTACCCCTGGCCTTCCTGGAGATCCTGTGGGTTCATTGTCTCCTTCCTCACCTTTCTGGCCCTGTGTAATTAAAATGTGAAATATGAAAAATATGTTGCATTATTTTTCCCATTCCCCCCCACGCCACCTTCCCCAGAACCCCTGCTTTGTCCAATGCAGTCAGAAACCTGTTGGGCACCATACTCCATTCAGCAAAGGCAGTTCATATTAGAGCTCATTCATGCAAATACAAATAAATTGCTTACTGAGCTGGAAAAAATGAGAGCTGGTTACCTAGATGCAAATGACCATGGTCTAATTTCATATCTGCACAAATCTGTGCAGTCTAAATCAATAACGTAGGTTTGAAAAAGACCAGTTTCACAAACTCAGTCTGTCTAGGAGAAAATTGTGAAAGTTAAAAAGAGATGTTTAGGAATGCTTTAGCCAAATCCCCTGAGATCTACAACAGAAGAGGGTTACATATCCAGCTTAGTTAAAAAGGAAAGTGACAGAAGATGAAATGAGGAAACTGATAGCAAAGAGTAAAAATGGGCAACAAGCAAGAGCAAAAAATTGCTAAGCATCAATATTTGGTCAAGAGAGAGTAAGAATAATAAAAAGAATAATTTAAATACACCAGGAACAAAATAAATGCTTTCAGTGGCAAAGCTTGTACACTAATACACAAATTAAAATCCACTATACAGGATGGAATAGTTAAGTCATTTTTGTATCATATTTTGAAACAAGCACTGTGATTTATTCACATCTTGTAGTAGCAATGAAATATTTTGTGTTCCATTAGTAGCTAATGAAACTAGGAGGGATGTAATATAGTAACTATCCAAGCATTTTAAAGTTAGCAGGATGACAGCTTTCAGCAATGGAGCTGCTAGCTGATTTTTTAAAGATGTGTCTGGGTTTTGTCACTACAAAAGTTCCCAAAGATTAGGGATTTTTTTCATCTGGTCTCATTAGAGATTTTTTTCCCATCTGGGAAAGCGTTAGAAGAGAACCTGGTTAACTAAGCTGTGGGTAAGATCATAACCAGAGTGAGATAAAAATATTGTTGATACAGGTTGTTTGAGTACTGAAGGAGCTAGCAGATGTTATGGCAGGACCCCCTTCAATCATCTGCCAAAGGTCTTGGGAGTCTGGGGAGGTCCCTGCTGACTGGAAGGCAGCCAATACTATTCTGATCTACAAAAGGGGTGTGAGGGAAGACTCAGGGACTACAGACCTGTTAGTGTAACCTGAGTTCCTGGAAAAATCATGGAGGAGATTATACTGAGTACTACTGAAATGCATTTAAAGAATAACGCAGTCATCAAGCACGCTCAATATGGGTTCACAAAGGGAAAGGCCTATTAAACTAATTTGATATCCTTCTATGATAAGGTCTAGTAGATGAAGGGAAGGTGATGGAGATAGTTTTTTCTGGTTTTAGTAAGGCTTTTGATACTGTCCCTCACAGCATCCTTCTAGACAAGTTGTCCAGCTGTGGGATGAGCAGGCTCACGGTGCACTGGGTGAAGAACTGGCTGAATGGCAGGGCTCAAAGGGTTGCAGTAAATGGGGCTACATCTGGTTAGTGACTGGTCACCAGCAGTGCTCCTCAGGTTTCAATTGTAGGGTAAGTTTACCAATGACCTGGATGCAGGGCTTGAAAGCACCTTTACCAAGTTTGCTGATGATACCAAACTGGGAGGTGCTGTTCACTTTCTTGAGGGATGAGTTCTTGCAGAAGGATCTAGGTAGATTGGAGCATTGGGCTATGATTAATGGGATGAAACTTAACAAGTCGAAATGCCAGATTCTGCACATAAAAAGGAGTAATGCTGGGCATAAGTGTTATGGGGACGAGTTGGGAGAGAGTCGCTTGAGACCAGCCCTGCAGATAGGGATCCAGGCGTGACAGACACAGTAGGCAATATGAGTCAGCAGCATGCCCTGGCAGCCCAGAGAGCAAACCACATCATAGAATCATAGAATGGTTAGAGTTGGAAGGGACCTTAAAGATCACCTAGTTCCAACCCCTCTGCCATAGGCAGGGACATGTCCCAGTAGACCAGGTTGCTCAAAACCCCATCCAACCTGGCCTTGAACACTTCCAGGGGTGGGGCATCCACAGCTTATCTGGACAACCTCTTCCAGTGTCTCATCACCTTCACATTAAAGAATTTCTTCCTGATATCTAATCTGAATCTACCCTCTTCTAGTTTAAAACCATTACCCCTCATCCTATCACTACGCTCCCTGATAGAGTCCCTCCCCATCTTTCCTGTAGGTCCCCTTTAGGTACTGTAAGGCTGCTATAAGGTCTTCTCAGAGCCTTCTCTTCTCCAGGCTGAGCAACCAGAACTCTCACAGCCTGTCTTCATAGCAGAGATTCTCCAGCCCTCTCATCATCTTCATGGCCCTCCACTGGACTCACTCCAGCAGGTCCATGTCCTTCTTTTGTTGCGGGCCCCAAAGCTGGACGCAGTACTCCAGGTGGGGTCTCACAAGAGCAGAGTAGAGGGGCAGAGTCACCTCCCTTGACCTGCTGGCCATGCTTCTTCTGATGCAGCCCAGGATGCAGTTGGCTTTCTGGGCTGCGAGTGCACATTGTCGGCTCATGCTGAGCTTCTCATCAACCAACACCCCCAAGTCCTTCTCCTTAGGGCTGCTCTCAATCTATTCTCTGCCCAGCCTGTGCTTGTGTTTGGGGTTGCCCTGAGACACGTGCAGGACCTTGCACTTGGCCTTGTTGAACTGCATGAGGTTTGCACAGGCTCGCCTCTCCAGCCTGTCCAGGTCCCTCTGCGTGGCATCCCTTCCCTCCAGGGTGTCGACTGTACCACACAGCTTGGTGTTGTCGGCAAACTTGCTGAGGGTGCACTCCTTTCCAACATCCATGTCACCAACAAAGATGTTAAACAGCACTGGTCCCAGTACTGACCCCTGAGGAACGCCACTCGTAACTGGTCACCACTTGAACGTCAAGCTGTTAACCGCAACTCTTTGAGTGAGACCGTCCAGCCAATTCCTTATCCACCAAGTGCTCCATCCATCCAATCCATGTCTCTCCAATTTAGAGAGCAGGATGTTGTGCGGGACAGTGTCAAATGCTTTGCTCAAGTCTAGGTAGGTGACATCAGTTGCTCTGCCCTTATCCACTAATGCTGTAACACCGTCATAGAAGGCCACCAAATTTGTCAGACACAATTTGCCCTTAGTGAAACCATCACTTAGCTGTCACCAACCACCTTCCTATCTTCCATGTGCCTTAGCATGGTTTCCAAAAGGATCTGCTCCATGATCTTGCTGGGCACAGAGGTGAGACTGACTGGCCTGTAGTTTCTCGGGTCTTCCTTTTTTCCCTTTTTGAAAATGGGGATTATGTTTCCCATTTTCCAGTCAGTGGGAACTTCACCAGACTGCCATGACTTCTCAGATATGATGGATAGTGACTTAGCAACTTCATCTGCCAGTTCCCTCAGGACTTGTGGATGAATCTCATCAGGTCCCATGGACTTGTGCACTTTCAGGTTCCTTAGATGGTCTCGAACCTGGTCTTCTCCTGCAGTGGGTGGTTCCTCATTCTCCTGGTGTATTAAACACAGTATATCCACCTGGTCAAGAGAGGTGATTATCCCACTGTATTCAGCATTGGTGCGGCCTCACCTTGAATACTGTGTGCAGTTCTGGGCCCCGCAATTTAAAAAGGATGTGAAGGTCTTTGAATGCATCCAGAGGAGGGCAACAATGCTGGTGAAAGGGCTGGAAGGAATGTCCCGTGAGGAGGGGCTAAGGACTTTTGGTTTGTCTAGTTTGGAGAAAAGGAGGCTGAGGGGCAATCTCATTGCTCTCATCAGCTTGCTGAACAGAGGAAGTGGAGAGGCAGGTGCTGATCGCTTCTCCCTGGGATCCAGTGATAGGACGTGGGAATGGCTCAAAGCTGCACCACGGAAGGTTTAGACTGGACACGAGGAAGCATTGCTTTATCAAGAGGGTGGTCAAACCCTGGAACAGGTTTCTTAGAGAGGTCGTCGATGCCCCATGACTGTCAGTGTTTAAGAGGCATTTGGACAATGCCTTTTACAACATGCTTTATCTTTGTCAGCCTTCAATTGGTCAGGCAGTTGGACTAGATGATTGTTGTAGGTCTCTTCCAGCTGAACTAGTTCTGTTCTGTTCTGTTCTGTTCTGTTCTATTCTATTCTATTCTATTCTAAAATTGAAGTGTGAACATAATGAATGCTAAATCAGCATGTTTTTGTTTGACAAACAGGTCATAATTTTCTTTTTTATATGTGCTTGATTACAGTAACACTGTTGATGTGACTTTAGCAAATTTTCCTGAGGGGCATTTGTCTGAGTTCTATACAACATTGAAAAAATAATGCTATGTCTAATCAGTGTCACACATATTATTTGGATTACAAATTGCATAACTTGTACAATGATAAACTTACAGGAGATAGGACCACTTCTACAAGGTAGTCAAAAAGACCATTTTTTTTTTTTAATTATTATTATTTTCTAAAAGGTTGTGCATTAGCATATTGTATAGCCATGTGGGTTATCTATGTAGTGAAAAGGACGTGGAAATTTGAATAAGTTCAAGAAAAAACTTGTAAATATGAATAAGTAGCAAAACTACTTGTCACAATAAATTTAAGCTTACACTACTTAAATAAAGACTGGATTTTTATTTAAGAAAAATAGCTCAAAACTGAAAAAAAAAAAAAAAAAGATTGTGAGAACAATAGTTCGTCCTGACATTAAAATTACTGCGTTTAAAAAATGTGAATGCAGACATGAAAATGTTAAAGGAATCACATTTGGAAGTCCTCCAACAAATACTAAAGTATGTCAGCTCCAATGGATGATCCTTAACCTAATGTTTCACCCTTTTTTATAGTTTACCACAATAAACACAGAAACACTAGAAGACTCTGTAAGGAACAACCTTAAACACTTGAATAAAACACACAATGTGGAACTTTAGAATAAAAGTTCTGTGTTTCTTGAAGCTCTATACTTTCTGGCAAACAGAAGGAGTCATAACTGACTGCAGTTTCAAGCAATACAAAGAATGGACTTTTGGCGTAGGAGTCACAAAGGTAAGAGAAAGGAAAGGTCATTATTTAATTTCTGCTTAGAAAAATCTGGGGTGGCTGTTGGGTCAGGAATGTTAATTGGTGAAAAATGTACTGTTAGCTGATTATTTTGAAATATGTCAACAGGTAGGGCAAGTACTTGAGTAGTTGGAGCCCTCCAACTTACAGGATTCCAAATGAGGGGCATACATAATTTTGATTTGCAGAATCACACAAAATTCAGGTTACACATTACCTTAAAAATGCAATAGGCACAGTATCTTTCAAAGCCCAGTTTCTCACCAGAGAGGGTGATTTTGCTACATATGGCATAGCCACCCCCTTTGGGGTTTCTAGTGCCTGCAGTTGTGTAGGCTGGAGTACTTAGTATTTAGGAGTTAAAAGGGCTGCCATTTTTCTTAGCACCGTGTGAACCTCAAAGTAGAGACAGGCTACCTTGCATTTTCTCTTAATTTCCTTGTCTAGGAGCCCACAGGCCCACAGAAGTCTACCCAAAAGGGATATCTAATTTTATAAGGCACTTGACAAAAAGTGATTTTGAAAATGTGACTAGTCTCAATGCTATGTTTATAGTTAATGCTATGTTGTTCAGTCTTAATACTTTGTTAGTCAAAGCATCTTTTTATTGTGAGTGCCATGAAAGATTCTGGCTACTTTTTAAATGGATTTTTCATGTTTGGATGTTAACATATGCAGCTGTCAGGAGGCAGCATACACCGCTTTCTTAAAGAAATAACTAGGAGTTGCAGACACTTTTCTAGTGCAATCCATGCAGTCATTCCCTTGGAATACAGGATCAACCTCTTGGATAGTAATTCAATATTTGGTTTATAAAGGGATAATTTACATAAACTACAAATTTTCAGATTAGTTTGTGGGCAACCAAGGAAAACCAGCAATACACATATTGGGCATGGATTCTTCCAGAGTTTAGTGTGTTTTAGTGTTAGTCTTCTGTTTGGATCACCTGATAATGAATCACTGTGATAATGAAGTCCTTCTTTGCACTTGGTACTTCACACAGAAGCACTTGGTGAGCACTCAAAGGATGCCAATTCAAAAAAGCACCTAAAATTCATATATTTTCCTGCTCTTGGGACAAAAAGATAAGGCATATGATAAACCCATTGTACAGACCTCCTCTCTGCTTGCTCCTGGCAAAAGGATAGAACCAGAGCCATCTTCTCTTAAGATTTTCTGTGTGACAGTGGTGGACTCACGGTCGCCTTGTCCAGTTTCTATGACAGCTGAATCTAAATAAAATAATCACTTGTTAATGAGGGACAGAGCAAAAAATAAAATCCACCCAGAGGTATTTATCAGAGCACAGATGCTGCAAGTTGTATGAAAAAAGAAATTATTTAGATTGTGACCAAAATACATTCCAAAGATTAATATTAGTCATTTAATAACTCTGAAAATGTTAAAAGGAAAGAAAAAAAGAGAAAAGTGAGAATAAAACTATAAAACAAATATTTATTTTAAGGACAAAGACCATATTGCATCATCTTTGCCTCAAACTCCAGTCTAATGGTTGCCTACTTTTTGTCTATATAACATAAAGATTAAGAGGTAAGTACAACAGGTGCTATCCAAAGTATGTATGATTTTTAAAGAGAAACATTATCTTTGGCCTTATTAAGATAACTGGCTTTACTTTTTGTTTTCTAGGACTGTACTGAAATTGTCTTACTAGTGGAGGACTGGACTCCTCAGTGAATTATGCCCTGCTCTTATTACTATGCTGCCTACGCTTGCATCCATAACACCCCTTGGTGCACCACTAGGCAGATTCACATCCTTTGCAAGGAACATATATAGGATATAGTTATTTATTCAGTGGTGATATTCAGTTCTACATGAAAGGCTATGCTTCACTATAACAGAAGGTCATAAAATTAAATACTCATCTTAAATTTCTTTTAAAGGAGCCACACGGCTTTAGAGCCACTAGCACTATTTGCAGAGGTATGTCTCAAGAAGTGCCATGCTTCTCACAGACCCGACACAGGATTTTTCTCCTTTCATTCCCTTTGCCTAAAACTTGCACTTCAGTGGAGTGTTGGTTTTATCAATTTTTTTTTTCATTTTAAAATATAAACCATAGTTCTTTGACTGAAACTTCCTCACTATAGAAGGGTAAATCTATTCTCTGCATGTTTAACAACAGTGACTGAGATAAGCACCTATTGAGGTGACAGTGAGGTTCTGGAGCGTGTCCAGAGAAGAGCAACAAAGCTGGTGAGGGGTCTAGAGCACAAGTTTTATGAGGAGCAGCTCAGGGAACTGGCGCTGTTTAGCCTGGAGGAAAGGAGGCTCAGGGGAGATGTTATCACTCTCTACAACTTCCTGACAGGAGGCCGTAGCAGAGTGGGTGTTGGTCTCTTCTCCCAAGTAACAAGCGATAGGACAAGAGGAAATGGTCTCAAGTTGTGCCAGGGGAGGTTTAGGATGGATATTGGGAAAAATTTCTTTACTGAAAGGTTTATAAAGTTTGGAACAGCCTGCCCAGGGAAGTGGTTGAATCACCATCCCTGGAGGTATTTAAGAGACAGGTAGACATGGTACTTAGGGACATGGTTTAGTGGCAGTTTTGGCAGTGTTAGGTTAATGGTTGGACTCGATGGTCTTAAAGGTCCCTTTCATCCTAGATGATTCTATTATTCTATGATACGGAGTGAAAAGTGAGAGATGTGTTGAATAGCAGCTGTAGTTGCTACCACTTACCTTTGCTGCTATTTAAAAATTGCAAGTCTAACAGACTGCAGTTTCAAAGACCAAATGTTTGATGTGCCAATTCTTTTCTAACACACAGGATGTCCAAAACGATAGTTTTTTCCATTCCTGTCAGCACCCAAAATATGACAGTGGCTTTTCATACACAGTTAAATGACGGACTCAGACCTAGAGAACGTAAATGACCCACCCTTTACCGCCCCCCCCCCCCCCCCCCCAAAAAAAAAAGAAGTGGCAGTGCCTTTTTCTTTAAGTTTAGCTGCTTCAGGGGATTCTTCTGATCTATGACTTCCAGAGAAATCATTTTCTTCCAAATAAGACAACACAGTTGGGGGGGCTTCCACTGGCTCAGCCAACATATTTTCAGGCTAAAAAGAAACATAAAATCCCAAAGAACTGTTTAGAGAAAAGTCTTATCACATATTTTAAAGCACAAATCAGTAGATTACCTTCCTCAATGCACAGTAATCAGAACTACCACGTTTATGAAACAAAACAGAAATCCAGATCTTTCCCACTTAATATCTTGCCAGTATCTGTCCTTACTCTTCTGCTGGCCTTAGAAACATTAACTGTCATTGCTATCATAAAAACTGAAATTTATTAGTGGCCAATATATACACCTTCTTTCATTTGCAAGTTTTTAATTTAGTTCACCTTCTATTTCATTTTCCTCTTTACAGTACACATCTAGTTTCTGCTTATCAGCGGATGTCTCACTAATTTGGTCAAGCTCTTGAGAAAAACTCACACAATACCTTTGAACTCCATTCTCCAAAACAAGTGATGTACACCTGACAAACGCATAGAGAGGGAGAAAAACACAAGGAATGCAAAGTTATCACTGCAGGGTTAAGAGCCTAGAGCTGGCTGGTACCTACCCTTCTCCATGCTGGCTGTGCATGTGCAATAGGTGGCTATCTTGATAACTTGTTATCAGCTGCACGCAGGAATGTAAAGAGCCTAGTCCCTACTGGATTTAGAGACCTGGAGAAGTGCTGTCTCAGTCTAGTGAGGAGATTACTTCATGCAAACCTGCATTCGCAATTTAATTAAAATTTAAAAGTGATTATGTTGCCATGGAGCAGACTTAATGGGCCAAGCATCCTGGTCTTGAACCAGGTTAAGATGTGCAAAATGGCATAATAGGGCTTGGTGAAATACTTCCTGAGTTGTCAGCAAAAGGAAGAGTGATAACATCATTAGCATCATTTTTATCCCACTGGTTTTGCATCCTTATAATTGAGCAAAAGCTTCAAGATATTTCTTGTTATTAAGAAAGATACTGAAAATAGGCTCCATTTGAAGGGGAAAGGAAATATTTTCCACAGTGGGCTAGATCTGATCCCCACTATGGCTGATAAAAGTAATTTCATTTGATTTCAGTTTTATTTATTCCACTTGAGAAAGAAACAAATGCATGTTTGTTCTGCTCTTATTTCTCTTTCACCTATATATCTTGTTCTTAACATTCTGTGTAGGAATATTTCAATTAATCTTTAGAGAAAAATAAACCTTTTTATGCAGCCTGTTTATCTGAAACATAGTAAACTTACAGTGTTAATCTAGTCATGTATTACAGGGTTTTGTGTTTTAAAATCCTTAATAAATCTGGGTCTTGGCTACTTTGAGAAAGGAGGATGAACTTTTCCCTTTAAGTGCAATGCCCAGTGACTTCCCTCTTCTAATGCAGAATAACCAATACTTCAGATGAACAGTAGAAAATAATTCACACAATTCAGAATGTGCTCAATTGTGCAGTCTATAAAGCATTCCTGATGTTCATTTCTCACTAGGAAGATGAATAAAGCAACAGTAGGACAAAGATTTAAATGCTTCATTTTGAGAAATGATTTTAAAAAGCTATAAAATGGAAAGAAACGCCTGCATAGTATTAGTATTTAGTAATTAGTATTAAATAACTAATTAGTATTAAATTAGTATTAAATATTAATTGTCTAATTAGTGTTAATCCCAAATCTAAGTCTCTGCCCCAGAAAACAATGGGAAAATAGAGATACTTATTGAAGGTAGTAGAAAAACAACCCAAACCTCACACTATACTCATAAGAATGTAAACTTGATAGATAATAGATAGATAATGGTGATTACCATTTTTAATTTAGTGAAATGATTGGAAAAAAACAACCTAAGCAAATCACTTGAAATAATCCCAGCCAGTTTAGAAATGAAGATGTACCTGTGGAATAAAGAAGTAGTATCTAATAACCACACGTATAGATCAATGATCAACATCAGCCAATGGCATTGAAAGGATGTATCTAGAAAAAGAATGGTAGGGTGGATATTTTCTACTTGTCCACATGTTCTCCCTGTGCACAGAGGCAATGGGCAAATGGATTAGGAGATTACAGGTGGGCATTTTAGTATCTTTTCCTGCCTCATAGAAAATAAAGCAACATGTCACTGCATGTGGACTGCCCACAACAGTCTTCCTTACAGAGCTATATTAGTATATTTGTATATATAGAGAGAGCAGTACTTGCATAGCTGCTCAGAAGTCTGTGAAGCTCTGAGAAGCACTAAGTCCCTTTGCTTTCCCATCTGCAGCTCCTAATGAATAGAAGGACACTACAGAGAGGACAGACACTTACAATCTAGCTCCTGCAGGGGAGTGAACTCAGAACTACCTAAAACCAGAGTTATAAAAGGTTATTCCTGCCTCTGTGCATAAAATCAGATCTAGTGTATTCTCCTGCGATCCTGCCCATTTCAAAATTTTCCCCCAGAAGAGAATACTTCTTGGGAAACTAACAGATATTGTTTTCTCCAGATTTTCTGTCCTCTTGTGAGAATGAAAAGACTTTCTGTGTCACCTAGACCATCTCCTTGTAGTTTATACCTCTTCTTTGACAGTTCTTAGCACCCATACATGCACCCCAATTCAGA
This sequence comes from Pluvialis apricaria, assembly GCA_017639485.1. Lineage (NCBI taxonomy): Eukaryota > Metazoa > Chordata > Aves > Charadriiformes > Charadriidae > Pluvialis > Pluvialis apricaria. Next base: position 59,330,345 of record CM030008.1, read on the forward strand.
CACTGAGGACTTTCCTCCCTCAGAAAAGGTCCAGAATTCACAGAAAGCCCCCAGTAACAGGAGAGAGGTCTGATGTGGATGCAGCAAAAGCTGCGATCTTAATCACTTCCTTTGAGGTGATAATAGAAAGAGATAGTCCATAGTTCAATCTGCATCCTCTGTTTCTTCAATACATGCTGGGGGTTTTTATGTACACCTTCTATCAACACTTCTTTTAGCATTCCTTAACTTGGAACACAATGGCTTCCATATTTTCTGGGAGACAACTGTGCAGCCTAAGAACTACGTGCTTAGGCTGTACACATGATTTTCAAGGAACACAGTAGGCACCGCATTGCCTGGTCTGTTAGGAAATGGAAAAGGTATCACTGAAGGATTCACACTGTTGAGGACAAGCCTTCATTCTGGGCCTCTGTAAGAGCCCAGAAGGTCTTCCCAGGCTCTCTGGTCTCTAATCTCTGCCTTTTGTGTTCAGGATGATGTTCAGACTGTAAGAATGGAATTTCTTGAATGTAACTTCTGCCACCGCAGGCACAACAGCAAGATAAAGCTTGTGTAAATGTGATTTAGGAATCATTGCCATGGGAAAGAGGAGCTTCACTGTAACTTTTTCCATGATGGACTTCATTCTCTTGCACTAATGATAGATTTTCTTTGGTATTCTGTCCACTCTATGTCCAGCCACAGGGGACTTAAAAAGAGATAGAGAAAAAATGGACCCCAACCCATGTCACTGAGTCAATAACACAGGCTGCATAGGGACATGGAAGAAATTTTAGTTGGGAGGAACCTCTTGAGGTCATGCAAGTAGACCACTCACGTAAGTAGATCAGCTCAGCCATGACTTTGTCTAACCAAATCTTGAAAACTTCTAAGGACAGAGATTTGATATCCTCTTTGGGTGAACTGTTCCAGTGCTGCACTATTATCCTATTGAAGAGCGTTTTCCTGGAATCTAGTTTGAACCTCCCCAGCTACAACTTACAACTTTTGTTGTCTGTCACTACTGAGACAAGTCTGGTTCCATGCTCGTTTGAGTTAGTATGTATGTCAGTGTGTGTGTCACTTCTGTAAAGACCACAGATTAAACAATGAGGGACTAGGTTATTGAAAGATAAAATCTGTTACTGGATTTTATATTCATCTCTGAATTAAGAAACAAGGACAAAGGTTGATTGCCTTATGTGACTGGACTTGTGGATGAGGAGAAAGCAGTGGATGTCAACCACCTTGACTTTGGCAAGGTTTTAACACCGTCTCCCATTATATTCTTGCACCCAAGTTACAGTCTGGATTGGAGATCAACAAGATAGATAGGTAAAAAAATAGTTGGATGACTGAACTCAGGGCATAGTGTTTTATGGGACATACTCAGGGTCCATCCTGGGATCTGTTCTGTTTAACATCTTTGCCAATGACCTGAGGAGGCAGCAGAGTGCTTGCTTGCTCATAAAGTTTGCAGATAATCCCAAAGTGGGAGTTGGAGGTGCATCAACTAATATGTTCAAGTGCAGGACTGCCATCCAGAGGCACCTGGACAGGCTGGAAGAATATGCCAACACAAACCTTATCAAACTCAGCAAGGACAAATGCAAAGGAAGAGTAGGAAGAGTATCACCAGCAGGTCGAGGGAGATGAACGTTCTGTATTAAGGAATGGTGAGACCCTCATCTTGAGTACTGTGTCCAGGTCTGGGCTCACCAGACATGTTGGACCAAGTCCCTCAAAGGACCATGTAGATCATTAAGGAACTAGGGTCTTTGACCTATGAGAGGAAAATAAGAGAGCAAGGACTGCCCCATGAAAAGGCTCAGAGCAAGCTTATCAATGTGTACAAAATCCCGATAGGAGGCAGTAAAGAAGGCAGAGACAGATCGTTCTCAGTGGTACCCAGTGAAGGGAAGAGACAATGGACACAAATTAAAATACAAGAAATTCCAGTTCTACATCAGAAAAAAACTACACTGGAACACAGAGGCAGTGGAGTCTCCATCCTTGAAGAAATCCAAAACCCACTGACACTGAGTGACCTGCTGTAGTTGACCCTGCTTTGAGAAGGGAGTTGTACAGGACAATCTTCACAGGTCCCTTTCAAACTCAGCTAATCTGTGATTCTGTGAAAAACAAGGCAGGCCAAAAAGAGTTTGATGAACTATATGTAAAAGGCATAAAAATTAATAATAAATCTCTTTTCAAACACATCAGGAGCAGGAAGCCAGGTTAATACACAATTAAGTTGTAAAAAGAGTGCTCAGAGAATTTTAAGACATAGCAGGAAAAAAAAAAGTTTTTTGCATTCATGTTGACCATGGAAGAATTCAAATTCCTGCAAAAGAATATTCTTGGGAAACTCAGCAGAGGATATGTCTAAAAGTGAAGTCTTTGTAAGTACAGGATAGGAAACACACTGACTAAGTTAATGGCAACAAATCATCACAACCAAACAGTGTTCACCCACGAGTTTTGAAGGCTTCAACAATGAAAGAGCTGAAGTATGTGCTCTAACAGGGAAATGTAAGCACACCTTCTGTAAAGTAATTTCTCACATACCTACTGGTTTTCTCTAAAGGAATCAATGAGAACTTGGATAAAAGAAGAATGCTCGATCTAAGCTGCATAGAAAACTTCATTGTGAGGAATGGACTGGAACATTTCAGCCTGGCACAAAAAAGGAGGGGGAACACGTTGTAATAGGAATCTCTAAAATCACAAATGTTATGGTGAGTAAGGAACAACTGTTTACTCTGTCTTCCAGTAGAGTAACCACCAATTGACAGCTGCAGTTGGCATGTTCAGAAGGGCAAGCAAAAGATGAAAGTCCTTCACAAAACATGTCATTAGATAGGCGAAGTAACTCTGCAGCAGGAGTCCGAGGATGGTAAAATTCCCATGGGTTAAAAAAAAAAAAAAACAAAGCAAGAAATTAAAGGGCAAAAAACTCAGCTGAGATCCACTAAACACAAACAGATACACTCCTGGCTCAAGCATTTCCGGAGATGGAAATTGTTGCAGAGTGAAAGACTGTTCCTGGTAATTGTCATATTTATGTTCCTGATCTATTATTATACTTTTTCCAAAGCACTGGTTGCTGATTGTTGTCAAATAAACCAGATTTTTTATCTGGTGCAGTGCAGCCATTCTTATGGATGGGTGCATGTTGTTCTCACAGGTGCCTTTGGAAGTTGCTGCATATGCAAAACTAGTGACAAGATCCAGACCTCGCTATTTAAAAAAGTGATATTAAACCAGAAATGTAAAGCATTTGCTTTATAAAAAACAAATAAATATACAAAACAAATAAATATACCCTTACAGGAAGATGAGAAGGTGCGAGGACTTCTTGCATCTCAGAAATATCTTCATGTTCTTGAATGCTGCCATTGCCACTGGTGTCCCCTGAAACCTGTGCAAAACCCAATCATGATAGCAAGTTCATACAAGTCATGAAAAAAAAGTATGATCTCCAAGGAACTGGCTACTTCAATACAGAAAACTTTTTTCAGTTGGTGAAGCCTCAGTGTCATTATGATGTTAACTTATTTCAGTATTTACAACATTTCATGAAAATGACCCATCAGAAAAATAAAAGCCATGGTTCCTTTTCTCGAAGGTGTTATAGACAAAAGAAAATGATTTTTTTTGAAAAATCAGTTTTAGGGGCTGTGTATTCAAAAAAAGAGATTCCCACACAGAGACAGTTTTAAGTATGATACTAGGTTCCCAAGAAGAAATACTACATTTAGTCTTACGAAGAATGTCTAACAGCAAATGACTTTGAAATCTCTGAAGCACTGAGGACAGATAAAGAAGTGTTTATAAGAATACTTACATAAGGATCATCATCTTCACAATGATCTTCAGTAGCCCTTGGGTCAGATTTGATTGTCAGATGTTGAATTGAGCCCTACATGGAACAACAAAAACAGTTCAAGGAAGTAATATTTAAAGTATCATGTGTGAAGTGGGGGTGTGGATGGGTGGGAATTAGACAAATGAACAAAAAAACCCAGACTTTCTTCTGATTTGCTTGGAAAATGATCTGAAGCATAAAATTTTATGATAATAAGCCTAGTTTAAAAATGTAAATATGTTCTTACTTTTTCCTTTTGCAAAATGTAGAAAAACCTGAAGCTGCCAGAATACGACTACCATGTCCCAATGACAATACAATTGCTACACTGTATTGTTAGTGACCCGACTGAAGGATCTAGCTCTAGATTATGACCTAGAGTCTGTAAAGCATTGTCTGCTTTTTCTAGTTAAGTACATTGCAGCTCCAAAAATGGCATGTGAAAACCCCTAAAAATTGAAGCAAAGGATGGGATGGAAATACCAGTAAGTGAAGTGGGTCAGGGAGAAACCAGATTAAAACTTTTCAAAGCAGAAAGAAAGGAGATGGATTTTCTGATAATAAATGTTTCCTTTTTCAGGGTTACACATTATATTTCTCAGTCAGACGTGCTGAAGGAGCAGCAATAATTTTATTTTAAAAATTTAAGTCTTGTTTCTTAGATTACAAAGACTCAGAGTGTTATAAGAAACACGTGGGGGACCTTCCCCTTGTTACAAGGTCTTACAGAGTTAGGCATGATGCACATGTAGGACAAAAAGATGGGTATTCAAATCAAGAGCCACCTTACCTAACACACATGACCTGCCTTTTCGTGTTCTGCTGACTACATTTTGTTTCTCTGCTCAAGTATTTTCCGTAGAAAAGAGCCAGAAGAAGCTGACAGATTTAGTCTTTATCTCTAAACAGACACAGAATACTTCTTAGTCCAGTGACTTCTCTTCAAGGAGCTAGAACATTTACACCATGCAACAATATGTTGGTTGTGCTCTGCCTGCTGAGTACTACCACAGACACACAGCAGATCTGCTCACTCAGGGGTATAGAAAGCCTGAGTCTTGGTAAAGAAAACTGCAACAATTGTTGAGATAAATAGTATGCTTTGCTGATACTTAATGCCACCAAAAAATGCAAACACCAGAAGAGGAGTAGCTACCGTTTGTACAGACTATATCTGACTTTCCTCTCACTCTTTCCTCTCTGCAGTAGTCCTCTCTCCCTGTCCTAGAAGCATTGGGGAATTATAAGTCAGGAAGTACTTTTGAAGCAGTATTTCTGGTGGCTTCTAGAATATTTCAGAAAGGAACAAAATCTGAGATTCTGTCTATAATGATCCTCTAATTTCTGTACCTTCAAAGACCATGAAACTCATGTAGTTGGTGCCTCCTGAGTTTGCAGCCAATCTGAGATAATGGCTCAGTGAACTGAACAATCATGTTTCTCTCAAAACTTAATAATGGGCAACTCAGATATTGAACCATGTCAGACTAACTGAACAGTTTGCTGAAAAATTATACATGAAAGGAGGCACAACCAGACACTTAAGCAGTCTCTTGGAAGTGATGCTTTGTTTTCACAGTGAGGGAACTGCATTTGGAGAACACATTTTTCTCCTCTTGCCCTAATCTGTGGCCCTGGATGGTGAAGGAAGCAAAATGGAGAGTCCTAATGTTTCCCAAGTGTTGCTGCTAGCCAATTACTCCAACAAGGAAAGCCATGGCCAAGTCTGCCATGGTAGGGACGGTAGGTACGAGGTATTGTTGTCCGCCTCTGAGTCTTGTGCCTGCTGCTGCCTTCCCTGTTAAAGCTGGTTTGCAGAATCTGGCATCATCACTGATTCAACTATATTTGGTTGTTGTCTGGTTTCTATTTTTCTTTACACGCACCAGGGCTAGAATTTCCTTTTGTTTGCATGAAATCTGATGATAGTTACGTCCTTTTGCGTCTGGAAACCAGAGCCTTAGACACACAAATTCCCATCAGCCAGAGCAAACCAGAAACTGACATCCATTCAGAGTAATTTGCACAGTCTGCTGTGAATTGTTTCTATTTTGGGCAATCGATGTAAACAGTTCTTGTCATACAAAGACAGTTTGGGGAGGAATCAACCGTTTAGTTTTCCTACCCAAAAGCAATTGTGACATATGATGCATGAAGAAATAAAGGCACAAGACCTAGAGTACACATCACAATTAATGGTACTGAAGCAGTCACAATATTGGCTGAAATGTATGTACTTGATTTAGCATACAGAACAGCCTATTTCAGTGCAAATGCCTTAAAGTGTAACCCACCATGCATTCCTATCACCATATTTACGGATTTATTGGTGATAATCTTAGCAACTGATCATCACATATGTGTTTTCTGGGTGGCATACCACAGTGGTCTCATTTTCTTGAATGTTTCTCATTCCTACTTACTAATCAGGTATCCCCAATACTCGTCATCCCATCTGTCTAAGAAAGTTAGTGCTAGCAGGCAGTTTTTGTACATATCCTGGTCCTCCACTTATTTGCTGCAATATATTCCTGTAATTCTAGGTGCTTAGACTAGTCAGATAAATGATAAAAGTACATTATCCTTGTTGCTTACCAGAGGGAGCTCACAACCTGCTGGTACACCTGAGCTTTGGAAAGATTTTTTTTTCTCTAAAGCAAAGGGTCCATCCAGTTTTGTGCTGCTGCTTTACTAATTTAGGGAAGGAGATATTAATCTCACAAAATACTGTACAAATTTTGAAGTACAAGGGAGGTATAAAAAGAAGACAGAAAAAGTGTGTCATTTCCCTTTCAGTCTGACAATGAGTCTCATGAATATTGGCAACTTTCACATTTCCATTTGGAACCTCAATGGCTGAGAATTCCAGTTGGCATGCAGCAGGAAGGATGCCTGCACTCATGCTAAGAAGGCTTGGGAGCGTTGTAGTAGAGGTTTTGGTCCATTCTATTTGTCTAAAGCACGTGATAACCTTCAAGTTAAAGAAATGGATAATCTGCGCTTTATAAAAAGGCCATATACAGTTATGTGATATATCTACTTTGAAATTCCTAGTATTCAAACTGACATTGAGCTTAATATGGGGACCATTAATAAACTTCTGAGGTGCTAGGAAAATTTGCATTTTAAGCCAGAGCTTATATATCTGCACTGCCTGGACCCTAGCCAGGCATGGAAAACACAAGCTATATAACTTGTAACCTCTTTTAGGGTATAACCATTGTAAGCAGACTTTCTTGGGTAGGGAGTACATGCATAAAACACTGAGGCATGTGAATTTATCAGACAGTACTTACTGTGAACTTTTCCAGTCCTGTGGCTCCTGCATTACCAACAAATATCCCAGAGCCAGATTCAAATACCAAGGCTTGAGCTGACCTTTGAAACTGAACTTTTTGATATTCTTCACAGTCCATGAACAAAGCAACATCATTTCCCTGAACAGTCACTGTAAACCTATTCCACCTGTTAGTCATCACTGGCACTTTAAATGAAGCAGCCTCTCGGGAGATATGGGAACCAGGCTCTGTGTAGTACACAATTATTCTCTGGGTGCTGTCATCAACTGGCGAAAGTCTCATTCCCAGGTAAATAGTTTTCTGGAAGGCATCTGTTATTGCAAATAGCACTCCTCCACGATCACTGTTTGGTTTCACTGTAACTGCAATAGCGAAATTTCTATAGAAAGGTAATGGTATTATAGCACTTGTCAATCGACCGATGTTAGCATCTGGACCAAAGCTGTAAGCTGGAAACCCTCCATGGCCGGTGACAAAGTAGACGGAAGGAGGAAGAGGAACTCCTATTAACTCCGTAAGGTCAAGATGTCCTTTTGAGCCTCGTTCTGTAAAGTGTGTGAGAAAAACACAGGTGCACAGCCCATTTAATTAAAATGACTTAAGAAAGGCCATAAAAACTGTAACGCAGTGTTATAACAGCAGTAACATACTTCTAATACTTTAGACCCCAGTTCAGTTAGCGCTTAAACACATCTAGTTAACTACACCTTCGACTACTTGAGGTTACTCATTAATAAAGAAAGGTGCATGTAAACATTTGGTGAAGTTGAGTAGTAACAAATAGTTTCTGCAACATTATTTTACTTCAGCTGTCCATAAACTAGTAAGAAAAGTGCTGAATGAGCTTGCAGAGTGGATTCAGTGAATACTGAGCTACCTTTTGTTCTCTCAAATAAACTGTCATCCTTTATCCTCACAAAGTAAGAAGACAGCGAGAGTTCTCTACAAAAAGCATGACACAGCTTCACAAATACAGGATAAAAATTACAGTGGATTTGCTTTAGCCCTTGCATTTACCTGCTTCTACAACAGAGTTTAGGTTATATTTATGCCCTTATTCAGTTTTATCTCCTTAGTTGCACTATGTACTTAACAAATACTATTCAGCAATCAAAATTCAGTTTTGAAATTAGAGTATTTTTGATTTGACAAACACACAAAATTAAGCATCTCTGCCAAACATGCCCAGAGAGATAACTCCTTCCTGGCAATAAAGAAGCAATGACAACAGCTAAGTATCTACACCCAATTTTAACTAGAGCCTTGGGAAGGCATACTCTAGCAGCACACCAGAAACAGAACTTCTACCATTTTTCTCCTTCTAAGAAGTAAACCCAAGCAAAACGATATATCATTTTTGATCATAATGAATGATTCAGATCTGAAGCTCCACTCAAATCTAAAGCTTTTCCTCCCTTTGCAATCTCATCTAACCTTACGTTAAGTTTCTCATTTTATCTAGAAGTCTCAATTCTTCTTACTGGTGTACATTTCCTCCCTTTTGAGAGTATTTATGTTATGCAGAAGCAAACAAAATACTAGGGTATGTCTTAATGTAACTACATCGTGTAAAACTATAATAACTCATAAACTGTAGTTCATGACTAACTGATGGCTTTCTCAGCAGACATGAAAAAAAGATCTCCATGATCCAAGAAAGTAAGATTTTAAAATCAATTTCTTGATCAAATGCATCCTAGTCTCCCTCTAAATTCTTCTTTGCTGAAAATCTTCAGATCCTGGGTAAAAGAGAGGATGTATGTGGAACCACTGTTTTACAGTTCCTTTCGTTATCTACCTCACACACCAGTCTACCCTGGTTCTCAGATTAACTCCATCAGATAAAAAAAGTAGTGTGGAAAAGAGATGTCTTGTGATAGAACAGTACAGATGAGGCAAACAGTCCTGAAACCTCACTAAGAACAGATTGAATTTGTGTCTCATACTTCACTCTTCCCCCTTCTACCACAGCAGGTGTAAATAACATGTCTGGAAGAGTGTCTGTGGTGGTGAGGTACTTCATTGCACCTACACAGGGCATCCCCTTTGCATCCACTAGGGCTTCCACTGCTACTATTCCCAAAGCCTTTCCTTGTGATGACATCTCTGCATCAGGGAAGTTCCTTAAGATGATGTCCCCAGACAGCATTAAGCAAAGTTATCTTGCTCAACGATCACTTAATTTTCAACATAACATGGGAAGAACTGATGCCACCTATGGTAGTCTACCACTGCAGATATTTACAGGGGACAGGAGTTAAAACCAGCCCTTCTTCTTGTAAGTACCTTAGGGACAACAGATATGAGTCAGTCCCCAGATCTGGTTTTGAACAAGTACTTACAGAAGCTGAAAACAAGCTCCCAGTCTGCCCAAAGATAAGCAGTGATGAGACACATGGAGCTGGCTCCTCAATAACCAAGTCATGCCCAGATTCTGATGCATTTCACCCTGAGATAACCTGCATTTTACCAGCAGCCCGTACACTCCAGTTATGGGATGAGCTGAAGTTTTCTGGTTGCATATAAAAACCACAGGACGTACACATGTAACTAAAAACAATTTTTGCTTCAGAACTTGTTAACACCTGATTTCCTAGGATCTGTCCCCTGCATCATTATTTTCGTTTCAGCTCAGTACATCCTGCCAGACTGGAATACCTCAAGTTCTTCCTCATGTGCATAGGATCTATTTCTGCCTCTAATACCTGTAGCACTCCTACATCCCTCCACTGGCCCAGTATATGCTAAAGGATGGTTCCAAGCTGCTTCTGTTTATATTGGCTGGCTAGTTCAGGTATGACAATTGGCCATCAAGACAGAGAAATTGGATAATTAACCTCAAAGCTCTCACCATAGCTTTTTCTCATTAAGATACTGCTGTGCCACTCCCCCATCATGAGGCTGGGAATTTCAAGAATATAATAGGATGGGTGCCCATTGAGTCCTCTGTTACAGGGCAAATAATGGGATGAAATTAAGCTTGAGAAATGGAGAAAATGCCCTTAATATGAGGAAAATCGTACTGACAATGCTGTCTCTTTGCCTACAACCTAATCCCTCAAGGGAGACAGTGACCTTCCCCCAGGCTAGAGATTTGAAACAAAAATGTATGAAACAATTAAAAATTACTCGAGAGAATAATTTCAAAGTTATTGGTTATAAGATGACTTTTAATCTTTGTTCCATGATTTATAAGCATTCCAAAGTCCTTCATAATGTATATATTTGTGCAGTGTGTATTCATGAAGTATCTTTCCATTTTTAAACTTATTTAGTTACCATAATGGTAATAGCTGTATACACCGAATAAATCCAAATGGAATAGAAATGGAAAAGGCATGACAATCCATCTGAATACTGCAAACAAAGTGAACTGAAAAACTTTGCTTAAAATACCTGACTAAAATCAGTCAAAATAAGTGAATCTTGTACTTTGCTCTGAAACCTGGCAAGCTGGTTCTGACAAAGAGATAGAGAGAGGTTCTTCAGCTGAAATATACTTCTGTTATCCATTATTCATATGCAGTACCATCCAGGGCTATGTGTTGCAAAGTAGTTTCCACTGTCCTAGTTGCTTTGCAAAGAAATGGTAAAATGTTGTCCCTGTGCCAAAGATGTTATAGTCCCTTTGAAATAAATTCTCATCTGCCATCTTCTCTATACTTTAGTTTCGCACTCACTCGCTAAGGGAACTCATTAATGGGAAAAAATCTGATATGCTCAATACAGAAACAATTTCCCTTACATATTTTTAGAACGTACAGAAGCTATGTTTAGAAACAGTAAAACTAACTCCTTATCCAGAAACAATTTCCCCTAGACACTTTTAAGTGCTTTGGCTGACAGGTTTTGACCCTTCGTAATAGTTTGAAAAGTGGACACATTTTTTTTTCTGCCCAAAGCTAATGATTGTGAATCTAATATTGAGTCATGTTTTATATTCATGCATACATATATATAAAGGAACCACAACTACAAATAAAATGTGTAAGTCATTACTCAAGAGTAAAAAGGTAAGGAAAATAGTAACCTTGAAGAATATAGGATCTGTATGCAGATACCAAATCTATTTCCAAAGAGCCATGGGAAAAGTGACCTAGAGAGCAGATGGTGAATATCTAAGGGGGCCGGCAATGAGCTTATCAGACTGGGATAGCAGGATATATCCCAGAAGTTAATCTAATGAATAGAACTGTAATTTCCCACTTCCCATTCTCAAAGGAAGTTTGGCAAATGCAAAAAAGCCTGTTATTTCTCCCCACACAGCATGTGGAGCTGCAGTCTAGCTGCAGTTTTCTAGTCACATACCAAACAGTAACATACAGAGGCCCAAAGAATTGCTCTTTTTAGCATAGGCTATGAGACAAATGAAACTTATTTGCAAAAGGTGGCAGTAAAAGACAGTAAAGAAGAATCAGAATTTTCATTTGAGTAAAACAAGTCAGAAGGCTCAGCAAACATCTGAACTTCAGTGAGACTGGGGTAGAAACTTGCAAATATCCACCACAGAAAAGCAAAACAAGAAGCTTCTAGCCAAATTCTGGATTTACAGCTTGTCCCCGACACTTAATGGACTTATCAGGACCTACAGTTAAGAGCAGAATATGGACTTACATCCACAGGTTTTGTTCTCATTCAATTATCTCTGATAAATTCATGTCCACCTGCTGCAGTTATGTTAGAATAAAAATGCCCTCTTATTCCCTTAAATCAAAAGGTAAACGCTATGTTATTATAAGTACCTTTAAGTGCACTCTGTTGCACCAGTATAATTTTGTTTCAAACATGTATTGCTAATAAGCCACTGGATATTAGGGAGCATCCAGAATTCATCCTGTTTATGTCCATGTTTCCTAGACCTGGAGCACTGGAAGATGTGGTAAAGTAGCAGCTTTAATATAAGCAATATTTTGCCTCAAAAAAGAAAGCAGTAGAATACCATAAATTGGGATGGTATTTTTATAATTCCAGAGTTATGAGCTGTTACCATTTGTTACTCTATGTTGTATTTGGAATTGTTACAGAATTTGCAGGTAGCTGGAGATTCCCTGTGATTAGCTCCAGGGACCAGTTGAGAAGTATCAGTATTGTAAAAATTGTCCTGTAAATCAATATATGGATTGTTTCAAGACTGTGGGTGACAAAAGTAGATTTTTTTTTCTGCTTTTAGTTATATTTTTGCATGTAATTACCTCACTGCTTCACTACTGAAAATAGCGTAACTGTAAAAACAACAAACCACCATTTTGGCATCAGAAGATACCCGGTTTCCCTATTGTTTCTTTAGCACAGCAATCATTAACAGTGGAAGATCATGAAGCTCAAAATGGACTGCAAAAAAAAATGCAAAGCTCTTTAGAAACAGGCAGGAGGAAAAGGGTTTACTCATTAGACAGAAAAGGAGACCAGAAAGAAACATGATATTGACAGTAGAAGGGCAGCAATTGGAGAAGTTCCTAAAATCTGAGTTACCGGTATAGAAATGGCATTAATGGGGCTCATTGTGAAACTGCAGCTGTGAAGTGACAGATATTGTGACTTAAGCTTTGGTGCTCATCTGACCCCAAATGGTGCTACTTTTCTCCAGATCACTGTCAGGTATGTGTAGCACAAGAGAAACACACCTCACCTTCACCCTACATGAACTAGGCAGGGTGGAACTGCAAACCTATGGGATCCAAAATACTTTTCCACTGATCACAAGGGATGAAGTACAGAGGAAACAAAACCACCTACCTGCTTGGAGGTCTATTACATTTGCTCTAATTGTTAAAGCACACAATCAATATTTATATCTCATAAATGGGAATGGAGGGAGAGGCAGAGAAAGGCCCAGATTCATACAATTTAGCTTACTATACCTAACTGTAACTTTTAGGTTAGGAGCCTTCTTTCAGATGCATTAGTTGTTTTTACAGAAAGAGTGTAGAGAGTAACCAGTGACAGCAAAATGCAATTTGCTCCAATGTAACAGCCTCTGGAGGCATGTCACTCTCTCATAATCCAGACGCACAGATTTGTCTCTTTCTCTTAAAGGAACTGGACCTGAGTTCAAGTACATGGATGCAGACAAAGGACACATCCAAAGGTCAGGCTGTATCAGTACGATATAACTGAGAGCAGTAGCAAAGATCCCTGAATCCCTGAAAGAACACAGATGCAGAAAAAATGCCTGGTCAGTTTATGTCGGACACAGAACCTAATGGGATCTACAGTTTCTGGAACTCAGAAGACTGCTCTCTGGACTGTGCATGTGCATGACCTCATACTGGCTACTTCCTCCTCATGCTTTTCCATGTAGAGCAGGGTAGTCCCAATGCTGGGCCTGATTTAAAACCATTGGTCAGGCCTCATCAGACCAATGTCAGTCCACTGAAATTAGTGGAAAGACTCCTTGTGAACCTAGCAGGCTTTGCATCAGACAGTGTCTTTATCAATGGATCCATGTACTTGTCTACCCATTTTAACAAGTGCAGGTGAAGTGACATATTATATATTATGTATGCCTTGTTATAAGTGTATGAAACTCCATTACCCAGACTGATTTACTTGCTTTTTTTTTAAAATGCTATCAGGAAAGTAAATGTTTATATTAAAAGCTATTTTAGAAATATGACTACAATCTGGACCTTCCTTACAAATAGTAATTATAAACCTGAGATCTTTGGACACCTGGAGTAGAGTATTTGTATTTCCTGTTGTCTAACAGAGCTCATATAAAACATGGAATACCCACAGCCCCTGTTTCTGGCTAATACACTGCACTTCCACACAACCTAACTTCTAAGGTGGTATAATGTATACTAGCATACAGGCTTTAAGAAACCTACTACAACAGAGTCAAAGGCTACAGGGTTACTGATAAGTTTGTCAGTGTACTTTTGTCCTTGGTTTCACCACTAGAAAATACATCAGAAGCAGAGTTGAAAGGCAAGGGTGTCATCCTTGACATAGACAGAATTACCCATCTTGGCCCCATTTTAAAACATACAGTTCCAAAGGCCCAAGTCTGAAAACAAAGAAAAGAAATTGATGTCAAGTCCTTTGAACAAAAGAAAATGATTAGCACTGTGTGGTGAGACCAACCCGTGTTGTACTACCACAAAATAAACACGCTGCTGTTCTCTTCCATGCTCTAAGATGCTTGAGCTGGACTATCTCAACTGCATGAATGCAAAGACTGAAACTGCACATAAAAGACTCTCATATTTGGCCCCAACCACTTAATTTTTAGCAGTAATATTTGTTCAGCTGATATTTTAAGGGTTGTCACATTTATTTTATCCACCATGTTTTTAGCTAGAAATGCCTTTTAAAACAATTATTCATGTACATCAGCTGCCACATTTGGCCAAATTCTGCTCTAAGTTAATGAACCTTACCAGATACATAAAAGAGTCAGCTGCTCAAGCATGGCCGCTGTTTTTATCTCAGTCAAGGGAGGGCTTGGATGGCTCCAGAGGTCTGGGGAGGGGAGTGGGTGGGTTTTGGCTTTTGAATGAAATTATTACTTTCCCTTTCTTTTTAATTTTTAACTTAAGTTCAACTAGTATTTCCCCCATTCCTCTTCAGACACTCTTTATCAGAGCTGCTGTCCATAATCCTGTCCCATGCTTGTAAAAGCCCGTTTGCTCCATGGTGGTTGGCTTTCCATGCTGTGAAAGAACACCTCGTGTCACTGCTGTTCACTGCTGCACAAGCCTTGCTGGCAGCTCCTTTTCATGTTCTTTTAAGGCAATGGGATAAAAGCAATATTCTACAAAGGCTTTCAAAATAAGTCAAGGCTGAGAGCAGCCAATGTCAGGCACTTCTGTGTCTGCAAACTTGAGCCGAGCTGACTTTGCTTCTCTGTCCTCTTCCAGTCCAAATAATCATAAACCTAGGTTGTAAGCTCCCCTTTCAGCAAGGTAAATAAAAATAAACCATTTCTGTCTCAATGGTGCAGTGCACAGCCTATGTTGTCTCTACTCTGTACTCAAAGAAATGCTGCAACTGTAATAGAGCGTTATTTTATACTGGATGCAGTTACAAGGTGCAGTAGGGAAATTTCTTCTTCTCTGCTGCCAAAGTGTATGTATTTTGCAGTTAAGAACAAATATTTATAGCAGTAACATAAAGCAGAGAAGGACTTCCACATCTGACAAAATAAGAGTTAATCAAGAACCGCAAAGGGAAAAATAAAGGAAATATTTTAACACAGTCCCAGATGTGCTGCATGAAATAGAAGAGGCTAGTGTCATTGTTCTCTCAGGAAAAACAGCATTTGCTCTGCTTACCTAGCTTGAACACATTTCCAGCTGCTATTGGTACACTGTTGCAAATCATGCATAGAATATATTGGTATTAAAGGCTGAAGCATTTTCTTCCAGATGCCTAAGGAAACCTCAGAAGCTCTTTTTAGTGGTGTTGCACGCCCCAAAGTAAGGCTGCAGTCAGTAGAAGCTGCGATACTTAATGACACGCTGCATCAGGCCTGACATTCTTTTGTGCAAATGCTTTCTGCCAGCTCCTGCTTATACGTCATTATCATTCTGCCCTCTACTGGACAAAAATGTATGTAGTTCATGTACCTAAATACAGTTAATTAAATATGCATCTATATTGCACACATATATATTGCACAGAATCACAGAATGGTCAGGGTTGGAAGGGACCTCTGGAGATCATCTAGTCCAACCCCCCTGCCAGAGCACGGTCACCTACAGCATGTTCCACAGGACAGCATCCAGGCAGGTTTTGAATGTCTCAGTGTGGGAGACTCCACAACCTCTCTGGGCAGCCTGTTCCACTGCTCTGCCACCCTCAAAGTGAAGTTCCTCCTCGTGTTAAGATGGAATTTCCTATGCTCATGTTTGTGCCCGTTACCTCTTGTTCTATCACTGGGCAACAAAATAGTTTTCCTTTCTTTTCCATCTTATCTTGTTTGAGAAATTTTATTTCATTACAGTGCTTTCAAGCTAGTCAACCAAAAAAATTTTCTTCCACGCAAGCCATTTTTTCAGTTTTTTCTGATCTAATACTGTACTATTTTCTTATTCTTTTGTTAGCTGCTTGCCTAGAAAATCTTCCATATACATTTTTGTGCACAAGGATTTTTGTATCTAAAACAAAGGCCTTTTAATGTGTACTTCTACTCAACAAACATTTAATGACAAAAATCTGTGTTTAAAACACATCCATTTCTTTGAGCCACAGAAGAATAGAACATCAAATATAGCATAAATGTTAAATAGTTATTGCCCTTCTCTCCTCAGAAACAGATGAGAAGCAAAAGTTGGAAATATTTAGCAGTTCAACTACAGTGGTGTGGCAAACCTAACTGAGCTGTTAACCAGAAACTCAACAGACTGAAAACCATCCATTGTCTGCTGCATGATCTAGGGCAACCTTATGGCCTAGGCTATACTTAAGGTCAATAGTCACAGTGACCCACCCAATTTTATAATAATGAAGAACCGTATGTGCATATGTGTAGGCATATATGTGACTGTAAAGAAAAGGAAAGAACTTACGGACTTGGTATATCCGCAAAGGATTAGCACAAGAAAAGGGAATCATCTTTGAAGGGGTATCTTTCACAGGTAACTAAATGGCTCAAAAGGCCTCATAAGCAGATTGTGAACTAGGCATGGACGGAGTATAGCAAATACAGAGAAAAGTGTCAGGGGGCTGCAAGGTCAGAAGGAGAAGCAGAACTCCGATTTCCATGTCCACTAGTGCAAAAAGCAAAGGCAAATTACTAAAGATGCCCTTCATGGATAAAGAAGATTTCCAGACTTGCAGGAATGCTTCTTGGTAAAAAGACCTTCGACCAAACACACACCCGCCCAGCCCCAACAACAACTTGCCCTCTAAACATTGCAAAATATTTACCATGAATTTAAAAGCCTGCCAGGGCAGCACAGCAGGGCACAAACCACCCAGGAGACTTCTGGAGAGCCTTAACAATAGCTTCCCAATAGAGCCAATGAGGGGATGCTGGGCCTCACACTTACAATCAAGGAAAAAGTGGGGGATGTGAAAGTTGGGGGCAGCCTTTGCTGTAGTGATGATAAGATGATGTTCATAATATGATCTCCTCAGGCTCCTGAGAAGATGGAAAACAGTAGCATCACAGCCCTGGACCCCTGAGTAGCTGGCTCCAGTTGACCCTGCTTTGGGCAGGGGTTCAGTTAGATGATCTCCAGAGGTTGTTTTCAACCTCAACGATTCTTTCATTCTATTAGTCTAAGCATATTTATACAGTAAATAGTAATAGTTTCACTATTACTAGTAATAACTAGTAATAGTTTCACTATCTTCTGAAAGGAGCATTTTGAAGCAACTTGCTTTTACTCACACCAGTATTCAAGCAACCAAAGAGTCTATTTCTGGAAGTGGAGGGACAGGAGTCCTCCATGCTTCCTTTCAGTCATATGACACCAATACTCACTTAACAAGTTCCTCAAACAGATACAAACTACCATGCCTAAAACTTCTTCCATGCACTTTTCATTCCTGGTTAACATAAAATAAATTCTAGTTGGCCAATTCTATCTTGAATACATGCTTCAGCTAATCAGATAGCTGCCTATAACTACCTGAAGCCTATTACAAAGTTGATGAAGCAAACTCTTCCCAGTATTGCCAAATGACATAGTAAGGATCAAAAGCCACAAGGTGCAGTGTGCCAAGTTCAGTTTGGACTTCAGGATGAAGTTGTCTGTTGGAGGGTGGAGCAGTGCTGGCACAGCTTGCTCAGAGAGGCTGTGGAATCTTTTCCCTGGAGATTTTCAGGACTTGAATAGGCAAATCCATAGTCTTAGTGCCAGTGATAGTCCTGCTTTGAAGATGGTGCTGGATCAGATGACTTTCAGAAGTTCCTTCTAAATGACATTTCTTTGATGAAAAATAGACTTCCTGGCTATTGTAATGGTGTAGCAGTACAAATACTCAGGATAAATAGTTGATTACTTCTATGTACCCTGTCAGATTACACTGATGGAGAATATAGTAATTTGTCTGTTCTACAGTGGAAGTCTAAAACCTGAGTCTTTCAGAAATCTGATTGATCTTTTTTAACTCGTGCCAACTTCTAGTATTTCGAACTATTGATTCTTTACCCACTCATGCTTCACGAAGGTTGACCAGTGGCTTTAGCAACAGGCATCCACAAACATTTTCAGCTTGGCTGTTACGTCAAGAGTTACTATTTTAATTACTTCCTCTCTAGTTTTTATCTTCTTAACTGACTTCATGCTTTGAGCTGGTAGAATGCATGAACTCTCTGACCAAATCAATCTGCCTTTGTCCAGCTCTTGAGGGATAGATTGGACAAGAAACAAAACTTCATTTTCTCCATTGTCTGATTGCATTTAGATGCAATTTGCGGCTGGACAGTTGGCAGTCATGCATCATGGGTCATCTCTGTGTGCAACTAGCAGTAGTTACTTGTAACAAGAGTAGTAATCATGTACTACTCAGCTGAATAGCCAAATCAGATAGCAGATATGCCATGGAACATTTTCCCAGACAAAGTAAAACTGCTTGACAGCACACAAGAATGCTTGTAGCACCAGGGTATGTCCAGATATGTGGAAAACTTCTACTTACATCAGTCTCACTTTGAATTAGCATGCACTCATTTTCTTCCTTTGATATCTAAAGAATTGCTGTGAAGCACAGGTTGCTGTTGACAGCCTGTACCCTGCATAATAATTGATCTCTCTGCAGAGATATTTAATATGTGCTTGTTTATGATAAAATCACATACCACCTTTCCATTCCTATGCATGATTGAGGGAGATATATGCAGCAAGACCACTGGGCTTCTTTGTGCTTACACAGTTCTGATCTTGGCAAACAGCAGCAAACAAGACGTCATCTGCAGTGCACAGCAAGCTCACTCAGCCCAAAAACAAAACAGAAACCATGAGATGCATTCACATATGTCATTTGCTGAGAATTTTTCTGTTAGGTAATTGTTTACATCCATGAAAACAACTGTCCTTACATGACAGATGAAGGCACAGGAATGTGCAGAAGGCTGCTCCACAAACTTCTTTATCTTGTTCCACAACTCAGTTTAATACTGAGTCTTAAATGTTTTCACCGGCTGGTATAAAATATAGGCACAGTATCAGGTCATTATTTACATTTACTAAGATTTCAGTGGGAAAAATATATTTCTAGGGTAAGGTTTTGTGTATTTTCTCACAGTTGTTAATTGTTAATATATTTGCTAACTAATATTCTGCATTTAAATTTCAAAAAGTACATTTAATCCTGTTCTGCTAGGATATATCATTTATCACAGGGAAAGAAATGTTTCTCAGTAGAAGTTACTTCTTGAAACATGAGTAGCACATTACTGCATCCACCTTGCTAGTACTACCTCAAATATGTTCTGGCAGCACAGCAAAACATTTTGTTGATCTTTAAGATCAAGAAGGAATCAGAACTGATCAATAAGTTTGCCCGAACCTTAAATTTGCAGTGCTTTTTTTAAACACTACCCTTTTTTAAAAAGTCAGATTTTCCTCAGAGACCTGTTACTGGTTCTAAAGTCAGTAGGAATGTCCTCATCAATTTCAATGGATGTGAGGTTTAGTCCTGCAATATTTATTCTCTTCAAAAATGTGTGGATCAGGAGCTAGCAGAATATTGAAACAGAACCCTAAAGTGGGGCACAGCTTTGTGAAAGGATTACCCTGACCTTCTGCTGAAAGCTAACATACTAAAAAGCTCCAAATGTCTGACCCGTGGTTCTTCTGGTACTAAGCAGCATTTACAGTCACAGCACCATAATGTAAAATTAACCCCTCTCATTGCAGTGTAATGCAGTTCATGTTTGTTTGTGTTCAATGCTGACACTCAACAGATCACAATAAGGAGCCTTCTTTGCTGGATTTTGAATAAAATTACTAGATCTGGCGTGATCAGGTTATCTGTAGAAAATTATACCAAGTTCTCCATGAACATGAAGTAGATGAGTAGTGCCTTCTGTCTCTGAAACACCTGGTTGTTGGAGGAATGGTTCAGCTCTGGAAGGTGACAGTGATATTTTCAAGAGAAAGGCTGCATGGCTGGGCTTCTCTGAGACAAAGGACATTCTCAAGGTCATACACTCAGCCGTAATCCTGGCTAAGGTACTTAGACAAACAGCAGCAACAGCAGGAGGGAAGGAGAGAAGGAGAGAAGGAGGATTAGCTAGAAGAGAGACACAAAGGTGTGGGGTGCTATGCTGGTATCTGTGTCAGGAAGAGTAGGGAAATAGGTTGAGTGGAAGGGAACAGAGTCCTGGGGGGAATCAGAGAGACCAATGCAGCAGAACTTGAACTCCTGAAGGGTGATTGGAGGCTGAGCACCTGAGGTGCTCATCTGAAAAGGGATTCAGCACAGGGTGGTAGAACAAAACCTTATATAAAAGTATAACTTTATTGTTTCTTTAGAAATACAGAACTGTACCCCAACTAGTATCCTGTGACAAAGTCAGTGTTGAAATGGGTTTTGTGCAGTTCTTGCACTCAGAATGATGCAAAACTGCTATTGCATCCAGCCTTGTTCAGGTAGGGCAGGTGCATGTACTAGAGGGAAAGAGGAGGCTTCTAGGACATCCACCCTCCTAACGATAACTGGACAAAGTTAACCAGTATAAGAATTACAGTGTCTGTATTGAGTATTGCAGATGTCCAATAGTATGTATCTGTGGCAAGGTCGGCCTTTGGCTTTATGGAACAAAATTTGTGTGTGGTGTAAATACATAAACTATGATATGGGCAATATCATTGCCAGCTAGAGAGACAAGGAGCCTTTAATGATTTCAGGAGAGCAGTAGCTTTTGCATTTCACCACTAGGCAGCAACACAGCACTTCATAAATCAGATTGGAGCTTTGGTTTATGAAAGGAGAACATTGCTTATGAATCACCAGTGTCAGTGTCTGCTGTGTGCGCTCTCTTACATCTGAACTAGCATATGATTTAATTTCCATTACGTTCATAACAAAATATATGTGAATTATCACCCTGCCCTTTTTCTTTCACAATGACCTTGGAAATCAGGCAAAATACATTAAACTAAGTCTGCTGTGTATTTTCATGGGGAAAAAAAAATTAAATTGTTATTCTTGTTTCCTCTTTCCCTCTCTCTTTTTTAATTTTGAATTTTAAGGGAGAAAATTCTTGCAAGGCTGTGACCAACACCCTCACTGCCAAAATATGTGTTTCTAAGATGATGAAGACAGGTTTTTTTTAAAGTACTGGCAGACACATCTGACACTTTCCTAGATTTAACATTTGTATATGCCAGCAGAGAGTCTCTGCCCAAATGTGGAAAAACAGACACCTATTTAAAGACACTGACATAGTCTGGCACACTGACCTGGATATAAATTCTCATGCCATATAAAGAGATTTAACGGGAAGCCAGGATAGAGAACAGTTAATCAGCAACTCCTGCAGTTGCTCATGCTAGCCCCCATTTCCACTACAAGGTTTTGTCCTTGGACCAGGGCCATAAGAAGGATGTGAGCAGATGGGAATTGTGGGTTATAATTTGCTCGATGAAATTTAGAAACATTCACCCAGAAATGCTCTCTCCCTCCTCATACCTACCACACCATATCTCTTAGCTCAATCAAATGATCGGAAACACTACCATCTCGCAATATTTCCCGTGAGTAATTTAGCATGCCTTTCCACTTTTCCTCTGACACTGTGAATGATCCAGGATGCTCTCTCTTGTCAGAAAATCCTGTTCTGGACCATCACTTGCACAGTCAGTGCTGCTGTAAGAAGACAGGTGTCACGCTCCCTGCTCATACCATTTTCATGATATCTGTTCCATCACAGCGTTAACAGCCAGAGTCTGTATGTCTAGTGAGGCTTGCATTCGGGCCAAATTTGTATGCTGTATGCAATGTGATCTTGCAAGCCTACCTCAAGCCTACCCAAGAACACCCAAAGGCAACCATTATCCCAAATATAGCTGGAAAGGCTGCCTGCAGGGTGTCTTTGCGTGGCACATGAGAGAAACCAATTGTCGATGTATTTGTGTAGCTTCTACAGTCTGGCACAGTCTCTGTGTGGTGGAGGCTGATACATCTATAGGACATCACAAGAGCTTTAGGCAAAGCTTTGCGAGACCTTCCACTAATCTGAGAGTGGAAAATCTCTTAATTCCAGGTCAGGTTAGATCAGAACAGAAAAATAAAAAATATTGCAATAACTGGGGTTTAGTGTTTTTTTTTTGTTTGGTTGGTTGGTTGGTTTTTTTTCTGTTGTTGAAATTAAGGGCTATGGACCTATTAAGATAATGAAAATTAAAGGATTTTTTTATGCATCTTTGACTCTTACACAGCACTTTGAGACCTGGTGGATTGTATTCCTCTCTCAGATGACAAAGCTATCCATTCTTTTATGTTAAGCAACAGAAATTGATACTTTGTTACTAAAGTTTTACTTCCAAGTCCTTAGGAGGACTTTTGTTGTCTTCCAGGAGCATCCCTTTCATAAATGTTATTCATTTTATGTACCTGACATTTATTATTGCTTTTTATCCTTCTAAGAATATTCTCATATATTCTCTGCACTATTGGATTTAGCAGCTAATAGATTTGATATTACCAAGGCCCTGGATTCAGAGAAGTTGAAAAATGATTGTGAGGTAGATGATATGGGAACAGTAAAATCTAAAAATATGTCTTGTATTGGACATTAATATTTCTTACAGCTAAATGCTTTTATAAGATGAATGCACCAGTGAAAATCTAGAAAAAAAATCCATCCATCTTAATCCTACTTCTTCCATCTTTCTTTTCCAAAGAATTTCATATCCCAAGAGATACATTACACTACGTCTATATCTTAGTGTAAATCACATATGCTTATATTATGCTCATGTTTTTTCATTTCCCAAATGAATGCACTGAATGGATTAAACAACATACCTTAAACAGGTCATTCCTGGTACAAAAAGTTCTAAGTTAAAATCCTGGCTAAAGTCCTAAATGAAAGACCTTCTTGTTTTAAACTGACTCATTACTATAAATTATCACATCCCACACCATACTGTTTATGGCAGCCTAGGGCCAGACAAAGCTTTCACAGTCAGAAACAGTATAGGAGAGTACAATATGCAAAAGCTGTGTGGCAAATTCAGCCAGAACCCAGCAGGACCAGACCCACCAAAAGCTGGTTTAGATATACTTCTGTCAAAAAACTTGAACCACCTTGTTGATTACATCATATCTTTCTCTATTTGTGGCAACATAATTTTCTAAATGCTGACCAACTTCACCTGCCATAACTTTCACACTGAAACGTAAAAGGCTAAGAAAGCTGGAGCAGAAAGAAATGTGCTGTTCAAGGGCTACTTTTCACCTCCGGACAGATTTCTTTGAGTAAATGAGTCCCCTAACAACAGATCACAATTACAGAAGCAAAAGTACTTTCATCTTCCTTACAAATTCAGTTGGAGGTTTTTCAGTCTAGTTTAATGTTTTCCTGATGCTTTAGATTAAACTTCAAAAAAACCTGTACAGGACTCTCTCAGCCCTATAGGAGGGGGACCATCCACTATAACCTGTTGTGTATGGAGAAGGAGCTGGCTGGCTACTTTTATTTTTATTGCAATGGAAGGAAAATTCAACTGGTCATGAATAAGAAACTGCTGTGAGCAGCAGAACTGCTGAAGCCTTATTTTGACTAGAATTTTGTCTTGTGATTGGATTCTGTTGTCAGGAAAGGGTAAGCACACACTAAAGCTTTTCCAAAACTTAAAACATCTTACGCAAATTTGCTGGTTCTCCAATCAGTCCCTCTCTTAGAGGAGACACGAATAGCATTTCCCACCTTTACTCTGTTCCTGTTCCATGAGACTTGTAAGAACTTAATGGCCGTCAGGCCTCTGTGTCTTTGTCAAATTTGGTGCATACAAGTTCAGACTCAAACCAGACTAAGAAATTGTTGCACAGACACATGCTGCTCATTTCCTTGTCAAAACAGGTTAAACTCAATGCATGACTGTAATACATGCCTACAACTCTTCTCTTGAATGCGAATACAACAGTCTCTTTCTTCATCTCAGTGGACTAACTGCTTTTACTACTTACAAACCACAGATTTCCCACTGTGGACCTCACACACGATCCTATACAACAGTACACTAAGCAAATCCAATTTTAGCTAAATGACTTCATAAACAAATATTTTGCAAAGCACCTATTAGGGGAACTGTTATCTTCATTAAGAAGAGCCTAAAAGTTTTCTTTAAAAGAAACATGAAATAAAAAATAAGTCTACTTAAACTTAGCATAAGACATATTTTTGGGATGCTGGATATAGATACCTCAGACTTTGCACTCCATTTGTATAGGAGTAAATCAGTGTAGTGATTTTACTTTCACAGAATCACAGAATCCCAGAATGACACAGGTTGGAAGGGACCTCTGGAGATCCCACCCCATAGTCCAACCCCCCTGCCACAGCAGGGACACCTACAAGCAGGTTTCACAGGACAGTGTCCAGGTGGGTTTTGAATGTCTCTAGGGTCAGAGACTCCACCACCTCCCTGGGCAGCTTGTTCCAGTTCTCTGCCACCCTCAAAGTAAAGAAGTTCCTCCTCATGTTAAGATGGAACTTCCTATGCTCAAGTTTGTGCCCATTACCTCTTGTCCTATCACTGGGCACCACTGAAAAAAGACTGTTCCTATCCCCCTGGCACCCTCCCTTTAAGTATTTATAAGTATTGATAAGATCCCCCCTCAGTCTTCTTTTTTCTAGACTAAAAAGACCCAAGTCCCTCAGCCTTTCCTTGTAAGAAAGATGCTCCAACCCCCAATCATCTTTGTAGCCCTTTGCTGGATCCTCTCCAGCAGTTCCCTGTCCTTCTTGAACCGGGGAGCCCAGAACTGGACACAGTACTCCAGATGCGGCCTCACCAGGGCAGAGTAGAGGGGGAGGATGACCTCCCTCGACCTGCTGGCCACACTCTTCTTGATACACCCCAGGATGCCATTGGCCTTCTTGGCCACCAGGGCACATTGCTGGCTCATGGTCATCCTGTTGTCCACCAGGACTCCCAGGTCCCTTTCCACAGAGCTGTTTTCCAGCAGGTCAGCCCCCAACCTGTACTGATGCATGGGGTTATTCCTCCCCAGATGCAGTACCCTACACTTGCCTTTGTTGAATTTCATAAGGTTTTTCTCTGCCCAGCTCTCCAGCCTGTCCAGGTCACACTGTATGGCGGCACAGCCTTCTGGCATGTCAGCCAGCCCTCCCAGTTTTGTGCCATCAACAAACTCACTGAGGGTACACTCTATCCCTTCATCCAGGTCATTGATGAATACATTGAACAGGACTGGACCCAGTACTGACCCCTGGGGAACACCACTTATTACAGACCTCCTACTAGACTCTGTGCCACTGATCACAGCCCTCTGAGCTCTATCTGTTTCACGTGGCTTCAGACGCACACAGCCTCAGACATTACATTATCCATATTTCGGGGACTTTCTTCACAACCAGAAATACTACAAGTTCAGAATAACTCCTCAGGCATAGACTTGTACTGGCCTCACTTTCAGCTCTGTTAGATAGCTCCAAAAAGACCAATATACTCATGACAAGTTCTACAAAGAAGATTTATCATCATTTTTTTATTTTAACCCCACAATTTTAACTGAAATAATACCATGGAATATTAATAAACTGATGATTTTTTTCCCAAAAAGGCTCCATGCAGAAAGTGACCATGCTATGAGATGTATTATTCCATGTAGATGAAGACCAGAAGTCTTTGATCATAGTGTAGCATTTGCAAGCATTTGCAAGCATGCATCCCCCCTCTCACTCCGTCTTTATCTGCCCCCATCGCATGACCCAAAATGCCATCTCATTCAGTGGCTTGAGAAACTTGAGAGAGCTAAGACAAACTTTTTCTATGATTCAAAGCTACATTTCCCTTGTGTTATTTCCAAGGACATATGACAGGAGCAGTATGACGACATTAGAACAGCCACATATAAACAGCACGTAAATAATATTTTATATGTATACCAAAGCTTGAGTTATCTAGCTATGACAATGTTGATCACTGCCTGGTGACTAAATTGGATAGAATAGATTGTGAGGTAGATCATAATTAACAGTAAGATCAAAGTAAGTGAAACAGCAGATAATCACACAATCATGCAATCATAGAATTGTTTAGGTTGGAAAAGACCTTTAGGATCATCAAGTCCAACTGCTAACCTAGCACTGCCAAGTTCACCACTAAACCATGTCCCTAAGTGCCACATATACACATCTTTTAAATACCACCAAGCATGGTGACTCAACCACTTCCCTGGACAGCCTGTTCCAATGCTTGCAGTTGAATGGTGGTGATATGACCTAAGTACAAGACCCAGCATTTGGCCTTGTTGAATCTCATACCATTGGCCTCAGCTCATCGATCCAATCTGTCCAGATATCTCTGTAGAGCCTTTCTACCCTCAAGCAGATCAACACTCCTGCTCAACTTGGTGTCGTCTGCAAACTTACTGAGAGTGCATTCGACCCCCTCATCCAGGTCATTGATAAAGATATTAAAGAGAACCAGCTCCAGTAACAAGCCCTGGGGAACACCACTTGTGACCAGCCGCCAACTGGAGTTAACTCCATTCACCACCACTCTCATCTAGCCAGTTTTTACCCAGCTAAAAGTGCATCCATCCAAGTCATAAGCAGCCAGTTTCTCCAGGAGAATGCTGTGGGAAACCATGTTGAAGGCTGTCCAGGTAAACGACATCCACAGTTTTTCCCTCATCCACTAAGCAGGTGACCTTGTCATAGAAGGAGATCATGTTAGTCAAGCAGGACCTGCCTTTCATGAACCTGTGCTGATTGGGCCTGATCACCTGGTTGTCCTGCATGTGCCCTGTAATGACACTCAGGATGATCTGTTCCATAACCTTCCCAGGAAGCAAGGTCAGACTGACAGGCTTGTAGTTCCCTAGATCCTCCTTCCAGGCCTCCTTGTGGATGGGTGTCACATTTGCTAACCTCCAGTCAACTGGGACCTCCCTGGTTAGCCTGGACTGTTGATAAATCATGGGAAGTGGCTTGGCGAGCGCTTCTGCCAGCGTCCTCAGTACCCTCAGGTGGATCCCATGTGGTCTCATAGAGTTGTCTGTGTCTACGTGGTATTGTGGGTTGCTAACCATTTCTGATTGGATTATGGCGACTTCATTCGGCTCTGTGTCCCTGTCTTCCAGCTCAGGGGGCTAGGTACCCCAAGAACAACTGTTCTTAGTGTTAAAGACTGAGGCAAGGAAGTCATTAAGTACCTCAGCCTTTTCCTCGACCTTTGTCACTATGTTTCCCCTCTACATTCAATAAAGGATGCGGATTCTCCTTAGCCCTCCTTTTGTTGCTAATGTATTTAGAGAAACATTTTTTATTGTCTTTTACAGCAGAAGCCAGATTAAGTTCTAGTTGGGCTTTGGCCCTTCTAATTTTCTCCCTGCATAACCTCACAACATCCTTGTAGTCCTCCTGAGTTGCCTGCCCCTTCTTCCAAAAGTCATTTTTCCCTCTGAGTTCCAACCAAAGCTCTCTGTTCAGCCAGGCTTCTTCCCCACTGGCTTGTCTTTTAGCACATGGGGGCAGCTTGCTCCTGCAACTTTAAGATTTCCTTCTTGAAGAATGTCCAGCCTTCCTGCACTCCTTTGCCCTTCAGGACTGCCTCCCAAGGGACTCTGTCAACCAGCCTCCTAAATAGGCCAAAGACTGCCCTTCAGAAGTCAAAGGCGTCAGTTCTGCTAACCCCATTCCTTACTTCTCCAAGGATCAAAAACTGTCATTTTGTGATCATTATGCCCAAGACAGCCTCTGACCACCACATCACCCACAAGTGCTTCTCTGTTTGCAAACAAGTCCAGTGGGGCACCTTCCCTATTTGGCTCACGGTTATTTATTCAAGAGCTGAAAAAAAGACAAAAAAATAAAAGTAGCATACAGTAGTTATTCTGAAGTCTTAATGCTTGATATACAATTGAAAATCTTTCCCAGATAAGTCTCAACTGCATTCTATCCCAAACTTGAAGAATATAGTTGATTTGCATCTGTACCCAATATTTATAAATCCATTAAAGTGTGTTGCCATGTTGGCTTTCTGCTTTTATAAAGTTAGTTGACAAAAAATTTTGTACTTTTGACTTAAATTTCAAAGGTTACTTTCTGAAGGCTATTATTGTTGTGATGAGAAGAAGAGAAAATAGTGTCCTTAGAATTTATTGCATTTTTGTTAATGCTTATTTGAACTGAATATTCAGAAAGTCAAAAAAAAGAAATAACAAAACCAACAAACCACAAGGTTGGGATATTTTCACTTTGATTATAGGCTTTGCTCTTTATTTTCACTGTCTGAACCCTCATTTGTATTGTAAGACACTGGTTTCACTAATTTCCCTCGTGGTGAGCCCAGATGTGTATTAGCAATAAAACAACTATGTTGCATAAAATTTTAATTATGTCTGAACTAAACTATGCACTTTGATGTGTCAGGACTCCAACAGAAGTCTTTAGGTAGTGGAAATTATAGCATCATGCAGGCTAAAGGCTAACCTTACCACGTTCTGAGCAGTGAGTTGTCCAGATCCTTTCAATTGTCTGCTCTCACCTCCTTTTTTTCTTCCACTATGAGCTGGAATCACTTTCCTCATCCACCGTGCCATGTATAGTTGAATATGACTTCATCTTTGTTCTGACTTTCTGTAGCAGCTTCTTGCCAAAAACACTGGACAAAGATGTGCCATCCAATGCACTGAGGTTCAGAAAGCATTTTTCAAACCTTAGGCTTTTTGAAAAATATTATAGGTAGTCCTGCAGCCCTGTTCCCTGAGAACATACCACAGCTCAGTCTTGTTCTGTGTCGTATGCTGTGCAAACTACTGCCAGGCCTGTGAACAGTAATGAGCTTGTATAAGACCAACAGGTATCAGTCTTCAGTCTCTTCTGAATGTGTCGTCATTCTTGTCAACAAAAATGACACAGTAATCTTCCAAACCTCTACCTCTCTCTCCTGTTCTCTACCTGCATTTGCACAGCTATCAAAAAAATGTAAACTGAATAGGACCTAGATATTTCCTCTCTCTTACCATTCTTTGAGGAGAATATTAAGATTTTACGGGTTAGAATCATTGTAATAGCCATGTATACTTTTCTTATAATGCACCAGTTAGCATGACTGCTCTGGAATCAACAGAGATAACCTATTCTGCTGGCCAAGGTATTTGAGAAATAAGTATATTCCATAACTGAGTAGATTACCCTCCTTGCACATGTGTATGCATGCGTGCATACAACATGTGATTGTGAAGGGAGGTTATAGCTTCAATTAAGGTCACATTTTCAGCTTCAGACTTCTATGTAAGAAACCCAGAAGCTGATGCATCTGGATATAGTTTTGCTAAAGTGGTGTATCTTGAAAATCCATTTATTGGAAACTGCACTGTCAAATCACAACTCATCCCTTGGAAAAATATACCTTAAGAAAACACCAGGTACCAGAAAATGTGATTAACAAGCGAGAAGCAAGTGGAAAAATCCAAGGCTGTCTCAGTCAATCCTCCTTCAAAGTTAATAGTTCAATAGATAAACACGGGTTGCTTAGAAAACAGAGTAGGTGCAGCTCCCTCCGTCACAATTTGACAGTGGGTAGCTTCATTGTTTTTCACTGGCATCCAGCAGGTCATAAAAGTCCTGTTGACAAAAAACTCAACATGTTCAGGTTCATCCCCTGAAAGCTGGATGTTAGGACTTCTGGCGTCACTCAGTGAGCTTTGATCTTCTTTTTACATGCTGCTCTGTACGCCAAATGCAGCAGTAATAAAGAGCATCCAAGTAACAGCAGAACCATATTGTAATAGGTTAAACCCAAAACAGTTCTGAAAACTGGTAAGGAAAGATTGGTTTTAAATTGGTTTCTTGGTTCTCCAAAGCTCTGCAGTTGTTAGCAAAACAAAGTAGTGTAACTAATTTTCAGACGGAGTGAATTATGGTAGTTCTGCTGCTTGCAGTACTGCTGTGAAAATTTTATATAATACAGCCGCTACCCCCAATACCCAAACTGAGACTCCACTAATGTAGAAACATATGGTTGATAGTAAAACCAAACTTGTACCCATCAGTTTTTTCATTACCCTCTTGTTTAATCATCACTCTCTTGTTTAAATGCTAAATATGTTCCATAGAAACATAAATTACAATTTTACATTATCATTGCAGCTGAAAGTAAAAGGTATAAACAGAACATTGAAATTTACAACACAGAGATCAAAAGTATCAGTTTCCCCACAGCCTCCCCAAGAACTTTTCCATAAAGATTAATTTCCTTGTGAGCCAGGTCAGTTCCCAGTGGTCTACCTGGCAGCTGCATTGCTTGCTTTGGAATAACACCAAGGAACTAGCTGATACAGCCTGTGGGGTCCTATGTAGGGGGACTTTATGTTATTTTAAAGTAAGGAAAATAATCACAAAATTATTTTGGCTTATAGAATGCAACTGCAGAACTTCAGACTTAACAGGGCAAGACATTTATCTTAGATCTGAGAGGATATCTCTTTCTGCAACTGAAATTTTGTGGTTCTCTTACACGACCGCATAGCCAAAGTCACGTAGATGTTAATGTATTTGGCTACACTCTCATATGTGAGAAGTATGTGAACATCGGCAGTGACCTGAAGTGTCCTAGCGAATTCTGATACGCAAGAAAATAAAGACGGGTTTTTAAAAAACAGTGAGTAGATATCTAGAGTTGTGTCCCAGCGGAGGGGTCTGTGCCAGTCTGAAAGGGAATCAAAAGAAAGAGATACATTCTGACTCAGAGGAAAAATAGTGTTCAAAAGAAATACCAGAAATACTGCCACTATGGTGGTTAATAGTGACTGCTATTAGTTACTAAAAGTAATAGCTACGTAGTAATACAGTTCATGGCAGTAGTCTGTTAATAAATAATTCACTTATGAAGCAGTGTTGTATTTGAATGGCAACATAATATATGTAGTTAAAAAAGGCTGGGTGTTTTCACCATTGTCCTTCCTTTTGTGCCTTTCCCTTGCCTTCATAAACACTTTTTGAGAACATGGTACCCTGGTCCACTGGTTTGGTCATAGTGGCAAAGACTGAATATTGTGGTGAAGACTTCCTTGTAAGCAAAGGAAGAATGAATTACAAGGAACCAGATAGAGCTTCTTTATATACATACGTATCTATAGGCGCGCGCGCACACACACACACATATTTTTTCCACAGGAAATATGGCTAGAGAAAAGAGAGCTTGGGCCCTTCGAAGCCTCATATTTTTGTACCTATTAGAGGAAACTTTCTGAAAGGAGTGTCAAGGACCTGACACAGGGGTCTTCATTCTTATTCTTATTAATGTATATAAATACCAGAAAGGAGGGTGCAAAGAGGATGGAGCCAGACTCTTTTCAGTGGTGCCCAGTGCCCAGTGACAGGAAAAGCAGCAACCTGAAACACAGGAAAACCTCGAGCATGAGGAAACACTTTTTCGCTACGAAGGTGACTGAGCACTGGCACAGGTTACTCAGGGAGTTTGTGAAGCCTCCATCCTTAGAGATATTCAAAAGCTGTCCAGATATGATCCTGGGCAACAGGCTGTATGTGGCCCTGGTAGAGCAGGGAGCTGGATGACCTCCAGACGTCCCTTCCAAAATAGGCCATTCTGTGCTTCTATGATTCCGTGTTTCTGTGACCAAGAGATAGGATTACAATAGACGGTCAAGCCTACTTTTACAGTGCCTTCATCCTTTAGCTTAATCCAGAACTGATTCTAACAGTACAACAACTGTAGAACAATTGTGCAAGTGTCTTGAAAAACAAAGGGAACAGAAAGTGTCCAAGCATAACATTTTGCAGGAGAGGAAGTTAAATTCTTGAGAGACAAAAAAGGTGAAAAAGGATCCAGATAGGCCACATTGTAATATATATGAAAAATTATCTCTATCTATATCTATTCAAAAGTATCAATGAATAGATTTTAAAGTATTTATTTTTCCTTTTTTATTTTATTCTTTGATGTCAAAATATTTTTCATAGTGAAGAGAGCCACTGGTTGACTTCCCTATTTTATTTTCAACAAAACATACCATTAAGGAGAAATAGTCTAAAAAACCAAGGACTGAGTAACTCTTGCTGTGCAAACTGCCTGACTGCTCAGGTAGTTAACTGTGACAGTGGGGTGATGCACCAAAAGCCTACAAGCCTGTACTCTGCTCTCAGTCAGTGCTACTGAGATACATGTGTATATGCACAATTTTTTTTTAAATTTAACTTATCCAGTTGTGACTGTATAATGATAAAAAATTTATTTCTGGGACTACATGATTCAAAGTGCAGAAGTATAATAAAATCATTCAAATTATGCAACCACTCTGGAATCCCCATAAACATTAAAACAGTATGTGGTAACAGATTTTTTTTTTCTGAACAAGAGCTGCTCAGTCTAGTTTTGAAGCAGTTGGTGAAGTGTTTGCTAACAGCAGGACCTTATGCTGCTTGATCCAGCTTTGCCTATGTGGCAGCTACAGATATTTCAGACTAAAGATTGGATTATTTATTTCCATTAAGACAAGTCTGAAGTAAGCACTTGTATTTGTACTTAGTCCAGTAGTGGGACAGAATGAAAATACAAGTCTAATTCTCTGGCATGCTTGCTGCACTCAAATACAACAAGCACCAAGGAGATGTGGAGCACTTTAAGTAGGAATGGTTGTGGTTTACTCCTTTGGAGAAAAACAAATAGTGAACACAATGCAGAGGAATAATATGCTGAAAATCAAGAAAAAAAGCCTTCACAGACAACTGGAAAAATAACATACTTTCCTTTGGAAATGAGAATTTTTTATACTGATGGGTCATTAACTGCTAACAGGACCGTAATATTTACTTACCATAACCAATAATGGAATTAACTAACTGTGCCATTTTTTGAGTCAAAAGGAGATTTAATACAGGCCGGAGAAAGTTAGTTCAACAGGGATTGCAAATGCCTTGTGAACTCTGATTATTTTCATGCACCTATTTTGTGGGGTTTTTTTTACAACAGTTCTTTTAATTAGGCTTTTTTAATTCATGAAAGCAACACAACAAAATTGTTATGATACACAAGTAATTCTTTTAAGAGACACATTGATGCACATTATCTCATTGTAAAATAAAACATGAAGCAATGCCAGATGTCTTTGGATTATAATTCCCAGGAAGTTTAAAAATACAATAAATTTATATTCCAGGATTTCTGAAATTTTATAAAAATATCATTGCCACCTAATGTTAAAGCAGCATTTTCTAGTTTAGCTTTGTATAGACTGCCTTTACAGTCTGCCAGGAATTGTTTGTCTCCCCACTGGTACTATAAAACCAATAAGGTAGAATCAAGCCGAAATTTGTGTATTCCTGAACTGCTCAGTTCTAGTACTTTGATCTGGATCAGACACAGGCGTACAGCAAAATTTCATCTGAACCAGTGAAACATCCTGCCTGACTGATATAAAATAAATACTTTTTCATGACTGGATAGTGCACAGATGAACTATTAATGATTATGGAACCACATTTTCTGTGGTTCATAATTGCTGATGCAGAATACATTTCTATAGCTTATTCCTAAAACATTTTTAAAAGATCTATTAAAAAATCTTCACTGTTGTTCAACACATCTTAAAATACAGTCTCAGAACTGTATTCGATGATTTGTCAGCCATGTTTTAACAGAATACTTCTTGGAAAGCCACTTATTCTACTTCAAAAGATATTAATCATACTATTATTTTCCTTTTTCATAATACAAAATATTCTTGCGTCCATCTAAACCTAGATATGCTAATGGTTATTCAGTGATGCAACTGAAAAGATTGGATTTTGACAGTTTTTAAGCCAGTTTGGTGACCTTCCTTTAATCCACCTGTGTGAAATCATCGACAAACATGTCCCTCCTATGTTACAAACAGTTTGAAGCAGAGAAAATTACTTACTACAAACTCCATATATAAACTCTCCAGACTGGCTCTTCTATTATATATTAAAGTATACCAGTGAAGACTTCCTAGTCTATAAATACTTTAGCCATTTTTTTCTATGATGGAAAACGAATACAGTAAGAAAAAGATGGTTTCTGAGCACCCTGAAAAAGAAAAGTGGAACATACTATTTGGGAGGTATAAATAGCAATTGCCTCTTTTATTAGTCACTCTGCATGACTCATGTAATTATTCATTTCTGTATGAATAACTGTGTGATATATCTTTATCACTTTTTGTGGTGGATGTAGAAATATACCAATATTTCTGACTTCTGTATCGGTGTTTTTCGTGTAGGGGCATAATAAGGAAAAAAGTAATGCTGGATATGTGTATTTGTTTATCTTTATTTCCAAATCATATTTTGATATCACTTCACAGCCTGTTTCTTCGATATCATAATTATCTTTACTTCACACGGGCCTACTTCTATGTGGAATTATAAATCCTTTGGCTCATTCCAAGGATTGGATCCTGACTGCTGAAATTATTCTACTTGTCTGACAGACATTCAATCTTTTCTTTCAATTTCTTTTCTGTTGAAAACTGTGTAATCTAATCAAGTCCACAGAAGATTTATATATTACACATATTACTCCATCATTTATATATTTATGTGCTAGGAATATTTCCAGAGTTCACTCTCTTCAGAAAAAAAAACAATGC
Source organism: Pluvialis apricaria (assembly GCA_017639485.1). Taxonomy (NCBI): domain Eukaryota; kingdom Metazoa; phylum Chordata; class Aves; order Charadriiformes; family Charadriidae; genus Pluvialis; species Pluvialis apricaria. Next base: position 59,365,223 of record CM030008.1, read on the forward strand.
TCTACAGAACATAAGTAGTTTCAACTTTTGGAAGTTTATTGCTAGGGAAATGTAAATTGAAACTACATTTGAACACTTGTCACAATCTTCTACTTAATTTCCAAGAGGATGTCATGCTGACAGAGGAAGCAGATTAAATGTATGCCGAGACATGATCTTTCTCCACATTTTTCTTCATGTTTTTGTCATTTCATCATACATATTTATGACAGTCATGCTCCTGACAAGAAGTTTAAAAATTCCCTTCATTTTAAAGGTGAAAATGAATGGGAATTTGTTGCTTAGCTTCTGCATCAAATTCACTTGTGACAAAATGTTTCAACTCTCAAAATGAAGCCTAGCAAAGTACCATCTGTTAAATGTATCCTAAATGCAGCATCAGTCAGCATCATATCTAAAACATGATTACAAAATAAAAGGATTTTTTTCAAAGCACACACTGCTTGACTGCTTTCTTTATACAGATTGCTCTAGTGACTACCTTTCTCTTTCTACAGTTTCCTGCATTCCATACGAGTTTATTTCATTCCATACATTGATCAATGCAGTTACTGTTTGAATTACAGCAGTCTGGATTCACAGTTTGTGAAAGATGTTTTTCTAGGTGCAAATCTTTAAACAAATCAGCCATTGCCATGTTTTAACCGTTTTTCTGTACAGCTCCACTTCATTTGTCCCCAGCATGCTAAGGGTTATGAGAGAAATAAAACTATTTTAGAATCACATTTAATAACTCATATTTTTAAGCATAGATTTTGCAAACTGTATTTAGAACCAAGAGCAGTCAGAATTCTATGCTTATGCAATATACTCTCCAGACACACATTTCACAACAAATTGTTTTCTAATGCCAGTGAAATGCATGTATAATGTAGGAATATCTGATTAAAGCATAATTAAAAACTAGACCCTTAAAATAGTTACTTCATTTATGTATCTAAAATATAAGTTTATTTTTCAGTCCTTTCTCTTCAATGCTCACGTCAGGACTACTGAAGATAATAAAACTAGATAGAGCTCTTGTTTCTTCCTTGGCCATACAGTACAAACCCTTCTACCTACAGACTCCAGTGACTGGAATCCAGTGTTGTATCAGGGCAGAACTGAGGAATAGTGTACAGAGAAGAGAATGACGTTGCCAGTGCTGCTTGCAGGATCATCTTCCCAAGAAGCATGATATTTTGCTATCAGTTGTCAGGCTATAGGCAATGCCATGTATATCAAGCAGTTAGAAGAGGTAAAAGATTTATCTCCACATGTAGGAAATTCAAGGCTAAGCAGACAAAGCCATAGGTGATCTGATCATGGTCATGATCTATTTGAGTGGGAAGTTGGAACAGACTATCTTCAGATTTCCTTTCCTTCCAACCTGCATTTCCATGTTTTTGTTTTACAGGTGGGTAATCATCTTTTGTATCTGTCATTACTCTTGCATACGCTACTGTGAATATTATTGGCATTTTAAAGGAGACTAGGAGGTAACAAGTCTGCTCTGAGAACTTTAAGACCACATTGTGCAAACTTTTATGCATGCACTTGAAGTCAAGAACACGTTCCACTGATTACCTAAGGAAGTAATATGCCTTTAGAAAAATCTTGTATAAGAGTGGTAGATAGCATTTTTTTAAAGATACTTTTAAAAAAAGGTCCATAGAAAAGTACATGAGGGTGAGAGGGAAGTTTAAGCAGCAAATGCTAGGAAAACAGGGTGAGTAGGAATTACAGTAAAAAAGAAATATGGAAGATGTCTCAGGCTCCTGGGCTGCTATGAAAATCTCTGCCATTAATTTTATGGTAAATATCAATAGTACAAACACCTAAACATTCATACAGCTTTGCTTGCCAGGCATTTTCCATCCTACTAATTTTTATGGTCACAATCCTGGGAAGTTTGGAAGAACTGCTTCCCAGGTTCTGCTCCTGTCAGTTTCAGGAGATATTGAACATTTTCAAGCCTCTTCTCAAGATTTCAGTAGGCTGCAGTATAGTGTCTTTTTAGACTCTGGTTCAGAATGCCACTTAGAGATGTGACTTTTGGGATGTGTCACCCCACTGAAGTGAGTACTGATGTTTCTAAAAGCAGGGACATGCTGAACTACTCTCCTGAAATGAGGCTGTGCTATTTTCTTATTCATAATCAACTCATTATTAGCAAAATAATGTGAGATTTCCAAAACAGATCCCTGCCAATCAAAACCAATGGTGTGGTTAAAAGGCAGAACATCTTGGTCCTTCTAAGAATATGATAAAGTTTTCCTCTGTTATATAGCGATATCCTCATTGTTCCTGCCAACAGACTTTATTTTCTGGCTAAATTTATGTTGAATTCACATCTCTCTGAAACTTCACATAGCTTTACCAAAAGAATACTACACAATATCATTACAGTAAAAAGCTTACAGAAGTCCTACTGATAGGTAGCATTAAATCCCCCAAAAGTAAAGCTAATTACTAAAGGATGATTCGTGTAAAAGGGAAAGACAATGCACCTTTGTGTGAAGAGTTACTAAAACAGGTGTTTCTTAGACACAGACAGTTTTGTCCGCCTTTGTGATACAGGGTAATAGCAGACCTATCTGTTACTGTGTTTCTTACAGAACTATTTTATCAAGTCCTTGTACATTCTTTGACCTGACTGCAATTACTAGGAAATTGGATTTTTACATCATCACTGATCATATATGTTACAGAATGGATCATATAATGAAAAATATTTTCCATACAGCAGGGAGGTTTTTTGATAATTTAAATACTCAACATGGCTGTAAATACTAACAGCACTCTAGGTGATATAGTCCAGAACACTTTGCAGGAGGAAATCATGACAGACACTAATAGCATTTATGTTAACCTTCCTTTCACAAATAGCATTATCCTAGAAGGACTGTGGAGTAAAATTTTTCCTTTATCTTGTTATCTGCAACATTTCTAACAAGTAACTCTCCTATGTTAACTTTACTAAATGATATGGTGCTTTTTGCAGATATACAAGATATATGAGAAATAAACTTGGAGAAATACAATCTCAAAAGCCTCAGAATAGATATTCCTCTGTTACCTGTAACAGAGAACATAAAAATGAGCACATGACAAAGCAAATACTTTGTAAAAGGTTCCCAAGAACTTGAAAAGTTTAAGTCCTTGCAACAGTATTGAAGGCAGCAGAGGCAGAATGTGGAGAAAGAAAAAAAGACAAATGAGGTAAATGTTACAGAAAGAAATTTTATAACATATGTCCTTAAACTAGCAACTCCCAGAAGTCCTGCAGAATCTTGCTGAAAACATTGCAAAGTATTATCACAAGCAAGTCTTGGTATTATAATACTCAGGCTACTTTTGCATTTTAAGCATATGTTGTTGTTGTTTTTAAAAAGCAAGCAGTGAGTCTAGCAAATGTATTACAGAACTACTTGGCAACAGTTTACCTTCTTGAGATAAATCAGACTGCGTGTCAGCACCCATCCCTGAGGTACTAGGATTTACTACGACATTTACCATATTTCAAAGGAGAGATAGTGGCTCTGTGAGGTGGTGCTTGACATCAGACTGAGGTATACATTTTTATGTATTTATTTTTATACTGCTCAGTGGCAGTATATCATGGAATGATAGAATGGTTTGGATTGGAAGGGACCTTAAAGATCACCTGGTTCCAACCGCCCTGCCATGGGCAGGGACACCTTCCACTAGACCAGGTTACTCAAAGCCCCATCCAACACTTCCAGGGATGGGGCATCCACAACTTCCCTGGGCAACCTGTTCCAGTCCCTCACCACCCTCACAATAAAGAATTTCTTCCTAATATCTAATCTAAAGCTACCCTCTTTCCGTTTAACACTGTTACCCCTCGTCCTATCACTACATTCTCTGGCAGAGTCCCTCCTCATCTTTCCTGTAGGCCCTCTTTAAGTACTGGCAGCTGCTACGAGGTCTCCCCGGAGCCTTCTCTTCTCCAGGCTGCACAACCCCAACTCTCTCAGCCCGTCTTCACAGGAGAGGTGATCCATACCCCTGATCATCTTTGTAGCCCTCCTCTGGACTCGTTCCAACAGGTCCACGGCTTTCCTGTGCTCAGGGCCGCAGAGCTGGACACAATACTCCAGGTACTTATGTACAGACGCTTGTGAACAAGAAAACAGAGTGTAAGGGAGTCCATCTCAAGATGTCCCTTGTATATCTCAGCCTGCACCCTTTGCAATCAATAAATTGCAAAATCAAAAAGGAGTCAATCTCCCTTTTGTCTTCCCTGATGCAGCACAATCTGGTTGCCGGCTGGGTACAAAGCCAGCTAAATATGAGCCAGCAGTGTGCCCAGGTGGCCAAGAAGGCAAATAGTGTTAGAAGTGTGTCCAGCAGGACTAAGAAAGTGATTGTACCTCTATACTCAGCACTGGTGAGGCCCCACCTCAAGCACTGTGTTCAGTTTTGCGCCCCTCACTACAGGAGGAACACTGAGGTACTGGAGCATGTTCAGAGAATGACAACAAAGCTGGTGAGGGGTCTAGAGCACAAGTCTTATGAGGAGTGGCTGAGGGAACTCTGGTTATTCAGCCTGGAGAAAAGGAGGCTCAGGAGAGACCTTATCACACTCTACAACTACTTGAAAGGAGGCTGTAGTGAGGTGGGTGTCGGTCTCTTCTTCCAAGTCACAAGCGATAGGACAAGAGGAAATGGTGTCAAGTTGTGCCAGGGGAGGTTTAGATTGGATATTAGGAAAAATATCTTCACCGAAAGGGTTATCAAACATTGGAACTGTCTGCCCAGGGAAGCCTTCTCTTCTCTAAGCTGAACAACCACAACTCTCTCAGCCTGTCCTCACAGGGAAAGTGCTCCATCCCCCTGATCACCTGGTGGCCCTCCTCTGGACCCGCTCAAGCAGGTCCTGTCTTCTGCTTAATTTTATGCTTTCGAGTATTCTGATTGATTGTAGACTATCATCAGATGGTTGAAACACTGGCAGAGGCATACCTTTAGGCTGCTTATTTTTTATCTACTTTATAGACTTCATAGAAATGTTTTCCCTTTGATTAACTGCTTCTTACGTAACTTCTTGTAAAAAAGACAGCAATAAATATTCAAATTCCTGTCTAGTCTGGCTTTCCATGTCCTACTAAATTCACAAAATATAACACCATTTAACGAAAAAAGAAATTCCGCATTGTGGATATGGATCGAGCTCTTTGGCCATTACTGTGGTAAAGAAAAAATCTATGGGATTTGCAGTGCATGGTGTGTATTCCTCTCATTTCAATGCAATTAAAATTATTTGTGCAACTTCTTATAAGAGGTAGAAATACAAATCAGCTCTTAATTGTACCAGTGATTTCGCACTTCCTATATAAGTAAGTCAGTAAAGAGAGACACAGAGAGAGACCTCGCAGACTTCTGGTTATCTTTATAGTTATTATTACGCAAACACAAGAACTCGATTACTTGGCAAATTTCATGAGATGACAGATTTTCATTGCATATAATAAATATAGAAAAACTTGAGACTGGTCAAGTCAAAGTCCCTCTGATATTTATAAAGTTTGTAATTTAAGACAAACTTTTATCAGGACTTCTGAAAACAAAAATTTGCACCAAATTCACAACCTCTCCATATAGGCCATTGAAAATGCATTTCTGTGATTTACAGCTGCTATAAAAGTCCTTTAAATACCAACAGTTCTTATAAGGTTCCTAGACATTTAAAAATTTTTTTGTGTGTTCAAAAATTTGTATGTGTTCAGTACACCAGGAAATGCACATACGTCTGTGAAATTCACAGCAATTTTTATAAAGCATTTATAATTATGTTGGACAACCTCTAATTTCTGTGCAGTGAAGCCATCTTTCAAACAGTGTCTTGACCCAAATGTGTTGCCTTCACCCCATTGTCCACTGAACATTTCCAACACGTGCACAGAATGACTGAACCACTCATTAGTCATATACTGCACCAGTTTGGTCATGCCTCAGTCACTAACATTGAAAAGAATGTTGACAAGGTTCAGTACATTCCATCTGCCCTTACTCTTTTCTTTGAGCAGTTTCCATTTTCAAGGCTGTGCTGATAGCAATGATGCTACTATGGCATTATCACACTGCATGCTGTTTAGGATCCAAGCTAGAAGAAAACAGCAAAGATTTCAGTCCCTCTGGTCCCAGTTCTCTATTGCTTTTGTATTCATTTTAGCATGAATTTTCTTTTCTAGCAGTAAACACCACATACAGCTACTCCTGTTATTCAGGTACATAGCTCTGATTTTTTTTTTCCAAAGTGTTGTGAGAAGGAATTTTCTAATGAAGTGAATTTTCAAAAAACCCCACTGATTAAAGATTTTTAGAAAACATGTTAATGTCAATGAACTTCTGCTAAAACACAAGCATGCTTCTTTTCACAGATCTGACATGCTCTGTAAAACTTGATACTAAACTTAAAACTGTGACTGATTCTTTCAATTCACTGGACACCTAGGGTTCATGGCTTCAGGACCGTCCCATAATACAGAATTCCCCAGAGACAGGAACTTCATGGCTACCAAAGTTCTGTGTTTTGCTCCACAAGAAGAAGCAAAGAAGCCCTGAGACTAAGCTGGGAGCTGTGAAGACCCATCACTTGGACCAGTAGAACCTGGACTAACCTTGACTTCAAAGCAGGGAGCATGAAAATCTCAAGAGGTCTTTCTATCTTCCTCAGCTTTGAGCCAGCATCCCTAGAAGACCTGAATCAAATGCTATGAGCATCTCACATCATGGGACTTCTACTGGTAGCCCCTCTGAGCTCTCTGCATCTTGTGACTGACACAGAGCTGGGAGTTTGAGTCTCAGGAGCCACAGCTGAACTGGGAGATGTTAGAATAGGTTTCCAAGGCTCAGTAACATTTCAGAATTTACTGAGGAAAGTGAGGGAATGTTCAGAAAATTTCAAAGTTTCACTTTACATTTTAAAAAATCCAAATTATTGCTATTATTATTTTTAAGAGTGTGTCAGAATTGCAAATGCTGAATTTTGTCTAAAGTAACGGCTAAATCTATAGAAAGCTGATTCTGCAGCTCACTCTCACTTCTGCAGTCTTTCCAGAATGAAACTTGTAAGCAAGGCAAACATAAGCCTTTTTAAGGAAGCGGTACAAACTGAAAAAAATTATGTTTAATCATAGCAGGTTTGCCTTGGCCTTGGCATAACTTCAAATGCAAGGATATATCCAGCAGTAATTAGACCCAATTTGGTCTGCAATAGAAAGGAGGTAAATAAAAACCCTAGCACAGCCTCAGCAAGTGGCAACTTTTTTCTGTACATGATGAGTCATATTACCAACAAAGACGACACTCATTTCCTATCTCACAAGACATCTATTTGCTTCAGTCTTCAGTGATGGCTAGTATCCAAAGCAGAGTACATGAAAATCTGAAATGAGCAATTACAGAATAGACTGCCCATAGGGAAACCAAAATCCTTCAAATCTTGCAAAATCCTTGCATGTTTTCTCTGATCAGCTTGTGCCTGGAGGAACAAGAGCTGTATTCGTTCCAGAATTTGGAAAAAAAAAGTCCTTCCCAGCTCTTGCATTCATTTTAGCATCCAGTTCATCTGACCGAACGTTGATGCAGTAGAGTGAAAGAACTAAGCCACTATCACAAAAAGGTTAATTTCCTTTAGTAGTAACTGGAGACCACTTGCTACTACCAAAAAGTATTAAAAGTTGACAGGTATCCAAACGCAGTTTTCCTTCCTTAATGTCTGTAGATCAACTGCTGTTCTCTGCGTCACACTTGTATGTCTTCACTCTGGGTACACAGAGCACCTCCCCTCACAAATGTGCTGGTTTATAGCCAGGGGCCAGAGGTGTTACAGAAACACCTAAGAAAATAAAATAACTGTCTCAACAGAATGCATTGCAATTAACTTTTCTTAAGAGTTACATTCAAGTACTGAAAAACTGCATTCTGCTGGTTGGAATTCAAAATAATGAGGGGGAAAAGAAGGCAGTACAAATACTGAGTTCAGAAAGTGGAGGGTAGTTTCTTTTGAAATGATCTGGACTTCAAAGTAAAGTGCCAATGTTCTACAAACACAGAACTATATGTTTGAACAGCTGTCTGTAGCATAAAATGCTTTAATGTAGAGAAAGAGCAGCCTGGAAACAGTTATAAATAACAATTTCTCTCTGAACAATCTGGACATTCCCGTATGCAATTCCAAATACACAGTTCAATAAATGACAGTTACAAGGGACTCTGTCAGCCCCTTGGCACAAAATAAAGACACCATGAACACAGACAAAACTGTCTCTGAAATTCTTCAGGTTTTGCAGTTACAACGCTGTTGGGTTTTGTCACACACAGTAAAGAAAATGTCAACCTCCTTTTTTTTTGTCTGTGAAGGAAAGATTCTCAAGAAGCACATGCCATTCCACCTCTCAAACTTCGTCTGTTGGCCATATTAAAATAACAGTATATATTTAGAGCACATTCATCAAATGGTTTCTAAGTGAAGAAAAAAATGATTTGTGTAATTGGGTTTCAAAATTTTCTTGCACCTAGAGGAGTGTGAAATATGTTGTCAGACTAATATAATGTCACAAAGAACTTTGTAAGGCAAGTGGTTCTTAGTCTTCAAAGACAGGGTTCTGCCACTTAATTCTTTGTAAGGACATATAGCTGTAAATATTTACAAAATGAGGAACACACATAAGAATTTATTAATGATTTATAACACAACTAAGGCACAAGTCTTTTTCCAGCAGTGATTGATTTCCAGTTTGAGCAGTGCACATGTATTTGTTCCTGAGTTAAAATTACGAGAAAGTAGTATAGACAATGAGTGTACGCTTGTGATAGGTTTGATTGCATTTTATGAATTTGTGGTAACTAAGGGAAGAAATATATGTTTATTTTCTTAATCTTCCCACATAGTCTTCTTTGTTTATATAAACCCTGATCCTACAATCACTTGTGTATGCAATTAACTTTTAGCAGCTTAATAAGCCCCAGTTTCAGCAAGGACTTATTTCCTGCTTAAAGTTTTAAATGCACATGAATATTGCAGGATGGGAACCTGTTCAGTGATTATTCTAAAATGGAGTGCTGTCTATTTTCTGTGACATGTGCATATGTCTATAGCAAGAATAACACAGAATCAGAACAATGAATCACAACTTAGCTCACAAAGTCACCAAAAATGATATTTTAAGAGTCTGGCCCATGTAGTACAGAGTCCTCTGGGTCTGAACAATTTTTTGTGCATTTGAGGTAAGCATATCTGGCAGAATATGATAGCATTTTAAAGTAGTTAACTCCAGATAACAAATGATGTCTTGGAGTTAGACAGAGGGTAAATTCCTCTCCATACACTTCTGTATTACAAAAATGAAAATATATGTAAACAGAACATCAGGAAAAGGCAACTGATCTTATGTACTATATTGATCATGCTAGTGATATCATTAATAATTTTGGCAGACAGTTTTCCATTTTCTGCCTTTAGATATTTTTCCATGCTCAGGACCTGATTTTATTTTTGTTTTTGAGAAATTCTTCTTGAAATCAGAGACTTCACTTTTTCTATTGAGAGTTTAACTTGTGCAGTAGGAGAAGGACAATAATCCAGGAGCTAATGTCATTGCAGTCACTGTAGTAACACTGTGTTACACTACTACTACTACTGTAGTAACTGTGTAACTGATGGCTGAATTAGTGTTAGCAGCCTATCAGCTCTCTAACTTGTTCTTACAAGCTTCGGAAACAGCAGTGGACGAAGACAGCCAAGCATGATCCAGGTCTTATAGTATTACCTATACTCACTCTCCTGGTCTTTAACTATCTTTTTCTGTGATCATGGGCAAGATACTGAGAACTGGATTCACAAAGGAATTAAGTATGTAAAGTCCAACTTTAAGTTCCCTATTTAAAACTCACAGAAAAAAATAGTTTAGAAGGTCCCTCTGAAGGTCATCTAGTCCAATCTGTTGTTCAATATGGAGTTAACCTAAGCAGGTTGCTTAGAGCCTTGTCCAGTCAAGCTTAGGATACCCACAAGGATGGAGATCTCACAACCTCTCCCAGCAACCTCTTTCAGAACTTAACCACTGAATGATGAATAAACTTTTCCCACTTGTCCAATCAAAATTTCCTTTTTTGCAACTCTTGACTGTTATTTTCCTTTTGTTCTGTTTTATCCTCTGAGAAGAGTCTGACTCTGTTGTCCCTATGTAGTGATGAAGGGGCTCATGTCATCACCTTACCCAGGAGTAGAAACTTCTTGAGACACAGGGTGGCCGATGTAGTTTATGAGAGACACTTAGGGTTTACAAGTCAACAGTAACAGAATACTGAACAAGAAGAGCTGACAAAGTGGTGATGCACCAGTAAGGAGAGAGAGGATGCCAGGTATATATAATTTATGCTCCAGGCTAATCTAGCTGCTTAAAGATTTCTGAAGAATGCTTAAAGTTTCTAAACTGGACTAAGAGAGGTTAAATTTGGGAAATCCCCAGATAACATGAAGGTGATCCTCAATCTTTAGGCTTTCCCTACAACTTACAAGGTGTATTTTAAGCCTCTTTGTGTCATGACCATTATAGAGTATGTAGAGAACCATCTGAGGCCTGCCAAACTGATTCACTTGCACTTCAGAAAAAATAAAGGCATTAGGACTGAGATCCTCCCTGATTCTTGTGCAGATGCATGGGGATGTGGAGAAAAGCGCTGACTGCCTTCCCACCTCTTCTAGTTTCTGAATGAAAGCCTGATCCTTTTACATACTTGGAATCAAAAATGGAAAGGCCAAAGGGCACACAGTTGTCCCAGCTTCCTCAGTAAGAAAATAAACACTACCTACGAACTGCTTGGATGATGGTGTCACTCTAATACACTGTTCTATGTGACTTTTCCATCATGGATTTTGGTCTGCATTGTTTGTGTTGCACTGATCTGTATTTAAAGATTCCTCCATAAAGAAGAGAAAACATAGCAGCACTAAGTATTCAGACAGGGGAAAAATAATTTTTGTTCTTATCTAATAAACATATCACACAGGGATAGTGTAAGTAATTACTTCATTAATATTTCCAAAATACTTCAATGTATGGCAACGGTATTGTCATTATACACAAAACAGATGGCTAGACAAGGTATTCATGTAGATAATCTAGCTTTTCCCATAGCTGCCTCAGGGATTTGTACAAATCATACATTTATTAGTAAAGTTTTGTTCTGCTGACTGAGTGAGTACATTCAGTTAAGGAGCTAAATGAGACACTTACTTCTTCTGAACACTCTTTATGGCAATTCTGCAGTGTGTATGTAAACAATATATCTTGAAATAGGATACTTTGGATACAACTAACTTCAGCATCCCATAGAGCTGCGAAGTATTCAATTAACATTCATACTGTAAATACTCAGGGATGTCTGCATTAACTCCTGATTGGAGCAGCAGTCTTTTCCCACTGGTTATGTCTTTTTCAGAAATCAAAAGCAACTTTGATCAACAAAGAAAAAATTTGTGTTCCGAAGGGTAATATTTCAAGAGAAATTATGAAATCCTCCTTGTTGGACAATTCAAAGGTGGTATGGGCAAAGCAGTTACAGAGTTGCCACAATTCTGTTCTAGCTTTTGAAATTCTGTAAGAGAAGTGTAAAAAGGAGGTACAATACTTCAGGTCACCAGTGATTTGTTTACTTTTTCCACTGAGAATGCATCCTTTAAATTTTAAGCATGTTCAGATTCATGCAGAACACCACCCCCACTCCTCCATTCATTATATCTCTGGGCTAGGAAATTCACACACATTACTTATTTGTCAGATTCACATCTCATGATACATATATGTTTCTCTATAAGCGGATCAGAAAAAAAAAACACCACAAAACCAAAAACAAACCAAAAAAAACATCACAGCAAGAAATATATATGTAGAATCAAGGCCTTGATTAGCAGTATTAGCAACCTTAGCTAAGGTAAGGTCACCTTAGCAGTATTTTGAGTTCAGTCAAGTATTTGTTAAAAACAAATGCAGTTATACACTAGTCTATCATATATTATAGAACCCTAATTAAAAATTCAAAACTCTTTCAGATAAGTGTTTTTACATTGATACCATTTCACTACAATAACTGATAGGCCCTTTTGATCAAGAGCCAGATTTTTTCAGCTGAGAAAACTTGCATGTGTCACATACCTTTCCTGTAATTGCACCTGAAAGAAAACTAAAGACAGAAAAAGAAAAAATCAAACTATGTGTGTTAAACCACAATCCCAGCTAGTCTGAAAAGGATGTAATGTTGGCTTGTTTTTTACAGTGAATAGCAGGAAAGAGTTAGATTCATACATACACACACTTACAAGGACCACAAAATGGCAGTACTACTGTGGAGCATTGATTGTAGACGAGTGGTTCCGAGCTCCCACCAAGTCAAGAGCTATGTTGGTTTGGCAAAGTGTTGAAACAGATGGAACTGGAACACCTTGTGAAAAGCTGAAGACTAAGAAAAGCTAACACTTTGCCCCTCTGAGAATAAAAAAGCATCATATTCACAGAAGCGATGCAGTGTATTAAGTTAGTGTGTAGTTAACCAAAGTGGGATGGCAGAAATAAAGATCCACGCTGTGGAGAGGCGCCATTCCCTCACACCTCACTCTGTGATGCAGCCAACGGACTAGCAAGGAGGATTATTGAGCCTGATCAACGGATATTTTGATGTTAGGAATTCCAAATATGAGGGAATTCCTAGAAAAGCCTTAGATTTTGCATAATTTTCCCCTCATTTTTTCACCACTCCATACTTTGCTTTGTAGACAACCATATACACATTGCTACCTAATAATTAAACAAGCTACTAGTACATTTGTTTCAGTTGTCCACAACAGCCCTTAGCCTCTTGAAGATATACCTTCTAATGAAACATAACAGTACTGAGTCAGAAGTTTTCTGTGGGACAGAAAAAACCACAGGGACAAACACCAACAACTCTAAATTAATGTATTTCAAGAAACAATGTACACTACAATGTTTGCTTAAATATGATGGCTGTTGATTATCAAATAAGATCAAACATATTATGATGCAGTATATACACATAATGTTGGGGAAAAAAGGATTTGATACATACTGTCATCTGTTTAGCTTCTTTGGCACCATCAAGGAAGAGAGAATAATGCATCTAGAAAAGCTACATAGTTCCTTTCCCACCCCAAACAGATCTGCTCTTTCTAGGTGTCTTTTTTCCATGAGCACGACTCATGATTCAAAGAATCTTAAAATTTTTGTAGGGATCACTTTTATTTATGGGACTGCATTCTACCTGAGGTGTTCAGGTAAGTTTGCTGTCAGGTAGTTATTTCCATTAAAAGGCATTTTCAGTTTGGCTTGTTTAGCTTTAGTGAGGTAGTTCTGGCTTCTTCCAAGGCAATTTTGAGCTCCTTCCACTATTGTGGCCCAGGACAAAACTGACATCTCTTATTTTGTAGCCCATAAAAATCATGTAGTGTTGTCTATTTAAACAGCTTACCTAAGTAGAACACTATATAATGACAGTGAGAAAACAGTACTTCCTAAACAGAAACGGATTGCATAAAACAGATATGCTCTGAACAGTCTGCCCATATTGCACATATTCCAGTGACCCTTGCAAAATAATGAAATCCAAATGGCTCCAAGCTTCATCTTTCTCAGGCAAACAAAGCACTTCTAGGAACTTTGATTCTGATACTACACATAAAGTTATTGGGAGCTCTACCTTATGCACTCGGAGACCACTACCCAGATGTACATTTCAGTCTGGACTCAGAAATGTCTGTGGTCTGTCAGTTTTGATTGCATTTGTTGAGATCTAAATGTGGGCAACTTAGCTGTCAGAGTATTTTGTCTTAGATACCACTCACAATTTTGTCTCTCATAGAAGACTCAGTTCTCTGTCATCCCATAAATTTGACCATTTTGTCACTGGAAGAAAGAAAGAAAACAAAGCTCTGAAAATTAAGTCTTCTTATGCATGTAATGACTAGATGCAGCTTGTAGAAGCCTATGTTTGCAAGAGGATAATGCAGCTGATGTTTTTACACTACCATGTAAGCTCCAGGTCCCTACAATGGTATGGGTAGGCATGTACACAGAAATCGAGAAGTCTAGCTTGGTCCTTTGTTCTAAATGGCGCAGAAGAGCCAGTCTTGGTAACTTTTATTTAAATAAATCACTTTGTAATCAACCAGGTAATTAAAACCATAGTGTCTTAGACCACTCAGCCATTCTAACCCTTCTGCAAGCATTGGCACAATATTCTTCTATATAGCTTAGGAAGTGTAACTCTCACTACATCTACACCGGTGAATAACCGGTTGGATGACTGGGCTTAGACAGCAGTGGTTAATTCTCTACCTTGAGGTAACAAGCATACCAGAGGTGTCTAACTCTGGGATCTATCCTGTTTAACATCTTTATCAGTGACTTGAGGAGGCAATGCAGTGGACTCTCATGAAATTTGCAGGTGACATCAAAGGGGAGGGAGGAAGAAGCAAGTGATGTGCTCAGGGTCGGGGCTGCCATCTAGAGTGAGCTAGAAAGGCTGAAGCAGTGGGACAACAGGAATGTTATAAAATTCAACAAGGACAAATGTAAAATCCTGCACCAGTCACGGAAGAAGTCTTTGCAAGAATACAGGCTGAGCAACAGCTCTGGGGAAAAGGACGTGGGGGTCCAATCCTGGTAGGCAGCACACTCAACATGAGCCAACAGCATGCCCAAGCACCAAAGGCTGCCAACAGCATTGTTGGCTATAATGACAGGAGCACAGCTGGTAGCCGGAGGGAAAAGATTATTCCCCTTTACTTGACACTCATTAGACCACATGTAGAATACTGCATCTGGTTTTGGTACCCCAGTAAAAGAAAGACATTGATAAACTGGAGCAGATTCAGCACACTGCTGCTCTAAGGCAGACACTCCAGTCCTTCAGTTATTTCAGTTTCCCTTTACTGGACTTGTCCAGTATATTCATGTCTCTCCTAAGCTTGGAAGCCCAGAGCCGGACACAGTAATCCAGATGTGGCCTCACCATTGAGAGGAAGGGAAGGATCACTTCCCTCATCCTGCTGCCCACGTTTTTCCAAACAAAGACCAGAGTGCTCTTGGCCTTCTTTGCCACAGGGTACATTGCTAGCCCATGATCAACTTGTCCACAAAAACCTCCAAGTCCTTTTCAGCAAGGCTACTTTCCAGCCAGTCCTACCCCAGCTTGTACTAGGTTAATCCTCACCAGGTGCAGGACTTGGCGTTTTCCTTTGATGAATATCAGGAGATTCTATGATTCTGTGATTTCTGTTGATATGTTTTTCCAGCCTGCCAAGGTCTCTCTGAATGGCACCACAACCACCCCATGTATCAGCTACTCCTCCCAGTTTTGTATCGTCTGCAAACTTGCTGAGGGTGCCATCTGTCACATCAACCATGTCGTTAACGAAGATGTTGAAAAGTATTGGTCTCAGTATGCACCACAGAGTACACCAGTAGTAACTGGCATCCAGCTGGACCACTGATTATACCCCTTCAAGCACATGTAGTTCAGACACTTGTCAGTCCACCTCACTGTCCATTTATCTAGTCCATACTTCATGGTTTATCAGTGTGGATGTGACAGGAGACAGCATTGAAAGTCTTTCACAAGTCAAGACCACAAATGCCAACTGTCTTTCCCTCACCCACTGAGCTTGTCATTGCATTGCAGAAAGCTATCAGGTTCTTGGGCATGATTTTCCCCTTCACAAATATATGCTGACTACTCTTAATCACCTTGTTCTTACTGGGTCTGGAAATGGCTTCCACGATTATATGCTCCTACATCTTCCCAGGGACTGAGGTGAGCTGATCAGCCTGCAGTTCCCCAGATCCTTCTCCTTGCCCTTCTTGATATTAGGAGTGACATTGGCTTCCTTCCCGTCCTCAGGAACCTCTCCTGATCACCAGGATCTTCCAAAGATAATCAAGAGTCCTATCTCAATTACATCAGCCAGCTTGTTGAGCTCTTATGGATGCATTCCATCAGGTCCTTCGGACTTGCATATGTCCAACTGGTTTCAATGTTCCCTCACTCAGTCCTCAATTGAGGGTAAGTCTTAATTTCTCAAGACTTTTCCAGTGGGCTCAGGGGGTCCATTTCCTGAAGGGAAATCCTACCAGTAAACAGCAAGGCAAAGGAGGCATTGAGTACCTTGGCTGTTTTCATATCCCTGTCACCAGGTTCCTTGCCCCTTTCAGCAGCAGGTCCACATTTTCTCTAGTCTTCTTTTTGCTGCTGTTATACTTGCAGAAGCCCTTCTTGTTGCTCTTTACTTCCCTTGCTAGATTTGATTCCACATGGTCTTCGGCTTTCCTGATCTCATTAATGTACTCTCACACAGTGTCTCTATATTTCTGCCATCCCACCTGAGCCTGTTTGCACCTCTTGTAGGCTTCCTTTAACTGTTTGAGTTTAGTCGTATGAAATATCACCAGAGATGAACCAGGGCTTGGATGACACACTGATTCATGTTCTGAAACTGTTTTGCAGTAAACCCCAGTTACAGTCTATTCAGGATATCCACACAACACAGCTAGTGGTTACAGGAAACTTTGAAGCATGCCTTGGAGCAATATTCTTTTCTCTCAAGAGTGATCAACATAAACTTTAGCAGGCAGCACAAATATAAAATTATTTCTAGGTGGGTTCTGTTCTCCTTGAGTTAGGTAATATGCATCACTGTAAGAAGGGAAGTTGATATAAAATGCAGTGAGCAATGACCACGCAATATAATGCTCTTAGTCACTGACCACCAAAAAAAGACACAGAAAGTCAGAAGCTGTATTCAGCTTTCCAAAAAAGCAGAGTCAGACATCCTGATGATCCATGGAACTGTGATTTCACAGTTCAGAGAAAGATATGCCCACAAATAGGACTGGAAGTTAATGCTACCTGAGCAGTTATAAGTTACTATGGTAGGAACTAATCACAGCAAAAAGTTATTTCAGTGGCAGCAGTGGAGGTGGAGCTGGAGTCATAAGATCCTGGAGATTCCCAAGCATAGAGTGAACTGGACAAAATCCAGTCCTTGTTAATATTCTATCTTCTGTACTGAAGATGAAGCAAAAGACCATGAGTGACAGTGCTGTTCAAATTAAAATCTCATCACTGAATCACTGTTACGAGCTTCAGGCCTCTGTCAACTGGAATGGAACACACTTGAGTGCCTCCAAAAAACCCTGGTTCCTCTCAAAACCCCTCAGAAAAACTTGATTCCGACCCTGGTTCTCCTCATATTGGGCTGTAAGACAGATATTCATTTAAAACACTGCAATTCTTTGTCAGGGCACATTCAGCCCTGTCTATTGCTTTTTCCAAGGCTTTCTCACTGGAAGGTATCCTGAATACATCTGTTGTTTCACACTCCTCATATGCAAATACATTAAAATTAGGGTTTGCCCATTTTACTCATTCTTTGGAAGAATTCTACCTGCACTCTACTCTCTGCAATGTCTGTGACTTTCCATGTTTGGGAACAGGAGTTACTAGAGATGGAAAGATTACATGGATAGAATTCACCACAGTCCAAATTGCTGGCTAATTTTGTTGGTTTTTAAACCTGCTGTAATTGTGTGGGTTGGCCAAATGTGAAAAGATTGTTTGGTGACCTAGAAATAGTGCTGGTGAATAGATATCCTCTCTTAAATCGATAACACTAGTGACATCTGAAATAAATCAATCAGATTTCACTAAATTGCACAATTCACTGTCTTTCTAGCCAAGGCATACTGTGTAAATTGGCAAGGCTATTGCATGAATTTGATCAAATATGAGATATCACTATGAGAAAAACCAAACCAATCCACAGCTCACATACCAAAGGAAAGGGGAAGAAATCACAGCCAAAGGGACAGGCAGCCTTGAAAACAAGTGTTTCATTTGGAAATTACCATGTTAGAATAAGAAATAAGTTCTTTAGAACCCTTTGACTATCCCAAACATGTGCAGTCAATCATCTGTATCTGCAATCAATCTGCAACCAAACATGTTTGCAGCATTTGAAAGCTGCCCGGCAGAGAAGGACCTGGGGGTGTTGGTGGACAGCCGGCTGAATACGAGCCAGCAGTGTGCCCAGGTGGCCAAGAAGGCCAACAGCATCCTGGCCTGTATTAGGAATAGTGTGGTGAGCAGGACTAGGGAAGTGATCATCCCCCTGTACTTGGCACTGGTGAGGCCCCACCTCGAGTACTGTGTTCAGTTTTGGGCCCCTCACTACAAGAAGGACATTGAGGTGCTGGAACATGTCCAGAGAAGGGCTACAAAGCTGGTAAGGGGTCTGGAGGACAAATCTTATGAGGAACGACTGAGGGAACTGGGGTTGTTTAGCCTGGAGAAGAGGAGGCTGAGGGGAGACCTTATCACCCTCTACAACTACCTGAAAGGAGTTTGTAGAGAGGTGGGGGCTGACCTCTTCTCCTGGGTGACAAGTGAAAGGACAAGAGGAAATGGGTTTAAGTTATGTCAGGGGAGGTTTAGACTGGATATTAGGAAACATTTTTTCACAGAAAGGGTTATTAAACATTGGAATAGGCTGCCCAGGGAGGTGGTGGATTCACCATCCCTGGAGGTGTTTAAAAAAAGGCTAGATGTGGTACTTAGGGACTTGGTTTAGAGGTGGTTTTGTCAGGGTAGGTTAATGGTTGGACTTGATGATCTTAAAGGTCCCTTCCAACCTCAGCAATTCTATGATTCTATGATTCTATGTGCATCAATCCCAAATGTGCAATCCCAATAGTGCAATCAAACCTTCCCTTCTGCTGCTCATTTATTGAAATGGCAGCTTGTAGCTGAAGTCTATGTTTGTGTCTGTGCTTGAACCAAACAAGCCAAGGCTATTCTTATGCACACAGTGTAAATCACTGTATTTTGCTAACTACTCCTAGGCACTTGAAGCAGTATTTCTCATTCTCTTCAGTCATCCATTCACTTCTGGAGCAAGGAGTGTTAGTTTAGTACCTAACACTAGATCATCAGGATCAGCCATTGTCCTTAACATATATGAAATAAATCACAGTCGAAACATTTTAATTAAATTGATGCTTGTTAGCAGGTACTACCAGAAGTACCTGGAACTAGCAGTTTTTACACAGCAGCTGCTGCATAGGATACAAATTGTATAACACAGCTATAGTACAAGGCTGTGGGAAATCTTTGAGTAGGCATGGCAGTGCCCAAACAAACAGATGTAACACTCAGGAGACCACTAGGACTTCTTTCAAGAAATTTCTTGTGTTGAATTTTCTATAGCTGAGCCAGAACAACATAGAAAGGAAATATTTCAGTATGCCTTTCTCAGCAGAGCAGGTCTTCAAACACCATTTAGTGGGAAACGTAAGCACAATTGAGATTTTAAGTTCTATTCAGGTCATGGAAACAACTGCTTACTGCAAGCCTCCAGTGTGACAAGGACACCTTCAGAGAGGAAATTAAGACAGCTGTTATGACGTTACATCCACCCCAGCTGGTTTCCCCTTCTGATGCCTCAAAAAAGTAAAAAAACCACCCTTCTGTTGCCTGGTAGAGTAGCTTAGCAAACATGTAGTTTATTGGCCAAGAGAATTAGCATGTAGACGGTATTACACGGAAAACTAATCCATTTAAAAAAGAGAAAAAATGGAACAAATTTACTAAATCAGGTTTGTTCTACCGGTGTTATCAATCTCTTCAGCTACTCATACAGATGACCCTGACTAAACCCAACTGATTTTCTACAGTGAATTAACTCTGTTTTGCATGAAAAGGCATTTTATCAATTATGAAATCTGGCTCAACTCCACACTAAAAACAGGCACAACAGCTGCTAACAGCCTGAGGATGCCTCTGCAAGATACACAGTGGCGTGTCCAATTTAGACTTAAGTGCAGTTTGATGATGTCCAAATACTCAGCCTGGTACAAGAAGATATAGTACCATCTAAGTTATCTTTACAAAATACTGTGCTCCATACAGACCAGCACTGCTGTAGTTGTGTTCTGTCTTAGGAAAGAACCATCCCTATGACCACATAAGTCAGTATGATTGTACACATTTCACACTCAAAGCACATATAGTAATTACTTAATAGAAACAAGTTTTTAAATGTATATACATATTTATTTACACTCATTATGTTAGTTCATTGTGAAAGGAAGTACAGGCTAGCTGCTTGTATGAATCACACCAGTTGATCCACAGCCAATGAAAGTCAATAATTCAGGATTTCTCCATTAAACTCAGCAGGTCATGAGTGCAAAGTTTATGTCAATAGCTCAATGACAGCCATTCTGTGTACAGAAAGCCAAGGAAAGAGACAAATATTTACTTTATGTAAACTATTGCTGAGCGTGTTACTCAGGGCAAGAAAGCACTGTTCAGCTTGGCTAATAATAAAACCCAGATGTTAATGAGAAATTTGTAAAGCTTCTTTTAGAGCACATAAACATAATACAAACTGCAGAACCACATACTTTTAAACAATTTATTTCTTTGGTTTTTTTTAAAGGCATGACTTGATTTGAATGCCAAGAACAGAAAAACACTGATAACGGCCTAGATAGCCTGGAAGAATAAATATGACTTCTGCAAGAGGCTAGAGCAAGTCGTAAGGAAGACTCCATCATTCAAACTTGAGCAGGGTTCGCATTCAGATTTTATAACTTTAGTTCTGTCCACAGTCTGGGTACCGTCATGTTCAGGACTGTGTTCTAAGCACCTTTTATTCACTAATTTAATTTGTGGTTGAAGATACCAAGCAACACGGAAAAAGCAGCCAGGGTAATCAATGTAAATCAAGATACATTATCAGGTGTAATTAAAGGCCAAGTACATGTACCACAAGGCAATATCAGACAGAATAAGACAGACTACACTTTTATGTACAGATAGATACATGCTTAGTTGTCATTAGAACAAAGGAGAAGTGATGTAATTTATTAAGATACCAGTATATCTTTAATGCTCCCACGCAAACCCAAGCAGAATCGGTTACTATATTTGTGTAATACTCATGAACACAGGAGAAAAACTGCAAAAGCGCTCCATAGTTCAAATGATACTGTATTTGGGTGAAGAGGAAGAAGGCATATTATTCCTTACCTTTTTGAACATGTGCAATGCTAGCTGTAGTGAAAAGGACTAAAATCTTCCAACAGAGTAAGTAAAAGTTCAGAATTCTAACTCAAAGGAACTGCTGAGATTTCAGAACTCCTGTTCAGTTTCACTCTAAAGCAAGATCCAAGTACTACTTAAGAGTTTTGGTGAAACAGTGACCAAATCCCATCAATTTGTAGAACATGCAACAGAATTTAAAAATTATGAATGAAATATTTTATTTTTTTTTACATACTGTCATAACACATAGCTTGATCTACAAATTACATAACATATCAAACTTCATTTTAACAAGTTGAACAGATGTCTTTTTGATCAAGAAGGGGTTTCATCTGGTACTGTGACCTAATTAGTTACTCACAATTTTAAATATAAGGTTTTAAATACTCCATTTTACTGTCTGTCCCATTTTACAATGAAAGCAGTAGTCAGACATTCTAGGACTTCGAAATGAAAGCAACACTTCTACTGAAACAAAAGTCCCAACATCACACAAGTTCACTAAAAAGTTAAACTAAAACCCAGAAGATCTCAAACAATTTCAACGACTGCCATTTGAATTTTCTCCCCACACTTTCCCACCACCCTTTCAGTTTGTTTCCTCCTTCTCTGTAGGAACTGTACATAATAATACAATGTCCTCAAGAAGAACAAGACTTGGTAAAAAACACTTTTCCTGATAGGAAACAGATCAAAATTTTCTAACTAATCTTTCTAATATTTCTCACAAAGCCATAGTACAGCTCAAGCCCTTTGCTGGAGGGCTGCTGAGGCTTTTGTTTTTATCTGCATCCTCCATCCCCCTTCAAAATTTGGTGTTCCCCTGGGGAAAACAAGGAGACAGGGCTCTAGCTGTCTAATCGCATACCAGTAAGCAAATTCACTAGACCTTATTGAAGAGGTTGCCTGATTGATGAAGACAAAGATGACAAATTTTTCTCCTCTAAACTCTCTGAGAGTCATTGCTTTGTCTGCAGTTTTGTAAAAAATAAGTTACTCCTTCCCCATCCCTCAGATAATAATTTAATCCATGAGCAATTTTCTTGACAGTATTTAATCAACTCAAGAACATCTCAAGGTATTTTTTTCCTTTTGCATATAGCCTGTACAATGGTCCAGCAGAAGGCACCTGCACGGCTCCCCTAAACCCATGTTTACTCATTCCCAGTTCCTCTTATATAAAAAGGAATTTAGAGATATAAATATGTGCTATTGGGAGACACAAAGGAGAGGTCAGCCATCAGAAAAGCAAAGCAGATTCAATGGGTTGGAGAATCCTGGAAAGCAGTAATCTTAAAGGAGACAGTGACATAATGGACACTGGATAAAACCTAAGTTTAACAGCAAAAGGCCTGAATATCTGAGGGTCAATTCATCTCCCTGTGACTCCAAACATTTTAATCTTAAATCCACAATTTATTTCTGTGCACTCTATTACTAAAAGGAACCGTAGGAAAGGAAAAAGACGTTACTTCTGCAGTAGTTAGACTAAAAGGTTTGAAGTATATACTTCTTCACTCTTCAGTAGTTACAGGGAGAACTTATATCATTCATGTA
The DNA here is from genome assembly GCA_017639485.1 of Pluvialis apricaria. Lineage (NCBI taxonomy): Eukaryota > Metazoa > Chordata > Aves > Charadriiformes > Charadriidae > Pluvialis > Pluvialis apricaria. The sequence continues at coordinate 59,387,909 of CM030008.1, forward strand.
TTTGCAGAAGGAAGATTATTCCTATTTCTAGCATGCAACACCTGATTTCAGGAGATGAAAACATTTAAACCAAGCATCAGGAAAATATTGCTTGTAATATAGTTGTGGAATAGAAAGCACGAGATCCTTATTATGTCAGGCACTTAAAAATCAGATGTAAAAAAAAATTAGTAAACATTTGGGAACAACAACTTTTGTATTAACAGACAAATGAGTAGGGGAAAATATTAGGCTAGGACAATCATGCAGGAACACGTACCCAGAACAGTCTCCGAGACTCCAGTGATCTAAGGAGACTTGCATAACCCAACTTGATCTTCATTCACAGTAAGGTTAGGAGTCCTTGCAGCAGTAATAAGATTCTGCACAGGAAGAAACTGTCCTATACCAGTAGGGGTATCTTTCTTACTTCTGAATTCTGATCTGATTTTCACAGGGTAGGATATTTAAAGAACCAAAGCTCCAGGTAATAGAAACTGGCATAGGTCCACCAAAAAAGATATTGTGTGTCAAATTAATACTTGTTCTTTTTATCACTGTGCTTGTAGTTTTAACGAGCTTCTGCTTATTAACTTTTATGTGCCAAAATTTGGTTCTCTCCTGTCCAGACCTCACTCACAGCACTGTCATTCACCAGCTCAAGAAAAATATTTTCACCTGATGCAACAGATTTATCTCCAATGTATATGCAATATATTGTGTTTCTGTCACTATTCAGACATAGATTAACATTTTCCTCATTCTAATAGCTGGTTCCAGTTTGTTTCCTTAATTAATTATCTGTTACATACAGCGTCACATATTTCTTATCTGCACTTACCACATTTGTTAGTGATAACTAATCTGTGTTTTTTTCTCCTACTGAAATAACTACCTAGAGCTTTGTCTCTTAGGTGCACCATCTATTCTATGGCAATGTCAGTCAAAAAGAAAAAAAACATTCAGAGTAGCATTAAAGTCTTCATGTGCAGTATCTACTTCTTTTCAATAATTTCTAGTGCTCCTATCACATAGTTATCTAGGGGTCATTTACATAACAAATTCAGACTATTTCTAATAAGATAGTAAAAAACTCTTTTTTGACATAAGTATCATTGCCCATAATGGAAAAGCATGAAATATATGAAGGTTTTTCACTTTTCTCAAAATTACATATAAACTTCTAAATCAATGTTTTCTCTCTTAAGTTAAATTTGAGGCTATGTCTTCCAGAGATGCTGAGGGATTTGGCTCTGTTACAAGAAGTTATGATCTGAAATTACAGACTTTTCACTGGAATTCCATAAAGGCTAGGCTGGTAAAACTAAACATTTAATTCAAGAGATCTGAAAAATTTGCTCAGACACTTGCCAGCAGAAATCTTTGTGCACTGGAACAAGCATCACATCTGTGTCTTTGCACTCACACCATACCTGGCACATTCCTTATATCTCCAGAGTGAGACATACATCTATCCTAATTGCTTTCTGCTACCTTTCTTTGACATGATACAACCAAAAAAGTTCTGTATTCTCCATTTTTTTTTAAGTACTTTCTGTTGATTGTTACACTCTGAAGAACTACAGATAAAGCAGGCATGATAGGATGCCTTACAGCTGAAGAACCAACGTATTTATTTTCCCTTTTCCAGAATGAATGGCAATTTAAACTCTTAACTTGCAGCAGCTTCCCTATACGAAATGAAGAACAGTAAGCAGCAAAGAAAATTAAGATCTCAAATGTAGAGTCTCTTTCCATATTAGGAAAGCATATCTTAAAATTAACCCTTACTCTCAGTTTATAAACATGATTTTGAGAAGTCTTACCTTCTATGATCTGAGCTGTTGAACCAGCATGGATTGACAAGCCAAAGAGCAGTAGCAGCAAGTCCCAGGTCCACCAGGCATGCCTGGAGCAGGTGTGCCAAAAAAAAAAACAAAAAGGAGAGGAGGGGGTGGGAAAGAAGGAGACCAAAGAGTGTAATACAGAAACACAAGGGGAAAAAAAGAAAAAGTAAAATTTAGAGGTGCAAGTTCTTACCATGAGAGCATTTTTGAAAGTCAGTTGAAAGACCTCAAGTGAGGAAAAAGTACATTACACATGAGTTTTATGCTTAAGAAAATAAGAAGTTAATAAAAAGTGGAGCCTGCTGTTTCTCCTCCAACGTTCAGACACAAGTGGAACAAAGGCAGCTCTCAGGCTCTCTGTATGACTCACTGCAATCCAGTGCTCCAGCTCTGAAATCTGACTCCGTGTAGACTTTCCTGTCAGACCACTGCCGAAAATTTCCTACTTTATTTATTGTGGACACCTCTTAATGCTCTACATCATCCCAATGTTGTCATTATCCAGTCTCGTTTGTAACTACTGTGTACAGATAGTAGCATAGCTTCTCCAGCTTCCCCTCCCCCTCTGCGCACTCATAACCTCCTCTTACTTATCCAATAAAACATGACTTCCAACTTCATTCCATTCAGCATTATATAGCCAGTAATATGCGTTCTTATACAGAATAGGACATTTCTCTGGCCATTTTAACCAAACTTTAACAGAAGCAAGTTTTAAGATATGAACAGGATAGAGCAGTCACAGTTTAATTGCAACATATACCTGGGAGAGGTAGTGTCTTACAGATTTTCTGTCACGTACAGAGACTATTCGAACCACACCTTTTTCTCTGACAAATTCTCTAATATTCCTATTTGCAAAGATTTACACCATGCTTGTAGATTAAGAGTGTGTATTTACCTCAGCAGCTGTACATATATGTGTCTGCTATAGAGATCCTGTAGCTAAGCGTTTCTAATATTTTCCATTAAAAGTGTTATTTCACCCCTCCCTCCTAACCTCATGAAAAGACTTTTTTCCACATGTAGTTCTTCAAAGCCAAGTCTTGATGAGGGAAGAATTTTTGGAAGAATAAGCTTGAAAGTAATTTGAAAATATTTAAGTCATGAGTATTTTAACAAAGACTGCAATTGACACTTTTTGACTGGGACAGGAGGGAGCCTGGAAAGCATTGCATGTGGAAAGAGATCAGTGGGCTTTTCGTAGGTCCAGGCTGGAAGGTGCTGAAGATTGCTTTAGGAGATTCAAAACTATAACAAGATTTACATAAGAAGGGGTGCGGGGACAGACAGGAGTAAAGTTTTTTGCAGTAATGAAATGACAATCCCCAGCAATAAGAAGAAATAAGAAGAATTTCATTGCACTGTGAATAAAATGCTTGAGTTTGGGGGGTTTGCTTTGTTGACTATTTTTGGTTTGGTTTTGGTTTGGTTTTAGTTTGATTTCAATTGGATGTTTTTTGTTTGTGAGCTTGGGGTTTTTTGGTGGTTGTTGTTGGTTGTTTTTTTAATTGAATAATTAGGTTAGGCCTAGTGTTAGGGCTTTAAATGCTAGAGTCTTGATTCTACCCCAGACTCCCCTTTTAGGTTAGAAACCACAACAGGTCAGCTCTCTTCAGGCATGTTTTTAGCTGAGCCACAGACTAGCATTATTTGCTATCCACCTTCTGCTTAATGATAAGGAAGCAAGAGATTAAACTATCTTTTAGTCAACTTTCTTATTATAAACACACACCATTTTATCTTCTTCAGAGGACCAAAGACTCCCCTTTATCTGTTCCATAGTACTATATTAGAGCTGAAAAAAGTTTCATCATTCAACTTTTCTACATGAGGCTGTCAGCTCTTTCCTTTCTCTCTCCCTAAAGTTTCTCCATTGTTATCACCACTAGCAGTGCTGCTTATAGGAACAGTGTTTGCAACATTTCTGCAAATCGTATACCAAAAGCATTTATTTTATACCTTTATCTAGGACACTAGATGTATGTTATCCCAGGGAAAAATACTGCCTTTTTAAGTGTCCTTGTAAAATGTATTTATTTACAAACCTGGCTCACTTTTCCATTTTTTTTCAGGTAATCTTTAGCAATAGCTACCAAGAGCCATTATTAGTCCTGTCAAAACTATTTTTTAACTCAGTTCCTTCTTCCAATAGTAATTCTTCTATCTCTATATACATAAAATGTCAGAGGTGTACCTGCATAATGCCTCCCATTGCAGTATGTTTTTTGTCTGGTATTTATTTATTAAGGATTTTTTTACAGTATAAGATGCAAAGCTTTCATTAAATAAACACATTTCTTCTATTGTTTACAATTTGGTGGATTTTTCCTCTGATTTTAGACAACCCATAGAAAAAAGGAAGTAACACCTCTCCTTCTCCCATAGGTAGCACGCTGTTCATGCAGATCATCTGCATGAAATGTTGCTGAGAGTCTTTAGTTTCTGCTGCATATTCTAACATGGATGTCTGTCCAATGTTGAATATTTTTAGTGCTACTGGATAAAGGAAAGCAAGGCAAAGAATGTTCTTGACCTCTGCATTCCATGAGTTTTAATGGAAAGCAGTGGAGGAATCTCTAAATACAGTTTATTACTCCCACTCCTCTAGGGCCTTGAGTTTCTAGTGTTCATTTGTAGTCCTAAGAATTACAGAATATTAACAGGCTCTCTACATCTGCTATATCTATCTATCTATCTGTCTTCCTCCCCACAAGGGCACTGTCATTTGTACATATCCACTCAGTTTTAACCTTACTGTTTTTCTCTTCCTTTTCAAACACAGCAGAATGCCTTTGAAGTAGGACAAAAGTGCTTTATTTCAGTACTGTCTCCAGCTGTCTTCAACTAAGCTGGAGTTTTCATGTTGGTTAAAAATCTCAATTTTCCAGGCAGAATTTCTGTTTACTTTCCTCAACTCTGTCAACTGATTGCATTCCTTAAGATTTGAAATGACAGACTACAATTCTGCTGTTCTTATTCACTGAGTTAGTCTGGCTGGGTGTTCCTGTATTTCTGATCATCTCTGTGTTAAGAAGTTTATTTTTTTCCTCCTGACTGCAACATAAATTTTTAGCTGCACATTTCTAGTTTCTATAATCATAGGATTTAAGAATCGTAGGAATATTCTTGTGCAAGATTAGCATTAGAGAAGCAGTATGCACCAAGGCCTGAGTGAACCATGCTAGAGAAAGAATAAAAGATTTCTCTTTTGTTTAGACTTCTCCTGAGCATGTATAAATGTTTGGCATCCACAATATCCTCTGGCAATGAGGTCCTCTACTCAGTTACACCTTTTGTAAAGAAGACTCCGGTTCTTCGTTTTCAGCTTGGGTCCTGCTGATGTTCCTTGATGCCTCCAAGTTCTTGTATTGAACAGGGATTACACTGTCCATTCTGTTTTCTCCATGCTTCCTGTGATTTCAGAAGCCACTTTTATATACCACTTCCACTTCTCTTCTTTCTGTACTCAGTGTGAACCATTCCACACCTCTGGTTACCTTTTCAGCCTTTCTCGGAGTTTCTGTGTTCTAGTACACCTCTTTTGATCTTTGGTGGAGACAGGGAAATCATAACTACACATGATGCAAATAATCCCAAGATTTCTCTAGTGAGATAGCAATGTTCTCTGTATTTTTTTCTGATGAGGAACACAACTGGTGTACTTTCTTGACTGCAGCGAGATGAAATTTTCATGGAACTCTTGTAAGCTCAATAATTTGCACCTCAGATGTAATTTTATATATAATTAGGATTTCTCCTCCCCCTCTCAATAAATTTATAACAAATGGTAGAAATTAATTTCATCTGCCATTTTATTCTCCAGTCATTCACTCCTAGAAGATCCATTTCTAATTCTTTACAATCTGCCCCTGTCCTTATTAAAAAAAAACCCTCATATCATCAGCAAACAACTGCACAGCAGTCACGTAACTGCTTGCCCTCACTGGATAAGGCAGGCAGTGCAAATCTCTGTAGAATTACAGCAGTGGCCATTGTCTACTACAAAGGCTGACTGTATATTCCTCACCTTTTGCCTTTCTTTTAACCAATTGTTCATGCACAGACCTCCCTTCTTGTGCCTCAGCTTGCTGAAAAGCTGCTGTCAATCATTCTGAGTACATCATTTAAGTGATGGATTGCTTCAGGATGTATCAATTAATCCAGAAACTCTGACTGACATTTTGGATTTTAATATCATCAGCTAACTGTTGCTAAACAGCTATTTTCACAGTGGTTTGATAATACACTTTCACAAGCATAACAAAGGCTTCAATACTCCGTTGTCCTGCTTTTTCCTCCTTTAAAAAAGGCGCTTTTGAAAAAAGAAATTTAAAATCTAGAAATGCTGTTTTTAATATATACTTATGAAGGAATAAGAGCATACATTTGTGTACCTGAAGACAGGCCTGTACCATACCCTACAGAAGGGTACAAATTAAGGTCACAGAGGTGAAGAGTTCTGGCATTTTCTGCCTCTACCCCTCCCTCACATTATTATAAAAAGCATTGGGAAAAAAATGTTAAATCTTACACACAGCTAGGGCTGGATGGCAAAGGAGGCAAAGAGAAATCAGGGACCTGAAGATTGCAATGGAAACCCTAGAAAGAAAGGAATCTCCCATCAATATTTATTTTGAAAAACGATTTTTAAAAAGGAAGAGACCGGGTCTGCTGGGCACACAGGTGGGTATGAGGGGAATCAGACTAGTGGGAAGGATGGATGAATACTACAGAGAAAAGTGTGCAAAAAGGAGAACAAGACTGAGTGAAAAGCCTGGGACAGAAAATTGGGAAGAGGTGAGGACAAAGCTAAGAGCACTGAAAGTCAGTTAGGAAGCAGAAGGAAAGGGAAGTCTGGGTATGTTACCTGACACTAAGTGGCAAGGAAACCAAGAATAAACGTTTAGACACATATATCTCCCCTCTACAAACTGTGACTCAGTCTTCTGCTAGGCAGCATGAGTAGAAGAGGAAAAATGCTGTGACACTTCTGCTATAAGCAAGCATCAATGAAACCTACTAGCAAAGCATGTCTTTTGCAATACTCTAATAGTTCAGGTGGTATACGCTGTGAATCAGGATATTTCAGTACTTCTTATGGCACGTGAAAGTGTCAGTATGCACCTATCAAATTTTAAGTTTTTCTTCTAAAATACAAAACTATTAGCGCAATTAACCAATTATTTGACAGGGCTCCAAAAATTATTGTTTACAGAAATGGCTGAACTGCTTCTCACAAAGTTTATGGTATTGGAATGAGACACAAAGTCAGAATTCAAAATGGTCAGTGTTCAGAAACTGAACAAGCAATTGAAATTATTCAATACAGCATGTGGGACAACGGTAAAACCAAGCACAAGTAGATATTCTGCTTGTAATTTAAACTCACTTGCATATTAACACTGATCTTATTGCTATATCAAATTAATTTATTATTAGCAGAAGGGTACACAGGTTTAAAGCATATTTAAAAAATAAGTCAACTGTATTAAGTACATTCATTGCACTGAAAGGCTCCATTCAGACTAAATGTCATACATTCCTTTTATATGAATAAACCCAGAAAGAATTATATGCAGCACTTTCGCTGTCTGTCTCCATGTTCAGCTGAGCTGAAGAAACATTTTCTCCTTCACACACACAGACACGGCCTACCACAAGGTATATGTCCTGATTTGAGGTAAAACAGGACCAATTTTGTTCAGTATCTTTACTTCTTAGCTAGGCCTCTTCTAACTACTGAAATTAACAGCATATTGTGCAGACGATGTTTGCTCTCACGGGGATAAGACCTATGTTGACAGTTGATGCCAAGGCATGGTATGCAGAGAGGCTCCTGCTTATACTGATTGCTGTAACAACCAAGGCCAGATAACTTGGTTATTTGCCCCATTGGAGGGTCCAAAGTGGAAAAGCACAGTGGGGTCCCACCTGCAGGGAGGAGCACACAGGACAGGTGACCCAAAACTGACCAACAGGGTATTCCATCCCATCTGTATCATGCTGATAGATATAAAAGCTGAGGGATCAGACGGTCAGCCCTCTTTCTTCAATGGCCGGCGTCCAAGGAGGACTCTGTCTGTTCATCTGCCTTTGGTCCCGATCCTGAATCCAGATCTGGAATCCAGTTCCTGTCTGTCCCTGAGTCCAGCCTGGGACTTCCCCAGTGCCAGCTGTTGACCTGATTGTCATCCTGGGAGCTTGATACAGTTTTGAATATATTTCATTATTTCCTTTTTATTTTATTATTAGTATTTCATTAAAGTAGTTTAGTTCCTTCTAAACTCATAAGTCTCCTTTTCCCTCTTCTGCCTCTCTCTTTGAAGAGAGGTGGAGGGGAGCATCTGTGGGTCCCATCTGGGGTGCCCCACGTCACCAGTCGCTGGTTTGGCCCAAACCACGACAGATTTAATTGGCACCCAAAGTGGGGCTCGAGCAGGGCTCAGCTTGTGCATTCCAGCTTGCTCAGAGATTAGAACAGACAGCTCACATCATGTCTTAAATGAAAAGTTGTATCATGCCTTTAAGAGAGCTTTGTTTGCATTTTATTGAGTCAACTCTGTTTAACCTGCCAAATACATCGCACAGTTTATTTACTCTTTGTGTTTTTATGCAAAGGTTTAAATGTGCTGTTTTGGTGTGGTTTGCAATTCAGATGTATAATATGATTAGCTGGATAGCTGCTCTCCCTGCATATCTTGGGCATTGTGTGATGGATTCTGTTACTAATTACACCTTTTGTTTTACCTGGGGAGAGTTTACTTTGCCCTTTGATGATTATAATAACATGACACCATCAGAGACGGGGCATGGAAACCTCTCGGGCTGTGACGATAAGGATTGTTACTTTCTTAAGACCGTGATTTTGTTGTCGGTTTTCCTACATGTGTTGCAGGGGTGGTTTCTTATGAAATACCAGTGGAGGGGTAGCTATAGGCTAACGTGCACTGCTGCTGCTCAAACCCCAGGACCCACTCCTCAGCCTGTGCCAGCACTAGCCATGCCCCCACCCGTCCCATCCCAAGCCGTGCTCCCGCCTGCAGCAGCACAGGCCCTGCTGCTGCCCACTGCGACAAAAGCCAATCCATCATCTCCTGCACCAGCAGCAGCTCCCCCGACCCCATAGCGGCACAGGCCCTGCTGCTGCCCATCACGATAAAAGCATGCCGCCGCCCTACCTGGCGAAAGCCATGGCCCTGCCAGCACCATTCACTCTGCAGCCTGCAGTGAAATCCACACCATCGCTGCCTGTACCAGCACCAGCTGCCCCTGCTGCTGTAGCGGCACAGGCCCTGCCACCGCTTGTCCTGGCAAAAGTTACTCCAGCCTCAACAACGAGCACCGTTGGTATTCCAGCTGCTCCATCAATGAGTACTGCTGCTACTCAAACTCCACCAGAACTGGTACAAGTTGTCCCGATTACCAGAAAGCAGAAAAAGAGGTCAGCTCCTTCCCCTGTCTCTTACGACAAGGACCAGGTCAAGCCAGATAGCTTGGGAGAGGGTTCTGACAGAGATCCCGGAGAAGGTCCTTCAAAATAGATCCAGGAGAGGATCCTTCTAAACCAGGAAAAGGAAAGAGACCTTTTAAAACAGATAAAGCAGAGGGTCCTTCTTGGGCAGCGTCAACGCAGGAGGACTCAGATGTAGAGATAGTTGTTAAATCCTTCTTTATGAAGGATTTGTGAAATTTGAGGAAGGACTTTAGTCGTCATGAAGGTGAAACACCTATCTCCTGGTTGCTCCGATGCTGAGGTAGTGGGGCTGATACCATAGACTTAGATGGCAGAGAAGCTAGGCAGTTGGGAAACCTGGAGGGACAGTGGAGGGACTCCCTGTGAGGGAGCGATGGATAGGGTTGATGAGCAAAGAGCACGGGCTGATGTGTCAGAAAGGAAATACAAAATCAGCAAAACAACGCTTAAGCAGGGTCACCTCCAGCATTTGCATGTAAGCACGGCAACATTACTGGAAAAAGCCAGACCCTTGCTGGCAAATCGGGATTCTGAGGTGCCTCTCTGACATGCATGTACACGCATGTACAGGGAATAAACATGATGAGTTAGAGATCTATGTGCAGCTGCCGGGCTATGATCTTGTTTGAATCATGGAGACATGGTGGGATGGCTTACAGGTCATTCCTGTTGCCAGCAGATTGAGGGAGGGGATCCTTCCCCTCTGCTCAGCACTGGTGAGGCCACACCTGAAGTATGAGGTTCAGGGCTCCCCAGTACAAGAGACACATGGACATACTGGAGAAAGTCCAACGAAGAGCCACGAAGATGATTAAGTGACTGGAGCACCTCTCCTATGAGAAGGGCTGAGAGAGTTTAGACTGTTCAGCCTGGAAAAGAGAAGGCTCAGGGGTAGATCTTATCAATGTATGTAACTATCTGAAGGGAGGGTGCAAAGAGGATGAAGCCAGGCTCTTTTCAGTGGTGCCCAGAGGTGATGGGCACAAACTGAAACACAGAAGATTCCCTCTGAACATCAGGAAACACTCGTGAGGTGACTGAGCACTGTCACAGGTTGGCCAGGGAGGTCGTTGAGTCCTTGGAGATACTCAAAAGCCATCCAGACAGACATAGTCCTGGGCAGCCTGCTCCAGCCTACTCCTGCTTGAGCAGGAGGGTTGGACTAGATGACCTCCAGAGGTCCCTTCCCACCTCAACCATCTGTGAGTCTGAGATTGTTAGTATAATGGAATTTTTAACAGTCGAATTCAAGGGTCACCATTAGTCTCCATCTAATTATTGTAGAAAAAGAATGAATAATAAAGTAGCTAGAGTACTTATATATGGAAAAATATGCAATAATAGCAATAACACAATTAAAAATTTAACACACATTTCTTAGCTTCCACCCCTTTTCTGGTGTTATGCTCACCCTTCCACTGCTCCTCTGGGTCCTAATGATGGTGGTTTCACTCTGGTGTTGGCCATGGGGACAAGGTGTTACAGCAAGTGATCAGCATCTGGAGTCCTTTACTGGGAGGAATACTATATTAATGCTGATTGTTTCTTCTTTCTTTCCCCTAAAATATATTTGCTTTGAATTTAGGACTTTTTAAAAAAATTAAATAAAATCCAAGATGAAAAAAGGAAACTAAGATATAAAGTAACACTAAGATCTAATCAGAAAAAAACCATCACATACTAAGCTGAAATGTCCAAATAATAGAGGTGGAAGAACAGAAGCTCCTGGTCTCATGAAGGCACAATTCTCACCAGCTGTCAGTGGAAAAATGTCAGTCAAGCAAGGCCACTCTGTATGATGGCTACATTTGCTGGCAGGCTGATCTAATGATATTTATGCTGTAGAAAATATATTTTTGATGAACACCAAACTTCACTTCCAAAGTAGCAAAAATCCATGTTACAGGGAGGCAGCTTTATTTGCCAACACAGAGCAGCAGTGTCACAAAGATCCTTGAAATAGATTTATTCTGCCTGTGACTGTTACAGGATAGCTACCAGTTTTAAATTGACACTCTTCAAGTTTTCACTTGCATTTACCTGATAGGATGAATTAACAGAACACCTGAAAGAAGCCTGAGTAAAGATACAGAGTTACACCTGCTAGCGTGGTGCCCTCTGATACCTGCTACTGTGGTATACATTGGGTGCTAGTATACTAACACTGCCAGTCATTTCATCAAGACATTAATTCCTTACCTATTTCAAGAAAAGCTAATCTTTTCATATTGTTGCCTAGCCAAACCAGCTGACGTTGCTTCTATTTTTACCATCCCTGAAGCACAAACTTGAACACAGGAAGTTCCATCTTAACATGAGGAGGAACTTCTTTACTCTGAGGGTGGCAGAGCACTGGAACAGGCTGCTCAGAGAGGTTGTGGAGTCTCCGACCCTGGAGACATTCAAAACCCGCCTGGACGCCATCCTGCGCAACGTGCTGTAGGTGTCCCTGCTGTGGCAGGGGGGTTGGACTTAGATGATCTCCAGAGGTCCCTTCCAACCCTGGTGATTCTGTGATTCTGTATAGACCTTTTACTTGCGTTTCATGGTTTTCTTCTAACTGCCTTTCTCAACTGGAACAGCCACAAACTTCAAATCTTCCATAACAATTGTGTAAAACCCACTTCTTTCATGTACTGGTTACACAAAAAGACCAACAAAAAGAAAAGGGAAAACTTTCAAAATATATACTTTGCAAAGAGGAAGTCAAAGAAGGAAAAATCTGTTTTTACACATTACTTTTAGGTCAGTCAGGATCATGCATGAGAAACATACACTGTAAAGCAACAGAGGAAGGGAGAAGAGGTATTTCTCTTTCTGTTTTCCAAGACTGAAGGAAATCTTAACCTTTTTAAAAGTTAAACAGCAGTTTTAAGTGATATATGTAACAAACAATCAAACAAAACCAGCAGGATATATTTTCAAGAAAAGCTAAAGCTAAGTTTCTGAATGTTAGTTGTAAGAGAGAGGAGGAGAAGCAGCTATTTGATTTTGGATTTACCAAAAATAAAACATGGCAGTCATTTGTAGTTTCTCTCATCCTCTCTGTGTTTTTGACTCAGACTGCTTAGAACAATTCTGCTTCTTGGAAAAAAAACCAAATCAAACCAAACCACAAAAAACAGAAGACTTATTTAATTTTCATATTTGCTAACTAGAGCATCAAAATGCTAGTTTTCCAGACTTTTATCCTTCTCAGTCCTGCACGTCCAGGTTCTACGTTTTCTTGAGTATTGCCAAAAAAACCGAGCAGTACACGTGAACCATTTACACCTGCGATGGCAATGATAGCTGTATGGGAGATGCCCAGACTAGAAGTGGGATCTTACAAGGATTTACTTTGAGACAATTTTGATAGCTGGTAATACACCAGCAAAGAAAAAAAATCTTGGTTAGGTTTTTGGCACACAGGTGAACTTGCAAAAAGCAGAAAAAAGCTACATTTTTAATATAAAACTGAGTGCATTTAGTAAGGTGTGACCAATATGCAACTGATAGAGAGTCTATGCAGATTTATGAAGTCCTTCCACAGATCAAGGCTACGTGCTGATCAGAGAGCTTCTGCTCCCTTACTTAGGAATTTCTCTTCTTTCGTTTATAAATGCTACAAACAGCAGGAGAGAGGGCATTGAGTAAGTCAGTTCCTGGCTATAGTAGCTGCTGCTGCAGAGCCCAGGGATTGTTTCAATTAAAGTTTGTGTTTACAGAGGTGACTTCTCAAAAATTACCTGAAGTTTTGCATTGTTTTCTTGTTTTTACTAGCCCTGAAGCTAAAAATAAAAAATGCGGGATTTTACAAGCACTTGTTTGCATATCTGGATGGTAGTTGTACTAATAAAGAAACTGGTGTTTCCTTGGCTCCAAGAAAGTATAAACAAAGGAGAAATGGAAAAAACTAGTAAGATTAACACAGGGTTCTTTTAGCACAGACTCCTTTTTTCTTTCCTGCAGCATTATAATCCAATGCAGATGTTCATTTGCCTCATTCTTGGCAGCTGTTAGACGAACTTCCTCTCCTCAATGACATTTTCTCAGGGATTTATTATCCCTTTGTTAGTCTGCCCTTAATTTGCTTAATCCTTTATGTGACAGTGAAAACCCAAAATGGTGAGAAATCAAGCTAAATACAAAACAATAATAATACTATGTAAATGTAAATACAATATTTAGGTGATTAAAATATAAACAATGACCTCTGCTTTTGTTTTATCATTTCTGATAGTGGTAATGGCTCTTATTTACTGAGTCAAACAAACCAAATAGTTATATAGGAAAATAAGAGATATGGAGCAGTAGCAATAAACCTAATGGCATAGACAAGGTTTACATTTAGTAATAAATTTATACAAATGTGCTTTATCAGAATTTTTTTTAAATAGTCTAATGCATTAATGTCTCAGGATAAATGAGTTTTTACTTACAACATAAGTATGTCTAGACAAATCAGGACAATTAGGGTCTGCGCACATTTAAATTTCCTGTGTAACATTGAAGCCTGACCTATTGCTAAGAAGAAGCTTCTGCTAATATGAATATGGAGGAAAATGCAGTACTGCCAAGTTCTTTAGCATTTGAGTTGTTCTTCTTTTAATTTAAAACCTTCCCTTCAGTGTGATGCAAAAAAGTAGACTATCTGGGCCTTGAGTGCACCAATAGGCATTAATTGCTCCAAGCAGCCGCATCAAGGACCTTCACTCACACTGCCCATTGTGCCAGGAAATCCATCAAAGATCAGGCTTGGGGTTTCAGTCTCTGAGGTATGTTGCAGCTGTTCTTATCTGTGGTCCTGTCTCTGCTACTACCTCCTGGATGGGCTTTGGACGTATGTTGCAGTTAGCTTGTCTCCTGGATAGACTCAGGACCTGCATTATAGCCTTATCTCCAGCCCTTACTCCATTTGTTTTTGACTGGACTCCATCAATGGACACCCTGGATCTGAGTGATTGCTTTGCCTTGTCTGGGACTATCAACAGACCTTGTTTCTAGCACCCTGCTCTGTTTGCCTAGCTCAGGTGCTGTGGGACAGTGCCCTGGTCAGCACAAGGTCTCTACCTGAGCTGTGATCGCTCTTAGCTCCTGGCTCACTTTCCCTTACGGAGTAGTTAGTCCTAGCTGCTCTGTGACACAGACTCCGAAAGGTCTGTGCTGTCGTATCACAATTCTATCTCCATTAATGCTGGCTCAAAATGTGTTGAAGTGTTATGAAAAAAAATGAAGCTGTTAGGATATTGTAGAAAAATGCCTATTTTGACGATATTCTATTGGAGAAAAATACAGTTAGGAATCATTAATTCAGTGACGTCGTCCTCTGCCTGTCAGGCCTCTCTCATTGACTCATGTTGATGGGTTTCATGTCCTGACAGTGGGCAGTACACTATCATGCAATGCCCCGGGAGTAGCTGCGGTCAAGGTGCTCTGTTCCCCCTGATTTGGTTGTTGGAGCTCCTCTGCCTGTCAGGACTCAGTGTTCTAGCTTACCTCCCAGGTCATTTTCTTGGAGAGGTGATTAGTTGTGCTAACCTTGGTTCTGAGCTATGGACATGCTGACATAACTAGCATGTGTTCTTTGCCCAGATGATCTCTGAATGTTGGATTGTCTGAAGGGTTGAAGTTCTTGCTGCATTTTCCTCACTGTAGGCATGAATTTAGGATTCTTTCACCCATTTCTCACAAAATATCTTTGAAAGTCTATGCTGCTTCATCAAGCTTGGATGAAATTGCCTAAGTCAGTCATAATTCATTGGCACATGGACAAAAAAAAGATGTGGATAGAAGGAGTATTTCTTCTATCTGAGGATAGAAGGAAGGTGTGGATTGGAGAAGAGAAAAATCAGATAGTTGGGCAAAGAGAAAGCACAATGTATAAGCTTCATCTTCTTAGAAAAAATGGTTAAGGGCACAAGGCATCCAGCTACTTTAGATCTGTATGTAGAATTATTAGCCAGCAGCTAACAAACTGAGAGGGAGACATCAGTCTGGGTGTGCAGGGAAAGCTTCTAGTGAATGCAGCTAAGACTTAGTGCCTGGGACACAGGCAAGGACAGAACAGCAGAAAGAAGGGTTTTCCTGAGGAATACAGTGACCAAAAGTAAAGAAAAAACTAGACTACGGGGACCCACACTGCTCCCTCCTAGCCACTTGCCATTAAATAAATCAGGTCTTTTATATCTTGCTGCCTGTCTGCGAAAAATGTAGTAAACTAACCTGCTTGAGGCCCTACTTCTACCAAATGGTTGAAACAATCCCACAAACTAGCTAAAAAATACAGAAAGGATGAGGATGTGGAGACACAGATAACATGACACACACGCAAAGGCAGGAGGATTGCCTAAGCCTCATTTCCTTTGGAGGTTCTGGAATATATTTGGAATGTATGAAACGATTTGATCCTGATTTTTAAAAAAATCTTAATTGCAACATTATTTCACAAATAACAACCAGCAACACATTTGGCTCCTTGCTACTCTGCTAGAATACAGTGTTCTGTGTCTTTGACACTGATCACGAGGAGAATAGAAAGAGAGAGAAACCGGGATTTATTTAGTCATTTCTCAGTATCTCATAATTAACAAACATGACTATCTGAAACTCAAGACCGTGGCCCAGAACACCTGTATTTCTAAACTGTCTTCACAGTCTCAAGGTTTTTGATTATGCCACAGCACTAGCTGCTACAGTTGTCAGGAATTCTGATACCAGAGCTATCAAAGTAAACATAAGCAAAAGAAACATTGATTTTTTTAAATGACTCCATGAGTGGTTGCTGTTGTCTCTGTAAAGGCATTGGGCAGTTCTTCATCTTGATTCTTCAATAATTAAGACACACATTTATCCTTAAACTCCTTATCTTGGGTGACATTTTCCCCTCTTTTCACGGTATCTCTGAAGAGAGATATACAGACAATTTATCTTTATGCCTATAAAATGCACTGTTTCTTTAAAAGATCTGAGCCATAACATTTTTTCCTCAGAAGATGATGTTTTTTCTTGGTTAACTTTCACATATTGTTTGATGTCAGCATGTGTCACCAAGCTAAAAGCCATTGATTGAAAGTATGTAAAATCTAAAACATAACTGGAGCTTCTCCTTAAAGGATGATGAGACATGTAAGTGTCCAGACCTATGCTTATTGCAAGCGCAAAAAAAATTTGAAAACTATGAAATGCACCAAAACCAGTTGCTGTTAGCTGATCATCTGAAATATCTGGATTATTCAAATGGATGTTGCAGAAGAAATTAATGTCTGAATTTTAAATTTACTCATTCAAATTATTTCTCTTTTTGAATGAGTAACAATATGAATAATCAAATGTTGACTCACCTATGAGGCCTGAAGTATCTTAGAAACTGATCTTTTTGGTTATTTCAGGAGACTCAGGTAGTGTGCCATTGTAAAAACTCTGAAACACTCTGCAGAAGTGTGACATATTTGTAGAAGAGTGAAATAAAACTGTTTTTCCTGCAGGGAGGTGATCCCAGAATGCATCTCCTAATTTCCTTCATGGGCACAAACTCTGAATGTGCTAGAACCTTGAGTCCCATGCCTGTGTGTCTGCTGTGTGAAATCTCACCAGCCTCAACCTTGGCAGGACCAGCATATTTCAGTGTTAGCTGCAGGAAACTGACCCAGGACTGCTCATCTGTACGCGTGAGGGTGAGCAAATACAGCCGGAAGTGGGGCTGATTGCTTCAAAAATTCTGTTCTTTGGAGATATTCCATAAGCAATAGGATCTAACTTGGTCCTGCCTTGAGCAAGGGGTTGGGCCAGATGACATCCAGAATTCCTTTCCAGTATAAATTCTTGGAAGAGTCTATGATTCCACAGGGGCTTTTGGTGGGGAGGAGGACTGTAAGGGCATATTCACACTGCCAACATGCAGTCCTGAGGTACGAGCAGAGAGAATCTATCAGCAGGAGACCAATACCAAGCCTGCCTTTTACAAGCTCCTCGGAAGATGCCCTATGATTTGGATCAAGCAACTGTCCTTGTAAAGCCTATCCCACAACCAGAAAGAAACTGACCTTTTCTGGGAAGTATACTTTGCATGTTTGGAATGAGATAGCACAGAAACCAGACTGGGATGTGTGTATTCTGGGCTGTAACAGGCATCAGCAGATGGAAGTAGAAGCTGGGTGGATGGCGTATGATGTGTGGGTAGGAGGGATAGTGATGGGTGGACCAGGCCCATGCCCATGAGGCACAATGATCAAGATTGCATTCCTGACATCAGCATACAGACCAGGCTAGATAATGTAGAGCTCAAGGATAAGACAGGTCTCCATGGTTTATATCAGACCTTGCCCCTTTGCAAAGTGTTGACCTAGCAAAGTTAAACTTGGGATGTGGAAGTACTAGCTTAATAGTCTGGGAATACATGTAAAGACAACTCCACCTAAAGACAACATTCTTTTTTTTCTACTTGTATACCCATGCATTCATAATTCTGGTACACTTGTTGAGACTATCTTCCACGGGTTGGCATTAGAGAGCATGACAGGGGGCACGTCCAAACAGGCTTCATTTGTATGCTTGAATAAAAACTCCCAGTGAACACAGTACCATCAGGCAGGTGTGTGAATAGGACACTGGCAAAGAAATAATGCTGTGATTAATTAGTGTCATCCTGACCATGACATCAGTGGTTGCTAGGCAGATTTGAGCCTTCTGACAAGCCTAATGTAGCTACTCTAGTGGCCAGGCCAAGATTTCCTCTCTACTGTTGCATCCCTGTCCCCCAGAGCTGTTTTTGTAATACTCCAGATGTGTTTGAAAGCATGGGGATTAGAGAGATATGAAGGCTGATGTCAAGGGCACCCACATGAATGTTGCCTCAATAGACTTTAGATAAAACTTATTTAAGTTGCTCAAAGCTATTTAACAGTCAGTAGTAAGGCCAAGAATAGACTATTCTAAAACTAGGAATGATCTGGCTCAAGAACGTCAGTCACATTTTCTGATTTTCTTTTTGTGCAAATCCTTAGTATTATGTTGAACAAAGCTGGAAAAAAATAATGTAATAAGCCCTGTGCAAACATCCACACTAAGCATCCACATTTTATTTCAGCAAGTCAAACAAAAATTCCAGTATTATAAAATGCAACTTAGTTAATCATTTCAGTAAATGCTTGCTGAGCACTCTAGCCTCCCAGTTAACAGATGTGGATGAATAAAAAGAGGAAAAGTAACAGAGCATCCATACTTGCTACGTATTATGCTATTACAAGTATTGAATGCAAACATAAGAATAACACTGACTGAAATGGTAGAAAAACAAAGCTAACAAAGGGAAGAAAATAATCGTATTTTTGGGCTAAAGAACTATCTTTTCCACAGAGTGAATCCCACAGGCACCTTCAGATAAGTGAAAGCTGGCTCACCTCCCATTTATAAATCTGACTAATTGCCTTCAGAATGTTCCCAAATCCAGCCAAGCATGTGGTTTTATATTAGACAAGAGTGCAAGTATTTAAAATATTGCAACAGCTGCAAAGCAGGTTTGCAGGCAATCCTATGCTCATCCAAGTTCTATTTTGTTTCAAAATGCAGAAACAACGCTATGAAGTACATTTGAGATGGCATTAGCCCATTTAGCTTTAAGGGGCACATGCCAACAGCCAGGTGTCAGGGCTCTGAGTGCACCAGGGCTGCCTTAATGGCCCTGAGTATCCTCACGTGGGGCCTCCACCCACACCATCTGCCCATATGCCCAGGAGCACTATTTGAGTCCCAGCTTGGGGTGTTACTCTCTGCCTCAACTGTGCCGTAGGTGTGCCTGTTTGAAGTCCTGGCTCTTGGGTCAGCTTTGGACCTATGCTTTATGTAGCTTGTCTACTGGGTTGGCCTCTTAGATGTACACTGTACCCTTGTCCCCAGTCGTGCTTCTGGCTCCATATCCTGCTGTTTGTGGCTGGACCTTGAATCTGATGGGTTGTTTTGCTCTGTTGGGGACCTCCAACAGACTGTTCTCAGCACCTTGTGCTGCCCGCTATGTTCAAAGCCTGTGGGATTTCACCCTTGTTGGTAATAGTGCCTGTGATGTGATCACCTGTGCCCCCGGTCATCCTCCTTTGCTGAGCAGTCCTGCTTCTGCTGCTGCCAGGATGCAGGGTCTCCAGGAAGCTTGGTCCATTGCAAAGTGGTCTGGGCTGGAACTGTTACCAAAATGGAACTGAGGTCCATGGGCTCCTCCACACACTAGCAGGCAGTGTTCGCCCCAGAAGGAAGAACTATATTCTATTCTATGATTTTCTTAGGACCCAATAGGCTGAAAATCGCTGGCATAATGTAGTGTGTAGGTCTGTATTCAGTGCAAATGTAACAAGGGAGGATGTGTTGTTTTTCGGTATGACTGCTCTGAGGTGGGTATAATTCTTTTGAAAACTGAGGGCATATATTTCCTTGATAGAAGTCTACCTAACTGCCTAACTCTTTGCTTCTGTCTCTCTGTTGACTCTCTCTGTGTGCATATGTAAGCACGAATGTGCCTTTCTGATTTCATGAAGTGTCTGGGACTGCACAAGGTTATGCACAATCTTCTGTGTTTCAGATGCAGAAACTGGTGTATCCAGGGACCAAGTGACTCGTTGGCATGATGCCATGAAAAACTGGCTGCATCTCACAAGGCAGAAAACTCACTAAATCAGGAGCACTTGTAAGTTCCCAAACTGTGCCATGTGAGAGACTTCCAGGAAGAGCATAGCTGTGGTTCTGCCTACTTGGTTTCTTGCTGTTCTACAAGGCACACAGTGATACCTCCACATAGGCAGGCATTTCCAAACACTGACAAGATGGGTGCTGGTGCCTCCATAGTGAGACAGAAGTAGCTAGGGGCACAATTTTCTGGTCCACACAGATTGGAGTTAGAACCAATACTTCCCCCATGTACCTTCACCCTCGAGTGAAACCCACTAAGATGGAGGAAAGAAACTCTTCCCCAAAATGTCTTGTGGAGGTTCTTGCCCAAAGGTGAATAAGGCTAGGGTATAGCAGTTGTTGCATACAGGGGGAAGAGAATTTGGGGATTATGTGAAGCTTATTATGGGATGTTTAAAGGGAAGGATCAACGATGAAGGAAGGCAGGGACCAAGATGGATTGGGGAGGAACAAATGTAGCAAAATAGAGGGAAAACTGGATAAGAGGTCAGCTGTGTGTAAATAGGTGGCTGCTCAGTATGCTTATCTGACTGAGCCATCACCATTCTCTGTCCTGACTTATTAAATCCTGTTCCTAGCCATTTTCTCCATGAATGTGCTCAATTATGTGTGGGAATGCTAAAAAACTTCAAACCAGACACAGTTTCTATCTGTCGTGATCTGTGGGGTCAACTGTGTTAATAGTCCTGTTGGGCATATATGCTCAGCCTCACTAGTGGCTGGACTTGGGGCCACGGAGATACAGCAGGTTTGCATCTGGCAGGCTGGGACAGCAGGAATCCCCTGGGTTCTGAGGCTTGCCAAAATTAGCTACCTTCTAGCATTCTCCTTAGAAAAAGACAGGAAAACTAGCTTTGGTGTGTGGGGAGTGTTGGGGTGTTGGGTTTTTTTTGTGTGTGGGTTTTTTCCTCCCAAGTCAAAGATTGTTGCTCTTGTCTTCTCATTTCTTTGAACAAAGCATTAGCAGAAAGTTAGTACTTGCTTTTGATTACTGGCTTTTTTTTTTTTTTTGTGAGAAACCTGTTCATAGCTAGTTTCTTCAGAAAGGAGAACCCATGATGCAGATTAGGAAACTCAGATTTCTGGTATAAAAACTTCAGAATAACTGCACCTGACTCTTGGTTTCCTTGTCAAAAGCGCCATCAGTTGACACTAATTTTTATTCCATTTAGAGCTAGATTACACTCCCTAAAGGTTCAGTGATTTGGGTATATAAAAACTTGACAGAACTTACTGTTCAGTTTCAGAAGTGCTGCTGTACATTATATTTAACATGTAATCTACAACTAAGAATTCAATGTTAGAACAGTAATTGGCAGCAGGTTAATGCAGAAGAGAGGGCTTCCAGAAAAGCAAATGCTGCTCTAGTTCCCATGGCACCATCCCAATATTTGTTTTATATTCCTGAGAGAAAAGAGAAAAGCAGAACAAATGTTAAACCTCCCACACAAAACTCTCAAAGTAATATTATTCCCACTAAAGCTCCAGCCTTGCAGTCAGACTGCTTTTTCTGTCAACTTTCAAAATGCTTTTATTAAGAACGGATAATAATTATAGTTATCTAAAGTTTAAGTCAGTGAGTTTTTACTCAAATAGATTAGCTGCAAACTCTGTCATTGAAACATCTTGTACAGTCATTCATCAAATTTGCATGGTATGATTACTACAATCAGAGAGACTCATATATATGCTTGTGTAAATGGGTTATTTGCCTAATCATCACCTTTATGGGAAAATTCCTGGTTTGTATCATCAATCTCAGTATTTATTCATACAAATGATCTCAGTATTTATTTCTACAAAGAAATATTCACTTGTGTAAATTTTTTGTTCTGTACCTTCCGATGATGTTGTACAGCTTCTGATGTACTGCCATACCCTTTTTCTTATCAGTCCTGGTGTCTGCTTTGCTTAATTCCTTGGGCTGAGCAAGAACCTTCCTAGAATGCTCAAGAGATTATTTTTTTGTTTGTTCATTTAAGATTTCAGTTCAGCCATGTTTATATGCCTTTGGGGAGAGGAAATGTTATTAAAGGTTTTTTTAAATCATATTTTATTTGTAAATATGTTTTCAAGGCTGCAGACCTTGGTATTCCTAGAAACTAAATTTTAGTTTTACACCTAAGTGGTGGTACCACAGGTGCTTAAACACTGAAATAAGGCCATACAATTTATCTGGTAATGTCAGAAGGGATGTATAGTGAGGTAATTCAAGAAACAGAAAGTAACAAAGGAAATACAATTAAGTCAATAGTTGGAAACACACCTCAGCCTCTCTGTGCACACATGACAATTCTTCTTCTGTTGTCATTTATGTAGATTCCATTAGAAACTCAAGCCTTCCCTGGACTAAGTGGAAGAGAAGCAGGTAGAGCAGGTCAGATGAGATGCTTTACAGCAGATGTGTTAATTAGACAAAACAGCTGCTTTAAAAAAATCTACTACAAGAAAACTCTTTTAGACAGTCACAGTCTTTGGATATATGTCCTTTAAAAACCTAACTTTGGTACGAAACTTTAAGCACAGAAATAGTCTCCTGCACCCCTGAGGAACTCAAGCAAATGACTATACTGAAGTACTCCAAATAAATGCTTTTCTGAATTAGAACCTGTCAAAGTTTTTCAAGTGTTCCTGATTCATCAGCCCTTTCTACTTTAAAGCTGCTTGCCAACACTTTATAACCTACCCACAGACGTTTATTTCACCAGATCTGCTTCCCTCTAATAACACCCTATAGCCAGCTTTTTGCTATGTGAGTCCACAGGCTCTATCTGAATAGAATATGTCAGGTGAAGGATAAACCAGTATACACTAATATCTTCATTAGTGCAGGTGATGTGTGACTATTTGCCAAAGCAACATGAAGTTAGTTTTTAGGAGTATTTTATGCATATTTACAGATTAAACAGTATTTAAAGGCAAGATTATAAAAAACACCCAGCTTTATACCAATAAAATGTAGTTAGGAAAATAAATGCTTGAATTGGAAACAGTCACAAAAAGTTAAGCAATAATACACCTTATAAGCTGCTAAATTCTTGAGTTCTATTTCAAAGTCTGTTCTATATTTCATTCAGCTAGTAGAGTTGACGGGATAATTTTACAGCCATCAGATCCAGGGCTTGCTTTCTTAGGCAAACTTTGTCCTCTAGACAGCTTTTTTTCTGAGTGGGAAACATTAGCTGAGACATTGCTCCCCTTTAGGTGCATTTCTACTTATGGTCTGTCCCAGCAATTCTATTTGTGCAGTAAATGTGTTGAAAATATCAACCTGTCGAGTGAGTTTAATTAAAATGTTTAACAATGTAATTTGATGACTTCCCAGTCCTCAAAATAAAGGCTGTTCTTCCAGGTTTAGTCTTTACTCTGAAAAAAAATGTTTTGGAAGCAAAATGTCTTACTGGACAGCTCTAAATACTGCCAGCACAAGAGGTTGCCAATAAACAACCTACTCAGGAGCTCTTCCAGCAAAACTGAGAAAGCCTAAGCACCTTCAAGTGGCCACCTCTTTTGGTAGCCTTGCTGAGAGAGGTCAAGTACGGTGCAGCATAAATGAGCTATTAATGGCTCTTCTTTCCTCTTTGTGATTCTCCTTTCTTAGTGACTCTGATTGAAGAGCTGCAGTGGACAAATGCAAGGAAACTTCAAGCTGCCTGTGGCTCTTACATCCTTTCCATGGACCACACCTGATCCCAAAGTCTTCTGAAATCAAAGGAAAGACCTAAGTCTTGCAGTGACATTAAGGGTCTTTCAATCAGACTGAAGAAGAGGTAGTTGTTATTCCAGACAACATTGGTTGGCACTTCTCACCACCAATGAACTATTATTGAAAAATATCCTACTCTATGATGGATGTAGGGAAATGGATTAACATTTATTGTAGCCAGTAAGTCTCTAATAGTCTGAAATACATGTAAAGGTAAGAGGTATTGTAGCTGGTTTATTTGCATCTATCTGTAATTAATAACCTGCTCTGGCAGGGTGGTTGGACTAGATGATCTCCAGAGGTCCCTTCCAACCCTGACCATTTCATGATTCTGTGTAATTATAAGCTTAGTTTTACATTGAAACATAGCAAGCTCCTGTCTACATATAATGTCAAGACATTAGAAAAAATGAGATTCTGCAGTTTTGTTGACAGCAGATGGTAAAAACCAGACAGGCCTATAACTGAGTGGCCTAGGTTTGCATTTTACTCTGCTTTACGCATGGCCCCCAAGCTGTGGTGCTCACATCATGGTTTGACACAACGCCCACATGTTTGCAGGTGGGTTTAAGATGATGCTGAGCTGTGTTCAAGTGAGAAATTGCCAGCCCACAGTCCCTCAAGCAGAATTTGCTGTGATGATCCTGAGCCAGAGTGAAAACAGCTGCATGCTCCTCCAGGCCCTTTTGAAAGGGAGCACAACTGTGTAGTTTTAGGATGAGGGCCTTCCCTGGGAGCAGAGTGATTTTTGACTGCTTCTCACACGGATTGCTAAGGAGGCTGAGTACCAGCCTAGTGTTATTCCTAGAAGACTACCAACTGGAGTAAGGCAACAGACCTATTTAATGATTAACGATTACCTCAGATGGATTAATTTAATGATCATTCTCTCTA
Organism: Pluvialis apricaria; assembly: GCA_017639485.1. Taxonomy (NCBI): domain Eukaryota; kingdom Metazoa; phylum Chordata; class Aves; order Charadriiformes; family Charadriidae; genus Pluvialis; species Pluvialis apricaria. The sequence continues at coordinate 59,412,468 of CM030008.1, forward strand.
GCAGCAAAAATCCTTAAAGACATTGCCATGACAGCTCTTTGCTTCTTCTTCCACAGAGTTCTACAACTACCGCACCAGCATAAATAAGGAGATAACAAACTGCTGCAAGAAATAAGAATGGTTGGCTGGGGATGGAAACTTAAAGCATGTTTGCAATCAGAGAATATGCAGCATTGTGCTATTGCTTGAGATTATGTAAAATGGAATTCCAGAGCAAATCACTGTACAAATACTTCTACAGTTCTAATTACTACAGCTTATTTCTATACCATAACAAAAGAAATCTGGAGGAAAGGAAAGTTGCTTGGAAAACAGCATGCTTCCCAGTCTAGCTTGCTACATATTGCTAAATACATTTTGATCTAGCCTTGAAAGAACGATAGTGCAAAAGATGGCAATAGTCAAACAAAAAACAAAGAAAAAGTCAGAAAAGAATCAAATGTCATTTAAAAAAATGAAAAAAAACCAACCCAACCCAACTCCCAACCTGTTTTCCTACACAAATGTAGGAAATCTAGGAAATAATACAGAGTAACTGGAATGCCTACTTTTAAATGAGAATATTGGTAGATAGAAATGTCAAGAATGAAGGAAACAAAATCAGTGGGAGGATGTAACATCAGAACAAAGTATGCTGGAAAGGCTACTCAAGGAACCCATAAGAGAAGAAATACCTCTTCCTTTGATACTAAAAAGTATACATGATCTGATTCAAAAATATACCATCTAAGTTTCCATCTGTAACTGTGATGCAGATTGTGACACTACTATGACATAAGCTGTGACATAACTGAGACAGGAGCTTATATTTGGCAGCACTTTATCAAATTGCACTTTGCAAACAGCAGCGAACAGCAGCTCATTGCGAAGGGCGGCATTTTGCAAACCGCAGCTCTCCATAAATGGCAGCAAACAGCAGCTCTTTGCAAACAGCAGCTGTTCATGAATAGCAGCTCTTCAGAAGAAAAAAACCTTAAGTCAGTTTTGTTTTGTTTTCTGGCTAATACCAATTCATCCATGCAAGAGGTAAATGCCCTCAAGATATAAAACAGCAAAAAAAAAAAAAGTTAAGGTACTGGAATAATCCACCTTACTTTGTGTCACTCTCATCACTATTCTGTGGGTTTTTTTATTGTTTATGGGCTGAACTTTGAAATTACTCTCTGGAATTTTACGCCATTTAGAAAATTGAATGTTGGATTTGATCCCTTTTCAGATGTTACTGTTTTCTTGTTTTCAGTCTTTCATTATAAATTGAACTCCTTTAAACTATTTCACTACTTTAAGACCAGCAGCAAGAAAAAAAGACATTCTCTCCTATGGCACTGCCTGTGGGCCCTGCCTGAATCATGCCATTGTTCATAAGCACGGTAGGTCAAATCAGCAACTGGTTATGAGGAAATATGCTCTATCCAGCCTCTACTTCCTACATTAGTGCCTCAAGAATCCATGCAGACTTAAAAAGGAAGAAAAAAGATTGCATCCTGCTTTTCAGTTTAAATTGATCTGCAGCAATGTAAAGAGTAAAGGTGTTCTATTATGACTAATAGCGTTGTACTCAAGTTTGGGCATTCCACTGGAAATGCTTTTTCCCCTACTAAATCATAGAGATGGTAAAACGTTGGAAACTTCTTCACAAACAGAGAGTTTGCCTCAGCAGCAGCAGAGAGGAGACACTATATGGCAGCCTGACTAGTAAAACACAATGCAGGGTAGTGACTATCAGTGCTACAAAGTCTGTAGAGGAATCATTCTACCAAGCATCCCAATTCCTATCTTTCTGTGAAAGTGGACGAGAGTGGCACAGACCACTCCTGCTTCCTGAACAACTTCGTAGGCAAATGAAATATAGGCAAATATTGACTATTCTGTCCTTTGAACACACTTTAGGAGGGCAGAAGAATTTAAAATCACAACTAAGAAAATTGGGACGACTAACAGATAAGCAACTTGCCCAGAAATGCAGCAAATGTCAGAGCAAAGATGCAAGTAGCAGATTTCTTTACATGGCACAGAACAAATGATAAAAGGAAGGATTATGATTTAAATGTAATTTTTGTTAAGTAAAAGGAGAGAATTATTCCAAAGTATATATTTTGCACTTCTTAATGGACAGAACACCACAGCTTTATATACAATGCTTTTATTTACATTGTTCTAATAAAGGCTCATAATGTATGAAATACAACTTAATCTGTCTTTAAGTTGAGCAAAGAAATGCTTCTTTAATTAACTTCTTTAATGATCTTAATTATCTTTCATTTAAACTCAAGGATAATCCTTAGAAAATTCAATATAGCATCATTAAAATTTGGAGACAAAGCTATTTGGTCTCAGACCCAGCAGTTTTGACATAGAATGTCAAACAGATGCCCGATTTAAAATGCATGCATCTACATCCTCATTTATCAAATTACCTGATGCTTACTTTTTAGCAGACCACATCAACTTTATTCTCTTCAACTCTTACAAACACATATATAACGTATAACTAATTAAATAAACACAAATACTCTACTGATTTCTAGAAACTTGCTTTAAAATCATCAAATTGTTCACAGTGTCTGGCATTGGCTCTCATACCCTGGGTTCTCATTCTTTTCTAACCTGAAAAATTATAAAGTGCACCACCGCACTGACAGTGAGCCATGGAAGTAGGATGATTTGAAATGAATTTTGTATTTCCACAGGTCCAATGTTTTCGACATTTATTTAACCTTTAAGATTCATTTTAGAAAAATCGCTCTTTGCGTAATTTCCAGTGGATAAATTGTGTAGTAAAAGCCTTCCCTCTTCGACCTCTTCTCCCCCAATTTTCAAAATCATGTCATAGGATCTGGATCAGAAATGAACACTTTTAGCTGCTTGGAAAAATGTTAGATACAGAAGTATCTCATGAAATAAGCACTGCTTAGCTTGGCAAAAAGTCTACGTTTGCTTTTTTGCAAGCACACACACAAAAAGATTTTACTTTGCTATTTCAGGATTACTTAACTGTTATAAAATCCCACATTCCATGCACTTTAATGTGCTATGCTGAAAGTCTTTGCCTTCACCAGGCTCAAAATTTCACCATCTATGCTTATAGTGACCAAGATCCCACATAGGTGCAGCCTCACCAGGGCAGAGTACAGGGGGAGGATGACCTCCCTCGACCTGCTGGCCACACTCTTCTTGATGCACCCCAGGATGCCATTGGCCTTCTTGGCCACCAGGGCACATTGCTGCCTCATGGTCATCCTGTTGTCCACCAGGACTCCCACGTCCCTTTCCACACCGCTGCTCTCCAGGAGGTTGGCCCACAACCTGTACTGATGCATGGGGTTATTCCTCCCCAGATGCAGTACCCTACACTTGCCTTTGTTGAATTTCATCAGGTTTTTCTCTGCCCAACTCTCCAGCCTGTCCAGATCACGCTGTATGGTGGCACAGCCTTCTGGAGACATTCAAAACCCAACTGGACGCCTTCCTGTGCAACGTGCTGTAGGTGTCCCTGCTGTGGCAGGGGGGGTTGGACTTAGATGATCTCCAGAGGTTCCTTCCAACCCTGACCATTCTGTGATTCTGTGATATTTTTCAAAACCCATCACCCACTGGCTAGACTACAGTACAAAATAACTTCTGCCATAGCATAGAAAACTGTTTTTCATCTTTGGATCAAATTCCGCAATATTTTTTTTTTATTTGGCAAAACATTTTATATCCCAGAATCTCTCTTTCTGTGAGGCTAAGCAGCAAAATTCTATGGTGTTACATTACATTACAGCTAACCTTGCATTTTGAAGAGGGATTTTCACTGCAGCAAAGTAAGACTTGTTCATTTGGGTTTTTGAAACTTTCAGTCAGCATTCCCATTCTCACACGACCGCCTAAAACTCAAGGATTCGTGCTTGCCATCTAGTGGCTTTGTGTAGAATTAGAAGCAATCTGTTAACAACAAAGTAATTTTTTTTGTTTGTGCCAGAAGATGGTTGTTTATGGTTATGTTTGAAAATCAAAAAATTGTTCTGGAATTGTAACTGGAAAGAGGAGTATTCACTCCATGTAGCCATTAACTGAACAAAGAAAACAGAGGATTAATGTGTGGCCAACTGAGTCTCCCGTGAAAAGAGCAGCCACGGTTCCTGCATCTGAGCATGTGATAGACTCGCACTGACTGGGGAAGAAGGTTACTCTGAGGACTCTTCATATCCAATGTGTCCTTCCTTATGGCAGTCCTGGAAACCCATAAGACAATCCAAGCAGTGCACAAACATTATTTGTCTGCCTTCATTAAAATAAAATTGTTACCTGTTTGCAAAAAAAGTCTAAATAAGATTCCATGGGGTTTGATATGACCATCTGTTTCTATTCTGCAGAATATGTGCATACTTCAGTTATGGTCATTAAATAAAAGATAGAAACAATTCAGTCTAGAACCTCCCAAGCACCCTCTTTCACCTGAATGGCCTAATCCCTAGGATGTAGTAAGGCTCTGCATTTTACATTCTTTGTCTATTTTCATTTATTTTGTACTCTTGGATATAGAGGAATGTATCTTCAACAAAAGAAGCAGAAAATACTTCTCTCAAAATCAAATACAGCCTGTTTCAACATCATTCTCTTCAAACATACAGATTCAAAGTCTTTAGAATTTAAAACTGTGTTGAACTAAAATTCTCAAGAGAAAAAAAAATCCAAAATGTCCATTCTATGCAGGGAATGCAGGACAGTACTTTCCACACAACTGAAAACCAGGGAGAAATAAGCCTCCCTCATTGTGTGAGTTGTCCTTCTGGAATTACCACCTAAAAGCATTCATCAGAATTAGTTAACTAGGATTTTAATAACAGATTAGACTATTGTGAGCCATAGCACAAATCCACGTATCAGCAAAACTGCACATACTAAAAATGGTCTCTAAATTCTGCTCAACTCTCAGAATACTAGCGTGTCCTAGTTTGAATAGAAATACTTAGAATATCTGTGAAATGCTAAGAAAAGGTAAACTACATGGCTGCGGAAAATGACATCATCTCAGATCAAGGAATAAGGAGGGGAGGAGGAGTAAAATGCAGGAACAGCTGGTCTTCACAGTTTTTATAGCCTTGATATACTCAATGAGTCTACAGAAAGACCAAACAAGTAGTGCTAGTAAGGTCTGCTTTCAAAGCAGAGGAAATGTATATACCCTTGATGAAACACACACAAGAACATGCAATTTGTGGAGCCTCTACAGTTCTTAAAGAATCTCAAATCTAGACCAGAAGATAATTCCATGCTTTTGCATTACCATGGAAGTACTCCCATATCTATTACATGGATCATCAAGGCAGACACATATAATATACACCTGTATTGAATGAATCCTCATTTTAAGTCTCTAAATCTCTTGACTTTAAAAGCCACAATTCCGCTATGGACTAGAGTCTGTATAAAACTTTGCTTTTCAGTAGTCTTTCTATATCTCACTTTTATGGAAGTTTCTTGTATGCACCAGTATTTCCAAAACAATGATTGTGGGAAAAACAGAGTACACAATTGCGAATGACTGAATTTGGTACAATCTTCTCCCTCCCACCCCCCTTCTTTTTTTTGGGATAGATAGGGAATAATATTTAATAAGTTAGTTTCAGAAGTAATATAATGAATAGACACTTAGACAGGCTTGACAAAGAGGGTCTCTTTACATTAGATGCCATAATAAAAATTTACCAGCAATTGACAAGTTCTGTGCAATTTTTTAATGCACAGTTTATAGCATTCATCAATAAAAACAGCTCATGACAAAATCTTTCATCTCATGAATGTATAGTATAACATTGATTTAAAAGACACAAACTAGGAAGTAAAAAAATGCACTATCTTAAAATATTTCCAATACCAACAGCTAGGAGGTATTCTTTAACTGGGTATCATCAACTTCAATCTCACTATGTTATCTTCATTTAAGAAAAAATAAACTTCTAATTTGGAAACTCCCCTAACGTTTCATTCTTTCAGCTGACTGCAGATAAAATACTTGGAAATACAAAAGAAAAAGAAGAGGTGACAGTTTTGTAACCTATATTATATAGGATATATATTTACCATAGAAAAGTTGATGCTGTTCCGTTAGGAACAGGATGCATACATTTCCTGGCTTTTGCACTATAAAATATTGTTATCCACAGACGACTTGTAACTTTTGTCATGTTTATAATACAAAACAAAACCAAACTTCATGCATTTTAAAGAACCTTTCTTACACATTGTAGTTACTCTTCAGTGAGAAAACACGGTCCACTGTGGTTCACACAACAACACAAAAATATAGTATTACAAAATACAATTAAGTGATCTCTTGATTTTAAGCTTTTGAATCTGCTGTAATTAAAAAAAAAAGCAATACTTGATATTAAATTTCAAGTTCAAGAGATGTCAGTGTAAAAGGTCTGGGGCATCACTGAGCACTTTGAATCCTTCCCAGTTTCATGCTTGTTATTTCAGAAGCATTAACAAATAGTGCATTTATGGCAGAAGTATCAGATCCAAAGACTGAATTTCTATTGCTATTAAAAATATAAAAGAAATCAGAAGTATAAAACCCCATGCATGGATAGAAAGTTAGTGGTTAAGAAACAAGGACCAGAAGACTGCCCACTTTTAATAACCGCAAAAGATGAAAACTTACTTTTAGCAAGAGTTTTTTTACAATTCCCTTATTGGCATTTGAAATAAAGCTTTTGAAAAAATATGCTGTAAACATTCTTAACTGTTTATTAATGAATGTTTTGAAAAACTAGATTAGGCATTCCAGTTTTTTTAAGGAGTTGACAATCTATTTTACAGATGCATAAAAGTTGCAGATTTTGTATGAAAAATATGTAGTTTTCAGTGTTAACAATACATACAACTATAAAACAGTAGAGTATCACACACAGTCTGCAAGTTTCTCTCTTTCTTCAAATTGTTTGTCTACTGCAAGTGAAAGAGCCTGAAGAAATGTTGCCATTGTAACACTGGGGGACTGAAAAGAAGAGAACATTTTGTTAGACACTACAGCAATAAGCATACATAATATTTTACATACAATTTACAGTATTTAAAAGAAATATTTGACTTCTATATTAAAAAATTTTCAAAATGCTACAAAACATAAAAATGCAGGTTTCTTTCAAACCAGTTAGCACAGTAAAGTCAAAGTCAAGCTATGCAAAGTCAATCCCTATTACTGTGGATTTGCTTCAAAAAAGGTTTTTAACAATTTATATGTTAAAACAATAATACAATAAAACAATAATAAATATTATTTATAATGTGGCAGAAGGTTTTGTTTCAGCAAGAAATTATCAGAGAACCAATACCCATGTTCAGTCACAACATTTATTAAAAGTAGAATACTGTTGGACCGGTCAATCCCACACGTCTTCTCCAATCTCGTTGTAAATTATGGGCAGCACATAATTGTTTCAGTCTACAAAGCTGCAGAAACAGTGCAATTCATCTTAAATGGGTGGTTTAGGCCCAATCTTTTACTCCCAGCAGTGTCCAAATGTCTTCCCGCCTGTCTCAAAACCAAACCAAAATATAACGAATAGAATAAAATTAATTGAATATAATAAACTTACTTGAATATAAAGCGCATGTGCTAGAAAAGGAAGTTTTCTCAGGACCCGGCCACTAAGACCTTCACTTCTTCTATAGTAAAACAGAGACAAGTGCTGCTTAAAATATCCACTCTTAAAAGATCTTTCCCCTTTTTCTGTGTTTCTCCCATAAGTTGCTCTAAATAACCTCAAATCACAGTTCAGCAGGTCACTTGCAGCACTTTTAGCAGAAGCAGGAAGTGAACAGACAACTTCAGCCTATTTGAGGCTATACAGTACAGAAAAGCAAGCAAGAACACAGAAATAGCATAATGACATTTGCGTGCCAAAGCTTACATCATGCCCTTCACGTCACTCTGCCATATCTCATGAATTTGGGGGAATGTCTACACTGAAAGGGTATGGTACAGACATAACCCTCCATCCACACTTGGAAGGGCTTCTTTGTTTTGAAGGCTGGACCTCACAGCTACCACTTATCTCCTTCTTCCCACCATTTACACGCAGCTTCCTTCACCTAACCTACTTGATATAAGTTTCCGTCTCCTCCAAGCACCGCCCTGTGCATGTAGAAGCCAAACCTCTTTGCCTGGAAAAACTTACTTGCTTTTAGTCCACTCCTCAACTGGTTAAGATTGCACACTTCAGGAACAGAATGAAAAACACACTTTCCTGACTTTATGAATATTATTTTATTTTGTTCCATAGGGACCAGCACTTTGGAAAAAAATATTGCTTGATATCGTGAATATAATTTTTACTGTTTCAAGAATTGTTATGTTGTTGTGAAAGACTATTTGCTCTATTAGCATACTGAGCAAAACATAACACTCTCCATCTACACTTCACTCCTTTCCCTTTTGCTTCTATCCACTTATACCTCGATGCTAAAACTGACTTAGTAGATTGCAAGGCATTCCAAGACGCTTGCATAGCAGGAACTAAGTCAAATGCTATTTCCGCTAAACTGCATTTACAATTAACAATATCCACTGAAACCTCAGGCATCTCACTAATCCAGCCAGCAATTTATCAAGAGGACTTCAAAGGGCAGAGCAGAAACCAGAAGCAGTACTAGGCCAAGCCAGATCTGAGACTAAGAAATGTTGCCAACCCTGATCACTTCCACTTTTTGTCCCCTGAAAGGTTTTGCACTGACCTTAACAGGAAACAACTGAGAAGTTTCAGAACTCTAGCTGTTATGAAATTCAATTGCATCTAATCCTTCCACAAGCCTCTCTCTAAATAAATAAATAAATAAAACGTAGCATTTCACAATCTTACCTTGAGATTTCTTTTAGTACAAGGCTTAACCTTGACACATTATTTTCTACGAAGCCTATCATCTCTAGCTCTCTGAGTGTCAGGAGCTGCTGTCGAGGATATATTATTTGACACTAGAAAGAAGAGTTATACACTGTTGCATGAAAAACTCAAAAACATTCAAAATTAAACTCTACAGTAAGAGTGGAAACTGAGAGAAGGAAGGACATTGGTGTATTTTTGTTATTTAGGAAGTATGATTAAAATGTCAAATTTATTAAAATACAACATTTTACAGTCTTGATTTGAAAATATTACCTTCATCAGCTCTTCCAAGCAAGAAAGATATATTCTAAATATTGCTGCAGTGGATGGAGGTCCAATGTATTGCTTTATGTCAGCCCTGTCTACAAAGGCCATGTCAATTTTCTCTGTAATATTTGAAGTAGTCAGGATAACTACATTGGGATACCTTCAAGATAAAAGCAGATTTTTAGGTCACATGTACAAGAATTATCTCCTTTTGTGACTGGCAAATTGATACCTTCCTTCTTATGACTCAAGCCATTTCATGCAATAAGCAGACACATCACTCTTGTCAGCCAGCAATTACATTAAATGATCTGAAGCTTTTGGCCAGTTATCACCAGTCTATTTCAATGCATAGTCTCTTTCTTTCAGCTGTTTCGCAACTGTCCGTAGTTTCTCCAACCCTACTGTAGAAGTGATATACATTAACTATCTAAAGCCTACTGGCATAGTTTCTGCCACAGAAAAAAAAGAAAAAAAAGATTATGAAAAGACGACTTGTAAATTTGATCCTTTAACCTACAAGTTTTCCGTTTCAATTCAGCAGAAAGTATATAGTTTATCTGGAAAAGTGACACATTCTAACTGCGGATGACATTAGAGTGAGAGAACTAACATCTCCTTGCTCTAAGAAACACTGAAAGAACATTCTCAACCAAAGCTATTTTTAGATGAAGCCTGTGAACTTTTACGTGCGAATAAGACACTTACTTTTAATTAGCCACAAGACAGGGCCAAATGCTAGGGCACCTTTCTTTCCGTGAACAGAGCCAAGTATGCCCCAAAAAGGGAGGGAAGTGGCAGGAATAAAACAAGAGATAGTATACTGCACTAAATCCATCACACGAAGCAGACCAAGCATCATTAATGATTGTTTCTAAGCCATGTGCTGTGCAAGTCTCCTTTAGATTGACATCCAGAAGCTGTAAATAATGAATGAATTCTTCATTGATCTTATTCTTCTCTCTTGAAAGCAGGTATAATGACCATCTGTCCTGCATCTCTCCCTAGCTTTAAAGGAAGTACACCATCTGTAGATTTGATTGTCCACTCAGTTACATGCAAAATATTCTGTTGGATTACTCCTATTTCTTTACACAATTAGCACCATTAACAGAGATTAGTTCGCTAACCAACTTGGTTTACTAGGAATTAAGATTTAGCAGGAATCCTGAAATTGTCAATTATCTTTTGCTATTGCAATAGTATGAATTTACCTTTTAATCTGATCTATTTGTGTCAGTACAGCATTCACCACACGAATAGCATCTGAAGGCTCTGTGCCCGCCTTGAAGGCACTGCGGGCTGCCGTGAGGCTTTCTACCTACAAAAAACCAAACCAACGAACCAACCAAACAAAAAAACAACAAAAAAATATCACCAAACAAAAAAAAAAAACCACATAAAAGGTTGCACATTTGGAGTGCTAGCAGCAAGCAAATAACTCAGACAATACACCTTCGGTTTCTTGTGTCTGGTATCTAAAGCTTCATCTTCAATATCTTTTGTTAAGTAGGAATTTGCAGAGAGAAGGAACGGACTATCAAGGAAGCAAAATGTAGTGAGTGAAATTCCGGTTTAGACAGCAGAGCCAAGGCTGGTTTTCATTTTAATTAAATTTCGGTGTCGGGGAGACAAACACACACCAGAATAATGAATACATTGAATTTAGAATGAGCTTCCCCGTAGGAACTCCAACATAACAAAGCTAATGAGGTACATACTCACTAAGTTGCTTATGTATGCAAGTCTGAAGAGAATCTAGACAATTAATTGAACCATAATAATACTTAGAGTTTTACAACGTACGTAAGAGTACAGTTAACACACATCTAGGCTACTTCTAAGTTTAAAACAATACTCCATTTGTAAAAACACAGCAGTAAGGGAAGTTCCACCAAGAAAGGTTTCGCTTTGTTTTCATCTGGAATTTGCCTACTAAATCATACTGTGTTCTTCCCAAATCTCTCAAGACTGCAGTAGTCAAGATTAAAATTCACTCTTCTGCACAAAGTTATGTAACTTACAAAAATGCATAAACATGCTTTTATTGTTCTTTATAAATAAACATTATCACAGTTCCCTCCCATCAATTCACTTTCTGCTAAATTTTATGTACATCAACACTGGAATCATACCTCATCAATCAGTACAAATACAAGAGCATCTTTGTCATCAATTAACTCTTGAATCTTCTGGAACATCTTGGTTACAAGCTTGCCGCTCTAGGAGACCATATGCATATATTTAAGTATTTCCTTATCACATAACTTTCCAAGCCTTACCATACTTAAAGACAGAAATACCTGTTTTTTAAAATAACTTTCTAATATAGTTCTATTTCAGTGTTTTCAAATGTACTAAATATTCTAAGTAATCTTGGTGAACGCAGTTATTTTATGAAACAAGCTCAACTGAAACAGTGTAATTTCTAAACCACAGTCTACTTAATTAGCTACATCAATACATACCTCAGAAAACCATTTAGAGAAAAGGCTATGGCTGTTTATCTCAATTAACTGTCCATAACTATACCTAAAGTAGGAATGGAAAAAGAAGTATCAACTCTATTGTAAATAAAAGTCAGTGATATCATTAACTTCTGTAAGTCTCATTCCCTCCACTTCAACCCTGGAATTCTGTGAATTAGTACTTTAAATTACTTTTAAAAACATAGTACCTGTTTTTAGTTTAACTATCATTTCCAGAAACATGTCTCACTAGAATTCTTTATATTAAATTGCTATCAGAATTCCTTCATTAGAACAGGTGCTATTTAGATATAGTTCAAGTAACAGTTACCATGCTAATGGCTTCATTTTTCTATTCATATAAGATTTTGTTCAGTATAGCAAGAACATATATATAAGCATGAAGCTTATTTACTTGGCTCTGCATGTCTCCTTAGGACAAAATATCTCAACCACACTTTATATAGCCCATGTTTATCATAAATTCAGCTGGGGCTGGAGTCAGATCACTCCAATAATTACACATTATTTATGTTACATCTAGTATTTTATATAACATTTTTTTAGTATAAATTTGTTAAGTTGGTATGAAGTTGAAGGCTGACACTTATTACTTGTCCGATACACAGACTGACCTCTGCAGATTGTGGCATTCAGACAATCCAAGCACAAAATAAATGGGTTACAAAATCACTACCTATTAAAAACAGGCTTTCTTGAACATGAACATACAAACACCAGGCTCGATACTCTGTGATCCTTTGTCCTTTAATATTCATTGATGTACAACGAGAGCACAAACAAATTACTATATTGCTGCTGGAATCTGTTTTACATACCTGGGCACAAATAATTACACATTTTAAAAAGCATTAAAAGATCCTAACCGGTCTATCAGATCAATTTTATTGCTAGCCAGGTGCACTATAAAAAAATTAAGAACACTGGCACTTGGTACCAGTTACTTGAAATCAAATATTACATATCTTCAGGCTACCGAAAAAGAACAATTAACAATAGTAAACTAAAGTGAAAAATTTCCAAAAGTGATCACCTGTACGACAGTCGAATTGTCAGCTTCTGAGCCAATGCTTTACAGAGAGAGGTTTTACCAGTTCCAGGAGGACCTAGTTTGAAATCAAATCCATACATTACACAAAATCTGCATCAGATTGTTAATGACATGTAACACCTTTTTAACTACTGTATTTCATTATAGCACTAATCGTAGAACAAAAACACAGGAGACAATGATTGTGAACACCAGGGTATTTTGAGAAGGTTGCTTACTCCACTACAGTCCTAGAGCTGAGCTTTGAATTTATATAATTTTCAATTTTTAGTATAATTAGTGTAATAGTTTGTATGCAGACACCATAAAGTTAAAATACTCAACAGTCACAGAAGCGAACCGTATCGCCATAGCAGGGCTTATGCTTACTAGCATTCTTAAAAATCAGTGCTATGCTTAAACTTATATCTTCCTAAAACATACTCTTTTAACATGCAAAACAGAAACACATCATGCCCAGTTTGATCAGCTGTCCACTTTCCCAGAAATCTCTATCTTGGGGCAACCCAGAGCATCTTAGGAATTACGCTCTGGGGCAAACCTTTTGGATCTGTCTTGACACCCTATGGAAGAGCCTCACAGACTTTCTCCAAACAGACAAGTACAAGCATAGTTAAACAGAGTATGAATGTATGGAAGTTGATGTGTGGGTGCTAAACAAACTCATAATATCAACCAGATGACAGTGCTTCCATCCAAAGCCAGTACTGCCACTATAGCATAGAGGTATTTTGCACTACAACAGTCATAGATTTCCGAGTATTAATTTCTTTGTGATCACAACAATGAGCTCATTACTAAAATTAATCTACCACAGATATATTGTTAACAGTCTGAAACAGTTTTCCAAACAAAATTATCCTGCAGCTTCTAATCTGATAAATAGTTATAACTTAAGTATAATCAACACTCATAACAAACATTTCCACTATGACCTTTTATTTCTGAATACCAGCATTGATGACAAAATTATAATTAACCTATAGCAAGCTGTATTTTGCAAGAAAATAGATTCATCTGATATTAATCTTGTTGATGGTATAACCTCCACAATAAGCTAGGGCTGACTGAAGATTATGACTTCACTGAAATAGTAATAACTAAACTAGACAGAGTACTGCCTTCACACTTGGCAATAGAACACGCAGTGTTAAGAATACAACACACAGACTGATTTCCCAGTTTCCTCTCAAGTTTTCATAAACCCATAACTAACAACTTTTTTTAATACTGCAGTTGAACTGTAACTAATATATGGCTCCTAATGTCCTCTATATCTGCATTATTTTTGCACTTTATACAAATTTGAAAAACAACTATTGTCACTGCATTATAAATTTTAGAATTTAAATTCCTGCAAAACATAGTACATGTGAACATTGATTTGATTCTGACATTACATTTCATCTTAAACTTGCATTATAGAGACAATACTTCTCTGCTGCTTTTGGATCATCTAATTTCAATACACAGAAGTGCAATGCAAGTTTTTCCAGAAGGAAAGTATAAACAGATGGCCAATGAATCTACTTGGTTTAAGACTGATAATTTTTACCATGCAGCAAAACAACTCTGTTCCACGATATCACGTTGCTGTCAACATTTTTGTCAGAAAATAGCAGTGTTGTTGTCACATAATCAAGTAACTAATTGAAGAGAAAAAGAGACACACAAATTAGAGACCTATCAGCAAATACAATTACAAATACTATACCACTTCTTTCTACCAACACACACATACAGTCAACAGTGATCAACTTGCTGTTATTCAGTACATCAGTCAGTCTAATTAAATAGTCTTGTCATTTCACAGATGATTTGGAAAGCAGTTCCATAAATTAGACAAACATTGATATATTAATTGATGTTTACCTTATAAATGAAGAAGTACAATCACTGGAATGCTTTGCTTTACCATAGATGGTTATAAAGGCTTAAGTGAGAATACTGTATCTATGGTATTATAAACAAGCTAATGAATTAGTTATTTGTGTCCAAAAACTTCAGGTAGAAACTTTTTTTCTTTTTTAAGAAGCACAATAAACATCTCAATGAGTGCTGTCATAAGAAGAACTGAATTGAATGCCTTGTGGTTTTTACTCCATCACAATTACTACATTTCAGATTACAGTTCTATAAGCTCTGGCAGTTATCATTGCAACCTTTGATGAATGCACAGAATCTTTAAACTAGAAAATGAACCCATGGAACTGTTTTGTTTTTTCCAACTGTCTTAACCAGCATTCAATTGGCAACACATTCTAGTCAAATTATTCAACGTGCATTTGTATGAACAGTAACAGTGCTGGCTGACATTACTGCTACACCAATGAATTGTCTAGCTGCTGCCAGAAACACACAGTTAAACTCCCCTTCCCTTCTGCCTGGCCTGCACCCACCACTTCTGTTACATAACCGTTAGCTATGGTCACAGCGGACCAATTAATGGGACCAACCCAGGTGGAAATTAGCCTATCACACAATAAGTTGAAGTGATTTAGTTTCCTCAGTCAGTTTACTGCAAGGTAACGAGCATCAGTAGAAGGGCAGCACTGCAAGTACAGCTGATAGCAACACACTTATCTTTTAGTGATGGCAAGACACAAAAGTGTCCTTATCATTAAAAAAAACGACACCAAAGACACAACAGATCTTTTGGGACCTTCACAGTGGAGAAATAGAGAATTGATTTCAAAGAATGCTGCATGTGTTTTTTTCTAAGCCTCTTTGAAATTATTTTTTTTCCACCAATCTTCTCCTCCACTTCTAGAAAAACATGCAATTAATGAGCCTTAAAACAATGTGCGGTATTTTAAATAAGTGAATTTCTACTCCATTCTACAGAACATTAATTGTTTTCTTCATGGAGGCTGATGAATGTGTCTAAAGCAAAAGTGAAAACCTTCTGAGAAGTTTTAAGTTACTACTAAAACAACACCTCCAGCTGTTGAACTTATGATTTCTGTAAAATAAGCCAATGCATATGAAGAAATTCTTTATAATTTGTTGCATGAGCATCACTGAACCCAGTTTCACAAGGAAATTGAGGTTTTTTTGCAAAGCTGACTTCACAGTGGTACATATTGATATACGTCTGAGATATGATGTTTAATCTCAAAACATTAGCTCTGCTTTCTTTTAAGCGTACATCAGAGAAGTATGTAACTATCAAAAATTATATAGAGATTTTAACAAGAATATAAAGCTTTGCAAAACGGCTAAGACTATACTACCTTTCAAAATATAGAAGTTTAATAAGCAGGCATCAGAATTCTTTAAGATGGTGATTTCCAAATAACTTCTCCATGGGATGCAGCAAAGTTCAAACAGGCTACATTTCAACCCTTACTTCTCCCAGAGCAATTTCAATTGTTATTCATTTTCAACTTACGTGTGATTTTACTTCAGTGTCATATATAAGACTTTCCCAAAGGCCATGGAATTCAGCTGCAAAATCAATATATTATATACCTATTAAGGATAAATTAATCTGGGAACTTGTAATCTACCATTGCAGCACAAAGCAGTTTTCAAATTATTCGCAACTAAAATTAAGGGTTAAGAACAAATTTACGAGAGCAGTTAAAATACATGGAAAAAACCATATGAGTTATTTCTCTCAATACGCAAACACTACTGTCTAACAGACAAATTCAGCAGTTTCACAACTTCTGTTTCCTCAAATAATTGTGAGAAGAAATTAATCTTCTTAATTTCTTAACATGAAAGGAAAAATATAATTCTTTTCCATTTCTGTTGAAGATGGACCTACGTTTCCCCAAGATAAAGAGCTATGAAAAGTTGGGCCCAATTTTATGATTCAGCGTTTTGGTTTGTTTTTTTTAACATCAGCATGCAGAGGATGAAAAAAAGCTGAATAATGCATAAAAAATTAAAGTTGTGATTTGGGTATCAAACATTTCTAGCAGTTAGTTTCTAGCTTTCAGCAAAGAAAACCAAAAAAGACTGAACAATTATAAACCACAATAATACAGGAATAATGTCAAAGTATCAGATTGAATTATTCCTGAAGAGAAATGTAATGGATAGTTAGGCTTTTCACAACATGGAAAGAGCAAGAAACATCTCAGAATCAGTGTCTCTTTGAGCTTAAGATCACATATGTACTTCTCCTTCCAGGTGCAGAATCCAACTTCCCCAAGCACAAGATAGTAACAGGCAGGCCACGCTCTATTGCAGAGCAAAGCCTTATTCTTCTTCGCAGAAGACACTCTGAGGACTCTAAAGCTCTTTAGTTTGTTCCAAATATAAGAGCAGCACTGTCTTGGGGACTGGAAGCCAGCAGTGGGCTCTGGAATATGAATGTTTAAACTGATGAGTTTCTTGTGGGTCTCCAAATAAACATTTGGAATGCAGCTTGTAGGGTTAAAAATTTGCAT
Source organism: Pluvialis apricaria (assembly GCA_017639485.1). Lineage (NCBI taxonomy): Eukaryota > Metazoa > Chordata > Aves > Charadriiformes > Charadriidae > Pluvialis > Pluvialis apricaria. The sequence goes on from CM030008.1 coordinate 59,429,551, forward strand.
GCTTCTCATTATAACTATATATTTTATTCCACAAGACCAGTTACTTCTACCCATCCACAAGTATTGCAGAAATAAATGTCGTGTTGTGGAATCATCCATAGTGGTTCAGTCAAAATCATAAAGAAGAAAGTCCAAACACATTGGTTCCATTGACAAAGGACAAAGTTAAACAATACATACAAATAATAGCTTTAACAGGTATCCTTATAAACACTTTTAGCCTTTTCAAGGTTTTCTTTCATTATAATTGCTCTAGACCTTCCAGAAATATCAAATGGGTACCTGCTGGTAGCACCCAGTGGTTAGCTGCAATAATATCCTCATTCTCTTCTTCCAGGTTTTCAGAGCTTGGTCCTTCTTCGTTCAGATGGAAAACATGAAGAGAAAGACTGCTTTTGCTCAAGTCAATAGGCTAGAATAGTCATAAAAAGACTTTTAATACATCGTATTTCTCATTCAAATCTAATTATAACATAAGAAAGTTACAGTTCTCAGCTGGCATTCAGCTTTGAAGCCTACTACTTCTGTTTCAGACCTTACTTAAGGGTGTAGGCCCAAAAACTTACCTACCTTCTCCTGTTTATACCAGTCAGCCTAAGAAAAGAAGCTACATGGTCTTATAGATCTTGTCTTGCTTATGTCCTTAGGCTATCACTAGTCTACCTACAACTAGCTCATATGCATATAAACAGAGCTGTACGTTCTTGACTGTAAATACCTGTCTGTCTTTCAGTTTCAGCTCCGTATCCACGATCGACACTGACTGCACATTGCTGTTAAGGAAACCATCATCAAACTCTGTCCACTTGTAATCACCAAACACGATGTTATGTCTGTTCAACAGCTTTAAGACACTTATCCTGATATCTTCTTTCTTGGCCGCACTAACAAGAAAGAAACAGCACTATTTATGGCATTAGCATTTATAAGGAAGTATTAACTAATATCAGAGTGCTTTATTTCATACACTAAGCCTACATGGAAAACAGCTTCCATCTCACAAAAAGACTCAAAAAACAACAAAAAAAAACCACCCAAAACCAACCACACACTAAAACCAACCCCCACAAAAAAAACTCAAAACCCACTCAAGTCCCCATAACATTCTGCAGAAAAAGAACCATATCAAATTCAGTTTGTTTGCAAAAGCAACAAGTTAGATACTTAATTTGTGCATTAAAAGACACAAGCCAAAGAATACTATTTGCTCTGTGAGCAGTCATAGCAGGGCACATGGAATGGCACAGCTAGATTTCCAGAATGGAAATCAGTTATGCAATCTCACTGTGTTTCACTACGTAAAACAGAAAAGAAATCATAGCCAAGCTACTAGACTGAATTTGGTACACGTAACTTGGAAGCTCTATTATGCTTTCATGCCTGAGGACAGCTGATAGCTCAGGTTGGGGACATGCTATAAGAATTCCAGTAGAAGAGACAAAAACTACTACAGATTTCAGAAAGCCTTTAACTTAATTTTGCAATTTCAGTGATGCATTCCCGGTGCACTTTCCCAGTTCTTTAAGCTGGACAAAAAGAGAACAGTGGATATTTTACACCTTGACTTTAGCAACCTTGGACACGCTCTCCCATGGTTTCTAGATAGCCGAACTGGTAAGATAAGGACCAGATACATGGAAAACAAGGCAGCTGGACTGTCCAGCTCAAAGGGTTGTGATTACTAGTACAAAGACTAAGTAGAGCTACCAGTAAGTCAGGTGGGGAAAGGTGGGGTGGTGCTGTCAATACTGGGACCAACACTTCTTTCACATCTTCATTCACACCCTGGACAATGGGAGGGAAACCAACCGCAGCAAGTTTATGGATAACACCGAAGCAGGGAGAGCTGTCAGTATACTAGAAAGCAGGGCTGCCATTCAGAGAGACCTCTTGAAATTCAACAAAAGTAAACATGAAATCCTGTTTCTCCATCTGTTGCCCAGACAACAGTACAGACCAGAGGCCAACTGGATGAAAAGCAGCTTTGCAGAAAAGGACCAAAAGTACTAGTAGACAAGTTGGTAATGAGTCAGCAGTGTGCCCCTGCTACAAATAAGGCCAATCTTATTTTAGGCTGTGCTAGCAAGAGTGCAAACGTTAGGGAAAGTGATTCTTTCCATCTACTTGCTGTTTGTGAGACTACACTGTGTACAGTTTTGGGCTCTGCTATACAAGCGACAATGATCTCCTGGAGCAAGTGCAGAATATGGCCACCACCTTGATTATGAGACTGTATCACATGACACACATGGAGAAGCTGAGAGAAGTGGGTTTGCTCAACCTCAGGAAGAGACACCTTGTGGAAACTCATGGGAGAGTATAGAGAAGGCAAAGCAGAGCGCTGTGCACTCTTGTAGGTGCGCAGCACAAGGCCAAGAGGCAACAGGCACAAGTTGCAGCAAGTAAAGTTCTGATCAGAGAGACCTGCTTGATTTCTGATGAACTTCCACGTGTATTTGAACGTTGTCACACACGTTTGGGAGCGCTTGCTTCAAATCCCCAGCAGCTTCGTCCATCCTTCTCGCTCCTAGGGGGAAAGCGATACCAAGAAGAAGGAAACTTTCAGCGGCCGTTATACGGCAACACCACAACCAGCCCTCCCCTGCACGGGAGACGCCGTGCACCGTCCGGGTGCCCCCCACCCATCGCGAGGAGCGGCACTTCCCTCTCTGCCATGGGAGATGGCGCCTGCAGCCAGGGGATACGTCGCGAGCGCAGTCGCGCGCACAGGCCTCCACGGTGGGGACAGGAAATCACCTCACGCCACGCCGCCCCGAGCACGGCGCGCTGCGATGGGGGTACACAGGTCCGCCCGGGGAGCGGAAGGACCGGGCAGCTCCTTTGTCCCCGCAGCACCCTGACCGCTGCGAGGGCCGCGCCTCCGCCGCACAGAAAGTGGAAAAGACGCGTCTCGAGCGCGAAGAGAACCTGGCGCGCCGGGATACCGCTACCGCCCTTTTCGTAAAAGGCGGGCTGGCGAGCGGAGGGGCGGCCCTCCCTCCTTGACCTGGATCTTCCTCCGCGGCAGGCGGAAGGAGTCCCTCCGCTGCGAGCGCTTCCGGCAGGGGGGGGGGGCGAGGGGAAACTGCGGCTGGTGGAGCCGGTTCTGCCATGGGGAAGAAGCACAAAAAACACAAGGCAGAGAAGGCGGAATGGCGCTCGGCCTCCGCCACCGCGTACAGTGGTAAGAACCGGGGGTGGTACAGAGCACGAGGGGGGGGGGGGGGGGGGAATCCATCTTTGTACCCGGGGGCGCGTTTACCCCGGTTCCCCCGCCATGGCTGTCGGCGGAACCCGGCACCCCTTCGTGGGCTGGGTCGCAGCGGAGCGCCTGGAGGGAGAGGCCCTTGTCTGAATGCGGGAGCTGCCAGGGGCGGGCGAGCGTCCCGGGGCCAGGCCGCCGGCGCTGTCTCGTTGCCCGTGAGGGGCGGGGCTGTGTGGGGCGGGGGCGCAGGGAGGGGGCGCGTTGCGGGGCTCCTGAGCGGTGGGGGGTGGGAGAGGGGAAGCGGACGGTGGCCTGAAAGAGGCGGGAGGCTGCCGTGTCCGTGCCAGGGCGGCTCGGGAGGGGCATGGGGAAGGCGGAGCGAGCGCGGCGGCGCTGGTGTGGGGTGTTCTGAGACCAAGCGTTTTCGTGGTTGGAACGGCTGTTACTGATGGATTTCGGTTTACTGCACTGGTTGAGTGATAGTTGGTTTCACCTTAAGCTTACAAGGATCTTAGGATGTTTTCAGGGAAAGCTGAAGAGTTATTTCCTTATGTATTACAGGTTTGTGGAAAGTCGTGATGTAAAATGTGCTGAACAACTTTCTTAATTTGGATTTGTTAGTCTTAGCTATTGTTATTCTCGCCAAATACATTGTGTGTATTTTCAAACAGCAGCAAATGCTTGTAAACAGTATTTCTAGAAGCATAGGTAATTGCTGTATGCTGTCACCTCCATGTGTATTTATGAAATGTTTTACTTTTTTAATTTAGATTACGTGGATAAGCCTTTGGAAAAACCGTTAAAGCTGGTGCTTAAAGTTGGAGGAAGTGAAGTGACTGAACTTTCTGGGTCAGGGCATGATTCTAGTTACTATGATGACAGATCAGATCATGAGCGAGAACGACATAAAGAAAAGAAGAAAAAAAAGAAAAAGAAGTCTGAGAAGGAGAAAGAGAAGCATCTAGATGATGAGGAAAGAAGAAGGAGAAAGGTAAGCTGTGATTTTTAGAATTCAGACGTACCCGTCTTCATGCTTGCTTATCAGATCTAAAACCTGGCGCAGGGTACCAGAACCTTTTTTTTTTTAAAGTCACTGTTGCAAGAAGCTTGTTGTTTAGAGGCACCACTTCACAAATGTAGAAAACCTGTGTGTGTTGGTTTATTTTTCCTCTTTAAAAGAGATATCCCAGTGATGATTTTTTGAACAAAGTAAAAGCATGTTTCTTGTAACTGCTTGGTTTTCTTATCCATTTGCTTTGTCTGTGGGTATGAATGCTTCTATTTTTAAGTTGGATGTTTTCAGCCAGGTCAGAAACATGTTTTGCTGTCCTTTGAGGAGAGTATTTTCAGTGTAATCTAGATTGCATTTCTGTTCCTGAGATATGCCAAGTTATTGGACGTTGAAATTGATACGTTTACTCAAAACAGCTTTCTGAAATCTGATCTGCTGAATACTGTGGTACAACGGTCTTGTTGGCTCTCATTTAGAATAACCTGCATGTTAAGCTTTGTGGCTTTATTAGTAGCAAATATGTGGTCACCTTAGTTGTCTGTGCTGAGCCTTTAGGAGTTAGATTGAAATGAGCAAGAAGGCGTTGAAGGTATGGTTACCTGTAAAATTTCATTTTAATGATGTTTCTTTTATGTACTAATGATTCTCTGACCTCTCTGCTTTTTCAATTCTCTTCTGTCATGTCATTTTACTATTCTCAAATTACAGTTTTTCAGTACTACTTTGTATGTGTGCATGGCTAACATCTATCGTTTTGAATTGATTTGTTAGCCTTGTATTACTTGAAAGTGATATACCTTGTAGGATCATTCAGAAGCTCTTGAATACAGGGCAGACAGGTGAAAATTTTCTTTGTACGTTTTCAGATCTTTCAGTTAAGAGCATGGCTGGGAATTGAAATGTAGCAAAACAACTGTCTTTAATACAAGATCTTACAACATCAAATCAAATTATTTGTTTTGCCTTTGCTAAACTGGGGCGGGAGGGTGTTTGGATTTTTTTTTTTTCTGGGAACTTCATTATTAGTGCATGCAAAAGAAGCTAATGGATAGGTAAGTAACAAAACTGTAGTCTAAACAAGGTTTGTGAAAGTGTGCTTTTCTGTGTGAACATGAATAATGACTGTAAGATTTTAGGAACGACTCAGGCATGCCTCTGCTTTGAAGCTCAGGAACAGATCATTAATTGCCACCACTGGTACAGAGCATTGCTTATGGTGCTTTCGTAGGCTTCCTGAATTATCGAGTACTTTATTGATTCCTGTTTAATGCACCAAACAACAAAAGAGCATTGATCAAAGCAGAGCTAGAGACTGATATTTATGGAATAGTAAATTAATTTCCTTTGCTCTCTGGTGTAGCTTATTATCATGCAATTTTGCATATAAATAGCTTCAGAGTTTAACATTCTTTTCAGTAAAAGTACAGTAACTAATGATAGAACAGTAGTATATTAAATACAAAGAAGCAAAAGGTGAACAGGATGAGTTCTAATAGGAGAATAAAATTGAAAAAGTGACAGTGAAAATGTATGCACTATTGTTTAAACCATATTATGGCTCAGATATAGATTGAGTGTTCCAAACGAACAATCACTGTCTCTAACCTTTTAGTTTATGGGGTTGCACATTCAAGTACATTCTTCTAAAAATCTGTCGTCTTCCTGCTGTGCTAGGAAGAGAAAAAGAGGAAAAGGGAGAAAGAACAATGCGACACTGAAGGAGAAACTGATGACTTTGATCCTGGGAAAAAAGTGGAGGTTGAACCTCCTCCAGATCGTCCTGTCAGAGCATGCAGAACTCAGCCAGGTGAGCAGTGTGAAAAATCAAATGATCTTGGGCGTTTTTAAAAGCACACACAACAAAGCTTTTGTCAAAGGTGTCAAAATGTAAAATTTCCATGAGGATTTGCTGAAATCTAGAGACTTTATTTTTTTCCAACTTTCTGCTATCTGAAAAATTATTATTTCTCTTGGTTCCCCTGGGTTTTAGTAGGTTTGTTGTCATGTGTCTGAACTTGCCAAGGACATCTGTCTCTGGATCCTGTTACTTGGCAGAGTAAAGGTAGTGTAAAAGTGTTATTGTGCCTAGTGTTCCCCAAATTCTTTTTCCTTAGCAATTCCTCAGTATTTACAGAACAATGGCCAGAATGTCTGAAACTAAGTTTTGCTCAGTTCAAGGGAGAAAATCTTGTGGAGACTGCTTAGCTGTTGTTACGGTCTTTGTTTTATAACCTGTGTGGGGGTTTAATTTTAGTGTGTCTATTTTCATCAAAAGTAGGGGAGTAAGTTGTGACATATTTCCCTCAGTTTTCATTTACCAATCTTTGTTAATTCTCATCACCAGCCAAAATACTTACCAGTTGTGCGTGGTAACTTCTGCATGTTTAATCCCTTCAGATTTTGCCATGCTTTCTCTACTTGTAGCCATTGCTTAATAGTTAAAACTCAACATTATCTCATAGAAACTTTTGCTTCCAAGAATTTTCAAACACATCATGATCTCAGTACACATATGCCTGGAAATGGAACTTATTAGCAGAAAGTTGGGTCTTTAGGAATATTTTTGTCTTGTCTTGGAAACACTGCCTGTGGACTGGTCAAGTAATTTATTGAGGAATTTTCTGATTATGATTACATATTAAATTGAGGAATGGTGTCCCTAAACTGTCAAGGTGACCTAATAGGGGTAACTGAAATTTTCTGGTCACAGCTTTATTTCTCTGGGTAGTCTGGAGCCTTGAAAGACTGACAAGCTGAAAACTGATACCTATATTGACAAGGCTTCCATTTTCATCTGCTTGGAAAGTGTCGTTCGAAAGCATATAAATTATCTTACCTGTTCCAGTTAAGAAGGGAAATGTCTCTGTATTATCATGACAAACAGTTGGGAGTTCTAATTCTAGATTTCAGCATGCTGCTTCTTTAGATTTTAAAACTTCGCATTAAAGCCAGTCTCTCTGAAGTACGTGCATGGATCAGTTGATTAATGTGTAGTGTTTATTGTTTAGTCTGTACAGGAAGTGAAATCGTTATCAGTATGTCTCTTGCCAGCAAATCTGTAACTATTTGTCACTCTTCTTTTTGATAAAAAAAGATTCAGAGAAGCTAAGTTCATGGGTGTTACGGTAAACAAACCATTAAAATTGCACAAATAGCATGTTGTAAGAATGGGGATTTCCCAACTGCAGTATTTGAGCAACCAAGTTTCACTTTTCTTTTCCTGTAAAAATAATAACACCTTGCTTTCACCTTATTAATACATTTTCTTACAACTACTAGACTTAGCATTACATCTGATTTAGTGTCTACAAGGTTTTAATGTGATTAAAACTCAGTAAGTAGTAAAGGCGAAGAAATAGTTACTGTATGCTTAGATATCTGATGTGCTTCTGCTCTGAAATCCATGTTACGTTGACCTTCAGATCGGTATGAGCTGTACTTGTAATTCAGACTTTCTATCTGGTATTTATATTTTTAAATAAATAAATATACCTGTAGTCTGTTCCATTGCATTTACATGTGTTTCTGTCTCAAACTGCAGCTGAAAATGAGAGCACACCAATCCAGCAATTACTGGAACATTTCCTTCGACAGCTTCAAAGGTATTAAGCATATGGTAACTACAGCTGTGTCAACAGTGTCTAATGCATGTTTATGCATGTTACTTTACAACTTCCTTTCCTGGTTTTCTGTTTGAGAACAGTGCCTAAAGAATGGCTGTAATATGTTTGGTAACGTTTGCAACCATGTCAGACCTGGTAGTTTTTAGTTGAGGAATATATACAATTCTAGCTTTTGGCAGCGAGCTGTTTTGGGCAGAGGATATGTTGCCATTATAAATGTATTAAATATTAATAACTTAGCTTAGAAATTAAAAAACAGTTATGAATTTTAATAGTTTAAAAGATTGAACTGTTCTCATGAAATTTTGTTTTATTCTGTGTCCTGTCAGATACCAAAGCAAGTTTATATGTGCTTACTTCATAAAACTTAATTTGGACAGGCTTTTTATTTTATTGTTTTCCATAAAATGTTAACCCTGTACCTCATGTTTAAAAAAACCCAACAAACCACAAAACAACAAACAAAATATTTCATTTTCCTTTTTTATTACATAGCAATAAGCTGAATTTGGAAATTCTAAACACTGTAGTTGTTTTTAGAGGACCTCATGAACAAGAAGAATTGGAAAGGTTATTAGTCAGTGAGGCCAAAAGACCCATTTTGAGTGTAAATAAAGACACAGAAAGCATAGAAGAAATTATTAAGTAATTCAAGAACTAGGTGAATCTCTTTCAAAAAGTCTACAAGTGTGTAATCAAAATTCTCTCCTGTATCAGGAAATTTTTCAAATATGCTTCTGTTTTAAGAGAGTGCTTTTAGTGTTTTTTCTTTTTATAGTAATACTGTTGTTTTTATAGCATTAATGAGGTATAAAAACAATTATCATTTTGTTTGCTGATATAAATATAAATGTATTGTTTTTATTTTTAGGAAAGATCCTCACGGGTTTTTTGCTTTTCCAGTCACGGATGCCATTGCTCCTGGATATTCCATGATAATAAAGCACCCCATGGATTTTGGTACAATGAAGGAAAAAATTGCCGCGAATGAATACAAATCAGTGACTGAATTCAAGGTGAATTGATAGAGCTTTAGTTATTTCAGAACTCTTTAGTAAGAAACTGAAGATTCTTTTAACTGTAGAAGCCTTCCTGACAATTATTTTAATGTGCATTTTTTCATAACTGAGCACTTTCTTATATTCCGTGTTTTAGAATGGGTTTCTTGCTTTGTTTTTCACTGTGGAAGCTCTACATTTGTCAGATTGTGCTACAAATTACTGTGGAAGCCAAGAACATGCTCTAAAGTTCTGTGGAATTCATGCTGCTATACATAAGCATAAGTAAGACTGTCACAAAGACTTAAGCAGTTGAAGAACCTGGAGCTCCTTTTTTTTTTTTTTTTTCTAGACCTGGTTAGATTGATTAAAAGGCAATTTTGACATGTCTCCAGAAAACTGTGGATATACTTGTCATGGTTTGGGCATTTTGTGTAAGGTTCAGTAACAACTATGTGTGTTTTATCTTTAATTATCCTATTTTCCATTTAACTTCGTTTGGAATGGTCTTTTGGCAGAAACTTATTTGGCAAGTTGCTTGCCAAATAGCTTGCCTTAGCTATTTTGTGTATGGCTATTTCTGTAATACTTTATTGGATGCATTGTGGTTTTACACACAGTGCAGTAAGAAATCTTTTCATGGTATTGCCAGCTCCTGGAAGGAAAGGATTCTCTTTAACTGATTCATGAAGTTCTATTAGCTGCCTTCAGTATTATTGTTTTCTAGAGTGGTGTTGATAGAACAGTAAACTTGGCAGAGAGCATTGGCAGGGTTGATTTCTTCTTGTGAAAAGTCCAGCAAGGTGAGCAGGGAATGGCTTATATTTCCTATAGGTGCTTTGACAAAGATCGTTCTGTTTTCTTATGTATGCTTTATTTTTCAAAAAACATATGGAGATTTATAGGAAACAGTAAAGAAGGCAAAAATGCCAGGAGGTCTGCATGGATGAACAAGGAGCTCCTGGACAATCTCAAACAGAAAAAGGAAGCCTACAGAGGGTGGAAACAAGGACAGGTAGCCTGGGAGGAATACGAGAAGTTGTCTGAGCATCCAGGGATCAGGTTAGGAAAGCTAAAGCCCAGATGGAGGTAAATGTGGCCAGGGGCGTCAAGGGCAACAAGAAAGCCGCCTACAGGTGTATCAGTGACAAGAGGAAGACTAAGGAAAACGTGGGCCCACTCAGGAAGGAAACAGGAGACCTGGTCACCCAGGACATGGAGAAGGCTGAGATACTCAATGACTTTTTTGCCTCAGTCTTCACTGGGAAGGGCTCTAATCACACCACCCAAGTTGCAGAAAGCAAAGGCAGGGACTGGGAGAATGAGGTACCACCCACTGTAGAAGACCAGGTTTGAGACCAGCTGAGGAACCTGAAGGTGCACAAGTCCATGGGACCTGATGAGATACATCTGTGGGTCCTGAGGGAACTGGCAGGTGGAGTTGCCAAACCACTATCCATCATATTTGAGAAGTCATGGCAGTATGGTGAAGTTCTTGCTGACTGGAAAAGGGGAATAACCCCCATTTTTAAAAAAAGAAGACCTGGGGAACTACAGGCCGGTCAGTCTCACCTCTGTGCCCCACAAGATCATGGAGCAGATCCTCTGGGAAACCCTGCTAAGGCACATGGAAAATAAGGAGGTGGTTGGTGACAGCCAACATGTCTTCACAAAGGGCAAATTGTGCCTGACAAATTTGGTGGCCTTCTACAATGGCATTACAGCATTGGTGGATAAGGGAAGAGCAAGAGGCTTGTACAAAGCATCTGACACTGTTTCACACAACATCCTAGTCTCTAGATTGGAGAGACATGGATTTGACCAATGGACCACTTGGTGGATAAGGAACTGGCTGGATGGTCTCACTCAAAGAGTTGTGGTTAACAACTCAATGTTCAAGTGGTGACCAGTGACAAGTGGCATTCCTCAGGGGTCAGTACTGGGACCAGTGCTGTTTAACATCTTTGTTGGTGACATGGATGTTGGAAAGGAGTGCATCCTCAGCAAGTTTGCCGACAACACCAAGCTATGTGGTGCGGTCAACATGCTGGAGGGAAGGGATGCCATGCAGAGGGACCTGGACAGGCTTGAGAGGTGGTCCTGTGCAAACCTCATGAATTTCAACAAGGACAAGTGCAATGTCCTGTATGTGTGTCAGGGCAATCTCAAGCACAAATGCAGGCTGGGCAGCGGATGGATTGAGAGCAGACCTGAGGAGAAGGACTTGGGGGTGTTGGTTGATGAGAAGCTCAATATGAGCTGGCAACGTGTGCTTGCATCCCAGAAGGCCAACCGTATCATGGACAGCAGGTTGAGGAAGGTGACTCTGCCCCTCTACTCCGCTTTTGTGAGACCCCACCTGGAGTACTCTGTCCAGCTCTGGAACTCCCTAACATAAGAAGGACATGGGCCTGCTGGAGTGAGTCCAGAGGAGGGCCACAAAGATGATCAGAGGTCTGGAGCACCTCTGAGAGTTGGGGTTGTTCAGCTTGGAGAAGAGAAGACTCCAGGGAGACATTGTAGCAGCCTTCCAATTTCTGAAGGGTGCCTACAAGAAGGCTGGAGAGGGATTTTTTACGAGGGCATGTAGTGATAGGACGAGGGGTTAGGGCTTTAAACTGGAAGAGAGTAGATTTAGAATAGATATTAGGAAAAAAAATTTAATTGTGAGGGTGGTGAGGCACTGGAACAAATTGCTCAGGGAAGTTGTGGAGGCCCTGTCCCTGGAAGTGTTCAAGGCCAGGTTGGCTGGGGCTTTGAGCAACCTGGTCTAGTGGGAGGTATCCCTGCCCATGGCAGAGGGGTTGGAACTAGATGATCTTTAATGTCCCTTCCCACTCTAACCATTCTATGATTCGTAATAGCACTGCTGTTAGCAGTGCTGTCAGGTCTCTCAATTCTGTGGGCTTGCTGGATTTGTCATATTCAGCAACTTAAAAAGGAAGTTTGAATGGGAGCTCCATGGCTCTATTTAGTTACAGGCAAGGTTGCAATAGTGAAACTGGTGGGATAGCAACCTAAAAAAAAATAAATCACAGTATTGTTTAGACTGACAGATTCTTTTTTTGTGAAGGACTTGGTTTCTGCTGATACTTTGAGCAGCAATAAGTGGTTGCTAGAAGTCTAACAAAGAGGTTGGACTCCCTTTCTAGATATGAGTGTACCTAATTATGCTTATGCCTTTGTAATTCTTTGTAATACAGAAATGAAGTTTATAGGTTTTTGACCTCTAAAACAAGGCCTGCTCAAAGCATAATCTTTAATTTCTGATATACCTATTACAGCTAGCTGAGGCTAGTCACAAGCCAACAAATAATCTAAGAGTAGAGTCTGCAAGAACCTTTTGCTGCATATGGAAGAGGGGAAACTGTTGCAGAAAACTCATCAGTTTTGCTGCTGAAAAAAGGGTCTACTTCAAAGTTGGGCAAGCAAAAGACTCTGTCCTTTTCTGCGTCATTTCAAAGGCCATCACTAGGTATATAGCTCACATGGGCTTCTTTATCTGCTCATAGTTTGGTCCTCCATGTCACCTTCTCAATTTGTGTTTGTGATGGTCTCATTACGTGAAGGCAGATGGTTTAAATGCCATAGGAGGTCACAGACTGTCAGTTGTAACCCTGTTCACTTACTTGCTTAGTATAGGCTTGGTGATAACTACTAGATGATTAGGAGAGCACTGCTCTGGCATCACTGTATGGAAACAGGAAATAAAATAATTGTTTGTTTTTACAGAATCTGATCAGGATTGCAGTAGGGCAAGGTTAATTTTTGTAATCGTTGGGTGCCAAAGAAAGTCTTTAGAAAGACTTCTATGTCCAATCGCAATAGTAACCTTCAAAAATCTTTGTCTCAGCAAATCTGTTCACTGGTCTGTAAACTCAATGGGTTACCTTTTCAAAAAGCATACCATTCTGTTTGCACACACTTTTGCACATAATCAAGTCTTCATCAAATGTAGTGGACTCATGCACAAAAAACATTTGCATTTGTGTCTACAGAATAAATGAAACCTAATTGCTTGAACAATTAAGTCCTGAAAAGTTATTAAGAGAGAAAAATACATTCTTAAATCAGATGCCATTTTAATTTGTTAGGATCCAATTTGTGAAGTGCCTGGAAAGACTGTTGCATGATTCTTGGTTATTGATTTGCCAACTTCAAAATTTTTCAGAGACATATATTGTCTTTTTAATTCAGTGTTTCATAAAGCTTCTGATAATGCTTTCTGTGTTTTGCTTTACAGATCGCTAGCATATGACTAGAAGAAAGGCACCCTAAAAAAGCTTTTGCAATCTGCAACAAATTTTTTTGGTTCTGTTTACAGTGGATTGTGTTGCACGTTTGTTTTGGGAACTTGCATCAGTAAAAAATACTTGAAATTATGTATGACAGATAACCATTCAAAGGAGAACACAAAATCAGACTTGGCTGTTCAGTTCTTTTGTTGCATTGGATGAGCATCTAGAATGCTTTTTCTTATGCTCTGAAGTTTTCTTTTCTTTCTTTTTTCTTTTTATTTTAGTGCAAGTGACCAAAGAATTGATCAAATTACTAGAAATAAAATTATATGTAAGATACTTCGTATCTTTCTGATGTCATTGTATTTCTCAATTCAATTCTGATTTAGAAGGTGGGAAAAACACCAAAAAGTACTTACCTTGGTGCCTCAAGTCATAACAATTTCTCCATTTCTTCTGTTTGGTCTGTTTGCATAAGGAGGAAGTGTTACATTTGGCATTCAGGGAAAAGATTGGGGTTTTTTTATAGCCAAAAAACCAATTCCAAACAAAACTGAGCATCTTGAAGAAACAAAAGGGGCTCAGACCTTTGCAATCCTGTGTTACCTTTTGGCTTGCATTTACTTTTTGAGCCTGCTGCTAAATATTATTGTGTTCACAGAATGGTCAGGGTTGGAAGGGACCTCTGGGGATCATCTAGTCCAACCACCCTGCCAGAGCAGGGTCACCTGCAGCACGTTGCACAGGACGGCGTCCAGGCGGGTTTTGAATGTCTCCAGTGTGGGAGACTCCACAACCTTTCTGGGCAGCCTATTCCAGTGCTCTGCCACCCTCAAAGTAAAGAAGTTCCTCCTCATGTTAAGATGGAACTTCCTATGTTCAAGTTTGTGCCTGTTACCTCTTGTTCGTCACAGAGCTGCCATGATGGAATGGTACCTTCCAGTCATTTAACAAAGGAGTTCAAAATTTTAACAGTTCTTTTGTTTTGTGTTTTACAGGCAGATTTTAAACTGATGTGTGATAACGCAATGACTTACAACAGACCAGATACTGTTTACTACAAACTAGCCAAGAAGATACTGCACACAGGCTTTAAGATGATGAGCAAAGTAAGAGACCTATTAAAAACAAAAAGCAGAAACTCTTTGGGGTCTTTTTGTCATACTTAAAAGGAACATAATTAATGTTATTTCATCCATCTGTGATTAATTATAGCAGTGCCTGTTAGTGCTGCTATATTTAAGGACTTGATAGCATTCTTGTTACAACCACAACCTTATTTCTCAACCTTATCTGCACCACTGAAATCTGTAGGAGCTTCTTCCACTGGCCTCAGTGGAAGCAATTAAGATCCACGCATGTAAAACCCAACTGTAAAACATTGCTTCTGGCCAAAACTTTGAAAACAAGATCTTAAATAAGTTTTATTTCTGCATAAACAAGAAAGAATTTCGTTTTTGAAGGTGGTGGGTGTAGGGGAGGTTTCAGGCTTTTCACAGATACGTATGTGATAACACACTTTTTACTCAGATACGGTTGTTGGCTTGTAAAATGAAATTATTTTGGTCAGCTGCTCTGTGTGTGTGTGTGTGTGCGCGCGCATGTGTTACAGTTATGGTAAGTTTTGTGTAAAATAGGCAGTTGTCTTTGCATATGCAGTTTTTTTGTTTGTTTGTTTCTCTCTTGATAGTTGGGCTGCAGAAATTCTGATGCCATGCTACCATGACCAAATCATGTTGCATCGCCATTGGAAACGAGGCATTAAGAACAAAATAAGGCCATGGCCATTCCCATCCCATCCCATTATCATAGCATCTTGGCTATGAGGGAAAGGTTAAGTCCCTGCCGCTCTGTCCTTTCTGATTCTAGGAACGGCTGTTAGCTTTGAAGCGCAGCATGTCGTTTATGCAGGACATGGATTTTTCTCAGCAGGCAGCTCTTTTGGGTGATGAAGACACAGCAGTTGAGGAACCTGTCCCTGAAGTTGTTCCTGTACAAGCAGAGACTACCAAGAAATCCAAAAAGCAAAATAAAGAAGTTATTAGGTAAAGGTTTTAATGGGCATGCTTACTGGTTTGTTGCAACTTTTGTAATATTAGACAGCAGCAAAGAATTGAGGAAAAAAACTCCTTTCAGCCTTTCTCCTTGTGGTCCACATGATAAATGGGCAATTTTATTTATCTGTTTATTTATAGAACTAGGTTAATAACCCAGTGATTCCCAACTTGAAACAAACAATTCAAAAAATGACTGCATATCCTTTTAAATGCTTACAGTTAATGTATATGTAGATATTTTTATCCTTCTTTATATTAAATAACGAGTAGTTTCTTCTCATGATGGTTTGAAATGTTATTTCACTTTTAACATAGCCACAAATACCTTTTGCATTTTGCCCTTTTATTCCTTCCCCCCTCCCCCAAATGATTGACTGTATCAAAATCTAAACAGGATCTTTCTGGAAAGGCAAAGTGGCCCCAGATCAGTAAATTATTTTATTTAACTTTAGTCTTATCTGGCAGGATATGGATGTACAGGAGATTGTTTCTGGAGCAGATGATAACATCTTCCCAATGAAATCTTACTAAGCTACTCTGTAAAATATATTGCTAGTGCAATAGCTATTTTCCAGCTAATAGGCACCCCCATGTCACAGAGTCAGGTTTTTATAGCTAAATTCTAATTTTAGTCAAAGGGTTTTATTTTCTATTTTATTGTTTTAGCAGAAAATGTGATTTACAAGCAAATTATGTGTTTTCGTGTTCTTACATAGACACCCTAGGATAGATGTTGAATTTAAATTTTGGAGCATTTTATCAACTAGAATTTTATGACAATAAAACAGTAACAGAGCATTACTAGTCATGTAGATATGTTCTGCAGGCTTTTTTTCTGAAACATCCAAAGTAAAAAAAAAAAGTTAAATGTCACTTGTTATTTCAAGTTCATGCTCTCTCATTTTTTGTTAAAAGTGAATTTTTTTAAAAAGTGAGTTCTAATCAGCCACATGGGTTTTTTTGTTACACATCAAGCATTTTTGTAATCCTACTTAATGTCTGGTGGAAGAAGTAGTATTTGTTTTTTGTAGTTGTTTTGTGGAAATAGGAGGCTGCAACATGTATCTTCATTCTTCTTCAGAAATAATTTTAAACTGAGTAAATTTTTTGGCTGGAACTATTCTAATGTCAGCATACAGAAGCATATCCGTAGCTGTATCATGGAGAATTATCAAAGTGTAATTTGTTCCTTGTTTAAGAATTACCTGAAAGTACTTTTCTGTAAACAAGACTTGACTGGGATAGGGGAGTTGTTTTGGTTTTTGTTTCGTTGGGTTTTTTAAGAGAGATATGATGATTTGGTTTGTATGGTGCCCAGAATAATAGATTTTCTCCTCTGATTAATTCTTACATAAACTCCATTACTCCACTTTTTGTGTGCTCATCTTCAAATACACATAGCTAGCAGAGCAAGAAATTGAGACTGCCAAGCAATATAGTACTGCTTTGTCTTTAATGTCTACCTTAACATACAGTTCAGATAGTTAAAAATAACTGACCTTTAATTTTATCCTGATGCCAGTTTCCTTGCAATTAGTTGTAGTATAAATTTCCTGTTCTTTTCAATGTTTGTGTAACTTGACCTTTTAAACATTTGTATTTTGGCATCAGTAGGATAGGTATTATTCTTTTTGATGTACAATACAAGCTCTGGGGGAGAATCGAACGTAATAGCAGATATTTTTGCCTTCATATTTCGCAGTTAAAACCAGAAAGAGCTGAAGTCAATGTTTGCAAAGTGTTAAAGCAGTTTAGACCTCTATACTGTAGTTAAAAGTGACTTGGTCACTTGGATGTCCTAATATCTAAGTAGTTTTTGAAAATTTTGTCCACGATGTTGCAAGCTTGTGAACATTCTCTCAAAATTCTTGTCCATTAAGTATTCTGTAGAGCGTGATAGAAAGTGCCAGTTGTTGAGGTGTTTCCTGCTGTGTACACAATTTCTTAAACTTTCAATGAAACAAAAAACGTATAACACATTTGTCTCATCATAGTATGATCCTGTGATCTTTTTATTGTCTTTAATAGCAAAGCTTTCTTGTGTATCGGATCTGAATCTCTATACAGAGAGAAATTCTTAGCTAAGCAAATGGAAGAAGATACCCCAGGAGAGAGAAATGGATTTGGTGTGAGGAGATGCTCTACCCATTACCTAAGGTGTTTGGCCCTGGTGTCTAATGTCCATATAATGCCCTGAAAGATTTTGATGTACAAAGTTTATTTTAAATATATAATATAATGAGACTGCCATATCCTACTGATACCTTCACACTTCCCCTTATAATACTACCTTTCTCTGATTTTATATAATGGCTAAGATATGTCCTGTTCTATCTTAGGTATGTTTATTTGGGTTTTTTTGGTGTTTTCATGAAAAGGAGTCTACTGAAAGATAAATGTTAAATACTCTAATTTCAATTAGAAGGAATGGTGTGATTGATACTGATTAGGAATACTAATTGCCAATATTAACAATATAATAATAGGAATTAAAGGACTCCCTGTTAGACTGGGAGCAATGTCCTACTTTTACAAGCAACTAAATGACATAATCCTCATAAATGCAGCCTGTTGTTTTTGTTTCTCAGATTAGACTTACAGAGTCTCCATTCCCTCGTCATGTAATTTTTTTTTCTGCATCTTTTTATTTGGAATTTGTGAAAATAGCATATTCATGCATGTGGGAGACTAAGGACACATACAGCATTCACCTTGTATTAATGCAGTTTTAGTCCTGATCTCTGTTTTGTAATACTTCCTTTATTTTCATCAAGGTACAGAAACAAGTACATTTTTGAAGTTCAGTAATTTGGTAGTTCTCAGCTTCTGCTGCAAAACTTCAGTTTCATAATATGATTATAATTCCGCTTAAATGCTGAAGTAGACTGACACTGGGAGAGGAGTGGGACTGATTGTTCTGTTTAGCAAACCCAGAATTCAGCCCTTTGTTTTGTTTTAGCTTTTAATTTCTACAGCTGCTCCTCTTCTCTTTCTTAGTTGCATATTTGAACCTGAGGGAAATGCGTGCAGCCTGACAGATAGCACTGCTGAAGAACATGTCCTGGCACTAGTGGAACATGCAGCAGATGAAGCTCGGGATAGGATCAATCGATATCTACCCAACAGCAAGGTCTACTGCACAACAAAGTTAACAATTTCATTTTGTGTCTGACTATTGAATGCTTTGTTTCATCTTAGGGAACACGCTTCAGTATTACTGTTTCTGAGACACTAACACCTAGGATGCATGCTCTCTGTGGAATACCAATATGACTGTTGTCTATCATTTAGTTCCTACTGAAACCTAATGTAGGGTGTCCTAAATGGATCTCAAGTTGTATTTTGTGTTGAACATCTTTAGAAATTCACTTGCAGAAAACATTGACATGTTGCACAGTCTTGAATCTGTCTTCCTTAATTGTAACCCTTAGCATTGAAAGTGATTAAAATAGCATCACACTCTTATTGTTGCAGCCTCAGAAAAAACAAACTTTGGCATAGGTTGAAGGGTGATTAGGATTCACCCCCAACCCAAGCAATTAATTGATTTTTAAGTATTAAATTGCTGCTTTCAGTGAGAAGTCCAGAACCTCTTGTAGGTTCATACCTACAAATAGTAGCTGTCAACTAGAGCACATCTTTATGTGAATAAAAATACAGGCATCCTTCAGTGACTACAAAAAGATAGCAGTAGTTTGTCCATGTTGGAATATTGGACAGTGTTAACCACCGGTTTGATCATCCTGAACATGATTCTGATACTGTTCCATGTGTTTGGTTTTTGTGCTGTTCCAAGAGTTAGAAGGAGAAGCTCGGTGATACTGTTAGTGCAGTTTTCTCAGCACAATCTGTTTATGGGCTGTGCTTTTCTTAGCTATGTGGTAGTGGTGGATTACTTCATGCTATGGTTGGAGTGAATGCTGCAGGCATTCACTGCAGGCCTACGTTGAGATACATTTACTCTGTTTCCCTTGCATCATGTGGAGTCTTTTTACCACCATTATACTTGTCCTCATTTCTCATTCTGTCACATACTCCAGTGACAACTGCAATTGAAAAAATAATCAGAATGTTGCTACATCCTGAATTTTTCACCTATTTTTTTAACAACTGTTTCAGAGGAAACATTGGCTTTGGAGCATTGGCGGTAGCAGTTGTGTCTTTAAACTTAAATGTCTGTTTCTTGGACAATGGCCCTTGGTATGTAGTCACCTTAGGCTCAACTGGATTAGGAATTAAAGACTCAACTGAAGAAGCTAAACCTTCTCCCACTGTTCTTTAACAGTGGGAGAAGGTTTAGCTTCTTCAGTATATTTCTGTTTCTTAGGATAATTAGAAGACTTGCTAGGATTGAAGGCTATTTAAAACCTCCAAAGAAAGAGTGGCTTTTAAAAAAACCTTTAAAGCAATACCCATCTTCTGCTAATTGCTAGCTTTACTGTAAAGGTCTTTCATGTTGATGCAGTCAGATTTGCAGTGTTCAAGAAAGAGTCATTCTCTGTGTGCAGCTCTTAATTGTCTAGGCCGTTAATCAGCTAGATAAACCAGTACAGGGCCCACTGAATCTAGGTAACACTGACACATTCTTAGAGTTCAGCTATTGTTAACTTTTGCCATCACTTGAATGTATTGTTCCTGTTCATTCTCTTTCCAGCATTTGTCAACTCTATTTTTATTATATGCCAATATTAGCTTTGGCCTTATGTAAGGAGAGAGTTTTAAACTTTTTAAGGGGGAGGGGAAGAAAAAAACAAAATAGGGGAGAGATTTATTGTTCAATTTACTTGGAAGTATTTACTAATATTTCTTTAGGGAGAACATAGTTTTCACTTTCCATCTTTACTGAGAAGTTGCAGTCTTTTTTGCACGATTCACGTGTAGTCAGTTTCTGGCAACAGCTTAGTTTGTTGCATCAGTTCTGGCTCTATCTTTACAGACCCCACTGTGTTCTGTTGTCTTTCACATCTCTGGCTGCCTTTTTAGCATTGTATTTGTGTGCTCTGATAGGTCTGTCATAGAACTTCCTCCTCTTTAAGAATTTGATAATGTGTTCATAAAAGTACTTCTAATTAGAGAAAGTTGTGGGTGAGATATGAAAACAAGCAGTTCAGTCTAGATTTGAAAATAAACAGTGAGGGAGATTGTGGATAGGAGTTAGTTCTGCTTCTAAAAAGAAAGTGTATTCTAGGCTTGGCAGTCAGAAAGCCAGGCTCCATGCTAATTATAGTGGAATTGTTTTTGTCTTAGATGCAAACTTTACTTCTGATTTAGGAAGATGAATTAGGAGTTGTATATATGACATGAACTTTTACTCCTAAGTCTTCTGTTCTGAAGTGTTTGCTAGGTGGTGATAAATAGTTGTGACCCAAGATTCTCTGTATTAAGAAGGGAATACCAGAGTGCAGGATTTGAATACAGCTAAAAATGCTTTTATAGTTTTCTGTGTAAGTAACTCCTTTGAGTTTGGACTGTTTTGAATGATTGCTTCTATATCTTTGTGGTTTTATCTACAGATTGGTTATCTGAAAAAAAATGGAGATGGAACTTTATTATTTAGTGTAGTAAATTCATCTGATCCAGAAGCAGAAGGTAAACGTCATAATCTTTGAAGCAAACATTTCTAATGTTAAATGTTCTAGCAGATTTTGAGGTCTTAACTGTACATACAGATCCTGTGTAGTATAGATGAGGGGTTTTTTAAAAAGAAAAAAAAATATTCCCCAAACCATTTTCCCGAACATTTATATTTAGTATCTCCAATATAAGATGTTTGTCTTTGCCTTTTAAATTTTCTCTCTTCAGGTGCTCTGTTTTACTAATGCTAATAGTAAAATGGAAAAACACTGCATATTTATAAATACTTATAAATTGCTACAAATTTACAGAGAAATTGGAAGACAGGCTTTTGCTCCAAGTACCCTGTAGTGTTAAAATCTAATAGACAAAAAAAGGTGAATGAAAGTGCTGTAATCTTATGTAAATGTGCAATCCAGAGATGCAAATATAGAATCACCTTTTACCTTTTTTTTATTTCCTAATTTAAATTATTAGCTAAATTTCAGTTTTAAGTTATTTAGGTTTTGCTTAATTGGTTTTGGTTTTTTTTAGTTCCCTGGTGCTTTCTGTGGGGTTTTTTTTGTGTTCCTACCACACATTATTTATATTATCTTATGCTTTCCACAGAATTACCATTAAATTCCATAAAAGCCAGAGAGATTTAAAATAACTGGAAGTGTCCTAAATGTTGTTGGGATTTTTTTGAGTTTAAAAACATATTCCAAATTATTTGAGCCATTTTAATTAAGCAGTTCTCAGAACTTTAGAAGAAAGAAATATTACTATAGCCATAATGGTGATTGTCTTAACAAGGTTCTTTATGGGGTGTCTGGGTTTCTATAGACAAACTACCACTTAGTCAACATAAGAAATTGCTTTTATCACTTCAAAATATCTGAATCTTGAATGTTTATGAATCAGCTAGTAAAACTTTTTCAGATACTGCTGTATACTTTGAAAGTGAAATAACTAAGCAAGCCATAGGTCTTGTGAATAAGAGATGGAAACATATTTACAGCCTGTATTTGAAATTTAAATGGAGAACCTGAATTACACTACCTATCCTTAATAAAAATGTATATATTAAAAGACATTTAGCCTTATGGTAACTGCAACTTTTTAAAATGGCAAAATCTAAATATTCACCATAAATGAATTTTAAACATGAAATGCTTTTCTGAAAACTATTATCTTATTTTAAATCAAATTATTAGAGGAAGAGACACACCCAGTGGATCTGAGTTCACTGTCAAGCAAATTATTACCTGGTTTCACTACGCTGGGCTTTAAAGATGAACGAAGAAATAAAGGTAAATGCCAAAAAACTATGTTTTAACTTTGTGTTAATTGTTTGAGCAATTTCTTGATATAAAATAATTTCAGATTATACCTGGCTCCAAATGAAAGTTCACTTGGGTTTTTTTGTATAATAGACAATTATTGCTTTTACAGCAGAATGCATTTTAATTAAATTGACTTTTTTGCTTATTAAACTTAACTTAAGTAGGAGTTTATAGATTAATGTTTTGCTTTAGTGTTGTAGCCACACTAGAAGCTTTCCAATAGTGGTACTCTATTTTCTCTGAAGGAAATAATATTTCCTGAGCAGCTGCACTTAGAGTTGAGAAAAAAAAACTTCTTGGTCATTTGCATTTTTGCATCATATGACAAGGATTTGACAAACTGTGGATTTTTTTTCTAGTATTGACATTTTTAATAGTTTCTAATCTGCTCTCCAGGAACTGACTGGCAGACAGCAGTGAAGGAGACACACACAAAAAAAACAGAAATATAAAAGGCGGCAGGGGGATGAATCTTTTTTTGTGGGATTGGGATTGTTAACTTAGTTCTTTATTTTCCACTAGTATAAGTACATTTATTTATAGGGTTAAAATAGTTGCACTGATTCTAGTGTCTGGAAGAGTCCTTAAGATATTGCTCTTTATTTCAATTGGAGAAAAAAACACACCGGACTTTCTGTATCTGTTTCAGAAAACAAAATCTTTTTTTTTCTCCACTCCCCCTCCCTTCCCCAGTGATCTTTTACACTTGTGTTCATCATTTGTCATCTCTTTCTTCTACCTGTCTAGTAACCTTTCTTACAAGTGCTAGTACAGCACCTTCCATGCAAAACAACTCTATATTTCATGATTTGAAATCAGATGAAATGGAACTCCTGTACTCAGCATATGGTGATGAAGCTGGGATACAGTGTGCCTTAAGGTAAGTGCTTCCTTATTAGGAGGCCTGACTTTTCATAGCAATTTTATGAGAAGCAATTGGGACTAAACATCAACTAAGGAGCTTCCAAATCCTGATACATATTTCTAAAACTTATTTTAAAAAATAACTCACTACGAAACTTGAAGCAAGCTTTCATCCTGGTTCATGGTTTGTTTTTTGGTTTGGGGGGGTGTGGTATTGTTTTTTTCTCATTTACACTTTTAAGTTACCCTGTTTTATTGCAAGGCTGTTACAGATCTTGTTATTAGGGTCTTTGACCACAAGATATTATAGGTTGCTAAAGATTTAGCATTTTGCTTTAAGTCCAGCAGTAAGTAGGCTTAGATATGCAAGTAATAGATTTCAGTGACTTTAAAACAGTGATATATTTCAAGGAGTTTCAGAACAGTTAAAGCTACTAGAAAAGGAAACTGCCACTTTTCATTAAATTGTCAATCTTGGAGGAAAAGAATTAATCAGAGGCTTTTTTCTTTCTTTGTTTTTTTTAACCCACTACCAATGATAGTTCAAGTGAAAATTTGCTGGTAGTTGTGAAAAACAAGTTTGCGCATACATTTACTTCCATGAAAAAAAAAAAAGAAGAAAAACCCCCTATCTTGAAGGCCTTAATTGCTTTTCTGAAGAAGCATAAAAAATAACAAGGAAAATGTAGGTGTAATGCAGCATGGTTGGGGAAAACCATATTATAAGTGGAAATATTTTTTAGGAAAGTAAACATTTTCTGTAATGCTTATATTTCCATTCCTACTAGCTTACAAGAGTTTGTGAAGGATGCTGGAAACTACAGCAAGAAAATAGTGGATGATCTTCTGGACCAGATCACTAGTGGAGATCATTCTAAAACTATTTATCAGCTAAAGCAGGTGTGTCCTTGATGCACAGAAATGTCACAAGTTTATCAAAACAAGAATGGACCTGTTTCTGTTATTGTATGAGATGCTTTGTTTTCCACTGTTAGTTTAAGCAGCGCAGGCTTAGCTGTTCATGCAACCATGCAGTGAACCAAATTAGAAACGGAATTAATTAGCAAAGAAATAATTGTTTTCTTTACTCCAGCTAGATCAGTGCTCCAATGTAGTTCACTATGTGACTGCAGAAATGAAGAGGCCGGGGGGTGCAACATAGCAGGGGGGAGAAGGGACCAACCAATTGAATGGTGTTTGAACGGCCCTGTCAGTCAGTGTCATGACTTACATATCTGGTTCTGAGTTATACTGCAATGCTTTTGTTAAGGATTTTTTTCCTTAATTTAAATGCAAAATATACTCCTTGTGGAGTGATTAATTATTTGGAACATTGAAATAATGTTGGAGAAGAGATCAATATCCCTGTACAGGTATCCGTTACCCAACAGTGCTAACTTTTAAATTCATGTCATATGTCTGAAGGAAAAAAATTTAACTGATTTCCAAAAGCACTTTACCTATGAGATTCATACTAAGACTGGAGAAGAGATTTTTCTTAGAAGTGTGTATAATTCTAGTGGCAATGTCTGCATTCCCAAGACAAAATAGACCACCAGAAACTGAAATCTTGTTTCATGTTATCTTCACTGTGAAAAACACTCTTAGTTTGAAATAATTATCGTTTAAAATGATGATACTCTGAGTGATTCAAGAATAAAGAAAGGGAGGCAGTGTGGAGAATGGAAAGTGTTCAGACTTCCTGACATGGTGGAAATGATATTATGCTAAATCTCTGCGGACTTAGAAGTGGAATAGGCTGGGTGATGTTTGGGTAAAATGAGACAATAGAATGAAGAATACAGAGGATTCTTCAGAATTTCCTGAGGTTTTTTTCCAGTTGCTACTGGAAAAAGATTGTATATGAAACGGGAAGAAATGTAAAGGATTAGTTAAGAAAAAATCGAAAGTTCAAAACCAATATTTTGAATATTCTATGTCTAGAAACGTGTCTACAACAGAATGAACTTAGCTTTAAAATAAAACATGTGCCTTTCCCTTTTTGCCACCTTGTTCTATGAATATTGTTCCAAATGAGAATTTCTGAATGCTTTTCAAATGGTCAATGGCTATTTAAGGTTAGAAAAGCTCTTTAGTTGTGACGTAATGTGGAGATGTACAGATCTTGTGCAATTAAATGTGTTTCAGTGGTGATGTGCCATGGTGTTTTATGTGTGAGTACTTTGTGCTGCTTACATTTGAGTGGGAATGAATATCTCTGAAAGTGCAGCCTTAAATGATTTGGAATAAGAAGTTACTGAAGTAATGACTAAGATACTGCTCTTGAATATAAAGTTCACGGGCAGAAAAAATAATGTCAGGGGACTCAAAGATTAGTTAAAATGCATAATACTAAAATATTTCAAAACAGTAACTGTTACATTGTAATTGCATTACAGCTATGTGAAAAAGCTAGCTGTCTCTAGCCTCATTTTGTGTGTGAAGTTTGAATATACTTGAAATTGTACAAGAGAGGTCTTTCTCCTAAGTTGAATAAAAGTAATTGTTAGTATTCTTTCTTTCCAGAGGCGAAACATCCCAGTGAAACCACTGGATGAAGTTAAAGTAAGTTATGCTCATACTCAGTCTGGTGGAGTTTTTTTAACTGGAAAAAGTGTCTCGGCATTTAAAGTGGAGAAAGTGATGCTCTCTGGGCTTCCAACATTCAAATTCCCAATTTTGTTTAACGTGCATCTGTTCTGAATAACAATACAGAAAAGCTTGATAAGTGCAGTATGTGGTAAAGGAGAGGCTGTTAAGTTAGTCCTAAAGAGGCTGTCCTAAGGGGCTATCCTGGTTAGTTCTAAATTGTTTACAAGAATATATATGGTCACCCAGTAGAGAAGAGCTAGTCTTTATTTTTTTTGTAAAGGATCTATGCAAACGTCACAAAACATAATAGTGTCTGTGGTAGCCTAGGATGTGGTCATGGTAAACCAGTGAATTACACAAACTAAGAGTATTCTCAGGAGACGTAAGTATAAGGTCTGAAATGTTAAGATCTAAAATATGATTTGATTCTTTAGGTTCTGCCAGTTCTCATAAAAGAAGAACAGAAGTTGCGTAATACCTGTCCAGATTCTTCCAAACAGATTATGGTAAAATGGTTTGTGTGGAAAAAAAACAAAAACCCCAAAACCAAACAAAAACACCACCACCACCACCACCACCAAAGGAGTGCAAGGATATGCATGCTTTGAAGTAGAAGATTAAAATTACAGTATCTAGAATAAGCTTTCAGTACTTAACATGGATTCTCTGACAGTCAGTCAATTATAGTTAGTGGCTTTGTTTGTCCTGTTCTGTATTCTCTAGTTTAATTCAGCATACGTAACTAAATCTCAGAGGCAGAAAGACCACTTAGGAATCTGAAAGATACTTGATGAATACTGCTGATGAATATTTGAGGTTCAACCTGCTGTTAAAGTGGAAAAAAACAGTAGTTATCAGTTTTACTGCATCGTTTGAAAATGTCTCTTAGAATGTAAGGATAGATAATGAATATCTTATGCTTTCACAGCTACTAATCAAATCTTTCTTGAAGTGGTAAGGGTTTTATCTTGCAAATTATTTGTGACAACAGGAGATATGGATTGTATTCCATGGCAATTCACATACAAATTATATGGGTTATATTATAGAAACTAATAAAATTTATAGTTTTATAAATATTCCTTATGTTTTGTGGAAAGGTTTGTATTTCTGTAGAAGATGACTGGTTAATTTAATTTAGGAAAGTGCTAATTTTCGTTTTCATGTTTCTAAGAGATAATACCTGATTGTATTTTCCTGCATGTCTTATTCCTCCTGCTGGAACAGGCCACCCCAGAGAATTCTGTTAGAATGTGTTTTGAAGCTTAATGACTTTTACTTTGGTCTCTTAGTTTTTGCCATTACATAGCAGTATTGCAACAGGTATGGAAAAAATGAAATTGTTGTAGTGCAGGCGGTATTACGTTATCCAAATGTATAGAAAAAATACTTGAGAGATGAGCTCCAGCTGATAGTGTGTATAGGGAGGCCCACCTTACAAAGTTAACTAGTCACATACTAAAAATGTCAATAAATCCAGTGTTGCATTGAGAAGGTGAGGGAAAAGGGGATCTGGGAGTGGTTCGTGATAGGGCATACTGATAATGCTTCCCCTCGCCAGGGTTCTGCCATGGGACAGGGATGAGTTGAGCATGTAACTGAATCCCAGAGGATTCAGTACTGTTGGTTTCAGCAGTCCTGGATGATGGAATTAAACATATTTAGACTACTTTGCAGATCCCTCGCCATTCATATGACTGGTCTGTCTTGAAACCATGTTTGAGCTGCGAGTTGCGGATTAGCCAAAATGGTTATGGATGCTCCAGTCCTAAGTGTTGTGGTGCACGCTTTTGAGAATATGGATTCATGTGTTTACCTTAAACATTAAAAAGTTATTATGACAGCTTGTTGCTATTGCTAGTCTTTCTGTTTCTTGTATTTAAATAGGTTGGAGAATCTGCTGGAGACGCTAACACTTCTGACTTGGACTTTCTCTCTATGAAACCATATTCGGATGTATCTCTTGATATTTCTATGTTAAGTTCTTTAGGTAAGTAATTAAATATACAAGCCATCAGTTATGGTTTAGCCGTACCATTTAGGCAAAATAATAGCTGGATTTGCTAAGAATTAAAAAGTGTTCAAAAGGCAGTAATAAGTCTATATTTGATGTATAAAAGTCTAGGGCTAGTACAAGATAAGTGAAACCTTGGTCTGTTTTCCCTTTGAGACATCCATGTGTTAGCTAACTTTTCCTGTACCACTGAAGAAACCAAAGTATTTGTACCTCACAATTTTGATACCTTTGCTTGGTTTTTATGTGTTCATAGTAACATACATTTTAAGAATCAGTGTGGAGTTTTAGCTCAGAAATGTTACTGCTTCATATGCTGTCTTTTGAATTAACTGGGGAAGTAGGTAAGTGTGTGAAGCTCAATCATATCACCACTTGGAATGTCCCAAAACTTTTAATTCAGAATGTGAAAGATGCCAAACTATCTATTGTAAAGCATAACCAAGGTACTTGAAAGCTTAAAGCAAAAAAAAAAAAAAAAAAAAAATTCTACAAATTAGTCCCTTAAATGCAGTATTCTTTGAAAAGCAATTGTAAGCTCTGATTGTGCTGTCACATGTTAATTTTATTGCAGTTCAATAAAAAATGAATAAATATCTTTTTTTATGGATAATATTTAGACATATCAGCTGTACTATGAATTTATGGCTCCACTGAAAGCTGCTTATATTTTTCTTCTTCGATCTTTCTGTAAATAATCATACTTCTGGATTACTTAGCTTCTAAGAGAGTTTATGGCATTATTTCTTAGCGTAATTCTTGCAAAATTAGCACGGTCTGCATTGAAGATGGCTCAAAGAGAAGGGAAAGAGTTTGTTTTCCTGTTTAAAGTTGAGGGAAATTTTTTTAAGTCTTCAGATGAAAGAACAGCATATGTTGGCACATACTTCCAGTTCTTTCCAATTTCACAATTTTATTTGGCTTGCTATAGAATCAGTGTAGCTGGAGAAGATACTGTTCTTAAAACCTTCTGTGATGGGGATGTCTTCACCGCCATAAATTACATGTTCTATTTTAATGGTGTTTTAAGTTAGATATTTAAGTAATCTTTTTACCAGCTTCCTCTTCTTTGCTGCAAACTAAATACATTATTTCATGTCTGGAGTTTAACAGATGAGGAAGACAAATGAAGCTCTTAGGGCTATTTAAATACTGGGAGTCAGTTCAGTTTCAACCATTTCCCATGGCGCTCTCCATCCTCTAGTATCGCCAAATGCATTTCAACATGTATTTCTTGAAACTGAAAACATATCTGCAGCTATTGCCTTTTAGAAGTGCAAAGAAAAATGTAAGGTGGAGGTCTTTTGTGTGATAGATAACACTTGTGATGATCTATTCCACAATTTTTTATAGTGACTTGGTAAGTCATGAGTCAATCTGCATGTGCTAATTATGGTTTTTCATTGGTAACTGGTGGTCCTTAGGGAAAGTGAAGAAGGAGCTTGATCATGACGATAACCATTTACATCTGGATGAAACAACTAAGCTGTTGCAGGACCTTCATGAAGCTCAGGCTGACAGAGTGGGATCCCGGCCATCATCCAATTTGAGTTCTCTCTCCAATACCTCTGAAAGAGACCAACATCATCTCGGTAAAGTTACCTGTGTCACAGAAGTTGGAGCACTTATGCTCTAATTGAAACTGGTTAAAACTTACGTTTTCATTTACATAAATCTTCGCATGAAGCTGCTCTGATAAAACAGTGTGCTGACTACAGGATCATGTTTTAGTTTTTAAATATGCATGCTAAAGGTAACTAAAAAGACATACTTTTGACCTGTGGAATTAAGGACACTAATTGTAGTTACGTATTTTTTTATTAGGCATGATTGAAGTAATTGTGAAGTAAATTGATACTGACTGGCAAATCTCTATATGCACTTGCATTTTATGCTTTTAGAAATACTAAGTAGTATATAACATTTATTTTACTTTGGCATAGTTGTATGCAACAAGTAACGGGTGGGATTCTACAATAGCCTTCCATTGTCAAATGTAAAATTCAGTGAGAAAACAGGATGATAGGGTAACATATCACGTAATAATTTGGTGCCATTTCTATAAAGGTAGGACATGTTGGTTAGATGATAGTTACATTTTGTGTAATTTTTCAACTCAGGAGTAATTGAATAATGGCTGCTTTTTCAAAAAGGATCTAAACTACTGAAGAATATTGTAACTTCTTTTTCAAAATTTCCTGTTTATATATCATTTAAATGTCTGTCTTGCTTTGAAAGTCGAAAAAAACATGTGAAATAACCACGCTGTTTAGGTACATAAATATCTGTCCATTATTTTTCTGTACTTTTAAAGGTTTTGATTTTTTTTTTCCCCATATTCTACAGGAAGCCCTTCTCATCTGAGTGTTGGAGAACAGCAAGACATGGTTCATGATCCCTATGAATTTCTTCAGTCCCCAGAAACCTCAAATGCCACTACTAACTAATCTGACGTGTACTATATATGTATTTTGTATTTTAATTGTATTATGTTTTTGTCCACGGCAGAAACCTCAATTTTGTCCTCTTTTCTCTGAGGATTCCTGTATAATATTATGATATATGCTAGATTAAACAAAAGAAAAATACCTACTTAGTCCATCATGTTGTTAGCAATGTACCAATCCTGCTTTTAATTTGTTTGTTGAGGGAGATAATTGTCTACTCATGTGTGAATCTTCACTGAAAAACAACAACTGTGTTAGAAAAATTTATATTTTATAGAAGATAAAAAGTGATAATTTTCCCAGTATCATGGCAGCAGTCATGAAATGTTTCTAGTAGAATTATCTACCAGTTCTGTTCAGGTCTTAACTTGAACATCATCTTTGAGGAGGAATATTTTATTTCAGCAGTGACAGAACTGCATGAGCAGTGATCGTTATTATGTTCCCCATCTAATAATCTGTAGAAGTTGTTTGTGTTTCCCCATATTTTTAAATCTTTTTTTAATCACTCTAGAGAATACTTAAATTAAGAGTAACAATATTTGGTAGTTTCATTAAAATGCTCACTACGAGAATTCTCCCCCTGGGTCTAAAAAAAGATGGATGTTTTTGTGATCCCTTGTGTCTTGAACCACAAAGAAAATACAGTAATTATATTTTTTTAATTTGATATGTATGTTGATATGTATGATGGAAAAAATACTGGATAAGGTGTGCTTTTCAGTAATTTTAAAATAAAACTTTTATAATTCAGTACTACTGTAATGGGGATTTTGTACCATTGACATGTGCAAGCTGTACAGATGTTATGAATTTACAATATTTTGTAAATAAATATTAATAAAAGTACAAAATGACTTTTGATGTTTGCAAATATTTTGTTCTTGCCAGGAGAAAATTTGCTTCCTTATCTTTACTAAGTCTAGGAATTTCTGGTCTGAATTTTTGTGCTGCTTCAGTTTTTGTGCATGGCTTTCATCATACAACATGTAGCTGTAAACAAGATTAACTGAATTTCTAGGAACCAGCAAGGAAGTCTGTCAGATAACTGATATCAAAGTCTTGATCAAGTCTAAATAGGAAGATCTGTTCATTCAAACTACGTATTTGTGGTCTGGACTGTTTCCTGTCCCTCCCCCTCAGAGATGCCTCTTCCCAGCCCCTCCCCTCCCCCACCTCTTAGGGACACGTGTTTTCTGTTTCGCTATTACACATAGTTCTATGTTCAATCAGCTGTGATACTGGCAGCTGCCTTTTCCCCTCTATGCACTAGTTGCCTGCTCTTTCTGTTACTACAAGTAGTTTGTGGGACTTCCATCTGAACTGGATCAAAAACTTCTGAGTTTCAAACATTCTTCTTGATGCGCCGTCCCTGGAATTGTTCAAGGTCAGGTTGGATGGGGCTTTGAGAAACATGGTTTAGTGGAAGGTGTCGCTGGGGGGTTGGAACTAGGTGATCTTTAAAGTCCCTTCCAACTCTAACCATTCTATGATTCTTTGCTTCCCCTCTAGTCAGTTTTGCAAAACAATTAAGGGAGCATTTGCTTGGCTTAAGGCTGGAAGTAAAGAGTGAGAGTCAGAAAACAGGAGCTCTTGAAATCAGCTCTGCTTAGCAAAGGCAATTATATAGCAAAGCCTTTATAATTATGAGCTGTCTCAATTGCAAAGGATCTGACACCTGTGCTGCTCTCAGAACAAAACTCTGCAGCATACCTCTCAGACTGGCAGTACATCATTCTTGTGTCTTGCCTTAATACTGAACAGAAACACAGATTTTGATAAGATGCTTTGATAATGACAGAGTTTTTGATCCTGGGAGAAGCAAGGAGGGGGTTCAGCAGAACTGCTACTTTGGACTTCCGGAGGGCAGACTTTAGGCTTTTCAGGAGCCTGGTTGACAAAGTCCCCTGGGAGGCAGTCCTCCAGGGCAAAGGAGCCCAGGAAGCCTGGATGTTTTTCAAGAAGGAAGTCTTAGAGGCACAGGAGCAGGCTGTGCCCGTGTGCCGAAAGACAAGCTGTCGGGGAAAAAGACCAGCCTGGCTGAACAGGGAGCTAGGGTTGCAACTTAGGGAGAAAAGGAGGATTTATGGCCTTTGGAAGGAAGGGCAGGCCACTCAAGAGGACTACAAAGAGGTAGTAAAGCTATGTAGGGAAAAAATCAGGAGGGCCAAAGCCCAGCTAGAGCTAAACCTGGAGTCTGTTGTCAAGGACAACAGAAAAAGTTTCTATAAATATATGAGCAATAAAAGTGGACTAGGGATAATCTCTGTCCTCTAGTAGATGGGGCCGGTAACATAGTGACCAAGGGTGAGGAAAAGGCTGAGGTACTTAATGCCGCCTTTGCCTCAGTCTTCAGCAGTAGGACCAGTTGTTTCCTGAGTACCCAGACCCCTGAGCTAGAAGACGGGGATGGGGAGCAGAATGAAGCCCCTGTAATCCAAAGGGAAATGGAGAGGAACCTGCTTCAGCACCTGGAGGTGCACAGATCTTTGGGACCGATAACGTAATCCACCCGAGGGTACTGAAGGAGCTGGCAGAAGTGCTCACCAGGCCACTTTGCATCATTTCTGAGCAGTCCTGGCTAACTGGGAGAGGTCCCAACTGACTGGAGGTTGGCAAATGTGACACCCATCCACAAGAAGGGCCGGAAGGAGGATCCGGGGAACTACAGGCCAGCCAGTCTGACCTCAGTGCCTGGGAAGGTCATGGAACAGATCATCCTGAGTGTCATTGTGTGGCACATGCAGGAGAAGAGGGTGATCAAGCCCAGTCAGCATGGGTTTATGAAAGGCAGGTCGTGCTTGACCAACCTTATCTCCTTCTATGATAAGGTGACCCACTTAGTGGATGAGGGAAAAGCTGTGGATGTTATCTACCTGTATTTTTGCAAGGCTTTTGACACCGTTTCCCACAGCATTCTCCTGGAGAAACTGGCTGCTCATGGCCTGGACAGGTATACTCTTCACTGGGTAAAAAACTGGCTGGATGGCCATGCCCAGAGAGTGGTGGTAAATGGAGTTAAATCCAGTTGGTGTCCAGTCTCAAGTGGTGTCCCCCACGCCTCGGTGCTGGGGCCGGTTCTCTTTAATATCTTTATTAATGATCTGGATGAGGGGATCGAGTGCACCCTCAGTAAGTTTGCAGACACGCCAAGCTGGGTGGAAGTGTTGATCTGCCTGAGGGTAGGGAGGCCCTGCAGAGGGATTTAGACAGGCTAGATCGATGGGCCAAGGCAGACTGTGTGAGTTTCAATAAGGCCAAATGCCGGGTCTTACACTTTGGCCACAACAACCCCCGCCAAGGCTACAGGCTTGGCGAGGAGAGGCTGGAAAGCTGCTCAGCAGCGAGGGACCTGGGGGTGTTGATTGATAGCTGACTGAACATGAGCCAACAGTGTGCCCAGGTGGCCAAGAAGTCCAATGGCATCCTGGCTTGTATCAGGAATAATGTAGCCAGTAGGACCAGGGAAGTGATTTTACCCCTGTACTCGGCACCAGTGGAGGCCGCATCTTTAGTACTGTGTTCAGTTTTGGGCCCCTCACCACACGAACGACATTGAGGCGCTGGAGCATGTGCAAAGAAGGGCAATGAAACTGTTGAGGGGTCTGGAGCATGTCTTATGAGGAGTGGCTGAGGGAACTGGGGTAGTTTAGTGTGGAGAAAAGGAGACTCAGGGGAGACCTTATTGCTCTCTACAACTATCTGAAAGGAGGTTGCAGAGAGGCGGGAGTCGACCTGTTCTGTCAAGTAACGGGTGATAGAACAAGAGGAAATGGCTTCACATTGTGCCAGGGGAAGTTAAGATTGGATATTAGGAAGAATTTCTTTACTGCAAGGGTCATCAGGCATTGGAACGCGTTACCCAGGGCAGTGGTGGAGTTCCCATCCCTGGAGGTATATGAGGATTGTGTAGATATAGTGCTTAGGGACATGGTTTAGTGGTGGGCTTGTCAGTGTTAGGTTAATGATTACACTAGATGATCTTACAGGTCTTTTCCCGTCTAGGAGATTCTGTGATTCTGTGTAACTGTCCACACATATCAAGCACTGTTGAAAACAGAAACACAGAGAATATACTGAGACTTGTGTATTCATAACAACTTGCCTTGCATCACAAAGCAATTCAGTTCCATATGAAAGCAGAGAAGTGAGGGGAGGGGGAGTGGGTTTTAAATATAATTGCAATTGGAGAGAGTTGTTATTAAAAGAAATCCCTTAAGGGAGTTCTTTGGATGAGATATACCAAGGCACTTTCAGAAGTGCATAGTGAGAGGACAAAAAGTTAACTGGCACAAGCTGCAACAACAGAAGTTCTGACATCTTCTGATAAAGAAAGTTATTCACCATGAGAATGGTGAAGCATAGAAACAGGTTGCCCAGAGAGGTCACGGAATCTGTCCTTACAGGTTTTCAGCACTCAACTGTCCAGGCCCTGAGCTAGCTTGGAAGCTAACTTCGACTGAAGCAGGAGTTTGGAACCCCAAAGGTCACTTTCAACCTAGCTTTTTGTAAAATTCTGTGGTTTTTTCTGCTATAACCATGAGATCATCCTCCTGAAAGGACCTGAGATTATAGCCTCTGGAATAGCTTTCTATGAGAAATGATAAAAAACCTCTGGGAAATGCATGGGGAAAGTAGCTATATGATCTTTGGTTTAGTTTTATTACACTGAGAAGGCAAGAACTCCAGTTATGAGTAGAACAGACTACATGGAGAAATCTGTTCTAATATGATCTAAATCTGATCTAACCTAATTGTACCAAGAATGTGGATGTTGACTGGTAAATGCTGTTGTGAAATATTTAAACTTCAAGATTAAATTAAAGATTAGATTAAATAAGATTAGGGATTTCTCTTTAAGGTGAAGATAATACTGTATGGTAACATTTTCATAGGATGACTTCAACCAAGCATAGTTTTTCATAATCTATCTGGGTGAGTCCAGGGAAAGATGACAGGTTCCACTGAAATGTTATTTAAACAGTCACCTAGACTGCTAAACTGTCATTATTATCAAAGATGTGAATTTTCCAGAAAGGTCAGAAAGGTTAGAGAACAAATTTTGTTAATAATAGCCAATCCAGACATTTTAGGATGAAATTTCCACTAATATTTTTTTCACTGAAGAATTGCTGAGCCAGCTCTATTGATCACTATTCTAGACTCGATTATGATGAGTAATAGAAGACACTTCTTTAGGAAACTTTTGGGTTGAAGAAGCATGACTTGCTTTATTTTGAGTTAAAAAATAGGGGTAGACCTTTCACAAGAGAGTTCTGTTTCGGGGAGAACTGAAAGTAGATTTGTCACATTTAACCATGACCCATCTGGAATCAAACTGGGAAATTTACTGTCCATAACAAAGGTTCTGTTTTGCAGGAAGGCAAACTTTGGTAATGTGATACAGGAGCCAGTTGGCCTACTGTGCTATAGAGCTCAGCAGCTTGAATTTTGTGAAGATTTGGAATCTTTTAATCTGAAGACACTGAAATCGTCAATAATCTATAGCCTAAACAGAGGAGGAAAGTCTCAGTTCAGATCTCTTTATTCCCAGGATCCTTATAGAGGGTGTTCAGAAAATTAATAAGGAATGCAATGATGAGTAAAGATACTGGTTGGAAAATACAAGGAAATACAAAACAATTATTACCAACAATGAAGTTGTTTTAGACCTTGAAATTGTATTAAAACAAGTTTAATTAGTCAAAGTACAGTAACACAGGGCTCTCAAATAGAGAAAAAGAGAGAACACCATTTTGTGGCATGTTCAGGCTTTACCTCAGTGATGCACAAGTCTGTAGCATAAACTATTTCCCTATTTACTTTCATGCTTATCTGTTTTAAAATGATGAGCAAATGGAGATTATGCACAGAGTTGTACTCTGAAACATCCATGTGCAGGCCAGCTGGAACTAAGTGTTTGGGCTTCCCTGTGCAGCTGGGTGGTGACTGCTCTTTGTCCCTGAAGCTGGAATTCTGCTCCTGCTGTAAAGCACACTTGTGCCTTCGGGCAAATTCCCTGGTGCATCTGATGTTGACAGGTGGTCTGAACTCCATCCAATACTTTGAATGATTCCGGGAGCAGTATAGTCCTGGGATCTTTCTTCAGCAGCATTTTCCTCATCCACCACAGGAGCTCCGGAATCTTCACTGGGTCTCTAGACCTCCCAGCACCAGGTCAGCAAAAGTCCCTGCCAGAGTCACCTCCAACTCTTCTGCTGGGCTCTCAGTCTACTATGCACTCATAAGATTTTACTCATAAGGAGGAACTAGGCCTTCTTACAGTCTGAGTAGTGAGCCTACAGGTCTTGCAAGAAGAAATGTTGAAATAAGCAGTAAGAGCAAAACAACTGTTTCCTGCCTGGGAAGCAGTGGGTGCCATGCTCTTCCAGCATGGATTCTCCTGGGAAAGAGTTGCATGTTCTCCCCAGCTTCATTTGCAAACATACATTCCTTTATTTCTTCGTAGACATTGCACTACGTCAATTGTCTCAGCTGAGGAATCATTATGCAGAGAGAATGGCCACGTAGGGGAGCATTGTGCACTCTTTGCATGTATGCTGGTGTCTGCATCAGGGTATGGAGATCTTCTCTCTTGCTCCTCCACCCACATGATAGATGGGAAAAATAAAAGGTAACACTAGGAACAGTTGTTTGACCAGGAGAAGGTTAGCTAGAAGGTTAATGCTGAAATTTCTTTCTGTGTGACTACAACTTGGAAAATCTATGTAATTGTGTCGAGAGATTTGAATGTTGTCGTGAATCCAATTCCTTTTCTTCCCTTAGATGGCAGACCCAGAAACAAGGTGATTAGCCATTGAAATGTGAAATAAGGGTACTTCTTAGGATTTGTTTGCTTGATAATTTTTTTTTCCCTTTTGGGAATGGAGAAGATGCATCATAACTCAAACTTGAGTACTGTACTTGACCATTACTATTATATTTCACTCTCCACACTCAGGTTTTTCTGTTCTAATACGTTTTTTGGATCAGAAGTTCATTAAGTGATAACTGGTGTGGAATGAATACTTTGTAAAAATATGATCTGTTTTGTTTTGTTTTGTTTTAAATTGCTCCAATTTCTTCTAACTTCTCTTGTGTCTAATGTATTTTCCCCAAGCTTTTGAGGATACTCCAAAGATGAGCTGCAGCTGTGGAAAGGGAATCTATGCTAGATGAAGTGCAAAAGTTTTATGTTTAAGGGAGGTTTTTGGTTGTTAATAACTTAAATCACTACCTCTCCTGCACATATATTTTCCCATCAGTGGCAGCAATGCTGAAGAAAGCATGCAGCCAAGCTTTTCTGTTTGGGAGTTGTTAGAAATGTGTGTATGGCAGTGTGTTTGGGCTGCTTTGCTGCCTATGCATTCTGATTCATCATGACCCGTGGGTTCTTGGAAGTAACACATATGGTCTGCTGCACTGTGACAGTGTTGACAGTTGGAAAGTGTTTGCATGGACACACAGCCTTGTTTTGGTCTGTACCTCCCTAAAAGAATTTTAATAGAAAGTTGTCTTCAAAACTAATGTGGTTTTGGCCTCTAGTACAGTAGGTCTGATTTCTTACACTTAATATGTATGGTAAATATAAATTGATTCCTGTCATACACTCTAAGTAATAGTTACAGTTGGTGAGGAAATCTTTATTGTAACACCTACTGTTGAATTGCCTGCCTTAGCTCTTGAATAAAATTCCGCAGTAGAATGTTTAAAATATTCCTCTAGAAGAATGTGCTGGTTTGTTTGGGGTTTTGCTTAAACTTTGGTGTATACTATTGAAAACTGAAACAACATACAGTGCCTTATTTGATATCTTCATCTTGAGTTTCAGACAGAATGCATTCAAACTTTCTGAAATTGTGTAAATCGGCCTTTATGGGCTCTGTGGGTCAGATGTATAAAAGGCTGTATATTCTTTTTATCATTACCATACCAGGAAGCACTTTGTGCCTGGGGAAGGTTTGCTTATTTATTCAGGCTATCTGACCCTTAAGCAATGTCAGCTATGCACAGCAATCTCTAGCTGCAGTCCTAAGGGTGCTGGACAATCCTTTTAACAGGCCTACTGCCTACATTCTCCAGGGAAAAAATGCTTTTAAGACAAAACTTCTTCCCAGAAGCAAATATAAATGTTTTTGTTTGCATGTCTCCCCATAAATGGCAGACATTGACTTGTCACCTGTTTGCTGAGCATACTGATACACATGATTGGACACACTAAATGCCTCAAGAAAAGTTTTCATTTTTCTTTGAGAAATCTCATTCTCTTATATTCTATAAAAAGGTTGGACTCTGAGTTTGCAGCCTCTGGTTAAAAAAAAAGAGATTCTTGAAGTTTTAGAATAATCTGTGAAATTACTTTTTTCAGTTCGACTTGTAATAGTGCACTTTTGCTGATTCTCAAGCTGAAAGAGAATCTCTTGCTCCTATTCCTTGTGGCTGTTTGTGGATGCACCTATCCTAGTGCCAGAGGTATGCTGTTGCATTTTGCAAATCATAGAATCATAGAATGGTTAGAGTTGGAAGGGACCTTAAAGATCACCTAGTTCCAACTGCCCTGCCATGGGTAGGGACACCTTCCACTAGACCAAGTTGTTCAAAGCCCCATCCAACCTGGCCTTGAACACTTCAAGGGATGGGGCTTTCTGGGTTGTGAGGACTGCTCTCAATCCATTATCCGCCCAGCCTGTATTTGTGCATGGCATTGCCCTGACACACATGCAGGACCTTGCACTTGGCCTCATTGAACTTCATGAGGTTTGCACAGGCCCACCTCTCAAACCTGTCCAGGTCCCTCTGGATGGCATCCCTTTCCTCCAGCGTGTCAACCACACTACGCAGCTTGGTGTCGTCGGCAAACTCACTGGGGGTGTGGTCAATCCCACTGTCCATGTTACCAACAAAGATGTTAAACTACATCAGTCCCAGTACCGATTCCAGTCCCAGTACCGATTCCAGTCCCAGTACAGATTCTGTTTTTTTTCAAGAAAAGCTTTATGAAGCAATTCTGCCAGTCCTGTTGCTACTTATTTGAAGGGGAAAAGAGTTCCTAAGCCATGTCTCATTCACTCTTGTCCATGCAGGTTGTAAGTTCATATTAAAATACACTGAAAAGCTTTGAAATAATCAGTGAAGGCCTGCAATCTTATGGTCCTGTATAAATATTAAGAATTTGAAAAACTTTACTTAGTACTGTGGTTTTATTTAATGTATACTTACCTCTCTGTTTAATTGTAATACCAGATACACTAGAAAGGGACGTTTTTTGAAGTTCTCTCTGATAGACATTTCATGTTTAGCTCATTTGAAAGAGGACTGTATGTTTCTGGCAACACATTTAAATCTGTAATACATTACGTGCATAAAATATTCTAGCTAGGTGGCACCATATATCAACAAACTTTATGCAAGTTACCATCAGTTTGAATTCATGTTTCTGATGCTGCCATTGAGTTGAATTTCCCAGAATGTTTTTTAAAACAAACCGGAGTTTCTATAGTAAATTGAGAAAATGAAATGCATTTGTTCTAAATGCACCAAAGGATTTTAAGGAAAACTGAAGACTGATTTGCAATTTATTTTTTCTACTAATAACTGCTTTATCAAAAATTTTGTTGAAGTAAGGATGTGAGAAATGGCAAGAGAAATCAGCTTAGTTCTGTTTTTCCACAGGATAGAAATGCGTCAGTTAAAATTAAGAGTTGTCTACATAACTTTATTTTTTTATGGACACCTATCATCAATATCATGCTTTAGCACAGCCATCTTCAGTGGCAGCAAAGGGAATGTTGAAAATATACTGCACATATTTGCAAACATCTATGTAAGCAGGGATTCAGCATGAAGCAACTTTTCTCCACTGTCTTTTTTGAGCTACACAAGTATAGGGACAGCATTTACATGAAAATATTAGGAATAAATAAAAAAAAAATCTTTCTAATGTGCCTCCTTTGCTCTATATGAAAAGAAAAGAAAAGAAAAGAAAAGAAAAGAAAAGAAAAGAAAAGAAAAGAAAAGAAAAGAAAAGAAAAGAAAAGAAAAGAAAAGAAAAGAAAAGAAAAGAAAAGAAAAGAAAAGAAAAGAAAAGAAAAGAAAAGAAAAGAAAGGAAAAGAAAGGAAAAGAAAGGAAAGGAAAAGAAAAGAAAAGAAAAGAAAAGAAAAGAAAAGAAAAGAAAAGAAAAGAAAAGAAAAGAAAAGAAAAGAAAAGAAAAGAAAAGAAAAGAAAAGAAAAAGCACCGGGGCATTTTCTACAGGCATGTAGTTCTTTGCTTTCTGGCAGATGAATTGCTATGACAAGGAATTAATACAGACAAGACCTGAACAGCTGACCAGCAGAAATAACATGTTTTCTCCACCCCTACATTCCAGAGTGAATGGCTGGTGCTTACCACACCAATCCGTTTTGAGTTTGTTGCTTTACTGCTTTTTATCTACCTGGCTACAGTAGCTTTTGGAGTCTACATACCATTACTGCCACATGGATGGAAAAATGCTGGATTTTCTGTATCTTTTTTTTTCTAATCTTCTACCATCCTACTTGAGATATGTTTATTATAAATGTTAATCTGTGTCCAAATAAAGGGATGGGAGGAAAAAAAAACCCACCCACCTCACTAATTATGCTACAAGTAAGGGCTAGGGCAGCTCCAAAGGGATGACATTTATTCCCAGTGAGTTTAAGCCCTCACTTGAAAGTTGTAGAACTGCGTTTATTAGTTGGGTTTATGTTGGTTACCATCTTGCAGGAGTGTAAGTCTGTATGTAACCCTGTGTGTGCACATATTATAGTTAATAACTTTTTGAAAGATCCTTTAACCAGGTGGTGGCTGGAAGAAAAGGGGCATGAGACAGGAGAGGGATAAGAGACACAATTGTTTTGCAGCCAGGAGACAAGGCATTGCAATTGAAGGATTTTTCCTAGACTGATCAAAAATGACTAGGAGATGTCTGAAGCACAGAAAGTACCCTCCTATAGAGAAATGCCAGTGTTTGAACTAGTAAACCAGGCTTTTCTTTTTTTTTTCCTCCCTTTTTTTTAAAAAAAATCATGAGTCTTTCAGGTATTGGAAAAACAGTATGCTAGGAAGAAAGCATATCTTTACATGAATTAAAAAAGTGTTCTTCACTGTGCACACTTTCACTGCCTACTTTATATCCCAGCTAGCAGTGCAGGAAAGAAATGAGTTCTAAGCAGCTGCTGTCCCATCACTTAACTGCAGGTGAGGGCTTGTCTTGCTCACCAAGAAACTGCAAGAAGCCAGGGCCGCATGAAGTTTCTCCCTCACATATTTGGTAAAGGAAACAAATATACAAAGCAAAACTCCATACATCTCCATGACTGCACATCATGCTCCAGGTATCTCTACTCATAGACATCAGAGTATCCCACAGTAATACCATAAACAGGTTATTCCGGGCTGCCGTTATGTGCTTGGAATGCATTTAGTGCTGCTTTGCAGGAGTAATGTATGACAATCCAGTTACACTGCCATTGTTACTAGGATTTTATTATTTGAAATAGAAGACTTGAGGAACTGTTGTTTATACTTAGTGCTTTGGTTTACAAAGAATTTGAATGATAAGACTGGATACTATTTTTGCAGAGAAAAACCCTTCAGAAACAGCCCTATGAAAAGCAGAATGCCCAGCTCTGTTTGCTTATGTGGCACTCTGTCCGCTGCAGGATTAAAAATCAGTGAATCTGTAGCAGATTTATGAACTAAGACTAACTTTATTTTTAGAAGGGTCAACTTGGATAACATGAAACACCTTGCAATCTGATTGCTTGTTCTAATTCAGTGCATTACAGAGCATGGTCTGAAGTTCTGCATTATGTCTAAGCAAGACTCTTTGCCTTTCACGTGGGAGAGAGAGGTTTAATAGCATAATGAGGAAAAAAAACACTGATAGGCAGTATTTCATCCACTTTTTTATGTACAAAACATAGATTGTTGCTAGGAAATGCTATGGTGTCAATGAGGCACTCTCATGACAGCACCATAATTCTTGTTGAAACAGAGGTTAAGTAGTCAGCACAGCTATAGGTTTTATGCCTAAGTTTTTTTGCAACATGCTTAAGAAAATAGTCTATTAATTGTGTCTCTTCTTTTTCTTTTTTTTGAAAAAGAAAGAAAAGTTTAACATACAGTGGAAAAAACAGGACACTGTTGAATACCATGTCTTTATAGCTGAGTAATTAACAGCCTTGCTGAAGCTCTGATGTGACTGCAGTCCTGTTTTTTCAATCATGTGTATCCTCTGTGTTATCAGTTGAGGACTTCTGTTTTAGCTATGCCATGTCCCACAACCTTTTGATTAGTCTTTTTCTTGAGATGAGCCAAAGTCACAATACCGTGTATCACATAACCTATGATTTATGTAAGTTTGAGTGAAAGAAGCTAAATTCATTATATATTAATGTCTGCTTTGTATTGAATATGTCATAAAAATCTACAAATTAAGATGGGTGTGAATGACTTGACTGTGAAACATATGTGTTAGTACAAGTCAAGTTACATTTACAATGCAGGAGAGATCTAGGAAAGGAAGACAGAGATCTGTAAACCCAGTAGCATGCTGCATTTCTTGCTCAGAAATTCTTGAATGAGCTGGCAGATTAGGCTGTCCATTCAGAGGTCTCCCCATTTCTCTTGCTCTCTGGGGAAGGAGGTAGGTCTAAGGACTTGAAGTATCCTACTAACTGTTGTGAAGCCTGTTTTTTATGCCATTTTCAAAATATAGTTGTTACATACCAAAGCTGTAGAATGTACTAAGAGGTTTTGATTCTAACACTAATAAAAGTATAAAAGAAAACACAGCCGAAACAGGCTTTTGTCACCTATTTGGCAAAGCCTTTTTATGTTCTAGCTGTTAGAAGTGTTTAAATGCAAGAAATACTGAGTCTTCTTTTTTTTCTTCTTAAATTTTTTGCCTCTTTCAACAGATATTTGAAGATGCAAATTCCTAAACTGCTGTATATCTGTATTGTTCATTTCTGAATTAGATTTTTTTCACCAGATTAGCTGCTGTTCTGTTTCTGATGAAGAATAACTTTACCTAAACATCATAGGAAATAATTGCATTTGGGCACACAATGAGACTTCCTGAACTGGTGAAGAAAACACACCTTCCCATTGTCCTTTTGTTGTGTCAGTGACCAGTCATTCTCTTCAAAATATTGCTGTCATGGTAACAAAACAAAAACATGGTGTGACAACTATTTTCAGCATTGCACATGTGATATCTCTTCTGACTGTAAAACACTTCCACTTTTAACCAGGGCAAGAGGTGTCCTCTAGTTCAAACCTAGCATAGCCAGATCATTTTTTTCTGAACAATGGTCCACGTGTGGGGGCTTTTTTGCAGCATTTTTTCATTTTGCTGGAGTTCTTTTAGGCAGATGGGTAGCAGGTTAATTTTTAGAGGTAGGAG
The DNA here is from genome assembly GCA_017639485.1 of Pluvialis apricaria. Lineage (NCBI taxonomy): Eukaryota > Metazoa > Chordata > Aves > Charadriiformes > Charadriidae > Pluvialis > Pluvialis apricaria. The sequence continues at coordinate 59,472,931 of CM030008.1, forward strand.
GGGAATGACAGGCGAAACAGTGCGAAGTATTCAACTTGCTCCTGCTAGCTATTTGCCCTAGTCCCGAACACCTCTGCAACTAACTAACTGGGATTGGGTAGGCACTGAAATTCTGGGGGCTCTGGCAATAACCAATCTAGCCCTTCTGTTCTTCAGCACAAGATGAAGAAAGTGACAAACTAATACAGGAACTTCACAGAAAGTGGTGGTCACACTGCAATTTGCTCAGATGACTGTAGCAAAACAGCCAAGAAAACAGTGGGAAGGAAGGTGAGATAAGCTGGCAGGGAGGAAACACCTTTGTGAAGAATGGGGGCAAATTATGAACTAAGAGTTGGACAGCTTTCGGGTGTGACTTTTTCTTGGGCTTCTGCATTAACAATTTAATGGTAATGCACCTTTTTTCCTCTGCCTTCTCTGCACCAGCTGAGAATTGTAAAGATCACCCTGTAACATCCAACTCTGAGGAAGGAAATTCATATACTTCTGGATATTAGAGAACATTTCATTGTAAATGATTGCCTTAGGATATCACTCTACTGAGTTGGGGAAGAAGATGGAGCTTGAGATTCTTTTTAGACTGCATATTTATTTCCTGTTCTGAGGAAGGTATGCTGACCTTGTCACATTTGGATTTGATCTGAGGCAGAAGGCTTTGAAGAGGTGAAAGAAAGAAGATTGTAATGGGGGTTTAATTAGTTCCTAATACGATTCACTAGATTTTTAGTTCACACAATTCTGTGTCATGCCACATGCTACCTAAAATCTGAGGAAGGGTGGAGAGTAATACTTAGCTTTCAGTCAGTAAGTATAAAAAAATTTGAAAAAAGTGTTTTCTCCATTCATAGTATTGAAAATACACTCTTGCCAACTGAGACAGGTAGGGGCAAAATGAACGTAGGTCTAACTTGCACAAGAGGAAGATAAGCTATGCTAGCTGATGTTTTCCCTCTTACCTTATGATACTGAAGCTCTTACCAATGAAACAAACCCTTTAAGTCATACGATACAAAACTGTTAGAAGGGTACATACTTGATGACTGTTTTCCTTTGAGTTACAGTTTGTCGTTAAAACACTTGATGCCTTCTTAACTGGTTGTAACACAAGTCAGTGGTCTACTTTTTCTTCATCACCTTAGTTTCACACCTTCTTGCTGCTACAATTAACCCAGCAGTACAAAATGTGCCAAGAAAAACTTGAATAATCCTGTACCAGTCTTTGTCAGAAATAAGCATAAACATGTCACCCAGAATCAGCATTGTTATCTCTGCAAAGTTGATGTGTAAATTATTAGATTAAGGACACAAATAAGTTCTGGGGTTTAGGGGGAGGGTTTTTCTGATTTCTTTTTTGGTGGCTTGGCCATAGTAAAAGGAATTGCTACATGTACTGTCATTATATATTTAAAATTCCCTATCTTTTATTAGAGCAACCTTTTACTAGAATTTATAAACTCATAAGCAGAGACAATGTATTCTGCTTTTAAATGTTTAGAAGTGCTTTTCTTAAAATAATTTTGCTGTTTCAGAGAACAAAATTGATTAAAGCACTGTTTCTATCTGTTATGGATTCTTACAAACTTAAAAAAAGTTTGTCACACTTACGTGTAGAATTAGGCCATTGCAATATCAAGAATGTACCTTTTTCTGTCTGCCTTGAAACTTGCTTAAATTTAGGCATATGTTTATCATACTTATTAAACCAAGGCCAAATTCCCAAATATTACCTGCATTGGGTATATTTTTCACCTTCCTACAGTTACTACACATATATTTGCTAGCTTCCTTCACTGATTTAGTCAGTGTTATAAAGACTTAGTAAGAGAGTGCCTACTGCTTGCCTTCCCCATTGCTGCTGAGGCAGTAAGGAGAAACAGATCAATGTATAGTGACTGGAATGTAGGTAAGGAACTGAACGGGAAACAGTCCAGGACACCAAGCCTGTTGTGAGATTGATTGATAATATAGTGCACAGTAAGCAAGCCTTTCAGTCTCTGAGATGTTTGTCTATTATATAAAATTAAAATATTTTAACTGTGGGGTTTTTTTTTTCCTCATTCCTTTTCAGGCAGTCAAAAGTCAAGAACTTGCAAGCCAAGTGCTTGCAATAAGGGTATTTCAAACTTTGATGGCCACTGTAAGTGACTGAATAACTGTGTAGAAAGCAGAAATTACTGGTGTGTGTTTTACAGTCTTTCTTTCCGGTGGTCTTCTGAATAACATCTTGCTTCTTGGCAGGGTTAAACACATTCACTGCAAATCAAACAATACCATCAGCCTTTTTTCAGTAATTTATAAGGAAATCAGCTTAGAAATTTTCACTTCCCTTCCACATAAATGTCATGATTTTCCAGCTCTTACTGTGCTTCCAGTTTGTTTCTAATCTATCTGCAAATATCTTGAAGTTAGGTACCAAATACTTTGATTTCTATTTGTTTTAGAATAAATAACTCATTAACTCATCATCAGATTTTGGAGTTAATTGTTCTTAAAAGTAGGGACAACATAACTGACTCACAAGGAAAGCGATCTGATGGCATTGCTTCTCTTCATGCGAGTTCTGAATTCAAAACCATGTCTTTTCCCTGATCCCACTAGTCCTGCAGAGGGGAATAGGCTTGGTATTTCTAACCTAACATGGTTGTCCGTTTAGCCTGCTAAGCGAAACTCAGTACCTTGTGAAAACACATGGACCAGCACAACCCATGCTGGGTTTGCATTCCAGGAGTTCAGAGTCATCTTACCCCAGTTCTGTACGTATCCTGGAGAGAAAGATAGTGAGGTTTCCTTGCCACAGTATGAAATATATTGAACCGGCGTGTGTTAGGATGTACCCCCTTCACTAGTTCAGCATTTTTCTTGCACTGTACAAATATTTGTTCTGTCTCCTTTTCTGGAAGATATATGAAAATTAATTATTATTATTATTATTACTACTACTACTGCTGCTGCTGCTACTGCTACTAATGTACCTGGGGGTGTGCAAATCTTCAAGTATAATTTTTTGAAATGTGTTTAGATCTCATTTTTAGCATGGTTGCAGAAGAAATATGAAGTTTGAACTTCAAAGTTTGCATCAGCTAAGTGTTGAATGGATGTAATAGAGCAAAGCTAAACCCAACTCATTGTAATTTCCTGTATATATTTGGTTTATATAAAGAAAAATTGGAAAATATTCTATATTCTATTCTGTTAGTGTGCATTATATCAGATCTAAGAATTTATATGTACAGGGCTCATTCTTTAAAATATTAAGCCTATTGAAATATCTATTTTATCTATTATGCAGATATTTTCTTGAAGATATGAGTTTGTCTTTTTTTCACGCAACTTAAGAATGCTAATTTAATAAGGCAAAATATAATATTCTGTCAAACATCCTCTGGCAAGATTTGTATGAATTGCAAAACAATTGAAATTTGTATCTTACATATTCTGTATGTTGCTTGATCTTTTTTCTGTTAACACTGGACAAAATCCTGACCACAGTGAAAATGATTTGACATTAAGCCTGACTAATTTTTCTTGGGAGCAATCAGACAGCGTTTCTTCCTCACTGCCTGGCCTCCATCTAAGGAGAGCAGGAGTTGCCTAAAGTAATAAAAATCTGTAGGTTGACCATTACTTAAAGGATTGAAAAATTCAAGCAATGAGTTTTGTAAATCAGTAAGGCTGTGGGAAGTAATTGATAGTGTGATAAAAAATGTAACAGGGAGAGAGGAGAAAAAAAGTAAATATTTTTGTAGAATAGCAGTGGACAATTTCCCCTTTCTGCATACTGGGCAAAGGCAAAGCTGAAACTATTTTATTAGAATTTACATGATCCCTCCATTTTGACACTTGAAAGTGAAATGGCAGTTCTTCAAATTTGATTGAGACCTTGTGTATTTTTATATTTCGTTTGACATGTTTGGATGTCTGCCCATTGGGTAGTGTGCCTTTTGTTGCATATTGTACATTTAGCCAAACTGAGTTGTCACCACATTGTGCTAGAGAAAGCTAGCTAGAGAAAGTTCTATTTCTAGGTTACCTGTTTGCTTTGTCATTCTGGTTAATCCATGTAAATGACTCTGAAGTTAAATATCTGCACCCGTAATTAGGTATTGCATTAGGAGTTGCATTTTGAAATCTCTGGACAACAAACACTGCACTCTGTTTATCAGCCACAAGCAGGTTCTACCTTTTGGAAGTAGTGGCAGATCTTCCAATTAGTACATTTTAATACCACTATATCCTAAATGAAGTGTTAACAAAGGTTCTTCTTTTGTGCTTTGAGAACAATCTGAAGCTTGTAATATTTTCGGAGGTTTTGTTTTGTTGTTCTTTTCCACTCTGTTGTTCTTTTTCTGCCACCTCTGGAGCCAGAGTTCTGAGGGTTTTGTCTTCTTATTTTCTGGTCATTAAACTACGATGTGAAACCTGTCCCATTGAACTCATGCAATATGGGTTAAACTGCTTCTGACACAAGACACACAGAAACCTTATAATATCATTCCTGATGAATGAAATTACTGCATTATTTTTGGAGGATTAACATTTCATTGCTTCTTTTAAAACAAAGTTATAATCCTCTGGATCATGACAATGAATGAATTAATGGTCTAATTTGTGTATACAGGCTTTCTTAACCTGTGATGTGTAGCTTCTGTTTCAAATTATTTGCACCTTGGCCAATATTAATATACTATAAATATTTATACTGGTCTTTGAACTGTTAACTGACTCGAGCAATAGCTTAGCAACTGAAATAACATATGAGGTTATCTCTACCATTCTGGAAGAGACCTTTAAGACCATCAAGGCCAACTGTTAACCTAGCACCGCCAGGTTACCACTAAACCATGTCCCTCAGCACTATATCTACATGTGTTTTAAATACCTCCAGGGATGGTGACTCAACTGCTTCCCTGGGCATTCTGTTCCAATGTTTGCTAACCCTTTCAGTGAAGAATTTTTTCCTGATATCCAATCTAAAGCTCCCCTGGCGCAACTTGGGGCCATTTCCTCTCATCCTATCACTTGTTACCTGGGGAAAGAGACTGACACTCGCCTCACTACAACCTCCTTTCAGGTAGTTGTAGAGAGCGATAAGGTCTCCCCTGAGCCTCCAGGGGGACCCCAGTTCCCTCAGTTGCTCCTCGTAAGGCTTGTGCTCCAGAACCTTCACCAGATTCATTGCTTTTCTTTGGACACGCTCCAGTACCTCAGCGTCTTGTAGCTGGGGGCCCAAAACAGAACACCAGTGCTGAGTACAGAGGTATAATCAATTCTTCAGTCCTGCTGGCCACGCTGTTTCTAATACAAGCCAGGATGCTATTGGCCTTCTTGGCCACCTGGGCACATTGCTGGCTCATATTCAGCTGGCTGTTGACAATCACCCCCAGGGTCTTTTCTTCCTGGCAGCTTTCCAGCTACACTTCCCCAAGTCTGTAGCATTGCATGGGGTTGTTGTGACCCCGGTGCAGGACCCGGCACTTGGACTTGTTGAACTTCATGCTATTGGCCTCGGCCCATCAATTCATCTGTCCAGATCCCTCTGTAGAGCCTTTCTACCCTCAAGCAGATCCTGCTCAACTTGGTGTTGTCTGCAAACTTACTGAGGGTGCACTCGATCCCCTCATCCAGATTGTTGATAAATATATTAAACAGAACTGGCCCCAGATACTGAGCCCTGGGAAAAATCACTTGTGACTGTCCACCAACTGGATTTAACTCCAATCACCACACACTTTGGGCACAGCCATCCAGCCAGTTTTTTACCCAGCAAAGAGTACAGCAGTCCAAGCCATGAGCAGCCAATTTGTCCAGGAGTATGCTGTGGAACACGGTGTCAAAGGTTTTACTAAAGTCTAGGTAGACAACATGCACAGCCTTTCCCACATCCACTAAGAGTGTCATCTTATCATAGAAGGACATGAGGTTAGGCAAGCAGGCCCTGCCTTTCATAAATTCATGCTGACTGGGCCTGATTGCGTGGTTGTTCTGTACATGCTGTGTGAAGGCACTCAAGATGATCTGCTTCATGACCTTCCCCGGCACCAAGGTCAGACTGACAGGCCTGTAGTTCCCTGGATCCTCCTTCCAGCCCTCCTTGTGGATGGGTGTCACATTTGCTAACCTCCAGTCAACTGGGACCTCCCCCATTAGCCAGGACTGCTGATAAATCATGGAAAGTGGCTTGGTGAGCATTTCTGCCAGCTCCCTCAGTACCCTCAGGTCAATCCCATCCGATCCCATAGACCTGTGTGTGCCTATGTGCTGTAGGAGGTCGCTAACCATTTTTGATTCGATTATGGGGGCTTCATTCGGCTCCCTGTCCCTGTCTTCCAGCTCAGGGGACTGGGTACCCCAAGAAGAACTGTTCTTTGTATTAAAGACTGAGGCATTAAGTACCTCAGCCTTTTCCTCAACCTTTGTCACTCTTTCCCCCCTGCATTCAATAACAGATGGAGATTGCCTTTTTTGCTAATGTATTTATCAAAACATATTTATTGTCATTTATGGCAGTAGCTAGGTTAAGACATAGTTGGGCTTTGGCCCTTCTAATGTTCTCCCTGTATAACCTCACAACATCCTTGTAGTCCTCCTGAGTTGCCTGCCCCTTCTTCTAAGGGTCTCTCTTTTTTCCCCTGAGTTCCAGCCAAAGGTCTCTGTTCAGCCAGGCCAGTCTTCTTCCCCACTGGCTTGACTTTCAGCACATGGGGACAGCCTGCTCCTGTGCCTTTAAGATTTCCATCTTGAAGAATGTCCAGCCTTCCTGCACTCCTTTGCCCTTCAGGACTGCCTCCCAAGGGACTTTGTCAACCAGGCTTCTAAACAGGTCAAAGTCTGCCCTCTGGAAGTCCAAGGTGTCAGTTCTGCTAACCCCCCTCCTTACTTCTCCAAGAATTGAAAACTCTATCATTGTGTGATCATTATGCCCAAGACAGTATGCAACCATCACATTACCTACAAGTCCTTCTCTGTTTGCAAACAACAGGTCCAGAGGGGCACCCTTCCTCGTTGGCTCATTCAGCAGCTGTTAAGCAGCTGTTGAAGTTACATTCCACACACTTCAGGAACCTCCTAGACTGTTTCCTCTCTGCTGTGTTGTGTTTCCAGCAGACATCTGATAAGTTGAGTTCCCCCCACAAGAACAAGGGCTAGAGAATGTGAGACTTCTCTCAGCTGCTTATAGAATATTTCATCTGTCTCCTCATCCTGGTTGTGTGTTCTATAACAGACTCCCACCATGGTATCTGCTTTGTTGGTCTTTCCCCTTATTCTTACCCATAAACACTTGACCCTTTCATCACCATCATCAAGCTCTAGACATTCAAAACACTTCCTAACATACAGGTGTACCCCACCACCTCTCCTTCCTTCCTTATCACTTCTGAAGAGTTTATAGCCACCCATTGTAACACTGCAGTTGTGTGAGTCATCCCACCATGTTCCTGTGATTGCAACTATATAATAGTTTTCCAGTGGCACAATGGCTTCCAACTCCTCCTGTTTGTTGCCTAATCTGCATGCATTGGTGTAGATGCACTTCAGCTGGGCTATTGATCTTGTCACCTTTTTTGGGGGAGAAGTCCTAATTGCTATGTGACTGTTCTCAAGTGTTTCCATGGTTTTTAACACATCAATAACCCTTGTGTCTTTGCTGCTGCATGGATTTCTATTGTCTGCCTCTACTGAGATGGCAGGCAGATCTTACTGTGTGCAGGAAATTTTTGCTCTTTTTATGAAAAAAAAAAAAAAAAAAGCTTTGATATTTAACTTGACTTTTAACAAACTTGAAAATGTTCTAACATTGTGAGAAAGGAGTGCAAGAAATAACATATCCAAACTATTTTTTAGAATAAAGTTTTAGAAGGCCATGTTAAACTTCGGTGCATTTCTGATTTGCTGGATTTGTACTCGCTTCATTAAGGATTTTGCCAAGCTTGAATATCTGTGTTGACGTGATTCCTTTGTGTGCATAACATTATTTTCTTCGGAATTTAACTTCCAGTACAAGTTTGTTATAGCTGTTTCAAAAGAAGCAGCTGCCACAGTTACATCTTTGGATTAGGCAATATGAGATGGAGTAGCAAGTACTACAGGAGACACGCACTTATTTAATACATCCTTGTATGTCACATTTATTGCTAAGGTGTATTTATGGTAGCTAAACAGCAAAAAAATTCCATTTGTATGTTCAAAGGATATCTCAGCATTTTTTGTGATTACAAGGAATAGTTTTGGATCTGAAAATGAAAACATTGCAAATAATCAGAGAGATGCCACAGTTTATTTTCATCACTTACAGTGAGTTAGAGGAAAAACACAGTAGGGCACAAGCCATCTAGGAGATTTCTGGAGTGCATTGACAGCAACTTCCTGACATAGGAGATCAAGAGGCTAACAAGGAAAGGTGCTCTGCTGGACCTGGTACTTCCATACACCCAACCAGTTCTTCCTCATTTCCTTGCTTCCTGTAAGCTGTGGCTGCAGTGAAGATGAGATGGTGGAGTTCAAGACACTAAGAGGAGGCAGCAGGGCAAAAAGCAGGACCAACAGACCTGAATCTTAGGAGAACAGGCCTCTTGAAAGAAGACCTTGGTAGAATCCCGTGGGATATGGTCCTAGAGAAAAGGGGGGTCCAGCAGAGCTGGTCAGTATTCAAGGACCACCTCCTCCAAAATCAAGAATGGCCCATCCTGGCAAGTACAAAATCAAGTAAAGGTATCAGAAGACCTGCATGGATGAGCAAGGAGTTCCTGACTGAACTCAGATAAAAAGGAAATGTACAGAAGGTGGAAGCAGGGGCAGGTGACCCAGGAGGAGCACGGAGATGCTGGGATGCAGGGATGGGGTTAGGAAAGATGGGGCCTCTTTGAGGAAGAATCTAGGAAAGGAATGTGAAGAGCAACAAGAAAGGGTTCTACAAATACATGAACAGCAAAAGAAAGACTAGAGAAAATTTGGACCTGGTGCTGAGAGCAGCAGGGGGCCTGGTGACAAATCACACGGAAAAGGCTGTGGTACTCTCTGCCTTCTTTGCCTCAAATGGTAAGAACAGCCTTCAGGAATCCCAGGTCCATGAGACTAGAGGGAGCTGGCCAGTATCATTGTGAGGACACTAGATAATCTTTGAATGATTATAGCAACGGAAAGACGTTCCTGAAGACTGTAAAAAGGCAAATGCCATTCCTTTCTTCAAGAAGTGGAAGAAGGAAGATATAGGGCACTACAGGCTGGTCAGCCTCCCCTCAGTCCTTGGGGAATGTGATGGAGACAATCCTCCTGAAAACCATTCCCAAACTACATAAGGACAAGAAGATGATCAAGAGTAGTCAACATGGATTTACAAAGGGGAAATGATGCTTAACCAACCTAACAGCCTTTTACAATGAGGTGACCAGCTTGGTGGATGAGGGGAGAGCAGTAGATGTTGTTTACTTCAACTTTAGGAATTCCTTTAACATTGTCTCCCATAACATCCTTGTTGAAAACCTAACAAAGTATGGACAATATAAGTGGACAGCAAGGTGGATTGAGAACTAGATGAAGGGCCAGGCCCACGCAGAAGGTCGTAGTCAGTGGCACAAAGCCCAGCTGGAGGCAAGCTGCTAGCGGTGTACCCCAGGGGTTGATGCTGCGTCCAGTCCAGTTTAATGTCTTCACTAATGATCTGGATGATGGGGGAGAATTAGAAGTTCAGCAATGTTGCACAAAACTGTGAGGAGTGGATGACGGACCAGATGGATGTGCTGCCATTCAGAGGGACCTCACAGGCTGGAGAACTGGGTAGAGAAGAACCTCAAAATGTTCATCAAGGGGAAATGAAAAGTGTTGCACCTGGTGAGGAATGATGTCATGCACATACTGAGAGCCCACTGGCTTGAATGCAGCTCTGCAGAAAGGGACAATGGCATCCTTGGTGAACTACAAGTTGTCCATGAGTCAGCAATGCACCCTCACATCTAAGGCAGCCGTTCGTGTTCTGGGCTACATACCAAATAGCTTTGGCAGCAGGTCGAGGGAAGTGATCCTTCATCTCTGGTCAGTACTGGTGAGACACATCTGGAGTGCTGTGTCCAGTCCTGGGCTTCCCAGTACAAGTGAGCTATGGACTTACTGGAGCAATTCTAGCACAAACTGACAATGATGATGGGGAGATTGGAGCATCTCTCATATGAGGAGAGGCTGAGACAGCTGGGACTCTTCAGCCTGGAGAAGAGGAGGCTCAGGAATGATCTCATCAACGTGTACAAATATGTGATAGGAGGGAGCTAAGAAGAGGGAGCCAGATTCTTCTCAGTGGTGCCTACTGACAAGACAAGAGAAAATGGGTACAAATTAGAACATGTTTTATTGGTTGCTCAGTTTTGATACTCCATTTCCCCAAACTGGTATTGGTAGCTCAGGAAGACATTACTCTCCACTAGTCATCTCAAGGAAGACTGTTTATACAAACCAATGACCCATTGGTACGCTCATGTACCTAAAACAAGGATTACCCTCCAGTGTCCCTTGTGTTGAGATAAGTTCAGTGTGTTTTACAGTAATTGGTGGCCATTCTTAATATTCTCCCTGAGGTAATTACTCTTTTGGTCATCTCCTCTGAGCCTTCTTCCATTGTGGTGGTGTGTTGGTCAGTTACAGTGGTTCAAGATCAACTAAGTAGTAAAGAAGAACAGTCATCCAGTGAGTAAAATGTCAGGACTTGAAGATAGACAAGTTAATTTACATTAAGATTCAAGTGAAATAAAATCCTTCAACCTACAGATATATATCTTGGAAGTTGCTGTCATATATTGGCCCCCTTTCTGATGCCATTTTGCTGCTCTTCCGCCAGATCTCTTGTTATATTCTGAGCAATTTACTCTCTTTTGTAGTTTATTTTAAAATTTTATCTTTTTTTTGTTTACTTTTAGAACTTCTTAATGAAGTCTGAATTCCTATTCCTATGTATATTCCAAAATAGGAAAAATAATCTATTTGAAAATATGCAACAAAATGTATTCAAGACATGGGATATGAGGATGTTTGAAACTGACTTTTTTTTTTTTCCAAAATGGAGAGTTTCACTGGCTGATTATTAGATTCTATGAGTTGACATCAACTTCTGTTTGATCGCAAACAGAATCAAATCAATCAAATTTGTTCAATTCCTGATCTATGAACACGAAGAAAAAGCTTCAGTTTAGACCATGCTTATTTTTTTAAAATGGGGGGTGGGGTGGGTGTGATGGAGGGAGAGAGAGAGAATGAAGAGGAAGATATATAAGATAACTTATTTAACATGAGATTTATATATCTTGACTCCCACACACTTGTATGAAAACACAGCTGAAAGCAAGCTGTTTTGTTACATTTCTAAACCAAATCAGAACTAACAAGAACTTTTTGTAGTAAAATATTCCGCTGAGGACATGAAGAAAACAAACCATGAAACTGTAAAGGCATGATTTTTTTTAACTGGAAGAACTTGTTTTCCAGGTTTAACTTATAATATCAAAATTACCTTTTTTAATCTGCTTGTTATGATCTTCTCTGTGTTGTAAAGATTTCCTGTCATCCGTTCTACATCTTTTTTGTCATTAAATAATAAAAAAAATCCCTTGTCAATTTGCATTTCCTTCTAGAAATCAGAGTTTTAGAGCTCCTGAGTGCTGATAGAACTGATGGAGATCATCAGCACATTCTGATTTTCTTGATTTTGAGGTACAGGAGCATTGAAGGCTCTTTGAGGTTTCCTTGCTGAACTGCTAGTTATATCTGGGGCTCGTAAAGGAAAATTCTCAGGAAAATCCTCAGCTGCAGTATAGCAAAACACTAAAACTTAACAATCAAACTTGGTAGCAAAAGTCGAGATGGAAACTAAGAATTTCATATAAATGAGTGGTTAAAATAGCATATAAATGTGCATTTTAAAATAGCATTTTTTAATATAAAGAGATATAGCTGGTAATAAGTTAGCATGGTTTTAACTTATTAATTCAGTGTTTCACTAATCCATAAATGATGATTTTGAATTTTCAAAATGAAAGGGAAAGAGGAAGTTTTAAAAACTATTAAAACTACGGGGTTTAGGGAGCTTTTATTTTAAGTTTTCTCTGGAAAGTGGAAAAAACAAGATCTTAGATCAATCATAACTGTAGATCAACCTTGCTATGCTATTTGACCTAAACCAAAAATATTTAGTTTAAATTTAGATAACACTGAGTTTTGCTGTTGATATTTAAATAGAAATGTAAATTTAAAGCAAAGTTCAGATTCTATGAATTGTTCTGGTACTCCCTTTACCATTAAATAGAATGAATCAACTCTTAAAACCAAATACACTCCCACTTTCATCCCCTCAAATTCTCACGTTTTCCAAGGTTTAACTTTGAGACAACCTGGTATTGTCTGAAGCCACAGATGGTGAAAACTTTGTTTTTCCTCATAGGAATGACAATATTTTTTTGAAGTGATGATTTTTATCATTTCTAGAATCTAGCACTTTGGTTTTGTAAATAAGATTTACAGCAGGTTTGAGGAAGAAAAGAATGATTTCCAACACTTGACAAAATTTATGAAGCTTAGCTTGATTTTTTTTTTTCTTTAAACTATGTACTACAGGAAAAACTTACATAGCATAGAGAAACAAGCAATCTGTATTTTCTTTCCTTAAACTGATGCAGTATTCTGAAATGAACCTAGTAGGAAATATGTGCATGATCTCATAATAACTTTGTGATCATTGCACAAAACAATAAAGCAATGAATATTTTTAATAAGACCAGAAAACTTAATTGCTCCAAGTTTTTTTTTTTCCATTGCTATTGTGATTCTGAGAAAACTAAACCAACAACTGAAGCAACTTCCTGCCATGGAAGCAATCCAAAAATCGGAACAAAAGCCTCCTACAGACTGAACATGACGTCCTGGATTGTTATCATTCAGCATTCATGTCTTAGCAAATTAGCAACCTTTCCTTGTTCTAGTGCCTAGAATGCTTCAACTTCTTGTCTAAGGGTGAAGGAGCAGGTAAGTCTATTTGGGGGAAAAGTATTAAAATCTTTTAACTCACTGAAACTACTTCCAGTTTTACAACAAAACTAGTGAGGAAATGATTTTGACATATTTAAAGCAGTCACTCATATTAAAAAGACATGAGAATTATACTCTTCATCAACAGGTTACTCTTAGAGAAAAATGCACTGTGCCACCCTGAATATCTTCTGATGAAAATTACTGACCTTATTTTCATTCCTCCTCTCTTTGGATAAGCCTTCTGGTCTTTGGGTATATGTCCTTTTATTTTTATTTTTATTTTTATTGTTATTTTTAAAGCTCTGTGAGGCTTTGAAATCTGCACCAGCAACTGCGAAACCCAACTGATGAAAACCTCCCACTTGGTACACAATCAGATTTCATATTTAAGCATGTTCACCAATCCTATTGATGTGTGAGAACTGTGAATGAGAATTGTGAAGTGAATGTCATACAACTTGGGAGCTGCTCCAGACTCTGCAAATGAGACCACTGACAAAGGATAGCAGCAAGAGCATGGTCATGTTTCTGCTATTTGCTTTGTTTATAGCAATCCTGAGTGGGAGTTCGCCTGCAGCTGAGATAATAGTTGGGGTCAGGGGCATAGGAATACAGTATGGCAAGGAAAGGGTGGGGAAGAAACAAGTTATTGACACCTCTCCTAGTTTCCTTGTCTCCCAAACAGCAGTAGGAAAACTAAGCCAACCATTCCAGGTCTTAGCCCTATATTTGCCTTGTGTTAGACCATCTTCTTTTGCTGTTGCAGAAGCAAGGCGGACCTATCCTGCTCATCCTTAGATCAGCTGCATTCGGTGTTGCCTGTGCCATTGAGAAATGTCATGCCGGTTTGGAGGCAATTAAATGAGGACACAACAATAGGACTGATATAATGGATGGGCAGTTTTTTATGTTACTGGTTCTATGATAAACTGAGAATTATTTTCATTTATTTTTATATGAGACATGCCCATATTTTGGTGAAAAAAACAGATTTGCTTTCAGAAGGGCTATGTATTATTTGAGGAATAATTCCCAGAAGTCTACAGCTGTGAAGGAAACATGCAGACATAATGTCCAGTCATTTTCTCTGTTAAAAATCAGATTTGAAACGGTAAAACTATACTCGTATCTTTAGTTAAATACCCTCTGTAAAGGGTAAGAGAAACATGGGAAATCATTTTGGTATTAGCAGATGAGTTAGAAAGATGTAAATCCATCTTCAGAGAATTTGAAACTAAACGCATCATTCCCTAAATTAAGTGCTTCTTCCCCCCCCCCCCCCCCCCCCCCAACTACAGTACTGAGATGATTTGACACAGGTATAAGTATTCTTGGCTGCCTTGATGCAGAACAGTGGACTTGTGGGCAGCAGTGCTTGGAAATATGGTGTCCAAATAATTGCAGGGCCGGAGGAAGAGGTCAAAATGTAAAAACTATACAAAAGCATTCTTGCACCCGGGCAAAAGAAAGTAGGAACAAAATTCAGAAAAGTGTGTTCAAAATTTAGATTAAGTTTCACGTTATTCTTAGTAGAAAAAACAGTGGCAGCACTGCAGGAAAAAAAACTGGTATATTTTGTGGTTTTCCTGAAAAGATTTAGATGGTCCTTGAATTCAGCAAAGCCTGGAAACACTTTTTTAGTCCATGTGAGAGATCTCCATGTGCCTTTCAGCCTAAAGAAATCACTTTATACCACAGAAAATTAAAGAGATGGTGTTGATGAGCTATGACAGGCAGTTGAATTGCAAAGGTATCTTCCAAAACACTGCTTAGAATCTGCAGTGGCTGTTTCCTATGTATGTGTATATAATAAAAGGGTATTCCAACAAAACAAAATCTTTCTAATCTTTGGTGTTGCTCCTACTGCATTATATGCTGAAGATCTGAGAAGACCTATTTTGCTTGTTAGTTCTTTATTCTGATCCTAGATACTTGCAACTGTTTGACATTTCCTTTATTAAATTGAAGGAATGTTTAATGAATTATTTATTTTTTTCTGAAATAGAAGTTGTGTGCTTTATAACGATTTTTTTCCCTACCTTGCCTAGTCCAGGACATAAAGAATTGAACAATTATTTTAAGATGAGAAGCAAATAGCCACCGAGAAGCTTTCCATATAAACAGTGTCAAAATGCTAGCATATCAGATGTTGAGCTCTGTACTTTCTTACTAGTATTTAAAAATACATATTTTTTTAATCTGTGGAATTATATTCTGCATGTTCTTCCTACAAATGGATTTGAAGCAGTAGGTGAATTCACTTCTCTCCAGATCTTTGATTCAAGATTAAAATCTGTATGTGGGAAAAATGATTAATTCTGGAAACTGTAAACACAATATTTTGTAAATGCTCTTTCATTCAGGATATGTACTTTTAAATGTGAAGTTGCAGTGAGTGCTTGTACAGGTATTTTCTGGAGCGCTAACAAAATTCTGAGAGGAAAGGTAGTTATAGCTTCCTTTTATATCCTTCTTTCTGGTTCAGTATTGTTTTGTTCAGATAGAGATTCCATGTGGCTTGTGGGGAGGGGGGCATTGATCCCCCAGCAGATTACAGATGCCTATGTAAAGAGGTGTCCAAATTTGTTTCTGCAACTTGTGTAGCTGCAAAAGAGAACTGTCTTGTCCTTCTCCATTTTTGGCTGGAGGGTATTGTGATACACTGTGGATATGTGTTTGGGCACACACACCTAAAATGAATGTATTTTAGCCCGTGCTAAAATGAAAGTATACATTGGTCATTGATATGCCTAATAGGTAAGAGCTTTGAGCAGGTACAAATAAACTTTTAAATTAGTGCATTTCATTAATTAACAATTTGAACAGTAGGAAGGCCTGGCTACCTACGCAGCAACTCATCCACTTCCCTATACCTTAAGTCTGGCTGCTACGTCCTGTTCTGCTGATGAGCAAGAACCATAAACTTTGCTGTTCTTTAGACCACAGTCTTGACCATAAATGAAGAGTTTAATCAGAGTAAGTGGAAACTACTATAGCAGAGTGTATAAATACAAAATTCTTATGGAGGCATCAGGCACATTTGAGAGTATCCTGGTGTTCACTCTGCCTTTTTTCCTGCTACTTTTTCTACTCAACATATGTGTGGCGAACAAAGATGATCAATTTTTTGTTATGAAGATACATACTGGGTTTCTCTGCTTTATTTAAGTACCAGAAGAGCCATTTCAGTCTCATGTGAGCTTCAATGAAACCTCATGTAAAACAGAGGGAGTGATCATGTGGCTCTTTGTTGCCTTAATAGGAATAAGAACAGAGACGTTCTTTCCATGCTGATGAAAAATTGGTGGGACTAGAGATAGAAGTTTTTGTTTGCTTGTTTGTTTGTTTTTAACAGGGACCTATGTATGATCCATTCCAGCATCTGTAACTTAGGAAATAACTGCTGTGGGAACAAGGGTAACCCACATAAAAAGCGGTTGTCTGCAGCTGCATGATCACCAAATGAACAGCTCAGTTTACTGCGTTAATTTACCTAAAATATCATGAGGTGTTAGTGGTCACTGACCTTCTTTGACTGTCCAACTGTTTGCATGAAATGATCTTGTAGCATTAAAATTGTATCTTAAAAGAAATGAGTGAATGGAGGCAAATCCATGCTTTAGGCAAACCCACTCCTTGCCCAGCCCTCCTGCCCAGGTGCCTCTGTGCAACAGGTACGAGGCTCTGGATGTGGAAGGTCAGTCAATGGATGATATGGATGGCGGTCCATACTAGACTTGAAGGGGGATAACATCAGGCTTGCCCATGACAAGCTGTGGGATGACACACCAGGGTCTGAGGGACAGCATGCTGTCGAGGGCCCTCCGCCTGTTGCTCTGCGATGTGCTGGCTGCACTGCAGCACACTTGAAGTCTTAAGGAGATAAGCCAGGGGCCCCTGAGGTGACAGGAACCAACAGAGAAACACTGGTAAATACCTCAAAGGAATTAAGGTGTGTTCCTCTAAAAAGGTGACATGGCTGACAGACCAGTTGAAATGTTGCTACACCAGTGCATGCAGCATGGGCAACCAACAGGAGGAGTTGGAAGCCAGCTTGCTGCTAGAAAACTGTGTCCTAGTTGCTGTTACTGAAACTTTGTGGGATGAGATCCATGACTGGAGTGTGGCTATCGATGGCATTGCCCTCTTCATCAAGAAATGGACAGAGTGCAAAGAGCTGTTTCTGAAGAATAGCCATGAGCAGGTTGAAAGCCTATGGGTAACAATAAGAGACTGAGGCAACAAAGGGAACTTTGTGGTTGGTGTCTACTTGAAGGCCGCCTGATCAAGGGGAGTCTATTGACAAAGTCTTCTTACTCCAGCTGCAGGAGGCATTGTGCTTGCAGGCTCTTGCCCTGCTAGGGGACTTCAACCACCCTGACATCTGCTGGAAAATTAGCACAGCAAGCTGTAGGCAATCCAGGAGACTCCTGGAGCGCGTCAAGGATAACTTTTTAAGCCAGGTAATAGCCCTTCCAGAGCGGTTGCTATACTGTACCTGTTGGTTACCAACACAAGTGAGCTAATCAGAGACGTCAAGATTGGAGGCAGTCTGGGCTGCAGTGACCATGCACTGGTGGTGTTTGCAGTCCTGAGGGATATGGGATGAGCAAAGAGTAAAGTCAGGACCCCAAATCTTAGGAAAGCAAACTTGCAGCTCTTCAAGGAGTTAGTCAGTAGGATCGCCCTGGGAAACTGCCCTCAGGGACAAGGGAGCAGAACCGAGCTGACAGACCTTTAAGGATGCTTTCCGTAGAGCACTAGAGCTCTCGATTCCCAGGAGTAAGAAATCAGGAAAGGAAGGCAAGAGACCAGCATGGCTGAATTGGGACATGCTGGTGAAACTAAAGAGCAAGAAGGAAATGCATAGGCAGTGGAAGCAGGGACAAGAGTCCTGGGAAGAGCATAGGCATGCTGCCCGGTTGTGTAGGAATGTGGTCAGGAAGGCCAAGGCACAGCGGGAGCTGAACTTGGCAAGGGATGCAAAGAATAATAAGGAGGGCTTCTATAGGTATGTCAGCCAGAAATAGGTCAGAGGAAGTGTACTGCCCCAATGAACATGACAGGCAAACTGGTGACAACAGACTAGGAGAAGGTTGAGATACTCAACAACTTTTTTGCCCCAGTCTTCACTGACAATCTGTCTTCCCTCACCTGTCGAGTGGATAGATCTCAAGGAAGGGACTGGAGGAGCAAAGTCTCTCCCACTGTAAGGGAGGACCAGGCTCATGACCACCTGAGGAACCTGAAGATGCAGAAGTCTATGGGACCTGATGAGATGCATCCCAGAGTCCTGAGGGAATTGGCTGATGTAGTTGCCAAGCCACTCTCCATGATATTTCAAAAGTCATGGCAGTCAGGTGAAGTCCCCAGTGACTCGAAAAAGGGAAATATTGCACCCTTTTTTAAAAAGGGTAGAAAGGAGGACCCTGGGAACTACCGACCTGTCAGCCTCACCTCTGTGCCTGGGAAGATCATGGAACAGATCCTCCGAGAAACTACACTACGGCACATGGAGGGCAGCGAGGTGATTCAAGACAGCCAGCACGGCTTCACCAAGGCAAGTCTTGCCTAGTGGCCTTCTACAATGGACTGACTACATCAGTGGACAAGGGAAGAGCTATGGATGTCATCTATCTGGACTTCTGTAAGGCCTTTGACAGGGTTCCCCACAACATCCTTCTCTCTAAATTGGTAAGATATGGATTTGACGGGTGGACTGTCTGGTGGATGAGAAATTGGCTGGATGGCTGCATCTAGAGGGTAGTGGGCAACGGATCAATGTCCAGATGGAGATCAGTGATGAGTGGCATCCCTCAGGGGTCCATACTGGGACAAGTACTGTTCGATATCTTCATCAGTGACATAGGCAGTGGGATCAAGTGCACCCTCAGCAAATTTGCAGATGACACCAAGCTGAGTGGTGCAGTTGACACGCCTGACGGACGGGATGCCATTCAGAGGGACCTGGACAGGCTTGAGAGGTGGGCCCGTGTGAATCTCATGAGGTTCAACAAGGCCAAGCAGAAAGTCCTGCACGTGGGTTGGGGCAACCCCTGGTATCAATACAGGCTGGGGGATGGAGGGATTTGGAGAAGGACTTGGGGATACTGGCGGACAAAAAATTGGACATGAGTCAGGAACATGCGCTCACAGCTCAGAATGCCAACCGTATCCTGGACTGCATCAAAAGGAGCATGGCCAGCAGGTCAAGGAAGGTGATTCTGCCCCTCTTCTTCACTCTGGTGAGACCCCACCTGGAGTACTGCATCTGGCTCTGGAGCCCTCAGTAGAGGAAAGACATGGACCTTTTGCAGTGGGTCCAGAGAGGGCCACAAAGATGATCAGGGGGCTGGAACATGTCTCCTATGAGGAAAGGCTGAGAGAGTTGGGGTTGTTCAGCCTGAAAATGAGAAGGCTCCAGGGAGACATTATTGTGGCCTTTCAGTACTTATAGGGGCCTTATAATAATGATGGGGATGAACTTTTAATGGGGCCTGTTGCAATAGAACAAAGGGTAATGGCTTAAAACTAAAAGAGGTTAGATTCAGACTAGATATAAGGAAGAAATTTTTAATGATAAGGGTGGTGAAACACTGGCACAGGTTGCCCAGAGAGGTGGTAGATGCCCCATCTCTGGAAACGTACAAGGTCAGGTTGGACTGGGCTCTGAGTGTCATCCCAAATCTGGGTTCTTTACCCAGTGTGCAAGCAGAGGTATTTCCAAGTTTATTCCATTAATGCACAGAAATTAGGTGCTCGTCCTAAGATGGCACACACCTTAGTTTCAAAAATTTCTCGTTTTATACATTGATTACTACATATTCAAACAATTAATACGTATTCATTTTTATTTTCATTAATGATCAGTCAAGACTTCTTTCCTTCCTATGTAATTTAGTACGCAGACACTGTCGTCTTCTTCCATTATTCTCTTTTGAGTAGGCGGTATCATTTGGGTAGGTGGTCAACGATTCAGTGCTCATGATCTCCCCCTGACGGAATTACCTTTTACATACCTCTCCTCTAATCTTGACTGTTCCAGGTGGTTTTCTCGGTTTGCTTACCAGAACTACAGTTCGTCACTCTCTTGACAGGAATACCCTACTTATCAACAAAGCTACATTGTCTAGTAATTAATTCCTTAATATAATTTTAGATAAATCATGTCTAGTTGCTATTTCTCTATTTTAATATTAGGTAAATAATTAAATATTGTTGGGACGGTATAGAGGACTTTTAGCAGCAGCAGGTTTCCTTGGTTGCTTCAATTACACCTTATGTTTCATTTTTCTAGTTAATATCAATTTTACCACAACATGAGCAACCTGATCTAGTTGAAGATGTCCCTGTTCATTGCACAGGATCAGACTAGATGACATTTAAAGGTCCCTTCCAACCCAATCTATTCTATGATTCTATTCTATGATTCCATGAAAATTATAGTGGGTTCTGCAACATTGACTTGTCATGGGTCACAGACCTGGAGAAAAACTGCTGCCTTAGTGGAACAGGGTGGAGAAAAGGGTTATTTCAGTGAGAAAGATCTGGGGATACCAAACTAAGAAAAAGGTAGTGAGTGACAGGTTAGTTTGCAGGGTCTTTCCTTTACATTTCATTCCTTGATGTTCAACTGCCTTTCTAAAGCTGGTAAGATCTGCAAGGGGCAGCAAGTCCTGATTAACACTAGTTAAATGCTAATTCAAGGAACAAATAGTGCAGAAGTCACTTGCACACTTCGTTCACTGCTGAAGTGCAAAGAATTTGTCAACCGGTTACAGAGCGTGAAAGATTGCTTTGAGCATTCTCAGTTCAAGCTGCTTTGATTGGGTAAGGGTCAGGAGCTTAATTAATTTCTTCACTATTTAGGTGTCTATTTAGATATTTACACCATCATTGCATGACTAAACTCATGTAATAGCTTTAAGAGTGTAAACATGAAATGCAGTTTCTGTGTGGCCCTGCTTTTTGTAGTCTATGTATTGACAGGACTTTCTACCGAGGTCTAAGTGGATGGGATATTCACTGAATTGAAAATTGCTGTTAATGTTTGTTTAATTGTGCAAGTATTTGTTGTAAACACCTGTGATAATTAGTTAACTGTAGCACTTCATGCAGTATCTGACGAGATTAAAGACACAGTTTACACTGGAAAGACTTTTTTTTTAAAAAAAAACCAACCCCAAACCAAACAAAACGGAACAAACCAGTGTATCTTTCTTTGTTTCCTAATGTCTTTTTCCTTTAATTTACTTCAGTAGGAATTCTCAATATCTTTCTTTTCAACATTGGGTCTAGAATGAAGTTTTGTTTGGTGAGGTTTTTTTGTGCATTTCCTTTTGTTGTTTGATCTTTTTTCCCTCCAAGTACTGTGTGCCCTGACTCAGATCTGTTAGTGCAGGGTGTGGATTCCTGGCAGTATCTCAAGTAAACACAATATGGAATCATCTGTTTGTTGTTTAACTGGTAACAGCCATATTTCCCACAAGCCAAGAAGCAAATAAGCATTTTCACAGAATTTTGGTGAAAAATCCTGAGATGGAGTAGATACTGGTTTTAAAGGCTGGGTTTTGGTTTTAGCTGATTCTCAGGATTCTTGTCTTAACATACTTATTTGCACTTCAGAAATATTGCCTGCAAAATAGGTAAAAGCAGAATGGTTTGTTAAAAAATGTGGAGGCACTGAAATGTAGATTTTATCATTCTAGGAGTTAGAGGAGAAGTTTAAACTACAGCCACCTGTTGAATAGCTGAGTTAAGGTGTGTTTAGCAGTCTGAAGGTAAGTATCACACGGATGTCATAACATCTTTGTGTGGCAACTGTTAGAGTTTATTTCTTGTTTATAGGGAAAGGCACCTGGCAGGTGCAGTACTGTACAGTATGATTGGCAAAGCCCTTAAAGAAGATGAAGTTAAATTAAAAAATGAAGATGTGTTATTTTCAGTTGTGACATTCATTGATACTTGTGTAAACAGACACTCATAAGAGAAGATACAGTTGTTTGGCATGAATAGGTCTCATAGCCTTCAGATGGAGTCTGCAAGGCAGACAGTAATGAGGACCATTTACCTTGACATTTTTCTTAGCATTGTTCTTAAAAGTAGCCTTTGCCCAGTACCCTCTAGGACCATAGGTATGGGCAAGGTGCTTAGAAGGAGTGATTATTTATCAAGAGCATGAAGAAAAATTAGTTAGCCAACAAATTTTTTCAAGAATTGTCCAAGAGAGATCAGAGAATAAAGAAAAAATTGCTTGGAGTTTTGTGTGTTTTGGTTTTTTAAATGAACTGTTTATTGTTGCACTGTATCATGACTTATTGAGATCATGCTGTGTTTCTACATAACTGGCCTTCTTTGCCAGTAGAAATGCTAATTTTCTCTTGTGTACACACATACTGTCTCTCACAAAATGCTGCTGGGGATATTTGTACATCCAAGATACCAATCTGACCATCTTTTCTGCTGAGTGGTTGGGTTAGCACTGTCTGGAAGTGGATTGCTGTGGAACGTATGTAAAGAGAATGATGATTTCTCTATGATGATTAAAAAAAAGAGTCCAGCTAAATGTCTGTTCCTGCTTTGTGTGTTCCCAATACAAAGCAATGAAGAATTTTTTTGGAAGGCCTTGTAAAAGCATTAGCCTCTTTTCTGCACCAACCCCTGATGTCTTACCCTTCACTTACTCAATTGTTTGGGTTATGTTTACTGGTCATTATTGACCTCTTTGTTAACATAGTTACTGTTGACATCATTCCTTATTCAACTGATTGGCCTTGTGTTGTGTTGCATTGTTACAGGGCAGGTCTCCAAGTCCAAATTGTTCATCTATATTTGAAAGATTTGTCTTTTGAGCTTTGTAATGAGACTTGTTTACGTGGGGGAGGGAAAGTAAAAAATCCATGTAAATGGATGCAGTAGTCTCAGTGTAAAAACAATAATTCAGTGAAATAACAAGGAGAATGTGTTTTTCAGCTGCTGTTTGTAGATCCCAGTTGCTAGGGTGCTTGATATCACAGAGTATAACCTTGTCCCATGGTTACGGTTTGCATATCTTTGCTTTTCTTGACAACGGGGTTAAAGACTATACCCTCATTACTTATCTGATTAGAACTAGCCTAGAAAATTAATGCTAGAAGAAAAAAATCTTATGCAGCCCATGTAACCATCAGGATGTTGGATTTCATTAATGAACTGTTAAACCTGTGAATGACTCATTGGAGGGGTGGATGTGAAAACCTGCCTTGCTTGCATTCATTTTATTGACTCTAATTAAGGGAAACGTCCTTCAGTGTGATAACTTGTTGCTGTAAGCATATCTTTGCAGGGAAGGGAAGACTTTACTCTTTAGAACAAGGCTGTCTGCTTGCTTATTGCATTAAAAGAAACAGCCATTTAACCATGTAGCCACAGGACAACCAGATTATACATATGATTGCCCTCATCTGTGCTTGTAGATTGTAGAAGACTGCCCCTTCTCAGTTAACTTAAATATCTCTTTGACACTGATTAGCCAGTGTCAAAATGTGTCCTAGGAGCTGCACAAAGCAAGCAAGCAAGAGCTTTTTCTTGAAAAATCCCTATGCTCTGTACTTGAAACAAGACTAAAACAAAACAACAAAAAGGAGGAAGGTAACACACTGACACCTGTGGCTGGAGGAAGAGAAAGCAGAAGTTGGAGGAGATGACAAAAGTTTATTAGTGTTCACAAGTTACCCAAATACTCTTTTGGGCTTTTATTTTTCTCTACTTGGTTATAATGATCCCGTGTCTTCAATGGTTGGTTGTTCACGATCTGAATCAGTCCTCTCCTGACCTCATTAGCCTAGCAGTTGGCTGTATCCTAAGCTATAGAATCATAGAATCATTTAGGTTGACATGCTGTTCGTTCTTTTTCTAGCAGCAGTCAGGACCAGAACAACTCACAGGGTTTTAAACTCCCGAAGAAATCTAACTGCTGTTAGTCTGGGCTGTAAATCCACTGCCTTGTTATTATCACTCAGTGTAGTTACCTGCAGAGTACTTGAAATCTTGAAGTGCCAAGACTGTAGCTTTTATAAAGCTGAGAAATATACATGCAGTAGTCCTTTTTAATATAAGCTAGATAGGATATTTTGATTAAAAATTATTTAGCATGTTTCTCAATCTTTCATTGCATTAGTGCATTGGCATTAAGATACAGAATTTTCATCAATAAATTAGCCTTCTTTGAAAGATACTATCTTATAATGGAGATTTTGACCAACGCCTCTCAGTTACCTTGCCATGGCTCCTTTGTTCTGGGAGGCCTATTGGCCCCAAATTCCTGGTTTGTGATAAAGCAATCTTAGGTTTATTCTTGTTTTTACATGAGTAGTAAGTGTTCTAGAAATGTCTGTTAAGAATCATTTGGTTGTTTTGCCTCCTTGGCTGTGCTTTCTCTTTTTCTGCTTATGTCCAAGCATGAGAGCAGGAATGAAAAATTAAGATGCAACTGCTCACCTGCTCTACTTTCAGGAAGTGACTTTCTTTGCTTGAGTTAAGGTAGCTAAGCTGCTCCATATCATCAGTATAAAGGACAGCTAGTATGAAAATCTGTCATACTGAGCACATTTCAGTTAGAGCACCATCGATCCTTATTCTTTTACCTACTCCAGTTGCATAGGCAACTACACTATTTGAAAAGAAGAATTACAGAAATTACAAGCTAGAGTTATAATGAGTGACCAAATAGCATGGTCCCCATTTCAGTAGGGACTTGAAAGGAAAGCTGTTTAATGGACAACTACAGGGTACCACTTCCACTGCTATCAGTAACTTACCAGTCTCCTGTTTTAGATAAACATAAAATGTCTGGAAATGAGCTTCAAATATTCACTTAGCTGTATGTGAATTTTAACCATACTGTAATATGAAGGTAAATTTAAAACATACAATACCAGTGCTAAGGAAGCAGAATATTAGTTGTCATGGTTTGGGCTGGATTGGCCATTGAAGCAAACGACAGATGATGTCCCCCACCTATCTCTCCAAGGAGAGAGGGGAGAGAGAGAAAGAGACTTACGAGTTTAGAAAAAAACTAGAAATCATAGAAAATAATGAAATATATACAAAATAGATGTATATAGAAATATATCAAAAATAGATTTAATAGAAAATAATGAAATATATACAAAACTGTATCAAGCTCCCAGGATGATGATCATGGCACTGGCAGGCATGAGGAAAGTCCCAGACTGGACTCAGTGACAGACTGGAGCTGGACTCCGGATCTGGATTCAGGAATGCACAGATTGGGATCAAAGGCAGATGAACAGACAGAGTCATCCTCAGATGCCAGCTATTGAAGAAAGAGGGCTGACCCTTTGATCCCTCAGGTTTTATACTGCGCATGAGGCAGATGGGATGGAATACTCTGTTGGTCAGTTTTGGGTCACCTGTCCTGTCCACTACTCCCTGCAGGTGCGACCCCTCTATGCTTTTCCTCTTCCGACCCTCCAGTGGGGCAAATAACCGAGCTAGCTGGCCTTGGGTGTTACAGCAATAAGTATAAGCAAGAGCCTCTCTGCATACCATTCCTCGGCCTCAACTATCAACAGAGGTCTTATCACTCTGGGAGTGAACAGTTTCTGCACAATATGCTGTTAATTTCAGTAGTTAGAAGAGGCCTAGCTAAAAAGTAAAATTACTGAACAGCAAATGGGTTCTATTTTACCTCAAACCTGGACATTAGTCCAGGAGAATCATTTTCTGGTTTGACAGGAATTAATTGAAGAGTATCAAGGAACACCAAACTGAGTATTCTACCAGAAAAATGCTCTAACCACTCCTAATGTTCCAATATTAATGACTCTTTTAAAAATATTCTTCTGATAAAGTAGAGATTGAAAGAACCACCGTCAGAAACCAAGTGGTTCTGCAAGAAGGGTACAGAAGATTTAATTTCCTATAGTTCCCTTAACATCCTTAGCCTTAAAATGGTCCAATTCCTTATAAGCAATCTTGTGTCAAATCGTGGTAACAGAGGTGTTAAGTTACCAAGTTCAGTTCCAAAAGAGAACCTGTCTGTACAGATGTGGCTAAAAATAGCTGACATCACCAGTTCTTAGTCTTATCAGGAGTTTGTCAAACTAACTAAACCCTAGATGTGAGAAAATCCATATCTGTTCCTGGAGGCTCGTGGGTGCCAATATGAGTGTTCTGTGAAATTCCCTGGTTTGTCAGTTGGATTTTCTCTTCCCATGCCTGTGCTGTAATTTTCTTCCTTGTTTCATTGCTGTTTGTAACATTTTTTCTGTTTACAAAGGGTCATAGAAATACTGGATCTCTGGAGACTAGCTAGTCTGACCACCTTTGTAAACTGCAGCTCTGCATAGCTGAGTCTTGAAAACTTCCAGGGGTGGAGATATCAAACCTCTCTGGCAACCTGTTCCAGGGCTACACAACCCCTCCCAGGAGAAGCTTGTCCTGATGTTTTTCCTAACTTCTAGAAAGAGAATGATAAAATAGGGCCTGTGTATCTCATCTTGGAACAAATTCATAGCTCTAAAACACCATGTAGAAAAGCAACACATCTTCCTCAAAATGATGTCCAAAGCTTTAACTCTCTGTATTTTAAAGGGGAAGAAGTGGGACTTATTTCACACCAACATTTATCCAACTAAACAATGTGAGAATTTGTACCAGGTTGAAAAGTGAGCATATCACACTAATTTTGCTGTTTTCTTGAGGTGAAAATCTTTCAATCCTGAAAATGGAAAATCACTTTCTTTTCTCCTACCCCCCACCTGCCACCTTTTTTGTTAAGGATTTTCCAGACACGTTTGTGGCCATCCTTCTAGGACTAGTTGGGAAGAGCATGCAGACTTCTGTAAGAAGTACTTCATTACTAATGTCCACTGATAAAGGGGTGCTTTATAAGGAATTGTATAAATCATGTACAAGCTTCTGAAGCCCTAAAGTGGTCTTAACTGAAATATCTTTGTGCAAAATCACACTGATTTTTTTTTTCTGTCTGAGATACTTCTTCCCTTCCTCGCCTCCCCTTTTTACTTAAAATCTGTGCTCACACTGCCTTTGACAGGAGTGTCATGAATCTGTGCCACCCCACGCATTCTTTTTCTTAGAAATGACAGAAAAACTTCATTGATCTCTGTCAAACCCCTTCAAATGATTATGTGGGAGAAACATGTTGCCTTCATTTTGCAGTCAGTGTTGTCTTTGTGGGTTTGAGGTTTTTTCAGTATTTTATCTTAAAATTAATTTTGTGGGGAAGTACTAAACATGCATTTGTATGTTTATTTTATTACTCAACATTAGTATTCTGAGGGCATGATGAAGCAGATTATATTCTCTGCTTTGTTGCATGTGGGAAGGACTCAGGCTGTCACAGACTGGCAGCCAAACAGTTTGTTGGAACAGCAGCTTTACAGTATGACATAATGTGCTTTCGAATCACTTCTAAGTTGAGTCAAAGGAAAAAAATGAAGGATTGACCACAGCATTTCTTTGAGAGAGGGCTTTGCCTGCCTCTCAGACTGCTGAGGGGCTCTGGCCTGTACATTCAGTATGAGTGGGACTATGGGTCTTCATTTCCAGTTGAGGGGCTCTGGCCTGTACATTCAGTATGAGTGGGACTATGGGTCTTCATTTCCAGTTAGTACAAAAACATTTAAAGGGAGGATTCCACTTCCAATTTGAACTGTACTTTGGCACTGGTTCTAGGACAGGCCCTGTAACCCTGTCTGTTCTCACCTAAAACTCCATTTTACTTTATTTATAAGCTTAGTCTTGTGAATAATTTTAGTGTGGGTGAGCAACTGAGAAACTGTGCTGGAAATGATTTAATTCCTCTGCAAATAATGCAGCAACTATTAACACAGTATCCCTAAATGGACTCCTTGTGACTTTAAAAGTGAAACAGTTGTGGAAATCAAGCTCCTATGAGAAATGCCAGGTGGTGCTTTGCATTTGCTGATTCTTCTGTAAAATCGCTTTGAACAAAGCTAAGCTTTGAGTGTATATTTTAACCTTTTGTTTGATTAGCTAAATACAACTTCCTGCGAAAAAGTAGCACAGATTTTTCTAAAGGCAGATAATATTGCATTGGGAAGCAGTGTTTTCAAGAACAGAGCTCTTAGCCATTCTGTGTTCTCTCATGAAGCTAAAAAGTTCTTCAAGAAGTGCTAATGTCCATAACATTTTCCATTTCTGGTACTCCATGGCCTTGGTGTGCTGACTGCAGCTTTGATTTCTCTCTGAAGTTCAACTCCAAGCGATGGTGGTTTTTTGTACCCTACTGTATTCCTATTCAATCCGAAGGAGAGAACTGGTGGAAGGTGGTGGGAAGGCTGACTGGCTATAGCACGTATGAAATTCAGTGGGAGGTGAGGTGAGGTGAGGTGAGGTGGGGTGAGGTGAGGTGGGGTGAGGTGAGGTGAGGTGAGGTGAGAGGAGATGAGGTGAGATGAGGTGAGGTGAGGTGAGATGAGATGAGATGAGATGAGATGAGATGAGATGAGATGAGATGAGATGAGAGAATGAATTTGGTCATACACACCAGTTAGGCTTTGGCCTCATGTAAATGCAGTTCTTTCTTGTTGCTATCAGGGTTTTCTTGTGCATTTGAAAGAGAAGTACATTTGAAATGGCTCAAATAAGACATTTAGGTTCCTTGTTCACGCAGAACTGTGTAGGTGGTATCATGGAAGAGTTGCCTGGAATTTCCCATCTAGTCCTATTCACTAGAATTGCCTGGCATGTATTCCTGGACAGCAGGGAATGGTGTAGGCATCACTGATGTTTTTTGGTCACTGTTTAGGGTACTCCATAAGCGAAAATTCACCCTGACTTTCCTTTAAAGTTTTTCATTGTTTGACAAATTACTAGTTGCAATCATATTTAACTTTATAAGTGTAATTTTTTATTCCAGTAATCTATCTTGTGGACTCCCAGTCTGAATAACAAAGCTTTAAGAATGTTTTGACTTCCTGTGTTTGTGGTTAGGTTTGTTTAAGTTCTAGGAATGTGTACTTTTGCATTCCAGGTCCTGAATATAAAGCTGTAGAGACAACCTTCAAACTGAGTGGTTTCCCAGAGAAATTAGTAAGCGTGAGAGTAGCTAAACCCTGCAACAGGTCCTACAGGGAGGTCTGTCTTTGGAGATAGTGGAGAACTTTACAGAATAAAACCCTGAGCACTAAGCTTAGCCCTGCTTTTGCCGTAAGTGTAGAATTAGATGACCTCAAGAAGTCCCTTCCAGGATAAGTTATTTTATGATTGATCTGAATACACCCCAAAATGTTTCTCAAGGAAAATTTAATTTGTATTATTGGTAACAATTTTTTTAGCAGACTTCTCAATTGACTTCTGAGAAAGTTACCATTTAAAGATACAAAGAATTGAAATGAATGGGCTAGTATTGACTGCAAAGTGAGCCAGTGGTGAAACCGAATTGCTTTTACTACTGCTCAGAAGTCTTTTTTCATTTTCAAAATGTTTGTTAGTATGTAAGAGAGAGAGGGATCGAATCAGATATATTTTAAACTTTTTTCATTTTCCTATCTGTTCTAATGGGCTTGTGTATATGAAATGGAATATTGGAATTTTATATTCTTAAGAATTCTGTTTGGTAATTAGTAGCAATTCTTATCACTCTCATACCAGTTATCTGCTCCAGTTGATCTTTGACACCCTATTTTATATCTTTTTAACATTCTGATTAAGGTGTATCTTAAATAGCTTTCATGGTAATGAAAGCTGTACTTGCGGAGATTTTCTTTTAAATATTATCTTTATTGCTGTATTCCAGTGCATGTCTTCTGTTGCTTAATAAAGTTATGCATAGAGATGGTAAGGACCCTTGTCATGGAAAACGCATGTTTCAGCTTTCCTATGGCTTAGTGTGAATGGTTAGGTTTCTTTTAGTCTTTAATAACACCTGAAATGTGTATGCACCGGAAAAATATTTGCCATTCCTTTTATATGTTAACAATTTTGTGTGTGTGTGTTGAGATTATAGCTGAAGAAGTTTAATCTACCTTCTCTGAACAGCATACCTTTTGTTAACTATGTTCCTGCAACCACGTATAAAAGGTTTTGGCTTTTGTGTGTGAATACTGTATAATCTGAGGAGAAGAACAAGTTATGTAATATAATGTAATACTGAGAAAACACAAGTGAAAAGGCATGTATCCAAACAATTACTTGGTGTTTGGAACTATTTTACAATATTTATGATCTGTTTGTTTGCTGTTAGTGATATTTCTGAATAAAATCCAATATGTATCAAAACTGAGTACAGACTTTCTGTCCAGAACCTTCAAACAATATATCCAAACACATTCATCCACCTTACCATTTATGCATGAGTTCCTTTCAGATTTTGAAGTCCATCTTCTAGGTACAGGTTTTGATATTCATAGACTCATAGAATGGTTTAGGTCAGAAGGGACTTCAAAGATCAGCTAGTTCCAACCCCTCTGCCATGGGCAGGGATACCTCCCACTAGACCAGGTTGCTCAAGGCCCTATCCAACCTGGCCTTGAACACTTCCAGGGATGGGGCATCTACAACTTCCCTGGGCAACCTCTTCCAGCGTCTCATCACCCTCATAGTGAAAAATTTCTTCCTAATATCTAATATAAATCTATCCTCTTTCAGTTTGAAGCCATTACCCCTTGTCCTGTCACTACATACCCTTGTAAAAAGTCCCTCTCCAGCTTTCTCGTAGGTGCCCTTCAGATACTGGAAAGCTGCTACAAGGTGTCCCTGGAGCCTTCTCTTCTCCAGACTGCACAGACCCAACTCTCTCAGCCTGTCCTCATGGGAGAGGTGCTCCAGCCCTCTCATCATCTTTATGACCCTCCACTGGACCTGCTCCAACAGGTCCATGTCTTTCCTATGTTGGGGGCCCCAGAGCCAGACGCGGTACTCCAGGTGGGGTCTCACAAGAGCAAAGCAGAGGGGCGGAGTCAATTTCCTTAACCTGCTGGCCATGCTTCTTTTGATACAGCCCAGGATACGGTTGGCCTTCTGGGCTGCAAGTGCACATTGCCAGCTCATGTTGAGCTTATCATCAACCAACACCCTCAAGTCCTTCTCCTCAGGGCTTCTCCCAATCCATTCTATGCCTAGCCTGCATTTGTGCTTGGGATTGCCCTGACATACATGCAGGACCTTGCACTTGGCCTCGTTGAACTTCATGAGGTTTGCACAGGCCCACCTCTCAAGCCTGTCCAGGTCCCTCTGGATGTCATCCCTTCCCTCCAGCATGTCAACTGCACTATGCAGCTTGGTGTTGTTGGCAAACTTGCTGAGGGTGCACTCCATCCCAACATCCATGTCGCCAACAAAGATGTTAAATAGTACCAGTCCCAGTTCTGACCCCTGAGGAACACCAGTTGTCACTGCTCGCCACTTAGGCATGGAGCTGTGTGACTGTCCAGCCAGAAAGATGTGTCTGGGTCTCAGCTCTCTGGTTGGGAGCCATTTTCTAACAACTGAATACATTTTTCACAATCAATATATGCCTGACCTGCCAGTGTGCTACTTTAAAGAGCTCTTTTCTATCTCTGTTTTTGTGTAGGGGGAACCAGTCAAACAGCTGTTTCAACAGGTTAGTCTATTGAAACCTAGCCATCTTTCTGTATTATTCTCTTGTAAGGCAAGTTACCCATTCACCTGAACATTGTAGTAGCCCTTCTTTCTCTCTAAGCTACTTGAATTCACCTTTTGTTTCACTAATAAGCCTGAATGGCCATGAATACTTTGCAGCCTTACTGGAAAACATTGTTCAACATAATTTTAGAATGTGTTTGCCTTTACAATATTTTTTTGTTTACTGATAGCTAATACATGTCCTTATGTTTAATTTCCAATTAATAATCAGTTTTTCTTCAGTTACCACAAAGTATTCATATTTTATACTGTCCACTTGTAAGGGGTTGCTACAGTTCTCAGTCATCTGGTTTTATTTTTTGATATCTTCCTCCTCTGAACTGACTGTGTCTCCCAGCTGTGTCGCTTTCTATGGGGGTTCCTATTTCTTGAGCCTCACTTAAGGAACATGTTAAACCAAAGGCCCAGATGTTAAACCAAAGGCCCAGATGTCAAACCAAATACCCAGGCCCTTTAAGGAACAGCCTTTAACGTCCCTCTAGTTATGGCATGGGACAGGAAATACAATGTTTTGGAGTTTTTTGTTGTATGATCTCGAAAATATAATTTTATCTCTCTCTTTTTCTCTCTCTCTTTATTCTGTATCTTTAATATAAGACCTGCCCTCTTCTTTCAATGTGTTTTGATGTCTAGGAATTTTTTTTAAAAAAGCAAGAATAACTAAAAGAAATCTATGGGTTTATGGAAAAGTTCAGGCACAGATATCCTGGGAGGCTTGCAGGTTGGCATCATTTCAGCGATGATACTTATCACTGAAATTACCTGGATTTGACTGCTCAGATATTCTTGGCTGCACATGGTTCCCTGCACTAAGCATGACTGTCCAGGTTTTGGTAGCGGCGGGGCTGCAGGGATGACCCTGGAGAGGTTAGGTATGACCCTGTGCTGATCACAGCTGCTCAGTAAAAGACAAGAAGCCAGTTTATGGCACCTCTGCGGAACCATATTTAAGAAAGGGTGGTACCTACTGGGAGACATAGAAGACAGATGCCAAGCAGGAGGGATGCTGAAGAAAAGGGGAGAGACATGGGAGTGGCGAGGGACAGAACAGGACTGGACAAAATGGGTGCACAAGGAGAGATGCCAGGACAGTGCCAAAACACATAGCTGTCTGAGCAGGGGCTAGAGCAACGAGCCACACAAAAAAGGCCTGGAGCAAAGAGCTGCTGATAAAAGACAGAGAGGAGACCCAGGGGGAGGTATGACTCCAAAGGTCCTGTGGCCAGTGCAGGAGCCCGTGCCAGAGCAGCTGAGTAAGAAACAAGTAGCATCAAAAGAAAAGGAATGACAATGCACTGACCTCAGCCTCCTGCACTGACTGTCCTCACCAATGGGACCAAATGCACCTTGCAGCAAGGAGACTGGAGACCAGAAGCAGGGTAGGGAGAGGTGGCTGGGGGGAAGCTGAGGTGTTTTTACTGAGTGTTTGTTTGTTTGTTATTATTTCTAAATATTGGAATCAATAATTAACTTTGTTAATTGCCAGTTACCTACATTAGGTAAAATTCCATTACTTGAAACTGTTTTTTTTAACTGTGACAATCCCCCATGTATAGCACAGTTAGACCTGTTCCTATGTTTAACCAGACCAGGAAAGGGTGCAGACACCTGGCTGGGGATATATGCTACTTTTTGTAATAAACTGTTGTGTCTAAATTAACAAAGTTCAGTGCAGGACCAATTGATGTGGCATCTAAAGTAAAAAAACTCCATGCAAGACCATACACGAAGGGATGGTGATTTTCATTTTAAAGGTCATCTCACTTATGCTCACTCTCTTATATGTCACCCATTCTTTCAGACCTATTCTTTCATACTCACATATTCAGAAGCACCAAGGTGTGTGTATCCATGTGGTCTGGAAAGGATTATTTCTGGTGACCGAATAAGAAGCACTGGTTACTAAGTCCTCATCATACCTCCTGGATTATTCTTGATCACTAACCACATCCTGGCTCTCTGAGCATAACTTTTGTACCTTTATAAGTTCACAGTGACTGTCATCTTTTGCTTTTTCATCATGTCCTGCCTCTGAGACTCATAAGGCAACATCACTAATTTACTAATTATACTTTTGCCTCCTTATTTGAAAATGGTCTGTCCTTTGTTTCCCTAAACTAGGTATCTTGGTAAACTGCATGTTTATGTGCTGAGATTGTGCCAACCTGCTGTTCTGTACCAGGGTCTGGGGTATGGGTGGGGTGAGAGATATGGTGCAGGACTCTTTCTGCAGCTCTATAAGAATGGCCTGACAACAAATTGCTTAATAAAATAGCTGCTTTAATAAGACAGAATAAATAAGACAGAATAAAAAGAGGAATATAGACAGCAAGTAAACCTTTTGTCCTTTCAGATGCTGAGCAGCACACATGCATGCAGCATCAGATGGACCCTGGATGGATTTTGCCACGGTACACTGTGCAGATCCCATCTGTGGACAGAAGTTCCTCCTTTTTGGGTCTTCGAGATTCTAAATAATTTTTGTACAAGAAAACAACTCTACTTCTAAAGGTTGTTGACATGAGAACTTGCTGCACTGTCAGACACAGGCAAGGATGCGCAGGTGGCGCAGAGGCTGGTGCTGAGCATGAGCTGCCCGCAGGCTCCTCTGCTGCAACCAGCTGGCTGAGGTGACCGGGCAGCCACGGGTCATGTGCAGCACAGCACAGCATGAAAACCACACTGGACGTGCAGCACAGCGCAGGCCTGCCCTGCTCATGTGAGCTGTGATGTGGATCACCAGCTCCTCCACATACAGCGGTATCCCAGTCAGGATCAATACACCAGCTGATCTAGGTGTTATCAGCATCTGCAGTTTGTTTGTTCTCTGCTTTCTCAGGTATACCTTTCCATTAATTCATACGAGTCTTGATGTTTCTGTTTCTCTGCAATACTATGTTTGTATGCTGCTTCAGGAAGCACAGTGTGAAATTCTGTTTCTTTCACTCAGTGCTTTTCTTCCCATCAACTCAAAAAAGATGTGAGATAATGAGTTTAGGCTCTGAAAGGTTTTACTTGAAAAAAATACCTATTTGTGAAACTAGATCTTTTTTAAATTAAAGTCCTCTAAAATCCAAAACACGGAGCTGTATCAATCAATGCATCCCATCTTTCCCTCTTGCCATCAGAAGAAGCACAAGAGTGGATTATCAGAATGGTGGCTATGAAACATGGTGCTGTGATTTACTATACAAAAAAACTATTCTGAACATGAATAACTGGTGGAAGTGTTCTGAAACAGTCATTATGTAAACTGAATTTTCTTAGATGCTTCTGGGTGTAGTTCAATATATAAAGAAGACCATTGCAAAATTTAGTGGCTTTATTGCTGACTTATTTTGTTGGAAAAAAGCAGTCTCTGTTGCACATTGTAAAACTTTGTCAAATATTTTTCATGCAGATTTCTCTCTATAATGCATTATGCTTTCATGACGCTTTTTTTTTTAACTCTTATATTTCACTTCATTGTTTTTGCTTAGCACTTTTCTGCTTTACCCAACAGGTAGACTAATAGTGCTTTTAAAAAATGTTTACCACTTTTACTTAATAAACCAAAGTAATATTATTTTAAGTCAATTATTTATGAATCATTGGGTTACAGGGGAATGTAACAATTTGCAGAGCCAGAGCTTTTGAAACTGAGCTATACAGCTCAGTTGAGATGGTAGCTGCTAAATCACATCTTTGAGTACATTTCAGTCAACTGCCTTAAGGACTTTTATTTCCTTAGAAACCTGAAGAAGTTGTCCCTCTGATTCCAGTTATTCTCACATCTCTCTGCCTTATGAGACAAATTCATTTTTCTGGCTCACATCAGAAGTTCTGCTGCTGTAATAAAAGAATGTGGGAGCATATCAAACAAATTTTCAGTGTTGAAATGGGGTTTTTTTGCTTGATAATTTAGTACTAATGTGTGGGGTTTTTGTTGGTTGTTTTGCTTTGGGTTGTTGGTTTTTTTTTTCCACAGCATGTCAAGTATTATCCCTCTGCATCTCCATGATGCAATCAGAGCACTAGTTATTGTTCTCCTAACAATATATATATACAACATAAAAGCATAAAGCTGACCAACTATGTACCGTTTGCTCTGGGTAACTCAACTGACATGACTTTAGTGATCATTGAACCATGAGTATTTAAATGTGATCTGAGACTATTCTAGGAAAACCCTGATCCCATGCTGGGGTCTGGTAATGCAAACAGTGTAGCCTTGCTGTTTATCAGACATGACTTGCATGGCTGCTCCATGTGCACAAAAAAACCCAAAACAAACAAACAAACAGACAAAAAAAAAAAAAAAGAGAAAGAGCAAGGACATAACAAACCTTCAGATTTGAGGCTTTGAATGTCCTTTAGCAATTCATGCCTAATTAAACCTCAGTTTAATGCCTGGTTTCTTTTCCTCCTAATACCTACCTGGTCTTGTTCACTGCAGGAGTTTTCCACTCCTAGAGCAGAAGTAGCAGAGCATGTTTCCATGTTTCAGGTTTTCCCATTCACAGTCTGACACAAAGTAACCTACCTGTAGCAGTACTTTGACATGTGAGAGTATGAAATTGAATGTTTGAAACATGGACAAATACTCCACTCAGACATCTGGTCACAATGGCAATAAAAATGGAAGTCTAATCTAAACAGCTGGAGACAAGGATATCTTGATCAGCTTCAGCAAAATTGGACAGAGAGTATGGCTGTGCTTTTTAGTGTGAAAAGAACAGTCTTCACCTCCACCGGGCAGCAAAAAGGATTCTTGCATTAGCTCTCATTGTTGACCAGAAAATACTCTGGTTTTACTCTAGTTGACTGCTTGCTTTGTATTTTGTAGTTGCTTGGCTTTTGCTTGCAATAGATGAAGCCCTAAACTAAGAGTGGGACTCAGCTATTCAAATACTTCTGAGGAATAAGCACTAAGTGGCAAAATATGACATTAGATATAAATCAAGTAACACAGATTATGAGAACTTTTATTGCATTTGGCCATTCGTTTCTTGTCATGTTGAACCACATGCTCCCTAAGCAGTGTAAAACAGATTCAGTTTTGTTTTGTTTTATTTTGTTTTGGTTTTAAACTGACTTTTCTATGGCTTTATTTAGTAAAAGTACGTGAGAAAGTAAGGGAATTGCAAATGAAATGCTAATTCCTTTTATGTTAATGGTAAAACTCTTAGTTTTAGTGGGGCTAGAACTTCACATGTTGATTCTAGGGTGAATTACTCTAAGTCCTCATGTGGTACCAATGTATATTCACACTGATGGAATGAGCTCTGAAAAAGCTCTCTCTGTCTTACCACCACTAGAAAAAGAAAGTATCACAACTAAGACTGTTGGATAGGCTTATATTATTGTCTCTAGCCAAGAAATTGCTCTTCACAGGGTCCTAGCCTCCTTCAGGGTGCATCCACCTGTTCCAGTGTGGGGTCTGTCATGGGCTGCAGGGTAGATATCTGCTCCACTGTTAACCTCCGTGGGCTGCAGGGGGACAACCTGCATCACCATGGTCTTCCCCACAGGCTGCAGGGGAATCTCTGCTCTGGCACCTGGACCACCTCTTCCCCCTCTTTCTTCCCTGACCTTAGTGTCGGAATAGTAGTCTCTCACATATTCTCACTCATCTCTCTTGGCTGCTGCTGCTGTTGTGCAGTGTTTTTTACCCTTCTTAAATATGCTATCACAGTGCGCTACCACTGGGCTCATCTTGGGCAGTGGTGGGTCCGTCTTGTAGCCAGCTGGAACTGGCTCAGTCCATCATGGGTACGGTTTCTGGCATCTTCTCACAGAAGCTACCCCTATAGTCCCCCTGCTATCAAAACTTTGCCATGTAAACCCAACAAAGATAACTCTAAAATGGGCTTTTGTGATTTTATATTACATTTACATAAAAATTAGTTTGGGAGGTGTAAAAGACAAGTGTCTTGAACAACAAACATCAGTTGAAGAATGAAATAAAGAAACTAACCTTTTTTCTTATCCCCACCCTGGCCCCTGGAGGGTGAGCTACCTGCCAGACTGTGAACTGAAGGATGGAATGGATGCCAGCCAGGATTAGGTTGGCACAACATGCTTGCCCTGAGGTACACTTAATTTCTTTTTGTGACTGATTTGTCTTTAGCAAAACTAGATGATGGCACATTTTCAACAGTAGGCATTCAGGACTAGAAACTAAATTAATCAATTTAGTTAAATTAATTTGCTAAATTAAACCTCTAAATTCCTTTCTATTCATGAAGAGGGGGTCTTCAAGATGCAACCAGAAATTAAGTGGTGTTAGATTATTTGGTAAACATCAAACAAAGTTAATCTCCACACACTAAATGTTGCACAGAGCAACACTGGCAAGGAAGGGAACCTCCATCCTTATGGGGAACTCAGAGAAACAGATCCCCTGCCCCAGTGCCCCTCAGGACTGTCACAAAAGAGAACTGATGTCCATCATCCAGGTCTGAAACTGACCAGATGAGTCTGGAAAGGCTCTGGAAATGCAGGGGAATAGAACAGAACAGGATAGGATAGGATAGGATAGGATAGGATAGGATAGGATAGGATAGGATAGGATAGGATAGGATACAATACAATACAATACAATACAATACAATACAATACAATACAATACAATAGTTGGAAGGGACCTACAACGATTATTTATTCCAACTGCCTGACCACTACAGGGCTGACCAAAAGTCTGTTAAACACTGACAGGCTTGGGACATTAACCACCTCTCTAGGAAGCCTATTCCAGGGTTTGACCACCCTCCCAGTAAAGAAATGTTTCCTAGTATCAAGTCTGAACCTCCCCTGACATTCAGGGAATCTTGGGATTGCACCAGACTTCTTATGGCACTTTTAGGGGACAAACCAAAGGCAGAGAAAGGGAGGGATAATGGTGGCTTGGAGAGGAACAAGAGTGGGTAAATAGAGGGCTAAGAGGACAAAAGGGGTTGCACATGTGTAAACATGTTGCTGGCCAGTATGCTTGTCTGGCCATGCCCTGTACCTGGTCATCACCTGCCGTCCTGCCACCTTCTTAAATTCCATTTCTGTTTTCCTGGATAGGGTACTCTCTGTTCTGTGTGGATGTGATCGTATGGAGGTCTAAGTGTCAGCAACTGGAGTCAGACCATGGATTACAGGGCCTGCAGTGTAAAAACAACTGCTGACAACTGCAGGGTAGATCAGAGGTCATATGTGTCTGTGGTGCAAGCAATTGGACCAAGCTAGAGTACAAATACTAAGCCAAACTAGGTGGAAAGGAGGTTAGGAGGCTTGGGAACAAGGTGTGTCTCTGGGAGTGAGGCAACTGGAGAAGCTGGTTTCCAAAGGGACTAGGAGGTCTGTGCCAACTGATGGAGAAGCCGTTAAGATCTGAAGGTCAGCTGAGAGACTGCATGTGTGTCTGTTTCTGTGCAGGAGGCAACTGGGGAGAACAAGGATTCAGGCTGGATGGACTCCATGTCTAAGCTATTGGGCAGTATGTGCCCAGTTACTGGAGGGTTCCACAGTGTGCCTGTTTATGTGCTGCTGTGTGCAAGATTTCTCTGTACCAGCAGCTGGAGTGGGACTGTGGGGTCCAGGGACTAGCATGCCCAGGTGTCACCAGCTGGGGAGACCTGGGATCCATGGCCAGTTACTGGATGGACTGTGTGTCTAAGCCTAGCTACTGAGAGATCCAAAGTGTGTGTGTCTGTGAGTGAGGTCTGTACCAGCAACTGGAGTGGGATTGCAAGTCTTGGGGGCTCTTATGTCCAGGGTATAGCAGTGGGGGAGATTGGGGATTCAGGGGTAGACTGAGTATCTAAGCTCAGCTACCAGAGGAATCCACATTATATATATATGTATATATTTCCTACTAATGGAGCTTCATCCTCAACAGCCAAAGGGGAACAAGATGAGGCCATTAGTGCTGTTAGTCTCTGTGTAAGTGCTGTTTCCAGCTGTACTGATCTGTGTAGCTGTCCATGCGTTTATGTTATGTATGTGTTGCAGGAATGTATTTGTATGTATGTGCCTACTGGGAATACATGTTTAGCCTCACTACTGATTGGAGGTAGAGGCATGCAGCTGCAGCATCCTTCCCTTTACCAGACCACAGGATCCGGAAACCTCTAACAAGATTGGAACAATGTTCCCTGAGAAAGAAACAGGAACATCCACCAGTAACAAAACACAATGAAGGGGATCCTGTATTCTCCCCTCACCAGGCAAAAGGCAGTAACTTAAAAGAAATGAGTGAATGGAGGCAAGTTCATGCTTGAGGCAAACCCACTCCTTGCCCAGCCCTCCTGCCCAGGTGCCTCTGTGCAACAGGTACGAGGCTCTGGATGTGGAAGGTCAGTCAATGGATGATACGGATGGCGGTCCACCCTCACCAGAGGTGCTGCCAAGGTCAGAAAGGCTTACCCCTAGTATCATGACCATCACCACGAGGAAGAAAAGACGGGTTATAGTTGTAGGCAACTCCCTTCTGAAGGGAACAGATGGTGCAATATGCCAACCAGACTCTCCTCTTAGGGACGTCTGCTGCCTCCCTGGAACCCTGGTTAAGGACATCACTAGGAAACTTCCTACCCTGGTACGGTCCTCAGAGTACTACCCATTACTCCTATTCCATGTAATGTGATGAAACCGCAACGTGTAGTCCAAGGACAATCAAAAGAGAATTCAGGTTCTTGGGACGGCTGGTAAAGGAATCTGGAGCACAGGTAATTTTTTCCTCCATCCTTCCAGTTGTGGGCAGCAATATTGGAAGAAACAGATGGACCCAGTCTATCAGTATATGGCTCCGTGGCTGGTGTCACCACCAGAATTTTGGGTTTTTTGATCAATGGGGTGGTCTACACAGCACCAGGCCTGCTGGCATAAGATGGGATTTGTCTTTCTCAAAGGGGGAAGAGGGTCTTTGCTCATGAGCTAGCGGGGCTGATTGATTGACATAACCTTAAACTAGACTTGAAGGGGGATAACATCAGGCTTGCCCATGACAAGCTGTGGGATGACACACCAGGGTTTGAGGGACAGCATGCTGTCGAGGGCCCTCCGCCTGTTGCTCTGGGACGTGCTGGCTGCACTGCAGCACACTTGAAGTCTTAAGGAGATAAGCCAGGGGCCCCTGAGGTGACAGGAACCAACAGAGAAACACTGGTAAAATACCTCAAAGGAATTAAGGTGTGTTCCTCTAAAAAGGTGACATGGCTGACAGACCAGTTGAAGTGTTGCTACACCAGTGCATGCAGCATGGGCAACCAACAGGAGGAGTTGGAAGCCAGCTTGCTGCTAGAAAACTGTGTCCTAGTTGCTGTTACTGAAACTTTGTGGGATGAGATCCATGACTGGAGTGTGGCTATCGATGGCATTGCCCTCTTCATCAAGAAATGGACAGAGTGCAAAGAGCTGTTTCTGAAGAATAGCCATGAGCAGGTTGAAAGCCTATGGGTAACAATAAGAGACTGAGGCAACAAAGGGAACTTTGTGGTTGGTGTCTACTTGAAGGCCGCCTGATCAAGGGGAGTCTATTGACAAAGTCTTCTTACTCCAGCTGCAGGAGGCATTGTGCTTGCAGGCTCTTGC
Organism: Pluvialis apricaria; assembly: GCA_017639485.1. Lineage (NCBI taxonomy): Eukaryota > Metazoa > Chordata > Aves > Charadriiformes > Charadriidae > Pluvialis > Pluvialis apricaria. The sequence continues at coordinate 59,514,154 of CM030008.1, forward strand.
CCTGCTAGGGGACTTCAACCACCCTGACATCTACTGGAAAATTAGCACAGCAAGCTGTAGGCAATCCAGGAGACTCCTGGAGCGCGTCAAGGATAACTTTTTAAGCCAGGTAATAGCCCTTCCAGAGCGGTTGCTATACTGTACCTGTTGGTTACCAACACAAGTGAGCTAATCAGAGACGTCAAGATTGGAGGCAGTCTGGGCTGCAGTGACCATGCACTGGTGGTGTTTGCAGTCCTGAGGGATATGGGATGAGCAAAGAGTAAAGTCAGGACCCCAAATCTTAGGAAAGCAAACTTGCAGCTCTTCAAGGAGTTAGTCAGTAGGATCGCCCTGGGAAACTGCCCTCAGGGACAAGGGAGCAGAACCGAGCTGACAGACCTTTAAGGATGCTTTCCGTAGAGCACTAGAGCTCTCGATTCCCAGGAGTAAGAAATCAGGAAAGGAAGGCAAGAGACCAGCATGGCTGAATTGGGACATGCTGGTGAAACTAAAGAGCAAGAAGGAAATGCATAGGCAGTGGAAGCAGGGACAAGAGTCCTGGGAAGAGCATAGGCATGCTGCCCGGTTGTGTAGGAATGTGGTCAGGAAGGCCAAGGCACAGCGGGAGCTGAACTTGGCAAGGGATGCAAAGAATAATAAGGAGGGCTTCTATAGGTATGTCAGCCAGAAATAGGTCAGAGGAAGTGTACTGCCCCAATGAACACGACAGGCAAACTGGTGACAACAGACTAGGAGAAGGTTGAGATACTCAACAACTTTTTTGCCCTAGTCTTCACTGACAATCTGTCTTCCCTCACCTGTCGAGTGGATAGATCTCAAGGAAGGGACTGGAGGAGCAAAGTCTCTCCCACTGTAAGGGAGGACCAGGCTCATGACCACCTGAGGAACCTGAAGATGCAGAAGTCTATGGGACCTGACGAGATGCATCCCAGAGTCCTGAGGGAATTGGCTGATGTAGTTGCCAAGTCACTCTCCGTGATATTTCAAAAGTCATGGCAGTCAGGTGAAGTCCCTGGTGACTCGAAAAAGGGAAATATTGCACCCTTTTTTAAAAAGGGTAGAAAGGAGGACCCTGGGAACTACCGCCCTGTCAGCCTCACCTCTGTGCCTGGGAAGATCATGGAACACATCCTCCTAGAAGCTACACTAAGGCACATGGTGGGCAGCGAGGTGATTCAAGACAGCCAGCATGGCTTCACCAAGGCAAGTCTTGCCTGACCAACCTAGTGGCCTTCTACAATGGACTGACTACATCAGTGGACAAGGGAAGAGCTATGGATGTCATGGGACATGGATGGGACAAGTACTGTTCAATATCTTCATCAGTGACATAGGCAGTGGGATCAAGTGCACCCTCAGCAAATTTGCAGATGACACCAAGCTGAGTGGTGCAGTTGACACGCCTGACGGACGGGATGCCATTCAGAGGGACCTGGACAGGCTTGAGAGGTGGTCCCATGTGAACCTCGTGAGGTTCAACAAGGCCAAGCAGAAAGTCCTGCACGTGGGTTGGGGCAACCCCTTGTATCAATACAGGCTGGGGGATGGAGGGATTTGGAGAAGGACTTGGGGATACTGGTGGACAAAGAATTGGACATGAGTCAGGAACGTGCGCTCACAGCTCAGAAAGCCAACCGTATCCTGGACTGCATCAAAAGGAGCGTGGCCAGCAGGTCAAGGAAGGTGATTCTGCCCCTCTTCTTCACCTGGTGAGACCCCACCTGGAGTACTGCATCTGGCTCTGGAGCCCTCAGTAGAGGAAAGACACGGACCTTTTGCAGTGCGTCCAGAGGAAGGCCACGAAAATGATCAGATGGAGGGAGGGCCACAAAGATGATCAGGGGGCTGGAACATCTCTCCTATGAGGAAAGGCTGAGAGAGTTGGGGTTGTTCAGCCTGGAGAAGAGAAGGCTCCAGGGAGGCATTATAGCAGCCTTCCAGTTCTTAAAGAAGGCTTATAAGAAAGATGGGGACAGGCTTTTTAGCAGGACCTGTTGCAATAGAACAAAGGGTAATGGCTTAAAACTAAAAGAGGTTAGATTCAGACTAGATATAAAGAAGAAATTTTTAATGATGAGGGTGGTTAAACACTGGCACAGGTTGCCCAGAGAGGTGGTAGATGCCCCATCCTCTGTAAACATTCAAGGTCAGGTTAGACAGGGCTCTGAGGAACTGGATCTAGTTGAAGATGCCTCTGCTCATTGCAGGGGGTCGGATTTAAAGGATGACCTTTAAAGATCCCTTCCTACTGAAACCATTCTATGATTTTATGATTTTATGATTACATGAAGTTTGCTCCTTTCTATTTTTCTTTTTTTTTTTTTAATGAAGCACAAATAAATTTTGAAATTTGTCTGAATTCTGTCACAGAATCAAATTTCAGTAATTTTTATTGTCTATGTTTTTTAAGACTGATGGCATAGTTTGTGACAGAAAATTCTATTAAAGTAACAGAAAATTATATTCTAAACTGTGACAAATGGGAGAAGTAACTAAAAACAATGTAGGACCAGCTCCATATTAAACATTAGGAGAATAGCTTCCACTGGACTATTTACCATATCTTGTTTGATGTTAATCTATATTGCATGCATTTATGCCTTCAAAACCAGGCTCTGATTTAAAGATGTACCTCTTTTAATCTGTTTCTCAGCTCGATGATAGGGACTGTTCTTGAGCCTCAAGCCAGCTCAGGCTTCATAAAGGGTAGGTTTCCTGTGTCCACATGGTGAAGGAGAAAACCTGGAAAAAATACAATGATTTTGGTTTGTGCTCCCATGAAAGATCACAAGTTCATTTTCCATACTCTACCACAAAACCTTCATTGGTAGCTGAGCCAAACTCAGTGCTAATATGAAAGGGCCTTAAAGCATTTATGACATTCTGTGTCATTTCAATAATTGCCTTAAGATACTGAAATAAGAGTTTATAAACTAGTTTTACAATAGATTAGACACTACTATTGTGCATCTTAAGGCAAGTATATGACTATTTTTAAAAGTTATCTATGTATCTATCCTGCATTTGAAAAATTGAGACTCTATTGCGCATTAACTGATCATTTTGCTTTTCTCCCTGACCTCTGCTGGTAGATTGTTTTAACCTGATTCCAGCATAGCAGCTGTCAAGTTATAGTCCACCAATCCCTGCCGGGTCATTGGAGTCTGGTTATGAATTCATGAATGAGAACACACAACAGTTCATTAGATTTCTGCTGACTCCTGAACTGTCTCAGTGCTCGAAGATTTTGGTTGGGATTGCTCCATATTAGGTTTGAGGCGGCACCTCTCCCCTGTGCCAACCCTAGGCCTGCTGCTAGGCAAGTGACAATCCGAGAGAATGCAAGGTTTTATGGAATGCCTACTGCACTGCTCAGCCCAATCTTTTACGTAATTTTTACTTATCTTATGTCAACAACCACAGCTTAAAACACAGCCGAGCGGCGATCCGGTCCCAAACCTGCCAGAGGCCGGCTGGACACAGAGGACTGTTGCCCCCTTGGCCCCTGCTTTTCCCTCGGGAAGGGGGAATAAGATGTTCGAGATGGCGGAAGCCGCTGGACCCGGCCTCGACTCCCGCGTCAGCCCGGGCGGGGGGTCACTCGCCCGCCCCGCGTCGCCCCCTGCTCCTGGCGAGGGGAGCAATCAGGGAGCTACCGCCTCCCGGCCGCCCCTCCACCTGCCCCTGCCCACCTGCTAGCCGAGCACCGGGCAACAAGCGGGGAGGAGCGGGCAGAGGCGCCGCCAGCCGTAACCAGCCATTTAAGGCAGCAAAGGCTACAGCTGCCCCTGCGCTAATTCATTACCTCAGGCTCCGCGGGGGGCGGAAGCGGCCTCCCGCCGGACAGCCCGCGCGGCCTATGGGTGCAAGCGGCGGAGGAGTGGGCAGGCGGCGCCGGGCGCTCGCCAATGCTCGGGCAGCGAGGGCGGTGCCTGCCGGAGTCGCCGCGCCGGCTTGACACAGGCTCGCGGTAGCGCTGGAGCCCGGGCGAGTGTCAGGTTGGGCTGGTGGGACCTGCTTGCCCCTCGAGAGCCGGTGGTGAGTTGGCACCTCTTGCGGGGGCGGGCGAGACAAGCCCCTCTTTTTTTGTGAGTGGGTGGGTGGGTGGTGGTGGTGGGGGGCGGTGTGTGTTTCTTGCCCTCTCCCCCCCTTTTTAGAGCGTTGGCTACTCGATTTCTGTTCGATTAACGAAGGCGCGAGGGGAGGGGGCGGGCGCGTTGGCGCAGCTGCCCCGGGCTGGAGGCCCCCGGGTGCCGCGGTGCGACCGACGGCCCGCCCCCACCGGAGGGGCGCGCGGGCGCCCTGCCCTGCCGCGCGCTGCCGTTATGTAACGTGCGCGGGGGGCTGCGGGCAAGGCAGCCGCAGCGGCAGCTTTCCTCCGCAGGATTAACCCCTCGCTGCCTCCCCCCCGTTCTTCTGCGTCTCTCCCGTAAAAGCCACGGGGAGGAGACCGGCGGGGAGCGGGGCTGCGTACAGAGCTGCTCGCCTTTGCCAGCCCACCGGGGTGGGTCCGGGCAGCCGCATCTCCCGCCGCCATCGGGGAGGGGACGCGCGGCCGCAACCTGTGCGGGGCGAGGGGGGGGCTGTTTCCCGGCTTCTGGCGGCACTGGATGGGTGATGCTGGTGGCTGGCTGTGGGCGGCTGGCAAGGCCGGCTCTGCCTGCGGGCGTCTCCCGGAGGAGCTGGGGGAAACATCCACCTTGCGCACACGTCAAATGTCCGCTGTTAGCCGGTACCTAGAGACGATAACAAAGCCGCAGCTGCTGCAGCTGCTTCTCCGTGTCTATGTGCAGAGCAAGCGGTCCCCTATTATGGAGATTGATAAGTAAAGACGATTGGCCTTTCCTTTTTTTTTTTTTTTGAATGCGTTAGTGTTAGCTGAAGGGGCTTTGTCTCCAAGACTGCTCCCCTATGGCGTCGTCCGTGAAAACCAGCATCAGGTGTGAGAGACTACTTAGGGACTGCAGTGTAACACCCGGAGGTATTAAAACCAAGTACAGTACTCTTGGGTGAAAAACAGGACGAGACAAAATCCTGTGAATTAATTTGAGACCCCGGCTAGCTGGTTTGAAAACAAATACACCACCACCACCCCGTCGCCCCAAATCAGCAGCGGTTGCAAGTAGTTCTTCAATCCTGGGTAAAAGCTCTTGTGAAATTCTTCCATGGCGAAGCTGGAGATGTACTACAAGGTGCTGAACACGCATGTGAAAAGCATATGTCCTGAACGCTAACAGCTTTGAATCTTGCAGTGGATGCTGCTGACAAGTGATTTCCCTTTTCATGTTTTGCAGGGTCTACATGAGCAGGTTTAGGGGGGAAAATTCTTTCAGATTTTACAGAGGATTGCATAACTGCTTATGTTTATTTGAAAAGAAAAGGAGGGGCAAAACCAACCCCCAGCCTGAAATGAAACACATGGTATGAGACTGTTTTCACTGACTTTTACTGAGCCTTCACACTGTTTTCTCAACAAGTATCATTAAATAGCATGCTTTAGAAGGTTGGCAACTGTTAGCATGATAATGAAGCATTAAGGTGTGGGATGTTTTTTTTTTCTCTAGTGGTGTGAAAACCTGGGGAGGGGAAAATGGAGAGATACCTGTACACTTTGATAGTCTCAGGCTTAGAATAGCATGGCTGTTTATCGAATGTATACAATCTGTTTTTTTTTCTAAATGTCAATGGCCTTTTCTTTTTAACCCCTTAGTGATGAGCCACTTCTTTTTCAAATTATGTTTTTTACAGCCCAACTTAAACTCACCCCTCCCAAAACCAAAATAATATACTATTTTGAATGCTTTTATACCTCCCTGGGTCACAGTCATATGCCTTTAAATAGTCCATCATTTGTAACTGCTGAAGGGTATGTCCAATATTAAATCATAGCACAGTGTAATGCTTAGACAGCATGCCATGCAAGGATCAAATTGCAGATAAAGTTCACACAGGAATCTCCTCCAGTGCTTGCAGTTGACCCTTTTAAATGTAAGAAAACGTCTTTATAAATGGAACTATACATCCAGCAAGTAGTTGTTTCTGTGCCAAATTTAAACTGTGGATTGATTGTGGTGAAAAAGAATGTCGTTTTATTTAATTTTTATAGTAGATATGTAAATTCCAGTTACTTTCTGTAGGCAGCTATATGATGGACGTTATTTTTAATCTTGAGCTTAATTTGGGAAAAAAAGGCTCTTTTAAGGAGGGAGGCAGGCAGTTATGACAATTTATGTTAAGACTAGTGTATTCTGATTATATGTAGAGGCAATTAATTGTACGTAATATGTCTCAGAATGCTTTACAGAATAAGCCATACAATGTTTAAATTTGGTAACTTGCTCTCGGATGATAAGCAAAGATGCAAATTAAAATAATATCAGATATTTTTCTTCCTTTGCGTACTTTGATTATGTAAGTCTTCAGTGTGAGAATGTGACTGTATTCACAAGCCTGTATCCCTATATGAAGAAAAACTTATAACAAGAACAGTCTTTCCTGTGGTGTGGTCACTCTATGGTGTCATGTCCTTTCTATTTGTACACACATACTTGTTGCCCTTGCATAAATGAAATGAACTCTTTTCAGCAAGCAACAAACAGATATTTTTCCTCTCCCTCCAAAAACCATTTTTATGCTGTGCATAACTGAGATTAAATGCAGGTATATAACTTTCACCTCTAGTGTTTCTGTGCCATACTGGTGTGACTACTGTGGACGTAAGTGCTTTTAGGTGCCTCTGCCAGTTAGTCAAAAAGAAATATTTTGCTTACTGTTTGTATTGCCATAGTGTCTGGCAGCTGTGATCAAGGACCTTAACTAATATGTTAGGTGCAGTGTGAGCACGGAACAAAAGCTTGGGCCTGGTCCCCAAAATATTATGATCCAAAATACAGAACAAGACACTGTGAGTGGTACAAGAAAGGGAATGCAGATGTTAAGAAGGTTACATTGGTACATGTGTGTGCATTATCCAGTTATGTGTTCTCTTTCTTATGTTAGAGCAAAGGGAATTGTAGACCTTAATGTAAGACTCATACAGTTCTGTGAGGGAGGTTCTGGTATCAAAGGGCATTCTTGGGACATGTGAATAATGGCTTGATTTGGGGATATTTTTAAATGCTTGCCTAAATGCTGAAAGTTGAAATAAAATTTAAAAAAAAAAACCTACATCAACCCAATATGAAACATTGTATCTTCAGGCTACTTAATTTTTACTATTCTTTAAATTTAAGGTAACTTTTTAAAATTTTGAAATGGAGTTTTCATTTCAAAATCAAAGCATTATACAGGAAAAATCACATTGCTTTACCTTTCCCCCAGTGTTTTCTCTAAGCAGTTTTAGCTCTTTCTTCCTCTCATCTCCCTCATGCGCACAAAAAATACACGGTAACAAATACACCTTCAACCTCATAGTGTCCTGAGTATGTGATAAGAACTTACCTTGTCCTGGGTAGAAAACCAAGAGTATACAGACCAAAGCTTCAAAGCATTATGTGGACGATGAAAAGACAAAAATGAATCTGCAGTACAACTGTCTAAATCTTACAAAGTTAATTCATGCTCGGTTTGGCTAATCTTAAGAATATACTTGTGTGTCAGTGTTCAAATATTAGAGCACTTGGCAAAATGAGGACAGAGAAACTTAAAAAAAATAATCAAGGATGTAACAGTTTTTGCTTGAATCTCTGAGGGATGCAGTCCTAGTTCAAACAAGTTCTTAAATACACAGTTGAAGAATGGTCTTCTATTGGATCAGCGCTAAGGAAATTCTTGCAAGGGAAATTCAAATGCTAAGAGGTCTTGCTCACAAAAGCATTCTTTAGTTGTTGATGACTCCTTATTTTTAAATTTAAAACCAAATCTGCATCTGCCTGTCTCATCTAATTTCACTATCAGAAGGACCAGTACTTAAACAGTTCATCTTACAGGAGCTTATTGATGTGAAAGCTTATTGATGATTTAGCAAGGCAAATATTCCGGTCCTATTTTGTACTGAGCTGTGAGTGGCTGAAAAACATCTGTACTTAAAAGTTAGTTTATTTTTTTGATTCAGACAAAATTGAAGCAGTGGACCTTAAGAACATAAGGGATCTTTAGTCAATCTAACCTGACTCATGCATTAGTTATTTTCAGTTAGTTATTGGAGACCAATAACACACACTTGATAAGTCTGTCTTTCAGAGATGCTGGACTACGTGTCTCTTTGGTATTGGATGGAGTCTAATGTGCAGACATCAAGATGTGAAGCAGCTATTCTTGCAGCTTACCTTTAGTATTTCTAATGGTTGATTGTCTCCCCCTAAGGAAGTCTTATTTCTAATTTGCATTGGTGTAGCCTGAATTTTCAGCTGTTGAGTTTTTTGATATCTTTAACAGCAAAGAGACATTTAGTGTGTGATGCAGTTCCTCTACAAAGATATTTGGATATCTCACTGAAGTGACTTCAGTCACCTGACAAATTACATTGGTGGAATTCTTTAAGTCTCTCATGGTAAAACATCTTGTCTTGTGATTTTGTAGCTCTTATACAATCTTTGGTCAGAGGTCATGCTTTGTGATTATTAAATCTTACAGTGCTTTCAAGGCCTGTAAATCTCTAAGTTCAGTTTTTCTTTGATCTAATTCTATCCCTGTCAATAGCATCAACTTGGTTCTCTTGATACTTTTACCTATAGGTGGTACACAAAGCCCTGTCTTACTGGTGGTTGAAGTGATCTCCTTCATGGAGTGGATCTTAATTACTCATGGCTTTTGCAGAAGTATTTTGAAAGGGTTCTGTGGAAATTCAGATTAGTAATCTGCTCCAGACAGGGATGGCAGGAGGGGACAATGAAGAAACGAGTCTAAGCAAACTCTACAATTGTAATGTCGGGGAACCTGTACTCAGCTAATCCTAAAGTGGTGATAGGCCCAGCATGTTATTTGGAGCTTTAAATTAATTGTATGACTAAACACTGTGGAGAGCAGCAGTTGTCTTCAAGTCTTTTTGGATCTGTGATTCCCAAGTCTTTTTTTGATATGTCATGAAAATACCTCATCTAAACAGTTGAGGCTTCTCTTTTGTTGTGCCTTAATCACTGTGACTATCTTTTTCTTCCTTTTCAAAAATGTTTTATTCATTTCCTTCTGTGAAGGCTGTTCTACATGCTAGCTTGTATCCTTGCCTGTGTGTGGAATTGCAGAGTATTTGTGTCCAGATTATTTCTTCATCTACCAATGATAATAGCAGCCCAGCAGAGTTCAGGATGAATACTTAGTAAGTGGAATCCTCAAATGGGAGAGTTGCATGGGGGGGGGTGAGCATTATAAGCATTCACCAGTATATAAATGTGTGGTGGATGCCTGTATTTATGCTTTTGCCTTCACAGTTGAAACCTTGTGTAAGTTACACAGTGGTACTACAGTATATTGTAAAGCTAGTTAAGAGTTAGTTAGTTAGATAAAGAGTTTTTGTGTAGTTTTAAGTGTCTTTTAAGTCTTTTAAGAGGAAAAACGTTCTAATAGTTCTATTGCTGATAAAGGTGTGTGTATCTGTGTATAGGTGTTTCATTTATGCATATATAAAGAGGTTATATTTTATGAAGTGGTTTTTTGGAATGAAGGAATGTAAATTACTAAGAATTAAACTTAGTTTTGTATATAAGAGATATTCTAGCAGTAACTACGTAGGGGGATAGCAATAGTTTTCAGAAACAGAATAGTAATAGCTGTTTGTCAGCAATCAAAATGATCTCTGTGCTTGATAACGTGTCTTCTAAGGTCGCTCCTTTAATGGCATATCACAATCTGAAATACTCTTTTGCTAAGGAGAGACGTTATACAACTTGAGTAATCACCTTTTTTGTTACTCTGTGTGTGTCCTGCCTAAGATCTTAATGTAACTATGATCTAGCCAGTCTTGCCCTTGTCCATAGTGCTAATACGTGTATCTTTTTAAGAGAACTCAAGGTTCAGCCATGCAGTTTCTCATAAAGCCTATGAAAGGATTTAATTTTCTTTAAGTAAAGATGGGTTTAAATGTAGATAGTTATGTTCGTTTTGCAAAATATGGCCAGAAATATGGTTTGCTTGTGAGAAATATGGCCAGAGCAGAACTCAGGAGAGAAATGCCTTAATTCTGGTTCCTACTGATAGCTGTGAAGGAAGCTTAAGGAAAGCTCCAAGAGCATTGTCTAAAGCATTGCATTTTATTAGAGGATGTTGCATTTCTCCAGCTGTTTATCACTTCCCTCAGCTTGAATGTTTATGCAAAAATGTGGGAAAAAGATTCCATCTGCTGTACTTTGTCTCTGCTATTTTTATTTGGCATAAATAATTACAGACAGAAAATAAATGAGAATTTTCTTTAACTGCAATCCTGTAACATTTTTAAAACATGAGGAAGATAGATCAAGTACTAAAATAAAACAGCTGCAGTCAGACAAATTCAAATGCCTTGTACAGTTTGATAATGAGTCCAAATCAGTTGTAAAAATAGCACCTCTTATGCTTATTGAAAAGTTGCTTTCTTTTTTGCTTGGATTGGCTGAAAGGTATTAAGAAATTTTGGATGGCAACTCTTTCTGGTGCAGTGGATAAGTTTTACCAACAGTGCAGAAACAGATTCTGATAAAAATTACATGTGAAGCACTTGCATGCTCACTAGCACTTGATGTGCAGGAAGGATTAGCAGGAGAATAGAAGATAAAAACAAGTTACAATTAACATAAAACTACTAGGGTGTGTGCCTGTGGGCAGAATTCTTTGTAGTATGCCTGTTTCTAAAAACTAATGACCTTTCAGGTTTAAGACCATCTAAGAAATGCCTTTAGGAAGCCTGGTAGTTTGGCTAGGCTGAGGAGCTGAGAATGTAGGTGTGGAGAAACTGAGGCTGATGCATTTATAAGACAATGGTGCAGAAATTAGAAGCTTATTGTGAGGTTAAAACAGAAGTAAAATTGTTAATGTTAACAACACATGGTTCTTCAAATCTTTATGCAATACCAGACTTATCTCAACTTGCTGGCTGTGTTAACTGCATTACAAGGGATCTAACCATCTCTCTCCTTTACCCCTACTCTATTTCTAGTTCTCTGTAAAATCGGTAGATTCCTAGCTACTGTTTTCTTGAGCATTTATTCAAATGTCTGATGTGATCACATGCATGAGAGATGCTATCTGACTGAATATAGAATCCTGTTTTTCTTGGCCAACTAAATAGATGTATAGATGTTTTTGAGATTAATCTGTTATATTTTTTCCCCCTTTGGAAGGAAGATGCAAGGAAGATCAGCTGGTTGAAATTCACCCATGAACTAGGGAATTTTTTAGTCTGAATACCTGTTAAAAAGAGCAAGAATGTTGGAAAGCCTGCATACTCATACTTAGCTTAAGTACTAGCAAAAATGGAAAGATTTTTTTTTTAACATTTTGCAGATAGACCAGTATCTTTGCTTGTAAGTCTAGGGTTTGTGCTGTGGATTACCTACTTGCCCTTCTCGTGTAACAGATCACGGAGACAAGGTGTGCAACATAATTGCTGGGTGGTAAGGAGGTTGCAGAAATACTGTCTGGGGAATTAACTTATGTTGGTGGAGATTTAGGGTACCATGTCCACTCTACCTTGTGGCCAAAGCTCTATGGTGTGATTGTAAGCAAAGCAGAACCTTGGACTTTGCATAAAAAGGAATTGCAGAACAAAATGAAGTTAAGGACAGAATTTATAGGTTTTTTTTTTGTTGTTGTTGCTTAGTTGTCTGGGGCATATGGTAGAAGGGGTTAAGAACTTAAGGAGGAATCAGCATTAAGATTGAAGACTTGAGCAGAGATTCCATTTTAGGGCTATTCTGGCCAAGTTACTGTCTTTGGGCTCAAGGTGAGGAATTTGCACTGCAGACTTCGGATTTTAGCTAGAGGATGACCCTGTTGCTCAGTGTAAACATAAGTCCACAAACCCCCAAAGTTATGTTGCAAGTTGCAATGGAACTAGGTGTTGTGTGTGAGAAATAATGTTGGCATATGTAAAGGTGAGCATTACAGGAAAGAGTAGATGCTAGTAATACCATTATTGCATTGCAACTGTGCCATTGTGCTATTGAATCTTTTCTCCAAATTCATCAGTCTCAGCAGGCTCCTAAATGAGGTCTGTGTAATGCTTGAATGGTTTCTGCCATTAAAAAGTTTGAACTGAAAGTTTTCCTTAGTTCACAGGACTTTTGACCTTGTTTTAGCCAATTCTTTGTTGGTAAATATTCTAAAGAACAAACAGTTTTACAAGAAGCTGCCTCTTCTATTAACTGGATTGTATCTGAGGCTGTAATAAGTATCTACTGTAATGTTCTAGTCTTTTGTGCTGTTTCAGACAAATACACTCCTATTCATTTTTGTGGCTGTTAATGCTGCAAGAAGACTTCCATTAAAAACCATTTTTTTAATACTTGCTGCAAATGAAAGCAATTCAACTTATATTGGGACAGAATATTCCTAGCATGCTAGAGGCAAGCTAGCCAAAGCAGATGAGAAAGTACATGGTATAGCCCAAAGAGCTAAGCATTCACACCTTTGATAGTTTCCTGTTGATTTTTTTGGAAAAGTATTTTTTGGTTTGGAGATCATTAACTGGGTTAATACATTTGCAGCTACTGAGACTATATTTATATTTCCTCCACAGAGTCAGAGAACTTCAGAGTGCTCCATACAATCATGTACCTGCTTTATGTGGCCTAATAATTAAAGCAGTGCAGAGTATGGGTCCCAGGGTCCTCATTATGTTCTGAACTCTGGCAGCAGAACAGATGTGTTTCTTCACATTTCTTCTTTGCTTTGGTTTCCCTGTCAGTGACATGGCAGCAATGCTAACTTTTGTTGCAAATACTAACCTGTCTGCACTTCCTGAGCAGATTAGCCATGCATTAGTTCTCAGGGACAGGATAGCGAAGGTGCCTCAGTGAATTCTTACCAGGTAGGATACATGCATATTCTGTTGAGTTGCATAAGCTGCTGAAGTTGTTGGCAAAAATATTCCATGGTTTAGTAAGTCTTCAGAGCTTCCTTGTTGGTGCTGAGAGATGGGTTACTTTGAAAAGCAATTCCCCCAAATCAAATCAAAATCAAAGCTATACCAGAATTCCTGCAATATGTTGACACCTGGAGCAGATGTGGACAAGTGTAAATTAATATAAAACTTTCAAGAGAGCTGACAGTTGGCCAGTACTGAGGCTTTGGGCTTATTTATATGTACCTGGTATTCATGCAGCTATACAACATCGGCAACTGACATTCACAAGAGCAATACCTGCCTGTCCCCTCATTTTTGGAAGAATCCAGATTAATACGTGACTATCTAGGAGAGTTCTCCCAGCTGTCTGTCTGCAGATGAGTATGCATTGTAGTCTCTGGCTGAAAGGAAGTTTGATATAAGAAAACTTTTTTCTTATGGGTTAGGCATGTGCAGAGAACACAGATCTGCATTTTCAGTCTATTTTGGCATGAGTTAGTAGTTGTGGCCTCAGTCAGTTTGATCCCTAGCTTAATCTCTGTCCGTATAGATATCTCTGTATAATGTGCTGCATTAGTTACCTATTGTAGAGTGAGAGAAGGGACAAGAACTGTTGTTTCATGATACTAAAGGAGTATTACATGACACAGACTACAGCGGTTCATAACACAACACCTAGCTGTCTAAACATTCTGTGGATTTCTGGAACTTCAGTTTTTTGGGGACAGTCTTCTTTCACAAAGCCTTATGAACTCTAGCATCTGCTTATACCTCTTGTGTTAATGTCCTATATGGCTGCTTTTGGTGATGTGTATGTGCTAGGTTGGAACCACCAGTATTTTGAGAGGATGTGGTCGGTGCCTAGTCCCTCCTTCTTACCCTCTGCTGGCTCTGGAAACAGTATTATCTAACTTTGTGCATATTAGACTTTTTGGATAGTGATGAAAGGCATTTCTTTGATTAGCTGTAATTGTTATAGTTGGCATCTACAAAGCTCATGCTTTTGAACTGTGGCTTGATTTTGTTTTACTGAATTTTAGAATTGGTATTTTAGAGTGGTGAGTTTCTTTTGTCACTTCCACCTATCACCCTGCTGTGGTACCTCCCCAAATTACTGCTAAACTTTACTTCTAGCAGAAGCTAACAACCACCTTCTGATGCCTTTGTCAAGGGGAAAAAAAGGGCAAGGAAGACTCAAAACTGCATTTGATCTTGAATTTTTGGCAAACAGGTTATTCTGTATGTCCCTTTGAGACATCATTTCTTCAACATGGCATGATCTCCTTCCTAGTCACTAAAAAAGTTGAAGAAGCTGACCCCGTTAAAAAATCTGATTTCATATTCTGTGTTGTGCAATTCTTTACCTTATAATAAAGTATATTAATGACTATCAGACAGTTTAAAACAATCTTGACGCTATTTTGGTAAAAATGTATGCATCTGTAATATTTGTAGTAGCTTACAATTTACTGTGGGTCTTGGAGTTCCAGTGTTGGGAGACTTTCAGAAAAGTTTGAGATAAAATTGCTGTTCTTTGGGGAGCAGGCAGGGTGCAAAAGAAATAGAGATGACAATTGGTTACATTTTAAACTTTTTAATGAACTTTTAATTTTCAAACTCCCTCCCTCCCTCTGTGCTTTTCTTTTTATTTCATAGGTGCACACAACTCTCGGGCTACAGTTAGTAAATTCCTGTCATGTTAATTTTAATTTGGCATTTTGGTTTGTTGGCCAAAACTTGTGCTGACAGTATAAAAAAAACAAACAAAAACAAACCAAAAAAAAAAACCCCACACAAAAACCAAACCTTCCAAGCTTAATATTCAGCAATGTTTTTAAGCATTTACTGAAATCTTTTCAAAAGAGATAGTAGTGCTTTGGACATGCTGTATTTGCTCAAGTGTAAAGTACAAAGGTCTTTTAGTATAGTTTTTATTAAAAGGTTGTTTCTGATCGTGAAGCTTAACAATAACTGCAGCAGTAGTTCTGTTGCAGGGTGTAAGAAAGGGTTGCTCAAGTTGCTTGGTTGCTCAATTGTCAGAGATTAAGCAATATTGGAAGAGGTAGAATTTTAGAATTGTTTCCATTACTGAGGAGTTTGTATTGAAGTACAGTATATAAGCCTAAAGAACTTTATCTGACGCAGAAATAAAACCTTAACTAGAAATACATAGCAATCTTTACGTTCTTAGTCACATACTATGTACAGCTGTGACTTTAGAAGAATGGATGAGGTGAGTATTTGCCATTATCCAGTATTTGCCAAACTTCTGATACCTGAAGCAACTTTTTATGGGTTAAAATTTGTAGCGGCACCACAGATGTGAGTCTGGGCAACAGTCTGCATGTAGCTGTTGGGGCAGGCCCACAGTGCACCCTATCCCTAGTCTTTTCAGTGCCTCTTACTTCTGCTGAGCTAAGAGTTGATGGGCAGAAGGCAAAGGCTTCTGTGGCATGCTTCTAACATGTTAGGGGTTTCTTCTTTATGAAGAAACCCGAAAATAACTTCTGTGTTCTGTTGCTCAGTTTAAAGTTTCTTTTAAAAGGCAAACCTATCCTACATGAACATAGGGTAATCTGAAAGTTGTTCTCTGTAGTAATGACATCCCTTCTCAGTGCTCCTGCATCATGGATGTGTTCATTCCAAATGAATTCCACAGCTACAGTTCTTTGGGCATAAACTTGAGAAATTAATGGTTTTGTTAACAAGAGAGACTTGTCTCAGCATTTCTGAGGCTTCGTTACTTGTTAGCCCTTACGTTGTATAACATAAGTGTTATAACACTGATGTTTTTGCTATACTTTCAAAATATTTCATTTGTCAATAAAAAAAAATAAAATTAAGAAGCCACAGTCCAGAAAATAAAAGGCTACTTATTTTTTCCTTCAGAAACGAAAATAGGTAGTAATGCCTACAGTGTAAAGGGTATACTTTTATTCAAATCTGTGGAGTGACTGTGGTGATTGCCATTTAAAACAAACAAACAAAAACTAACACTGTGTTCTCTTGTTGGCTAATGTAATGATGGTGAAATTAGGTTTGTGCCCTATTTCTGGAATGTTCTTTCCCTGACTTTTTTTTAATGTGTTATAATTTTTTTCTAGATGGGCAGAGAGTTACATAGCTTAACAGAATGTAAACTAGTGCAAATTAATGTAATGAGTTTACCCTCCTCTTCTTTGTAGCACAATGGCTGACAATAAAGCGAAGTCAACCAAACCTGTGAATAAGACTCCTCCAAAGTCTCCTTCAGATCCAGCAAAGGACCGAGCAGCAAAACGATTATCCTACGATTCAAATAGCTCCCATGAGGGAGCTATGGCAGGAGAAATAAGTGCTCTGGAAGAGGCCTTTAGAAAATTTGCCATCCATGGTGATACAAGAGCCACAGGAAAAGAAATGCATGGGAAGAACTGGTCAAAGCTATGTAAGGACTGTCATGTGATAGATGGGAAGAACGTGACAGTTACAGATGTTGACATTGTCTTCAGTAAAATCAAGTAAGTTCCTTTCTGCCATCAGTTCCTTGTCTCCCCAACATGTTTTGTATATATTGTCTAAATTTATCTTCTGTTGCTTACAGATGTTGTGAAGCACTGTGTCTTTGTCACAATAGATCTTTCTTGTTCCTTTATGAAACTGTGTTGCTTTCTCTGAAGATACAGCTTTTAGCTTCTGTCCTGCTATCTTAAACTGACTTCAGTGTCTTAGGTGTTATGCTGTACAAAGAGGTATGATGTGATCAGGGCAAATGCAGGCTATTCCAAGAAACTTTTTTTTTTTTGACTGCAGTAAATTATGTGAATGTTGCCTGAAGGATACCTGATTGAAGTCAGGATGTAGTTTTGCATCTTGCCAAAACTCAGCCTCAGAAGACTGAGGCTAAGGTGGGATATGTTCTAACAGTCCTGTTGTCCAGCACAACACCTACTCAAGTTTAAAGTGTAGGGCCACACCAAATTGATGGTGAATTTGTGATGCAGACCCATGGCTGTGATTAGTTGGTTAGGATTACCTCAGTGATCCTAGCTTATTCTTGTGAGCAGACTGGAGCTTTAGTGAAACTTCTCCCCAGATTGAAAACCTAGGCAGGCTTGATCCAGAAACTCATCACATCCAAGGGAAGGTATTAATCTGTTCTGGGATATTCTGTATGAAGCGCCAAATAATTTTCTTTGTTCTTGCTTCATGTGCAGAATTAGATCATTTTTCACCTTCCCCGGTATAATTTTTATTACCACAGTAACTTTAAATTGTCTCACACCTCATTTTGTTGAGGAACGTGCTTTAAGGAAGGTCCCTTACTTGTACTTGCAGCTTGTAGGGATATTTATTTGGTTTGTGCTTTCAACTACTGTGGTGTAATCCTGGGGCAGACATGCAAACCAAGTTGCTTACAAGGGTAGCTGGGAAAACTTGCTACAAGTGCTGAGTGCATCAAAGCATAGAAAGGCAGAGAAAAGGCCCTTGATCTTGAACGGCTGTCCAGCATAACATGCACAGTTAGAATGACATTACTTATTTCTTTCTTTATTTGTTTCTTCTCTCTTCAGGGGTCTTATCTAGGCAATTGGAAACACTATATATGCCCACTGCAACCCTCTTGTTCTTGTACTAGTCCGCTTTCTCTTTAGGCCCTACTTGTATTTTTTGGAAGTTGTGTTGCCAGAGTTGGGTATACTATCAGTGAACTGGCTTATTTGAAATGGATGTTTAGGCTGTAGGGTTGTCTGTTTCTTTCTTAATCTATGATAGACAATGTTGGCATTTATTTTCAAATTTTCTTTGGCTCTCATCAATTTAAAAATTTCTGTGTATCTATCATCACAGGAAATAATAAATCTTAGTGCTACTGGAAATAATAAATCGTAGCGCTACTTTCTCATGTCAGTATCTGGGCAAGTTAGTGATAGGACAATCCCATGATACAGCATAAACAATTGTGCAACGTTAGCAGATACAAAGAAGTATCTAGTTTTGGTGCCTGCTGGGCTAGAAGGAATCCAGTCCTGTTCTTCAGGAATGAGTGTGGGGTGGTGGGGACCTGAGAGGCTCAAGGGGAATGTCAGCTTATCCCCTTGTGGTTGCTTATCAGTCTCAGCTCAGCCCGGGGGTTCTTGTCTCTGCCGCTATGGGGAGGTGCCTGTTCAGCAGTTTCTTAGACCTTTCTCCCATGTCCGCTGTGAAGTGTCATCATTTCTCTTGGAAGAACATCACCATCTTTTCCTCTGTCTGTCTAGTGTTTAATACTTTAGAAAATAACTACATCAAATGCAAAACCTTTTTTATCTTAAATATGAATTATTTGCTTGTTCCTCACCTGTATATGTACATGTAACAATGTATTTTATATATTCTCTTTTAAAAATTATTTTATTTTTAAATTAATATTGCTTAAATGGTAGATGGCAAAATTTACAATAGCTGAGATTGGCTATCTTTATTGGGAAGGTCTGTTTTTTCATGTGCGTGCTTTCGGTAGGTATTCTTCACATTTTCTTAAGTGCTGGGTGGGGTTTTTTTTACATTTTTATTCTTGAGAGCGTATGTCAGTAATTCTTTTTAGTCTAGATCACATTTATTTCACATGTAGTTTTAACAAAGGTGATTTAATGGCTGTAGTTACTCAAGTGTTAGTAATATGCTGTAACTTAGGAGGCTTATGCATAGGCTGAGTATACAGGGTTTCTCGAGCATGTTTAGACAACTGCTTTCCTTGCTTTCTCTTTTTGCTTCACATTTAACCCTAAGCTAAGGGTTAATGATAGATTTGGTGATGTGTCAAAACAGACATACGCACAAAATAAACTCTTGCTCATTTCCATTTTACAAGCAGCTTTTTCCCAGCAGAACACTAAGATTTTTTGACAACCCATTTTTCCCCATCTGTGTTGAATGAAAAACGTTAAACACCATAAAAGAATCTCCAACTCCCCAGAAAGTGCAGACTACTGGTTTCATGCCTCAATAAAAGTTATGCTTAGGGGTATCAGAAGGTTCTGTACTTCACTGTTTTTAGGTTCTTCAGCTAGACTGTGTCTCATGGGATGGACTTTGGCCTGGGATTCTTATGGTCAGCCATAGTGGTTCAGTAAGATAGGGTTGGTGGATCTTGGCAGTTGTAGTCTGGCCAGGGAACGCACCCAAATATAAGAGCTCTTTGTCATACCCAACTACAATTGCCATCTAGCATTGCGGTAGAACTTCTAAACAGGTTTTCTGTTGGGTCTATTACTGGGGAAACCACCATGCTTAGCAAGGTTTGTTTTCTAGCCAGTTGTATTTACAGCTTATGACAATAGCAGATGTTGTTCAAACACTAGAAAATAATTAATCTAGTAGAATTATTCTTTGGATTTATGAATTACTATGTCTGTGTATAAAGCCCATGTTTTGTCATCTTGCTAACTCTCCCAGGCTTTATTTATTGTTCTACTACAGATACTCGCAAAATAGGTAGGAACTAAGCATTGCTCATAGTAAGGGTAAAGTAACAGGGAAATTTAGTAACAGATGTGTTTACCTAAGAGCTACTGAAAGATAGTGTTTTATTCAGTGATTGGTAACTTCCTCTGCTGCAGGAGAGATTTTATCAGTTCAGTCCTGAGGAGTAATTAACATTTTCGTAGACTTAACACCCCTCCTCCCCACCTGTGCCAAACCAGGTGAACAAAACTTCTGAAGGTTTTGAAAAGTCCATGATACTTTGTCAAAGCTGGGACTATGTGTCTGTCTTTCAGAGATTAGTTCATTTAAGGATAACTTTATGTTGTTATAAAGGTTGAGGATATTCTGATGAACCTTTGTTACACATAAGAAAATAAGCATAGAATGCTGCTTTCTTTCTGCATGAGGATGTCAGGTCAGACTGAAGTGTAATTTGTCTATTTATCTTGCATAAAAGGTCCACCGATGGTCTTCATGTAAGCACAACATTTGTATGTACTTTAGGATAAGAAGAAGGAATGGCCTAATGGAAAGAATGCACAGTAGTAGACATGCTAGAATTGCATTATTTGGTAAGAAAAGATGTAAATTGGGTGATCCCCCCCTCCCCCGCCCCCAAAGTATTTTTGTTTAACAGTAATTTGTAGGTTCTCTCTAGTAATTTGTAGGGTCTCTCTAGTTCTTCTAATTGGTAATATAAGTAATTGGTAATATAAGTTGTTGTGTGTTAAAAATTGATTTAATGGATGTCTTTTTCTGCCTTTTTTTTGCTTTTCTGTATTAAAAACTTTCTGTTGTCAGATCAAAAAATACAAGAAATTAAGAAGCAATGAATTTTGTAATGGCATTACTTGAAATGAAAAGCCAAAGCCGACATGTGAGAGTAGCCACGTGTATGAATATTTATAGGTTGTATCCCTAGAGATCAGAGGAAAACCACCTATTGTTATGCCAAATATTTGGATTGCATTAATACAATTGGTATAGACGGCCATTTCTATAACAAGTAGAAAAGTAATTTTTTTTATTTTTAGGTTATAAAAACATACAATAAAGACACCTCATGATATTGTTATCTTCCTATGTGTGTTGCACCTGCTAAAGCGAAAGAAATTGTGAAGAGTGAATAACAAAATTTTACAATGTCTTATGGGATGAAGTCTATTAAAAATGCAGCAAAACCAACAAAAATGTACATAACTATAAATGCAATTATGTATAAGCTTTCTCTACTGTATTTTATAGTTTCACAGTCAAAACTTGATATGTTGGACTCTCTTCTTCATATGTTCATTGGACTGCATACAACAGTAACACTATGGTTGCCGGGTAAATTTTCATTTCAAAGCTAGCTTAAAGTTATGTAAAAATCTCTTTTGCTAACTGGTATCAGGATAGCTGTATCTCTTTAAATGGCAAAAATGAAGCAACCCCTTCTCTGAAAAACCTGCTCATCATTGTTTTAAAAGAAGCAGCCTGAAAATACTTTGTAGGAAGTAACTTTTTTAACCTGTCCCTAAATTCACTACCGTACTTGAAGACAAGGATATGTAACAATCATGAGAAGGGAAGGTTTCGTAAATTACTTTATGTGAATTTTCATGACAGGACCAAAAATAGTATTTCACCATTTTTGAAATGATAATAACTTTAATTTCCCCTTTAGGTCAGGCTGTTGCTAAAATGCAGGGGGTTAGTATAATTATCTTAGTAATATTAGATCATTCTAAGCAGTCATTTTTCACATATTATCTGAACATTATATAGACATCTTCCTTTTATATTTTGCAATTAAGAGTGATAATGCAATCTGGGTCTACTGAATTTTGAGACATACAACTTGCAGAAATGCAATAGCATTTGAAAATGGATGTGTTTAATGAGAATGGGAATTCCATGGGTATCTTTTTAGTAACTGAAACAATTGTCTTCCTTCTTGGAAATTTTCCTCATTAACTGACTGTTTATTTTATGTTACTCTTCCAGAACTGCAAAAGTTTGTAGGCTGTGTGTCTTGTATTGTGCTTGCAAAGTGCAAATATGGGTTTAGTGAATCTTGTTGCCTTGGAGAAAGCAAGGTCATTGGTGACAGAGGAGAAGGGCACAGAAGTATTCTGTATGTGGTATGAAAAGCAACATGTGGCTGCATTCTTCTTAATCCAGCAAGACAGTGAGACACAACAGGCTAAGAACTTCAGGGTTTTTGTATTAAGGAAATCAGAATACCCAAGAAGAATTACTGATCTCTGACCAGCATTCTGGCATGTTGCCTTACAAACTTAAATTTCTTTCTTTATTGGGGTCAACAACTGCTCTAGCAAATTTGATATGTTAGCTATGTCATACACATACTCCACTTGTATGTAGTTAATATGGTAATAGCAATAGCCCTGATATAAATACCTCTGCTCTTATTTTAGAAGTGTTACCAGTCAGCTCTGCAAGAATATGGTTTAAGCACTGCCATAAAACTGCTAATTCTATGACATTATTAGATAGAAAAATAAAAATATTTCTGTTTACACTGGCATGTTACTATGGTTGCAGGCAGGCCTGGGTGACGTCATGCCTTGGATCCATTGTGAGCATTTATTTAGGTAGTTGTCTCCATGGAAACATTTGTTTGTTTTGATGTTACTATGTGTTAAATTTTAAACAAATTTTTGTGGTTCTATACTGGATTGTTATTGAAGACTAGCTAATCTACAGAAGCTTTGTAAATATACCTTACTCCCCTCCCTCTAAAATATTTTTGGTAAAAGATCAAGTGAAAGCATAATTGTCCTCTCAAATTCCATTAATAGTTTCTTGCGTTGCTTTGACATGTTTTCTGGTTGCTGAGGAAGCCATGTGTTCTAAAGGCCAGAAAACTCTCCTCCATCTTTTTGAGAAAGGAAGGTTTTGTTCCCATGGAGAATCTTCACAACACACTTTATTGTGCCCTTACTTTTAAGCAGTCCCACCCATACTCTATCCTTAGTACATCTTGCACAGTCAGCCTTTTAGCCTCGTTCCCACAGTTTGGATCAGTCAGGTCTCTACAGGAGTGCTTGTACCTGAGACCAGGTGGGTCTTAATTCAGCAGTAGTTCACCATTGCTGCAAGACTGGAAGAATTAAAATGGATAATGTTTGCTCTAAGCAGCTGGCAAGATAAATCTTGGCAAAAATGAGTATGTGCTTTCCCCATTTGTCAACTGTAATAGAATTGTTGTCTTTTCTTTGTATTGAACAATTATGATACTTCTTGCTCTCTTAATGTATTTGAAAGGACTAGTACTTTGACACCTGCACTCATTCAAAACAAATATCTTTCCATGAGGTTTCTCTGAAGTAATTTGAATTTAACAGAGATCTTACTGAAGCCTGTCTTAAGTTTTTAAAATATGTTAATAGGTATGAAGTCTACTTTATATATAAAATTAAGTACATAGTAGTTGTAAGTTGTGTTTAACTTTCCTACTGGAGAGATTCTTTTAATAGTGACACAGAACCTGATTTGTGTAGTCTTACTTTATGCATGAAGTAAGCATAACAGTTAACTTGTGTACTTTAATATGTCTGCATCAGGAAATAAGTTTTAAGTGGCTATAGAATGGTATGCAGAGCATAATCTATGCTAATAAATCTCTCCCTTCCAGCCAAATTGTGAAGTACTGCAGTTATAGGTAGAAATGTAGGTGTGTTACAACAGAAACGGTTCTATCAAGTCACTTATACTTTATTTTAATTGAAATTAAGATCCAATTTCCTTTCTTGTCCAAGGCGGCAACTGTAATGTTGCCTTTTGCACTCATCATTGAAAAGATTTTTATTTTAAAAAAACAAAGCAGCCCTACTGCCAAGAGGCATAAATTCTAAAAGTAAAACAGTGATCACTTATGAGAAGATGGATTTAGATTCACTTGCTGTTAGGAGGCTTGTTTTGTGCATGTAAAATGGGTAAGTTCTGTAACCCTAATGATGTGTGCTGATTATGATTTTACAAACACCTTTTCATGTGATTAGATATCACATGAAAATCTATAGATACAGTGGTGATTCATTTCTCAGCTGATACAGAATGCTGCATGATATCATACTCAGTACCATATAGCAGCTTGCTTGGTATTTGCTATGCTTTGTGGCGTATGCTGCTTGTGGACTACAAGGACTTGTATTGGTTTAGAGTAGAAGTAGGGCTCTTGTATGACATCTTGTCCTGTGGGTTTTTAAAGGGTTTTTTCCCGTGAGTGTTTTGGGTTTTTTAACTCATTCTAAATTCATCACATTGCACCATCATGTAAAATTCCCTGCTCTTCATTTAGAAAAGCAGCTATGTGAAATCTGTGTTAGTAACAAAATCACCTCATATTACTGATTAACAAGCAAGTATTTTCTAGACTGTAAAACATCAACGTAGACTTTCTGTTGTTTTCCATGGATTGAAGTTGAAGATGAGTCAGCTGAGACTGAACTTTGTGTCCACACAAAAGGAAAAAAAACAGTGTCACTCAGCACTACCTGATGTTATGGGGACAGGTAGGTTCTTAAAAGATCCTTGGTAGAATGAGAACTGGCCACAGGTTTGTAGTTATAATTAGAGCTTTATTATTATAGAAAGATTTTAGTAGTCAGCATAGCTTATTGTTACACAGAATTTCTGTCAGTTAGGATAGCTTTCCTATTACCTAAAATTGCAGTTACCTATACTTTTCAGTCACCTGGACCCTCTGCAGATCAGGTCAAATTCTTAATCATCAGCGCACAATAGAATAATCATAATCTGGTCTCTGACTTTAAAAAGTACGAGTCACTCACTGAATCCTCAGAAGAATAATAACAATGGAAGGAGGTGTCACAGAAGGTGTCTCATGGTACTCTAGCCCACAGTGAGGGTGCTACCCCTTTCCTCTTCTGTCACGGCATGAGTGTCCCCTGCATCACACCAGGAAGGACAAAAGCCTTAGCAGTCTGTCTGCTATTGGATCAGCTTCAAAAATCTTTTGGATAAGCTGATGTATTTATACCTCTCAGTTTGGGGGTTTGGTCTCTGCAATTTCCATAAGTTAGTGGATTCTGAAGAGACTGCCAGACAATCAGTATGCAGGAATTCTGGCTGCAGGAGACAGCAAGATGCAGGTGATAATGGCTGCGTAATGATCTTTATCTCTTTCTGTCCGTTGTGTTGCCCTTGCTTTGACCTAATGGTGCTGCTCCCAGCATGCATGAGGCCTTAGCGTGGGCTGTGCGTTGGTCAAAATCTGAGCAAGAGTTGAGTGAACGGTCACAGGAGGCATCCCTGACCACCAGGGGATCATGGCTTTTGCCATCCAGAATATCTCAGGTGCTGTTACGCTTCCCCGTTCCATAATGGGTGTCACCGTACGCTGGCAACAGTGCTGTACCAGGGGTCAGGAGCAGTGGGTACCAGTCACAGATAGTTATTGGAGATTCCTCTTGTGGACGATCGAGGCATGTATCTTCTGACCCCACCTGATGTCTTGGGAGTTTTGTTGGTTGGTAGGTGCCAGGGTCTGTGATTGTTGCAGATGCACTGCCAAGATATGTCCAGCCTTCTAACACGGACCTCTTCCTCCAGACCAGATCTGTCTAGGTGGCAAGCTTGACAAGGGAGGCTCTCACCCTTCTGTAAATGCAGCAGGACTTGGGGCCCATCTCAAATGCCTGTACACAAAAGCATAAGGCATGGAGAACAAGCAGGACAAATTAGTTGCAGAGCTATGATCTCACTGGATTACGGAGGTGTGGTGGGACAGCTCTCCTTGACTGGAGTGCTGCAATGGATGGATAGAGGCTCGTCAGGAAATACAGTGGGGAAAATAAGGAAGAGGAATTGTGATCTATGTAAAGGCATAGCTTGATTGCATCTAGCTTCGCCTTGGGGCAGGTGACAAGCGAGCAGAGAATGTGCAGGTAAGGAGCAGCACAGACCAGCACAGATGATGTTGTAGTAGGCATTTGCTACACACCTACTGATCAAGAAGAGGAGATAGATAAAACCTTCTTTAGACAGTTGGAAAAACACCTCAGAATCCCAGGCTGGGTGACATTAACGAAACTAAAGTGACTGGAAACAAGCGATCCATAAGATTTCTAAAATGAATTAAAAAAACAGTCTTAAAATGGATGATTAGTCATTTGAAGAGATACTCTGGACCTGTTATTCACAATCAAAATGAAGAACTGGTTAAAGATGCAAGTGCTGAGACGGGCTTGGCTGCAACAACCAGGTGACTGTAAAGTTTAAGATCCTGAGAGGAGTGAGCAAGGTGAACAACAGAATTGCAAACCTGGACTTCAGAAGGACAGATCTTAGCCTGTTCAGTTTCCCACAGGAAACTGCCCTGGAGGGCAGAGGTGCCCTGAGAGCTGGCTGATCTTCCAGACAGTGTCCTTGGAGCACAAGAAGGGTCCATTCCCATGTGCAGGAAGTCGAGCAAGCATGGCAACAGACCAGCATGGATGAACATGGAGCTTTTGACTGTGCTCAAACACAAAACCACAGGAGGTGGAAGTAGAGAGAGGCTATGTGGGAGGAGTATAGCCCATGCATGAAGGGACAGAGTGAGGGAAGCCAAAGTTCGGCTGGAGTTGAGACTAGCAAGGGAGGTGAAGGGTGACATGAGAAGCTTTTGTAAGTACACTGGCAGCAAAAGTGTGAGCCGACTGCTCGGTGTGGCAGGAGACGTAGTGACAAGGGACATTGAAAAAGGTAGAGATGGTAAATGCCTTTTTTGGTCTCCCTTTTCAAGTGGTAGGGCTTGCCCTCAGGGTTCCCAGGTCCCTGAGGAGGCTAGCAGAGTCTGTGGGTATGAAGTAGTACGCACAGTAAAGGAAGACAGAGTTAAGAATCACTTGAGCCAATTAGATGTACAAGAGTCCATGGGACCAGGTAGCATGCATGCAAAGGCGCTGAAGGAGCTGGGCAATGTCATTGCAAAGCTGCTCCCTCTCATCTTCAAAAGGCCCTGGCATCTGGAAAAAGGCAAACATCACACACATCCTCAAGAAGAGCAAGAAGGATGATCCAGGTAACTACAGGCCAGTCAGCGTAATCTCAGTCCCGGTGAAGGTTGTGAAGTAAATTATCTTAGAAGCCCTTTCTCAACACGCAGAGGACAAGAAGGTGATTTGGAGCTGCCAGCATGGATTTGCCAAGTCATGCCTGCTTGACCTCATTGCTTTCTATGAGGAAATGACTGGCACTGTGGGCAAAGGGGTGTAGTATACCTTGATTATGGCAAGGCCTTGGCCCCAGTCGCATCGTCACCAAGTTGGTGAGTATGGGCTGGATAGCAGGCCAACAGTCTAGGAAGCAGTTCTGGAGGTCGTGATGGACAACCAGTTTAATGTGGGTCAGCAGCAGTCCTTGCAGTGAGTCCTTGGCAGCAAGCAAGGATAGCTGCATCCTGGGCTGTGTGAGTAAATGTGTAGCAAGCGGGTCCGGGGAAGTGATCCTTCCCTTCCGTTTGGGGCTTGTGAGACTGTATCTGGAGTGCTGTGCCCAGTGTGGGGCTCCCCTGTGCAGGAGAGAGATTGATACACTGAAACAAGCCCAGTGCAGGGCCACCAGAATGGTCAGGGGCTGGTTATAGCATATGATGACTGTGGCAGGAAAAAAAAAGTTTCGTTATGTTCCTGTGTAGACAATAGAAATTAACTTCCCATTCTGAAGTCACAGTGGAAATTTCATAGGAACAAAGCGTGTGTGTATGTATGTGTTGTTTGACTCCTTAAAATAAGGACATGAGCTAGAAATCATCTGTCTTGTAAAGAAGATTAATATACCATAAATGTTGCAATTAAGCTATATTTAATCTGCGTATGAGTATAATGCTACTAAAAGAATTAAGATATGGTCAGTTTAGGATGTGATGCTGGTAAATTGAAGCATGCTGCATTTGGTGTAGTTTTTCTTCTTCCTTCAACTTTTTTTTTTTTTTAAATAAAAAAAACCCCACACAATGGGTTGACTTGGGAGACCCCGGTTTTTGTGTTCTTCCCATTATCTAAAGTTTAAGAGGACTATTTTACAACTGAATCGGAACAAATCTCATTAAAGACTGGTTGTAACATTAAGTTGAAGAAGAATTCACCAACACCTCAGCTTAAAAAAAAGAAAAAGTGAGTCTGTACCATCATCCCTGTTCTGTTTCGTCTTCACCACCAATAGGAATATAAAACTCTTTGTCAGAGAAGTGTTGGCACATTGTTGTCAACTTTGTGGAAGGCCGTATTAATCAGGCTACTAGATCCCATGATTTGTAGTTGCTTGGAGTCTTGAAATGCTTGGGAGCTGGAGTCTGGAGCTAATATTACAGAGGAGGAAAAGAAAGGGTCACCTGTAAATGCTAAGTGTGCCCCTTAAGACCGGGAACTACATGGTCTTATCTTGATAGAGTGTTATGGTTTGAGAAACCCATAACAACTTATTGTCGTTTAAACAATCATTCTATCACCTGATGACCCCTCCCCACCCAGGAAGGGGAATCTGGAAAAAACAAGGAAACCCAGGGGTTGAAATATAAACAGATTTAATAGAATAAGATTAGATAATTAACATTAGTAGCACTAAAGAACGAATATGGATCCCGATATGAATACAGAATATGCAAAGATTATACTCAGCCAATTACACCAGTAGGAAGCTGTGCACCCCCAGTAGTGGACAGCAAATGCCGGACACTGTGAGCGCTGAGGCTTTGGGAGGAAGGGAAGGCCTCAGGGGTCTGGCACTGGGGCAAGAAGTTCTCAGGATGGCAGCCATCAAGGGAGAGACAGAACTTCGCAGCAAACTTTCTAATTTATATTGAATGCAATGGTCATGGTATGAAATAATCCTGTTGGCCAGCTTGGGTCAAGTGCTCAGGTCTCGCTCCTCCTCATCCCTGCACCTGGCAAGCTCAAAAACACTGAGACCTCGAAACCCACACACCATAGCTAGCTATAAAGTAAATATTTTCACAAATTCAGACACTGAGTCTTCTAAAAGTGCAATCGTCCCAAGTATTAGAAGAGAAATTAGTCCTGTGTTACTCAAACCAGGACATGGAGTTAGATCTGGGCCAGGTAGTGGAAGTGGTGTCACGTACAAGGCAGCTTCTTAATGTATTTAGGTCTCGCTCTAGCCGGACTGCTAGTTGGTGAGAAGTTTTAAGTGGTATATATGAGAGTTAGGATTTGCAGTGTTAAAACACCCAAGTGGTGTTAGTGGAAAGCACTCTTTTGAAAGTTATCACCCTGATTAATTGAAATGGTGTTACTGACTACTTTCTGGCTTTGTTGAAGTGCGGTTGCTTATCTCTTTCTTTTTCTTGTGTGTGTCTGTGTGCATGCTAAACTGAAGAAATGTGAGTGAAATCCAAATTTTTCTTTGAAGCTCGATCTCTTCCTGACTTTCTGCATTTTTTTAAATGCATGTTTTCCCATGATTTAAAAAAAAAAACCAAACATCATTTTGGTATGGAGTCGTGGTATAATCCCCCAAAAAGGAAAACCTGTCCCTTTGAGAATTTTTTTTCCCACTTCATAGTCAGTCATTCTTTACAAAGGTTCTGGATGATGCCAGCATATAAATAATTTTGAAAACGTTGGTAAGATTGCTAATGTTGGTGCTGATTCTGAAGGCTCCCAGAGCATTTTAATTATATAAACAAATCTCTATGGCAATCTTTTCTAGGAAGAAATGCTATTAGGTAGGAAAGTCTTATGGTTTATGGAAGGGGCAAACACAGAAAGCCATTCAGTTTCTGTGAGGAATTAGGAAGGATGATCACAGTTGACAGAGTGTAGCCAGGAAGACCATGGCTAAAATGTTCACCGTTCTGCTAAGGAGTAATATTAGCCTCTTACCTACTGCCCATCACTAGCGTTTTCAGCAGTGCAAGCACTCCCAGCACACTGCTGCTTTTCTACACGGAAGTACTGTTGCTGAGTTACTGATTATTCTGAAGAGCGGCATTGTATCCCGAATAGCCAGCACCAATTTATGCAGCTTTCCCAGCAGAGTGTTAATATTGTTGATTTAATTTAGCACGTGAGTTGCAAAATGCTCTCGGTCTGCTGTTTTGTTAGGTAATGTTTGCCTCCAATACCTCCTTTGGTCCACTGGTTACTAAAAAGACACAGTACCTAAGGCAGGGTGGGAATGTTTCTGTATTATTTGGATGTATGTAATTCATGCAGGAAAAAAAAAACTAGAAGACCTTACTCCGGTGTTTTGCATCGAGCCAGTAAGCTTCTGCTTAAGCTGTGGAACAGCTTTAAATCAAACCTGAACCTTTGTCAGCAACGGCAAGCAGTGGAAAATATCTTCAGGCAAGTTGTTTCAGTGGAGACAGGAGTTCATTGTAAAAACCATTGCACTTCATGGCTAG
Organism: Pluvialis apricaria; assembly: GCA_017639485.1. NCBI lineage: Eukaryota > Metazoa > Chordata > Aves > Charadriiformes > Charadriidae > Pluvialis > Pluvialis apricaria. The sequence goes on from CM030008.1 coordinate 59,543,958, forward strand.
TTGGAATGTACGATATTCCTGAGGTCCAGTAGCTTTTCTTGCTGCATTTACTTCCCAGTAATTAGTTCTAGAGATCCATCTTGGGAACGGTGCCATGTTCCGTGCAAAGCCGCATGGCACACAGCTAACGAGAGCTTGCTGCGGACAGTGCTGGCTGCAGAAATGGAAGCAGTGCAGCTACAGCTGTGTGGTGCTGCACTGATCTGGTTGTCCAGCCTCTTGCATTGTGCCAGGTGAACGCTCCAGCTTTCCTGGCATGAGCTTGGTATTTTCAACTGTGTGCTTCGTAAAAAAAGAATGGTAATGAGTGCTGGCAGAAAATGAAGAGCACGACAGCCTGTCTTTCTGTGGATGTATTTTTCTTTAGCAAACTGCTATATTCTTCTCCAGTAGTGTTGATGTAGTAGTGATATGTTCTTGATTTCTGTGCTCTCATTTTCTTTTTACTGTAGTTCTTTTCTGTATCATAGGATGCTTAGAAAAGCAAAAAGCTTTCTGGAATGCTCCTTTAGCAGACATAAAAGTACAAGGAGTTGGATAAGACACCATCATCTGGTGAGAAGGCATTAGTGCTGTAGTCCTGTTCATCTCTCTCTCTGCTGGATCAGCAGAGCATAGTACCACTTAGTGCCACTTGTCATCATGGGCACCAGCAGCTGCAGAACAGTGGTGATCTTTCGCACCAGGCTGTGACTCTCATGACATATGACAGCACTTGCTTCATTGCCCAGATGTCTTGGGTCTTTATTCTATGCCCTTCAGTTGCAAATACTCTTTAAAAAAAGACAGTAAACTATGAGTGTAGCAGTTGTTGTGCTGTCAGTGGCTGTATTTTTTATGCTATGTAAAAGATGGAATTGATAGCTTTTATATCATCCTAAAAGCGTGTACAAGGATAAGTTGTTTTTCTTTCAGCTAACAACAGTTATACAGTGATACTGTAACATGGTAGTCGTTCATTTTACCAGAACTGAAAAATGAGTATGAGAAAACAAGACAGGTCTGTGCTTATTGTTTAGAATCTAATTCAGTTATACAAGATCTCCAGATATACTCAGTATAATTCCCAGTGCAGTACCAATTAACCCTGGATTTATCTGCTTCATGGTAGCTGGAGTGTTTGTTACTCAGTGTGGGGTGGTGTTAAGCTTCTGAATGGAACTGATGGTGCTGAGAATGGAGAGTTTATCCGACCTAGAGCAGTGTGGGAGTAATAAGAGGCTACTTATGAGAAGATCATAGGGGAGAGGGTAGGCAGCTCTTATCATCATGTGCAGTCTGTATTTCATAAAAAGGTGTTGTGTGTTTACTTCTGCAAGAACGAGGCTCTGTGGTATGGGATAGATGAAAAATGGTGACTGCACTGTTTACAATCTTGTCCAATCACTTCCCTGTGTATTGCAGCTACTACTGCTACACACCAAGCTAGTTTGTGGCACTAGGGGAACATAATGAAACTTCTTTGATACTTCTTATGCTCAGTCTTCCTGTGTCTCGGTTTGAAACATTTATATTTTGCTGTGACGGATGATGTATGGAAACAGATTCCTGGGGCACTTGTAATCCAAGTGGTGGTCAGTGTGCTCTTGTGGGTAAAATAGCAGGTGTCATACTATTCTCATTTGGCATGATGTCAATGGAAGCTTTTGCAAGTTTGCAAGCAGTATGCATTGATTTGCATTTATAGCTCTATAAAAGGGTGTCTAGGGAGAAGGTTTTAAGTGGGTATTTCTGGTGGTGGTTTGTTTTGTTTCGTTTTTTTTATTTATTTTTCCTCTTGTTTTTTTAGCAAAAGGAATGAGTATTCTTAAAAGAGCCTATAGGTAGACAAAAGAAGAAAAAGGGAGTAATTTGAAATTTGGCATTTACAGGGTCTTTTTTTTCTTATGCGCTTTGTAAGTTGAGAGAGAGGTTTCAAATATAAGAAAACAACAGAAGATACTGAAAGGTAGCTAAGATGAAAGTAAATGTCTACCCTATATAGTAGCTGATAGCCACTGTATTAGGTGATATTCTTGTGTATATCCAAAACCAAAGAATTTTGATACTTTTCAGTCATTTTATTGGAAATAGGTGTTGGATAAAAATGGTGGTGAACTGTCTGTGATTTGAGTTTAGGACATTTTTTATGCTGATAATTAAAGATAATGAGTGGGATAAATGCAAATCTGTGAGTAATGACTATGATCTGGTCAAATGTTTTTGCTCCCAGTAAGTCGTGGTACTGGTTTAAAACAAACAGCGAAGAGTATTTAGTTTAGTAACTCCTTGAGGCAACAATGCATTTGCCATGTGTTCCAGCAACTCAGCCTTTGTTAAGATAACACAAATAGCATGATTGGTTTTCTAAGCTTTTATAGTAAAAATAAATGGAAGTTATTTCCTTACTTTTACAGAAAAGCTGGAACTGTGGTTCCTCTTTCAGACAAGTTGCTTTTCTTTAATTGCTTTACCTCAGATGAGAGTAGTGGGACAGCTTTACATTACACTGAAGTGGATGGCATAGCTGGAAAAGCCGTTGAACTAAGATGTACAAAACTAGCTTGATCATCTTCTCTGTCAAGACAACAGTGTGGCCTATTGGGTCTTCACTAGCCAGATGAAGATGAAAGCTATAGAAAGGATACTGAGCAGTCAATTAAAGAAGCTGTTTTGTTTTCCTCCGGCCGTACTGATAAGGTGAACTCTGCCTGCTGATTTAACAGTCTGGTTTTGAGTTTGAGCTGCAAATCTAGCTGACTGCAGCTTTAATCAACATTAGCCATTTTGAACAGTTTGTCTGATTTTAATTACTTTTCTGATTTAGTCCTGTGTTCTGTGACCAACAATACAGTATCTCATCCATATTTGGGATATTGTTCCTTTTATTCCCCTTTTAGATGCTACACTGTGTCACCTGGTCATTGGCCTTAAGTTCTAGTTCTCCGTCTTTAAGTACTAATCTGTGAAAGGCATAGTCCAGATGAACAGTGAAATGGCTGTCACCTGAGGTAAACAGTAAAGGTACATAAGAGCTATCCGATTTAAGGGCTACCCGTAGAGAACTGGATTCCTTTAATGTTAGGGACACTGACTTGGTGTCATCTACCATGACATTTGCCATTTTTGGAAGTGTTTCAACTCCATTTGTGAAAGCCTTGAGATAGAGAAGATGACAAGATGTACCTTCTGGATACAGTTATCCGAATAACTTATGCCAAGTGTTGATTAGATTCGTCTATACGCTTGCTGCAAGTGTAATCTCTTAATCTTGGAAGAAGTAATTTGCTGAACAGCACAGCTTCTCCAACATTTGTGGCAAGTTTTAAAGGAGTTATAGTGTTGACAATTAACTCAAGAATGCTTTGAGAGGTTAGTCATATGCTGTTGGTTAAGAAAATAAAGCACACACAATGTGCCTATTTTGCACGTACTCTGACCAATATTTCTGCTTGTCATCTTCATTGAGCCGCATCTGAAAATCTGTGAGGCTTTTTGGAGCTTTGAAGAGTGAGAGGATTTGACTTCTGATGCCTCTAAAGGGGTGGACACCCTACCTCTGCTGCAGGATAGAAAGGCACAAACACTTATTTATTAGTTCTTGTAGCTGTGGTCTCATAGGGCTTTGTTGACCTATGTAGGTGTAGGATAAGATGTTTAGCAGTGCATAAAGCTTACTTTGGTTATGTTCTACGCTATCAGACTTTGTTTAGTAATTGAAGCAGACCATTGACCTGAACCAGTTGCTGTTGAGCTCCTCCTGGTTTTGCTATCCTTACTGTGACAAGTTAACTATAAATAAATGCATCAAGTACTTAAGCTAGTTTTAAATTAACTACTCATATAAACATACCTAATATAAAGGTTTTGTGATAAAAATGACCAGCACGTAACCCTGCAAAGGTGTTTGTCCATTACTTATAGCAAGCAACGGTTTCCACAGTAGATGTACACAGGCTGGTATATGCCATCCAGCACAGAGTTTAACAGCGTATATGTACATGGCATTGTCTTAATCCATTGTTTTTATGTCATCCTGTTTTTCTGCAAAAGTCAGTTTGCAGTTTTCCTTTATAGGTTGTGCGGATATACTTAACTTGCTTATGAACAGCAGTGTACCCTACAGGCAGTACTAGTGGAGTGTGAGAGACCAGATGTTGAATTAGCTGCCATGGAAAACCATCAGTGGTCCCCATTCAGAAGATTTTATATTGTAAATAAATGAATATGTAAGAATCTGGTAGGTAAGACAGTTTTCTGACATATGCACCAGAATAAGAGCACAGAATTCTAATACTAATTGCACCATTAACTGGCCACAATTTAGAAAACTTACTCTCCTGTACGAAACATTGTGGGAATGGATATTACTACATTGAAAATCCTTCTTGTATCAAAATACCAAATTGTCAGCAAATGACAGTTTGGAGCACTACTTGACTTTCTTGCTTTAGCTGGTAAAAGGGAAAAAAAAAAAGCCTTTGAAGAAAATGTCAGCTTCTGAGTTGAGATAGTAATTCAGGAAAAATGATGTGAAGCTTTTATTTTCTGAATGTAAGTATCTAAGAGCTGCTAGATATTACTAATGTAAGAGTGTAGTAATTCCTGTTTGGAAATAAAGCAGAAAATGCCCTTTGTACAAAGCAGAGGTCAAGAGGGCGGCACATATTTAGCAGTTTGTATTCAAAAGCAGAAGAGGTGTGACCTGACAGAGAAGGAAAAAGAGATGCATTGAAAGGGATTTTTTTATTCCTCTTCAAGAAGGTTTCTGATGTTTGGTATAGTTTGTTACATTGTGAGGGGTATTTTTTGGAAGGAAAAGCTTCTAAGGTATTTTGAGCTTATTAAATGCTATTAACTGTTCAGTGGTATCTGATCACAGCAATGTTGTTCAACTGGACTCATCTAACGACAGCTTCAGTTTCATCCTGGCATGCAGTGGGGTCATGTGCTCTGATAGATTTTGCAGCAGATGTAAGAGACAGGCTAAATTTGGCAGAAATTTCCCCTAAGAGTTCAGAAACTCTAGCTGCTTCCTTAGTTCAGTCACTGAAGTTATGTTAGGTATCTTCAGAATTGTTGGAATCTTTCACAGTGCTGGTTTGATACCATCCTTCAGTAGCTGTTGATCTAAATAAGTCACAGATTTCCAAAAGAATGTACACTTGTTCTTTCATAGTCTCCTCTCTGCTTTCACAATTCATTCCAACATCTTGGAGGCTTCCCATTTGTTCCTTGTCGTTTTGGTTCATGATGATGATATCTGCAAGATAAAAAACTATGTGGGGAAGCCTCCATTTATTGTAAACTTTTGGATCTTTTAAATACAGCTAGTGCTTTGAATTGAGAGAAGTGTGATGTAAATGAAAGAATATCTATATTGGTATTAACTGTCATAATTTTCTGTGTTTCTTTTGGATTGGTTTCCGATGCACATGAGTCAGCACTGTGAAGACTGATAAACAAACCTTTAATCCAGGGGGGGAGATGGATTCCTATAGAGAATTTGGTCACTGTTTATAGCTTTCACAAAGTGCCAAGATGTCATTGGCACGGACTGTTCTGCAGATTCTGTGGTACAACTGAGACTTCCATTAGTAAAATACATCTCCCGCTTTGGACACAGAGAGAAGATCGATTTCTCACCCTGAGGAGTACTGCCTCAGAATCAAAATGGCTTATTTCTGAAGCTAGATGCAGCTTTGTTGTAACTACTTGTTTGGCAGACCTTTCTGTGGTAGGCTTATTTTAGGATTTTAAGGATTTTTATTGGGAAATTGATAGAGCTCTGGTTTGCAATTTTTTTCTATTTTTTCTATTTTTTTCCTCTTCAATCTCTGCTTTGCCTACATTGAATTGTTTAGGTCTCTCAGCTCAAGGGCCTGCACTTATCACTTGTGAGGTATATTGCGCTTCCTGAAGATGTTCCTTGTTATGATTAGTAGAGGAATCTTCATTCAAATTGATTGTTGCCTTATCAATTACTGCAACTTTGTGTTGGGTTGGTAAGTGCATAGAGATTGTTCTTGAGGTATACAGAATAAGTAGACAGATGCATTAACTATTGTTTCCCTAAGCTGTGCAAAGGTACGTATCTCCACCAGATATGGTAAGAAGAAATGATAGAGGCATGGCAGAGGAACTTATTAAAGAATATTCTGTGCATTGGAATAGCTTACATACGGAATTGTCTTTAGACTTGTGGACCTGTAGAAGAAATACGGTGCCACACTTCTCATATGCAGGTGCTATATGGCTTTTGCTGCTGTATAACTTAGCCTGAAGACTTCCCATCTGCATTGACAGCTACCCCAAGCCCCAGTTCTCTTTCTGTAAGAAAGAGAAATTTCCTACTGGAGAAATTAATAAGGAGAGAAACAGTCCAGAACTGGTACTTGGCTAGACAGCATGGGAAACAGAAAAGCAAGTATTTACCTCTCAATTTATGTATATAATAGGTTATTTCAGTGCCTGTGCTGCAAAAGAATGGCAAGATTTTTCTGGAAATAACACTGATGCTTGAGTGAGCAGAGAAGTAACTACTGTAATAGATACACGCATCATTGCTTTATGGTAATGTTGCAACAGAGCTTTTCCCAAGAGTGGAGGATATGTATGATGTCAGACCACTCAATGCCAAATTAGCTTCTTTGGATCCATTCAAAAATTAAAGCACTGTGCTTAAATAAGGATCCCATTGACATGACAGTTGTCTTATATTTATTCTTTGGTCTGAATGGAAGCAGGCTTGGTTTATGGTTATTTAGGTCTTTGGCTTGCCAAGTTTTTTGGTTTCTTTTCACCTGATTGCAGCATCAGCTCTCTGAAAAATGTTCACCTGTTTAGGGTTTTTTTGGGCTGTTTTTCACTATGCTCCAGTTTCAGGTTGACTTGAAAGCATTTTATTGTGTGCCGTGAGAAGAATTCAATGTGTTTGGTGTTCCCCTATTCATTCACTGTAGTGAGGATGTATTGAAGCTATTGTGAAAGGTGAACGGAGTAAAACTCTGCGCAACATAGTTTGTCTTCTGACATTCTCTTAAGCCACCCCACTTCAGAAAATTAATTTTCAATGTGATTTGTGAGCGGGTAACAATTTTGCATATGTGGTTTTCAAAAATACTGTGTTCACCAATTAAAACTCTGTTGCTTAAAACCCTTCATTTACATGCATGGCGTTCTAGGTGACTTGTGTATAATCTGAATTAGAAACCAAATAAGAACAAGAGCAGATTTAGGGATATTTCTGAAAACTTGGATTTGGTATCTGGAATACCTTTTGGCTTTTAGTTTATTTTGTCATGTAAAGATTTTAAAAAATGCAAGACTGGACACTTTAAAAAAAAATCTTACAATACTTTAAGTTCAGCTTACTTCCTGATTTTCATATCAGCAAGAATTAGCATGGACTCATAGATTTTTCTGGTTTCCCATCTCCTGGTTCCTCCCCACCCTGTTTTTTTTCCCGAATGATAGGAAAATACTTTTTCCACAAATTTTTGTGTGCATTTGGTTTCTGAGTGAGCTAACTAGCTTCGTTCCTGGTTGAAGTAACTTAATGTTTCTGCAAGTTTGCAGCTGATACAGCAATGCTGTACCCAAAACATGATTTAAAGTGTTGGAATGTCAATTGTGTACATCTCAAATATTCACTTTGTTTTTCTGTGTGCTTTTTTTACTTGTGGGAAAAAATTAGGAGGAATATTTTGCACATCAAACAACTATAGGTTTCCTGTTTTCTTTTTTTAAATAGTACAGTTCTCTTCAGGTGGAAGACCAGTATTCTCTTGCTCTCATTGTAAACAGTTTGAGAGACTGTTTTGGCCACAGTCTGCCTGTTTTTCTGTCTTGCTTTTCATTTTGTAAAATAGGAATGACTGTTGGCAATGCAGATGACTGCATTAGTAATTTTAAGTCTCTAACTGCTGTTTCAGAAGCCATGAAAATAAGAGGGTTTTGTGGAGCAGGGTGTTGTTGTGAATGTTGGAATTTTAACGCTGATTTAAATCTCCCATACAAAGAATGGGATGATTGGAGATCATCTGCATATTTTGAGCTTTCCTGTGACCATCCAATTTTCCATTTCATGTGGGAAGGCAGTCTTCCAGAAAGGGGGGGAGGGGGGCATGTTTCTTTGTTTTTTAGATTATATGTCTTGTTTTGCTTGAAAGAGAAATCATGGTATTTCTGCTGTGCGCATATGTGCACTCTGGATTCTCCTTTCTTGAAGGTTGTGATTTGGTCCTTGGCCATTGGTTATGACAAACACGTCTTGTGGGTTTTTCTTCATGTGACCTCTGGATATGGACTACCATCGAAGTTAGTTATTCTCCTTTCACTTGGTGTGTTATTCTTGATTTCAAACCTTTTTATCTCGATCTATGGCCAATGATGCCCATAGACTGAGCTTGCGCTCTCAGTTAACGCCAGCTGTCTATTTTTAATGCTGCCACCTTCTTATATTGCCAACAGAAAATGTTAGGAGATATACATGCATACATGTTTTCTCGCTATCTACAGAATCACTAAAACAACCCCTCCCACATACACACACTCTTTTACTTACCAGAATATATCTAACCTCTCAGGAGAGCTCACTATCACTGAGCTGTCACTGTTTTCAGAAATTGCTTTCATGATTATGTGTGATTTGACATGGAAAAAATTCCAACTTTGTGAAATCCTTTGAAAATTTGCAATGTTGCTGTTGTAAAACCATTTGACAAGGATATTTTCATATTGGGACAGCCTGATAAAAATCTGTTGGTTTTCAGGTCTGTTACTAAACTCTTAAAGGAAAGTCCCACCGTGGATTAGATGAGACTGGTGCTCTGGCTTCCATAGTAGCGTTTTTGGAAGCAGAGCTGCTATCACAGTCTCCAAATACATCAATCTGTGTCACTTAATATTTAAATTATGTTTCAGAAACAGCTATGCAAAGACACTTACATATAGTATTTATACTTTTCTCTCAAAGAAACCCCAAACCAATCTGTAACTGGAAATATTTAATTGGAGGATATGGGGAGCTCCAGCTCCTCCTGGAACTGGAGGGGAGCTAGGTACCTCAGCGATCAGGTAGTGCTTTCTAAATTTCCTAGCCAAGAAATATGAGTAAACTTGCTGTGTCTAGGCAGTATGGTTATTAACAAACAGCTGCAGTGCCTGAATAATAGAGTAAGTATGCTTTATGTGAATTAAAGATTGTTTTATCTATCCCTTTCCCTTCATTTTTTCTTGTCTTCGGTCAGTGACTTTTTTTCTTTATACTGAACAGTGTAACTTCTGAATTAGGATGGGAGTTTTGTCAGAGACCTCACTGGAACAGATTGAGGAACAAACATCTTTCCCTATAGGAACAAGAATAAAATGTTCAAATTGCACTTGCAGTTTTATTTGAGCTTCATCAGGATTTAAAAACATGTACCTGCAATACACAGCTTCGACTTGCCACCATCTTGTGTTGCTCTGTTCATGCTGCTCTGCTGTGGATTAGCCCAACGTAGGTGAAATGGCCATTTTGGTAGCTATAAAGATCCTGCCTGGGAATTAAAAAACCCTCATGATATTATACATTGTTAAGATATGGAGCTAGGCTTTTTGCTGAAACGTCACAAAATCCTAGGAGGAAAACAAGAAAGAAATTCTAGGAAAGTTAGCAGCAAACTCTCTGCTATGAAATTCTTGAAATTTGGTAGGAGGGAAAAACTGAACAAATGTATGCATGACTTTACATGCAAAAAATAGTACAAAAAGAACTCTAAGAAAGTCACAGAAAACATAAGAAGGCCTCACAGTTAACATCCACTTAAAAATACACATCTTGCTATAGTGTTTAGTCAGTTAGTAGTACTAGTTCTACTAGTAACTACTAATAGAAGTAGCTATCTTCACTTTCTGTGCCTTTGATATCAATGACAAAGCAATAAACTACAATATGGATGGAAGATAAAAATTCAGAAAGCAATAATATAGCAATTTGTTTTGTAGCTCCGCAGAAAAGAAAAACGAGCACAGCTTGCCAGAGGAAACAGAATCTAGTTTTCTTCCCTTGTGTTACTGTGAGCACAAGGTAAGCCATGAGCACAAGATCAAGACATTTCAAGGAACAAATGCAAACAAAAAGGAAATAAGCTATTTTATCAAAACACTTGTATATACAGTTAATCTGTAAATGAGGTGTGTGCATACCTGTTAATTTAATCAAGTTGTATCCTCATAGGACATTAATATAAAAGTTTAAGTGCAGAATATAGCATTGTTTTGTATTCCCTGGGTTTTACCTTGATCCCTACTTCAAAACAACTTTATTCTGAACTGATTTTGTATTTCCAAAATACAATCCAAATTGATAGAATTAATGGAACCTGATGTTTTAGAGAAGCCAGTATAGTGTCCCAAAAACATTAATGGGATTTATGCCAAAGCTGAACACACTCACAATCTAACCTTGAAAGTCTATATCCTTGCAACTTCAAGGTCATCCATTGAGGGATTTTTTTTGAGCCATCTTGTTTTAGTTAGAAGTGGTAGCAAGTACTTGAAATAATAGATTATAAATAATAACTAGATTAAGTGCTTTCTTCAGCTTTCATTATTTACATTTCTGCTACAGTAAATTTACAAGCCACAACACTGACTGACAAACTCCTTAATACACACCATGCTGGTGATTTTTCTTGAAAGGCATCCCTATAAAGATGTGGCCTTAAAGTCCTATTATAATGGAACAACAACTGAGGATGCTGGGTTTGTCTAGTTTGGAGAGGAGGAGGCTAAGGTGTGATCTCACTGCTTTCTGGTTCTTGAGGAGGAGAAGTGGAGAGGGAGGTGCTGATCTCTTCTCCCTGGGATCCAGTGCCAGGATGCATGGGAATGGCTCATCCCTCAGGGAGGTTTGGACCTTTCTTTGCTGACAGGGTGCTCAAACCCTGGAACGGACTTCCTAGAGAGGTGGTTGATGCCCCAAGCCTGTTAGTGTTAAAGAGGCATTTGGACAATGCATGGCCTGCATGGATGAGCTCTTGGAGAAACCCAAACTCAAAAAGGAAGCCTAGAGAGGGTGGAAGCAAGGACAGGTAGCCTGGGAGGAATATAGAGAAATTGTCCAAGCAGCCAGGGATCAGGTTGGGAAAGCTAAAGCCTCAGTAGAATTAAATCTGGCCAGGGACGTAAAGGGCAACAAAAAAGGCTTCTATAGGTATGTTGGTGATAAAAGGAAGACTAGGGAAAACGTGGCCCTCTCCGGAAGGAAACGGGAGACCTGGTCATCCGGGATATGGACTCAACTTTTTTGCCTCAGTTGTGACTGGCAAGAGCTCTAGCCACCAGCGCCCAAGTCACAGACGGTAAAGGCAGGGACCAGGAGAATGAGGAACTGCCCGCTGTTGGATAAGACCAGGTTCGAGACCATCTAAGGAACCTGAAGGTGCACAAGCCCATGGGACCTGATGAGATTCATCTGCCAGTCCTGAGGGAACTGGCGGATGAAGTTGCTAAGCCTCTATCCATCATATTCAAGAAGTCATGCCAGTCTGGTAAACTTCCCACTGACTGGAAATGGGGAAACATAATCCCCATTTTTAAAAAGGGAACAAAGGAAGGCCCAGGGAACTACAGGCCAGTCAGTCTGACCTCTGTGCCCGGCAAGATCATGGAGCAGATCCTCCTGGAAACTATGGTAAGGCACATGGAAAATAACGAGGTGATCAGTGACAAGTTCACTAAAGGCAAATTGTCTGACAAATTTGGTAGCCCTTTATCATAGCATTACAGCAGTAGCCGATAAGGGAAGAGCAACTGACATCATCTACCTGGACTTGTGCAAAGCATTTGACACTACCCCGCATGACATCCTTGTCTCTAAGTTGGAGAGACATGGATTTGACGGCTGGACCACTTGGTAGGTAAGGAATTGGCTGGACGGCCACATGCAGAGTTATGATCAGTGGCTTGATGTCTTTTGGCTTTTTGCTGAAACATCACAAAATCCTAGGAGGAAGACAAAGAAATTCTAGGAAAGTTAGCAGCACATAAAAGTTGTTTGGTTGGGGTTTTTTTAATGTAATTTTAAGGAAAAACTTCTGGATGACTTGTTGCTAGAAAGAAGCTTGGATCCTCACTGTTGTTAGATAGTAATGAGTTGGATTCAGTTATTATTCTGTTCCTTGTGCAATGGTTTACTTTCAAGGTCCAATTAATTAATTTCTTAATGAAAGCATAATTTAAGCTCTAACATCTTGAGACTTAATGAGTTGAGATCTTACTATGTCAAGTCCTGTTTAATAATGCCACTGCACCTTGACCTGTTGTAGTTCTGTTTGAATTTTGTCTGAATCAAGAAAGATGTCATGCCATGTAATCATACAATATTTAGTCCTTAGTGAGATGATGAGCTTTTCTGCTCTGAGTCTCATTAATAAAAATAGCACTATCTTGTGTAACTTTGATTTCTGTTATGGAAATTTCACTTTTTTTTTTCCTCTGTCAAATGCCACGTCCTGTTCTTAGTTGACTGGTCTCATCAAAAGAGGTAACTTGTCTTCCCTGAATGTCACCACAATCAAAACATAGATACTGCATGTGGAGAGAAAGCAGTAAGGAAGTTTACTGCCTATCAAAAGCCTGAGGGGATTGGGTGCAAATATGAAAGTTCATTGGGTTACGTCTCTCTTCCTATCTCTGATTGTCATGTATTTATACAAATTCAGGTTAATAATATAACAAGTCCTGAAAAATGGCTAATAATCTGAAAGCTGTCCTTGAGAATCTTCTTCTTTTCATGCTTACAAACAATTTTTTATAGTTTCTATGGATTAACTGCTTGGGATCAAATGCATTCACTTTTGCTTAGAGGACGTTTGCCCATGCAGCATTGGCCTTGCCTGTGGTCATGGCTTGTGACAATATTCTAGCTTCCTTTCAGCGCTATTTGTGTTGGACGCTGTTTCATTGTATGTAGACTGTGGTCTCCTTTTAAACCAAATATTTTCATACTGCCGGGGACAGTGAATCAAAATACACAAGTCCAGTCATCTGCCTGGACTTGTGCAAAGCATTTGACACTATCCCGCACGACATCCTTGTCTCTAAATTGGAGAGACATGGATTTGACAGATGGACCACTCAGAGTGGGTAAGGAATGGATGGCCGCGCTCAGAGTTGTGGTCAACGGCTCAATGTCTGAGTGGTGTTCCTCAGGGGTCAGTACTGGTACCAGTGCTGTTTAACATCTTTGTTGGTGACATGGACAGTGGGATTGAGCACACCCTCGACCAGTTTGCTGGTGACACCAAGCTTGCTTGGCAGCGTAAGGACTATGAAAAGGCAATAATCATAACTTTTTACATATTAATTCAAATGCAGGTCAAAATCTTGGAGTGCAGTAAGCTATGAAGTGTAAACACTTCATATACACTTCATGATAGGTATGAAATGTGGTTGTAGTAGAGACTGAGTTATTCTAAAGAATACAGATGCTCAATACCCTCTTAATACATAGAAAACAAACCAAGTTAACACTTGTACATTACTTCAATAAAGCAGGAAGCTGGAATCTAAAAGTTTTTGCTGCATGGCATGAGTCAGTAGCATCTTCTAGGTAAAATGAATGCTAATATTGTCAATGTTCTGATGGACACACTGAGCTGAATCTCCTCCTACAAAACCTAGAGACAAAATCTCTAACACCTACTAGGCTATATTAAAAGATGTGCTCAATCTTCCTTCCATTTTAGACCTTCAGATAAAATGGCTTGGGGTTGGGGGGGAGGGTATTGTTTCTTTAGGGAGTGAGGAGAGGTGTGAGTAGAAAAAACATTGTGACTGGATATCTGTTGTTCATATAAAGGTATTTGGTGAACAAAGCCTGCCTTTATGTACTTTCCAAACCAACAGTTTTTTGCTTTAGATGAGTATAAAGTTAAAAGAGAAGCAGGACTGAATGATGAACTCAGTCCACCTTTAATATTGGCGTTCATCAACCTGAGGCTGTGGCGTCATGAGATGACCTGATCCAACAGCTCACAGACCCTGAAAAGGAGGGACCTGACAATACTTTTCCCCAATTTTTGACTCTCCATGCTTCCAATAAGAAGTTGCACATACCTTTTACCTTGCACAAACTCTTCTGTTCTCTGGATTCCTCTGTGAGTTCATGCAACATGTCAACTTGCCAGAAAGCAAGTCTACCAGGAAAAAGATGACAGTCCTCTGCTAGGTTAATGAATGGAACCTACTCACAGAATTGTCGGATGAGCACCAGAGAGAAGGCAAGGGAACGTGCAGGACTATGTGACCAGAAGACATGGATGAGGGAGGGAGGACCTGAGGTACGAGAAGGGAACAGAGAAGGAAGATACAGGAACAAAAGTTCTCCCTTGCCATGGCAGCAAGCCGTTCATTTCACTCGTCTTTTCTCAAAAATAACCTGATTGTTATGAACTAGGCAAAAATAGCAATTTTATTTTTGTATTACTATTGCAAAAAGCTATAAAAAGTAGAATGAAAATTAGCAAACTTCCTTTTAATTACAGAAAGACATCTCAGGGTAAAGCCTGACAACCAGCTTTTGAAGCAGCATGGGAAACCTAAGTGCTTGCTATTTCTCCACTCACTTGTTCAAGTTCTCACACCATTCTCTTATGTTCTGTCTCTTCATTACGTCAGGTGTTACACCGCTACAGTAAACCAAACTGGAAAGCTGATCCAGTTGAAAGATACCTGGGGTACTTTTTGGTGTTCTAATATCTTCTTTTTTTTTTTTTTTTTTTAGATTTATTTCATCACTCAGCCATACAAATGTCTGTTTTGGTGCTTGTGGCAGGGACAGGAAGCAGCAAATACATTTATTTCAACAACACTACTGCTCAACATCAATTCATGGACTTAATTGCTATCTCACCTGAGTCAGAAAAACCTTAAAAGTAATAATTGCTGAATATACTGATGCCGTTTTTCAATAAAAGTACTTAAGTAACTTAGATAACTCCAAAACACAAGCAGCTACTTAAGACCCCCATAAGAACTTGGGATCCCTATGATGCTGCTGCGAGTTCTGCAATTTGCAATGTTTGAGGTTTCTTGCAAAATCACAGTCGCTATTAAAGAGAAGTTCTTCCAAGTGTTGTCAATTCAATATGCAGAGACAATATGTTCCTGTGCACACTTACCTACTAGTGCAATATAATCTTTGTGAAAGACAAACTGTAAAGTTTGAAATACTTACCTAGGCTCTACATCTACATCGAACTACGGCCAAAGGTTTGCTTGCTGTGGCTGCTCATTTTAAAATAGACTAAATCCATACATGCTTTCTAAAGCGTACTTTGAATAGCTACAGGAAAATAAGCTTTAGCTGCTCATGACCAAGTGCAGAAGTAAAGTTACCACCTCAGCATGAAAACTACCATTTCTTGCATGTCTCTTAGGACATGTCTCAGGAATCAGCACCTTAGTTACAACTTCAGTGATATGTTGGAACTGCAATTAGGCACTGAGACTGCCTCAATTCATAAATGCTGATTTTCAGTTTTATTGGAAAATAAACTTCTCCCTTCCACAGAAAACAAAGTTGAACAAAGCATACGTGTAACTATTGTAATGTTGCTCCAGACAGCTGACACTTCCTCAACCTTGTCTTCTGTACATTTTCAAAACTCAGTGGGTATTGGTTACATCTTTCTTAAGCTAGTTGTTAAAAAACCAACCAAACAAGCATACAAAGTCCTTACCTCCAAACTAACCAATGCGTTGTGAAAGAGATCTAGGAATTTCAGGTCACTAAAAATTTTCAGAGATTTTCATAAATAAGTAATTTTCTCCTGATGTTTTCCAGAAAGGAACAAGGATTGAACATCACCTACAGCAGAGCAAAAGGGTAGGCAGGGTGGGGGCATGGGTGGGAACACACATAACCTCAGCATATTTATAAGAAAGGCAGATAGTATCTTCTTTTGATACTTAATACGGTTTTTCGGGTTTGCCCTTTTTTTATTTTTTTATACTTCAGATTTTATTTTAATGGAAACAAATTTTTACTGTGAATGAAGCACATAGGAAGGAAGTGCAGCAAAAATAAAGCCAAGGGGAGAAAAAGGTTAACTTCAAATACAGAAGAGAGTTTTTATAAGAGAAGCCTAAAATATTTAGGTTAGAGTAAAGCCTGATAAAGATATTGACTGCTGGTTTAGTGACCTGCTGTAGTTGTCTTGCTTCAGATTTTCAAAGTGTGACAGTTCACAAGTTGTCACAGTTTCAGATATTTGAATGATCTAGGTGCACTCTGCTTTACCCTTGCTCTGTAATGAGACAAAAAGCACCTGACACTTCCAGGTTCATTTCCTGAGTGAATGATGTGTGTTCTTCTGCCCTTGCTGCCCATTCCCTGACTCAAGAGAGGTTTCTGCAAGTCATGACTATTGCTGTGATACAGAGAGAGCATTTTGCATTGTGCCTCTCTTGTTGCTTTGCTCTCCTGGAATGATGAGAAGACTGATGATGGCACTGCCTTTTGATTTTGGGGTATATGAAGCCATTCAGTCCAACTCCTTATGTCTGACTTAGCCAAGATGCTAGAAGTTACATTTATACAGTAATTGTGAAGGTCATCTGGATGTGTTCTTTGGCAGTCCTAATCTTTCCTTCAAGGGAATCCACTTCTGGTAAATAGCTATGCATTCAAAGGTCCCTGTTTTCCAGAAGTGACCACTGCCTTTGCTGAAGATCTCTGTTGTATCTTCTTCATAGGATCATTTTTCTGAGGATATCTTCTGGAAAGGGTATCTTCTTTCCTAACAATTTGCCAATTTACACCTGCTTGCATCAACATGTCTAATTTCAGTATCCCAGTTCTACCCATTAATTGGGTAGAATTCTCTGATGCAAGGTGATAGCTCAAGTTTTGTTTTCTTAATTGGTTCTTTTACAAGCACCTTTTACAGCTACCTTTCTTTAGACCTATTAGGTAGTGCAGTGCAAATAACCTGACAGAATTGTAGGATAAATTATATTTACTTCCCCCCCACCCCACTTCTCCCTTCAGCTAGATTTGTCAAATTTTTACATGTCTGGGTTGGTCATACACTGTTTAGTTTTATCCAAGAAACTGTGTTCTCTTTTTTGTTTGTAAGCTTTTTGCATTGTATTTCTAATTTTTTTAATAATTTTTTTGACTGATGTATAGCAAGAAACAGATCTTCACAGAGTATTTTAAATACTCCATTAATTGCAAGGTTTTAGCAGCCTGGTTAGCCTACCTAGGGACCTAGCTTTAGTTCAGGATTTTTATTTTTTTTTGGCTGTGAATTGTGGAGCAGATGGCCAGTGAAAATGCTGAGCTGTGTAGCACAAAGAAAGCAGAAAGTGAAAATCGTAAACTGCAAAAGGAAAAAAATAAATTACCAGCCCTGTAGCATAATCTGCTTCTTGGTTAAACGGATTAGCTTTGGGTTTTGTGCTGGTAACATTACAGAAGACATTCTTGGAAAAAAGGATGCATGTGTTAGGTGAGTGATGTATTTTGGAGAGACCAGTACAAACCATATTTGCTTCAATGAATTTGTCTGTGGTACCTTTTTTCTGTCAAAATGTACAGTACAATACCACTAACCATTGCTATTAGTGTACATTATGTTTATAGGCTACATCAAGAAGACTTGGTGTGTTATCACAAGTAGCAAGAAAACAATAAATGTCAGTTCTACTAAACAAACAGGAGTGAATGCTTTGGGAAATACCACAGTAATAATCATAAAGTTGCTGCTGTAAAGTGGTAAATTAGAAAAATATATTTGTATGAAAATCAAAGAGTTTCAGCTGTAGTGAGTTTTTAGTATGGCAGATTGCTCTTGGAAAAAAAGTAAAAAATTCTGGACAAGTTCAGCAAGATCCATCTATTATTTCTCTTAACTTAAAAAAAAGAAAAGAAAAAAAGAAAAAATAAGTTTTAGAAGAAACACTTCCCATTTCCCTTTGTTTGTTTGTTTGTTAGGATAAAGTAGAAACAGCTAAAGTTGCAAGTCTGGTCTGAATGTCATTAGGAAATATGCCTTTGTTAGGGTTTGGGATAAAAAGTCTTGACTTATGGTCTGCTCTCAATGTTATCATGACACCTTTGTATAATTAATTTGAATGATTTAAATGATTAATTCTGATCATTCAGGAGTGTTACTTATTACTTGGAGTGTTACTTGGATGTGGGAGCAGTAGTTGCAAATCAGAAATTGCCTGATTAAACTTAATGTGTCAGTAAGTCAGAAACTGTCACACGTAAGCCACTCAGGCATTCTGTTGCCAGCACAATCCTTCATTCTGTCTTCTGAATGAATGAGACTGCCTTGGGAAGGGAATAAGTATAGGGAGTACACAAAATCATGTTTGTTTTGATTTATAAGAGATGACACTGTTGAGTTTTACATGACTGCTCAGTTGACTGAGACCTTTTTTAATGTACAGTATTTTGTCTTCTTTCTAGGTCTCTATTAACTGTCTGGAGTTAAGAGTGTTAATAGCTGAGAGATCACCCTTGGCATACTTAATTGCAGACAAATTGTTTGAACTTGTAACACTTGGAAAATGAAAGTTAATATATTTGTTTTGTTGTTCCCATGGAAATGAGATATTTATAATGAGCTTCTAAAAACAAGTTACAAATATACACAAAGAAGCTGAATCTTTGTAGCAATTGCTTAATAGAAACTAACTTTTGTTTGGGCATTTTTAGTTGTTTTTTTTAGTTAAACTTCATGATCTCTGAAAAGCTGGTGTCAGGAAGGGGGGGCTTCCTGAATGTGAACAGGGCATTAAAAATTGTAGAAATAAACTGAGGTTATGACTGCCTTGTGTGCCATGCAATGATCATAGTATTATCATTTTTCATAGAATGGTTTGGTTTGGAAGGGACCTTTAAGAGTCATCTAGTCAAGCCCCACCCCTGCAATGAGCAGGGACATCTTCAACTAGATCCAGTTCCTCAGAGCCCCATACCACCTGACCTTGAATGTTTCCAGGGATGGGGCATCTACCACCTCTCTGGGCAACCTGTGCCAGTGTTTCACCACCCTCATCATAAAAGATTTCTTCTTTATATCTAGTCTGAATCTTCCCTCTTTTAGTTTAAAACCATTACTCCTTGTCCTATTGCTACAGGCCCTATTAAAAAGTCTGTCCCCATCTTTCTTATAAGACTCCTTTAAGAACTGGAAGGCCACTATCATGTCTCCCTGGAGCCTTCTCTTCTCCAGGCTGAATAACCCCAAGCCTTTCCTCACAGGAGAGGTGCTCCATCCCTCTGATCATTTTTACTTCCTTCCTCTGGACCTGCTCCAACAGGTCCTCCTGTGCTGAGGGCTCCAGAGCTGGATGCAGTACTCCAGGTGGGGTCTCACCAGAATGGAGAAGAGGGGCAGAATGACCTTCCTTGACCTGCTGGCCATGCTTCTTTTGATGCACCCTAGGATGCAGTTGGCTTTCTGGGCTGCGAGCGCACATTGCTGGCTCATGTCCAATTTTTCATCCGCTAGTACCCCCAAGTCCTTTTTCGCAGGACATTTTTGTGGACCTGGAGCAGACTGGTCCTGTGGCTTAAGAGTGTGTAAATCAAGAGCCATGTAGGTTTGTTGAGAGACTTTGCCTCTGTCATTTCTACCTACTCAGTCTGTTTTCTCCTCTGCGTTCAACCCATGACTGTGCAGATAGAAGAGAGGGTAGGAGCATGCCGTTCTGCTGAGTAACAATGATGACAGCAACTGCTAAGAGCTCTTTGAGACCTGCCTCTAGAGACAGGAGGGGTTGTAGCATTACTACTTGATAATTTAGATTCTATGGTACGTGGCATACATGTACTGTACATAGCATACCAAAAGTGCCAGAACGCATTGTGAGTTAATCAAGTGTCATTTTCTTAGGGTTTTCCACAAGACGGCCTACCTTGCAACTGTAGAATTTTTGAGTTAATTATGGTTGTTTTGAAATGGGTTTGATAATATTGTAATAGATGCAAGGGGGAGAGAGGATGTTTTTGGAGTGTAGAAAAAGATAATGAATTTCAAAATTAATGCTGCTTTATTTAGGAAACTTTTACTTGGGACACAGTTCCAAAAATTCCTTTACTCCCAATCCTATTTTTAGTGTCAGTCCAATTAGTGTTTTTTGCTGGTAAAGAATATCTGCAATGATGCACATTCCTTTTTCTTTTGGGTCCAGTAGCAGTACTACATTACTCACATATGTATCCAATTTGTGGTTACACCTTGAGTTGGAGGGGAAAAAAACCCCTCATTTTGTTTCCTCATGTTAGTGTGACAGGGAAAAGACCAAATGTGAAAGGTAGGAATGGCTATATCTTGGACCAGAGGGAGATGTTCTTTGTTCCTTTTGGCACCCTTATTTATGTCTTTTGTCTTTTAATACAGGAAAAAAAAGTCTTGCTCTTCTATTTGATAAGTGTGAAACCAACATTTTATTAAATGTGTTAATAAAACTAAAAGAAGTCAACATTAACTTCAACAGTTTTTGCTGAAAGTGGTCTTTCCCGTTCCCATTGTGATGATCCTTACTGATAATCCAAGCTAAACTTTAGCAGTCCTCATTGGAGACTTCCAGGTAACGTGCTACAGAAAATTGCATTGAAAATTAGTCCATGGGGCCTGATGGGATGCACCCGCGAGTGTTGAGGGAGCTAGCGGAAGTCATTTCTGGGCCGCTCTCCATCATATTTGAAAGGTCCTGGAGAACAGGTGAGGTGCCTGAGGACTGGAGGAAAGCCAATGTCACTCTAGTCTTCAAAAAGGGCAAAAAGGATGACCCAGGAAACTACAGGCCAGTCAGCCTCACCTCCATCCCTGGAAAGATGATGGAACAGCTTGTTCTGGCCATCATCTCCAAGCATCTGGAGGAAAAGAAGGTTCTCAGAAGTAGTCAACATGGATTCACCAAGGGGAAGTCATGTCTGACTAATCTGATAGCCTTCTATGATGGCATGACTGGATGGGTGGACGAGGGGAGGGCAGTGGATGTTGTCTACCTTGACTTCAGCAAGGCTTTCGACACTGTCTCCCACATCATCCTCACAGACAAGCTTAGGAAGTGTGGGTTAGATGAATGGACAGTGGGGTGGATTGAACAGTGGTTGACAGATAGAGCTCAGAGGGTTGTGGTTAGTGGTGCAGAGTCCAGTTGGAGGCCAGTAACAAGTGGTGTCCCTCAGGGGTCAGTACTGGGTCCAGTCCTGTTCAATATATTCATCAATGACCTGGATGAAGGGATAGAGTGTTCCATCAGCAAGTTTGCTGATGACACAAAACTGGGAGGGGTGGCTGACACGCCGGAAGGCTGTGCCACCATACAGCATGACCTGGACAGGCTGGAGAGTTGGGCAGAGAAAAACCTGATGAGGTTCAACAAAGGCAAGTGTAGGGTACTGCATCTGGGGAGGAATAACCCCATGCATCAGTACAGGTTGGGGACTGACCTCCTGGAGAGCAGCTCTGTGGAAAGGGAGTCCTGGGAGTCCTGGTGGACAACAGGATGACCATGAGCCAGCAATGTGCCCTGGTGGCCAAGAAGGCCAATGGCATCCTGGGGTGTATCAAGAAGAGTGTGTCCAGGAGGTCGAGGGAGGTCATCCTCCCCCTCTACTCTGCCCTGGTGAGGCCGCATCTGGAGTACTGCGTCCAGTTCTGGGCTCCCCGGTTCAAGAAGGACAGGGAACTGCTGGAGAGGGTCCAGCAAAGGGCTACAAAGATGATTGGAGGATTGGAACATCTTTCTTATGAGGAAAGGCTGAGGGGCTCAGGTCTTTTTAGTCTAGAAAAAAGAAGACTGAGGGGGGATCTTGTCAATACTTATAAATACTTAAGAGGAGGGTGCCAGGTAGATGAGAAGAGTCTTTTTTCAGTTGTGCCCAGTGATAGAACAAGAGGTAACGGGCACAAACTGGAGCATAGGAAGTTGCATCTTAACATGAGGAGGAACTTCTTTGAGGGTGGCAGAGCACTGGAACAGGCTGCCCAGAGAGGTTGTGGAGTCTCCCACACTGGAGACATTCAAAACCTGCCTGGACGCCGTCCTGTGCAATGTGCTGTAGGTGTCCCTGCTGTGGCAGGGGGGTTGGACTTAGATGATCTCCAGAGGTCCCTTCCAACGCTGGTGATTCTGTGATTCTGTGGAAGGTCTGCATGTTAGACTTGGCTGTGAGTCTGTAGTGAACACAGGCCTTAGTGTGGTGTTATGCTGGAGGTTTGCAGTGATTGCCAATGCCATATTTTTCTAAATGAGAGACAAAACAAAATGAAGTCCTGACCTTTTCAGCTGGTTAAAAGTTCTTGGACATATTTCATCAGAAGGCGGTTCTTAAATCCTATTAATGAGAATCCTGGACAAATTCCAAGTAGTTTTGCAAATTGCAGTTTGTTCAATGTGTCATTCTGACTAATGAAGTACTGGATTATATTCTTCATTTCTGCTGTCATGATGTTCTTTTACTATCTAATTCCATGAGGGAGTCCAGCATATGCTTCACCTAAAGCAGACGAGTAGTTGCAAACAGCAAAGTTTGATCAAAAAACAGATAAGTTTATTTCCGGCTAAAATAGGGAGTGTGAAGGGGATAGGGATTTGCTACATGTTGGGCTGTGTTGGAAATACAGGATATTAGCAATGAACTGTATGTAAAGGGTTGCATTAAAGTTGAATTTTGTTGTGAATAACCAATTTCTCCTTGTTTTATAAGCCTGGGATAAAATTTCAGTTTGTGTTTAATTTAAGTAGGAGTCATAGTCGTAACTGCTGCTGTCTAAAACTGAGAAATCTCACTTCTCCCTTTCATCAGTGGAGGGCACCCTCCAACTGAGGGGGATTTGACCTCTGAAGGTGTCTGAGAGAAGATGAAAGGCAAATCAATGATAGGTAAATAGATAGATGAATGCTCTTTGCAGTGGCTCTTTGTGACACTTTAATTAAAATTAGATTTCTGTGCACAGTTTTCTAGCCTGAGATTTCTGTTGCCAGTGCACACTTTCTCTATCCTTGCATCTATCATTTGTTCCTGTATAAACAGCTGTCACTGTTGAAAGGACTGCTCTGGGTTGTGTGGTGGGTTTTGTTTTGTTTTGTTTTCTTTTCTGATTTAGTTGAAATGCTCTCTAAGTTAGCATTAAAAGAAATCGCTTAAGCAGAAACAAAACTCATGTAGTAGCATGTTTCCCAGCAATGTGGACTCTCAAATATTTCTTTGAGGGTTTCATAATTCTGTAAGCAACTGAAAACATCTTCTATTAAAGATGGTACTATTTAAGGTTACATCAGTGTATTGTAACATCTTTGTGAAAAATTTTCTATTTGATCTGTTAACTTTTAGCTTAAAACATATGGCTAAATTATAGAGCATAAATTCTTGTTCTAAAGGTCAAGGAATCTGTATTTTAATAATACAGGAAAAGGTGTGGGTTTTGTGTGATATAATTCATAGCAAAGAAACATTTTATTTGTTTTTTAATGGTGAGTAATCTCACTAATGCTGTGGCCTTATACCTCAATTTTAAAATGAGGAACACTAAAAATAGTTTCATATTAGGGAAAAGAAAGGAACAGCCTATACTCCACTATATTATCTCCTGCCTAAACTGAGTATCTTAAAATGCTGGAGAACAGACTTGCATTAATCCCCTTTTGCTTAAACACAGCTCTGTAGTGAATGCTGAGTTTCTTTGTAAGAGTTTTATCAATTGAACCCTTTGGCCTGATAGGTGTAAAAGATCTGCAGGAGTGACTGTTTAAATAGATGTTTGTAAAGCGTGAATTTCCCACTCTACTTGTGAGATTTTGCACTGTACACTGCTATAGCAAAATCCTCTGCACTAAAAGTAAGCCTAAGCAAGTAATTTACTAGTGTGGAAATATGGGCTTCCTATTAGTGAAAACAACAGCAAGTCTTCAGCTGTGAATTTCTGGGCAGTTTATGAGTTTATCAGACTACTGTATGGTGTTTTCCATGAACCTGTGAATGTTTTATGAAGGTGATGGTCTAACAAGGAAACCAGGTTTTGAATTTAAATTCATCACTTTAAAATTTGTCAGTCTTTAGTAGAGGAGGAATTTTAAGTTTTTAAATGCTTTTCAGTAATTTGCTTTACACAAAGTATCACTCTTAATTTACTTGTGAATACATGAATAGTGACCTATGAACAATATGTTGTAACCAGTTAGTCAAAGAGGAATAGAAAGTATTAAATAACAAAACTCGCCTAAGATGCTTCAGTTCTTGCCTTTTTATTCATGCAGGCTTTACAAGTGATCAACCAAATGAGACTATATTTGATTTGATGAGCTGCAGGCATTCTGACACCAGGCCAGGTCCCTTTATTTCCTCTTTATTTCTGAACATTCATCAAGGGAAATTTCTAAAGCACTGTCCTGCTGATGTACATAAAAAAGAAAGTGATATTCCTGGGATATGTTTTATTTGTCACCATAGATGGGCTGTACCGGTCTTCCTGTTTTGTTGCAGTTTTCTGTTGTTCATTGTGGTAATCTGAAACCATTCTGCTATTCTGGGAATCCTTGTTGTACTCCCTTGTAATTTCTTTCAATTTCTGTGATTTTCAACAGGGGAAAGTCTTCCAGAACTATCACTTTTGAGCAGTTTAAGGAAGCTCTTCAAGAACTCTCCAAGAAGCGATTTAAAGACAAGAGTGATGAGGAAGCAGTTCAAGAAATATATAAGCTAATTGAAGGAAAAGCCCCAATTATATCTGGAGTAACGGTATGTTACTGATCTAATGGATAGCTTGTTCTAGCTGTCCTTTGTTCTACTGCAGTGTTGTTATATTCACCTGCTTCCCTTTACAATCCACAAATCCAAGCAGTGTGCCTCTGTGGGCCTGGAGGCAACAACTGTGCTGAGCTGAGTGGGAGCAAAGATTATGCAACAACTGAGTATCGGACCACTGTCTATTTTTATGTGGCACTGTCATTGCTTCTGCTAGGAACTGTAGTACCACCTAGCAGCAGTTTGGCTGTCCTTTTAAATGCTCAAGTTAGGCAAGCTTTTACCCTGTAGATTCAGAGATACTGGAGTGTTTACCATAAACTTGAATAGCCGTGTCAATTTAGTTCTGCTTAAAATTTGTGATCCTCCTGACTTTTTGCTGTAAAGCTGTGAATGAAAATCTAATTGTAAATAATCTTTCCAGAAATCAGTTCTGCACAAATGAACAGTGGAAATGTCAAGTGGAGAGATCTCTTTTGAGTTGTACAATTTTTCAGATTTTTACAAAATTTTATTTTATTACTGTTGTACTCTTATTTGAAACAAGTGGTAGTGTTGATACAAACTTAAATAATGAACTTTTCTTTTTGTCCTTCACTCACTTTAGTAAGTTTGAATAACTTGTTAGTCTATCCAGGGATTCTCCCTTTGAATTATGCACGTTCTTCTAGACCTCACTCCTGATTCCATTTTCGGTATTTCAGCAGTCAGATATTGAAATGATCAGTGGCTGCTAATAAAGGAACAATCTCTTTCTGCATGGATGACAGGGTGATGAGAGAGCTTTGCAGATGCAGGGCAGTATCCTGGAGGTGCTGCAGAGCTATACGAGTGTGCCAGCAGCAGGGGGACAGGAATGGAGGGGGAATATAAGCCAGCAGTGTGAGGCTTGCCTGTACTCCTATTGTATGTGCAGTCCTGGGGAGAGTTGGAGAAGTGGTGAAGAAATAACGGGAGAGTGTGGATATCACAATATTCTCCTGCTTGCTGGCAAAGTGAGGAGCAGGAGGCAGAGCTCAAAGGGAGGGAAGAAGATTGCAGGCTGGGAGTGTGTGTGTGGGGAACCCCCAAATTTTGTGTTTGTTTAATTAGTGTTTTGTGTTTGTTTAATTGTTTAATTTGTTCTAATTTAGTTAATTAGAACTAATTTGGTTCCCGGGTGGTAAAAATGACCCAAACACTGGGATATTAAAAGCATTAAAATAAATAAATACATCGCCGCTCCCCCCGCAACAACCTGGGAATGAAGATATGAAATCTATATACAACCATTCTCTTGCTTTGTTTACTTTGGGAAGTCTATGTCCTGAAAATTTCAAGTTGGACTGCTTTCTATATGGTTAGAGTTGTATGAAGCTTTTCTTAAACTGTTCTAGGATAACTTAGTCATGCCGTGTAGTGTGTGTCCTGTTTTGTATAGCTTTGCTGTAGGTGATGTAGATTTGGTTCAGGTTTCAGCTAGAAGACTCTGTGTTTGGAGAAGCCGGGGCAGGGCAAATATGTCTGTACTGAATGGCAGTCTGGGGAAACCACTGCTTCAACAGGTTGGTTGGGAATTCACATCAGACAATGAGGATTTTAGTATATGTTGTGATAGATATTTTTTTTTCTTTTTCTGTTTATCTTTTCTTCTCCTTCAAAATATTGTAGAATTACAAAAATCCCTGCTTGTGGTTGAGAAGGCTCAGGAGCCAGACATTGAAACTGAGTGACATTTTGGGCTGCTTTCTAAACTGCAATGGAAGGTTGTTCACACAGGAAGAAAAACAACAGGCAAGTGATAGGGGTTAATTAAGCCATAGCTTTATTAGCTCACTTGGCAGTGATCTGGCAATAGAATATACAGTGCAGGTCATATATCTTTGACAGTTTACAGTCAGACATGTAAACGAAGTCTAGGGCCTTTTAGTTGCCCTTACTCCTGCACAAAGGCTAGAAGAGCAAGACTAAGGTTCTCTCTTTTCCTGTACCAAAAGCTGTGTGCTCTGACTATGTCGAATGCATTTATACACCTCCCGTGGAACAGGTACTTGCTTTGGCCATTGGTGGCTCTTAAAATGAAACCAGTTCAATATCAGTGTATATTCAAGAGGGTCCCTGGCCTCCCCCCTGTAGAATAATTGCAATTGGAAGGGACCTGGGATGATCTCATTCAACCTTCTGCTCACAGGAGGGTTAACTTCAAAACTAGATCAGGTTGCTTAGGGCCCAGTCCAGTCAAATTTGCTGTGAGTGTGGTGTGCAGGCAGGGCAGTACAGCAGCAACAGCACTTTAACAGCTAGGTGATGGGTGCTCAGGGTGATGGTGATGCGGGCAGGATTGTATTCTCACAAAAAGGGACCTGTTAGGGAAAGAGCAAGGAAGCCAGAGTGCAACCCACAGGGCACAGCAAGGGAGACATAGCAGTTGCAGGAGGAGTGCAAAGAGGCTCAGAAATTCCACTCAAGACTATGCAGGTCTGCCTGAAGACTGTACAACCCTGGTCTCGACAGGCTGCAGGCCATAATATCCAGCACATGGACATCCATTAAGATGTAGTAGTAGTCCACAGGACTACCATTAGCACATCGGAGACCTTGGCTCCAGAGGGAGGAGCCCTCTATGCAGGTCCTGTGCTGCAGAGTACTTCTTCCTCTCCGTGGAGGTCAGGGCAGTGGTGGCCTATCCTGTGGGACATGTACTGTGGTCAAGGCCCTGAGGTTCCAGATTAAGGGGAAAGATGAAGGGGAGACTGAGATAGTATTTGTGGAAAATGCAAGCTAGACAAGGTGAGGAAGGAGCGACAGCTAGAGACATGTGGATGAAAGCTATCAATATGGAGAAGGCTGGAAGTTTGTGAACCTCTGGCAACAAGAAGGAGTCACAGATCTCCAATTTCAGAATATAGATAGTACCCTGCTTGCTGGTGAGGATCAACAAGACCCATCAGAGTCAGCTGAGCCTGAACTTCGTTTCCACACAAAAGGAAAAAAAACAGTGTCACTCAGCACTACCTGATGTTATGGGGACAGGTAGGTTCTTAAAAGATCCTTGGTAGAATGAGAACTGGCCACAGGTTTGTAGTTATAATTAGAGCTTTATTATTATAGAAAGATTTTAGTAGTCAGCATAGCTTATTGTTACACAGAATTTCTGTCAGTTAGGATAGCTTTCCTATTACCTAAAATTGCAGTTACCTATACTTTTCAGTCACCTGGACCCTCTGCAGATCAGGTCAAATTCTTAATCATCAGCGCACAATAGAATAATCATAATCTGGTCTCTGACTTTAAAAAGTACGAGTCACTCACTGAATCCTCAGAAGAATAATAACAATGGAAGGAGGTGTCACAGAAGGTGTCTCACGGTACTCTAGCCCACAGTGAGGGTGCTACCCCTTTCCTCTTCTGTCACGGCATGAGTGTCCCCTGCATCACACCAGGAAGGACAAAAGCCTTAGCAGTCTGTCTGCTATTGGATCAGCTTCAAAAATCTTTTGGATAAGCTGATGTATTTATACCTCTCAGTTTGGGGGTTTGGTCTCTGCAATTTCCATAAGTTAGTGGATTCTGAAGAGACTGCCAGACAATCAGTATGCAGGAATTCTGGCTGCAGGAGACAGCAAGATGCAGGTGATAATGGCTGCGCAATGATCTTTATCTCTTTCTGTCCGTTGTGTTGCCCTTGCTTTGACCTAATGGTGCTGCTCCCAGCATGCATGAGGCCTTAGCGTGGGCTGTGCGTTGGCCAAAATCTGAGCAAGAGTTGAGTGAACGGTCACAGGAGGCATCCCTGACCACCAGGGGATCATGGCTTTTGCCATCCAGAATATCTCAGGTGCTGTTACGCTTCCCCGTTCCATAATGGGTGTCACCGTACGCTGGCAACAGTGCTGTACCAGGGGTCAGGAGCAGTGGGTACCAGTCACAGATAGTTATTGGAGATTCCTCTTGTGGACGATCGAGGCATGTATCTTCTGACCCCACCTGATGTCTTGGGAGTTTTGTTGGTTGGTAGGTGCCAGGGTCTGTGATTGTTGCAGATGCACTGCCAAGATATGTCCAGCCTTCTAACACGGACCTCTTCCTCCAGACCAGATCTGTCTAGGTGGCAAGCTTGACAAGGGAGGCTCTCACCCTTCTGTAAATGCAGCAGGACTTGGGGCCCATCTCAAATGCCTGTACACAAAAGCATAAGGCATGGAGAACAAGCAGGACAAATTAGTTGCAGAGCTATGATCTCACTGGATTACGGAGGTGTGGTGGGACAGCTCTCCTTGACTGGAGTGCTGCAATGGATGGATAGAGGCTCGTCAGGAAATACAGTGGGGAAAATAAGGAAGAGGAATTGTGATCTATGTAAAGGCATAGCTTGATTGCATCTAGCTTCGCCTTGGGGCAGGTGACAAGCAAGTAGAGAATGTGCAGGTAAGGAGCAGCACAGACCAGCACAGATGATGTTGTAGTAGGCATTTGCTACACACCTACTGATCAAGAAGAGGAGATAGATAAAACCTTCTTTAGACAGTTGGAAAAACACCTCAGAATCCCATGCCAGGTGACATTAACGAAACTAAAGTGACTGGAAACAAGCGATCCATAAGATTTCTAAAATGAATTAAAAAAACAGTCTTAAAATGGATGATTAGTCATTTGAAGAGATACTCTGGACCTGTTATTCACAATCAAAATGAAGAACTGGTTAAAGATGCAAGTGCTGAGACGGGCTTGGCTGCAACAACCAGGTGACTGTAAAGTTTAAGATCCTGAGAGGAGTGAGCAAGGTGAACAACAGAATTGCAAGCCTGGACTTCAGAAGGACAGATCTTAGCCTGTTCAGTTTCCCACAGGAAACTGCCCTGGAGGGCAGAGGTGCCCTGAGAGCTGGCTGATCTTCCAGACAGCGTCCTTGGAGCACAAGAAGGGTCCATTCCCATGTGCAGGAAGTCGAGCAAGCATGGCAACAGACCAGCATGGATGAACATGGAGCTTTTGACTGTGCTCAAACACAAAACCACAGGAGGTGGAAGTAGAGAGAGGCTATGTGGGAGGAGTATAGCCCATGCATGAAGGGACAGAGTGAGGGAAGCCAAAGTTCGGCTGGAGTTGAGACTAGCAAGGGAGGTGAAGGGTGACATGAGAGGTTTCTGTAAGTACACTGGCAGCAAAAGTGTGAGCCGACTGCTCGGTGTGGCAGGAGACGTAGTGACAAGGGACACGGAAAAAGGTAGAGATGGTAAATGCCTTTTTTGGTCTCCCTTTTCAAGTGGTAGGGCTTGCCCTCAGGGTTCCCAGGTCCCTGAGGAGGCTAGCAGAGTCTGTGGGTATGAAGTAGTACGCACAGTAAAGGAAGACAGAGTTAAGAATCACTTGAGCCAATTAGATGTACAAGAGTCCATGGGACCAGGTAGCATGCATGCAAAGGCGCTGAAGGAGCTGGGCAATGTCATTGCAAAGCTGCTTCCTCTCATCTTCAGAAGGCCCTGGCATCTGGAAAAAGGCAAACATCACACACATCCTCAAGAAGAGCAAGAAGGATGATCCAGGTAACTACAGGCCAGTCAGCGTAATCTCAGTCCCAGTGAAGATTGTGAAGTAAATTATCTTAGAAGCCCTTTCTCAACACGCAGAGGACAAGAAGGTGATTTGGAGCTGCCAGCATGGATTTGCCAAGTCATGCCTGCTTGACCTCATTGCTTTCTATGAGGAAATGACTGGCACTGTGGGCAAAGGGGTGTAGTATACCTTGATTATGGCAAGGCCTTGGCCCCAGTCGCATCGTCACCAAGTTGGTGAGTATGGGCTGGATAGCAGGCCAACAGTCTAGGAAGCAGTTCTGGAGGTCGTGATGGACAACCAGTTTAACGTGGGTCAGCAGCAGTCCTTGCAGTGAGTCCTTGGCAGCAAGCAAGGATAGCTGCATCCTGGGCTGTGTGAGTAAATGTGTAGCAAGCAGGTCCGGGGAAGTGATCCTTCCCTTCTGTTTGGGGCTTGTGAGACTGTGTCTGGAGTGCTGTGCCCAGTGTGGGGCTCCCCTGTGCAGGAGAGAGATTGATACACTGGAACAAGCCCAGTGCAGGGCCACCAGAATGGTCAGGGGCTGGTTATAGCATATGATGACTGTGGCAGGAAAAAAAAAGTTTCGTTATGTTCCTGTGTAGACAATAGAAATTAACTTCCCATTCTGAAGTCACAGTGGAAATTTCATAGGAACAAAGCGTGTGTGTATGTATGTGTTGTTTGACTCCTAAAATAAGGACATGAGCTAGAAATCATCTGTCTCGTAAAGAAGATTAATATACCATAAATGTTGCAATTAAGCTATATTTAATCTGCGTATGAGTATAATGCTACTAAAAGAATTAAGATATGGTCAGCTTAGGATGTGATGCTGGTAAATGGAAGCATGCTGCATTTGGTGCAGTTTTTCTTCTTCCTTCAACTTTTTTTTAAATAAAAAAACCCCACACAATGGGTTGACTTGGGAGACCCCGGTTTTTGTGTTCTTCCCATTATCTAAAGTTTAAGAGGACTATTTTACAACTGAATTGGAACAAATCTCATTAAAGACTGGTTGTAACATTAAGTTGAAGAAGAATTCACCAACACCCCAGCTTAAAAAAAGAAAAAGTGAGTCTGTACCAGCATCCCTGTTCTGTTTCGTCTTCACCACCAATAGGAGTATAAAACTTTGTCAGAGAAGTGTTGGCACATTGTTGTCAACTTTGTGGAAGGCCGTATTAATCAGGCTACTAGATCCCATGATTTGTAGTTGCTTGGAGTCTTGAAATGCTTGGGAGCTGGAGTCTGGAGCTAATATTACAGAGGAGGAAAAGAAAGGGTCACCTGTAAATGGTAAGTGTGCCCCTTAAGACCGGGAACTACATGGTCTTATCTTGATAGAGTGTTATGGTTTGAGAAACCCATAACAACTTATTGTCGTTTAAACAATCATTCTATCACCTGATGACCCCTCCCCACCCGGGAAGGGGAATCTGGAAAAAACAAGGAAACCCAGGGGTTGAAATATAAACAGATTTAATAGAATAAGATTAGATAATTAACATTAGTAGCACTAAAGAACGAATATGGATCCCGATATGAATACAGAATATGCAAAGATTATACTCAGCCAATTACACCGGTAGGAAGCTGTGCACCCCCAGCAGTGGACAGCAAATGCCGGACACTGTGAGCGCTGAGGCTTTGGGAGGAAGGGAAGGCCTCAGGGGTCTGGCACTGGGGCAAGAAGTTCTCAGGATGGCAGCCATCAAGGGAGAGACAGAACTTCGCAGCAAACTTTCTAATTTATATTGAATGCAATGGTCATGGTATGAAATAATCCTGTTGGCCAGCTTGGGTCAAGTGTTCAGGTCTCGCTCCTCCTCATCCCTGCACCTGGCAAGCTCAAAAACACTGAGACCTTGAAACCCACACACCATAGCTAGCTATAAAGTAAATATTTTCACAAATTCAGACACTGGAGTCTTCTAAAAGTGCAATCTTCCCAAGTATTAGAAGAGAAATTAGTCCTGTGTTACTCAAACCAGGACATGGAGTTAGATCTGGGCCAGGTAGTGGAAGTGGTGTCACGTACAAGGCACCTTCTTAATGTATTTAGGTCTCGCTCTAGCCGGACTACTAGTTGGTGAGAAGTTTTGAGTGGTATATATGAGAGTTAGGATTTGCAGTGTTAAAACACCCAAGTGGTGTTAGTGGAAAGCACTCTTTTGAAAGTTATCACCCTGATTAATTGAAATGGTGTTACTGACTACTTTCTGGCTTTGTTGAAGTGAGGTTGCTTATCTCTTTCTTTTTCTTGTGTGTGTCTGTGTGCATGCTAAACTGAAGAAATGTGAGTGAAATCCAAATTTTTCTTTGAAGCTCGATCTCTTCCTGACTTTCTGCGTTTTTTTAAATGCATGTTTTCCTATGATTTAAAAAAAAAAACAAACATCATTTTGGTATGGAGTCCTGGTGTAATCCCCCAAAAAGGAAAACCTTTCCCTTTGAGAATTTTTTTTCCCCACTTCATAGTCAGTCATTCTTTACAAAGGTTCTGGATGATGCCAGCATATAAATAATTTTGAAAACGTTGGTAAGATTGCTAATGTTGGTGCTGATTCTGAAGGCTCCCAGAGCATTTTAATTATATAAACAAATCTCTATGGCAATCTTTTCTAGGAAGAAATGCTATTAGGTAGGAAAGTCTTATGGTTTATGGAAGGGGCAAACACAGAAAGCCATTCAGTTTCTGTGAGGAATTAGGAAGGATGATCACAGTTGACAGAGTGTAGCCAGGAAGACCATGGCTAAAATGTTCACTGTTCTGCTAAGGAGTAATATTAGCCTCTTACCTACTGCCCATCACTAGCGTTTTCAGCAGTGCAAGCACTCCCAGCACACTGCTGCTTTTCTACACGGAAGTACTGTTGCTGAGTTACTGATTATTCTGAAGAGCGGCATTGTATCCCGAATAGCCAGCACCAATTTATGCAGCTTTCCCAGCAGAGTGTTAATATTGTTGATTTAATTTAGCACGTGAGTTGCAAAATGCTCTCGGTCTGCTGTTTTGTTAGGTAATGTTTGCCTCCAATACCTCCTTTGGTCCACTGGTCACTAAAAAGACACAGTACCTAAGGCAGGGTGGGAATGTTTCTGTATTATTTGGATGTATGTAATTCATGCAGAAAAAAAAACCCAGAAAACCTTACTCCGGTGTTTTGCATCAAGCCAGTAAGCTTCTGCTTAAGCTGTGGAACAGCTTTAAATCAAACCTGAACCTTTGTCAGCAACGGCAAGCAGTGGAAAATATCTTCAGGCAAGTTGTTTCAGTGGAGACAGGAGTTCATTGTAAAAACCATTGCACTTCATGGCTAGTTGGGGGTACGATATTCCTGAGGTGCAGTAGCTTTTCTTGCTGCATTTACTTCCCAGTAATTAGTTCTAGAGATCCATCTTGGGAACGGTGCCATGTTCCGTGCAAAGCCGCATGGCACACAGCTAACGAGAGCTTGCTGCGGACAGTGCTGGCTGCAGAAATGGAAGCAGTGCAGCTACAGCTGTGTGGTGCTGCACTGATCTGGTTGTCCAGCCTCTTGCATTGTGCCAGGTGAACGCTCCAGCTTTCCTGGCATGAGCTTGGTATTTTCAACTGTGTGCTTCGTAAAAAAGAATGGTAATGAGTGCTGGCAGAAAATGAAGAACACAACCTTAGCAGCACCGAATTGTCGTCTTCTTTGCCTCAGCTTTGTTCTGGAAGGAAGCGTCCTGAACGCATGGGAAATCTTTTAGTCTCACACTATTATACTATTTTCACGGTTGTGGCACAAGCTTCATAGCATGCTTCTAAGCCTTTGACAGCAAAGTTGAGGTAGAGGTCCTGTTGAGTCCATAAAATTCATGCTGATGTAACTGCATAAATGCACTTTCTCTGCTTCATGCAGGCCAAGCCAGTCCAACAGCATGGCTTTCTGTGGACATATTTTTCTTCAGCAAACTGCTATATTCTTCTGCAGTAGTGTTGATGGAATGTATGTTCTTGATTTCTGGGCTCTCATTTCCCTTTTATTGTGGTTCCTTTCTGTTTCATAAGAATTGATAGTACGTTTCTGAAACTTATTCTAATTCTCAAAACCAATGAAATGTAATGTTCTAATTGCTCTGTAAACTGCCCTTTGATTCATCTTTTATCTTGAGATAGAAGGCAAAATCGGCCTTTTATCTGCCTTCTGAGTTTGAAGAGGTATTTTTCATAAGAAATGAGGAGGGAGGCATGTGGCACTGTTGTTAAGGGTGTCATGCTTTAAAAAGACTACAGCTTTCACTTCCTGTCTTTGGTATGAGGGCTGTTTCAAAAATATAGAAGATGGAATACGGGTAATTTGTAATTTGGATGAGATGTTGGATTTTTTATTATGTTTTGTCTTTTACCCTGGGTGTGGTCAAACACTGGAACAAGTTGCGCAGTGAGGCTGTGGAACATCCATGTTTGGAGGTGTCCAGGACTTGACTGGAGAAATTTCTGTGCGAGTTCATTTAAGTCTTACTGTGAGCAGGGTTTTATGCTAGATAAGGACTCATATGCAAAGTTCCTTCCAACGTAAATTGTTCTGCGACTTTATGATTTTAAGTTTTGATAATTTTCAGAGATAGAGAATCCCTAGTCTCTCTAGGTAAGCCATTTCTGTGTTTGACCAACCACTGTGGTGAAGAATTTTTTCCCGTGTGACTAGTTCGAATTTCCCATCTTTCAAATTATGTCCCTTTTTTTCCCCTCTATGTACTTTTGAATTGGCTCAATTTTCAGAGGACAGGAAAAAGATTTGCCTCCCCTCTTTTTATTCTCTTTTAAGTCTGAATAAACACCCTTCTGTCATCTTCTCCTTGTATGCCACGTGCTCCAGACTCCTCCCTGTCTTAGCAGCATTTCTCTGTAAACACTGACACAAACCAGGAAAAGTAATGATCACTTTAAACTGGCAAATTTACTACTCTAAATAAAATTTCTTTTTATTTCCCATAGCTGCTTCTGAGACTGTGGACTGTTCTGATCTTCTCAGTGAGGTTTTGGTGTGAGAGGAGTTTCAGCTGAAAGAGGCAGGAGGCATACATACCTTTACTGACTCATCTGAGATGTTGGAAACTGACAGTAAAGGAGCAACAGCCATTCTTAAAAGATCTTTTTTAAGATTAGGGGGAGCACAATGGTCCAGAAAAATATCGGTAAAAATACAAGCTTGGTGAATGAACAGGTCGTTTGTCAGTGATCTCTTCTTTTGATAGAGGCAGACACTGAAATTATAACTCCTGGCTTGTGTTAATGGAAATAACTGAGTGAAGGGAAGAGTGGTCAATCCTGGAGACCAGAAGTCTTGATATTTTTGGAAAGTACCTTTGGTTGATTCATTTGGTGTTCCAAAATGAGTTTATACATTGATTATATTTGATTCTGTTGTGCTAATTAAAACTTTTCTCTTAAAGAGACAGTTTTTTTAAAATAAAAGTTTTAAGTTCATGTGCATCTTCTGTGATATGCAAACTGTGTGGTTAACTGTATATGCAAATAAGAGAAGGAAAATGGAGGCTTCTGTGGGTTCACAGAAAGGAAAGGAGGAGGTTGACTCCAAGTAATTTATTGCCTTTAGAAAAATGGTACTAGAGAGATTGTATAACTTACTGTAGATAGTGAACAGTTCAAGCAAACTTACTGTATGACAAGGCAGAATAATTTGTCTGTGATTCATTGTGAAAAAGAAGGGAGAGTGTTGACTTGCTAAGATGGAAATTGTTCTCATGCAGCCCTTTGTGCTGTTCACTATATTTCTTCCTGCATTTTTCCTCACTGATGAGGGATCGTCAGCTCCCCTCACCCCTGCTTTTTTTTATTTGCCTCTCAATGCCCATGTGCAGTTAGTAGTGAACAGCTGGGTTGCACAGAAGAATGAGCTCCCAGGTACCCTTTTAATTATTTTTGCCTTTTGCTCATGTGATAAATGATCAAAAATTTATAATTTATTAAACGAGTAAAGACAAGCAAACAGCGCTGGGTGTGCCGGGAGCCTCTGCTCAACCAAGACGCACACCGTACATTCTCTGTTCCTGTTTATATTCCTTTTACTAATACATATTCATAGCTACCAATACATATTCATAGAGTTGCTAATGATGGGCATGTCTTCTTTGGCGCATGCCCTCTTCACCTTTTGGGGTCTTCTCGACTCCCATGTGGTGGTCGGTGGATGAAGTCAGTAGTCTTCCTCAGCTCGCCCTTAGGATGACCCTAGGTTTTACGCATGCGCTCTAGAGACCTCAGCTCGTCTTTAGGATGGCCCTAGGCTTAATCACCATGCAGTTAACAAAACCAAAAACAAAACACGGTTTAACGTTCCTTAAGTGGCTTCTGCAGGAAGGCACATTTCCCCAAACGACCCTAGCATTGTTCCATATTGACACGAATCAGGTGAACACATTTCACACTCAAATGCCAATTTAGTCTCCGTAGTTGATTTTGTTGTTCATAAACAAAACCAGCATTTTCATAAAAAACAAGTTGGGTGTACATTCGGTTCATAAAGGCAGTTCAGCTCATAGAGTAATCTTCATGAATAAACTTGTCACCTTAGGATACTGAAGGTGATGGAACAGCTAATCCTAGAAATCATTTCCAGGCATGTGAAAGTCATCAGGTGTAGTCATGCTTGACCAACTTGATAAAATTCTATGATGAAATGACTGGCCCAGTAGATGAGGGAAGAGCAGTGGGTAGTGTCTACCTCATCTTCAGCCTTTGACATGCTTTCTCATGAGAGTCTCATAGCCCCTCAAGCTGTTGTAGGGGCTGGATGAGCAGACAGTGGTGTGGAGTTTCAATCTAGAGAAGTGGATTGAAAACTGGTTGAATGGCCTGGCCCTGAGGGTGGTAATTGGTGGTGCAAAGTCTAGTTGGAGGCCAGTAACTATCAGTGTACCTTGGAAGGGGACATATTCGGTCCAGTCCTGTTTAACATCTTTATTAGTGACCAGCACAATGGGGCAGAGTGTACTCAGCAGGTTTGCTGATGACACAAAGTTGGGAGGAATGGCTGATACGTCATCCAGAGGGACCGCAATAGGCTGGAGAAATGGGCTGACAGGAACCTTGGGAAGTTGAGCAAGGAGAAGTGCAAAGTCCCACACCTGGTGAGGAACAACCCCATGTGCCAATATATGTTGGGGGCCATCTAGCTGGAAAGCAGTTTGGCAGAAAAGGACCTGGGGATCCTAGTGGACCCGAAGTGGAACATGAGCCAGCAATGTGCCCTTGCTGCATGGAAGGCTACTGGTATCCTGGGCTGCATTAGGTAAGGTATTGCCAAGCAGACCAAGGGAGGTGCTCCTTCCCCTCTGCTCAGCACTGGTGAGATCACATCTGGAGTTCTGTGCTCAGCTCTGGGCTTACCAGTAGAAGACTGATATGGAGCTACTGGAGAGAGTCCAGTGAAGAGCCATGAGGATGATAAGGGACTGGAGCATCTGTCCTGTGAGGAAAGGCTGAGAGAGCTGGGACTGTTTAATTGGAGAAGAGAAGGCTCAAGAGGGAATCTCATCCATGTATATATATAAATACCTGAAGGGAGGGTGCAAAGAGGATGGAGCCAGGCTCTTTTCAGTGCTGCCCAGTGACAGGACAATGGGCATAAAATGAAACATGGGAGGTTCACTCTGAACATCAGGAAACACTTTTTCACTGTGAAGGTTACCAAGCACTGTCACAGGTTGCCCAGGCATGTTGTTGTGTCTCCATCCTTGGAGATACTCAAAAGTCATCTGGACATGATCCTGGGCACCTGGCTGTAAATGAGGGGGGGGAGGTTTGGAGCAGATGACCTCCAGAGGTCTCTTCCAACTTCAACCCTTCTATGGTTCTGTGATATATAGTACCACTAGCTGCTTCTGGTTGAGGAGTCCAAGACAGATGTGAAGTCCTTGTGTATTCTACTCTGTTTACAAAGGCTTTTTTGAAAGAAGGCACCTTAGCAGGATGCTTAGATTGCACCTGGCCCTTCTGTGTAATGTTCACACGACCTTAAAGAGGAAGTAGTATTTTCTTTTTAATGGATATGCATAAATCATAAGATATAAAAGGAGAAATGGGGTGTTCTGCATAGCTTTATGGTGGCATCTCATTATCTATGATCTTTTATGTGGATGGATCAGTTCAGGGAGTGAGAGCATATTGTAGAAGGAATTAAAATTGCTTGAATTTTGTACTGTTGGAAATAAAATGAGCCTCCCGTTTCATAGAAGTGGTGCCAGCAGGAAACCAACAAGGGTTGCCATTTTCAATTGTAATGTTCTGTCACATGTGGGAAGGGGTGCACCAGTGACTTCACGTGCAACTTAGGAAAGGGCTGCAGTTCTTACTCAGTTAAAAACAATTTGGAGAAAGAATGTTTGCCTTGCAGCTACTGCCTTTATGTTCATTTCACATATTGTGACTCCTGTCAGGAAGCCTTCTGATCCATCCTGGGCTGAAAGAACACAGGATGTGGGATCACTGTTGTTCTTGCTCTGGATTTGTGATGTTCATTGTGCTGGGGCTTTAGGTTTTGCACAACTGTTTTGCAGGACAAAAAGACTGTATTTTTTTAATCTCTGGCGTTAATTTACCTTTATTTAGAATGTTGATGTTTCTGTCTCCCTGCACATACACATACCTATTTTCAGTTAATAGATACGAAAGCCAAAGGTCTGAACCATTGTCCCAAGTCATCTGCTAAATAAGCGCAGGGTTTTTTTTGAGATATGTGAAAGGGATGCTAAAACACAGAGCTATTTTTTTGTATTTTAACCATTTGCTGTATTGCCATTGCACTTGGAACACACTTGGCTCTAGCAGATGAAGAATGAGTTATAAAAGAATGTTTTCATGTTAGTCCTAGCATAAAGTCTTCACCAGAGGATGTAACAGTGTTATGAAAGAGACAACAGGAGGAAGCAGTGGATGTGAAATCTGTAGACAGATGACTGGTAAATTCCAAATGGAGAAGTATCAAGGGAAATTAGAGGGGGAAAACAAGCAAACAAAACCTGACACCCCCCCCTCAGTGCAAGATCCTAGAGAAGGTGGAGGTAAAATTTATTTACAGTCTCTAGTAAGCTGGTTTTCATTCCCATGTACCTTTTTTCTAATAGATTTCATTCACTCATACTCTCACAGTCAAGCATGAAGATGTGTGTGCCAAATTGGTCACATTGTGGCACATACATTGCATCCCCTGTGCAGGACACAGAGGACAAGGGATGCTCACTACAGAGGTATCACTGTGTCTCCTGGTTTCTTTGTGATTGTCAATGACAAACTAGGTTTTGGATAGATGTTTCATGACCTGTAAGAGTCAATAGTTATTACAGATTATTTCTTTGCTTCAGGATCTTACTTCAGCCTCCATAAATTGAAGGCCAAGCTGTTGCCCATGCTCTCTTTTCTTTGTTGGTTTCAAATGTGGAAGGTGACCCTGCCCATGGCAAGGGGGTTGGAAATAAATGATCTTTAAGGTCCTTTCCAACTCTAACCGTTCTATGATTCTGTGAAATGTGTCATTGTTTTCCCAGTAGACTAACAGGAAAATGAAAGGTTCATGTGGCATGCTGCAACCTTGTTGCTATCATCTTGTTGTTAGAATGCACTTTTTTTTTTCTGGTAAGTCACCTGTGGTGTGATCTTATCAGAGTGCAGGCTGTCTTGATATAAACAACACATTCCTCAAGTTTACCATTGGGAACGATGTCCTGGGAGTAGTTTCCTGGAAACATCCTTCGTTATTGACACAGGCCATTCTATTAATCCTTGTTGTAATATTTCTTCTTAAGTGTTAATATATGTGCACTTCCTTTCATATTGCACTCATACGAGTCTTAGTATATCTGTTACAATTATGTTACCGTACCAAAATTCTTATTTATTTTTATTGTAATTTGGGTATTGAGTCAAATTTCATACTGCTCATGCCACTCCTTTGAAACAGAGGAGCAGAAGCTGTAGTCCTTCTTTTTCCACATAGCGATTAAACTTTCTGTTACAAATTCTCAGAATAGCAGTCTGTCCTGAGAATTAATTTGGTAAAGGAAAAGGCAGTCAACTAGGGTTTCTGAGACTTCATGTGAGAATGCAGAGTGTATGCACATTTAGGGAAAACTGATTTTTCATGAAGTGGTGG
Organism: Pluvialis apricaria; assembly: GCA_017639485.1. Classification (NCBI taxonomy): domain Eukaryota; kingdom Metazoa; phylum Chordata; class Aves; order Charadriiformes; family Charadriidae; genus Pluvialis; species Pluvialis apricaria. Next base: position 59,584,383 of record CM030008.1, read on the forward strand.
TGATGAAATACAAGGAAAGTAAATACATGTTAAGTTTAATTAACTTTATACTGAATATTGCCCCTGTCTTGCATTTTAAGTGTTTCCATATTTACAGTACGAGCAGATTTTGTCACTGGTAGCATCCTGTGGCTTTTAGCAATAATGTTATATAAGTAAACGTAGAGCAAAGTTTAGTCCTTTGATTATATGATAAGCTTTCTTGCATCTTCTATAACAACTTCTTCTGGTTCTAGGGACGATGAAAGATACTTTGGCAAGTATTGTGCCCTAGCTTTTTCCTTGCTAGCTTATACGGGGACAGTCACAGATTTTTCTTAGATTTCTCTTCATTTTCTTAGTAAGTTTGTTAAGAACACGTAAGTGTGCTAATAGTTAAGAAAATGCCCTTAGTAAGAGGCATCATATGTTCTTTTGGAGGTAGAATGATCTAGTAACGACTTAAGCATAAGAAACTTCCTCACATGCATTCTATCCTACAGTCAGCCTCTATTAGTACGTTTCTGCAGCTGTTATGACCTGCAGGGGGTTTGAAATGAAACAGGGAGCCCGTGTATTTATATGAGTTAGGTGAGACACATATACTGCCCACTACTATAGATGCTTCATGGTTCAAAATTGTGGTTAGTGGAAGACTTTGTTCAATCAAGCAGTCTGACAGTTTGTCTTCAAGTCGTGGCTGGGTTCTTACTCATGAACACTGCATAACAGGAAACGCTGCACCATATAAGAGCTTATTCCTACTGGTTTGTGCCAGAAGTTTTGTTCAAGGTACAAGCCCCCTTGTTTCCCTTCACTTACCAAAAAAACAGTGACTCACAAGTAAGACTTAAAATAGTACAGTATTCTTAGTGCCTGTGCCCAGGGTGAAGCTAACAGGTTGTGCACTCTTATAGAAGTGTGTGTCTTTGTTTTCCCTGAGTTGTTAGTATAATTTCCAGTGGTCAGAAAATCCTTTGTTTCTGTTGTGTGACTCATTAAATCGAACAGGTTGTACACAATACCCTGACGAACAGAAAGAATAAATTCTCAGCTGGGTGCCAGCCCAGGAGTTTTTACTTCGCTGCTTTTGATGTCTCAGCTTATACATTTCTATTGTATTTTCATTTTATTTAGCTGGGTTACTAATAAAATTACTGATCATAGGGTGTGGGTTTTTTAATTAGCTCTACTGTGAATACAGGTTTCCTTGTTATAAGGTTCTAGCAGGCCAATATGGACAAGAGAACTGTATGTATTAAGAAGCAATACTTCCTATAACCATTGTCTTCATTTCTGTTTTTCAATACAGAAAAATAAGCACTTCTTCAAATAGTACTCTGAGGCTGCAAGGCAAAAGTCCCTAAACATCATTCAGCAATGCTATTATGAGAAATGAATGCTCCAGTGGTCATTTTCTTTCAGATAGTGACAGAACTCACACCTCGACACTGTCTCTCCCCTCAGGGCCTTATGTGAAAGTAGCACTGCAGAGCAGCGCAGTATTGTATGTGTCACGTGTTGTGTGTGTTTGGAGGGAGAAAAGCAGAAGTTTACAACCCGAGATTCTCATTAAGTAGTTATGTATGTGGACAAATTCCCTCAAAACAACTTTTATTTAAATGACATGGAGCACATGTGGCTTCCATGGTATACAAGTTATAGCATTCATTCCCAGTCTAACTAAATCCAAGTATCCTGTTCCTATTGGTACAGATTCAAGCATCTTTTCCAAGTCTCTGATCTTTTAATGTCCAGTATTAAAAGATATTAGACATATGTCGTCCTATGGAAGAGCTATGTGTTACTTCGAAAGCCTGTTTGTTAGGTGTTGTGGTTTGAGCCAGACTGGCCACTGAGCAAAATGACAGATGCTCTCGCACCACCTTTCTCTCCAAGGATAGGAGGGAGAGAGAGAAAGAGACTTAGGAGTTTAGAAAAAAACTAAACTACTTTAATGAAAAATATTAATAAATTAATTTTTTAAAAAAGAAAATAACAAAATCTATACAAAACTGTATCAAGCTTCAAGACAGAATCCTCCTTGGATGCCGATCACTGAAGAAAGAGGGCTGACCCTTTGATCCCTCAGCTTTTATACTTAGCATGATGCAGATGGGATGGAATACCCTGTTGCTCAGTTTTAGGTCACCTGTCCTGTCCGCTCCTCCCCACAGGTGGGACCCCTCTATGCTTCTCTGCTTCCGACCCTTCAATGGGGCAAATAACAAAGTTAGCTGGCCGTGGGCGTTAAGGGAATAAGTATAAGCAAGAGCCTCTACATACCGTTCCTTGGCATAAATTACAAATAATTGGGTCTTATCACTTTGAGAACAAGCAGTGCCTGCACAATATGCTGTTAATTTTCAGAGAGTTCAGTTAGTCAGAAGAGGCCTAGCTAAAAAGTAAAATTACTGAACCAAAAATTCATTGTGTTTTATCTCAAACCAGGGCAGTTAGGTCTCACTAATGAACATTTATTTGGGCTGAAGATGGGTAGAGGGGGAATGAAGTTTTTGATGAAAGGTGAGTTTCTGAGAGCATTTACTTCACTGCAACAAAGCCCATGTCACCTTTGTCTCTAAAATGCACCATAACAGGGTGCCACACATAAGAAAGACCCAAATTTTATCAGTCTTTGTTCATCTTAGCTCCATTTCCACTACTACACAAAAATCTTTTGTGTTTCCCCTTTGCCTTTAGTGCCCTTTCTCTTCTGATTTTAAAATGTAAACTTAAGGATCAAAGAGACTGCTACCAGTCCAAGCACACGGGTTAGCATGCCTGTGTATTGTTCTGTGAAATCTTTTTCCTTCTGTTTGTGTAGTCAAATTTTCTTTGTCTCATTGACAGCAAAACTGTCTGTAGTAGCCTGATAGGACTCAGTGGAAGCAATGTAGAGGAAAGTCTTTGCTCAATCCCATTTCATAGACTCCTAATTTGCTAGCATTGAAAATAAATTTCAGTCCTTCTAGTTTGTTCCTTCTGTCATGAATCCTAAAGTTTAGAATAAGTTTGTCTCTTGAAGCAATGAATTCTAGCTGTGTTGGTTTGCTTTTTCTGTATTGGTGGAGCCAGGCTTTTATGCGTGGATGTTGATGTAATGGATTTTGAACATAGCTGTTCCCTATGACTTCTTCATATCTTTGGTGCTTAGAAGTTGATTATTATTCAGAAGTATCTCATATTGAAAGACTCTTCCAAAAGTTTATGACATAACTTGTACTATTTTTATCTTGGCCATGATCTTGTCATTGTATGTAATGGCAAGAAACAAACATTTTTTGTATCATTTTGCTGGAAATGAGTAGACATCTACATCATTAGTAAAAATTTAAATGTCGATAGCATGTACAAATGTCTGTATTAAGAATGATTAATTTCTGATATTTTTTTTTATTTCTTTTCTCTCTTCCAATAGAAAGCCATTTCATCTCCAACTGTATCACGCCTTACAGATACATCAAAATTCACGGGTTCTCACAAAGAGAGGTTTGATCCCAGTGGGAAAGGAAAAGGCAAAGCTGGCCGAGAAGATCTGGTGGATGCTTCGGGTTATGTATCTGGCTATAAGCATGCAGGCACATATGATCATAAAGTACAAGGAAGCAAGTAAGGCTGAGGGTTTACAATATAGAGGAAGAAAGGGAGGGGGAAAGAGAATATATTTGTCAGAAGGATGTAGATGAATCCCACATGTTTTGGTTATTGTGAATGATAAGACTATGTTGTCAAGAAGTTGTTTTCAGGAACTGGAACTGATTTCAACATTTGCTGAGCTACTTGCAGCACAACACCACTTCATTACATTCCTCATGCGTATATTGGCAAACATAAACATATCGGTACAAAAAAATACATCATTTTGTTGAGCGTTCGACAAAAAAAAAAAAAAGAAAAACAAAGTAAAGAGCAGTTATACTATACTTTGTCAATTCAAGCAAAAGATCTCAAACATTCCTAAATGTCCAGTTGCCCTGAGGATGTCGAAGAGAACCTCTTTAAAAGAGGGTCATTCATAGCAGTCTTTCTGAAGAGTATCACAGTATTTATGCAGTCTGATTTGACTACTGTTTTGGGACTTTTTTTAAAATGTCTTATATGGGATCTGCCACTTTCCTTAAAACATTCAACAATATACTATTGGGGAGTAAGTGGTTGTAATATACAAGGTGCTAGCCTGTAATGTCATACACCACCCATGAAAAACTGAAAAAAAGCTATTTCTAGGACAATATAGATTCTAAAGTATTTTATGTCAACAGAAAGAGGTGGAAGATACCAGCTCTTACTTTCCTCCTGTCTATACGTTGTGCTTGTTACTATGTGTACTGTAGCATGGTTCTGACTGGCTGGATTTGGATGGAGCTATTGTACTAACCTGGGAAGTGAAGAACAAAGCATTACTAAGTCTATTAAAGCTTTTTGCAGTCTGTTTTCAAGTTTGCACTGCCTCACTTTGAAATTAAGAGGGCATTAAGCTAATAATCCTTTAAAATATTGATTATGACTAAACATTGCCAATCAGATTGCTGTTAAGTGAATGTTATTATGAAAATACATTGGCACATATTCCCTTTAAGCTGTAACATATGTTAAAAAAGTTTATGACCCCTTGGAATAAGGACATTTAAAATTAATATCCCTGTAATTAGGTCTAATTTGCCCCTAAAAATATAGTATTATAACTGGGCTACATTTTATGTTAGATTTCTGTGGAGCCAAGGGGTTTGATTCTCTGTTCACTTTTGCTGCCTAACTTGGGAGTAACAGTATTGATGGGAATGGCTTTCTACTGCTATAGAAGGAGAACCAGTTCCACAGGATTAAGTTACAGGCAGCTGAGTGTGGCCTGCCTGGGGCCAGAATGCCAAACCAGCTTAATAGGAATAAAAATAACTCATTTTTTATATTGGTTTAAAAAGGAGAGAAAAGACTGGTCCAATTTTCCGCAGGAGCTGAACAAGTACCCTAACGCATTACTCTGCTTCTCTAACATTTTGAAAGATAAGATTTTCGGTATTCAAAAACAGCCCCTAGCAGTTCTGCTTTGCTTTCTTTCAAAACGAGCTCATGCACTGATTTTCATGTTCAACTCTGAATAAAGGTTAATAAATTTATTGCTCTCCCCCCACCCATATCAGCATCCCACTCAGAGTACATAAAATGTAGTGAGCAGTGTGTGCTGTCATGTGCCATGCAGGTCAACAGTCTGTATTTGTCCAATGTCCGGAAACAGAGTGCTGGTTTTCAGCCTTTAAACTGTTCATGTTTTGTTTTTCTGACATTGAATGGTAGCCTTTCTTGTAACTTTGCCACCAATGACCCTTTAAGCCCATACATCAGCCTGAAACCAAAACAACAGTAGAAAATAAAGGCAAGGACTTCCTTGTGGATTTGGAGATTTTTTTGTTTGTTTATAGTTTATTTTGGGTTTTGTTTTGAAGAGGGAGGGAATTTTGCCAAAACTCAGCACATGCTCTTGTAAAGATTCAAATGTCTTTTTCCATGGTTGGCTCTGGTTACCTTGGAAGATTTTTGATGTATGTAAGGATGCTCAGGATGGGAAGCATCCAGCTTTGTAAAGCCTTTCCAAGAGTTACCCATTATTCTTGAAGAAAAATTTGCATGGAATGAAGGATTATCCACTCCCGTGTTGTACTGGTGATCTGTCACACTCCAAGGCAGAAAACAGCATACTGTGACACCAAGAATGGCTAAAATATTTCAGCATGGTAGTGAGCTGTCTAAATGTAGAGAATCTTATTCTACGTCACTGGTGCCTGTGCACCTGAAGAAGGCTCCAGGGTAGTACTGTTTTTTATGAATAAAGAGGTTAAGCCTCTAACCCTTGATAAATCCTTCAGCTAAGTTACAGGCAAAACCAGTGTTAAGACTTGACTCATAACTCATTGGTAATTGAAAAGATCTGGACCCAGCCTGAATGAAGAGTGAAGTCCAGTCTGCTGCAGAGCCCTTTCAGCACACTGTTGATCTGGCTGTTTCTAGCTAGCTAGCTGTCTTGTCTGGCACATCATGTAATACTTAACGTGAGGTGCACAAGTGACAGGCTTTCTCAAGTACCCAAATAGTCAGTGTCAGTAATTCCAGACTGTTGCTACATAGAGGAGTGATTGGTTAAGAAGATTTTAAGACATAATTAGGTTTTAAGTTGCTAGTTCACAGTGTGAAAGAGACCAGCACACTCATAAGATAGAAGGCATGCAAAGGAATTGAGAATGTGGACAGATCCAAGCTGACATGGACTAGAAATTGAGCTACTGTCTTTGCTGTTCTGATGGAACTAGCTGGGGTTCTGCAAGAGTTTGCTTTGCATTACTTGTACAGTATAAAATCCCTGCCATGAACCAAAGCACTTTGTATGGACCTGATGGAAGGTTCTTTGAAATAATTTCAGGGGTGTATTAAGCTTTGGATCAGGACCTGAGAAGATGCTTCAGATCACAGAATCACAAATTACAAAATGGCTGGGGTTGGAGGGGACATTGGGAGATCATTTAGTCCAACCTCCCTGCCAAAGCAGGGTCACCTAGAGCAGGTTAGACAGGAATGCATCCAGGCAGGTTTTGAATGTCTCCAGAGAAGGAGATTCCACAACCTCTCTGGGCAGTCTGTTCCAGTGCTCTGTCACCCTCACAGTAAAGAAGTTTTTCCTCATGTTGAGATGGAATTTCCTGTGTCCCAGCTTGTACCCGTTGCCACTTGTCCTGTCGCTGGGCACCATGGAAAAGAGTCTGGCCCCATCCTCTTGACACCCACCCTTTAGATATTTATAAGCATAGATAAGATCCCCTCTGTCTTCTCTTCTCCAGGCTAAACAGCCCCAGGTCTCTCAGCCTTTCCTCAGCAGAGAGGTACTCCAGTCCCCTGATACCCTCTGCTGTACTCTCTCCAATAGTTCTCTGCCTCTCTTGACCTGGGGAGCCCAGAACTGGACACAGCGCTCCAGCTGTGGACTCACCAGAGCAGAGCAAAGCGGGAGGATCACCTCCCTTGACCTGCTGCCCACACTTTTTTTAGTGCACTCCAGGAGACCATTGGCCTTCTTGGCCACAAGGGCACATTTCTGGCTCATGGGGGCAACTTGTTGTGCCCCAGGACTCCCAGCTCGCTCTCTGCAGAGCTGTTTTCCAGCAGGTCAGCCCCTAACCTGTACTGGTGCATGGGGTTATTCCTCTTGAGGTGCAGGACCCTACACTTGCCCTTGTTGAACTTCATGAGGTTCCTCTCCAGCCTGTCCAGGTCTTGCTGAATGGCGGCATGGCCTTCTGATGTGTCAGCCACTCCTCTCAGCTTTGTGTCCATTCCTCCTCGCCCCATGCCTGCTCCATTCCAGGAGGTTCCTGGAATGCATAGTTATATTTTATTTTGAGGAACACACTTCTTTGTTTCTTCTTCATTTCTACAGTTGGATAGTTTTAAAACTCAATTAAACAGATGCATGAAAAGAAGTCATTCTGATATGACAGTGACAAAGGGAAGTTGTGACTGGAAAGATAGTAGTTTGGGAAGATTTTTCCCTTGTACTACACTTGGTGTGGAAGATAAAGGCTATGAATAAAAGCACCATATGCAGCTGTGTATAAGGGGTTCAGCCACCTAGGTAAGCTCTTACTTTTCCAGTAATATCTGTAGCAAATTAAAAGCCTAAATACAAGCTTGAATGTTAGCTATAAATTCCAGGCCTGCTTGGGAATGAGGCAAAGTATATTTTCTTGTTTGTCTGCCATTCCCTCAACTTTCAGGACAGCAAGTACAGCTGGTACCTCAGAGATGAGGGGAGGGGATAGCTCAGGAGGTGCAGGAGGTGACCCATTTTCAACCCTTGAAGTGTTGTAGAGCATATGCTCGTCCTGTGCATCATACTCCAGACTAAATAAATGCATGTCTGAAGTAAGGATGTGGGTACCTAACAGGGTTTACACTCGTCTCTTTTGGGCATCTCAACTCCTTCCATCTAACTTTCCAATCTGATTTTCAGCATTTTATACTACATAGGACTCTTCTATGTGACATCTTCTATAAAAACCTGTTGTTCCTAATTATCTTTGCTTTCACTGCCATGACTAAACATGCTACCAAAAGAAACGTGATCAGAAAGTTCAGGTAGCTTTTAGCAATAACTACCTTAAAGAATAAACTTAAATTACACTGCTTGTTTAAAATTAAACCCTTAAATACTATGGCAGTACACAATCTTACATGTATCTCCACTGCAGCTTAACCTGACCATCAAAGCCTTTGCAAGATTGAGGACAAGAAATAAAAATCCTCACTGAGGTAAAAGAATAGTCCTTACAAATAATTTTCTAAAGATAATCTATTTTTTAAATAAAATATGCAGAAGTCAAATAGGTTTTCTTATCAGTGCTTGCTTACTAATTCCCTCTAGTCACTCCATGTGCTTTAGTTACTTGTGGAGTTTTGCAACAATCTTATCAATATGGAAATATCAGAAACAATATATGTATGAAACAATATTTGTAATCAAATATTTGGAATCCCAAAGGAAATGTGGAACATTGGACAGTAGCCAAGATCTATCCACTTTCTCTTTTTTTTAAACCTAGAGTATTTCTTTGCTCTTTTTCACTTCAGGGAAGGGAAAGGGAGATTTCAAAACTACTCGCATATCACAATTTGTGTTTTTCATCATCATAGAGATTGTCCTTCAAAGATATTTTGGATTGAAGTATATTTTCCATGTATTTTACTGACCTCACCTAAATTAAAAATTCTTCTGACAACTTTTTGGCATTATAGAAAACTTTGTTCATGAATTAGCATTTCAGTCTCCCATATTTTCCTTCTATTGGCTCAATTAGTATTTTTTATGGTAGCTGGAATTAGCCAGAATTAAAAGGCAAATGACTGCTATGGGTTTGTCTTGCAAGTGATAGGTATCCCAGCTATCTGTAACCATCTGTAGAGAAAATCCTCATGTATCTTTCTCCAAAACCAAAACTTTAAAGTTGTAATTGATAGCTTTTTCCTTAAGGCTTGTCATAGTTATTAAATAAATTTTAATGCTTTGTGCCTGCATGTATGATATTCAAAACATAACCCTGCCATTCAGTGATGCGTGTATTCTGGGGGCATGTCCCTGTCATCCGTTAATGAGAATTCTCTGTTTGCAGTGGCCAAGAAACAAACCTTTTACCTTCAGGATAAAGTAAATGTAATGTATTGCACTAGTACCTGTCCTCTTAACTGACTGTCAGCCTTGTGTGTGTGCCAGAATAACTACACCTTTGCTACACTGTTTGTAGTGTGAGTATTACGTTCTTGGCTCATCTACTGGTTGGTAATAAGTAATGTAATACACAAGACTTTCACAGGCTTGTGTGTGCATATACATACTCTTTGGATCCAGCTAAGTAATTAAACCATATAAATGTCAGTCAAAACCTTAAATCTTATTAGGGCCAAACTCTAGTCCTGCAGCCAATGCTGTTCAGCTTGGCCAGTTGGTGACACTGCCATTCTCCCTCCACAGCATGAAGGTAAAGATCTAAGGAGGCTTTTATGTTATTACATGTCTATCCTGTTCTAGTTCTGGGGAAAATCACTCTTCAGTGATTCCAACATAGACTTGGTGTGACAAGAAGAGTTTCTCCATAGTGAGGAAGTAGGAGAGAGAGAGTCAGGGTGATAGCAAGATTTCCTCTGAGTGCTCTCATGAGACCATTTAAAATTATCCCCTGCATGGCCCCTAAATTTTCCTCTGCCCCAACTTTGTGAAGCAAGTTGACACTCACTACATGCAGTTCTTCATCATCAGTTAGTAAGTACAAAGTCATGGTATATTGAGATGGGAACAGGAAACAGGACTGTCATACAATGCCTATGGACTTGAGTCTTGCATGCCTGAAGCATAATGACCGATCTCAAATTTGCATTAAATTCTCACAGTCTGGAGTGCCTCAACTTGATACGTGTGTACCTCCTGTATTTGGAGTGTTTGCCCATAAAATAGCATTTAGACATTCAGTTACTCATTTTCTGCACCCAATTGCCCATTTGGCTTACCTAATATAAGCTGGAAGTGATGGACTGGGATGTTCTTTTTAAGTCGTCAGAATCCTAAAAGTAGTGAGAGACCTTTAGTTGCATTCATGCTTGTTCATTAAACTCAAAAATAATGCTTTGAAAGATGTCCCACATAAGAATGGTGCTTTAGAAAGCTAAAGAATATTGCAGATAGAACCTCCATGTCTTAATTGTCCAAGTAATTTGTTTTAGCAGGGAGAAATAACTGTAATATATTTGGTATTTTTTCATGTTTCATGCTTTTCATATTACCTTGGGGCATATATGCCCACTACTTTGGGGCATATATATACATGAATGGCAAGATTACAGAAGAGGCTTTTTTTTTTACCGTACATTTGGAAATTGACATTGAAAGGCCCAACTGACTAACCTGATTTGGAAAAATGTTAAGCACCTACCATATTCCATTGCAGGTAAACAACCAGTGAATTAATTTTCAAATACAGTTATACAGCATCTCTTTTTGTGAGTTACTGTAAAGCTTGTGGCAATGTATAAAGTGAGTTTTGTTGTAAGCATTTGTAAAGGTCTTAAAGATAACGCTCATGATAATTTCCCCTTACCCTCAGTTAGCTTATTCAAGATCTTTCTATTATTTGCACGTTTTTCAGAACAGATCACAAACATGAATAAAGTTACATTCAAGTTAATTAAAAATATAGCCCTAAAAATACATTCATACTTCATCCATCTTTACATTTTGTTCAGGAGCTATATTATGGATGGTCAACAAAATAAGAAAAAAGATGGCAATCTGTATCCCCACAGTGGTGAATTATTTTAAGCTCCAGTTTACATCAGATAAGTTTCTGTATGCTTGCATTTGTTCAAATGCTCTTTTTAAACAAAGTAATCGAATAATGTGAAATAATGCAGCCCGGGCTCTGTCAAATAGGGTTATATTAATGCAACTGAAATCCTGTATGTCTGTCTCATTCATGCTAAATGCATACTAGCTCTTTACAAAGGCTTTGGGTAAGATCAGTTAACCTACAAGCTCTGATGTCCTGTATAAAATCCTGTTGGCAGACTACTTTTGTTAGCACTGTAGTGTATGAAATGGCAAGGTCATAGACAAAACAAGTTATAGGATGTAACAAAAGTTTGTGTTTATCTTTGTGCTGGGTTCACTATATATCAGCTTTGGAAAACTATTGCAGCAGGGAAAATGTTTTGTATAATGCTTATAATACAAAGTAATTTGTCTTTACATTCTGTAAAGCAGAGAAATGGTCAATGTTGGATAAGTATATTGAAGTCTTCTTAGGTTTTGTTTCACATATTTAAATATTACAGGAGAAATATATATTTATACAGAAGTATAATTTTTGAATGTTTGAGGTTGGTTTTCTTCAGTCATGAACCATTTATTTATCCACATTATGCTTTATTCCTTTGCTAGCTCGTTTATCTGTCCATGCTGTTCCAACATCCATTTCTGATTTGGTTTAGATGTTTTGATTCTTTATTTGCACAAATCTGGATGTGCATGCTGTCAGGACCTGATCATAAAGTGTAGAGGCAGAACTGTTTTGTCTTTGATTACCTAGAGCACTAATAAAAATGTAATCGTTAAATAGTTGTGATATGGAGATAGGTCTTGACGTAGTCTTCCTTGGAGCACTGTACAGCATGATAAAAACCTTCAGTGAATCTATTTCTTGTTCTTATATTTGTTTGTCTTTCATCTTAGTCCAGAAAACCAGGAAGCTGCTGTGTGCTAATAATTATCTGCAATATTTATAATTGCCGGCATTGAAAACTTTAACATTCAGCTGTACTAGCCTACTGTGTTCACTGTGAAATTTTCAACACAGTAAAATTTTTACATGATCATTTAACCTTACAAGTTTACTTTTTTTCTCACTAATTTAACACTGAACCTTTTTTTCATTATTGCAAATGAACAACCTGAGCATAGCATTTCTTAATGTTAACTATAATAGATAAACATATCCTAAGCAAAGATTTTTAACCACTTGATGAAGGGGGCCAGGCACCATCTTGTGCAAAGCACACCTGGCAAAATCTTATCCCTGCTGCAGTCAGTGCCAAAATGCTAACCAGTGTTAGCAAAAATGAAACCACCATTACCACAGGGTTAATATGCTTAGTAACCGTGTCAAGAGGTTATGGGGGAGCACAACAGTGATTCTCTATTTCCATATCTTTGTTTCTGTTAATTTAAAACTACTACTATTCAATCTTTAAAATAAGTAAAAGAAACTTGAAGGGGGATCATATACTACTAGTTTGTACTAGGTTTTTTCAGGAAAAGGAAACAAATTTATATATATATATATATGCAATATATTTTTACACTGTTTATTAATGCTAGAAAGTATTAAATGTGTCACTTTATCAGTGTGAATGTTAAAGTAATGACAATGTTATGGATGTTTTAAACTTTTAAAGTTGTCTTGTTAAATTCTAAACCCATGTTAACAATGGAAAAGCTACTTTGTCTACAACATTATTGTTGATGTTTTAGGTAAAAAGTTCAAGTACAGCAGTTGTTTGATTAGCACTGTAAAAGCTTGGCTTGAAAAGTTGTAGTGAAATCCATATTGTAAACACCATGTTTTGAAGTATAGCTTCTCATAAAGTATGTTTCTGCTGTTGACTGACTGTATAAAATTGTATCTTTAGTTGGTAAAGTGATCAATAAATGTGTTACTACATCGGTTCCTGGATTTTTTGAAGTAAATGGTATTTGCTGATAAACTTTGTTACCAACAGTTATTTTACTGTTTAGATGTTAAGCAAATTGCTAATGAATGTATAAATTACATCAAAATACTCTCTGAACAACCAGCACTCTGGTTCTGAGCAGAATATATTTCTTCTTTACCATTTATTTTCCTAGTTTTAATAATGAGTAAAGTTGACCGTTAATATTTTGCGAACTCTAGTATGATCCTTGAATAGCCACGATGATAGTGGTACACCAAATGAGATCTGTTAGGCGTGAAACAAGTTCTTCTTAACTAGCTACTTAAGATAGATTGGTCCTCAGTCTCAAAAGCCTGAGTTACTTCTCTCACCTTCTCTTCTTTTCTTCTTGAGGGAAGGCAAAATAAAAAGCTGCTTCTGCCAAATCTGAGTCTTCAGGGGACTCATAAAACCTGGTCTTCTAGTTAGCCTTTTTTCATTTCCTCAGCTTCCTATTTAACTCACTGCACTGCTTTATTAATAATGTAAACTAACCCAGGCTCATTGACATTTCCTGCTCACATTCCAACCTGAAGTTCATTCTAGGTTTACATCACTATTTCAAAAACTGAACTCAAGAGATTACACAATCATCCACGGGTCACTTAAGGGCTCAAGGACTGCAGGGATTTTCAGGAATGAGTGCAGGAATGTAAGGAGTGGCAGGGATAGTAGGAAAAATAGCCAACTGGAGCTATAGATCTTGCTTCCAGCTGGCGCAAGAGTGTCTTCCCTCTTTGAGGCAGGTAAGCTAGTCAACTGGAGCATCAATTTTACACCCTCATTGGAATGATAACAAAAACCTGTTACCATCTGTTATATCATTACTGTGGCAACAAGACAATTTTGTTCTTTAACAATCCGTGATACTAGGTGATACTATAGAAAGTAAAATATAGGTTTTAATCCCATTTTTACTGGAGTTCTGTGAACACTAATACCATGAGAATTTTGTATGCAGAACAGCAATTGGCTAGCATGGAGTATTTTTTCTAGCTCAGCCAGCTAAATAGCTTCTGTACCTGGGATCATCTATTTAAGTGCTTTTATAGTAGTGGATAAGACTACACTCTTCATCCAAGGCCGTTTTGTTTGTACCCAAGAAAGAATTCCAGCTGAGGAACTGAGGGTTGAACTGAAGGTCATGCAGAAAAATAAGAATTTGCCATTACTGACATTATTAAATTACTACCAAAAAAAAAAAAGGCAGAGGCCGGGAATTCTACACAGTGTGGTGGAACATGAATAAATTCCAGATATCCAGATTGACATTTATTTTTTAACAAAAGATCATTTGATGCCAATATATAGTTGACCAATGAGTCCTTTATTAAGAAAATAGAATGGCAGAGCTCAGGGGATTGTGGTCAGTGGCGCAGAGTCTAGTTGGAGGCCTGTAATTGGCAGTGTTCCCCCAGGGTCAGTTCTGCTGGGTTCAGTCTTGTGCAATGTATTAATCAACAACCTGGGTGAGGGGACAGACTGTAGCCTCAGCAAGTTTGCTGATGATACAAAACTGGGAGGAGTGGCTGACACACCAGAAGGCTGTGCTGCCATACAGTGAGACATGGACAGGCTAGAGAGTTGGGCAGAGAGGAACCTAATGAAATTCAATATGAGCAACTGTAGTGTCCTGTATCTGGGGAGGAACCCATGCACTAATACAGGGTAGGATCTGACCTGCTGGAAAACAGCTCTGCAGAGAGCGAGCTGGGAGTCCTGGGGCACAAGTTGCCCCCATGAGCCAGAAATGTGCCCTTGTGGCCAAGAAGGCCAATGGTCTCCTGGAGTGCACTAAAAAAAGTGTGGCCAGCAGGTCGAGGGAGGTGATCTTCCTGCTCTGCTCTGCTCTGCTCTGCTCTGGTGAGTCCATAGCTGGAGCACTGTGTCCAGTTCTGGGCTCCCCAGGTCAAGAGAGGCAGAGAACTATTGGAGAGAGTACAGCAGAGGGCTACAAAGATGATCAAGGGGATGGAGTACCTCTCTGCTGAGGAAAGGCTGAGAGACCTGGGGCTGTTTAGCCTGGAGAAGAGAAGACAGAGGGGATCTTATCTATGCTTATAAATATCTAAAGGGTGGGTGTCAAGAGGATGGGGCCAGACTCTTTTCCATGGTGCCCAGCGACAGGACAAGCGGCAACGGGTACAAGCTGGGACACAGGAAATTCCATCTCAACATGAGGAAAAACTTCTTTACTGTGAGGGTGACAGAGCACTGGAACAGACTGCCCAGAGAGGTTGTGGAATCTCCTTCTCTGGAGACATTCAAAACCTGCCTGGATGCATTCCTGTCTAACCTGCTCTAGGTGACCCTGCTTTGGCAGGGGGGTTGGACTAGATAATCTCCCAAGGTCCATTCGAACCCCTACCATTCTGTGATTCTGTGGTTAACTATCCCTCCACTCATGAAGACAAATTGAGTCAGGTTTTTTTCCGCTGATATTAGGGTTAGGCAGGTAGGGGAACTGAAGCAACTTCAGTAAAGCCATTCTTTATTATCTGAAATAACCTGTGCACTACACCTTTTAATTGTTTAGTTTACTCATCCTGTTAATTTTGTTTCCTTCTGTCTCTGCTTTATTTTTCTCAGACTAAGAAAGCTGAGGAAGGAAAAAAAATGAGAAGAGCACTCGAAAATGATGAGTAATGTTCTGATCAACATTTTACAAATACTTCTATTTTACCCACATTTTTTGCCCTTTTTGTCTATTGTAAAATGGTCTCATCTTGGGTTTGAAACATACAAAATATTAGTATAGAAGATTCACTTCAATCACCACTGAAATAGATCACCTTTTGGACAGCACTTGAATGCTAAAAATAACCAAGTGCAGGCAAAATTGTTCTGGTAGCTGTAATTGACAGTTATTTAAGTTGGTATTTGACGAGAGAGCTGTTAGCTACAGTGACAGTGCACTGAGAAAGAAAATCTTCCTCCTTTTCATTCACCATTTAGATTGGCTAAAGCAGCAGGGTGAGTACTGCCAGGAAAAAGAAGGGCAGTTTCCAAGGTTTCAAATTAAGTAGTGATCAAGTTTCATACTGTCTATGACTGTAGCCAGTCATTGTCCAGCAAGTCTATCATTTGTTCTGTGGTTAAAAAGCTCGTCCCCACAAACAAGAAGGAGCACAAAGGCATGATGGCAGCTGGGGGAACCCAAGTAACCCAGTCAGACAGAGAGGGGGCCTGTCATAGCCCTTCCTAGAAATAGAAACACATTGAGATGAGTTGGTGGCTCTCTAGAGCACCTTACAGATCAAGGCACATTACTACCTACAGGCCTATGCAGGCATGAGCATTTAGGGATTGCACAACATTATGGGATATATATGGAAGGAACCAAAGACAGGGATGTAGGTGGTCTGGGGAGGAACAAGCACAGGAAAATAGAGGGATAAGGGGCTGATTGCTAGTCTGTGCAATTGTTTGGTGATGCCCTGGACGTCATAAGTGCCAGCTGTCCTTTATTACTAGATTTCATTTCTAACTGTTTTCTTGGGTTTCTTTCTCTATTCTCTGTACGTACATGCACATGGAGGTCTAATTGCCAGCAACTGTAATCAGACCATGGGTCACAATAGCGAATGCTACCTGTGGTGCCACTAACTGAGAGTGATTGAGGCTTTATGTGGCAGGAACTAGAGTGGGACCATGGGTAACAGGAACTCTGTGGTGCCAGCAACTGGATCAAGCAAGGGGATGTATACCACTGCTAGCAAATATCAAGCTGAACCTAGTCAGCAAGTAGGTGAAGGGGCTTTAGCATCAGTTACCAAAGCAGCCATAAGACTGAGACATTTACATCTCTGAGACAACTGGAAGAGCATACTGGAGGTACCGGGCAGTCCAGGCCAATTACTGGGGAGAGCACAAGGTCTGAAGGTGTGTGTCTCTACACTGGAGGTGACCGGAGATGATAGAATCCAGGGGCCAATTACTGAGCTGGCTGCATATCTAAGCCCAGTTACTCAAGGGATACACAGTGTGTCCTGGTGTGCACAAGGGTGGGGTGGGTGGAGGACTGCCCAGATGCCAGCAGCAGGGGAAAAAGGATCCAGGCACTACCTGTTGGATAGACTGTCTAGAGGGTAACACACTGAATATATGCATTTTTTCTACTAACAGCCCTTCATCCTGATCAGCCAGTGACAGCCTGTTGGTATTGGTTTTAGTTTTGTTGGTGGTGCTGGCTTTGTTTTTGTAAGCGTTTCTGGCTGTTTTGATCAACATTACCCTCATGAAGCAACTTTGACTTCTTTGCAATGTTACTAACATCTGTTGTTGCTCATATTGTTATGAGAAAGATGATTCATTGTGTTTCTTAACCGATAATAGCTCCAGTTAAAGTGCTCAACTTAAGTCTTGTGGCATACGCATGTGTCCTGGTTTGAGGTAAAACAGGACCAGTTTTGTTCAGTAACTTCGCTTCTTAGCTGGGCCTCTTCTAACTACTGAAATTAACAGCATATTGTGCAGACAATGTTCACTCTCTCAGAGTGATAAGACCAATGTTTATAGCTGATGTCCAGACATAGTATGCAGGGAGGCTCTTGCTTATACTTATTGTTCTAACACCCAAGGCCAACCAACTGTGTTATTTGCCACGTTGGAGGGTCGGAAGCGGAAAAGCATAATGGGGTCCCACCTGCGGGGAGGAGCGGACAGGGCAGGTGACCCAAAGCTGACCAACAGCGTATTCCATCCCATCTGCCTCATGCTCAGTATAAAAGCTGACGGAGCAAAGGGTCAGCCCCCTTCTTCTTTTTCCCTTCTTCCTTCAATGGCTGATGTCTGAGGAGGACTCTGTCTGTTTGTCTGCCTTTGGACCCAATCCTGAATCCAGATCCGGAATCCAGTTCCTGTCCGTCACTGAGTCCAGCCTGGGACTGCCCCAGTGCCAGCCGGTGTCGTGATTGTCATCTTGGCAGCTTGATACGGTTTTGTATATTTCTCATTATTTCCTTTTATTTTATTATTAATATTTCATTAAAGTAGTTTAGATCCTTCTAAACTTGTAAGTCTCTTTTTCCTCCTCTACCTCTCTCTTTGAAGAGGGGTAGAGGGGAGCATCTGTTGGTCCCATCTGGGGTCCCTTAAGTCCCCAGTGGCCGATTTGGCCTAAACCACGACAGCATGTCTGCTAATTCTTGGTAGAAATTAAAGTTCTGTAAATTAAAAAAGAATCAGGCAACCAATTTTTTTCATTTCCCCAGCTAAATGAAATGATTTTTTTAAAGTTTCCTTTCACTAGTATTTTGGTGGGTTTAGTCTATTTTAGTACTACTATTTTGAACTGTTACTTCAAAGCAAACTTTTAAATGGAACATTTCTTATAAATTATTTAGTGGAAAAAATTTTTGCAGTCGTACATTGATATCTATCCAATGAGAGTAGGTTCCACATGTTGAAGTCACTGGAC
Source organism: Pluvialis apricaria (assembly GCA_017639485.1). Classification (NCBI taxonomy): domain Eukaryota; kingdom Metazoa; phylum Chordata; class Aves; order Charadriiformes; family Charadriidae; genus Pluvialis; species Pluvialis apricaria. Next base: position 59,602,567 of record CM030008.1, read on the forward strand.
CAGATGCAGTATAAAATATAAGTATAAAAAATTATAAATATATATTTAAATATATTATATCATTAACTATAATTATATGTATAATATATGAGTAAATAGATATATGAAAATATATAAAAATCTGGTATAAAAAGTTTCCCCATATTTGAAATTCTGGCTCTGCTCCAAGGCAGTCACCAGCATGAAGTGATATCTGTGTTAGTTTTGAGATCCTGTTTTAGCTAATTGCCATGACACAGACATCCTGAAGGATGTAATCTTCCTTTATGAAAGTATATCTTGTCTACCTTAAAGCAGCACCACATCATTTCATCCCATGTACACTCTATGCTCGTTATTGCCTTCTCATTATCTAATCAACCTCGTAAAGAGCAATTGACAATGGCTTTCATGCTGAGCTGTGTCTCATTCTGCTTTTCTCAGTTTCTTGCCTGTCTTTTCTTGGGCCATAGCTTGATCTCATTTAAACATTACTGAGATGATTTTAGACCAAGTGGTGTTCCTAATTCTTCTTAGAAGCAAAATGAGATTGTCTTTTAAAATTTCATTTCAGTCCAAATTTTTACTCCTCTGCAGATCCACTAGAAGGCAGACCTGCAGCTGTGTGCTCTGAGTGTACTGCAGCACACTTATGTAGATGAGCCAGGAGCTCCTAGGTAACAGGAGCCAATAGGGAAGCACCTATTGGTGGTGTTAATACACCGCAAAGGAATACTGCCTGAAGAGCAGCACAAAGGAATTGCAACCACTCCAGCCAAGTCAGCCTCAATGAGGACACTGCAGCCAAGTCAGCCTCGACAAGGACATGGCTGGAATGCCTCTACGCAAATGCACGTAGCATGGGGAACAAACAGGAGTAGCTAGAGACGTGTGCACGCCTCCAAGGCTATGATCTCATTGGCATCATGGAAATGTGGTAGGATGGCTCCTGCGACTGGAGTGTTGGCATGGAAGGTTACAGGCTCTTCAGGAGAGATAGGCAGGGGAAACAAGGATGCGGTGTTGCCCTATATGTCAACGACCAGCCGGAGTGCATGGAACTTGGCCTAGGGATGGATAAAGAGCTGACTGAGAGCTTATGGGTCAGGATTATAGGGAAATCAGGAGCAGGGGACATTACAGTGGGAGTCTGTTACAGACCACCTGCCAGGAAGACTGAGCGGATGAGGCCCTCTATAGATAGATAAGGGTGGCATCGTGTTTGCAGGCCCTGGTCCTCATGGGCGACTTCAACCACCCCGACATCTGTTGGAAGGGTAACACAGCAGGGCATAGGCAATCCAGGAGGTTCTTGGATTGCATTGATGACAACTTCCTTCTCCAAGTGGTAGAGGAACCAACGAGGATAGGAGCTATGCTGGACCTTGTCCTTACCAACAAGGAAGGGCTGGTAGGCAGTGTCAAGCTCAGGGGTAACCTGGGCTGCAGTGACCATGAAATGGAGGAGTTCGAGATCCTTGAGGCAGCAAGGAAGGTGCGCAGCAAGCTGACCACCCTGGACTTTAGGAGAGCTGATTTGGGCCTCTTGAAGAATCTGCTTAGTATGGTGCCATGGGATGAAGTGCTGGAGGGAAGAAGGGCCCAAGAAAGCTGGTTAATATTCAAGGATCACCTCCTCCAAGCTCAGGAACGATGCATTTCATCAAAGAAGGCAGCAGACAGAAAAGCCAGGAGGCCTGCATGGGTGAACAAGGAGCTCCTGGACATGCTCAAAAAAGTAAAGAGGCCTATAGGGGGTGGAAACAGGGGTGGGTAGCCTGGGAAGAATACAGAGAAATTGTTCAAGCCGCCAGGGATCAGGTTAGGCTAAAGCCCAGATTGAATTAAATCTGGCCAGGGACATCAAGATTAACAAAAAATCCTTCTATAAGTATGTCAGTGAGAAAAGAAAGGCTAGGGAAGATGTGAGCCCTCTCCAGAAGGAAACGGAAGACCTGGCCACCCAGGATAGAGACAAAGCAGAGGTACTCAATGACTTTTTTGCCTCAGTCTTCACTGGCAAAGACTGCAGCCACACTACCCATGATGCAGAAGGCAAAGGCAAGGACTGGGAAAATTAAGAACTGCCCACTGTAGGTGAAGATCAAGTACAAGACCACCTGAGGAACCTGAAGGTGCACAAGTCCATGGGACCTGATGAGATACACCAGTGGGTCCTGAGGGAACCAGCAGATGAAGTTGCTAAGCCACCAGCCATCATATTCGAGAAGTCGTGGCAGTCTGGTGAGGTTCCTGCCAACTGGAAAAGCGGAAACATAACCCCTATTTTCAAAAAGGGAAAAAAGGAAGACCCAGGGAACTACAGGCCAGTCAGTCTCACCTCTGTGCCTGGCAAGATCATGGAGCAGATCCTCCTGGAAACACTGCTGAGGCACATGGAAAAAGAGGAAGTGATTGGTGACAGCCAACATAGCTGCACCAAGGGCAAGTCATACCTAACAAACTTGGTGGCCTTCTACGAGTGTGTTACATCAATAGTGGACAAGGGAAGACCAACTGACATCATCTGCCTGGACATATGCAAAGCATTTGACACTATCCCGTGTGATATCCTGGTCTCTAAATTGGAGATAAATGGATTCAATAGATAGACCACTCAATGGGTAAGGAATTGGCTGGCCGGTCGCACTCAAAGAGTTGTGGTCAACAGCTCGATGTCCAAGTGGAGACCAGTCACAAGTAGTGTTCCTCAAGGGTCGGTACTGGGACCGGTGCTGTTCAACACCTTTATTGGTGACATGGACAGTGGGATCGAGTGCACCCTCAGCTAGTTTGCTGACAACACCAAGCTGTGTGGTGCAGTCAACACCCTGGAGGGAAGGGATGCCATCCAGAGGGACCTGGACAGGCTTGAGTGGTGGGCCTGTGCAAACTTTATGAAGTTCAACTAGGCCAAGTGCAAGGTCCTGCATGTGTGTCAGGGCAATCCCAAGCACAAATACAGGCTGGGTGGAGCATGGATCAAGAGCAGCCCTGAGGAGAAGGACCTGGGAGTGCTGATTGATGAGAAGCTCAACATGAGCTGGCAATGTGCGATCGCAGCCCAGAAAGCCAACTGTATCCTGGGCTGCATCAGAAGAAGTGTTGTCAGCAGGTCAAGGGAGGTGAGTTTTCCCCTCTACTCTGCTCTTGTGAGACCCCGCTGGAGTACTGTGTCCAGTTCTGGGCTCCCCGGTTTAAGGACTGGGAACTGTTGGAGAGTGGCCAGCAAAGGGCTACTAAGATGATTAGGGGATTGGAGCATCTTTCTTATGAGGAAAGGCTGAGGGACTCAGGTCTTTTTAGTCTAGAGAAAAGAAGACTGAGGGGGGATCTTATCAATACTTATAAACACTTAAAGGGAGGGTGCCAGGTAGATGAGAAGAGTCATTTTTCAGTGGTGCACAGTGATAGGACAAGACATAATGGGCACAAACTTGAACATAGGAAGTTCCATCTTAACATGAGGAGGAATTTCTTTACTTTGAGGGTGGCAGAGCACTGGAACAGGCTGCCCAGAGAGGTTGTGGAGTCTCCCACACTGGAGACATTCAAAACCTGCCTGGATGCCATTCTGTGCAACGTGCTGTAGGTGTCCCTGCTGTGGCAGGGGGGTTGGACTAGATGATCTCCAGAGGTCCCTTCCAACCCTGACCATTCTGTGAGTACTGCATCCAGCTCTGGGGCCCCCAATATAGGAAAGACATGGACCTTTTGGAGCTGGTCCAGAGGAGGGCCACAAAGATGATCAGAGGGTTGCAGCACCTCTCCTATGAAGAAAGGCTGAGAGAGTTGGGGTTGTTCAGCCTGGAGAAGAGAAGGCTCCAAGGAGAACTCATAGCGGCCTTCCAGTACCTAAAGGGAGCCTACAGGAGAGCTGGGGAAGGACTCAGCAACATAACGTGAAATCTTATTTGCACTCACAAATTAAAAAAACAATCAAACAAATGAAACTAAAACCAAACAAAAACACCACCTCACAACACCCTCCATCACTCACCCCCCAACACTCCTCCCCAAAAAAGACCCACATCATGGTGTTACCGCCATAACTTCCTAGTTGGGAAAACTTCAATCCCAAAAGCATATTTATTAGGATATTAACTTTTCATCTGGTCTGGACAAAACCAGCAGCATACATGTAGTCCCCAATACAATCTATAGGTATTTTGTTGCCTTCAACGTTGTAGATTACTACAACATTATTCAGGAACATAAGAACCAAAAAGCCAAAGCTAAACTGACTTTTACACACAGACTTTTGCACAAAGAATGACGTTATCTTACATTACCTGATCCTTTTGTGGTGTGTAGGCCTGGAGAACTAATGGATTAGATTTAGTCCTCAAAAGACTCCTCCTTTATTATTCTTATGATCTAGATCTGGTCCCAGAAGATAAATACTTCCTCTGGTATTTCTACATTTACATTTGGAATGTAAAGAGTTTCTGTTTTCATGTGACAGCCTGAACTCTTCTGTGTTGCTAAAGTAGGTCATATGCTTTTGCTTCTTTTTTCTTCTTTAATCACCACTTGTTTGCCTTCTAGGAAGGCAACCTAAAAACTTGCCTTTGATGGTCACTGTGTCTGCAATTGCGTTTGCCATCAGTTTCATCTTGGAAGTTGTAACCTAGAGCCGTAAGGATAGGCTAATAAAGGAGTAAATGTACAAGAGGTTTTGACATTTAGAAGAATTCTACCTTCTACTATTGCATGAAGGGAATTGTTCTGTCTTTTCAGAAAGATCAGCCATTGTTATCCTGGACGTCTGTGTTTCCTCCTTCACTTCGCTTCTGTTTTTAGATCATGGGGCAATCAGAAGTAGGGAGTCTGTAAGGGCACCTTCATTCTCTTTTACAGATGAAAGGAAAAGGACCAAGTTTCACAGAGAATGTTATACTGATTTTATTGTTATTTACCGTAGAAATTGGGATGAGATCTAAAGGGTTTTTTTCCACTATTTGCCTAATGTATTGTACAAAGAAGGTCAGTGAGCTATCCAAGTTATTGCCAGGAATCTTTGTGGTGCAAGTAATATCCCCTCTGTTGGATTTCATGGCCAGCAGCAGAATTACTGTTTATTTAGAGAGATATTAAGTACTGGACATACTAAACTGTGCACTCTCTTTTCTGGCACAGCAGAGATTGTTAGGGCATATGTGATATGGGAAGTAACATCCAGTTAGACATTGCAACATAGCAAATAGCTTAGCAAGATACTGAAACCCTGTCACAAGTGAGAATATAGATAAGAGGCTCCTGAATGATAATACTAGGGCAGCTCACCTTAGAAGTAGCAGACAGTGGAGCCATCCGGAGCCATAAAGACAATGGGAATGGCTATTCAAGGCCTATTGCCTGAGAGGAGTAACCATCTGGTAAGAACTGGTCTCGCAGCTCAGAGCTCAGCCAGATTAGCATTTTTGAGCCAAAGGTTAAAAGTATACTGTGAGAAAGACTACGAGCCTTCCTCCGGAAGACAAAAAGGAGGAGACTTATGATAATTAGTTGCTGGAAATAATTACCATAGGTGTGCCTATTCCCAACCTACACTGATGAATATGTATGCCTTTGCATCATAAATATACGCTTGTTTTACGATACGGTGTGCAAGTTTGGAGGAGCGATCCCCCTTGCACCCAGCGCTGCAATAAACATACCTGCTTTATAACTCTCTGTGAGTTGTAGAGTTTGTTTCTGCATGTCATATGGATTAGTGGCACAGCTGCCTGCAGAATCTTTTGGTATTTGTCTTGCTTCTCCCTGCAAAGGCAGTATTGAAGAAACAGCAAAGGAGTTTGAACTTTGGACATAAATTAGCCTCAGATCTGCAGAGCACTTATGAGAATGCTACGCCCTTGTAAACGCTAGATGAGCATCACAGATCTCAGTAGGTACCTATCAAAGCTCATAGCCATCTTATACCAGCCTTGCCATTAGAAGTTGAACAAATTGTCATTACTCCTGCAGGAGATGCTGACTACAAGCCTTTACAGTGAAGGTAAGCCTGGCGTTCCTTCTGATTTCACAAGTAGCTAGAGAAAAGTATGAGCAGGGGGTAAGAGCCTTTAAGAGGCAAGATAGAAAGTGATCTTGGTGTTGTCAGATAATAAGTAGTATTTTGCAGTATGGCTTTGTACGAGGTCCCTGTGCTAGAGCCACAGTTTTGAGAGGCAGATTCCTGTAGCATTTGCAGAAGCTAAGTTACTGAAGTGTTGAAAGAGGCCTAATGCTTGGATGGGTTAGCTGGCTTAAGGTTTGGGTTTTTTTAACCCCGAAGCTGAGAGGCAAGTATTGGCCTGACTTAAAGTAGATTCTGTGTAATTACCATCAATGAGAGAGAAGGCTAGATGCATTCTCTGGAGCTTTGCTGAAGCCTGGTCCAAAGCTATTACAGTGTAAAGCTGTGATCCTTATTGACTTCAATGGGCCATTTATCCTGGTGAGACTGAGGCAGATGCCAAAAGCTAAATGCTATAGTCCTATTGTGTTTTACTCCTATTGTGCTTTACTCCTGGATTGGTAAATATAATGTACTTATATAAAGTTGAGATTAGTTTGAATGGAGTAAATGAGGGTAGGAGGCCAAGAACCAAAACGAAAATAAGCAAAGTAGTGGAAACTTCAGAGAAAAGGGGAGCAGAAAAAGTCGGTCAGAGTAAAGTTAGAGAAGGCACACAAGAAGCAGTCTGAGGACTGTGCACTTCATAGAAAGACTGTCTGTACATGCCTGAAGTTAGCCTTTTGATGGAATAAAGCGAGATGTTTCAGTAAGAACTAACAAACTTGTCACAAAGTGTCTGTTACTGGTTTGAATCAGCAGAAGTTGCTGAAAGGCTAGAAAGCTTAAGAGGCTTAAGAGCTTGTTTATAACACACAAAACATACTAGCTTTTCTGAAAAGATCACTCCTGTAACACAAGAATTGGCTAATTTGCAACTACTGCTGAATGCATCTGTGAAAATGGAAACGTGCAAACAAGTACACAGTTAAGGGGTTTGTTTTTTTAAAATCACAAGGACATATGTGCTGGCACCTGGAAGAATGGTATTCACTTTACCAAATGACCCACTCAGTCCTGTCAGAGCTGTTACAAAATGTCAGTGGAAGCTTTCCATACACCCACTACTAGGTTATGGCTACCCTTTATGTAGGTAATCAGAGTACTTAAAAGATTTTGCTTTGATTAAACCAGCTTTTTTTTTTAAAGCTGAAAAGCTGACTTTATACATATTTGAGTGTTCTGGAGTACATTCATACTGCTTCACAACTTCAACAAGCCAGTCAGCAGCATCAGACACCTCCTCTCCACATGTTGCTTGGCAGCCTACCTGTTCGGCCTGGCCTGGTCTCCATCCCTGCTACAGGACCCAGCCTCCCCCTGCAGTGAAGCCTCAATATCCTCAGCTGCTACTTCTAAACAAAAATATGGGGGAGGGCAGCAGGAGGGAGAGAGGTTTATGCACATCCTCTACTGCAGGATATATTTCTACTAAGCAGTACAATACTGTCCTCTCTAACCACTGCTTTCAAAATAAGGGCATAGGCCTGGCTCATTCACACTTCAATGAGGACATAAATTTTATGTTGTTGATAGGCATACACAGCACCTGATTAGCTATACTGTTGCAGCACACAGCACAATTTCAGTTGGCCTGTTGACCATCACTAGATGGATAAAAAGGAGAACCTATTTCCAGCAGAAATAGAAAACACAGTAAGAATTTGTGCTTGTTTGTTTGTAAAACACTTGATCTACAATGTCCTTGACAGAAGTCTCTATTAGGAAAACCCTCCAAGTATCACTTCACATGAGTTTAGAAGTACCCACCGTCCATGGAAAAATCCTATTTCTTTAGATTTGATTTATCCCAGAACGGCAGGAGTTACACTTGGCCTTAAAATACTGACTTTACACAGGTTTAGATCTAGAAACAATGCAGTAAACAAGGGTGTTGTCTCCTCTGATTGTTACGACTTACTTTATTCCAGTCTTCTGGCCTAAGGCAGAGGCCATGAAGCGGAACAGGAAGTTTCTGCCTCCCTGTTCCCTCTTCTTATCTTACCTACCAGACCAGAGGACAGTTTCACCATGTGCAAACGGACAGCAGAACACCTGCAGAGACAGATGCTGAGTAATATCCCAGCTAGCCAGGAAAAGCCCTGCAATGGACTCAGTGACACAAGTTGTGGCAAGGATGTAAGAAAGTTATGGAGGAAGCAAACTTGCTGTTTCAAAGCCAACATTTACTTTGAAAAATCTGACTGATGAATCACCTGTTGGATATGCTTATTTTTTAAAACCTTTGTGAAGATGCCAAGAGCTGGTGCATCTCTGGGTCTCTTGCCAGTCCCAAAATGTGAACAGTCTGTTGCCTCCGTCTAACAGCTGGCATGCCTAAATGCCTGCCCCAGGGTCCAGCGCCAGCTTCTGGGGCAGACTATTCTTGCCCAGAATCCCATCGATACTTCCTTGAATGTTATGCCTTATTTAAGGAATAAAGCAGATAAAAATGTTGGTAACAACAATGATAGTGCATCTTTCTGAATGCTGATTGTGCATTCTTGTCCTTTTTAAAGTTAACAGCTTTGCTAAAGCTTTGCTGAAAATCTGTCCTCTTCCTCCCCAAAGCCTCTTTACCCCACTCTCTTACCTCAGTATTTCCAACTTTTCATATGACAACCCTGTCTGCTTCTAATCATTCTACCACCTACCTACTTAGAGAGACAGAACAAATTGGTTTTCACAACGGCAGGCACACTTTTAGCCAGAGTAAACAAGTATACCTTTTGTCTCTTAGTCATTCTTACACTACAAGGATCTTGTCAGTAAGGTCAAGATACAATGAGAGAAACAGAGCAACACACAGCTTCATAGTACTGAATAAAATTGGAAGAGAAAGTAAGTAAGTCACCAGTGTGTCACAATACTGGACAAACTTAAATTTTTCAAACAGTGAAACATGACTGATGTGAAGAAAAAAATATGCTTCTTACTACATTTATGCTTAGGACTTAAAGTGTACCTGTGACTGCCATGTTTTTAAAGGCTCCTCAAGTTTATCACAGTGTTGAAGCCATTTCTTCAAGCTAATATTTTCATCTGTTACCTGTTGATGATTTTGCAGTTCTGAAAGAACTACATTATTTCCTACAATACTCAAACATCCATTTTCAGGATGAATCATAAAGAATTTCTTGGAATTTCATGCCAAAAGATTCCATAACTTTTCTCTTGATCATAACTAATTACTTCATAATTTTCCACCAACTATGTAACTATACAACTATAGAGTATTTTAATTAAATTCCAATAAAGTTAAACATACTCTTATCTTCAGTCTTCTCCTGGTGGTATTCATTGTCAATCAAATTCACTTTCTATTTTAAAGCTGTTTACTTACTGCAGCTATGTTGTTAGAATGGACAGCTGCCATTTACTGAAGCAGTGCACCTGAAAACAATTTGCTTAGTTTGTAGAATGCTTCATGGCCCTATGGATTAAAATCTATATAATTTCTTTTAACCAATCAGTTTCATAAACTGTCTTCTGATCTGGAGGCAAAGGCTTGTCTAGAACAATACGCACACTATATATCACATACACAAAGAGTACTACATCACATTTGCATCTAGATGTGAGGATGCTAACTTATTGCACACCTTTGTTTTCAAAAAAAAAGTCAAAGTCTCATCTAAGGGAGAGGCTAGAATATAAAAAAAGTTACAGTTTATATTTCTTCAATTTCTTCTGCAAAAGCTCAGTCTTTTCTGAGGTAAAAAGTAGTTAGATTTTTGAAAAATGCTTGATATTCCCCTACTGTTTTTTCCGAACATTTAAAACCATTAGCCACACTCCAAAATACTGAGTCTTCCTGAATGAAAAAGTGTCATTAGAATTTCCATTCCGACATTTTTATTAGTTGGACTCCACTGAAGTCTTCCACCATGTGAAAACAATCTTAACACTACTCCATAGGAAAAAACAAAGCCATTTATCCTATTCTTTAATACAAAAGCCAACTAGAGTAAAAGGATCCAAAGTACAACAGTTACTGCCTTTGTTGGAAAATACTTACACAAGATAGCAAACTCACATTTTTTCTATATCCAAAATTAAGAGATTAAAAACTGAGCATGATTCTAATCACTGACATTTATAATGATATTAGGAGTAGTGTACACAACCACTTAAGGCATCTTTTATCTCACAAGTTTATATTTGAGTTAGCAAACAGAGTTTAGTTAAGCCTTAAGTGGGATTTCCAAGTCCTTTAATTTACTTTATAACAACATTTGTTCAAAATTTTTTTATTTTTATATCCACAAGAAAAGGAGAAACCAGATTTTTCTGAGAAAAATACAAGAATGAAAGCAGATTGCTTGGATACTAAACAGACTCCTTGAGTTTACACAAGAATTCCCCTTGTACACATAGATTAGCGAGTTCATCTCTTGTTTCCAACATCTGACGAGGTGTATTAGCCATTACCATTATAGAATAATGCCTCAACAACTGGTTTGCTTTTCCTGTGATCCTAGCTTGACTCCGGAATATAGACAGGGATGAAACTACCATGGCAAGATGTACTATTTTGTTAGAGATTCCAGGCTTTCCCCATTTTGATGATACAATGACATGAGAAAAATAAGGAAGTGGATACATGCAGTCAGGTAAACTAAGCTTATTGCTTCTTTTACTCAGTTACCCAGATCAGCAGAATAAAAAAGCACAGTATGATCCACAGCTTAGTTTTGAACACAGTTTATTCCCAAATTTGCAGTTAGCAGACTTGTGTTTTCTCATTCTATTACCTTCATTGGTGCTAAGCAAATCTAAACTAGTTATGTACAAAACTTCACTAAATAAGCAAGGATCAGCTAAAAGCTACCTTATTTAAATATGCTTACTTCAGTGAGAGGTCACAGTCAACAGTTAAATACTATCACCTTTTGACTGCTGTCCACACTTACGATGGGAATAAAAGTATCACAATCTGGCCACTGTATATGAATTTTACCTACCATAAAATGTTGTTTGAGATTCACTTCAGATATTACTCCTGAAGAAGTACCTTTAAAACTTACCTTTAATTTATAAATATCTGTGTTTTCGTCCATAAAACACTTCAAACTCGTGTTCTCTTCCAGAAATTGATCCAGCTGCTATTTCAAAGCAGTCTGAGGACATTTAAAAACAAAATAAGTGAAATAATTAAAGTTAGTTTTCAACAGAGTTCAGCATCACCACTGAATCACAGAACTACACCATGTAAGTAAACGTGATCATTTTTTTCTTCGTCTGCAGTTGTGTGAGTGATCACTGCTTCCTTATTTCATGTATTGCAGCAGTGATGTAAACCCAGTGAGATTCACTGCTTCTGATATTTTAATCAGCTCAGAGTATTTAGATGTTAGCTCTGTTAAAACAGCCAACAGAAAAAACACTTCCTATCTCTACTCCAAAATACCACATGTAATCTCTAACTGAAGTCCTTCACTGAACAGAGAACACAAACTGATGTCGTGGTTCAGGCTGAATTGGCTACTGGGAACATGGGGGACCCAGATGGGACCAACAGATGCTCCCCTCTACCCCTCTTTTCAGAGAGAGGCAGAGGAGGGAAAAAGAGACTTACGAGTTTAGAAGGAACTAAACTACTTTAATGAAATATTAATAATAAAATAAAAGGAAATAATGAAATACATGCAAAACCATATCAAGCTCCCAAGATGACAATCACATCACCGGCTGGCATTGGGGAAGTCCCAGGCTGGACTCAGTGATGGACGGGACCTGGATTCCGGATCTGCATTCAGGATCGGGATCAAAGGCAGACAAACAGACAGAGTCATCCTCAGATGTCAGCCACTGGAGAAAAAAAGAGAGAGAGCTGACCCTTTGATCCCTTAGCTTTTATACTGCGCATGAGGCAGATGTGATGGAATACCTGTTGGTCAGTTTTGGGTCACCTGTCCTGTCCGCTCCTCCCCGCAGGTGCGACCCCTCTAGGCTTTTCCTCTTCTGACCCTCCAATGGGGCAAATAACCGAGCTAGCTGGCCTTGGGTGTTACAGCACTAAGTCTAAGCAAGAGCCTCTCTGCATACCATGCCTTGGCATCAACTATAAGCATAGACCTTATCACTCTGAGAGCAAACATTGTCTGCACAATATGCTGTTAATTTCAGTATTTAGAAGAGGCCCAGCTAAGAAGCAAAGTTACTGAATAAAATTGGTGCTGTTTTACCTCAAACTGGGACAACCATTTAACGTCAACAAAGTCAATTTCATCTTGGATTATCATAAAGATATTTTCTGCTGCCTTTATTTTTACCTTTGCCTTATCAGCAACTGTCCAGTTGCATAAAGCATGAACTACAATTAGCTTGCAATAGCAATGGCAGGACTATTTCTTTGTTTAAAAGCAATGCTATACGCACTTAACTGAATGCATGTCTGTTCACAGCCTTTTTAATTTACATGGCTGAAACAAATACACCTAAACAGCATCATAAAAAATGATGACCAGAGAACCAAGACAGATGCAAGAGATTGCTGTTTTTATTGCTGTTTTGAAATGACCACAAAGACAGGAAGGGGAAAGAAAGATGTTTTTTATGTGTGATCACCAACCAGAAGTCAGCAAAATAAGAATCCCAAGTTCATACCTTATGATAACTTACTTAAGGCAAAGCAATACATGTTATTCTTGATGCCTGCCTGATGTCAGAAGTGAATGAGCAGAGCAGAGGAAATTATTCAATTGTTCTTCAGCAGAAGGTAAAACTCAATATTGTCAAAGTACAATAATTAGATTACAGAAAGATTTATAAAAAAAGAAGTCTCATAATGTCTCAGTGAGAAATGCAGAGTAGAAACAAGATGGTAAGCAAGCAGAATCCACATGTTTGAAGTGGACATGAGAAGTTTTTATATAGTTAGCAAAAATTAGGAGGTAAGGTGCAGTAATCAGAATTGAGAAGCCAGTGAGTGTGATGTTACTCAGATAACTGAAGGCCAAAATGAATGACTTCAGAGAAATTGCAGTTCCAGGAAAAACCTTTTTTGTTTCTGATCATCAGAAGAAAACATAGAGGCAAATTCTTCCAATGCTCAGTGGCAAGAAGGCTGAAAGAAGGTTCTGAGGAGGCTGATGAACATGAAGTTGTCAAACCAGCAACCTTGAGTCATCGTCTCCTCTTTTGAAACCTGATGACAAGCTGGTCTCTGAAAATCCTGAAAAAGAATATTCTTCACAGAAACCATATTCACAGTTAGCTCTAGATCCTGTCAGAGAGAAAATGATGGCAAAAGTACATGGTGTACAAAGATCAAACCTCATGAGTGATGTGAAAAGTGCAAAGCTTTGTAAATGCATCCAATTGAATGTAACTACACCCCATGCCAAATTTGATAAGCTAAATCTTCCAGTTAGTACTGCTCAATTCTGACATCAGGTCATTAATTTTCAGGCTATGCTGTTGTTTTTGCTCTGACAAGTGGCTTTGTTAAGGTTTTTTCCTCTCTGAGAGCAGGTAATGAATTTCTTGATGAGTTTTTGCAGAATCTTTCTATTGCTCTGCTTTTCAATTTTTTTCACATTACAGAAAACAGGTTCTACCTTACCTGCAAATTTAAGAAAAAAAAAAAAAAAGAAAAAAAGAAATCAAGGTTGGCTAGTTAAACACACATTTTCTACATTTCCTGATAATGCAAAACTTTGTCTCAGCTAGAGTCTGTCAGTGACTTTCATGAACTTCAGTGACATTGGTTGCATGATTCAAGATTGTAGTAGAATTTAGTCATATAAACCTACCTGGATAAAAAGACAACTATTTCTTGTAGGTTTAGTAACTGTATCTTAATCTGAAACATATGCATTTGAAAAAAAAAAGTACTAAAGCTGTAAGTTTTAAAAATAACACTGCCTCCTGTGTGAAACATTTTTTCAGGTCTCCAAACTTATTTCTTAATCCACAGTCCACAGAAAGCACATTATCCACACAACATCAAAGACTTGTGAATGCAGCATGTGATCTGAATGACTAATAGACTAATCAAAATGAGTTAAATTCTTTGGTTCAGACACAGCTGTGCTGCAAGCCCAATGTAAGGGACACTACAATGTTAAGCTGTTTCAGTAGCTTTTCAGAAGAGACCTGTTGACTAGCTTGAATAATCTGAATCAACTTTATCTCCAACTCCTCATAAATTCTCTTCCAAGTTGTCCTAGCTATGTTAGCTGGCACATAGGAGAGGAACAAAAAACAAGGGTACAGGAACTAAGGCAACCTAGAGCCTTTGCCCTACCTGGTGGAGCACTGCCACACCTATGACCAAGGAAGAAGTCTTACTTGCTACACAGAAATTTCATACTATAGGCATAGGGATTTAATGCAAAATTCCAAACAAGTTCCAAATATAGGTGATTAAATTTAATGCAAATGTCTCATGCCATCTTTTTTTTTTCTAAAGTACCAAGAGCTAATTCTTACAAGGTATTTCATATATCATTCCACTTGCTTGAAGTTAAACTTTTGCGTTCTTTAAGAAAGTATTTATACTTACATAGGAAGTGTTATGAGAATTAATCTTTTCCTAGCATTAGCTGAATTTCCTAATACAAAGGTATCTAGGTATATCTAACAAATTGTATTTGGAGACATGCTTGTTAAAATAGTTGCTAATGATTCTTCTCTCATTTTTCCCCCTTTTTTTTCAAAGGAAAATTATAAAACTCTGAAGATGCCAGCATTTTTGCAGTATTCCATCTTAGATACTGTAACTATGAGGACATGTTTTAGTAGGCTAGGCTGTATAACCTTTTGCTGATGAAGTGATACAAAATGCTACGAAATAAATTCATAAATGAGTAATTTTCTCCTATTGTTTTCCAGAAAGGAACAAGGATTGAACATCACCTACAGCAGAGCAAAAGGGTAGGCAGGGTGGGGGCATGGGTGGGAACACACATAACCTCAGCATATTTATAAGAAAGGCACGTAGTATCTCTTGATATTTAATATGGTTTATACAAAATAGAGGATGAAGCTATTTTGCAATATGTCAAGAACTAGGACAACATTCTTAGTACTAAACAAAAATAGGAAACATGGATTTCTTGTTTCTACCTGAGGGGGTTTTTTGGTTGTTTGTTTGGTTTTTTTTTTTTTAGGGTAGTAACTATTTGGTAACTATTGCAAAAGAATGCTAGAAAGGAGTATTACATCTCCCAAATGTCACTTAATGTCATCCAGCACCTGCTCAAAACCCTGCATATCCACGCTCCAGGACAAAGTAACCTCTATGCTTCCAACTTTTCCTTGAAAACAAGTATTTATAGCAGGTGCCTATTATGCAAATTAAATCACTATCATCTCGTGTGCAGGTAGAACACACCTCAACTACACAGACCTGTGTATCATCTTCCTCAGTAAAGAAGCTATGGAACAATAAAAACTCAGTTTCTAAATATATCTAACCGTTTTGACCACAAACAACATTTTAGATTTGTCTTATGAGCCTGCAATACTCAACTTCTTTTTTTTTTTTTTTTAATTTAAAGGTAATCTGTGAAAGAGAAAACGGGTTGTGTGTACTCTTGTAGCATTGGGCCTATCTGCTGAACTCAATGACGTTATTTCTGTAGAAACAATTATAAAGAAAAGGTACTTAATACAGTGCAGGAGGCATTTAAGGTAAGATGATCCAGCACACAAGAAACTCCTTATACCCCTCCCATGATCTAACTCAATATATAACATCTTCTTTTGTGAAGACTTATAAGCCCTAATGGGCTTCGTTTCCATATCTAGGAATGCTATTCCTAAGTACCTTGGGGTACCTCTGAGTATTACATCCTTTTTAAAAACTTTTCAGCATTGAATTATAAAAAACAGTTTGCATTTCATGTTACTCAAAGTTCATGAAACAATTAAATAGAACATATTTAAACACTGTACTATGCCAATGGCACATCTAAAATAAGTTAGCTTTTATTGGGACTAGTACTGTACACATGCCAAATTTCTGCTTCCCTTCAGATCCAAGCTAAGAATGTCAGTAATTTCAAACAGCTTTAGGAAAAACAAATTGCCATGAATGAGAAAGCTACATTTGTCAGACAATACACTGTCAAATATCAGCCACAGATTTTTGTCCAAGAAGGGGAAAAACCCTCTTCTCTCAATCACATAGCAATTAAGAGCTTAAAAAAATCAGAAACCTGTACAGGTCTACTGAACAATTCTTCTGTAGCTGTCTAGATGATTTCTATTTATGTCATCACATTAGATGCTGAAAAACTAATAAACTGCATTTTAGCTTGAGTTTACCATTACATAGTTGTGCAATAGTTAGGTTAACATAGTATTGGTTAACAACTTCTTTATCTAAAAGCACTAGGCAAGAGGAACAGACATTCCTTTGCCTTTTTTCTTTTAATCTCTAATTACTCACAATCTACTAATAGAGGAAAAGGGTTACAAATTTTAGTTCAGCCAAATCAGAACGGGCTGCTGGCGCTGCATGAAGACCTGGGAACAGATGAAAAAATGGATGGGAAACAATGGAAATTCCTATGTAGGAATTCCAGTCCTTCTGGCTTACTTAGGGGAGAAAGATAAGACAACCTTAATTTTTTTTTTTCCACGGCCCAAGGTTAAGAAACTTTAAGTCCTGCTCCTCCGATATTCACCTTCCTTCCAGCTGTGTCCTTCTGTTGCTTTAATTTGCATTGACTCTGGCAGTGATTTAGGCAACTTTCATGGAATATTAGACAACAAAACCAGAATTATTACATAATATGTAATACTTTTTGCTGGGTTAGCAAGTTGAATTGGTATACTGCATGAACTGATGAATGCCAGAGATGGTGCAAAGTAGGAAGACAGAGCACTGGAAGTGAGGAAACGAGAAAGAAGAGGAGTGAGGAAAGACGAAAATGAAGACAAGACACCCCCATATATCAACTATCTATTCATTAATCTTAAGGACGTTAAGAAATCACATATTTAAGAGGCTGTCTCTCTCTTGCTTACCTTTATGTAATAGACATACATCTGAACAATGAGTTACATATTCCGATATTGTAGAGATTTACATCCCTTGAGCACACAAATAAACTACCACCTAAAGTGCAAGATGACCAGACTCAACTAGGCAGCAAACTATAGCTATTCTAGTGTGTAGCATACACAGCAGTTAAAAATCAGACAGCATGTTCTTGTGGTGCGGTTGGTTTTTTTTTTCTGGTAACTCTGGTTGAACAGAACAGTATCTGCATGTTCTTCTGCTTGAGAGTAGCATTTACTAGCTGCATTTATAGGCAAACCATAGAACACTGCTTATGATTAAGTATTTGGAGAGAGCAGAGTTACCTATGGTACAACAAAACCAAACCTGAGTTGTGTTCTTCTGACATAAACCACTGTAAAATCACTTTATTAAGGTATGAACTGTTGATTAGGGGAAAAGTGGCACCAGTTAAACTTTTACTATATTACATTAATGCTTTTCACTCAAATTTGCAGCCAACAAGGATCGATGAAGTACTAAGGTAGTAGAAAGTTATCTTTAACTTTCTACACTGTGAATGAGACTACAAAGGTGCAACCCAGCTTCAGAAGATGCCGAGTCAGGGATTAAAGTCGGCGGTAGTGTAACAACCATGTCCACCGACTCACAGGGAAGCAACAGTGATACGGGCCAAAGCCTGAGCACCGCCTCAACCTCAGCAGGCGCGTCGGAGGCCAGTGCTCGGCCCTTGCAGCGAGCATCCTCCTCCCAACCAGCGGATGGAACCTTCAGCACAGGAGGGAGAATGGCCGCCGCCGCCTTCAACGGCCGTTCCCCCTCTTCCGCCCCCTCCAGCTGGGCAGTGAGGCTGTTACCAAGGTGCCAGTATGGCAAGCGGACCCTCCCCCTCTTCTTCTTCTTCCTCCCCCTCCTATTCCTCTTCTTCTTCCTCCTCCGCTTCTTCCTCCTCCTCTTCTTTCTCTCTCCCCCTTACCCCCCTTCCCTGTAGGGCTGACGCTAAGGCTGGGGGCTTTCGTCAGCGTCGCTGCTTCCACTTGACCCCGGCCTTGAGGGGGGGACCTCCTTGTTCCCTGTGCTGAGGGTGTGAGGGGCAGGACAAGCAGACCTGCAGCTGCAGGCCGGCTTCTGCCAGTGCCACTCACGGAAGTAAAGCGGAGGTGACACCATAGGCAGCAGCCAAGCGGGGTGACGCATGAGGTAGTCAGCTGGAGCTGTTGTGCGCTACTGCAAGTAGGGGCCCTACGGGGCTGTCTGCAGCAGCGGAGGAGGTGGTGGAGCCCTGGTGCTGCCCCTAGCAAAGAGCTGGGCTGCCCTTGCAGGGTGCGAGCAGAGGAGACGTGATCTATGAAAATGCCATTAGTACCTATCGCCATTAGTACTATCGCCGTTTGCCAGCCAGTGCAGAATTTCTGCAGTTGTCTTCATCGGTGTAGGTGTAGTATTGTTAAGCAAACTTGTTTGCCACCCTTTGTAAACTATTAACTTGAAATATTTTATTTATTGGTGATGAAAAGGTAGTTCAGAAAAAGTGCATAGAAAATAAAATCTGTTTTACATTAGCAGAGTTCCTTAATTTTTTAAACTGGTGTAGGAAGATGTTAAGCTGTAATATATTTATGGGCTGTACTCTTACCCATCTGTTTGACAGTAAATTTTGCCTTAGAAAAAAAGCAGTGGTCATAAATGACTGCCTATGGAAGAGTAAGAACCAGGCAATCATATAACACTTCTCTGAAGGCTTCACAGAAACACAAAATTATTATTTTTTGTGCAAAGAATCACCTCTTCCGTTGGCTTTGAACTTGGATACTACTTGTTTAATGTGGTGGAACCGAAGATTTATGTATTGGAAGAGAAAGTTAACAGTTTGTTCTTATTCTTCTGAAGAAAAATCTTCTTAAGTAGCATATCCACTCTAAATTATTTCTTTTACAAACTGAAGATTACTAGCTAGCCCATCTAGTCATTCCTTGAATGGGAGGTGTTCTATAACTTTGTCATCCTAGTTGCTTTTCTTCCAAACTTTTGAGGGATGCACATAAATTTCAAAGTATGGGTGAACCATAAGCCTGTAAAGTGATGTAATGATGGTCTTGATTTTGTTCTCTGTTCTTTTTCTGAGAATTCCTACCATTTGATTTGCTTTTTTGACTGCATATTGAGCTCATAGTTCTGAGAAAATATATATCATATCCTGAAGACCTCAGTTCTGAGTAGTGATAATAGGATTATTTTTCTCTACATGCATGACTTTACACTTAACCTGCACTGAATTTTATCTGCCATTTTGTTGCCCAGTCACTCAGTATCCTAAGGTCCTTCTGTAGTTCTTCATAGTTTACCCTCTTAAAAACTTTGCTTACTTTGCAATATCAAGCAGACTTTCTCACCTTACTGCTTACCACCTCCTCCTCTTCCATGAAGATATGTGGGATAGGTAGGTCCCATCACAGAATTCTGCAGGACTTTACTGATGAACTTCATCCACTGGGAGAACTGACGGTTTCAGTCTTGTATGCTATTTCCTAATATTTCCTAATGCAAGGACTTTCCCTCTTATCCTGTGATTGCTTAGCTTCCTTAAAAGTTGTTGGGAAGGCACTTTGTTATAACCCCTACCTATGTGTTTTTCACCCCTTCAGAGACCTGCAAGAGATTTGTAAAGCCAGACGTGCCTTTACAGAGGTTGTGTTGACTCTTCCCAAGCAGATCATATTTGTCTAAATATGCATTCTATCCATTAGGTGTCCATATCCATAGGTATTTTATCAAATATAAAAACTGTTACAAGAACATTTACAAGTAATCATTTTAGGGCAGAACTATTATGTGATAAATATTAACAGGTAACTTCAAGGAAAAGTTAATTGCTATACAAAAGTTAATAATGTAATAGCTCAGAGAGTTGAGTTATGCAATATTACATGAACACGTTTTAAAACATATTCTATTTCTTGTATATACATATATACACAGCAGTATACCCCACCTATGCTTAACTGCTTTGCTTATCAGCAGTTTCTGTAAAGAATAAACAGTACATAAAAAAAATCAAATTAAGGTATTTGAAAGTCAGTTTCTACACTGACTTTCCCCAGACTGTATCAAAATATCAAAATACTGCAGCTCAACTTTGATTTTGAAAGTACATTAGAGAAGATGTTCTTAAAAAAAAGTTTAATTTTATTTTTTATTTATTTTAATAACTAATTCTGTGAACATAATCTTCAATTCTCTCAGCAAAAAGATCAAAGTAAAGGCTTCTTTCTTTACATGTGACATGAAAGACTGGCATTTCTAAATTTCGCTCTCCAGTGAACTCTTCTGTGTATTTTGTGAGAGAATAATCATATACTGTAACTTAGCATGTATTTTACCCACATGATTCACTGAAAATATATTAACAGATTCGGAGGATTTCATCTCCATACGAAGAAGTCTGATATGCATTAAAATAATTCTTTAGGTGCTCTAGTGGATTGTGAACAATGAGGTCTGAAATTCAGGCCTTTGTCATACTGACACAGACAGCTAAAGACAGGCCTTAATCCTCCTCTTCCTTTCTGTAACATGTTGAAAATGAAAGAAAAATTAGTCATGTTTTTTTGGAGTCCCAAACTCTCACCTTCATTATAGCCACTTTGCTCTGTTATATTAATAAGAGCAGTCCTAGAAGCTAAAATTATGGTATGATCACTGCTGGATTGTCCAGTGGTATACAAGTTCCTGATAGAACAGGATTTGTGGGTGCAGCACAAAGTATGGTTTGGGAATCTTTTGTTCTAATAATGACTGTAGTGACTCGTATAACCATTTGGACTGCAATGGATATATGTTGCTTAAACAAATATCAAGGGCCATATCACATGGGCTTAAATACAACAGTCGTCTTAGCCTTGGAGAGTTCTTTCGCTCATTCTCAGCCTAGCTTGAACAGACTTTAAGTCTGGAGCACTCTGTCTCACTGGAAAGTAATCAAGCATAAACTCCTTTCTTTTCCCCCAGCACTGGGATAAAATGCAGGAATATAAATAGGCATGAATTAGAGATTACAGCAGTGTACCTTCTCTAAATGTAGACAGTGTTATCGTGGGGGCAACTGTTCCCACCATACTTAAACAATTCAAAAACCTGAAGATTATCTTTTGTCCGGGTTGAGAAAATCACGTGTCTAATAGAAACAGTTCCTAATCTCAGTTTCAGCTAAAAAATTCTCATAACATTGAAACAGAGACTAAAAATGTACTGCAGCCAAAAGCCAGAGTAATACACTTGATTTGCATATGTCACATTAGTTTTTTTAAAAAGTCTTAAACAAAATTGATATTTCTCTCTTAGTGCACATATATTTTAGACTCTCACAGGGCTTGAGCATTTTTAGACTTCATAACAGCATACATGTAAAGAAGCATATCAGAGTCAATTAAAACAGCATTTTAAAAACCATGCTTTTAATTACTAATCAAAAAAGAAACATACCCAAATCACAAAAAATTAATTACATCATGCCCTAGTGTCTGCTGAGGATACATTCCTGAAAAGTAAAATGGTTAGCAGTTTATAATTTTTCCCACTAGAATGACTGTAAGGGGGATGTGTGTATTTCTTAATTTTCTATACAATGTAAATAAACAGCGACAGTACATATGACATGGAGGATGAACCACCCTGAGCATCAACTGGAGAAGGTGCTGAATTTAAGCAGCTGGCTTTTTGGAACAGGTTGGTATTCCAAAAGAACTCATCTGCTTCATCTACAAAACGGCACACTTGTAAAACATTTAGCTCTTGCTGATTAATTAAAGTCAATCAAATCACCAAAAGGTCAAGGATAGAAAAATATGGTAATGATGACAGTCATTGGAGCATGGTATTAAATGATTGATGATGGAACTCCAAAATGATAACTAGAAAAACTCTAGATAGCAAAATGGTATATTTGTGTTTCATTATAGTGTGTCGATAATTTAAATTTTTCTCTAGATAACTGTTGAACACAAGAAAAGTTCTAATTGCTTACCTTTCTGTAAAATTATAATAAAAATCAATGTATTTTCATTGGTTCTTAGATAAAAACTCTGATATTAATGACAAATGTTTGCTGCAGAACGAAACTGTATTAATTCAAATGAGACACGGTAAACTTCGTCTAGTGATTCTAATTCTCAGGAAACAGATTTTAACAGTGATCAGAACAAATTCATCAGTATTTTGAAGAGTCACACATGGAATTTAAAAAAATAAAAAAATGGAAAAGTGAAAAAAAATTTTATTTCAACAGCAAGTCTAGTATCAATTTTCAGTTCAGTTTTAAAGACATTTGCTGGTGCTGTTATAACAATAATTTCATTTTCTCATTGGCCTGTAATGGAGTGCAACATCCTTAACACAAAAAGGTACACTTTTCAATCTCTGAACTGGCATGTCATACAACACAGTCAGATCATCAGGTTAATTTTGCTGGCTGTTGTGCATCAGCAAACCACTTGCCACACTCCAAATGGAAATTCCTCAGGAAACCTTGTATCAGAATACTATTTGAAGAAACAGGTCAGAACAGCCCACATGAAGCTCATTTTTGTAGGGCAAACAGTTGGTTGCTTCCCTTTTATTACATTACTCTTCAGAGAAGTTTGGGAAGCAATCACACCACACTCATTATCACTCCAAAGAGGTCCATCGTTATTACATGTAGTCAAGAAACAGTAGCAGATTACACAGATCTGTCACACGTAGAAGTTCCCATTGTGTTTGTTTCTATACAGGAATGGTAACAGAATATAAAACCCAGTGTAGAGCACACTTTACCATAAAACACGCGCAAGGAGTCACGGAGAGAAAAGGAGTTGTTCACTGGCCAGTCAAGTACAAGAGAGAACACCAGGACTATCAAAAAGATACTTGTTCGTTTTGACTAGACAGTTATGTCCTGAAAAAGGAGGCAAGTAAGTTTTCATTTCAGCCAAAGATTAAATCTTGAACTCCAAGAGTATTTTAAAGAAGAAAATGAGTATAAGGGTTAACACACTGCACTCAGAATAAGGGCATCTCTTGACTAAAGCCCCACATGTTAACATGGGGAAAACGAGATGTCAGTCAAGTGCAAAGACAGAAACCCCTCACAGCTCATGTATGAAACAGAAAGGAAGGCTTTGTCTTATCTGGATGAAATACATAGATCTCATTCCTCATTTTTTTCCCACACAGTCAGACACACATTTATGTTCTACCTGTTCTCAGCTCTGGGGCTCATCTGCCTCCTTGGAGAGCCAATTCAGTTTACTACACTTGCAGAAACACAATCCATTTTTTTAGAAGATAGCTATCCATTAGGTGTCAGCACAGAATTCAGTGGCATTGCTTAATTCTCTGGGATCTGGTTTGGATTCATCTGAACATTACGAAATTGTTGAAAGGGTATGTTAATTTTCTTATAATGGGGTTTACACCATTTTATGCCAGCTTATCGCTGTGGATTTCAGTGGTACTATTCTGACTTCTAGGACCTTGTGTATCAAATGTACGTGTAGCAGTAGCTAAGTTAACTGCTTGCCAGATGCATATTCAGAGTGACCTTTTGGCTGTGCTGGTAAAAAGTAAACGTCTTAAGGTTCACCAATATACAATGGAGTGCTAGTGCAGTTGCTTTTGAGGTACATCTAGCTCTTGACATTCATCTGCAGCTCTCATGCAAGTGTATGCAAGGAGATTTCCAAAGGCATTGCTGGAAATTAGGACCTAATGGACAATAATTTTGCTTGATGATTGATTCCTTACCTGCTGGTTTTGCCTTTGAAAAATGTGCCCACAAGAATTTCTGTGAAAGGCCTATAGGAAAACAATTTCTGAATGTAACCCTAGTAAAGCTAGAAGATACACTGTGTTCAAGATAAATGACTACATTTTTCTTTAAGAGACTAATTTAGGGGGGAAAATGAAGATACTAAACCAGGTTTTATTGGCCAGATGAAAAAGGGAGAATTGGAAGGTATTAAATAAGGTTGAAAAAAGTCTATAAAATGTTTAAAAAAAGTCTGTGGCTTGAAGGTGTTGGCATTAAAATAGCTACAAATGTTATCTCAGTTTCAAGATCATTTTTTTATATATATATATAAAAATGTCAGTCAGTTCATATTCCAGGAAACAATTATCTGTATGGGTTGGAAAAATAAAGACAGGAGGATTAATGGAACCTAAAAATACCTGACACTACATAATCATAAGATTATCATACAAAATGTAGCAGCTTTAAGGATTGTTTATACAAACGGAATTCATTCTTGCCTCTGTTCCTCAGGTCTGAGATCCTCTATACCAGACTAGGAGCCCTGTTCTTGCTCTGTGTGGGAGTGGTTCTTTGAAGTCACGGAAGAGATCTCTTGAGATCATCAGTTCAGTATCTCCCAGCTCAAAGCAGGGTCAGCTGAAGCTGGTTGCTCAAAACATTCTCTAGCCTTTTTCTGAATATCTCCAAGGACGGAGACTCTGCACCCTCTCTATGCAACCTGTTTCAGAATTTGACTACCCTCACCATTAAAATGTTTTTTTCTTATGTTTGAATGGTATTTCTTGTTCATGCCCATTGCCTCTTGCCCATCCACTGGATACCACTGAGAAGAGTCTGGCTCCATCTTTATATACAGTGGGACTGAGTGCACCCTCACCAACTTTGCAGATGACACAAAGCTGAGTGGTGCAGTTGATACTCAAGAGGGAAGGGATACCATCCTGAGGGACCCTGACAGGCTTGAGCAGTGGGCCCTTGTGAACTTCATGAAGTTCAACAAGGCCAAGTGTAAGGTCCTGCACCTGGATGTGTGCAGTCTCCAATATCAATACAGACTGGGGGATGAAGGGCTTGAGAGCAGCCCTGTGGAGAAGGACTTGAGGATACTGGTAGATGAAAAACTGGACATGAGCTGGCAATGTGTACTTGCAGCCCAGAAAAGCAACCATATCCTGGGCTGCATCAAAAGAATTGCAGCCAGCAGGTCAAGGGAGGTAGTTCTCCTGCTCTATTCTGTTCTCATGAGATCCCACCTGGAGTACTGCATCCAGCACTGGGGCCCCCAACATAGGAAAGGCATGGACCTGTTAGAGTGGGTCCAGAGGAGGGCCACAAAAATGATCAGAGGACTGAAGCACCTCTCGTATGAAGAAAGGCCAAAATGGGTTGTTCAGCCTGGAGAAGAAAAGGCTCTGGGGCTCTGGGGAGACCTTGTTGCAGCCTTTCAATATATAGAGGGGGACAATAACAAAGAGAAAGAGAGAGAGACGATTTACCAAGGCCTGTAGTGACAGGAAAAGGGGCAACAATTTTAAACTGAAAGAGGGTAGATTTAGATTGGATATAAGAAAGAAATTTTTTACAATGAGGGTGATGAGACGCTGGAACAGGTTGCCCAGAAAAGTTGTGGATCTCCTCTCATTGGAAGTGTTCAAGGTCAGGTTGGACAGGGCTTTGAGCAACCAGAGCTCTGCAACTTAGGTGTCCCTGCCCATGGCAGGGGGTGTTGGACTAGATAATCTATATAGATGATATATAAACATTCGGTAACATCTCCCTTGAGCCTTCTCTTCTAAACTAAATCCCAGCTCTTTTGGTATTTCTTCTTGCAAGTAGCAATATATTGCCTTGACTCAACCAATCTAAGCTTTCATTTCAATAAAAAGGGATGATTTTGCAGATCAGTGATACAATGCCAAAAATAATTGACCTGAGAAGAGACCTGAGAAGTTGTTTCAGAATTCTAAAATCTTCTTTCAGTTACAAAGCCAAGTGTATAGCCTACTGTCCAGAAACACAATCCATTTTTGAGAAGATAGCTTATTCTAAAACTCATAAATTGATATAATGCCAAATATGCAACAACTGACTCAAACAATGTTTCACACATTACTACAAATAATCTTTCAATGTCATAAGAATGTGTATTTGAAATAACAAAGTAAGCACCTAATAGCTCGCTTACCCAGATGAGATCCAAGAGCCACTAAGATCCATAAAGAAATGAGATGGGGTACATGAACATCATGTCAACTGAGAGCAAGTACATTTAATCCGT
Source organism: Pluvialis apricaria (assembly GCA_017639485.1). Classification (NCBI taxonomy): domain Eukaryota; kingdom Metazoa; phylum Chordata; class Aves; order Charadriiformes; family Charadriidae; genus Pluvialis; species Pluvialis apricaria. Next base: position 59,628,650 of record CM030008.1, read on the forward strand.
GCTTAATATCACTTCCGTTACTTTTGTTTCATCTCTCTGGAAATTCAGCCTTGTCTTGGAATGCTTCAAACCCTGTAACTGAAGTGCTGAGAGGAAGATGCTTCCACCTACTTCCCCAGACTGCACAAAAGTAAGGCCAACAGCATGGATGACAGAGTTTAAATTTCCTTGCCTTTGTTGTCAACAATTCTGCTATAGGTGTCTTTGCCTTGATTTTGGACTTTAATTTCCAGTTACCTCTGTTCTGCCCAATAATAGGCCTTTGCTCAATATGACTAAACTTTACTTCCGGTTATCTCGAGCCCCTCTTTTGAAAAAAAAACACAAAACCAAATATTCTGCTTTGGACTCTTTCTTTGGCTGAACTGCACTTGTTCTTTTTCTCCAAATTCCTTAACACTCTAGCCCCAAACTTTTGCTTCTTGATACAGTGCTGGAAGTAAGAATTTTAACCCAGACTTATTCTACTCTTTTTCTTACCACTGGGTTTTTACCTCCTTTGAGGAAAGAGAGATGTAACTTTTTATATGTCAATGCATCAGAATGGGAGGGGGTTTCTTACATCTGTCAGTATATCTCATTACAGTATCTTATCTGCAAATAGTTATGATTGAAATGTTTCCTCTTATGCATAAACCTTTTGACAAAAATTAAGCGGGAAAGATAAATTATAATTACCTACTATTGTTCATAATAATTTTAATGCCATAACATTTCAGAGGCTGATAAAATCAGTCACATGCTACAGAATTTGTCCCCATTAAAATTATACAATATTAAATTTTGCATTCTATTAAAAATATGAAAATAAATGAGAATTATTCAATATAGCCTATTCCCAGAGCTATCCAAATGACATTATGGGTTCTCCTTCCTTATCTTCTAACATTAATAATTATTTACTATGCTGGTAAAGCTAGGAATCTCCCATGGAAGTATAATAGTAAGGCTGTGTTTTGTCCCAGAACATCACTCAATAGGGACCCTAGTGAGGACCTGTGAGTCAAAAAAAGACTTTTCGCATCATGACACGGTAAATGTGACAGAACCACACCTATTCACACACCACTCCATCTACTTGTTTGGGAAATACTGTACTAAGTATGCTGTCCTTGTCCCAAGCAACTGAATCCAGGACAAAGTTTTACGTGGCTGCAGTACTAAAATGATCTTGTCATGTGCCGTTGCACAGCCACAGTGATTTTCAAAAAAAAAAAATGTCCTCAGAACTCACATGAGACAAACTCGGGAGATCTAAAGGCTTACCACTGGTGAACAGCTGTCCACCCAGGAGTGGGTACAAATGTGTAGCTGGAAGCAGAGCAAGGAGCAAGGACACCCCCCTTTCCAGAAGTTGCAGTTACTAGATTGGCTCAGCTGTTTCTTTTAACTTCACCGTTATGGATTGATCTGAATTTAAAAAACAGATGGTTTTGTTTCTCCATACTTATTCTGAAAATACATTAATGAAGCAGTCATTGACATTTATAGAAACAAGTAAACAATAAATGCAATTCCTTCCCCTCTGGTACCTTTGGTTGTATGCCAATCAAGAAGACTTTAATCAATTAGATTTTTTTTCTGTCCTTTGGTAGATTTATTAGGAGCTTATTTTACATAGGCAAATCAGTCACCAGCTGGTAAGCAGTACTGCTCTCCTATTAACTTTAACCGATCATTTAGCAAAGCAGAGGTTTTTGGAACGTGCAACAAGAAAAAAACATCCGTAAGTGCATGAGGTGCAGAACTACTCTGGGAATGAGTAATATGAAAACAAATCCATTCTTTGCACCAAATCTCAGAAATTCTTTCCAAAATCTGTCAGAACGGTGCAGTCATGTGGATAGTCCTCTCAGACCATTTCTGCATAGGGAAAAGAGGAAGTGGATAGTCCTAAGGAGTAGAATTGCTAGTGCCACAGCTTGTGCAAATGAGAAGGAAGACTCATATGATCAGGAATGAGGATGGAGAGGAGAGTTTTGGTAGTAGTGAGCTATTGGATGAACTCTTGGAAGCATACAAGTTTCAATGCCAAGCTTTACACCAGCTCATGGATTTATTGACCCAGAACCGAAAACCTACTAGCTGCAAGACTTAAAAACAATGTCTATTCAGATGGTTGCAAAACTTTTAAACTTTTTGCTGCCTTGAAGTTAGAGATGAAAGTCCAAACCAGCCCAATGAATTTCCTTAAAGAAATTTACACACTGTGAACTGAATCTGTCATGAAAAAAACTGCTGTGACTTACAACATAATCTGCATCTTTTTCAGAAGAACCGAATGTTAGTGAATATGAATATGTTTTGCTTAAAAAACAGGTTGAAGATTACATATTTTGACTGTAGTACAAGAATTAATAAAAGCATTACTTTGAAAGCACCTATCATTGTGGCCTCTCTGAAATTATAAGGACCAAATCCATTGTGATGGGTTGCAGTGAAACAACTCTGATTAAATGAAAGATGCTAACACATAATCAAATATTGATTTAAGAATAATTCTTAAACTACTTACAGGTATTACACTGGCAGAAAAAGCTATACATCCCAGACTGCCAATCTGAGCCACACATGGCTAGCAAACATTTCAAAGTAGCTCCTTTACTGGAGCTACTTCGACTAACCAGTTATGACAGGGAATGCTACGTAGGGACAGGGAATGATAAGGAAGGGAGAATGCTAAGTAGTCCAAAAGCCTGGCTACAGGAGGAGTAGAATCAGCAGAATTTCATGAAACTGGTATTGGGGATTCCCTTAGGAGTCAGCTGCATGCCCAGCTGAGCTACATTCTGCAGTGAAGCAGCGGGATCTCTGATAAATCACTACCCTCTTCTGGAAATGAGTTACTTCCAGAGTTTCTAGATTCACTTGTTGCAAGTGAGTGACAAGAATGTTGCAGTTCTCTGTCATACAAACATCAGATGTAAGTCTCTTAAGGTTAGGAAGTTGGTCCACCTTTATATCAAATTTATAGGTTTCATAAATGAACGCTTATCCTGAAATCTACTGAGGTCATTAGAGGGGCTCCCTTATTCGGCTTCAGGGAACCAGCAATCTGGAGCAACAGCTTAAAAAAAAAAAAAAACCAGAAAAGCAGAAGTGACAGTCACTAAGTGTGCGGAAGAAAGTTTAATGGTGAGCTCCTGGGCAAATAAAACGTCAACCTTCTAACTGTGAATGAAAAATATGGGGAAATTCAGGAATTATCCTAGAGATAAGCTGGAAATACACGAATAACAATGATCCAACATGCAAACAGTTATTAAAAACAAAATGGTATGTCATCCAGGTACCTGTAATGAGATTAAAGGTAAACCAACTCCAACACTGCCAGTATACAAAAGGGACGATATATTAGCTGCCACTACCTGAAGAGATTGTAAAAAGCAGATTAGTAATGAATATTAATGTCACTGATTTATTAATTTTTCATTTTTCAGCAGAATTCAAACACTTTTTACATTAATTACTTTACTGAAAATTACCATCACAAGTACAAACCCTGAAAACTGCACAAGAATGTGACTGATATTTATATATTCTGCTAGCTCCTCAGTTAGTATCTTAGTTTAGTTTAGTATCTTAGTTTAGTATCTTAGAAGTTTAGAAGTTAGAAGCTATCTTAGAAGTTAGAAGCAAGATTTAACAACAGTTCTGAAATGGATCTGAACAAAATTTGTTTCATCTATACTTCCTTACCTGTAATCTATCTATATCTAAGCTAACAGCCCCTGATAATATTCTTGTAACAGTTTTTATATTTGATAAAATACTGAGCATTTATTTCCAGAAAGGATATTTTAGTCCTGATCCCTTGCTGGCAGTATAATGTAATTTCTGTATTTTAATAATTTCTCCAATAGATGGCAGTAGCTGCTTATTGGCTGATAAATTAACACCATTCATAGTACACTATATAAACATAAAGCAGTAAAACCCAAGTATGTTCATATATAGGCACTTAAAACATAACTGACGTAATTATGTATGTTACAAGTGTGTCACGTGTTTTTCATATTTGAACATTAAATCCTTTCTGAGTATTTTCCTTTTGAGTCTGCTGGTTTGCTCAGAATTACATGATAGTATAAAACTAATAAAAGTGTCATAGGGCTACTAAAAGTTAAGCACAAATATATCTCAGAGCATGCCTGAGATCATTAGGATTTGTCCGATTCGAAAGCTGTTGTGGGTTACCTTGAGTTGGTTCATCTTACAATGTCTTACATCCACATTTGAATGCTCTATTGTAAATTATCTGGCATTAAATTGTACTTTTATGATTGGCGTTTTACTTAAATAATATTGCAAGTTTACTTATACCAAAACCAGTATGGATGATTCTACATTGTGAAACATGTCATGTTGCAAGACTGTCAAAACCTGCCACTGTTTTTGTACCATGTTTTGCTACTTCTAGGCTTTGTGTTCATCCATGGTACTTCTTCTGTTCTGGAGTCATGATAGAGAGATGGTTGTTGTGCTGTTTAAATATTTATCTGAAGACTTTTACACAGTCATGGCTAATTCATAAGGAGTTCACAAACCAGAGCTCTTGGTGCTTCATCTGCCATATATGATGTTACTAGGGTCATATACTGAGAAGCTTGGAGTGGAGACTCTTTTCACCAGAACGATCTGCATTACTTTAACTGATCTGCAGTTAGACACCCACTATTATGCAGATGAAGGAATACATGGGATGATTTCTGATTTTACTAAATACCTCATAACCAGATTTTGGATGAGAATTACCATGGTCTGCTATTTCTATGAAAAGTTTGATAGTATCTTGCTAACTGGGCTACGACAGTCTCAGTAACACAAATATGAGAACATCAGACACATTGGATCTCATAAACCCTGATAGAGACATAGAAGACCCTGAAAAACACTGAAGAATCAACCTAAACCACAAGCAGAAGACAAAACCCATGCATGGGGCCAAATCCAGTAAACAGAAGTTGATACAGTGGAATATAACTTCAGTGTAGGTGGGTAGGGAGGTTTAAATAACTTAATGGCACTAACACATTTTTTCAGGCTTTCTTTCATAGATTTCATAGATTAAGTGCCTTTCCTACCACCTTGCCTTCACCCTGACCGCTATTCAGCTGTCCTGCACACCACCTGTTACCACTTCCCTATTTCTGTAAGTACATACAAACAGAAACAGTGTCCCACTCTGTGATCCTGATCGTGGTGCTTCATCTCTTCACTTTTGCCTGGTTAACTCTTAATTCCCTGAAAAGAGATTCTAGGTGACTGTTTTAAAGAAAGACGTACAGAAAAGAGAGACTCAGTAAGTGATATCTTGGAAAGAATGAAAGAGCACACATAACTAAGCTTTTTGCTAATATACTGTCATTATGTGGCTTTACAATATTCACAGGAACAGCCAGCTACTCAGTGGTCATTCATTTCTCCAGGCTTGCAGGGCAACAGTTTTTACTGTGATGCTTCATATCACTCCTGGGGAGTAGCAATGCACATGAGGAAGCTAATTTTTCTGCTTTTTGCCTTACAGCTCTAATGCCATGAAAAAGAAAGGGTGGGGAGAGAGAAAGGATAGTGAATGATGTTGCAAAGGCAAACAACTTTCTTGAAATACATAGCAAGGTAGTCTTTGAATGCATGTAGTGTTATGAAAGTCTAGGCCAAGATTTTTATAAGAATAGTATTAATTTTTTGGTATTGCTATGTGTTGAATTAAAAAGTTGGGTTTGGGTGTTGGTGTGTCACTGTTTTGGGTGATGGATCATCATCATAAGATATTCAAAGACTCAGAAATAACATGGAAACTTCAACCTTGTTACAAGAACTGTATTACAAGCTATGCATGAATGCGCAGCAAAAATAACACTAAATGTGGTAACACTTATCAAATCTGATTAACCTGTAATATCAGTACACTGAGCCAAGAAGACGTAGCATTCCTAAGACATGTCCTCTATGAAAAAAATGTGTACTGATGAAAAGCTGAAATTAGTATCAGTGTATGAGTACAATACATTCCTCATTTTTTGAATTTGTATCATTCCACAGAATCCACCTTTCTGACTTACCAAGCTTGCTTTTCTCCTACTCCCTTGTGCAAGATTCTCTCTCTCTTACTTGCTCTCCTGTGCTTCTGCAAAACACATCAAGCAGCAATCAAAGGGAACATGTTTGGTTTTTTCTCTGGAATCTCTGTTTTTCTTCCAGTCTTTTAGATGTGCCACTGTATTATGTCTTAGTCATTTCTGTACATCTCATTACTGTACGTGAACTTTCCATACTCAGACCACTGACATACTATGGAGAAACATTTTTTCTCTGTTTATGAACCTTGGGATATAGAGTAAAAAAACCCCAAACATTTGTACAATCAATAACCTTCTTTGATTTAGAGAATGCCAGCTATGTACGATACAGCTTGGGTTGTACTATTCTTGGATAGAGTACCATGTCTCTATTATGACAGCCCTAATGTTTGAGCTACTTATATGCCAAATTAATTAGTAATCATCAGGGTGGTAAAATAACCACTATCACACGCTTTTCTATCTTGAGGTCATTCTTGCGTATGGGAGATATGTGCAGCTACAGGGCAGACTGAGCAGAGTGTTCTAAGAAAGTGGGTTTGAGATCCTACAGTTCTGCTGCCATGTCATGCCTGTCTTTTGACCCACTAGTGAGTAGCATTTGACTAAGCCCAAAGCCACTGCCTTCCTTTGCAGGTGATCGTGATTCACAAGTTATTCTCCATTTTGTATATGTTGGCAACAACTACCTGTGTTCATCACGATTTGCTCCAGACCACCTGACTTCACTTTGAAAAATAAATAGGGTTATAAAATCAAGACAGTAATAAGACCAATAAAAAAGAAATTTTGGTAATGACAGAGGACCTTCAAGGTTGAATGAAGTTGCAACATAAGTATGGTTGGTCAGGTGCACTGGGCAGTGGGAATGCGCACAACAAGCTTTGTACAACTGTACCAAGTCAAACATCAAAAAATGAGTGGAATCTACCACCAATGATCACAGACATATCACATGGAATCACGGAATCACGGAATTTTCAGAGTTGGAAGGGACCTCTAGAGATCACCTAGTCCAACTCCCCTGCCAAAGCAGGATTGCCTAGAGCACATTACTCAGGACTGCATCCAGGTGGGTCTTGAAGATCTCCAGAGAAGGGGACTCCACAACCTCCCTGGGCAGCCTGTTCCAGTGCTCTGTCACCCTAACTGTAAAGAAGTTTTTCTGTCTATTTGAACGGAACTTCCAACTTGTGCCCCTTGCCCCTTGTCCTGTCACTGGAAAGCACTGAAAAGAGTCTGGCTCCATCCTCCTTCAACCCACCCTTTAGATACTTGTATGCCAAAATAAGGTCTCCCCTCAGCCTTCTCTTCTCCAGGCTAAAGAGTGCCAGCTCTCTCAGCCTTTCCTCATAAGGGAGGTGCTCCAATCCCTCAATCATCTTTGTTGCCCTACGCTGGACTCTTTCCGGTAGTTCCTTGTCTCTCTTGAACTGGGGAGCCTAGAACTGGACACAGTATTCCAGTTTTGGCCAGTGCAGAGTAGAGGGGGAGAATGACTTTCCTTGACCTACTGGCCATACTCTTCCCTATGCAGCCCATGGTGTCCTGCACCATCCACAGCTGATAAGGATGACAGAGGCAAGGTGGGTTACTGGTGAGCAACATCCTGTAATAGATCATTTCCATGTGGAGACTGCAATTCTAAAGACAAAGTCTGGTTTTGGACAAGTTGGATAGCTTTGACTTCTGGACGATGATCAGCTTCCCCACTCTCATACTTATCTTCCACATCCCTAGCAAACGTGGATCACTCCTGCTGTTTCAGGCACAGTGCTGAAGATTGGCTTCTCTGAGTTGGAGAGAGAGAGAGGACATAGAAAGGTTATGCCAGCCTTACCTCAAACTGAGTACCTTCTCAAAACAGGCCTACTGAATGCAAAAGTGCCCCTAGGCAAGACATGGCAAGCTGCCTAAGATCCCAAAATGATTTGCTGTGACCCTGCTCCACTATAACTCAGTCAGTGCTAGGTGCGGTGCAGTTTGCCAATCTGGATGAATATTGCACTGTCAATGACATATTTCCAGTGAACACTGTGTCTTTCAAGTTGCTGCAGGACTAAAAATATGAAATACTTTTAGCTTCTAGACTAGTCTGTTCACACAAATTCTGTACAGTTGGGTATGTCTGACCTTCCTGACACTGATATTGTCAAGTTTCTGGAAAGCAAAGAGAACATAAACTTCAGTAGACACTGAGGAGACAGTGCCACAACAGTAGACACTGCCACAACAGGTTCACCTTTCCCAGTCTATGTGTTTATCATGTGTGCATGCACATCTTGATTTACTAGCAGGAATACTTGGAATACATGCAAACTTTCTTGGAGTACACTGCTTGTCCTGGAGATGATAGTGTTTCTGTAGGTGTATAAATCCATGCATTTTGTGTAAATCAGCTGCTGAGATAAGCAAGTAGGTTACTACTCCTGAGCAGGAGTAGTTGGGTCCTAGGAGCCAGCTAGCTTCTGTTCCTAGTTACAGCTTCTAAAATCTGTTTACAGACCTGTTTGTGTGAAGACTCCCTAGCCTTTTTTAGTCAAATGAGCTGACTGAGCAGCATCTTGTCATTCATATTTTTTGTTCTTATACCATCTGAGCTTGTTTTACTGTGAGCTTTACACTCAATATGGAGCACGTGAACAAATATACTGCTCCAGGGAAGACAGAGTTCCTTATATTCTAAAGATTTGCTGTGTGATAAACATTGCTTACTTAGAACTAACTAAGGCCAAGTAAAAGGTCCTGCACGTGGGTTGGGGCAACCTCAAGCACAAATACAGGCTGGGTGGAGAATGGGTTGAGAACAGACCTGAGGAGAAGGATTTGGGGGTGTTGGTGAATGAGAAGCTCAGCATGAGACAGCAATGCACGCTCGCAGCCCAGAAAACCAACCAAATCCTGGGCTGCATGAAAAGAAGCATGGCCAGCAGGTTGAGGGAGGTGATTCTGCCCCTCTACTCTGCCCTGGTGAGACCCCACCTGGAGTACTGAGTCCAGCTCTGGAGCCCCCAACATAAGAAGGACATGGACTTGTTGGAGTGAGTCCAGAAGAGGGCCACAAAGATCATCAGAGGGCTGGAGAACCTCTCCTGTGAAGACAGGCTGGGAGAGTTGGGGCTGTTCAGCCTGGAGAAGAGAGGACTCCAGGGAGACCTTATAGCAGTCTTTCAGTACTTAAAGGGGGCCTGCAGAAAAGGTGGAGAGGGACTCTTTATCAGGAAGTTTAGTGATACGACAAGGGGTAACTGTTTTAAACTGGAAGAGGGTAGATTTAGATTAGATACTAGGAAAAAGCTCTTTACTGTGAGGGTGCTAAAACACTGCAACAGGCTGCCCAGAGAAGTTGTTGAGGCCCCATCCCTCGAAGTCTTCAAGGTCAGGTTGGATGGGGCTTTGAGCAACCTGGTGTAGTAGGAGGTGTCCCTGCCCATGGCAGGGGGGTTGGAACTAGTTGATTTTTAAGGTCCCTTCCACTCTAACCATTCTATGATTCTATGAATCAGATTTAAAAATCCTGCCATAGTACAGGGATGCTATAAATGCAAAAATGCCATAAAAGCATTTCTTTAGATAGTAATTTGAGGAATTCATTCTGGTTCTTTTTCTTTGCCCTTAAAAAAATCACTCTATGGCAGCTCTGAGTAGTTTTATGTTATAAAAAGATGGGTTATTTATGTCATTTTGTGTATCCAAATAGCCCCAAGGTGTGGAAACTTAATGAACAGGCTCTGAAAAACTTTGTTTTTCAGAGTTTTCCTTGAATATTTTTTCACGTGAGGAAAGGACATACAGATACCAGAGCGCTATGAGGCATAGCCAACAAATAATTATGGTTTGTGAGTGACTGGAAGGCAGTCAAGGATATCATGCTACATCTACATTTCCAATATTGTCTCCTGCTCCCTGCTGTAGCATTTCTCAGCAGATGGAAGCAATCAGTATTGAACATCATATATGTGTATATTGTGTTATTTACAGTCCACTGTCCACATACTGCCACATAGTTCTTTAAAATAGTCAGTCACATTTGGGCCAGAGTGAAAAGTAGTTGATGGTATTGTTCCTCCTTCATTGTCAAGAACTCTGGAGGTGCTTGTGGTTAGGACAAGAAACTTATAATTTCTATGCCAGGGCAGCTGTCTTGCTCCCAAATGGAACTGGAGTCTTTCTAATCCATTAAAATTGATGTGTTCTTACATTCTAGTGTCATGAATATGATTTGCTGATGTCTAGTAAGACAATTGGTGACACATTCAGTGATGCACACAGTAAAACCAAGACTGTCACTGCTGCAGAGTTTAATACTTATATAAAGAAAACACATAAATATCAATAACAGGAAATAGCTGTTTTGCAAACACTGTTATATTCTCTGCAATAATTAAGAGGTAGGAAATACTTACAATTTTACTTACATGTGCACATACAGACATATACACATACACATCCCCTTGTATGAGAGTTTAGACATCCCTAGAATTCTTGTATTTTTGGCTCAGTTTGATTCAGTTAAAAGCTTTGAGTACCCCACCTAACTTGCGGGAAATCCTTTCTCTGTGTTTACAGACCTTTTTCTTTGTGTTTACTTCATGCAAACTGAGAACAATGGTGGCTTTTTTTTTTAATGCTTTTTATCTTTTGGAATTGTCAGAGGTCCCACAGTTCTGCTGTCACTAGGTCACTTAACAGATAGTTTAGCTTTTCCCAGTTGTGTGTACAGTAACAGAGTAACTCTGCTTTGATACTTAAGGTCAGGCTTCAAAGGCATCTAGTTTTTAAAGCTGACTAAGTGTTGCATTTGTTTAGAAAAGGTAAAACCAATTTCCTTTTTTAGACACGGCTTTCAGCTGATATAACTTTACTAAAACACCTTAGCTAGCTTTTCCAAGGTGCATAGTAATGGCAGAGGGACATGATTTCAGTCCTTGTATCTGGTCACACGGTACCCTGTCACGTCCTGTATCCTGTCACATGTCCTGCATTAAGTTAAACGACAGACACATGCTTCTGCATTGACAACACATAACTTGAAGACCACAGGCACATAGCTATTATAGCCGCAACCTCTTAGGGCCTGTAGTTTCATAAACAATGAAACAGGGACAGGGAGCAGGGCTGGTCTCAGCTCAGTTTTTGAGGTAGTCAGTGAGTTTAGGCAATCCACTTTACCTCATTGTATCTTAATTTTCAAATTATAATGATTAAGACCTCTTTCCACAGCACACTGAAAAATTCCATGTAAGGTCTAAGTAAGAGTATTGTTCAGCTTCTCATTTTGTACGAACCCGGGGTCTAAATATGCTCATCTGGTCTGGCAATCACAGATGCTCTTTATCCCAGGGACTTTGTAGTTTATGTTAAATAAAATATAGGCATAGGTAGAGACAGAAACATATCACTTGGGCACCTAGATTGTTTATAGATCACCTTTATTTTTCCATTTAGATTTTTAGTTGTATTGTAAATTCCAATGTATTATAATGTGAATTTGACTCAATGTTGATGATGTGACACGTACAGCTGAATGGGGAAATGTTTCAATTCAGAAGAGCTCAACATTGATAAAAGGAGATTTACAAGTCATGATACACATATAAACTTGCAAGAAAAAGTTTGTTTAATTTTTTAAAAATTATTTATTGCAAGTGGTCATATTTATAGTGCTGGAACCTAGCTCATGAAACAGAACTTTAAATTCTTTTTCCTTCAGGTGTTGATGAGTAGTACTTTGCAATTTGTCTAGGAAAATCAAAGGTTATCTTAAAGATGTTCTAAACCATTAGTTTTTTTGCTAGAAGGTAACTTGTACTTCCTAGCAAAATCCGAACAAATAGCTGGACAGCTCACATGTAAGTGTAACCCATGTCATTTGCTTGTAGTTCAGTTTAATTATGAGAGAAAAGCAACCTTCTGAGAGGTATGTTATTTAAAATGTCATACAATATAATGAACATATTATACATTATTATTACTACATTAAAAAAAAAACTTAGTAAATGCTACTAGTGGGTTTCTTAAACCTGATGTGCTATCTACTTGAGTTATGTCTTTGCTTGTGTGGTAGTGGCTGGGGAATCTTTTTCCTTTGTTGATGCTTTTCCCTTTAGACATGATATTATGGGAGTTTAAGTATGTCTTAATTGATTTTGAATCTGGTCTGTTATTTCTGCCAGGTTATTTTTCCTTGTTTGTGCCATTGGGTCACAACAACCCCATGCAGTGCTACAGACTGGGGGCGGAGTGGCTCGAAAGCTGCCCGGCAGAGAAGGAACTGGGGGTGTTGGTGGACAGCCGGCTGAGTATGAGCCAGCAGTGTGCCCAGGCAGCCAAGAGGGCCAACAACATCCTGGCCTGCATCAGGAATAGTGTAGTGAGCCGGAGTAGGGAAGTAATCATCCCCCTGTACTCGGCACTGGTGAGGCCTCACCTTGAGTACTGTGTTCAGTTTTGGGCCCCTCACTACAAGAAGGACATTGAGGTGCTGGAGCGTGTCCAGAGAAGGGCTACCAGGCTGGTGAGGGGTCTGGAGGACAAGCCTTATGAGGAACGACTGAGGGAGCTGGGGTTGTTTAGCCTGGAGAAGAGGAGGCTGAGGGGTGACCTTATCACCCTCTACAACTACCTGAAGGGAGGTTTTAGAGAGATGGGGGCTGACCTCTTCTCCCACGTGGCAAGTGATAGGACAAGAGGAAACGGGTTCAAGTTATGTCAGGGCAGGTTTAGATTGGATATTAGGAAGCATTTTTTCACTCAAAGGGTTATTAAACATTGGAATGGGCTGCCCAGAGAGGTGGTGGATTCACCATCCCTGGAGGTGTTTAAGAAAAGGGTAGATGAGGTGCTTAGGGACATGGTTTAGAAGTGGGTGTTTTTAAATCAGGGTAGGTTAACGGTTGGACTTGATGATCTTAATGGTCCCTTCCAACCTCACTTATTCTATGATTCTATGATTCTATGATTCTATGATTCTATGATTTCATAAGTGTGCTCGGTAGACCTAAAATCTAGGTCTTGTGTGGTTTTGCATATATGCTGGTGTTTCTGTTGTCTGTTCAGTTCTTCATTACCAAGTCTGCAGCAATGCCAAACAGTAGTGAACAGATGTAATCCTGTATCAAACTAGGGATTCCGCATGAAAATATCCTGTTATCTGGTGGTTAAAACCCTACAGGTCACTTTACACATCTGAACATGATGGCCAAACTGGAATTCCATAGAGCTGAAAGTCAATGCTGTAGGTCTTTACAGGATGATGCCTTCTGAAAAGCTGACTGTTCTGTGCATACATCTTTGAATGTCCTTAGTGTGAATACCTGCTAATATGTTTAATATGCAGTAAAATGGATAACAGTGTCTCCATTTTCAACTTTCTGTGAGCTTTGCATGCTGCACATGATGTTTTGCATCATACAGCAGAAGGCTCTTTGTGCAACAGGGATTATCAAGATTTCTCTCCAGTCACACTCAGTGAAATACCCTTTGCTAGATATTCTATCAGAGGTTCCGAGTTTCTTTCAGTGAGCAGTGGGCCCCTTTTTCAGATTTTACTCAACAGTTCTGTCAGTTTTAATGGTAGGGAGGCTGCTTTAAAATCACTGTTCTGACTTGAGTTTCTCCTTTTGCTTCTCTGTTTATCAGTTTCTTGATTATAGTCTGTATTTCTCATATTTCCATCGGGCTGATGGTTCATGTATTTCACCAAAATCAAGTAATGTGCTGAGTTAGTGGACTGTGAGAATTCCTTGGAAATGCTGTGCCCATCCACTTGTCTGCTATCAATTATGAGTAAGTTGATTTTGACTGAATAATGGGATATTTCCAACATATATGTGCAACCTGACCTCCCTCACATCTAATGAGTCCCTGACTCCTTCAAGACTATTTTAAGTGTTCAGGTTATGCTGCTTAAAAGCAGAGATGAACTTGCAACATGTTGCTTTCCATGGCGTGCTTAATAAATGGCTCATTACTTCAGATAGACTCACCCAGATAATGGTGCAATGCAATGGAACCTTTTATTTATTATAATGCAATGGAACCTTATTTTGACTGTCAAGCATATCCTTCTGTCCAAAGCCTGAAACTTTGGATGTGTCTCCATCACAGAGTGCAGCTTTACATAGCAAAGCTGGAGCTAGTTCTGATTAAGCTGGTATGTCTACAGAGGGCAGCTCAGTGCCATACAGATATATTAGCCTTCATTCCCACAGCAATATAATTACATCAGCTCAGACTCCACTCTCAATAACATATCCTGCTTCCCAGTAAGAATAATCACACAGCAACAGAGCACAGCACTGAGGTGGCCACAATGCTGACCACTTAGCTAGTTAGTTTTCAGTTAGCATGAGTATCTGGATAAGTCTGTGCCCTGTGCTGCATAGAGGTATTGTATATTGCAATGCTGATATCATCTTGTTTTGTTGAGCACATATAGCAGAGAGATAAGGAATAAAGGGGTAAAACTTTCCCAACTAATCCAAGTCCACTTGTAATTTCCAACTTGAATTTAAGTGTTTCCTGGAATGCACCTGAAAAGAAACATACTACTTAATTTCACTGCTGATAAATTAGTAATTATTCTTTTTCCCCGCTAACAACATTGAGTCAGCTATCACAACCCTGAAAAGGGCAGAGCCCAGCTTAATTTTATTAAGCGTGCAACCTGATATCTCCTAAGTGTTCAGCACAGTTCTGTTCTCTGCTCTTTGCCCTGAAAACAGTACCTTAGTTGTGCTATACTCAGACTATATATAGCACTTAAGAGATACCAAGGGTTGACCTTGACCTCAAGCCCTTACAGATACTTAAGCTTTAAGGAATCACCTGATGGAAGGTAACAGAGGTATTTTAGCCCATTTTCTTCTTTCTGAAAGTTTTGTTATCAGTGCTTGAGGAGACACACTGAATATATTTCTAACTGTCGTATTTTATGTGCGCTTATTTGAAAAGCCGATGGAGAAAATGGGTGCTTTAATGGTTTTATTTAAAGGTGTTTCTATATATTGAATATTTATTTTGACAGTGATCCCTCACTAACAATAAAACCTCTTTCCCTCTCATTTTCCCCACCTAAGGTCTTTGTAATAAGCACAGAAAATTGCAAGCTTTTTCCCATTTTTTTAAGGAAAAAATTACCAATACAGTCCAGGATTACCTGAAGTACATTACAAATTAAACTGCCAAGGATTGACTTGCATGGAATGCAATTTATTATAAAAGAAAACTATGCTTTTATGTTTATGCTGTTTATGCTATTCCAAGTCGACAAAAGATTTTTTTTTGTGCAAAAATTATGTAACCATGATGTGTGATAGTAAAATCAATAACAACACAGTGCCTTACTCCAGTAATAAGCTTTTCCTGGAATAATAAGTTCAGTAATAATAAGCTTTCATGGAGAGAGTGTGTGTGTGTGTGCGTGTGTGTGTAAATTGGTGTCACATTGCAATTGAAACCTCTGTCTTGCTGCTCTCAGTTGTGTAGTTCCCTCTCCCCAGCATTTGCCAATACTCCTTTGATCACATGGTAAGCTAACCAAGGAAAAATGCATGTGTATATAGCTGGAATAAGCTCACAGTGCAAGAAGACAAGTGCCAGAGTTAACAGAAGGTGAAAATAGTGTTTAGTTAGAAAAGGAAGATGGAGGAAAGAGGAAGTGGGATCTCTCTTTTTGAGTGGTGAAAAATTATTAATTTGGCTTACTGTAATATAAAACTGTATTTAACTGTACAACTAGACTGCAAGTACGACTGTTCTGCAGAGACAAGGATTATATCAATAAAGTGCGTGTTCTAATGCACATTTCTCATTTCTTTAACTTGTGTGCTTGAGAATTTATAAAATACAGTAATTTGCAGAATGGTTTACAGTCATTAATGAAAACAGGCACAGTTGGAACGTAGCTCTTCTTCTGGAGGAAAAAGTTACACATAACTGTTGAAGTATTTTGGTTAAAAACCTGTATTACCATCTATGTCTAATCTATACAGTAATGTAAGTATTACATTCACCAACACCAATTGCCAATGAAAAAATGTATGAATTAAATGACTCATTAGGCTACATATTGCTGAACTCTGTTTCTAAGGAAACCTTAAATAAGTGTCAAAATAGTTAGACAAATTTAAGATGACAAATTCTTTGCTCTCAAACAATTTCAGTTCAAAATTCAGTCAAGCTGGTACAGAATATGCTTGAACATACTAAGGGGTAAATACAGTTTGTCAGAAAAGAATATCTGCTGAAGTTCTATCTCTAAAAATGGTCTCCAGAACTTTATTTTTAGATTTTTTTTACTGTTCACAAATTATTTGCAGATATGAGGTAGGGAAGCATGTAGACATTTCTTTGAGTAGCCCTGCCATTGCCAGTAGAATAATGATGAGAAAATTCTAAGATGTTTGTGGCTGCTCACTCAACTCTTGCTCAGATTTTGGCTAAGATAGCTCATACTAAAGCCTGATGTATGCTGGGAGCAGTGCCATCAGCTCAAAGCAAGGGCAACACGTAAGCAGGATATGGTGGCCAGAAATCGCTAAAGGTCATTATACACTATCACCTACAGCTTGTGGTCTCCTGCAGCCATAATCCTTGCATTAGCAATTGTCTGGAACTCTCTTCAGAATCTGCTAAAAATGGATGGAAATAGACCACGCTTCCAACCTGGAAAGTATAAATCCATCAGCTTACTGAAAAAGATTTTGAGGTGGAGCCAACAGCAGCTGGACTCTCGAGGCTTTTGTGCTTGCCGGTGGGATACAGGGGATGCCGGCACCATGACGGAGGAGAAAGGATGAGCGCTCTCACCATCATCTGTGTAACTATTTTGTTCATAGGTGCATAAGTTACAAGTTATGAACTGCAAGTCATAAATTAGATAAATTGTGAGTTAGAAACCTCATTAAGTGATGAATTAGTGAATTCACATGTTAGACTAGTCTGTACAAAGGGGCTTGAGCCCTTGTTTGTCATGTTTGTTAGTTTTCTTTCCTGAAGAGCTTGTAAAATAAAGTTTAATTTACAGAGTATGTTGCCCTGTACATTTGAGAGATCCAAATAGACAGTGACAGGTGAACCAAGAGGAACACTGGGACATTTGGCCTCACTTTAGAGAAATCACTAGCAAGTGGGGAAGAGGAGACAGATGTCACAGAGGGATGTAAATTTATTTTGAAATGTGCTGGATAGGTCTGTTCAAGCCTGACCAAGTCCCACTGTGTACTGATGTGATACTTATGTCTTGAAGGGGCAGATAGTGAGATAGGAGTATATAGAGCACTGCTGTTTCCATCAGTGGAATTACTGGTCAAATTCCCAAGCTTCTAGGTCAATCATTTTAGGGACAACACGTCTGGAAAATCAGAAATAGAAATTTAGCAAATAATTTTTTTAAGTAATCTTATCTTTAAAATATTTATATGTTAGAGATGCACCTTATCCTTGTTTGATTTTACTTTCTGTGTGAGCCCAGATTCTCAGTATCTTAGATTAGGAGAAGCTTTCACATTGCTTCCTTTATTACTGCCTTAAATTGCCGTCCCATTGCTTCTCAAGCATAGTCCTTCATGGAGGCATCAAGCTCTCCTTCAGTGTGTCAATTATCGATAATACAGCATGTTAATTGTTGCAGACAACCTAATACATATGTTCAGCATAAAATGCAAACTGGTATTTTTAAGTTTATTCATTTTTTTCTCCATCTGTCCTAACCTCTCCGGGTCTGAACCATTTTTTATAGTATATTATAAGATATCTGTATGTACTTTCCCAAAGCACTAAATTGTGTCAATTCAGAACACTCAAAGTTGAATTTTACTTATTATTCAAAAGTATATACTTCATGTACCTAAACTTTAAAAAAAAGTAAAGTGATTATTGCCTGACAATACGTTTTTCCTTATACACCTCTATAAAAGAGAAGCATTAAAGCAGTACAATAACAGGCTGGATTTTGATGTCTGCTCATCTCAAGATGGCCAATCAATAAAGGAACTCCTGTCTTTTTGGAGTTTGAACAGTGATCTGATGATTTGCCTAATGAAAGGATCTTGGTTTTAAGGTTACCAGTCCATTTTGCACTATCAGATCAGGCGAAGTTTAATATATTACTTCCTGTCACGCACCAGGTCTGGTATGAGGAAAGGCTTTAGGTGCTTATAGGAAGATAATAAAATGGAAGGACATCGCACCCACCCAACTGTGCTTTTGGTAGATAGATTTATACCTGAAGGGAATTTGAAACTGAGATATAGAGTATTTTGTGCTTTTTCTGGTCACTGATAAAAGCATAATTAAGATATAGCACATGAGTAATAATGATGATGTATTCATACATTTTGCTTTCAAAAAGGTGTCATGTTCCTGTGTTTTACTTTGGAAATTCAAAAGTTTCAGAACTGATTCAACCGAAGGTGCATTTGTCAAGAATGGTCCTATGCTGGGAATGCGCAAGTTCTCCCACTTCAGATGAGTTGCTAAAATCTTGAAAATAAATAGCAAAAGGTGTCCTTCCTCAAGTTTTGTCAATGGAGATCAACAGTCTACAGAAAAACAAATCAATAATCAAAAGGTTTTAAATTACCTAATTATAAAACCTGTCCTCACCTGGCTATTGTTCATTTTCTTAACTATTGCAATGCCATAATTGTACTAGTTATCCAGTTGCCATGAAGTCTGTATGACAGATAAGACAGCAGTTTCAATCAGTCTAAAATATATTTTGCATTGGTACAAATATATACATACATACACACACATACATATAAAACAAAACAACATTAGCTTTTATTCATACCAGTGAGTTCCTTTCTGCTATTCATTTTACAGATTTAGAAGGAAATTAAATTATAATATCAGACCGTGTATTTTTCCATGTATTGTTAGGTCAAAGCTTTAACATATCCTGCCACATTGTGCTTTAGATTTCATGCCCACCTGTCATTATTTAGCTCATCAGCTATTTTCAAGCATTGAAGGATAGTGTACAATAAGAAAAAGAATAAAAAGGATCAGTAAAAAGAACAAGGAAGGCCTAAAGCCTTATGTACAATTGTAATAATGAGTCAACATCTTGCATCTTGAAGGAAGCTACACCTAGATGGGACAAGATCAGTATTCAAGAATTTCAGAAACTAGTTGGGGCTTAAATATGTTCCTTAAATATAACCTGTGCTGAAGAGAAGCCTAGAAGCAATGAGAATTTTGGATCCCATTTTATGTGGGTCAAATTTTCCCCCGGAACACATTCTGCAAGTCCGTAAAGGAGCTGAGGTCAGAATTAGTATAGAGGGCAGTTCAGGAGAGTGATAAAGTCTAAAACTAGTAGCAGATGTGTTCCAACAAAACTTGCTGTAATAGGAACAAGCCAGAGAAACCAGTTCTTTAGCTTAGTTTGACCCTGCCAATCAGCAAAAATGTGATAGAGAGGGAGCCTAAAGCCAGACTTTTCTTCAAGGAAACAGAAAACAGCTCTTTACCTGTCAGGCATATTGCCCTAAAACTTTACCTAGTCTGGTCCAGGAGCACAGTATAGAAATTATAGTTCTGCTTTCACTCCCTCGAATAAGTTTAATCCTTTACCTTGAAGATAGCAATGTATGTGGACTATTGCAAATTAAAAAAATACAATGAAGGCAAAGTACTTCAGGTTTAGTAGAAAAAGAATGTGAAGCACATATACTGCCTTTTTGGTAAAATTGAAGCAATTTTTTCTTCCTTGCATTCTTTGCCCAGGAGAATTTTCATATGTTGGTTTCTTTCAAAGTGAAAACCAAGCAAGGAAGCAAGGAAGCAAAAACTGTAGGGGAAGCAAATTTCTAGGTGTTATGTTCGGCTAAGGTTGGAAAAAATCTTAGTCAAAGCAAGACTTTAATGGTTCAAACTATTTCATATGTTCTGGTGGAGTCTGCAACCTTTTATAATCTTTCTCTGTTATTTTTCAGTAATTATCTTTTCATAGGATTTAAAAAAATATTTTAACTATTTTTATATAGAATTGAAATAAAGTCCAGTGTATAAAGTCTTGCTTTTAAGGTTATTTGTATGAAGTAATTAAAGCGAGCAGAATAAGTATGCTTATCTTCCCTCCAGACCTTATTCAGTCACCCTTTTCTATCAGGAAACAGTGCCTCCTGTTCCTTTACCTACAGCTAGGAGAAAAATGGATTAGAAAGAAGCAGTAAATCTAAATCATATACAAAAGATGAACTTAGCACCAAAAGGAAAGTGCCAGGTCTTGTGGAGGCCAGAATTTCTACATAAATTCAGTCAGAGATTCAGTTCTCCAGTTACTTATCTGAACTAGACACTTACAAAAGGAATTGGGGAAGAAAGACCCTCTCATACGCACTTTCTTTCCTTTCTCTGTGCGGGCTGCCTACCATGTCAACATCCACAACCGTGCCCCAAGATGATGGCCAACACTACTGATTGAATAGTAAATTATTACCCCCTTGAAGCAATGAGGAAATGATGTATATGTTTTGCCCCTGAGGTGTGTCTCTGGGACATAGTACCTCCTGTGACTCCCACTCCCTTAATGAAGGTTAAACACCAACCTTTGCTTAGGGCTGTGCCCAAAGGTATAGTCTGTGTTTTGGAAGCAGATTCAGGCTTTTGTTTCCATCCTTAACTGTATGCAGTCAGCCAAGATACTGAACATATCAGTGGAGGCCCTGTCCTGCATTGTAGTGGTGCTAGGCAAAGGCTAACCAGTATTCAGATATTCCTGAATCAGTTTTGCATTGTGGGTGAAATGTTGAGGTTTCTGGGGCTCTAGTTTCATAAAGATGCAGATGACATTTAATTTTACTGCAAATTTTTGTTGCTGCTTTTGCCTTCCCAGAGGTGGGCTGAGCTTTGAATCTCAATGAGGCAGATAACCAATGCAAAGTGACAGTGAGGGCTGCAGAAAACTTTCAGTTTATGAGTCTTAGCCTCTGTATATTCATTAAAGTATTCATGATGTGGGTGAGGGTCTTTCGATCCTATTCTGCTTCCTGTATGTATGTGGTTGTGGAGGCTTAATGAATTTTTGTATCTAGACTTTTCCAGTATTCTCTCAGATTTGAACTTGGCTGCTAATGTGTCTCAGGGCTATTCTATAGTGTTGGTACTTACTACATCAGACCTGGCAAATGCTTCTAGGAGTGTTTCATTGAGTCTATATGCGGCCAAATAAAGCTCTGAAATAACATGAATACATTCTAATAGTACTATTTGTTACTTAGGGTATTCAGTAAATATTACTTGTTTGCCATAATTTTGTACAAGGTTTCTGTGATGCATTTCTACATTATATGAATTTTACAGTGCAAAATATGTCTGCCTTAAACTAGGAAGCATATATAGGCTTCTCACTTGCTTCAGGACTCATTTCATCCTGCTAATTCTGTATTTCAAGTCTACTTGATGGCTTGGTGCAGTCATTAGGAAGTCCTACATCTTATTATCTGCAGTATCACTAGCAATTTGCTGGACATCCTGAGCTGACCGTCACTGGACGCAGTAGTGTGAAGGCCAACACCTGATGAAATACCCTATATTTTTCAGTTTGCCTGTCTCCACCAGGCTAAGTTGTCAAACTTTGGGGCACATTGTAAGTCTTTTTCTTCAGGAAGTAGGGTTGAGAGGGTTTCAGATAACCTTGTATCTTCTTGTATTAACAATCAAGGAACTTACAGGATACAAGCAGGTGTGATTAATATTGAAATGAGCAGCCCAGACCTTCCTGAAAGTGGTTATTAAGCCTCTATACGTGCATATTACTTTAGTTAGTTTATTCAGAGAGATTCCCATGTAAGAGCCAAAGGTCATGAAATGGCCCTTTGTTCTTCCTGGTTTATGATAGGCTACGGCCAATAGAACTCCCTGATTATTCAGAAATATCAGCATTCTCATGTCCTGAAATACAGAAGGTAATGAAGTCTTAAACAATTATGGACTGTGGTAGGTGGTAGTGCAAGAAGAGAGACATGTTCCTAATGGGTTAATATCCCTACCCTAGTCTATTACAGCAGCTGGAGAGCGATTTCCTATTCTTTAGTTTTGGCTATGGTTACTAATATCCCCATTTTTTCTGGTCTGTCTCACTTTGATGTCAAAATAATTATTAAACAACTAAGTACCCCAGTTGGCAACTGCTCTTTACAGGAAGTCTGCACACAAATTTAGAAGGGTCAGAGTGAATGACAAGTAAGTATACCTTGTATCAGTTTGTGCAAATTTGCTAATATGCCAGCAGAAGCCCACAGAAAAAGAAACTGTTAATTGTCTGTTAATAGTCCTGTCACAAGGAAGAATGT
The DNA here is from genome assembly GCA_017639485.1 of Pluvialis apricaria. Taxonomy (NCBI): domain Eukaryota; kingdom Metazoa; phylum Chordata; class Aves; order Charadriiformes; family Charadriidae; genus Pluvialis; species Pluvialis apricaria. The sequence continues at coordinate 59,651,040 of CM030008.1, forward strand.
GTATGTGTCTACGAGATGTGTGTAACTTTTGTGACCCACTCCACAAGATTCTTCATAACAGTTATAACAATAAATACATGATGGTTTAATGTCCTCCGGTAAATTACTGGCCAATTACTAACACCTACTGAAAGAAGACATTGCATCTGCCAGTCTTTAGTCAGGGGTCTGTGTACTGACTTTTAGAAATGCAGTTATGTGTTTTATCTGGTTTCTGTGGTTTTTTTGTTCCTGTAGAAATAATGCACTGAAGTATTTTTCCTCCTGGGCATAGTATAAAGACAATCATATATGTTCCGTACAAATGATTCCCACTTGCTTGTTAATGAGTGGTTCACAGGAGTATGACACATGGGCACTAAACGTGAAATATAGCACAGGGCTGAAATAAATAGATTCTACACTTGTACCACAGAGTGTGGTTCTGCTGTCTGCACCAAACTTTGCCAGAAGCAGATGCGCTGAGGACCACAGTGCAGCGACACAATGAGAATTCTGAATGGCATTAGCTGATCTTGTTTGTTTGGCCTTAGAAGCCAGAAAGTGGCAGCAGCAGCCCTGGAGCAGAGCAAGGTGAAGACTCATAGTAGGAAACTAATCCCAGTGAGGCGCAGAACGTTGGCAAATTTTTCCAAGTAGCAAAAGCAGACTCAGAAACCACTGCCTGAAGCTGAGCTGACTGTTATGTAATGTTCCAAAGCAAGTAGCTGTGTGTTTTATCTGTCTGACAGCAACTTTTTTTTCCTTTTTCTATTTGCAAATGTGTAGGAAAAACACTCACTGGTATTCCTGTGCATCTGTTCTACAGTTTAAGAAATGCTTTTCCCTCCTAGCTGCAGATTCCCCCAGCATACCTACATATGTCAAGACACTTTTATGCTATTACTTTAAGGTAAAGGTTTGAGTGTAGCTGAACACTGAGATCAGTGTGCTTTAAGTTATCTAGGCTTATAGGAGCCAAATGACTTCACTTGAAGTTATTTCAATCAAAATCTCAGTCCAATTAGAATATTTCTATAATAACCATCTAAAGTTATTTTAAACAATATATTGACTTAGATTGTGGTCATTTGAGCTGTTATGGTGTTAGAGCAACAGGAGGCAAATATTACCACTGAAAAGGGTTTAAGTGCATGGTTCTTAGAGCTCTTTAATTTCTGTTGTAACAGACCATGTATGCACCCCGCTTTCTTCAGTGGCAGTAATTTCTTTATTTACAGTTACGATTCAAAATTCTCACTTGACTATATCCTCGGATGAGGGCATCAGAGTTTCAGGACCAAAAAAGTTTGCCTCTGGAAATGCAAAAACATACTACAGGCTTTGCCTCAGGAAAGTTAAGCTAGTTTTAAAATGAAAAGCCAGTAGGCTGAAATGAATAGGTGAACAGTGACTAGCATGTATGTGTACTTAATATTATTTATGCTATAAGACCCCTTTTTATTTGACCAATGAGTAATAGAGGGAAAGATAATATGAATTTTCCAATGTTACTGTTTTCATCGCAATTTTCAGTTTTAAAAATTTTAATGATCCTGTAAAATTCTTCCTTTTGTTGCCTTGATCCTTTCATTATTGATGTCTTCAAGAAAACAGGAATGTTCTTGTCTAGAAATGCTTTACTAATGTTATTTTTTCTGTTCAAAAATGTCTACCTGACAAGATCAGATTGTTGGAGGGCTGTGATACTCAGCTATGCAATTTGAACTATTTTGGGAGTGGCAGCAAAAAGGAGTTTGAACAACAAATTCTATTAAAGTCCTCATGGCTATGACTGAACCAGCTGAGAAATCCAAAATAAAAGTAAACTCTTCACAAAATTCAATGAAGTGTACTTATGGGACAGCTGAATTATCTTGCTTTCATTAATAGCTGCTTTTAATGGGCTGCTGAGCCACCCTACATGTGAACCACAGCTGTAGAAGACAGCTGCTGTAGTCAGCAGAGCTTAATTGCCTAATGCAAACAAAAGCAATTAAATTCCAGCTTCTGACACAGATGCAAATTCCTTTTCAGTCTATATCATGGGGGAAGCAAAAGTTCTGCAGTGTCACTCCAGAACTGTGGGAGGAAGTAAAATAGAGGAGAAAGACAGGATGCCAGTGGTATAATAGCTGATAAGAAATCAAGGATTGGAAAATTCAGTAAGAAGCCTTTTTCCTATAGCATACAACAGCATCAAGATTCACCCTCTTGAAACTAATGCAGTTACAGTAAGTTAAAATTAATAAAAATGAGAAAGAATCAAAGCCGTATGTACTGACTTTTGAAGCAGACTTTCCTTGCAGTAGAATACTAATAGCAGTGTGCTACTTTTCCTACTAGGAGAATACTAATTTTATCTTAATGGATTTTGCCTTCACCTTAAAAAGAAAGTATGATTTCTTGGGTCCTAAGAGAGTTTGTCTGATGGCATGATTCATCAAATCTACAAAGATACGCACCTTCTCTTTTACATGCGTGATAAAGTAAAAATTCACCAAAGAAGAGAATTTTGGTTATTTCTCTCCCCCATCAAAGTCTGGTAATGTTGTGTGCTCCTTCAAGTGTAGAACTGTAATAACCGGACAACACTATCTTACAGTGAAAGGCAAAAAAGATTTCTTCCTGTTGCGCCTGCCTCTGTTCTTAGCTTCACCTTCTAACATTACAAAATCCACCATCACTGACCTACCATGAGACAAGAGATTCATTCTAGATACAAGAACCAGTATAGATTTAAGAAAGAAGAGCATTGGTTCCCAGTAAGATAAAATTATGAAGAGGTATCAAGACATGACGTGTATGCCAGAACCATAGCCTTATGCCCATCTTACTACACACATCTCTCTATTTCAAGGCATTTCCTTGCCATTCCACATAAAAATAACTCATCCAGAGTCTCACTGTGCTCTTCTTTGGCCCTGAACTCACCACATCCCTGTTTTTCATCTTGGGTTTTTTCAATTTTCTTCACTACTCACACTGTGGCTTCCCTTAATACCTAAAAACAGGGTCTCTGACCTTCCCTCATTCATGTCTTCTCTCATTATTATGAGTTCTGTAGTGAGTGTCCTGTGGTTACACCTTGACAGTGAAATCCGGGGCCATTAATGCTAAGAACTTTCCCTAAAACTTGGGAAGTGAGAAAGTAAGAATAATTATATTCAATCACATATATCCAGGCTGACAAAACCAGAAATGTCAGCAAGACCTTAGGATGGCTTGCCACCTCTTACAATACATATCTTGTAGTTATTTTGTTGTTAAATAATGACATTGTGATCATTTCTGCATCTATATCTCAGAGAGACAGTCACGATTCATAGGTAACACTCTATGGTTTTTCAGTGTTTGAGGAGATGCAAAAGAAGAATAAGCTTACATCCCCACTATCCTTAGTAGATAAGAACATGCAGTGTTCTCTTTTCCATAGCAGCCATAGCATGCATTTCCTGGGACCTCTGGGGAAAGTTTCACAGACATTTCTCACTCCTTGGTATATCCTCTTCCCACTACGGTTAGTAACAAACTTTTCAGTGAAACAATAATGTGTCAGAAAGTATTGAGTTCTTGATCCAGAACATCAATACTTTTTAGTTTCTTTGCCACTGAAAGCCCTGCGAGTCTAATCTCCCTTTCCACACTGGGGATCCTGAAGTGTTAGTATAGGTTTCATGGGTCTGTGGCTTCTGAGCAGCCTGCAGACTGCGTCTACCCCTAGGGCAATTGTTGATTCCCACCCAGGTTGCTGCAAATGCCCAGAGAAATTGTCATTCCTGTCAATTCTGATTAATAATTTATTAGAAGACTACTGACAGCTACACGAACTTTAAATTTCCTGAGAAGCTGCAGGGCACCTGGGGCACTTTCCTTAGAATTTCAGGTTCTGAAAATACAACTAACTAAATAAAGTGTCAGACTTTTCAGGCCAAATGTAAACAAGAGTAAGCAAACCCTGCTTTACAGTGAACTTGGCAACTCCTTGTACTTCACACCTCCTTCTGCACGGACTGCATTTTAGTAGACATAGTCTAGACACCAACATTTTGAAATTAACTCACTCTGATATGTTAAACCTTAGCTCACCTCTTTTTTCATATGTTACTGTACCAGAATAATGAGTTGTACTTTACTCGAGACCAATTGTAAATTGGAAGAATTTGGTATGTGTGTCAGGGGATAAACAGTCTGAATTAATACAATGTAAGTTTCTTTTCCAAATATTTCTGTTCCTATTATTCAGTGTCATTTCATTTATTGTCCTGTGTATTACAATTAATAATAGGAAAACATTGTTTTCTACTATACCCAGTGGAATGATGCTGGAACACTTTGATTTCTAATTAATTATGATTGCCAAAAATGAACTCAGTACAGAGCAATCAGCATCAGACCAATTTATCTCACTCACCCAGAGTTTACAAACAATCTAGTGAAAACAGAAATGGAACCTGGGTCCCAGTCAGGTATTACTTTGTATCAGAGTCTACCTTATTAATAGATCAGTACTGGAAAGCCTACACTTATGGCAGGAAAAAAAAAAAGATGACAATTAGCTGTGCTTTCAAATTCTTTTTTAGGGCAAATTATTTAAGCACTAATAATAAATCAACTCAGAGAGTAAAGACAATGATTACTTTGCATATGACCATGTCCATCTTTGTTATTTATAGTTAAATACAACATTTTTAAAGCAAATTCAATGATAAGCATAATTCCAAGAGGACTGAACTGCTTATAAGAAAATGTTTTACTTGAAAAAAATTGGTGAGTGATGAAAATATTAAAATCTCTGCACTTCTGATTTTGAATGATTCAGAATTAAATTATTTGTTTTGAACAGTAATTTTCATTTTACATTTGTTTTACTGTATGCAAAATCTGAGGTGAAGTAACTTGGAAAATAAGTTTTCGAGGTAATTTTTTTTTCTAGACTGAAGGATATCAGGTTTATTGGAAATCACTGTGTTTTCCTTTTTAAAAATTTTGTGTGATCATTTATTGTGATTTCATCCCAACCAATACATTTTTGCTTTGATTCTAGTGGTGTAGCCGCTGTTCTCAGTACATCCTTACAGAAGCCAGTAGAAAATAATAATATAGGCCACAAGTGTGTTTGCTGCAGTGGAATTTCATAAGTTTTATCAGGCCACAAACACTAGTCAGGCTGAGAAAAAAGTAACACTTTTGAGTTTTAACACAGGATGTAATAAATGTTATGAAGGTGCAGTTTGGCATTATTCCTCTCTACAATGATGGCAGCCCTTAAATGCTAAAAAAAAAATATTTTACAAGCCAGTATGGATACCAGAGTATCTGGCCAGAAGGGGTTATCTACTTCAAGGTCAAATTAGGCTTCTGATCTAACCTCACACAGTTTTGGATTAGGGTAATCACTAAATTGTTATGAATTTGGGAAAATACTGATCAGAGTGGTTAAAAATTGTTGTGAATTATAAAGATCTGGGCTTGGAATTATGCTAATGATAGTAATATACGATGTGGCCAATGAAATAATCAGACAGGTAATGTGCCCACTGCAAACAGTGCTTTTCATGTACCAAAGTTGTGACCATGTAATATAAAATGACTAGACTTCCATGATAGTAGCTGGGTGTTGTGATGTTATATTGCATTAGAGAAGCCAGAAAATGTCTTCTGTCACTCCCAGTAAGTCTGTGGCAGATTTAATTAAATGAGCCGATAAGTCTGTTGCTTATACTGAAGATCTTGTAGGCAAATTATTTGCTGTGAACATGCCAAAGTGCTCACACGTAAACAAATATAAAACATTGCTCAATGATGTGCATCCTATGGTAATAATGTCATTTTGTTTCTCCAAATGACATAATGTTTATGCTGTAATCTCTAGTTCATATTTATAAACAAGATATCTTTCCTTAAAGCCTCTCATTTTGGCTGACCTTTTGAGGTTATTTCCTTAACTATGCTGAATCAATTGATTTCATGTAGCCCACGTGGCAATTTCAAAGAATTCCTGTAACTTATACTCATTCATTCATGTACGATTTTAAAATGTTGGATCTTTCCCTTGTTCTGTTGTCAGGGTTTATTTATTTATTTATTTTCTTTAGCTATTGGAATTAAGTAACTGGATGCAAAAGCAAACATTTCTTAACAGTTGGATTAATATACTTCTTTTTCTTTTCTCAGTTTTCAATTTCTTGTTATATCAATATTTCATTGGTTCTGTAGTCCTTATAGAATCTTCCCATACTCTATGTTAAAAAAAATAGAATCATAGAAAAGCTCTCTCTCAAGTGTATTCAATGACAATAAAAAAAAGAAAAAAAAGAACCCACCCTAATTTCTAGGTACCTTTATGATCCCTGGCAAAAAATTACCTGATTCCACAAGTAAAAATAATGCTGTCTGCCTTCCCAGAGTCCCATGTCCAGAAAACCATTTGCTTTTCTGCCGTGAGCTATCAATCTACTTTAAAAACATATTTTCTATAGAAAGTATTTTAATGGTCGTATTGGAATGTACATATATTTTCAATACAAAATCAAGTGCAATAAAGCAAGTTTTCTGGGGAAAAAGACATAACAGTAATGTCAAGGTTTGTTGTACTTTTTTCTTTTGAATAGAATCTTGTGGTTTCTGCTAAAACATTTCAAATATGTCAGATAAAAATATGACTTTGTAATTATAACATGCAGGAGGCAAAAAAATTAAAAATCCTACAAGTAAACAGATGTTTTTGCTAAGTGTGTATTCCTCACTCTTCTGGAATATCTTTGGTAGGGCAGTCACTGTATTCAATTTCCTAAAGCAATACAATTTACAAAGATCCCCAAGAGGGAAAACAATGACCGAGATTATATTGAGCTTTGTGTTTGATATATAGGAAGTTACTCATAGCTGTAAGGAAGAACAACATGTAGAAGTGGCTTTGTTGTTGTTGCATTTGTTACATTGCCAAGATTAGAGTTTACTGAGGATTATAGTTCAATTTGCAAACTAAAGCAATGTCTTATTTGATCTAAAATAAGATCATACTCTCATCGGTTCAAAAGAAACTAAGAGTCATTTTTATATAACTGTGAAACTGCAAAGAGAATTTAGCCTTTGCAAATAGTGCTTCTGAAAACAAGTTTTCAGCAGATATATTTTTTTTGGTAACAATTAATTGAAAACTTTTGAATCATTAGAAATCAAACCTTGATCTCCCTCCTTAAGAGAAGTAAATGTGTATACCACTCCCTGATTAAAGATGCTTTAATTTCAAATGTATTTAAATGTAAGTGTAATAACTTCCAATTTAATACACTTAAAAATATACAAGTGATATTATGTCACAGAAACTAGTCAGGGAAAGACAAAACTGTGAGCAACTGACTTAGTAATGATGAAAGTCAGTGTTGACAAAAGTAAAGTATTTGACTGGGCAGGGGGGTATCTGAACTACTACTCATAAAATTCTAAGTAAATCCTATCATCTTCAGGACAGGTTGTATGTAAATAATTTTTGCCAGCTCAAAAACAAAACCCCAACCAACCAAACAACCCTGGCAAGCATGTAACAGTAATAAGGATGTTAGAGTTCAAAAAAAAAAAAAAGGAAAAAAAAAGAAAAAGAGATAATGTATGGAAAAGAATTAGAAAATGGCACAAGTTGAAATTACAATCTTATTTAGAATATTTTCTTCACTATCTGTAACTTCAGCTCACATTCTTCTCTCTTAATTGTAAAAGTATAATTGAGATAGCTAGATTATGAAAGTAGATCCCCTTAACCTTACTTTCAATATACGAAGCATAAACAGGCACCTCCAGAAGGTAATGAATTTTTGTTTTGGAATGTCCTGAGTTTCCCTATGGACAGATTATGTCTTTCCACTGAACAAAGAATGCTGAAGTGAATAAGGTCCTAACTTTAGTGAGGTACATAATATAAAGTTAGATCAACCTGTATCCAAATATGAAATACCAGAGCGATAGTTCAGAATGAGGCAACACTGAGGAAGAAGGGAAGCATGCAAAAAAAAATCTTCATCTAAAGAACAAGTGGAAAGAATTATATAGTTTAAGAGGAAAGTCAGTAAAAGGGTATATGGTAATTGTACATGGTAAAATAACATGGGAAATAAAGCGGAATGTTTTATTCTTCCTATCACATAACAGGAACAAGGAAATACTCAGTGAAATTGTAGGATAATAAATTCAGAACTCATCAACAGAAAAAAAAGCCTCACTCGGTCCATAATTACAATCCTAGAATTTAAAGGTGGTAACAACAAAGAGGTTAGCCAATGCTCATGGGTACCACATTAGTTCGAGTAAATAATAAAATCACTGGATGCTCTGTTCTGTCTTTTTATTTTTTAAGAACTCTCCAGGCTTGAATTCTTATTTATTTTATGAAAATGTCTCTTGCTTATATAGAGCCTAATTATTCCAAATATTGTGTAAACTCAACCCCTTCTGATTATTTTAGTTTTTTTTTTAAACTGTATTGCTCATACACGACTGCATTCTATTTCAGAAACTTTCTGACCTTTCAGAAACCTCACCTATCATGAGAAACTGACATTGCTTACCTTATTTTTCCTTTGTTAGATTATTTTCTAGGTCACGAAGTTTCACATTAAATGTTACTGATGAGCACCACTGCTAGAACTAAATGTGATATTATCAGAATATAAGAAAAGTCACCCTGATTCAAACCAGTCACTTAGTTTTCTTACAGTGGTAAATACCTGATGCCTAATAAGGAGTTCAAGAACAGGATAAGTATGCCTCTAGTATTTTTCCTGGAAGAAAACTGTGCATTTATTACTAGAGTTTTGTTTGAATTTTGGTTTCCAATTCCTGCTACAATTTTGAGCAGCCTGCAAGTTTTGAAGGTGTCTTGGAAGTAGCTAACCAGGATTAACTTCTTTCTCCATAGATTATAGTCTAGAGAATATAAAAAAAATTTCAATGACTTACTTCCACTGAAATAATTTTGAGCTCTTTCCTCTCTCCCACAGGCTACAAACTGTTAAGAACATACTCCCATTGATATAACTGAAAAGTAAGTACAATTTTATGAATAGTGTCTTATATTAATATCATCAGCTAAATTATGATACACCTATTTACACATAAAGAGAGCAAAATTTAATCTGTCATAATTTATCATAGTAGTGAAAGAAAAGGCATTTGCTCAAGAGAAAAATGAGAAACAGAAATGTTTGCTAATATTTCTTGTAGTTCTATCACCATTGATAATCAAGAGTATTCAATCTTATCTAAAGATTATAGATACCAGTATAAATAAGGAGATGATATGACAAGCAATGTGATTAATCTTTAAATCTGGTGATCATCCCATAGTATTCAAGGATGCAGTACCCTTATGAAGTAAGTAGATCCAAATTAATTAATTAACACAGTTAAATCATTTGATACACAACACAGGTATGTTTTATCTCACACTGTTTACATTTTAATTTCTGCTATGGTTATATATAATGACTCTGTCAAAATGACACAACATACACATTGTGACATACTTTCTCTTAGCAGTTTGAGAGCTCCATGCAAGTAGGGCCAGAAAGTCAAATTCTTTCCTTTGAATCATAACTATTCATTAAGGTTCAAGAAGATCTCTGATTTAACTGAAGACAGAGAACTGTAATATGTAGCTGGTATTCACATCTGTACAGGACACCAGTCTATAGTGGATTATATAACCTCTGTCTGGTATGGTTGCTTACTTGCTTGCTCTAGAAGGTACTTGTTACTTCAACACAGCCATGGTTATTTTCACTTCTGATCTGACATGGAGGAGTGGGATAAGGGTAGTTCTTGAGAGATCACTAGCACAGAACACAATGGTGCAAGGTGATGCCAACTGATTTAGAAGAAACCAAGACTTTATTGCCTGACCCAATATATGGCCTATCATAGTTAGTGTACAAGGCAGTAGAGAAGTAATAACTTGTAGCTTGTGTGGTTTCTTTCGGATACAGAATACTGCACTGTTCAAGTGGCATTCTTTCTGTCTCTCTCTCTAGAACAAAATTTAGGTGATATTTAATTTAAAAAAAAGTAAAAATGGAGATGTAAAAGCAGATTAAGGAAGTTTTTAATTTGTTTAAGACGAGAAAAAAGTAAAGCATGTGGAATGTTGGGATCATAGTTTAAAACATTTTCAGGCAGAGTAGTAAAAATTACTTTTCTGAATCTCAATAAGGAAAGTATTAGCTGTACTTCTCAGTGATTCTTCCTTTCACAGTAAAAGTTAAATGAGTTATAAGTAATATAAGTATTTTTTTATTATTCATAGTAGGCCTACTGTTTATGATTCAGTACCAAACATACTCCTGAGAGGAACACTTTTTGGCATAAAGTCCGTAGTAAACTTCTCCATTTCAAGAAAATTGGGTTTTCAATGAATTAAATGAAAACCGTATATGTATTTTTAATAAAAGACTTTTTTTTAATATTAAAAAAAATTCTTTTGTAGAATATGATAGAAAATATGAAAGATTAGGAACACAATGAAGTAAAAGCATCCTAGGCTACTTCCTTATATTTAAATTCAATTAAACTGCTCACCATTGCCAAAAGGGAAAGATTTTTACACAGACACAAGGCTTGTGTCTACTTCTTCCTCTTTTCCCTGCTCTGGGACAGATGGCCCTGATTTCTTCCCTTGCCCAAGCTGTAGAGCTTGTTGGACTTTCAGTAGATTGGTTCAGATTACTAACTCAGTAGAAAACTATTCTGATATTTTTTGCTGGGCTATGAGAATGATGTCATGGATGGTTCTGTTGATTGTTAAAGGTAAGTGGCAAGCTGCAATAGTGAAGCAGAAACAGATACAGGCTGTGAGGCCTTCCCATTCTGATTATGAGATGACAGACTCACAGATGATTGAGGTTGGAAGGGACCTCTGGAGGTCATCTGGGACAACTAACATCCCTGCTCAACTAGGGTGACCTACAACTAGTTGCCCAAGATCATGTCCAGACAGCTTTTGAATATCTCGAAGGATGGAGACTCCACAACACTTCTATGCAACCTGTGCCAATGCTTGGCCACCCTAACAGTGAAAAAGTGTATCCTGATGTTCAGAGGGAACCTCCCGTGTTTCAATATGTGCCCACTGCCTCTTGTCCTGTCACTAGGCACCACTGAAAAGAGTCTGGCACCTCTTTGCACCTTCCCTTCAGGTATTTTATACACGGATGAGATTCCCCCTTCTCTTCTCCAGGCTAAACAGTCCTAGCTCTCTCAGCTTTTCCTCATAGATGAGATGATCCAGTTCCTTAATGTTACATAAGTTCTCAAGATTTCCGCTTCTTAATGATGAGTTGTTAGGTAAGCTCACAGCATCATTTGAAACTGCAGGCCCAGTTCATTGAAGAAGCAAAACAAAGCTTGATCCTTATTCTCAAGTCCAACTCCAAACTTTCCTACGTGTCTGAAAATGTTATAGGAAACCACAGTTCAGCCTGGTCACAGTTCTTTAACCTGATCACAGCAACTTTTTCTGGCTGTGGGGTTTGCCTAAACTGTCACAAACTCTGATTTTGTTTAAAAATTCAAGTTTTATGAAGGCCTGTTTTTAAATAGAATTGCTGGCTCTATGTGTGGACTACTAAATACATTAAAAATTCAAATAGCTAAATCTATCAAGCTGACAATTTTTGAGAAATATGAACCCAATGAAAGCTGATTTTGTTGTAACTCAGCATAAGGGTTATAATTTTTTTTAAGCCAATAATCATGGGGGAAATTTTGCCTCATTTGTTAGTGTATGCCATCCTGCAACAGCATTGCACGTTCCTTCAGACCATATATAACTAGAAGTTTATCATCTATAAACAGCAGCGTTAGAGGTACAGAGATGATGTTCATGTTTTAGGTCATGCAAATGTTTGCTACAACTTCGTGCAGGAATAACACATTCTCAGTGTTCTGTTTGGCAAGGTGCTAAGCTATTGTTTGTAGACCGCAATGATATGGGAAGACAACTACTATTGAAAAAGTGGGGTGAGAAGCAGCCTGGAAGGAGGTTACACGTTAGGGCCTATCTTTTTTAATATTTTCATCAATGCTTTTGGCATCCACACCTGATTTGCTGATGATGCAAAGTTTGGAGTTGCCATCCACACAGAGGAAGATTGTATTGAAAGGGCATGATGACACTGAGAACTCAAGTAATATTAATATAATGAAATCCGTGCTATGAAATGAAAGATCATGCAATAGCAAAAAAAGCAATCATCAGTAAGTTAGAAGCTCCTTCAACAGTGGAAAAGAGTAGAAGTTGGGTATATCACTTGATTTCAGGATGAGTATTGTGATGGGTTCTCGGATGTAACCATTAAAAACAAATACCATTCCGGTGTGTTTCAGGCCATATGCCTCACAGGTGATAAGAAAATATTGTTGCCAGGCTTAGTAAAACCTCACTTGTGTGTGTCCTGGTGAGCTCTGTTCAGGAAGGATTAGTTCAAGCTTCTTCTCAAAGAAGGACTGCTCAGGTGGTTAGGGAAAGGAGACCCTGTCATATAAATGCAGACTAGCTTAGGTTAACCTCGTTTAGGTTAAAAGAAATACTGAGAGAGGGTATGAGTACTTTTATAGGGTAAAAAGGGTCAGGAGAAATAACAGTGGTAAAGGCCAATGCTCACACAAGAATAAATAGGTTGTGAACTTTGTGATGAAATTTAGGCTAGAAATTATATGAATATTTCTAACCAGCAGAAAGTATTTGAGATAACATTTTCAAGACAATGTATGGTAAATTTATGCAGGAAATACACAATGTGATGCCTGTAATCCCAGGAGACTGGATTTAGTGACCAGGGCAGCCCTCATAGTCTCATCTTCCTACATGTCTCTTCAGTATTATTTGTATTTCCATGCAGTTTTTAAGATTAGGGTACAGTACATAAAGCTTGATGGTGTCCTGAGCTGAGATTAGGCGGGTGAGGACCTTTCAGAACAACTACGTCTGATTTTAATATCACCTCACTTCAGGACTGGAGTGAACTGAAAGCAGAAATGGCTTATCAAAAGGTCCAGCAAGGAAACAGAAGGAAAACAGTAAAAATGCACAGCCAGGGGGCAAGTGATACGGCTGAATCCTTAGTCCCAGACACAAATTCTCCAGCAGCTCCCAAAGATGTGGTGTGTCCCTGTGTCATCATATTGAACAGTGCCTCTAAGGTGGCTACAGCAGTTAAAATTTAGGAAGGTTTTACAAAGTACTTGTTTACTGTGTGGATTCTTAGTTTCATGTAGCAGATAAAATTAATAATGCTTCTCTGCAACTGTGCAGATTATTTCTGTATTTTCAGAAGTGTGACTATGTAGGAAACAGCAGGTTAAAATACATTAGTTTGACAAAACCTGCGTCCACTGCATAATTTCCACTACATAATTTTATTAGTACAGCTTCATGAAAACAATGTTCTAATCAATTTCTTTCTTGTATTCACTTTAAAGTTACAACAATAAGATTACTTTTTTCAGTATATTATTTGATTCTAAAAGGAATTCTTGAAAGTTCAGTAATAATAACTCTGATCAAGGCTTCCAGATGCCAGAAATTTGACAAAGCATATTAATGTAGTTAACTATTAAATATGATAGTGCACTATAGTGTCAAATTATTTTGCATGTTTAGAAAATATCCCTCTTCCTGTTTACACATTCATTTACTGATCTTAGTCAGTTAGTTTATGGCTGCTGTTTTGGTAATGTGGAAGTGCATGCCATGTATATGCTGCACCTCATGGCCTTTGGAACTTCAGTGAGATAAGCAGCAATTCCGTTCAGATTCCCTGAATTCAAAGTAGAGAGCTCTTCTACTTCAAAGAATCTCTGTCACTTTTTACAGCAGCAGCAAAGGACCATCTCTCTTCCCATTCCACTCCAGTACTGCCCAATTGACTACAAAACATGTGCTGCATTCCATTTAAATTGACATTTGAAATACCACATGCAAACACCTTCAAATTGATTGTAATGTCTAGCACAGTTAGTGTAAAAATATGTGTACTAAAATAAATGTTTTTCAAATCCCAAACTGGTTGAAATTTTTCAGTTTTCAATTTTTTCTCAAAAATTGAAGTTTCAACAATTGTTTTTTCTTCAGTGCTGAACAAAATTAAATCAGGACCTTCTTAATTTGTTCTGAGCCATGATCAATATCAGGGCATTCACCTGAAATATATGAGATTCAAGTTTATGTCTTTGCACTGTATTAGGCAGATTATTGATATTATCACTGGCTCTGAACTTTCCCCATCCTCTGTGGCTTTGGCCAGGAGTACCATTCTGATCATGTAAAAACTTCCTAAAGAAAGAGCCATAAAAATATGTATGTTTTGGTTAAATATGTTGATATTAATAAACTGGAATTATCAAACAAAACTCCCCACCGCTTCTAATGCATCATTCTTAAATATTTGCAGGTTTTAAAATTATGCATCAACAACAAGGAAGTACTGTAATTTATCTGTCTTGTTGATCAAATTGCCATAATCAATACCTTATTCCATAAATTGTGTTGGCAGATTTTGTTTGTATAGTAATTAATTTAATTATTTTACTCTTTAGTTTGCCGGCTTTAAGTTTAAAGTAACTGCTAATTATTACATGATTATTGTTGCACATCTGCCAAGGTTCACTGTTTTCTTTATCACAATTAAGATAAAGAAAAAAAGAAAAACAAGGCAAAATTTTGCTCTCACAAAATCTCAACTGTCTTCTAAAAATATTTCAGATAAAAGCTTCTTTATGTGTAATGACAGAGGAGAGGCTTAGATTGGGTGTTTTGACATTAGGAGGCATCCTGCAGGTAGGAGCAGTTTTAAAGAAGCATTAGATCCACAAAGCTCTGGGAAGCCCTGTCCCCACAGGTTACTGGGTAGCCTCAAGCTCGGGCAGACTGCAGGGTCACTCCCTCTGCTTGAATAAGTTTCGGATTGCAACAGGTAAGTAAATTTACTTGTGTTGCTGGGTTTTCACATACTGGTTAAACCATCCACGTCGACCCCATGGCCTATCAATGGAAACGTGTGAATCACTGCATGACAGTGGCTGCTGCGAGCTATGCAGATCTCAGCATGTAATTTATGAAGAGCAGGGAGAACAGGAGACACTCTTGTTCAGTTTGAGGGGATGAGGGAAGTCTCCAACTCCAGATATCACAGGTGCTTTTGAACAAGTCCTATGTGTCTGCCAAAAGTGGAGTTCTGGGTGTGACATACTGAATTCTGTAGCTGCTCTAGGTGAAACCAACTGGACTTTTTAATGTGAATGTGCACATGTTAAGCTAGGCAGGGGAGGTATGAACCATGGATTTCAGAGAGGAGAATGGAGAATGGAGAATCAGAAAAAGGAGATTCCCTCTCCATCGGTCAGCCAAAACTTAAGATCAAGAAGCATCTGAGCCTAGACACAGAACCGAGAAATAAACGTAAAATCATTGTGCTAGAAATTAAAACTATTCTATTTATCTGCCTTTGATATTTAAGAGTCATTTGTTTTTCCCTTAAGTAATTCAGCTGTTTGTTTTGCTTTCTCTATCAGGTTAAGCTACAGAAAGCTGAATACCTGGACACAGAAAGAGTTCAGAGATGCACTTTTATTTCCTTCTTTTTACCCGCTTGATCTCTGAAATCTGTGGTTATGGTTTCTGACACAGTCTTCCCCCAGCCTTTTTAACATAGAGAAAAATGACAATTGATTTTTAAAGGTCAGCAAATATAATCTCCCTTATGACTAGGAAAACTAGTAGTGATGTGCCTTGAGTCTAGTATATGCATTTGTGTTGGTCAGGCTGGTGTGAGTACCTGGAAGAATGATATATGGTGAAAAATTACGAAGATGAACTTGAAGGGACAAAGAGAGTCATGTGGGAGCTTAAGCACTGAGATGAAACATCATACACAAATAGCATTTTGAGTGTTCCTTAGGTCTCAGTATTTGCGATTTTTGGTGAGTATTGACAGAACACATACATGAAAAGGAAGGAGTGCAGACACGAGGAGTACAGAGAAACAGAATAGGAGTGGGATGCCAAAGACACGGGAATGCCAACAGTACAAGAGGGAAAGCATGGAAGATGCAGACTGCCACAGATTAAAACCTCTGCAGTCATCTTTGACTAGTAGCAAGCCCAGAAGACTCCTAACACACAACAGAAGAATTTTCATTGAAATTGAAACTTAAAGAAGGAGGACTTTTAATACACATAGCATTGTATAAAAGTGTATCTTTTTTCTGAACATAATAAGATAAAATGTGTTAGGTATCTGGTGCTATGTAACAGCTCCTTTCCCTGTGCCATTCCCTTTTCACTGCTCCTTACACTGAGAGCTCACACAGATAGATACAATCTCTCATGGAGGGGGGCATCCTTAGCTGGTGGGGTTAATGTTTGTCACTTTTACCCTCCTACTCCTACTAGATTAGCTGCTAATCTAACATAAATGTGGGCGTTCATTAAAAAGAAAAATAGCAACAACAAAAGAGAAAAGTCTCACAATCGGCCTGAAATGTATGCCATTTTCAAAAAGATATGAGGCTAAAAAAAAATGATCTGGTAAAAATCCCCTCTACTTACTGTCCTCAGTCATATCTTTTTTTTCTCTGCCATCCTCCTTCCCAGCCAAATCCATTTTCACCTACCTCTCTGATTCATTCATCCTCACCCTAGTCTTCATTTTGTTCACTTAAACTGGTAGTAATGTGTGTGGGCTGAATTAATACGTTGCTTCTCAAAGTGGTTTCAGAGGTTTGTATTCATCATGTTGTAACATAATGCTCTACAACATTACTCAGTCCAGCAATATTTGTCCAACTCCTTGCAGTGTAAACTTGCACAGCTGCACTCATTTCACTTGGACAGTAGTTGGCAAAATGTCAGCTGTTGAATCAAGTAAATTCACTATAAATTCATATGTTTTTGCATCCATCCACATATAAACCACTTTAATTTTCATTAAATCATAGTTATATTGGTACAATGCCATTCACAACAATTACTGTTCTATTTAACTATGTATACAATTGGAATTATGGCGCAAAAATATACACTGGAACTATATTCCTTTCAAAATCTTACCTTAACCTGCTTATGCATTTAATAGACATTAATATAAAAACAGTGCATTTCCCTGAGGAAAGACAGGAATCATAATAAGTGATTTATGATGGTTTATCACAGAATCACAGAATGGTCAGGGTTGGAAGGGACCTCTGGAGATCATCTAGTCCAACCACCCTGCCACAGCAGGGTCACCTACAGCAGGTTGCACAGGATGGCGTCCAGGCGGGTTTTGAATGTCTCCAGCGTGGGAGACTCCACCACCTCTCTGGGCAGCCTCTTCCAGTGCTCTGCCACCCTCAAAGTAAAGAAGTCCCTCCTCATGTTTAGATGGAACTTCCTATGTTCAAGTTTGTGCCCATTACCTCTTGTCCTATCACTGGGCACCACTGAAAAAAGACTGTTCCTATCCCCCTGGCACCCTCCCTTTAAGTATTTATAAGCATTGATAAGATCCCCCCTCAGTCTTCTTTTCTCTAGATTAAAAAGACCTGAGTCCCTCATCCTTTCCTCATAAGAAAGATGCTCCAATCCTCCAATCATCTTTGTAGCCCTCTGCTGGACTCTCTCCAGCAGTTCCCTGTCCTTCTTGAACCGGGGAGCCCAGAACTGGACACAGTACTCCAGATGCGGCCTCACCAGGGCAGAGTAGAGGGGGAGGATGACCTCCCTCGACCTGCTGGCCACACTCTTCTTGATGCACCCCAGGATGCCATTGGCCTTCTTGGCCACCGGGGCACATTGCTGGCTCATGGTCATCCTGTTGTCCACCAGGACTCCCAGGTCCCTTTCCACACCGCTGCTCTCCAGGAGGTCAGCCTCTAGCCTGTACTGATGCATGGGGTTATTCCTCCCCAGATGCAGTACCCTACACTTGCCCTTGTTGATTTTCATAAGGTTGCTCTCCGCCCAACTCTCCAGCCTGTCCAGGTCAAATATGTTGCATCAGGAGATTTTTCACAGTTCATTTGCCAATTCTTCGCTAATTAGATTTATTTATTTTCCTTTATGAAAGTTCTGGATTCCACAGGAATGTGCTTCTTAGTTTCACCTCAGCTTAAACACATTTCTTGTAAATGCTAATATTGAAAATTAATTGTAACTTCTACCTCTAAGCCAGTACAACTGAAATACTGTGTGTGTTTTCGAGAGAAAACTACTATGATTTTAAAGATTTCAGTTTATCTGTTGGTATTTTTTTAACTGACATTTTCTTTTACCTCGTCTTTAAAAAAGTCCCCAAGAAGTAATCTTTACAAGCCACAGATCATGTGAAGGGTGTATAAGACGCTACTAATTCTTTTCTCTAAGCAATTATTCACACATTTCCAGAAGCTAGAATGTTGCAATTCTTTCAGTTGCAAAAAAAAAAAAAAAAAATAAAAAATCACTCAGGACACAAGGCCATTATTTTACAGTAGTAGAAATCTTCCTTGTGCGAAATCTTCCTTGTCCAAGGAGAGCTGGGAAATACCAGCTGTTGTGTGGTATAATATCTTTATTGCAAACACAATGCTCAAGCTAATTCTTTTTGTTACTGATACAGAATGAGGCCATTGGAACCTACATAAGGGCTTTCATAAAGAACCTTCAAGAAAATTGAATCTATTAATATATACATAAATGCAAATATATTCTTGTACAACTATATATTCTGTACATGAGTTCACATGTATTCAGCATGTATATATTGGCATGTATTCATGTACCTACAGGAGATTCATGATTACCAGTTCCTTCCTCAGTCCCCTCTATGTCATTCTACCATATTAATGAATTGCACAAGAATTCCCTGATATGTACAGTCATTTGTTACCCAGCCTACTTAAAAAAATTGTATGAGCAGTTGGATGATAGGACAAATTTTACAGATACACCTTGAACCTTTAACTTGTTACTGCTAAAAAACACAGTGTTGGCATTTTAACAATGTTGTAAACCTTGTTTTGAGAAGATTTTGTGACAAGCAAAATTATGTAGCAGTTTGGACCAAGGACTTAAAAATCTTTACAAATTCTAAAATTCTCACAACATCCCCTTAAGACAGGTTGCTGGGCACTACACTTTCAACTGGGGAACATATTAACATTAGCTTGACTGTGCTAAGGTGGTACTTCCAACATTTTTGTTTGCTAATACTGGTTTACCTCCAGCAAACTCAGAATTGTCATGTAACTTGGTTGCTGTGATCACCATTGTCATGTGTAGAACATTGCCTAAGGGCAGTCAGAGGCATGATCTCGGCTGCAGCTGCTCCAAGTGAAGTGTAAGCCTTTGCTTATCTGGAGAAGGCTTTCTCATTTTTCCAGCACAGCTGCAGGTATTCTTGATCTATGACACATTTGTCATAACAACACTGTTAGCTTCAACACTTCCAGTAGTAAGGTTTATTTCTAACCCAGTTATCATTTTGTGGAACTAGATTTGGGAAGAATCACATATATAACTGTGGCAGTTGTGGTGCACTTTTATCAGCTGCAGCTGAAATGTTTAATTGTGATGTGATGGTACTTGGAATAAATTGTGATAATAAAACCAGTGCTGACAGCTTGTCTCTACTGAAGTTCGTTGTTCTCCTAATATGACAGCAAATGGAACCGACATTAACAACTCAGAACTCCTACTATTCATGGGGCTCAGCAACAGGTTACACAGATGATCAACAGCTACTTACTTCCAACTGTAGTTCTCTATAATGGCAATGCACAAAAATGTTACTCTCGCATTGGCCAGAGCCATTTGTAGAACCTTTAAAAGACTCGGGAGCAAATTCTAAAGGACATTTGGCTGCCTAAGCCACACTCCGAAAATGATAAATATAATATTGATCGAATTTCAGTTGTTTAGATACTGAATTGTTCTTCAGGTCTTTGTATACAACATCTCCTAAATGTAAAGAAAATATTTTGCTCTCTGTCACGCTTCCTAAAAAGAGTTGCCAATTCCATCTTCAGGTTGGCTCCTAGTTTAAAAAATTCCTACATGATTTCCTCTCCCTTAAGTAATGAAAAGCAAGGAAAATAAAAAACCAAGATGTTTTATTATTTGAAGAAAGGGCCCAATGCAGGGCCTGCACTTGCTTTGAGGTAATAATAACTGAATCTTCAGTGCATTAACTCAAGAGAACTTTGCTCCTTGAGTTCCTTAAATAAATAAGATTATTATGTGATAATGACAGACA
This sequence comes from Pluvialis apricaria, assembly GCA_017639485.1. Classification (NCBI taxonomy): domain Eukaryota; kingdom Metazoa; phylum Chordata; class Aves; order Charadriiformes; family Charadriidae; genus Pluvialis; species Pluvialis apricaria. Next base: position 59,671,283 of record CM030008.1, read on the forward strand.
CCCTTTATAACAATGACATGCCATGCAAATTTATTGTTCTAATTACCCAAAAAATTGATTTATAGAGTGTCTGTGCAGGTCACTTAGACTTTGAATAAGTACTTATCTTTTCTCCCAAGTAATTGAAATAATCAAAATAATTTCTTAATCTTCCAAACATTTTGAAGGAGAGCTTTATCATGTTCATTTTTGAACTCTTGATAAAACCAACTGTCACGTAAGTAAAACAAAAAGGTAGTTCCACAGAAAGTCACAGAGCAGTGGACTGCACATCTGGCCAGCTGAATTGCTTCAGAGCACACAACAGAGGACAGGACCTGCTGCTGCTCTGGTGTGTAGAAAGGTGCACTCGGATCTGTCTGCTGGGAACATGCTGCTTTGCTGCCTTTTTACAGCAGGGTGATGATTATCATGGGTCAACCTGCCTGCAATACACAACTGTGCAGGTTGTGTACTGTCAGGATATCAGGCAAATGTTATCAGGAAGAAAGAAGGCTTTAGGGGGAAAGTGAGAACGTTGCAAGCATTACAAGTTTCACGTCGTAAGCATAAAAAAAAAGAAGAGGAAAAGAAGCCAAGTAGCGCTTTTAAGATAGCACATCTTAACAAACAGCTGCAAGCAGATCGAAGTAGAAAGCCAAACCTTGCCTGCTGGTGTCGTTTCCCCGAACACCGCGGGAAGAGGTGCTCTCTGGCGGACAGAAGAAAAAGCTGGTTTGAGAAATCTGCTGTATCTTCGGTGAGCTAGATCCTAACGCGATCTGAAGCTGAAAAGCAGAAAAGAGTGCGTTTCCTCTGTAGCAACTGGCTAGATTAGTGGGTCTGAGGGAGGGAGGCTGACCCATTGGGCGGTGCATCCAAAGCACCCAAAAGGTGACTTGTGGATCTCCTGCTTATCCGGCTCCGATCTGACCACGGATCCCGGGCTCCACCTTGGACATGCCCGCGGGAGCGCCCCAGCCTTGGCCCCTAGTGACAGAAACTCAAGGCCACTTCTCTCCAACTTCCCAGGACGGTGGGCACATCCCTTCGGCGGAACAGAGCTCCCCTGCCGATCCCTGAAGGTGCTCAGTCAGGGCATCGCTGTCTCCGCACTGCAGCCTCCGCGGGAGCGGCAGGAAAGCTCCGCCTCCGGCCGTTCGGGAACAGCCCGATAAAGGCAGGTGCGGGCAAGCAGCAGGACCCTAGATCGAAGCATCTGCCTATGCACAGAGCCCCTGAACCCTCCTTGGCCACCCTGTGCAAAGCGGCACCTGAGCAAGCCGGTGCAGCCGTGCCGACGGTGGCGGGATAGGACCCTCTCCCCCACCTGCTGAACGCACCGGAGTCCCGCGGTCCGCAGTCTTCGGTCGCACCTCTGCGAAGGAGCAAGGACCTCGCCCCCAACGACCTCCGAAGAGGCGGGATTTCTCCGGGAAGGGGAAGCAGGGTTTTGCTGTGTGGCTTGAAGATGAGGCAGGTATCTGGAGTGCTGTTCCTCCTGGGGCTGATAGCTCTCCCAGTGGTGCTGGGACAGAGAAGCTCAGAAAGCCCTATAAATAGCAGCCAGCCTCAAAGCTTTGCCATCGTCTCTTTCAAATGGGAACACGTCCAGGATCCTTATATCATTACACTCTGGATACTTGTGGCCAGCTTGGCCAAAATCGGTGAGTCCGGAGTTACATATTAATACATGTCTTCTCCTTTTCCCTTCCCCCTTCTCCTTCTCCCACCCAACGTAAACGAAGAAAGCTTATCATAAGTCCACTGACCCGTTTCCAGGGGTTTTACTGTACTCTGTCCTGATTTCATAATACTGCTCTGCACGGTGCTTAGCAGTGTGATGTTCACCTGCCCCAGTGGGTTACCTAGTTCATTTTCAGTGCCTAGGACTGCGACTTCTGCATCTGATTCCTTGCAAACCCTTGCAATTCCTTGAAATGTTGCATTATTGTTGCTCCTGGGAAAAGCTTTTTACAGAAGTGAAACAGAAATTGGGCCTTATTGCTTATATAATACCTATTCCAGTTTACGATATGCTGTTCTGATTATGGTTAGTAGCTATATTAGCTAGCACCATCAGAAATAAACACTGTAAATTACGCAGATGAACTTAGCGTTCTCTGCTTTGTAGTGCATTGCTGAATTAGTGAAAGAGCATAGTTTATAGAGAAAGGTAACTATTATCAGAACATCTGATGCAGCTGAAAAAACACAAGCTTTAGAGCACACAGAATTCTCTTCAAGAAATTGGAATCAGTGAAAAGCAAGGACTCAGTCTAACTTCAGTGTAGTTTAAGTGAACATATGAATGCTCTAACTTTTGTGTTCTGAACTTTGTAACTTTTTCAAAAGCGATCTTATATTAATAACAGTGTTTGCTGAACTAGAAGAGTCATTGTTTAATTGTATTTTATTTGCTTGATGCTATTATCTTCAGTCCTTTTACCTTTGGATCTAAAGACAGACCTCCAGTTTGCCTGCCACTGAAAATGTCATTTTCAATTTTCAATAAATCATCTCTAAAATCAGTCTGAACTCAGAAGGTATGATCAGCTGAAAATCCTACTAATACTTTTCTGTACTTGTACTGTTAATACTAATTTAGGGTACCAGAATCACGTTCCATGGATTTTGCATGTCACAGAGAATGGAAGATGTAAAAAGTTGTACTTAGGTATATTCAGTCTAGCACATAAGCTAAACACAGTAATACTTGGGTGGAAAATGCTATCTCCAAATCAAAATAAAACATTTTTAAAATGAGGAGTAAGTTATGTGTACAGGTGATATTGTAAAGCATTTTTCAGTGATATTTGCACCTTGGATTTCACTTGCTTAATCATAGATATGTAACTACATATCTTTATCTGAATCACTGTTGGACTAAACCTTGCAAATAGTTTGTGTTCAGATGGTTGCTGCATTACATATATTACATAAAAATACAGTTTTGTTTTAATTGACTTTTATTGGTGGATTATATCAAGTAGAAAGCTGGGGAAAACAGATACAGGAAAAAACACTGACAATATTGAGTCCCTATAAAATTGTGCTAACGAATACACAGGTTGCTCATTTGAACCTACTTTTTCAGATACTCATTTAAAAAAGAATTTCCCTCTGTGTTAAGGTTTTGCTGTTTTGGGCATGTGCCACAGTTGTACAGAGTAATATTAGTGCTGCACAATCATATCAGTGCTGTATCAGAAATCCGATTAAGTTAACAGGACAGTTAGAGTGTCATATATTTAAATTGCAATGGCCTGGATTAGCTTGGATTCAGATGAGCCATTTTACTATTAAGTCCTCAGTATAAACTTGATACAGCACAAATTCAGTTCAGGAGCTGAATGTTGTTGATTCTGTTTTTAAACTCTTGGACTTCTTTCACAGCTGCACAGAGCATGTCACTTACTAGTAGGTAGGATCTATCATCAATTCCATTGTTTTTCTTCCCCGAAGCTCTCAAACTTTGTTCTTTTCTCTCTTCACATTTGTAATTCCAATCCTATACTACTCTAGACATTGTCTCTGAAGAAGCAATGGACAACTGCTGTATTCCACTGAGAGCCTATGAATGCTCCTGCTTTCCCCACCAGTCACAAATAAAATACATAAAAGCAGAAATGTACACTCACTGTTCAAAAGCTTATTGATGAAGAAAGCATGAAGATCATATAAGTCAATGAGAAAGGGAACAGAAAAAAAACCCAGCTTGTCATCCTCCCATCTGCCTTGGTGTGTCAAGGGTTCTGGAAAGTAGACCAGCAATCTATCAGAAGACTTTGAATGGCAAAACTGTTACGCTAGATCAAAGAAGTTTTGTGCATTCAAAAAGCAGACAAAAAAGAACTGAAGAAGAAAATACAGAACATCTGCTCTTGTGTCTCTTGCTTTACTACCTGAAGGAGGGCAAAGGTAGTGGAGTCAAAATGCTGGTTTTGCTGTGGATTTTTCAGCAGGGGAGGAGCTGTTCTTATACATGCAAGCTCACTTCTCCACGGCTACAGAGGTTGGGAGATCTGTTTTGCTGGTGAATGATAGGAAATTGGGTTAGCAAAGGCTGTTCTGGGAATTGCAATCGGTAGCTGGGGATGAAAAGTGTATGAGAATACTTTGCCTTCTCTAGCATCAGAATAACCTCAGGGGTTTGGGGTTTGGTTTTTTTTGTTGTTGTTGTGTTGGGTTTTGTTTTGGTTTGTTTTTTTTAAGTTTCAGTTCATGATGTTATATGGCTTGGGGAAATGTGTATTTAGTAGGAGATTCTTGTGGATTTTCTGGGATGATGTTCATGTTGTGTACATTCAGAATGTAAATTGGTGCTGACAAAGTATTCTGCAGCATGAACTATTGTATGTGAAATCTCATAAGCATCCCAAATATATGAAGAAGTCCCCAGTGTTTTAGATTTGTGGGAAGGGAGCTGTTTTTGGGCTTTTTTTTCATGTGAAAAATACTTATATCTCTTGGGCAAATCTAAGTATTGCTACAAATGAAACCGCAATAAGAGTCCTCATACAGTTGACCTGCATGTTCTAAAGGAAATAAATTAATTTGTCTGTGTCTAATATGAAACTTTTGATGCATCTCAGTATACCGCTGATTTGATTTGACCCTCTTCATTTGAAATGTTCCAACTCTTCATTTTAAGGTACACAAGTATTCCACTTTGGCTAATGATCTTTATTTCCTCTTTTGATAGGATCTCTTATCACTACAAATGAGTATCCTTATGGCATAAGGCCAATAGACTACTTACATGTGTAAAGCTAAGCCAGAAAAACTTCTTATCTACATGAAGAAGGTATATGAGGTACAGCTGAGAACCCTTCTAGTGGACCTCAGTTCGCTAGATGAAACAAGCAATACCAGTGAAATAACCCAAACACATACATACCTGTATGTATATATAGTTATAGACTAGGGCATTTCCTACAGTAATTATGTTGATAAAAGGTGTACCATTTTTAATCAATGTACTTCCACAGTATAGTTCTGGTTTAAGATCAAAGACACGTGCACACTGACCAGCCTTGCACATGCTTTCTAAGTTCACTTCCTCATGTGCTCTCCTCCTTCTTTATATGTCTTCAATAGATCACATCTTGAAAATAACCTTTTAATAAACAGACATGTAGAAGATACAAACAGTGGCAGGAAAGTCTGCTACAGGAAAAGCCAGAAGTAGGAAGGAGATCAGAAAACAACTTTGGAAACAAGTTGAAGGAAAGTAATAATCAGCTTAGGAGCTAAAAATGGGCAAAAGAAAAATAGTTTGGACTCTGAATATTGTATACAATTTTTTTTTCTGAGGATATTTCTGATATTTTGTCTATTGCAAAACAAAAACAAAAGTATGCTTTTTACTTAGGGGATATCCACTGCATGCTTCTATACTTGTTCAAAATCCTAGGAGACGAGAGATTGTATTTATATTTTCATTGGATGTTATGTTGGGGAACTTGTAAAATTGCTACTTACGGTTTAAATCCTTTTGTGTACTATAACATTTTTCAGAAAGATAGTTAATTGCTTGTCCCAAAATAAAATTAAAAAACCCTACAAAGCAGTCTTTCTGTCCATTTAGCCCCTGAACTTATTCAATGTGGAGCAGATAAGCAACTGTAGGAAACAGTGGGAGTGTGAGTGACTATGAACAGGAATGAGGAAGGGTACACAGCCTTTTCATTATCTGTAAGTCAAACCTCTTGCCAACTGTTTTTGTTGGTATAGTTTATGGTGAGTCTAAGAATATCACAAAAGCTTTTTTATTTAATGTCTGTGTAGTTGCACACAAATTCTAAAGGCTTTTATATTAGAAATTTAAAAGTGAGAGTGAAATTTGAATCCAGGGCAGTTGGTAAATCCGTCTTCAGGAATGCCACAGTGCTTTGGAGGAGGGGGAAGAAGTGATTCAATAACAACAAATAAACACTTAAGAGAAGGCTGGCCTAGTGATATCTCAAAAAGATACTGTGTCAGATGGATTTGTTGAGTCCATCAGCTCTTGAGATTCCAGGAGGCCATGAACTGCAAAGCACACTGTATCTCTAAACTTACAGAGATACAGGTTCCTACAAACGCTCTAGTGTCTGCATGCCTAGGCCCCTTCATATTGTCTCAAACTACTCTGAGGAAGGAGTTCTTCAGAGTATTTTGTTAACACAATTGCTGTGGAGAATTTTAAGCATGTTAGGGATGGGCTAGGGAAGAAACTGTGCAATGCAGGTCTAACAAGCCATCCAGTTTAGACTCCTGGGGCAATATTTTCTTTGAAGAAATCAATACCCCTCCCTCCAAAGCAAACTGTTAAAACAAAAGCCCGTTTGACTCCCAGATTTCTCCTCCTGGCATTTTAGCAGTGAAAAGTGTCAATTACACAGAGAAAGTGGTTTAGGGTACTGTTTTAATAAAAGCAAAAAATGTGAGAATAGCTCCTCTATTGGCAATTCTTCAGTAAATAACATCTTTAGGAAGAAATGTTGAAAAATGCTTAGCAGAGCTCTGTTGGAAGTATTTAACTGAAAATGGAGTCAGAGACTCAAATTCTGAAGATACCAGATCCTGCAAAGCTTAAACTAACATCCTTGTCATGACTGTAGTGCTTTTTAAAAGCTGCTTTCATTAGCAAGTGATAATATGAAAAAGGACTTTGCATTGTGACTAGATAGTCTGGACTTGGCTACCTTTCCCCCTATCCTGAACAAGACAACAAGCCAAAATTTTATCTTTTACTTTTATTGTGAACTCAGTAGAAGCTGGAAGAGGTTGGCATACTTATAAGGGAGGCATATGCATTTCCTTACTGGATATAGCCTTTTATTAGCTATCTTAAAAACAATTACACAGAAATGCTATAAATTTGTGCTGGTAAGTATGTTATATAACTGGGGTGTCTTCATTTTAGTAAGATGCTGTATTTCCTCTTGTAAAGTGAGGTTTAGAATACCTGTGGGCTAAGAATGTTAAGTACTGTAAAATCTCTTACTTCTAAGGAATTACATTTTGTATGCAACATTTTAGGCAGCTGAAAAAAAACATTTCCAACACAGAATAATAGCTTAGCATTTCCAGTCCTCGGAGCAATTGTGTAAAGCATTTCTTTATTAAATTTATGAACTGTAAATGGATGCCTATTTCCACATTTTATTTCCATTTTACTCTTGTACATTACTCATCCTTTTCCCCTCCTTCCTGCCTCTCTGAAACACACAGCTCTCTTTTCCCCTTCCCCCTCCAAGTTTTGCAAGTCTCAAGTCTTAATTATTTAGAGTAGGGAAGAAGATACCAGGACAGTGTAATTCGACAAGATTCAGATTACATCCCTTGACGAATAGCAAATGTACAATGGCAACTTGTGTGAATTACATAAGAAAACAATGGCATTTTGAGAATGGCCCTGAATTGAATACAGTTCAGGCATGCATACGTAAGAAAGGATCTCCGCCATCAATTACTTTCAGGCACCTGTGCGCAAAGTGCTCAGCGTTCTCTGTAGAACAATGGAATCTTTTAATACTGTACTCTTAGGATTGTTGAAACCATTGATTTACTGTGTTCAGAGCTAAAGCCACTTATTACTAAGAGTGATCTACAAACCCCCAAAGTGATTGTAAATCTCTCATACGGTAATGCAGCAGGCCACAGGCCTGCAAGTAATAAGTGCAAGAAGCAAACTTTTTCAAGTGTACACAGGTTCTTCCAGGCTTTGTGAGGTCCCCTTTGTTTTTGTGGAGCTTTGTGTGTTAGAGATGCTTAGCAGGGAAGCTGGTATCGGAAATCCTGAATTATTAATCCAACATGGCAGTAATAAAGTTCCTTTTCCAGTTGTTTTGACTCATACCACCAGAAGTCTATCAAAAGTCAGTGAGTTTCACCACCAGTTTGCTTAAATAAAATTTTTTAATTCAAATACAAGACTTCTTTTCCCCCCTGTTTACCACATTTTAGTTGCTCTGAAGGAATGGGGTAACGGATTACTGAGTTATTCTATACCTTCTGTATGGTTTGTTCTATTCCAAGATGAAGTGTTGAGTCCAAAGTCATAGGAGAATAGTTCTTATCTGAATACTCTTTTTGCTCTTTCAGGAAATTGTCTCTGATTTTTCTCATCTCTCTGCAGTAGCGCAGTTAAACTAATGTCCCAAAGAACTAGGGGCTATAATTATTTTTCAGCGTGCTAACAAGTGGCACCCATTTAAAATTACAGGCAATTAAAACTGTCTTGGTAAACTGCAGATTATGGCTGGTTGACTGTGTTGTAATATTTTGATTCCTTTTGTAAGACAGCTTACAGTGTATTAACCCCTATGAAAGGAGTGACTTGATACCCAATTATCTGCTATGTAAAGCAGTGTAAAGTCATAAATACTGAAACTACAGGCTGACAAGGAAGAGCCAACTGAGATGGAATGCAAGACCTCAAGTGGAAAAACTCATAACTAAGGCACGCATATTTAATGTTTATTCATGGAAGAAGAAAACTGGAAGATATTCTGAAAGGCCTATGCAAAAGCAAGAGGTTTAAGTTGATGGATTTGGAGAGTTTTCTCCTTCCAATAACTGAAAGCAGAAGTCGTTTTTCTGGATTCACTAATATGTGCCTAGGTGAGGAGTTCTGCTTTTATCCATTGAAAGAAAGAAATGCCTCGGCCTTTTGTCAACCCCAAATGTTAAAACAGCAGCAGCCAGACACCAAGAAAGAAAATCTCCAAGTAGATCGTATACTGATTTTCAAAAACATTTGGTTACAATTTTCTCTGCTTCAATTACAGTTTTTTAAAAGTGGAAAAAAAGTGGAAAGGGGAAGATTTATGGATTCATTCACTTCCAAAAATTAGTCTTTGAGGAAAATATTAAATATTCAGAAACCTGTAAAGGTCCTGAGCTAGTAAGATTTAATAATGAAAATTTCCCAGGTGCAAACAGATTGTAAACTGATGGAGGGACTTGTCTAAACACAAAACTGATTTTATGTTAACTATTTTGTCATAGTTAAAACATTCTAACTCCTGTACTAAAATGAATATTGTTACATTGGTTTGGTGGCATAATAGTATTCCAGGGACTAGTTGGCATAGGTTGACATAAAATGGGTTTATGTTAATGTAAGTACATCATTACTAACAGTTGTACTGGAGGTATAGTTGTTATGTGATCATACATAAAACTAAATACAGTTGTAGTATGGCGTTACTACCATCCTCCTACTCCAGTGGAACAGCAGTACTGATGAACATCTAGACGTAAACTTTCAGGTCTTGACTGCTTAGATATATACTTAACAAATTCATTTAATAAATATCATTTAGTGGTTTAAGTGATTACAATATTCATGCCAGAGTGAACGACAGTGTTTGAATGCTTGCTCTTTTGTTCTGATGCATAGTCTAGTGTTTAAACTGCTACAGGACTTGGTTTGAATTAAGTTGCCAGATTTTCCACTGAAATAGCTCTCGTCCTCAGCTATTCCATCCTACTTAGTTCTAGGGATGACTTTGGGATGGTAGTGAACTAGGGAAAAGTAATCTTTCAAATTGGGTCAGTCAGTGACAAGTGACTGTGTTTAAGGCTTAAGTCAGTGATACATTACTCCCGCGATGTAACTAGCTGATGGCTAGGGAGAAAGAAAACAATACACTCATAATGTCCTGTAACACAGATATGAGTCTGATATTTTGCTGGACACTGGGTCTCCTATAGAGTTCGCAGAATCATAGAATCACAGAATGGTTGAGGTTGGAAGGGACCTCTGGAGATCATCTGGTCCAACTTCCCTGCTCAACCAGGGAAGAATAAAAGAAACTCAGGCAAAACTATGTGGGTGGATATTCCATCATTACAGTTCCTTCCTCTCCTACAGAAAGGACCAAATTTCCAAATCCAAGATAGTTATGGCCATGGTGGTCTCCTACTGCTTCCTTATATGGTACTCATTTGTCTCCTATCTTCATTTAACTTCACAAAAAAAACGTGCAAACTCTGATTCTGGATAGGAGGTCATTTTGACTATTGAACTGGTATTTTGTCAAGCTACATTATTGGAGAGTAGACGAAGATATTTTGAGCCAAGTTATCTGTTTAGATTAGTTGCCATGGATGATCATTAGTGAAGGATAGTGCATTCTTTTTCTGTGTAGAAATATTGTGCAAATACTGTGTTGCTTCTCATGTTTCTTTGATACTTGCTACCATAGATGCAATGTGGAAAAGCAATCATAGATATTTTTATAGGCAAACAACTAATTTCAGTTGTCTGCACAATCCTTCTAGTGTAACAAGCTGAGTAAGATAGTCTACATCTAAAAAAAATGAACAATTTTGTGTTGATCAGCGCACTGATCAATAATGAAAAAAAGTAGGATAAAAAGTACTATAAGAGAAAGGGCAAGATAGATGCTACTGATGAGAGTGCTATTATGTACGTTGCACAAAAATGATGTAATTAGATTGTGAGGGAAAAAGAAAAAGAGCAGAAAGTATGTACATATTTACATTCGGTTTCTAACAAATGAATGTACTAATACATTTCTTATTTTCTTAATTTCCATTCTTTTATTATTGTAAAGAAGATAACTATTTAACTATCATCAGAGGTTTTCTGTTAACATGTCTTCCATTCATTGAAAGAATTTTGTCACAAACTGCTGCCTGACAGCTTCTCTTAATACGTTCATTAGTCATAATCTCTTACCATGAATTAACAATATAATAATTTTTTAGACTTTGGTCTATAGAGCTTCAGGAGGATAGCTTTTTCTCTTGGGCAATCTGTCCTCAGGGAGACTCATCTAGTGGCTCTACATGTTGTCCTGTGAAGTACAGTGTATCTTAGAGGGTGTTACCTTATAGAGGTGTAAAAAGACCATGCAGAGCAAGGCTCTAGCTTTTTCCCCACTAACAAGGCATAGTTAGCATCACTTTGTTCTCTTCAATGTTATGTTAAGTATTCCTTCAAATCAAGGAGTCACCTTTCTCTCTGCTCCCAATATATCCTATAAATCTTCGTTTTATCTGGGTTTTTTTAAAGGTCGATTATATATCTGCCAGTTGCTGCATTGTTGCTGATCTGTACATGATTATACCTAGCAGATTTAAAAAAAAACAGTATGATGCAGCTATCCACAGTTGCAGAGTTTGAAGTGCTTTTTTATTTCAGTATCTACTTTTTTTTTTCCTTTTTACTTCTGTGTTCCACAATCTCTCATGCAGCGAAGTCTTAGGATTCAAGACAAGAACAAAAGATAGGTTGTAAAACAATGAAGGTGGTAGCTCATTCAGGCCAGTTATCTAAGTGGTTGTGTAGCGTCCATAATAGCGCCTGAAAATTGTATTCTGTAGTGGTGAACACTTACATTGCTTATGCAGTAAAAGTGTCTGGAAAGAGAAGATGGGTCTTGTTACTTCTTCTTGACAATATTTAGAAAAAAGGGTCTGCACTCTTCCAAAATTTTTGTTAGAAATAAAGAATATAGCTAGTTCAGAAATGACACTTTTTTTTTCTTCACAGTGTGATAGATATGGCATTGGAGTCAGTGAAAGATAAATGCTTTGTAACTCACCTTCCCTCTCCCCCCTGCTCAAGTTAATTCAATCAACTTTCAGACACTCTCTGATCTGAGGATGAGGTTATTACACTTCATATGAGTGTAAAAAAAGGCCTGTCATGTTTATCATGGAGTTAAGAGGAGCAGCAATTCATTAGTCCACAATACATTAATCTTATTTGCAGCCTCACGTTCCCTAGCATTTCAGTAACCAGAAGTACATCTTGTTTTCATGTCTTGAGCACTTGTACTGAGGAAAATGGTAATTAAGAGAAAAGCTAAGCTTTTTGCTTTGAGACAAAACTCTTGTTTTGAGCACTCAATAAAGCGTCTTAATTCTTCAGCATTTCCTAAGACATACAACATAGTTGACCTTACTAAAAAACATAGTTTTCAAGGCACGTTCACTTGAATAATGCTGTTTGGTGTTTGAAAGTATGAGGATGTAAAAACAGCAGGAGGAAGTATGAAGTTTCCTTCTGTTTATTGTGATTTAGAAGTAAAGATTAAAACCAGTCCAAGATAAACCTGCCACCGTAGGTGGAAACTCAGCTTGTGTATGGGTACTGAAGCTCTTATGTCAGGAAAGACCTATCCAAAAGTAAGGATGAATGGTCTATGGCTGTATTTTCCTCTTACTGCCTAGTGTAGCATGTCTCTCTGTCACATGATGGAGGATCCCAATGTGTTGAAAGTTAGTAGAATCTGGTCTACATGTCCTCATCTGATAAATGTTTTATGATTACGGTCAAGTGAAGTAGTACTACAGCCAACAGTAGTGCTTGTGCTATAGTGCCTAAAACACAGTATCTGTACCTGGGGTTGAAAGAAGCCTGGTAAAGAACCCCATACTTTGGGGGCTTCTTATCAATTAAGAATATGATGGAAGTACAGATAAATCATCAAGCAGATTTGGTTGCTGACAAACTAAACACTCATAACTGAAATGTAAAATATATCCTGTATATCATATGATTACTTAGATGCTAGTGAACATGGCAGAAAGTAGAGAATCTCCAGATTTAAGGAAAATTCAGCTGAAACTTGGCTTCTGTCTTGACATTTGTTCACCTGGGGTTTTTTCCTCCCTATCAGGACTAGCAGTATATTCAGGTACAGGATTTAAAGAAATTAATGGAAAAAAAAATATTAGCATAAAATTATGATGTTTAGCTGTTCACAGCACTTTCTGTTTTAGAACAAAAGCAGAACTAACCTACCTGCACTTTTTATTCTATAGTTGGTATATAGTGTCAGTTACGCTAGGTCTTTCTGTCAGGTTGATGCTTTTCCACCCCAGCATTTTTTTTTCCAGAACCTCTCCTGGCATTTACATGTATATGAAGATGCTACACTAATCCTTTTAGAATTAAGTCCACATATATATATATATTTCAGTTATAAGCTTTCTCTCACTTATGATTTATCTGCATGTAAATAATTTAACTCCCTTTACTGGACATAAGCCAGTGATGTGTGCTCGCAGCCCAGAAAGCCAACTCCATCCTGGGCTGCATCAAAAGAAGTGTGGCCAGCAGATCGAGGGAGATGCCTCTTCCCCTCTACTCCACTCTCGTGAGACCCCACCTGCGTCCATCTCTGGGGCCCCCAACATAAGAAGGATGTAGACCTGTTGTAGCGGGTCCAGAGGAAGGCCTGAAAATGATCAGAGGGCTCAAACATCTCTCCTATGAAGATGGTCTGAGAGAGTTGGGGCTGTTCAGCCTGGAGAAGCGAGGGCTCTGGGCAGACATTATTGTGGCCTTTAATACTTGAAGCGGCCTTATAAGAAAGATGGGGACAGACTTTTTAGTAGGGCTTGTTGCAATAGAACAAGGGGTAATGGCTTTAAACTAAAAGATGTTAGATTCAGACTAGATATAAGGAAGAAATTTTTTATGATGGGGGTGGTGAAACACTGGTACAGGTTGCCAGAGAGGTGGTAGATGCCCCATCCTCTGGAAACATTCAAGGTCATGTTGGACAGGGCTCTGAGGAACTGGATCTAGTTGAAGATGTCCCTGCTCATTGCAGGGAAGGTTGGACTACATGACCTTTAAAGGTCTTTTCCAACCCAAGCTATTCTATGATCCTATGATTCTACTGAAGTTTACCTCATATATATGTGGCAATAGAAGCCAAAAAGAGGCACTACTGTGCATATACTAGGTGTAATATTTGATTCATACTGAATTCTTACTGCTCCCTAAAAACGAATTTTTGCACAAACGTTTTTAGGATTATATGCAAAATCTTTATCCCATGTCAGCAAGGATCTGGTTATATAAAGGACATTTTCCTATATAAAGCAAAGAATTCTATGTTGATCTAAATTTGTACTGTGTATCATATTTAGTCTTTGTGTGTGACATTCTGGAATGTTGTTTTTTAGTTAGGAAGAGATTTGTGACTGGTGTCTACCCTTCTTTTTTCTTGAAACAAGCAGTCATCTTCAGTAACTAAAAGGTTTGAGTTGTGAGCTACTTCAAATGCAGCTTTAGCCAGCTGTTTTTTTCCCTCCTTTTTCTTTCTTCATTGTGGAAAATCAGTTTAAACTAATCTCCTTGTGAACTTCCTTTTGCATGCTAACTTTTCTCATTTTCCCTGTGTATGCACTACAAAACACAAATGCATAACTGAACAAACAACTGTCTCATCATCACCTTCCTACCCCATTTTGAAATATCAAACCTATTTTCCGTGTACTACATTTTGCAGTACAAGGACTTTACTTAAACTACTGTTCTTCCTTCTGTTATCATCATGTACTTCACCTCTCAAATGAGATAATGAAGGTATGAGAGTTAACGTATTACTTAATCAGAAAAGCTGTAAGGACAAAAATCAAAAGCCACGTTAAAGAGCATTGAATAATAGAAGTACCTTAGAGCCATTTACAAGAAAAAATTAGAGTGATATAAATTAAGCTCCACTAAGATCCACTGTGGGAAAATAAACCATGTGCCAGGTTTTCTGACCAAATTTTTTCCTTTATGAGCAGTAATGAGTCCATCAGTAAGGAAAGGAAGTATGTAATGTCTTATGCTCTCGATTGCCTAAGCCAGAAACTCCCAAGCATGATTGGTGAAAATGGTGCTTTCTTAACTTTTTGTGGAACAGATAGATCGAGTAGTGTGCAAGTGTTGTAACATGAGAATCCTTGCCTGTTTCTTTCCAACATATCACCTTGCTCAGTTCCTTCCCATGTTCTTTCTGACTAGTACTACTGATATTTAAAGAGCCATTCTGTCGTTAACTAAAACTCGACGTTGGGAATTGTATATGGAGAAACAGGTGAGTGACAAGTGATTTCAGCAGCATTCTTATAGAAAAAAAAAAAATTCTACTTGCTTCTCCATTTCCTGGCGAAGCTTTGGAAACCCAAATCCTTCATTGAGGAGCTTTCACAGCCATGTAAAAATCTTAGGAAAAGACTCTATCCATTATTTGTTGTCATTTTGGACACCTTATGGCAATAGGGAACATTTCTCTTAGAAGTGTTTCCAACTTGTTAGTTAAAAATAATCTCATCCAGAAAATCTGTGATTACCAAATTACTAGAACATGTACACAACATACTTAAGTTTCTGAAATTACATTCAAGAGTTGTAATCCATCATGAAACTCTTCTCTTATCAAGCTGCTGGAGCCTTTCCTCCAACATCAGACTGGCAAAATTTTAAAGCCTTGCACAGTAGTATTCACTTTCAGTGGAAACTAGCCAGGTATGTTTTCTTAATTTATCTCAAACTAAGTTTGTTTTCATTTTTAAGCTACTTAACATTGTGATTTTTTTTTTTTGTCTGTGGGCATCATTGCTAAATTTGAATACCCTAATGCTTATTTAATTTACTGCTGTAATCAGGAATAGTTCCACTGTAATTCCATGCTATTCCAGTTTTACTAATTAAAATCTTGCCAAGGTGGAATGTAGGGGGCAGGAAGCAAGGCAGTCTACCAAGGCTTGAAAAAAAGTGCTTTCCTACCCCATGACTTGGAGCAGCCTTCATAGCTATTCCCCCTAGCCCTTAGGCTTTAATTATGTCCCTCATGCCCTTTCTAACAGGCAGCAATCCTTCCCGTGCCCCGCAAGAAGCAGTACTGGGGAAGAACAGGAAGTTCCTATAGCAGAAGGAAATTTTCAGAGTTTTAACCTACTATTGGGATTCATTAAATTATTTCTTCTTCATCTTCTTTTTCTTCTTTGTACAGTGGATCTGAACAAAGGAGAAGAACTTGTTCTGTTTTCTGTTCAGGCTTTGGTAATTATTTACACAATTTATCATGACACCAGAACAACAGTTTCCATATATTACTAGTAAACCATTTCTTTGAAGTTCTTTATCCGTATGAGCAAAAGCCAAAACATTCCAAAGGCAGACCTTTGTTTTAATTCATTTATCACATTAAAGTGAAGGTCAAAAGGAAAAAAATCTCTAAAATTCATAGTGTGAAATGAGTTAACATTTCTTGACATTTCTTTATTTAACTCAGTTCTCCCAAAGTTGCTGGAAAATAGTTTAACATTTTAAAAATAAAATATTGCTTTCACTATCTGTCAATAAATTTCAGTGAATTTTTGAAGATGATTTTAAAGCTGGAGCAGTTGTAATGTATACCATTAATAGAAAGTAAATTCTACCTTGTTTTCATGCCCCAAAATTCCTTCTTAATTTATACTGTAAAATCAGCTGAATTTTTAGACCTTAGGCAATTGTTTTAGTCAAAACAACCTTAATGATGAGAAAATTACTGCTAATTCTTCTTACAGTTATTGCTGACTTTTTAATGTGTAGTTGGAAGAGGTTATAACCAAAGCATACTACTGTTATTCTTTTGTTTACAGAATAACTCTAGTACATAATACCCTTCAGATGTGCTTCATTATAATTATATTCAGTATGGATTATCATGTACTGACAGCATCCTAAACACAGAAAACTCATAGTAACCCTTAACTGAGTTCAGTCTGTGAGGAATATTAACTTGAGCAAGAAGATTGTCTTTCAAACTTATTTCTAATATCTTTACATAGGAAATGAAGCAGTTTTATAATACTTTTGCTGTCCTGTTTTATATCCTCTACTATACTTCAAGGAGTTTCTAATGTGTACTTTGCTCTCATTTTGAAATATTATTTTTGACTGTTCCCATTTTCCTTTCAGTGCCGTTCAGTTCCATAAGGCCCAAATGCTACCACAGTTGCAGTGCTGTGGGACTGCTCCTTCAAAAAAGAACCATTTGGCATACTTATGATAAACTGTACCTGACTGTTTAAACTTCATTATTTTCTAAATGCTTATAGAGGTAATAGTTGCTTACTCACACACTTCTTTGAATTTGACTTGGGGCTACCTTGTTATGTTATGACCTATCAACTGGGAACCTTGACCTGTATGTTGGTTGCAGTTTTAATTGCTAACATATTTTGTTAATTGTTCACCTACGAAGAACAGCGACCTAAAATCTCCTGTTTAATGAGCTTATTACAATGCTGTACACTTTGTGAATGGTGATCATTACGTATGTGACAAATAAAGAAAGCTTTCTCGAGCTGGATAAAACCAAACTCAAACCAGTTCATCTAAACAAGTTAAATATGAAGGACTTTCTGCCTTGCTTAGGAAAAATATGTCCAAGATTAAGTATTAGTAGTCTTAATAGTCATATTTATGTAGTATATTTTAATACAGTACCCAAGCACCTGTACCAAAAATGGCTTTTACTGCTTGTTACACAATGTATGTATATTATGTCTCTGAATTTCTTCAGATAAAAATATCTCTGAGATATAAAATCTCTCTGAGGTTTTTCAATAAATCTTTACATTTTTGCTAGATTTGGTAAAAGCATAAGGTACTGATTAATAAAATAATTTAAGATTTGTATAAGTAATATTGTTTAGAAGAAAATAGTAAAAGCTTCTTCCTTGAGAGTTTTGTACCACTTGTATATAAACAATTCAAAATGGCAAAATCAATTCATAAGACCATATAAGAATACCATTGTTGCAAGGTCCATGGAACAGAATCTAAATGGCTATAAAACATGTTATCAGTCTCCTGACCAGGAAAAAAAACCCTGAGCGCACTTTGTTGATAAAGATTAGAAAGGCAAATACAAGTAATAATGATCAGCTTCAGCCATGTCCAGTCTGCTCAAACACTTCCTGGACAGACTAGAAAAGCAGTTCCCTAATGCTTTGAATCCTTGTTTCAACCAAACCACTCAAGTCACAATAGAAGACTTTTTTTTTCCCTTGATTTAGGCCTAAATTCACCTATTAATAAGACAAGGGGTAGAACAGTTACCAGGTGGGTAAGAAAAGGACAAGATACAGTATGGTTATTTGTGGAAGTCACTAGAGTTTAGTTTTTGGACTGGTCTTATGCAGGGCTTTTGTTTGTTTGTTTGTTTGTTTTTTTAAATTGTCACTGCACAAAGAAGTGAAGTATCCTACTGAAGGTTTCTGATGACACATTTCCCTAGGAATACATTTCAGTATTCATGTAGATCTGGCTATTCTACTAGAAAAAATCATATAATCTTGAGGACTAGGGGAAGGGATGAAATACAGTAATACAAAGGGCAGTTTGACTCAGGGAACAATGACAAGAATTTCTACATGAATGTGTGTGAATGTGTGAATGAAAAGGACAAGAGAGGTATACATCTGCGTGAAGTGAATACAGGATGACTGAGTCACTAATGTGATAATGAATCCAGGATGTAGCTGGACTATAGATTGTGATAGGAAATTATTAATGCTGTTGGACCTGCTTCTACTGTGACTCATGCAGAATGCAGTCTATATTTCTGATGACACTGGGTCCACAAAGGTGAACTCAGATTGAAATAGACAGAGAGAGCTGAAGCGAAGACTGAAAATAAGTGGTTCAGTTTAACAAACCAAAGACAAGCAACAAAAAGAGAATATGTTTCTCTCTGCTTTTATATAACAGGAAATGAAGGATTTAACATTAGGGAAAAAGAACTATTTAAGGAAATCGATCTCACTGTCACAAAGGAAAATGGCTATAAAATGGCTGTGAACAAGTTCAGGCAAGAAATCAGAATGAAGTCTCTAACTATGCGATGAAGGCTGCTGGTGTGCCTTTACATGTGGTGGTGTGGTGGTGTGATAAGGAGAGTCTGGCTACGCAACTAAACAGCTCTTCTAGTTCCTATGGTCATAGTTAAAATTCCTAGATCCTCTGTGCAGGCTACATAAGTAACTATAATTAGTTGGAAGGCATGCCCATGGCTATGCATGCAAGAAATGCTATGTTTGGTAATGTGACAAGGGTAGAAAACTTACATAGTCAAGTCATGAAGGAGATCTTAAAAAAGAGATCCAGTACAACTGAGGTCAATGCACAGGGATGCAAAACTGGCACATCATGTGAAAATAATGAGTTGCAAGGGTGGAGCAGAAAATTAAAGACATATGTGTACAGAGTAATCAAGTATAGCAAGGCCAGGAAGTTTATTAGAGAGCTAGTAGGTGGGCAGAACTGTCGAGAAGTAAAAGGAGCCATAACAAAAGGTAAGAGAAATAGAAATACGTGAAACTTCATTACACAGGAAACTGCATCAAAAACCTTCTCTTAGTAGAAGAGTGGAGTAAGTAGAAAGTGGGCTTATCAGGAGAGTGTACTCTTGAACAAATATATGAAATATACATTGCCCTCAGTATCATGAGAGGGCAGTCGATAAAAATGAGACTGGTAGTAAACCAAGAGTTAGAAGTAATTTTAAAACAGTGATTGTTCAGCTTCTTTTTCGATGTTGAGGTGGTCGTGGTATCTGGATCTCCTGTGTATACAGCTAAATGAGAAAAAAATTGTCAAACACTAAGAATCAAAAATAACCTTTTAAAAGACTTTGCAGATAAAAAACAGGGACGGAAGGGTAGAAAATACACGGTTCTCTCTGCCCCAGCATCTACACACAGTTTCTACACCATGAATGCTGCAATCTCTGCCTAGGAGCTTGCATGGGCCGTATCATGCATTTCTACAGCACTGCTGCTTCATTCTTGGTACTGCAGATGTAGCTGGTTTGTCTCAGCTGTGGTCCACTAACTGACTGCAACCAATAAGTGGAGGTGGCCAGGGATGCATTCCTTTTAGGGATGGTGGAAACAAAATGATCCTTTCTTGAAAATCTATCCTCCATATTATGCTTTAGACAACGTGGCCATTCCGTAGTCAAAGAGACCAACATAACAGGAAATTTCAGAGGCTTTTGGACTGCATTACTGCCCAGCTACACTTGATTAGTTTAGATCACAAA
This sequence comes from Pluvialis apricaria, assembly GCA_017639485.1. Taxonomy (NCBI): domain Eukaryota; kingdom Metazoa; phylum Chordata; class Aves; order Charadriiformes; family Charadriidae; genus Pluvialis; species Pluvialis apricaria. The sequence continues at coordinate 59,691,106 of CM030008.1, forward strand.
CTGGTATTTGATTATACTTTGAGCCATAATACAGGCAGGGTAAAGCAGATTTTTTCATGTGTGCTATTGGAATATATTTCAGATTTATGATTTTTTTTTAAGTAATAACATAGATCTGTAGAAAACACTACTGAAAAAAAATGCAGAAAGGGTAGAATTAATCAGTTTTTAAACCGAATTCTCCCTCTATAATGCGAAGGAGAATATGAACAGGTAGATAAGATAAGAAATGAAAATGCCATGGTTGCCAGTCAGAGTCCAACTGCTGCAATATGTTTAGAAAAAAGATGTTCCATTTGGGCAGAATATTCATGTCTTCTTTTAAGTAGCTTCTATGTTGTGCCATTATAGGAACCTGATTATATACTGCCTTGGGGATACTGTTGTTTGCATCTCTGTAAAGTAAATGTAAAGAAACACAAAGAAAAGTTTGCAGCATTTTGCTCTCACCTTGGTCAATGGCAAGAGTTCTCACCTGTTACGGAGAATCAAGCCTTGGATCTCAAATTAGAAGGACTCATGGCTTGATTTAATATGATAACTTAATCTTATAAATTAAAACAAAAAGTCAAGACTGAAAAATAGACTGATAGCATACTATCAGTGTATATTTGACCCACTACTAAAAATGCATATGGTAGACCCCAAACCTGTCACTAGCAGCGGTAGGAGGAGCTGAGAAACATTTGCAAATTAATGTCTATGCTGTCATGGGAACTATAGAAATGATAAGTATGAAAAAAGTGGTTGAAAATCTTTTAATAATCTAAATTATTTTGTGATTCCTTGGATTTTACCCACGGATACATGGAAAAGAAACTTCAGCAGAGAATTCCTAGCATTATTTTAAGTCAGTTCTTGATTTTTCTGATGACATATTGCATACTGTGAACATGCAGTAGGTTTTGTGATTTACTGGGACACTGATATTAAAAATTATTTTCAATGTTTTCAGGGCCTTGATTTTACACTAACAAAGTTAATGGAAATTAACAAAGTTAAAGTCACTTGAGTTAGTGTTGAAATGACCATATAAATCCTGGAATTTAACAGTATACTAAATAGGTAGTTTCAGTTTTCCGTTTTTGCAGCATTGTATTTTTTAAAAGGTGGTGAATCTATCTTGAATTGTTCATTTCAGCTGGAAACCAAGCACAAAATTCTAGAACTATGTCATTGAAATGTTTCGCTTGATAAGCAAAAATCAGTATTCATTAAAAACAGGTGCTATTAGAGATAATTTGGAAAGAATTATGGGAAAACCTTACTTCACAAAACTATTTTTTGTGTGTCTATAAGTATTAAGTGATTTGAACATCAATTGTTCATTATCTCTTCTTTAATATTCTTGGAATTTATTATTCTTGCTATTTAACCAGTCCTTTCTATCTTCATTTCATTTAGTGAATGAGAAAAAGGTTATTCTGTTGAATCTCTTTTTGCAAAGCATTCTCAGATGGCCTTAGAAAGCAACAGATAGATTAAATCCTGCAGTGGAATTTACAGCATTCAGTGAACTAAGTTACTGTGTTTTTAAAAGATGATTAAAAATAACTTACTTAAAGTATATTTCTTTCTTTGAGCCATCAAATCATAGATTGCTAATTTATTTTGTCTTTCTCATCAAATACGTTAAATGCCACAGTCCCATTTCTTGGATCTCAAAGGAAGTGTCAGAAAAAATTTCACAGGAAGTTTATACTACGTAATTGTTTCTTAACTTTGTAGAAAGCTTCTAACTCAGTGATGCTCAGCTTGAATTTAAACACAATTTACCCATTAACCAGTCCAAACCACTTTCAAGCCAGGTTTAGCATGTACTGGATGGAAGGCACATGTTTAACTTTCTCAGTAATACTGTGCCTAGACATATGTAGATGAATTCTAAATTATAAATGTTAAAATTTAGAGACCACAAGATTGCCCTGTGCACTGTTATTTCTTTTATGCCATGGACTGGCTACAATTTTTCTTTGCTCTTTCCCTCATTAAAATATATGCATGTACTTTTCACTATTCACAGCAGTGAAAACAGACTTAATTTCATCTCCGGGTCCCTCACAGAGTAATTTATCTGAGCAGCACTGCATGGTATCCTTCCTGATACTTGTACTTTCTTTCACAACAGAATCAAACTGAACTCCTTGTCTATTATTGCTGGATTGTATTTTACTCCTTAGTCAGGTGAAATACTTAGTCAAGCCAGACATTTAGATGTAATTAAAGCTTCCAATTCTACCTTGTCATGGCGACATAATTCATTGCATGGGACTATTTCTGGATCTCTCCTAAGGAAGTACAGGCAAACTTATGAAATTAATATACTATCATGTCACTTTGTAACACACTCAGAATGTATTAGGGACATAAATTTGAGATAATGAATGGTAAAAAAAACCATTAAGGACTGAATTTGGAATTAGTCTCTCTCTATCAAATTCTATAAACATAGTAACTACTCATAATGCACAATCTTGATCGAGTATATTTTATGTACACAGCCAGAAAAAAATAAATCACTGTAAGTACAAATATAAACTAAAAAAATCAATCTAAATTCCAATTACATCCTAGTCTAAAGCTACTTCATTTGATTTCATCCTTTGTGGTATTTTCTTTTCACATATTTCTATGTTTACAGACACTAGGATTCTGCTAATCATATTGTGTAGTACCTGCCTGCAGAGTTGTCTAGGCAGTTACCTTGAAACAAATACAGTCTAGTGTTCAGACTTTGTTTGGGCCAAATGCAAAAAAGACAAGGGACTTCTGTAGAGCCCTGTTTCATGCTGTCCACAGCCTGCATTCCTAAACTAACAGAGTAGAAGAATTTATTGCTTGATTAAAATTATTTAAAATCTGGTACAAGTAATAAGTCAATTTGATTTAAAGGGAACACAGATAGATATGACATAGCTGATTCACTGGGAACATGCAACTTGTAGCAGGAGATAGTGTTATAACCAAAATCAGGTTGGTTTCCCAGCACTCACTGAGAGAAACTGGTTTTGGTTGCAAAGGTGAGAATTCTACAGAATATGTATTTTTAGCTGGACATCAGTTTTTTCCAAATGTCTAGTTCTGAAAAGTCTTCACAGGTTTATTTAAAATTTTTAACTTTAACAAGAATGTAGTCACAGCTTATGTGCAAACACAAAAGTAGGAAAAACAGACTTGGGTCAGTAAGACTAGGTCAGCAACATTCATTTTCAGGGATAAGGAGATAATCCCTACTCTGTGAGGTGATAAATTAGTTGATAATTCACTGACTGGAAATTCAAGGAATCAAGAATGATTAGTAGGAAAGACTTTTGAGAAGTTAAATGCTACAATTTGTACACATGGAATAGTAGCTAGTTTGTTTTTCTTTCATTTTTTTTTTTTTTAATGCAAACCCAAGGGATTTTATTGTAAATAGAGGAAACCAACTGGGAAAAACCACAGTGTTTGTTTCTGTGAAGTGCTATTCAGCTATTGATTACATGACACAGATGATACAGAAAACTGGCATTGTTTAGCCAAGCAATTCGCTTTCATGTGTGATTGTTGTTGTATTAATCCCACTCTGAAAGTACATTCTAACATGACTTAGTTTTCAAGTCTTGTCTACAAACACCTAGGAATATCTACATTCATGCTCATTGTTGGTATAGGCAGGCTGTTGTAATTTTTCCTTTTGTGTTTTCTATTCTGATGAGGCCATGGATGTTATACAACTGATAGGAACCATCTTATTGTGGTGCTACTATAATGATGGGCAATGCTTCTAACATTGCCTGTGTAGATCCAGTCAAGACGAAAACAGGCAGTTCAGGAATGGGGCCCTTAAAACACTCTAAAAAGTAAATAGTAAGTGTTTGACTAGGAGAAATACTTGGCTGAGGAAAAACAACGGTCTTTCAGTAAACTAACCTGGTCTAAGACCTCTACATGAGAAAGATTCTTCCACTATACCTTAAAAGGCTAGAATTCTTAATGATGGCTTCTTGTCCAAACTAATTTTGAGCTAACTTGCATTAGCACTGTAAAAGCTTCAACACAGTTCTAGGCTGATGCTCAAACAGGATAAACTCAGTGGCTTTTAGTGGAATTTTCTTCCTAAAGTGAAACTCACATTTTCAACACTATATAAGTTAAATCCCATTTATTGGGTCAGTATCACAAAGTGCCAGGGTTCAGACCATCTGGGACACATCAATGTTTAAGATAAACTAAAGGAAAAGCTCCCAGAAAACCCCAAGAAAGTCAATTAGCACACCTGTGTTTCCTTATTATCAAACGACCTTGACACCTCCTCCTTTTTCACGTTCCAACTTTCTTTGTTGACTAGACTTCTCTTTGTTCTTCTGTCTGTTTTCTTTTTCTTTTTTTCTGATACCTAACAAGTGCACTATAGATATATGTTGCCACATATATTCGGAGCCTTACTTGTGTTTCTGTCACCCCGAACAGTCTATTTTTTCTGTCTTGGCCTTGCCATCTTTCTGTCTCTTTAGATTCACTCATGGCACTCTGTAATTTTCTCTCCCTCTAATTATTGACTAGTTTAATAGTCTTACCACACCATACCATACATGTTTTTCTATAACAGATACCATATACTGTTCATCTTTATTAATAAATTTGACATATTTCTGTAAGACAGATGTTATGACACTGTTTATACAAAAGAAAGTAGCCTGTTGCTGAACCATTTCCCATGAATATATCTATGTACGAAAAAGGCACCATTAAAAGCCCCCATTCCTCCAGAAAACCTCTGAATTAACTGAAATGATTACTAGGGAGATTTTGAGGAAAAGGCCCAAGAGGGATCTCCTTTGATTTCACTCCTGCTGCAGGCTACATTGTCATATATTATTATTCATACATTTAAAAAGAGTTGTCTTCAAACTAGTTCTTCTTTCAGCATTCTTCTCCCGTCCTCCAATAAACCTGCTAGTACACTCACCATTTTTAAAGACAGATGTTGGGAGGTCAGATGTGTAATATTAGATACAAATATAAACCATAAAGTTATACATTTCCAGCACTTCTATGATTTCTTTTCAGTCTTGCACTTACTGCTTTGCACAGAACACCATCTTTCCCTAAACAGATCTTGTATGGAGAAGATAATCCAATAAAGGAAATAAATGTCATGAAATATTGGTTTCATATGAGTTGAAATATGCTGGATAAGATCTGAAAATCAACATTTTTTCTTTTATTTTTTAAGTGACTGGGTTCCATGCATGCTTTTGGGTCCAATTACAATGCAGGCAGGAAGTTTGTGTGAAGTCAAAAAGCTAACAATGGTTGTTGCTCAAATTGTTTCTCCATTCCAATTCTGACAAACTGTTTTCCTCTTTCTTTGCAGTTTTCCACTTGTCCCACAGAGTCACTCGGGTGGTTCCAGAGAGTGCCCTGCTGATTGTTCTTGGTCTCCTCCTTGGTGGCATTGTATGGGCAGCAAAGCACAGTGCCTCCTTCACCCTTACACCAGATCTATTTTTCTTCTATCTGCTGCCCCCCATTGTTTTGGATGCTGGATATTTTATGCCAAATAGATTGTTCTTTGGAAATCTTGGTTCCATCCTTTTGTATGCTGTCATTGGGACAGTCTGGAATGCTGCCACAACTGGCTTATCTCTCTATGGTGTCTATCAGACGGGAATAATGGGTAAGTTTGATCTGTGAAGACACAATTGTGAATGCTAAGGTATGCTAGCTGTTAGATGGGTGATACTTTACAACCTAACAACTATTTTCAGCAGAAAAATACAATTTTAATGTGAGCAATTTGCAATACTTTTATCAAATTTATGAATGATGTGAGAAATCTTCTCTGAAGGAAACACAAAAGAGACTTGAACCTGTGTCTCATATTTCCCTGCTCTAAATGTGTGTGTACACTCTGAAGATAAGGCTCAGGATCCAGTCTGCTAACGGACATCTGGACAAAAATACACTCTGAAAGTCTTGTTTCTATCTGCTGTGATAGAAACCTTCACTGTTACTGTGAAATGGCACTTTCATCCTTCAGTCAGCTTTAATATTAAGTAATCAATGGTTGCTGAGTGGGTATGTAGGTATGAGACATCTCTATTTTATCTTCTGAGGCTGGAAATTATAACTGAAGACTTACAGAGCCACGTAGCACACGTAAGACTCACTCTGTCTTAATTATACTACAACATAAGGACATGGGGCTGCTAGAAGAGGCACGGAACCACAACTCTTAATATCCTCAGCAGAAGTGGCATGCGCGTAAGTTATGTACTGCCACTTGAAGAACAATAGTTCATATAGTATGTGGATTGCATGTGTTTTGAAACAGGCATCCTATATGATTTTTTTAGTGCCTGTACTGAAGAAGCTCAAGAGCCCTTCTAGGACAAAATTCTCTTAGCTTAATGAGTTCTAGAAAGTACTTACAGGGCACATCTGAGCGCTGCTGAGAGCAGCACAGATACAGTGTGCTGCTGTGCCTGTGTACTCTGCCCATTTGTTCTTGGCAATCAGTGCTGAGACCTTGGCTTGAGTGAGTAGCTACAAGACTGCAAGGGGTATGTTGTGTTGTATGAAAGACTCAGCAGCTAGTCATGGGGCTGTTCTCTAACCACAGTGGTGCAAAATTGACTCAGAGAAATTTACCACAGACATCCTTTTCAGTCCAGATAAAGAGAGTGCCTCAAATGTCAGAACTTGCAGATGTTGCAGAGAACATTTTTGTGATGAAGAATGAAACTATTAGCTGATTATTACAGAAGATAACATAGTAGAGTTTTCCAGCCCCAAAACCTGTTCCCATTGTCCAGCTCAGGGAAGTAGCAGAATTTGGGGCTGAGTTCTTTGAAACAGCATAAGATTGGGATACCAGTTCCATCCACTTTAAGGGAAAACTGTGCTGTCCTTATTTGAAAGTCCCAGCTGAAAGAACTAGACCACAGACTTGTTCATGTGAGACTCATCTTACATAACTGCAGATGTTTGTAATATAGAAATCTGTGATGGACTGTCGTGGTTTGACCCCAGCTGGCAACTAAGCACCACACAGCTGCTCACTCAGTCCCCCCATGGCAGGATGGGTGGGAGAGTCAGAAGAGTAAAAGTGAGAAAACTTGTGGGTTGAGATAAAGACAGTTTAATAAGGAAAGCAAAAGCCACACACACAAGCAAAGCAAAACAAGGAATTCATTCACTACTTCCCATCGGCAGGCAGGTGTTCAGCCATCTCCAGGAAAGCAGGGCTCCATCATGCGTAACAGTTACTTGCGAAGACAAGCATCATCACTCCAAACATGCTCCCCTTCCTTCCTCTTATCCCTGCTTTATATGCTGAGCATGACGTCATATGGTATGGGATATCCCTTTGGTCAGTTGGGATCAGTTGTCCCAGCTGTGTTCCCTCCCAGCTTCTTCGGTGCCCCCCGCCTTTTGTTGGCAGGCCAGTATGAGAAGCTGAAAAGTCCTTGACTGCTTAGCAACAACCAAAATATTAATGTGTTATCAATGTTATCCTCATCCTAAATCCAAAACACAGCACGTACCAGCTGCTAGTAAGAAAATTAACTCTATCCCAGCCGAAACCAGGACACAGATTTAGCTTACATATATACTATAACTCACAGTTTATAAGTGACAATTTTCCTTTAGAAGATACACTGGTGACAGCTCAGATGCAGACACTGTTGACTTTTATACGTAGTTAAGATGTTTTATGTGCTTTCAGCGTGTAGGCACAATATATTGCATCCACAATTTCACATTTATTGTTAAATAGAGGTTTTCAAGAACAAAAAGGATATTTCTACTGCAACAGATTGGACAAGGATTTCTTTCTTTAAATATCCAAGCTGATTGAAATGATTTCTAAGTAAAAAATATGACCAAAATATTTTATTAATATGCTGTTCTGGGAAATATAATGAATGAGAATTACTTTTAAAAATGTGTTGACAAAAATCATTAAAGGAAAAGCCTTGACCTCGTTATGACATGTGAAATGGAAATGTCAAGTGTTTTCCCAAAAATTTTATTTTAAGTGAAAAATCCATTTATCTCTTGCTCTCCTCCCAATCTGTAAACAATTGTCGAGTAACTGTAAAAGCTCGATTTGATGGCTGTATAGTCTCCCTCATCATTATGCAAATCTTTCAGTGACAGTATATACTAGAACTCTGAGCTTACAGTTAAACAGGAGAATCAGGTCACAGCTAAAGCTCTACAAGCTAAAAACAGGGATGTTAACAAAGGCAAACAATAAGCTGACATGCCTGGTGAATTTAAATGTTTGTGATGAGCATTAACTGGTATACTGTGGGGACCTGTCTTTACCATCAAGACATATTATAACCTACTCGAGTTCTAATTTCAGCTATGGAAAAGGCCAAAGAAGCCTGTCCCCAATTCAAACTATGTCATTCTCCAGCAAAGATAAGTAGGACTTTAAAATATCTACATGACACATACTTACTAATCCACTAAATACATTGTGTTGACCTCCAAGATGTCAGCAAGATCTGAGTACCACACTTTGTGAAAAGCTTTGCTGTTGTTACTTGCTGAAGATAGGAGAATGCTGAGTTACTCAATAACTTCTTATGAGAAGAGTTCATAGCAGCCTCTGGTTGAAGTTCTATGGCATATTATTGTTTCTACCCCACTTTTTCTACAATTGGAGTGAATAATGCTAAAAGTAATGCTATTAAAATGTAGGAATGTATATCCACTACAGGCTAAGATGAACTGAAAACAAATTACTTCCAACTTTGCCATTGAATGGGCCTGTAGTAGTCTAACAATATGAGAGTGCATAATCCAAATTGCATTACATTGATTTCCTATATAAATAAACATAAAAGCAGCTCTTTGTTTGCATTCAATATCCTTACAGATATTATAATTTGCAGAAGCAAAAAAAGAGAAGGTGTTAATAACAAAGAAATTCTTCTTTAGAAGTGAAATTAAAAGATCAGCACCTTAACTACTAACTAACAGGCATACCAGTCTGCTTTCACAGAATAGGAAGAAGTATCTAATCCTAAGTATTCCTGATTGCATCTAACTTCACCATCTGCTTGAGAACTAACACATTCAGCACTTCTCTGTGGAATAATTGTGGGTTTTTTTCCTGTATAATCTAGGTCATAGCGACAACATGCTGAGTACGTGTAGAAGTCTTAAACTGGTCCCAGTGAACTTACCTTGCTCAGCTGTTACTGCTGGCAGCTAGTCATTGCAGACTCTAGTGAGCTGGAGGAAGCGATGGTCATGTATCGCTTGGAAGTAACTTGAATTATTAGTCTATATAAAAGTCTGATTTAGAAACCCCCTGTCTCTCGGCACTGATTTGTGAGAATTATAGATGTGTTCTAACCCTTCCATAAATATTTGCTCACTAGCTTTGCAAGTCTTCAAAGAATGTACCAATGATTATAATTGGTAACATATAAAAAAGATAAGCAGTCTCAGTAAGCCAATTTATTTTAAAAGTTTACATTCTATTGTACCCTGGTATCTGATAGTTATTGTCATAGGGCTTGCTCCTTCCTTAAGCATGGAAGAGAAGGACAACATTTGATGGAACCATTATTTAGATTCAGGTTCAAGGCTGTTCTCAGAATTTTTGGCACAGACTTCAGCTCACTGCTTCACTCCCTCTCTCACACTAAAATGGACAGATTCAGTCCTCATTCACAGCCCAATTTGTCCAAAAGTGAACAAAACTATTTCTCTTTTTGAAAATATAAAGTAGTTATGTGTCTATGCAAACTATGAATTTCTGTTTTCAGGGCCTTAGCAAGGTCCCTATAAACTGTATGGAAAACATTGTAGATGCTCTGACTGGCAGACAGCAGCTAAGAGAATATGTACTTCTGCAGCTCACCCAGATTATTGGCCATTGTCGTGTACAACAGGGTGTTGTCTACTGCTGTCTGTGGCTGCCCATGTAAGTGTCCTTCTCTTAAGTAAATATGCCTGTGCCATTTTGTATCAAAAATATTTGGAATCTAGTTTCTGATTCAATTACCCTCCAAGCACTAAACATTCTGGATTTGAAAAATTATCTCATAAGAGTTCTTGCTAGAGGAGTGATCATGTTTTTCTCTAATGACCTTACAGGCAATATTGTTCCTTTGGCTACAGCTACTGACTGTCATTGTCTGACTCTTGCTTCCAGATTGCTTAATTAGATGGATTTCTCCCTCACCTGTAGAAATCATGCCTGATACAACTGTCCATTTATTTTGGGCATGGGCACTGTGTTCTAGTGAACGAACTCTCATCATATTCCTTCTTTGCTCTTCCTCATACAATTTTGGGCTTCATCACTTTTTAATGAACCTTGCTTCCTCCTCCATCCATTAATGAACACAAAGGGAACTTTGTTGTCTACCCTTTCAAAGATCTGTTCCCCAGAAAAAATGATTGGGCTACCACTCTTGATTTCATGAAGAGGGTAAATCGGGAGCACAAGTCGTGTTCTCCTCTATCCCTCCAGTTGCAGGGAATGATGATGGGGTAAACAGGAAAACCCAGCAGGTCAACAACTGGCTCTGAACCTGGTGCTACCAGCAAGGTTTCGGGTTCTTTGATCATGGCCTGATTTATAGAACACCAGGCCTGCTGGTAGCAGATGGGAAAAGCCTATCTCGCAGGGCGAAGAGGGTTCTAGGACTAGAGTTAGCGGGGCTTATTGAGAAAGCTTTAAACTAGATTGGAAGGGGGATGGGGATGTAACTGAGCTCACCAGAGAGGCACCTGAGTGTACTAGCTCAGCACTTGTTGGGCAGGATGTTAGTACTTTTAAGAATCGGAAGACCCACTACCTCTCTAGGGCTACACACTCATTGGCCTCTCTGAAATGCCTGTACACTAATGCATGCAGCATGGGGAACAAGCAAGAGGAGTTAGAGATCGGCGTGCGGTCACAGGGCCATGATATCATTGCGATTACTGAGACATGGTGGGATAGCTCACATGACTGGAACACTGTCATGGAGGGCTATGTTCTCTTTAGGAAAGATAGGCCAGCGAGGCGAGGTGGGGGAGTTGCTCTTTATGTGAGAGAGCAACTGGAATGTATTGAGCTCTCCCTGGGGGCTGATGATGAGCAAGTTGAGAGCTTGTGGGTAAGGATTCAGGGGCAGGGTAACATGAGAGGCACTGTTGTGGGTGTTTACTACAGGCCACCTGATCAGGATGGGGAAGTTGATGAGGCCTTCTACAGACAGGTGAGAACCGCCTCACAATCTCAGGTCTTGGTTCTCATGGGGGGTTTCAACTACCCTGATATCTGTTGGGAAGGCTACACTGCTAGGAATGTACGGTCCAGGAGGGTCCTCCAATGCGTTGATGATAACTCAGGTGGTGGAAGAGCCCACAAGAAGAGGTGTACCACTGGACCTAGTACTGACAAACAAAGAGGGACTGGTGGAGGATGTTAAGGTTGGGGGCAGACTTGGCTGTAGTGATCATGAGAAGATAGAGTTCAGGATTAAGTGCAGTATGCACAAAATGACAAGTAGGGTTGAAACCTTAGACTTCAGAATGGCTAACTTTGAGCTCTTCAAGAAGTTGCTGGGAGAAATCAAATGGGAGACGGCTCTAGAGGGTAAGGGGGCTCAAGAGAGCTGGCTGATATTCAAGCACCAGCTCCTCCAAGCTCAGGATAGGTGCATCCTGAAGAGCAAGAAATCGGGCACAGGAAGGAGACCTGCATGGCTGAGCAGGGATCTTCAGAAAAAGCTCAGGTGGAAGAAGGGAGTTTACAAGATGTGGAAAGGGGGCTGACGACTTGGGATGAGTATAAGAACACTGTCAGGGTATGCAGGGAAGAAACGAGAAAAGCCAAGGCAGCTTTGGAATTGAACCTGGCGATGGAGACCAATAGGAAGGGTTTCTTTAAGTATATAGGAGACAAAAGGAAAACCAGGGAAAATGTGGGCCCGCTCTTGAACAAGATGGCTGCTGTGGTGACAGATGATGCAGAGAAGGCAGAGTTGCTGAATGCCTTCTTTGCTTCTGTCTTCACTGCTCGGGCCAGCTCTCGGGGGTCCCAGACTTTGCAAGTAACAGAGGAAGTCTGGAGAAAGGAAAACTTTCCCTTGGTTGAAGAGGAACAAGTTAGAGAACAATTAAGTAAACTGGATACCCACAAGTCCATGGGGCCTGATGGGATGCACCCGCGAGTGCTGAGGGAGCTATCAGAAGTCATTGCTGGGCCTCTCTCCATCATCTTTGAAAGGTCCTGGAGAACAGGGGAGGTGCCTGAGGACTGGAGGAAAGCCAACGTCGCTCCAGTCTTCAAAAAGGGCAAAAAGGATGACCCGGGAAACTACAGGCCAGTCAGCCTCACCTCCATCCCTGGAAAGATGATGGAACAGCTTGTTCTGGCCATCATCTCCAAGCATCTGGAGGAAAAGAAGGTTATCAGAAGTAGTCAACATGGATTCACCAAGGGGAAGTCATGTCTGACTAATCTGATAGCCTTCTACGATGGCGTGACTGGATGGGTGGATGAGGGGAGGACAGTGGATGTTGTCTACCTTGACTTCAGCAAGGCTTTCGACACTGTCTCCCACATCATCCTCACAGGCAAGCTTAGGAAGTGTGGGTTAGATGAATGGACAGTGGGGTGGATTGAACAGTGGCTGACAGGTATAGCTCAGAGGGTTGTGGTTAGTGGTGCAGAGTGTAGTTGGAGGTCAGTAACAAGTGGTGTCCCTCAGGGGTCAGTACTGGGTCCAGTCCTGTTTAATATGTTCATCAATGACCTGGATGAAGGGATAGAGTGTACCATCAGCAAGTTTGCTGATGACACAAAACTGGGAGGGGTGGCTGACACGCCGGAAGGCTGTGCCGCTATACAGCATGACGTGGACAGGCTGGAGAGTTGGGCAGAGAAAAACCTGATGAAGTTGAACAAAGGCAAGTGTAGGGTACTGCATCTGGGGAGGAATAACCCCATGCATCAGTACAGGTTAGGGGCTGACCTCCTGGAGAGCAGCTGTGCGGAAAGGGACCTGGGAGTCCTGGTGGACAACAGGATGACCATGAGCCAGCAATGTGCCCCGGTGGCCAAGAAGGCCAATGGCATCCTGGGGTGCATCAAGAAGAGTGTGGCCAGCAGGTCGAGGGAGGTCATCCTCCCCCTCTACTCTGCCCTGGTGAGGCCGCATCTGGAGTACTGTGTCCAGTTCTGGGCTCCCCAGTTCAAGAAGGACAGGGAACTGCTGGAGAGAGTCCAGCAAAGGGCTACCAAGATGATTAGGGGATTGGAGCATCTTTCTTATGAGGAAAGGCTCAGGGACTTGGGTCTTTTTAGTTTAGAAAAAAGAAGACTCAGGGGGATCTTATCAATACTTATAAATACTTAAAGGGGAGGGTGCCAGGTAGATGAGAAGAGTCCTTTTTCAGTGGTGCCCAGTGACAGGACAAGAGATAACGGGCACAAACTTGAGCATAGGAAGTTCCATCTTAACATGAGGAGGAATTTCTTTCCTTTGAGGGTGGCAGAGCACTGGAACAGGCTGCCCAGAGAGGTGGTGGAGTCTCCCACACTGGAGACATTCAAAACCCACCTGGACGCCGTCCTGTGCAATGTGCTGTAGATGTCCCTGCTGTGGCAGGGGGGTTGGACTAGATGATCTCCAGAGGTCCCTTCCAACCCTGACGGTACTGTGATACTGTAAATTTTGCAAGCTACTTAGGAAGCTGAGCAAAGCAATCTTTGTGGATCTCCCTTTTCTGTTACTTTTAAAACGATAGTGATACTTGTCTCAGTTTGTTTGCATAACTGGAAAAAAAAACACCTTAATAACTGGAAGAAGATAAAAAAAAATAAATAAACACCAGGTTAGTTTGTTACCAGAGTTTTGTAGTTCCAAAACTTCTGCAATCTTTGCCAAAATTCCTAAGAGGCTAAAGCACAAAGATGTTGAGGTACATTTTAGTCCATCTATTTTTATGTTTCACTTGCGGACTATTTAACAGTGGCCTCATGAATCATAATTTGGGAATAAGTAGCTTAACTGCACCTATCAATGAATGTCTACTTGAATAAGGAGGCCAGAAGTGCTGTTTAACTGCACTGAGTGCAGTTAAGTCCTACTGTAGCAGTTCTTAGTGACCAAGAGTCAAATTTGGCCTGTGGCATGAAGTATTTTGGAACGTTTACTTCAGGAGCACTGGTATATTCCTCTTACCGTCTTGTCAGTTCTCAGTTATCCTGAGATAATTTACTCAAGTTAGATAAACTATACCACACACAAATACAAGTTTAGATCTGCCAGTGTAGATCTGCAAATACTTATCTCAAGTGCCTTGCCATAAGAACAGGACTGTACTGCTCCCAGAATCAACTTTGTTCCACATGGGCCAATGCTGGTTCCATCAAAGGATACAAGATGACAAAACGCAGAACTTGTTAAGTAGTTTCTGTGTCACGCTTTCCAGTTGATGTCTTACCATCCCTATTTTCAAGGATTTTGCATTATCTGTAATATCACAGTCTGTCATTACTATATATAATACAGAGCTGACTCTGCTTATACTTTGTTTGCTTTCTTTTTGAAGGCCATCTGAAAGCTGGACTGCTGGACTTCCTCCTGTTTGGCAGCTTAATTGCTGCTGTGGATCCTGTAGCTGTTCTGGCAGTGTTTGAAGAAGTACATGTCAATGAAGTTCTATTCATCATTGTTTTTGGAGAATCGCTTCTGAATGATGCTGTAACTGTGGTAAGTAAATTATACATCCCAAAGTCACCCAAACTCTAGAGAGTTTCCTCCGAAGCGTATTTTCCACTTAAATGAAATACTGTATCATCTGTGTCTATCTACTCATGGGCTAGCGTAGCTCATGGTGTTCTCTGACTTGCTTACAAAGATTAAATGTTTGAGCATGAAAGCTAGTTGGAGCCCATAAATCTCATAAAAACATACAGTCCTGAGCTGGATGAGCATAAGCATGGACAAAGTTTCCAGTGTGTATATTATATTTGTTTTTGCTGCTCAAGTACAGCTTTCATGATTTACTGAAATTAGTTCCAGGGTTTTTAAGCTTTTCTTTGCTGTTGTTTTTTAATGCACATACTCTTTTCTGCATACTTCCATCATGCCCATAATTTATATGCATACCTCAGATACATAGACAGTGAGAGAATACTTGCCAGTTGCTTATGCCTGTTCCCTCTCTTTTACTTCAATCACATGTTTATCAAACAAATAAAATCCAAAAAGCTAATTTGGGAAAAAACTTTAGAAAGTTCCTGATTTGGTTTGAGTTTTTTTGGTAACATGTTAATTTCTGGGGTATTTTATTTCGAAAGAAAAGGAAAACTTAATAGACTTTATTTAATAGACTTAAAACAATCCCAAATTTCTACAGAAATTTTAATTTTGATTGAAACACCTTTTCTTTTCACACAAAATCTTTCTCAGAATAAAATAGTCAATAGTTTTGTAGTATAGCGCTGGTGGGCATGGACCAGGAAGTCCTACGGCAGAAAGATGATATGCAGCTGAGTTGCTATAGAGAATTTGCTTCTTCGATCATCTCCTATTCCTGCTCCTGCATATTTCCAAAGGAGGGTAATATATGTTCACAAGGCTCAGTGACTAAATTTTTTGTAACCAAGGCAGCAAGGCACTGCAAGGTCACTGGCAGCGGCCTAACTGTTCACATGAGTTTGAAAATGCTATTTAGGGCCTCCAGAGAAACCTAATCACCTTTAGATGTCAGTCTCATTAGTACTTTTGGGGTATTACCAGAAACAAATATTAAAATAAAACCTTGATGAACTCAGTATCAACATCACTGCCTTTCAGAAGGAAAGGAGTTTGTTTTTTTACTGTGAAATGAATACAAACACTCACTTTACAAATAAAAGAAAGTTTGATTTTTTTGTTGAAGAAAATCCAGAAGAGAAGAGTAAGCACGATCAAGAGTCAGAAAGCAGAGCGTATGAGAAAGTTTGAAACACTTGGAATTCTTACCTTGGAAAAGACAAGACTGGAGAACAGAAAAAAGTGGATGATGTAGCATTCTTTAAATGTAAATGTGTAAAAGACTACGGTTACAGAACGGTTACCTGTATGCCATGACTGGAGTAAACATGATAAGAATTAACCAGTTTATCTGCAACAAGAAAAACTGAGAAAGCCATAGCGAAGATCTCCTCCATCACTGGAGGAATTAAGAATAGATTAGACAGGCATGTGTCAAGAAGAATGCTCATACAAACCTCCTTAGGCAGGGGTATGGATAAGATGAATTCTTTACTTTCAGCACTATCACTGTTCGTCAATTATTTTAAAAGCTTTAGTAGAATTATTATAGTTTATTCTCTTCTGTGTTCGATTTATTTTATGTATGTTCAACCTATTTCAATCCAGTATCTTATTAAGTATCTTATTTATCTTATACAGGCAACTAAATAACTCTGCCAAATACCTAGATTTTAGAGTGAGAAGTGGTTTAGAAAACACATCTAGATATAAGAATGCTTCTTATAGATAGAAATCATATTGAAATAAGAAATGAAAAGTTGTTTTTTTAAGAATTTTTTTTTCGTCTTGCTCCACTGCATTTTTTCCATTTGAAAAATTCAAAAATCTGCAAAATCTTCTCCCTCCACACAGAATTTCCCTCAGTCATATGTAATTTCAGAATTCATAATGTTGGGGTCCATAATGATATTATTTTAAACGTCTTAACTCAGGAGCAAATATTAAGTTAGTCTACTTTTCTTTTCAGGTGCTGTACAATGTGTTTGACTCTTTTGTTACAATAGGTCCAGAGAATGTGACGGGGATTGAATGTGTCAAAGGCATAGGTGCGTAGAATTGAATTTCATATCACATCATTGATGTAAATATGCAGACTTTTAAACAAAGTATTATTATTATGTTATCAGTAACTGTTATTTTTCAGCCCTTTACTTTGTCACTCATGTTCCCACACTCCTGTGGCATAGATGAACATCTTAAGAAAATAAATAAGTCAATATTCCTGAATATTTGGGGAACTTAATCAGATTTGTTTTCTTCTGAAGAGACTCAACAGATGTGGAGTTCAGTTGTTAAGACCACCAAACTTGACAGCTATACATATTTTCTTTGTATTTTATAACATGTCCTTAGTTTCAGCCTATGGTCTCCCTGCCTTCCAGGAAACTTGAGATTGCGTATGGGCATTCTCACTCCTTATCACTGATTGCCATCAAATAATGTTTGCCAGTGACAATCAAGAAATGTTGTTTACCTAAAAATTTAGTCACTATTTGTCCTGGTTCAAGCAACACAGGACTAATTTCTTTTCTAATACTTGGGAAAACTGCACCTTTAGAAGGCACTAGTGTCTGAATTTGTGAAAATATTTACTTTATAGCTAGCTATGGTGTGTGGGTTTCAAGGTCTTAGTGTTTTTTGAGCTCGGCAGGTGCAGGGATGAGGAGGAGTGAGACCCAGGCACTCGACCCAAGCTGGCCAACAGGATTATTTCATACCATCAACGTCACATTCAATATAAATTAGAAAGTTTGCTGTGAAGTGTTCTCTCTCTCCCTTAATGGCTGCCATCCTGGGAACTTCTTGCCCTGGTGCTGGACCCCTGAAGCCTTTCCTTCCTCCCAAAGCCATAGCACTTGCAGTGTCTGACATTTGCTCTCCACTGCTGGGAGTGCACGTCTTCCTACTGATAGAATTGGCTGAGTGTATTTTATATTGGTATTGGGATCAATACTGGTTCTTTAGTGTTATTAATGTTAATTATCTAGTCTTATTCTGTTAAATCTGTTTATATTTCAACCCCTGGGTTTCCTTGTTTCTTCCTGATTCCCCTTCCCAGCTGGGGAGAAGTAATCGGGTGATAGAATAATTGTCTAAATGATGACAAAATGTCGTGGGTTTTCTCAAACCATAACACTATTTCCCATTCCAAGCATGACATGATACTACATTATCTTATGAATCAATGTTTTAACAATGACTTTGGCATATTCTATAACACGCTTTTGGAAAAGCATGTGTTTACAAAATGTGGGGAAAAAATGTTCAAAGAAATGTAGTGGGCCTTGAATAAGCCTAAAATGGTGAGGCTTAACAGAAAGTAACCTTGTTTTTTCTACAGAATGCTGCAGTCACATACCAAGTGCTCCAAAGCAATTAATCTTGTTGCATTTTAGAAAAAATTTTTGATGTGTCCTCCTAAATTTTCTCTGATTTGCTGGCCATACAATAGAAGAGAACTAGTTCAAACCATTGCATTTCTACCATTTAAGTTGTGCTTGGTTTTGTTTTTCAGTGTCATTCTTTGTGGTGAGCCTGGGTGGGACACTGGTTGGCATTTTCTTTGCATTCCTGCTCTCATTGGTCAGTCGTTTCACCAAGCACGTGAGAATCATTGAACCTGGATTTGTGTTTATCATTTCCTACCTGTCCTACCTCACAGCAGAGATGTTTTCTCTTTCTGCTATCCTTGCGTAAGTCTCTTTTTATTACTGCCTGTGAAGGGGCTGAGAAGGGAATATGGTTTTTAAAAACATTGAAAAGAAAGACCTAAATTATATAGGCCAGCTATAGAGTATGACGCTCATGAAGCTTATGCTGAATATTACTATCTTTACACTGCAGTAGATTACAATTTGCAAGTACTGTCATTCAGCCTTGAAAAGGAATGCAAGTTTTCCAATATCTGCTGTGCAACATGAGAACTTCCTTTGCAAAATACAGACTTGACTCTTCCCTCTTTGTGATTAATAATACTTCAATAACTAACAGTTGTCCATTTGTATTGACATCTTTCCCTATAATTTGTAATTAAACCAATATTTTTCTAAGGCATTATGTCAATGTCCATTATTTGCTGCTCTCACTGTCTTGACTGGCCTGTTAAGGTTTGCCTAAATCTTGCGTGTTTTGGCTCTGTGGTCTTTCTTCTTTTAGTATCCATTGATTCCTGGCATACCTTTCTTCTCAATTTTGCTTGTCATGTTTGTAGATGCTACAGTGAGTATATTCAAGATCTGAAAATCTTATTCAAAATAGATCATTAGTTTAAGATCATGTCTAATGTAAACAAAACTTAAAATTTTGCATGCAAAGCAGTATGGTAATCTGAAGAGAATCAAGGTTTGTCATGATCTAATGAAATGCTGTCTTCAAACCTCTTGGGGTCACCTCAGGGTGAATGTTTGAGATATGCTTTTTGCCTAGATTAGACTGCACAATGACTCCAGAGTGCATTTTTTCTTAGGAATTAATGGTGGGTTTTTATCATTATGTGACAGACAGATGGAAATCATATTAAATATTACTACAAATATTTTCTGAACAATTGCTTCTGTTTTTTCTCTAGGATAACTTTCTGTGGCATCTGCTGTCAGAAATACGTGAAGGCTAACATATCTGAACAATCTTCTACAACTGTAAGATATACCATGAAAATGCTGGCCAGTGGAGCAGAAACTATTATCTTCATGTTCCTGGGAATTTCAGCTGTAGATCCAAATATCTGGACTTGGAATACAGCTTTTATTCTGTTGACTCTGGTCTTCGTCTCAGTATATAGAGTTATTGGTAAGCAGATGATCTTCTTCCTGTCCTTGTATTATATTGTTGATGGAATGACATATTCCTTTGGAGAAAAAAAAAAAAGGTTAAAAAAATATTTGGAGTTCTAGACTTGTTCCTTTTAAAATATTCTATTTATTTTAGTTGAATTTATGGTTGGTTTTGGGTTAGGAGGGTAGATCTCTACAGTAAGTTTCATCATACGCTGAAAATATAGTAGGATTTCACTTTTGATGACGTGTGAGCCCAGCAGTTAACATAAATCACCCAGTGGCTAACCTTTGTTGACCCAGCACATGGTATTGGCAAAATCTCCCAGTGAAATGGACTTTGTGTTTTAACTTGCAAAATAACAAAATATGTGAGTCCTTTCAGCCATATCTTTCCTTCAGCTCTTTCAATTTGGTAATAAAGAGATTGTCTTAAGCTAATTTTATGGTTGACTTCAGGTTTGAGACACACAGTGATGTAAGACTATAAATAATTCTACTGCAAGTTCTCTATCTTAAGAAATAATTCTCAGGGGCTGGTGAAAAACTGAGTAAATAAGACTGTGGCAGGTAGGGATTATCTACTGTCAATTTACTTGGGCTTATATAAATTTGCAAACATTTCAAAATACCAATGACAATTTGCCCAACTATGTAGGTCTACTATTTAATCACTGTTTTGTCAAATAGCAAAAGGTCTAAAATTGCAAAAAAGGCACAGAATGAAGTACTTCTAGAGAGTAACACATAGTGTGTTTGTGTTGTACTTACATCTGGGATTAAATTAAACAGGTTTATTTGCCTGTTTGTCTTGAATTAAATTCAAGTAAAAAGTAACACATCTATCTAACCAGCAGTTTTCCTAGACTGTATTCTTATTCTGCCTAGAGAGTCCTGGGCTGAATGAAGGGCCTAGCCCCATGTCCTCCTTTCTAAATTGTCTGTAACCATTGATCATTTAGCCACCTCTGAGTAATTGCTAATGTGCATGAGGTGTTTAAACATGTTTTCAGTATTTTGCGTCGTCACTTCTTGTATGAGTGGTTAACTATCCTGCAATAAGTGTGATCAATAATTAAATAGTAAATATTTAGCAATAACAATATGCATCCATTAAAGCAATTGAGCTTAGGTCTGATGATATTGGGCCTTATATAATAGCAGCTCATACCCTTGGAGAAGTCAAACTGGTGGCACGAATTAATTTTCAATGTCCCCTCCGTGACAGGCCTTGCTAACAGTGATATACAAAAGATATTCTTCCCTTAGCACAAGTTCAAAGTTCTCCAAAAAGAGAAACACCTCTTTTGTACTGGTTAACAGTCCTGGCCTGCTGCAGTGGGACACACACGCAGTGACACTCTCAGGAGTGGTGAAGGTGTTTTTCTTCTCTGGGAGACACTGTGATTTCTAGAGCTTTAGGTTTCCTGCAGCAGGAAGCATCTCACCTGAATACAGTGTTAGCATAACTATACAACTCATCATAAGACAATGACATAAATGTCATTTTTAGTGATTTGTAAAGAGTACCACACTTAATCCCTAAATCAACACTGTTTCAACCCATTTCTCTTTCTGCTAAAAGACCCTGTGCATATCACTGACTACGATGCTAGAAATTCTATTATTTCTCAACTGCAAATTTCAAAGGTCAGCACATAGCAGAATTTCACCTGTAGTGCCTATGTCAGAGGCCAGCACTCTCAGAAGAGGTGCTGGCTCAGACAAGAAGCTTCATCTAATTCCTTTGGCTAAACATAAAGGGGATGGTACCAAGTGGACCTGCCCTCCTTGGCAGTGTAGCAATACAGAGGGAGAAGTAGATTATGTAAATAATTTGTTATGAAAGCAGATTGGTGGTACCATTTCTGTTACACTGTTTCTGTTACAATTGGGATATTGACATTTTATAAGGGTATTTCTAGAAATGCTGTTATTTGTTTTTTATAGGTGTAGTTTTACAGACCTGGATTCTTAACCGCTACAGAATGGTCCAGTTGGAGATAATAGACCAGGTGGTGATGTCATATGGTGGACTACGTGGAGCGGTTGCTTTTGCTCTGGTTGTACTTCTGAATGACAAAAAAGTGAAGGAAAAACGCCTCTTTGTCAGCACAACTATCATAGTTGTGTTTTTTACTGTTATTTTCCAGGTAATTCAACTTCTTAAGCATGCTTCTTGCAAGGAGGAGGAGTCCCCCAAAATTACGAACTGCTTAAAGCAGTTCTCAAAGCATAATTGAATTTGTAATTTTAGTAACAAAGAGCCTATTTTATGTTTTCGTATGGCACCACAAGGGACAAAACACAATTTCCTCTGTGCTAAAAAATGTTCAGTCTTAGCTGCTTGGTATTAATAGCACTCAAGTTAATATCAAGTGAACATCCTTCACTGCATGTGAGTAACTATGGGGAACAGTCCTTTTTATGGGCAAATACAGTCATTAAGCTGATCCACCTGAGCCAAAAACCTTGTTTTAAAATAAAACAGTAAGCAGTGGGACAAGAAAGTATTTAGAATCCAAACAAAATAGCACTTTCTGGATGAAAAAAACAACATAAATTTAAATGGAGATATGTAAGTATATACCAGCTTGGAATTTTTTCTCAAATTTATTATAGAAAGTTTAATTGTGGTCACAAACTCCTGATATGTGCAGATACTACCACATTCAATGGTATGGGAAACACTTTAACCCTTCCACTACCATATTTTTCTTATAGGAGATATATTTTTCCACTGGATGGTGTCTTTTCAAACCTTTGTAACAGGAGCTGAGGGTACTACATTACTCTGTCTTCTAAAGGGGACAAAGATCGACTGAGGAAGTATGAGAACCACCATATAACATACAAAAATGCTCTATTTCTCTTTAATAATGACCAGCTGGAGGAAAGTCTAAGACAACTCCTAAGTATTTATCATCATGCTTCAATCCTTAGGGACTGACTATCAAGCCTCTGGTACAGTGTCTGAAAGTGAAGAAAACCGAACACAGAGAACCAAAACTGAATGAGAAACTTCATGGCAGAGTAAGATATTTTTAAAGAAAGATGACAAAAGAATGGTGCCTACTTCTACTCTGAGGACAGTATGGATTCCTGAAACATCTAAAAAGAAACACAAGGGAAATTTTTCAAGTGATTTAATCACCGACACCAATAGTGGCTGATGTACTTCATAGGGCAGAAATGGAGATGGTAAAATGAATGGATAAAAAGAGTCTTAAAATTGAATGTTAAAATGGGGGCTTAAGTACCTTCTTGCTGAGACCCTTGTAATTCAAGAATAGTTCGTGAATTTGTAAAGAACTGGTTAGAAAGCCCAGGACCTTTGAAGAAATGCATATAGTAGTTAGTGTTTCTGTGAACCATGAAAAAAACCTGCTTATCAGCAATAAAATTATTCTGCATAGTCACTTGGTCCAACCTGACATAAATTGAGCTATTTTCTAATTATGCCTTTTATTTCTCTAAAGATATTAATTCCACTTTCACTTTCCTAGGCGTTTGATCACATTCTTTCTGCTATAGAAGACATTTCTGGACAAATAGGACATAATTATCTGAGAGACAAGTAAGTAGTAACTAACTTGGAATGTTGAAATACTGCTAGGAAATCTTATCTGTAAATTATGACTTTTTAAGCCTGTGAGTTTAGGGACAGCAAGGATGTCAAACATAGTTTAAAATATTATATACTGAAAATACTGGAAATATAACAAATGTGAAAATAGTTTATTTTTATCCCCTACAACTGGAATCTTTTATTTTTCTTCCACAGTTCATATTAGGCCTTTGCAAATGCCTCAGTT
This sequence comes from Pluvialis apricaria, assembly GCA_017639485.1. Lineage (NCBI taxonomy): Eukaryota > Metazoa > Chordata > Aves > Charadriiformes > Charadriidae > Pluvialis > Pluvialis apricaria. Next base: position 59,714,467 of record CM030008.1, read on the forward strand.
CGCATCCAGGGATCAGCTTCTCTCAAGATTTGGGAACGGGCCATTTGCACAAAATTTAACCTAAAATGTTAATGTTGGTCCTGCTCTGCAATACTCCGTTTCGTTTCGTTTCGTTTCATTTCATTTCATTTCATTTCATTTCATTTGTGTGTGGAGACACTGAAAAACCTCAACTACTACTGTGCTAGCTGTTTATCCTATTTCTGCAAATGATGTGTTCAACACTTCTGAAAGTGATGGCAGATGGTGCTTTGAAATTACTTGGATACTTTAAAACAAATAATGAAAATTATGGACCATTTCCATCCTCCTCTGTGTATAGTTGATTCATCTCGACAAATCACTCAGCTGAAAGATACAGACACCATTTTCTTTAAAGTACATGTGAAGAGTTACTATTTTGATGAGCAGACTTCCATAATCTAGATGAATAAATATGAAAAAAGGACATTAAATCTGGACATCTTGAAGATATTAAGGTTAGGCAGTTCTCTCCCTGGAGTTAGGTCATTTCATAGGCGCAGTCACAGTTCTGACCAGCTGATGTCCTGAAGACTCAACATGTCAATTCCAATCCAAAAGCCATGTGGCTGCATCAGCTTTCTGCAGAGCACTGCTCTAACCCTTGCTGAGAAGCTGAGTATATTAGCTTAGGTTTAGCTTTATGCTCATATAACCATACAACTTCTAGGCTGGAGCTAGATTGTATTTGAGCTCAAGCAGAATTGCTCATGTTTTCGTACCCAGTTACAGGGACAGTTTCCTTCATTTCCTTTTGCTCTTAGTTCATTTATGCAGTGAAGAATTTTCATGAGGCATCCCAAATCAAGCATCCTCTTTCTTTCAGTCTAAATTTTTAGTTTACTTTTTGGGAATGAAATTCAGCAGGCTACAGGCAATACATTCCCTGTTTTGAAATACTGTCTTGAAGATGGAGCTAAATATGGCAAATTAGAGTTTCACTTCTTAGATGTTAGAAAGTAATCTCCATGAGTAACAACAGGAGTAGCTTAATGTAGATTCATGGTTGAATGTGTAGTTTGATGACTAATGTATTTTGAATGAGACCACCTTAAGTCTGTATCTTTTGGACTACATGTACCTAAAAGTGCTGCTTCCTCAAAGAAACGGCAGCCCCTAGCATCCTCACTGATGTGCTCAGGTGTGATAGCATGAATTAGAGACTGCTTGTCAGATGTTCTGGCTAGAGAAGAGGAATAGTTATCAATTCTGTGAATAATGTTTAATAAATAAAGGTTTCAACAATCTGAATAAAAAGTCATAAACTCAAAATAGCCATTGAGCAAGACGGATAGAATCACTTAGAACAGTAGTCTCCAAAGTTGCCTCAAGAAAATCTTGAGGAAGGTAGATGAAAGTAAACCAGCCTTTATCTTCTGGAGCTTAAATAGAGATGGCAGATATCCTACTATCGGATAAGCTCAGAAGTGTAAATCACAGAAAATACACATCAATTCTATCCCCCAGAGTACATCAATGGCATGAATAAGGCCCTCTGTAAGTGCATTTGGAAGGGCAGTGTTGTCGTGAACTGATTTTCTAGGCTGGCTGTCCTACAATACAACTGGGGAAAAGGAGATCCCCTTCCAAAGGAGGAAAGAAAATTAAACTTTTAGAACGAAGCTATTAAATATCATAATGCATAATCAGAACTGGAAAAATAAGGTAGCATGATCTCCCAGAGTATAAAATGTCATAGTGACTCTGAAATGAGATACTGTAATCATAGCACTCTTGCTGTTGTAGTAGTGTTTGGTAAGTAAGCCTATTAAATGCTTTGTGATAGCTGCATAGCTCTGTAGCAGGCTTTTTCTTAACTTTCTTTAAACACTAACTGAAAAGCTTCAAAACACAAATCCCTCACATTGCTATGTTCACCATTTTTTTGAACGTGCTTAGCTCAGGAAAATATCATCTATGCTAAACTAAAAATGCTATGAAACTAAAATTGCTTGTTGCCATTAACACAGTTTGTTTAAATTATCAGGTGGTCCAATTTTGATAGGAAATTCCTCAGTAAAGTACTGATGAGAAGGTCTGCTCAAAAATCAAGAGACCAGATCCTTAATGTTTTCCACGAACTCAACTTGAAGGATGCAATTAGCTATGTGGCTGAGGTACTTATGAACACTTGTTGACATATTATAGCATAGTTTGGGTTTTGTTGTTTGTTGTTTTTTTTTTAATTTATAATATAACCTAAAGTTGATATATTGCAGGAGATGTCTAAAAGAAAACTGTTTTCATTTCCGCTCTGCTTTTTTTTATAAACATGTTTCAAGTCTCAGTGTAACCTGTTTGAGTGGCTGTAGTTCTTAGTATTATGCCTGATCCCCAAGTATGAATATATTATACTCATGTCAGTGTACTTTTCTGTTGGATTTTACTGAAAAACTTTGTTTCTATATTCATTGCATGAAAAAATACTGTAATTCCAAAGGGATTGGGTAAACTACTGTCTTTCTAAATGTGACAACAGCGACTGACTTCTGCAGAACAGTGGTTCTATGTGATGACAAATCTGATTTGAAGAAGCTCGCTTCCAAATGGTGTGGATATATGACCAAAGTTGTAGACTACTATAATCTCATTCTGCCAGATCACAGTAATACAAAAAAATTGGGAAGGGTGTCTTTAATTCAATGGAATCACAACACCCACACTTCAAAAAATAAAATTAAAGTGATATACTACAGATATCAAACACAATCACATAATTGTGAAGTTAGAGAAACTTAAGACTTGCAGGAGAATAAATTTTTAAAGTTACAGAACAGAAGAAAGTTACTGGTCTTCTGCAGGAGTACCATTCCAGACTGGAGCAATAGTAACAGATTGTGTAAGAATCCCTAATTTTCTTCAGAATGAAACTGACCACCTTAGTTCAAATCACCACAAATGTGCAGTATTCATATAGGGTAGAGCATAGTTTTAAATGAAATATGTTAAACAGTGATCTTTGAAGTGACAATCTATCTATACCTGTAAACTCCAAGTGAACTCATTTTCACAGCTACATGATACACCAGTTAATCTCTTTAATTAAAATAAACACTATTACTATGACTGATATTACTACTAATAATAATCTCTTTTCTTTTTTTGAAAATGAGCTACAGCCAGGCAGACTTCCAGTGAAACACAGAATTTCAAAAATTGAATTCAGAAAATAAGAGGAAATTCAGAAATTATGTTACTGTGAAAAATGGGGAGTGGTTCACAAAAATAAGTAAATACTTCCTTTTGAGATTTTGTAAATTACCCATTCAGTTTACAGACCATTTGAGCTTAAGAACTAATTTTCTTTCTCACAGTGCTTTCTGGGTCACAACTCAGATGAAGAAAGTTAGATAATTACTTTGATGTTGATGAGCATGAGATTCACGTCCAGATTCACTGCTGAATCTGTTCAGTAGATTCATTAAGTATTTTTTCTCTTTAACAGATGCAAAGGGCTCTATAGATCACTAAGCCATGCAGATTTAGCCCCAGAATCTTTACCCAATAATGTCTTGAATCCCATATATTAATGTCAGATTAGGTTAGATTATTAATTTTTCAGGAGAGTTACCTTTTTCATTATACCTTAGTACGGTTCATAACCCAAGGAAACTGACTTTTGCCACCCTAGTCCAAATATTATTTGTGTATATTGTGTCTTGCAAATTCCATTGGCAAATGTCTACTGATCTGCTAATAATAGATGAAGAAATTAAAAGTTCTCCAGGTTCTACAAAAGATTTGCAACATGGTTTCTTCCAGTGGAAATTAGTTATGTTAATATGCCTGATTAGTCATGAGTTGTGAATCCCAAAGTCATTCCACCTTTCTCACTTTAATATATGTGCTTCAGCGATATACTGCTGTAACAACTTTTCCTTGACTTCTGAAATATATCTATGAGTTAAATATCTGCGAATTACAAGCTGGCATTGAAATTGAAGCCGTTTCTTCCAGGAGGAGTAAAGATCTGCCTCCTGCAGCTACCCACTGTCTTCTGACTTGCAAGAAACCAAATAGTTAAAAAACTATGTTGTAAATGTTTCTTTTTTCAGCTCTGTTGTTATGCTGCATCTGTACAATAAACAAGAGCTTGAGAGAATTCAGTCTGAACCTAAATAAATTCCTTACAGTTGACAGGGGAGAGTCTAAGCCAGGCAAAATGAAAGTAATTCAGAGCAAGTGAATAGAAGCAACTTAAAATACATACAGTTAATAACTTCTGGCTAAAATTCCTCCACTGATGATATGGTATGATGTATACATGAAACATTAAACTTGATTTCAAAAGAAAGTCAGATGCCCTTAAGAAAATGGACGGGATGATGATCACCCAGAATTTACTTTTTTTTCCTCCTAAGTTTTCTGCCTACAGAGGCCAGAGTGTACTTTTTAATGCCACTGATCTGATCCAACACATACTACTGTAACATGTATGTGGGCTACCACAGCAAAAGGAAACATTTGTTTGATTTCCTCTATGAATATAAAAATGTAAAGGAGACACAATGCAGTTAAAGTTGGAGAAATGTAGATAAAATCTCTTTCTGCAAGGAAGATGGTTTTTCTTGGTGTATTCTTTATTACAGTTTAAAATGTAGAGACCTGCTATGTGGTTTCTCTCTGCAGTGATTCAAAACCATAGATGGGTTCAGCCTATGTAACCACGATGTCACTCAACAGCTACCTAAATAAGAGATTATGCAAGCAGTAGGGAAAACTGTGAAGACATAAATCTGAGCTTTTCCAGTGTCACTTCTGTGACATTAGTTTTAGAACTGAGAGCAAATCTCATCTCTTCAGGCTACAACCTCTTTCAAATAGTCTTGTAGACTTCTACCACCACTTAACATTTGCTGCTTCCAGTCTGATAGAGAACAGAAAACTTAGTGTTGTCCCTTTGAAAACACTAGTCTTAATGCAGTGATGTGTCAAGTCATGAAAATCTGCAGATATCCCTATGTACTTGTTTGCAATGTGGTACAAAGTGAAAAGTCTGTCACTGAAAGAGTCTGTGAAGAGAAAAGAGTTAGATTGCAAAAGTGCAAGGATATAATTTGCAAACAGATTGAGGCCTAAGAAACTACCCACCTCCTTAAAATCCATTTACAAAAGTGGAATAGTTTTTCTCCTAGCTTTTTTCATTGGGATAGCATCACTCAACATAAAGAAACCATAACCAAAAAATGGTATTCATTACCTAAATACAACTTCTCCCCTGCTTCTTGTGCCATTTGCTACAGCAGCCTCACAAATTATCTGCATTTTCTGATACACATTTTGCCCTAGGTATTTACAACCGTAATATGTCTTGTTTCTTTCTGTGGCCAGGGAGAACGTAGAGGTTCCTTGGCATTTATACGTTCCCCAAGTACAGACAACATGGTAAATGTGGATTTCGACACCCCACGCCCAAGTACTGTGGAAAGCTCTGTCTCTTATTTACTGTAAGTAATGTGGACTGATTGTGGGCTTTTTTTGCATTTTGGTGCGTTTTGGGTTTTTTTTATATTATATTTGAGGAAATGGAAACAGTGTTATAAATTTTGAAAAATGCAAATTACAAGGGCTTCATTCACTACTTTTTTGAACTTCAGTTACTCTTCTCTCCCACATAAAATGGGTATGCATACAGTTATATTGTTGCATTTTACACACAAACAAATTTTTGCAGTAAAGGCTCGTGAGATGAAGCAGACATCCGCATTAGAGCCGTTTCATGTGCCTTTTGTTCATCAACTGCTATAGACAGGGCTAGATGGCATTTCTGTGTCTGCTCCAGAAAAAATCAGGAGAGACTCAAGCAAAAAAAATTTCTTCTTCCTTAACTCTTCCATAATTCTTATTCTTTCACCAAACAGACTGTATCATGTAAACTGAAAAATTAATGCTACACCTACCTGAAAACAAAAAATAATAATATTTTCACATTTCCCATTAGGTATTTGCTTACTTATTTTCATCCAGTTGATTTTGACCTTTCCTTTTTTTTTAAACTTCATCTTCATTTCTCCTTCTTGTTCCCCATTTCCATGTTTTTTCTTCTTCTTCAGCAATTACCAATTTTTAAAGCTGCAGTTTGCATATTGTGTTCTTCTTCAGGAGAGAAAAAGCTGGACCAGTTTGCCTTGACATGCAAGCTTTAGAGCAGAGGAGGAAAAGTATCCGGGACACAGAAGACACAGTCGCTCATCACACCCTACAACAGTACCTGTATAAACCCAGGCAGGAGGTGAGAGAAGAAAGTTGGCATTGGACCATTTTCCAATCTAAAAGTAGGAGACATTAGGATACAATACTTAGGAGCAAATCTGCACCCTTGAGGAAGACAGGCTCTTTGTCTATACTCTTTCTCATTTATGAACATACCTCTTTAAAAGAACTAGTGCCTTTGATTTCACTGGGCTCAGTGGGATGCAAAACTGTGTCCAATATAGGATCTGAAGCAGGATTAAATGGAGTGTATCATCAACTGAAGTGATTCAGACACTTACAGGGAGAGGCTTACTTTGAATGACAGTCACTCTTACATGCTTAAAATTCCTGGACTTATACCTGTTTCATGGTGAAGAAAGGGAAAGAAGAATAAGACTTTCATTAATGCCTTCAGACTAGTCTTTAGTTCATTCTTTTCTATGGCGTTGTTTACTTTTGCATGACACTGAATGCATTGATTCAGGGCTTCCAGCTGTATTTCTAAATAAATTAATATTGTCTTCCATTCCTGGCCACAGCACAAACACGTGTACAGTCGACATGAGATCATGCCCAGTGAAGATGACAAACAAGACAAGGAGATTTTCCATAGGACAATGAGGAAGCGCTTAGAATCTTTCAAGAGTACCAAACTAGGAATAAACCATTCCAAGAAGATGAATAAAATCCACAAGCGAGACCGGGGCCAAAAAAGGGTAAAATACTTTCACAAGGACCTAGATGTAGCCACCTATTATACAAACTAAGGGGTGGGGAGGGCAGGGAGGATTCTGAGGGATCCTATGTCCTGCATTTATATCTGTCCTATAGAATTTGGTGAACTTAAAGGGCCTAAGCAAGAAGAGATTAAACTATGAGATAACTCAAGGGGCATTTTCTGACACACTGCTTTTCTCTATGCTTTGGGACCCTTCTTCTGGGTGGGAGATTTTTGATCAGTTAAAAAAACACAGATATTGAGCCATGCTACAACACTATGGGGAGATGTTGCAGGGTAGATGTAGCAGGGTAGCACTATAGCGTAGAGCATTCCGGAAAATTTGCATGAAACTAAGAGGGGACATACAGCATACAAAGATCCAAAGTTCCTTTCTTTTCTTGTAGTGAGTATGAGTGTAGGGGGGAAACTAATGACATCCATAATGAGTTTCAAGCAAAGATTACAATGGATTTCAGGGTTATGCTGCTGAACTCATGATTTCCAAGGATGTCACTGCCATTGCTACCTGATGATGGTAGTGTTTTTGGTAACTTTGTTTTCTTTCAGCGAAACAGCAGTGTCATACCAAATGGAAAAATACCTTCAGAAAATCCAGTACAAGATTTTATCTTGAAGGAAAAAGGTAAATATACTCTTAGAGCAATTTCATTAACTGCATTTTACCTGCTACATGGTCAGTAAAGCATCACTGAAAAATTTTGTGATATGCAACATTGAAGCTGGTACAGTGTATTGATGATTTAGAAGTTGTGTTTCTGGACAGCTGGATGACAACCTAAATTTTAATTGGCCCTTTTACTCACATATTTTTAAATATCACTTTTAAATTTTGTAAACAAAACAATGCAGTGGCTAAAACATAGATGAACTTTCAGTTTCCTTTTGGATAAGCTGCACAGAGCAACTTTTGCTAACATTTTTCTTTTTCATCAAAGCAGGATATGTCTGTCTGGGTCACCATGCCATATAAAATTCAGTAGTTTAGATGACATTCTTATCTGAGTTAAGGCCCATTTGTTTAGAAGGGTCTGAATCAGAGCTGATGCTAAGCAAGCACATTAGAACTCAATGAGAGTGTAGCTTTGAAAGGAACATATAGTCACAGGCCAGTTTCATCAATGATTCACCCTTTATGCACAAATCTAACACACAGGTCAGCCTTGAAAGTGTAATCTGAAGCTGACTGGCCAGTGGGGGCATTCCTAGCACAAGTTGGTTTTGCCTGTAAAGCCCCAAATTCTTTCATCACGTTTTAGCCATCTTTTGGCATTAACGTCAGTCATAGCAAGATGTGATGGATGCTAATATGTTTGTGATGTAATTATAAAATAAAACATATCGTGTAAAAACTGAAACGTGGCTTAAAAGCCACTAACTCTTTTGTGTTCTTTCCTCTGTTTATGCATGCAACACCTTGATGTCTAAGAGAATTGAATTTAAGTAGAGAGGGATTCATCTTTTCTCAATAGCTCCAAGCAAAGATATTTTTCTTTACTTGAATAATTTTCTAAGCATTATTTTTCTTTGACTGACAGAGGCAATACAGGCTGGCTGAACAAATGTAATATTCCATAACCTTTTTGCATGGCAAGAGGTTTCCAAATACTTATAAGGTGGTCATTCAATGCAGTTAAAGTACACTGTGCACAGATGTCATCTTCCACTTAAAAAATAAAAGCTTCACTGGAAGACAGTCTTAACAAGTAGTTTAGCAGCTGCCATAAAACTGATTCCACTGCAGTAGAAGTAGCAGTGACCTCACCAGGTTTGGAATCAGTCAGGATACTAATGCTGACCTCTGACAAGTGATTAAATGGCTGGTCATTGTAATGGGACATTTGTCAACACGTGAGCATTTAAGACACAAAACACAGCAGCAGCAGTGGGGCCATGTCATAGGTTGTTTTGTTTCAGTCCCAGGAAAGCAGATAATTCTGTTAGCCAAAAGCTTAGCCAGAGTGTGAAATCTCTACCATAGCACCAGATAATAATGCAAGCTGAAAACTTGTGTTGAGTTTCTTGATGTAATTGGTATCTAAGCTGCAAATTCTATATATATTCACATTCGCATTTTGTGCTATGCCTGTTGATTAAATTTTGCTCTTATCTAGATCTTTGTTAAAGATTTATCTCTGATAACTATGCCAGCATCAAAACAACATGAAATAGCATTTCCTATCAGAACTGATACAAATCTCTAATCAAATTGGACTTTCTATTTTTTCCAGATTCGGAGTTTTCTGAATCAGAAGAAAATAATGATTATGAAACTTTGCATCTAGGCAAAGGAGTTGATTTCCTGGCTAATGTGACGAAGCAAAATTTCACAGATACTCCTACTGGTAAAAATATTAATTACCTACAGAGTTGGTTTTTTTCCTGAAATGTTAAAAAAACCCCTATAAATGCTGCTGATTTAGCCTGGGTTTTTTTTGTTTTGTTTTGATTTGATTTGATGTGTTCTATTACAAAATATATTTGCTTAATATTAATGTTAAGAAATAACAAGTTTTGGATATCTGGAGGCATAACATTTGCTACTGATAGAAGTTGTGAACGTGATTGCCTAAAACAGATCTAAACCCATTAATTATTTCCAGCAACAGAAAATGTTATTTCAGAGTTGTCCTACGTCATAAGACCAGTCAATACTATTCCTTTGGAACTGTTTTCTACTTGCATTTGAAGCACTTTGTTGTGATAAATTTCATGCTTTTTCTTTCAGGATGGATTTCTCCTCTTAAATTCACAACTCCCTCAGATCCTTACAGGCTCATAAAAGTCACTGAAAAGGGCAGATTTGTAGCATTCCTGGAGCATTCATTGGATTTGATTTCCAGCCCTGAAAGGACCCAAAATATCAGATTGAAAGTGTATCACTATATATAACAGAAATGATATAATTTAAAAAGTTTTAATATTTAGTATTTCTCTTTAGCACTGTTGTGTTTGAATTTTCAGTATGCCACTGTATGCTTCATATGTAACATGCTGCATACAGTGAAGAAAAATACTTGTGTCTGTACTCTTTTGGTAGACATGCAGATACAGCCTTTCACTGTTCAGAGACAAATTCCATGTTTGAGAATGTATAAAGACATCCAGAAATTGATCAGGAAATAAGCAGGTGGCAAGATGAGACTTAGACTAATTTTTAAAATTTCTTTTTCTGTTCAAACACTACAAAGTTGAGATCTATATTAAAAGGCTCCTGTAACTTACTTTTGACTGTTCTGTGGCCTGCTTTAGTTCCCTCACATCATTCCTTTATGGAGTTTTGCAGTTTATGCTTTTGCGCTTTTTTTTCCATCTTTTGTTTCTTTTTTATGGGTTTGATTTGAATTTTCTGCAGCTATTTTATATTGTGCTTTATTTTATTTTTTGTCTCCAGACATCCCAAACATAACTGCATATTGGATATAATATTCAATTTTTCTCTTTAATAGAAATCCAATAGCAATAACCAAGGTAGAAAAAGCAAACTATGTGTGTATAATGGTCTGTGTATTGGCCCAGTCACACCTATACCTGTGTGTATTGGCCTGTTCTTTTCCCACTATAGCCATTCTTCTTTTACAAAGCATCTTGCTGTATAAACAAGAAATTATTTTGAATAACTGTATTTGTCACTCGTGAACTTTTTTAGGAATTGATAACCCAGTATTTTCAACTGATGATGATCAAAGCATCTACATGAAGTTCTCACCATGGTTATCTAGTGAAGATACTGTGGTACCATCACAAAGGGCCCGAGTGCAGATCCCGTATTCTCCAAACAACTTCAGACGACTCACTCCATTCCGGCTCAGCAATAAATCAATAGATTCTTTCCTGCTAGCGGATGGCCCAGAGGACCGGCCCAGATCTTTTCTCCCAGAATCAACACATATGTAATATTTTAAAAGATATTATCACCTTTATTTTTAATCAGCCTTCCTATCAACCCTGACTACTGACAAGTAAACTTACTTTTCTGATTTTTCTTCTCTCAGAGCATCTCTTTCCTTCCTGATTTCTTTGTACAACTAAACATCTTCTATTTTTCTCCAGCTTGAATAACAAAACATCTTTCTATTTTCCTTCTGCAGAAGAGTTGTCCAACTATTTGGGGTCCCATGCCTTGCTATTTTTACAGCAGATAAGGGTCTTGCTCCTTGTTTTGGCTTGAGTACTTTAAATGCCAAGAAAACAGTATTCCAAACACCAGAATATTATGCCCCCATTTTCAAGAGGGCTCCAGGTTTCTTGATTAGTCAGTTCTAGATGACAAAATTTGTACCTGAATTCCATAACAGGGAATCAGGTAATTCTGATTCAACCCCCTTAAAAAGTGATAGGTCTTTTGCTGTAACATTATCACTACTGTCTGCAGATGTAAGCAAAGTAGTCTGAAGCCCCAGAAAGACAATCCAGATGCTGATGCCAAAGGATATGGTTTGCTCATAAGAGGTCAGATGAGTCATTTAACCAATTGCACTCTATTGCATTTGGATGTATAATAAGAACAGCAGGGCTAGACCAAAAATGAGCTGGACTAAGTCTCTCATTCTTAGCATGATTAGAATATGATTTTTGACTCTATTCCTAAGAAGCCTTGAGTAATTTCTGAACATATGTCTAGAGCCCGGGAAGGGAAAATGGTCTCACTGCTACAATATAAGTACTCAATGACACTGCTGATGTCATCTTTAAACTACAAGAAAGAGTTTAAAAATGAAGCGTGTTTACTAGAATGCATCAGAGTCCCCTTGCACAGGTAGAGATAATTGCACAACAGCCAGACTCTGGAGAAGCAGAGTTACAGTTTTGATCAGCGCTTTATCCTCAAACTGTGAGTTTATCTTAATCCATACCTTATTTTGAAACCTGGAAAATGCTTAGCTTTCTGATGCAGTAAATAACTTGTCATTTCTAATGTCTTAGAGTCTTAAAATTAAATTGACTCTGGGTTTAAATGAATATCCTAGTTAGCCTTTAATTCTCACTTTATGGAATTTCCACACCATAAAAAGCAGCCTTCATTTCTATAATCAACACAGTCAGTGCTGTAAATGAGGTGGGTCAGGTCACAGGTCAGAGGTCATAATTGAATAGAACATACGGCACTGTGGGGATTATGCAATGAAATGTAATAATCAGTTTCATCATGAATTTGCTTTTGTGGAATCCATGATCACGAATGTATGACCTAGTGTATTCTGTGCACCAACAAATAAAGGAATGTGGTAGGTTGAAAGTACTTCTGCAGTTAGCTGATGAAATTTTGGTCAGACAAAGACCTCAGGATAAGACTGAATGCTGGTAATTTGATTTGAGCAGAACTTCATAAACTTTTTGAAAAGAAATAGAAAAGGAAGTTCCATTTTTCTTCTGTTCTGGCTTCTGTCTCTGCACAAGATGTGTTAGTTCAAGTGTAATTACAGGAAGCACATCACTTTCTTGTCTGGAGTGGCCTGTAGATCCGTGATTCGTTCTAGTACTCAATTCCTTATTAATGCTTATTTGATTATTTTATAAGTGATGTTTTAAAATGAACACTGGATTAATTAAAGAACTGTGAATTTAATTCCAATATCCTGATTAAAAACTTGAATAATGAGCTGCATTCCAAAAGGAAAACTTCTCCTTGACGCTTATGCACACTGAAATTCATCATCACTTTTTTTCCCCACTGAGAATGTTGTGATAAACTGTTGGCATATGACTTGCTGAATATTTTCCTGCTAACCTTCGTTCTTTTCCTCCATTCTATTGCCTTATTTATAATTGAATTTATTATTAGGAACTGGTGTGTATAAGTTCTTGTGCAGGTATCTTTGACATATCAAAATTACTGGGGTTTGACTGCTGTGTTTCTTAAGAAGCGTTTGGGGAAGTTAAATTTTCCAAGCTAATAAGCTTAGACCTTGATTACTCTCTGAAAGAGTCCTCTGAATTATCTCCTTAACAAAATTCTGCTAATAGGAGAATGATATTGAAATTTCAATTAAAAGGTTTTAAAAAAACATGTAAACTGGAAACCAAGGGTGGAAACGTGAAGTTTCTCTACATAGTCTAAAGTATACAGAAAACTGATGATAGGCTCCAGTCAATAAGAAATTGACTCCCAGAAATTGACTCCCTGGTGATATTCTCTGCTCCTTGATTGAAAGAGCACAATTTCTTTCAAAAGTTTCTGAAAGATTTCCTTGCTGAGCATCAAGACTACATGTTTCAAGATAAAGATACACCTTAATGACCAGATGATGACTCCATCTTCTAAATATCTGAAATGGGCAGTTGTTCATCACAAACACTGAACTAAGTTTTGCCTAATACTCAACAAGGATAAAAAATTTAATAAACTCACTTTAGGTTGTCCAAGATAGAAAGTGGGACAGGGTAAGGGTAAGTTCCCCAGCAGAAAAGCCATGTTAAACCCCTCACTTTCATAAAACTTTCATAAAAATAGCCAAAAAGCAAAGCCCAATAGCCAGCATACTAGTACAGAAAGTATTACAAATGTTTCTATTTAATTGTGCTCTCTAGGTGATATGGACCAAGATGTTGAAATGACAGAATACTCTTCTTCAGATGACCAACTGAACCAAAACCAAAGTGTTTCAGTGACTCCCCTCCACTTCTTTCCATCTTGTCTTCAAATGCCTTGGACACAAAACTATTCTTCATTGGAAAACAGAGGGAATATGTCTCTTTCTTCCGTCTCTGAGTATATAGCTTCTTGTGACCCACAGGTACCTGATCTCTTCTGGGAAGCAGGTACAGATACAAATAACAAAGCGACAGTAAACTCAGGCTATTGTTCTGAAGTTAGCTACAAGTCAGGAAATTCACAAGAAGAGAATTCTCTACTTATGTTTGAAGGGCTGGAAGACTCTTATATGAAGGAGCCCCAAGAGAAGAAAATGTTGCTTGATGTACAAGGAAATTACAGATCTGCTGCAGCCAGACGTGTACAAAGCCGACGTTCTTTTCACAGGCCAAAACCTCTGCAACACCCTAAGCTTCAGAAGCTAGCATCTCTTCCAGCATCTTGCCATGTCCCTCCACATTCTTTGGAACAAGAGGAAACACAGTTGTGAGCGAGGACTTACTTGAAGAGAGAAGATGAGAGAGAGTAACTTGAACAAAGGGCTTCCGGAAAAATAGAGAGCAACCTATTGGTTCACGGAATCTGCTCTAGAATGGTTTCAGATGTAAAGGGAGTTGCGTCCCATGATGTCAGAAACACTGGAGCTTTTCTGCTGTACTTCTTAGATTTTTAAATTCTCATTCATAATGAAAGGGTGCATAGCGAGGGGGAAATATGCCTCCTTATTATTTTTTCATGCGGACTGTTACAAAAAATCAACATTATTTCTGGATGGCTAAACCAAGAATCTTTTCAAATGGTAAATCCTTGTTGGTTTTTTACATGGAAATGTCTTATTATGCCATTATGCCATAAATACATTTAAAGAAATAGGCTGCATTTGCTGCTTCAGTAATGGAATTCAATATTTATGACGTATGAAATTGATACAGGAGAAGCCAATGGTTAGTCTCTTGCAAGTTAAGTCTAATTGAAATGGATCAGTGCCTTTTATAAGCGCAAGCTAAAAAAAACCCTTTTTCCTGCTTTTGGATATTTGTGTCACTGAGTAATTGTGGGATATTGACTCTGGTGGAAAACTTTCCAGGGAGAGGAAAGTCTTGGCACCTTGAAATTTAATCAAGGATGCTGGGAAGGCCCCTTCCTTCCTTCACCTTCATTTCCTCTACTCAGTAGCACTGGAATGAAAGAACATCCAGAATTAGCTCAGAATTTTAGTTTGTGTGGTCACAAGGAACTCCTTTCACATTCTTAATTAAACTGCTCTATTTTAAACAGCCTCACTCAGACAGAAGTGTAAATATTTGTCATTTTTAATGCTTATTTGGAAGACACATTCCAAATACTCTGTTATATTATCCTGTTAATTTATGTATCACTTCCAGTAGCTGATCAAGATAATGGTCTCTTGGAGGCTATCCTGTGTTTTGCCACATGGTTTAAGTGCCACAATGACTCAGGATGTTGATGGTTCAAAGTATTGAGGTAGTTTGTCTGCTGTGTTTGTATATACCTGTTTGTGTTAGGAACTTACTTTATTTTTTTGTCACCAGTTTTCTGTTAAATGATAGTAGTTAAATTGCACTAGGTGCCTGTTGTGTATGAATCTGATCTACATCACCTTGAAGGCAGCTGGACATATCAGTGAAAGCCAACTCAGATGAAGACTAAAAAGTGAAAACTCTGAGACCTCTCATGGATGTATAATGCTACATGCTGGTGTATAGTCCTCTGGCCTATCTCTATTTTGTCTTGGATGATTCCAGTCCTGAAATTTTGGCTTGAAATCTTCAGTGGTATAAGTTGCAAAGGTTCCATGATATCTGTGACATCAATGAGTGCTTAGCCTCTTCTGTGATCCTAATGTGTACCTTATTTCTATTTGACATCAGCATAAACCATTTGTAAATGAGCTAAGTCACCTTCAGGGAGGTACCTGAATTGCTTAAGACTGGATCCAATGGAGGCTATATTTCATAAAGTTTACTTTATCTATGGGAATTAGTGGTTCTTTCACTCTACCTACCCAGATTTTGAATGGGTTCTAAGTGATTCTGTTTCAGATGTAGAATTTGAGATTTACCCAGGCACTCAAAAAGAGTGGAGCAACGTGTGAAAATTTGTGCCCACATCTTTTTCCTATCTTTGTCGTCTTTGCTAAAACTGCCTGTTAGGCTAGCGCAAATTGCAGAGATATGATAGCAAATGTCATATACAAACCTAGAGAGGTACATAACATGCACCTTTAGAGACTAGATTCAGAGTACTTGTCCTTTTGACATCAACCCACAAGCAGCTGCCTGTTTGCAGTCATCTTGGGCCCTGATTCAAATCAGCGTCCCTAACTGGAAAGCTTCATCACCTAGACCTGGTCTTATTAACGAGGGTCATAAGACATAATGCTGCCACCAGTAGGGATGCTAATTTTATAATTCAATTATGTAAATACAATTTTTTTGTGAACAGAGTAAGTATGAACACACAAATTTGAGTCGAGCATATTAATGCTGTTCCAGATATTATAATTGCAACAAGTATTTTAGTCACTGGCATAGATATAGAACAGAACCATGACTGATCCCAAATATTAGGACAGGTGAAGTGCAACGTGCCAAAATCTAACCTCCAGTCTGATAAGATAATGCTGAAGTACCAACAGCAAAGATGGCAAGATGTTTGTCAGGTGCTGGTTTTGAAATAAAACCTTCATTTCTTGTTGCTGTTGTACAGAGGTCATCGCTGTGTTGCAGTTGGAAGAAGAACCACACTGTGGACTGTTTTTTGCATGCTTGTTAAAGCACTCCTAATCTATTTGTGTACAGGCTACCTCAAGAAAACATTTGTAAATCATCATCAGCAGATGGGAGTTTTCATCAGTTAAGTGTTGCACACACAAGAGTATGCAATTTTGAAAATCACAGGATATAAGGTTTTGATGTTCTTGTACGCTTTTATGCTAAACAAGAGAGGATCAATAGACACCATAGCATTTACAAATGCAGCAGTCTCTGTGAAAGTCAGCAGGATCCTGCATGCTTTTAAGAGGGCTGTGGGCTGTAGGAGTTTTTGCAAAACCAAGAGGAACATTATGTCATTTTTAACAACAGAAGAAATGGAAAGACACTATATACCAAGGGCTTAACTCTCCACTTAATTTCAAAGGTCTTAGTTGTTGTTTATTTGTTGTGTCACCATAGTTGAACAGATGAAGGATAAATTGAACAATTCTGATAGTGAAAAGATCTTTTCCTGAAATAACTTGCATAATTTCTGAAGCTCTTATGCCTCTGGACAATGTTTTCTAGAATAATTTCCTTTACAGCAAGGTTTTGTTTGGCATAGTTCCTCAATTAGAAATGTGATGAAAAAAAAGCTTCCTGTCCCCAATTTCTATATTGAGAACATACTCTTAGCCAGAACATAGTGGATTAGAATTCCTTTTTTTTTTCCGAGGCAATGCTCCCAATGTCTATCATGGTATATACAAAAAGCAGGCTATAAGAATTCACCATCTGTCTCACTTTCCCCCCTCATACTCTTTCTGTGTACTTTCACATTTCAGTACATGTCCTGTGAGTGCAAGTGTTTGATTGCTTCTTCAGCACACTTTAATCAGACAAGCACCACTAATTTCCATCACAGCAACATGGACTTGGAGCCGCTGAGGTTCTGGCTGTATGTATCAGCTTCTTTTTTATCGTGTGAATTAATTTGGAATGATCAGTCGGTAAATCAGTTCACCGCTGGTAAGGCCAGTTCAGTTCTTGCTTCCCTGCCTGAAAACTTTGTCTCTAAATTTTTTATGTGGCACGCTCTGTCAAAGAAAGGCAAGTTGGGAATTCCACGGTCGCTATTTATTGAACAAGTAACTATGGCCTACCTTGTTGTAAAAAGATTAAACGCAGAAATATTCAAAGTCTCTTCTATATATTTTGCTCCATGGGTAAGATTCTTGTTAACAATGTTTATTATGCTGCACTATGACCTAGCAATGTTAAAAAAAGGAACTGTTGCCTGCATTCAGATGAATTCTGTCTCTCTGAGCTGTGAAGCTAGTTACTGAAATATATGAAATTATGTTTTACAAATATATGATCTAACCAGAGATTTATGTAACAAAGGTTGCAAAATAATCCTGTGCCTTAAATTGTCACTCTTTGGAGTGCTGTTGTTTGGAGATTTTTGCGTGTACTTTCCAAAAGGTGTCAACTTACTGCATATATTTTTAAACAAGTCAAGTTGTTCTGCTAGTGGGTCTTTATAGAAATGTTTTAACAGTATATCATAATGAGAAGTTTGGCAATAAATTGTATCATTTGGGTGGAATCACACTGTTTTGGCAAGTGATTTAGAGAATGGTTTATTTAGAACATTTACAGAAGACTTTCCATAGAAGACTTCCGAGAAGTTTGTATTCCTGCTCCCAAATCAAAGTTAAAAAAGACGACAGTGTGGTGCTGATAATTCATGTCATTCATAAAACACAAATCATTAAAAGCCACAACGGAAGTTGTAGAAAATCTCCTGAGCCTCTCTCTGACAACTATGGCGCTTTTTGTATAGTTCTAGCCACACTGCAGTCAATGACAGAATTCCCATTGACTTTATAAGCCAATATTTCCATCCTTAGAACAGGAGGCTTCATATTTTGTCAAGATATGTAGAGCTGTTGTCATTATAATGACACTATAATTTAAACTTTACACATATGATGATATATAGCATCTCATTATAACATAATTCTTTTGACGTAAAGATTCAGTCTTTTGGGGGTTTGTTTTATGATGCAATACTTTTTGAAGATTTGGTAGTCACTAATGCCAGCCAGCATGATTTCCTACACAGAAACCAAGGAAACTTATCTAAGCTGTCTTATATCAGATGAATCAATTTTCCCTGAAAGCTCTGAGATCCCAGTGAAAATTACCATTTCTACTGTCATCCCGCTGTTAGGATGTTTCCATACCTGCCGTTGCATTCTACAAGAGATAGGAGGCATGGGGCGAAAAAATAACTTCTTCTAGATTTATTTATAGTGTAATGGAATTAAATATTTAATGGAGTTAAATAAATATTATTTTCTAAGTATGGATTTGAAGAGATTTAAAAAGACAGCCCAGATGACTGAACCATATGCTAGGAAATAAGACGCTGCAATGGCAAGATTAGATATACCTGTTTTTGTGGTGTGCCCATGCAATAGCTAATCAGCTAATAGTTCATTGAATTAATGGTGGTGGGAGTGTCATCCCTTGTCACTTTTGTTGATACACGAAGCATACAGAAGTCATAAACAGCCACTTCTGTAGGGAAAATGAAACTCGTAAAACATTTTGAAAATGATTTAAAAAAAAAAATTGAAATCTAATGGTAAGGATTCTGATAGCTCAGATTTACTGGCGGTTTAGTTTAATGAGCCAAGAGGTACATCACACTGAAACAGACAGATCGCAGGCTTTTGCAAAACTGGCACACAGAGGATGAGAGAATTCAGTGCTGTCCATTGCTTAGAAACACAAAAAAATACAAAGTTGTGGTCAGCACAGTAGACCCAAGCAAGGTAAAGAGTGAATGGTCCAAGAGGTTTTAGATAATACTCCACATGAGCTCTACTCCCTGACAAAAACAGTGACATTATGACTATTCAAATCCCAGCTGTGTTTTCAGTGGTTTTAAAACAGTGTTGGTGGACTGAACACAGAATCACACAGAATCACAGAATGGTCAGTGTTGGAAGGGACCTCTGGAGATCATTTAGTCCAACCCCCCTGCCACAGCAGGGTCACCTACAGCAGGTTGCACAGGATGACGTCCAGGCGGGTTTTGAATGTCTCCAGTGTGGGAGACTCCACAACCTCTCTGGGCAGCCTGTTCCAGTGCTCTGCCACCCTCAAAGGAAAGAAGTTCCTCCTCATGTTAAGATGGAACTTCCTGTGCTCAAGTTTGTGCCCGTTACCTCTTATTCTGTCACTGGGCACCACTGAAAAAAGACTCTTCTCATCTACCTGGCACCCTCCCCTTTAAGTATTTATAAGTATTGATAAGATCCCCCTGAGTCTTCTTTTTTCTAAACTAAAAAGACCCAAGTCCCTGAGCCTTTCCTCATAAGAAAGATGCTCCAATCCCCTAATCATCTTGGTTAGCCCTTTGTTGGACTCTCTCCAGCAGTTCCCTGTCCTTCTTGAACCGGGGAGCCCAGAACTGGACACAGTACTCCAGATGCGGCCTCACCTGGGCAGAGTAGAGGGGGAGGGTGACCTCCCTCGACCTGCTGGCCACACTCTTCTTGATACACCCCAGGATGCCATTGGCCTTCTTAGCCACAAGGGCACATTGCTGCCTCATGGTCATCCTGTTGTCCACCAGGACTCCCAGGTCCCTTTCCACAGAGCTGCTCTCCAGGAGGTCAGCCCCCAACCTGTACTGATGCATGGGGTTATTCCTCCCCAGATGCAGTACTCTACACTTGCCCTTGTTGGATTTCATCAGGTTTTTCTCTGCCCAACTCTCCAGCCTGTCCAGGTCATGCTGTATGGCAGCACAGCCTTCCGGCGTGTCAGCCACCCCTCCCAGTTTTGTGTCATCAGCAAACTTGCTGATGGTACACTCTATCCCTTCATCCAGGTCACTGATGAATATATTGAACAGGACTGGACCCAGTATTGACCCACACCACAAAAAGCTTTTACATTCTTTCCCCTTCACATCTGCTTGAGGCACTCCTCACATTCTGTGGGGCATCCCAAAGCTTTGTACCTCTAAGACTTGTACCTCGTGGTTCTGGAGGTAGAGAAAGGCTCAAAGCTAGTTATTAGTGGTTTCAACAAAAATAAGCAGAAATATAGACTGGCATTTTGGCATTGGATGTGACTCACTTATCAACTCAAACTGAAGAGAGTGGCTTTTAGAAGCTACAACATTCACACTATAAGAAAGCCAAAGAAGCTTGGTGTTGGGGCACACAGCATCTATTGCAAAGTTGCTGCTTTGCATCATTTTGTTTCATTGTCATTTTGCTTTGCTTGCCATTCTGTTTGATTTACAAACTGGAGTGTATTTTTTCATGGTAATTACATTTGTTTCATCTTATATTTTTGGAGCACTGGAATTCTATATTTAAAAGATGTATCTTTATCTACTGATATCAGTTTATATTGTCTCCTCCCGTGACACAAGATAATGGCTACTGCAGTCATCGTATGTCATCATATCTATCATACCCAATGTAAGAAGACAGTCTTTTACCACTATTTGTGTGTCGTGGTTTTAGCAGATAAGACTGGAAAACTCCATCTTCACTCCAGACATTGTGCTCTACAGGAGGATGGAGAAGTTTTTTTTTCAGAGCTTTTACAAATTGAGTTTCCTGTTCAAACCAAGACATAAAGTGAAGCTCAGTCAACAATGGCCTTTTGCCTGTCTAGAGTCAAAACTATGTAGGCCTAGGGAGTTTTCAATATTCTCACTCACTCTGAAATCCTAACCACACCTGAGCTTCAAGTTTCCTTACCGATACTATGCCCCACTATGATCAACAGTTAAGGAAAGGGAAGACTGGAAAAGAGCAGGCTTTCAGTGAATTTCATTTCATACTGCTATGGATCTGAGTGGTATCACTTCTGCCTCACAAAACAGATCTTTCTGATTGGTTGGGTAGGCGATGTGCCACACAGAACCTGTACTTCCATCCATTACAGGTGAGTTGGTTGGCCTGCAATGCCTCTGCCAAGAACAGTCTGGAACACATTACCATCTGTTACGGTTTAACCCCATCTGGCAACTAAGCACCACACAGCCGTTCACTCAGTCCCTCACCCTATGGCAGGATGGGCGGGAGAGTAGGAAGAGTAAAAGTGAGAAAACTTGTGGGTTGAGATAAAGACAGTTTAATAAGGAAAGCAAAAGCCGCACACACAAGCAAAGCAAAACAAGGAATTCATTCACTACTTCCCATCAGCAGGCAGGTGTTCAGCCATCTCCAGGAAAGCAGGGCTCCATCATGCGTAACAGTTACTTGGGAAGACAAGCATCATCACTCCAAACATCCTCCCTTTCCTTCTTCTTCCTCCAGCTTTATATGCTGAGCATGACGTCATATGGTATGGGATATCCCTTTGGTCAGTTGGGATCAGTCATCCCAGCTGCGTTCCCTCCCAGCTTCTTCAGTGCCACCTGCCTTTTGTTGGCAGGCCAGTATGAGAAGCTGAAAAGTCCTTGACTGCTTAGCAACAACTAAAATATTAATGTGTTATCATTCATGTTATCCTCATCCTCAATCCAAAACACAGCACGTACCAGCTGTTAGTAAGAAAACTAACTCTATCCCAGCTGAAACCAGTACACCATCCAATGTTGCTCCTGCTAGAGCTACTGCATTCTGTTATTTGCAAAACCCGATCCTTCTCATTTGTGTGCACTTACCCTTTAACTACTTGCTGTTCTGAAATACTGATGCATTCATCTTGCGTCCTGAAAGCGTCAGTATTTCACCCAACACGTAATTCAAGGAAATCAAATTTGACTCGATCTGCGTAACTGGGCTATGGACTGTGGGGCTATGGGTGAATGAACATTTGGCTGATACTACATAAGACAGAATCATAGAATCATAGAAGAAGCTAAGTTGGAAGGGACTTCTGGAGGTCTTCTAATCAAAGCTCTGAGGAGCTAGCTGAGGGCTAACTAACTTAAAGCTAACCGACCAGAGTCAAATCAGGTTAGAATCTGGAATGACAGGGGAATGGCAGGATTCACCTCTTTTCATACACACACTTTAATCTCTCAAGGCTACTACCCCAGCTCACCAAAAGAAAACGTGCCTTCCTGACAGAAGGCCATCAGGGTATCCCCAAGAAAACATCCCAAGTGCCCATCATCCCCAGTGTCTAGAGGTTTATACAGGAGCTAAGAGTCCAGATTGCAGAGCGGCATGGTATGGTATGCTCAGGAAAGAGTGGGCTAGGATCACTTTACCAGCCAAAGAAAGCCTTCTGCATATATTAATCCTCAGAATGTGTGACAGAGGGATACTTATGCTGATATGTGTGGCACTCCTGAGAGCTGGATGCAGGACTTGGTTGTTCCTGTTGCAGAAGGCACTTTGGGAGTGACTTAACAAGCAGGAAGTGTGGACAGTCAGGGAAGCAACCCAAGCTAACAGTGTGTACAAAGTCAATGTCTGGTTTCTACACACCACCAAGAGTGCACTGTCCATTCATGTCTTCGTTTATGAAATGTAGTCATTTCTACTGAAAGACTTTTTTCCTTTTTTTTTCCCATATAAAATGCAAATTTGGGAGGAATTTTAATATCTCTGTTAAAAGTGGTGACTTGTTTACCTCACGGCCACATGCAGGCTGGGAACTGAAGGAATGGCTTGAACTTGTGATAATCTTCAGAATGTCTCTTATTCTCAAGGGGTCATTTCCTCTCTCTGTCAGCAGGAATAACAACTGTGAGGAATAACAGTGTATGTATGCAGAGCTGTGTGGGACTGATGCTGTTTCCAGTTGGTTTTCTGGGAGAAGGATGCTGTGCTTTTTGAATTATGCTAATCAGAGAAAGACACTACATCTCCTTCTGCCTGAACATAAGGAGAAGGGAGATGATAGACTCTACATTTAAAAAAAATTATTCTGGAAATACCTTAGAAATGTGAGGCAATCGAGATAATAATTTGATTATTTCATGTGGATTCTGGTAGCTTTTTGGGCCATTTAAAAGTAATAATATTCTAATGATGGTGGTCTCGAAACATTTGGATGGGGTACACGCACCTGGTATTCATTTTTACATTTACCATGAAGCTGACAGAGAATGTATATATATGTGTATATATGTGTGAATAGACACATTGGTTTGTTGTGTCTGCACATCGTTAACAATACAGGAAGATGACCAGCTGAAGTTAAAACCAAACTACAGTTATAATGGTAATCTAGAAAAGCTGAATTGCATATGAAGGGGTTGCTTAACCTGATGCAATGAGAACATACTTCTTAGGCTTAAGCTAATAACTCTCTAGTAACAGTAACTGGCCACAGACACAGTCTATCCAATAACTGGCCTTGGATCCCCTGGCCTTTCAGATACTTTGCACACTCACACACACAGCAGCACCCACAGACACATACTATGGCTTCCCAAGTAACTTGACTTCAACACTTTTAGGCTACCAAGAAGCTGGCCCTGAACCCTTGATCTCCCCAGCTGACTGACAACTGGGCATACAGACCCTTGAAGCCTGCAGTCACATTCCAGTTGCTGGTACTCAGACCCTCCTGCACGTGCTAACACGTGCACAGACATATATGCTTTGGATCCCTCCACAAATTGGGATCAGTCTACCCACTGGCTAGCCCTTGCATCCTGCTGTCTCCTGTTGCCTCACGCATAGACACACACATGCAAATGTGTCTCACAGCCGACGCCGAAACCTTATGCTCTCTTCAGTAGCTGGACTGGATCACCTCACCCCTTCTGTAGCTAACTCCTCCATTTGCCTCACGCATTGAGACACACACATGCAAACAGGCCTCTCGCTCCAACCCCAGATGCTATGGTTTCTCCAGTAGCTGGCATGAACCTCCTGGTCCCTCCAGCAGTCAACTCATACATCCTCTGGTGTCTCCAGTATACACTCCATAGTTATGGTTGCTTTGATTCCTGACTTCCAAACCACTTATCCTACTTGCCACCTAGTCTGGCTTGCTATTTGCCCGTGTCACGTACCCACACTATATGCACTCACTCTGATCTCTCCTGTTGCTGGCACCACTGACACACAGGCCTCTGTGAGCTGTGGTCTGACTGCAGTTGCTGGTACTTTGACTTCCATATATGTACTTTAAGGTAGAATAGAGAGCCCTTCACCCAGAAAAATAGAAATGGATTTTAATACGAAGACAGGAGAGTCTGCAGTGATCAGGTGCAGGGCATGGCCAGAAGAGCATACTGACCAGCAACCTGTTTACACACAGCCAGTCCCTTAAGTACCCTTATCCCTCTATCTTCTTACACTTGTTCAACCCCAAAATGCCATGATCTCCCCCCTTCCCTGTCTTTGGTTCCTCTTCAAAACATCTTATAAAATGCCTTGCAGAATCCCAAGATGCTCTTGCCCAGCATTCCATAGGCAGTAGCACTCCTTGGTCTGTAATGTGATCGGAGAACCTATCCAGTTGACTCATCTTGATGGCTTTCACCATACAGACAATGGAGCTCATCATATTCCTGTGACAGCCCTGAAAGAAGCCAGATCAGAGCGCTCCACTTCCTTTACTTAGGTTATAGGGGTTTCCTGACTATCATTGTCTCTCTGTGCTCCTTTGTGCATAAAGATGAACTTCATATTTCATAATCTAACAGTTTCATTGTAGATTCTGGAAAAAAAATATTCTAAAATCACAAAGATTTTCTACTTTTATTTCTTGAGGGCTACATAAATATAATAAAATTATATACTTATTCTGATACTTGTTGTCGTGGTTTAACCCCAGCCAGCGAGTAAGCACTACACAGCCTCTTGCTCACTCCCCGCCGCGCCATGGGATGGGGGAGAGAATCAAAAGAGTAAAAGTGACGCAACTCGTGGGTTGAGATAAGAACAGTTTAATAATGGAATAAAAATAAAATTGTTATTGTTGTTGTAATATATAAGAATATATATAGTAAAAACAGTAATAAAAAGGAAAATAATGAAAAGAGAGAGAAATATAACACAAGGAAAATGAGTGATGCAAATGAAAAACAATTGCTCACCACCAACTGACGCGACACCCAACCTGTCCCCGAGCAGTCGCAGACACCCCCTGGCCAACTACCCCTAGTTTATATGCTGAGCATGATGTCATATGGTACAGAATATCCCTTTAGCCAGTTTGGGTCAGCTGTCCTGGCTGTGCCCCCTCACAGCTTCTTGTGCACCGCCAGCCTTTTCGCTGGCAGGGCATGAGAAGCTGAAAAGTCCTTGACTTAGTGTAAGCACTGCTTAGCAACAACTAAAATATCTATGTGCTACCAATATTATTCTCATACTAAATCCAAACCACAGCACTATAGAGCTGCTAAGAAGAAAATTAACTCTATCCCAGCCGAAACCAGGACACTGTTACAGACATCATATACTGCACATGCTTGAGTAGTCATATAGCCCACCACTGTCAAAATAACAGCCGATCGATGGGAATACGGGCGGAAAGAGTGTAGGTGAATGGGACTCTCAGTCTGAAAGGCTGTCTGCCTCAAACTCATAAGGCTAAAGAGGAAGATAACCATCAACCACACTGAATAGTAAACAGAGAATTACCAAGAGACTTTTGGACCAAGGAAGTAGCGATCTCATAAAGAAGTCTAAAAGAAGCATGAAGGTTTGTAACAATGGGGATAGACCTTGGAGTAGAAAGGACACAGTTTTAACAGTGCCAGAAACTGTCCCACCAACAGCATGACCTCTGCTAAGCTTCCTCCCTGTCTGATGCCATGATTAACCTGCATCTGGACTGACACTATAGGATGCACTAAGTAGAGACTCACACCTCCCGTCCATGCATGTGACATTGTGGGATGTTCTCTTACCAGCATGCAGATTAGCAGATTGTGGGGAACACATGAGTACGCATAAAGCTAGATCACCCATACCTCCAACAGCACGCTTGCAAAAGTAGGGGAACTCATGCTCCCAGAAGAGGGTTTGCAAGCCGGTAACCTCTGTTCTGTGGAGGAAGGGAAAAGTGTAATTTTGCAAGCATATATGTATGCGTGTGTCTGGGTTGGATTTTTTTAGAATTAACTACAGATGCTTTTTATAAATTAGATGTAGATGTGCGTTTTGTTAGTGTCTACTATTAGACACTTACTGATACTGATCCCACATTAATAGTTCACTGGTTGCCGGTTAACTACACGTCATTGATAATTCAAGAAACCTCTTCAAACACCATATGATTTAAAATCTGTGAATTGGTCAGGTTTTGTCTGTGACAAGCAGTATTTTCTGAGGTGCTGGGATTATCAAGATAAGTAGAGTTACCTGCTCCAACAGATCATGGTCATAGCACTTTCAGTAATGTGCTTCTGCTTATAATTAGCTGATTCTATCCATCACCTGATGTGCATAAAGAACAATGACATCTTTACAAAGTGGCAATTATAATTTACTTAATTAGTCACTTCAGATGAGTGTTTCAGTAACACTACTTAGAACATCACTCCAGCAAACTCCCACTTCCTTTGAAATGTTTAAAAGCCGGGTAAACTGACAGGTAAACCACAGAATCATAGAATGGTTAGAGTTAGAAGGGACCTTTAAGACCATCTAGTTCCAACTCCCCTGCCATGGGCAGGGACACCTTCCACTAGATGAGGTTGTTCAAAGCCTCATCCGACCTGGCCTTGAACACTTCCAGGGATGGGGCATCCACAACTTCTCTACGCAACCTGTTCCGGTGCCTCACCACGCTCATACCGAAAAATTTGTTCCTAATACCCTAAAAATCTAAATCTACCCTCTTCCAGTTTAAAACAGTTATCCTTCATCCTATCACTGCACTCCTTGATAAAGAGTCCCTCCTCATCTTTCCTGTATGCCCCCTTTAGGTACTGGAAGAATGCTATAGGGTTTCCTCGGAGCCTTCTCTTCTCCAGGCTGAACAACCCCAACTCTCTCAGCCTGTCTTCATAGAAGAGGTGCTCCAGCCCTCTAATCATCTTCAGGGCCCTCCTCTGGACCCGCTCCAACAGGTTCACGTCCTTCTTATGTTGGGGGCTCCAGAGCTGGACACAGTACTCCAGGAGGGGTCTCAGGAAAGTGGAGTAGAGTGGCAGAATCACCTTCCTTGAACTGCTGGCCATGCTTCTTTTGATGCGGCCCAGGATGCAGTTGGCTTTTTCGACTGCGAACACACATTGCTGGCTCACGTTGAGCTTCTCATTCACCAACACCCCCAAGTCCTTCTCCTTAGGCTGCTCTCAATCCATTCGCTGCCCAACCTCTATTTGTGCTTGGGGTTGCCCTGACACACATGCAGGACCTTGCACTTGGCCTTGTTGTACTTCATGAGATTTGCACAGGCCCACCTCTCCAGCCTGTCCAGATCCCTCTGGATGGCATCCCAGTGTGTCGACCACACCACACAGCTTGGCAAAGTTGGCAAACTGACTGAGGGTGCACTCAATCCCACTGCCCATGTTACTAACAAAGAGGTTAAACAGCACTGGTCCCAGTACTGACCCCTGAGGAACGCCACTTGTCACTGGTCGCCACTTGGACATCGAGCCCTTGACTGCAACTCTTTGAGTGCGGCCATCCAGCCAATTTCTTCTCCACCAAGTGGTCCACCTGTCAAATCCATCTCTCTCCAATTTAGAGACAAGGATATTGTGCAGGACGGTGTCAAATGCTTTGCACAAGTCCAGGTAGATGACATCAGTTGCTCTTCCCTTATCCACCAGGGCTGTAACACCATCATGCCCTTGTAGAAGCCCACCAAATTTGTCAGACATGACTTGCCTTTACTGAAGCCCTGTTGGCTATCACCAATCATCTCCTTATTTTCCATGTGCCTTAGCAGAGTTTCCAGGAGGATCTGCTCCATGATCTTGCTGAGCACAGAAGGGAGACTGACTCGCCTGTAGTTCCCTAGGTCCTTCCCTGGGTAAAGTACAACCCTAAATTTAGTCCACTGAACACTGACCAGATTTCTTGGATTAATGAGCCTATTCAGGAATTTTGTGATGGTACATTTTACACAGGTAAGCATATTTTTAAACACTCTCATCTAAACTCACACATTAAAATGCATTTGTCATAGGAACAGTGGGTCTCAGTTGTACACAGTGGCATCTACCCCCACCAGTATTTTATAGCCCTTGGTAAAATCTCTTTCAGTCTTAATTCCCTCTTACGCTAAGCACGGACAGTAGATATTAGCATACAGACATATTAGCACCCAGCTTGTCACTGCAACTGGCCTCCAGAAAGTGTACTGAGTCTGTGCGGTAGGCTTCAGTGGGGATTATACAGGCTGTGCCCAAAATCTCAGCGATCTGAGCTAAGTATGAATAGCGGAGCATAGCAGAAGAGTTGAAGGTCCAAACTTCTCGGCTGTCATTTGATTTTGTTTGTGAGGTAAGTAGCAAGAGTTTACTGTACAATCATGTGTTTCAGCCTTCTGTTTTCAATGAAATTGCAAACTAGAGATTTTGCAATACAGGGGTCTTCTGCATTTGTCTGATTGTGCAGTAGTCCTCAATGGAACTTTCAGTGAGTATCACAAAACTTGCAGAGATCGGCAGATAACTTGGGCAAAAAGGGGCACGTAGGGAAAAGTTACAAGATACTTTAAAACACAACGACCATTTTTCTGTTTTCCAATGCATAAGTAAAAATGCTGGTCTGGTTAGTATTAGCTTGACAATGAATAATATATACTGATCTTGTTTTGTAAAATAATGTTCTCTTAAACCTCTAGTCCATTATGTACGTGTGTGTAATGCACACAAGTCTGCTACACAGGATTTTCTGTGGAGATTTCTGCCAGCTAAAAAAGCATTAGAGTTGCTATTGCCTAAAAACAAAGGGAAAACAGCTTTTAACAATCGGTTGACTTCACACAGAGGGGTAAAAAGACCAGGCAAGCTGCTAAGCGCACAAACCTCTCTTCAGCTCTCAAAAAAACAGCATCAAATTCCAGTGTAAATTTTACCTGGTGCAATAAAACACGTTACCTCACCTTGCCACCTTGTCTATCACTAGGCTATCATTACTACACAACTTGTTATTATTTTGTATTCAGAAGGAAAGCTGAAAAAACAAAGGGGAAAAATAGTCTAAATTAAAGGATTCAAAAGCTTTTCAGCCTTATATTCAAAGTTCAGGGTCCTCAAAAAATTGAGATTTTTGGTGGATTTTGGAGAAGGTGAGATACTTTAGAGATAATTTAGAGAAATTGGCAAATGGTTAAAAGGATTTCCTTTTTTTCTAAGGTCCTTGAACTGCATCAGAAAAGGTTTTGGTCAGGAGGAAATTAAGGCATTTTCCTTTTAGATCCTCGCTGATAGCACTTGATTCTCCGTGGAAGACAAACACAAATGATTATTTAGACATAGGAAGGAAATACAACAGTATAGCAGGAAAACATAGAAAAGTCTCTCCAGGAAATAGACTAGGGGAAAGGGAAGTGACAACATTGGTTGCCTCACACTTGCTGCAAGATTCTAATACTGATATGCACTGAGCCCAGGTTAGTAAAGATGTTCCTTGTAAGCAAAGGAGACTCACCAAAAATACCTTTTTCACAGTCCTCACTAATTATTCTGAGAGCTCAGTGTCCAACTGCCAGACAAGTCTGCCTGTATTACAAAAAAAAAGCTGTAGAATTGAGTTCTACAGCAAGAATTTATTTGGACTTAATTTAGGAAAAGTAAGAAAAGAATACAAACTGTATTTCATGTTATGCATGAAATACACAGTCTGTTTTTCTTCAGTACGGTTCTACATTGAAAATTATATCTAATGAGAAAATCAATAGAAAATATCTGTGCATATATGTAGCCAAATATTGTTTTACTGGGTTGACAGCAAGAGCAGTTTCCTCCTCTTTGAGCTCTTGTATTGAATATACTCAGAAATCGGACTTTACCTTTTGTATGATCTCCATTGATCACAGAATCACACAATCATAGAATCACAGAATGGTTGAAGTTGGAAGAGACCGCTGGAGGTCATCTGGTCAAGCAGAGCCACCTAGAGCCAGCCACCCAGGACAGTGGCTTTTGAATATCTCCAGGGATGGAGACCCCACAACCATTCTGGGCAACCTCTGACAGTGCTCAGCCACCTTCACAATGAAAAAGTGTTTCCTGATGTTCAAAGCGAACCTCCTGTGTTTCAGTTTGTGACCATTGCCTCTGGTCCTGTCACTGGGCACCACTGAAAAGAGCTCTGTCCTCTTTGCACCCTCCTGTCAGATATTTATACCCACTGATGAGATCCCCCCAGAGCCTTCTATTCTCCAGGCTAAACAGTCCCAGCTCTCTCAGCCTTTCCTCATATGTGAGATGCTCTAGTCCCTAAATAATCTTCCCGGCCCTTCACTGGACTCTGTCCAACATGTCCATGTCTCTCTGGTATGGAGGAGCTCAGAACTCGACACAGTACTCCAGGTCTGGCCTCACCAGTGCTGAGCAGCGGGAAGAAGCACCTCCCTCAGCCTGCTTGGCAATACTTTGCCTAATGCAGCCCAGGATACCAGTGGCCTTCTTTGCTACAAGGGTACACTGCTGGCTCATGTTCAACTTGGCGTCCAGCAGGACCCCCAGCTCCTTTTCTGACAAGCTGTTTTCCAGTTATGAGTGCCCCCAGCATATATCCCGTGCATGGGGTTGTTCCTCGCCAGGTGCGGGACTTTGCACTTCTCCTTGCTGAACTTCCCAAGGTTCCTAGCAGCCCATTTCTTCAGTCTCTCGAGGTTCCCCTGGATGTCTGCATGATTCTCTGGCCCATCGGCCACTCCTCCCAACTTTGTGTCACTGGAAAACTTGCTGAGCATACAATCTGTCCCATCATGCAGATCACTAATTGAAGACGTTAAACAAGACTGGAGCCAGTATGGGCCCCCACCCTTCAGGGTACACTGCTAGTTACTGGCCTCCATCTAGACTTTGCACTGTGCATCACCACCCTCAGGGCCCAGCCATTCAGCCAGTTTTCAATCCACTTCACTGCCTGCTCATCCAGCGGCTACGGCAGCAGCTTGAGGGGCTATGAGGTTCTTATGGGAGACAGTGTCAAAGCCCTTACTTGAAGGCCCAGTTGACACTATCCACTGCTCTGCTCTCATCTACCAGGTGTCTCATTTAATCATGTAAGTCAAACATGGGTCAAACATGTAAGTCAACATGGGTCTTCATGTAAGTCAAACAAAAGTGGGTCAAACATGACTTGCCTTTGGTGAATGCATGCAGACTACTCTTGATGACTTTCTTGTCATTCATGTGCCTGAAGTGGTTTCCAAGATTAGTTGCTCCATCACCTTCCCATGAACTGAGGTGAAGCTGACCAGCCTGAGTCCTCCTTATTGCCCTTTTTGAAGACAGGAGTGACATTTGCTTTCCTGCAATCTTCAGGCACTTCTCTGAGTCACCATGATCAAAGGTTATTGAGAAGCAAAGAAGGCATTCAGTACCTCAGCCTTTTCCAGGTCCTGTGTAACCAAGTCTCCTGTCTCATTCACCAGTGGGCCCACATGTTCCCTAGTCTTCCTTTTGTCACCTATAAACTTATAGAAGCTCTTTTGTTGCCTTTGACATCCCTCACCATTTCAATTCCAGGTGGGCTTTGACTTTCCTAAACCCATCTCTACATGCTCAGACAATGTTTCTGTATTTCACCCATGTTACTTGTCTCTGCTTCCTCCACCTTCTGTATGCTTCGTTTTTGTGTTTGATTTTGTGAGGAACTCCTTGTTCATCCATGCAAGCCTCCTGGTATTTTTGCCTGACTTCCTGCTCAGTGGGATGGAACTCTCTTGAGCTTGGAGGAGGTGATCCTTGAACATTAACCAGCTTTCTTCAAAGAGGCCAAGGACTGTCCTCCTGAAGTCCAGTGTTGTGATCCTGCTTTTTGTCCTGCTCCCTCCTTCCCAGATCCTGAACTCCACTCTCTCACGGTCACTGTGCTTTTCTCTACAGTGCCTTTCATCTGCTCCAGTGAACATCAGATTTCAGGAAAAGGCTTCCAAAATCTTCCAAAGAGAATTCTTCTGATGGCCAACTGCATGAACATGTATACAAGAACAGCCCTGGGAACCCTGATAGGAACAATCTCAAAAATATGACCTCAGAATATCTGTTCAAAATACGTCAGAAACAAAAAATTAATGTAAACTGAAAAGTCTGAAAGCAGCATAGGGTACCTCAACGTGGGTACAAGACCCCCCAAAAGTATAGGTCAACAGACACAGCAAAACTGTGAGAAAATTATATGCAATTAGCTGAGATTAATATAGGCCCTGGCGATTATAAAAGGTATACTTGGGCTGTGATCCAATCTGATACTGCCCACTTAACAGCGAAGAATTAAACTCAGAGGGACTTTAAGGGGATGTTATTACATTCTCTTCCCAGAACTACTGACGGGCTGAAACATCAGGAATCCAAAGGAACAAATCCAGAAATGATTCTCAGTCATATACTTACATGCCCGCTGAACATCCAACCCTTGCCAAAGAGACGAGATCTTAATACATCTCAGGAAACACTTAAGTTGTGCAGTGGTACTGAGGGGAAAAAGCATAATCCTCTAATACTGGCAGATCATATATTTCCCATTTGCCTGTTTGAAAAGGGCAAGGAACTGACTTTATTCTAAATGCAATCGGGAATGAGAAGTAAGTCTTAAGGCTCATTGTTAAGATTAATTTAATCACTGAATCACCCTCAAACTGAGGGAGAAATTCTAAAATATTTATTGCGACTGTTCAATAGATTCAATGAATGAAAAAATGAAGAAATGAAAAGATCCTGTCATCCCGTAAAATGTAGTGCACCGGAAATGACAGCATCTAAGTACAAGACAAATGCAGACATGGAATTGAACAACAACAGAAAATCTGGACATTTACAGCATTCCCAGGCTGTCTTAACCATTATCATAAAAGAATGACTGACTACAGAGGATTTTGTACTAAGCTCCGGGGAGATAAAATTAAACTGTATTTGATCGTTGGGGAAAATGACCCAGAAATTTCACTTTTAGTTATGTATAACTGAAAGTATGTATTTCTGCTACATAAAGCCATGCTAGGGAATAAATAAAGGCACTGAATGCCTGATCATTACCATGGCATAATTCTTACTTTATTATTATATTCTCTTAAGAGAAATCCAGTTAGCTTCGGCTGAGACAACACCTGAGCTCAGTTTAGAAGGTGATTTGCTTCAGGGACAACTGCCACTAGCAATGTGGGGAACAGTGTTGCTGGACTGTTTCTTTGCACAGTTCTCAACACTATTCCTGGTGCCTTCACATCTCCTTACATACCAAACAGGACACAGTGGGATCATTAGTAACTTAAGATGTAGCACTAACCAAGGTGGGCAGCCTGTTGAGGAAGTGAGTGCTCTCCAAAGTCCTCCTGCAGTCACAGGTTCAGTAACCCTTCCACAGAGCCTGCCTGCAAGTCTACATACTATGCACAGAACATCCTCTCAAGAGACTGGTGGTATTGACTCTGTTTGTAAGGTGACGGGAGAAGAGGAAGACTTCGTCTATCTGGATCCAAGCCACTGTGTGCTATTCTGCCTCTAGCCCACAATCCCTCTCTGATGCTGTTTCTTTTAACAATGTAGAAATATCCTAAGATACTATTTCTCCCTCTGGTCAGCAAAGATACCTTTGCTGAGCTGGATCCCATTAACAGGAGAATGACAAGTTCGAAGGTCATCTGTCACTATGCCACTATACTTAACAAGGTCCATTGTAGCTCAAGCTGTTCAGAACATGCTGGGGTTCAGCCCTGTTCTTCACATTTCTGCACAGGGCTGGTATAGGTCCTGAAGAGGTAAGCTTATGCCATAATTCCTCCAACCCCCGTGAGGTATTATATTTTAAGTACTGTAAGATAACCGGGATATTTAAACTGAAGTAAGAAATAACAAAGCTACGTTTCCCTGGATGCTTCCAGAGATTTGCAGGGAACATTTTCTTTACGCAGTTGCTAGATCCTGTTGCTGGAGAGGTCAACAGTTTGAAAAGAAATATTTACTAAGCTTTTGATCATTTATTTTCTAAGTTTACAAGATGGCTTGATCCCTACATTTAGAGCTGTTTGCCAGATCTAAAGATCCCTGCAGTTAAGTGATTAAATTTCACCTTATCTTTTTCTTTAACTCGGGGACAAAGGAGGCCTCTGCTTTGCAGGAGTGGGTATACTTACACGTTTCTTGCTGAATACATTGTAAGGCTCTCTTAGCTGGAACAAGGAAGTCAATTAGGCCTCTGAAGTCATCTCGTCCATACAACTTTTCTACTATGCTGAATAGCTGCCACAGGATAGTGGCAGCTGTGGCTTCAAAAGATGCGTACCACACAGAGAGTGTGTTCTTGATCCACTAGGCCAAAGGCCTTGGGAAATTCCACTTATCTTCTACAGTCTTTTGTATGCATAGCTTGAGTGGGCCTAAAGGCCTTGAGAAGTTCCACCCTTATCTTCTACAGTCTTTTTGTATGCATAGTTTGAGTAGGCCTAAAGGCCTTGAGAAGTTCCACTCTTATCTTCTACAGCTGTTTCCTATATAAGCTGCGTCTGAAGCAACATATGGCATGCACGCTAGGAGGAGCGATCCCCCATGCATTGTTGCAATAAAGAATGCCTGCCTTCTAAAACTTTCAAACAAGTCTTGGAGGGTTTTCTTTGACCAAGTTTGATATCATTTTGGGAACCCAGACGGGACACGGCTTCTAAACCTTCACAGATCCATGGGATTGCAGACCTCCAGCCGGCACTGAGGGATTCTCAGAGAGAACCTCCAATCCCAGGACCAAAGATCTCAAAGCAAGGCCCCTGGGAAAGGTAAGGTAAAGGCATTCTTTTTTTGGAATTTGGTTGCCTGCCCATAAGACGTGGTGAAAGCCTCGCAGGGTTGGGCTATAAGGTACCTAAGGGGTTCAAGTCCCCAGTTGTTAAGTTGCACAGGACGAAAGTCTGGGAAACTCCCAGGTTTTGGTAAGGGGTTCGAGTCCCCAGTTTGGTTGAAAATTTGAGTTCATATTACTTGAGTTTGTATTATTTGTATGTTTGTCTTGTTTGTGTTTTGGTCTGTCTATTGGAATTAAGATGGGTATGGGACCATCTAAGGGTGATATTTTAAAGAAATCACCTTTAGGATGTATCTTGAGGCATTGGAAGCAGATCGGTGGATGCTGAGTGGGGTTACAGCAAGAGAAAATCTGATTAAATATTGTAATCAATGGTGGACATTGTATAAACTGGAAGAAGGGGAAAAATTGTTCATGAATAGCACTTTAAATTATAATACTATGTTACAATTGATGTTATTTCTGAGAAGGAAGAAGTGGGATGAAGTATTATATGCAGATACGTTCTTTACGTTAAGGAATCACCCAGAATGGCAGAGAAAATGTGGTATAAACTTGGCACCTAACGACTCTTTTGTTCTGGCTCTGGAAAAAGAGAAAGATAAAACTTTGAAAAGATGCTGTTCTGCTTGCAGCATAGGACAAAGGTGTCTAAATGTTTGTGAACAAGGAGAGGATGACATTGAATTACTGGTAGCCCCTGAACGGTGCTTGGGACCCTGAAACAATGAACATGACATACTAGGAACAGACAATAGAGGGCATGGTCAGCAGGGAAATGGGTCAGTATTAGGAGCAGAACGTTTTAACCCCATAGCAGGACGAACGAGGGGCAAACAGGGAGACATTATGCAGGCTCCCCTGCAACAGGCAGTGGGAAATGAGGGACCGGTGAACGGCAAACAGCAGGTTGATAGTGGTGTTAGAGGAAAATACTCAGGTTAAGCACGGTCAAAGAAGGGGATCATACCCAGGAAGAGGTTGGGGAAGAGGGGGGCTTTCCTCCATTGCAGAATCCCAGACCTCGCTTGGGGAAAATCAATGTACTAAGTGTAAGAAGGAGGTGCATTGGAAACATGATTGCCCCCTCCAGAAGCAGGCACCCCTCCGAAGCGGTTGCTCTCAATTGCAGAGGACTGAAAGGGACTGGAGGAGTCTCTCCCAGTGGAACCTCTGGTTAAAGCAAAGCTGGGAGGCGAGGAAATCGAGTTTTTGGTTGATACGGGAGATACTTACTCTGTTTTGAATACTTTAGAAGGGGTATTGAGCAATAAGAATATAAATGTCATTGGTGCGACAGGGACTCGTGAGACTCAACCGTTTTTCAAACCTCTGAAATTGAGGTTAGGAAAACAATGGGTCACTCATCAGTTTTTATATTTGCCAAATTCTCCAAAGCCTCTGTTGGGAAGGGACTTGCTCGAGAAGCTAGAGGCGGAAGTTAAATTTAAAGAAGCAGATATTGAAATTTTAATTCCAGAATCTAAATATGTTGAAGCAGCAGCTTTGGTGTTACAGGATACAGGTCCCAAGGGAAGAACAATACCCCAAGGAGCGGAGGATGCGGTAATTCCTATTGTGTGGGCTGGAGAAGTGCTGGGAAGGTCCAAAAGGGCAGAACCAGTAAGAGTTGATCTTAAGCCAGGATCATCACCAGTAAGAGTTAAACAATATCCTTTAAAGTTAGAAGCAAGGGTTGGATTGTTACCAATAATTCAAAAATTTCTGAGGTATAAACTGTTGATAGAATGCGAATCAAAATACAATACACCTATTTTACCAGTTAAAAACGCTAATGGTAAAGATTATAGTTTAGTTCAGGACCTTAGAGCGATAAATCAGATAGTACAGGATATTCACCCTGTAGTAGTAAATCCATACATATTGTTGACGGCCCTCACTGAGGAGCAAGGCTGGTTTACAGCCTTAGACTTAAAAGATGCATTTTTCTGCCTTCCTCTTGATGCCAGGAGCTGAGAGCTTTGCTTTTGAATGGGAAAATCCAGAAACAGGAAGAAAAACACAATATACTTGGACAGTCCTACCACAAGGCTTCAAGAACAGTCCAACGATTTTTGGGAACCAGCTAGTGAGGGAGCTAGAGATTTGGAGAAAAGACAACAGGCAAGGAGTCATGCTACAGTATGTCAATGACATCCTAATCGCAGCAGAGACTAGAGAACAATGTCTCTCCGTGACTATAGGCATTTTGAAGGACGTGGCCTTGGGCAACCTGGTCTAGTGGGAGGTGTCCCCGCCTATGGCAGGGGGGTTGGAATCCGATGATCTTCAAGGTCCTTTCCAACCTAAACCATTCTATGATTCTATGATTCTATGAACTTTCTGAGAATCAGTGGATATCAAGTATCAAAAGAAAAAGCGCGAATTGCCCAAGAAGCAGTTACATACCTGAGGTTTGAGATCCTAAAAGCGCAGAGGCAATTAGGGACTGAGCGGAAAGAAGCTATCTGTCATCTCCCCAAACCCCAATCAGATAGGGAGCTGAGGGCATTCCTGGGCATGGTAGCATGGTGCTGTTTGTGGATCGCTAATTATGGATTATTGGTAAAGCCTTTATATGAGTTATTGAAAGCCTCTCAGAAAGGACATCTTGATTGGACTAATGACAGTAGAGCTGCTTTCAAACAAAGCCAGCCTTGATGAAGGCACCAGCCCTCGGACTGCCAGATCTCACAAAGCCATTTGAACTCTTCACTTATGAAAGGAAAGGTGTGGCGATAGGTGTGTTGGCACAGTTCCTTGGACAGCAATGGTGAGCAGTTGCTTATTTTTCTAAACAATTGGACAATGTGAGCCAAGGGTGGCCTGGTTGTCTTAAAGCCGTGGCAGCAACAGTGCTCCTGATTCAGGAAGCCCAAAAACTCACCCTAGGACAGAAACTCACTGTATATGTGCCTCACATGGTGGTAACAGTATTAGAACAAAAAGGGGGACATTGGCTGTCCCCTAGTCGTATGTTAAAATATGAGGTGGTGCTGCTAGAGCAAGATGACATTTGCTTGAAAACTACTTTGGTCATTATTCCCGCTGTTTTCCTCTCGACTGACAATGTGGAATGCACCGCAGAACAAGATTGTCTACAGACGGTTGAAGAAATCTACCCTAGCCGTCCAGATCTCAAGGACACCCCAACAGAGGACCCGGATTGCGTGTTATATATGGAGGGCAGCAGTTTTGTCCGAGACGGGAAGAGGATGTTCGGGTATGCTATAACTACTGTCGATGAGGTGGTGGAATCACAAGCATTATCTTCAAATGTGTCAGCCCAAAAAGCTGAATTGATAGCCCTTACAAGAGCATTGGACTTGAGCAAGGGCAAAAGGGTCAATATATGGACAGATTCTAAGTATGCCTTTGGAGTCATACATGAACATGAAGCCATTGGGAAAGAAAGAGGATTTTTAACAGCTCAGGGGACTGAAATCAAGCACACCACTCAAATCCAAGAATTGTTAGAAAGCATTCAGAAACGGGCAGCAGTTGCCATAATGCACTGTAAAGCACATGAAGTTGGAAGAACTGCTCCAGAGATAGGTAACAAAATGGCAGACAAAGCTGCAAAA
This sequence comes from Pluvialis apricaria, assembly GCA_017639485.1. Lineage (NCBI taxonomy): Eukaryota > Metazoa > Chordata > Aves > Charadriiformes > Charadriidae > Pluvialis > Pluvialis apricaria. The sequence goes on from CM030008.1 coordinate 59,753,199, forward strand.
GAGGCTGCAGAAACAGGCATCCTAGTGTTGGTACCCGAAAAAGAGGTAATCCTGCCAGATATGCCACCTAAATACGATAGTGAAGACGTTAAATTAATAGAGGCCTTACAAGCCAAGGAACAGGTGAATGGGCAGGCTGTTACATCTACGGGACAGGTAGTCATTCCACCTGCACTTATGAGGGAAACAGTTAGAAAATAACATGACAAAGCACATTAGGGAACAGAGAACCTGTTAAAACATCTTAAGAAAATAGTTGAAAGTAGGGCAATGACAGAACTAAATCGATCTATTACGGAGAAATGTGAAACTTGTTGCAAAAATAACCTGAATACTAGCAATAAACTGATTTTTGGAGCAACTAAAGGGGGAAATTCCCCAGGAAACTATTGGCAAATAGACCTTACTGAATTACCCACAAAAGGAGGGTACAAGTATATTCTGGTTTTAGTTGATACTTTTACTGGACGGCCTGAGGCACTTCCCTGTCACACCAACAAAGCAAGGGAAGTAGTTAAAATATTGCTAAAAGAAATTATTTCAAGATTCGGTGTTTCTTTAGGAATGTCATCAGATAGGGGTCCCATTTTATTGCAGATATAGTAAAACAAGTGAGCAAAGTCCTAACTCTAACGTGGGACCTCCATACTCCCTATATACCGCTATCAAGTGGGAAAGTAGAACGAATGAATTATACACTTAAATTACAACTTGGGAAAATATGTCAGGAAGCCTCGATGACTTGGGTGCAAGCTTTACCCTTAGCAATACTAAGAATCAGAATACAACCTCGTGGAAAGAACAATATAAGTCCATATGAGTTAATGTATGGACAGCCTTACCAAGCCCCGCATATACCAGGGACCACTCATATCAGGGGAAGAATAGATGTGAATAACTATCTGCTGTCTTTACGAAAAACTTTACAGGAACTTCAAAAATACACGGCAACAGACAGACCCTTGGAGCTCGATACCCCTGCACACCCGTTCCAGCCTGGAGATTGGGTCTACATGAAGTCCTGAGATTCAGAACCGCTAACTGAAATATGGAAAGGACCCTCCCAGGTTCTCTTAACCACCTATACAGATGGTAAGGTTTGGGGCAAAGGACCGTGGATCCATTATTCCGGAATCAAGAAGGCCCCAGCCCCATGGACAATAGAGCAGCAATCGCCTTTTAAATTCAAGATAAAGAAGAATTACGGTTAGTTTCTGTGGTTTGTTTATGCTAACAATGGTAGCCATGAGTCAAGTTTGGCAGACTGTACAGTGGGATCAAAATTTGCATCTAATGCCAACACAAAATATTACCCAGATAAGAACGATTGTTGGGTCTGTATTCTATTACCAACAGATTCTCTCTCAGGGGTATCTTTTATTGGAGTCCCAATTCCCCAAGGCGTTTCCTGGACCAATTCTACCAATTGGCCCCATCTTAGTGGGAGATGGAAGGATGAGAATGACTCTTTAGAAGTTACTGTTATAAGTGAGGGTCCCAACTCTACGACATGTTTCTGTGGAGGAGGCAGAAACAATCCCAGCTCAAGATCTGGGGACGACGGATGTGACAATACCCCTCCTAGTTTTCATTACCATAATGAAAGTTTTTCAGGGTGTTTTCCTAATTGTAAGCAGACAAGCTCCTACTGGAACATTGACAGGACCAACCAGGTTTTAGATTTTATGGCACTCTCTGTTCCAACAGGGACAGGCTGGTATTGGTTGTGTGGAGACAATCACACAGAGAAGTATTACCTGCAGGATGGAAAGGAGCATGTACTCTAGAGGCTTTAGTACCAAATGTGACAATAGTTGACAAATTACATAAGCAGGGTGGTTGGATTAGAACTTTCCTCAAGCAAGATAGAGCTAAAAAGCCATTGCCAACTGTCCATCTAAATTTCATAATTTTGAGGTGGTTCATCCCCTGGCTTGGAGTGAGCAAATTAGAAAAGACCATAGTAAACATATCCACTGTAATAGAAAGCATAGAGAACAAAACCATTGATGCCATACGGGCCGTACGAATTGAAGTATCTGGTTTATCCCAAATGGTGTCACAAAATGGAATGGCTCTTTACTCACTGTTGGCTTCACAGGGAGGTGCCTGTATAGTAATCAACATGAGCTGTTGTATGTATGTGGACCAGAGTGGCAGGATTTCCTCAGATTTGGCAGAAGTTTGGGAACAGACTAAAATCTTCCATGAAGTAACTAAAGATAACACCTCATGGGGATTCGAGGAATTACAGCATAAGCTTACCTCATGGCTACCTTACTGGATATGGTTAAAAAATCTTTTTGTAATAATAATTGTTGTAATTAGTGTCTGTATTTTAGCTTGTATTATGATCCAATGTTGCAGTTATTGTAGTCAGATGTATATGAGAATCAAGTTTGGGTATTGAGACATTGGGTTTGTAAGCCCAAAGTCTCAAGAAAAGGGGGGAGTTGATACACTAGACCTCAAGACCTTGGGAAATTCCTCTTATGTTCTACAGTCTTTTGTATGCATAGCTTGAGTAGGCCTAAAGGCCTTGAGAAGTTCCACCCTTATCTTCTGCAGCCATTTTGTATATAAGCTGTGTCTGAAGCAACACAAGGCATGCACGCTAGGAGGAGCGATCCCCCATGCATCCAGCGCTGCAATAAAGAATGCCTGCCTTCTAAAACTTTCAAACAAGTCTTAGAGGGTTTTCTTTGACCAAGTTTTATGGTATCATTCTGAACGTAAGTGTCAAGGGATTTAGAGTCCTGTAATAAAGCATTAAAATAGTAATTCAAGAAGTCTCTCAGAAAATCATACAAATTCTCCATGTATTTATTCCACTTTGTTGTCTTTATATATTCCATCCAGTCACAGCTCATGATGAATTTCTCTTGTTGTTGCACAACAGTGTGTAAAAGTTAGTTTTTATGACAGTCCAAGCTGCTATATTGTAATACCATTGTGCAATTCTGGCACAATTGTAATACAGCTCGCTGCTACTTAATCCATTTTCATTAAACTGGAGTTATTTATTCATATTACAAAATGCTGGCACATGCTTTTACAGCATGTGCAGTAAATACTACCTATGGATTCTGAAGAGACTCCAGTAGTCAAACACCCTCCCGTCTAAGCTATTCTATGCTAATAACACAATTTGACATTTTATGCAAAGCCTACTTGTATCATGTTGAAGTTTCTCATTCTCAGCTTCAGCCATGTAAAATGCTGCCATTTTTCTTTTTAGACTGCACTCATTTTGAACTTGAGAAATATGCAGAAGAGATTTGGTGATGCACGAATTTGTGGAATGATTGGTATTTTCTTCTTGAAGAAGAATTTTGTTTCCTGATTTCAAAAGCCAAATCCTGGTAACTATTCTTATTGCATAAGGTTACATGAGCACTGTGTTAGAGGTAGGATGGGAAAACAAGAGCAGAATTCAGTGTGAAGTCATATTGAAAAGATTGTACAGGAAGAGCATTGCAAATTCCTCACATTTTAGGAGATCTTCCCAGCTACTTGCAGCCCTGTGTTGAAAAGAAGAAAAATTTAGCTAGTTTATGGACCCCCAAAATTCTGAGTATTCTACTGAGTGAGTTATACACTTTTGGTTTAAAATTTCCAATAAATTATATGCATATGACTATGGTTAGAAGGGGAGGAGGAACACGTGAAAGCTCAAAGAACTGTGGAGAATAACAGAAAGTATATGCCACTCCTGTTTCTCTGCAGGAAGAACCTTTTGGAGAATGACAGAGGAAAATGATACCAAAAGCTGTAAGAAAGCATACAAAAGATGACAGAAGGAATCAGACTATGAGGATTACAGAGGTGAGGGAGGAACAGTAGTAAATCCCAGTCATAGATACTAGACAGAAGGAGATAAGTATAGTCCATGTACAACAAGAGCAGCACTATATCAGGGTGAGGTGAGCAAATTTTGCCTCAGTCTTCACGGACAAGGACAGCAGCCACACTGCCCAAGACGCAGAATGCAAAGGCGAGGATTGGAAAAATGGAGCACCGCCCACTGTAGACGAAGATCAAGTGAAGGACCACCTGAGGAACCTGAAGGTGCACAAGTCCATGGGACCTGATGAGATATATCCGCAGGTCCTGAAGGAACTAGCAGATCAAGTCGCTAAGCCACTAGCCATCATATTTGAGAAGTCGTGGCAGTCTGGCGAGGTTCCTGCCGACTGGAAAAGGGGAAACATAACCCCTATTTTCAAAAAGGGAAACAAGGAAGACCCAGGGAACTACAGGCCAGTCAGTCTCACCTCTGTGCCTGGCAAGATCATGGAGCAGATCCTCCTGGAAACTCTGCTGAGGCACATAGAAAACGAGGAGGTGATTGGCGAGAGCCAACACGGCTTCACCAAGGGCAAGTCATGCCTGACAAATTTGGTGGCCTTCTACGAAGGGGTTACAGAGGCGGTGGACAAGGGAAGATCTACTGATGTCATCTACTTGGACTTGTGCAAAGCATTTGACACTGTCCCACACGATATCCTGATCTCTAAATTGAAGAGACATGGATTCGACAAATGGACCACTCAGTGGATAAAGAACCGGCTGGACAGTCGCACTCAAAGGGTTGCGGCCAATGGCTCGGTGTCCAAGTGGAGAGCAGTGACGAGTGGCATTCCTCAGGGGTCGGTAGCGGGACCTTTACTATTCAACATCTTTGTCAGCGACATGGACAGTGGGGTAGAGTGCACCCTCAGCAAGTTTGCTGATGATACCAAGCTGTTTGGCAAGGCAGACATGCTGGATGGGAGGGATGCCATCCAGAGGGACCTGGACAGACTGGAGAGGTGGGCCCAAGCCAGCCTCATGCAGTTCAACAAGGCCAAGGGCAAGGTCCTACATCTGGGTCGGGGCAATCCCAAGCACAAATACAGGCTCGGCGGGGAATGGCTGGAGAGCAGCCCTGTGGAGAAGGACCTGGGGGTGATGATTGACGAGAAGCTCGACAAGAGCCAGCAATGTGCGATCGCAGCCCAGAAGGCCAACCGTATCCTGGGCTGCATCAAAAGAAGTGTGGCCAGCAGGTCAAGGGAGGTGATTCTGCCCCTCTACTCCGCTCTCGTGAGACCCCACCTGGAGTACTGCATCCAGCTCTGGAGTCCCCAACATAAGAAGGACATGGACCTGCTGGAGTGTGTCCAGAGGAGAGCCACGAGGATGATCAGAGGGCTGGAGCACCTCTCCTATGAGGAGAGGCTGAAAGAGTTGGGGCTGTTCAGCCTGGAGAAGAGGAGGCTCCGAAGAGAACTTATTGCAGCCTTGCAGTACCTAAAGGGGGCCTACAGGAGAGCTGGGGAAGGACTTTTTACTAGGGCATGTAGTGATAGGACGAGGGGGAACGGCTTTAAGCTGGAAGAGGGCAGGTTTAGATTAATCATTAGGAAGACGTTTTTCACATTAAGGGTGGTAAGGCACTGGAACAGGTTGCCCAGAGAGGTTGTTGAAGCTCCGTCCCTGGAGGTGTTCAAGGCCAGGTTGGATGTGGCCTTGGGCAACCTGGTCTAGTGGGAGGTGTCCCTGCCTATGGCAGGGGGGTTGGAACTCGATGATCTTCAAGGTCCCTTCCAACCTAAACCATTCTATGATTGTATGATTCTATGATTCTATGCTTATCTGATGTCCAGATGTCCCTGGTGTCAGTCTTGCTATAGTTACTTATCTATGATGCCAGACAACACTGGGAGGGTTTCAAAGATGTGTTAGAGTGGTGAGGATGGTGGCATTATCTTGGTTGTCCAGGGGTATGTCTTTTATCCTTCATGGGCAGCTCCAAGCTTCCAAGAAGCAAGGTCCTTACTTCCCAGGCCAGTCTGTCCTTCAGTTAGTTTTATTTAAGCGTGAACAACACCACCGTCTCCAGTAAAATTCCACTACCTCATTACATTGCAGTGTATAACATGAACTAAAAAATTAACAAAGTTAATACACTTTCATAAAGTGATTAATATAATAGTTAGGGATGGGAACTTTCATAACAGGTTCATAGCAAGCTGCTATAGTAAGACTCAGGTTTGAGCTGGTGACAAACAATTGGATAGTCAGAATTCTGTGAACAATTATAATGAAAGTCTCAATACTTCATATACAGGAAAGAAGTGCAAGATTAAAGAACTGACACTATGCCTCTTTTCTGGTTTCAGCAGTGTGGCTACTTAATGCAATGCAATACCATGAAAAACTTTTAACCCAGTGTATGATATTACCTATGGTGATTTGGGTTATTCAGAGACTCACACCTTCCTGTATGCTGCATTTTGTTGCATAAACAGAGCCTGATAACATAGATAATGTTAGCAATGACACCTGACACCTCAGTGCTCTAAGCACAGTTTCTTTTTATACATTTTTATCCAATCAGTAGTAATAAGAAGTTTATTGATCAAAGGGGTTCAAACATAAGTCCCAATTTCAAGGACCTTCCTGCACAGTGAACAAACTACAGAAAGCTCCAGACTAAAAGCCAAGGACCTGCTAAGATACAAGGTACGTTTCCAGTCTTCTCTCTTTCATAAATCTGGTACCGTCAGCTTCTCTAATGCAAAGGAGGGAAGTAATCTGCACCGTCCTGAACAAGTGTTTGTATTTCATACGCAACACAGCAAAGCATACATACCAACACACAGTTGGTATGGAGGTCTATTATGCCATACAAAGATAAGCCTGGCATCAGAAAGAACCTGCACAAAGAGAAGCACTGACTACTACCAGGGGCCGGTTCCGCCCAAACCAAAGGCTCCTAAAGAAAATATTTGTCTTTTGTGAAAATTTGGGCAGCCTGAAGCAGCAACAGAATTCTGTTGTATAGAAAAAAAAAAAAAAATAAATCAAAGCAGCAAACGATACACTCCTTTATATTGATTTACATAAAATCATTTAAATTCTCACTGCATTGTTCATGGAAACAGCTACATAAATTAGCCATTCAAAAAGCCTCTTCAAAAGTTTGCTTTTATACTAATTTAGTAAAATGTATCACTCTACATTAATAGCCATGCTAGAGTGATGACTTTTGACAGGAAAAAAAAAGACATCCAAAAGTATTTTTAAAAACATTTGAAAAAAGTAGTCTCAAGATATGCATTTATCTCCAGAGCCATTTGAGAATGTTGGAGACAGAAGATTATTTGAAGCCTTGAACCCCTTAACAGATTGGCAAATCCTTTAGCAAGAATTAACACAATCTCTTACCAAAAAAAGCCTTTTTGGGGCTGATCTTTCCCACACGTTCATCATCTTTGTCCTAGCAAACATAGGTCTTTTTTTGCCTGGGTACAAGCAGGATACAAGTTTGACAGCAAACAGCTTCATTAAGCATATAAAACATTTGGATAGCTGAGACAGATATATTATACAGTCTTTGCTTTATTCTCAAGAATTAGGTAATGGCTGTCACCAGAAGTAATAATTGGACTGTTCAAGATAAAACTCTCTCTCGGCTTGGACAGTCATGTAGGTTTGGCTTATTGCCAAGCAAGCAAACAAGACAATGTTAGTGAGTTACAATGCATAAAATTCATCTGAAGTCCTAATGAAGCCCCAGAATGACTCAAAGTTGAAGACAGCAGGTGTCATGTGGTAGAATGCTCTTGAACATGACAAACATTTAGAATGAACATTTAGCAGGTGAAAAATAATTTTGCCAGTCAGTGCACCAGGGCAGGAGTAAAGGCTAAACAGCCCATGGATTGCTTATATGGAATATCCAACATGCAGTACATGCTGCAGAGAGGAAAAAAGGACCTACCTAATGCATCTGAGTTTTAAAATCAAGCTTTCCTTTCAGTTCTGCACAACTCAGGTATGTCTTTTTTTGCCTGTGTTACAGTATGTTATATTGATGTATTTTTCAGCCCAGTATCAGAAGGCGGTCAGTAAAGCAAAGGTTTTTACAGTTTATTTATCTAATAGTACAAAGGAAGGCCAACAAAAAATCTGTCAGAAATATACATAAAATATGATAAACTATGAATCATCTACTTAACTTACAGATACATGTAATTATATCCTACTCTTAGACAAATCATATAAAAAATACACGCACATGCTCTGAACTGAGTTCATATAACACACTATCTCAGTACCAGATTAAAACGCTCCCATGACATGGGGCATAGATTTATTCAGGTGATTTAAGAGCAATAGTCAGGACAACAGTTAGTTTACAATGAATTTTGCTTTGCATGTCATTTATATCATTTTCCCTCCAATAACTTTTATCTCAAAAGGAGATTAGAAGGGTCATGGAAACACACCGGTGCCAGTAAGAGGAACTGATGCTCTTGCCAAGGGTTGCTATGCTTTGGTAACAGGGTTACACTACTAGGGCTGACTACACGTACACAAGGGGATTTGTCCATTTTTAAGACCATAGTACCTCCCATCCCTGAGGTTCTTATATCACCTCTCTGTTCTCACTTGGAATTTCCACCTCTGGCCATTGCTACCAGAACACTTTTTTTTCTTCTTATCCACTTTTACCCAGAGTGCTCAGATCCAGAAATCTTCCCTGTTTAGGCTGGAGTCCATGGAACAATAGATTTTTCAAATTATGCAATTATAAACATTAGGATATTATAACAATTATTATGATAATGATAAAATGAAATCATTCAACCTAGCACCCACTATGATATCATTAGAACTCACAAGGAAGCCAGAGGTTGTATTGTATCTTCCTTTTAAAACTGCACCCTTGCCACTATGTTAAAATTTCTTACTTTTAATTCTCAAAATGAGTACCTGAAGCTACTTTCTCTTCCCCCTCTATGAATGCCACTAAACTTGTACCCTGACAGCATCCCAGGTACTCCTGCATGAATGCTAGCCCATGCTATTTTTTGCCATGCCAGAAGCTATAAGTGCAGTGGAAGCAGAACTGACAGGCTTTATATGGGCAAAACATAATCAGGAGGATGTTCTTGCTGAGAGAAAATGATAGACAACAAAGTCAGTAAGAAAGTGCAGGAAGAATCAGGGGGGAAACACCCAGGAAAGGAAATATGCATTCCCTCAACTAGTATTGCTCCCTCCCACTCTCTGTCAGCGATACACTCCTGCACCTTATTTCCCTGACAGAGGCAAAGTCTCTTTACCCCTAATTAGTTAGCATCTTTTTCCTTCCTATGCCCAGACACAACCGGTGGGTTTACAATGCCTCCATAGCGTTATTCAATTCATCTGATGTTGTGAACTACTAATCCTTCCACCTTCCTGTCCTGGTGTGGCCTCAGCCGGCAACAACGAACCACGCGGCCGCTCGCTCCACCCCCACAGCCGTGGGGAAAATCAGAAGAGAAAAAAGGCAAAACTCGTGGGTTGAGATAAAGGCAGTTTAACAGAACAGCAAAGGGAAGAGAAAAACAATAACAATAACACCGATAAAGGAATATACAAACGCGATTAGGGCACCACTGCTCGCCGACCGGACCCGCACCGCCGCCGCCCGCGCTGAGCAGCGACTTCCCGCCCCCCCCCCCTCCCCCCCCCCCCCCCCCCCCCGGCAGCTCCCCCCATAGCCCGGGCATGGCTCACATGGCATGGGGTACCTGTGTCCTGGGCCAGATCCTTGGGGAAATTAACCCCATCCCTGCCGGAACCAGGACACTTCACCAAACCTAAACTTTCTAAGCCATAAAACAAGTTTGTGCTACCCTGCAGGAAAACAGGTTTACAGAACCTCAGGTATTCCCTGTAGCACAATCGTACAGAAACCCATCAACCTTAGAGGGAATTTCTTGGCATGAAAACAAACTAACAAATTAAAGCCCTAAAAAATCCACAACCAAGAGGATAATTCCTTATATAAGGGCCCAAATAATGCTACATCAATTGACCAGAATGCTGAAACATAAACTTTAAATCTTTCCACTGATGAGAAATAAAAGGAAGACAATTTACTGTGGCATACTGCCAATTCATTTAATTATTCAATTTCCAAGACAGAGAAAAGAGAGAGGGGAAAAGTAATGAGAATGAAGGTCAGGCAGCCTTTTCCTTTGTCCCTCTCCCATTCCCCCTCTTGCTTCCCAGAAATACATGTTTTCTGTTACAAGATCTTCCTGGTACCAAAGCATTCCAGAAAGATAGAGCTTGTCATGGGCTGGCATATCATTAGTTGACCTATGATTAGATAAAACCTGTCATACCATCTATCACAGCCTTATTTAGCTGCAGGACATACAAATATTAAATTTAACCAATTCAAGTTAGTTTAAGTGTAACAGAAAATCTTTTTTTATTGAAGGTTTAGACAAAATGAGGAAAAAAAGGTGTTTTTTTTTTAAAAAAAAAGAAAGGAAAGAAAATGAACATTTAATTCTAGGACAAGACTGATAAAAAGACTAGTTGTCCAAGTCGATGTCAGCTTATAATGTGTTATTCATGGTAATGCATTTACAGAACAGATAAGCACTGGGATGGGAATCCAAAGAGGTGGCTGCCATTTCCAATCCCATGCTTGGCTTGACAGAGATGGCATTTTATCTATAAGTTTCCATGTCCATAGAATGGAACCAATCTGTGATTTCACAGCCTCCTCTAATGGCTCAGTGCCGTTCAAAGGGAGAGGGGCTGTACCCTGTCCCTTCATCCCGTCCTCTTTTCTCTGCCCTAAAGCTCAGCACCTTGGCTTGCACAGGTCTAATTCTCAACGGATGCAGCTCACTGGAAAATTCCAAAGTTTGGGAAGGAAAGGGTTTGCTTTCCTGCTGAGTTCTTTTCCACTGCTTTTGAGAGTTCAATTGAGTTAGGTATTGGACACGGTAAACAACAAGAGTGTACAAAAGCAGGATCCTCCTTTCACCAGCAGTGAGCTATTAAATGAGCTCATCGCCACTCATTAAGTCATACCCTTGAGTTTTACAAGGGTACAGTATTAAGGTACCTAAGTACAGCCTCTTGTTTGACAAAACAGAAATAATTATTCATATTGCACACTTGCTGTGTTGGGGCATAACAGTCATCCTACAAATCTGTACAACTGAATTCCCTTAATATGACTCATGCTGGACAAGCAATTTCACAGAGTTGTTCTGAGGAAACAAATATATAAATAGCATTAATGACATGAGGTCTGGGTTCTTAAGAGTCCTGGAGCTCCCAGTCAGTAAAGGAGGCCTTGCTGTCAGGTCTTAAAGCATCAGGAAGATGGTAGTGCAACAGCCACAGGTGGTAACTACTGTCACAATAAGGAAGATGCTTTAGCTCACAACATTAGGCATTTTATTTTCTTATTTAACAAACTGCTGCTACTTAAAAGTTTACTCCATCACAAAAACAGCAGGGAGAAGCCAGAAGGCAACAGGAAGGTTCATGTTCCAACACGCTAGACAGCTAACTACAGATCTCAAGGCTTCTTAAATTAAAGGCGGCTAATCTTTTTTAATTTAAATTGCTTAGCTCATCTAACAATCTACATAATCTACCACAAAGTCATCTAGTAACTCCCTTTACCCTTACAGAACATTCACATATGTAAGTATTGATTTTTTTTTCCATCTTTCAAGGGAAAAAAAAAGAAAACATTCAAGACTTGTTGAATGCTTTCCACTCATTCCCCTGGGGGGAGAGGGGACACAAAGTGCCTCACATCCTGTCGCTAAGTAAAACACCTAGTTTACCAACCAGGTGTATGTTATTTTTCAGACAATTTATTGTCTTACTAAGCTAATAAATACCCATTCTTTTTGAACCAGGATTTCTAGCCCACCAAACTGAATTAATCAACTCCATGAATTATAAACAGGAAATTGACAAAATATAGAACTTGGACATTAGCATATCACCTCAAAATAATTAACATGCGATTCACACACTTCTTTAAGCTACTGCTTGAACAAAATAATTACATTGTCTTCATGCAATTTTAACTGAATTTCAATACCAGTTAACATCAAGAAAAAACGTCATATTAAGAACTGCAGATGTCTCTCAAGATGCATCTTATTTATCACTACTAATACTACTTTTAATACGACTTTTCTGTAAATGCCAGTGTTACTAACACCTTAGGAAGCACTTTGCCTTTCTTGAAATAACAGATATTAGTAGCCAACATTTTCACTCTCAGTCCTACATGCATTTAATAGCATAGGGATGCAATATAATGTGATTAATAATACAAGGGATGTTAAAAAATATGAATCAACAAAATATGCAGCCATTCTTCTTTGGGTATATCATGCCTGTTTTTTTCAATGTCATATACTCCCATACTGTGAAATGAAAAGCTACACTGAATATTTGCAATACCCGGTGTTCCCAAGCCTCTTTAGAAACCCAGACTTAAGTTTCAAAAATAAGTATGTTACTAAAATGCAAAATTTAAAATCAAGATTTTTATACTATAAATTCGATAAATATATCTCCAATATCTTATTTATCTATTCATCTGTCTATTATATAGTTATATATTCAGCAATTCTTACTTGTTTTAGAGCTAATTTATGCATTCGATTATAACCTATGCTTATGGAATGGCACAAGGACAGGCAAATTTCATTTCAGATAAGGAAAGGATACTCTCATTCTTCCTTAAAAAAAAAAAATGCATAAAAGGAGTGTCCTGATTTGGGCCGGACTGGCCACTGAAACAAACAACAGATGTTCTCCCCCACCTTTCTCTCCAAGGAGAGGGGGGAGAGAGAGAGAGAGACTTATGAGTTTAGAAGAAACTAAACTACTTTAATGAAATATTAATAATAAAATAAAAAAGAAAATAATGAAATATGTACACTATATACAAACCCAGTATTGAGCTCCCAGGATGATGATCACATCACCAGCAGGCATGGGGAAAGTCCCAGACTGGACTCAGTGACGGACACAAACTGGATTCCTGATCTGGATTCAGCAATACATGGATCAGGATCAAAGGCAGTTGAACAGACAGAATCCTCCTCAGAATCTGGCCACTGAAGAAAGAGGGCTGACCCTTTGGTCCCTCAGATTTTATACTGAGCATGAGGCAGATGGGATGGAATATCCTGTTGGTCAGTTTTGGGTCACTTGTACTGTCCTCTCCTCCCTGCAGGTGTGACCGCAGTACGCTTTTCTGCTTCTGACCCTCCAACAGGGCAAATAACCAAGTTATCTGGCCTTGGTTGTTATAGCAATAACTATAAGCAGGAGCCTCTCTGCATACCATGCCTTGGCATCAACTATCAACATAGGTCTTATCACTCTGAGAGCAAACGGTGTCTGGACAGTATGCTGTTAATTTCAGAGAGTTCAGTTAGTTAGACAAGGCTTAGCTGCAAAGTAAATTTACTGACAAAAAATTGGTTCTGTTTTACCTCAAACCAGGAAAAAAGAGCAAAAGAAGGAACTCCACTTTGTATAGTAACAATGTGGCTCTGATTAATTCATGCTATTAATTTCAACAAGAATTACTTGTCCAGTTCAAACATGTTTCTGATTTTGTAAGCATTCTAAGCTTACATAAATCTCCTCATATACTGGTTTTATAAATCATTGAAGAGAAGCAGTCTCTGGAAGGGTCAATTGCTCTGATGTTGATCCAGCCACAGATTAACTAGTAGCAAGTGAGGGGGCAGGGAGTTTACTGTTACAGACACCTAAACAGCTGACCTGAGGCTTTGATTATATTTTTTTTCCATGTATTGCCCCTTCATTTCGCTTGACCGTCTACTGGGCATCTTACTGATTATTTTTACAATGGTGCTCATCACTGACTTGTGCAATAGCCTTCCAGAAGAAACATGCAGAAGTCTTTGTGAATTTAAAACCCACCTTTCTCAAAGTGCACCAGCATCCTTCTTTCTCATCAAGTTAATTCAGTAGTTCCTAGATCCCGTATGAATCTTAATGGTCCTGTTGCAATACACACTAACACTAGAGGGTGACAGCCACATGTAGCGTAATTGTAGATAATGCTGACCACTCCAAGAAGGCTTTGATGACACAAGATGTTTGTAAACCAAAATAAGCTATTGAATAAGTGTGAGAAGAATGTTCTGTAAAAACAAATACATTCCACCATCAGGAGAAGGTTTTTTTGATCTCTGAACACAGGGAGACAAAGTTAGCCCAGTTTTTATGAAAGAAGGAAGAAACTGAAAGCTGCCTGCAGCTCTGCAGTTCTTAAGTCAGTATCTCAGAGTAAGGCAATAAATGCTTCAGACTGCACTGACAACATAAAACTCCCAGCAAATCTAAGGAATCCTGCTATGTTTCTGCAATGAAGTAGCTCCTTTGTATTAACCAAGAGACAGATTATCTAAGATACATGATAAAAACAGCACCTGAAGAAAACCATGCTAAAGTTAATGTCTGCATACTTCTTGGAAATCTTTGCAAAGATAATAGTATACAAGTTAAAACACTTTTGCATGAGGCTGCAATACCAAAGAAATAATGGCCCTTCATATTGTATCCATCCAAAGAGCATAGAAAGAGACAATGAAAACTTAATAGCTAGACAGAACCTAAACTCCTAGTGAAGCCTTGTTCACATTACTTATGCTGGCTAGGCATAGCCAGCAGCTCTGAAAAAGTCCAAAGCTGTACAAAAATATATGTAGTCAGGCATCACAAAGGTGTCACATTTCTGAACATTTTCATTCCAACAATAGTTTCTTATGGACAAACTAGAGCCAAAATCTAGACTTGCTGTATTTCACTTTTGTCTCTGTTTCCAATAATCACTCATCCCTCAGGTATATAATTTCTGTATTTGTTAACTTATCTTTTTATTAAATATTTATTTATGTAGATTTACTTGGTTTAGCTGCATAACATGTGGCTACCTTACAGTAAAAGAACTGACAGTGAGCTCACCTTTCCTGATGTACAACTGTGTACTTTAGCTGGCACTAGAATATTTGAGTGGGTGTGGTTTGCAAACCCAGGAAAAAAAGTTTTTCCATATTCAGCAGATATAGCTAGTAATCCCCCTGAGCAGTGCACAGCGCTCCGTTTTCAAGTACTAGATGGCCTGGGGTGCTTTTTCTGTTCCAGTGGGCAAAGCAGCTATAGTTACTCGTGCTCCACAATCCTTTCCTCATCTTCATGACAGATTTCAAGCCTCAGTCTTCTGCAATAAAGGGAAGCTGAAGGTAGCAGTCTGTAACTCTTCAAAGAACTCAAGACTAGAGTCTCAGTAATGTCCTACCTTGACCACTATGTTCTCCCCTGCTTTGAGCTTATATGCAGAATGTGCACTTTGACATCCTATTTGTCTATGAATCATACCTGAATCAGATGCAAAAGAATACCAAACCAGGGACACTGAGCAACTGAAGACAACTAAAGGACTGAAAGAGTTTTTCCTGGCAATGTGAATAAAGTAAAGCAAAGAACAGGAATCAGCTTTTTCCTGATTGCAAAGTTTTGCTGCCTCTGGGTTTTGTTTGGGAACCTGCAGAATGAAATGTGTATTCTGATTTAAGCAGTGGGACAGATGTCAAACAGTCTGATATACTGGCTGATGCCCTTGAACTAATTTGGTCATAAAAACTTAGTTCATTTCATGTTCCAAGGATTAAAGAGAGAATCAGCAGATGGGTTGTGCAGACTCATGAGTTTCCCAGGTTCAGAGTTGGTGACAAGTACAAAAACAAATACAGAAGTCATTTGCAAGGGAAAAAGACAATTTCAAAACTTTCAGATTGTCATCCATGTTTTGGTTTTTGTCCAACAGCACAGGGTCACGACCCAGTCTGTTAGTAAATGTTTGTGGGCATCAGCTCTTGCTTAAACTTACTAATAAAGTTGTACTCTCACTCACTTAAAATGGGAATGAAACAGATGGTTGCAGTTATGTTACACTATCAGCAAAAGGAGAGGTCCAATGACATGTCAAGTTAAAAAAGTTCACTTCAGCCAGATCTGCATTTAAAGGAAACACCTAGATATGCCTTTGTTCTGCATGATAAACATGATACATGCTTTGAATAGTTGCACACAACTGATCCTGATACCATTTATGCATTAACATATCCATTTTTTCCCTGTCATTTGAGATACACATGACTTTAGCAACTATTTGCAATTACTTCATTGCTTCATCCTACTGGGAAATTAATCCTAAGTAAATCCATAATACTTTATCAAGATAGTTTACAATGTTGCAAGTTTATATCTCCTAATGTTCTTTACATCGAAGTGACAGAGACGGGTATTGAAATACATCTTGAATGTGGAGGAATCTAAACCAATTTTTGAAGCTGTGGACCCATTCTGAAAAACAGACCATGGAGATAAGTATTTTATGAAAAAGACAGCTTTTTTAAAAATTAGTATTCAAAAAGGAAAACATAGAGTTTTTTGAAACATACAGTAGGTGATACAAAAGGTTTTTCAAGCACATCCAGCATTCTGAGCCCATGGTGTTGGACACCTGCACACAAATCTTGTTTGGGACTGCTAAGAACCAGAGCAGTTAATGCAGGATGGGCTGAGAACATTGTCATGCCATATTGTGTCATGGCATACTGTATCACTGCACACAGATCATAGACTGTAAGTTTTGGTCCTACTGAGACCAGTGCAGTCTCCAAGAGCAGCCAAATGTACTACAAATCTCCTTTCCAATGCCTCAGGCTTGTTAACGATCACAAATCCTAACTTAGATTAAGAAGAGAGGAAGAAAAACCCCATAACCCCATGTAATGCAAAGCAACAGGGTGTCCCTACAGGAATTATCCATTTAATTCTATCTTGCTGGAAAAAATGTTAAGATTCTTAAATGTTTCTCAACAGAAGATAAATCTTACAGACAGACCCTGAAATACGAGTTCACATTTTAAAACATGTAATTTTGGATCAAATGGTTTGAATGTAAGTTGCATAAGAGCACCAGATTTTTTTCCCTGCAATTTGGGAGAAAGATGGTACTTAGAGAGACTCCTTTTCTGTAGCATCCAGAGGCCAGTGTTCCTCAACTTGTAATCTACATGGCATCATAGAGTGTTCCTCGACACCATGGCAGAAAAGCTGATAGCAAGACAGCAAAGCAAAGGGAGAAGAAATTTTAAAAGCTATTCACACATATTTGAAAAGTCTGCATACAAGAAACACTGTCAAAATATTCCAACATCATAGAGATGATACACAGAAATAGATAAACAAGACTTATCTGCTGCCCTCTCCCGCCCCACAATTTTTCGTCTTGTCCTAAAAAAATAACATATAAACCAGTAACATCTTGCAAAAATATCCATTGGTCTGATTATAGTCTGGTTGAATTAACTGGCATATAAAAGGGCCAACATAATCACCATTGTCTTTTGCACAGTCCATCAATCATTCTTGTCTGGTTATTCAAAACAGGGCTTGGGGTGAGATGGGAGCAACATGGAATCACAGAAAGGTTCTCCAGAATAAAATAGAAGCCTGCATAAGAGCAATTTTTGTCTTTAAAGGTTAATATATCAAGTGGACTTCCCAAATTTGGGTATTTTGAAATGACACTCAAAATTATCTCCACTCCTTCCACAAGCTTTGTCAAAACATTTAAGTTAATCTAAATCTTGGTGCATGGGAGGAAACGTCTTAGACTATTGATGTGATTTGTGTCAGGAAAAAAATAAAGGGAGTATAAGGGGAACAAGAATATGGGAAGAACAAAAATAATTGTGCAAACACTCAAAAAACAAGCACTTTTCATTGTTTTTAGTTTTCTTCTGCTTTAGATACCACAATGTACAGGTACAGGAGAAGCTTTATTTACACCTAAACACCAATAAGTGTTAGTACATCTCAGAAGTCTTTCAAGGCAATTATTCTTCTTAGTATCTTACATAAACCAGAAAGCAGCAAAAGCACATTTATTGCAAATCCAGCACAAGAGGTTTTAGGTTTTAACACCTACTAAAATTTTGTCAGGAGAAAAAAAAATACAGGCTAAAAATATCAGATCATCTCTGACCCAGGTCAATTACAAACTACTTTAGATGTCATAACAATTTCTGCACAATCATATGTTTTGAAAGCCTACTACTAAATGCACACCTCATGAGAAAGGGATGATTTCAGAAGTGAACAATATGCCAACCGTGAAGATACACAAATTTAAAACCAAATCAAGTTACAGAGAACATATCACACTCCCTAATATACATTAAGGACTCTGAAAATGCAGCACCCTTTAGATTATAACTGTACGACAGTTTAAACAAACTGTTCAGACTGGAAGTGACAAATTCTCCAGCCCAGACTTCCAGATATTTCACAGAATAGTGAGCTTGGTCTGGCAGTGCAATGATCTGGTAAGTTTTACAAATCCTGTTTTAAAGACAGGAAACTGGACCGCAGGGATTGGGTCCCACAGAACCTAAATATATTTTACAGCACACAGGGTACACCAGAATCTGTTTCTATATTCAGCATTTCTGGTGTAAAATATAAAGGGCTGGATGGTGTTATTCAGGTGGAAGCACAGAGCATGAAGAGCATCTGTACAGGCAGCAATCATCTCCTAAGCATGTGCTAAGCTTCAGGCTCTCTCTTCCTAGAAGGAAAGAGGAGTGAACAATGATCCTGAGAGTGGTGCCTGCCTCACATAGAGCAGACAGGAAGAGGTTTTGGCACATGGTTCTTATTTTCACTGGTATAGAGGACTGTCGCGGTTTAACCCCAGCCACGCAGCTGCTCGTGCAGTTCTCCCCCTTCCCACCGGAGGGCAGGGAGAAGGCGAGAAAAAGAGGGGAAAGGGAAAGGGGAAAAAACTTGTGGGTTCAGATAAAGACAGTTTAATAGAACAATCACAAAAAAGGAAAATTTAAAAAATATGTATAATAATAATGGTAATGTTGTCTGAAATATCGGATTCATTACCTGGTGTGCAATAGCCAATCTCACAGGCCAGGATGAGACATTGATTATTTATTTCAGAGTTGCACAAGGCTGGGTGCTTGGTGGTTTCCCACAAATCAAGCACACCAAACAGGACTCTCCACGCAGTTTATATACACATTTTACAACATCATTATCGTATTAGTATCTCCTATCTGTGTTTGATCAGTTAGTAATTTACATATGATTGCACAATTAAGTTATAGCTACTACGCATGCTCAGAGGAAGGGTCTTCATCTGCACCAGGGTCTTCTGGACCTATGGGCGTGATTTTTAGTATTATAATTAAGGTAGTTCATCTTAGGACATTCAGAATTTTTACTTTTCTGCCAAGTTAGCCAAACTTTTCAAAACCTGTAGATTAGTAGCATTTTCAAGGTCTGTGGGCTCATATGCTCCAGGATGTTTCTCTTCAAGAATGTTAACAATACTTGCTTTCCTGGACTAGGAGTTCTTTCACTAATTCATCCTTGACAGATTCAAGGATAGAATCCTCCTCATCTGTGAGAACATACCCATGGCCTCTCAACATTAATTACTATTGACTATTTTGAGAACATGCTTTGATAACAGTAAAAGAATATACAAGACACAAGTCACTCACACCACCTGGTAAATTGGTGAACTGGCACTGTCCCAAGCAGTGATCGCAAGTACCCTTCTCCCCCTGGCTAACCCCATTTATATACTGAGCTTGATGTCTATGGTATGGAATATTCCACTGGCCATTCCACAGTTCTATCTATGCTCCTTATCAGCTTCTACGGAAAGCTGAAAACAGTCCTTGAAAAATATAAACATCACCTGGCAGCAACTAAAACAATATGCATTATTGACATTCCTTTCATACCAAATCTGAAACACAGCAATCACTAGGAAAAAAAAAAATTAACTCTATCCCAGCTGAAACTAGGACGATGCCAAAGAATTCCACACACATTTTTACCGATACAGGATTATGCCAGCCTCATATTGCAGTAAAAAACCTTACAGAAGTATACCAAGTGCTAGTCGGGGAAGCACTTGCTAGTGCTGCTACGTAGACTTAGTCTTTCTCAAAGCACAGTGCTTTGGGTACTTCAGACCCTTTGGAACCATCTCCTTGTTGTCCCACAAGCGGGCTTCATTTACCCAGTGTGCAAAACACCAATATACACACAGAACAGAGGTAATTATTTATTTCGTTTCTGCAGAGATGGGTGCTAGATGGTAACTCACAAAGCTAGCACACTGGTCCACAAAATCTTTGATACATTTAAACGATTCAAAATACAAGAGTACATGCCTATGATTATAATGATTGGTTAGCATTTTATCCTAACAGTTTCTGTTGGTTATCATTATTCCTCGCTTTCATTTAAAGTTACAGTGTCTTTTAATTGAAGTGCACGTGCTCAAACACAGTGTGGGTGGGGTAGCTCTGCTCAGTCTCTAATTGAGTCGGTGGTCTCAATCTCCCCCTGCCACCTTTATCTTTCCCCCAGTTACAACTGAATCCTTGCTGACTTTATGCTGCTTCAGCAATTTACTCACCTAGTTCCTCCTTGGAGTAAAATGTTTCCTTTTTGTCAGTCTTTAGTTCTTCTTTGTGGTATAGCCATTAGCAAGGCCTGTTTCACAAGACTCTTGCACCTTTTTATGGCTCTTTTGGTTTTGTTCAGTGGAAGATTCTATTTTCTAAAGTACATCACCTTTGTCAGCTGCATCTTAGAGCCTGCATTTATCTCAGAGTTAATTGTGATGCTATGGATTTGCTAGCAACAAAGTTATTCTAAAACCTTAAACCCAGGCTTGATCTTGAGATAATAAAGAAATAGTTTGATCTGTTTTCTAGAGTTAAATCTTAACTCTTCTTTTACAGCTATTTCAGCACGTGTTTTGAACTCTGAAAATGGGCAGTACAGAAATAATATTTGAGAGAGGAAACTAGATTTTGATTGCCTGACTTCTTCTCATTCACCTAGTCTCACTACAACAAGGACGTCTAGTTGCTTCTACCTGCTAGCACAAAAGAAGCTGAAAAAACTCTCCAGCAAACACACAACACAATTTAAAGATTCACTCACTGTCCCCGGAACTCTGTAAGTGACAAAGTAGTAGGAAGTAAGCTTGGTTCACCTGTTGATTAAAGCTCAATGACAAATAAGGTGATAATTTCAGTCTTCATAGCTAGACACTCCTGAACTCAAAAGCAGATCAAAACGTTCCAAGTCTCTCTTGTACTATCTACTTAACATTAACTTGTCCCCCACACTGCACTGATTTTAAACACAGAGCATAACCCCTGAACCGTGAATTGCTATACCTAGAATGTTTCTCAGCCAGCATGACAGACAGACATGTAAAACTTACTAAATCTTCCCCATTGTGTACCAGACTAAGGTCAAAGCTGCTGAGCTCTCCTGTGATCTCACAGGAAAACACTACAGATATTCTCTCAATTTTTCATTAATGAAGATTTGGTTATGTATAAAAAAGAGCTTGAATTCTCTTCATAGCAAGTATTGTACAGCAAAAATATACATGGAATGATGCTTGAATCCACCAAGTTATGAGCACCATCCGGCAAGTTATAAGCATTGAACATTAATTATAATGTTTTGTGAATTATGGGGAGATCGCAATAGATATGCATTACAAGGCAACTCAAACTACCTGACAGAACAATGAATTTGTCCATTCTTTAAAATTTCCTCTTTAATAGCAATATTTTTGGATATTAAAAGCACTTTCTTATGCTTTCAAGTATTTTTATGGCATTATTTTGCTTGCACAATTAATGCATAAACTTTAGGGAAAAAAATCACATGTGTTTCTCCAATAAACAACTGTAAATGTATCTGTTCTTTTATTCCAAATTTTGTATAAGTATCATAGAATCATAGAATGGTTTAGGTTGGAAGGGTCCTTGAAGATCATCGAGTTCCAACCCCCCTGCCATAGACAGGGATACCTCCCACTAGACCAGGTTGCTCAAGGCCCCATTCAGCCTGGCCTTGAACACCTCCAGGGATGGGGCCTCAACACCTTCTCTGGGCAACCTGTTCCAGTGCCTTACTACCCTTAAAGTGAAAAATTTCTTCCTAATGTCTAATCTAAACCTGCCCTCTTCCAGCTTAAAGCCATTCTCCCTCGTCCTATAACTACATGCCGTAGTAAAAAGTCCTTCCCCAGCTCTCCTGTAGGCCTTCTTTAGGTACTGGAAGGCCGCAATAAGGTCTCTGTGGAGCCTCCTCTTCTCCAGGCTGAACAACCCCAACTCTCTCGGCCTTTCCTCATAGGAGAGGTGCACCAGCCCTCTGATCATCTTCGCAGCCCTCCTCTGGACCCGCTCCAGCAGGTCCAAGAAGGTCCTTCTTACACTGGGGGCTCCAGAGCTGGATGCAGTACTCCAGGTGGGATCTCACGAGAAAAATATAAAATATTTTTAATTAGCAATCTTCATCTACCGAAATGTCACCTAATCCAAGCCTTTCTCAAAAACTTATATGCAACTAACACTGTCATGTTGTCCTGCTTCATTAAGTCATACCTCTTTTTTAAGCCAAATGGAAAATTCTCTAAATAATAACAGCAATGGCTATAATCCAAGAGTGCCAAACCCTATTTTTTTTCATCGGTGAGAAGCAACCTGTTGAATGTACTCAGTTCTAAAGCTGAGGAACAAAGGCAGAAGGAAGGATGGTGTGTTGACCTTTCCCTCATAACTTACACACAGGGACCAAGTTACTCTTGAAAAATGTGACGATTTATCTGTATTTATTTTGTTAGTCACTCACGGAAGGAAGAAAACCTAGATGTAAAATGCAGAATTTACCAAGTGCTACCTGAACATCTTGATTACTTAGAATAACCATAAAATCATCACCAACGTCCATAAACACACCTTTTGTTTTCTGAAGTTTTATGGCCATGCACATCTACTATCACTTCCCTGACTGCATTTGCATTCAACATACCTTTATGCTTAGACAACTATCATCGCTTGTCTTTGGAGGTTAGGCTCAGTGATTCATGTCAAGACTTCCTCTGTTCTGATTTCAATGCAAAAAAAGATTGCATAAATTGCAATGCAAAACACTCACATCCATGTCACTCTAATAATTTCACTTGACATTTCTTCCAGCTTACCAGCACACCTCTTTATGCAATTTTATAAACATAAGTGTTTGCAGGAAACATTCTTCACTGCCCATCACCCACTAGTCAAACCATAAGGTTAGAGTAACTGCTTCCAAATACTGCAAACTGCTCTTCTGCTTTATTATGCATGCTGATGTAACTTTCTCAGTTACCAAAACAAAAAAAAAAGAAAAGAAAAAAAAGAGAGAGAGAAAGAACAATACAATATCTGTTCCACTGCCTGGCCAGGACCTAGAAGATCACCATCCATCAGGGGAAAAGCAGGGGGAAGGCTAAAGGAAAAGGGATAGGGGAAGGTAACAGAGAAAGGGCATGGAAAAGGGAAGGGGGATGGGAAGGGCAAAGAAATCAGTTTGGACTCAAAATACAAATGGTTTCCCACATGAAGAAGCAATTTCTTCAACATTCATCCCAGTGTAGACTGATTAATATCATGTTTGGGTTAATGCCTAGGTTATAGTGACACTGTTTAATTTAGGATTAAATTTAGGCATTGATCTTCTAAGGAAGACCATTAATCTTCATTGTATAAGCTTTATTGCGTAAATCGGATTACTTTGTATAAACAATGCATGCCTTGCTAATGACTATACCCTTGACGAGGAAGTAAAGACTGATAGTAAGGGAACATCCTACCCCAGAAGGTGCTGAAAGCTGGATAATTGCTAAAGAAGCATGAAGTCAGAAAAGATCTCCGGTAACTGGGGGAAAAGTAAAGATGGGAGGGGGAGATCGTGACCACGGACTCAATTAAAGACTGAAAAGACTTGTCATCCCATCCCATACCATCCCATCCCGTCCCCCCAGTAAGGAGCATGTGTGCTAATCTACATGGCAAGCGAGGCTAATTTAAATACAACTAACCAATAGTGGATAGGATAATTACTGACCGATGAGTGTAAATTTAGGCGGGTTTTTACTAATCATGTAACAAGATAAATACGTTGTAAGTTCCTTCGTGTGGTGTGCTAGCTTTGTGGAAGTAGCACCTACCACGCATCTTTGCGCAAACATGAAATTAATAAATACCTTGGCTCTGTATGCAAGATTGGCCTATTGCACACTGAATACCAGACCCCACTTATGGGACAACACCAAGACAAAATGAACTTTTGAAAAACCACTCAGGCCCTAATTCATAAAGTAATAATCTACTCATACACTCAAAAATAAGATAGTCGGTAAATCTAAAATAGCTTTAGAGCTTGCTAGCAGCGCTAGAGGACTCAGGCAGCTGGAGCTCAGGCTCACTACCATTTGGTCTCCATCGCAGCTCTTACTGCTGTTAAGAAACCTTTTCTTGTAAGCCTGATAAATCATGCAGTCAGTAGTTTAAATAATTTTTCTATTACTGAAGGTTTTTACCATTAATATAATATGCATTAAGTGTGAAATATAATGCTTCAAAATCTTATTCTGATGTTGTAAGAAATATCTATGTTAAGAGAGTAACCAAATATTCTGGACTGTTCATTATAACTACTATAATTACAAGAAACTGTTTCTACAGATAACTAGTATGTGAATCATCTTTGACTGCCATTATAAGAAGCCACTCAATTTCTACCACAACAGAAATAATCAGCTCGCATTTAAAACAGAACTCTCAAGTTATTTAGCATTCAAAAAGCTCACTCCAAATCACCAGTCAATGACTGTACGTCAAAGAAAAAACATAACTACCTAATCTAACATAGAAGATAGTCTTTGCTCTGTGAGGGCTGGAGATGTGGTGATCAGAAACCACTGCCATCTTCCTACTCCCAGACATCTACTTATTGCTACTGTTTGTGTTGGGTTTGCTTTTATTTTTTTTTTTTTAATCCCAGGAAGATCACGCATAGACACACTCCCTCCACTACCAAAAATTATGCAGTTTTCTGTATTTGACCTGGCTGAAGTGGTGCAAGGGATAAGTCCTATCCTGGGAAACCCATCTTCCTTTTAAACTCAAATACACTTTTCCATGGAAATATACTTAAAGTCTGCCTACATATCGTACTGTACTCAAAAAATCAAATCACTGAAAGACTGAACTTGTAAAAACCTTTATCTGATGAGATTACAACTAGTTAAAAACATCTTCTATCTTTTTGGCTTAAAATCTTAAGGTTAAAAGCAACTGCCACCTAGTTGAATCTTTGCTTATGATGCTAAAAGAAACTGGGACTGTAAAGCCCTGCATGGGATTGTAGGTTGTGGACAGTATGCTGAAAGTTAGCATCAAGCAATCCTAAGCAACTATTCTCTCAGTTAAAACATTGCAGCATTTATTTTCAGTAAAACTTTTAGAATATACATTCCTCCATGGCAGGGCCTCACTATTGCTTATGCACCAGCACAACACGCATCAACACAGGACTGCAGTTTCAATAATATACTTTCTCATCATTACTATGATAATGCGTGATTCATTTCAGACATTTTCCTATACTATTAAAGTGATTGTTTCACCATTTTCATTTCCATTTCTAGTTACTGTTAACTAACTTTTGTGTCAGCTTCGAGTAAAAACTGGTTGGCACCAAAATCTATTTTTTTGTGGAGTATCATCTGGGAATTCCTACATTTTTTTCTTCAGGTCCCCCCAGCTGTGAGTCCATAGTGCAATACCCTGCCCTTTTGGCTTTTTTGTCTCAGATACATGGGAGATCAGATATGTGAGAGATTACACAAAACCACTGCAAGGCATTCACTCCCAAAAGATGGAGTGTTGCCTCATACTCCTATATTATATCTAAGTGGGGAAAAAAAACCCTCCTAGCTCAGATATCACATTTTAATACAACTGAATGAGTCACGAATTGCAGCTCTCAGACAGCCTGTAGCTACCTTTTAGAGCATATAATCTTCATTAATTGCACAAATAAATCTTACTTGCAAAATGTTATTTTCAAAATGCAGTTGACACCACCATCAAAAAAATGAGAACCTGAAATCATCCTTCTCCCCCTTAATATTCTTTTAAAAGGCAGTTAAGTTATACTTTTGTTATAAGAAAGAAAACATTCACTGGAGATTCTTTTTCTGTGGGACCATATTTAATGAAAATCTGTTGGAAATACTTGAAAACTGGGTGTTCCTGCCATACGACAAGATAACCAAAGACTATTATGGAGGAACAATAGTGGTCCCAAATAAAATTAGTGCTTATCATTAGTAAGAAAATATAAATTTATTTTAACTGCTTTAAGGAAACCTGGCTTGTAAAAAGATTTATAAAGTAAGATTTAAAGCAAAGTCCTTAGTTTGGAAAGTTCCTTGTTTCTGTTTTGAAGAAATTCTGTCTTCAGAATTGAATTTTCAGGTGGATGCCGAAATGGTTAAATTGCAGACAGAATGGAAATCATGTAAAAAGAGATAACTGCAAAGAACTCAGACAGCATGGACTGTAACTCAAGGCCGGAGCCAGAGGCTAGTTCAAGTCGTTCTAGGAGGTTAAGCGCACAATTATGAGACTGATACGAAAGGAATCTGTGGGACAGAGCACAAAGCTCGCCCAAAGAAAAACAAGGTGGCCCCTTCAAGAAAGAGAAAAAGAAACCACCAAGGACTCTCAGGACCCCCGCTAAGGACGAAAGTACATGTGCGGCTGGGAGGGGTTAATGAAATAATTTTCATATGTATAAATTGTCATGAATATGTAAAGCCTACATTGTAATAAATAAGGTCTAGCTAGAAGCTGTGGTATGTACGTGTGGCAGAGTGATTCCCCGTGCCTCCAGCGCTGCAATAAAGAGAATGCCTGCTTCTTAATACTGCATTGGTGTAAAGGAGTTTATTCCCGATTTTGGTGACAGTTTTGGCAACCCAGATGGGACACTGCTTCTGAATCTTGACAGATCCGTGGGATCACAGGACCTCCAGCCGGCACCAAGGGATTCTCAGGGAGAACCTCCAATCCAATGGGTGTCGAAGGGAAGGAGACATAGCTGGGATCCTAATCAGGCAGGACTCTGGGGACTTTTAACCAGATGGTGGCTGTTGTTTGGAGTGAGGCACGCTATGCCAAAAGCATGAACAAAACATGCAAAAACATGAAGTTGTATGAGGTCAAACAAGAATTTAATGAGTCACCATTGGCATTAATGGAATGACTGAAGAACACTGCTAGGAAATACACAAACTTAGAACCAGAGGAGGCAGTGCAATTGGCCTCCATTTTTCTGGGACAGTCAGTTCCGGATATAAGAAAGAAATTGCAGAAGCTAGAAGGGGCAGATTTGAGAGATCTGGGAAAAATGCTAGAAGTAGCTTGGACAGTGTTTAATAATCGAGAAAAGGAGAAAGAAATCAGACAGATCAGGCGAGAAAACTAAACAGAAGGGAGATTGATTGCAGCCCTGACCGTGGGACAGAGGGGGGAGAGAAGTGTGGGGTGGGGTATTTCGGGGGACGACGTGGAGCGGTAGGGAGACCCCCGCTGTTCGCACAGTCCCATCTCGCTGAAGACCAGTGTGCAATTTGCAGAGAGAGAGGCCATTGGAAAAGAGAATGCCCCCAGGCAGGGAACTTGGACCCGTCCCTTTAAACAGTTAAGCTGATGACCTTAGATGTATCCTGAAGGGGACTGGGGGAATCATCCCCAGCTGAAACCCTGGCTACATTGCATCTGGGGAATGAAGAGGTAGAATTTCTAGTAGATACCAGTGCCTCTTATTCAGTACTTAATACTTGTAAGGGAAAATTCAGTCATGAAACTGTAAGTGTTGTTGGTGCAACAGGGAAACGAGAAAACAAGCCCTTCCTACAGCCCTTAAAATTTAAGTTAGGAAAACAGTGGATAACCCATCAATTTCTATATATGCCTGAATGTTTGGTACCCTCAATGGGAAGGGACTTGTTAAGTAAATTAGATGCACAAATAACTTTTAAAGACAGGGAGGTGCAGTTGCAAATACCTGAGTCAAAAGCAGTGGAAGCGAGAATTTCTATGTTACGGCATACACAGAGACCGGAGGAGGAGACCTTTGCAGAAGCAGAAGATGCAGTGATTCCACTAGTTTGGGCCAGCAGAGTTCCAGGTTGATTCAAACTGGCAGAACCAGTAAGAGTTGTTCTGAAGCCCGGGACAAAGCCGGTAAGACAAAAACAGTATCCTATTAAACTGGAAGCACAGAGGGGATTAAAGGAACTAATCACTACATTTTTAAATTATGGACTATTAGTAGAATGCAAATCAGAATGCAATACTCCAATATTATCTGTAAAGAAACATAATGGCAGAGAGTATAGATTGGTTCAGGATTTATGAGCTATAAATCAGATCGTCCAAGATCTTCATCTGGTGGTAGCTAATTCTTCCACTTTGCTAACAGGCTTAAAAGAGCAACATAAATGGTTTACGGTGCTTGACCTCAAGGATGCCTTTTTCCACATACCTTTAGATAAAAGCAGCCAAGCAATATTTGCCTTTGAGTGGGAGAGCCCTGCCACTAGATGAAGAACACAACTCACTTGGACTGTGTTGCCTCAAGGGTTTAAAAACAGCCGTACAATATTTGGTAATCAGTTGGCAAAGGAATTGGAACTGTGGAGGAGAGAAAACCCAGACAGGGTAATATTACAATATGTAGATGACATCTTGTTGGCCTCAGAAACGTGCGAAGAATGCCTACAGAAGACCACGAGCCTTTAGAATTTCCTGGGACAAAGGGAATTTTGTGTGTCTAAGAACAAAGCACAAATAGGAAAAGACTGTGACTTATCTGGGTTTTGAGATTTTACAGGAGAGTCATCATTATGTCATCATTATTTACAGACTATTGAACAGGTCTATTCTAGCAGACAGGACCTCAGGGATGAACCACTGATGGCTCCAGAGTTGGAGCTGTTCATGGATGGTAGCAGTTTTGTCCGAAATGGAAAACGACTGGCTGGATATGCGGTTGTCACGACCACACAGGTAATAAAGGTGGGAACATTACCTGTTAATACATCAGCCCAAAAGGTGGAGTTGGTGGCATTACAACAAGCTCTGGACATAGCAGAAGGAAAGGAGATAAATATATGGACGGATTCCCAGTATGTGTTTGGGGTGGTTCATGCACAAGGGGCTATTTGGAAAGAAAGAGGACTGTTGTCAGCCCAAGGTTCACCTATCAATACAAGGAAGAGATCCTCCAACTTCTACAGGACATACAAAAATCTAAAGAGGTGGCAATAATGCACTGTAAAGCACATCAATTTGGACAGACTGCAGTGAATGTGGGGAACTGACTGGCGGACAAAACTGCTAAAGAGGCAGCTGAAAAAGGCATCCTTGCATTAGTACCTGAAAAACAAGTGAAGTTACCAGACCTGAGACGTAATTATAGCAAAGTGGATCAACAGCTAGCGTCACTTTTAAAGGCAACAGCAAATGAGAAGATATGGTTAATAACTCCTGTAGGACAGGTGTTGTGTTAAAGGCAAAGTAGTTTTGGCAGAAAATAAACCCCCTTGCATTCTAACACTCCTCACCGAGGTGGGAGGCTAAGTGCGGCTAGGTTTGAATTCTGAGTGATGTCCAATTCACCACTATCAGTCCAATCGCATTTAATATATTAAACTGTTACGATTCTGGATACACTAATAGCAGACTGCACCTTCAGTCTAGACGTGCTCATGAACTAGCACGGCCACTCTTCATGCCATTCAATGAGAAACCAAAACAACTAGCTACTTAAACAGCGCAGTTTATTTTAGCAACAGATATATAGGTTCTTATGGATTGCCGGTGATAAATACACTGTCTGCAAAGCACGTGCAAATAAAAGTATTGTTAGTTATACAAAACACACGACAAAGTTATAAACAATACAGCCTGGCTATAAATGTAGGAAGTAGACTCTCTAGAGAGATTTCTAAGTAAGTTTCATGAGGAAGCACTTAGTAGAGTCTAAGTCTTACCCAAAGGCATCCCTATGGGGGGGAAGAAAGGCTCAGCCCGTCGGCTGGTCCCGGAAGTCAAAGGCAGTCTTTGATGGAGTCCTCCTTGACTTGTTGACGATGGTGTCTTCCCTGATACTCCCCCTTTCTTGGGCTATTTTTATACTATTTTTTACCTTCAAGGTGGAGTTTGAGTGACTTTAGTCATAAATACCTCTATTATGATTCATATAAAATTCTCTTGCCTCACATTTAAAGGTACAGTTTACGAAAAATTCAGGGCGCAGACTCAAGGAGGAGTGGTTGCACCTTGGAGGTGGGTAGTCTTTGGGATGGAGGTGTGTTTAGGTATTATAATGAGCAAAGTTCACACAAAGGACAGCATTTTGTCAAAATTTGACAAACTGTTGGCTCAGGGTTGTAAGGATGCAGCTTATCTGTTCCATAGGACCATCTCATTCCCATATCTGCTGTATTATCACAGGGCTTGGCCATGGAATCTCCACCCCACTCCATCCCCATGTTGCTTTGCAAGCAATATTGTACAGGGAATCGTAGATGTAGTGCATTCTTTGCATACCAGCTAAGTATTCTACCCTAGAAATTTTATACTTTTCCTTTATGTGTGAACAATGCTGTATTTTTGATCATTTTAGTAATTATTCCACATATTACACCCCGTGACTATAGTCACTCAAGCTCCACGATATTCAAAGCTGATTGGGAATATCACATATGCTCTTGTGGTGAGGGTTATTGAGTACAAATACATCTTGTGGAGCGATTAAGCGAGTTAAGCTTTTCACCATAATCCAAAGTTTAACATACAGCGTGATTGTCAAGATAAAGCACAACAACAGGGTTGCCACCGTCGCCGAGATCTGTGAGTCATGCAGGACCGGAACGACAGAACACACCGATGCGATGCACAGTCGAACATTTATTTCCGCTACAAGCCTGATTTTATAGACAGATCAGTTTAGTTTGCGCAACTAGCTAAATGTTGATTGGCTAATTCCCCCGGGCATGAACTGTCTATGCGACCCGTCTTTGTCTTCCATTGGTTCCTTTTGATGTTGCCTTTATGTTGCAAACATCTTGGAATGTCCCGTTATCATTCCGTCCTTGATGGTTACTCCAACTCTTGGCTCCTTTTCCAGCTGCCAGCTGTCTCTTCTTGTGTCCTTCCCAGCCTCTGTACCCGAGATAAAGGTGCAGCCTAAAACTATCTAATGCCTTGCAATCTCATGAGAAGTAGAGGCTTACACATTCTGTTTAGACAAAGAGGTAGTTATCATGTTTATACTGATACTCTGTAGCTTCTAAAGATCAAGGGCAAAGAGGGCTATAGTGTTCAGGCACAGCTGCTACTCTGAGCAATTTAAGGTGATGTCAGAGGCATTGCAGTTTCTTTGGCCTACAATGTTAAAAGTTTCATGTTCTATTAAAAGCTTGAAAGTTCGGTTAGTCAGGACCCGGCATCTCCCCCTCTTTTATTCATTTATGGCACAACTGTAAGCGGTTGTTCTACTACGGCAATCAATGGCGTTTGATTAAAAAAGACTCGCCTCACTAGTCGTTCTATCATTTGTTGTAGGCATTGCAATAGGCAGGGTAGAAAAACCAAAATATTGGTGACAATGATTAGTAAGATCAATAAGCCGGTCTTAACTAGCGAAGCAAGCCATCCCGTGATGCCCCAAGACTTAAACAACGAGTCTAGCCATGATGCATTGTCTGTGGATACTGCATGTAAGACATGCGCATGTTCCCATATTTTCTGCACACTAGACAAAACAATCCCTGACTGGTCGACAAATGCACAGCAAGAAGCGTTAATAAGGGTACAGACACCTCCTGCTTGAGCAGTGAGGAGATCCAGAGCCTCACGGTTCTGCCAAACTGTTTCTCTTAGTGATTGAACTTCAATTTGTAATCCGGTGATGGCTGTTGCAGTGGCATTAGCAATAAACTCCATTTCAGCAGAGATATTGACTATGGCACGCTCTAACTGCTGGACACCTAGCGAGGGGAAAAGTGCCCGTACAAAACTATGAAAACCAGTGCTATAGGTAACCAAGGGGTTCGCATACCTCTTATAGCGAGTCTGAGCCCAAACTCCTCTTAAAATACCGCGCAGGTCACTGTGGTTGAATATTTGTAGGCTGGGCATTAACATGCCCAATGTACAGTGCCCAGTCCAGTTCCCAGGGAGCTGGGGTTTTTTTGTGGGTTTTTTTTTTTTTTTTTTTGGCGTAGCCATCACCACATAACCACCATAAACCTGCTGGTAAATCACATGTGGCATTAATCTGGAGTGACTGGTTGACACCGCTTCGGGCGTAAAGGAAATCACTCCACTGTTGCACATTCTCACCCTCGGTACTATTTGCAGGCCCTGCTGTGATTGGGTCATACTTTCCATATTTTAGCTTCAGTGAAGTCCAATTACCTACGGAAGTATTAAACTTTCCGTAATAGGGAGCAGTGGCTTCATTCCACGATACAGCAGGATTGCCTTGGGTGTAGTTGATAAAAACAACAGTATTATTCAATAGCTGTAACGTGAAAGGATGGTGCACAATGGGACTGGACAGGTTTCGGCATCGATAGCTCGTGCTTAACATGGAATATGGGTTGTACTGACTCCAATTCGTAATCGGGATTCCTAGAAGCGGGTTATTAAACTGATCAGACATCCCACAAACCCAACATGACTTTAACTTGGTCACATTGACAGCCTTCTGTACTAACGCGACAAACGAATTCCCTGTAAATGCGGCAAGCCCTATAGTAGCAAGAGCACAGAGCAGGACTACCCAACTACACCACATGGCGACACTAATGTAGCGAGAGCAGCACCTAGCAAGGCGTTGCTGATAAGCTTTAGTTGCTTCCCACACGTTACCCGTATCCACGATCGACACACAAGGCCATGCACCCTACAGGCACGACTATACTTCTGTTGTTCGGTTTCTGACACCCCAGAGCGCTGTAAGCGTGTCAAGATCGTTCTGGGATCAGGTGGTTAAAGGGCTCCTAAGGTTTCATTACTTGGGTGGATCTTCCTGAGGAGTGGGATCAATAGGCGCTGGACTCGGCGTTGCCTCCGCTGTTCCGGACTGTTCATTTGATATAAACGGCTTTACCCATTTCGCTGGAACCCACTTGGGCTTTTCCCCATCTGCAGAGACACAAGCATATCCCCGCCCCCAAGTTAACAATTCGTAAGGACCCTCCCAGGTACTGGTTTGAGGATGGAATACTTGCACTTGCACCCCAGATTGACCCTCTTCGGAGCATTTATGATGTCGCAGGATGGGAGGGTCTCGCTGACCGCCCCTAACATTCAACCAGTTTAGCACAAAAAGCGTAAGATCTAAGACTTCATGAGGCGACTTACTCCCTATTAACCCTCCATTCTCCCCCTGTTTCATTAAAATTGTGAGCTGGCGTTTTAATATTTGATGCGCTCGCTCGACTATAGCTTGTCCTGTGCTGTTATAGGGAATACCAAAAGTATGCTCTACACCCCATGCTGTGAGAAATCGAGCTACGGCCATCGCATGATACGCGGGGCCATTGTGTTTTGATTACATCGGGAACGCCAAGAATGGCAAACGCTCTGGTCCAATGTTGAATTATTGCTTTCGAGGATGTGGAGGTAGCGGCAGTGGCCCACAGCACCGCGGAGCAAGTATCCACAGAAACGTGCAAAAACCGTAGCCATCCAAATGGCGCAAATTCAGTCACATCTGTCTGCCACAATTGTCGGGGAGTCAGGCCTCGTGGGTTAACCCCCCCCTCCTGTAAGGGGGTAATTTGTGCACAGTCGGGGCAGGCAGCGACTATTGCTCGGGCATCAGTCTTTGAAAGCTGGAATTGCCGGCACAGAGCCGCTGCTGATTGATGGAAGAATCCATGTGACTGACGAGCCTTCTGTAACTGTGCCGTGGCGACGAGTTGGTCAGCAAGCGCATTCCCTTCCGCGAGACCCCCAGGGAGTAGCTGATGGCTCCTTACATGGGTCACAAAGAGGGGCGCCTGCCTTTGAGCAAGAAGGTTCCAAAACTGGAATACAATTTCAAACAATTTCTGGTTCATAATTCTTCCTAAAAAGGAGTTGGGTAAGCGACGAAGCAGCCCGACAGCATACAACGAATCTGAAACAATGTTGAGAGGTTCATTGTCCCACCGGCGAAGGACTTCTGCGATAGCCACTAATTCCAATACTTGCACTGAGCCGGTTGCGAGAATGATGTGTGACTCCCAGTGTCCATCAGCATTACGCCACACGTACCCAGATTTTCCTGTCTTTCCGCTGGCATCAGTGAATACAGTTAATGCATCAAGCGGCTGCTGTGCGATTATCTGTTTCGGTGTAAAATTTAGACAGGACTTAAACATAGGGTGAGACGGGTAATGGTTATCTATAGTCCAGGGCTGACTCAAGACCAGGAGTGCGAATTCATCGCTACACTGGCATGCCATTTCCACGTGTTCCAGGGACATGGGCAGAATTAGTTCAGATGGTGGTCGCCCCATAAGCTTAATTGCTCGCAACCTTCCTTTATTTATAATGTGGCTGTAAGCTTCCAGTCGAGTGGTAACTGTCCGAGGGTAATGACTAGGGCTAAATATCCATTCCAATATGCTCAGCGGGTTATTTTTACTCGTGACCCACTGGGCTAGCAGGCCTATTAGTTCACTTCCGTGATCACAGATAAACAGCTTTACTGGCGCCTCTGGGATAAGTCGAGAAGCCACATTCCGACCAATCTTCTCCTCGATTACTTTTAGCGCCCTTTTGGCATCGTCTGTTAATTGTCGCGGCTCTTGGGGGTTGCGGCCATTGTGCAGTAACGCAAACAACGGCTGCATGTCTTCGTTCGTAATGCCACACAAAGTACGCACCCACTGGATATCCCCGACCAATTTTTGAACATCATTCAATGTTTTAATTGACGTTCGAATGTGTAACTTCTGGGGGCGAATAACAGTTTCTGTGAGCTTCAATCCTAAATATTGCCAGGGACATTGGCGCTGGATTTTTTCTGGAGCGATAACCAAGCCCCACTGTTCCAACTGGGTTTTTAACTCTTCTATACTCGCCGATGTGATCCAATGAGGCCTTGCCATTAGAATATCATCCATATAATGGTATATCAAATACTCAGGGTGCTTTTGCCGAAAGGGCTGTAAGGCCAGGTCAACGTACCATTGACAAATTGTCGGGGAATTTTTCATTCCCTGTGGTAAAACCATCCACTGGTACCTCTGAGCAGGGGCCATACGATTTTGCGACGGGATGGTAAAGGCAAACTTGTCGCAGTCGTCTTTGTGCAGAGGTATGGTAAAAAAACAGTCCTTTAAGTCTATTACCACCACCTGCCAACCGGCGGGTATCATGGTTGGTGAAGGCAAGCCTGGTTGTAAGGCACCCATTTCTTGTAGCACTGCGTTTACGGCCCTTAGATCTTGCAATAACCGCCACTTCCCTGATTTCTTTTGGATGGTAAAAACTGGAGTATTCCACGGGCTCGTAGAGGGGACCAAGTGTCCAAGTTGCACCTGTTCACTGACGAGATGTTGTAGCTGTACAAGCTTATCTTCTGGCAGCGGCCATTGATCCACCCAGACCGGGGTTGAGGTCAGCCACGTTAGCTTCAAGGTCGGTCGAGGCGTGCTCGTGTCAATGGCCGCCACTAAAAAGGCGTCTGTAGAGTGCAGCCCCATTGTCCCAGGACATCTCTTCCCAATAAGCAAATATCCCCGGGTAGGACAAACGGATGCACTAAGGCCACCAGCCCACCCTCCGTGTCCTGAAATCAGATCATGGCTCGGCTTTTCAAAGTGGGCACCGCACCCCCTACTCCCATTATTGCCCCGGAGAGAGGTTCAACAGGCCATGGAGTGGGCCAGAATCGCTGGCCTATAATTGTTACATCGGCCCCTGTATCCAACAAAAAAGGCATGGGGCCTGCTGTAGTTCCATCTGGACCCTTAAGGATTACCCGACGCTCTGGTCGCCTTTTCTCAATTGACTCCACAAAGGCTATCTGAGTTTCTCCCGTGGAACCAAAGCTCTGATTCCCACGTTCCTTCTTACTAGCAATAGGCACAGCCGCGCGGAATGGCACTAGCTGAGCTATTTTTGTCCCCCTTTTTATTGTAATGGGGGGTGCTAGTGCTCTGACCATTATTCTGATAGGACCAGTATAGTCAGCGTCAATGACGCCAGGCAATACAAAAAGACCTTGACAAGAGGCAGAGGACCGGCCGATCAATAAGGCGCTAAGGTTGTCTCCCAGCGGCCCCGATTCCACTGAGGGAACAACCTTTACTTGATCGTCCTCAAAAGTAACGTCTATTCCCACGGCCAGATCAACTCCGGCTGACCCTCGTGTCCCGGCAAGCAGCCGTTTGAGGCAACCATCACTTTGGGGTATTTCGCTGTCCCCGCGCCCCCCATCTGGGCGCTGGTCCGGGAGTTTCCCGGCAGGGGAGTGCCGTCTCTTCTAAACCGTGACCTGCATTCATTTGCTTTATGCCCAAATTTATCACATCGATCGCACGTTCCTGCAAATCCATCTCTACTGCCTGCTTCCACTCTTTTACGATTGGGACAATTCCGTTTGAAATGTCCATCCTGTCCACAGGCAAAACAACCTGTGCGGGACTTAGGACCCCTATCCCTTCTTCCCTGCTGCAGGGCAGGTCTCAAGGCCGCCGCTAGCACACTTGCATGAATACGAGCCCGTTCTTTTTCCTCCTGCATTCTCGGTATCTTTGAACAGGCTTCTACATAGCGGGTAAGACTGGATCCCGCAGGCAAGGAAGCAATTATTTGCTGACATTGGGAATTAGCATTTTGTAACGCAAGATCTTTACAAACTGCCTTTTTGGCCTCCGGGGTAAGGGTTGGCGCAGCATCTATAGAGGCCTTTAGCCGATCAATGAACTGCATATACGGTTCCCCTACGCCCTGCTTCACCTGAGAGTATGGGGGAACCGGCGTTCCTAAATTTGGTAGCTCCTCCAAAGCGGCGAGGGCCAGCGCCTGTGTTTGTTGCGTCACCCTGGGGTCTAATGCCGCCTGCGTGGCCCCATCTGCATACTGCCCACTGCCAGTCAGCATGTCCAAGGTGGCAAAGCGCAGTGGGTCTCCCGTCGGCCAGTTAACATTGTCTAGCATAGCAACTTCCAACTTGTCCTTCCATTTCTCCCTCCACAGCATATACATCGTGGGTGATAAAACCAATTCAAGTAGAGTTTTGATATCAATGGGCAACAACACCTGTCCCTTAAAGAAGGACCATAGCAGCTGCCTAGTGGCCTTATTATCCAACCCATATTGCTGTACCGACCATTGCAAATTACTGATAATTTTCCAATCAAATGGAGCCCACTGCCGGTGTTCTCCTTGGACCATTACTGGCCATGCTTGTAGGGACGACAGTAGCATTGTCCCCTCTATTCGGGCATTCTCAATAATGCCCCTCCATCGCATTCCTGGACTAAAAGCAGGGTCCTTTGCTGGAGGGGAGGGAGGCGAGGGTGGTACATCGAACGAACCGGTGTTCCCGTCCTCCCCCCTCTCCGCGTTTTTGGACTGATATTCCGCAGTCCGCCACTCTATTCCCCGTTTCCACGCCGCTTTTTCCTCCTCCCCCACTCCACTACCAAACCGGCCCCGCAAGTACTCATCCGCATCCTGCAAAGACATTTCCCCATCCTCCAACATGCGGCAGATCCAGTTACGCTGCTTATGCTCAGAAACCCCCGCCTCCCTCAAAGGCTCCTCAGCAGACCTTGCTTTCGGCGCCTCCGCTTCATTAAGCACGACCTTTTCACTCCCCCCCACTCCATCAGAAACATCCCCAAACACCGCCCGCTCCAAAGTTTTAATTCCAGTAACTATGGATTGTTGCGCTCGCTTATAAGCGTCCTTCACCACGGCGTTTTTCGAGCCTCGGTCTAGTCGTTTCATTTCCTCTAGTAGCCCCAGCATTAACTCTTCCTGTCCTTGCAGCATCTGTTGCAGGTCACTCGCTGGGCAAGTGTTGTCAGCACTGTCGTACTCCATGGGCTCGTCGCACACCGGGTCCGTGGTGTTTTTATACTCCGGGTTTGCTGGTGCCGCAGGAGTCACGGGCTGCGGAGCCGCAGGGACACATGGTCCGAGGGGAACGCGATTGATTTCGTCTTCCTCTTCCCAAAGCCCTTCTTCCTTTCGTTGCGCTGGCCAGGCAGTTAAATCCTCCTCTCCGCTCGTCTCTGCCGAGAGGGAGGCTCTGGCAGCCAATGCGATGGCTGCTTCCCCTCTCAGGGTAGCCACCATAGTTTTGACTCGCCGGCATATGGGAGCTAAGTGTTTAGCGTCCTTATTGCCCGTTTGCACCGACTCCCATAACTCCATGCCCACCTTCTTCCAAACTTCAATATCATATAGCTGGCTAGGGTTTTTTAGAAGCCCACGACGCCGACACCACTGTAACAATGTCTCTATCTCGGCTGCAGTGAGGTCTTCTCCCAGCCTTTTTGCCACCCACAGCAAACTTTGTACCGCTGCTTTTTCAACCGCCGATACGGCGGAACCCATACTGCCACAGTCCCTTAATTTCCAAGGGGCGGATACGCTCCTGCCTCTCTCGGGCAGCCTGGCTTACCTCAACGCCGGCCGGCAGTATCCCTGCTTTCTTCGGCACGTAGGCGAATCACGTCGGGGTCACCAATTGCCGCCGTCGCCGAGATCTGTGAGTCATGCAGGACCGGAACGACAGAACACACCGATGCGATGCACAGTCGAACATTTATTTCCGCTACAAGCCCGATTTTATAGACAGATCAGTTTAGTTTGCGCAACTAGCTAAATGTTAATTGGCTAATTCCCCCGGGCACGAACTGTCTATGCGACCCATCTTTGTCTTCCATTGGTTCCTTTTGATGTTGCCTTTATGTTGCAAACATCTTGGAATGTCCCGTTATCATTCCGTCCTTGATGGTTACTCCAACTCTTGGCTCCTTTTCCAGCTGCCAGCTGTCTCTTCTTGTGTCCTTCCCAGCCTCTGTACCCGAGATAAAGGTGCAGCCTAAAACTATCTAATGCCTTGCAATCTCATGAGAAGTAGAGGCTTACACATTCTGTTTAGACAAAGAGGTAGTTATCATGTTTATACTGATACTCTGTAGCTTCTAAAGATCAAGGGCAAAGAGGGCTATAGTGTTCAGGCACAGCTGCTACTCTGAGCAATTTAAGGTGATGTCAGAGGCATTGCAGTTTCTTTGGCCTACAATGTTAAAAGTTTCATGTTCTATTAAAAGCTTGAAAGCTCGGTTAGTCAGGACCCGGCACAGGGTGAAGTATTTTGTTGATTCCCATAGCAGTTGGTGACCACCCAAAGAGGGTGTCCCATCATTCATGTCTTCCATCTTTCTTTACTCTTTCCAACATGCGATGTATTTCGTCTACATTGTGATGGACAGTAATTACAGTATTTTGTCCAGTTTCTTGAACTTGCTTCAAAAACCACTTCAGATCTTCATGCTGCAGTAAGAATTTTCTCACCAAGGTGAGATTCATCCTGATGGGGTAGGCAATAAATTTTCGCTCAAGGTGTAAGTAGATTGTAACAATTGATAAACATAACAGGAGCCAAATAATTGAAGTCACAAATATTTGAGTGATTACCTGTATTTACACTAACATCATCTATGAACAAAAAATTACAAGGGGTTCTCACACAAACACATCTTTTTCCAATATATACAAGTACAGTCTCAGGTTTTTCATTGGGGTGTATTTCAAAATGACATATGTTTTGTTCTGTATTGAGCCAAATGTCTTGGGCTTTGATGGTGTTACTTTCGCAGATAAACCCTTGTTGTTCTCGCACAATCATACATCAACATCAACAGTTTGCCATTTACTTCCATTTTGCTGGGCCCACACTCTATGCTCTATGGGATAGTGTATAGTTCCAGGTTGGCTCACTCCCAGCGCAATGATTGGGTATATAGTAGATACTGAAGCATTGTGTACGGTCAAAACAAAAGCTGTGGCTGTACTGTCAGTGGGGTCATAAGTGAAATTAACTAAATGCCACCAAGATTGAAACTTCTTTTCAAATTCAATCGCATTATCCTAAATTATCTTTCGAATTTCAGTAGGTAAGGTACTTTCCTCACCTTCCCGTATAATTGCAGCTGCTATTGATTGCACCCATAGCTGATCTTGGACACAACTAAGGGCTAGAGAAACATTATTTTGCGCCACATCAAGTGCATCTGTAATTCACTGGTGGTCTTTGTCA
Organism: Pluvialis apricaria; assembly: GCA_017639485.1. Classification (NCBI taxonomy): domain Eukaryota; kingdom Metazoa; phylum Chordata; class Aves; order Charadriiformes; family Charadriidae; genus Pluvialis; species Pluvialis apricaria. The sequence goes on from CM030008.1 coordinate 59,793,363, forward strand.
TTTATCTCTCCCCACTGAGGCAACATATCTGATAGGAACCATTGGCTAGTTCCCAGAGCTGACAGAGAAGACCGCAAAGGATATTTTAATCCATTTAGGTCACTGGTCACTGTGGCCAGTTTGTTGGCAAGTACTTCTGCATCTATGCTGTTTAGGACTCCCAGTCCCATTCCCAAGACACCAGTTACATCTCTCTTTGATCGTTTTGGAGAGATAAGAGTCCGTCCATGTAACCATGCTGACCATCCTGCATAAGATGTACTCAGGAATGGTGAACAGGTAGGTTTAATTGCAGAGATATTAATTTTGCATTGATAATTCCACTCGTTTGAGTGAATATGTTGGGTTAAACAGTATTCATTGTTGACCTGTATGTTTAATGACATAAGGGCCAATGTTGAAGATGTAAGGAGTTAGACTAACGGGTGGCTGAGTAAGTACACCTTTAAAAGTTTGTTGGGTTACAGGTTCTGGGTGCTTCTCAGCAGGTTCAGATGTAATTGTGTCAATCATAAATTCAAATAATAATTGTGTATCTTTATAGCCCCAAAGACAATACACTACTATAGGTTTGGTAAAAGTAAAACTGTGCCAGCAATCTGAATTTGGCTCCATAATTTTGTAATATTCAGTATTATATTTTTCTGGTTTGGTAGAGTCTACATAGATTGTTTTAATTTCAGTTGGTCTGCGGTGAGTAGACCCATTGATTACTTGGCAACCAATTTGTATTTCCCTTCCTGGGCCATCCCATTTGGAGGGAGTCTTTCCAACTTCATTTATCTCTGGAATATACTTCACTTCCTTGTATGACTAGAGTAGAGAGATTTAAATCCTTTTTGTTTTGTGCTGTTCCAGTGCTTGCAGTATACCTGGACAATGCATGTTCCCGAGGGTCATCATCAAAGACTGCAGTGTAAAGGGGCAGATTCTTAAGTCCACTTAATAAGGTTTCAGTGTGGTTACTGTCAGGGGTTTCAAATAGCGAGAGTGGAACCAGACTAGGCTGTGTAGTTGGATCAGGTTCAACTACATATAATTTGAATTCGAATATCAGTGCTATTTTATGCTGTTGCCAACGACAAGTTACAAAAGTGGGTTCCACAAGAGTAAAATTATACCAACAATCCCGCTTGTCGGTGATACCGTGCTTTGTTGTCATTGAGCGTAGATTCTTAGGGGAAAATGTTTCTATTCTTGTGGCTTTCTTATGGTTTGAACTGTTGATCATTCTACATCGTACTTGGATTTCCTCTCCTGCCTTATGTTTCAGGGTTGGATACCAACTATTTCAGGTCTACTCATGTTTTGAAAACATCTCGTTTTCATGTCAGTGTACTTAACATAAATTTGGGATTATGGCCATTCTGGGTCTTTCTGGCTACAAATGAAAGGAAGTTGTATTAGGATTAAGGTGAAACACTACATGATTAATTCAACTTGATCACAATTTAAATGTACAATGACTCAGCAGCATCTTGAGTGCAATTCACTAATTGCACTTTCTCTTCAATGATCTTTTAATTCATCTGTTCACGTGCAGTTCATTCAGGATTCCTGTGAACACAGAAAAAGAAAAGAAAAAAAAACCATGCTCAGTCGTATTCAACCGGCAGGGTTAGGTTAGAAGGTAGGTACCACCCTGTCAGTGCCTGACTGCAGGGTTGCTGGCAGTGGGTATTGTCTCACATTGGTAAATTCTGATTAGTCATAGTCCCACCCCAGGTAATGAATAAAATAGTAGAAGAAAAACATAAAGAGACACATTGGGAAATTGAGGCTATGGTGAAGAGTGTATGAAGTGGAATTCTAAGTGTAGGAATGACTGGGATAGTAAATTCAGTGATGACAAAATGCCCCATTTTTTTGAAAAACAATCCCTTGAATAGAAAATGACCAGCCCCAGGAGTTACCATGTGAGGAAACTCCCCAGGGGATTATTGGCAGATTGATTGTTCTGAGTTACCATGACAAAATAGTTATAGGTATTTATTGGTATTGACAGACACCTTTTCAGGATGGCCCAAGGCCTTTCCCTGCCGCACCAGCAAGGCCAGAAAGGTGACTAAAATATTGCTCAAAGAAATTATACCAAGATTTGGGGTGCCGAAAGGCATGTCATTGGATAGGGGTCCACACTTTGTGGCAGATGTGACGCATCAGCTAAGTGAAATCCTAGGTATCAGGTGGGATTACCATACCTCGTGGAGGCCTCAGTCAAGCAGATAGGTAGAAAGGATGAATCAGACACTAAAAAGGCAAGTCAGTAAAATATGTCAAGAAACATCTTTGAAGTGGCCGCAAGCCCTTCCATTTGCCCTCTTGAGGGTCTGAATACAACTGAGACTGAAGAATAAGATCAGTCCCCATGAAATACTGTTTGGGAAACCTTATCAGATCCCTGTTATTCTGGGGGACGTGTATGTTAACAGGGCAATGGATTTAAACCTATATTTAATTTCTTTAGGGAAGGTTCTTACAGCTCTGTGGCAACATGTTGTCTTAACAGGACCCCTTGCCCTGGACACCCCAGTTCATCCATACCAACTGGGAGATTGGGTGTATGGAAAAACCTGGAATTCTGAGCTGCTGCAGGAAAAATGGAAAGGGCCATACCAGGTCTTGCTAACACTTTTACTGCTGTAAAGATTGCAGGTAGAGAACTGTGGATCCACTACACTCAACTGAAGGCTGCTCCTGGAACCTCCTGGGAAGCTATGCAGTCGGACCTTTGAAAATTAAGGTCACCAGACAAAAGGACTTGGGCCCATGTTTACATTTGCTGTTTGAACTGAATTAGTGTGATAAGGATGCATTTGATCCATTGTAAATATGCTGGACTTGTTTTATGCTTTAACAGTATTGTAGTGACTAGTACAGATCCTGAACCTTTTTACCTAATGATGTCAGTGAAATTCCATTCTGTCAGCAAGGTGAAAACTATCCAGAAACAAACCAAGGGAGACAAGTTGAAATTTGCGCTAGAGACCAACGAGGTAAGGTGGCCATCAGGAGACGATATGGAGATTTGTTGTTGGGTGAGGAGAAGGCCTATTTGGATGATCCCCACCTCTCATCTATCATATGAGTTCGATTTATTTGTAAGGGTATAGGATTCGAAAGGATTAATTTGTAGAGCACAGCACAGATCAGCTTTGAGCTGTTGCTTGAACTTAAGCTGGAAGGAACGAGATAGATATTTAGGGTCTCAAATCCAAGGTATTAAATCCCTTAGTAATGAAACAGTGACAAGGCAGGAACACTATAACACTCGAACACATCGCAGGGCTAAGCGGGCTGTAAATTCAGAGGATGGGGAGGATGAAAACTTGGTTTTGCACTTGATAAAAGGTTTCGGGAGGATGCGGAATATGAGTAGTGCAACCGCCTGTCTCCCAGTACCCCATTCTGCAGGACAACCTATCCCTTGGGGAATAATCCCTGTAAACTTATCCCTGCCTAGAGAGTGGGGAAACATCACTAATTCAGTCAGAAGGACAAACATTTCCCATTTTTTGGACAAGAAGAGTGACTGCCGGACCAGGGGAAGCATGGTGCTTGCTGACCTGGAAAAAGGAGACAATGGGATGGCCAATGTACTCTCTCCGGATGGGAAGTGTCTTGGAGGACGCAAGGTAGACCTAGAGTACATTTCACATGGGACATGAGGATGTGTTTTTAACGCTCTGCAAAATAGATTGGCCCTAGATTTACTCTTGATAAATAACAAGGAGTTTGTGGATTTTTAAAATTAGATAAGGAACATTGCTGTACACATATACCAAATGTAACAGGGGATTTGCAAGAACAGATAGAGAAAATGAGAGAAATAGCAAAGGATAGTTGTGCTATTCGAGATGTAGCTGAACAAAATTGGTTAAACAAGATTCTTCAAGGGACTGGAGGATGGTTTTTAAAAAGATGGTTATCCTTGTTATGTGAAAGGATTATTCTCTTTATAACTTTAGTGTTACTAATTGCAATCAGTCTTGGATGTATTAAAAGGACAACCGATAAAAGTATGTGGAAGTGAGACTCCTGAAAGAAGTTTCAGAAGTCTTAAAGGGGGGAAAATGATACAAAACTGAGTTTTCAGCCAAAATGGTTAAATTGAAGACAGAAATTCTGTCTTCAGCCTGATACAAAATTGAATTTTCAGGTGGATGCCGAAATGGTTAAATTGCAGACAGAATGGAAATCGTAAAAAGAGATAACTGCAAAGAACTCAGACAGCATGGGCTGTAACTCAAGGCCAGAGCCGGAAGCTAGTTCAAGTCGGTCTAGGAGGTTAAGTGCACAATTATGAGACTGATACGAAAGGACTCTGCAGGACAGAGCACAAAGCTCACCCAAAGAATAACAAGGTGGCCCCCCAAGAAAGAGAAAAAGAAACCACCAAGGACTCTCAGGACCCCCGCTAAGGACGAAAGTACATGTGCGGCTGGGAGGGGTTAATGAAATAATTTTCATATGTATAAATTGTCATGAATATGTAAAGCCTACATTGTAATAAATGGGGTCTAGCTAGAAGCTGTGGTATGCATGTTGGGCGGAGTGATCCCCCGTGCCTCCAGCGCTGCAATAAAGAGAATGCCTGCTTCTTAATACTGCACTAGTGTTAAGGAGTTTATTCCCAATTTCGGTGACAAGCCTACAAACCCTGTTTTGAACATGCTGTTACATACCTGCACAAAGCATGTGCAGCTGTATAGGAATTTGCTATTGAGACCTTTGACATCCATTTGCATTAAACATGCCCTCACTTAAGAATCACACAAAAATATTTACATTATCCAAGAGCAATATTTTTTCAGCAGATACATCATAATTTTACTTGTAAAAAAAGAACTGTAGTTCAAAGGCACTGAGTGGAATCCAACATACTTTTTTTAATCACAGAGTAGAAAAGACATATGACCTTTCAGGACCACCTTTTCTGCTCCACTCCCACACCACAACTTGATTTATATATAATAAGTGTTTAAGATGCACATATTAACATAGCCCCTACTAAACTAAAGCATCCAATCCTGCAACTGCAAGTTATTCTATTATAAGTAGTAAAAAAACTGGCAGCAACTGTTTTCAGGAGCAGAATTGTATCTTACAAGGATAGAATTGGATTAAACACTGACAACTAGTGATGATTCTTCGTCAGCCTAATGTTTGCAAATTCACCTCCCCACAAAGTGTTATCTGCAATCACTGTCTTTTTAACATATAAAAAAATTAAGAACATAGTTTATCACATAAAGAACTTAATGCAATGTGGAAATGCAGCATAGCGAGGTAAATCATGACCTAGAGACCAGTATAAATCCTGTTTTTTAAAATGTCTGCACAAACGTTTCCATGAAACAAGACCATGCAAATCTTCTGGCAATGGTTTTATTAATCTGTGCTGGGAAATATATATTGTTTTCCTCAGTTATTTCTCTTCTGTCTGTACTGAATACTGGCTGCCCCTGTGTACAGAAAGAATTAATTAGCCTATTCAAGACACAACACACTTTGAATAGAAGGGATACTTAACCGAAAGTGTCAGTTGCATTAGATTTACTCTGAAGTAAATGATCTTTTCAACACATAAAATATTTTCTAAATTGTTTTTCAGGACCAGCAGTTTAAATGGTTGGCTTTACTGAAGAACTCTGACCAATGTCTCAGTAATCTTTCTAAAAGTTTTTGTTCTGAATATGTCACCTCTGGTATAAATGGTTTGAAGTAGAGTTAACCTTCAGTTCACAGGTCACTTGACATGTGGAGTTTTAGAATTTGGTCTAGGTACTCTTTCTTTTTACCAGGAAAGAAATGAAAGGAAAATTCTTCTTCCCTGCCCACCCCCACCCCTTTTCCAATATTGAAAATGTACTTGTAACTCTCCTGACAACTCAAAAACTGTTGTCAGAAACTCAAAATAAATCTATTTCTCGTAGAAAGAGACTTAAAAAACAGGATATGGAATAATAGTAATGATTTATAACAGACTTTGGGAAGAGATTAGTTTTACACTTTCTTTTTAAAATTATGTAGTATTTAGTTACTTTAGCTACTGCAGAGATATTTCAAGTATGCCGAGGGTACTCCATTAGCAAAAACATACCCAAAAGTTTTGTTTATGTGAAGACAACGTGCCACCACCAAAAAGACCTATTGTCCTGAAAACACAGCAAAAATAGCTAACTGGCATTAAAGCTACTCCACTAGTCACTGTCTGAATTTTCATACAAGTTTAACAGAAAGGTAATAAAAATGTCATTGCCCACACTACGTAACAGCATTTCCCATCCAGCACTAAAGATTCAATGTCATGTAAACTGCCAAAGTATTTTAATACATTTCAGCAAAGAGCAAAATTGGCACGAATCTTACTAAGTTGACAATGAAACTTTTAACAGTAGGCATTAATCTATTTTGCCCCCCCCCCCTGAGGCTGTACTGTACTAAAAACAGAGTTCTTATACTATCAGGCACAACAATTTAAGTATTCGATAAACCACATGCTTATTATGCCCCAATTGAACACTCAGGAAAACCACTTTGAACACATATGTGGTTTTGAGTGCCATATTAGAATGAATTTACTTTGATTTATGATAGGAATAATAAACATACTCTACTGACTTGGCATCACTTTCAATAAATAAAGCATTCAGACGCAACACAGTCAATAAAACAAACCCATAAAGCTGCTCAGCAAAGATATTAATGCTAAGTAATATCAGCGTGCATCAGATAGGTATGCTTGAAATTCTATCAAGAACAGAAATAGATTATTGAGGGTGGAAGACAGCAGACTTTGAATAACTTCTTGCTAAGAAGTGTCACGCTTCTTAATCAGAAGGATCCAAATCTTTTCAAGCATTTTGAGTGATACCAAATACATTTCTCTGGCAGACTATAGAGCACCAACATTAGGTGTTTGTTTCTGTCAAAACTTAGTAATAAAGCAGAGACCCACACTCTGCACCACAATCAGTAGCCATGTAAATAGTCACTTCAACACCTTCCCTGCGATACTACTGAAGGCTTGCACATCTGAAAGACTGCACTTCTGAAAGAGTCTAATATATTAATTGCAGATGGGCAGAGGTAAGTGGAGGGAAGACAAGAGAATACACCCCCATTCCAATTTCCAGTTCTTTTCAGAATTTGGCAACAGCCCGGACTTGTGTAGTTCACAAATGCTCACTCCCGCTAAGGCTATAGAATCAGAATTAGTAACTGCAGAGTTGTCACGACCCAATCGACAGGCTACCCTAGGAAATGTGAGAGGTCATGTGAAGCTCGAGATCCCTTTGGAGTAAATTAAGGCCAAAGGACACCAAACGACTGATTAGAGTGTTTATCGAGCATACACACTGCTGTGAAATGTGTTCACCTGATTCGTGTCAATATGGAACAATGCTAGGGCCGCATGGTGAAATGTGACCCTCTCTGTTCCTTCCTGCAGAAGCTACCTAAGGAACATTCTAGTAAACCGTGGTTTTTTCTCTGTTAACCACATGGTGATTAAGCATAGGGCACATGCGTGAAGTCTAGGGTCATCCTAAGGGCGAGCTGAGGTCTCTAGAGCACATGCGTAAAACCTAGGGTCATCCTAAGGGCGAGCTGAGGTCTCTAGAGCGCATGCGTAAAACCTAGGGTCATCCTAAGGGTGAGCCGAGGAAGACTACTGACTTCATCCACCGACCACCAGATGGGAGTCCAGAAGACCCCAAAAGGTGAAGAGGGCATGCGCCAAAGAAGACATGCCCATCATTAGCAAATCTACGAATATGTATTGGTAGCTATGAATATGCATTGGTAGCTATGAATATGTATTGGTAAAAGGAACATAAACCGGAAACGGAGATTGTACAGTGTGCGTCTTGCTTGAGCGGAGGCTCCTGGCGCACCCAGCGCTGTTTGCTTGTCTTTACTCGTTTAATAAATTATAAATTTTTGATCATTTATCACAATTGGGGGCTCGTCCGGGATGGTCTTGGTTCCTGAATTCTGACTTGGTCTAGGAGGGGAGCCCCACCATTTGGTGGCTCCTGATCAGGTCGGGTCGGGACTAACACCAGCCTGAACCTGAGTAGGGACAAGCAAAGAATTTTATTTTTATGAGCTCCCTTGCCGGCTGCAGCAGTTTATTTTGTCCGTAATTCTGCGCATGAAGATCCGAACGAAGACGACGGAGTCGTAAGTGTTTACGGTGTATACCGTTCGGTTGGGTGGGATTCAGTTGCCTGTGTGTGTAAGAGTGTGACTGAGACGGAACCTGGTTCCGAAGCGATTGTGGAGGTCTTCTAACCGCGGTTCCAATCTCCCACGAGGGACTTGGCCGGTGAAGGACCGAAGCGACCCCTATAGGATTCGTGGGTGGGTGACAGGTCCTAAAACCCCCTGCAAGACACTCTTACCGGTAACCAAGGGCTGTAGGAATTGCCACAGTAAAATTCCTAGATGGGTCAGACAAAATCGATGACCCAGGACCAGAAGAAAGGGAGCAAATTACCAGACATACCTCCAGAGAGTCCATTAGGAATAATGATTAAAAATTGGGATGAAAGGGCCCCAGAAAAGGAAAAAGTAAATTAAAATTGGTTCAATATTGCATGATTGAATGGCCGAAGGAACCTTTAAAACCACATGTCTTTTGGCCTGTTTTTGGATCTTTTGAAGACTGGATTTGCCAGGCCTTAGATATATACGTTAATTCAAAGGAACCTTTTAGTCAAGAGGAAAGTCATTATGCAGGATTATGGATTAGGATTTCACATCCTTTTCCAGCCTCAATACTTCCATTAAAAACAGATGAAAAATTTGAGGAAGAAGAAGGAGATAAAAAACAAAAAGGAAAGGAAAGAGATGATGAATGGGAGCCACTGGATAACCTACCGCCTCCATATCCTAATAATCCACCTTTGGCGGCGACTCCCCTTCCGGTGGCCGTAGCACCTCCATCAGCGCCGCCGTTACCCCTGCCTCCACCACCAACAGCACTGGAATTAGATCGACCTCCGGCTGCATGTACAAGAAGTAGGACTGCTGCATCTGGGGGAGCTTCTCTATATCCCTTACGAGAAGTACCCCTGTCGTGGTTTAGGCCAAATCGGCCACTGGGGACATAGGGGACCCCAGATGGGACCGACAGATGCTCCCCTCTACCCCTCTTCAAAGAGAGAGGTAGAGGAGGAAAAAGAGACTTACGAGTTTAAAAGGATCTAAACTACTTTAATGAAAATATTAATAATAAAATAAAAGGAAAATAATGAGAAATATACAAAACTGTATCAAGCTCCCAGGATGACAATCATGACACCAGCTGGCACTGGGGCAGTCCCAGGCTGGACTCGGTGACGGACGGGAACTGGATTCCGGATCTGGATTCAGGATCGGGTCCAAAGGCAGACGAACAGACAGAGTCCTCCTCAGATGTCAGCCATTGAAGCAAGAAGGGAAAAAGAAGAAGGGCCTGCCCCTTTTCTCCGTCAGCTTTTATACTGAGCATGAGGCAGATGGGATGGAATACGCTGTTGGTCAGTTTTGGGTCACCTGCCCTGTCCGCTCCTCCCCGCAGGCGGGACCCCATTATGCTTTTCCGCTTCAGACCCTCCAACGTGGCAAATAACACAGCCGGTTGGACTTGGGTGTTAGAACAATAAGTATAAGCAAGAGCCTCCCTGCATACCATGTCTGGACATCAGCTATAAACATTGGTCTTATCACTCTGAGAGAGTGAACATTGTCTGCACAATATGCTGTTAACTTCAGTAGTTAGAAGAGGCCCAGCTAAGAAGCAAAGTTACTGAACAAAACTGGTCCTGTTTTACCTCAAACCAGGACATTCCACCCTTTATTCCATACCATTTGCATCTTGCTCAGATTACTGTTACTTTTATCTATCAAATCTATGCACATACAGAGGATATATATATATGTATGGATACATGCAGGTCACTCATCTATGATTATCTTTATATACAAAAGTTTAAGTCCATTTGATTCATGATTGCAGGATCTCATCTCAGGGCAGGAAAGATGGTACAAAATTCATTGTGGTTCGTGCCCATGGGTAGCATGTTCATCTTGAAGAGCTTGCTGGACACCACTTGATGAAGCTAGCTCAGGTTTCATCACCACTGTGTCATCCTGAAAAACACTTATTGAACACTGTTAGTATTATGTAGTGATCAGCATCATACGGCTCAGGATTGAGTATTCTCACCAAGGGTTAAATTCCCTTGGGGTACACATTGAACTTCTCCATCCTTCAGCATCACCCACCAGGTACATCCAGGTCCTTGAGCAAAAACAGTCCCACGAATGGGTTTGCTTTTGCCTGAAGGAGGAGAAACCCGGACAGTTTTTCCTAACATATTCCTTTCATGCACCACGGGGACTTTGTCCCCTTCTACTGTATGTAAAAGGTCTGATTGAGCAGGACCGGCTCGATTGATGGATCCCCTGGTGTTTACTAACCAGGTAGCTTGCTCTAAATGCTTGTCCCAATTTTTAAAGGTTCCACCACCTATTGCTTTTAGGGTGGTTTTTAACAGTCCATTATATCGCTCAATCTTCCCAGAAGCTGGTGCATGATAGGGGATATGATATATCCATTCAATGCCATGTTCTTTTGCCCAATTACTTATAAGATTGTTTTTAAAATGAGTCCCATTGTCTGACTCAATTCTTTCTGGAGTGCCATGTCGCCACAAGACTTGCTTTTCAAGGCCCAGGATGGTATTCCGGGCAGTGGCATGGGGTACGGCATAGGTTTCCAACCATCCAGTGCTTGCTTCCACCATTGTGAGCACATAGCGCTTACCCTGGCGAGTTTGAGGGAGTGTGATGTAGTCAATTTGCCAAGCCTCCCCATACTTATATTTCAGCCATCGTCCTCCATACAACAAAGGTTTTAACCTTTTAGCTTGCTTGATTTCAGCGCATGTTTCACCATCATGGATAACCTGCGCAATAGTGTCCATGGTTAAATCCACCCCTCGGTCACGGGCCCATTTATAGGTTGCATCCCTTCCTTGATGACCTGAAGTGTCATGGGCCCACCGAGCTAAGAATAGTTCACCTTTATGTTCCCAGTCCAAGTCTGTCTGGAAAATTTTAGCAGCCTGATCCACTTGCTGATTGTTTCGATGCTCCTCGGTGGCCCGACTCATGGGTACGTGGGCATCTACATGACATACCTTTACGACTAGGTTCACTAGCTGGGCAGCAATGTCTTGCCACAATTCAGCAGCCCAGATGGGTTTACCTCTGCGCTGCCAGCTGCTCTGCTTCCACTGCTTTAACCACCCCTACAGAGCATTTGCCACCATCCATGAGTCAGTATAGAGAGAGAATATTGGCCACTTTTCTCGTTCAGCAACATCTAACGCCAGCTGGATGGCTTTTACCTCTGCAAATTGACTCGATTCACCTTCTCCTTCAGCAGCTTCTGCGACTCGTCGTGTAGGACTCCACACAGCAACTTTCCACCTTCGATGCTTTCCTACAATAAGACAAGATCCATCTGTAAACAGAGCATACTGTTTCTCATTATCTGAGAGTTCGTTATATAGTGGAGCTTCCTCAGCACGTGTCACCACCTCCTCTGGTGGCATTCCAAAGTCTTTGCCTTCGGGCCAATTTGTGATCACTTCTACGATTCCTGGACGGTTTGGGTTTCCTATTCGAGCTCGCTGTGTGATTAAGGCAACCCACTTACTCCAGGTAGCATCGGTGGTGTGATGAGTAGAAGGAACTTTACCCTTGAACATCCAGCCCAGTACTGGTAATCGGGGCACCAGGAGGAGCTGTGCCTCAGTACCAATTACTTCTGAAGCAGCTCTAACTCCTTCATATGCTGCCAAGATTTCTTTCTCAGTTGGAGTATAGTTGGCCTCGGAGCCTTTATACCCTCGACTCCAGAATCCTAAGGGTCGACCTCGAGTCTCCCTGGTGCTTTCTGCCAAAGGCTCCAGGTAGGGCCAGTGTCCCCAGCTGCGGTGTAGAGCACATTTTTAATGTCCCGTCCAGTTCGGACTGGTCCAAGGGCTACTGCATGCACAATCTCTTGTTTAATTTGCTCAAAGGCTTGTTGTTGCTCAGGGCCCCACATAAACTCATTTTTCTTTCGAGTCACTTCATAGAGAGGTTTTACAATCTGGCTATAACCTGGAATATGCATTCTCCAGAAACCCACAACACCCAAAAAGGCTTGCGTTTCCTTTTTGTTAGTAGGTGGGGACATAGATGTTATTTTGTTAATTACGTCCATTGGGATTCGGCGATGTCCATCTTGCCACTTAATTCCCAAGAACTGGATCTCTTGTGCAGGTCCTTTGACCTTACCTATTTTTATAGCAAAACCTGCTTTCAGAAGAATCTTAATGATTTTCCTACCTTTCTTGAAAACCTCTTCTGCTGTGTTACCCCACACAATGATGTCATCAATGTATTGTAGGTGTTCTGGAGCTCCACCCTTCTCCAGTGCAGTCTGGATCAGTCCATGGCAAACAGTAGGGCTGTGTTTCCACCCCTGGGGCAGTCGATTCCAGGTGTACTGGACACCCCTCCAGGTGAAAGCAAACTGTGGCCTGCACTCTACTGCTAAAGGAACAGAGAAAAAGGCATTAGCAGTGTCAATTGTAGCATACCATTTGGCTGCCTTTGACTCCAGCTCATACTGAAGTTCTAGCATGCCTGGCACAGCAGCACTTAGTGTTGATGTGACTTCATTCAGGCCACGGTAGTCTACTGTTAGTCTCCAGTCCCCATCAGACTTCCGCACTGGCCATATAGGGCTGTTAAAGAGTGAGCAAGTTTTGCTGATCACTCCTTGGCTCTCTAGCCATCGAATCAGGTTATGGATGGGAATTAAGGAGTCTCGGTTGGTCCAATACTGTCGTCGATGCACCGTGGCAGTAGCAATTGGCACCTGCTGATCTTTAACCCTCAGCAGTCCCACAACAGAAGGGTCATCTGAAAGACCGGGGAAGGCTGACAGCTGTGTAACATCCTCAGTCTCTACAGCTGCTATACCAAAAGCCCACCGATACCCTTTGGGGTCTTTAAAATACCCTCTCTTGAGATAGTCTATGCCAAGGATGCACGGAGCATCTGGACCAGTAACAATGGGGTGTTTCTCCCATTTATTCCCAGTTAGGCTCACTTCGGCCTCTAATACAGTCAGTTCTTGAGATCCGCCTGTCACTCCAGAAATAGTGACAGATTCTGCCCCTTTATGATTCGATGGCAATAGGGTACACTGCGCACCAGTGTCCACCAGGGCTTTATACTTTTGTGGCTCTAATGTGCCAGGCCATCGAATCCACACAATCCAATAAATTCGGTTGTCCCTTTCCTCCTCCTGGCTGGAGGCAGGGCACCTCTAACGTCGACCATAGTATCTGTTCCTATCTGGACCGTAGGATCACCTACTGTAGGTCGGAGCAGCATGCCTCCTATAAGAATTCTTTCTTCCTATCTGCTTTACTTTGCAACTCAAGCACCCATGCCTGTAGGGCTGAGATAGGTTCTCCATCCCACTTCCTCATATCCTCTCCATAGTTGCAGAGGCACAGACACAGGAAATCTCGGAGTGGGTTCGATTGGTCTTGAGTTGGAGAGTGTTTTTTCTCTTGAGTAGGAGGGCGTGTTTTCTTAGTAGCTGCAACATGGGTCTGTGCAGGGGAAGAATGGGATTTTTCCTCCACCTTGGTTAATGTATCAAGCAGTTTATCGGTGTGCTCAACTATTTTCTTGGTCATTTGCTCCATTGTCTCAGTCATTTTCTCAGTGACCACAGTCAGTTTTTCCACAGCTGCCACAGAAAAAGGACGAGAGAGACTGTCTTCATACTGTCGTACCTTGTTAACCACTTTGCTTACAGTTGGTGTGTCGGTATCGGATCCTCCCCAGACCATTGCTGACAATGTGTGGGAATATGTTGGTGGTGCACTTTGTACAAACTTTTTTAGCATGGATCGTTTGCATGGCATCTTATCAGGATCTACCGTCACTTGCCTATCACTATAAATCACCTCTCGCACAGCCAATTCTCTCAGGTACTTAATACCTTTTTCCATGTTGGTCCATTTACTTGGACGGCATTCGATATCATCCTTGAAGGGATACCTGCGCTTTATGGCTGACATCAGTCGCCTCCAGAGACTGAGAGTGCGTGTCTTTCTCCCAATCCCTTCATTGATACCTCCATCCTTGGCCAGGTTTCCCAACTGCTTAGCTTCTCTGACATCTACGTCTATAGTATCAGCCCCACTATCCCAGCATCGTAGCGACCAGGAGATGAGTGTTTCACCTTCATGACGACTAAAGTCCTTCCTAATATTTCTCAAATCCTTCATAGAGAAGGATTTAAGAATTACCTCTACATCTGAGTCTTCCTGTGATGAGGCTGCCCGAGAAGGACTCTGCTCTCTGTCTGTTTTGAAAGGTCTCTTTCCATTGTCTGGTTTAGAAGGACCCTCTCCTGGGTCTACTTTAGAAGGGCCCTCTCCTGGGTCTCTGTCAGAACTCTCTCCCAAGCTATCTGGCTCGTGCTGGTCCTTGTCGCAAGCAACAGGGGAATGAGCAGACTTCTTTTTGTGCTTCTTGGCGACTGGGGCAACTGGTACCGGTTCTGATGGAGTTTGAGCAGCAGCGGTACTCGTTGTCGTGGCTGGAGTCGCTTGTGGCGGGACAGGCGTCGGAGGCGTCGGTGTTGCTGCGGTGGGGGGTGCGGCCGGCGGCGGTGCCGCTGCGGGCGGCGGCGGTGCCTGTGCCGAGACAGGCGGGGCCGTGGCTCGCGCTGCTGCCCGTCGCGGGGCTGCTGCGGTCTGAGTGGTGCCAGCACACGTTACCCTATAGCCACCCCTGCACCGGTATTTCACAAAAACCCACCCCTGCAACACGTTCAGGAAAACCGACAGCAAAATCACGATCTTAAGGAGGTAACAATCCTTATCATCACAGCCCAGAAGGTTTCCAAGCCCTGGCTCTGATGGTGTCACATTAATATAACTATTCAAGGGCGAAGTAAACTTTCCCAAGGTAGAACCAAAAGTGTAATTAGTAACAGAATCCATCACACGATGCCCGAGATATGCAGGTAGAGCCGTTACCCAACTAATCATGTTATAGACCTGAATTGCGAACCACACCAATACAGCACATTTAAACCTTCGCATAAAAACACAAAGAGTAAATAAACTTTGCAATGCACTTGGCAGGTTAAACAGAGTTGACTGAATCAAGTGCAAACCAAGCTCTTTAAAGGCACGATACAACATTTTGTTTAAGAACGACATGCTGTAAGGTGTCTGCTCTAATCTCAGAACAAGATGGAATTCAAACTATTCAGGCAATTTATCACAGCTCTGGTCGAACACTACTCGTGCCCCACATTGGGCGCCAATTAATCTGTCGTGGTTTAGGCCAAATCGGCCACTGGGGACATAGGGGACCCCAGATGGGACCGACAAATGCTCCCCTCTACCCCTCTTCAAAGAGAGAGGTAGAGGAGGAAAAAGAGACTTACGAGTTTAGAAGGATCTAAACTACTTTAATGAAAATATTAATAATAAAATAAAAGGAAAATAATGAGAAATATACAAAACTGTATCAAGCTCCCAGGATGACAATCATGACACCAGCTGGCACTGGGGCAGTCCCAGGCTGGACTCGGTGACGGACGGGAACTGGATTCCGGATCTGGATTCAGGATCGGGTCCAAAGGCAGACGAACAGACAGAGTCCTCCTCAGATGTCAGCCATTGAAGCAAGAAGGGAAAAAGAAGAAGGGCCTGCCCCTTTGCTCCGTCAGCTTTTATACTGAGCATGAGGCAGATGGGATGGAATACGCTGTTGGTCAGTTTTGGGTCACCTGCCCTGTCCGCTCCTCCCCGCAGGCGGGACCCCATTATGCTTTTCCGCTTCAGACCCTCCAACGTGGCAAATAACACAGCCGGTTGGCCTTGGGTGTTAGAACAATAAGGATAAGCAAGAGCCTCCCTGCATACCATGTCTGGACATCAGCTATAAACATTGGTCTTATCACTCTGAGAGAGTGAACATTGTCTGCACAATATGCTGTTAATTTCAGTAGTTAGAAGAGGCCCAGCTAAGAAGCAAAGTTACTGAACAAAACTGGTCCTGTTTTGCCTCAAACCAGGACATCATGAAGGGAAAAGGTATGGTACATTACCCATGCTGTACAGACTCTCTTCTTCCCTGCATCTGAGTCCAGTCAGAAGACAGCTTTCAAGAATTGCTTCATATCCTTTCTTTCTTTTTCAAGAAAGTTGAGAATAGAGTATATCACTGCATTTTTTTTTCCCTTGCCAAAAGAGCTTCAAGATAGTCCTTGAACTGAATAGATTTTATCACAGTTTACTTTACTTGGTCAAATATAAATTCTCAGTGTTGTTCCTGATCTTCACGATAACGTTCCCCTCTTTTTTTTCCATAATGACCAAAATGTCTTTTTCTTACAAAGCCGAGATCTCAAGCATCAATAGCAATGTCTGTCTTTGACCATTACACACCATTAAGGACACCATATTCTACTATCACTAGTAGTAGCACATCTTCTTCAAGCAACTAGACATCATCAATTCTATGTTCATTGAGCCTGCACGTCTGTTCCAGCCCATCACGTTCAGGGTTCTTAGGACTCTTCTTCTGCCACTGGTCTTATGATATTAGCACCTGCATTGAGGAAGATGAACTGCAGCAAGAAACGGGAAGTCAGCCTTTAATGACTAGGTGGATTTCAGCATTGGCTGAAGAGGATATTTTTCACATGGTTGGTGGTTCAGATATTGTTAAGGGACACATTTACGGATGTTCAGTAGCCCAGCTGAATATCAATGAATTGTAATTTCTTACTTAAAGTTGTATCATTGCTCAAATGAACTATATATCATGTATTAGTAACAACTCCCAATATACTCTGAATACACCACTGCTGCTCAGATAGGGGCAGATCCTTGTGTCACTACTGAGGCACTATGTTTCTCCTGCCTTCAAGAACCACATTCTTCCTATTGTTGGCTTTAGTAGTACACAGAATCATAGAATCATTTAGGTTGGAAAAGATCATTGAGTCCAACTGTAAACCTAACACTGCCAAGTGCACCACTAAACCGTGTCCCTAAGTGCCACATCTGCAGGTCTTTTGAATACCTCCAGGGATTGTGACTCAACCACTTCCCTGGGCAGTCTGTTCCAATGCTTGATAACCCTTTCAATGAAGAAATTTTTCCTAATATCCAATCTAAACCTCCCCTGGTGCAACCTGAGGCTGTTTCCTCTTGTCCTATCACTTGTTACTTGGAAAAAGAGACTGACTCCCACTGTCCTGGTTTCAGGAGTTAATTTTCTTTCTAGTGATTGCTGTGAAAGTAATGTCAATAATGCATATTGTTTTAGTTGCTGCTAGGTGATGTTTATACTTTTCAAGGACTCTTTTCAGCTTCCCATAGAAGCTCAGAAGGAACACAGACAGAACAACAGAATGGTCAATGGAATATTCTGTACCATAGACGTTATGATCAGTATATAAATGGGGGTTGGCCAGGGCAGGGGTGAATCTGTGATCACTGCTTGGGAAAGTGCCAATTCATCGGGTGGTAAGAGTGACTTGTGACATTATTACTGTTATTGTTATTTTCATTTTCTGTTATTGTTCCATTAAACTGTCTTTATCTCAACCCATGAGGTTTTTTCCTCTCCCTTTCCCCTCCTTTTCTCCCTCTTCTCCCTGCCCTTCTCAGGGGAAGGGAAAGAACTGCACGTGGTCCTAGCTGCCAGCTGGGGTTAAACCATGACACCCACCTCACTACAACCTCCTTTCAGGTAGTTGTAGAAGGTGATAAGGTCTCCCCTGAGCCTCCTTTTCTCCAGACTGGACAACCCCAGTTCCTTCAGCCACTCCTCACAGGACTTGTTCTCTAGACCCTTCACCAGCTTTGTTGCTCTTCTTTGGACACAGGCACTGTACTAACAGTGTTTGTCAATGTACTGTGGTGTCAGACAGCTAAATACTGCAAGTCCAGAGGCATTGTCTTTCATGTTATTAACATTCAGTTACATCATCTTTGGAGGTCTATGTTCAGTTTGGGACAAAAATGGTCTTAAGGTTTTGTAAACAAGGTCTTTACTTTCTTCTGTTGTGTTGTTGGACCTCATGCTGGTTACAGTGCATTTCACTTTTGTTCCTGTTCATAAGTCACAGAGAGTTTGGAGTCATCTCAGTGCATTTCAGGTGAAAGTGTGAGTGGTTTTAGTATTTCTGCCCATTCTGAGTTGTCACAGTTTACCACAGAGACGTTTTTGAATCAAGGTGTTTCAAGTGCTAGTTCCAAATATTCCCCACAGTGCACACCTCCTCTTCTCCCTGAGAAGAATCACAGAGCAAAGTACAACAGGCAGTATGTTACATCTTTAAGTACTGTTACTGGCAAAAAGCCAGTTGATTTTTATTTTGCATATCTTTATCATCTTGGAAAAATGGCAATATTGAACTAATGCTGAGATCTCTTGAAGATCCAGATCCTGTGGCTGTCACTACTCTCCATGACATGAGTAACGAAATTAAACTATCACTTGCCTACCTGCAGTATTTTGATTTGTTTTGTGTTGTAAAATTGCCATGTTTTGCTTTGTGTTGCAATGGTGACATAACTGGATATAAGCACAGTATACTTTGGCTTTTAGCGTCTTACCCCATACAGTGTTATTTTACTCTTCTATGGTTGATGCATTTAAAAATCCATCTTTTGGAATCAGAGAAACTAGAAATGTTAGTCCAACAAACACAGTTGTCAAATGATTTTTTTTCTAACTGAATTTACTTAAAGCAATTCACTGATTTAAATTTCTGCCTTTGGTTATGTTTTCGCTGAGTGACTTACTTGAGTAACAAAACAGATTTTATCCCACATTAATTCATGGTGTAATTCATTACAGGAGTGCCAACATTCATCTTTAAGTTATTTTGTTGGCCCTGTTCTACCATGCTGTGCTTCTTTTTTTTCTGGGAATGATGACATACATCAGAAATTCAAGCCCGGTGTGAGGATGGCGGAGTGTGGCCTCATGAGTTTGGTTTAAACAGTTGAGATATAGCATCACAGGAATAAATCATATCAATACTGATTGTAATTCAACAGAGCTTTTGAGATAGCACGTCTTCTGGCTGAAACATAATTGTTTGATAGCAATGATGCGCTCTGTTCATTCAGGCAGACTTTTCAGATCTGAAGGCATTATGGAAGAGTGTACAGATGCAGAAGACATGAATATTAGGAGAGTATGAACACCCAGAACATCAGTTCTGATAAAAGCCTTGAGTATCAAATGGACAGTCTCTTCTGAACGCCTGTTACAGGCTGTTATCAGAAAGACATCACTACAAGTTTTGTTCTGTTACATCAGCTCCTCCTAGAGACAGGAACTTGAGACAGGGCATTTCTGTCTGTAGAGATACATGTGACATTCCAATAACGTTTGTATGCAAATAAAAACTATCTTGAACACTAGTACATTTACAGTTACAAAAGAGAGCAAAATGGAACAGTGTCCAATGAGATATGCATCCAAAAAAGGCAGAGGCTGCATATCATTTAGTTGCAAAGAGATTCTTAGTTTATCAGGCACAACAAACACTGCAAGTTCGATGTTAAAAGTACCGGTAACTTTAACAATATATTGTAATGCTGATGCAAACTGGAGGTCAAAGGTTGCATGGTACTAAATGAGTGCTAGTCAGTCAGAGCGCTTAGCTTTTTAAGCTTAATTCCCTTATACATTAATTACAAAGTAAGGTACAGGCCTATCTAACCTATAATAAAAATCCCTGTTGTCTCAAGAGAGCAGTGGCAGCAAGTTCCCCATCGTGTTTGATGCCCTGGTGTTTGCAAGATTCTGTGAGGATAAATGAAGTGTACAATGTAAGGACATGAGAATTTTTGTAAATGTCAGAGAACAATACAATACAAATTGTATTTGTACACGCTGGAGGGGAGGGATGCCATCCAGAGGGACCTGGACAGGCTGGAGAGGTGGGCCCAAGCCAACCTCATGCAGTTCAACAAGGCCAAGTGCAAGGTCCTACATCTGGGTCGGGGCAATCCCAAGCACAAATACAGGCTCAGCGGAGAATGTCTGGAGAGCAGCCCTGTGGAGAAGGACCTGGGGGTGATGATTGATGAGAAGCTCGACATGAGCAAGCAGTGTGCGATCGCAGCCCAGAAGGCCAACCGTATCCTGGGCTGCATCAAAAGAAGTGTGGCCAGCAGGTCAAGGGAGGTGATTCTGCCCCTCTACTCCGCTCTCGTGAGACCCCACCTGGAGTACTGCATCCAGCTCTGGAGTCCCCAACATAGGAAGGACATGGACCTGCTGGAGCGCGTCCAGAGGAGAGCCACAAGGATGATCCGAGGGCTGGAGCACCTCTCCTATGAGGAGAGGCTGAGAGAGTTGGGGCTGTTCAGCCTGGAGAAGAGAAGGCTCCCGGGAGACCTTATTGCGGCCTTCCAGTACCTAAAGGGGGCCTACAGGAGAGCTGGGGAAGGACTTTTTACTAGGGCATGTAGTGATAGGACGAGGGGGAACGGCTTTAAGCTGGAAGAGGGCAGGTTTAGATTAAACATTAGGAAGAAGTTTTTCACTTTAAGGGTGGTGAGGCACTGGAACAGGTTGCCCAGAGAGGTTGTTGAAGCCCCATCCCTGGAGGTGTTCAAGGCCAGGCTGGACGTGGCCTTGGGCAACCTGGTCTAGTGAGAGGTATCCCTGCCTGTGGCAGGGGGGTTGGAACTCGATGATCTTCAAGGTCCCTTCCAACCTAAACCATTCTATGATTCTATGATTCTATGAAATTACAGCTCTTGTAAATATGATCTAAACAAACAAACAATAATCTGAAAATCAGGGGATATCCATTGCTTTTTCAATGGTGCAAAGCTGAGAATATAAAGAAGTAGTTGACCTTCTCATTACATAAAAGCATTCAAGAATGCTGTTAAATGTTCTTACTGGAGTTACGATTTGGAGAGCAAGCAGTTAAGGGATTGTTGCAAAGGAATGAAAATAATATGTCTTAGCTACCTTGTGTGAAGCGAGCTGTTCTGAGATCTCTGACAGATGCTTAAACTAAATTTTGTCTGTATTTGGAATAATTAGAGAAGGAAAGTTAACAGTTTTGATTATTAGCTGTTAGATTGCTGAAGTGGCTGTAGCAGTGTTAACATATTAGGAATTTAGTGTGTTCTTATAATTGGAAATTAGGCTCTCATCTAGGCTTTCTTTCTGATGAGAGGCTGGACCAGATGATCTTTTGAGGTCCCTTCCTGCTGAGCTATTCTATGATATTACATGACTTCTGGATCCTGCAAGGACATGAATTTACAATCAAAATCGACATCTGACATCTAACTACAGTTGGATACAGCTGTGCACTACTAGCACTTCTGTGTATGTGTCTAGAGAGAAATGAATTTCAGAATATCTGAAATAGCTGCATTCACTGCATACATGCATATATTTGCTTGTATATGAATGTGACTGGCTGAGGTCTGCAAATTCATTCAAGGAAGTAGGCAAAGTAGAAGGAAATATTACTGTTACTAAAAGTAATAGTATTTTATAAGGAGATAGGAGATAGGAAAGCACAGTGTTAAACCAGATTTTCCTTATTAGTCAAATATGCAGGTAGAATAGCACTACTATTCCCAGCTGCTATTTGATTTTTATTAGGAACATACATAGATCTGTTTCATATATATGGCAGAAAAGGGACTAGAGCTTTTCATTTTGGATTAGACCAAAGCTAACACGCTAGCCAACATGGATCCAAGGCCGACATACTCTACTGAAATATTCCTCTACACAGCCCATACCCAGAGATTGCTTTACTTCATCCTTCTTCATCCCAGTCATCAGCAATGACCCGTATTAACTTTACTAGCCAGCCAGCTGAGAAATTGAGAGCACTGCCTCTGAGGTACTCCAACCTACGCTTGGCATACATTGTCTGTGTTAGTTGATAGCAGTCTTGCAGTCTTGCAGGGGTGTTAGTGCCGAGCTTGGCTTTGACTTTTGTACATACTGAGGTTAATGTGTTTCCTTAAAGGGCTTCAGCTTTACGGATGATGTTGCTATATCTTTGCTTCTCCTACTTTGTCAAAGGAGCACTTCTGTGGAAATTGGGAAACTTCCTCATCAAGAAAATTGCTGCTCTGAGACACTAATTACAATCCTTGTGTGTCACAAGAGAACATCAATACTGTGGTTAAGAAGAAGGGAGTGCTTAGACATGCTTTTTCTGACTACTCCATGAGCAAAGAGAATGTTATATTGATTAATTCCTGTGCCAAAACACCAGTCTTGTGAGCTTTTTTTTATGATGAATGTGGTCAGGCCATTTCCACTAAGCAGTAAGGTTGGTTTTAAATAGATCTCCCTTTTCCATCAGCACAGAATTTGTCAGATCTCTCAACAGTTGTTTGACAGGCATAAATGTGTAACCAACACATTTTTTCTCTTCAGTACTAGAATGGTCAAGGCAAAATAACAAAAAGGAAAACTCTGCTTGTTGCCATCTTAGTTTTAAAATAACCAATTAAGTTTGGGCATGGGTGAATTTCCTAAAGCTGGCTTGCATGCTTTAACGATATTAGAAAGCTTTTTAAGCTTGAATCATCCCCGTAACACCTTTTTGTAAGGGTAGTACCTCCTTCTTGTAAGTTGTTTTCTTATTTCACTTGAATGTTCAGTATTTCTCAGATCACTGTCACTTTCATGCAGCAGCTCGCTTTGGGAGCTGCTTATAAGAATATGAAATGATGTGGTATAATGGATTAAAGCCATTTTTTGATATAAAGCAGAACAATGCGTTTTTACCTGTGTTTTGTGATTTGTGAATATTAGACATGTACAGATAGATGTTTCAAGTACTTCATTTTAAACAATGGTGGTTTTACCAATGTGATAATCAAAGAGAAAATGTGCAAATGAACTTCTGACACTTCTACACTTTTCAAGCTATGGAAGGTTGCCAGACTCTCTGAGTGTATGGAGGGCTGAGTTGGCCACGTGGGCATTAGTCCGTCACTGTGGGGCAAATAAAATCTCTGCCACTGCTCTGTTAACTCTCCTACTTCGCATGCTCATTAGCAACCTTTGTCATCTCTGAGTTACTTATAGATAGCGTCATAATGAGCTGTTCCATTGTGGTAGTTTTCAGAGAATTAGGCATGAGCTGTCTCCATCTTTCTGACCGTGGGGACAAACAGGTACCACTCCAGGCTACATTTCATGCAGGACGGGCTGCAAACACAACCTGTGTTTGTGCAAAGATAGTAGCTTGCAGAGAGAGTTAATACCAGGAATTTCCTTGCATAGACAGAAACATTTATTGATCACTTCAGGCTTAAACTGTTTGTAAAGCATTGAAAACTTAAACTAAACTGGAAAATATCCTCACCCAAAATACAAATTTTTGCAAAAAAAAAAAATAAAATATTTGAAACGAAACAATTTTAAAATGCAGTTTCACAGAGTCATAGAATAGTTTGGGTTGGAAGGGACCTTTAAAGATCTAGTCCAACCTTCCCTGCAATGAACAGGGACATCTTCAACTAGATCAGATTACTCAGAGTCCTGTCCAACCTGACCTTGAATGTTTCCAGGGATGGGGCACCTACCACCTCTCTGGGCAACCTGCGCAAGTGTTTCACCACCCTCATCATAAAAAAAATCTTCCTTATATCTAGTCCGAATCTACCATCTTTTAATTTTAAACCCTTGTCCTATGACTACTAAAAAGCCTGTCCCCATCTTTCTTATAAGCCCTCTTTAAGAACTGGAAGGCCGCAAAAAGGTCTTTCTGGAGCCTTCTCTTCTCCAGGCTGAACAGCCCCAACTCTCTCAGCCTGTCTTCATAGGAGAGGTGCTCCAGCCCTCTGATCATCTTTGTGGCCCTCCTCCAGACTCGCTCCAACAGGTCCATGTCTTTCCTGTACTGGGGGTTCCGGAGCTGGACGCAGTGCTCCGGGTGTGGTCTCACAAGAGCGGAGCAGAGGGGCAGAATCACCTTCCTCGAACTGCTGGCCACGCTTCTTTGATGCAGCCCAGGATACGGGTGACCTTCTGGGCTGCGATCACACATTGCTGGCTCATGTTGAGTTTCTCATCCACCAACACCCCCAAGTCCTTCTTCTCAGGGTTGCTCTCAATCCATTCTCCACCCAGCCTGTATTTGTGCTTGAGATTGCCCCAGCCCATGTGCAGGACCTTGCATTTGGCCCTGTTGAACTTTATGAGTTTTGCACAGGCCCACCTTTTAAGCCTGTCAAGGTCTTTCCAGACGGCATCCCTTCCCTCCAGCGTGTTGGCCGCCCCAGACAGATTGGTGTTGTTGGCAAACTTGCTGAGGGTGCACTCAATAAATCTGACAGAACCTCTTCTGGATTTGAACAAGGGCATCTCAAGACACAGTGAATTTTGCCAGCCAGGCAGATTATCTCAGAAACTTTTGTACAAGTGATGTTGGAGGTGCAGAACAGGAGAGGTAGGGGTCATCTGCAGGGGGTGGAAAGTGAACCAGGGGGGTTCTGCCTGGAGAGCAGAAGGAATGGATTATGTGAGTTGGGGCTATAGGCACTTAGAAACTATTTAACATTGGGATTGTCTTGCACTCAATGTTCAGTCAGTAGGTACTAGAGGATGACCCAGTAGATATACTGAAATCCCAGTTGTACGGCGGAAAGCCCCATAACTCAAATATAAGGCACACCAAAAAAAACCCAAATAGCCAAGCAAACAAATACAAAGGTTCCAAGTAACTTAGTAACTTCAAACTACGCTCAGTCTCTGTCCCACTGGTTGCCCAGCAAAAGACATGAGAGGACACCATAAGGGAGATATCCAATGTTGCTTCCCCTGGCAGGCAAGTACCAGGTTGAAAGAAAGAAACATCATCTCTGCTTTTGTGACAGCTGGGTGAGAGAGGTTTTTCTCCCGGCCTGAAGAGATAGATTTTGAATGCTTTCCCTTTCTGTATCACAGTGAAACCATGATTTCTCAACAGGAAAGAAAAGACCATCTGTTACTCAAAGCAACAGCAATAGGATGTTTGCCTGGGAAGTTATGAGAAAGCTTTAACTCTGTACTCTGTCTTGTTCAGCTCCTCTTGTACTTAACCCTCAGTCTCCTATCACAAGCAAGTGTCCTGGTCACCAAGTCTCTGAGCATTTCCAGAGTATTTTTTCTTTTCTACTGGAGCCACTGTATTTAACTATTCCTTGCTGATAGGAAGGGCAAAATGGAGGGACGTTGTGTAGCCCAATGACTGTAGTACCTCAGTCTTCCCATATAGGTATAGTTTTTAGGAGAAGCTCTATGTTAACTCTGAGAAATCTTTCCCACTGAAATCAGCATGTGAATCTCCAGCATATCATTTTTCAGGGAAGACAGTCGAATACAGATCATATTATGTGTTTAAGTTGGAACCCTGAGCGCCTTTTTGTGTGGCATAGAAAAGATACAGAAATATTCTCATGTATGTGTGCTGCCCTCATCTTACTCTTCCTGCTGGACAGTGATCTGTAGTTAGCTGAGTTAGATTTATTATTAATTTGAGGATTTAAATGAACAAATACTCTCTGACTAAAGATCTCACAGTTAATTACTGCAGAATCACAGTATAGCTCCAAAATAGAAAGCAGAGGATCAGCATGTGACTGTTCACTCTGCCTTCCCAGCAAGGCTTCTGTTAGCAGCAAGCAGCAGCTGCAGATAAAAATAGAAGGTGATAAGCAGCTAGGATCTTTAGTTGAACACAGAAGTCACTATCCGTGACGGCAAGGAGTCCAGAGCAACAATGAAGTCTCTCCGATTCATTAGTGCTGAAGCGTTCGTGTCAAATGCAGAATTTACCAGGAAGAGTCTCAGCAGTGTTGCCCATAATCTTTTTCCTCTTCTTTTTAAAGCCAGCTATTTATTGGAGCAAGGGGAAGTGATTCATGACTTGGTAGAGAACTGGCCATTTGTCGACTTTAACGTGGGAAAACTTTTGGGAACTACTGTGGACTACCAGGAAGACCTGAGCAATAGAACATGCTCAGTGTGCTTGGAAAGCTGTCTGAAAGGGCTGAGAGACTATGTGCTGAATCGTTCTTCTGCCTACGTGAAAAGGTTGAAAGTGGTCGACCTGACAGGTTTAAAAGATGTTGAAGTTCAGTTTTGTGAGTGTAAGAAGACAATGGGCAGGTGGGCCAGGACACAGCTGCTCTCTAAGCTTTGTTTAGAACTGCTGGCTTACCTCCAACAAAGACAGTGCAATCCAGGTACCTCTGAAATCAGTATTGATGTGCTAATTGACTTGTTTGTTACAGAGCGGAACTACGAGCTGGTAGCGCAGGCCCTATTGAAGAAATTCTGTTGCCCACTGAAGATCTGCTGTGTGGCATTCAGATCTGACAACCTGGCTTTGCAGAAATTCTTCTATATCATAAAGCTCACTGATCCCTCTTTGTTGCGCAAACTGGAAGTAGTTCACAATGTTCGCTTGGAAATGGAACACTTGGAAACGCTCTTCAACAGTATCCACTTCCCTCTATTGATGTCCTTGACCTTGCCACCACGAACATTTAACGTGCGGAGGTTTACAGCTACAGATGAACAGACGCTTACTAACATTGGAGAAAAGATGGGTGAAATGACGCAGCTGACCGAGCTGAGTATGTCATTTTCTCTACTCACAGGAAGAATACAGAAACTGCTCAGGTAATGTGGTCATCCTGCTTTCAGTCAAACTGTAAAGAACAGCCCTTTGTGCCATCAGCAAGCTGAGAATCTCTGAGAATAAGGCAAGTGAGTGTATCTCAGGGTATGTGTGGGAAGGGGCAGCAGGAAGCTAGGAAAGAGTACTAGTTGAGGAAAATTGGAAGCCAATATCCAATACACTTAGAAAAACTGTCTGTTCTTATTAGTCTTCCAGAGCCCACCTCATAAGTATGATGAGAATATGCTTTTGGTTACCACATAAGAGAGAGGTACACCCAGACATTTTTGATTTGCCACGTTCTGGAGCTTGTATCTCAGTCAGCTTAGGCTGGCCTTTGGTGCAAGACCTGTCATATTCCAAGTATTTTTCAGGGTCTCTAGTGAATTTTTGTCCTCTAAAAAACAGGCAGTAAATATACTAAGATTTCACCGATACTGTATTTTTAGGTGGGCAGGGAAATAGTAGACTTTGATTTCAGTTGTTTGTTGTGTCTGTCAGTCTCAAAGCAAGAGAGATCCAAAGCTTTTCTGTACTGCAAATTAAGCATATGAAAATTCATGATGAATGCCTGGGAAAAATTGGCAATTCGCAAAAAGATAACAAGCTGCCAGTGAACAGTGTTCATATTTGAACAGAAAATAAGTTAACTGCATGCTTTTCAGAGCATCTAAAAAAAAAAAAGGCAGACAAAAGTTTCATCAAGACAAATCAGCTTGGTCTAAAATTCCTGCTGTACAAAGAAGTAATTTCATTTAAAGTTGTGAATGGCACACTGCTTTTATTGATAGAAATAAATTACAAGTTTCTAACCTTGATCCAGCTGAGGTCTGCGGCGGAGGTCTCACTAAGACTTAGTATGTGTGAAAGGGATCTCTTGATTATCATCTGTCAGAACTATTTTATATTCAACTAGAATATTTGCCTGTAAGCTCCGTTACACTTCTATCCTTCTTCATCAGAAGGTCTCTTTGCAAGTCCAGAGCAATACAACATGTAAACCTCATGGGCATTAAAAAAACAGTAGAAATAAAACTAGAAACAAAAGCAGATGTCTTGTTAGAATGCTCATTGGCTTTCATTTTGGAATGAATCCTTCCTTAATGGAAATAATCTAAATCTCTGGATTATAACAGCTTTCTACAAGAAGCAGCCACCAATGCTTTTGTGGTAGTCATGATCTGCTATTAATTCAGGAAGTAATAGACACCTGAGAACATATAACTGGTTACAAAATAGACACATAGAATGTTACCAAATTAATCCCCACTAAATCAACACAGTTGAAGTCATGTAAAGTAGGAGCTAATCCACGGAACTGATTTCAGAAGGAAAATATACTTGTCATTGTTGGCACATGCTTCTATTTCTCAAAAGAGGTTAGAAAAAAATAATGAACGTGGCAGATGTCTGTGTTCATAATGTGGATGGTTGTATGAAATGTTGTAAATGTAGCTTTTCAGTGGTTTATGCCATAATTTTTTTTCTGTTTAATTCTGCAGCCCACTAAAGACACCGCTGAAGATGCTGGATGTTTCTAACTGCTCATTGAACCATGCTGATATGGCCTTTTTAGCCAATAGCTTCCATGCTAATCACTTAGAAGTCCTGGACCTAAGTGGTCACAATATACCTGACCTTTACCCATCAACGTTCTTTAAGCTTCTCAGCCATTCCTCTTCAGTGCTCAGGATTCTTACCTTGGAGGACTGTAACATCCAAGACACTCATGTCAACATGTTGATTTTAGGTTTAAGCCCATGTCAGAAACTACAGGAGTTTAGGTTTCTTGGAAACCCACTGTCATCCCAAGCACTTAAACACATTTTCACATTTCTCTGTGAGTTGCCAATGCTGAAAAGTGTTGAGTTCCCAGTTCCAAGGGACTGCTACCCTATTGGCATCACCTACCCAGTTGATGATGCCAGTCTCTGCAGATTTGATCACCAAAAGTATGAAAGTGTAGCAGAGGAGCTTAAACTCATTTTACTCCAAGCAAATAGGGAGGATGTGAAGGCTTCAACTCCACTCTTTGGCAGTTATGATGCAGCTGTTCAGGAGACGAACAGTGAACTGGGAGCTTACTTGATCAAGTCCTTCAAAGAAACTTTAGAGAAGTTCACTGCTTCTCTTAACAAAATGAGCTAAAGGTGTAACATATTGGTGATGAGATGCCCTGTCAAATCAGAAGTTAATTTAGTCTTTTCTAGAACTGTCCCTTTGTTGATCAGGCTTGAGTTTTCTGTAATTTCTTGGCTGAATTTACTTCTGCTTGAATATCCTCTGATCATCTGAGGTATTTTAACTATGCTATATCTATTGTATACACCTTACATAAGCACTGCTTGCTCTCAAAAGTGGGGAGGACCCTTAATAGCTTATTATCTTTACACAAAAGCAGTTTGTTTCTGAGTAAATCAATAGGTGTTTAAGATTGGTTGTTTTCTTATACAGTTTTGTCTGGATTTGGCAATGAAGCTTCTAGCCCTACAGAAAAGACAGGAAATTCCTTTTCCAAGTCCTCAGCTATGGCTCCCTAAATGAATTTTGTTTTCTGCCCTTGGCCTTCCAAATTCACCAGTAGTGGGGGATGTATAACAGCCTCCATGTTCCTCTGCCACTCTTTTCTTCTGCAGAGGAAAGCAAGATACGCCTTTTTTTTTTTTTTTTTTTTTTTGCATGGGGAATTACAGATTTTGTCTAATACATTGTGCTGGTGAGACGTGAAGTTCCATACTGAAGAGGCCAGCAAACCAAATGGTTAGCTGACAGCAGGGGATTTCCCCCCACTTCCTCCAGCAATATTAAGCAGCTTATATGGACTCTGCTGAAGCTCTTGCAAAGTGTATTTTACAAAGGCGTACTATGCAGTGCTGCACACATGCCTGTAGTCTCAGAGGTAAGTGCCTCAGGCTGCTTCCTTTGTTGAACCAGCTTCTTGGCTGGTAGAATATGCCCTGCTGCTTTCAGCCATTAGGACAGTGGTAATAATGCAAAAAAGACTAGTGTCGAAAACACTTGCAGAAAAATGAATCCAATGCCAATTTCAAAAAAACGGAAAAGGGACAAGGTGGGTTGCTGAGTAACTCGAAGTTCATCTACCTAAAATACTGCCCTCTTCTGCCAGGACTCTGTATTGTTCTGCTACAGAATTACAACCAGTGCCTGGAAGAATCACATTTATTTTTCAAGCTCCAGTGCAAGAAATGTATTTAAGTGGCAGAGTAAACAGAATCCCAGGCCCCTACACACACTGTGTTGGAACGTGGGTAAAGGGGCCAACAGGGTGTCAGGATGCAGCAGTATCTGGGAAAAGTACTATAATGGGGGAGGAATCCCTGGGTAGTAGGCAAGTGTCATGGTCCGCTCAGCTTCTCACCTGTAATACTGCGGGCAGACCAAAGAGAAAGGTAGTAGCATATCTTACCTGTTGCCAACCAATTTGAGATCTCTGCTGACAGCCTCTGTCAACTCTACCAGAGCCCAAACTGTTATGACGTGGACCTAGAGACTTGGTTAGCTTCTAGGTGATCTGGAAAAAACAGATGAGAAGTAAGATGCCCAGCACTCCACCATTAAATATACTTTAACAGTTCATGAAAACGTGATTAAACAGCACTGAAAGTGAATGTTGTAGCAGGAGTTGAGGTATAATTGTAGTATTAAACATCATTATTAAGATAACAAAGGCAGCTTACTTAAAATAATAATACTGGATCTCGTCACCTGAGGGTAAGGAAGAAACTTTCTTCATTTAGGTAGTGCTGGTTTGTGAAGCTTTCTGTTTATCCACAATAAGAGTATGAAAGCAGCTACTAACCTAGTTTACAAGAAAAAGTAACTTAATGGACTACGTACTGAGCAGAGCTTACAGGTTCCATGGCACGTATTTAAATGATTTTTTTTTGTGTGTCTTCTTAGCATATGTTCTTCCTCCTAACATGTTTTATTAATTGAATATATGATGGTAAAATTCAAAGTGAATAGACGTGGCCCGTTTATGTTTACAGAGCGCTGAAAAAAAATAAAAATTAGTCATTTATGTTGCTGAGCTAAGCAGCTGTGATTTAGAAAATGCCAGAACTGGGTTCTGTATGTTTTTGCTTATTGAATCCAAAAGGCTGAACTGCAATAAAACACTGCTAGTATATGGCAACAGTATTTTACTGACACAAAACTATATTTACGTCAGAACTTGTTAGGAGAAAATGTCGTATTTCGGGCATGGAGGGATTTGTACCCTTTTGGAATGGAATCAGGTATTTTTTCTCTTAAATCACACAATTTCCAACTTTAGAGATGACTTGTTCCAAGTTCTGAAAAACTTCAGAGCAGCTGCATGCAATTACCTTTGCTGTGGTGACAGGTGCTCCTTTGTGGAAATCCTGTCCTTAGCTCTCACATATCCTACGTTTTTCTCTTGAGTTTCTTTCTAATTATGGTTGTTATTGTTGGTTTTAAATACAGGCCAAGCTGTAGCATTTTGGTGTTACTGCAGCAAGGATGTGTGCCATCTCTCAGAAGGATTCCTGCATCTCTTCTGCTCCCGCAATGCTGATTATGGTTTGGGCCTGCTTTTTCTTCCTTTTTCGATGTGTGTGGGACTTGGCATTCTGCTATTAGAGAAGAAGAACTAATGCTGTAACTGACTAAGCATATGAAGTTACCTTATACTTTGCAAGTGCAGCCAGATATCAATTTAATCCTGCCTTGTGTTCCCTGCCCTTCTGATTTGTTTCAAGCTGGAGCTGTGCAGTTGATAATGCCAGCTATGGCTATTTAAAATCATGGACCAGAACTCAAAATGCTGTAAGATTTTAAAGTAAATTTAACTTCATTTTATCTTTTATTTCCATTCTGTTACTTACAGTTTTATGTTGCAAGAAATCCTAATTTTTCAGAATTATCATTAAACACAAAGTTCACTAAAGAAAGAGGATCAATTCCTTTTGTTGCTTTTGCAAAAGCTAAAATTCTCACATGTTGTCAAAAGCTAAGCTGTCTTCTTAGGCAACAAAATAATACAATGCAGGACAAACAGTGGACCAGTTGACAATATTGCCTCACTAACATTCCAGTAGTATTTATGCTCAATGATGCCTTTTCTAAGATTTCTGAAGTGGCAGCTACCCATCAGTTTCAAATGCTTGTAAACAAATACCAAGAAACACTAAGAAGGGAGAGAAAAAATACACAAATCTGCACTCTGACCAGCTTCCGTAGTGTGATGGAAGCTATGAAGGGCTTCTAAGGTGAGCATGGTGTTCTATTAGGTAGAGGACACAGCTGGGCTGAGACTGTTGGAAGAGTGACAGACTGCTGCCTTTCAGAGAAAGAGTCTTCCTTGATCTCACATGGTCTGCAAGGGTGTGTATTGTAGTCAGATTGAGGACGCTTCCCAGCTCGGTGTCCTCTAAGGCTTGCTTCTGCCGTGTGTTGTCTGTTCAGACCATTTATGTTGCTGACTCTGTGTCCTGAAGCTTCTCCTCTGACCAGACACCAAATTTGAGATCACAAAAAAGGTCTTAGCAGTTAGAGCTTTGTCCCTTTAAACAACATTTGAGTTCTATATTCTCTACCATTATGCCTTACTCTCCTTTTTGCATGCTCACTTAGGATTCTGTGTCTCTGAAGCTTCTGGCTCGTTCTCACTAAAGGGGTGGGGAGTGTTTGCAGTCCTACTTAGAGATAGTGCTGCTGTGCTCTGCTCAATTTGTGCAAGTGCTTATCTACTCAGCCCTGAAAGGGTGCTGTCAGGGAGCAACAATGCTGTAAATGGCCCAACAAGGCAGAGGAAGGATGCAAAGACTGAATGTACTGGGTGCAAGGAGTGGCTGGGGTCATGCAAGGCACAGACCTTCTGCAGAGACCCCTGAGAACGGAGGCTTGCGCTGATGAATAATGAACACAGGCAGGTCACCCATGGGGGCCAAGCCTAGCCTCTGATCTCTAATGGATGTCAGTAGATGGGTTGCCTAGATGAGCCAGGCTGGAAAGAGAGGATCTGAAAAGTAATGTTTTTATATTTGTATAATGCTTTTGTCTTCTGTGCTTGTGTAGCAATTGAGAATACCGAAGCTGTGGTGTTTGATCAGGGTTTGTGTTGATTCCTCCCTTAGGCCTCCCTAGAAATGAGACTAATTTGGCTACCTTGGCTTCGCTGGAAGAGATCCTTTCCCTGCAAGTTGGAGACTTAAATAGACAAGGCTGCTCAGCCTCCTTTTTGTTTGTTTGGAAGCAACATTTGTAACATTTAGGTTACCAGCATACAGCCATATTGAACTATCTGCCAAAGAAAAAGTATTCAAATTGTGTGTATGGCAGGAGTATACGACAAGTATTTATGATATGGCTTGTAGAGAGGCAGGAAAAACTGCTTTGTAATTTGTCAGACTTGATGTCATGAGGGTTACCTGGCCTGCAGGTGTATAGAGAGATTGCGACCATAATTTCATAGGATTTCTTAATACACAAGGACATGGAGGCTTCGTCTTCTAAAGTTCTTTATTACAGATTGCCACAAATACCACAGAAATCGTCACTAGCAAATATTACCACAAAAATTACCAATTGCAAATTTGCCTATGATTAATAAAGTGAATATATATTATTCATATATACATTGTCAAACTATTACAAGTCAGTACCAACAGTCAATATCAATATGGCACCAAAATAAAAATTATAACAACCACCAAGTAAGGATATACTGTTACAGTTTACTACAAACTTATCATTAATGAAGCAAACTTATCAACAACATAGCAGCAGATATACGTACTATAAATCACTTGCATGGGTATATAATGCTGGTACCAAGTGAATTAGACAGCTTCCAGAAGGGGCCAAACCATCCCACAGGGGAGGAAAAACCAACCCCAGAGGGGGACCCAACCATGCCAAAGGTGAGAGGACAAACCAAACCTACCTCAGAAGTGGCCCTAGAGGGACACCAATAAAGTAACAGGCAGAGTCTCACTTCAAGGATTATTTATCCACGTCACAGAGTCTGGAGTCAGCCAGGAATCCCCAGAGAGAGTCCAAGAATTCATAGAAAGATCCTGCAGAGAGTTCAACCTGTTTAGGAAAGAGAAAAGTATGTGCAGCATGAAAAGTTCCCAGAGAGAGATGCTCCATTTTCATTAAAAATTAAGTCGTTTGTATATCATAGAGACATAGGCGGGCATAGGACTCCACCACCTCGGGCAGCCAATAAGGGCTACTGATTTCTATTTTTCAACTGGAACAGCCAATAGATGACCATGTTTTCTGTTCTTTCAGACTGCTTTTTATTTTTCCAGACTGCTTCCCTGTTCTTGCAGTTAGAACAGCAGTTTTTCTGATTCTTACTGTCTCAGGGTGTTTTCCCCTTGTTCCAGACTATTTTTCACCATTTTAGATGATAAGTTGCCAATACTGTTCATTGTTGCACTCTCGGGCTGGTCTCAGGCTGTCTGCGGTTTCTAGGTACACAGCTGTGCTTCAAAGATTCCAGCTGCACTTTTCAAGGATGCTGCTGGTTCACAGAGCAGGCTGGTAGGCAATTTCTTATCTATCTTCAGTAATTTTCCCTTTCTAATGAGGTCTCTTTTATGGCTACTCATATCACTTGGCCGCTTCCTCTGTGAGGCATTTGATGGTTAATGGAATAGTGTGTTAAATGAAGGAAGTCCAAATCAACAGATACATGAGTGAATTGCAGTGTGCTGCTTTTCCTCCAATTTTGATGACCAT
Organism: Pluvialis apricaria; assembly: GCA_017639485.1. Lineage (NCBI taxonomy): Eukaryota > Metazoa > Chordata > Aves > Charadriiformes > Charadriidae > Pluvialis > Pluvialis apricaria. The sequence goes on from CM030008.1 coordinate 59,827,870, forward strand.
GCACAGAAACAGCGTTACATCAGGTACCAACTGTTTGCACTGTGTTGAAAAGACAGAGGAGAGGAGCTAAATAGGCTAGTTAGGTGTCTCCAGAATTGTAGATTTAGATGTGGACCTGAAAATATTAGTGTTACAAAATTCCTTCCCCCTCCCCTCCCCTCCCCAAAACAAAACAAAACAGAAAAGTGTAGCTGACCTGTGTAACTACTTTGGTAGTGTATTTTTGTGTTTACCTGGGAATGGTGCTTCTGAATTACAGAATGCTTAGTTTTCACATCAGTGCAGGAATTAACATTCTGTATCTTCTAATGGAGACAGCAGGGAAATAGCAAAAGTCCTGTTAAGCTGCATGACATAATGCTCAACAAAATCCTTTAGATCATACTATAGAGTATGTTATACTGTGAGGTAGTTCTACTTTTTGTTACATTTTAAACTGTGAAGTGAAGGTCATAATGAAATTTAACTTTACAAAAACTGGATTCCACCAAAGATAGCAGTGATATGAAACTTCCATTTGACATGATAATGAATAATTTAAAAAATAATTTGAAAGTTTTCTGGTAAATTAATGTTCTTATAAAGATGGAAAGTACTGGACTGCTTCGTAAAAATATTAGGAACTCACCCATGCACCCCTGCTACAAGAAGAGGATACATTCCCTTGGTATTCCTCAAGCACCTGACTTTTGGATGGGGAGTCTGGTTTAGCTTATTACATTTCAGGATGAAGCCAATAAATAAGGCCAGTTTTATAATAAAGATGTAATTTGTGTGTCATGGATATAACATGGGCTTGTGGGATTTGAAAAAAAAATAACCACTTCTATTTAATTTCCTCTTCGGGGAACTTTGAAACTATATTCTGAAAGCTTGTCATATTTCTGTCCATAATCTGGAGTGTTTGTAATGGACACCATGTTTTTGTGAGCTGGAAGAAGAGATAAGATATGAAATTCAAGACATCCATTCCCTTCTGGACTTTCACCATCAATTCAGTAAGCTTCACCTGTCTGTCAAAGTGCTTCAGCTTCTATTCCTAAAGTAAGATTTTTCCTGGACTCTATGGCCAGTATCAAACAAACAAACAAAACCAAAACACCACCAACACCTTATATTTAATGGAAAATTCATGGACAATACACCCACTTCTCTAAAAACAACTATCCTAACCCTAAAGTGCTCTACAGACAAGCCATTAGACATCAGGAAATGTTTTGTGAAAAAATTTCTAACATCCATCTCAGTAAGCTAAGGAAAGCTATTGTGCACCAAAAGTTTTCAACCAAGTAAGTGAACTGCATTTTTAAAATATCCACCAAAATACAATTACTTCAGGATGAAACAAAAAACCTTCACTGAATGTGAGTATCAGAACCCTATTTGTACAGAACAGAACCCCATGTGACCATCTTTGTAGGAAGTTGCTGGAAAATTGTAGCCTATGCTGAATTGCTTGCAGTTTTCTAACTCCAAACATTATCTAACCATAAGAAACAGATTCTGCCTAGTGAGTCAAAAAACCACTTTTTGGCTGAGGTTGGAGGTCCCTTCCAATGTCAGCTATTCTATGATTCTAATATACTAAAGATGAATCTAGACTACAAGGAAATGTGAACCTTGCCAAAGGCCATCCACAAATCCACCTCCCACTCCCTCTTAGCAGTAACTTATCCATCAATATGCTTGGATCCTGCATCTGTGATTTTCCTTTTTGTACTTAGACCAGTGCCTCACATTCATAGCTGAAACACAATCACCATTCAACAGAATTAATTTGTATGGATAAAAACATCCCCCTATTAAATTTGTCAGAAAACAAGCGCGCTATCTCTTCTGTCTCTTAATTCTCTAGGAAATCCTAGAAAACCTGTTCCAAAGATAAAGGTGGGAGCTAAAAGTCATAGCTGCACTGGATATCAAAACTTACAGACATCAGTAGTATTGGTGGCACGACACAGTATACTCCCTTTCCTCCTAGTTAACATTTCCTAATGTCTAACCCTTGCCCCAAGAAAACACCCTCCTCTCAACTTCCAAATTCAATACAAGTACCAACTACTTTTACTTTCACCTATTCAAAGGTGAGAGGGGGTCAGCAGGGAAAGCTGTGCCTTGTCCTCAGTGTCCCTTGGCAGCGCTTTCATTGCCCCACAAACCCTGGGGCTTGGCACCAGTCCCCGCTCTGCATAGAGCCAACTATGTAAACCAGCACCTGAACAGTGTTCTGCTTGGCGAGCAGTCAGTGATTACAGTTTGCAAGCAGTTTGCCTTTGGGAACCAGCTGGGAGAGCACAGTGTCAAGTCAGAAGTGGGTTCAGCAGGAACCGTCCATGCGAGCTGCCTGAGAAGTTGCTGGACAGTGTGTGCGCAGAGCGAGAACACTTTGAACAGGGTTTTTGGAGCCTGCCTTGTTGGAACAGGGAGATGTGTGTGTCTCTGCTTTGAACAGGACCAACCATGTAAAACAGTTCCTGAACAGTGCTGTGCTTGGCAAGCAGTGAGTGTGCGCAGTTTGCAAGCAGTTTGCCTTTGGCAACTAGCCCGGCCAGCGCGAGAGTGACAAAAGGCTTTTTTGAAGCTGAAGTCATCAGGAAGGTGCCGAGCACCAAAGTTTGTGCTGCGATGAAAGTGATGCCGAGGCACAGTGAGGACAAGCCATAGGTTTCCCTGCTGCACCCTTTGGTTTTGGAGCAATGGCTGGATGTTTGCTATTTTTGATCCCAGCCCATGGAGAGAGTGAAAAATGTTGGTTTTGAGGCTGAAGTCAGCAGGAAGGCACCGAACCCCAAGGTTTGTGGGGCGATGAAAGCACTGCCAAGGGACAGTCAGGACAAGCCACAGCATTCATTATTTCCACCTTTTGTGTGGGTGCAATTATTGCATTTTTGCATTTATCATATCCGGCTCTAGAGAGAGGCAAGAAATGTGTTTTGTGGGGCTATGAAAGGGCTACCAAGGGACAGTGTGGACAAGCAACCGCTTTCCCTCCTGGCATCTTTTTTGCAGGTGCAGTTAGTGGACATTTGCAATTTTTGGGCCCTGTAAAGCTTGGTGCTGCACAGTTTCTGGCATCTTCATCCTGAAAACTACTTTTTTGTCCTCTTACCAAGAGGTAAGAATTCCCTCCAAAATGGGAATTATTCAGCAATTGCTGTCATATGAAATGTGCAAGGTGGGGAAGCTGTGGCTTGTCCTCACTGTCCTTTTGCAGCCCTTTCATTGCCCCACAACCCTTGCAGCTCTGCCATTTCTTGCAACTTAATCCTCAAAAAACCTGTTTTTCCCTCTTGCAAGGGCTGGGCTCAAAAATTAAATCATCCAGCAAATGCTCCCACACTAAAGGTGCCAGAGAGACAGCTGTTTCTTGTCCTCACCGTTCCTTGACAGCACTTTCATTGCCCCGCACACCTTGAGGCTTCCAAGTTTCCTGGTGACTTAATCCTCAAAACATTATTTTTTTCTCTCGTCAAGCAACTATGCCAACATGGAATGTGCAATGACTCAAAGCTGTGTCTTGCCTTCATTATCTGTTGGTAGCATTTGTTCAGCCCATGAACACTGGGTTCTGCGCATTGCTAACACATTAATAGACCCAACATTCACTCTCATGAGAGCCCATGTCTGAAACTGAAAATGTCTACTGGTTCCGCCCACACAAAAGCTGCCACAACAGGACTGAAAGCAGTTCCCTGTCCTCGCCATACCTTGCCAGCGCTTTTGCACGCCCACCAACACTGGGGCTTGCCTAGCCACATAACAGTCCCAACACTCGCTCTCACCAAGTCCAAAATTGGAAATCATAGAATGCTTTAGGTTGGAAGGGTCCTTGAAGATCATCGAGTTCCACGCCCCCTGCCATAGGCAGGGATACCTCCCACTAGACCAGGTTGCCCAAGGCCCCATCCATCCTGGCCTTAAACACGTCCGGGGATGGGGCCTCAACAACTTGTCTGGGCAACATGTTCTAGTGCCTTACCACCCTCAAAGTGAAAAATTTCTTCCTGATACTTTATCTAAACCTACCCTCTTACAGTTTAAGCCGTTCCCCCTCGTCCTATCACTACATGCCCTAGTAAAAAGTCCTTCCCCAGCTCTCCTGTAGGCCCCCTTTAGGTACTGGAAGACTGCAATAAGGTCTCCCTGGAGCCTTCTCTTCTCCAAGCTGAACAACCCCAACCCTCTCAGCTTTTCCTCATAGTAGAGGTGCTCCAGCCCTCTTATCAACTTTCATGGCCCTCCTCTGGGCCCACTCCAACAGGTCCATGTCTTTCCTGTACTGGGGGTTCCAGAGCTGGACGCAGTACTCCAGGTGTGGTCTCGCAAGAGCGGAGTAGAGGGGCAGAATCACCTCCCTTGACCTGCTGGCCACACTTTGTCTGATGCAGCCCAGGATACAGTTGGCTGTCTGGGCTGCGATCACACATTGCCAGCTCATGTTGAGATTCCCATCAATCAGCACAACCAGGTCCTTCTCCACAGGGCTGCTCTGGATTAAATGTCTAGCAACCGCTGCCACATGAAAGGTGGCAGGACTGAAAGCTGTTGCTTGCCTATTTCAAAAAGAAAAATCATTACCTAGTTAATTAAAAAAATAATACTATTTAACTTAAGACCACAAAACACCACATTCATACTCACATTGGACAGTGTAGCACCAATTCTTTCAATGAGGCTATCAAAATTCCTATTTCACAAATACAAGCAGTGAGGAGCAGAGCCCAAGTTGGTTCTCCATTTGCTTTTCCATGACCGAATACCTAGTCCAATTCAAGTAAACAGTAAGATTAGGGAAGGCTGGGCATCATACAGTTATGAAATACGGTGCAGATGATTGCTTCATTTTTCCTTTGTAACTAGCAACTGGCTTTGCTTCCAGTTAGAGTTAGTTTGCAATCTATACTACAAAAAGCTACCAACAAAATTGCAAAACCACACATTTCCAACAAGAAAAATATTTACCAAAACAAGCAATGACTACATAACATTAAAGTACTGTTGCAGTTGCTGTTGAACTTAATTTCAAGTCCATACGCATCAGAGATTTATGCTTCGTCTATAAAAAGCTAATATAGTTGAGGGCGGTATTTTTTGTACCATACAAAATAGGCATCAGCTCAGTACTTAGGAACGTAAATGAAGAGAACTTAGCTAAGCCTATGGTCCTGCACAGAGCCCCACCAAAAATCATTTTGCATGTGGTAGTTTCCTTTGGCAAGAATTCTATCCAGCTATACCAGTGACAGATGACAAAATGCCTCACCTGAAGTTCCAGTCACATTTATTCTCCTCCATACAATTATAAAGAGTAAACCTTCACTCCCATTTGCTATAATGGCTTCCTTTCCAAGTGTCTAGGTTCTTCCCCTCACTCATTCTCCATCCTGTTGTCTTCCCTTAGCTTCTTGTCATCCAACAATCTTCCTTCTCTTGTATTAAAACGCCATTTCTTCTGCTCATGTTTCAAGTCTTTTGGTTTTTTTCTTATATATGTCATACTCTATATACTCATGTATACTCATACCCTATATATTAATCTCCTTGCATTTGTTTCCTCGATTGTCCATGCAGCAGCTATATCACTCCATAACTGCAATCACTTTTCAAGTCTCAAACCCCTCTTCAAACATCCTGCTGCTTCTGGGTTCCCTTTGCCTCACTTCCCAAACCACGTAAGTTTCTTTCTCCCCGATTCTTCACTCCTTCCAGATCTAACCCCAATTAGAGGGTGAGAGGGTGACAGCACAAATCCAAGTACCAAGTTTCTTACTTCAGACAAAAGTGACATTTTTGATTTGTCTCTCCCAATACAACCCAGCATTTACAGCTTATTGCATTACAACCCCTTCCCACACACAAGTCAAACTCCATCATCATTCTGTCCTCCCACCCCGGCATACTTAGTGTATTTACTTCCATTTACAGGTATAGGTCATGCAAGTCAGGGAACACGCCACTGCTCTCAACTGTGAAATAAAGCAGCAGCACATTTGATATTCTTGTACATCCTCAGCATCTTTCTCCACCCCGGTGGAAAAGATGCTCCTAAACCAAAGGAATGGTGATATAACTTTCTCAGTGAACAAGTTGCCAATACTGCAGGTGCAGAGCAGCTCAAGCCAGTAGAATGGGAGACACAGCAGTTGCACTGCTGCAAGTGCTGCTGGCAGAACATTCAGGCAGCAGAGGGGCTGCAGAAGCAGCAGCTGCTGTCTTTTTGACTTGTTTACTTCTTGATTCATTAACCCTTCTGGCTCCTGCTCCCAGCAGCAATACTAGCATACGTGTCCAGTGACCATTCTCCCCTCCAGCCCAAGAGAAGAGAAGGACCCAAGAGAAATATCACAGATAAAGCCCTACTGAGTCTAGGCACTAGCAGACAGACCAGGGAAGCAGCAGCAGTGGAATGGAAACAAGTGATTAGAGACTGAGAAAAAAAGTTGGCAACAGCAGTATGATCTGCCTTTAAAAAAGAAAAAAAAAAAACAAAACCAACACAAAACACCAAAACACCATCAACAAAACCCCCACAACACACAAAAGAGAACCCACTCCCGCAAACCACTAGCATCACCTCTTCCATTTTGCTTTCCTTCTCAGCTTTTCCATCCATCTCCTCTAACCCTGTGCACTCCTTCCCCCTCTTCACACAAGTCCTTTCTTATTTCCCCTTTACCACATATTCTGCATGCCTCCCTCCTCCTCAGATATTTCCCCCCCAACCCCACTGAAATTCTCCCAGCTAACCCATAATTCTTAATAGTCCTAGGCACATCCTAGCTGAGGAATTTTCTCCTCAATTCACATATCAATGTGTTGACTCACTGTAGGCTTTCCTGAAACTCAGGAACCAAACCATTTCAAGTTCACCAGGGGCATATGATTACAGTTCTCTTCTCCCTAGCGGCCTGAGAATGTCATTTCGTGCACTTCTTGATATGCTGTGCAAATCTAGCACCTTGAGATACCTTCTGGTCAATCCACAGGGCTTCCATGTGTCTTTCATAGTACCTAAGGGCCCCTACAGTGTATTAGTTAGGACTCTACACCCACACTCAGCAGTCCACAGGAGCCTTCTGGTGTGCAGCAAGCTTTTCCATTGCCTCTTTGCATGCACCAGCACTGTCTGAGAGCCATTTGAAGTTCACTGAATCATCTGATTATCTTTGTGTTCCTCCTGTTGCTTGTGCAAACTACAGGGATTGGTAATGGCCGCTTCTAGTTTTTGGTGCTCAACTTGGATTTGCTTTACCTGAGAGCGCTATGATAAAGGCGGTGGCCTTGACCCTAGTCAGGTATTTGGGCCCTGCATCAGTTGTGAGCAACAAAGATGTTGACTGTATTTTATATATTATATTATATATAATTTAAATAAAACCATTATTTTTAGAGTAGAACAATCTTCCTATACCCAAACACTTCTGATACCCAAAACACTATTAAGATAACATTTACAAAACTAAAGTGTGTCTGAAAAGGGGCAGAATTCTGACAGAAGCAAAAAGTTTCTATTGAGCACCTAAACTAAATTGTTCAACAATTTCAAATGAAAAAAAACTTAAGAATCGTTCAGTTCAGAAAAGCAGATTTTATTTTAAACAGCAGCACATACATACAACATTTTCAAAATATACATATTTGAAAAGAGACTGTACTTTATTTACCAACCTGCTGTGGTTTATCAGTTTTTACAATTATATTTGCATCAGGTGGAGTTACTGCACCATAGCCTTCTTATAAGTTGGATGCTCACTGGTATAATTGTACAATATACCATAACTGCTAATATATCACAAAAAAAATAAACACACAATTTGTCAATTTACTATTACTGTCACCTGGAAGCTTCAGCTACCTAAGTATTTTAAATAGAGAGATGTTGTTTAAAAAAAGTGTGGCAAATCATGAACTTCATGGAAACATTTTATGCACATAATATACAAATTTGACTGGTTGTATACATTTCTGAATGAAGTTTCCTGAACCAGGACTAATCCCAACAGAAGCAACATAGCAGCATTTTGGTAAGGGAGGAAGCCAACTTTTCCTAAAACCTTTCCCTTTTATTTAGATACAGAACAAAGACTAAAAATCACAGATGTTGCTTACATTTCTATGTTTAAAAATACCATTTCTTTTCTTGTGTTTCACCACAGTTTAACAAGTGTCAGAATATAGTACACATAAATATCCTAACCCATCCACCTTTTATTAATTCACTACAGAAATATTTTCTACATAAATCTATCTTCGTAAAATATAATTTAAATGTAACTTTTTAACAGAAAAAAAACAGAACACATCATGGGAAGATTCAGCTTGCAGGTAATTTTCAATGCACTAGAATTCTTAATGAAGCTGTTCAAATCATGGCAAATAACTTTTTCTTATTGGGGGGTGGTGGTGTTGAACAAAATGTGCAAACATTAAGAATAAATGGTGATCACTTCACGTCCACTGCCTCGGACCAGGAGAACTCTATCTAGACCTTCTGTGAGAACTTCCAAAAACTCCATGTCTGAAATCATTAAGTTAAGGAATTTATTCAGAGAAGAAAAAAGCCATTAAAATCTCAAAAAGTCTGACATTCAATGCAAAAAATAAAGTTAAACAATTTCATCAAGGACTTATCCTGTGTTATCCTTTATTGTCTCATTATGTAATCCACCTGCTTGCTCATGTGGAAGAGAGTACTAATTTGGGAGAAATTTCTAGTTCTACCCTACTCACCTACAGAAAAGATAAAAATAGAGATTTTAAAGTTCAAAATTTTGGAATGCTTTACATCAATTCAATAAAACACCCACCACTATCAACATTTCTTAAAACTGTGGAATCAAAAGTCATTTTCTTAAAGGCAAACTTACGCTTATCATGGTTACTAATTGTTATCCCAACAAGTAGACAATGGCACAATCACAAAAATCAAACTCCCAATTTCAAGAAATACGGAAGCAATATAGTAGAGGATACAGTTTTCATCCCCCTTTCTGTTTTTAGGGGGTCCAGGCATATTCAGGAGAACTAGCTGAGCATGCTGTGATTTATTAAGCACTACTCCGTTGAGCTTCACAGCGGTGTGCATTCTTCTCACATTTGACTGATTCCTAGCATGCAAACAAACATGTTTAAGTATTGTCACAACTGTATTTGAATTATACGTTATGTATCTGAATTTATAAGTTTAATCCATATGCACGTAGAATAAGCCATTTTCATGGACACCAGTATCTGTATGCACTCAAAATAAGTTTGAGAAAATGTAGCACCTAAAGGTTTTTTCCTTGGAAAAGAACATTTACTCTGAAATTCAAGCAATTCTAAACAGATTGCCAAAATGCGCAAGTCTTCCAATTGTCAGTTATCTTTTACAAAGATGAAGCAAAAACTTAATTTCTATTGAAATTAAGTTTAGTCAAAAACACTGAGAATCCAGTTTATTGAATGATATAAAAAAGTAACTGGATCTGTTCCAAACAAAGGAATTGCAGGATGCAATGAAAAGATTACAGTATTTATGTTGTACAGTACAAGATTTCCCTCATGCTGCTTTGGAAACATTACAGGATTACTATAAGCCTGGTGGAGAAAATTCAGAAACAGCACAGAATTTATGAAAAAACAATTAGTTTCTCATGTTATAAGAGTAAGGCAGTAAGCAGTAAACTGAAATTGAGCCTCTTCATTTACATTATGAAAGTTAACTAATGCTTTGATTGTTATATCCACAAATACAATTGTTGTAAATTTGTGCACAAGAGGAAGAAATTGCTAGGACTTCAGAGGTTTCCTTAGTTCAAGTTCTACCTTGGATGATTTAGTTGCTCTTCAGAACAAAAGAATAGTTTTCCTATAATTCCTGGGAAACTGCCATCTGTGTAAAACTAGCCAAGACTGGAAACAAGTCATAAGCTACAGTGCAAAAGAAATATCCGGGTGCTACCTAATCCCATTTATCCAAAAGAGTCGCTACCCAAAAGTAGATGCTTTACAAGTGAAGTGAGTCACTTCAAAGGGAATCTCAGAAACACCAGTGATAGCACATTTCAAGAACGGAGATACTGACATGCTGATATAAAACACTTATATCACTCTATCCCGTGTAACTTTCTTAGCACTATAACTAGGTCTCACAGTAAAAGCACAACTATACCCTGCTCAGCTGGGCTCACATATTGTCCTATGGCAGAGAGGGGACTGGCAGGTTAGTAGCAGCAGGGCATAAGACATCCTCTGAAGTGCTTGATCAATCTGGCATCTTTTGAACTGCACTAACAGCAATCAAAATTACAGCACAAACCCCAGCTCTGTATCAGCTCAAGTAAACAACAGAAATTAAGGAGATCTGTTTTCCCAAAAGAAAAACATTTAGGGGGCCAAAATTTACAAAAGGAAACACACAGCTTTGTTCTACTACCAGAGGTCATTTGAAGGGGACTATACCAACACTTACTCCCAGAATCTTCTAGCAACACAAGGCCATGCTCATTTTTATAAGTGTGGAGTTAAGAACAGCAGCCAGATAGAGGTTCACGCAAACACAGGGGACCAAGAAAGATGGAGAATGCTGGGAGCATATGTACTTGTGTTCTACTAAGTTCCATTTTTTTACTACGAAGGGAAAAGCCATTAACAGGATACTATTAGAAGTAGCAGGCCTCATGCTGCATTTTCATCCTTGATTTTGCAGGGACAATTAGAAAGAAAAGTCATTTTGCCTGAAGCTTAGTGGCCAGTGCAGACCAGCCCCATCAATACCAACTGATTCTCCCCCCACCCTGCATTTTCTCTCAAGCCATTTCCAAAACTGAGTTTATCGGTCCTTCCTGGGGGATTTTCTGTCACAGCAGACATCTGCCTTAAAAACTAACTGTAAAAAAACCCCACATATGAAATAACAGAATATTTGAAGGCCAGTTTTCCAGAAGCAGAACAGCAGCTTGAGAAGACCAAGGAACAACTATGAAGAGAGAGGCAAGAGTGTATAACTGAAAAAGCATATGAATATTGAAGTATAAACACTGTTAAACTAAAGATAAAATGCAGGGGAAATACGGAGGGTGTAAATTTGTGATGGAGTGGCAAGAATTCAGCACTGAAATAAAGGTTCAAATGGACTAAAGGTACATTGTGTACCATGTGAACTTCATTTAGCCTTCCAGAACTGGTAGAACTGAAATCATACACGATATACAAAGTAAGCTTTCTAAGTTTTCATAAGAAGCTCAACTTGTTAAACAGACAAAATGAAGACAACACTGGCCCCTGAAAAAAAGCAGAGCAGTCACAAATCAGTTCCACCCAAGAACGGAGATGTGGTGTCCCATTGTATGCTGTCATACCCAATGCATATCTGAACTTATATTATTTCTACACATGCGTGGGTTGGTAGAAAAGAGACAAGAACTGGCATTTGATGAAACGTGAAAGTTCCCTTTGCGAACAAACTAATCCTTATTGCTCAAGTAGTTACATCACAATGTGGATTATTTTTCCAGAACAAAGATATAGCCAATTTTTAATGTAGTTAGAGAACTCAATATTACACTGGTGCAGAGAAGTACTGTCAAGTTTTACATGTTTACAGAAACTAAAACACATGTTCTGTGACTTACCTTGAATGGAAAGTTGATAATATTTAAAAGAAAACATGAACAAGTCACAATGAAGACTATTTTTCAGTGATAAATCACAGTGTATAAAACAAGGTACAAAAGAATACATGCACTGCAAATCATGATTTAGGAAACACACATACAATGTACAAGACCACAAGAATCAGGGAACACAGCCTACATTGCTTAAGTGAAATGAAGTTTAGACTTACAGATTTCCCCATTCTCTACATGGAAGGGAAGCAAATGAACAGAAAAATATTTATGACATCAGGTACATTTTTAATTCAACAATATTAATATTTTGTACAAGCACACCAAGTTTGAACTGTAATTTCCACCGCCCAACCACATATAGTTTTAAAATAATGATATCTGAAGTCTGTCTTGCACAGTTCTAAAGTAGTAATAGGAAATATTTCCAAGATATTAACAAAAGACACCACCCCCTCAGAATTAGAGTATAATGCACCACAGAACAAAAACAGTGCTCTAAGAACATGAGCAAGATGTTTGGTATTTGCAGAAGGCAAACTGTTTCTAAAGAGCTCAGAGCAAATCCACAAAACAACTTAGGATTTTAAGGTTCCGATTCTAAGTGTACCTTCTAACTCTACTGTATACAAGTCCTACATTAAGATATGTTTCATTTAGATATTAAAATTTCCCTTGACATCCACAGTTTTGCTTTGGGTACGTGCAGAAAATAGTCTACGCCATGCTTATAACTTCTGAGTTCTGGAAGAATGCAAAGATGCATGTGTGTGCTTGAATCACAACATGAGGAAGCAAACAAACTGATGTCTTTGTCATTGGTTTGTGTCTACTGCATCAGGCTTGACACAGGCAGTAGCTCTTATCTATTAAGTGACTTATATTTAAGAAAAAGACATTAAGGAATATTTCAACAGGAAATACTTAATGTAACAGAGACAGATATGTGCACAAGTTTTATATTGATTTAATTTACGGGATGAGGGACCAATGTCCATTTGGAAAAAAACACCAATAACAAACCAGACAGAAGAAAAATCTCCACTCAAGAACAAAAACATAAGCTACATGTCTTGAAAAAAAATCTGTCTGCTTCTCTGGTACACCCTCCACCCCAACTAAACACAATAAATGAGACAATTATATACAGTAATTTGTTACCCACAGGAAGAGAGAAAACACGAAAGTTATTTTTAAGCATTTTAACATATATGCTTTCTGGTACAATCCAGAAGTTGAGTTTACAGCTTGAAGTCTGTCATATTTAAGCTTCGTTCACAACAATGTTGTGACTCTTCACAGTCATTATTGTTCTACCCAAGTCCATGCTAGTTTCATAAGGATCACATTTAAGTGAATTGCATGGAAAGATCATGTTTGTACTCAACTTTAAATAAACCAGAATCTCTTAAACAAAACCCAGAACGACCACCAAACAAAAACACACACACTAAACTACACACAACTACAAAACTCCAAACACCACATATATACTTACGGCTTCATGTTGAAAATATCTTTAAAGCCAGACACATTTGAATCCTTGTTCTTATGCTTTTCAGCTACAAACTTTTCTTTTGTCCAGGTCATTTGCACTTTTTCTGGCACAGCAGCAGCCACACTTGCTTTGACCGCTGGAGCTGAGTGCGAGGCAGTGTTTCTGTCGTGGATCAGCTGAGCCTGGCCACAAAACAATCACCCCAAGATTCAGCCAAAAAGAGCATTTGTAAAGTACGCGTTATCAAAATTTTGAAAAGGAATTTCACAGCAGCGGAACAAAAGAAGATAGAGAAAAATGCACCTTACTTTGTGAACAAATACCAGACTGTTTTGACTTCAGCATGAAATGAAACCACTTGTAAAAGTGTAGTCATTTGTTTATGTTTGCAGGATTACATCTGGGCCAAGACATTATTTTTGTAATGAGCTAAAGTGAGGTTGAATCCAGCCCGAGGGTACTTTATTAACACCAGCAGTTTTCGCCAGTGAAAAACACTAAAGCCAGTGCTCTCATTCTTCATCATTGTTATTTTCTCAGATACTATTGTAATCACTGTCCCTTTCACATGCTGATCTACCAGCCTGACTCGCATAATCCCAGTAAGACAACATTGGACCAGTTGAAGGCCAGCTATATTCCATTAGATTATTTATGCATGCAAGTCCATATTACATAACAAAAACCAATCACCCTAACCATAGAACAGTTTAGGTTGGAAGGGACCTTAAAGATCATCTAGTTCCCACCCTCCCTGAAGGGGCCTTCTCTTCTCTTATAATAGCAGAAACTCAAATCACAACTTTAAGAAACCAATATTGTTTTCCCACATGCATACACATTTGTCTGTTTTTCATTTCCCATTTCCCTTGGTCTTCTTGAGGAAAGAAGGTAGAAATATTTAACACATTATTTACTTACTTTCCCTCATCACACTTTGTCCATTGGCTTCTGTATTTCCATCAAAAGCAACACAAATACAGCACTTTGGGCTCTCAAAAATCATAACTGAATTGGTATGGGGGAAGATTGTTTTTGTGTTTTGGGGTGCTCTGGTTTTGGGGCTGTTGGGGTTTTTTTTTTTGGTGTGTGGTGTGGATTGTTTGCTTTGGTGGTTTGTTGTTGTTTTGGGGGGAAGGTTGTTTGGGGTATATTTTGTTTGTTTTTAAAGTCTGTCTTCAGAGACTTCTTTAAAACATGAGTTGAAGCTCCTGTTCCACTTGGAAACCTCAATTATTCCCATTAGTGATGGTCATTTCCTTCCATATATGTGATGATTCATAAGAATAAGTTTCATTTGGGTCAATCAAAAGCGAGCATAAAATCGAAGCAGATGAAAAAACTACTTTCTATCTCTGAACAGCGATTTCCCCAGTGGTTCACAAACTGTAATTGCAGCTGTTTTTAAATGCCTAAGAGCTTCTCTATTTTTCCTAAATTATTTCCCTAGTCCCTATCCTTCAGGATTCCCAAATCCTAGAGTTCAAGTCTGAGGTTCAAATATTTGTTTGATGGTCTTCATACCTCCCCAGAAGATTAAATCACAAGTTAAGACTACGAATCAGAAGTTACTCTGAATACAGTTCTATCATGAGAATGGAAAAAGCTAACAAATACATGCAGATACTAGACATGCCATAAAACAGTATCAAATGAACTACAATTTCAAACTAACAACTGCAAGATGAGTTCAGTACAACTATGCTTCAATGAAAGAAAGTTCACCACCTTTAGAAAGGCAGTGGCCAAGAGAAATTCTGGACCTATAGCACACACTTATAAAACTGCAAAGACAGCAAAAGCACATTTGTGTTAGTGCTATTTTTATATGAAATTAACTACATGGAATAAAACACATTCGTCTCATACTTCATGAAGAAAGAGAAACACAAAGTTATACAGCATTTCTACAAACTAGGCTACACATCTTTAGATATGAGCAACACTTCAAGTGCACACTAAAACCATTGATTACACCAGTCCATTTCCTTTCAAACTCATAATGCAGAAAGTAGCAATGACATTTATGGGTTAATAATGGCTTGACGATAAGCATAGAAATCTCCTTAAAAAGCCCTAGTATATCTATACGGCCTCTGAGAAGCTTCACTACTTCAATATAAGAACTATAAAGGAAGGCAATGCTTTGTGAAAGCATGAAATATGCTTATTAAAGAAACACCCACTATTAAGACTTTTTAAGAGATAGAAGATAAATATCTTTGCTTCTGGCTCTTCGGGAAAACTGGCACTCTCAGAAACATAAGCATTTCTTTTATGGAAATTAAGCGTGAGAAATGAGATGTTGTTCATGCTGCAGAAGCATCATCTAGAGAAAAAAATATAGGGTAAGATAATGAATTTAAGATTTATGAAGAACTGTTCCATAACAATGAATGATCAAGTTGTTAATTTGTAGGTCAGTTTGCAATAGTGGCACTTCAAGTGTTGCAATGGGAAAATGGATCTAGCCAGTATTATGTCCAACTACCTCCTCCTCTCGATAATCATTAGTCAGCAGTGCCTGAGCATCTTGGCCAATGGACTGTGGACCGGAGTAGCTTTTTCTTCTGATTGAGCCTCGAGACTCATCAGTGATGCTCTGAATCTGGGACAAAAACGTTACCAATGACAAAAAAAAGTCTACAGAAAAGAGCAGATGATCACATTATTCAAAACAAAAATTGGCTTCACTTAAATAGATTATTTTTATATCATAGCTTGTTAGAAACTTGGTTTGTTTTCACAAACATGCCATTTGTTTATATATACTATGGGGGTCTTTTTGAAGTGTTTAGCAGTTAGTTATGAAGTTTCTTTACAGAGATTTGTGAAAACATGAAGTGAATTGAATGCTTTAGTCTATATGGGAACCTCAAATATTCACCTGTTTGTGAGGGTCACATCCCTTCATATATGTGATGATTCAGATGAATTGATTTTATTCAGTTACAATCAAAAGTATCAAAAAAAATTAAGCAGATGAGAAAGCTGCGTTCCAACTCTAAATACTGATTTATTTCCCAGTGATTCAAACTATAATTGTGCTCATCACCTACATGCACTCACATTTCTGCCAGTCTTACCTAGCAGCAGCAATCTGCACA
The DNA here is from genome assembly GCA_017639485.1 of Pluvialis apricaria. Classification (NCBI taxonomy): domain Eukaryota; kingdom Metazoa; phylum Chordata; class Aves; order Charadriiformes; family Charadriidae; genus Pluvialis; species Pluvialis apricaria. The sequence goes on from CM030008.1 coordinate 59,844,084, forward strand.
ACAGCACTTGTGCTTCACAACCCAAAGTAGAGGTGGAATAGATGACTGCCTTCTCACAGCTTCAACAATATCACTGCCTGGCCCAACAGTCATAACAGGAGGACCAGCCAGAGAAGGAAGCCAACAACCACAGGAAGGACAGCAAGGAAGTAAACGAGACATTTTCTTTCATCTTTGCAGCACCATTGTCAAAGTCAAATAAATATATGCTTGGCAGTTGTAGCTAAGTCTGCAGATCTTAGCTTTGCAGGCTTGTATTATATTTATACTTGAATAGAAGCAAATCAACCAAGTTTCTCAAAAAGGGAAACAAAAATCCAATGAGTCCCCATGCCCCAGTTCCACAAGAAAACCCAGGGGCAAGATCAAATAAAGTTCCGTTAAAAAAAAGTCAGAAGAGGGGAAGGGGAAGGGGAAGGTGATTCATCAGGGATAACAGCATGTCTATGAGGGAAACAGCAAAAGAATGCTGTACAAAAACAAGTTCCCCTCTTTGCAAAGGTTTGAACCTCGTTTGAAGAGGTACAAGCACAAAAGTGAGGTTAAAATATTAATCTTGGTGGTAACAGGAAAAAAACCAACTACAAGCACCATTCAAAGCTGGAATATCAGGGTTATATTTGAATGTCTGGAGACAGACAATGAAAACAAAAACAATGCTAATTTGAACTAGTCATACTAATGAGAGAAATGTTTGGAGATCATCATAAAACTGGAGGGGATGGTTCAGCTCATTTAGAAGATGATCAGATTACAAAAGGGTCTGACACACTGAGTGCACGTACTCAACTTGTGGCTCCAGAGGAAGTGAAGGCATAACTAAACAACATTTTTCTGATGAAAACACAAAATAACAAGATAAAGATACCCTAATCAGAAAAAAGAGATGGAGATGGCTTTTATTCTTGGACAAGGCAGAAAATAAGTACTAGATGTTCTTGGAATGAAAGGATTTTACTTCAGACCATGAAATAAATTCAATGGTATTTTGAACATCTCAGATTTTACCCTGCCTGATATGAAGGAACAAACTGAAGCTATAATATTGACAGTTACATTCAGATAAAAGCGAGTAATTAAAGAAAACCCAATACATGAGGGGAAGAAGGGGGCCGAAGAAAGAAATGAAAAACTTCAAGCAAACACTCTGAAGTAGTGCAGATTCCAGCCAACTCAACAAGCGGAGAATGAGTTCTTTTGTCTCCACTACAACTTACATGTTATAGACTACAACCCCTTACGTCCTTGCGTGACTTTTAAAGCATTCATGAGTAAGTTATATCCTTAAAAGCCTATTGTAGATTGATTAATCACTCAAACACCACTAGAAAAATACTAGTGTTCAATAAAGAAATGAGAAAAATCTATAAACACCAAGTAAGGAGTACAGGAGAGCTTGTTTTTTAGTGAAAAGGTGTTAGGCAGGCTCAGACCAAAAGAAATCTAACATAACACATAAGAAAATTTACAGCAGCACATTTTTGTAACAATACAAGGCATCTTTAGGAACCTTTAAAAAACATCCTGTGAGATTGAAAAAGCGATAAATAAGGAGAGAATAAAAAAAGGGACTGCATGGACTTGTATAATTAAAACTGAGAAGACTTACGCATAAAACGAGTTACGATTATCAGTAGACAGAAAAAAGCCACAAGAAAAAAATTCTAGTTATTCTATGAATGAGAGCAGTTAAACACAGTAGAGGTATCTTACTTGGCACAGGAGGGAAATCAAGTAATAGCAAAGCCAAAGCATTTAATTCCTTTTACAACACTAAGAATTGTTCATAATAATGGGATAGTTAACAGAATAAATGAGGGGGTAGAATCCAAAAGAAAAGAGAAAGATTTAAAAGTTACAAATATTCATGAAAGTACATGAAAAGCTGCATGAATCTTGTCACTATAATGTACAAAATACCACCAGGACTAGTAGTGGTAGGGAAGCAGCAAACAGCATTCCCATCTGGATATCATAGGTTTATAGGTTAGTCAGCCTAATTTTGGGTCCAGAAACAACAATCAGTTGATACATAAAACATTCAAAATAATGCAGAAACTAAAAAAGTCAGTGTGAATTGAACAAGACCAAATCACAAACAAAGCTAATTATCTCATTTGAATAATCATGATCCTTAGCTACTGATATATGTCAAGTTTGAAAATGCTCTGGATATATTTACTAGCAGAACGCTTGAGCATCAGTGTGGAATACTTGCAGTAATCTTAAATCAGAACAGGAAAACTCTAAACATCTATTCAAATAAGAAAAGATTTAAATTTTTTTTCCACATTATTTTAACCTTGCAAGTGAAACCTGCTGTAGAGAAACTAACATAGAATGCAGTTTTAAAAGCTTTTGACTAGTTATAAAACTGATTAGAAGCCCCGGCCAAGAAATACTACTTTCAGACTTTTCACAGAACATACTGCCAAGCCAAAGTCCCTACCTCTCTCTCCCTTTCATTCTTTGATAGCTGCATCTGTTTTAGCATCTGAGATCGCTGTTCCATCATAAGTGTCTTCTCATATGTGAATGCAGAAATATCATTTTCAAACTGCAAAAGAGATTGGCATTAGAAAGATCAGAAGAAAAGTACTACTCAGAAAAACAATGTTTACAGTGTACCACATTCATTCCTGTATTCATTCAGTCCTGGATGAATTCGTGGTATTAGAGTAATCATATAGTTGATTCCTGTCCTCATTCTTAAACAGCAGTCTCGCACAATGAACTATCCTACTATACCAATATAAATGTGATTTTTATCTAAATTTGAGGTGCTTGGGACAGAATTTCCATTGTTCTGTTCCAATTAGGCTGCAGAAACAAGAAAGGGTTGAAAGAACTTATTTAAACCAGGCCTGCATTGCTACCTTCTGAGCATGTGTGCACACTTTTTTCCTTAAAAATTGTTTTGAGCCACAAAATAACACACTGTCCTTTTACATGTGAGAAATGCTCACAAACAAGCATTTATGAAGAAACTCTGCATATATTCTTACACCAGCTCAAAGCTAAAATACAACATGTAAGTTTACATCAGCCATCTGTGTTGTCACTGACTCAATGTCTCTCATCTTTTGGAAGATAGTCATTGTTAAATAGGACCCACATAAGAAAAGAATAAGTTGTGCTTTATATACTATCTTCTGCTTGAAATCCAACCAAGGCTGTGCCTTTTTTATGGCACTCTGTTCGCCTTCTTTCACCTGCACATGCCACAGCATTTTAGTCTTTCATATTCAGTACTCTAAACAAACCAAACATAAAATAAAAGGATTTATCTTACTTCCTAGTTCAAAATGCTAGCCAAGTTTTTCATAAGTCTTTTTTTTTTTCCAAAAGTAATTTAAACAATTCTTAACACTTGCTTTATGGATGATTAGGATGATAAATGTTTTTAATAGGTTTTGTTCATTCCAGGAACTGGTTGTGGTAAAAGTTTTGAACCAGTTGACCTGTCTTCCTCTCACTTCAGAAGGAGTTTAAAAGGTTTATGAGTATTTTTTGGTCTTATTTGGGACATTATGCTAGTCACCTTTGAGTGCTGGAAATTAAGTTTTTCCTTAGGTGCCAAAAAAAGCAGGTCTAGACAGACTACAATTTTAGTCCTTTCTCTTCAGCAGTTTATGACCAGTATTTTGAAAGGGAGTAAAGTTAACAAATGCATTTTGTCACTATTTGACTGTAGCTATATTGTCTTGCTGTTCAGTGCCAAAGAGGCTAGCAATGCCAAAAACAACTGACATACTCTCATGGGGGCCTAAGGATTCCTTATTCCAGAGAGATATTCATACAGCAGTTGAAGAGATGTTCATCCTCTCTCATGCTGGATGCCATGGATTAAGGACATTCAGCCTTCCATTTTTTCCTTCCTGAATGAACTATCTCTGTGGACTGTCTTCTTAAATAAAGTAAGCATTAACACATCAAAATGGCTTACTGTACTCGACAAAAACCATTAAACTCACTACCACATACGCTAGCATTGTGACACGGTAAGATAATGTTGCTTTAAAAAACTTTTTGTTCTGGGTGGGACTGCAATGTTTCCTTTTTTATATTTGGGCTAACAGCTCTGAGTCTCAAAAGTGTTAAATCCATTTTCCTGAGTTTAGTCTCAACTGCACCTAAAAAAAATTTGCAATAACATACCATTTCAACAACTTCCACTTCAGCATTCAATCTAAGATGATACAAGAACATCTGAAGATCTTTTTTCATTTGAATGCTATTGTCATCCATTTGAGCAACAGTGAAGATACGCATTTTACATTTTCTCCAAACCTATCAAAGAGATACATTATAACAATTCATAACAGAGGGATTGCTACCATCATGCATAACTATCAAGGTGAAAGAGTATTTCATTAGAAACCCTTAGAACTATTCATTGCTAGAAAATGAAACCACAGCCATTTTCTGTTGTCCTTGCCTTGTGCTGTCGAAGGAGAAAAGGCAGTAACATCAGCATACCACCGTCATGAACAATCCACCACACATCTATGTTTCCTTCAGTAAAACGCTCTTGATTTGTTGGGAATAAATCAATGTTTTTAGCCACCAACAGTGCCTGCTGAGCTGCTGTTGTTTCTCGTACAGTGTCTGCGAGGGAAAGCAAGACATTTGATCAAGAACTTCTAGTTTTCATTCACAGCTTTTGTTTTTGTTTTAAATTCAAAAGCTTAAATCCTCCCAGACTCTCCTGAGGCAAAAGGGGAACATCCTGGGTTTAGTGACTAACCTGCTTGAGAAGAACAAAACAATCCATGGTTGAAGAAACTGAGGGCTAGAAAACACATTCCACATGAAATCAGATGTGGGGAAACATTCAGTTGTCCAATGGATATTCAGCATCACATTTCCTCCACACAGCAAATACAATAATTGTGTAATTGTATTACAAATGCATAGGAGAAAGTCAATAAACACATACCAACAAAATTTTTCCATGAGAAACGATTTTCTGTCTGCTTCCATGACTGTGGCCATGCCATCAGGACTGTGTTGTGCTTCATCCCTCCTAGACCAGCTGACTGAATCAAATAGGATATTCCATCTCTGAAATTAGGGGACACCACAATCTGGCAAAATCCTTTAGTCTTTTCTACTCCCATTAAAGCCTTAACATTCTGCAAAAAGAAGATTACACATGGGGAAATAGAGTCATCAACACTGCTAATAAACACGATAAGGAGTAATAGCACTAAATAAGAGCAAAACATTAGCTGTAATGTACAACCAGCAAGAAACCACTAATTCCAAAACAGTGAACATGATTCTATAACAACTAAAACCCAAAACGCCTACCGCCCCAAAAGACACCATGCACAGGTTTTTCATTACTTTAATTATTCAGCCTTTTATTTCCAAAGAAGAATGAACAAGATATGAATAAAACCACATTGACAAAGATAAATAAAGTAACACTGCTTCAGGTAAAGACAAATCTGCTGACTGACAAAGCACCATACACCTTTGGAATGACAAGTCCTTTCTTTTGAAATTGGAAGGGTTTGGAAAAACGTGACACCTAGGACCTTAAGGAGATTTGACAGCCTCTTTTTCTAAACAACTTTCACATTAAGAGGCTGGTTATTTATCGACTCCTAACATGGAAAAATAGATGTGCAGGAGACAATTGTAATCACTGCCTGAATGACGACACGATAAACTGACTAGATTAAGTCTCCCACACCCCTTTAATTTCAAGATGGGTCCCCTTGTTTTAAACACTGACAAACATACAGAGACACAACCAAGTAATTTAAAAATGCTATTAAGGTTGACATGGGAACATCAGCTTTGGCATTTACTGTATTTTTGACAACATGACTTTAGAAGTCCCATCATTTTCAATGCCTTGTGTGGGAGATCAGCATGGTTTTAGAAGGAAGAACCAGCACAAAGTTTGTCATTTTAGACGAACTGATACAAAATTGGGTTTTCATGCAGATACCAAAATGGTTAAATTGCAGGCAGAATGGAAATAATGTAAAAAGAGACAACTGCAAAGAACTCAGACAGCATGGACTGTAACTGAAGGCCAGAGCGGGAGGCAAGTACAGGTCAGTCTAGGAGGTTAAGCACACAATTACGAGACTGATATGAAAGGAAACTGTGGGACAGAGCACAAGGCTCGCCCAAAGAATAACAAGGCGGCCCCTTCAAGAAAAGAAACCACCAAGGACTCTCAGAACCACCGCTCAGGACGAAAGTACATGTGTGGCTGGGAGGGGTTAATGAAATAATTTTCATATGTATAATTGTCATGAATATGTCAAGCCTACATTGTAATAAATAGGGTCTAGCTAGAAGCTGTGGTATGCACGCTGGGCAGAGTGATCCCCCGTGTACAAAATACTATTTGGGAAACCATATCAGATCCCTGTTATTCCGGGGGGAGGTGTATGTTAACGGGGCAATGGATTTAAACCTATATTTAATTTCTTTAGGGAAGGTTCTTACAGCTCTGTGGCAACATGTTGTCTTAACAGGACCCCTTGCCCTGGACACCCCAGTTCATCCATACCAACTGGGAGATTGGGTGTATGGAAAAACCTGGAATTCTGAGCTGCTGCAGGAAAAATGGAAAGGGCCATACCAGGTCTTGCTAACACTTTTACTGCTGTAAAGATTGCAGGTAGAGAACTGTGGATCCACTACACTCAACTGAAGGCTGCTCCTGGAACCTCCTGGGAAGCTATGCAGTCGGACCTTTGAAAATTAAGGTCACCAGACAAAAGGACTTGGGCCCATGTTTACATTTGCTGTTTGAACTGAATTAGTGTGATAAGGATGCATTCGATCCATTGTAAATATGCTGGACTTGTTTTATGCTTTAACAGTATTGTAGTGACTAGTACAGATCCTGAACCTTTTTACCTAATGATGTCAGTGAAATTCCATTCTGTCAGCAAGGTGAAAACTACCCAGAAACAAACCAAGGGAGACAAGTTGAAATTTGCGCTGGAGACCAATGAGGTAAGGTGGCCATCAGGAGACGATATGGAGATTTGTTGTTGGGTGAGGAGAAGGCCTATTTGGATGATCCCCACCTCTCATCTATCAGATGAGTTCGATTTATTTGTAAGGGTACAGGATTCGAAAGGATTAATTTGTAGAGCACAGCACAGATCAGCTTTGAGCTGTTGCTTGAACTTAAGCTGGAAGGAACGAGATAGATATTTAGGGTCTCAAATCCAAGGTATTAAATCCCTTAGTAATGAAACAGTGACAAGGCAGGAACACTATAACACTCGAACACATCGCAGGGCTAAGCGGGCTGTAAATTCAGAGGATGGGGAGGATGAAAACTTGGGTTTGCACTTGATAAAAGGTTTCGGGAGGATGCGGAATATGAGTAGTGCAACCGCCTGTCTCCCAGTACCCCATTCAGCAGGACAACCTATCCCTTGGGGAATAATCCCTGTAAACTTATCCCTGCCTAGAGAGTGGGGAAACATCACTAATTCAGTCAGAAGGACAAACATTTCCCATTTTTTGGACAAGAAGGGTGACTGCCGGACCAGGGGAAGCATGGTGCTTGCTGACCTGGTTAAAGGAGACAATGGGATGGCCAATGTACTCTCTCCGGATGGGAAGTGTCTTGGAGGACACAAGGTTGACCTAGGGTACATTTCACACAGGACAGGGGGAAGCTTCCATACACTGTGTTTTTAATGACACACACACTAAAGATACTATCCTGGAATGCAAAACCCTTAGGAAAGGACCTAAAACTTGGACTAGACCCATGGAGAGACACTGGATATACATGGGGCATACTGAGTGGTGTATTGAGTGGGGAACACACCCCATTCACAGTATCAGCAGAACTAATTGGAGGTGTCCACAAAAATTAAACACCAGTAATATTGCAGTTCTTAATGTTACAATAGCCCTGATAAGTCAGTGCAAATCTAATAATTCTGAAACATGCAAAACAAATTCCTTCCCCAGGATATTCCATCTGGGTCACTTCAGATGGATTCTGGACTACATGACTCCACCTAAGTCCAGTTACCCAGCAGATCACATTAGGACTTCTAGCATTATGTCCCAAGTGGAGACAAAAACCAATAAAAACCGGTCTTTGGGGAAAAGTAAGAAGGGAAATCGAAGAGGAAGATAGATGGGTGGGACCCTTGGAGGCTGTAGAAATTGGTTGGGGACTTCAAAGCTTTCTGTTACTAGGATTGATGGCTCTGGAAAAATCAAATTTTGTTAGAAAATTTGACATGGCAAGTAGAAGTATTCTCCAAAGCCACAGAGAAAGTTTCAGTTAATCAACAGACAGGTACAAGCAAACACCAGAATGACCCTGCAAAATAGATTGGCCCCAGATTTACTCTTGATAAAAGAACAAGAAGTTTGTGGATTTTTAAAATTAGGTAAGGAACATTGCTGTACACATATACCCAATGTAACAGGGGATTTGCAAGAACAGTTAGAGAAAATGAGAGAAATAGCAAAGGATAATCAGACGCAGCTGAAAAAAATTGGTTAAACAAGATTCTTCAAGGGACTGGAGGATGGTCCAGGATCAAAAAAAATCACTGATTGTGCTGATAGTAAAACCTGATTGAATACTTTACAACAGACTGTTCTAATTCAAGATATGAGTTATACAGATTCCACATTTAAATACTAATGGAAGTTACAAGCATTTTTAAGCTGTCTTTTACATACCTCTTCAGCCTTCTGAGTTTCTGTACATTTATCCAAGTAGATTCCCTGAAGCACAGAGCCCACAATAGTCAGTCCTTTACCAGCCTTCAACTGAGAGGTGAAAGAAAGCAATCTAGGATGTTTCACCAACTGCTCACTATCCAAGTTTAACAAGACCAAAAGTTGAGGTCTGCCAGAAAAAGAAAAGTTAAACACACACATATACATATAGAAAAGCAAGAAAGAATTGGAAAATTAAAGTTAACAATTAATAAGATGCAGATTAAGTGTTTAATTCAATGGAAAACATTCACCTATCAAGTAAATCATAATTTGCAATAGCAACAAGACTTCAGGTACAGAATTCCTACATGAGCCACCATACCATAATTCTGAAAAGCTACCTTAAAGAATAGTTTTACCAAGACAATTATTGAATCAAAATTATCACCCCTCCAAATTGATAGTGCAACTTCCTGCTTCAAGTGGTTAAACACTGAATGCACACCAGATTGTTTACAGCTTCATCCACAGCTGGATTTTGAAAACCTCCAGAGACAGAGTTATTATCACCTCTGGGTAACTGCTTCCAACACTTAATTACCGTAATCTCAATTTTTTTTTTCTTTCTGCATTTTATCATGTTGTCTCATTCTCCTACCGTATATTGCTGTAAGGAGTCTAACAACACCGTATATTGCTGTAAGGAGTCTAACACCGCTTTCTCAGTAACCTTATTTTAGATATTGGATACTTACTAGTTAGTTATATCAGCTTTTAAGCTCCCCATAAGCCTCCTCCAAGCTGAATAATCATTACGCCCTCAGCCTCTCCCCACAGCAGATGCTCCTGTGTCCCAACCATCACATCAATGGTCCTCTGCTGAATTTGCTCCAGCTTATTGATGTCTTTCCTACATCAGGGTGCCTAAAACTTCATGTCATATTCTAGATTTATTCTAAAAAGTGCTGAGCAAAGAAGAATATTATTTCCCAATATATTTACTTCTCAATACACTAGCTATGCTCCTGTTGATGTAGTCCAGCATGTCACTGCCAAGGCACACTGCTGGCTTACTATCTACAGAGAACCACATGTCCTTTTCACCAGAGCAGGTTCCCAGCCTTGGGAACTTCCCAGCCCAGGTACTGGACTTTGAACTTTTTTTTCTGGATTTTCAAGATGTTCTGGTCAACCCATTCCTCTACCTGCATAGGTCCTTCCAAAAGGACAGTCATATCCTTAACCGTACTGATAGTACCCCAAGATCAGTTTCAGCTGCTTACTTGATGAGGATGCATTCTGTTACCTTTAATCAATATCCAACCTGCTTACTTTTCCCAAACCAACATTACATAGTTTTTCTGTCATTACTACAAATTCAAGAGAAAAATAGAGTTGGAGCATACATCCTGCCTCAAAACCAGCACAGTTTAAGATGTAACAAGAAGGTCCCGTTTTAGCAACTACATTGACACAACAGAAGGATAACTCATCTGGAACTGAAGCAATGTCAGATATTTAACAGGAATGCTCTTAGTCAACAGTACATTACGTTGGTGTCTCTGAGATGCCAAGTTCCAACACAGATAAGGGCAGTGGCTCATGTATTCCATGATAACTGCTTATGTGCATCAGTCCCATAACAAATGGTAAAATAATGCCATTACGCTGCAGAGCCACAAAACATTGCATGCGCATGCACTCAGGGATACTATCACACAGCAGTGACTATAACTAAAGTACCACATTTAGTGACAATATCTTTTTTGTGTGTTCCACTGATCAGAGTTTTTCTGATTTGCATTACATTCATCAGAAGTGACAGGGTGCAAATGGCCTTTTGTTTTTAAATGCTAAGTAATCTTGTTTGCTTTGAAAAAATTGATAGTTTAACAAGTAAAAAGAATATATTGCAAAAATAGTGGACATCTAATCCCATTACATACAAATAAACAGCAAATGTGAGATTGTTTTAATGGTATCTAAGCAATTTAGAAAGTGTTACAATTAAATTAAGCTATATAAAAAAAGATTGACACAAAAAGTGAATTTAAACAAATAATGGATCCTCTATATTTATACAATGTATTTCAGGAGGAATATACATAGAAGCAAAAAAAATAAGCCACCCTTATGGAATTGCAGCGATTCTTCAATAGAGACTGAGAGACTCAATGATAGCTGTTTCTTTGAGTCCAAAAATCTGTAAGCAATCAAACATTAAAATTCTGCACTTTGGAAAACTATGACAATACTACATGGATTTCAGTTCAAGTTAGTTTGATCATATTCCCAGCAAAGTTGATTACTTGCTGACCATAACTCGCAGTCTATTGCAGTAAAATAATATAATTGCAACAACATCATTGCCATACCCAAGTTAGAACATTACTTCAATGGTGAATTTCACTTTGACCATTAGCTTTACCAGCAGTATTTCCAATAGATTTACTTATTTCAAGAATTACGTGACCTTGGAAGGCATAAGGCTTACCTCCAGTTCTTGGTGTGAGGAGGACCATCTTCAACACGAAGCAAAGCATAGCGAGCTGCATTCAGAGACAGTCCTCTGATTCCATCACCCCATTCTTTTTCCGCTCTTCAGGATGCAAAAGAGATTCAGTTAACAGGGTCCTGATTATTTATACAAATTAAGTACATTTTCTCATGTGACGGATAATGGGCATAAGAAATAAACACACTTTTTTGCATGAATGCATTAAAAAACTCATCTCGCAGATTTAAATCAAGAATGAAAATGTGAAGCAGCCTCAAATCCCTTCAAGAAAACTATTTATTAAGTATTTAATAATATTTATTATGATCTATTTTATTCATACTTCAGAAGCTTTTTCATAATCATGAGAGCTACTTAAGTTGCTTTTAAGCAAGAATAAGTGAGGGCTACTTAAAAGGAATTGTTTTAAAGCAGCAGAATGAATAAGTGAGACTTGACTTTGTATGGATCACTGTGTTATATCTTCCCCCCAACACCACTGCAGCTTTCTCCACTTCCTTTCCTTCTCCGCTTCTCTCCCAGACAAGCCTAAAATTTTATCTGCGCTCCCGACTCCTTTTAATCTCCCTATGTTTTCCACTCCTCTTTTTCCCAGTACAAAGCTATGCCATATGCCAGGTAGCCAATCAAATAAGAATGAACTGTTAGGCTAACACATTTTTTTCCTCTGTGGGGATTCTATTACAGCAAGGGGTCCACCTCCCTTGCCCGCCCTCCCTCCCTCTTATTTCCATTCGTGAATTCTCACTGAACTTTGTTACCTCTAGCCTGCTTTTGAAATTTAGATGAAATAAGCCAAACTGAATTCAAAAATCTATTAAAGAACAATGTGGCAATTAAAATGCACCCTGACAGACAGCACAATCATCTAAGTTTCTTTTACTTAGTTATCCAAAAATTAAAATAAAGACAGGTTTTCTCCAGACAGCAGTTTTTAGCATGCGTCAGGCTGAGCTTTTCCCCACTGCCAAATCAGCCTCAGCATTTGTAAAGGCAGGGATAAAAAAGGCTTCTGCAAAAAAGAACCTCTTCCTACAGAGTAGAAGTGCTGACTATGTGCCAACATTTGTAAAGCCTGTATACGAATTTGGATATATGTGCATACTTACATACACACACAAGCAGAACTGTTATCATCTGATTGACTTCCTGGCTAAAATAGGCAAATTAATTTCCTTATAATTAACCCAGTAAATGGAACTTACAATCCAGGAAAGCGTCTAATCTGGAAATAGAGAACCCACAAGGTGGAGCAGTTTATACTAGCTGATCCACTTAAGACCTGTGCTTAACCACTCATCAGAACAACTGGCCTTGCTTCAATTTCCTGCTTGACAATTATTCTTGACTAGAATCTTTCAGCATTTGGTATGTTTCCTTAGAAAGGGGAAGCACACACATTACTGACCACAATCACCTCTAGTGTTTGAATATGTTGTTCAGTTGGGGATTTTGGGGGAGGGTTGGGTTTTTTGTTGTCATTTTTTGTATTTTGTTTTTGTTTTCTTTGTTTTATTATGAACTCAGCATGTTCTTTAAGTCTTCTACTTGCACAGCATTTCTTAGAGGTGTGGCTCTATATGTGTCCCTTGTCAAATGCATACAGTACAAAGTATGTTGCAATTTAGAGACTATCTAAGCTTTCAGAAAACAGATAATTTTCAGTGGGTGCTCTGGATTGTTCAGTATGTTTCATTCTAAAAAGTGCTAAAGTCCACACAAAAGAGTAGAGGTTCAGCGCAAGTTAATAATAAGGTAAGAGTTTTGTAATAGTTGCTGCTTGATATTAAAAGGTGATGTTCCCGAAGTACCAAAACTTGACACCACAACCTCTGCTCAAATGAAAATTTCCCAGCCTTATGGGTTCTTATTTTGATCAGTTCTGGCTGTGGAAAATTTTGGAACAGAGCTTCCACAGAAATTAGAACCTGAAAACTTACAGCCCTCAACAGAGATGGGATCTTACCTTGTTTCAAGGAATGCTCTTAATTCTATTACTTCAGTTGTGTCTATTTTATACAAAAGTGCTTTCTGCTGAACGTTAAAGATATTAAATATAGAATAAATAAGATACATGGTCTTACCCTCTATATTCTATGTATTTGTATATACATCCTGCGATTAGCATGGCAATCAAAGCATAGTACCAAGAGCAAATGAACATCAAGGCAAGACATAAACTCATCCCCAGGAATGAGAGAGTCCTAAAAGAAATCATGTTTTTCTGTTTTTTTAAATAGGCATGTAAATGTTCCACAAAGTCAATTTATTATTTAAGTTAACTTCCAGAAAGGCCTTTCTTCTTCAAAGGCCATTTCATAGCTACTACACAAATAAAAAAGCATTTTCTGAATTTTAGTTTATAAAAAATTGACATTCTAAACCTTTATGTGACATAAATAATACAATTGAACTAGATATTAACAATAGATTTACTACACTTGTCAGTTCTGAAACTATCAGTACCTCCAAGTAAGGTCAGTTTCAAAACACATTGTTATCACTCACTGGCTGTTGATTTGCATTTAAGCTAAAAAAAAAACCCCACCAACTTAAACAATACTAAATATCATTACATTACTTCCAGCAAAAATAGTAGGTTCGTTTAAATAAATTTGACCCGATTATATTCTCCACTTCCATTGTGGTCTGGCTCTTAGACAAGAACACACAACAGTAGACGAGAATACAGAAAACAATATTTCAAAGGCTGTAAAGAAAGAATGACAGTAAGCTGAAGAAGTTACAAAAGCATTTACAGATTAAAGTTTATATACCTGGTTTGCCCACACTATTATTCAAGATAGGTGTAAATCAGCTCAGAACTGAACAGTTTTGTGAATGCTTTTAGTCACATAAAACACCCCAGATTTCTTTTCACCTGATTTCCAAATTAGAGCCAGCTTTCACTGTATTGACAAAGAGTGTCAGAAGACCCAACTTTCACTTGGTATCTTTAGTTTACTACTTTAGTACCATACAGGTATGGAGTCCAAATGCATCCAGTTTTAAACCAAATAAATGCTTTCTACCTGTTATGAGGACATGAATCTAAACATAGTTTGTCTAAAAGAACAACAGCTGCTCTTTCATGCTTGACTTAGCCAACTCTACCATCATCAAATCTACTAAATGAAAACAAATGCTGCCGTAAGAATATTCAGGGCATGAATCATAACTCATTTAAGTCAGAAAGGAGATTTTGCTTTATTAATGCAAGAAAACCAACAACTTAGGGCTGTGTAATTAGTTTTAACTCTTCTGAATGAAGGAATATTCCCTACCAGTGGTAATACTTGAAACGAGGTCTCCAGTTGGGAGTCCGTAAAAGCGTCTGAACTGCACAAGCCAGATTTACAAACATATAGCACATAAGGAAAAACCTGTTAAGGCAAAAAAAAAAAGAGAGCATTTTCCAATACAAAATTAACTAGACAGATTTGCATTAAGAGGCTGAACACAATCCAAAAGAGTGTAGGAACTTCTATACTGTGTTCAGTGGCCAACAGAAGACAAGACAAATTAAATTAATACCTGTAGGATATTAGGCCTCAAAACATGGTATTAGCATAATATAGAGCCTCAAAGAATTCAAAGAAAATGTAGCAGACAACTGACAATCATGGTGTACTGGTTTGGGTGGGAATAGAGTTAGTAGCTCATATGGTACTATGTTCTAGGTTTGTAACCAAAACACTGTTGATAATACAGGTATGTTTTAACAGTTGCTGAGCACTGCTTACACAGCATCAAGGCCTTCTCTGTTTTTCTTGCTCCCCCACCAGCAAACAGTCTTGGGGAGGGGACACAGCCGGCACAGCTGACCACAACCAAACAAAGGAATATTCAATACTGTGTATCAAACTCAGCAGTAAGAGCTCAGGGAAAAGAGAAAGAAGAGGGTGCATCTGGACTTAAAGATGTTTGTTTTCCCAAGTAACAACTACACATACTGAAATCCTGCTTTCTTGGAAATGGATAAACATCTGCCTATTGATAGTGAATGAATTCCTTATTTTGCTTTTGCTTGTGCGCAGAGCTTCTTCTGCCTTACCTATTAAATTGTCTTTATCTCAGTCCACGAGTTTGCTCACTTTTACCCTTCTGATTCTCTCACCCATGACACGGGGGTGGGGGTAGCTTGGGGGCAGTTAGTGAGCAGGTGTGTGGGGCTGAGCTGCCTACTGGGGTTGACCCATAACACATGGGATAAACTTCCAAGACAATGTCAGTAAGCAAAACAAAAGTCAGTTCATACCCAAAGCATTAAATTGTTTTGTCTGTCTCTATTAGATACACTTGAGCTAAAGAGCTAGACACACTTGAGCAGGAATTTTATTTTAAAATCAGGGTTTTTAAGAAGTTGAACATTTTATTACTAGCATTCAGAACTCTGTCATGGAAAAGGTCTTTTGTGCCTAAAACTAGTTCCAGCCAAAACATTTTGTCATTTCATATTATCTTTAGGATCAAAAAATTTCTTAGAAAAAGGAGTCTATCATGTACTATTTCAAAAAGAAAAATCATTACCTAGTTAATTAAAAAAATAATACTATTTAACTTAAGACCACAAAACACCACATTCATACTCACATTGAAAGAATTGGTGCTACACTGTCCAATGAGGCTATCAAAATTCCTATTTCACAAATACAAGCAGTGAGGAGCAGAGCCCAAGTTGGTTCTCCATTTGCTTTTCCATGACCGAATACCTAGTCCAATTCAAGTAAACAGTAAGATTAGGGAAGGCTGGGCATCATACAGTTATGAAATACGGTGCAGATGATTGCTTCATTTTTCCTTTGTAACTAGCAACTGGCTTTGCTTCCAGTTAGAGTTAGTTTGCAATCTACACTACAAAAAGCTACCAACAAAATTGCAAAACCACACATTTCCAACAAGAAAAATATTTACCAAAACAAGCAATGACTACATAACATTAAAGTACTGTTGCAGTTGCTGTTGAACTTAATTTCAAGTCCATACGCATCAGAGATTTATGCTTCGTCTATAAAAAGCTAATATAGTTGAGGGCGGTATTTTTTGTACCATACAAAATAGGCATCAGCTCAGTACTTAGGAACGTAAATGAAGAGAACTTAGCTAAGCCTATGGTCCTGCACAGAGCCCCACCAAAAATCATTTTGCATGTGGTAGTTTCCTTTGGCAAGAATTCTATCCAGCTATACCAGTGACAGATGACAAAATGCCTCACCTGAAGTTCCAGTCACATTTATTCTCCTCCATACAATTATAAAGAGTAAACCTTCACTCCCATTTGCTATAATGGCTTCCTTTCCAAGTGTCTAGGTTCTTCCCCTCACTCATTCTCCATACTGTTGTCTTCCCTTAGCTTCTTGTCATCCAACAATCTTCCTTCTCTTGTATTAAAACGCCATTTCTTCTGCTCATGTTTCAAGTCTCTTGTTTTTTTTCTTAAATATGTCATACTCTATATACTCATGTATACTCATACCCTATATATTAATCTCCTTGCATTTGTTTCCTCGATTGTCCATGCAGCAGCTATATCACTCCATAACTGCAATCACTTTTCAAGTCTCAAACCCCTCTTCAAACATCCTGCTGCTTCTGGGTTCCCTTTGCCTCACTTCCCAAACCACGTAAGTTTCTTTCTCCCCGATTCTTCACTCCTTCCAGATCTAACCCCAATTAGAGGGTGAGAGGGTGACAGCACAAATCCAAGTACCAAGTTTTTTACTTCAGACAAAAGTGAAATTTTTGATTTGTCTCTCCCAATACAACCCAGCATTTACAGCTTATTGCATTACAACCCCTTCCCACACACAAGTCAAACTCCATCATCATTCTGTCCTCCCACCCCGGCATACTTAGTGTATTTACTTCCATTTACAGGTATAGGTCATGCAAGTCAGGGAACACGCCACTGCTCTCAACTGTGAAATAAAGCAGCAGCACGTCTGATATTCTTGTACATCCTCTGCATCTTTCTCCACCCTTGTGTAAAAGATGCTCCTAAACCAAAGGAATGGTGATATAACTTTCTCAGTGAACAAGTTGCCAATACTGCAGGTGCAGAGCAGCTCAAGCCAGTAGAATGGGAGACACAGCAGTTGCACTGCTGCAAGTGCTGCTGGCAGAACATTTCTGCAGCCCCTCTGCTGCCTGAGCAGCAGCTGCTGTCTTTTTGACTTGTTTACTTCTTGATTCATTGACCCTTCTGGCTCCTGCTCCCAGCAGCAATACTAGCATACGTGTCCAGTGACCATTCTCCCCTCCAGCCCAAGAGAAGAGAAGGACCCAAGAGAAATATCACAGATAAAGCCCTACTGAGTCTAGGCACTAGCAGACAGACCAGGGAAGCAGCAGCAGTGGAATGGAACCAAGTGATTAGAGACCGAGAAAAAAAGTTGGCAACAGCAGTATGATCTGCCTTTAAAAAAGAAAAAAAAAAACCACACCAGAACACCACCACAACCCCCACAACATACAAAAAAGAACCCACCCCCGCAAACTGCTAGCATCACCTCTTCCATTTTGCTTTGCTTCTCAGCTTTTCCATCCATCTCCTCTAACCCTGTGCACACCTTCCCCCTCTTCACACAAATCCTTTCCTTGCTTATTTCCCCTTTACCACATATTCTGCATGCCTCCCTCCTCAGATGTTTCCCCCCCAACCCCACTCAAATTCTCCCAGCTAACCCATCATTCTTTAATAGTCCTAGGCACATCCTAGCTGAGGAATTTTCTCCTCAATTCAATTTTCTAAGTGAGTCAATGTGTTGACTCACTGTAGGCTTTCCTCAAACTCAGGAATCAAACCAAGCTGCTGTTATTCTATACCCAGCCCTCACTGAAGCTAGATTAAACTCTATTCAGAGACACCTATAATGTTACTCACCAAGACTAATTGCCCATTTTTAATATACCATAGTAGACTGACTTCAGGTGCAAGACAATGACCTAGAGCACACATCTGATCAAGACTCCAGAGGTAAGTGTGAGTATTCCCTACTTTACTCAAACGTAAACTTGGTCACATAACTTCAGAATCAAAATCCCAAACAAATATCTAAAAACAAAGTGTTCCAAATCATCCTCAGGACTCTCTCCATACAGAACAACCTATTCTCCTAAATTCAGCCCTAGCAACCTTCAGCATCTGTGCCATCTGCAATTTCTTTGTGTTCTAAATTTGACAACTGTCTCCTAACTCTGTTCCCAAAATATTCATAGTTACTCAGACATAGTCCTGTTTGTTTTTTTTATACTTGAACCTGTTCTTAGTAGGTTATCATTGTGCTGTGCAACTGTTGGCTATTCTTAGCAATTTCAGGTAAGCTTTCAAACTCCAAAATTCACCACAGAAAACACAGTTTTGCTGTCTAGACATAATCTTTTGGAATTTTATTTCTTTATTTTTAACTCAAGTCTAGTTGTCTAATTCTTGCAGATGCAGCCCAGCAATTGTGTTAAATATCTTCCAGGAAAAGTTATCTTTTCTTCTGGTTGCCAACTCCCTTACTCACTTTCTTTGAGAAAAATCTGATTTATTTTAAGAACATGCACAGCGATGTCAGAATAATCTTAATGTTTGGAGTCATGGGATAGAATTCTATTGTTACATCTTTATTGACTTCATTTAGCTTACAAAAATGAATAAAAATTAGAATTCTATCTCTGTGATACAAGAAGTATCACGCAGTTCCACAGTGAGATTAAATCAACTCTGTTCACAAATACAAGTTGTAAACACAGCCTGGAGTCAGGAAGTTCAGTTGTTAGTTCCTTCTCAGTTAATTTATTTCCATTTATAAGAGACTTACATCCTCAGTTTTGAACCACTAACTTTTGTGTTTAAAAACAAAAATTGTTAGATTACATTGCACAGAAATACCCAGGTTCAAACTTTGTCCTACAATAGCTTGATCTATTATACATAATTAGAACTGAGCTCCAAGTCTTTTCCTCACAGTTCTACAGGAATAGCAGAAATAATGCCTTATTTTTTCTGTCACAGTATAAGCCATATTTGAAGTACTGTAAAGAAAAAAAAAATCTCACTTGAATAAATGGTACAATCCCATCTCTTGCAATGGCCTGCAACAGACGGGGTGCACCAGTGAGACTCTGGAGACCAGCACCACATGTTGAAAAGAATGAACCAATCACAATAACCCATGGAGAAGGCCATGCCAGTGTGCCAACCACTAGATTTCCATTAACTGCTTCTCCAAACCTTAGGGAAGGGGAAAAAAGAAAAAAGTCAGTAAACATTAAAATAACTTTTACTACAGCTTCAACACCCACATATCAATCTTTTTGGACAATAGCACTTTTCAACAATAAGCACCATGTCACAGCATGCACTACAGGATTTCCCAACCAACCAATTTCTCTTTATTCTGCTGTTTTAAAGAAAACCTATTGATTCATTACAAGTGCAGCCTCTAAGCAGGTATGTAGCAGTTATCAGGACCTGGGCAAACTTCACAGAATTAACTGTTTCATCACCACAAGCAAACTTGGGCCTTTGAAGAGAGAAATGGACACCAGCAAGGAAACAAACATGTAACTTGCCAACAGATTCATCTTGGTCAACTCAACTTCTCTTAAGGGAGAAATTTATCAAAATCTGGAGGTTCTGTTCATGCTTATCTCCATTACATTTATTCCCCTCATGCTTCATATTATGCCTCATATATCCTCAGACAATTACATGGGTGAAAACTGACATGACTCCTGATCTACAACTGACATTTTAAAAGCAAAGAAGTCATACATCCAGTGGAAATTATAGGCCTGATGGTACACTGCAGTGTTTCTTGTGAACTCTCCTTATCATGTAACTACCAAAAATCTTTTTCCATCTTTGTTCCTCAGGAGCATATTACTTCTCCCAAGGTACTAACACTCCCCTTATCCCCACCCATCAGCTGCACAAATACTAATTATTTTATTCCTTCTCAAGAACATTTTATTAGGGATAGTTCCACTTCAAACATTAATCTTAGATTCTGCTTCTACTTCTTGAAGGGATACAGCCTGATAATCTGAACCCTTTGTGCAGCCATCTCAGTTTTACAGATAGACTTTCCCTCCAGTTTTAATCTAAGCAAAAGAAAAATATATCAGATATTTCCCAGAAGAGCCATTAATAAGTCCAATTAACATAACCCATGATCATGCATGCTTCCTGTAAAATTAGAAGTTGAATACAACTTACTTATCTCTTAATATCACACCTTCTATACAGGCACCAAACAACACTATACAGGAGAGATCTATTACCGAGACTGAAGGAAGATTACACTATAGATAATCATATACATAGGGAGAAAAAAACACATCATTTTTCATCCATGGATGAAATGAAAGCATCCATGACAATGAAGTGGGGGGGGGGTGGGGGTAGTTTTATTTGTTCTGGTTGTTTTGCGGTTGGTTTTTTTAGCACTTCCCTGTTACAAATTTTTAGTTTATGTTCTCTACAACTGCATTTGATGCACAGTTGATCTGTGAAGTATTGGAAGTAGCCAGTTCATACATCGTGCAACAGAACAGATATTTTCTCATATAAATAAGCATTTATGTCTTCAGGTATTGAAGGACTAACAATTTCTATTGGTGGCAGTTTGCTTTAACATTTTCACTTATACTGAGTATAACAACAAAGCAATGTATTAACTGAAGCATGATGCTAAAAACCTCTACATCACTTAACTAAAAACATCAATCATATCTTGGAATTATGAAGTACCAGTAGAATATATAAAAATATGTATATATACAAATAAAATTTGATATTTTAAAATAATACAAATATTTTAGACCGTTATAAAATATTTCTTTTCAGTTTGATTTAATTCATTTTATACTCTGGCAACTCTAATGACTTAAATGAAAAAAATCTATACTGTTATACCTACAGAATGCACACTAGAAAACAAGTCACAGAACAAAGGATACAAATAAAAGATGTAGTTGAAATAGCCAAAATTGTTCCTGTAGGAATAGATTTCTGAGCATCCTTAAGATCTCCAGACCTGTTTGAACCTGCCATAATGCCTTAAAAAGAGACCAATTTTTGTGTCATAAAAACAATTAATACTAGCTCCATGTAAATAACTAATAGAATAGAAACATTTAACTTTAAGCCTGATTTAACACATCATTACCAATGGAGCAGGCTATAGAAGTGTATTATAATCCTATACAAATACACAATTTATACCTTAGTTTTATTCAGAAATGTGTTACTACCCATTGTTGACTGAACAAATTCCAGAAAGCTCAGGAAAGACAAAATTGAAAAAATATTTTTCAAATGTAACTTCAGAATAGGTTTTAAAGGGGGGAAATATACAGAAGTAGCAAAATGTTGGGGATGGATGTTATAAACTAATGGGGATTTAGCGTTTTTAGTCAGTGTGACCAAATGGACCAACTTTCTACTAAACAGACCATACATAATAAGATATGCAAGCAAATCAATAAGCTAAATAATAAAAAAACATACATAAAGAAAGGAGCAGGCAGAAGTACAAGAATAATGGTTAGGAAGTCACATGTACACATACCTGTTTAAATCTAACAAGAGAAAAAAAATATTTCCTAGCACATACTGTGACAGGACGGAAAAATCATACAATAGCTGACTAATTCTGCCATCTTTCCTAGAAATGCCCTGACCACTGCTGGAGGCAAAAATGTGGAAGCTAATGTCAAGACATTCCAGTAAAAACATTGTCAAACTCCATGCAATGAAACCCTAACCACAGGCTCAGATATGATAAGATGTTGATAGAAAAGCCTGAAGTAGAGAAATGGGAACAGTGGAGGACAAGAATATGAAGAGACACCTCCACCTGGTATTCTACTAGCAAACACTGCTGCAAATTCATGTCAGAGTTGTTTTTTGTTACTTGATATTATAATTGCTTGAGCCGGGGCTTTTGAACAAAAGTGTCTTATTGTTTCAGTCAAATGTGACCTGAGGAAAATGATATGCAACTAATCTAACCTTTAAGCTTGACAAAAAAGTCTCTACTAGTTACAGCTACAATAGAAGTATTGGACGTTTAAAAAAATCACGGGCAGTTCACAGCTTGAATATCTGACACAAGTCATCTCAATACTCAACTGGTTTTTTTATGCATTTGAAGATTAAAATATTATAGAAGTAGGCATCTTATTTTCAATAAGCATTTAGTAGCACATAGAGCTTTTGTCTTCTTTCCAGACAGAGAAAATTGCACTTAAGCTGATTCCTTTTTTTAAGTCCTATAACCCCCTAAAATAACCAGCAGCCAGTTATGTGTCTCGAGCACCAGAAAGTTTTAGATACATAGAACTTGGACACAGAGACTAGAAATATCATGTCATCATTAAGTATTCACTCACAAAAAATAATCTTTTTTCAGCTATAAGTACCCATCCTCACTCAAGAAAAATAGTTGTATCTACCTGTCACAGATGGGAAATAAATCCCTACAAGCATTGTGAAGTAGGTCATGATGTCTGTAAAAACATAAGGGAGTCCACCCATTTTAGTCTCTTCTGATCCAGCAACTGATGGCTGACCTTTTTTCTCAACTATTGATCCTTTTTCTGAATAGGTACTCCACAAATTATCTACAAAAGGGAAAAAAAAGAGCCAGTGTCATCTCCGGTTTAGGATATTAAGCAGTGAGAATCTTATGCATCAGATAGCTTTTCTTACACAAAAATCATGACGTTTCCCAACATTTCCTTATAAATCCAACAATGCAGCAGCAATACAATCAATACCAATTAACTGGTCAACATTTGCACTGTATGCCAGGAGAAATGCAACAGTCTATTGGAGGTGTCATACAAGATTTTTTCTTCCATTCTCTTCCCACCTGGAGTACTGCATCCAGCTCTGGAGCCAGTCCCCAACATAAGAAGGACATGGACTTGTTGGAGCTAGTCCAGAGGAGGCCCATGAAGATAAGAGGGCTGGAACACCTCTCCTATGAAGACAAGCTGAGTGAAATGGAGTTGTTCAGCCTGGAGAAGAGAAGGCTCCAGGGAGACTTTTATAGCAGCCTCCCAATACTTAAGGGGAGCCTACAGGAAAGATGCAGAAGGACTCTTTATCAGGGAGTGTAGTGACAGGATGAGGGGTAACGGTTTTAAACTGAAGGAAGGTAGATTTAGATTAGATAATAGGAAGAAATTCTTTACTCTGAGGGTGGGGAGACACTGCAACAGGTTGCCCAGAGAAGCTGTGCATGCCCCATCCCTGGAAGTGTTCAAGGCCAGGTTGCATGGGGCTTTGAGCAACCTGGTCTAGTGGGAGGTGTCCCTGGCCATGGCAGGGGGATTGGAACTAGGTGATCTTTAAGGTCCTTTCTAACTCAAACCATTCTACGATTAAAGAAAGATTTAGTTATAGAATAAAACTATAATATAGTTGCAGAATGTCCACTTACATTGCACAGACATATGGATGTATTATCAATATGTATTGTGAAAAAATAAAGGAACTATTATCTCCAGGTTCAGACAACTCTCAGCATATATTCATATTTTTTGTTCTTATATTTTGACGACCAGTTCAAAAAAAGAAATGCTGCTTAGCAGTACCTCGAGTTCTTTGAGGCCTGCTGTACAGAATAACCCTGGACAGCAGTTCATGGCACTGGACTCAGCTATTCATGGCAGACGTATTCCATACAGTGACAAAAGCAGAGTGACCAGACTCCAGAAGAAAACTGATAAGAAAAAACAGCAGACTGTGGCTCAAATTCGCCCCAACAAACTAAGGATGCTTGTTCTATGGAAACTGATACGTCAAAGAACCAGTAGCTTTTGAGAGTATAGAGTTGTGGAAACACTGGTTGTGCTCCTTGACAAGATGGTGAGAACATCCAACATTGATACTTATTTTAAAGTGAGATGAGTTGTCATATCACATGTGAGGAAACGAAGTAGATACTGTCCTCCTCGGTGAAAGAGCCAAAGGATTTTACACCACAGAAATAAGTAATTCCCATGGACTGCCAGGATGATGGATCTGTTAGACAGTTTTCAGCCACCCAGTACAACTCAATTCCCTTAAGTATAGTATTCTAAGCCTTCACAATAGCAAAAGGGTATCTTGAGCACAACAGGAGATTGACTCTGAATCTCCGTAAGTGACCAAAGATGGGTACTCACATCTAGATCTGTAATAAAAATCTTACAATCAGTAAGGATGTATGGAAGCATACATGAGAAAGAGACAGCAGAACAAAGAATAAAAGGAAAGTAAGTATTAATTTCTATAGAATGCTACGTGTGTTAGTTCATTCAAATGAAGATGGACACCAAACGCATCTAGAGGACACCAAACACATACAAAAAATGTAAAGGAAACAAAAGAATTGCAAATTTCAGGAATTTTAACGAAGATTTACAGAGTCCAGTTGGAAGCCAGTAACAAGTGGTGTCCCTCAGGGGTCAGTACTGGGTCCAGTCCTGTTCAATATAGTCATCAATGACCTGGATGAAGGAATAGAGTGTACCATCAGCAAGTTTGCTGATGACACAAAACTCAGAGGGGTGGCTGACACGTCGGAAGGCTGTGCCGCCATACAGTGTGACCTGGACAGGCTGGAGAGTTGGGAAGAAAAAACCTGATGAGGTTCAATAAAGGCAAGTGTAGGGTACTGCATCTGGGGAGGAATAATCCCATGCATCAGTACAGGTTGGGGGTTGACCTCCTGGAGAGCAGCTGTGCGGAAAGGGACCTGGGAGTCCTGGTGGACAACAGGATGACCATGAGCCAGCAATGTGCCCCGGTGGCCAAGAAGGCCAATGGCATCCTGGGGTGCATCAAGAAGAGTGTGGCCAGCAGGTCGAGGGAGGTCATCCTCCCCCTCTACTCTGCCCTGGTGAGGCCGCATCTGGAGTACTGTGTCCAGTTCTGGGCTCCCTGGTTCAAGAACGACAGGGAACCGCTGGAGAGGGTCCAGCAAAGAGCTACAAAGATGATTAGGGGATTGGAGCATCTTTCTTATGAGGAAAGGCTCAGGGACTTGGGTCTTTTTAGACTAGAGAAAAGAAGACTGAGGGAGGATCTTATCAATACTTATAAGTACTTAAGCAGAGGGTGCCAGGTAGATGAGAATAGCTTTTTTTCAGTTGTGCCCAGTGATAGGACCAGAGGTAACGGGCACAAACTTGAACACAGGAAGTTCCATCTTAACATGAGGAGGAATTTCTTTACTTTGAGGGTGGCAGAGCACTGGAACAGGTTGCCCAGAGAGGTTGTGGAGTCTCCCACACTGGAGACATTCAAAACCCGACTGGACGCCGTCCTGTGCAACGTGCTGTAGATGTCCCTGCTGTGGCAGGGGGGTTGGACTTAGATGATCTCCAGAGGTCCCTTCCAACCCTGGCGATACTGTGATACTGTGATTTGAGGGGTGACAAAAACCAAGGCAAGATCTCAAAATCAGCATCCACTTCCTATGGAGCTTAAAAGGAAGTCCAAAAATCATTTTGTCATTGCCAATAAAAAGCACTAAAAGCTTAATAAGGACTCAATAGCCTGTGTCCTTTATTCAGTATGACAGAAGTGACAGTGGCCTGAGCACTCCAATGCATGTAACTAATTGGGGAACTGTATATGCCAGCATGAGTGGGTAAAATCAGCTTCGAGATTTTGTAAAATAGAAATCACTTCCCCCTTTTGCAAGATGTCACACAGAGCTTTGGTACACTAGTTTCCTATGCTTGTTTTCCCAAAAGTGATAATCCAAGGGAACTTGAAAGTTAGGGTGAGGAAAAAGGGCCACTTTTCGGAAGATTCCAGGCATTTGTGAGGAGGTAGGTTTTCCTACTAGGACCATTCATGAGTTGTTGAGGCTAATCTAGCAACATGTAGGGACACATAAAGAAGATCTGGTACAATGTATCTAACCCAACAACACACTACCATGAAGCAGAATGATGTCGATGAAAGCTATTTCCATAATTATTTTGTTATTGCTAGGGCCACATCCATGAGTACATTTGGTCAGCTATTTGTAGAATGATTTATTATTGTTATACACCTTCCATGAATGTTGTGCAAAGAGATGCATACTTCCTGTAAGTGTCCCGTAAATTGCGTGATGACTTAGCACACACTTCCTGAGTCACCCAGGCATGATATCTGAGTATTCCCAGCCACAGCTCAAGAAACTTAAGTGTGCAGAGTCTGCAGCTGCAAAGTCTTCACACAAAGCAGACCATACACCATCAGTGGAGGAAAATCCTCCCTGGAAAATCTTTGCCAGTCAAGATCAAGCTTGCATTAGATGTCAGAACACATGCTCATACTCAGCACATACTCAGCAAGCAGAACAGGCTATTCACTTAATTTATGTGACACTAGGATAGTGAAATGCACTTTTATACAGTGGCGCTAGTTCAAAGCGGCATTAATCAGTGAACAGAACCACAGCATATTTTTCCAAAAGCAGAAAATTTAGTATTCAGCCTGAAACCTCCAAGAATACAGAAAGACCTAATGTGATAACTATGAGTTCACCTAAAATCATCCCAAGGATTGAAACATGACAAACATGAGGCCGACTTTCAAAGACAGTTTCAGAGAGATCAGGAAACTAAAGGCTCACAAATAGCACCTGCACATAAACAGTTGATAGCAACATAAGCAACAGACAGAAGCAGTAAACATATGGGTGTTATCTTTTGAATTCTGACAAATCCAACATCTATCCACAATTTCTTCTTGAGTTTTGAGGAACTGAGGAAGTCTCAGCACAGCTTTTGTAACAGAAAGTTATCAGAAGTATTCAACTTCCTTGAGGTAAACAAATGAAATGAAAGCAATCCATTTAATTCAGTCCACCTGGATCTTTCACATTTTTGGGAGATTCCTCACCCAAGAAATCTATAGTAGCCATGGGATAAAAGGAAAACTCCTGACATGGACAAAAAATGGTTCAAAGATAGAAAACAGGTAAGAGTAAATGTAAATACAGTTTTATAATGCAGGAAAGCCACCAGTAAGTTCCACAAGAATCAATAGCAGGATAACCAGTGGAGCAGGATAACCAAAGGAGCAAGATGAGAAAGCTTATAGTAATAGTCAAAGTTGTAGAAGCAAAAAAAAAAAACCAACTGCAAAGAACTACAGAAAAACTGTATCAGACCCAGTGATTGAACAGAATGCAATTGATGAAATTCACTATAGGTAAGCATCAAGCAATGAACACCAGAAGGTGTATCCCTCACACTGAGCTTTCAGCAGACTCTCAATGGTTGTTAGATCTTTGCATTATGTGACAGTAGAATACTGAAATGCACTTTTTATATAGTAGTGCTCATTCAAAGCAATGTTAATCAGTGAACAGAACCAAAGCTTGTTTTTCCCAAAGAAATACTAGTACTCAGCCTGAAACCTCCAAAAGCAAAACAGCAATTTTAAAGCTTACACTGTAGCAAAAGATTAGAACATACAATTGTCTTCTGAGCTGGGACAGGAAATGTAAGAATATTCAGGAGAAGATGTAGCCATGCATGTGGTAAGTTATTAAATGCATAGAACAAACCCTAAGTCACATTTCTTGTAATGAACACTTCAATCAAAGAACATTTCATTTTTCATTGAGGAAATTGAGTGATTTTTTTAAACATACAAATTGAGATTCAGAGAAGCCTATGCTTCATTTAGTATCTTTTTATGTATTTGTACACTTTATATTTGATATTTTAAACTGAATTACTATGGCAGTAGTGATTGTCTAGTGTCTTTATGTAGAGTTGCATATTTATATGTCAAACTTTATTTTAAGGGAAAGCAGGGGAAAGGTATCAGAACATCCATTTCATCTCCATAAACATTCATTGTTCGTATACAATACAATCCACTACGTGCTCAAAATGAATCTTATGACCCAATGCAATTGGAATCCCAAGCTCCCGCAACTGTACAGGAATGTAAACATAAGAAAATCTATACATTTCATAGAACACCTCCTGTCCAAATGCTAGACTGGAAGCTACAAAGACTGCTTTTCTCCTAACCCATCACTAGTTTGATGTATCACATTGGACAAGCCACAGGACTTCATTCATCAATGCATCACCTGTAAGTTGGAAACAAGTTCTCCCTCAGGACAGTTTGAGAATGTATTAATGAACAGCTTACTGAAATAAGTGTATTTGTCATACAAAAGAGCTAACCACTTAAAAAAAATCAGCTGTGATAAACACTTTCAAAAGCCATTGTTCTAACAAAAAAAAAGGTAGGAAAGAGTGCCTATAAAACTCCAATGACCCCCACATTAAAATATTTGATACTAAGCTTCTGAAATGATATGGAACCTTCATAGAAGGAAGCATGCTCCAAGTACTAATCTTTCACACAAACAGATCAGAACTAAAGAAACAGCTACATGCTAGACCACCACATTACTGAACAGCTACAGGTCAAATTAATAGTGTCCAAAAATTTTTAAATCATTGTGCTTTCCAACTTACCAGTTAGGACTCCACTCATTATTCCTGGAATCCCTTGAATTTCTGTTACATTATTGAGACTAAAGTAGTCATCGCATGTAGCATTAAGCAAAGCACTGTCACAGAATAGGCGCCACAAAGTTGTAGTCTTTGTTTCATTATTGCTTTCAGTAAATTTGGCACAGACATCAAAGTTGCGTTTTGACAATGTACGGTTTCCAAGGAGACATATACTATAAACAAAAATAGAAACAGTGATCCTTCAATATAGTGTTGTGCATTAAACCATTTTTTGTCCATTAGACTTCTTCAGAAACCCATTACTTACAGTACTTATCTTATGGCCTATACTACATCTACTAAAAGTTTTATATGCAGAGCCTATATACTCTATCAGCAATAATCTTTGAAACAACAATCAAACATTTTACTTCAGGGTATTAAGAGCTATTTTGCCTTCCGATTTATTCTTTGGAAAATACAGTCAACTCAAGCAGCTAGGCTGCTAAATAACAGATCATGACATCTCAGTCCTACAAGAAAAAAGTGAAATTAAGTAATACTTGCTGCAACGATAAGCCTGACCAAGAAAACGCAAAAGTAAGATTAATCAAGTATGTCATACCCTTTTCTAGCAAATAAATATTTCAGATGGCCCTCAAAAATATTAAAATCCAAAAGGCAGGAAATAAGCCAGGAGGGTTAAATAGCAAAATTCAAAAACATTGGTGGGAGTACAGATTAAAGAATGACATAGCAGGAAACAATTAAAACACTCAAAAATGAAAGAAAACGAAAGAAAATTAGAAAACTCAGAACAGTCTGCAAAAAACAAATTCCTAACAGCAAAGAATATTAAGGATCTAGGAACACTTCTTTGCTAAGCTACACAAAAGATGTTTAGGAGATACCTATTTCAGGCTTGCTTAATAATGAAATGATATATAAAATCCAAGATGACAAAAGAAGGAACATCAAATAAAACATTTGCGTTAGGCAGATAAGTCAAAGAACACTTAGTACACATCTAACTTCTGAAGGAGCTCAGTTAAGAAGCTCATAACAAACAGTAAAAATATACCACTTGGCATTAGAACAAGTATATAAAGCCAAGTAGAATATTGACCTAGTGCAATATCCCACTTCTAATGGCAATTAAGAACAGATGCCTCAAGAAGAATACAGAACACCAGTACAGCTTCAGGGTATGGCACCACATGGAAGCCGAGCAGATTTAACAGAAAGCTGCTGCTAAAAAGATCTTGCCGCTTGCCTTGCTCATTTTTCTTTTTAGTTGCTGTTGATTTGGTGACCCTGTAGCAGCAAGGTGAGTTGATTCAACTCATGTAAGCTTCTTCCAGTTTGATTCAACTGAGAGATGATGAGGTAAGTTATTTTACCATCTATACAATGGCCAAGCCTAACAGAGGTTACTGATGTCAACCTAACTAACCAGCTAAGTGGAATCTGGTCTTTTTGGTGACCAGCTTACCACTAGATGAGCTTTACCATAATATAAACCCACACTTGAGTTTCTCATTTTGAGGCAGACTGGCCAAAATGCAAACAACAACATTTATTGGAAGATAACCATTCTTTACAAAATTTCCTCATGACAAAAATGTTTGAAAGTATGTTTCTTTCATAACTATGGGTGATAGCTACAATGGTTTGGTGGTTTTTTTTTTTGAAGTTTTTCCTTTACCCTGTAGGTTTTTAGTTTAATTCTTTAGATAAAGCAGCTGTATTTACTGTCACCTTCCTGTTCTTTAGGCATGGATGAAGTAACAGCCAGTAACTTTAAGTACCAAAGAACATTTTCCAGAGTATCATGTCTTATCAGCAATGAGAGAAAGATTCAGATAGGTAACTCAGAATAACAAATGAGGACATAATTGTCTAAAACACATAAAACTTACCATTGAAGCAAAAGTACTTGTATTTTGAAGTTTAGCTTAAAACATGAAGTGGTTACAGTAGCTATCTTCCCACACATTTGTTGGGGTTTTTTTTGGGTTTTGTGTGGGTTTTTTTTTAAATAACCTACACTACTTAAAGATACTGCACTTACGGAAAGTCAGGTGGGTCAAAAGCAGTCTTAATAACTCCAGCATATATGGCAATGATGGAAAGAATCACGCAGGCAAGGAAGACCAGTGCAAGTTTGTTGACATACTTTACTCCCACAAAAACTACTATGGCCATCAGAATGATAATACATGTTCCATAAACTCTCATGTTGTTCAGCATAGCCTCTGTTTCTTCACCAACCTCTTCTGCTTTAAATATAGCAGCACTTGGAGAAATGTAAGTCTGCAAAAGATACGGCAAGCTATCATACATGTAATAATAAACATTTTACTAAGAAATCATTTACTTGAACTTCAAAATCTAAGCTTTGATTACAATATCAGTTTTATTCATTCACAAACCAGTTTAACCAGATGACATGGACATTTAGAAAGTATAGAGGTAAAAGGTAGGAGGAGGCAGGGATGAAGAGAAACAAGTTTTAAGAATGAGGTAGTGCTTTTGATCCAGCTTCTCCTCTCCCCTTTAAGAGTTTCCACTCCTCAAAGTCATGTCACTGCCAAACAGGAGAAATCACTAAGGACCTGGGCAGGGGGACTATTGATCAAAATTAAAAGAAAAAGAGAACACACAACTAGCTCAAACAAAACTCAAACCAGATATATCCTTAGATTCATTTGAAACATTTGGTGAATAATAGGTTCCACTGATTGAAACAAAATATGAAGAGCCAAACAGCAGCATAATAATAAGCTAAAAATGTTTTCAGTATTATAGTCCCTGCACTGTATTTCATAAAATTCCAAGAAAGATACCTTGAAAAATGTTCGATGGCGAGTTTACCTCAATTTTTAATCTGAAGTTGCAACAGCACAATTTAAGATTAGTGTGACAAAGCTTAGTCCTGTGGTAAAATAGACATTTTAAACTACTGGAATGTTAAACAGGATTCTCCTACAGATCTCAATGTCATATAATTTTGTTCTGGGTTCTACATGAAAAGAAGTAGGAAGCACAGCTTATAGGACTTACATGCATGTAAATGCAGATGAAAAGACAAACTCTGACCTATAGTTCAGAGACGTTTCTGTACTACATGATAAAGATATCTTTATTTCTTCTTCTAACACCTTTCCAAAAAAAAAATCTCTGCTCAGCTATTAGGGAAGTATCGGGGCTTGAGGAAATTCCACTCCTTCAAAACAACTGTTAAATTGACTATCCTTCTAAAGGCAGAAAGAAACTTTGAGCGGGAGGCTATCCTGATACATTCAGAACCAAAATCCAAAAATAGATATAGGCAATTCTTTACTAGAGTTTTTTTTAAATTAAGTTGAATTTAAATCTAGCAAATTAATATTTACTAGAATACAGTAAGAGACGAAAATTGTCACATCACCATAAAAGAAAACAAAAAAGCAAAACAAGAAACTGATTACAGACAGAGTATTTACATATTGTAATTAGAAAATCCTCTCCACTGTGATGTTGCAGAAGTATCAGGCTCTGTATGGAGGTACTCCAGAAGGTGCACTTTGTTGCCCTGCTGTTCACAGCCTTTGTTGGGGAAAGCTGAAGGCAGATGCCTGATTTCTGCCCCTCCGAATAATCCATGTCCAAGTGGAGGAAAAAAAAAAAATCAACACTTGTGCCTTGCAGCTATGACAGGGTTCTGTTCTGAGGTCTGCCAGATATGACATCTTGGGAGGCGTTTTACTTTGAATTACATAGCTGAACCCCATACATGTTTATTAGCAATACATAAAACCAGCATGCCTCTTCAGTAGGGAGAATAGTGCACCAAATCCAATCCACAGTCTGACACAGTGCTAGTGTTGTTAATATAGAACAGATCTCACAAGCCAGCAGTAGTGAGTGAGGACTACCTCTAATTTGAAATCCATGCTTTTTTGAATTTATGACATGGGTCATAGTAAGTAACTAGAAGGAGGAATTCTGAAGTACCTCCTGTGCATATCTGCACAGTCTCTGATATGACGGCCAGTAACTATCTGACCTCTCCTATATGAGGCAAAGCCACAGTAGATAGGATAGGCAGTCTTCCACAGCATCTTTACAGTAATATGAAATTTCAAAGCCAGTAGTCTAAAAAGGAGGAAATGAGATAGATTCTTAATTCCTGCCTCAGGAGATATGCCCTTCACGTTCTCTGTCACCTTTCATTGGGCAGTAGCTTTCCCCAGTGCACAAGGCAGTACCAAGCACTGTAGAAGCTGAAAAGTTTCTGTGAGTTATCCTGGGAATGCCCATCTGACGCCAAGCCCACAGACTTTCATTTGGAAGAAGGAGTCCTCCTAGACCTTAAAAAAACATGGCTTAAAATGACTTATGCCACACTTACCTAGAGTAAGCAGCTCTTCCAACAAAAATGTAGAGCCACCTAGGTGTGTTGACTGCTTACTATAAAGTAGTTGCCAGATTTAAAATCTTTAGTCATGATCTCAAAACTAGAACAGTAAAATGGAAAATTAATTCCAGTAGATACAAAGTAAGTGGAAGCTCCCCTGAAGAGCTCACTAAGTATTCAGGGCTCAAAGGCATACAGTCTGGGAAAAATGAAACAACATATATATTGAGAAGTTACAGCAAAAATACAAAAAAAAAAGATGTTGAAAAGACAAAGGGTGGGTAATACCATGAAATCCACATCCTTGTTAAAACTTGAGTCACAAGGAAAGGAACCAAAACCTTCTTGCGTTATATGAAAAAAAGAGTAAGACATCATTCAGAGTTGAAGAAAAAGGATTAAAAAAATAAATTGACTCTCAAGATGGAATCTTCAGCTTTTCAATTCCAAGTTTAAGGTGACCTAAAGGAAGTGCTATGTGCATCCGCTTATTTTTGTTTGGAAAAGGAGAGGAGGACATACAACACAAAAGCAGCATAATGTATGGATCAAACTTTTTTAAGTTTGCTGTGGTGCACCATGAACATACTCAGACAAAGATTTAAAGAAGAAATTAATTCCTTCACATTTGTGAATAAACTATTTGTTACACTAAAATAGCTAACAGCATCACTAAATCCAAATGACATTTCAGAGACCCTGAAAATAGGCACTGTTGACTATGAGTTAATCTGCAATCTAATGCGACGTTTCACTGAGGACTGCATTATTTCTTGTGGTACTTTTTTGTCATTTTTGATACAGAAGTTGTAGTTTTATGCTGGTTAAGATTTAATTCAGTGTTTTTGTACATGTCCAAAGTCTACCCATTGATCTGATGTTCTTTTCTGCATAATTTATTGAAATACCTCCTACTTATTTTTCATCTCCAATTTATATAACCAGCTTGGTCCTATACCTTTAGTTTTGGAATTTTAGGTATGTCTTACTAAAATTAATATAGTTCTCCTTGCAAGTCTGTAGGTGTACAGCAGCACAGCCATAATTTATGGGACATTTGGTATTCAAAACACACTATGAAAAGGTGACGACATATATTGTATCTAGTACAAATTAGTAAGTGTTCAAATTCTGTTCGGTTACTACTTTAAGTAGAACAAGCTTACATCAAACAGGCTTTAATTTATTTTTGTGTTGCTGATGAGAATTTTTTGAACTTTTTCAAATAGTCACACATACAGTATGAATAAGTATTGACTTACTGGAAATACAGTACTAAAACTTTTAAAAAAAAATCACCAAACTAGAATGCATTTTAGGCCAAGCGCATTCCCAAAACAGCCTAAATACATTTAATCTTAAGAGAAACTAGTACTCACCAATAAGATTTCAATGGTACCAAGAATGTACATTGCTCCTGCAAAGGTTGTACCCAAGTAGAAACAAAGTCCCACTGCTCCACCAAACTCTGGCCCTAAAGATCTTGAAATCATGTAGTAAGAGCCTCCAGCTGTGAATTTAACAAAAAAAGACTCCAGCCCTTCAGATTAAGGGTAACAGTAGAGAACAAAAGTTTGAATCATTCAGTCAACAAAATCAAGAGAAACTACTGCATGCATCTCCATTGATATGTTCATACCAAAACTGTATTCAATGTCTACACCAACCAGGCAGTTTGAATGTACATTTCAAAGTGAGTATCCTCGTGTGCGTTTTCTAGGGAACAGAAAATAACCACTATAGAAAAAGACGGAAAAATGCACAAGCTAATCTAGAAGTAAATTAAGAAAAGGATATACAGGTATAACTAGATGTGAATCAATCTTTCATTCTAATCTCAAGCTGTTCACAATCAAACAACAAACTTCCAGAATAATTTCTTTATGAGATAGATAAAATAGAACTTGTCTCACTAATACGCATTCTTTTTCTTTTGTATACATGAAACCATTACAACTTTCACTAGAGGCTTTTTTTTCAGTACCACTTAAAAGCATTAGGTAGGGATTGCTTTTTCTTGTCTAATCATATACTACTCACTTTGCCCCAGAATTTTTCCATTCTCACCTGTATTTCCCAAATACATGCATCATCTTTAAGCCATAAGCCCTCCCTTCCAATTTTGACTGTACCACTTCCCTTTCAATAAGGCTCTAAGTTCCAAAGTCTTTATCTCGACTTCCACCCCCTCAAGACATGCTCCTCTCTGGTTCCCTCTCCATCATCTCTTAAATTCATGATATTTTTCCCCACTCATGACAACTGAGGAAGAAAGAGGAGACCGGGAAAGGAAGTGCTTTACTTTAAATAAACATACACCATGCTTGTATAAAATTAGTCTGCAAGTAAGAAATACACTTCTAATCAAAGGGCAGAATCTGAAACTGCTTTTCAATATGAACAAATGAGAAACTAACCACAAAATTTATGATGGATCACCAATCCTTTTACTAAACACAATGCTGTTGCATATAACCACAAGAGACATGATATTGTTGCTCGGGTCTCTTTCAATCCCAGGTTCCTATCTGTGCTTTCTGCCTCCTCCATATATTCCAACAGAAGTAGCATTTCTCTAAGGAACTGGCACCAACAAAATAAGTGAAAGTGAAGACCTGGCTAGCATAAGAACTGTCAACTTCAAAGATTTCTGTGACACTCAGGTGTTAAGCAAAACCTTCACAGTGAACTTAAAATATGAGAGGTAAGAGACCAGAACATTTTAGTTATCTGGACACTGATTTGAATTTCATTATAAGTATTTGAAATATAAATACAACAGAAAGTTGTTTCATATATGGTATTGTATCCATGAAATGCGATTATTCTACACCCTGCTCAAGTTGTAGTGTTTACTTTTGCCCAACAACTTATGCATCAGTTCTGGAACCCCTTACTGAGCTGGCGAAGCTCTGCAAATGAGGAATTTTAACTTAAACTGTTCAGAGTTCATAACAATGTCTGAACACCAGTTTTATCAATTAATGTGTTGAGAAACTGAAAGGAATAAGAGCTTCAAAGGCTGACTGATTTTGCATCCAAAAAAAGAGTCAGCTTCATAATCAAAAGAGGTACAAGTTCATATATTTATCCTGAAAATTTAAGGAGATTATCATAACCTAGAGTGCTTATATAGAAAGAGATTTCTGCCAGCAGACTGGCTGTTATTCTTGCACAAAACAACATACCTAGCTCCAGTGTTTAGAAATGGAGTCTAGACAAATTCAGGGGAAAAAAGCGACCTTATTTGTAAAGAGATCCGCTTTTCATAAAGTCAAGTCTCTATTAGTTCAAATTATAATACATTATCTTTCATTCAAACAGAATCAAATGATTGATGACACAAGTGTGATACACTTCATAATTCCCAGAAGGTCCAGTTAAAACATTGCATTTCGCCTTAAGTAGTCATCTGCAAATCAGTTAAAAGATAATATGCACTTGACACAAAAACATTACTTCTAGTATTTCAGGATACAGTAATTTCTTATCTCAACTTTAAACTTCCATCATTTGACCATTCATCATCTAAAATACTTATTCATTACCTGGAACTACACCGTTTGTTGCTATTGCACTCATTGAAATTGCAGTTAGCATAGTCTGTGGAAAGATGAAATAGAGAAAATTTAAAATACTGAAAGTTTTTTGAAAGATGGGGCAAGACAAATGATCAAATATTACAGCAACCAAAATTGACGTCGTCTTTGGTTAGATATACGCATGTAAATTAAAAACTGAATCTTCTACTGAAAAATTCAGTAAATTTAGATGTTTGAGATGGGCTTTAAAAAGGAATGGAAGAATACAGACTACTGAATATACTTAAAATAAGAAGTTCATTCTCCCAATTAAATAGTAGTGACAAACTGACCAAGTGTCATTGTTATGACAATATCTTCTACTAGTGGTCTCACATTCCAAAATATTAATTTATGGACATAATGCTGTGGATTGATTTTTAGTTTATATTTCAGTTTGCTCTGAAGTTGTGAAAAGCAGAACAGTTCAAATCTCAATATAAATCATGAAATATTTGCTAAAATCTGATTCAATAAAATCCATATACTTCAAACAAAAGCTTACTGTGATCAGCTCAAAAGAAACTCCATACAGGATAGAATGACATATGAAACTCAGTGCATATATATCCCACATGTCTCAATTGCTCTAATACTTCATTAGGAAGAAATCTTTCTCTGCTACTCAGAAGGCAGCAGTACTCTTGTAACAGAGGATTTGGCCAACAGAAAAGGATAACTTACACAAGCACAACACATGAACACGATGATGAAAGACTCGAGAACTCCAGCTGTTCCCACAATCCATGTTAAACGTAGGAAAAGGATGACTCCCAAGATGTTTTGCAAACAGGGCAGGTACACACCAATAAAAGTGCCCATACGTGGCACCTGAAAACAAAGTCAGAACATTAATTCCTTTGCACTAAATAATTCAAGTCCATAAGCACTTCCAAACACACTTATCACAGATGTTCCACAAATAAATGCAAAGTGAAATTGAACACCTTCAGAGTGTCCAGCTTTGCAAATATTCATAGGCTATTATGCAGAAAGATTCCTGAAGAGACAAAACCATTTGGCATAGCAAACCCTCTTGTTCCATAAGAATTAGGATGAAAACTTGATGGGGTAGGATGCCCCTTTTTCTGTTGATTACAAAGCTTTACAAGATTTCTTCTGAAATACCAGTTACAAACTACTGTTGAAGAGAAGTTACTGCCATAATCAAAATAGCACATATATTCTGCAAAAAGTTGATCACCAGTTGCCTCGCAGCTGGCCCACAAAATGATATTCAACAATAAGTTTTTAGTTTTTTCAAATTTTAATACAAGACAGAAAGTATTGTGACAAGCCCAGGAGACATGCAGAGCTGACTACAATTTGTTTTTGCAAAAGTTGTATACTATGTTGTGGCAGGTTTTACTTGTTTGTACTTTTTACTTGCTGGTGATCGCTATGGGTCAAGACACACACAAAGCATTCAGGCTTCATAGTTAAAGTTCTAGCCTTCTACACTTACAAAGAAATCAGGCCTAGAAGCAACAGTTACACACAGTAGATTTTCAGATACAGAAGCTCTTCTTAAATCACAACTCAGGCTATGAAAAAATGCAATCAATTTAAATAAATAAGCAAGCATTGGTGCTTTGTAAGTTAACAAAATTATTAAGAAAACACTAAGGTCCCAAGAACTTACAAGGAACCATGGAACGCCATTTAGACTATAGTCTTTACTTTTAGAATCTTGGGCAATATTCATGTGCAACACCAATGCTACTGTATCAATTACACCATTAAAAATGTTACTCTGCCAGGCTACTACTTAACCATCTCGTATTTCAGGCATGGAGCTGAAAAAAAGACACATGCATAGAAATCATATTTTCAGGCCACCAGATGGTGCTCAAATAAGATTAAGTGCAAGTGAGGACACAGTGCGCATTTGGGTAGTCTGTTCCAGAGGGACCAACACTGTGCTGGATTAACAAAAATCTCTGCACAGCAGCTGGGCAGAGGACAAGGATCACACTAAGGAAAGCGCAAGTTGATCAGCATTGGCTTTCTCATATCAAGCTGTATCTTCAGATGAGAAGAAACAAAAAAACCAAACCAGAAGAAAAAAAGAACAAGCACAACAAGACAAACAAGAACAACCTCCCCCCCCCGAAAATTGCAGGATAAGCAAAAAGCTAAAACAGTTGGACTTTATTCCTCAACCTTGCCCATTGTCCTGGTACCAACTTCCCACACTAATGCAAACAACTCTGCTGCAAATATTCGGGTACCATAACATAAATCTCTTTCTGTCAAATGACCTCCAGTTGTAACCTTACTTTCAAGCACTTTTTCATATCTGTCTCTTCTGCTACATGCTCATTTCCTTATATTCATTCCTATGCCCTTCTCCTCCTTTCTCCATAGCTCAGCATACAAACTCAGTAGCAGCACCCCTTCTCCTACATACAAAGACAAGCGATTCCCAGTACCATCCTTTTCCCAGTATCTACCCTAGATTTGTTCGTTTCAGTCACCATGCTCAACCAGTACCAGCTCATCATCCCTGCTTGCCAGGGAGTGTTGTATTCTGTCAGGTCACATTTTTGATTCAAGCTTTCTCCTTCTGAAACAGCTCGCTGCTCACAGAGGGATCAATGCAACATCTCATTGCAGACTGTGACTGTTGCATATGTTCCATTTCTAGAGGTCTAGATAAGCACGGTGGGTATCCAGTAGACAACCCTTGAAGAACTCAGTCACTACATTCTAGCAAGCATGTTTAGGGATGTGCCAAAAAGAGCCTTTGCCTTTCCTTTCTTCCTCCTCGCCCTGATAAATATCATATTTTCCAGGTATGCAACAAAATGTTTCCTTGGAATGTGTCAATTAAGTTTTAAAAATACTCACTCCAACACACAGAAACAAGAGAGCTACTCAAAACTGCTACCATGTTAACAGGAGCAAATATCCTTATTGATTTAAAAGACTGACCCGTTTCATCAAGTTTTCCTTAAGTTTCAGCTTCAGGTAAAAACCCAGCCATTTAAAATGCATTAATAAACCAGCCAGAAGAAAAAATAAATCATACTGTATCCTGAGTAGAGGTACACAAAAGGTACTGATGCTCATACAAATACAAAAGAAAGAAAAGAAAGGGAGAGGAAACTGGGTCCACTACATGTTTCACGGTCCTGGCTTTGCATGCATTTTATCTAAGGGTTTCACAGCAAGGTCTCTCTAAGACATGCTAACAAGAACACTGAATTAACACAAGCCCTTCTGCAAACATGTCAATTTTAATTAAGAATGCTGTCAGGGTATGCAGGGAAGAAACAAGGAAAGCCAAGGCAGCTTTAGAATTGAACCTGACGAGGGATGTCAAGACCAATAGGAAGGGTTTCTTTAAGTATATAGGAGGCAAAAGGAAAACCAGGGAAAACGTGGGCCCACCATTGAACGAGACGGGTACTGTGGTGATGGATGATGCAGAGAAGGCAGAGTTGCTGAATGCCTTCCTTGCTTCTGTCTTCACTGCTCGGGCCAGCTCTAGGGAGTCCCAGACTTTGCAAGTAAGAGAAAGTCTGGAGGAAGCATGACTTTCCCCTGGTCATAGAAGACGACAGGGATCAGTTAAGCAAACTGGATATTCACAAGTCCATGGGGCCTGATGGGATGCACCTGAGAGTGCTGAGGGAGCTAGTGGAAGTCATTGCTGGGCCGCTCTCCATCATATTTGAAAGGTCCTGGAGAACAGGGGAGGTGCCTGAGGACTGGAGGAAAGCCAATGTCACTCCAGTCTTCAAAAAGGGCAAGAAGGATGACCCGGGAAACTACAGGCCAGTCAGCCTCACCTCCATCCCTGGAAAGATGATGGAACAGCTCATTCTGGCCGTCGTCTCCAAGCATCTGGAGGAAAAGAAGGTTATCGGAAGTAGTCAACATGGATTCACCAAGGGGAAGTCATGTCTGACTAATCTGATAGCCTTCTACGATGGCGTGACTGGATGGGTGGACGAGGGGAGGACAGTGGATGTTGTCTACCTTGACTTCAGCAAGGCTTTTGATGCTGTCTCCAACATCATCCTCACAGGCAGGCTTAGGAAGTGTGGGTTAGATGAATGGACAGTGGGGTGGATTGAACAGTGGCTGACAGATAGAGCTCAGAGGGTTGTGGTTAGTGGTGCAGAGTCCAGTTGGAAGCCAGTAACAAGTGGTGTCCCTCAGGGGTCAGTACTGGGTCCAGTCCTGTTCAATATATTCATCAATGACCTGGATGAAGGGATAGAGTGTACCATCAGCAAGTTTGCTGATGATACAAAACTGGGAGGGGTGGCTGACATGCCAGAAGGCTGTGCCACCATACAGCGTGACCTGGACAGGCTGGAGAGTTGGGCAGAGAAAAACCTTTTGAAATCCAGCGAAGGCAAGTGTAGGGTACTGCATCTGGGGAGGAATAACCCCATACATCAGTACAGGTTGGGGGCTGACCTCCTGGAGAGCAGCCCTGTGGAAAGGGACCTGGGAGTCCTGGTGGACAACAGGATGACCATGAGCCAGCAATGTGGCCAAGAAGGCCAAGGGCATCCTGGGATGCATCAAGAAGAGTGTGGCCAGCAGGTCGAGGGAGGTCATCCTCCCCCTCTACTCTGCCCTGGTGAGGCCGCATCTGGAGTACTGTGTCCAGTTCTGGGCTCCCCGGTTCAAGAAGGACAGGGAACTGCTGAAGAGAGTCCAGCAAAGGGCTACCAAGATGATTGGGGGATTGGAGCATCTTTCTTATGAGGAAAGGCTGAGGGACTCGGGTCTTTTTAGTCTAGAAAAAAGAAGACTGAAGGAGGAATCTTATCAATACTTATAAATACTTAAGGGGAGGGTGCCAGGTAGGTGAGAAGAGTCTTTTTTCAGTGGAGCCCAGTGACAGGACAAGAGGGAACAGGCACAAACTTGAACACAGGAAGTTCCATCTTAACATGAGGAGGAACTTCTTTACTTTGAGGGTGGCAGAGCACTGGAACAGGCTGCCCAGAGAGGTGGTGGAGTCTCCCACACTGGAGACATTCAAAACCCGACTGGACACCGTCCTGTGCAACCTGCTGTAGGTGTCCCTGCTGTGGCAGGGGGGTTGGACTAAATGATCTCCAGAGGTCCCTTCTAACCCTGAGCATTCTGTGATTCTGTAATTTCAGTATTACAAGTCTCGCTCCTGTTTTTAGGCATCCACATATTTTCTTTTTAGGTTGAAAAAATGCTCCTCTTTGGCTAGCTTTGTCTCAATAATTTATTAGATGTTTAAATACCTTGACTTCCTTTCGCTTGCTGTCTTCATCTGCTTCATGTTCCACCACACCTTGAGTCAGATTAGTGTAGTTTGCTAGTTTATTGAGAAGAGATGACACCATTGGATTACTATCCATTTCTTCCTGTTGGGATTTTAAGAACACTGCATTTATTAAATAGGTTTTTTTTTTCCAGAAGTCATGATTTTATGATACTACTTCAAACACATACTCAACAAGTCAGCCCCGATTCACCCAAATCCCGAAATTACCCTGGCAAAATACCAGTCAGCTTTCAACCAACAAGAATTTTAAGTCTTTCTAGAAGTTTAACACTATGAGGCTGTCTTGCAATATTTTTTTCACTTTTTTTTTTTACACTCTTACAATACACAGCTTGTACAGCTGGAATATAAGGGAAATCTAGAGAAGGGCCAATGTTAATTATAAAAATCTATTCCTACCACAACAGGAATTTTAGGGGTTGAATTAGGGAGAAATTTAGCAGGGACTCGTCGCTTGGACATTTTTCTAGCATCTTGCTTGTGTTTAGAGAGTGACCTCTAATGATTCTCTCAAGCACCAAGATATAAGGAACACTCTCAAGCCTACTGTTGCAGGCTTACATATTTTATCTTAAACCATACATACTGCTTCCAAAGTATTCATTTGTTGAAAATACAGACACATATGTACATCATTTGTAGTATTACTTGACACAGAAGTCAGCCCAACTTTCTTTAGCCAAATATCTTTTGCAAAACCAAAACATGCTAAAACAAATAATAAAATCCAGGAGAAGCAAATACAATAAAAGGATTTGAGAAAAGCAGAACAGATCAGTATGCAAGATCGAATGTTGGAAGGAAGACAAGAGATCAGGATTGCAAAGAAAGACAGGAACTAAGGCACGTCTGCCTGAGGCACTAGGTCATGATTATAATAGCCAAACTTCTTTGTAACAGTTTATACAAAAATTCAAACACAAGTCAGCTGAAAACATGAGAAGATTGTAGGAAACATACTATGAAACATAAATACTACTGTCCTGGTTTGAGCAACAAAGGGCTAAATTGTCCTCTAATATTTGGCATGACTGCACTTTTAGAAGACTC
Source organism: Pluvialis apricaria (assembly GCA_017639485.1). Lineage (NCBI taxonomy): Eukaryota > Metazoa > Chordata > Aves > Charadriiformes > Charadriidae > Pluvialis > Pluvialis apricaria. Next base: position 59,887,055 of record CM030008.1, read on the forward strand.
CAGTGTCTGAATTTGTGAAAATATTTACTTTGTAGCTAGCTATGGTGTGTGGGTCTCAAGGTCTCAGTGTTTTCAAGCTTGCCAGGTGCAGGGATGAGGAGGAGCGAGACCTTGAGCACTTGATCCAAGCTGGCCAACAGGATTATTTCATACCATCAACATCACATCCATTATTTATTCATTTCATTTATATTCATAATATAATCATATCATTCACATTCATAATATAAATTAGAAAGTTTGCTGCAAAATTCTGTCTCTCCCCCGATGGCTGCAATCCTGAGAACTTCATGTCCCAGTGCCAGACCCAAGACCCTCCCTTCCTCCTGAAGCTGTAGCACTCAGTGTCCAACACTTGCTGTCCACTGCTGGGCGGACACAGCTTCCTACTGATACAATTGGCTGAGTATAATTTTTGCATATTCTGTATTGGTTCTTTAGTGCTATTAATGTTAATTATCTAATCTTACTCTATTAAATCTGTTTATACTTCAACTCCCAGGTTTCCATGTTTTTTCCCTGATTCCCTTTCCTGGGTGGGGAGGGATCATCGGGTGATAGAATGATTGTCTAAATGACAATAAATTCTTATGGGTTTCTCAAACCATAACAACTACCAAAAGAGATTCACCACTACAACAGCAATGGTGATAAAGTCATTAGAAGACTTTCAAGGCAACACTATAACAGCATGGTCTATAATCAGAGATATGTAAAACATAGTCATCATTATATCATCAGCTGAGGATTTCATGTCAGCCACTATTCAAAATAACTGAAGCATTATATTTAAAGGATATTAGGGACAAAAAGCAGCTATGGTCAATTTATCACTGAGGAATACAACAGCTAATTTGAACAACAGGAAGTTTTCAACATTGCTTTATGGAACAGAGCTTGAAGGACAGACATTCAATGACAAAACTCCATAACAATGTTTTCTGTAAAAAAAAAATAGTGAGAAATTCCATACATGATGAAGACAACTAATGATGAAACATTACTTTGATCCTTAGCACAGTCTTCTCTAAAACTTAGTGAAAAACAGGAAAAATACATTTGGGTCATACAGAAAGAGGGAACTGAAAGATCATGCCCTCTGCACAAAGATATTTGAAAGGAAGAAGAGATGACAATAAGAGGATGACAAGAAAAGAAAATAGTGGGTAGAATGCAACAGCAAGATGACTAGGCAAATAATGTTGGAAGGACCTTGTTTATTGTTAACAGCAAGCATCAAAGCAACACCAGTTGATGCTAGAGTAGAAGAACTTAGGTTGAACTTTAATAAAAGTACAATTTCATTGCAAAAGTGGCAAGTGTACCATATCAATATACTTTTTTTCCTGTAAAGGACTGCAATCATTCCATTAATTAAACAGGTATTAAACTTGTGTTACAAAGATGATGTTTATATTAGAAAGTAGAAATAGCGATGGTATGCTCTGCACTGTAACTGGACAATATAACTAAGTCATGGCCTATCACAGTTGGTTTCATAGTTTTGCAGCTTTGCAAGAAGTCTGTATTTCCCCTGTTCAACTTAATATATTTGCTAATCCTTTTAAAGTTGGATACTGCTTTGTTAAAACCAGTACCTTTAACTTTCAGAAGCTTTCTCTCACAACGATTTCTAGATCCTAGCCCAAAAATTTTAAATGCAAGAAGGCTTATTTCATATCAGTGTTTCCCATCAATGTATTCCAAAATGTACTGTTCTTGTCTATATAGATAAATTAAAATAGAAGTGCTACAACTTTTTTCCTTCTATATTACATCATTCAAGTCCTCAGAACTGGAATGTTAGCAGGAACCAAACTACTGAAAAGTTATTAAAATTTATTTTTTCTCCCACTAAACGTCAAAAGAAAAACAGTGGTTTACTTGTTTTCATGTTACTACCAAAGCCTCAACTGAGGTGAAATACATTTTTAGGGTATTTAACTTACCTCAAAGAGAGCCATATTCTTTCCTTCATACATGTTTCCTCTGTCCACCTCTGCACTGTTAATAAACGGACTACTTTCCCTGGCAATCCCATCCCCTGGTGGAAAATTGCAACAATTAGAAACAAAAGGAAAAAAAAGACAAGGTATACCATAAAAGGAATAGTCAAAAGATGCTAATTCTAGATAACACTGGGGGTGGCTGCCAAACACTCTATCTTTGTCCCAGACACATGGATTCAGTGTCCACATTTAAGGAAATTAAGTTTACTTTAACAGTCTAATCTTTGTATAGTGTTCTGCCTCTCAACTATTACTTGTTATTCTTTAATACATATGCTGATCTCTCCCCTGCCCCATCTTTCCAGTTTACTTAAAAGCACTTGATAATAGTATTTCACATGAACAAAAACCCCCAGCCTACCTTTTTATTACTTTACTGACTCTGTCAAAAAAGTTCCAGGAGTTGAGGCAGGAATTTATGAAAAAAACAATATAAAAGGAATTTATTATAAAGGTTGTGGGGACTTTTCCATGACATACTATATTTATTCTATTCCTTATCTGAATATCAGTCTCATTAAGCTGTATGCAGCTCCCCTGACCTCCTCTGGTACACCCCTCAAAAACCCCATAGCATTACTTCCACTGCCTTCCAGCCCAGGTAATACAAAAGCTATTACATGTCGATACTGTCAACAACTGACATTTCCAAATAGTTTCAAGTGCTTGCCTTTGCCACTTTGCCTATGTGTATTTGCCCTTATATTCACAAGTTACAGCAACAGCACCTACACAGTCTCTTCACCATAAAATTAAGGAACAGCTAGAGAACAAGTTGTACTCTTTTCCCTGTGTCCTCCTCTCTGCCCCCTCCAGGACACTTCTCCCCACATGAAGTCCCAGAAGAAAGCTCTTGCAAACATGGATACCAGTGTCGGCACAAAGTATTATCTTTGTTGTAATAAAGATAGGAATACATCTCAGTCCCTCAAGGAGATAAGAGACTACATTCTTGACAGATTTCCTACCACTCTCCATAGCTCCTTTCTCCAATAGACTCTCCGTAGTATCACTATACTTATTGGTATCATGACATAGAAGCCGCATACTATCATAAGAGACTCAGAAGATAGCTGTTGTCCATAAGGGCTCTATAATTAGTTCCATGATCCAGACGAACTGTTGATGAATTCATCCACAACTACTGTTCTTATCCAATGTATCCATATCCTCCAGCTTTCATTTTTCTGTTTCTCTATAGTTTATAATTGGTCCCCTGTTGCTTCAAGTCCTACAGCCTGGCTAAGTCTCCCTGCTCCAACAATGCTTAATGCAAGGCCAGCAGAAGGAGCTCTGTGAACACAAAAGACTGCTTCACAGGGCAGCACCTTTAGATGTTTCACAGTGCATAGAACATGCTGGTTTAGCACAAGATTGTCTAAGAAATTGGCATTTATCTTTTAATCAGCTCCATGGTACTTAGAGAAAGGTTCAGTTAGCTTTTCCATAGACAAAGAGCAACTCTGTGCCCAAGCAAACACATGCTGATTCCTCTCACCTTCTTGCTAAAGCATACAAGCAATAGAATTTCTTAGTTCAGACACTGCACTTCCTCCCCAAGATTTCTGGAACAGTGGTTTTTTTTCAGATCGATTCCTTGAAATGACCATGTTATTTTTGCTACAGTTTTTACAAAGCCTTCGTTACAAAGTATATTCCCAAGTTAAAATAAAAATAAGGTTGCTTGATATTACCGAATCACAGAATGGTCAGGGTTGAAAGGGACCTCTGGAGATCATCTAGTCCAACCCCCCTGCCACAGCAGGGACACCTACAGCACATTGCACAGGACGGTGTCCAGTCGGGTTTTGAATGTCTCCAGTGTGGGAGACTCCACAACCTCTCTGGGCAGCCTGTTCCAGTGCTCTGCCACCCACAAAGTGAAGAAGTTCCTCCTCATGTTAAGATGGAACTTCCTATGCTCAAGTTTGTGCCTGTTCCCTCTTGTCCTATCACTGGGCACAACTGAAAAAAGACTCTTCTCACCTACCTGGCACCCTCCCCTTAAGTATTTATAAGTATTGATAAGATTCCTCCTTCAGTCTTCTTTTTTCTAGACTAAAAAGACCCGAGTCCCTCAGCCTTTCCTCATAAGAAAGATGCTCCAATCCCCCAATCATCTTGGTAGCCCTTTGCAGGACTCTCTTCAGCAGTTCCCTGTCCTTCTTGAACCGGGGAGCCCAGAACTGGACACAGTACTCCAGATGCGGCCTCACCAGGGCAGAGTAGAGGGGGAGGATGACCTCCCTCGACCTGCTGGCCACACTCTTCTTGATGCACCCCAGGATGCCATTGGCCTTCTTGGCCACATTGCTGGCTCATGGTCATCCTGTTGTCCACCAGGACTCCCAGGTCCCTTTCCACAGGGCTGCTCTCCAGGAGGTCAGCCCACAACCTGTACTGATGTATGGGGTTATTCCTCCCCAGATGCAGTACCCTACACTTGCCTTTGCTGAATTTCAAAAGGTTTTTCTCTGCCCAACTCTCTAGCCTGTCCAGGTCACGCTGTATGGCAGCACAGCCTTCCGGCATGTCAGCCACCCCTCCCAGTTTTGTATCATCAGCAAACTTGCTGATGGTACACTCTATCCCTTCATCCAGGTCATTGATGAATATATTGAACAGGACTGGACCCAGTACTGACCCCTGAGGGACACCACTTGTTACTGGCCTCCAACTACACTCTGCACCACTAACCACAACCCTCTGAGCTCTATCTGTCAGCCACTGTTCAATCCACCCCACTGTCCATTCATCTAACCCACACTTCCTAAGCCTGCCTGTGAGGATGATGTTGGAGACAGCATCAAAAGCCTTGCTGAAGTCAAGGTAGACAACATCCACTGTCCTCCCCTCGTCCACCCATCCAGTCACGCCATCGTAGAAGGCTATCAGATTAGTCAGACATGACTTCCCCTTGGTGAATCCATGTTGACTACTTCCGATAACCTTCTTTTCCTCCAGATGCTTGGAGACGACGGCCAGAATGAGCTGTTCCATCATCTTTCCAGGGATGGAGGTGAGGCTGACTGGCCTGTAGTTTCCCAGGTCATCCTTCTTGCCCTTTTTGAAGACTGGAGTGACATTGGCTTTCCTCCAGTCCTCAGGCACCTCCCCTGTTCTCCAGGACCTTTCAAATATGATGGAGAGCGGCCCAGCAATGACTTCCACTAGCTCCCTCAGCACTCTCAGGTGCATCCCATCAGGCCCCATGGACTTGTGGGTATCCAGTTTACTTAATTGTTCTCTAACTTGTTCCTCTTCAACCAAGGGAAAGTTTTCCTTTCTCCAGACTTCCTCTGTTACTTGCAAAGTCTGGGACTCCCGAGAGCTGGCCCGACCAGTGAAGACAGAAACAAAGAAGGCATTCAGCAACTCTGCCTTCTCTGCATCATCCATCACCACAGCAGCCATCTTGTTCAAGAGCAGGCCCACATTTTCCCTGGTTTTCCTTTTGTCTCCTATATAATTAAAGAGACCCTTCCTATTGGTCTTGACATCCCTCGCCAGGTTCAATTCCAAGGCTGCTTTGGCTTTCCTTGTTTCATCCCTGCATACTCTGACAGCATTCTTACACTCATCCCAAGCGGTCAGCCCCTTCTTCCACATACTCTAAACTCCCTTCTTCCACCTGAGCTTTTCCAGAAACTCCCTGTTTGTCTTGCTAAGACCACATTTCTGTTGATTTTCTTGCCTATTGGCAGCTGGTTGCTGTACTCATTAGCTAAATATCAGTACTCCCTTCAGGGCACTTCCAGTCACTTCAGAAAGGATTACTCTTCAAGATGTGAGCTGGGAAATTTCATGTACTGTTTTGCATTCAGAGTGTAATGTCACTGAAGTTACTACTTCAGTAGGTATCATTAGGCTAATCAAAAGGGTAGCTAAACAAATAATATGAATCAGTATTCAGAATTCTGAGGCTAAAGAACATAGCTTTTTCTTACCAGTTCTTGAGGTAAAAATCAGCATCTCAACACTGTATATTAAGTATTTTAAATTGTAAGTAGGAAAACAGTGAAGTCTTCCTTTATATGCTTGTATTTCCAAACACACACTTGGCTTTGCTCCAATAGGAAAAAGCTCAGATCACAATGGCTCTAACAAGTCTTGTCAAATGCACCTAACAGACTTCAAATGGAAAACCACAGAACTCAGGTTTTCTAATCTTCAAATCCTTTTTCAGTGTTTCCAACCAGCATTCTACCTATTTTAAACCTTTCCAATGCTAGCCTTCAAAATAGCCTGTCACTACCAGACTCTATAGAAGCCTCCTGTTTCTTTAATACATTTGTCTCTTTTCATATCTTGTTTGGTACAGTATTTTTATAGTATTTGACATGATCAGCATTATCTCTTTTAGCTGTGTTTGAAAGAGGATCAATGCTGAAAAGTGACTACAAAAGTGTACCGACAAGTGCTCTCTCATTCGCAGTTTGTTGACCAATCCTATGGTTATGAACCCCTTTGAACAAGCTGCTTTGAGTTTTCAGTAATGCTGTCAACAAAATCATATTGCCTGTAAATTAAAAACATCACCTTTGAGAGTATTCTTATTTAATATGCCTAGAAATACAGTGAGCCTTACAAACACGTAACTCAAGTTGAGATGTATTACATCGTCCAGTAGAAAGAACTAGTTTTAGGACCTCAACACACAGTCAACAACTATGGTAAGGTTAACAAAATAAGCTACTATCCCAGTCTTTAGCTCAGGCTTTCTTCAAAAGAAGGGATTCATTAGAAAACCAGAACTAAAAAAAGAGACAGGATTTACACTTTTCACAAGTGCTGTAAATATCACCACTGGTGCATCAAGTAGAATGGAGCAAATAGAAAAAACTATTTCAGTTGCTTCCCCTGAGGTAACACGGAATGTAGAAATAGTTACGCCATTCCACTAGTAAGTCTCAAGCCGTTTACAGCTTTTTTTTTTTTAACCCTATCCCCTTGAATTCTATGAGAAAGCATAAATAACCAACTCATAGAATCATTTAGGTTAGAAAAGACCCTTAAGATCAGTACAACTGTAAACCTAACACTGCCAAGCCCAACACTAAACCATGTCCCTCAGTACCACATCGACACATCTTTTAAATACCTCCAGGGATGATGACTCAACCGCTTTCCTGGGCAGCCTGTCCCAATGCTTGACAAGCAAATCACCTTTCCCTCAAGCTGCTTTGAAATTGTGTCAGCTCAAGCTCTAAGGTGTAGAGGTGAGTCAAATATACAGTAAAAATGATAGCTTCCAATGTAGTTTTAGACATTCCTCCAAGCTGCACATCTTCTGGAATCTGGTTAAAGCACTCCAAAAAGCTCAATTTCTGAAAGTGATTCAAGTTATTAGGGTTTACAGGCAAAAAATATTAAATCTCGACTAGATTAGTAGTCCATCTGAGCCAGCATTTCATCTTGGACCATCACAGCTATTAGAAGATCCATAAGAAAGGCAAAATAAACCAACAAAAGGATCTTCTATGGACTAGATTATGGTTTAAGATTTCCTCTGTCTTATGACACACACAAAGAACTCACTTGTTGATGTGATACTCCATTCCACCCAACATAAGGTGATCAAAGCTTAAGCTCTATAAATAAATCTGTTTCTCCCCCCCCACAATGTATACTTTAAATTTATTATTACTATTTTTAATTTGCTATGGAATGCTCAAACAGCATAGCACAACTCTGTGCTTACTGATGGCCCAGTAGGCAAACTGAAGCCATAACTAATGTACCTTTCCTAGAAGCCTGTCTGTCATTGTCTGTGTTGATGGGACATGCAAAAATTCCTACTCTTGATTTCTACAGGCACTCAAGCACTGTGATGGGTGTAGCTATATTTACATGGAAATTAGACGCACCAAATTACATTTTCTTTTATACATGAGATATACAGTTACAAGCAGAGAAAGTAGTCTCAAGTTTGGGAGGTAATATTCAGAGCGCTCACGCAGATGATCACAATGTGCACTCCCATCCACCCCAGCCCCTCAATTGCCAATGCAGCATAACCCACACAAGTTATCACAAACCATCCCAGAGTTGTGCTACCCTCAAGTTTAGAACTACCAATGCCACCAGATGATGTCTCACTAACATTTCCACACACCAAAGAAAAAAACTTATGACAGAAACATGTCTTCATATCATATTCAAAGTGTTGCTCATAGACACAGAAGACTTTGTTCGAATTCATATTCCTCAGAAGTTTCAGAGCAGTGATCCTCACAAACATTGACAAGTAGAATACTTTAAGGTATGTGACCAGTTAATTTCTAAGCTGATCCAAACCTATCAGTTTTATACAGTGTAAAACAGAACCCAACAGTATAACTTAAACAGGCAAAAGCCACCTTGGCCAGCTCTTTAGTGGCACTCTCATTCCCCTCTCACACTTACTACTCATCCAATTGTGTCCTTGTATCACACTGTTCCTCACACAAATATATGTAAATGCATTAAATTGCACTATATAATAAATTCAACTGTGGTGTGTGCTTAATGCTGAGTTGGGAGGGAGTTGGTTTGCTTTGTTTTTATACTTGCTGTTACTTTTAATCCAGCCAAGTTTGTCTGTTTACTACCAAAATGCTTGTGTTGCGACTAGAGACACCATCAATGTAGGAATGATGTGTAAGCAAAAACACTTCCTTAGCATTGATGCCAATATTACTAAATCATAGAACTAAAGTGGTTGGTTTTCCCCCTCTTCCCCAAATCAAGAGGTAGACTACAAAAAAAAAAACATACAACAGGTGTCTTGTCTTAGGGAAAGTGACAGAGCAGGGCATAGGGTAGAAGGAAATGATCATTCAAGTGATCCTAAATTTGCACTAGGATGCCTGTTCAAGAGATTAAGGACAAATACTAGACCATCTAATCTGATTTCCTGTCTTTCCACAGGTTGCAGAATTTCATTTCTGCATTAGATATAACTATATATAACTCTATAACTTTGAAAAAAACATACTGAGATTTGACTAGTGTCTCTCGATGTTTTCAGAACTGAAATAAGAAAAATGACTATCTTTATAAAATGTTTATTTTTAATTAATGGAAAACTTCAAATTGTTCTTATTTCTATTTAAGTTTGGCTCTTTTCAAACTTCCAGCTATAACATCCCAGTACAACTTCCAAATTCAACCACTCACACTTCATATTTTCTGTCTGTGAAGGTAACTATACTTATCAAATCATCTCAAGCTTTCTTTTGAAAAACTGAAACACTTAAGTTCATAAAACATTTTCCTAAACTTTAATCATTTTTGTGGCAACATTCTCTCCAGTTTAAGTTATACCAAAAAAAAAAAACAACCAACCCACAACTTTAAAAGTCAAGTACAGCCTTCTAACACCAGTCTCAATCATGCTATTTACAGAAGTATAATCATCACCTCTCTACTCCAAGGATCAAGCTAGCCCTCTTTACCACAGCATTAAACCAAGCTCATACTATTCTATTCCAGTCTGACCCTTAAATCCTTTCTAGATTCACTGCTTCCTCGCTGTCCCACACTATGTCTGTCATTGTTCGCATTCAAGAAGTGTTCCTGTTTGCCTTTGTATTCAAACATGTTTTGTCCAAAAAAGCATCTATGTCTCCTGTCATGTAAGATTTTAAACATCTGTCTCAGTGATTCTTTTTATATGGCAAAAGAATACAAGCGGTATTCAAAGAAGTGAGAATGATCTAAACTTTTGAACCACATGGCCTCAAATAAGATAGCTTGGCTATGATAAGGTATAGCTGTACTAAACAAGTACATGCATAAAACTAAAGTTTTGCTTCCCATTAGAAATCTCTGACTTTAGACAGTAGCGTATAAACCAAAACACAGTTGAAGAATAATACTTCACAGAAAACTCCTACCCTTTCATAGTTTCCAAAGGGCAACTCTTAATCACAGTCTATGTACCTTGAAAGCTCCAGTTGGCAAAACGCAGGTGAAAAATAACAGTTTTTATTTTAAAACTATGGTAACATTTTCATTACGTTAGTATTCGGTCACATTAAGAACAAAGCACTACAAACGAAGAATATGCAGATGAAATCCTGTTTGCACAAGGGTAAACAAGCATTTACTGTTAATGCAAATAAATTAAGGCAAAAATACATAAAGTTTACAAGTCACTAGAAATGATGTATAGAAGTATTATGTCCAAGAAAGCTGCCTGTGGTAAAACCTGTAGTTCTATCTTCTTTATCATGCATATTTACTTCCTATAGGTACAAATTTTTGATTGGCAACTAAAGAGAACTCAATCTTAAAAATTTTATTTCTTACCACTCCTACTCCAAAAATATATAGAGGTATTCTTCAAACCTCTAGCATAAACTCAAATTTTCAAAAGCCACTACTTTGCTTTAATTCAGATTATGAAAAGGCATCAATAACCTTGTTTGAACACACCTTGCCTCTGAATTTTTGCATCAGATGGGTTTAAGAATTCAGTGCAATCTACTTCAAATTGCAGGTTATTGGGGTATTTTTAGTAAAGAAATGTCTAAATATATTTACTATATCACCAATTCTTGCATTTTTTTTGTCAATGACTAGCACAATTTACGTAAGTTATCTTGAAAAGAAGAACAAGGTGTACTTAAGGTCTTTGTAAACCCCTTTACATAATATTCTAATACTACATTCATCACTTACTTAATCAACATCACTAAATTTTAGTTTTCCTTTACTTAGGCTACTGTTATGATCAAGCACAGCCTACTTCTAATGAAAATACACTGCAAAAGCTATATTATAAAGAATTTACGAAGAGCTGAAAGAACAGAACCTGCTATTTCAGTAAGTCATTAGAACCACGGTATTGTCTTTTAAAGGGACTCACTTGGATTTGGCCCACTTTCTTCATAATCTTGTTCACTCATGATTACGGAAAAGTGAAGTTATTCCCCTCTGCTGATTCTTCACGTATCAAGAATTGAAACGGGAAACTGACAGTTGCTTCCTTCCAGCTTTGTGTAAGACCTCAAATCCTGTTTCTTACTAGTATTGGATTAGTCCTGAAACAAGTCATTAAGGCTTCATTCAGTGTGAAGGATGCACATGACACAGCCAAACTACATGACAGTCACAGAACTCTAAAGAGAATTAAGCTGGAGGATTTCCATCAGCAATAAACACCATGCTTAGAGAAACGGGCAGGGTTAAGTTATTAAAACATCCCACATCTTCCCCTAATAATAAATGCATTTAAAGTTTTCTTTCTATCAGATAAATGCATTTTAAAATACTTCCACTAAACAAACTAGCATACATTAGCAACAAGTAGTATCAACCTATTCCTAAGATCTATCTACTATTTAAAAAGCCAGATTTGTGCATCAAGTACATATTAGCAGATGTTAAGTATAGTTGCTAAACATTGATTTTGCGTAGAACGAGTTTAAATTAATTGTACTTAAGATGTAGCAGATAAAAAAACACTTTAAAATCTAATTCTAGTAACTTTTCAAGCACTCTTTTTTAAAACAAGTATTTTGAAATTAAAGGGGTCCTCTAAGAATGCCTGCATAATTTGTTAATTCTCTTTCAAATTACATATATCACTGTTTTCTAGTTTATGCATTAGTCTATTTCACACATTCTGTACCAGCCTTAAACAACTCCATACAAATGGTTGCAATCCTATTAAATGAATGCTGTTGCTTAGAATGGACTAGTTCCTGTGGTCAAATCTTTGAATCGCATCTGAAATCAACTTTTCTCTGCGATCCTAACACCTATGCCACAAGCATGGTCAACTGTGGAAAGACTGGAAAGGTTGAAGGCTCCTTCCAAGCCCATTTCCCAAAGTTCCTCCTTCCTAGAACCAGCTCTAGTACTTACTAGGCCCCTAAAAGGGCTGCTTTAGCCCACTGATGCTGCAAAAAGCCTGCCTCCCATACCTCCCCATTTTGATTTTTTTCCCCCTTCCAGGGACTGCTTCTTGTCCCTCACTAGCAAAAATACAGCAGCATGTGCAAGTCCTCAGCAGATGTTCCACAAAGCAAGACAGGCCGGTAGGGGGCTAGAGATAGGGCTGGTCACTATCAATGGCAGCAAGCTATTGTTTGCACATCCTGTCCTGGTGAGTTTCTATCAGGACAGTTCTACGGGTAACAAAAAGTTCTGACATATTTTCAAGGATGTTCTAAACTTTCCTTTCTGAAGCTAGAAGAAAAATACACAAGCTTCCCATTCTTCAGGATTGGAGTTAATCTGCTAAAAGGTTTTATTCTCTTCAAAAAGTAAGCTTGTACAAAGATGCTTTTAATTTTAAGAAGTTTCAAACTTATGTGCGCCTTGTCGGAAGGCAAGAAACAAAACAAGTTTTTCATTTCTTGTTCCAGAAAGAGGATTTTTTTTCCAGAAGGTACATAAGTGGTTTTTTTGTAAAAAAAATAATCTGGTTTTGCAAAGCAGTTACTGCTCAACATCTCACCTCCCAAAAGCTCCCCGAATGATTTCCTAAACAGATTGAATGCTGCTTGTTTGATTGCTATGAGTTAGCTAAAGGAGCTAATTAAGTTAGCTAATTAAGGTACCCAATTAAGAATGTTAGCTGTTGAAATCAGGAAGCAGATAATACTGTCCAATTGACACAGACATTATTAAGCCATGCTTTCCTATAGTTCTGATTCAAGAGCAACGTTATTGAGGTATCATCTTTAAGTTTGTATACTGCTAATTGCTCATGAATCCATTTCTGAAGATTACCATCAGACCTTTAAAAATAAGTAGGTAACACTTTTGATGCCCTAAAACTAAAGGATGGCAATTTTGAGGGTTGAGAAGCTGCCAAAGAAACAGTTACACTTCTTGTAAAGCAGGGTCAGGGCAGCATAGCAAGAACTAGTGTTGTGCAACCTAGTGCGTCAAACTACATCCAATTTTGCAACTACTTGAAAATTTACATACAAAATCATAAAGACTTCAGTTTTGATAGACTTCAAGTGGTGGGTTGACCTTGGCTAGCCACCAGGGGCCCACCAAGCCTATCACTCCCCCTCCTCAACAGGACGGGGAAAAAATAAGATTTAATAGCTTGTGGGTCAAGAAAGTACAGCAAGATCACTCAGCAGTTACCATCACAGGCAAAACAGACTTGACTTGAGGAAATTAATTAACTTTCAATTAATAAAAGAGTAGGATAATGAGAAATAAGAGAAAATCTAGAAATACATTCCTCCTCACCCCTCCCTTCCTCCCAGGTTCAACTTCACTCACAACTTGCCTACATCCTTCCCCTGAGCAGCACAGGGGTCAGGGAACAGGGATTACGCTCAGTTCATTACATGCTGTCTGTGCCACTCCTTCCTCCTCATGCTCTTCCCCTGCTCCAGCATGGGGTACCACCCTTGAGAGACAGTCCTTCATGTCCTTCTCCAATATAAGGTCCTTCCTATGGGCTGCAATTCTTCAAGCACTGCTCCAGCATAAGTCCTTTCCATGGGATACAACCCTTCCTGAATGGAATGCTCCAGCATGGGTCTCTTCATGGCATCACAGATCCTGCCAGAAAACCTGCTCCAGCACGGACTCCTCTCCATGGGCAACAGTTCCTGCCAGGAGCCTGATTCAGTGTGGGTTCTCCATGGTTCACAGTTTTCTTAAGGGCACATCCCACCTGCTCTGGCATGGGGTCCTCCACGAGCTGCAGGGTAGATATTTGCTCCACAGGCTGCAGGGTGACAACTTGCACCCCACGGTCTTCACCACAGACTGCAGGGGAATCTCTGCTTCAGTACCTGGAACACCTCCTCCCCCTCCTTATTCACAGACCTTGGTGTCTGCAGAGTTGTTTCTCTCACATATTCTCACTCCTATCTCTTAACTGCTGTTGCACAGCTTTTCCCCCCCACACCCTTTCTTTCCATTATCTCAGTGGTGGGTCCATCTTGGAGCTGCCTGGAACTGGCTGTCTGACATAGGGGCAGCTTCTGGCATCTCCTCACAGAAACCAACCCTGCAGCCCCCTTGGTACCAAAAACCTTGCCACATAAACCCACCACACTTCACCATGTATTTTTCTTTCAGCAGGGAAGAAAAAAAGCCATTCACAACCACTGCTGAGAGCGATGACACCTTCTCCACTGAATATGTTTTTGCTGTCACCATTGTGTCAAAGCTGCAAAGAGCCAAGGAAAACAAATTCCAAACCTGCTTTTATTAGCTTGGAGTAGGGGAAGGTAAACAGAAAACTGACAGGATAAGCTACACTATTAGCAGAATTAAAATTCTACTGGTTACTGTCTGGACAGTTCACAAAGCCATGGCACACAAATAATTGCAGTTATACAAATCATAGTCTGTACCAGAAACGCTCCTTGTTCAACTGGTACGTTGAATCAAGTAGGAAAAGAAACCTATCTGATTATGCAAAAAATACCACATAAGCCACAAAAGGATTACATGGCAAAAAAATGGTAGGAGAATCCATTTAAACCAAGCAACATATTTTGTTAAGGGGAGGGAACCATCAAGCTTTAATATTTCTACTCAGATTCAGAAAATAAGTCCCCTGTGATAACATTCTATAGTTCATTAATCTAGAGAGCAAATAAAAGTAGTGCTAACTGTTTCATTCCCCGGGGTTTAGTGTCTATTTTTATGTAAAGCAACAACATAGTTCAAAGATGCAGGAAAAATTAATCAGGTTAGCGCTGCCAAAAGGGGTTGTCTTCTGTGTTGGGATGAGGGTGGAACAACACTTGTTCTGCAATGAGCTGATTCAAAGAAATAAAGCCTCTTAAAACAACTCTTTAAAGACAGCTGATTTTCTGTCATAGCTACTTCCATACCAACTTGGTTCCCTAAAACAGTTCACAAGCAGTAGCACTACTTTTTTTTTCCCAGCAACAGCTAGTAAGATCTGCTACGCAGTAACAATCTGTATCCCTTACCAAAGGCAGCCTTTACAATGCTTACCTGTAAGCTTTTAAACACAGTAACAGTCAACTTAAAATTATAAAATAACAAAGCATCAGAAGCAAAGCTTTGTTATGAAAAACAGTAAAACACAGTTACACCAGAAGACCTTCACTCACCACATGCTGACAGCTGCAAAAGTATTATCATCAAAAGAAAAGCCAGCAATAAGAGATCAAAAAAATCTCAGTATTTCCATTACAGGTTCAGAGAAGTTAAAATTATGAGGGTTGATATCACTATATTTGATGTTACTTTCTCGTGAAATATTCTATTTTTAAAGTTGTTTTATGACTAGAATTATTTAGATTTAGCTCTTAGGAAATAAGTACAGCAAGAGAACGGTCACATTTTTCACATTAAATTAACACAATGGAGTAAAAATCACAATTTGTTATTTCAAGCATTAAGATCCTCTCCTTCACAGAAAAGGTCAGAAGCACAACAGTCTAAAAGAAATGTTTAAACAGTTACAAAATGCTAAGTGACCACTTACTCCACAGTGAAGTTACTTAGTTTATTATCCTAACTCTACCTCCTTTATTTGCACCCATTTCCCTGGGAGATAACCATAGCTAACAGAAATACCTACATTGACAATGATATACATAGCTACGTTAAACAGTGAATCAATCAACTAGAGCACCTCACTGAGCTGGGCACACATCAGGAGTTGACCTGGACAGCCAATGCCTCTCAGAGCAAAGAAAACCCCTGCGTGTAACTTCCATGCCTGTGATCAAACATCAGAAATGCATTTATCTACAACAGGAATAATATATTCCATCCCAACACTGGTTTTCCTCCCTTATCACCCCAATGTCATATTGTATAATACAATGTGGCCTCTGTAAAGGGAGATTCTGTCTCACATGCCTAAAAGAGTTCTTTGAAAGAATCAACAAGCACATAGATAACGGAAGCCTAATTTACACAGTCTGCTGTGATCTCCAAAAGACTTTTCATAGAATGGTTAGAGTTGGAAGGGACTGTGAAGATTATCTTGTTCCAACCCCACTGCCATGGGCAAGGACACCTCCCACTAGACCAGGTTGCTCAAAGCCCCATCCAGCCTAGCCTTAAATACCTCTAGGAATGGGGCACCCACAACTTCTCTGGGCAATTTGTTCCAGTGCCTCACCACCCTCACAGTGAAAAATTTCTAATGTCTATTTTATATCTCCCCTCTTCTAGTTTGAAGCCATTACCCCTCGTTCTATCACTACATGCCCTTGCAAAAAGTCCTTCCCCAGCTTTCTGGTAGGCCCCCTTCAGATACTGGAAGGCCGCAATAAAGTCTCCACAGAGCCTTCTCTTCTCCAGGCTGAACAACCCCAACTCTCTCAGCCTCTCCTCATAGGAGAGGTGCTCCAGCCCTCTGATCCAACAGGTCCATGTCCTCCTTGTGCTGAGGACTCCAGAGCTGGATGCAGTACTCCAGGTGAGGTCTCACCAAGAGCAGAGTATAGGGGCAGAATCACCTCCCTCGACCTGCTGGCCACGCTTCTTTTGATGCGGCCCAGGATGCATCTGGCTTTCTGGGCTGCAAGTGTACATTGCCATCTCACATTGAGCTTCTTTTAATGAAGTCCTTCTCTGAAGATACTTAAGGAAATAAAGCAGCCATAGACTAGAAGAGAAGACAGTAGGTAAGCCATAGGTAAATAACTGAGTAAGAAAATAGAAGACAAATATGGTCTAGTCTGAGAGATGGAAATGGTCACTGAAGTTCCGCTGGGATACATGCTGTTCCACACATTAATAAAAGACAGCAACAAAAAAACATGAGATGATTAGAAGTGTGACAGTTTAAAATTATTTGAAGTTATTTAGGATAATCAAGACACAGGTCAACCATGGAAAGCTACAGATTTCCAAGACTAAATGAATGTTAAACCAACAGGCAAAATTTGATGTAGAAATTTAAGAGTACATATATACATACATGAAGAAAAACAATACTAAATCAGTTGAGTTCCAACTGACCGTTACCTCTCATGAATGGGATACTTTGGTTATGACTCTCATGAAAACACCAGTTCAATAATCACTTTTCAAACCACAGCCTGAACATCAGGAATGAAAAGGGGGAAGACTGCATGGTAGACAAAGAGGGGTGGGAACCCAAAACACACAAACCACTGTTTGTTCACAACTTGATTATCATACGCAATTCTGGAACTTCTCCAATTTCAAACTGGACAGAAGTGGAAAGAGTTCAGAGAAAGACAAAGTGCAACAATAAGTATGGAATAGCTTCCACGGGAAGAATGACTAGTGACTAAATAAGAGACTTCAGTTTGGAAAAAAGGTGATTAAGAGTTAAGTTGGGACAAGGTTTATAAAAACTTTGAGTGATCTGGAGAGGGACACACACATATCTGCCTCGAGAATTAGTATTTTATAGAAATTCACCGCATTTGTGCTTCAACAGTTATGTTATGACCTCTTGGTAGATGACCAGGTTTGTCATTGATGTTCCTTGCCTTCAATTTAAAAAGATTTTTTAGTACTTAGTTCTCATATTGGTTTCTAAAGTAGACACTGCTGTGGCTAGGTAAATAATACTATGGGATGCTAAAAATACTAGTTATGCTTTGAAACACCTGACATGCAGACCTGCTAATGAAACAGAGATTTGATCAACTTACAAAGTTTCGACAGGTCTATCTAATAGACAGTCACTACTGATATGTGTGAAGAAAACAAACAAAAAACCCAACACAAAATCAAAGCCAGAATTTCTCATAAAACTTCATCCATTACTGCTACAACAGACTCCTGTTTCCTCGTCTTCTTCAACCAGTTACTATTTCCTGACTAGCCGTCCCCTGTAGTGTACTATAAACACATTAATAGACACAGGCACATGCTTCTGCACAGGCGCATATGCTTTCTGCTACTTTGCGCATTATTCGAGTCAGAAGGCTCCAACCCTCAACTATAGTGTTCAATCCAAGCATTAACTTCTACTCTACCGCCCTACTCTTCCCAAGTGCTACTTTGGCCAGTGCTATAATCCAGCCAAATGGCCACTCACCCCAGTCTTCACCTGCTTCACACATGTGAAGGTGTCACATAACCGAGACAATACATCATTTCAGACGATTATGAAGGACTGAAGAGCCTAGAGTAAGAACATTCCAGCTTACTTCATTATCACATAGATGATTATCAGATAAGAATGTGTGAGAGGGGATAAATGCACAGAATAATCGATAAATGCCTTGCTAATAAGATACCAGAATTACTTTAGTGGTGATCTAATGGCTAAACAGCATACAGCCTACTTCCCTCCAAAAAAAGTGTTGTGGGTTTGGTGGTTGGTTTTGGGGTTTTTTTTTGTTCAGGTGGTTTTGTTCAGGTTGGGGGGCGGTTTGTTTGTTTGTTTTTATACAAGGTACTAGTGCAGTCAAGAGTTCCAGAACATCTACTTGTTTGTTAAGCCAGACAATTCAATTAAAACTGCTAAAGTTATAGATTCCTGAACAATTGGAACAATATTATATAGAGCTATATAGGCTAAGGGTAAGACAGACGGGTAGCTCGCATTCTCCCTCTTTTTTTTTTTTTTTTTACTTCCATTCCTTCTTTCAGCTTTACTACCCTCCCACCTTGCTTGACTCAATCCTAGCCATTCTCAGGCTTTTTGCAGCACTCACTCACCTCAACTCCAAAACAGGGGAAGCATATTTTTCCCTCTGCAGGAGTTTAGTTTTCTGCCAGTTTAGCAGTGAAACGTCTGATGAGCACCAAGGTCAAGTGCAGGAAAACAGAAGGGAACCCAGGGATGTGGAGAAGGGCAGGAAAGGAAATATTTACTCCCTAGTCTTTTTCTCAAGGCAGCAGACTTTTAGATGGGTTTACCTACAACAGCCTTCAGCTGTACTAATATTGTAGAATTCTTTAAAGTTTTCAGAAGAATGAGTCAATGAGAATTATTTGATTACACAGCATTAACTTATCAATTTCATGCATTACAGGTTTACACATCACAAACATCTACATAATACCTGAGGCAACATTAAGTACGTTGTTCGCTTCCCAAACCTTTGTATCCAAGTATAGCATTTACTCTCCTAATGAAGTCAGAGCTCTCTGATCGTATCTTGTTTACAAGTCAATGCCTTCTCTTTTCAGCGTTTTCCTCTCTACTCCCTATTTCACAGGCACATTAACAGGAAAAGTCACACCTAAATTCACCCGCTCAAGTGATACAGATCCAGAGCTGCAGACAAACATTTCGCAAATGTAACTGCTAGTCCACACATATTCTACTTAAACACATGAAGAATTATTCTTTCTTTTTTTTAAGTCACAACTCTAAAGCTTAGAAATAAGCCACAGTCAGTTCCACTCTTTCCATCACCCTCCCAAGATTTCCAAGTTTTCAAGCCTTCCAGGTGCTACACACAGTCTAACAACTCCTGTCTAACTATGCCTGTATGTATTTTCAGTATTTTGAGATGCCATCTGACCAAACACACAACACTCCATGCCTTTCTGACTAGCTCTTCTACCATAAGGAAAACCACCCAAACAGATTAATGCTGTGCTGCTGTCATCCATCCAGTACAGGAAACAAACTGTTGCCACAGTTTATACTATTTTGGTTTTTCTATTCCATTTAGTTTGGAAAAAGAAACCAACAACAGAGTGGCAGTTATTAGAACATTTGTTCAGTGCTTGAATATACCAAAGGAAATGCAACTACATGTAGTATCTATCTTTTACAGGTAGGTAGGGGTTTGAGGGGAGAAAGCTCTGGGAGAAAACAACCCAACTTTGTCCGCTTGGTGTTTTACTGGATCTTCTTCCTGAAGAATCTTTGTGCAAAAAGAAATTAAAATAATGTAAATATATTAAGTTTGTCGAATATCTGTTTTCATCTCTCTACATTCACATCCCATAATCACATGGTATTACCCCCCTTTAACTGTGATCTACACCACAAAAAGCAGAAGTTGCCATTATGGGGAATTGCATTTTACAAAAACCCATCTTTTCACCCTTGATGATTAAACATCTAAAAAAGACCCCAAACCATTAAGAATTAGTATTGATTGTAACACAGTGTCCAAGATCACGCGCAAGATCCAACTAGCTCTGAGTGCTAGCAGTGACTCAAGAACCATACTTGGTATTGCCAATGCAACACGCTTCAGAAAAAGGAAGCGTTAAGGGCTTCTGAGCCAAAGGAAGAAAGAGTTATTGCTTCCGTAGCAGTGACTTATCGTCTGAGTGATAAAAGCACTCGTTTCCCCACCACAGCTTGTAGACAAATAGTCATGCCGCTGCAGAAGAAGCTGCCCTGACTAGACCCTCACTCACGATGCCCAAGCTTCACCTCAGGCTTGATTCTGCTCCCTCAGGCGGCTTCGGGGGCGAGGCCTAGCAGGAGGCAAGGCTCCTAACTCCACGCCACCAGGCAGCAAACACCTAGTTAACCCAAGACACCGTCGCTGGCACAAAAGTACGCGGCTGAACAAACACCTGAAGCAAGCCAGGTAAGACTGCGCTCTTCTCCACAGTCTGAATGAGAGCTCTCCTCCCTCTCTCTCCAGTGAGCTCCAGCAGGACTTGGCTTTTATAAAGAGCCTTTACGCCTGCCTGTTGAACCGCCAGCGGCACTGGTTACTCCCGCTCGCCCTTGCAAGCGGGAGGCAGACCGACCGCCCCACACTGCCCCGGGCGGACGCCGCGCCCGCCCCCGGGCTGCTCCGCTCCCCCGGGCCGGAGCCGCCAGGGAGCACTTCCTCCTTTCGGCCAGCGGCGACGGCTGACGGAAACAAAGAGAAGCAAGCTCTCAGCCTCCCCGGGCGCCGGACTTTCGCCCTCTCCCGAGGCGCACTTCTTCACCTGGACAGGTAGCCCCAGCACCGCCCGCTACGGAGAGGCGATGCGGCCCCTCCACGGGCGACCGGACCCCTCCGGCGGAGGGCCGCTCCGCTCCAGGCGGCAGTCCCGCTCCCCCGCGCACAAAGCGCCGGCGCTGCCCCCAGGCGCTGCCCCCCGGCACATCCCCGCTCCCCCCACCCCCCCTCTCACCGCAGCCCCGGTCCCTCTCATCGTCTTCTTCTTCTTCCTCCTCCTCCTGCCGCTGCCCATCCCGCTCCGCCGGCGCCCGCTCCTCGCCCTGCGCCTCCACCGGCACCACCGTGAAGCTGGTCGGCATGGCGCAGACGGCCCCGGGACCCGCTGGCGCCTCCTCCCAGGGCAGCGGGCAGGGTAAGCCCGGCGCTGCCGCCTCCCTCACGTGAGAGCCATTTCCTCATTCAGCGGGGGGGGGGGGGGTGGCTCGGTGCCGGCCCCCGCCCCCTCCAGCCCCCGCCCCCTCGCCGCATGACTGACGGCGCCGCGGCCGCGGCTCCGGAGCGAGAGGCGAGGGCGCGGGCGGCGGCCTCCCTGGGGGCGAGGAGGAGGAGGAGGAAAGGAAAGGAAAGGAAAGGAAGGGGAGGGGAGGGGAGGGGAGGGGAGCTAAGCTATGACTAGCTCTGATTTGCATACATGCAACTTCCCGGCTCGGAACTGAGGCAGGTCGGCGGGAGGTTTTGCTCTCCCGCTGAAGGGGGAGAGGGGAGCAGGGCTATTGGCAGGAGAAGTGTTTGCGGTGAGTCGAGCTAGTGCCGTTGGGGGAACAGCCCGGGAAAGGTGTGCGTGTGTGTCTCAATGCGTGAGAACCACCCTGGATTGTTGTATTGTGTTTCAGCTATGGCTTTTGGGGACAAAAATTGCTTCCTCTCTTTCTCAGACCTTGCCGTGCTGATATCCTTGCAGCACTAGGACCACCAGGCTGCTGCTCCTCAGATCCCAGCAGGCAGAAGCTGTCTTCCAAAGGAAACCAGAGCCAGACTGTAGATCCCTGATCCTCCAGGTCTCTAAAGGGATGGCAGCATCCAGAATGCCGAAGCAGGAGCTTTGCGAGTCACCTTTTGGACAAGTGTACCTTGGGACTACCAGGACACGAAGATGGCTCCCAGAAATCTACTCTCCTACACAGCAGCCATGGGTTGCAGGGGACAGCTGAAGGCCCTGTGATTCAGGTTGGAGTCACCATGTAAGCTCTGACCTGAAATGAAGCAGATTCAATGAATCTGTGGATGGGCAGTGTATCAAATTAAATATTAATGATGTAGCACTAGCGATGAGCCATACCTCTTGGTTACCTTAAACTTCCTTCCTAGAGGAGGTTGTAGCATCTCCACTCCAAAAGTAGAGAAAACAGACATGGAAGCCAAGAGCCTTTTACTTGTCTCCTACTATTCTACCTTCCCAGCAAAGTGTTAGAATAGAGCAGAAAGGCTGTATTGATGTCAGTCTGTATCTAAGCCTTTTTGAAGGGGACTGGTGGGTTTGTGGGTCCCATACCTCAGTGGGATGGAAGATGTCTACCTAGCGCTACAGTCTGTCCCACAGTGTAGAGGCCTTCAAAGAAGAGGATGGGGAAAGTGATTCTGGGCATCAAAGGTGGCAGTGAAGTCACAGGTGTAGAGGTGGTAGGGCAGCAAGAAAAGGAGGGGGTGAGAGGCATGGTAACATTTTGATATCTGGTACGGGCTTCCAGTTCCATTGCCTTTCAAACCATGGTGTAACCACAGTAACAAGAGCGGTGGTTGCATGAAAAAGGAATTTCTGTGTTGGGGGTGTGTCTCTTCGTCCTCCCTCTGCCTTTTTCCAAGCTCAAGAAAGCCACTGGAATGGTATCTTTGCTAGTGATAGCAGATTTCCAATATGTTAATGATGTTACCTGCAGAGGCAAGGATATTTTGGGGCACTTTTAATGGTAAAGGTCATTTTGTCATGGTACAGACATCGAAATTAACAGTACTAAGGAACTAGATACAATGACAAATTAGAATAGTAAATGTAATTTTAAAACATATACAAAAAAATAACAATTCCCTCTTCAAAACAAGGACTGAACAGTATGCAATGTATAAGGCATGAGGTCACATATGAGCATTAAGAAGAAAATTTTAAATAGCTGATCATTTCTTAAGTACCATCCATCTGGTGCCTTGAGAAGTCTATTGAAACTCATGTATGATAAGGATGAAAACTGTATCATGCAGTATCATACTGCATGAACAAAAGGTTGACTGGGAAGAGATTAGGACTTCAACCTGATACAATTTTTTTGTCTAAAATAGCTAAGAGCCAAAGAAAGAGAAGCTTTGGACCAAACAATTTTTGAATGAACAGAGGCAGCACTCCCTCTTCCAATTCTCTTTTGTTTCCTCTGTCGTAGCCATGGGGAGCCATCTGATGAAAAACAGGTACAGTTCTGTGGAGCAAGGATGGTAAGTTCATACAGGGTTGTGGGTTGTCCCCTGTTACAGGGACACCCTGTTATCTGAGAGTTGTGATTTGTGAGCCTCTTAAAAGCTTTTGCACAACAAGGATCTGGGACTGGGAACTGGGACTTCTTATGTTGATTTATTGTCATTTGTCTTCAAATAGCATGAGATAGGTTTATTGTGATACATAACAGGTTTAACAACAAACTACTCTGATGGTACCCTTCTAGGAATAAGAAATGAAAACAGAGCAAAAGTAGAATAAGATTAAGACATTATATAAATCTGTGTCTAAAAAGCACAATGCTGGAATCATAACATTATATGAGTGTTTTCCTGAAAAAAAAAAAGCTTTCAGTTTGTGGCATTCACTGAAAACACAGAGCTCTGGACCATAACCATCTTTTTGTTTGGCAAGATAGGAATGCAGCAGATAAACCACCGATTCAACCATATATATCCAGATCTACCTTTAGAAGGCATTCTTCTTGTTAACAAAAATGGATTTGGAGGTTGACTATTCTACTGAGTGCTCCCCCCCCAAAAGAAACAGAACACATGAAGAGATGTGAAAGTATAATGAAGCTAGTTTACATACTGAGAATAGAAAAAGGATTAAATTAATGCTAGTGATGAATATATTATAATTTAAAACAAGACATCTGCCTAAGGAAATTAATGTCACTAAGACACCAATACCTTAAAAACTTGTATTGTCTTTGATGTTACTGAGATATTAGAAATAAATCACTAGAAGTAAAAAAAAAAAAAAACCGTTATCACAGGGAAAAAAGTAAAATCCAAAATAGCAAAGAAGGAAAGAAAAATGCTTAATAAATCCAGACCATAACCTATGTGACTGACAATAAAAATCTTACTAAAATGACACATTTTTGAGTCATCAGGACTAGTGCAGTTTGTGTACATGAAGCAGAAATAAGCTAGCTAGTGACTTTTTGGACTCAGGAATGTTAAATTTTTAGAAATCTTGAAAAATTAGGAAAATTCCAAAAGAGTGAATGATTTTCCTTATCAATATTGAGTCATTAGTACCTAAAAAGAGGAAAAAGAGTGATTTAGGAAAGTTGAGCTAACTGACTCAATGGTAATTTTGTTTTGAGAAAAGGTGATCATGATATATAAATTCTGAGGGACAAGATGACATGTCTGAATAGCTGAATTTGTTCTGGTCTTACAGCCCACATGAAAATAGCGAAGGCATTTGATTTTGTACCAGCTGAAATTTGCTTGAAAATTTCTATGGAATTAACTCCATATACCTTCCATATATTTCAAAACTGCTTCCTGACAGATCTCAAGGTGTTAGCAGAGGCAGAAAGATAATGAAACGTAAGACAGTGAGTAAGGAAGATTAGGTTTTGCTCTGATATCTTTTTCATCAGCCATTTAGATTTTCTAGTAAAGTCTGTGGATGACAATGACTGCAATAATGAGTAGTGGGGGGAAATGTTTGTAATCTGAATCGAACAGATAAAGGCATTATAAAGCAGCCATAAATACATCTGAGGATCAGGACTGCAGGAAGTGAACATTCATCTTGGGAAGCAATAACTCCAAAAAGGATACAGCGTAACCCAAGCTGAGTGTGACACCTTCCCAGTCTGACCTTTGCCAGACTTTCCTGACTCTTCAAGTAATTTTGTCTCATACTGTGACTAAAATGCAAGCCAGCTACAGTGATTTTTATTTCCTGGGTACAAACAAGTGTTTCTCAGAGTCCCATGCCAAGTGGTACTGTTCTAAAACTTAGTTTCTTGACTGCTTGTCTCTCCTCAATGAGAGGAGAGGGGCATCACAACCTGCCATCACCTGATTCCTTACAGTCTGTTGTCACTTTGATCTAGAACACAGTTCAGGTTGGCGCTTTGCAATGGGCTGGATTCATCGCTCTAACTGTGAGAGCCAGAGAGTTTCCATTGCCCAAGTGCTCGTGCCTGGGGCATTTCTGCAGAGATGCTGCGGTAGCTGTTCACATCTATGGTGATCATTAAGACACACCTGAAGCAAAGTGTCAGATTGTCTGTCTATGTTGCATTCAGAGTACATGGAAATGGAAGCCTATGAAAACCTGATGTAATTAGTCGTTGCCAACACTGTCAATGCAAGTAGTGAACTGGCACTTTTTAGACAGGCTGAACAAGACCACAATGTTGTAAATCCCACTGTTTTGTGGATATGGAATACCCAGCAGCATCTCCAGAAGTCCTGTACGACCTCTCCATTATGAAAGAAGCTGGCTACCATCTTCCACGGTCAGAGCATGCTGATAGAAGAGCACATACTGGTATGAAAGTGGAATGCTGCTGAAATACGGCATCTGACAGCACGGTTGATTCCTCTTCCTTTCTAAATAACAAAATCATTGATAGAGAACATTCTGGGGGATCCTGTCCTGGAATCATTTAGGAAGCTGTATCCACCACAGTATGAAGCATGTTAGGATACCATCACAAAGAAATGGGTATGTATAATTATTGAACAGTATTTGCAAAACTAGTGGCGAGTATTTTATAAAAGGCTGAGAACACAACTGGATTCAACAACTATTTCTCCATTCAGGAAGTATATGGATCATAGCTGACCAAAGGCTGGGGAAATTCGGGGTGTCACATACGGTTACAATGCCAGCATGCTTACTAGTTAATGATATGCTGAAGCATGTGCTGATATCACAACACAGGTTTCTAACAAGACTGAAATTTGCTTTGTAATCCTTTAATGAGTCTCTTTGTATTAAATGCACATACATCTCTTGATTCTACTTGAGTTGTTAGCAGAGCAATGCTGTTTGCTCATGGGCAGGCTTTGCATGACATAATTTTATCTTTCAGTAAACTCCTGTAGCTTCTGTAATAAGAGCAAAACTCAAGAGGTTTAGTGGTTTGACAAAGCTTTCCATGGCTGAGATTTGTAGAAATCCTTAGACTGAGATGGGCCACTTTATCCTGTCATTAGTTTACATAGTCATAGTTCATGGTGCTTTTTAGCCCATGAGACTGGGTAGACTCCTAAGGGGCTATGACAGACGGCAGCATTTCTTAAATTTGTGGCTTCAGTTTACCATATGAGAACCTGCATATTGCCTATTATTTTGTTGAAAAGATCAGATGGACAAGCAGCAAAGCAAAAAGGTGTGTGTATACCTGGCTTAGCCAATGCAGTATTTTTTGCACGGACCATTCTGACACTGGAGCCTGAAATAGGGATTCTGCCTTTCTAGACAGTAACTGAGGCTGGTCAACAGAGAAAGTTTCTAAAGTGCAAGACATAGCAGACAGACAAGGAGAAGCCATTAGCTGAGAAATTCCCCAAAAGATCTGATTATCCCATGGAGCAGTACCAATAGTCAATGATTAGAAGTTATGGAAGAAATAGATGCAAAGAAACTACATGAGGAGTTTTAACTCCAGGAATGCCATATGAAATTGCTGAATTGTCCAATAGGATTGTTGAAGAGGCCACACTAGGCAAATCTCTTTCAAGACTTCAGATTAATTTGTTCCAACCAGCAGAGCTGAAATTCATCTATTTGGAGAGCAATCATTCTAGCTTAGTATCCTCATTTGTGAAGAAACTTAGCAAAGGAGGATATTGCTTCCATCCTTCTCCATCCTTAGTGATACCTAAAACTTGCTGTCAGGACCCTGGGTGCACTAATAGGCCTTAATTGCACTGACCAGTCTCAACTGAGACACTTCCAACTGCATACCTCTACCCCTGGGCTGAGGGGCTGCATTTAAGTTCAGGCCTGGGCCTTCTGTCCCTGTCTGATCTATGCCATAGGTGTACTTGCCTCTAATTCCATTACAGCTATGCCTCACCATGGGCTTTGTTGATCCAGAGCCTGGCCTGCTTGTCTCACTTGGGTACTGTGGAACCAGTCCCTGGCTGGTGAAGCTCCTGCCCTGCTAGCCTTGTTACTGTGCTTGGCTTCTTCCCCAAAGGCAGCAGACAGCCCTGACTGTTCCTTGATGCTTGTCTGGATGAGGCCCTGAGTAACTTGATCGACCCTTGAAGTTTGCCCTTAGTGTAAGAGGCTGCACTAAATGACCTCCAGAGGTCCTTTGCAAACCACTTCTTTCTGACTCCATACAAATGCAACCACTAGCCCTCATTAACTAGGCACAACAGAATTTGCTTTTTAACAAAACAGAAAAAGAAGGGAACTAGAAAGCTTGATATATTGTATGTTGCCTTCAGCCTCTACATCTGCTCTCTCCTTTCTACTTTTGCCCCTCCTCGTCAGTATTTTGTGGTGTGGAGACATCATGAGACTTAGCTTATGTGGTTTGCCATGCTGTATAGGAAACACTAAAGGAATATTAATTGCAATAGGTCCCATCTTTTCTGGTGATAAAACAGAATTAGACCCATCTCCTCCTATGAAAAAGGTTGTGCCTGTGTTATGGTGCATGTAACAGCACTCCTGTCTTAGAGTTCTACGACCTCTAATTTCTGTTCATCCTTGTTGCATTGTTCTATATTGCTTGCAGAATTAACTTTCGCATCCTTTCCCTCTCTGTGCTTTCTTTAACAATATGTCACAGGACAAACACAGTGTCTCCTTAGCCTGTCTCATTGCACTTCTCATACTATTGTTTGTACTTCTATTTATTCTCTAGGTAGCTTTTCTTCTTAAGACAAGCTAATGCATCCAGTGAATCTTGAAATTTTTAATCTCTTTGCTACAACTCTGTGAAGTTGATAACAGTTGTTGACTCATGCTTAGCTTGCATGGCTCAGTGGGTTAGGACATGGAAGCCTCCTTGGACAGTTAAGCTCCTACAACCTCAATGTGCAAAGGTATAATTTGTTGGTTTTGTTTGGTTTTGTTTACTTTCAGAAATGAAAGGCACAAAGCCCTGGTTTTGTGTCTTTTAGCTTGTTTGGCATGCCACTTTGACGTGTTTGCAAGCAGCTACAGATAGAGTGTTTTTGAGACAATGCCAATGGACAATTCCTAATGGAAAGTTGGTTTTCTTTGGCCTCTGCATTAAATATTGATCCATCCACATCGAGCTTGTTCTTTCAAAAGACAGCAGTTCAATTTAGTATAGCACTAGGGTGACTTTGTTCCTTGTCCACTTGATGTAGTGTTTCACGTATACCTTGAGATGAGAGACTGTGGCATGGAAAAGGTGCCAAAACTGCAGAGATGCAGCCTTAGAATATGCATAGTAGATTTTTCTGACTGCACAGTGTGTGCCAGCTGGAGCTAGTTTTGTTAGTTACAGAAGTGGTGAAATAAACTGCTCTTACTGACTAAAAAAACCTGCAGTGTAAACCTCTCTGCAGGATGAAGGTAGGAACACGATGTTTGCTTTGTACACTAGCATACCTTTCACATGCACCTGTTCCTCTTTGTCATTGCTAAACCACTGCACCGGGGGAGGGAAAACTTCACTCATCATGGAAGTATGTAAAGCAATTGTGCCTCCTGAACTCATCCTCTGCCAAAATGAATAGCCTTTCCGCCCTCTCAATGGCATCTGCTAGCAGACACAGAGATGCTGACTTGCAACATTAGCATTGCAGGTTAATAATTGCCAAGGTTTAAATGAATTCTGAAACAAGTTTCATACAGCCCAATAAGTAAGAAGAACATAGAAGCGTATTAGAAAAATGTAAAGAGTTCTTTAAAGAGCAATACCTTGTCAAATGAATGGCAGGTAAAAACATAAAGATAATACAATAGAAGTTAATATTACCTTTGCTTTAATACTACTTTGCTTTAACTGTGTTTTATTATTCTGCTGATATAGAGTACTCGGCAGAAAAAAACAACCTGCATAATCCAATTTCGTTACTTTTCTTCTGAAAGGAAACTATGCTCAACTCAATGCTGGGAGTCCCTTCTGTGCGGTGAGAACCCCTCTTCACTGAGCAGCAGCACTGTCTGATGTGTACTCCCTCAGAAGAGTGAGTTCTCTGCTGGACAGTACTACGCTTTCAGTAGAAAGGGTGGGGAGTAGCTTCTTGCATATTCATTATGGATATTATTTGGGGATATGGGTATACCACAGTTGAATCCCCTCTAGCAAAAAATGTTTAGAATCCACCTGGAGGAGTAATCTAAATAACGGGTTATTATGCTAAAAGTAGGCATTTCTCCTTCTGTTTTTAATTAAGTAACTGTTGACTGTTACACACCATATTCTTCAATATGTCTGCTGGATGAGACCCCTCAGAGGACATGACCAAATTAGGTGTTTCTCTGCTTTGTCTGAATTGCAGTGAATCTATACAAACAGGCTGATTCTTCATGTATGAAGGTGCTCAAATACCAGCATTAAAGAAATTTTGCAAACTGAAAATCAAATATTGATTGAATCAAGCAAGGCATTTACAGTGTTAGTAGGGAAGCATGTCTTCTGTATTGCCATCTTGGACACAGGCACCTGAATTCCTCCCATATGTTATATTAAATGCCAAGGAATATGGCCTTAATGTAGTTCATTATTATTTATAATTGTCTCTTTAAAAGATTGGATCATTTGCCAGAATCAGCTGGTAGCAATTTTTTTCTCCCTCCATAAATTATGCCAATTTACTTTTTTTTTTAAATAATATCAAGGATTTATCCTAGTTGAAAATTACTTTGTCTTGTAACTTGTCCATCACTATCAACTGAGAATATTTCACCTGTATAGAGACTTCACAGGCATGGTTAGGAACAACACAGTAAATCTATCCATCTTACATCTTCTGTAGATGATAATGGCTAGAGGATTAAATACATATATATTTTTATATAAATTGCTTCCAAAATGCTGAAACTAAAACCCCCAGACGTTAGTTATAGTTTATCTTTCTTCCTTTTCATTTTCCTATTCTTCATAGAATCACAGAATGGTTAGAGCTGGAAGGAACCGTGAAGACCATCGAGTTCCAATGCCCCTGCCATGGGCAAGGACACTTTCCAGTAGACCAGGTTGCTCAAAGCCTCATCCAACCTGGCCTTGAACACCTCCAGGGATGGGGGATCCACAGCTTCTCTGGGCAACCTGTTCCAGTGTCTCACTACCCTCAGAGTAAGGAATTTCTTCCTAATATCTAATCTAAATCTACCCTGTTTTAATTTAAAACCATTACCCCTTGCCGTATCACTACACTCCCTGATAAAGAGTCCCTCCCCATCTTTCCTGTAGGCCCCCTTCAGATATCAGAAGGCTGCTGTAAGGTCTCCCAGGAGCCTTCTCCAGGCTGAACAACCCTAACTCTCTCAGCCTGTCTTCATAGGAGAGGTGCCCCAGGCCCCTGATCATGTTCATGGCCCTCCTCTGGACCCAATTCAACAGGTCCATGTCCTTTTTATGTTGGGGGCTGACTTCAAAGCTGGACGCAGTACTCCAGGTGTGGTCTCATGAGAGCAGAGTAGAGGTGCAGAAGCACCTCCCTCGACCTGCTGGCCACGCTTCTTTTGATGCAGCCCAGGAAGTGGCTGGCCTTCTGGGCTGCCAGCGTGCATTGCTGGCTTATGTTGAGCTTCTCATCAACCAACATCCCCAAGTCCTTCTCCTCAGGGCTGCTGTCAATCCATTCTCCACCCAGCCTGTATTTGTGCATGGAATTGCCCCGACCCACGTGCAGGACCTTGCACTTGGCCTTGTTGAACTTCATGAGGTTTGCACAGGCCCACCTCTCCAGCCTGTCCAGGTCCCTCTAGATGGCATCCCTCCCCTCCAGTGTGTCGACTGCACCACACAGCTTGGTGTCATTGGCAAACTTGCTGAGGGTGCACTCAATCCCACTGTCCATGTCACCAACAAAGATGTTAAACAGCAGTGGTCGAAGTACTGACCCCTTAGAAACTCCACTTGTCACTGGTTGCCACTTGGACATCGAGCAGCTTCTCTGCTAATATCTGTGATTAAGTCAAGTTGAAAACACTCACAAACATAACCGTAAATATATTTCTCTGCTTATAAGAAAATTCTGCTGAGGTTCACCTTTATGTTTTCCAACTAGAGACAGAGTTTCCTAGTGTTTTTCCTCAGGTGCTAACTTTCATTCCATTATTGGAGGGCTGTAAAACAAAGATGGAAACAGAAGTTCTATGTATCAAGTAAGGTAGCCTACTTAATGAGCTTGAAAACTGACAGAAAACTGCTAAACTAAATGGGGCCTTTCTATAACCTATTGCAATGGCTACAATTACAGCTTTAAATTTGATTATTGACTAAAATTATAATACATCTGTCCTGGTTCTGGTGGGGATAGGGTTAATTTTCACAAGAATCTGGGACAGCTGACCCAAACTAGTCAAACAGGGTATTCGATGCCATGCTCGGTATATAGCTGGGGGAGCTGTCCAGAGGAGGGGGAAGAAATCACTGCTCAGAGGGGGCTGGAGGCCTCTTGGATTCTGTCAGTGTGCGGTGGTACATTAACATTTTGTATAGTCTTTTATCAGCATCAATGTTGTTGTTTTCCTCTTTTCTTTGCTGTTCTGTTAAACTGCCTTTATCTCATCTCACAAGTTTTGCTTTCTTCTTTCGATTCTTCTCCCATCCCAGCCAGAGGTGGGGCGGGAATGAGCAACAACTGCATGGTTCTTTGTTGCTGGCTGGGGCTAAACCACCACAGCTTGTCGTGCCGAAATAGTAATTAACATAATTTTATTCCCTTTGTATAATTGTGTTCAACTAAATAAATATATTAGATTTACTGTTTTTTAAAAATCACAGTTTTCACAATAGTTGAGAATATGTGGTCTCTGTGGATCATTTCCTTTTTTTTAATCATGACTCAGTGTCCCCATATTGTTGTATACTATCATCCAGTGGACTACAGTTGGAGAGTGGCTATCAGAATAGCCTGAGGAAGTAAAACATGATTAAACAGCACCTTTCCAACCGAGAACCAACAGGAATTTTTCACCCAGGTTTGAAGCAGGGGGGCAACTGGTGCTGAAATGACATCTTTTGGTGACCAAAGAGCATGGAAATAAGAGCCAGGATTTAGAAAAGATTTTTTTTTTCCCCCAAATTTAACTGTAATTCAATGACAAACACAGCCATGGTGGATTCCAGGAAAACAGGCTAGGTTGTGCCTGCTATATGGACTTTGATCACACTTATCTAGAGACGGCGGTGCTGTAAGCTAACCAACTACATCTCTGCAACAACCTGTTCTTACAGCTTTTCTTTAGAGATAAGCTCTCAACATCAGCCAATTTTGCCTTACAGGAATAAATGCTGTAATGCAAAGACAAGTCCTGATTTTAATTGTACAATCATTTAGGACATTACATCTTGAACTGTTTTCTAAATGGAAGTTCAGGAATCTATGAAAGGGTTGAGGACTGAGCAACACCTTGTAACTCTTCATGAAATATCACCTAGTTTGCAGCCAAGAAGACAGCCTCAGCCAAGGCAACAATGCTTAATTTTGAACTTTCAAGTTTTTCACCTTTTTAAAGTTTTGAACATGTACAGCATTATTTTCTCTAGCTAGACAGCTCACATGGTTTTCTGAAGTCAGACTAAGTAGGCCACAGATACGGACAGTCTGGTCCCTCAGTGCATACAGCCAGGAGAGTTCCAGGTCATTAGTTCTCAACTGGGAACTAGAATGGTCATGTTTTTATCTTTTTTTTTCTTTTTTTCCTATGTAGCTAAGTAGAAAACAACTATTATTCTGGCTGGTAATCTTCTCCTGCACACAGGTTAGAGTGCTCTCCACCTTCTCCACTATTCCTAAGCATGTGCTACAATGAAACTAATAAATTAAATTATTTTTGTGTCTTTACTTTGTGGTGCTATCTTAAAAATAATTGGCCTTGAAGCAAAAATGTATAATTTTTTGTAGCTTATTGGGTTTAGTCTGAAAATTTTAGCTATTGTGGATTCCCAGAAGAGTTTTTTGGAAGTGACACTGAGAGAAAAGAGATGATACTGCCATATTGATACATCTGAGCTGCCAAGGTATATTATAATTGATATCAGCAATGACACAATGGGGGTGCCTTATTAAATGTTTCAGCAGAATAAATGAATGAACGTTAACAGAAGGAGTAGAACTATAGAGAAAGGGTGAAGAAAAAAAAGAATAAAATTAGTACACTTTTTGTTTAAAATATCACTTAGGAGTTGTAACGAATGTGGAACTGGAAATAATTCAACTAAAGCTGATATAACTGAAATCGGCTGTAATTTAATGAACAAAATCACAAGAAAGTCATATATGCTGACAACCAACTTGCTCCTAGAAACAGGATTCAATTAAGGCCAGTGTGCAAAATGGACAATGCTAGCAAAGGACTTAAGCAGTAACAAGAAAATAGTCTACTAGCCAACCAATGGTCAGGACAGAAAATTAAGTATTCAATACTTGTGTAATTCATCTTTCACTTGAAATTAAAGGGTCTGCTAATGCCTAGCAAAATTAAACACCTATGGCAACTTTGACCAGAATTAGGAAAGAACAGGCTACAGAATTCTTGTGTCAACAGAATGTTTTTTGAATCCATGGCACCTAATGAAATTATCCTTATTGTATTAAATAACTATATAAAACAATCTTAAAGCTATTATCGGATTTGTGCCAAAAACAGCATTGATAATACAGGGATGTTGTAGTTACTGCTGAGCAGTGCTAACACAGAGTCAAGGTTTTTTCTGCTTCTCACACCACCCACCAGTGAGTCGCCTGGGGGTATACGAGAAGTTGGGAGGGGACACAGCAGGGACAGCTGACCCCAACTGACCAAAGGGATGTCCCACACCATATGATGTCATGCTCAGCAATAAAAGCTGTGAGGGAGAAGGAGGAGGGGGTGAAGTTCAGAATGATGGCATTTGTATTCCCAAGTAACCGTTCTGTGTGATGGAGTCTATGTGAGTAACTTATTGTGCACTCATAGCCTGATCGATGGCAGGGCAGTGTGAGAAGCAGAAAAGGCCTTGACTCTGTGTAAGCACTGCTCAGCAATAACTAAGACATCCCTGTGTTATCAACAGTGTTTTCATCGGAAACTGTGATCAGCAGAAATGTGATCTGCTTCCTGTTGCACAGTAAAGCAAACATTTGTTTGCGAGGATTGTAAAAAAGTCACTAAAAAGTAAAGGCATTCCAATTGGTAAAATGAGTAATGAGTGAAATCTCTCAGGCGAGCATGGTCATTTAGAGGAAGAGTTACATGAAGTTGTGGTGGGGCTTAAAAATGAATTTTTGATCTGGCAGTAAAGGCATGTGGTGGAAGACAAAACAGTAGTGGAATAGGAATTCAAAATGTGGGAATTGATGCCTGCATATTTAAACAAGTGCAGAACAGACTCACAAAAGTGTTTGTTCCAGGAAATGAAGAAAATCGCTCAGAGAAAGATAGACTATTTTCTATTAATTAGAGCATGAGACAACCAGATTACAGTATGAGACTAGTTTTGCAGGTAGATAATACAGGGTACTAAAGAGCAATTAATCTAGTAGAAAAATATCACTGATTGGATGCCAGAGCCAGATAAAGACCTATTGGCTCAATCCTCGGGGAAATTAAAGGCATTTGAGGTACCTCAGTCTGGACAAAATCCAGTAACTTCCCCTGTAAGCTTAAAGTTCATGGATTTAAAAATATGTATGGCCATCCCTATTCCTACTACTTTTCCTTTTCTTTGAAGTCTGCAACCATTCTTGCACATAACAAGAAGGAGAGATCTTGATTTATGCTTCTGTCTACCTAGTGATCATCTTTTTGTTTTATTTGGGTATACTTTCTTTACCAATTATTTTAAAATGTCTGGAACCAGATTCATTTTATGTAAACTGGAGGGATGCAGGGGGAGCATAGTGAAAGGGACTTTAGATTTTATTTTTTCTAATCTAATGTATATGTCCAGAGAGCTATCGCAGTTAGGTCTTCCTGGTGGAGATACAGCCTATGCTGGCGAAAGAATATTTTGGCTGGCAATCACTTAGGACAGCATCCTAAATAGAGCAAGTCATACCTGCAGAATATAGTTTCTTTTAGCTGGTTATACCTCTGTGTAGGAACATGGTGGGGGGAATTAAATCTCTGACAAATGGTGTCAAAATTTAAAGGTACAGATAATGCAGTTAAAACCTTAAAATTCTGTAGAGATGTACAGTGTTCTTGTAAAGAGTGCTCTCCGGTATTTCAGCTCATCACTCTGCTACATACAGAACATTTATCTGGAGAGAATAGATGTCTTAAGTAATTCCCATTCCAGAGATTCCGTTGCCTATAAGAATACATTTTTCCTTTTAATATTAAGGGCTTAAATATATAAAATGACTGTTATTGTCAGATTTATTACCTGGTATATATGTATATACTTTATGAAGTGTGTGTATCCTGTATAAAGTGCGTATGTATACATATATACACATGTGTATATATATGTATACCCTGATATATGAATCTATATATTATAATTCCTATAGAATTAGAACAGAGAGAAGGAACACCTCCTTAGCCAGAGTTGATTGTTCATCCTGTCAAGCCAGGGACATAAGCAGCAGTAAGTCATAGCAGAGAAAGGAGTCAGAAATTGCTCAATTAGCTCAGAAACTGCTGCAAGATTCCCCTTTAAACACAGACTTTGTGAAGAAGACCTGTCTTCACAATTGGACAGGAGGAAAATGGAACATAGGTGGAATAAACTTCCCATGAGAAAGATTACATAGGAAGAGACTGGGAGGAACCAATTGTTGTAGTTTTATACAATGTGTTTGGGCTTGAATGGACAAAAATGGGTGACTTCCTGTCTAGTTGAGCAAATGGGAAACCTGGAAAAGTCAGGGAATAGATACAGCCTTGATTTAAGTGAGGGCAGGGAAAAGAGGGAGAAGAATTGCAGCTGTGACTATCACATGGTCCCTCCAGAGTTCAGTGCAGGGTTACACCTCTGCCCTTCCTCTGGTATTCCTGAAACCTATAGATTCCACCACTTTTTTGCAAGGCTAAAAGCTCCAGTTCTTCTCAGTGTTATTTGACCCTTAGTCACAGCGTATGCTCTGGAACTTTTTTCTTTATATAACTCCTCCACAGCGCTGAATTTTAATCAAAACCAAGCAGTAGAGGTGATCCCATAGAATATGGCTGCAACCAGAGGGGTTTCACTGCCCACATCCACCAGTGTGACCTGCCACTTCCTCTTTCTGCTAGCATATTCTCTTTCTGTATCTGTTTCTAGATCAGTCCACTGCATGCCAGTGTTCCACAACGACTCAACACAGACATGCCCCTCTCTTTTTGTATGTAGTCTGACAAGCCATTGTTATATCTAACATTCCCACAGCCAAAACCCCACTCCTTTACCAGGTGATACCAAGCTACTTTCATTGGAACATGCCAGCTTCACCAAAGGTATTCTTGGTTGTAACTCAAAAATCATATCTCTATCCATCTTGACTTGTTTTGTTTTGTTTCCTCTCCTCTGGCTGGTTTTATCCATGTCTGACTCATGTCTGACCTCACTCTAGCTGCTGGAGCAAGTTAGTACACTGCCACCCTCTTCCTTCCTAAACCACTGAACTGTGTACCCATTTCCCGTTCTTCCTTACTGATTGCTATGTGACACTGTTGCAAGACCACCGCAAGACTGTCACAGACTTTACACTGTTCAGCTGATGTAATATTAACAATCTAAGAGGGTGGTCCCCCTAATCTTAAAAGCAGAGGGCAACACCAACAAGTTAGAACATGCAGGAGGGCTATGCCTCAGTCTTAGAAGGCCACCAAGAAATCCCCAGGCAAGGCCTGCCCCATGCAAAGAGGCTACTCCTGTGAGTCTGACCAAGAGACCTGTGCACCCTGACCCAAGCTGCTTAGGATGACCATGGCAGTTCCTGGGGCAGCATTTGGGCTTTGCACTGTGCTGCAAGATACAGGCAACACTGCACGCTAAAATGGAAAAACGACAAAAATGCCAAGTTTGGGAGAATTTGGGCAATTTGGTGCTGGCTAAGAAGTCTGCGAGCTTCTTAGCAGACTAGAAGCTGGGGGGTGGGGGAGTGGGCAGCATCCTGCTGTGGTTCTGCTGGTAACACCACAGCAAAGATATCATTTAGAACATATATACCTGTTTTCTGCTTACACTTTATGTCATCAAAAGTATAGCCTTTCCCTGCCTCAAGGTTTTTCAAAGAATCATAGAATTCTCTAGGTTGGAAGGGACCTTTAAGATCATCAAGTCCAACCATCAACCTAACACTGCCAAAACCACCACTAAACCAAGCACCACGTCTACCTGACTTTTAAATACCTCCAGTGATGGTGACTCAACCACTTCCCTGGGCAGCCTGCTCCAGTGCTTAACAACCCTTTCTGTGAAGAAATTTTTCCTAATATCCCGTCTAAACATACCCCGGTGCAACTTGAGGCCATTTTCTCATCCTATCGCTTGTTACTAGCGAGAAGAGGTTGACCCCCATCTCGCTACAACCTCCTTTCAGGCAGTTGGAGAGAGCAATAAGGTCTCCCTTCAGCCTCCTTTTCTCCAGACTAAACAACCCCACTTCCCTCAGCATCTCCTTGTAAGACTTGCCCAGACCCCTCACCAGTTTTATTGCCCTTCTCTGAACACATGGGTATGAAGTACAGATGCTTGTTTAGATTACAGATCTATCCATAGCACATTCCACTCTTTATATCTGTGATTCTTTCCACGCAGGCTTTGCACTGCTCACAAAAAATCATAGCCAAAACAAACCAGTTTGGTTTTTAACAAACTTGGGCTTCTGCAAGCATTCCCAGACCTGCACATCAGTCTGCAGCTGGGGCACCTTGCTCTCACATCCATGTTAACTGCACAGTCATGTGACAAGCAGACCTAACTATACGTAAAGTTATGGAAGTGATTATACAACCTGTGACAAACACAGCACCAAAGTATCTTGCCCTAAATAACTTCCTGACATC
This sequence comes from Pluvialis apricaria, assembly GCA_017639485.1. Taxonomy (NCBI): domain Eukaryota; kingdom Metazoa; phylum Chordata; class Aves; order Charadriiformes; family Charadriidae; genus Pluvialis; species Pluvialis apricaria. The sequence goes on from CM030008.1 coordinate 59,925,196, forward strand.
CTTAACAATGTGATAAGTTCGATCATGTGAAAGGAGGAAGGAGGTACTGGAGTATCTATGGTGATTGCTTGGCTTAAAAATACCCCAAAATTTTTTCCCCTCAGATAGAAAGATGATGCACGTATAACATGCAGCAGGTCTTCAGGCAAGGCAATCTCACTCAGTACGACCTTTTTGTGCACACACCACCCCAGTTTGTGAGGCAGCTCTTTTGCACCAATTAACAATTGTGCATCTGTCAGATTACTCACTGATCCAAGCCTTGTGAGACTTCCAGCAAAACAGAGGTTATCATTACCGTTATTAAGATCAATTAAATAGTACCACTTTTTGTCTATGATTTTAGAATAGACTGTAGGGTTCTGTGTCCTGTGCTCCCAACTGCTTTTATAGTGATGATAGCCAAGAGAAAAGTCTGCTCAGAAACACAGCTTTCATTTACTCTGTATGAGAGTACTGATGCAGTCTAAGATTTTCTCGGCTTTCATATTGCTTAAATTAGTAGTGGGAGAATATAAAGCGTTGTGCACGCTCACAGTTTCAAGATGGAGCTGAGTATAATCACCAGGTTGAAACAGTTGTCGTGAATGGTTAAAACAAACATTTCATACAGTTCTTGTAGCGATACCTGGCCTAAGTTAACAAATCTGTATTCTTCTACTTATTGCCTAGCTCCAAACCCCTGGATGTTCCATTACCATTGCTGTACGTCCTCCATGAATGCTTCCTGCTCTACCTCCTCTGCTACATTTGAGTGTAGAAGTAACACTGCACTTTCAAATGCCCCTGCAGAACTTGGGTGTGCTGGCAGTAGCCCCTCCTGGTAGACATACTCATTGTGAACTTGTCCACAGTGGACACACCCCCTTGTTCTATAGGGTGAGTGCAGTATCAAGGATGTCCCTTCCAGGGGATCCTCTTGTGCCCTAGCAGGACACATGTCCACTGCCCAGCAGACTCATAAAAGCAGTTTGCACTTGTGAGACTTATGGTTGCCATAAACACTCTCTAGCAAGATGCTCAATAATGCAGAATTTGTTTAGCTTTGCTAATGAGCAGCCTTTGTTGTAACAGTGTTTTTTGTTTTTCTGGGGCAAGAATTATCTGTGACACCAGAACTTTTATACCCTCCACCTTGCCTGCTCCTCCTCTGTACCCAATAGTAACCATGGTCTTCAGGTCTGCCAAACCTCCACTGTTTTTTTTTTTGTACCCTTGGTCTTTCAGCCATAGCTGTGGTCTCTAAGTCCACGTGTCTGTAGGCTGCATCCCAAAGCCTGAGTCTTGCTGATTCATGGTGTGGAATAATTACTAAAATAACCAAAATACAGCATTGTTCACACATTAAGGAAAAGCTTAAAATCAAAAAGGTTTCTAGGGTAGAATACAGCCGCAGCTGGTATGCAAAGAATCCACTACATCTGTGATTCCCTGCACAATATCGCTCGCAGAGCAACACGGTGATGGAGTGGGGTGGAGATTCCACCGCCGAGCCCTGTGATAATCAGCAGATATGGGAACGAGATGGTCCTATGGAACTGATAAGCTGCTCACTTGCTACCCTGAGCCAACAGTTTGTCAAATTTGGACAAAATGCTGTCCTTTGTGTGAACTTTACTCATTATAATACCCAAACACACCTCCATCCCAAAGGCTACCCACCTCCAAGGTGCAACCACTCCTCCTTGGGTCTGCGCCCTGAATTTTTGGTAAACTATACCTTTAAATGTGAAGCGAGAAAATTTTACACCAATCATAATAGAGGTATTTATGACTAAACTCACTCAAACTCCACCTTGAAGGTAAAAAATAGTATAAAAATGGCCCCGAAAAGGGGGAATATCAGGGAAGACACCATGGTGAACAAGTCAAAGAGGACTCCATCAAAGACTGCCTTTGACTCCCAGGACCAGCCGACGGGCTGAGCCTTTCTTCCCCCCCATAGGGACGCCTTTGGGTAAGACTTAGACTATACCAAGTGTTTCCTCGAAAAACTTAGAAATCTCTCTCGAGAGTCTTTTTTCTATATTTATAGCCAGGCTGTATTGTATATAACTTTGTCGCACGTTATGTATAACAACACTTTTATTTGCACATGCTTTGCAGACAGTGTATTTATCACCGGCAATCCATAAGAACTTATGTACTGTTGCTAAAATAAACTGCGCTGCTTAAGTAGCTGGTCGTTTTGGTTTCTCATTGAACGTGACCACAAAGGTGGCCGTGGTAGTTCATAAGCACGACTGGACTGAGGGTGCAGTCCACTATTAGTGTATCCAGAATCGTGATAGTTTAATATATATATTAAACATGACTGGACTGATTGTGGTGGATTAGGCATCGCTCAGAATTTAAACCTAGCCGCACCTAGCCTCCCACCTCGGTGAGGAGTGTTAGAATGCAAGGGGGTTTGTTTCCTGCCAAACTGCTCTGCCCTTTAACGCAACACATGGTAATCATGGTCTAACAGTACAGTCTTTATTTCATTCTTAGTCTTCTGCTTTTCATTTGCAACATCAACCTAAGGATAAGGAAACTCAAGCTTTGAACCCAGCTATTAGTAGTCTTACAAGTTGTAAGCTCCGCCACAGCTGTGGGTAAAGGGTGCTTCTCCACAACCCACATTCTCTGAGTGAAGCTTACCTTGAAATTCAGTTCACCGGTCTGGCTCATGTAGTCTTTTACAAGAAGCCCTTCGGGCTCAGACTGCCCACTAACGTCTTACAAGGACTTTTGTACAACCTAAGGTTCTCCTCCAGCAGTCTGGCTTTTTAAGCCCTGAGAAGGCCGAGACCACTGTGGTTGCATGTGCTCCCCCTAGCCTTGGTAACAAAACTAAAGCATTTCACAGGATTGCTAGTTGAGTGCAACTGTCTCTCTCCTGTCGTTCCAGTACTAAGAGTGAGGAATTTGTCCTGGGGCTCATGGTGTATTCAAACAATACAGCTGTCGTCTTTTCCACTAGAAGGAATCTGCTGCCCTGTAAATGTCAGAAGTCCAGCCGCAATCCTACTATGCTGCACAACGAATAAAAAGTCATTAGGACAATGTGTGACATGAGCAGTCTTTTGAATTTGTTCATTCTGGCATTGGGCTTATCTGCTTTGAAGACTGCACAAGCTGTTGAGCAATCACTGTGCCTGTCCTTGGGAAGCCCAAGCTCAGCAGCACAAGGTATATGGCTCCAGCCCAGTTTCCAGTGTCATTCATCTACAGTGGTAGATGTATGCTACCTTCCTTGCTGCCTTCGTATCTTCAAGCATAAAGAAAGAAATCCTCCCCATACCCTTCCAGTGTTCTCCATCTGTTTGGCACCCTTATGACAAAAGACTGCCAGCTATAATACAGTATACCAGGAACTCTGCAATGAAAATCCCCAGTCATTATTGGAGTCCATGCCTTTTTCTTTCTCCTGCGCAATCTGCTTTTCCTAAAACTCCTCCTGTCATAGATTCATATGGGGCCACACTCCCACTCTGCACCTAGAATGGCCAAACCTCCCATCCAGTAACAATTTGGGGGTTTAGTACCCAGAGAGGGGAAAAATCATTGCTGTCTTGGCTGGAGAACTGAATTTGAACTGCAAAACAAAACAGGGATCAATAACTGATTGGAGTCAGTGAGCTATGGAGTAAATCCAAAATTGCACTCTTCAGCTGTGGGAAAAAGAGAAAGTCCTAGCTCTAAATATGCATAATTCTAAAGTAGTTTTTATTGATATTAATTTCTTTTACATTAATATTTTCAATTTGTAGACCTGGATAATGTTTCAAAAAATATTTTACGGGTGACTGGTTTATCTTATATTCAACTTGAAGAGTAACACATCTGCCACTACTCAGCTGATTCTTTCAAGTATTCTTTGCAAATCCTTTTGCTTCTGAAAACAAACCTTTTCTATAACTTCTTGATATAGCAGGTAAGATGTCCATTCCACAGAATCAGTTGACTTTAGTTTAATAAGTTTTTGACAATAGAAGCTGTTTGGCCATTTGCATCATTAAGGAATTAAATATTAGGTAATACTTAAAGAATGCTTGATTAATCTCAGAATAACAAGAGCTTTCTCTTCAAGGGTGGCAAGAAAAAGCCAATGCCTTTCTACATTATTTTGCATCAAAGAATGTCTAAAATTAAAAGAAAACTGCTACGAAGCACTGAAATAAAGTTTTCTTCATTCACTTAAAATAAATGTCCTGTTAAAAATCTGCTACTTTTAACATTATTATCCCCAAAACTAACATTTGAATTTAACTATAACCATCTTTGAATCTGCAAATACTGCAGTAACTGAAGGATTACAGCCTTACCATAAGTGAGTTACAAAATTGCATATACAGCTTATGGGCTCCCAGGAAACCATGAAAATTATATTTCCTTTCATTCAATCCATTCTGTTCTAGCAGAAGATATTCTACCCATAAATGTGTAAAAACTAGTGAATGGCAGAAATTAGAAAAAGTACAAAAGCTGTACTAGAATAAACAACAACGAAAGATTAACAACTATGAAATTTGGAACAAAACCACCATCAGAACCCATAAACATTGACTACTTCAACGTGATTGTGGAATTACCTCTTTTTACCAATTAACGAATCATGGTCTTTTTGAAAAAGATGAACTATAGCACAGATGTTAGTATATTAATAGAGTTGCTCGTGACTTCTGGAGACTATATGCTGTTGCATATTCAGAAGGATGAATAAAACAGACTAACATGATAATGAGAATCAACAGCCTGTTCAAGAGGAAACTCAGGGAGGTCAAGATAGTCAAGATGTCTTTCCCCGGCAAAGACATGGAGAGAATCTGACTAACTTAACTCAGAAAAAGAACTGTTAAAGCTCCAGGACAAAACCGAGTCAAGAGCACAGCTTGTTTAAGTCGACCATGAATAGGTCAGCACAGTACGCGGCTGGCTGCCGTTGCCACAGGGATGCACTGCTAACTCACGTTCAACTTGCTGCCCACCAGAACGCCCTGCCCCCCACGCCTGCACAAAGCTGCTGCCTAGACAATGAGCTCTAGCCTGTACCGTTGCATGGGGTTATTCCACTCCAGGTTCATGGCTTTGTGTACCTTTAAGGTGAAGGCTAAAATAATTTCTCAGAGTCAGGACTGGAAAAAATGGGAGAACAACAGGATAAAAATTTCATTGATTTCAAAGGGGGTTTATCAGCTACTTCTTAGTAAATACATCACTTAGTAAGTACTTAGATGTCAGCTAGCAGGTAAGGTATAGCACTCCTTAAATGCCTAATAAAGTTACCAGAAATACACCTTAAATAAAAACCCATTAATGAGTTATTTCATTGATATTTCAGTGACATCAATCCAATACCTGTTTAATCACTGCCTACTTCAACAGAATATAATTAGAATTGCATAAGCCTTTGATTGAAGCTGCTTAACTGTCCTTCCTAAGCAGTCACACAAACACGTACTTAATTAGAAACTTTGGCACCTATTTATTTGATGCTAACATACTGAATTTGAACACCAACCGAAATCAGTACTTACCCCAGGAGTTATTGCACTGACTGAAGATTTTAATTAATGCTTCCTGAAACAGCATTTATTAATATCTATTAAGAGGTATCTAACTTACTGGGTAAACAGTAAATTCAGAAATTCCTTAAATTGCTTGTTAAAAAAAGGTAAGCTCTCCAGGTGCCTTGAATGGACAGAATGTACCTTCCTGACCATACTGTTTGATAGACAACTATCCAACACATCCTACTACTCAGTTTTCACCACAGCCTTTTGCTTCCTAGAACTTAGATTTATAAAAAATACTCTGTAGTAAAACACGTACGCTTACTCTACATACCCAATTTTGCAAGAGACAGTCCTTTGGTTCCTACCTACTATATAAAAAGTGTCCTATTAAGATAAGTTTTTCTTTACAGTGATCGTGATTTTTTGTTTAGCTACAGCTCCTTACAAATGAAGCCCTGCACTCCTCTGACTAGAATAAGTTTCCTACCCTTTAAGGGAATAAATGTGGATGCAGCAAGAAGACTGAACATTGGAATAAGCACACATTAGATCCAGTAGAAAGCTGAATCATTTATAAGGTGGCAGTTCCTGGACATGATTTCACAGAAAGTAAAGTTGTGAAGGGCAAGCAAAACAGATCAACACACAACAGACACGTGTTCCCCCTCCTTCCTCTCACTGAAAAGAGCTCCAGAGTAGGCAACAGTAGGCCATACAATTATGGAGCTTAAAACCAATTCACAGAGGATTGCCTGAAACACTGAAAGGTTCTGTGCCTTGGTCTGTGCTCTGAAAAAGATTCTTTCAGTGGCAAACCCCGTTTTCTATAGTGAGACACCTGTATCTTCCATAGAAGTGTGAAATTGGATACACTGACTTCACACACACACAAAAAAAAAAAAAATCAACAGTGCTGGAAACAGTAGCGCATGGGGCTGCAGAACAAGATGCAAGTCTATACTGTAGAAGGGCACCTCACCCATACCACAGCACAGCATATTCAGCAGCAGATATCACCCACTGAACGTAAGGCACACTCACCTAATCCTTTGGCTGGAAGCTGAAAGGATCCACATAGTGCTACCTGCAACAGGGTCCTGTTCACACCAAGGGATTTCCAGGATCATTCTGGGACCTGGCTTCTCCCAGAACAGCAGCAACAAGGTCTCCTTCCCTCTGCTCAAGAAGCTGCACTACTTCCTCCAAAAATCTTGAGATGACAAAGACTAAGAAACCTGGCCTGGAACTCAGGAGCATCCAAAATACAGCCTCTCTAAACATACCCTTTCTAATATCTCTGGCATTCTGGTTCATGGTTATATAACATGTATAGATAAAAACTTGCACATCAACCATCTTACAAATTCAGCATCTTCGTAGGATAAGAACAACATTTGTTAAGTTGGAAGGCTTCTGCTGGGAACTCAGAATCTACAAAGCCTAAAATACTCGAAAACCAACATTATTTGGACAGTAGTAGCTATCTAAGCATTTATTTAGGAGGGGACTGTTGTGACCATGTCATGACTTGAATGACTATTTCCAAACATGGACAAGGTAAGTGAACAGAAAGCAAAATTGATTTGTCTCTTCTGCTGCCATTTGCACACACTGATAACAATGACATGTTTGGTTACCTTCTAGTCAATGACAGCCCTGAACTGAAGTGCAAGTATTTTTTTCAGGCAGAGATTTACAATTAAGATCTGTTTTGCAATGCTTACATACCTGCAACATGCCATCTTCATCCTCTAAAATATCCTGAAAAGAAGGTCCAAACATACTGGCAGTTGAGGAACGAAGACAAAAGGTTTTCAGGTGTCTTTTAAGAACTCTTCAATTTCAGATCATTTCTTGAATTCCTTTGAGCCATCTTGCACTCCATCTGAAGTATCAGGTCAGGCCACTAATTTTTTGCTGCTGTTCTTAATTTCTGTGGGTTTTGCCGTTGGAGATGCATTACTTGGTGTTGTAAAAGTTTAACAAGAAAGCAGTTCAAATAATTTCAAACTTCTGATTTTCAGACTATTTACTTTCTGAGTCTCCCTGCCATCTACTGAACTGTGTTGGTAAAGCTTTTGCACACACAGCCCCCAATATTTGTCATCCTGTATTTGTTAAATCTAATGCCCACAGGGACTTCTAAGTGACGTTAGTCCTCACTTCCTCCGCCCATATCACTCTTCTTTACAGACACCATTACAACTGAACAGTGGGCAAGCAACAATGAAGGGACCATGAGTTAAAATGATACATTTTATTGCCAAGCAGCATTTAGGCTGACATAGTAAAGAGTTTTTCAGATAACCAAAATGTACATTTCTATTCAGATAATCCTCTCTCCTGTACTTCTGAATCCCAAGAAGGTCGCAGATAATCCTTACTTTCCATTTCCTGGGGAGTTCCTCTTTACTTGCTTCATTCTCCTTACAGCATTCATTTAAAGTTACTTCAAATCCAGGAAATCACACCTCATATTTCAAATTTTGAGGAAAAGGACTCCCAAAACCACCATTTAAATCTTTGTTGTTTCTCTGTGATATCTCAGTCTTCCAACTTTGGAATACCAAGACAAAGCTGGCAAACAATTCCAAAGCACTGAACTTAGATTTATTTCAGGTTTATAAAGACAGTAATTTATACCAGTAACTTGAAAAAAAATCAAGTCAAATATAAAACTTTCAACAAATAACAAGAATAAATGTTTTGGAACAATTTAACTTTGCTCATTTCATTATGCAGCAGATATTGTACAAAACTGCCATAGAAACAGTGGTATTGAAGTCTACTTACACACCTTAGACAATTTTAGGTTATACCCAAGCACTGAATATTCAGAGCACTTTAGACATGTTAAACAATATAGGTAATAGCACAGCCCAAATACCAAAGTATCTGCCTATTTTATACACAATTTTAAAAGCACTTCATGAAGTTGCATGAATTCCAACTGACATCACATTATTTATTTCAAAAGATGTTTATTGCAGAGTACTTTTTTCAAATAAATTTACAAGAAACAATATTATTCTTGGGGCTGTGGAAAACGACTAGCATATCGAAGCTTAAGTCTTGGTTCCAGTGATGTCAATAGGATTTTTGCCACTGACTGCACTGATGCAAAGATTTCTTTTATCCACTCATTTTTCTATTACATAAAAGGTGTAAAGGCCAGCTCAGATTTACAAAATAGCTATTTGAAAAATATTTCCATGATGCACACATGCAATATGAAGATGAGTTACCACAGATATCAAAACTACAGCCTTTAGTACTACTCCATATGAAAGTCACAGATACATTGCAGCAAAAGCAAACCAGAACAGAGGAGAGCACCACTGTTAAACTTTGCTGATTTCCTTCTTAAGGCTATGTAACTATGTTCTGGGAAGAAAAACATCAATACTTTCTTTTTGGTATTACTTTCCCGGGTAAACATATGGTATCATGTTTTTAACCAAGTTATTAAAATGCATTTCAAAATAAATACTTTTGTTATGAAGCAATGTGACTTGCTTCATAACTACAGATATGTTCCAACAGCCATGATTTAGAGATGGGTAACATACAGAGCTATAAAAGTCTTTTAACATTCATGTAGTTAAAGAGGTTTATAGTGATGAGAATTATGACTTCTCAGTATGAACAGTAATATTCAGTAATAATTCAGTAATAATTATTAGTCTCATCTTGAGAAGCTGAAGATTGCCTGGGTTTTCTTATTAAAAGCAGTGGCAGAATACTTGACCGCTGAATTGCATCTCACCACGGTTCACATTTTCATGTTAAAGCCATCATCTGATAAAAATTCCAAATAGCAGAGCTAAATATAATGCTATTAAAACCTTTTAGGTTTTAATTTTCAAGTCAGAGGTGCAAATGTGAAGTTTTAGCTATATTCATAAGAAACTGCCTTAATAGGCTTCAGCTTTGTTCTATTATCATGTAAATCACTTTGTTTTTCTGCAATGTTAGGTCTACCTATAGTATACCAACTATGTGTGCTCCAGTGTACGTGCATATAACTTTATACTCTCAGCTCGACAGACGTGTGTGCCAGATCCTGTCCAGAACCTACCATTGTAGTTAACCATGTACATTCTCCCTAACTGGCTTGAAAACAGTGCGATATTAACATGGTTTAGTTTCAAAGCCAGAAATAGCCTTTGTCTGGCTACACTGAGCTGGCACTTGTCTACACACACTGTAATAGATATACTCCTCACAATGAAGGGATTGAAGAAATACATTCCTGGAAAAACACCAAGCAACTTATTTCATCAGCTGAACTTAGCAAAGCAGTATACCTTGTAGAATCAAACACTAATTTGCTTCAGAAATTAAGGGCAATATAAGCTAAATTCATTTATTTTTCATTTCTGTTCACAAAATATTAAACAAAAAAGGCAAATCCAATTTAAACCACCACATGCAACTTAAAAGCCTGAACACTCTTGAGGGTTGAGAATCCTTCTGGTAACTGTTTTACCTGAAACATATGCATTTCAAATGTTTAGAAACATGTAAGACTGCACATTTTTTTATTGTTCAAGAATAAGCTCCTATAAAAATAGGTAATAACAGCATGCATTTTAATTTTCAAACCATTTTGGGGGACAGATACGGTCTGCGAGTTTGCTGCTCATTCTTTCATGTTTCACAAGCTGTTCAAGATGAAATGTAGCAACAGAATGCTTCACAGTTAAGGCTCAGGGTCATGCGATAACTGTAAGTGAATCTAAGCATGGATAACCGCCTTCCATTTTCTTGGCAACAAATCTCACACCACACCATAATGAGCTGGCTGAAAAAATAAACCAGCAACAGATAACAAGTCTTCTGCTAGATCTGTTTCTTCATTATGCTAAGCCCCTTTAATGCCTCTGAAGCTGTACGGGGGACTCACCTCTAGTGATGTAGCCAGCCGCAAGGAACAAGAAACAGAATGCATCAGTGTCAGACTAAAGTTATTAATGCAAAAAACCTTCTCCTCAAGTCAACAGGTACTACTGAAATTCAGAGATGTGCCACCTCTTCTGATCAGACCTACAACCTCCTGTCCCGGAGAGCTACTCATCTACCTTAAATCATCATCTGGAAACAATTCACCATCTATGAGACCACTTTGTTGCCTTTCACTGTCTAAAACATCATCCCATTTTGTTAATGGCATTTCCCATAACACAAAGATCTTCCGTTGCCAAACATTTTAGACAGATTGTCTTATAAATTTTACAAATATTGTTCCAATACTTAAACTTGTTCCAGTACTTAAACCAAACTTCACATTCACTTTAAGCTTGCACAGTACAGAAAAAGATTATAAACCCCCAATAAAACCATGCAAAAAAAAAAACCCAACAAAACAGAACACCTTCAAGCTAACATATCTAAATACAAGTTAAACCAAATAGAACACCAAAATAATATATAAAGTCTGATTTTTTTCAAGGTCTTGAATAACAAAGTATTAATAATTTTCTTGTGGTTTTTTTTGAGGGGGGGGGGGGGTGAGGGGTTTTGTTTGGTTTGGGTTTTTTTTTTTTTTTACTGTGGGGTTTTTGTTTTATACATCAAATTTGAGATAAAGCATAATAAGTCTTAATTCCCCATCTTCCCCAAATCCTGGTTCTTCAGATAACAAAGGAAGTCTGTGCTCTTAAATGGGCATTTAGTGTGTATATTCAAACTTAGGCTAAATTTTGTATTTCCTTCTATGTAGAAGAGTAACTCAAATTTACAAATTTACCATGTTAACACAAAAGTGAATTAATAAAATAAAAAAGCACTTTAAGAATATTCCCAGTGTTTTTAACACAGATCATTTCTGGTCCATTTTAAGTTGCAAGAGATATGTCAAAATAAATCCTTATCGTTGTTCTTACTACCCCCAAAAATATATTTCATTAGCAGTTCTCTCACTTTAAAGGCATCAATGGAAATCTACATCATTCTGACAGCACATTAGATAAAAAATTGCACCAAACCCAGGTTTAAAAAGCTATACTACTGTTAGGTATTGTGTAGTTACATAAACCGTAAAAATGCATAACTTTTTTAAAGTATCACAATCAATTTCACTTTAGATGTTAAATTATTAATATGCTGAACAACTGATCATTTGAGAGATAGCCAAAAAGTGTTTCACACAATAACTTAGTATCTTCACCTCTAAGCTTCTAAATCATAATTCTACATCAATCACTTCAGTCCTGGACATCAAAGTAGTCAATCACTGGCTCTTCTTTTACCGGTTTGGATAAACCACTGTTTCCACTACTCCTGAAATTAGAAAAATATTAGATGTCACTCACCCACATGAAAAACAAGATACAAAATAAATTAAAACCACAAACTCCCATAAGGTCTCAGTGCGCACATGCACACGGCATTGGTAAATGGCATGTATTTTTAAATTATATTTTAATGGAAGTACCTTAGTGCTCCGCAGAAAGCCTTTGTTAACTGATTTTTTGAAAAAACATATACTCTATTAATTTAATGTACATCTGTATGAGGCTGAATTGATAAAATTTGTTTTGGGGTTTTACCGGAAAATATAATTTACTGGTATTATTTATTACAAAACTGATACGGTACCAAAGACTAAATGTCTAACATGCATTTTTTTATAAGAAAGAGCGAAAGAAAAACTGTTGAATTGAGTTGGTGATCAAATCTGCTCACTTTTAAAAGCCAGAGTAACACCAAATGGTAATAATAATAATGGTAATACTAATACCAATGGTAATACCAAATCCAAACAGTATAAAGATTTTTTCCATAAACAGTATGAGATATTCCAGAAGATTTTGTAGAATTAAGCACTTCTGAAGAAATTTCACTCCTAATAATTAAAAATAAGTGACTAAAGCCTTTTTAATTTTTTATTTAATGTTGCCAGGTAAGCCCCTTTCATTAGGGTCACTGAAAACAGGAATCCCACAGAAGTAAGCAGAAATAAAGAGTAACAACCTTTTTAAAATTCACATTGAGTTACACTGTAAGCAGTCATTTTAGACATGCGTTTTGCTCTAGATGCTTAGTTCTGAAAGAATTTGAATTTTCTCAGAACAGCCTACTTTGTATTCCAGCAGCACCTTAAACACCCAATAGCTACTGCAATAGGTACTGCAAAATTAAGCTGTCCCTTTCTGCAAATGGTACTTCACAGAACATAATTACAAAGGCTAATTTAGAAATAACTTGGGGAAAAAAGGTTCTGAAAAGCAAACCTGAACAAAGAATAAGCCATACATTAAATAAATTCATAACTATGACACCACTATAGGTACCTGAAGCTGGCAGGTCATACAAAGTAAAGACTGTTCTATTAAACTATTCGTCAAGAAGCCTTATGTATCCCATCTTCACTAGTTTTCACTATCTGAGAAAAATGGTAGTTCGCCTTTAGCCAACTGTGTAGTCATATCTACACAAGAAAAATACGTTTTCTACCTGTCCAAACAAATAATTTTATGCCAGTAAGACATTACTCTTTTACACAGATCAGTTAAAGGCAAAAAAAAATCCTGAAAACTCCAGAACAGCAATTTCTTCTCAACTATCTAATCTTTATTAAAAAATAATAATTAAAAAAGTCCACATTTTTTGTCATATTACTACTCCTATACCACATAGTCAATCCTACATTTTCTTAGCACTTCGTTTCAGGTTTACTTCTGTGGAAAGAAAATCTTGGTGAAGGCTGCAACCTCCAAAGCTGTGTGTGGGCTGGGAAAATAAAGAAACAGGGAGTGTAAAGCTGAAGCTCAGCAATGCTATCCTCCGGTAACTCAGCACAAAATTGAAGAATACTGTTTTAAAAACAAATTCCTTACTTATCTGTTTGTTTGTAATGAGGAATAGGAGGTGGAGGCCTGCTCTGCATTTCTTTATCTAGCACAGAAGTTAAGGTATTGCTTGGACAAATGGATTTCCCTCTAGAGAAATAAAAGAAAGGTTATTTAATTCAATAGGAAATTATATTTATTAAGAAGTTAGGGCAAAAGAGTTACATTCGTAAGCAGCAGTTCTAGTGTCACAGTTCATATTTGTATACTTCAATCATCTATTCAAATATTTAATTTTCCAACCACAGAGACCAATAGTGTGCAAAGTCCATTTTCATTATCAAGAACAAGATATCCAGTATTCTAAATATCTCTTGATTGCTGTCTATAAAAGATGCAGAAACTGCTTACTAGATTTGAGTGTTGGTGTCCAGACTCCTTCCTTTCTGCATGTGTAGCCCACAACTCCTTTCTACTATGAAGTGCACAACATGATCAACCGTTAAAATACCAGAAATGCAATACTTGCATTCTAGGGCAACATATATCTGTTCTTTCCCAGAACAGGTGTCAGCTTAACTTGGCATCATGTGAACACAGTTCACTGCATCTTCATAATGTGTGATCTAATGTTTTGGAAACATGTTCTTAAACTCTGGCAGTAAGTCATGTTAAACTTGTTTATCACTCCGCATTCAATTTAGCCCTGCTAAGCAGCAGCCTCCCAGGAACATTGCAGCAACACTGCTTCTTCCTTGTTGGCTAGCCCAGGTGAACAAGATCAGAAAAATAACATTATGCATTAGGGGGGGGGGGGGGGGGGGGGGAAATCAGCTCTTCCTGCTCTCCACAATAGTTACAATCTCTTCTATGATCATGACCACACAATGAAGCATCCCACTTGTGCTTGTCTCATCTACAATGCAAGGGGCACCCTGTGGCTGTGGTGCAGGGCCGTATACGAAGTTTAGCATGTATATTTATACACTTTAGACATATACTGGCTGTCAATCACATCCAACTTCAGCACGGCAGTCCATGTCCAAAGGCTGCACTGGCTGGAAAAGGAGGAAGGATAAACAAAAAAAAAACAACCCCAAAACAAAAAAAAAAAACAAAAAAAACCAAACAAAAACAAACAAACAAAAAAAAAAAACACACCCCACAACAGAAAAAAAACACTAGAAAGATTGTTCCAAAAAGGCAACTAATTAAAAAAAATCCAAATAACTGCCTAACACACTAAATAGGCTGTGGAAATGTCTTAAAATTTCCTAGAAATTCAAGACCCATTTTCAGAGTGAGCTTGCTTTATTTCAACTTCCAGTCACTGTAACGATTTAACTGAAAGACTGAAAAACCTTCCACTATTGGCATCTTTTCCATTCAGTTTCTTTTTAATCTTTTCTGGGGCTGAATAAGCTGAATAAATTAAAATTCTTGAATGGTGTCAAGGTCAATTTCTTGCCTTTCTTGAACTTTCCTCTATACCCATGCTACTGACATTTTAAGACCAAACTAATTCTGGTACACTAACCTGGATTGCTTTCCTATTTCTAGCTGAATGGTTTATATTGGTTATTAGGAAGAATTTATTCACTGAAAGAGTTGTCAAGCATTGGAAAAGGCTGCCCAGGGAAGTGGTTGAGTTATCATCCCTCAAAGTATTTAAAAGATGTGTAGATGTGGTGCTAAGTGATATGGTTTAGTGGTGGACTTGGTAATGTTAGGTTAACGGCTGGACTCGATCTTAAGAGTCTTTCCCAGCCTAAATGATTCTATGATTCTATGTCAATCACTAAATAATGTTTCCTCCATTTTATTAATGAATTTTTAAATAAACTCCTCCCAGAGCACAGTCCTCTAGACCATGAGATTCTCTGTGTTTACTAATCATATTAAATTCCTGCCTTCAAGTTCACCTTGTTCCTTTCAAAATTACATTTCAAATTGCAAAAATGCTGCAAAACAATGGTTTATGTATTGTTATCATTCCAGAAATGTACATGTGTTGAGTTCCATGCTTTGTCCCACAGCTGGTAATTCATATTTTTTCCCCCACCTTCCTCAGAGCTCTAAGCAGTTGAAATCTCACATCAGTAGAGGAACACTAGTTCTACTTCAGAGCTTACAAAAATTAAGTATTTGTCTTATTTCCATCATGTCTTGTTTCCATCAGTTCTGAAAATATAATGGCCAATTCCTGTGGCAACACAGATTAAAAACTCCACAACATTCTCAAGTCAAAGTCCACTAAAATACAAAGTGATGATCCCTGACCCCATTTCAGTATTGTTTTAAACTGAGTACTGACAGTCTGTTCAAATGAACTGCAAAATCTTGCAAACATACGTCACCAATTCAAAGTGTCCCCATCTCCCCAATACTGAACATGTTCATTATTTGAAAAAAAGTTACTTGCCACTGATCATGATTTTTTCAAGATTTAAGTTACATTCATATGTACATTCTAACAGCAAGTATATTAGTGTCCTATCAGTTGAGAAGAGCTAATTTTCCCCTCCTGTACAAAACGGGTAAAAACTTCTCCTCTCCTTTAGCTCCAAGCCTGGCATATAAAGCTAAACTTATCATTTCAGTTACCTCTCAACTGTAGAGCTCTACCTGAAAAGACTAGAAGAAGACAAAGGTAGATGGGAAAATATTTTGTTGTCTTCCTTCATTTTTATAAACTGTCATGTGCAAAAACATGGGAACCCAATTGACTGGATGTAAACAGGCAGAAAAAAGAAAGGCTAGAAACGCCTTCATCAAGTAAAGTGTCTGTCTTTATTTTAAAATGTCAGGCCAAATCTCACTTGTGTAGTAAAAGAAGAAAACAAATAAGAGTTCTGGAAGGCAGGAAAACAGAACACGTGGAAGAATACACGTGCACTTATTTCTACAATTAGCTAAAAAATCTTCCTAGAAAAGAGAATGTTCCCACATTCCAAGAAAGTAAATACAGCAGCTCTGCTCTGAAGTGAAATGTTCCCAGAATGTAGAGGGTTAATATATCAACTTTAAAAATGAGGGGGGATCAAAGCTTTATGGACAGTTAGAGGAGATCCTGAAAGCAAATTTGCTTTGGTCACATCAAGACCTAGCTCTATTTTTGCTTTGAAAAGGTTTAATGTCCCTCCAAGAATAAACCAGAAGAGAGATACAGCAGACTGTCCAGCCTTGAAAGGACAGAGGCCTTACAGACAAAGATTCATCAACTCACACTCAAGCAAAATGTACACCACTTCCTGTATACCTTGGTGACACACAGGACAACTGACGCCAACCTCCCCAAAATTCTGTGAACGGTTTTTTTTTTTTAAAAAAAACCAATGAATAGAAAAGAGGTGCCTCCAAAAGCTGATACAGTTTGGGTGGAATAATGAAGCAAGTGGCTCTCAGTCTCCTGATTGTATAGACTTCACCTAACCTATGTCATAAGCTGTAAAGAGGCAACACACGATTCTCAGGGCAAACAATGTCAAGATTGAAGGAAAAACAGTAAGAAAGATGTAGCTCTTTTCTGGAGCAGGACTGCTGTTAAAACCACCTTGGCTGATGACCTGTAGCATTATTTGTGCTGAAATTGCTCAAAAACTCTTAGAGGTGTTGAGATGCAGTCATTGGAAAAGGCCTTTATGATTGCAAAGGGGGTGGGGAGACAGTTAGCTTTTTCCTCACAGCAGAGGAGAAAATTCCTAGAGAGTTAAGGGTAGAATAAAAGTCCTTAAAACAATGGAGTACCTGTAGGAAGTTATCAGAACTTCTGCAAATTGGAAGTGAAGTTATTCCAGATACTAGAAAGGCTGCAGAGGCAGTTAACTTACTAAGTAAAATGAACTTGCACCTGGAGATCAAATACTGAAATGTGTCCAGAAAAAACTTTAAAAAGCCAAAGAATAATCCTGTTTCCTTAGAGCATATAATTTCCTTTCAATGCTGCCACTGGGATGTACAGTTTTTACCTTCTGTGATGCAACTGATCTGATAAGGGTGTTCCATATAGTAACAGGGGGTTTAATTTCTTTAGGTCTTTGTTCCTGCTAGTCTTGTGTAGCCTGTAACTAGGTAACCATTCCTGAACTGTCTCCAGACTGACCTCATTGAAAGGAAACAAAATCCTGTGTGAAGAATAATAATAGTGAACACTTTGATAAGACTAGCAGGATGCGAATTTCTCAGTGAGAATCATGTGCAGGGACCCTGTCACCTTCCTGAAAAGTCGCCTTGTTCATGAGGATAGACTGACCCTATTGTCCTTCCTGTAACAAACAGGAAAAGGATGGGTCTTACAGGAATGACTGTTCTCAAAAACACTTCCAGGGTATCTCAAGTCCATACAAGCTGCTTAAACACTGGTCACTACATAACAACAAACAGACACCCCTTAACAGGCCCTGGCATCCGGAGTTATTCACAGGAGGAGGAAATTCATATGAGTAAAAGACTTCCAGAAACCACTGACAGGTATAGTGAAGCGCATGTGTCAACTTGGAGAGGAAAGCCTTCCCCTTTTCACCATACCAGTCTGGACATGACTTTTGAACCTGGTTCAGAAGCAATATGGTATTGCAACTGTTTAAAAGATGGTGACTGCAAAGATGACCAACAGGGAAGCACGGAGAAAGGCACTTGCAAGAATCCCCTCGGAGTCTTATACTTCAAACGACACTAGAACTGTAATTCAGATCAACCTTGACAGTCAATACTGGGAAGGCTCTCTATGTGGTTAGACATTGGCAATGCTGTACATCAGTGATTCTACTACAGCCAATACGACCAGCTCTTACTGATGCGATGGAATGATGATGGGGGCAGGAGCTGAGCGCAAAGCAGATTTGTGGTGTTCGCTTTTAGGTATCTGGAAGAGGAAGAAGTCTGGTTGGAGGAAGCTTTCTTAGCACCAAGGAGACTTTTTCACTCTGACCAACCTGTATGGCGATGTTATCATTTCAATGACACAATGAGGGTGTGTGAAGAAGAAGAATGGTCTCTTTGCCTAGCATCATTTTGAATTATCTATACTCGAATGAGACCATAATAGAAATCCACAGGGAATGCTGAGAACAGGATGAAACAAAATTAATTAAACCACTTGGACTTTCTGGTGACTGCTAGCCCCTGGACTTGAAGAAACTGTTGTGAAATGCTCAAAAACATCATCCTGGAACTTGAGCTGTCACTTGTCTGAGGCTTCAATGTTTTTGATGTCATGAAGAAGCGGCAAATAAAAAGACAATGAAAAGAAGCTTTGGATGAATGCACTGAAATAAGAAACATTGCTATGCAGCTGAAGAATATTCTTAGTAGACCACTTGGTGTCTGTAAGACTGGCAGAGGTAAAACAACAGCATGCACGCTCTGCATGGTACGCTGTTCCCCGGACATCACAAGGGAAGGAGCAAGTGTGCAATCTCTCCTAAAATCAGAGGAAGGCCTCCCTTTCACAAGTTGCAGGGTATGTCTTTGTTTTTAAAGCATAGTTATCTGTCCTGCTCCATTCTCTGACACTTTATCCTCCTCACTAATTTATCATCCTGCTCCCCACCCCCCTCTATTTCTTTTTCCTAAGTAAGCTTTTTCAAATACGTTCTCTTTTCTCACCTTCCTTTCCTAGAAACAAAAAGAGTATCTTAAATTGTTTCATGG
The DNA here is from genome assembly GCA_017639485.1 of Pluvialis apricaria. Lineage (NCBI taxonomy): Eukaryota > Metazoa > Chordata > Aves > Charadriiformes > Charadriidae > Pluvialis > Pluvialis apricaria. The sequence goes on from CM030008.1 coordinate 59,944,142, forward strand.
AAACAGAAAGGGATATCAAAGTGGTACTCCATCTCTCTCTGAAGAAATCAAGATTGTAGCTAAGCTACCAACCCCAAGACAGGCTCAAGGAGCAGCTCATGGCACTCCAGTAGCATGGAGGTGACAGTTTTTTATAACTACAGTCAGTATCTAAGTTAAAAACCACTGATTGTCCAAGAACCACGATTTGACGACGCTAAACTAAATATGCTGCTCAGTAAGCAGCAGCATCAAGGAAGCCTTGATACCTGAATTTGGGAAGCCTTCCTATACAATGTCTCCACTGCAATCACCTTGCTTTTTCCCCAGCTATACTCCCTTCATTTCCTTCTCTAATATGAACTGCCTTCTGTGGGTCTTCTCCAAGTACTTCCAGTTTTGCTTAGAAATCCTTCAATTTGCAGTAATTCCAGCTCCCTCTTTGTCCATTAACTAAAGAGGGAGTATACTCTGTGGCAGGTTCAGATAGATAGAGAACAAATAAGTTCCAATATCAGAATTTTTCAAAGAGGGTGCAAGTTTAGGTATGACTTCTCAACCCAGCAATTAATTTTCAGAAAATTTTATGACATTTATTATCTTTGATATCTCTATCAAATTTAGCTGATGGCAAAAAGACAAAAAGTTACTGCTAAGATGAACAGAAAACAGCGTTGCAAAATCTTTTCTTAGCTTTTTTATTTCGAATTGGGTTTTCTTCTCTGAATATTTACTTGACTAGTGGAAGTAGAAGCCTATGAAATTATCAATTTAAAAACTGCTTTAGAAAAGTTTTCTACTGGAAGTTACTGCATGTTGCAAATTGCATTATAAATAAAATCATTTGAGTAAGTCATAAAAACATCCCATTATTTAAACTATAGTTAATATATTTGAAAACAATAATGAATTACGTACTTCACTGCAGTGATAACAACATTACGTTTTGGTTCGTTGTCATAGCTCACACTTTCAATGCCATAAACCTGAGCTAATTCATGGATGATTCTGCGGTGATCTCTGTTCATTGGTGGGTAACAATGGCTCTTCTTTGCATGTTTGCCCTGAATTCAAGAGAAAAGGGTAAAAAAAATTAAAAAAAAAGAAAAAAAGAGGTAAAGTTTTCCTTGGGGGTGGCAGGGGTAAGAAGAAAAAAGAAAGTGCTTCTGCCTCTAAAATTTTGCTGCTATGACAAAATTAGTACCACAAATTGCTAATACCTCAGTATCAACAGAAAACTCATCTAAAAACGCCCATTTATTTCCCCAAAGTTAAGTTACAGGTTTTCTATTCTTTCTATCACTTCAAAGTATACACACACATACACGTATCTTTTAAGTCTGAAATACAAATCCTGAATATATCCATTCTACTTGCATCCCAAAGAAGCAGTATAAAATGATTTTTTTTCTAAACTTTTATTTCAGAATGATCTCCCAATTTTGAATTAAATCTAATTTTATTTTTCAGACTGGCTTCACAATGCATATATTGAAAATAGCTACACAGGTGTCACATTTATTTATCACTTCCCTCTACCAAAGAAGCTATTTATCTGCAAAATCTGCCATGTAATGGCATCAATAGACTTTTTATTAAATAAAAACAAAACCATAGTTTTAGTTTCATTTAACAAAGACTGATAGTGCTTGATTTGACACTGATTGCTATATAAACAGGAAAAGAACCAACAAAAAGCAGGGCACTGTGAGACCTGTCCTAATGAGTTGAGTGATTTTGTAACAGCAAATGCAGATGAGGATGAGAACTCAGTGCTTCAATCTGCTTCAGGGACTCAAAACACTGCTTCAGCTTTTGCCTTGGTTGTCACCAGCAAAGGTCTTTGGGCCTACAGACAGGGTTGAAGGGGATGACAAAATACCAGTTGCAGAATGAGTTTGAGTCAGGGATTTCTAGATAAAACCCAACCTATACAAGTTCCTGGCAGTGCATTTAAGGGCTCTGAGAGACCAGAACGATGTCCCACTCTTTCATCTCTGAAAGACTGTAGATAATGGGGTAGGAACCCAATGACTAGAGAAAGGTAATGGTTGCAACTATGTTAAAAAAAAAAAAGAAAAAAGAAAACCAACCCAAGAACTACAGGTTGATCAGCTACACTTCAAAGCCTGGGGAAAAAAATCAGAGCAAGTCCTTTTAGAAGCCATTTTTAGGTACATAAAGGAGAAGGTCCCTGAGAGTAGTTAATGTAGATTTCCAAAAGGTCAGTCACCTAAATTACTGTAAAGAAGACCACATGTAATAGAGCAAGATGTACGTCAGAGGTACATTGTACCTACCCTGTAAATAAAGGGTGAATATCTGTCTCCTCTTAGATTGTAAAATAGTTAACTTATGAATCGTGACTGGACGAGAAGCTGTGGTTGATCATTTCTATAAGTCTGCAGGGTAATCACATGCTGTCAGGATATAATCTTTACTTATCAATAAATAGTAATAAACCTCCTCCCTATTACAACAGTTCCAGCATAATAGACAAGCATTTGAATGAAGAAAACCCTACAGATTCTGTACCTATTTATGATGACTAATAACGCTTCCTTTAAAAAAAAAAAAAGGGGTGATGGTTCCATGCTCAGAAAAAAATCAGAGTATCTGTCCATATGCAAACAGAACTGGATGATATAAATGTTTCCTGTATCATCTGCCTACACATATCAACGACAACTCTGTCATGCTAGATGAGTACATGCTGATGATTCTAGAGGAGATGTTCATGAGGCAAGCAAAGTCATATAATGATAGATACAGCTGAACCATATTAATGCTAAAACTTGTAAATATCAAAATACTTTTTATTACTTATTTTTTCAGTTAAGCTGAAGTTGGTATATTCAAGGATACAGTGCAAAAAATAAAAAAGCCAAAGTGAAATGTGTAAGCATAAGTAATCAGTATGAAAGACATAGTACTGATATAGGCAGAGCTACCTGAATACTTGATAGACTAGCATGCAAAATATATTTAACACAACTAAGTAAAGCTCTGTATCTAGAAACAAAGAAAATAAGCCACATCTTTAGTTAGAAAGGATCTAGGAGTCATGATAAACAAACAACTGAACACAGACTCAAGCATAAGGAGGACTTAGGGATCATGGCAGAAGAACAACTGAAAACAGTCTCCTTGCATAATGCCATGTCAAACATATTAATCGAATCTTTGGCTCCATAAAAAGGGGGAGTTGACTTGGTCAGGTTGGACACAGGCCTGAATGAGCAACACTGATAACACTTACCAGGCACAGAGAAATGCCCAAGAAAACAAAAATACCTGTGGGTTGCAAGATGAAACAAGGGAGAAAATAAAGCCTCAGACTTTCAGAAATAAAAAGGTATTCAAGAAGAAGAACTGAGTAGAAGAGCAGGTTAACTTCACAGTGCAAGGGACATGTTCCCTTTTACACCATACACACCACCATTTTGAAGGAAAAGAAAGTCAGAGCATGGCCTACACACATGGTGTCACTCCTATCTTCAAGATGTGCAAGGAAGACACACAGAACTACAGACTGGTCAGCCTCACCTTGATCCCTGGGAAAGTGAAGGAGCCGGTCATCCTGGAAACCACTTCCAGGTTCCTTCCTTCCAGGAAGGACAAGAAACTCCTCAGGAGTAGTCAGCACAGCTTCACCAAGGCTTCACCAACTTGATAAACTTCTACGATGAACTGACATGCCTGGTAGACGAGGGGAAAGCAGTAGCTAGCATCTGCTGGGCCTTCAGTAAGGCCTCTGACACTGTCTCCCGTAAGAGCCCCATAGCCCCTCGAGCTGTTGCTGTAGGGGCTGGCTGAGCAGACAGTGAGGTGGGTTGAAAACTCGCTGAGTGGCTGGGCCCTAAGGGTGGTGATGAGTGGCGCAAAGTCTGGTTGGAGGCTGGGAACCAGCAGTATACCCTGCGGGGAGAGGAGGAGGGCTGCATACTTGGTCCAGTCCTGTTTAACATCTTCATGATGTTCATTTCACGTTCTTCATTAGTGATTTGGACGATGGGACAGAGTGTACCCTCAAGCGAGTTTGCTGATGACACAAAGCTGGGAGGAGTGGCTGATATAGGCCAGGGGGGTGTGCTGCCATGCAGCTTGACAGGTTGGAGAAATGGGCTGACAGAAACCTCGGGAAGTTCAGCAAGAAGTGCAAAGTCCCACACCTAGTGAGGAACAACACCCCGCACCAATATATGCCGGGGGCCACCCAGCTGGAAAACAGCTTGGCAGGAAAGGACCTGGGGGTCCTGATGGACACCAAATTTGACACGAGCCAGTGATGTGCCTTGTGGCAAAGAGGGCTAATGGTATCCTGGCCTGCGTTACGCAAAGTATTGCCAGCAAGCCAAGGGAAGCGCTCCTTACCCTCTACTCAGCACTGGTGAGGCCACAACTGGAGTACCATGTCCAGTTCTGGGTTCCCTAGTATAAGAGAGAGCATGGAGATACTGGAGAGAGTCCAGCGAAGGGCCACAAAGATGATTAAGGAACTGGAGCATCTCTCCATCGAGGAAAGGCTGGAAGAGCTGGGACTGTTCAGCCTGGAGAAGAGAAGGCTCAGGGGTGATATTATCAATGTCTACAAATATCTGAAGGGAAGGTGTAAAGAGATGGAGCCAAGCTCTTTTCCATGGTGCCCAGTGACAGGACCAGAGGCAATGGGCACAAACTGAAACACAGGAGATTCTCTCTGAACATCAGGAAACACTCTTTTACTGTGAAGATGACTGAGCACTGGCACAGGTTGCCCAGGGAGGCTGTGTCCTCTCTGTCCTTGGAGATCCTCAAAAGCCATCTAGACATGGTCCTAGGCAACTGGCTCTAGATGGCCCTGCTTGAGTGGGGGGGTTGTACACGATGACCTCCAGAGAACCCGTCTAACCTCAAACATTCTGCAATTCTGTGAAACAACTACAGCCTCGTGTAGCAGGGCACAAGTCAATCTACTGTTATGAAACGAGCTCACGTGCAGAAGCACAGGAAGTTTGTAAGCAATGCAAATAATGCAGATCTAGAATGGGTGTCTAAACAGAAAACAGGTAATCGTGAATCTAAACATTTAAAGAACGAATTTGACAGTCTTGTGAAAGTTAGACTGTTGACTAAGAAGGAGGAGCATGACCTCACACACTGGCAAATGCAGAAAGGTATCCACAAATTTGTGAGCGAGTTCCACTACAGGGATCAGAAGAACCTAGGCTTTCCTCCTCAAAGTCTGAACCTTTAAACACCATCTTTGACAACTAATACTTTATTAATGGAGATCCAAAAATTAATGATAACCCATTGACGCATTACAGTCTAGCACTGGTTGAATCTTTAAACAAAGCTTGGCTGTCACCAAAGTGATCCTGAACTACTATGTCTCTTAAAAATTGTGTTCTATTTATAACTACAACGTGCGCTCTGTTGGAGCCCAAACAGATCTAATGTCAACTCATAACTATTAGTATTAATAAAGTTTAGTAACACCAAACTCCCCCAAAACTAAACAAAACTGTTTCTTATAGTAAGTCATACAGAATATCTGAATACTGACCTTATTCACAGCTTCCACAAGCATTCTCATTTCCTTCTCAACGTCACTGACAAATTTTAAATCCTTCCTGCAAGAACAGCATTCTAGGTAAATGAGGCAAGAGAGTGTACAAAGATACAGTATCTTCATCTTTTGTAACACTTTTAACAAGAACAAAATTAAAGAACTCCACTGACTGAAGCAGAAGCAGGAGTGAGAGCACATTTTGACTTACATATTACGCTATTTACATTAAAAAAATGTTACTATGTCATCACTATTACAAAAATAATTCATTATTTTCCATTTAACCCTTGGAACACTGCATAAAATTCTATGACAACTCTACTGTCTGACAATCCAATTTTATGTTTTCAAATGGATAACATAGATTTTAATGTTGTCATTTCAGTCTTTTTAAATTACTTGTCATTAAGGCAGTTGACTTAATTAGAAACCATGATTAGACACAAAAATGGGGACTGGGTAAACAGAGTGAAGTTTTTTTCCAAGACAGAGGAACTAACTTTGATCTTCAACTCGTCTAGCATAACAAATCAGTAAGAACAAAAGAAAAAGCCTAAGGCTTCTTGCAAGTAAACAAAGTGTTCTTGATATAAGCTATTAAGGATTTTTTAAATTTTTTTTTTTTTTATCTTGCTGAATCACAGTAGGTCAAGTCTTCCACATAACAGTGAGCTTTGCAATCTGCTATTAAATAAGCAGGTAAACTAACTCTGAAAGTAAGCTTGTTATTTGTTAAGGCACCATCCCCATGGGGGAAAAAAGGCTACCTAAAGATTTCATATCTCAAAGCTGGTTAGTAGTAAATAACCTTATTTCTTCAAAAATAGGCACCATTCCATACGAACACACCACCACTTTGTGAATGATGTCAGAATTTCATCAGTCAAGAAGTGCGTACCACAGTAGGCACTACCATCTTTGGTAGATGCTCTACCAAAGTTCTGGATGCTGAAGTGAATGTATCATCAAAAGACCAAGTGGTCTCAAGCAAACATGCAAAATAGCAACATTGAGTAGCTCAGCTCCCAACATCACTTGATCACCAATACAATGGACTCAGCCCATCACTGGAAAACCTTCAAGGTTTTCTAACAATGGATGGACATTGCACGTAGTTATCAAAACTCCTTGATCTTCAGCAGAGAAAAGTATTACATTGGTAGAATTGCAAAAAGGACCTGGACTTGTAGAGTTAAAAAGAAAGGGGCCTCCAGAAACCTAGGCTATAAAATACAGTCAGCCTGTGTGACATGAGGCTTTGGAAAGAATATTACAGCAATATCAGGTTCAAAAAAAAAACCAACCAAAAAACCCACATCAACAAAAAACCCAACCAAAACTACTGATTGCTTCACAATGAGCTTAACTCCAGACAGTCAAAAAGCAAATACTACATGGTATGCCAGCCACAAACACCCACATTTCAAGGTGAAGTGATCACAGGAGGTGAGAAAAAAATGGAACCAAAAATCCAGTGAGAGGGTCCACAAGCACCTGATGTGTAATACTTAAAAACCTACTGAGGAACCAGCTCACAGATTGGGGGATATGTTAAAAAAAAAAAAAAAATCAACACTTCCAGAGCCTATAAAAATGGAGTTATCAACTGGAAGTCACTAATTAAAACAATCAGGTGAGAGTTCTTTCAGAAATACTTAGAACATCTCTCAGCTTCAAGAAATCCCAAGATAGTCAAGACTGAAGTACTCAAATAGGAAGACAAAACAGAAAGAATACTCTTCTGGGGATACGGGGATTGTGGTGGCAGCAGAAATCAACTGATTAAGAGAATGTTATTTCCCTGTAGGAAAAGGTGAGGTGGACTGGAGTAGATGAACTGTACGGAAACTGATTTCATGGACAACAGCTAACATCCCTAGTCCCAGTGACTCCCTAAAGAGTAGAACCAGGAACTTATTCCCTTTTGCTTGCATACAACACCAAGCTGGGCAGGAGTGCTGAACTGCTTGAGGGTAGGATGGCTCTACAGAGGGATCTGGACAGGTTGGATCAATGGGCCAAGGCCAATGGTATGAAGTTCAACAAGACCAAGTGCCAGGTCCTGCACTGGGGTCACAACCCCATGCAGTGTTACAGGTTTTGGGGAAAAGTGGCTGGAAAGCCACCTGGCAGAAAAGGACCTGAAGGTATCAGCAGACAGCCAGCTGAATATGAGCTAGCAGTGTGCCCAGGCCTGTATCCTGGCCTGTATCAGGAATAGTGTGGCAAGCAGGACAAAGGAAGTGATTGTCCCACTGTACTCAGCACTAGTGAGGCACACCTCAAATACTGTGTTCAGTTTTGGGACCCTCACTACAAAAAAAGACATTGAGATTCTGGAGCGTGTCCAGAGGAGGCCAACAAGGCTGGTGAAGAGTCTAGAGAACAAGTCTTATGAGAGGCTGAGGGAACTGGGATTGTTTAGTGTGGAGAAAAGGAGGTTGACGGGAGACCTTATCGCTCTCTACAACTATCCAAAAGGAGGTTGTAACCAGGTGGCAGTTGGTCTCTTCTCCCAAGTAAGAAGTGATAGGACAAGAGGAAATGGCCTCAAGTTGCTCCAGGGTAGGTTTAGGATGGATATTAGGAAAAATTTCTTCACAGAAAGGGTTGTCAAGCACTGGAGCAGGCTGCCCAGGGAAGTGGTATTTAAAAGACAGGTAGACGTGATGCTTAGGGACATGGTTTAGTGGTCATTTTGGCAGTATTTGGTTAATGGTTGGACTTGATCTTAAAGGTCCTTTACAACCTAGACAATTCTATGATTCTATGCTACACAATGGCAGAGTTGTGACTACCCATGTGTGTTCAAAGGTGAGGCAAGTGTTTTATGTGCACTTTCCACCTCCAGAATCTTTCATATAGAAGAACTTCATGGAAAAACAACCCTGAGCCACCTGATGATCTGAGTGAGCCCCAACCTACAGACTCTTCAGACAGGAACAGCAAAGGGCAGGCCAATGTAGATGGTGGGAGCGATAGAACAGTTGCTTTCTCTTTGGAATCATCAAGAAGATTCTGAGAGAGCATAATTTAGGTTGAGGAATCTTCAAGGAAATGGCAGACTTCAGTATTCCTTAATCTGAGAGCTTCCTTTGAAAGAGATACCCTCACCAAAATCTGGATTGCCCTAGAGTTCTGGATGCACCAGTGAACAGCTGAGGCAATCCAACAGGAAGATGCATCTTCTGTATCTGGATGTTCGGAGTGAAGAATAGTACTTCAGGCTGTTTACTCCTCTGCCACTACAGCCGCCAAAGCACAAGCAAGACTTGCTTTACAGCATCAAACTTCACTTTACTCTTTCATCTGGTGATCTCAAAGAAAAAATAAAGTCTCTCTTCAACAGTGTTCAGTCTTTCCTTTCCAAACTGGGGAGCAAACCTTGTTAGACCGCCATGACATAAGAGGGAAGCGTCAGGTCAACATGCAAGGAAGTATACTCTTTATTCCTAGCTATACAGATGCATGAACCCAGACTTCACTGAAGGGCAAAAAGCAGCCTGCGGTTGCCAAGAAATATTGGCAAGCTCAACTGTTAGCAAAGGTCTTGAAAGGCCAAGGGTAACAAAAACTGTCCATTAAGATGAGGAAGAAAAAACCTCTCGTAAATAGTTTCAAAAGAAGATGAAAAAAAATCCTGTAGGTTTGCAGTGTAGTAGTTCTTCTCTGTGTGATCCTGATCAGATACCTAGGTGAGCAGGGGCAGTAAGAACTGGCTACTGCTTATTTCTCTGTACTTGTCTCTGGTTCTAGTCTTGCAGTTTTAGGTTGCTTGTTCTGGTGTCTCATCAACTTGCTCATATCCCGTTTGAGAAACTTCATTTGTGGTCGTCCTGAGCTGGAATTCACTTGTATATTTACAAATTAACCAATGTACAATTCATACTGCCCTATGAAAACCAAATGGAGCATCTCCATTTCTCAGGATATTGATGAGGACCTATTACCTGACTGAAGTACTTTCTCAAGTATTTTTAATTCTTTTGAGTTACTTATCTGAGCTCTTACAATAAGTTTTCCAAGTTTTGCCAAATGTGTTGTTTTATTTTAAAAGGAATACCGTTACTGCTTACTAGCACAGAAATCATGATTTGCATGATTCTTTCAGTTAAGCTATTTACAAATGGTTATGGCCAAACAACCAACTAACTGCTCATTTTGACCTCCTATGTTCTAACCTGCAAGTGTCTACTCTTAATGAAAAATAATGTACAGTAAGGAAATGAAGTGGTTCTTAGAATAAACACATCTGATCTGACAGTGGGTATACTGAAATTGGTGCGTTCAGTCTCTTTTTCTGTGCAGTGTCTATAAATGGTATATATTAGGCTTCTCCTAAGCTCCTTGCATTGCATGTAAGTAGGAGCAGGCCTACTGCCGTTTTTCTGCTTGGTTTTTCACTGCAGTTCTTGTTGTGTATTTTTTGCTTTCCACAGATTTTGATGCCTTTGCCAAAAAAACTCTTTATGCTTGCAACACTTGCCAGTGCAAGATTTTACTTCTAAGTGACTGACATTCCAAGCTTGCAGTTTGCCAGTCATGTGCTTGAGAAGCTGCCCTCACTGCCCCTTCCTTCAGCCTTCAGTTCTTGTTTAAGAAAGCTACAAAGGTCTCCTACCCCTGAACCTGTACACTGCTCCTGTTGCCAGTTCACACAGGAGTGCTTGGCTCTGCCTTCATTGTCTACAACAGCATGTGGAGGGTTAACTCTTAGGAAGACTGGCTAAGAAGACGTCTACAAAGGACCCATCTCGCTCAGTGTCTCTCTAGACTTAACCATTTGATCCAAGATTTCCATGGTCCATGCAGCTGTTGTGCAGTCTTCAACAGCCAGAGACAAAGTAAGAAAATTCTCTTCAGTGTAGCCTTATGTGGCCAGATATTCCAGATGTTCTCCATCTCTGGAACCTCTCAGAAAGGTCAGTGCTGAAGTGTCCACCCAGCGAATCTGTACCCCATGATCTGTGTTCAGTTGTGCTGGTACAGTCACCTCCATGCTAGAAAACGAATTCTCCTTGGCAGCAGGGCATGCCCCCATATAAAGCTGTATGGTGTAGAGACTTTTCTTCTGACTCCTTGTCAGATTCTAACAAATACATCAGCAAGATCATCATGCAGCAGCATTACCATTCTATTGCTGGTGCGCCCTTCTCCTGTCACTCTCCTACAAAGGAGACATATTATCTTGGCATCCACTTACTCATCATCTTCCTGTTACCTGGAGTTGTACTGAATCTTGGAGCTTTAGGGTTCTGTAATTAAAGATTACAGCTCAGAATCACAGGTTTTCTCATAGCTTTCTCAAGTTTTCTCATTTGTAGATGTGCATTTTTTTCAGCCCTTGACAATGTATCAGCTTCACAGATCAATGCATTGCCTAAACAAGATAATATCACAGCATTCTAGTCATGGTTTTGGCAGCTGCCTTCTTCTTGAGGCAGTAACCCTGAATGCACAGGAAGGCAGCTGTCGTATTTCTCATCATTCAGAGACCCCATACATTGATGTATAGCTTTCACTCTGCAGAAATCCACAAGCCCTGAACTCTTGGATTACTGGAGTGACCTGCTCAAGCAAGAATAAATGCATCAGTCAGAACTTATACAGAATGCTGAGCTACCTGAAAAAAATACTGTAACAGATACACTTTGTAGATCCTGCCATCATAAGGGAAACCCAGGACTTCTGCAAGACTGCTGAGATAAAAGATCATCAAGAGCAGTCAAGGAAGTAAGTTCATAAAGCCACAGCTTTACAGATTGCAGGTTGCTGCTTATGTAAAGAGAGATATGTTAATACAGGGAGAAACTCATGTATCCTGAAGGCTGGATAAATGAAATCTAGTAATTCAACGGGCAAAGTCATTGACTTGAGGACTAACAAAAACTTTTGCTTTAAGCTGTGAATCAGCATGAATAGCCTGGGTGTATTAGTTTATCATGAGTTATCGATATAAAGTGTCTACAACGGAAATGAAAGTAAAATCACAGAATGACTCAGAAGAGATATTTTCACAGAGAAGTGTGGAAGCATTAAGGCTACTTTTCAAGGTATCTGTTAGACCATCTGGAATACAGCGCATGATTCTGGTCAGTCCTGTTCATGAAAGACGAACACTGCGCTACGGGTAGAGAATGGCTACATGACATTCAACACCATAAGAAAGTGAAAATGTTTGCTTTGTTTTCTGAAAGAGGTAGAGCAAAACATATTCTGTATGCACTTAAGAGAACAGTCCTTATAAAACACCACTTTTAAGTACAAATACTAATAAAAGTACCTCCACAATGAAAACATTTAGCTTTTATCTTGCAGTAGGCTAATCAGTTGGAAGCAAAGCAAGAAGTGATTTACTCTTAAAATCTGTGTGGCTATTTATGTAAAAATTTCACTTGTCTCAACACATCAGCAAATTAAATAAAGGATTTTCAAGTAGAAAACATCCTCACAAAAATATGAAATTTATGTACCATTAGGATAGTGAAGCAAGAGCAAAACAGATTCAGTTCTTCTAAAACCTCAGAGCTGGTGAAAACTAATGTAATGCATACAAACACACACACAAGAATAAAAACTTCTTAGATGACACTTATCATTTAAACATCTTTTTAAAAATGTGTCTGATCTCTTCCTGTCATTCCAGATTGCATAGTATTTATTAGTGGGATGCGTTTGATACTACCTTGACTTTTTATTGCCTCATTTTCAGATGTTTCAGTCTAGCAGCCCCCTTTGCAGTCAGAACTGGCATAGGCTTAGCTCTGCATCAACCAAGAGTTTTATGAATTCCATTTCTTTATTTTAAAAATAAAGGCAGTAAGGCAAAAAAATATATGAGACTGGTGGAGAGAAATAATGTTAGGCTATGACAGCATATTTCATTACTTAGCTATCACTTTTGTCTTTGTCTTGAAAAGTTTACAAGGAGCACAGAGATGGGGGTTAGTTGTGTATGAAAACAGTGGAGATATGAGAAGTACGGGTACTGATTCGTAGTGAGAAGAATGGTGGAAAATGATGTTCCCATTCTAAATCTGGTCCTGTCACAGAACAAAGCAACCCGTCAGGCACTTTCTACTTTGCAGGTTCTCATTTTGGAGGTCTTGAGAAGTGCACCCCACCTCCTTTGCCTCAATTATCACCTGTTACCAAGGCTGGAGAGAAGAGTAAACACAGGCATTTTTACAAGAGTAAATAGAACTATTTGGCACTTCCCATCTTGCTCTCAACAGTGACACCTCTCATAATCAGAACACATACCTTGCATCTTCTTTTAAAAGGTCACTGTACTTTGGTCCAGAAGAACGGATGTTAAAAGGATCAGAATTATCATCTATTTCAAGAGCCTCAGCAAGTCGCCTAAATTTGAGGGTAGGAGGAAAAAGCCAAAACATAACAAAAGCACAACCAAACAAAAATAAACACACAAATCCCCCCAGCCTCCCAAACATGTTGTCACTGAAGACTAAAGATATGGGTTACGAATACACATAAACAGCTCACAAAAGGTACAGTCTGTACATTTAAAACTACTCATTTAGGACTTTTCACTAGAATATTCTAGTAAGACCTCAGATCACTCAATACATATCCCTATAATACAGGAATCATCTCCACATTTATCAGTTCTCTCAGTCATGCAGGAAAGGATTTTTTTTCCCCACATAGCATCAATTATCTAACCCTAGAATTATTCTGAAAAAACCCAAACAAGTTCATTGCCCACCTGTTCCTCTGAAGAGCTAAGCATTCTTCATCACATTGCAACCTGAATTATGACAGAAAAATACAATTAGAATCACTGCTGCTACTCATGCTTTTCAAACCGTAGCTTTGTTGGTGTCACATAATTATCAGAGCCTAAAGAAGACAGAAGAGTGTGCGAGATCAGATAATACAGCTAAAACCTACCAACCAAACAACAAAGATCTTTGAGCATACTAGCCCTTCTCTAGGTCTTGAATAGAAGCAGCAATTACCAAAGCCATATGGCAGCTGAGAAAAACAGATTCTGAATTAAGATTTTATTATATTGGTAAATCAGATCATTTGAGAAAAAAAATGCAGTTGATATTGGCATTGAGGGGATGCTAGGAAGGATGTGAAGCTAGCAAAGGAATATGTGACAAGGTCACTTACTCCTATACATCAGAAAATATTATCATCCAGGGAAAACAGGAAAGTTAGCTATGCATATGGAGGATTATGATGCACCATAAAAATCAGTATTTCAACTGAGCCCATAACTTCTAGTGTCAGTAGAGTCCTAAATTACAGTTCCTGTCTCATCATTGAAAGGTACTTTATAATTTTATTTTAAGGGATTAAAATGTCAGAGGATCAAGAGTTCTCTGGAATTTCACAGCGGCAGTTACAAACTTCTGCCCTTTAGACTGTGTAAGTGAATTGATTCTGTTGATAACAGTTCCTTGATTTCAAACAAATAATTTCTACAGGGGAAACTGGTTCATTCAGTGACGTGTATTATGTTTGGAGACACACAGCTATAGGATCCAGAACTTCTGGTGGTTTTCTCGAAGGAGGCAGAAGAGAGCTAACATACTTGCATTCTAAGATCAACCTCGTACTGTTTAAAAGTCATTTGCTTGACGAATCATTTTCTCCTTCTCTAAAAGAGGAATGTAGCCAATTTAGAGGAGTTACTCTAGGACTGACCAAATTTGTCACCAAAAAAAACCCCTAACCCTCATAAGGAAACCAAACTAAAGTATAAAATGTCTACAGGTAGGACCAGAGAAAGAAACAAAGAAAGGAAATCTCTGCACAGTTTGCATGAATTATTCTGCTATTGTAAATAAATGAAGCAGATTTGTAAGTTACTTTGAAAATACTAGACAATAAACTGGAAATTTAAGAATAAATATTTTATGTGCTACCATCTCTTTTTCCCCCCACCCCAGTATTTGGTAGATGAAAAGACTGGGGAAGGGAGAATACTTCCTCTGACTGTCCTTGAATAAAGGCTATCTGCCACAGCTCAGATATTGTATTAGGAAAGATTCGCACAAAGAAAAGTCCTCTCTGGTAATTTCAACTATTCAAGGAAAGGGCAGTGTAAGTCTGCCCACACAGAAAGATGTGTGGCAGGTGACTACAACACAATTTATATTACACATTGCAAAGGCTGGGACACCCTCAGAAACACTGGTGTCTTATTTGCTCTCCTGGCAAGTATACAGCTGTTATGACAGACCTGCAGCATCAGTAGCTGAAAAAGTCATCCTCCCTTCTATCCCCCCACACCTCAATCTTCCCCCCCAAGTACTGCCAAATGGTTGCTTTCTTTAAACAGTGACTTTTTTTTAGAGAAGCTGAAGTTGACTTCATATTGTTGAGTGTATTTGTATCTGATTGACATTGTGACAGAAACAGGAACAGAGTAGTTGAAGCTCAATCTGGGTAAAGCAGAGATTATTCTACAGTAATTCTAGAGACAAAAGTTAATGCTTATATTATACATTTCTGAATATTCAATTAATAGAAACAAACAGGGTAGGCTAAAAAAAGACTCAATTACGATTTCCTATTTGTGTCTTTCTTATATCATCCTTATACAGTACTAATACCATGGTCTTTAAAGCCGCATGCAGAAGTCAGTATGGCTCTCCCTCTTTCACCTTGTTTTTTCCCCCCACTTTCTTCTGAAGTAGGACACTGGCCCAACTAGAATGAAGCTGGAGACTGGGATAAGCAGGTGCTCCTACATGTCGTTTCTGGTGTTAGTTCATCTTGCCCATACATTCAGAGTTAAAATTATTTCAGTGTAGAAAATTACCCAAAACCACTTGGTAATAATGTGCTCCTATTTCAGACATTAAACAAATAAACAGAACAGAATGACTATCAAAAGTTCTTGAAGTATGCTGGTATATCTTTTGATACAGGAAGTCATGAAGCAACTGTATGGGAAACTTCACTATTTTGACTTTACACAATATAAAGAAATATTAGATTTTGACATGCATAACAGACAGACTGAAATAATTAAATTCACAATTAAGAGAGCAGACACAGTAACAGAAAATAAACTAAAACCAGAAATTAGGGACTTCAAAGGCAAAGACTTCAGGAAGTCAAGTTTCTGACAGAAGGATGTTGGAAAAACTTGACAATTCCTTAAAGAAATGATACTGAAAGTAAAAAGACAGGTTATTCCAATCCTGAGGAACATCAGGAGGAATAGAAAAATCACCAAACTTAAGTCGTGTTTTTGTGACTTAAAAGCAGATTTGCAGTGCCAGTCAGTATAACAACACAGAAACACCAATCAAATTGAGATACAAATGTAAGAAATCTGAAAAGGGTAATAGAAAAACATTACAAACAGTAAGGTGATGACTAGGGGAAAACATGCCCTATTAATCATCCAGGAAGGAATACTGGATGCTGAAACAGAAGATAATAGCAAAAAGTTATACTGTCTAGAAATCTAAAAAAATCCAGAGGAACTCTAAGGAGTTTGCTGGGTAGAAAGAAACTCTGAAACCACAATTATACTGTTCCATACATAACTGTAACAGCAAACCAGCCAATGACAGAGAACTCCTACATGAAAGCAAAAACATGAACTGCTAAGGAACTGCAAAATACTCCTTTAGCAGTATTGTTACAGTACAGTCAGGCTATTTAAAGTCCGCCTATTCTAGCTGGGATTTTGCTCACAATATTATGTATTTTCCACATCGCCTATGTTTCAGGTACACACAAGGGTTTCAAATATGTTTCTACACATATCTCCTTACCTGGCCTGCTTCATTTCTTTTTTCGTAATAAGCCTACTGATTTCCACTGAATCTCCAAGCTGTAGATCTGTTAACTTAGTGGCTATAGATATAGCAGCTATTCTGAAAAAGAAGAGCATTAGATTTCATTTAAGGCAACACACAAACCTTTGAAAAGGTGTATAAAGCTGCAGATTTAAACCTCCAGGTTGAGGAAGTAAGACAGACTGACCGTTTCCTCATCAGATTACAAAATGGGACCCTAGTTCCACATCATCTAGTTTCAGAAGCATAATCTAGCTAATAAACTAAGGTTACTCTCTCTCTACTCCCTCAAGCAACTAGAAGCAAGACTAACAACTGGACATGCTTCTTCAAGGAACTTTTCAGAGCATCAATTCTAAGCAAGTTTAAACTAGGCAATGCAACTACTCTTTCTTCTCTCCTGCTTAATATTCAAACTACAGCTGACCATACAGCTTTAATAGCCTTTTTAATTTTTATCTCATTCTTCCTTAACTATGTGCAACTAAAACCTGTAAAGTGAATTTATAAAGTACTTAGAAATTTTCTTAGAAAATGTGGATGATACAAACCATAAGGAAAGAACAAAATGCCTACTGAGATCGCTACAATTTTCTTTATAAAGATTCTTCATCATTCCCTTCAATAACAAGCCTTCCCAGGCTGATTTTCTTGCTAAAATTTCTGTAACTAAAATATACAGCAAGTTCTTAGTGCAATATCCCACACCATTCTCAAACAAAATCCCGAAAATGGAACATTCTATCCTCGGAACCATTTTTTCTGTTAAATTCAGGCAAAAGGATATGTTTGTCTCTGTATGTTTTGCATCACATTGAGAACTAATCATGTATCAGGAAGGAGGATAATCATATTACATAAAACCAAAAAGCACTTAGGGGCATCATCAACTTTATATTTATCAGGCGGTGACAAAGTCTAGGTAATGGGCCATTAGATGATATGACATCATCATTTGTATCACGTGTACCAATATAGCAGCACACTCCCTTTCCTGTTCCATTAGACATTCTTTCACTGACAAAGCTCAGAGCTGTTTCATCACTCCTATAAAATTTTTGAGAAAACTTGGATACCCCATTACTTTGCTGACCTTTTGACAGTAGTACTACAAGAGTTACTGTGTTGTGTTTGGGTTTTGGTTTGGGGTTTTGCTTTGCTGTTTGTTTTTTTTTCTTCCCCTCCCCAAGTGTGTAGATGGTGGGGAAAAAAGCCAAACTTAACTCCCACAAATTCAGACTATTTTTAGCTTTCAGCAACAGTTGGAATTATCATACAAACTTAGCTGGCATTAAATGGTGCTTTTGTTAATATCACATGGTCCAAGAGTAATTTATAAACATATATGAACACACTTGACAAACAGATACAAACACTTGCTTTAAACTGATTGTTTCTTTCCCTTTTGACTTGGGCACTGATTAGATAAATGAACACATATGTGCCCAGCTTATGTATTCAAGGACTCTCACAGACTTCAAATAACCATTTTCCTTGTATGAGTACTTTTGCAGTGCCTGAGCTATAGAAACAGTGAAGAAATAATAGCCTTCAAAAATCTGAACTTGTAAATATGTTACCTTCCTAGCTTATCATTAATGACAAGCATGTGTCAATTTAAACTGGTATTTCAAAGTTGAGTCAGTCTTCTGATTTGTATTCACAGTGAGATAGATCTTAAAAAAAAAACCCACCTTTTTTTCCTAAAAGAGAAAAAATTATCACCACTCCTGTAAGTCTGTCTTGCATTCAATTTAGTCTTGACTACAATTGTTCTTAACTGTTTCTGATCCACACATTTTTCTCTTCGTTTTCATTAGCATTTCATTAAGCACCTATTAGGTAGATGATAAGCCATCTTCTGTCAGAATTTGAATCTGGGCAGCGTTCAGTAGGAACAAAGAGACATATCCTCAGCTGGGGTAGTATCAGGCCCTCAAATAGCAGCTCCAAATAAAACAATCATTAAGAAGCTTTCTTTGAAAGACAGGAAGAATCTGTAACTGTGCTCTCCTATCAACTGGGATGCAGAGCAGAACTCTGGTTGCACCTCTAGATTAATTTTTGACTCTCAATCACAGTCTCAGAGTAAGATTTTTTTATTATTATTACTGTTTGCTATTTTCATTTCAAAAGTTCAAAAGCCCTACTTTTCTTCTTTTCCTTGTCCCTTCCTTGCCCTCTCTTGTAAGAAAGAGAAATAAGTTTAGAAATAGGATCTGGAGACAAATCTACTGCAATAAATGGAGTTGGGTAGGACTGAGTTTGCACATTAAGAACTAAGATTTAGATGCTAAAGCTCTCCTGCCTAAATGTTAGCTATTTCAGAATAACTTCAAATCACTCTTTAGCTTCCATCATCTGTATTGACTAGGTTCCATCACACATTAAGGGCAACTTGGCATCTCACAAATGGATATGTTATTACCTACATTTAGGAGCCTGAATCTGGATCTGCCATCTGGACCTGCCCAATTAGTTTGTATCCAATTGCCCTATGTGGTTAGATCAGAGTTCCACAGACAGGAGATTCAAGCTTTGACACACTACCACAGTTAGACTAACAGCAGTGAAAAGAGGAATGTGTTCTAGTACAGCACAGCTGGTTTGAAAGCTTAGGGGAATTAAAAAAAAAAAGAAACTGTACATAAAAGTACAAAAAAAAAGTGTGAAAAAGCTTGTGCATTAAGTAGATTTAGTCAAGCCTGAAATTTAATCAAACTGCAAAGAAGTAAGACTAGCAAGGAATTAAAAGAATTATCACAGCACAAACCTTTGATATGTATTAGATGCTTCTGAGCAAATCATGCTCTCCTTTCTTCTTCCACATTCACATTGAAGATCAACCTATCACACAAGAACAGCTTTTTTAAAACTTTTGTCTTTTTATGGCCACTGAGGGAGGTAAATTTATTCCTTTGAGAAGTCCCATTTCAGTGGAATAATGAGTAATTAAAAGTGATGATTTCTTTTTTTATTCAATATTATAAGTTTACAGAAAAAAATGTCATGCTATCAATATACAAAACATGTCATTTTTTGTAACAGCTGTTATTGGCTGATAATTAAACCATACAATTCACCTCTGAATTTTCTTTGTTTATCTAACCTTTGCACAGCAGGATGTCGTAGGGCAGGGTGAAGAAGGATGACATGGAGCCATACAGGGGTGATTACAATATAGCCTTGGAATAATACATGGCTGTTTACACTCTTCATCTATAAGACATTCTCCTTTATGACAGATTCTTTTACATTTGTGCATTCCACATTTTAACATTTGATTGCAGCGAAGTCCGCAGGAAATGTCAGAGAGATGACAAGGAATATTACTTCGCAACTGGAAGAAGGGAAGAAAAAGATGACAACTAAAAATGAAAAATTATAAATGCAAATCTAAAAGTACTTTTACTGCTCATACCTTCATTTGGGACTGTCCATGCAAGAATTGTAATACTAAAATAACTTTGGACAAAGACTGAGTTTTTTATATCATAGTCCAATATAGCAATTGATCTGAATGCATATGGCACAAAAGATATACTTTTCTGATTTAATCACATTAAACTCAAACTCCAGTAACATCCATTCCAAAGAGGCCACAAAAATTTAAGCCTACAGTCCCAGAACATTACTTAGTATTCAAGGGTGTCCAGACTTACTTCATGCTTGCCCATACACCACTTCTGAGTGAGATAGGTACAGGGTGGACATTTCTCCTCACTATGACATGAATGGTACACTGCAGTCACAGAAATATAAAAGCCGGCACAGTTTTATTAGCATACTTCAGTCAAATGCATTAAAGGAAGTAGTAAAGACTATTAAACATGAGTCTGCATTTCAGAACTACACAATTTATAGGAAGTACAATGCTTCACACAAGGATAACATGTTCTTTAAAGTATTCTTTAAAAATTTTGATGGCAGGTTTTTAGTTTTTTTCCCATATTTTCCAAATTAAATAGCAGAGAATTTTGTAACTTCTAAACAGGGTCATATTATCAGATGGAATTTGTCAGAAAGCATGTCTGTTTGACCTGTGCTATATTTTCTGCAATCAGCCAATGTAATTCCAAGGAATGTTCACTAGATTATCCCACTGTTTCAATAGAGCACTTAATCTTTGGAATATAGCGTTTAATGTGCTGTGACTATTAATAACGATCAGAAAAAAAATCCACAATGCTTTTACCAGTCAGAAGTACTACTACTAGTATTCATGGCAAGTTTTTAGTCGGTTGGCTTTTAAGTGTAGACTTTTGGAAATATTCACAACTACTGAAAAAGCATCTAGTAAAAAAAGTAAATACATTTTCAAATAGACCTATGTACACTTTTCTACATTTCAATTAAAAAAAACAAAAACAAACAAACAAACAAGCAAAACTGAACAGCCTGACTTACCTGGATGATCACAGTCATGTGGTCTGGTGCATGTTTTTTTACATTCTGGTGGCTGAGTGCCACAGGGGACAGGGGGGTAAATCACAGATTCACCACAATAACAAGTTAACTCATCAAAACCTGAAAAAACAAGTCACATATATTCCAATGGCTACATGTATTTGCACTTCTCCCCTATCAGAAGTCTTTAAATAACATACATATGTTTTACTTCAGATTAATTTCTTTGCTATTAAGCACCACTATAGTGAATTTATTAGCTTTTGTGGCTCCTACAAGAAAACTGGACTATGATCACTTCATTAGGAATTATGCTTGCTTTTAGACAGTGGTTCTTTGACAGCAACGCTTCGAACTGGAGCAAGAGAAATGCTCATGTCAAGTTGAGAGCTGCTACTGTTCTATTCTTGACTTAAAAATGGAGAGGTATCTCTTGAATTCCCTTCTAGAATGCAGATAATCCAAACCTTGTGCTCCGAACTTCGCCCCACCATCACTTTTTCAGACCAGTAGTTAAATTTTGTCTTTTTGCCAAGCCTGCACATGGTACTGTGAAGATTACAGAGGAAATTACCAAAAGGACGCCAGTCTGTAGACTTCTTCCTAGAATTTCTTCTGTATACTTCTTCATGTCATTTAGTATTACATGGATCCTTATAAGCATCTTATGAACCTGTCCAAATACTTCAAAGCCAACTTTGTATGTTTTGGAAGTTCTCTGTCTCAGGCAGTATACATTTTCTTCTTTTTCTTCTCCCCCCCCTTTCCGCATTTGGGAAACAGATTTTAAATTCTTATGACAAGATTCCAAATTTCAGTGATAAAATAAATAAAGGAATACAATACTTACATACACCATCCCAATTAAAACTTAACACTGCACAAATATTAATACAGTTCCCTGCTGGTTTTCAGACTATAAAGAAACTGGGAGGGAGACTGGCTGGAATGCAAACTACAGTTCAAACAGATAAATCCTTAGAAAAACAGGACACTAAGAGAAAATATTAGCATCAGAAGTCATATAGAAGGAGATCTGAGAACAAAAAGAGAATATGATTGGTGTATAAACGAATAAAGGGATAGTGGATCAGGGAAAACAAGAATGAATGATAGAGGAGGTAAGAGAATAATGAGGCAATAAAAATAAAAATCAACAATTCCAACCTGAAGAGAAGATAAGTGTGTTAAATGAGCTGCTGAATTCAGCAAGTTCTCTGACTCTGCGAATCACAGGATTCGTCCTTCCTAGTCTACCAAAGCAAAATCTGTTGAACTCTAAAACCCCAAAGGTTCCTACTGTCCCACTTCCATGGATATGATGGCTGCTGGATCAATATGCAGGTCCAGCCAATAGCAAGACTGAACACATATTCCAGAGAGACAAGAGACACAATACATACATGACAATAACATGACCAGACACACAAACTAACACAAAGCCAACTGAACAAGAATCACATAAACAGGAATATCAATAGCCAAGACCTCTTCCTCCTCTCCAGCTCATCAGGATTGAAGTTTGCTAGTGAATACACACACGCATACACTCTAGATTCACGTACACACCACATTCATGGATCTCAAAAATTAGCATAGGTGCTGTCTAGTATCCATAACTGGACAGACCCCTTGCCCAGTGACTGCCTGAAACCTTAGCTATTTCCACAAGCAGATCTCTTCCTACTAGTCAGTCAGTCCAGCTTTGAAGCAAGTTCATTAGCAAATTACCCAGACACACATGGAACTGAAATTAACAAGGGAATCGCACCCCCCACCAGTCTCTCCAGGTGCTGGCACCCAGACCAAGGGACCCCTGTAACTTGTGATCCCATTCTCCAGCTGCTGCCATACAGCATAGTAAGTCTGTCTGGTCTCTCCAGTTGCTAGCGTAGAGACTACATGCTCCCATGATCTGCAGCCAAGTCTCCAGTTGCTGGCACTTACACCTCTCACACACAGAATAGAGAATAAGATTACACTTAAAGATATTAAATCTTATTCTTAACTAGGACAGGATAGACAGTTGTCATCAGGTGCACAGGGCTCTGTCAGAGAAGCACACTGACCAGCAGCTTCATTTGTGCAAATGGTGCCTTTTATCTCCCTTCTCCCCAATGTCCCATGCATCCACCTTGATTCCTCCCAAATAATCTACCAAAGTAAATTTCTCCCTATTGGTCCCAGTTTAGCTACATCTGTACCCAAATCTGCTATTTTTGGTATCATTAGCTAGGTAATCCCAGCATCACACAACTACCTAAGTTCTGTTAGCCTTGCAATATGCCACTCCCAAAAAGGTTCCCAATATCTCCCTCCTCCAATTATCCGTGAAACTCTGTCATCTCTCACACTTAACATCTGTGAAATCCATCCATTCCTCATGACACTATCTGAAACTTTTGTCAGCTTTTCACTGTTTTTTTGTTACGTTTAGAAATTTCTCACATTTTATTGTTTTTTATGGTCTGTTCGGTCAGTTAAACCTCAGGTCAGGTCCCAGTCATTTGTCCATGTATCTAAGAGTGCAGTAGAAAGGAATATGATTTTTGTCTAAGGAGACTCAATTACAATAAATTCCAGCAAATAAGGATGCTGGGGAGAACAAAATGTTAAGAGTTAGAAGGAAGAAATAGAATGAAGAAGTAGAAAAAGCTGAGATGTTTCAGAACATCCATGGATTTTCTGTGGAAAGCGAGCATGGGATACAGTAGGGCTTTTGCTGTCTCTCACTATAGGCTTCAAAGCCACAAATCTTCCTTGGTCCAGGAAGATGAAAGACCAGAGACCAAGGTCCCTGGAAGACCCGAGTTTTAAGACAGTTACACTGGCTGTTTGCTACTGATGAGAAGTGATAGGTGAAAAATCTTAACTACAGTGAAACTTTCTCAACTAGCACTAATTGGGATAAAGGAGAGGGAGTGCAGAGAGGTCTGATCCAAAAGTACAAATACAACACCTGACAACTTTAAAAAAACCCCGAAAACCAAAAAACAGAATCCCCAAGCTGTCTACTGCTGACGTA
This sequence comes from Pluvialis apricaria, assembly GCA_017639485.1. Classification (NCBI taxonomy): domain Eukaryota; kingdom Metazoa; phylum Chordata; class Aves; order Charadriiformes; family Charadriidae; genus Pluvialis; species Pluvialis apricaria. Next base: position 59,967,897 of record CM030008.1, read on the forward strand.
ATTTCTTTTCCCCCAAAAGATGTATTGCTGTCTTGAAGTAGACTGGGTGTGTATAAAGAGACCCTGGCACAGAAAGGGACCTCATCTCTCAGCACTGAGAAACTGACACTGGAAAGGTAAAGTACCTGGGAATCACACAGAATACAGAGGTGTAGAGGCACTCTAGTATTGCATCTTGATGCCAGCCCTCACCATTCCCAGCAAAACCAGTAGCGGAGATGGAGGCAGGGGCAACGATTCCCATGTAATGAGTGGCAAGTGGACCATGCCACAGCACATGATACCACGGCTGATGCAGCCCAAACGCAAAGTGATGGCTAGACAGGTGGATCAGAGCCAAGGATGGACTTTTTAGGGCTGAGAAGCACTTCCCATCAGCTACGGGGTCAGAATCACCCAACGTATGCCGCTGAAATCTCAACTAGCAGCATCCAGGGAAAGCAGGTGAGAAATCTTTGAAGATACTGCTTAGCTGATTTACCGCTGGATGGATTCAGAATGGGAGACTTCAGGGACACAAAGGTTTAAGCCAAATGATCATAAGTATCTGGTTCCTTGAGTAAGTAGCTGCTTTTCCTGTGCTCAGAAAAGGGCCTCACTGCAAAATTTCAGCAGTGAAGCTTGACCTCTCAATTGCATCACATCCAACAGCAGAACAATTTACAGAGAAGGCAATCCTTAGGTCTTGCCAGGCTAAGACAGGCATTAAATCGTAGGCCTGAGAGGGAAATACAATCCTCAAAAATACTGCAGCAATGTGAAGAGTTTAATAATCTTGAAGATCAAACCCATGAAATCCAGTGAAGAAAAACCACCGCTCAGAAAAATCTGTGCATTCTGACTCAACTAGACCAGAAGTTACTAACCTCTGAAACATTCAGATTACTATTTTGCTTTGTCAAGAGAAATGTTTAGACAGAGAAACATTTATTTTTTCAGAGGTACAGTCAGCATGCATATCATATTCATAAGCTGTTAAGACAGACTACAATGCTATTTCAACCACTGTGAGCTTCAGAGGGTCTAGTACCTTCTCTTTTCCAGGATGTTTCCATGAAAAGTTGGTCTCCATAAAAATTGAGTTCTTTGACTGGGTCCATGTGCATATGATATAGGAGAGATGCATATATTGCTGCAGCTAAGACACTTCCAGCTGTAAACGGTATCTGTACAATGCACAACACCTGTCTCTCTCCTTTTCACCAATGCCATGAGGTCTGGTTCACACTTTCAACATCTCACTGTCCTCTTTCCCACATTCCAGTGAGCAGTTCCAAAGCAGTACCCAATTTCTGAGAGAGGAGACTCACTTTTCTCCAGCAGCGACTGCAGAACTACTAGACAAAAGACAGCATTTGATGAAAGCTGAAGGGCAACTACAGGTATTTATATTCTATTCTAAAAACACTCTCCCCTCACAGTTTTATTGTAGATTACAGCAGATGCAAAAAAAACCCTAGAATTCGCAGCTATAAGACTTAACGATGATGGATTTAAACAAAACTTTCGAACTTCACTTCAAAGTGAACACTGAGTGGAAGGATGGATACAAGCTGATGAATCCATTCAGGGCTTTTTCTGCCCAGCTTTCAAAAACTGCACTTAATAAACATAATTTCTGTGATAAGCTACATCTATATAAAGATAGAGGAAACCTATATTAAAATATGAGACAGAGGAAAAAAATTAAACTGCTATCACATATGAAGATGTTCCAGCTCAACTAAAGGTTCAGCTAGGAGGAAACACAGAAGCATTCTTCTGTCTGCTTCAGGCCAAAACCAGAAAATTTAGTACTATCTACCTATTAGAATGGTGCAAAATAATCAACATACGTTCCTCTACATCAAGTGGTAAAAAACAGTTGTAGAAAAAAATATATTCAACTGGCACAGCTTTTAATAGAGTACACACCTGTCTAAAGCTATTGCACCAGCTTAAATCTTTAAATAGTTCAGCAATCAGAGCTGGGCGGAGAGGAATCTAATGAAGTTCAACAAAGGCAAGTGTAGGGTTCTGCAGCTAGGGAGGGATAACCCCACGTACCACTACAGCTTATGGGTTGACATGGTGGAAAGCAGCTCCACAGAGAAGGACCTGGGAGTTCTGGTGGACAACAGGTTGACCATGAGCCAGCAATGTGCCCTGGTGGCTAAGAAGGCCAATGGCATCCTGGGGTGCATTAAAAAGTGCAGCCAGCAGGTCAAGGGAGGTTATCCTTTCCCTCCACTCTGCCCTGGTGAGGCCGCATCTGGAGTAGTGTGCCCAGTTCTGGGCTCCCCAGTTCAAGAAAGACAAGGAAGTACTGGAAAGACTCCAGTGGATGGCTACGAAGATGATCAAGGGAATGCAGCACTTCTCTTATGAGGAAAGGCTGAGAGACCTGGGTCTGTTTAGCCCAGAGAAAGAGAAGACAGAGGGAATCTTATCAATGCTTATAAATACCTAAAGGGTAGATGCCAAGAGGATGGGGCCAGACTCTTTTCAGTGGTGCCCAGCAACAGGACAAGGGGCAGTGGGCACAAACCGGAACACAGGAAATTCCATCTCAACAAGAGAAAAAACTTCTTTACTTTGAGAGTGGCAGAGCACTGGAACAGGCTGCCCAGAGAGGTGGTGGAATCTCCTTCTCTGGAGGTATTCAAAACTCACCTGGATACGATCTTGTGCAACCTGCTCTAGGTGAACCTGCTTTGGCAGGATGGTTGGACTAGATGATCTGTAGAGGCCCCTTCCAACCCCTACTATTCTGTGATCCTAAGAAAATTAATACCTGTTGGCTGTCAAACTATTTCTATCAATTCAGTACTAATTTTCACCATCCAGAACATGACCAGAAAGCCTAAGACACACATGACTGACATCTCTTATTTCTTCAGATGGTCCTGTCTAGAAAAACCAAGTTGGAAAAGTCTGAATTCTAAGCAGCTAAACAAGTTCTGCTACACACTTCAATATCTTTAACAGTTATTACTTTGTTAAACAAGAGTTCCCTGAACTTAGAAATTGCCATTCTGAACTCTTATTTTCCTTGTGTGATTCCTCAAATCTTTTAAGTGATTGCTGGATCAACATACATGGATATATTTCACTGTAGCTCAATTTTAACTATTATAACCCAACACTCAGTAAATTAATCTAAAATGAAGTAACTTCCTCATTCACAACAAAACATATTCAACTGCATATTCTTCAGGTTCTGGTCAATTTGGATCACATTCTCTGTCCAACTCTGAGCAGTTAAGTGAATAAATTTCTATAATATATAAGAGATAATGTACTCTGTATGTAACTCACTTGTTTGCCAGCATGTTTGACAACTTCCCCGGTGACAGGGTTCTTCACATCTATGAAGCCCACAGTTGAGTTTACGACCACAAACCAAAGAACACTTATGTTCTGTGTCCTAGGGGAAGGCAAAAGAGAAAAGCAGAATTAAACTACAAACCCCATTGGTTTATTTTTCTCTGTGATGTCATAATCTGCTAATTGACAAAACTGTATAGTGCAAAAAAATAGCTTAGGCCTGATCTATACAGTTTTTCCATCACTGTACGGATACACAATTTCTAAAGTGGATTCTGTTAAGACCCTTATTGCAGACATAGCTACATCATAGCTTATGCTGCTTTTATTAATTTCCTTCTCCTCCCCATTCTCCCTGGAATCACTGCATTGACAAAGAGCACCTTTACACTGATTTAATTGCATTTAGGCCAGAACGTGGTTTTACATTTATACTGGTACCCAAAAAACAAATGCTGCAAAATAAATCCACACACACAACTTTTCTGAGCACAACCAATACTGCAAATAGAGACTGAAGATGCACAAAAATGAAAAGATACAAAAGCAAAAAAGTCTTTTAATATCACAACCAAAACCAAACACACATCACAATGAACAATATATTTTATTAAACCACATGCAAACTTACCACACAGCAAACTTCATTACACTTGTGTCGTCCACAGGACCTTTTCTTGTTGCATCGCTTGTCACACATGAATGTAATGGCAGCTGTTAAAAACAAGAAAAACCCACCAAAATGAGTCATAACTTTTATGTCTTTGCTCATGCTGAGAACAAAAGTTGCGATCACAATATTATGCTAAGGCTGCTGTAGACTGTGGTCTAGAAGAGATTGATACAGAGTAAATCAGCAAGCAAACTTTTAAATTACTTGCTCTTCCACCTTAATTCTCCATGTGAACACTTGGCTTCCTTTAAACAAACCCTTGTTCAAAATGATTTTTTCAAATCAGAATACATTAAACTAGTTTATTTCACATTAGTCTTTACAACATAAGCTTTGCACAATAGAACACAGAAAACAGGATATCCTGACACACTGGAGTACCACAAACATCCAATTTCAGACTGCTCAAATTGGTAATGCAGCAAAAAGTCAGCTAAATACAACTACTGCTGCTATGGTCATGAAACTAGTGCTAACAAAGAACGTCCTTATCACCATCCACAGGTAACAAAAGCAATCACTTCTGGATTCCGAAAGTCTGCAAAGTCTTCATAGACAAAAGCTCAAACTAGGAAATATCATAGAATCAGAGTGGTTTAGGTTGGAAGGGACCTTGAAGATCATCTAGTTCCAATCCCCTTGCCATAGGCAGGGACACCTCCCACCAGACCAGGGTGCTCAAAGCCCGGTCCAGCCTGGCCTTAAACACCTCCAGGGATGGGGCACCCACAGCTTCTCTGGGCAACCTGTTCCAGTGCATCACGAAACCTCATAGTGAAAAAATTCTTCCGAACATCTAATCTAAATCTTCTTCCAGTTTAAAGCCATTCCCCTTCATTCTATCACTACACACCCTTGCAAAAAGTCCCTCTCCAGGTTTCTTGTAGGCCCCCTTTAGGTACTGAAAGGCTGCAATAAGGTCTCCCCAGAGCCTTCTCTTCTCCAGGCTGAACAACCCCAACTCTCTCAGCCTGTCTTCATAGCAGAGATGATCCAGCCCTCTGATCATCTCTGTGGCCCTCCTCTGGACCTGCTCCAACAGGTCCATGTCTTTCCTATGTTGGGAGCTCCAGAGCTGGATGCAGTACTCCAGGTGGGGTCTCACCAGAGTGGAGTAGATGGGGAGAATCACCTCTTGACCTGCTGGCCACGCTTCTTTTGATGCAGCCCAGGATGCAGTTGGCTTTCTCGGCTGCGAGCATGCATTGCCGTTTCATGTTGAGCTTCTCCTCAATCAGCACATCCAGGTCCTTCTCCTCAGGGCTGTTCTCAATCCATTCCCTGCCCAGCCTGTATTTGTGCTTGGGATTACCATTACACATATGCAGGACCTTGCCCTTGGCCTTGTTGAGCTTCATGAGGTTGGCACGGGTCCACCTGTCCAGGTCTCTCTGGATGGCATCCCTCCCCTCCAGCGTGTCTGCCTCGCCAAACAGCTTGGTATCATCAGCAAACTTGCTGAGGGTGCACTCTACCCCACTGTCCATGTCGCCGACAAAGATGTTGAACAGCACGGGTCCCAGTACCAACTCCAGAGGTCAACTCATCACTGGTCTCCACTTGGACATCGAGCTGTTGACCACAACACTTTGAGTGTAACCATCCAGCCAGTTCTTTACCCACCAAGTGGTCTATCTGTTGAATCCATGTCTCTCCAATTTAGAGACCAGGATATCACGTGGGACAGTGTCAAATGCTTTGCACAAGTCCAGGTAGATGACATCAGTTGCCCTCCCCTTACCCATGAACACTGTAACCCCATTCTAGAAGGCCACCAAATTTGTCAGGCATGACTTGCCCTTGGTGAAGCCATGTTGGCTGCTACCAATCACCTCTATTTTCCATGTGCCTTAGCAGAGTTTCCAGGAGGATCTGCTCCATGATCTTGCCAGGCACAGAGGTGAGACTGACTGGCCTGTAGTTCCCCGGGTCTTCCTTTTTTTCCTTTTTGAAAATAGGGGTTATGTTTCCCCTTTTCCAGTCAGTGAGTATTACTACCCTATTATGCGTATTACTACCTTATATATCTTGTAAGTAAGTACCTCAGAATGACAGGGGTTCAAAAAGTAAACATTTCACTGAGGTGAATTTTTAAATGCTACAACCAGAATACCATGAAGTGTCAAATGGGAACTCTCTGCCAAGCACAGATGCAAAGACCAGCAGCATACCACTGTGAAGCAGAATTAAAGCTTGTATTTCCCTAGGAACTTGGACAAGAGCAGAGCAGAAGCATTACTTTGCATCTGAGCTGTGCAAGTTGACCCAACAACATGCAGGATGCTGGGGACGGGTAGGGGGCAACCTATTGAATATGGCAGGTGGCATAAGAAACTGTTCAAATTGAAATAGACAGATTGTCTGGAATCTTTGACATCAAATGCAGAAGTCTCTCCTTATGTAAAAGATGGATAGAAATGAAAGTGATTTACTTCAAATCTCTTTCCAAAAGTAGCATCATCTCAAGAATTGACCAACTTGGCACAGGCATATGGATAAAAGAAACAGTGTTGATCAGATGTTTGCCAGCTTCATCAATCAAACCCAAAATCAGTATGAGCTGCATACTGTTTTTAAAACAATTTGACATTATATATGTAACATAACATCGTACCTTTATTTCTGAGGAGAGCACATGGGACTTCCTAGGAAACAAATAGGGAGCCATTAGGTTAGAACAACTGAAACTTACTTATCTAGAAAATGGTCTATGATACAGAATCTATGATCTGGTCACGTGACACAGAAAGAAGCAGCACTCTCCGTTTCATGTGTATACCACTTCCATATACAAAAGTGAAAAAGGTGGAAAAGAATCCTCAAATCTTTTAACACAATACTTTTTCCTTAGAGATTCAATACTTATTAAAAAAAATTGTAGTTTTGTATTCCCCACTTAATTCAGCAGATAATGCTGTGAAGTGACAGAAACAGGTTTGTCCTAAGAAACCAGAAACTTGCATGGAGGAAACAAAAAGAGCTCTCCCAGAGAATATTGACAGAGCGCATAAATTTGTGCTTTGACCAACTGTCCCAAAAGTCTGACTCAACATTTCTATGTACTTATAGACTTATATATCCAGAAGCCATCCCTACTTAGAGATGATATATAACATGTCAGAAAAGTCAAGCGTTCTATGATAGTAGCCAAAGATTTCAAAGCTATGATTACAGAAAGTAGCATATATAAATGTTCGAAGGATGGGGACCAGTAAAATATTCCTATTCTCTCCAAAAATTCTACAACAAATCTACAATCTATTGCTACAAAGTTTTAGTTAGCTTTTTACATTAGGCTACCTTTCTTCTCTCAGTTTACATTTCTCTTGGCAAAACTACCATTCTTTGTGCTATATAAAAACTGCAGGATAATATAGAACTTTGTAGCGAGCTTAAACAAACAATTCTGTGTAAACTGCAAAAATACTTCAAAAAAATTGCCATCACAGTAAGTAGCCTATGGTAGCACTTCCCAGTATAATCTAGTTTGCATCTACCAGTTAGTATACGATGGAGGGTCTTGCAACTAAGGAGCACAGCACCTCTTATACTAGTTAGCTTTTTCTTCCTCAACTACTATCAACTCCTTTTTCTCCACAGCTTTAAAAAAAACAATACGGGTTACCTGTTTCCATGTCCAAGCTTTATACACTCACCTTTTTTTTGAAGCCACACCTACAATAAATATTTGATGTGTGAGAACACGGTCTACACTCTCCTTCATGGCACAGGCTTTCACATGTATGAATGAACTCTAGCAAAATGAAAATACAAGTATTAACAACTAATAAAAAAAATAAAATACATGACCTGGTACTTCATATTTATTAGGAGCATCACTGGTCAAAGACACTGAACAGCTTGGTTTCCAGAAAAATTAACTCTTTTGAGTTAAAGGTGCATAAAATTTTGCCATTATTTTCAACTTTTTATCTTGAATCCATAGAGTTTCAGGTATACAATCAACAGTGAAAATGCATACATTTAAAACATTTTTGACATTAACATATGAAATAAAAAAAATAAAATTGTGTGATATTACCTTACCCAAGTTCCAGGAATTTTAAGTAATTTTTTCTTCCTTTTCAGCCCAAAAGAATGACTTACTAAGCATACCTTCATATTTCACTTACTAGGTTAACTGAAATTCAATTGAAAGCTAGATACTCATTCCCTTTCTACTTGTTGTCCTTGGACTGACAGAATGTAACAGCCATTAATAAGATGCCCTCACCCTGACAGCATCGGTCTCCCTCCTCTCTAAAGTCTAACAAATCAGATTGAATGTGTAGTCTATAAAACTGGAGCTTCACGTAATCTCACAGTTAAATACATTTGAGTTACCTGATGCACTCATTGATGTGTCAAACTGGTTCTGCACACAACTTTCTCCAGCTTTCCAGCCCTACTTTTTACTTCATGACACTCTTACAGCAGCAGGAAATGAGTATTTACTGGAGGCATCTAACAAAGTCGTTTATCTCTACCAGTCTCCACATGAAAGTCAAAGGTCTAGGTGGGCTTTTAAAAGACATCACTACATAATACTCTCTGGAAATTTGTACAGCTCTATTCCTCTACCAATACAGAAAAGGTGCACGTAAACAAAATTTAAGAGGCTAGCTAGTGTATTTTCTAGATAAATATGTTTTAAGGTATCATTATGAACAAACAGCCAGACTGCAAGCTCTGCAGTGGCTTTTACAGTCAGTTTGATTAAAACTCAAAATCACTAATCAAATATTTCTTTCTTGAAATGAAACAGTTAAGGACCACCTTTTTTTTTTTTAAAAAAAAAACCCACAAAATGAGACAATTTGAACACTGATACAGAAAGTTCTAATTACCATAGCTACCACAAGAAAGAGGTTTGCCACATGTTTTTCCACAAGACGGGATGGGGTCTGTGCATATTTTGCGTTCAACACATCCTAGTTCCAGTAACTTGCTGAGAGGAGTCTGACCACAGGGACAGCGATACACTACTTGTGGAAGTCGTGGACAGAGCTGGCAAGGCTGAGGATGGCATACTTGCGTACAGTTGTGCCTCCCACAGTTTAATTTTCTGGAAAAAAAAACAAGAACAAAGAAACAAAAAAACAAAGCAAAGAAAAAAAAAAGAAAAAGGGGAATTATCTAAGAGTATTATGATCACCAAGTGTGAATAAAATGACCTTTTTCTTTTCAAAAGCCTAAATTATAGTGACCTTACTTGCCACATATATTCTGACATGAGAAATTCCCAAATCCATCAGAGAATTCTTCCTTTGTCCCACACAATACTTCTTTAAAGTTGCTTCCACAGTAACACACTGAAAGAAAGCAATATTCCACAGAAAACACCACAAGTGAGTATCAGTGACAAAACGTTTTCAGCAGTACAGCAAATATAAGAAGGTAAAATGTGAAAAATTGTTACAGTAAGTTTTTAGAAGGAGAATGCTCTTTTTTAGCTTTATTTCAGCAATAGAGGTTTCTCAGTCCTACAGAAGCTGGAATTCCTGTTTTATTTGTTCTGATAAAGAGATAAAAACTAAAGAGGAAGTACTATTTGCACAAAAAGCTTACTTATTAAAGCAGAATACATAAATTAATTACCTTAAAAGTTGAGAAAATTAACTTACAATTTTTTATAGAAACAGTTCAACAAAAATGTATTTGTATACTGGCACATGAACTTGGACAATTTGATTTCCATTCAAGACAAAGTTTAGGAAATTTTAACAGAAACAATGAGTAGTTTGTTGAAATGTGCTTTCCTATACCTCTTGCTATTCTTCTTCCATGTACTGTTTAATCAAGTCTCAGAATTGTTGTCAAAGGTTAAGTAGGATCATTGGACAATTCAGGTCAGAAGGGCCCTCAGTGGATCAGCCAGTCCAAGCCCTTACTTACAGCTGAGTCAGCTATGAGATCAGACCACGTTACTCAGAGTTTTATTCAGTTGGGTCTTGAAAACCTCCAAGTTGCCAAGAAAGATTTTTTCCTTACAGCTAGTTATAACATTTCAACTTAGGCTCATGGTGTCTCATTCTCCCCCCCATGCGCAGCCTCTCTCTGTCTTATTGATTACCTCCTATTAGCTATTGAAAGGCCACTACTCAGACTTCTCAAGCTAACAAAGTCCAGTACCACCAGCCTGTCCTAATAGGGCACATGCTCCAACAGCCTAATCATCTTGGCAGGATTCTTTTTAGTCATGTTTATATTCTTATTTAAATATATAGTGATGCTGACACATTTTCCATTTGTAAAATATTCTAGCAATAGATTTTGGTTTTGTTAATAAAAATAAAGCACTTGCCTCTTGGTACTGATTTTTTGCACCCTCTTGTTTTCATAGTACAGTGTGGATATACATAAGGCATTCTGATACTTACCTTGCTGTACTGTTAATTGGCAAGGTGAACATTTTCCTGCATGGCACACTTGAGTACAGCTGTGCTTACCACAGTTTAAAGTATTTCCACATACATTAGAACAATGGATTTTTGTTGACTGGCCACAGCGAACTGAATGACTGCAGAGAAATGACACCATAGTCTGTCAGCTACCTTAGTATCTACAAAGCATTTATTAAAAACGAAAATACTTTTTCAGTAAAATTCCAAAGCCTTTGAAAGGGAGCAGAATTCTTAATGAAAGAGTTTTTGGGAAACAACCACTCTATTTTTTCCCCCTGCTTCCCCTCTTCCACCCTGCTAAAACAGGACACTTATCACAGCAATGAGTCTACAGAATTTTCTCTCAGCAAAATGAAAAAAAAACACAAAGTTACACTATAACTTGAACCTAATGTATGGTTATGCATCACGCCAGAAGAGCAGATATTTCTGTTACAGACGTCTTTCTGAAAACTTAAATGATCTTCAGTCCACTGAGCACAATGAAGACAGGGATGGGAGCCTTAATAGTGAGTCAGTAGTCTATGAAAATAGCTGGGTTTTTTAGTTAAATTGTTAAAAAAATGGGACAAAACACTAAATTCTCCTCTTTTTCCATTCTGGCTGGCCTCATAAAATGGCTGTAAAATGTATGTTTGAAATAGTAACTTCAAAACATCTTAAGATCAGAGGTGAAAAAACGTTATTTAGAAGCAAATTTTAAGTATTACATGCAGTATTAAAAAAATCAGCAATCTTGTGAAAGTAGCTGGCACCTGGGAAAAAATAATCAAAGCTGGATGCATCTATTAAACTTTTAAATGCAAGGAATAGCTAGAATAATAAAAAAAAAAGGTGGTGATCTTGCTGAAGAAAAAATTCAGTAATCTACAACCAATACATTTTTCTACTGAAGGCAAAGTGCTTTCAACTACAAATACTGCCACAGAAACAGTTATACCTTCTTTTGAAAAATTAAGAACACTTAATATCACATTCAAACTTTCAGAAATAATTGTAAAAGGCTGAAAACCTTTTTTCTAGAGCAAGAACGCTAACACTGAAATCAGTTTTTGCTTGGGTTCTGGAAACAAGCACAGGCAAACATTTTATTACACAGAACCAGTTCTAGGTAGCTAGAACAGGGACTCTAAAGACTCAGAACAACTTAACGTGAGAGATATGAGAGACAGTATGGGCAGTACAGTCTTGCTGTTGGCAATGACACTAAATGCATCAAACATGCAAGGAAAAGATGGCCTTCAAGTCTGGAATATACTACAGACTTGTCTCTTGCTAGTGGTACAGCTTCCCAGAAACATAAATTATTATTTCAAAAATAACATGTGTGGAATGGAGTAACTCGACATTACATTCCTTTCAGATAGAAAATGTATGAACCATTGTCTACCTCTTTCTCTGTGTCTTCTACAAAATAAAATTAATAAATATTAGAATAGGATTTCAAAATCAAATCAACTCACAGACAACTTGGACAATTCAGCTACATGTACCATAAAGTGATTTTAACACAGACAACTCTTTTTTTAATTATTTTTATTTTTTCTTAAAAGATTTAAAGTAATTGCATATTTTTGAAACATAAAATTCTCCAAGTTATTTTAGTGCACAAATAAAAGTTACAGCTCAGAATAAACTTTGGTCTGTAAACTTCTAATAAACTATAAGAAAGAAAAATTTTATGATATAAACTTTTAATAAACTATTCTGATACAAACTTTTGTTTGTATAATAGAAGCAGTCTCACCTTGTTTGTCCACATTCACATGTTTTTGTCACAAAGGCTGGGCACGAAGGGCAAGGTCCTGGATGGCACAGGCTTAAAAATAAGTCAAAAAGGCAAACAAAATTGTAAAGTTAACTTTAGCTTTACTACCCTCCCACAGAAACGACCCACCATGACTCAATCTGCAGTGCATTATTAGAACATTATAGAAGCTACCTACACTCCTGTAGGGTACGAAAGCATTAGTAACACAGGAAAAAAACATTATATTATTACAGATGCATCAATCTCAAATATCAGTGATATTGAAGGAAAACTTCAGTATTCCTGCTGCTGTCAAATCAACAGTAACAGTGCTACTAACACATTTTATATTTTGCATTTTACCAGCGGACACACATCAACTCAACTGTGTTTATCACTGATAACACTCAAAACAAACATCACATGTCCAAGCCATTAATATGTTTCTTTCTTCAGTGATCTTGAATAGATTAGAGACAAAAACTTCTCTATGAATCTCTTGAGTTGGAGACTTCATCCTTGAACTCAAGGTTTCTTAACACCACCAGTAAGAGCTGTTGCTCTTCTTCCTGTAAGGTAACACATGGCAGATACTGCAAGCCTGCCTCAGTTTTCTTTCTTACCATCAAGTGCAACTTCCTGTGAGTGTCATCAGTGCCAGTCCTTTACTTGATTATCAGATCTCACCTCCTACTTCAAGAAACACTACTTGGTCCCTTATCTGCATATAAGACCTCTGTCAGGCACAGACAAGCCCAGGTTTGTGAAATTATACTTAACTAACTTGTCTGCACTCAGCCAGCTCCCAGTTCCCTTCATTTGCAAATACAGCAGCTCTCATATGGAACAATTATTATTGGCCAGGACTGACCAGCCCAGACGTCCTAGCCAAAAGAAGAAGGAAAGAAAAAAAAAACACCCCACAAAACATCACCAAAAAAACCCATAAACACAGATTACCCAATTACATGGTGATTACTAAATTCCCCACATACTATCACTACGCTAATACTAATTAGTACACCAGTTACTATAGTCATACACAATATAATTGAGTCATGTCAGCACTTTGTCAAGACTGGTCTGGCTCCCTTCTTCCTCTAATATTCCTCCCAGCTGACAACAAGGCCTAATCTATCGCCCAGCTTATGCCAGCTCTAACAGTAAAGCCAAGCCATTACACAATAAAACAATTCAACACAAAAAAAAAACCACCAAAAACAAAACCAAAAAACAAACTAACAAAAAAACAACAACCCTCCATCTTTAATATGTTAGTTTTATGGCATAACGAAGAGTTAAATAAGCACCAGAGCAGGCACAAGGAAAGTGAGAAGAGAACAAATTGGATGGAGCAAGGAAAACACAATGCAGAGGGAAACAGGAAGAAAGTAAAACCATTAAATTAATTACAATTGTATTGTGGAACTTCAGACAATGAGAATTAATATGCATTCTCCAACAGAAAACCTCTTGTAAAAGGACAGCACTATATATGTCTCTGTCTTGACTTCAATTCTCACAGGCCCATGTACGATTCAAAAGGCTGGATGCCAGCTTATAAACTTAAGAATCAGACTAAAAGTAGATATAAACTCAAAATATTACGATCTAGGTCATAACTTGGAAAAGGGAGAAAACACATCGTCTTCAGAAATCTTGTCATGTTAAGTTTTCTACCCGGCATATTACTTTCCTCAACACTTTCATATTCAAGCAAAGTTAACATTGCTTCCATAAGCCCTGTCTTGGCACACTTTGATGATACTATACCACACAACGGCAATTTATACTGCTCACAGATATTTAAGTCAAATACCTATAATAGTAGACCACAGTCATATAGCAAGATTCCTTCTGTCAGAAGAGTATCGTGTCGTTAATTTCCAGACATCTCCAAGTTTTGATAATGTGTTTCTGAGACAGTTTTAAGCAAGCTTGTGTCATTTTGTTAATACAAACAGAAAAAATCTAGTAATGCAAAAACTAACTCTTTGAAACCAAACTTCTGACTTTAAAAGTAAGTATTTCTTACGCATCCCTCCAGACACATGCACTTGCACACTACTTATTTAGCAAGTCTCTGGTACAATTTAGTTTATGCAGAAGCTACAGTATGTCTACAGTTCCAGGATTTACTTGATCAATACAACAACAGTTAAGACAGAAATTAGAATTTCATTCAGTATAGACACATGCAGAAAGTGCAGAAAACTCTCCTTAGATGACAAAGATGGGTCATACCTTAGAATTTTAGTCTGTTTTAAGGGACTAAGGAAAAATTGAATTTAAATCACTTAACAGTGTTACAAACTAAACTCAAAAAGACAGGAGGAAGACTTCAGTATTAACTTCTGTTTAGTGAATGCAGAGCCTTATTTTTACTGAAACTCCATTATCTATCATTAGCACGGAGGAATTATTTCACAATTTACTGCTGCTGCTCTAGAGAACTGGCATACTAGAAAGGTTGTGATGATAGATGCATCTAGACATAAGAAAAATTAAACTTCCATTAGCCTGACAGTGAAAATACTAGATACTGTGAGACAGCCCAAAATGGACTTCCAGTAACTGCTGTGGAAAAGATTAAAGCACCAAAGATCCATGAAGGAAGACAAGACACTAGCATTTAAACTAGTAGAGAGAAAGTTACATTTACTGCCTTTGTAAGACCTCTTTCAAATGCTCTCAACGCCTTGCATAGTTCCAGTTGGCAGGGAAAACTTCAGAGTCTTAAAAGAAGTTTAAGTTTATCATGAAGTTTATTATCAGGAACATTTTCTTGAAGGTTAAGCTAGATGCTTCTTTGACACAGAACCTAACAGAGCAAAACAAATTTCAGCGTATTTAAACTAAAAATGTGAGGAGAACTCACTTAGTGAAGTGCTCACACTAGCAAAAGGCTTGCAAAGCACACCCCTTTCAAACAACGGCTTGCCTGTTTCTCAGCTCTGCCAAGAGAGCTGTTTATATAAATGGCTCCTAACCATTTCAATAAATCTGGGCAAATATTAAAAATTTATTACTAAAACAGTGTAAATTACCCTCACTCATTTTCACCAAAATGGGCTAGCTAGTGCCACGCTTAAGCATCCAACTAAACTCTACCCCATGGAATGGAGATGACATCTACATTAAAAAAAAGTCAGATTGAGGAAATATGGCTGGGAACTGGCCAGCCATTAAAATAAAAAATCCATACACAAGGTTGGAAGCATCTCTCATATGAAGACAGGCTGAGAGAGTTGGGGTTGTTCAGCCTGGAGAAGAGAAGGCTCCAGGGAGATCTTACAGCAGCCTTCTAGTACTTAAAGGAGGGCTACAGGAAAGATGGGGAGGGACTCTTTACTAGGGAGTGTAGTGACAGGACAAGGAGTAACGGTTTTAAACTGGAAGAGGGTAGATTTAGATTATATATTAGGAAGAAACTCTTTACTCTGAGGGTGGGGAGACACTGCAACAGGTTGCCCAGAGAAGCTGTAGATGCCCCACGCCTGGAGGTCAGGTTGGATGGGGCTTTGAGCAACCTGGTCTAGTGGGAGGTGTTCCTGTCCATGGCAGGGGGGTTGGAACCAGAGAATCTTTAAGGTCCCCTCCAACTCTAGCCATTCTATGAGTCTATTTTTAAGGGGTAAAAAAAAAAAAAAAAGCAAACCCCCAAAACCAAAAATACAAATGAATAACCAAAATACCACTTCAGTAGAAAATCATTTGTTCTGGTGGTATAAAAGGGATCAACACCCATGTATAAGCTGGTTACAGGCAACAGCAGGCTAAAGAATTGCTGTATCTCTGTAACCTCTTTTTTTAAATTTGAACACCAATTTCAGACATTCCTCACAAGTGTAAAAGAGATGCCAAATAATTTGAAAGCCATTTATACCAGGGTCACAAAACCTAAGGAAACAGAGCTCTGATTCAAACTGAACATATGTAGGATGCATACCTCTAAGTACGTCACTTGAGACAGTGCTTAGAGACAAAGGCCTCAAAAATGATAGTCTAACACTACAAAGTAGAAAACTATGAACAATTAGACCCCCCCACATACAACACACTTCTTCCCTGAACCTGGGCTGTCATCCTAATCTCTCTTAACCAGGGTATGAGTTTTAATATCCTTTCCAAAAGAATCTATGTGATGGCTCTAGACAGTCTTATAACCCATATCAGGATCTGTTTCCTTTTGAATCTGATTAATTATTTGCATCAGTTTCTTGAAAGGAGATGCCCTGCCTAGCAGAACACATTTGATGCATTATGAATTTGCCACCGTCTGATTTAATTTAAGGTCTCATTTCCTACTCAGGGAACCCAGCATGGGGGAAAATCCCCATACTTTCATTGTTTTCTTGATAAAACTAATCACTTTACAAAGCATTAAAGTAAAAGGATCCAAACCTTTTCCCATGACTTTTAATCCAATTCTTTCTCCTCAGCCACAGGAGTCTGATGCTTACTCAAGTTTTAAAGGGAAAACAGATGCTCAAGTAACTTACACTAAGAATAATGTAACCACCTAAGCAGCACTTTGAATAGCACAACTGGCACCACTGAAAGATTACATCACTAGTGACAGAGCTTCTTATTCCACAGGGAACAATCATTTGCATAAGCCCAGCATATAGCATAACACAATGCATCCAGAAGGCAGGCAGCAGGAGGGAGACTGAAGTTCAGACCACCAACAACTACTACAAAGGCTTATTTACAACATCTCCTGTACGCTATGCATTTCATCTAAATGGCAAGAGGGAGCAAATACAAGCATCCTAATGCAAAGCAATGAGAACAATGTTCCTCTGATGTCATGTATGAGGAGAAAAGGGGATGATGCTTGTTTGATCCTGGTAGTGTCCCATCAGATAGCTGCAGTGTACATAAATGGTGTGTGGTTTCTGAAAACTCAGACAATACAAATCATAGAATGGTTTAGGTTGGAAGGGACCTTGAAGATCATTGAGTTCCAACCCCTCTGCCATAGGCAGGGACACCTCCCACCAGACCAGGTTGCCCAAGGCCACGTCCAGCCTGGCCTTGAACACCCCCAGGGACGGGGCTTCAACAACCTCTCTGGGCAACCTGTTCCAGTGAATGCAGATTCTGTTGCTAGGCACTGCATAAACAATTCTGATATAAAGAGCAGGGGATAGCTATAAGCATCTAAATCTCCCATACTCTGGTTGTTGATGCAATAACGTCAAAGAAAGGTAAGAAACTAAGCAATAATCCCATAACTCAAAAAGCAGGTTCTCCAAGATTCAGATTCAAGTCCTACCAAGGAACAGGGTTCATAAACAGGATTCATCCAGATTAGCTCTGTCAGAAACACATGGACTGCAGATACAGATGTCTGATCAACTGGAAGACAACGGACAGAGCTGGACTTTAAGAGTGTCCCACATACTTCAACTGCAAAGGGCTTCCCAGAACAGATGGAATTAAATACTGGAGAAAGGGCAACACCAAGAACACCATACAAGACTCAGACACTACACAGACTCAGTCCACTGCCCAGAACAATGAACACATCACTACTATTAGCTAGAGTCACACAGACTTGAGAAGAGCATAAATAGTTTTTACCCCAGAGAATTCATCATCCCATCACACTAAGGTAGAAGGTCTTGACAATGACATGAAACATTTGACCCAGAAGAAGAAAAAAAGAAAAGGAAAAACAAAAAAGCTTTTAGAATCTCAGTGAGAAGAATGGCATTTCTGGTTCAAACCTTATCACCTTACCAGAACCTGTGACAGCACGGGAAAAAGGCACACAGCAGATCCACAATCCAAAGAAACAAGTGCTTGCAAGAAAGAGTTCTGAGATCATCTAAACTCAAGCAAGAACCATGAAACAGACTCCTGGCCCTGATGGCAACAAGTCCACCTTTGAGTACTCTCTTGAGGAAAGACTCTGCCCAGATACATACATCCAGACTTCTCGATCAGTTGAGCATGTCCAGTGGAGAGGAGCTGGTAAAATAGACTGCCAAAGATGCTTTCAGATGATAGAAGTCCACATCTCTAACTCGACCACTTCCAGATACAGCAAGAGGGAACTAGGTTTCTACTTGCTTTTTGATACAGCAGATGGAGGCAGAGTGTGTCCTCATAACCAGGTGATCAGGCCCAGTCAGCACAGATTCATGAAAGGCAGGTCCTGCTTCATTAACCTGATCTCCTTCTATGACCAGATGACCCGCTTAGTGGATGAAGGAAAGACTGTGAATGTTGTTTACCTGGACTTCAGTAAAGCCACTGACACCGTTTCCCACAGCACTCTCCTGGAGAAACTGGCTGCTCATGGCTTGGATGGATATACTCTTTGATGGGTGAAATACTGGATGGATGGCTGGACCCAAAGAGGGGTGGTGAATGGAGTTAAATGCAGTTGGTGGCCGGTCACAAGTGGTGTTCCCCAGGACTCAGCACCGGTGCCATTTCTCTTTAATACATTTGTCAATGATCTGGACAAGGGGATCGAGTGCACCCTCAGTAAGTTTGCAGGAGACACCACGTTGGGTGGGAGGGTTGATCTGCTTGAGGGTAAGAAGGCTCTACAGAGGAATCTGGACAGGTTGGATCAATGGGTCAAGGCCAACGGTACGAGATTCAACAAGGCCAAGTGCTGGGTCCTGCACTTGGGTCACAACAACTCCATGCAGTGTTACAGGTTTGGGGAAGAGTGTCTGGAAAGCTGCCTGGCAGAAAAGGACCTGGGGGTGTTCGTCGACAGCCGGCTGAATATGAGCCAGCAGTGTGCCCAGGTGGCCAAAAAGGCCAACAGCATCCTGGCCCTGTATCAGGAATAGTGTGGCCAGCAGCACTAGGGAAGTGATTGTCCCGCTGCACTTGGACACACCTCAAATACTGTGTTCTGTTTTGGGACCCTCACTACAAGACATTGAGGTGCTGGAGCATGTCCAGAGAAGGCCAACAAAGCTGGTGAGGGGTCTAGAGAACAAGAGAAGAGAGTAGAGAGTCTGAGAAGAACAAGTAGAGAAGTGGCTGAAGGAACTGGCGTTGTTTAGTGTGGAGAAAATAAGGCTGAGGGGAGAACTTATCCCTCTCTACAACTATCCAAAAGGAGGTTGTAACCAGGTGGCAGTTGGTCTCTTCTCCCAAGTAAGAAATGATAGGACAAGAGGAAATGGCCTCAAGTTGCTCCAAGGGAGGTTTAGTATGGATATTAGGAAAAATTTCTTCACAGAAAGGGTTGTCAAGCATTGGAACAGGCTGCCCAGGGAAGTGGTACCATCCCTGGAGGTATTTAAAAGACAGGTAGACATGGTGCTTAGGGACATG
Source organism: Pluvialis apricaria (assembly GCA_017639485.1). Classification (NCBI taxonomy): domain Eukaryota; kingdom Metazoa; phylum Chordata; class Aves; order Charadriiformes; family Charadriidae; genus Pluvialis; species Pluvialis apricaria. The sequence continues at coordinate 59,987,341 of CM030008.1, forward strand.
GTTTAGTGGTGGTTTTGGCAGTGTTAGGTTAATGGTTGGACTCAATGATCTCAAAGGTCCCTTCCAACCTAGATGGTTCTATGATTCACGAACACCTAAGATTCCAACATGGGAGGAAGAAGTGTCCAACATATACTGAGGAATGTCCAAAATTGGGTAACACTGATGCTGAAAGTGCATTCCTCTCCAGATCTCTATCACAAGTCAGAGTGCTAAAACCACCCATTATCTTGATCTGCATCCTTGCTGTTTCCTTACCTCCAGGACTGGATGATCTCAGCATGGTTTTACTCACGAGCTGAATGATAACACTTTTAAATTTGCTACAACTTAAACTGGTAGCAAATAGGGACTTTAAAAGGTCCTAGTTTTCACAGCTCTTGACGCAGATCAGACTACCAGTGCCGGGTCCTGACTAACCGAGCTTTCAAGCTTTTAATAGAACATGAAACTTTTAACATTGTAGGCCAAAGAAACTGCAATGCCTCTGACATCACCTTAAATTGCTCAGAGTAGCAGCTGTGCCTGAACACTATAGCCCTCTTTGCCCTTGATCTTTAGAAGCTACAGAGTATCAGTATAAACATGATAACTACCTCTTTGTCTAAACAGAATGTGTAAGCCTCTACTTCTCATGAGATTGCAAGGCATTAGATAGTTTTAGGCTGCACCTTTATCTCGGGTACCGAGGCTGGGAAGGATACAAGAAGAGGCAGCTGGAAAAGGAGCCAAGAAGTTGGAGTAACCATCAAGGACGGAATGATAACGGGACATTCCAAGATGTTTGCAACATAAAGGCAACATCAAAAGGAACCAATGGAAGACAAAGACGGGTCGTATGGACAGCTCGTGCCTGGGGGAATTAGCCAATTAACATTTAGCTAGTTGCGCAAACTAAACTGATCTGTCTATAAAATCGGGCTTGTAGCGGAAATAAATGTTCGACTGTGCATCGCATCGGTGTGTTCTGTCGTTCCGGTCCTGCATGACTCACAGATCTCGGCGACGGCGGCATACCAGGGACTAGAAATTCATAGCTTGCACTAGGCACAATATTGCCACGACTGTTCAGAAGACTTCCCAGAAGAGAATGCCAGAGATTGAGCCTCTGCTGTAGACTGGGACAGGAAATAATAGGAAAAGAACATCTGTTTCTTCCAAGCACTATAGGAAAGTTCATCAGGTAGCAAATTGCAGTCAGGGAGTTCTCAAAGTAGTTAAGGAGTCTATACTTATTTCTGACTGGGCAAGAAAGTCCTCCGCAGACGCATGCCTCTCCTAAGATGGAGGCCAACAGCCAGCCTCCAAAAGAATCAGTGTTCTGCTGAGTCAGGATATCAACTACATCAAGTGTAGTCTGAAAGCTGATCTGTGTTTCCATTTTACCCTGCAAACCACAGCAAAGAGGATCTAGTATGATGATGAATTAAGACGACAGCTATAGCACTGAAATGATAGTCTGAAAAGAAATCTAATAGAATATTTTCACATGTGGGGAAAAAGTATTAAAAAGTAAGGAAATATTCTTTCACAAAACCAGACGTTGAAATAGGTTTGAAACAGAACACATTAAATAAGAAGTTCGGAGTAAAGTTCTGAGTTTTAGTAAACCTTGGTAGAAGCTTAAGTTGAAAATCTATTTGTTGGAATGACTGAAGTTTTTGATTGTATACCAAGAGCGGAAACAATCACTTCTGACTATTAAAAATTTCTCAAAACAGAAACATGAACAGGCATTATGGACCAACTTCCATATATGGAAAATGAAGCTAGATACACTAGGAACAACATAAAAGTTATTTTTCTGACTAGCAAGCATATTTATACATTGAAAAAGCTCACCTTATGCTGTTAACCTTATCAATAGAACACTACCACTCTGCTAAAAAAGTTCTAAAGGAAAATATCCAATACTGAAAATAGAATTGCTCTTCTTTGCCTCTCTTCATTGAATTATACTAATAAATGTTAGCAAAAACAATCCGAGTTACTCGTTCAACCATCTAGTGGTCTCAACAAATAGATAAATACATATAATGCCCTATTATCCTCAACAGATACAGTTTACAAGCCAAAGAAAAGAAAAAAAAACAAAGGATAGAAGTAAGAGGTCCTTCAGTTTAACAAAGTACCACTGATCTTAGATTAAGATACACAAACAGTATTACAGGAAAGCCACCATCTAAAACATCTGGTAGACCACTGGATACACATTTAAAATTACTTCCATTCACTATTATTTCTCTAGTTCAATGAAAGTTCTTGAAAACAAGTAAGGTAGCTGGTTCAGTTCCTAAAATATGATGGAAATGTTGCTACAACTATAGCTGCTGACCGCCTGTTCCTTCTCTCATATGAACTCACTTTAGACATTGAAACACAAATAGCCTCTATTTCTTCCAGGTTTCAGCTGAGCTATAAACCAAATACATCTTTAAGCATATCCTATCGTCAAAAAATATTCAAATACGGTCTTCAGAAATCTTCTCTAGATCATTTCAATATTCATATGATAAACTTTTACTTACATATTACAAAGATGTGGACAGTCCAAACACTGTCTCTTCTTTCCACAAAGCTCCCCACAGCTATGTGGGATTTCATTTCTATTCCATTCAGGATTGTGCACCTTACCTAAACCACATCAAAGACAAAAAAATATTCATTGCCTTGAATACAACACTGAATCTCAGAAAAATATCACACCAAAAAGAAAAAGCTGTATTTTCAATACTGGCAGTAGTCATCTTTGAAAAACAAAACAACACAAGATGTCTTATATTTTTCTCAGCTTTCAGTGCTGATACATACTCACCTTCTTTAAAAGTAAGTGCCACTGGAATATCAAGCTCCATAAGATTCTTTCCTTCTACACTTTCAGCAGGCACTTAGGTAGCCAGTATTTTACAATACATTAAACTGATAAAATTCAAGAAAATTAAAAGCTCCCTTTAGTTGGTCAGGCTGCACAGTAGTTAAGAAAATTAAAGGGTGAAACTCCCTTGCTGCCTCAATGCAGAAGGGAAAAAAAAAAAAAAAAAAGACACCATTCCCAGAAAATAAGATCTAGCTGGTAAGGTGATGGGGAATGCGGGTATAATGAAATGACTGGGCAAATTATAGAAGTAACTTCTGCAAAAAGAAGCAGACTCTACACAAATCTAAACATTACAGGTTGACATCTTGAAGAATGCAGCAGGAAGTCTTGAAAAAGAACTGATAAATTCAGTATGTTAGCTTCAAGTATTCTGTATTGAGATAAGCACTGAAAGCATATTTTAATTAAACTGACATACATCATCATAAAAATCTCACAGCTCTAAGCGCATGAGATGATCATCAGGGTTAAAGTTAATTGCCACAGTTAACACATGCAAAACTAATTTGGATCTCGGCAAGAGGGGAATGAAAATAACAATGAAGCAGCTGAGCCAATGTTACAAATTTGAGTTGCAACAATTAAAACATCAACAAAATGAACTTTTGGTGACACAGTGTCCTGGTTTGGCCTCAGCCGGCAACAAAGAACAACATGGCCACCCGCTCAACCCGCACAGCTGTGGGGAAAATCAGAAGAAAAAGGCAAAACTCGTGGGTTGGGATAAAGGCAGTTTAACAGAACAGCAAAGGGAAGAGAAAAACAGTAACACCGATAAACGAATATACAATCGCGATTACGGTACCACCACTCACCCACCGGACCCGGACTGCCCCAGCCCGCTCTGAGCGGCAACTTCCTGCCCGCTCCCCCCATAGCCCGGGCATGGCTCACATGGCATGGGATACCTGTGTCCCCTCCCCATCCTTGGGGAAATCAACCCCACCCCTGCCGGAACCAGGACACACAGTTATATCATTTTAACACTTTTAGTAGACCTTTGTATATTCTACAGGTTTGGAAAATACAAATAAACACCACAGATGGCATTTATTCACACAAGTTTCAATTAAACTAGTTGAATATCCAGGAAAATCCTGAAAATTAGAGGATTCAGCAGAAAAATAAGCTAGGAATTTCCTTGTGGAATGGTGAAAAAAACCCCACACAGCCACACTCAACACTTATTTAGTATTTTGCATGAAATAGAAGATAGCTTTGCATAAGCAACTGGTGATGTTCAAATGCCATATCGTTAATGTAAAATTATCTATAGAAGATTAAAGTCCTATGTTTCACAATATGGTACTTTGCTAATATTAACTCTGTGGACAACTTGAGGATCCTACTGTAGACGTCCCAAAACTATGAAACAGTCTTTAAGCCTAGGCAGAATTTCTTTCCTGTTTAACAGATGGATGACCTGTCTTAACAGTGTAATTTTCATTTGTAATCAAAACATCCATTCTAGCAGAATTATTATCCCTATACTCATAAGATTTCATATATTGTCATACAAAAACTCTTACCTGCATCGCACTGTTCTTAACTGACTCACTGACACATTTAGGTAAAGAGAACTTTAGATAAAACTACCTATAACAGCATAAATCTAGTTTCTTTAGGGCAAGTTCACTGACTCCCAGTTTCTTTCTCAATTTCAGAATATTCTGTTTTGTAGAAAGTGAGGTGAAACTTTTTCCAGTGACTCTGACTTAAGCAATGGAAAGCTTTCTGAAATCAACACAAATTTCAAAAGCGTACATCCCGAACAAAATTTATTTGCATGTAATTGTACTCAATTAAGTAGCTGTCATGGTTTCAGCTGGGATGGAGTTAGCACTACACCAGTTGCTAGCAAGAAAGTTATATTTTGGATTTGGGATGGGAATAGTGTGATAGCACACTGGTGGTTTTAGTTGCTGCTAAACAATCATGGCCTTTTCCGCTCCTCACACCACCCTGCCAGCAAGCACAAGAAGTTGGGAGGAGACACAGCTGGGACAACCAGCCCCAACTGACCAAAGGGATATTGCATATGATATGATGTCATGTTCAGTATACAAAGCTGGCAGAACAAGTAGGGAACAGGGAGGGGTAAATGTTTGGAGTTACTTGGGAATACAAATGCCATCACTTATGCATGATGGAGCCCTGCTTTCCTAGAGATGGCTGAACACCTGCCTGCCGATGGGAAGCAGTGAATTAATTTCTTGGTTTGCTTTGCTTGCATGTGCAGCTTTTGCTCTACCTATTAAACTGTCTTTATCTCAACCCATGAGTTTTTTCACTTTTACTCTTCCAATTCTCTCCCCCATCTAAGGTGGGGGCAGTGAGCGAGCGGCTGCGTAGTTCTAGCTGCCGACTGGAGTTAAACCATGACAGTAACATAATTAATTTCTCCCTTTTTGTCACATGCTTACAGCTTAGTGGATGTTGTACTCCATTGATCTCTTTTACTAAACATGTAGCTACATAATAGGTCTGAAAAGCCTGAATATTATTTCCTATTTAACTTGTATGTGTCCCTGATCAACATAAATGACAAAATTGCTAAATCAATTTAAAGGTATAGATAGTTGTATGCTTGAATCGTGTGGCCAGATACACCAAAATAATACAAAGAAAGACGTAACACATGCAGGTTATTTCAGTCCTTCTACAGAAGGAAAGCTTGTAGGATAGTAGCCCAATTCTATCATTATTTTTACCTTGTAATATGAAAATATTTATCACTTATGATTTAATATTTCACTTTTAAAATGTTTTAAGCAGCATATTTGTGATTCTCTGTGCAGCCACCTTCAAGCATCAATAAAGTTTTAAAAAAGGTTAAATTTCAGGGATGCAGGCAAACAAACAGCAGTATCAGAATTCACAGAATGGTCAGGGTTGGAAGGACCTCTGGAGATCATCTAGTCCAAATTCAAACAATAAAAAAAAAAGAATCAAAATGACAAAATTGTTTTTCTTTGCAAAAGCAAGAAACTCACCACAGAAACAAGTGTAAGTTTTAGGAACTTGCGTAGAAGCATTCTGACAAGCTGGACATCTCCAACCACTATTACCATCTGTAAGATAAAAAAATTAAAGATAAAAATGCCTTGAAGTAAATAAAGGAGCTAACTTGCAAACCTAGAATAAGTGCTCTTCCCTCGTTTCTTACCACAGCTGCAACCAAACTTAGTTTTTCCATTTACTCATACGTGGTGAGAAAGCAGATTATTGTATAAAATGCATTTTATACAATATCGAGATGAACACAGCAGTGGTACTTCATTTGACCAGGTTCCAACTATACACAGAGGCAAGAACCAATTTTAAAATCGCACTTTTTCTATTACCATGTACCCTGCTATAAGACATTCTACCAGAATATAGACAGTCTTCACCATATCTGAAGATGTGAGGGGGAAAAAGAAGTGTTAAATGTATGGGAAATTGGTGAGAAAAATATAATTACCTACAGTCTTAAGCACCACCTGTATTTTCATTTCCATTAGCCTCTCATATGAGTTCACATGTCTTCTAGAAGACCAATTTAGTATTGCTTCCTGTCCAGAATAAATTAGTGCTATATAAACCAGAAGAATCTACTTAAATTAATTAAAAGGTGACAGTACCTAGCTATTGACTAGGACACTATTCTTCAAGTTGCTATTTTATTAAATAGTAGTTTTCTTGCTCCTGCATTTCAGGAGGGTGTTGGTTAGCAGCAAAGGAAGAACTTCAGTGTAAGAAAAGCGACATTCGTGAAGATGTTTCCCAAATTCAGTACACACCTGACTATGAAGAATACCAGTGTGAAAGCACTATTGAACACAAAAGAGGAGCAGGGAGGAGAGATATTTTTTTATATATAGACGGATATAAAAATTTATAAATATGAACTGATTAGCTCTTACTGTCTCTCTTAACCAATCAATTCAGTGCTGGTAAATTAATAAAGCTGTGATTTTAGGACTGTTCTTTTTGATTATGAAATCTGACAAAGATTTATGATATTTTCACATTATGAATTCAGGAGGGATTGCAAACAGGAAACCCTACGTGTGACAAGAAAACTACACTGCAATGACAGGCACACCTATGTTTATCAATAGGATTGGAGACTTCTTATGTTAACCACCATAACGCATAATGGTAATGATTTTCACAAACTGGAAATGATCCAGATTATAGACTGCCTTGACACTACTGAAATGCAGATCTAAAGCATGTCTATTCCTTTCAAATACTTGGTGCCTATTCATTCCCTTCATTACCCTGGCTCACAACACTGTGCCCAAAGACTGATGCAGAGAGCTGTACAATTATGGGCTGAGCAGCTGTAGGACAGTGGCACAATGAGTATACACTCTCATATTCATGCTCAAGACCAAGCTGTATTTCCTGGCTAAGATTTTTTTTTTTTTCTTTTGACTGCTATGAACTGAAGCATCTCAGAAAGAAGTGTTAAAAGCTACAGGCAAAAACTGGCAGCAGGGGACTGAAAGGGTTATCTGCTGATAAAGCTGTCAGCACCTTCTGTGGCTCCTCTGAAAGCTAGCATACTAAACCCTAGGGGATTCTCTACGAGATTACTTTGTACAGTATACCTATTACATTAACAACATAACATGGAATAACAATGAAAGAAGTTACGTTTTTCAAAAGCTGTGAAGTTAAGCCTATTTTCAAAGCCTGCCAAGATCATGGAGCAGATCCTCCTGGAAACTCTGCTAAGGCACATGGAAAATAGAGGTGATTGGTAACAGCCAACATGGCTTCACCAAGGGCAAGCCACGCCTGACAAATTTGGTGGCCTTCTAGAATGGGGTTACAGTGTTCATGGGTAAGGGGAGGGCAACTGATGTCATCTGCCTGGACTTGTGCAAAGCATTTGACACTGTCCCACGTGATATCCTGGTCTCTAAATTGGAGAGACATGGATTAAACAGATGGACCACTCCGTGGATAAAGAACTGGCTGGATGGTCACACTCAAAGTGTTGTGGTCAACAGCTCGATGTCCAAGTGGAGACCAGTGACGAGTGGCGTTCCTCTGGAGTTGGTACTGGGACCCGTGCTGTTCAACATCTTTGTCGGCGACATGGACAGTGGGGTAGCGTGCACCCTCAGCAAGTTTGCCGATGATACCAAGCTGTTTGGCGAGGCAGACACGCTGGAGGGGAGGGATGCCATCCAGAGAGACCTGGACAGGCTGGAGAGGTGGACCCGTGCCAACCTCATGAAGCTCAACAAGCCAAGGGCAAGGTCCTGCATATGTGTAATGGTAATCCCAAGCACAGGCTGGGCAGGGAATGGATTGAGAACAGCCCTGAGGAGAAGGACCTGGGTGTGCTGATTGAGGAGAAGCTCAACATGAACCGGCAATGCATGCTCGCAGCCGAGAAAGCCAACTGCATCCTGGGCTGCATCAAAAGAAGCGTGGCCAGCAGGTCAAGAGAGGTGATTCTCCCCATCTACTCCACTCTGGTGAGACCTCACCTGGAGTACTGCATCCAGCTCTGGAGCTCCCAACACAGGAAAGACATGGACTTGTTGGAGCGGGTCCAGAGGAGGGCCACAAAGATGATCAGAGGGCTGGATCATCTCTGCTGTGAAGACAGGCTGAGAGAGTTGGGGCTGTTCAGCCTGGAGAAGAGAAGGCTCCAGAGAGACATTATTGTGGCCTTCCAGTATCTGAAGGGGACCTACAAGAAAGCTGGAGAGGGACTTTTTGCAAGGGTGTGTAGTGATAGGATGAAGGGGAATGGCTTTAAACTGGAAGAGGGGAGATTCAGGTTAGATATTAGGAAGAATTTTTTCACTATGAGGTTTCATGATGCACTGGAACAGGTTGCCCAGAGAAGTTGTGGATGCCCCACCCCTGGAAGTGTTCAAGACCAGGATGGATGGGACTTTGAGCACCCTGGTCTAGTGGGAGATGTCCCTTCCCATGGCAGTGGGGGTTGGAACTAGATGATCTTTAAGGTCCCTTCCAACTTAAACCATTCTATGAGTCTAAGAGGCCAGCAGAAGGCCTCTTCTATCAACATCTCTCCGAGAGCAGGATGCCGAGTCCTCTACAAGCAACAGTTTCCCTAGAGTATAGTGAAGGGTCTTGTAAAATAGGAACATTTTACCAAAACAGCCTTTCAAGATATATTTTGTTGTTCTTAATCATTGTTTATCCTTTGCTCCTCTAAGGCATAGCTACATTCATATGGGTCACCCCACAAGGAACACACACGGTTGCTTTTCTCCAAAAAGACAAGAAATAGAAGTTTTCTTCCTGGATTCAGATGCAATTACAGTAGCACAGAACGAGAGTAAGATGACTCCTGGCATCCTCGTTTGTAAGGAGTGGTCCTGTAAACACTCCTTACAAATCCTGATTATTGAAGAAAGTGAGAATGAGGATAACCCTACAGAATAAACATTCCACTCACAAATAGGAGCAAAGTAGGCAGAATTCCAACCAAAGACACCACAAGAACAGTTGTTTATGCAAAACATACACACCTCACTCCCATTTACTACCGATTGCTTCAGTATTTGCTATCTTCTCCCTCCTTTTGGGATAAAAAGATTCCTTACTTGTCATTATTTACCAAAACTTTTTCCATACACTTTCATATTACAAGTGTCACTACTTCTAGCAGTTTCAGCCACAAAAATCTTTATCTGTGATAGCGTGCCCCGAACCCTGCCCCTTCCTTCCTATTGCATACCTGTTGTCATAAAGGCACAGTGAATGATCTCCTCAGTTTCTAGAATCCTAAAAGATTAAGGGGCTCAAAAGAACCTTGAGTAGGAAGAGCTGGGAATTGTACATACCGACTAGGGATCTTTATGTGCAGTTTCAAACAAGCAACTTTCCTCTTTACATGCTTGTGTAGTTGAGTGATAGGTGATTACACAAGAAAGGATCCAAACACACCAGCTGTAATAAAGAGTGAATGCTAAAAGGCTACATTTCCAAAGGCAGCAGTACAGCAGGAATTTTCAACACATACTCAATGCTAGGTACATAAAAAGAACTCCAAACAGTACTTCAGTCACTTCAACTGTAGTAGAAAATACTAGAATCAATACTGGCAGTTTCATGTTACCATTTCTAAGAGGTCTTATGCAATTCTCCAATGAGATACTCTGTATCAAAATAAATTATTGCTTTAACTTCTCAGCGAGACACAATCAAAAGATTTTTGTCCCAGCAACAAGAAAGCAACAGCAGTTGTGTAATATCCAAGGCACACACAATGGCTTCAGCCCTTGAACAGCATGGCTTGGGGCGGGGGGGGGGGAGAAGAAAAAAGAAAAGGGAAGTAGATTCATATTCTGACCACTGAAACTCAGAAGCCTTCTTAGAGGCCAATATTGCATTACTACAGACCACCAGCTCATCTGGAAATGGAGGGCAGGGGCAGCAGAGGGAGCAGAATAGAGAGACAGTTGTGATAACTCAATTATCTCCAATCCTTCCAGCCAAAATGAAAATACCAGTAAAACTACCTTCCCCACAAAGAAAGAAGCAAACAGCTTAAACTTTAGTTCCATCAACATAAGGGCACAAGTCAAACACCACTGAAGCATCAGTTTTTAAGAGAAGTGGAAGGAAGGGGGAAAGAAACAACAATTTCCCCTTTATAAACATAAAGTAAGAGATCTTGTGTGCAATGCAGGTATTTTTGTCAGACTGACCCTTGCTGTACAATACCTAAAGGTCACATTCCTCCAAGACATAATTTAAAATGTTAGTAGATAAGCTTGCTAAGGAGAAAGTTACGTTCTTCCGTATAGGAAGAAATCTTTCCACGTGATGGCAAAGTGCTGCCTAGCAGATCTTCTCCTCCTGACCAGGACATCCCTAACACACAATGAAAATCCATTCTCTAGTTCTGAGTGCAGTTCCATAGAAATACTGAACGTTGCATGTCAACCACAAGTCTAACATAAGCAGACCGAGAATAGAGCAATGCCCTATGATTCCCCACAGATAATCAGGAGATTCTTTCACCTGGCTTGGCCAAACTAAAAGTGATTTTTCAGATCACCGTCAAGACAACAGAAAACAAAGAAGTCTCTGAGGGACGACACCTTCAGTAAAACACATCTGAAAGAGTTCCTGAAAAGAGAGATACTGTACAGTGCAATAAGACTTTGTTATGGTAACCTGGCATAGTTCTTCACTTCTTCCCACCCTTGGGACCCTACATACTCATGTAGGGTCTCAAGCATATTTTATCTCATTGACATGGTAACCCAGGATAGTTCACTTCCATCTGTCAGCTGCACCCACCTTTGAATAGGTGCCAACCTGACAGCCAGCTGCGGATCTTGGAATTTAGACAACAGCACCTGTATTACATCAGCGAGTTTGCTAATGAACAAAACAGGACACTGCATATGTACGATATGTTAATCAGCGCAAGTTTTATTATCCATCCCTGTGGCGCATTCCTTTGAGCCTCACTCTAGAGCAGGGTTCCATTGTGTTGGGTCCCCATTTGATTAGCATGGGTGTCCTGGGTCTCCCACCACAGTATTGCTATGCTTTCATTAAAGCCAAAGCTTTCACTTGCTGAGTGTTGTGCCTTGTTCCTGAGGGATCCACACCTGTTTTTCCCTCATAACAGACACCCAACACCATCTGGAAGATGGAACCACTTGAGAAGATACCACTCCAAGGATGTTATCTACCTCATCCAAGTATTCAGGATTTCTCTGATACAATGCTGTGATCACAAAAAATCTGAGAAATTACGTACACATACATACTTTCAGTCTCCTGCTATGTATCATAGAAATAAGAGCTGCTGTAAGGCCCAAAATGGAGGGAGATCCTCATTGAAACATTCAGTTGCTTCAAAGACACAAAAGAATGAATACTGAAAACTGATCTTATGAACAAAATACTCTCATTAGGCTGGAAGTGAAACATGGCAGTGAAAAGTCTGGGTGCCGAGATCAGATAAGATCTCCTGGAATTCATTAAATCTGCTCTGTTCTGCAAATATTATAAAGTAAATCGTGTCCAGAAAAACACAGGGTTTTTTTCCTCCAGAAAAACAGCAAATTATTGAGTTAGGCAGACTACAGTGTTGTATTTCTCTTCTGGTAGACATTAATTACTGCCAGGGTCTTAGTGAATTCATCAACATTATACAAAGCCTGAAAAGTAGAATCTACACTGAAACAACCTACCAGAAAACAAATGTACTCTGAAGTAGAAGTTCTAATCAAGACAGGGTAGCAGGGCATAGCAGGTCAAGAAATATGAAAGTGTGCCTACTGGAGCTACGGAATCAGTTCTACTGAGGCCACCATCTTCCATTTATTTTTTTTTAATTAATTATTAGCTCAAGTTCTCTCATACACAGGATACAGTAACATATTTAGTCCACAATTTCTGACAAGAAAAGCAAATAGCCGAAAGATACGGCTATTTGAAATGCTGTCAGGATTAAAGCATCTAAGCTCACTGTCTTGACAGATAAACAAAACCTCCCTTACACAAGCAGATACTCTTTTGATCAAGCAATAAGTTGTTTCAGGCAGATAAATTAGCTCCAAAGAAGGTGACAGAAAAACAGCTAAGAGATAAAGGTTCTCAGCAGTCACTCTCAGTTTGGCTTAGGATCTCAGTCTTACCCAAAAAACTGTTCCCTTCTCAAACATTCCAACGCCTTTATGTTTCACATCTTGTGATGATACTTGTAACTTCCTTTCTACTGTCAGTATGACCCATGACCAGTCCTACCCAGAAGTCTGTCTATGCATCTTCAGAAATCAAAGAACTTTGCAACCAATCCTTTCTGCAAGAGATTTAGTGTCTGTAAAAACTTCTCTCAAACATTTAGAAGTAGCTGAGAGACTGCATTCCCTCAGTCTGCCCAGACAGAGACAGAAAGACACATGAAGAATGGTAAATGCTAAACAAGCAGGGTACAGGAAAAAATTAACCCTACTTCAAGATTAACATTACAATCTTCAGAGTGTGCCTATGTCACACAACCGAACATAGCAGAGAGGCCCCAATTCAGCCTTAACTTATGTTGAAAAAATACTAGTTGTTTAGCTTAAATAAGTAAGTTTTAATTAGAATAAATTACTTAGGATTAAAATATGGCATGATTTATGCTGTTTGCCTAGCTTTACTTGGCACGAATATCTAGATTTGCTGAAGCCTTTAGGGCGCAATAAAGTTAATTTTCTTAGTAATTTTCCTAGCCATTGATACAGTGATGTGTTTAGTCTTTTAGTATGACAAAAATGTTGATAACACACTGATGTTTCGGTAGTATTTTCCCCTAAGTCTGAGACTTCCTAGTTCCCTATGTTCTGACAGCAAGCGCAGGTGCACAAGAAGCATAAACCAGAAGATAAGGAAGCTACAACCATCAGCAGAGACTGCAAATCAACAAGATAAGAGCAGTCAACAGCCTGCCTGCCCGGACATGGAAAAAGAATACAATGAGGCGTTACAAGATCCCAGACCAAAAATCACCATTGGACTCAATGGCACATGAACAGCGTGTGAAGAGCACATGAGGGGCAGGTGTATAGAACACAAGGGCGTAATTGCCCAGGGATTTCTTTGTTCATCATCCCTCTCTGGAGGCACCCAGCCAGCTGACCTTGCTGCTGTACCTTGCAATTAAATTATTTCTTTTTATAAAATGTGATGCTTGAGAATCTGCTGCAGGAAGCCTAGGGTTGAGCCTGAAGAAGGAGGAAGCATGCCCAAGAGTAAGTGTGTGTGTGAGGAGTTGAAAGGGGCACCTGTCAGCTCACTGGAGTCGCCCGCTGCAAAGGGACTCTGGTCCTAGCAGTTAAAGACTCGGGTAGTATATGTGTGACTCCTTGAATGGTGTGTGAATGCTCAGACAGCAGCTTCTCCTTTAACACTTACGCCAAAGCATTCAAAGGGCAGAACGTAGTGGTATAAGAGTTTCAAAAAGTGATATAATGCAAAGAATCTGAAACAATGACAAAGAAACCAGCTTTCTGTCTTCTGAGTTTCATTTCACTGCATGGCACCGGTGACAGATTTCAGGAGTACTTTATCTGAGAACAGAACTAAGTGGTTGAGTAAAAGCAGACCACTAATGCTTGGAGTGCTTCTTCTGTTTGACTGCTCAGCTAAACACATATGAGAGAATATGAGACATTTCTTGGTGTGTAAACACAGCCACAGAGCTTTGCATCTTGATGCACTGATTTCAATGACTGGTCTTATGTATCCAAACCCGGAAATTAGTTTTAGGTAGAAGACCAGAAAGAATCAAAACAGGAGGAGGATTATACAAAGCACCCAAAGAATCCTGGAAAAAAAACCATTTTTTATTTAAAACTTGCTTTGTTAGTCTTCCAACGTAAGAAACACATGAACTTTACTATTATATCTATGAGACAAAATGTCTGCAAGACAGAATACCAACCTTCAGCTTGTGAAGCTGGTGATCGTGCCCACTTCTTAATGCAATTCAGGTGGAATACATGGTAACAATTCTGACAGCTCCACACTGGGGCTACTATTCGGACCACCTCACAGCATACCATGCACTCATACTTCTCTGTGGTCAGCTGTTCAATCAACGACCCTGCAAATAAAATACATTACTTGTACATGAAACATCAGCTAGCTGAGAAACAAAATTCAAATGAAATTCCAAGATTTCATTTAAATTATAAACAGAACTTATTTTTCCTGTGTGGCTAGAAGCAAGACATTAGTTTACTCCTGGAAGATTCCAGTTCGATACTTGGTATGCATTTCTCTAGTTTCAGAGCTTGAAGAGGGAGTATGAAATGCCTACAAAAGTGGCAATAATAATTCCTGTTGATGAATAGCAATAATCCTGACTTTACAAATTAGTGAAAAGTTTCAAGCTTGGTAGAATTTTGAAATTTTACTCATCACTTAATATGGGAAATTTATCTTCGCTTAAAGTTTAAACCAAAAAGCTTAAAGCTCTTAACTACAGAAGTTTCAGCCAAAATTAAATTTAATTCCCATACTAAAATATTCCTGCAAGACCACACAACAAACATTAACAGCAAAGTACGTGGATTACAGAAATAAGCCCCATAAACTGACTGCTTTAGGCGTGGAATCACTGGGAAACAATAGTCAAAGTACAGGGCCTTTTGAGCCATATGAAAGAATGTGAAAAAAATCTTTGAAAATAAAGCAAGAACTCCACACAAAAGATAAAATAGCCTGAAAATATAGATGTGCAACCATAACAAAGGCACCACATAACTTCAGTTCTGCCAGATTAACTCTCCCATCAAGGTAAGGCTACCAAATAGACTTTAGAAATGCTATTTGCTCTACACCCACAGAATTTTAAAATATCTTAATTACAAGTGTAAAGTGTAAAAAAGTGTAATTTTTATATGGTGTCAATACAAGGGAAGGACATAATGAAGGACAAAAAATGAAAATAAGAAAAGAAAAATTACTATCAATTCAAAATGTGCTTGTATCACACATGACTGAAAGCAAGCCCATGGATGCCTGGAAACTTGGAAGTGTTAACACTGTCTGCACTCCTTAATAGGATATAAGCACTTCCAAGTGTCTTTTCCAGCTCTCCTGCATCAAGCACCGGAAGCTTTAGAATTAACAGTAATTTCTGCTTTCAGTACTCCATAAATATTACCTGCTGCAAAGAAAGCATCCCCACCTAAAACATACTTCTATTCTCCAGAAGAATAAAGCTATACCATACTCAGAAAGGGTGGCTGCCCCATAAATAGTTAAAAAGCACAGTCAGTCCCCTGAAAAATAGTGGTAGATACCATTTCCAAAATAGCTCCCAACTAAAGCAGGCAAAGACTGCCATTTTGGAGGGGGACGTTCCTTAAGTTCCTTGTAAAAGATTACTACTTCTCTTCCTGCTTATTGCATAGGTTTTTGAATTAATAATAATGTTGGGAGAAAGACTGAGGTATCTTTAATGTTACAATTCAAGTAGAACCCAGGAGCATGAAAGTTAATGCATTTAACTTAGCAAGGATCAAGGAGGATTTTGATCCTTGAGCTTCTCCTAAGGGAAAAAAGGTTCTGACTGGAGCTATCTTAGGCTTCCTGATTACACTACTACTTTCTCATTTCTGAAAGAGATGCTGAGAAGCAAAATCTTCAAAAGATTCAATACCACAGTAAAGGTAATAGGTCTACCTGTCTCTATCATTCTGGGCAGCAGGAGATGAGGTTGAGATGCTTTGTAAAAACCAACTAAATATAATTCTTAGTGTTTGCTCAATTGGAAAGGGACACCTCCCCACCCCCCCCCAAAAAAAAATTGTCTCCTTATTACCTCTGAAAGAAAACAGGATTTCTTCTGCTGAGTGCTATGAATAACATGAGATTATTTTCTCAGTGCACACTTAAACTTATTTAGAACAGTAAGAAAAAGCTACCTATGTTGTCTAGAAACAGAAAACAGTACCATGGCATTGAAGAGACTCAGTTGATTTCCATTTAACATTGTAAATCCTTAATGGTAGGAGTTGGCAAAAAATTCACCCAGACAGTCATAGAATCATAGAATGGTTTAGGTTGGAAAGGACCTTGAAGATCATCGAGTTCCAACCCCATAGGCAAGGACACCTCCCACTAGACCAGGTTGCCCAAGGCCACGTCCAGCCTGGCCTTGAACACCTCCAGGGATGGGGAATCCACAACTTCTCTGGGCAACCTGTTCCAGTGCCTTACCACCCTCAAAGCAAAAAACTTCTTCCTAATGTTTAACCTAAACCTGCCCTCTTCCAGCTTAAAGCCGTTCCCCCTCGTCCTATCACTACATGCCCTAGTAAAAAGTCCTTCCCCAGCTCTCCTGTAGGCCCCCTTTAGGTACTGGAAGGCCGCACTAAGGTCTCCCTGGAGCCTTCTCTTCTCAGTCAAAACCTGTGGGTCTGCTTTATACTGTCAATGGCACATACTACTATTCTCAACTTCCAAAAATATTATCCAGAGACTTTCTCTGTTTCTAACTACCTTTCGATACTACCATTGCAAAAAAAGAGTAAAAAATCCAGTTAGAAGCACAATACAGTTCCTCTCTTGGGCATTTTTCTACTTCTACATAAAACATGAGAAAACTTATTCTGCAAAAATCAGTTTTAGGATTGTCCCTCTCAAGTCCCATTGTTCAGAATGCTGAGAATTTTACTCCCCGCTCCTGCAACATAGATGTTTTAACATGGTGCCTGACCAGGCCATCATTTGCAGTTTGGTAGTGAAAAAAAAAAAACAAAAAACCACAAAACAAATACAAAACACAACAAACCACAACAACAACAAAAATTAAACAAAATGGGTTCATCCCTAGTAAACTTAGAGAACACCTCCCCACTCTGAAACCACACATTTACATTTAATTCTACCTCTGAAACCAATACTGTCCTAATATGAAATAATAAGCCTCTTCATCTAGTCAAATGTTAAGGCAGTTTAAATTATTCAAGATTGTACCTTTAATACAGGAGTACAGGACAGCCTAGAGAGCTTACCTGTATGAGTTTCTTTGTTTTTTGGTACATCACTTTGCTTTTTCCAGTACTGGGTCCAGCTGAAATGAAGTGCAGGTGCGTGATCCCCCTTTAGCAGGAACTTTCTTCCATTACAGCTAACAGAATCTGACAATTGATGCCTGATTTCACTAGGCAAATTTTCATCATTTTTATGAACAGAGAATTCTTTCTTCCTCTCATTTTTATCTTTTGGAGTATACGCAAGAGAAGACTTCTTACCTACTTTTGTATTTTTACTACGGTGAGAATCATGTCTTTTCTGACCCTCTTTTTCTACTGGGGGTTTATTCCATACAGGCTTCCGGGGGTATCTTTTGTTTACGTAATTGTAGCCTTTCTGCTCATTGCCACTACCAACAGATGCATCACAGAATGCCTTTCCAACAGACGATTCTGAAGAGTCAGACTGAGTCAAATCCAAAGATGGAACATTTTCAAACAGCTCTACTTTCTGTTTAGAGCTCACTTTCTTTTCCCGGTCATGTACTTGCTTTCCCTTCTCCCTGAAACCTCTTCCAGATGCATGCATCAGATGTGTTTTCTTTGGCTTTGCTCCTCTGCTATCTGCATTAGGTACCTCCCTGTCACTCTCTGAGGAGAGAAAGTCATTGTATCCTCTTGGAGGTGCTCTTCTCCCAGGTACTATTGCAGCATCTGGAGCTGCAGCAACATCAGCAGTACTTTGCCTTATCTTACTTCTAGTATATGTGCTATCGTTTCTTGATCTGTGCCATCTCTGGCTTTGCAAGTTGCGATTCTTCAAACTTTTACTGGTACCAAAATATTGGTGGAAGCCTTCAGAATTCCCATACTGATGTTCTGGATTACAAAAGCCATGATGTTTTGTGGAAGAGGTTTCATAATCTGTACTTCTTTCAGAAGACAGACTAGGAAATGGTAAATTACTTCTATTCTGATTACTGTTAGAGTCCTTCCTATCTTTATTTACCCAATTTATATCTGG
The DNA here is from genome assembly GCA_017639485.1 of Pluvialis apricaria. NCBI lineage: Eukaryota > Metazoa > Chordata > Aves > Charadriiformes > Charadriidae > Pluvialis > Pluvialis apricaria. The sequence continues at coordinate 60,005,714 of CM030008.1, forward strand.
AGGTTGTCTTTCTCCTGGAATGGAATCAGCAGCATCAGGATTGAAATTCAGTGCACCTAAAAAGTGAAAAAATAAAAATATATGTGTAAGACTTAAATAGTAAACATTTCTTTTCAGCAAAAATACCACACATGCAAAGGCCCAGAAGTTCAATCAATCCCACACTTGACTGAACAACTGCAAACAAGTTTCCAGATATTAGAGCTAAACCATACAGTGCTTCGTGGAAGCTACCTTCTCTTGTCATCTTTAGAGAAAGACCCAGAGTTAAGATAAGAATATAAAAACATAAGGTGAAGAAAAACATTTGAAGCAGCACTGTACATATACAAGACATGCAAGTGTGATAATCAGTTTAACATGTGCTGAAGTTTTTTCCTAGCATATTTACATACAGACATGAACCTGAAGAAAAAGAAGTCCTTTAAATACAATGTCTACATCTGAGATTTTAATATTACACAGAACTTTGAATATAAATTAAAATCCATCTGCCAAACAGTAGCAATAGCAAATGCTCGTGTGAACTCTGATTACATTGTTCTACATATAGACATATTAAATGGTAGAGGGACTACTCAGGGCAGCTTTGCAAAATTATTTTTCTGTTATGAGGCCATCAACACGAACCACACTTCTACTTGAGAGGTCTCCGGTCATTTCTATGTCTCCAGATAAAAGAAAGAGGTGTATATTAAAATGCTTTGTTGCCCAATTCTGTATCGTATCATGCCAGCAGGGCCTGCCTGCAACAGGAATCATCAGGTGAATATCAGGGCTGTGGCAGATTAATTAAGTCTTGCACAGTAGTGTAAAAAAAGAGAAGAGGCTTCTAAAATCTCATGGAGGTAGTGCCCATTTTACAGGATAGGTAGGTAACATCTGACAGTAGGGCAGGTGCAGTTTATTCCTGGTTCATGACAACTGAAAGAAAGAATCAAACACTACGAACATAAGAGACTCTCCAAAAGGCTAATGCTATCTGGGTCTCTCAACTACTTATTATTTTAACTTTTCAATAAAGATTGTGGAAATTAACATTTTGAAGGGAAGAACAAACCAGAACACTTCAAAGCGTTAATATATTTTTCTCAGTGAATTTCATTTACTTTCAAATGAAAGGGGTTTTTTTTAAACCTCTAGGAATGGTCATAGCTACTATGAAGAACTTGATGGCCAAAGAAAAAAATATAACATTCGACTTTGTGGAAGCAATGCTTTAAGCTTACTAAGTTAGGAATTCAAAATTACATTTAAGGATGTTCTTAACTGCATAACCTAATTCATACTTGTTTTTAAAGAGAGACTCAGTTGAAATCACTTTGATTTTTTTGTCTTTGCAAAGATAATATATATGATATATTATTTAAAATTGTATTATTTATATTTAATGTATTAAGGTATATTAATATCATAGTATCTGTTATTAATATAACATTGTGTATTATTATAAGCTATGCTATATAATATTATACATTAGTATTACACTAGATATAAAAGGCAAATACAAAGTGTTTGGTTGTTGGGGTTTTTTAAGCTGTAATACTAACCTGATTTTGAGACAACAAAATCAGAACACCAGACAGAGGTCTTTCAAAACAGCTGGGGATTGAGTTAAGAATCAATCTTAACTCAAGGGGAGAGTAAGTGGAGAGGAAGGTGCTGATCTCTTCTCCCTGGGATCCAGTGCCAGGACGGTGGGAATGGCTCAGAGCTTTGTCCATCAGGGGAGGTTTGGACTTGACATGGGGAAACATTTCTTTACCAAAAGGGTGGTCAAACCCTGGAACAGGCTTCCAAGAAGGGTGGTGGATGCCCCATGCCTGTCAGTGTCTAAGAGGCATTTGGACAACACCCTTAATAATATGCTTTAAATTTTGTTCAGCCCTGAAGGGGTCAGGCAGTTGGACTCGATGATCATTGAAGGACCCTTCCAGCTGAACTATTGTATTCTATCATTAGAACTGCAGACCCTAGTAGGTACAAAATATTAAGCTTATACCCTGAAAGAATCTGGGCTGCAAGCAGTTCCCCTGGAAACATTGTGTTTTGCTCATCTTCACACATGTATCCTGTGTAAAGAATTCAAAATATAAAGTTGTCCTTTTTACTTTCTACAACTATACTGTCAGTTCTTGCAATGTTTTGCAAGTTTCTTTTCTATTACTAATAAAAAGGACTACAAACATAAACTGTAGTCCTTTCACATTACAATGTAAACAGCAGTCATTCAGTACGGACTACTTAAAATAGTTTCACGTATTTTGATTTGAAGACAGGATGCAATCCTATAATTACATACAAATTTCATTTGAAACAGCCCATTTTATTAGTTGGCTTAAGATTTCTTTTGTATACCCTAACATTTAAAGTGTGATGGACAGATATAACAAGGGAAGCCAAATGGCTTCTTAATGTTTAATAAAAACATGTTTTTCAAAAAATCACACAGCTTGCACATAAAAAGTGTATTCTATTATTAAAGACTACTGTTTCTTCAGTTATGAGATGTGGTATGTAAAATGTATACATGAACTAGAAAAACTGCTGCAGAGGGCTTTCAAATGAATGCAGTAAATAAGCTTGAGTAGGTACGTTTTGTTGATCAGTAAAACACACTATCTTATACTGACATAAAAAACATGCTGGACTTGGCTTTAAAATGCTGGTATTCTAAAATACAGTCAAATTGACTTTTGAGCATGGCCTCCAAGAAGCATAACCAGGACTTGAAATGTAGCTGTGGAAGTGCTATTTTCGAAAGCACTTTCCAAATAATCTATTAAGTTTGAAGAAACAGATGGGAAACCAGGATTCAGATATTTAAAGGCACTTCCAGAATATGAATAATTCATTAGGACTTTTTATATCACCCATGAATAGGATTCCTATTCTTACTGTCAGCTTTTACATTATAAAAAAATTCCAAAGTGGTAAATTCTACTCAAACTGATTTCTGTCTGCCAAGACAAGAAACAGCAAAATACACATACAAGTGTAATAATCAGTAGCTAACATTGGCTCCAATTTCCTCTGACATGTTTACACGTACACATACAAAAATCCCAAGAAAAAGGGAACCTCCAAAGCTAGATTTCAGCCTGTATTTCTATAAAATAAACAAAGAAAATCACAGTACCTTTAGAAACAACCTCTACATTGCAGATTTTAATGTCCCTAGGAGTTTGAATGTGAATTAAAACCAAGCACATGAAACTCATACAGTTTCATGCCTGTTCTGCCATAACATTACATATTACACCACTTCAGCATTAACTGCCGACAGAGCCAGAATGCCATGGCAAAGTTAGGTAGTCTGCGTGAACTGTCCTTCAGAAAGATAATTTGATAAGGACGCTTTTAAAAATATGAAGCAAATTAGTAAGTACATTTCTCATTTTAATAAGTACAAGCTCTGCTTCAAAAATAGAGTTTATTTTGGGGACAAGTACAGCCATCAAACTTAACTTTGGGACTTTTTTTATGAAGATATCAATAATGACATTTGAAGGTGCCACTTAAAGACATCATGCCTAAGTGACATTTCTTAGCACAGTTTCAGCAAGCTAAATTCAATTAGATTTTCAAGAGCCGTTAAACAACATACTTTAATTAGGCAGAGACTGTATGAAGTTGATAATTAAGAATAAAGATAAGAAAGAAAAAAAAATATTGAAGAAGTCCAGCCAGAAAGAAATACAATGGGTACAAGAGCCCACAGGGTAGCCCCTTAGGTGTCAGAGGTAGTACTTCTTTATTCTTAAATTAGTTCAGCTTTATCTCCTAGATAGGAAGAACTCTGATTTTCCTCCTGAAGCTTCAGATCAGTACAAAACTGGAACTAAATAAACAATACTGATTAGTACTTGTCTTTCTGACCGAACAACCAGTTATTTTTTAATTGACCACTTCTTACTGAGATAACCATAACTCAACCAAAACCAGCATCATCTTGAGTATTGTGTGCAGTTGTGGGCTCCACAATATAAGGAGGATATAAAAATATTAGAATGTGTCCAAAGGAGGGCAACAGAGGTGGTGAAAGGACTAGAGGACATGACTTACAAGGAGCAGCTGAGGATACTAGTTTTGTTCAGCTTGGAAAAGAGGAGACTGAGGGATAACCTCATTGCTGTCCACAGCTTCCTCATGAGAGGGAGTGGAGAGGGAGGTGCTGACCTCTTCTCGCTAGAATCCATTGATAGGATGCAAGGGAATGGCTTAAAGTTGCATCAAGCAAAGTTCAGATTGGGTAGTATTGGGAAAAAGTTTTTCAATGAAAGGGTGATCAAGCACTAGAAAAAGCTTCTCAGGGAAGTGGTCATGGCCTGAAGACTTTCAGCGTTCAAGAAGTTTTTGGATAATGCCCTTAGGTATCTGGTTTAACTTCTAGGTTGCCCTGTGTGGGGTCAGGAGATGGTCTCAATGACCCTTGCGAGTCCCTTCCAACTCAGGATATTCTATGATTATATGTTCTGTTTTTATGCTGGCTCCCAGTAGAAGACAAAGAAATGTCTTCAATTTTAAAGCAATTCAAATAACCTATTCTTTCACCTAAAGACAGATGACAGTAAAAGAGTGCATATACAACAATCTGTTTGTGTCAGCACTGCATATACCCAGACAAGAAATGGTCCAGTGAGCTGAACACAAAGTGCAAGTTACAGGGAAGACACTCCCTGCAGGTCTTATGGCAGCTGTATTACACTGTACCACAATAAAAAAAAAAAAAAAAAAAAAACAAAACAACAAAACAAAACAAGAACAACCCCAAAAAACAAGAATGGTGCATTATGGAAATCTGAGGCTTTCCCCATTATCATTGGAAGCTTTAAACCTCTTCCTCAAAGAACACCAAGCTTGATCTTTTCTGTCTTCTCTGATTATTTTATATATTCACCTACAGCATCCTATCATTTCCAGGGATGACACAGATTTACAAAAGGTTGGATTTCTTCCTAAACAGGAGTTACACCGTTTCAGGCTTAAAGACTCAAGCACTGCAACCCATTTTCAAGCAAAACAATCTGCCAGCCCAAAACTTATTGTTTATTCCAACTGTAATAGCTCATCTAAATAAAAGATATGCTCCCTTCCCACAACTCTTGCCAGAAATTATTAGAGAAAGATTAACATGCAAACCCATCATTACCATAGAATCACAAAATGGCTGAGGTTAGAAGTGACCTCTTAAGATCATCTAGTCCAAATACCATGCCCAAACAGCATCAGCTAAAGCAAGTTGCCTACGACGTGTCCAGCTTGGTTTTGAATATCTCTAAGGACAGAGAATCCACAACCACTCTGAACAACCTGTTCCACTGTATGACCACCCGCACAGCAAAAAAAGCTTTTTCTTGTGTTCAGATAGAATTTTATGTGTTTTAATTTGTACCTGTTGCCTCTTGTCCTTTCACTTACCACCACTGAGAAGAATCTGGTTCCATATTCTTTACTCCCTTGCATTAGGCATTTGTACACTAAGATCACTCAGACTTCTCTTCTCCAGACTGAACAGTTCCAGCTCTCTCAGCCTCTCCTCATATAATGGATGCTCCAATCTCTTAATCATCTTCATAGCCCTTTGCTGGACTACTTCAGTGTGTCCATGTTTTTCTTCTACAGGGAAGCCTAGAACTGGATGCAGTGCTCCAGGGGTGGCCTCACCAGAGCTGAGCAGAGGGAAAGGTTAACCTCCCTTGACAAGCTGGCAATGCTCTTCCTAATGTAGTCTAGAATACTTTTGGCCTTTCTTGCAAAGAGGGTGCATTGCTGACTCATGGTCTGCTTATAATCCACCAAGGACCCCAAGGTTCCTATCTGCAAAGCTGCTTTCCAGCTAGTTAGAACCCAGTGTATACTGATGCATGGTGCTATGTTTCTTTGTTTTTTTATGCTATTGTCCAAATTCTGACCAGAACATGAAGTTTTAGCTAGCCCACTACAACTTCACCATAAGTAGCTTCACCACCCTAAGAGAAGTATCTACTACAGAACAGATGTTGCATAACGATAATAATTGTATTATAAGTTTTCACTTTCCTGTTCACCCTTACAGTGGGCTACTCAATGCTTTATAGCAACTGCCTGATATCTTCAGTTTAACGATGCATTGTACCATGTATAATGACCCAGCTGTCACTGAAAAGGCAAAAAACCAAAACTACATTCAACAGCAATTATGGCAACTGATGAAAAAAAAAAAATCCATTAATGGCTATTAAATACAAATACCCCCTGTCCCTTCTAGGCGCACAGGGCTGGAAACTAGAAAGGTATATCAATGTGAATAATCATTCTACAATTGCCTTGTTTCTTATATTCTTCACCTTTGTCTCTTATACTCACTCCCTGGGTCTCAATAATCATTCACTATTGGCGAAATATCCTGGATGGGCTGCACATCTGCCATGACCCAAAATTGTCATTCTTCAACCTCAACTACTTCCCCTTATCTACCCTGAAAGCAGAAATATCTTTCATGTTTAAGCTCTCAGAATCATACATTCACTGTGTCCATGAAGTTGCAGGGCAAAAGCCAGTTCCCATCCAAACACTGCAGAAGCACAATTCAAAGTTACCCATGAGATGGGTCTTGATAACATAGCATGTATCACCATAACAAGGAACGAACTTCAGGAGTTAAAACCATGTGACAATATACGTGTTAGCTTAATTGTTATAAAGCAAATGTAGAAATGGTGTACCATCCAGACTAATCTACTGCTTTTCAGTAAATCTATTTTTAGCCCAGTATACCTATTTAAGACCCTTTATTCCAATACATACACGCTGTACCAAAGGTTTCAGGGCCAGAGCTTATTCGCAGCCTGACAGCATCAAAGATAAACAGAAAAGCAGGCGTTTGCCTGCAACAGCTTCTCTTTACTGAAACTATCAGTCTCTGCTTTCTGAACCACGTCCCAGGCTATTCCACTTCCCACAAGGCAGCCATGGACCCATTTTCACCCCATCAAAAAATGAACTCAAATAACTTGTTTATCATGATAGCCAGGCTGCCAAGAACAGAGAAGAAGAGATGCTATTTAGGATATAGGCTCATGATAACCTTAATCTAAATTCACAACAGGATGCTACAAAAGTAGAGATGAATATTTTCTTCTTCACCCCAGCCACAAAAGTGCACGACTCTTCCTGGCAGAAATCTAACAACTCTATAAACAATAATTTACCTCATCAAGTGACCCCAAAATGACACTGATTACCCAAGAAGTCTACCCAGACTGCAATAAAGAGACATGATGAAAACACTAAATATCACGAATGACACTGGGCAACAGTGTTATTTCTAGTCACACACTCAAGACACAAGCAAGGATGGAATATGGATTTTGAAAGGCTATTCTCCCTCCTCCTCAGCAGCCATACTCAGTAAAACGAAAGTTAATCCGAACCTCCACCATAACAGCCAGAAGGGAAAAAAAAAAAAAAAAACCCGAAAAAAATCTTTTCTTGCTCTTGTGGCATTCAATCCCACGCCAGGTCAGGTCCCTAAATCGCTCTGCACCCGTGAGCCCTCGCCTAGATCACTGCGGGCAGGCGGCACCTGCTGTAGGCAGTCACCTCCTGCATGCCCCAGACCTCTGCTCCCAAACCACAGCGGGACCGCACAAAACACCGCAATTTCAGAGCGGCCCGTGGGGCTGGGACAGGTCAGGCTGCCCAGTGCAGGCAACACCACCCTCTGCTGGGCTTCACGGACGCGGGTGGGCAGAGAGCAGGAAGTTTTCCAGAAGCCAACCGCCTCTTTGTATTTTTTTCCTGGCGTTCCCGTTCGTCTGTCACATACTAGAAGCTCGCACGTTCCTCCTCAGGCAAAGTCTCCCTAAGGCGCCCTGCGGCACGGGCCGGGCCGGGCCAACCCAGCCATTTTGAGCGCCACCGGCGCCGCGAAGTAGCGACGGGCGGGGGCGGGGCGGCGGCAACAGGTGGTGCCGCAGCCCGCGCCCCTCGGACACGCCAGCGCTCCGCCGCGACCACCGCGGCGGTTGCGACGACTGCTCCTCCCCTCCACGCCCACCCCACCCCAGCGGCCCCCTCCCCGCCCTCCCCCCGAGCACAGCAGCCGCACTTACCTGCGCCGGGCCGCGCCTCCGCCATGCCAACGCGCACCCCCGCCCCCCCCCCCGCCTTCCCGAGGTCCAGCTTCCTGGCCGACGCGCAAGCGCAGGCGCACGCGCACAGCTCACGCCCACTCCCCCCCGGCGGCCCGCCGCTACGCACGCGCAGCCGCATTGGCGCTGCCAGCGCGAGCGGGAGAGCAGGGGCGGGCGGGAGGCGGGAGGGGCGGGGCCGGGGGCGGGCGCGAGCGGGGGCGCGGGGCTGCGTGCTCAGCCGGGGCCGGCGGGTGAGCGGGGCCGCCTCTCCCGGCCTCGTAATAAGCGGGAAATGGGGAACCGTCTCCGATACTGCAAAGGAGGCAGAAAGGAAAACTAACGGCGACAAAGAAATGGTGGCGCTGGCAATAGATTGGCCATTTGCTTGGCAATCCGCGTGCCTGCTGCGGCCTGTCCCTGAAATGGGCTTACAGTACTGGCTGCGTTCCGGAGCCCGCCTAACCGGGCCCGGAGCAGGAGGGTGGGTACGAGACAGCTCGTCCCTCCCTCTCAGTGCGTAAAAAGGCGGCTTTCTCTGGGCACAGGGTACAGAGTAGGGATGTGTCATCAGGCTATCTATTGCATCCTGCATGCCCTGCTCTAGGCAGGTGGCAGAGCCACACATTTGTCATCCCAAATGAGTGCTGGAACTTAAGCTTCTGTTGGAAAGCCCACACAAGGCTTTCCATACTTCAGCTGGTGCTGCAGACAAATCTTGCCATGCTCCAACTACAAATACTCCGTGCTTTGTCATACTGCAGGTTTCAGCAGCGGTGTTTAACCATGGTATGATTCACACCTCCCTGCAGAGGTCTGCAGTGCCATGGTTACAGTACATCTACAGAACGGTTTTACATCTACAGAATGCTTTTACTGCTGCAATGTGGCTCCAGAGTCGTTGCAGAGCTGCTCAACTTTTCATACGCTGCAGAGTAAGTTCATGGTTCCATAGCAACCGCAGCTCTGAAGAATGTCATCTCAGGAGCACTGCTGCACAGTCTCTGCCTTCTGCTCTCCACACCCTCCTGGTGAAATTCTCGGATCAAAGTTCCATTTGCTGCATAGTTCTTCCCCTCCTAGTGGGCAAAGTTCATGGCTCCGAAGCCCTTAAAGAACCAGTGGGCTTATTGCAGAAACACTAGCTGTTGAAATGCACCCCAGACTCCTGCCACTGCTGCAAAGGAAGCTTGCAAACAGGTATGGCAACAGCCTTGTGAAGATGCTACATGTTTTGCCATGGATTTTGAATGTGTTTGAAGTGCTTTGCTGTATGTAAACATAGTGACCATCTGAGGTTGCAACGAAAGGTATGTGACAGTGGCATCCTTTCAGAGGTGATGCACAGTTTACCTGCTGCTGTCAAGAAACTTGCAATAGTCCTCTGGTTCCCATATACTTCTCCATCACTACTGTAGAGATGTGACCATAATATTAATGTAGAACTATTACAAATTTTAACACTGCTTTACATGAATACCACAGCACTAACACTTCAATATCCACACTCTTTTTTGCTACGACCAAAAAACAGTTGTGGTGCGGAAAGCACTGTAGGGATTTGCACCTGTATGTGCTGCTGCACAAATGCCAAAAATTAGATCTATATAGCTTTTCCTTTGTTCTCCCTGTTCCCTTTTTATCTAAACAGTTCTGCTTTTTTTCTTTTCTTGTCTTAAATTTGCATTGGGCCAATCCCATCCCCTACTGATAGCCCAACTTAATTGCCCAGCATTTCTGTACAGACTACTTTTCTGTAGGTTGACCAAAATAGTCTTTTTATCTTTTTCCTCATCTTTTCTCCTTTTCAGTGCAGGGATAGGGGCAAGGATCTCCCCACTACATCATACAACCTCCCTTAAAACATATTTTTTGTTTCTACTTTGTCATGCTTGGATATTTATCTCCCCATCCTTTTGCCATTTATCACTCATTTCTTTTCTCAGTGGCTGCTTTTTTCCATCTGACCAGTATGACTGTCAGGAAGCAGCAGGGACATACAGTTACACATAGAAAGTAGAGCTGGGAGCTGAGAGGCAGCAAATTCCACAACCCCAGAGCAAGAAGAGCAAAGCAGGTTCACCAACACTTCAGGCAACAGGCCATGTCGCCAGGCAAGCCTGTAGTGACAGGGCAGCTCAAGCCAGAAGTCAAGCCCCTGGGTAAGGATCAGAGAGGGTAGGCACAAGCATACCTACATAGTTCAAGCATACAAATGTGGTTCAGGCAGACACTAAAGACAAGAGCATGAATTTTAAAGCTGTGTGGGAAAGAATGAGGGGCAGGCACTCATTGAGGCTTCTCAAGGCCTGACAGCTATTTCTAAAAGTTGGCGCTGAGCCCATCCAGGCTTTGTGGGTGATGGGAACGGACATGGGGGAGATGTACTCAGGGCCCTTACAGTCACAGATCTCCTATATGCAGCAGGGATGCTGGTAAACAGCCTTGCCTTCAAGATAGAGGGGAGATGAAGTAGGGAAGCAGAAGGAAGGGAATACCTAGCCATAACTGTCAGTTGCAGCATGCCAAGGAAGATAAATCTGCTAATAGAAACATATTCATTCCTGAGCTGGCATCATGGTATAGTCATTTTAGGGACCAGTCAGCCCACGTGGGGTCAGTGACTGCTCGGAAAATGCCTTGACATGAAGACAGCAAGGTTGCCATGATGCTGAGATTCTGGGGAAGAAGACAAAATTGACTACAGCAAATCAACTGCAAGTCTAGATGTTCAGCAGGAGTCTGCTGCATACTGACAACAACCTTTAGTGCAAAGGATTTCCTGGAGTTCCTGATTTTTAAAGAAGCTGTTCCTAGGTGTTTCCAAATGCCATTGGGGTTACAATCCCTGCAGCCAGAAGCAGTAGTTTAATACAGTACTGTGTATCCCTCCAGAAGGCAAGTGAAGAGTTATAAGGTGCTGTGGGCACAGTCCACTGCAGCACACAGTGGTGTTCTGTCTCTTTGGTCCTTTCCTTCCTTACATAAAGCCCTTATAGAAAAGCAAAAAAAAGTCCACCAATATGTGCTTTCATTTAAAAAAAAAAAAAAAAAGGAAACTCCCTAAAAATTAAGAAGCTTGTTAAAAATGGAGGGGCAGCTAAAATAATTATGTCTTTGAGGGTTACATGGAGACTTTAAGGGTACCATAATGGAGGCTCAGGGAAAATGCATATAAGGGGAAAAAGGAACCTGCCATGGTTAAGCAGCAAGGACAAGGGAGCCTGTTGCTGGGGATAGCTTTTCAAAAGCATCCTTCCAAAAGCTAAATTTGGGCCTAAAATTGAAAATAGAATCCAAACTTGTGACAGATGAAAAGTAAACCACAGCATGAAACAGGCCAAAAGGGTTTGAGGAACAACTTGCATAAGGCATAAAATCTAATAATAAATCCCTTTCCAAACACTTCAAGCTCTGGAAGCCTGCCAAACAGTCTGCAGCAGCAGGAAAATTAAAATAAATTTAAAGGAGCATACAGAGAAAATAACAGAAAATCTGAATTAATTCTTTACATCTGTGTTCACTACAGCAGAGCTGGATGAGATTCCCAAACCAGCTCTTCTTTATGGGGATACTCACCAGGGGCTGTGTCTTGAAAGAGTCAATATGGAACATACAGGTTATGGAACTTATAGGCAAAATTAATTGTAACAAATCACAAGAACCAGACGGTATATAACCAGCAATTCTAAAAGAATTCAAGGCTGAAATACAAACTGTCTTGTACAATCTCTAGTACAAAACTGCTTTGGTAGCAGGAGACAGGGATGTGTCAGCTGTAACATCAAATTTTTAAAAGAAAGCCATAAGAAGTCTAGAAAAGTACAGGCCTGATGTCGGTAGCAGGCAATTTAATAGAAACTGTAAAATAGATTAGAATTAGTGAGCATATGCATAAAGATGCTGTAATAGGGATGAGTCAAAATAGCTTTTGTAAAGGAAAGAACTGCCTCACAATCCTACTGAAACATTTATGAGTCAACAAGCTTGTGGCTAAGGAAGATAGACCCTGGATTCCTGACCATGGATTTCTCGAAGGCGTTTGGAGAGGTCACTCATCAAAAGCTCTTAAAAGTTACACTGCCAAGAAATAAATAATTGGAGGGGTAAATAACTGGTTGAAAGACAGGAAATAAGACAGTAGGAGTCAATAGTCCATTTTCAGTGTAAAAGGAAGTCACCAATACAGTCCCTGTGATGTGTTCTGGTACCTGATCTGTGCAAAATGTTTCTCAAGGATCTGGAAATGGCAGTGTCAGAGTCTGCTGATGGTACAATGTTACTTAAGGAAATACAGGCAATGGCGAGCTGAGAACTGCAAGCGGAAGAGTCCTAGGATACTGAGTGCATGGGCAAAAAAAGGCAGATGGAATTTAGGGAAGCTTAATGTAAAGTACTGCATATAGGAAGAAACCATCCTATCTTCACATTCGAAATCAAGAGCCCTGAGCTGCTGCAACAGTTATAACAAGTAGGTGTATGAAAATGTCTTCTCTGTGCCCAGTAGTGTAAAAAAAGCAAATCAATTATTAAACATTGCTAAGAAAGGAGTAAACAATAAAACAGAGAAAACATCAAGACACTGTATAAATTGGTAAATATTGTGCACAAATCTGGGTCTTTCATCTCAAAAAGTACAAAGGAACAGGGAAAGGTACAGAAAAAAACAAGGAAAAAGGGATCATAAGCATGCAATGGCTTCTGTACAAAAAATAGCTTAGATAAACCTTCTGGGAAAGAGTATGTGTATGGGGATATGATAGAGGTCTGCAAAATCTAGAGCAGCACAGACGGAGGAAACAGATTGAGCACTGACCTTTGACAGGTGATGTCAAATTAAAGGTCATTTGCAGTCCTGGCCAGGCAGCACTGAAAGAAGGTAAAATGTCAACATTAAGCTGCACATGACCTAACAAGTATGAGTGCCCTGATGATCTGAACAAGATAGAAGCTGAAAGAAAACATAATTGTAGGGCACTGATACTAATAACATGATACTAGTAATAGAATCGCTAGTCTAGTTTGAAAAATCTGAGCATCCATCCCAAAGCACCACACAGGAAAATTAAGGCCATGAATGTATCAATAGACCTTAATTGCCCTGAACAACCTCACCTGGGGCTTCCATCCTCATGCTTTGCCTCATGGGAACAGGAGTTCCATTTAAGTTCAGAACTGCGTCCCTTATTCTTCCTGAGCTACATCATAAGTATACCACAGGTATACTTGGGTCCACTTCTGTCTCCTGTTTCTTGTTACATCTCCTGGCTTTCAGGATTGACCTCAGATCCGATTTACCACCTTGCCTTTGATGATCACTGAACTGTTGATGAAGCCTGTTATTGTCACCAACCCTGCTTGGGTACCGTAAGACTCTACTGTGAGTGGTGAGATCACTGCCTCTGCCTGTTTTATGGTCAGTCCCGGCTTGTCTTCCCCCATGGAGCAGTCCCCACTTCTGCCTGAGAGGTCAAGCCTCCTTGAACCCTGAGCTGAACATCACAGGGCCAGGCCCTCAGGTTGTGCAGGGGTTAGCCCCAGTGGTTCCCTGCAGCTCCAAGCTAATCTCCAAACCCTGGCCAGGAAGCAGAGATAGGTCACAGCCCTGCAGGATTCTTTAACATCCCTTGTGCCCAGAGTGACCCATGTCCCCAGCTTTGCCAAACCCCCTTCACTGGGGATCAGGTGAAGGTTCAGGGATTTATTAGGTACATGTGGCTAATCTTTACAGCCAAGGCAATAGATACTAGATGCTCCGCAGTCATAATGACCTGGCTTTTAGGGTGTCTCTGGACTGTCACCTCTATAAGAAATGCAATGACTGTTTTCCAGAACTCTGAATTCCTTATTCACTGATTTTAAGTGGTGTCTTTGGTGACCACTGATATGCAGCTGTGGCTGCGATTGCTGGCTTCAGCAGGGAAGCCAGGTGCTTGCTGACTAGACAATCCAATTTATGCATTGGCTGTGGACAACTGGCTGGGAAGAATGAGTCCTTAATGCTCACTACAGATTACTTCATTCCATTGATGAGGTGACGGACAGTGTAAGAGGTTGGAGTAATTCGTGTAATGGTTTCTTTCTGCTGCCCCTTGCTTCTTACTCATGTTCTCTGCTCTGGTATGGCTCACCCATGGGCTGCAGTCCCCTCCGGGTTGTACCTCCACAGGTATAGAGTACCTCTTTTCAGGAGTGCATCTCCAGCTGTGTCCCCAACAATGTCTCTATGTGTTTCATTTCTCCTTTCATGTCTCCTCTGCTTCTTCTCAGTGTCTTTTCCTCCTTAAGTGGCTGCTGCTATCTCTTAAATACGTGTGAGCTGGGGTGTCACATGCTCCTCTGAAATTTTGGGGTGTAGTGAGTTGTTTACATTAATTTCAGAGTTATCTGGTACTGGCTGTGACTGGCACAGGGCGATCCTGCATGTCACCTCTGCAACCTGCTGCTGAAGCCCTGCAATTTATGTCCAGTCCACTGCATTACAGAAGCACAGCCTTCTCATTAACTGGTAATTGGGTTTCTTGTGTTTCCCTGCAGGATAGGAATACCCAGATCCTGAGGGCAAAAGCCTATCCTGGGATCTTCTCCAGGCTGTCTTCCCCGTTTCAGCACTCCACATGGCTTGGTCTGGACTCCCATATTTCTGGTTTTACACTGTGAGGCACCACAGCACAGCCTCAGCCCAATACTCCTATACCGCTGCAGCTCTGTCTTGCCAGGTGCCAAGACCGTGCCTCTACCTCAGCCTCTGCTCCCTACCCCTCTATACTCCAAGATAAATACAGTGATCCTGTGGATATCTGTGAGAAGAAGGAGGCAGAAAACACTACTATCCCATTGCTCGTGACTGCCACATTGACCTGGCACCAGGAAAAGGGGTCCCTTCAGGTACATCTTTGCGTTATAGCACCCTGAATTAGCAGCCTGTAAGGAGGACCTCAAGGAATGTCTGGCATGTAGGTTTATTCATCCCCCCCATGTCCCTGCTGGGACCCCTTTTTTTTTTTTTTTCTTGCTTTTAAAAATAAGTCTCTGTGTAGAGAGACTTTTGGTCATGCTGAACAACTGGCACTCAAGGAATTCCAGGGCCTCTTGCCCTGGAGCTCTCTGAACATCTGCAGGGAACTTGCTGTTTCACAAAGCTAGACCTGTGAGAATCCTGGCAGGAGAATGAATGGAAAACTGCTTTTCACACCACTTACAGCCATGAAGAGCCTATTGTGATGCCATCTGCTCTCTGCAATACTCCAGCCAACTTCCAGCATATTGTAAATGATGTTGTGAAGGACCTGCTTCATTAAAACATAACAACATGTCCAGATGACATCTTTGATGTTCTGCACCGCTGAAGAGGCATATGTAGATCATGTCTGGGAAGTCTTGAGTTTCCTATGGCAGCACAGAATTCTATGCCAAACTCGAGAAATGGTCCTTTGACCAGCAGAGAGTGGAGTTCCTGAGGCCCCAACATCTTGTTGAAGCCATCACTTTCTGGCGTGCAGGCAGTGCAAAGGATCTTAGGATTTGCCAACATCTATTGATAATTCATGAAGGGGATTTTTTTCTGCTATTGTGGTTCCTACAGGAGCATTCACCTGAACGGGTTTGCTTTTCGTGGATGCCTGTAGCACAAGTGGCTTTTGAGAAAATGAAATGAGCATTCACCACAAGTACTAACCTACTCTACCCAGACCCCAGTTGGCTTTAAGTTGCAGAAGCAGATGCCTCAAACCAAGCCACAGTGACCATCCTCCCCGAGAAGGTTGGCTTTACACAGGAGCAATACCCTTTTTTCTCTTAGCAGCTCCTTTCCGCTGGGAGGAATTAGGAGCTTATCTGGGATAAGGAGTGTCTTGTCAATCAAAACTCCCTTTGAGGAACAGCAGCAATTCCTTGAGGGGGCTAAAAACACAACAGTGTTGCTGACCAACCATCAGAACATGAAATAGTATCAACAAGTGAAGCATTTCTCTCTCCATCTTGCCTCCTTTACATGCTTCCCCTTCACCTTCACATTATGTCCAGGAAAGCAGAACAGCAAGGCAGATGCCATGTCATGGAAGGAAGATTCAGATTTGGATGCTTCTGCATGCACCCCAACCCTGTTTTCTTCAAGATATTTCTTTACAGCCATGGCAGAGGATAAATACACTGCAGAATTTTTTCAGGCCACTGGAAGTAACTCAAACCTAACAGAGCATCCCACTGGCACAGCTGTCCTCAACCTGCAAGAACAACATGGTTACCTGTACTATGGCAGGCAGCTGTACATCCTACAGGGACCACTGCAGACCCAAGTCTTCTGCCAATGTCATCATGTTCCTGCACCCAGACACAGGGACTGCTGGATGATGCAGTACCCGATTACCTGGTGGCCCACAAGACAGGGAGATGTGGCTGACTATGTCCAGGCCCACAACAGCTGTACTTGCACCAAAAGATCGAAGGGTCACTAACAGCTCCTCCCTGTGGCCAAATAGCCTTGGCTATTTGTGCGTATGGATTTAACAGCAGACCTGCCCCTCTTGGAGTGGAATGCAGTGGTCATAGTGATTGTGGACCTATTCACCATCATTCAACACAGTTTACTTCATCCCCCTGAGAAAGTTGCCCGTAGTCCCACAGACTGCCTCACCCTTCCTACAGCATACTTTATGATGCCATGGCCTCCCAAACAGCATAATTAGTGACCAAGGGGCCCATTTGACAGCCAGATAGAGCTTATGGGCCTTCTCCAAGTGGAAACCCTCCTCTCCTTCTTGTACCATCTCCCAGACAAGTCATCAGACTGAACATCAATCAAATCCTGGACCAATGCCTCCAGTGTTACAGTAACTTTCTCCAAAGATGAGAGAGTCACCATCATCCTATTGGTAGCATTTGCCCATGATAACAACATCCATATATTTACAGAGCAGACCCCATTCTTTGCTTACTTTGGTTTCCTCTTGTGAAGTCATCCAGCCACACCAGCTGCTTCATGCTTACTTGCAAGTTGGAGATCTGCTCACACAACTCCAACAGGGTTCTTACCCCCCTTATAACTTAGCTGGACAAGGCCAAAAGGGCATACAAAAGATGAGTCCTGACCAGTTCTTGGCAGTTCTCCTGGGACATGGTCTGCAGAAGAACAAGTCTAGCTGAGGCCTCCTCCAGCTATGTTGCAAGATGAAGGCTTGGAACACTGGTGTCTACAGGGAAGAAGAATATGGACAACACTGTGCTGTAGTGTGTATCTCCAGACAACACCAAGAAACATGTATCTCCCAATATTCTTCACAGGGCCATTCGAGATTGGAAACCTCAGGAGTTGGGATAAGCCTAGAGGTTGCCCTGATCAAGGTGGTAGGAGTGAAGATGATGGCTCTTCACCCATTTCCCAGAAAGGCTCTTACAAGGGAAGGGGCAAGAGCAGGCATTACCTCAGGAGCAGCTGGGGTACAATGCAGACATGCCATGGCACTGTGTGCTCCCAGCTCTCCACTAGCAGAATTTCTCAGTTCTCAACAGCCAACTCTTCCAGCAGATGGAAGAGCTCAAGCCACAGATAGACAAGTAGCTCCTTTGAAAGATCTCTGTGCCCTTTTTTTGTTAAAACACTGCAGAGCATCACTACCTCATGCAGCCTCAGTTCAGGAAGGCGCAACTCTTGGGAGCAGTCAGCCACTCAGCACCAAAGCCAGCTGTGCTCTGTATGACTTGGCAGAGAAAAGACATCAGCAGTCTCATCAGGAAGTGGAAGTGGACACATCCTGTGAGATTGTTACTGTGGATATAAATTATGGTTGCCTGCACATGCATTGGAGAGGCAGAAATTGAAAGAAGAGACTGAATGTGTCTCGAGAACGCAGCTAGGGAAGGGAGCTGGGAGAAACTTGCAGAACTTGCCAGCGTATGGATACAGACGGAGAGAGAGAAATCAGAGATTTTTATTTATTTCATTTTTGACTACAGTCTAGTTAGGCCAAAAGTCCTGTGCAGCCCTATGAACATGGCCACCACAGACCAGTTCATGTCTATTATGAGCTGGCCAACGTCTTCCCACAGACTGGTAAGAGTCAGACATAAGAAGGCTCCAGTGACTACTTTTCTTTCCAGAGTGATTCGTTCACATAAGACAGTGGCCCAGCAGGGAGTTTCACGGATGACTTTTCACATGTTGAAATTCTGTAGCCACTTCTGATTTCTGAGGTGCATAGTACAAGTTGATCTTACCTTTGGTCCTGGTGTCCTAGATCCCAACACTGCTTTCCCTGATGAACAGCTTATGGAGGACAAGTTCTGAAGTCCCCGCACAGCCCTTTTACCCAGACAAAAAGAGGTGGCCTACAGCAACTGTTCCCTTTTATACATTGCTGAGATACTGGACCAGCCCCACAGGGCTCCATAGTGCTTGCATCTTGGTTTGGAGCCTCCAGCAAGCAGCAGCTCTCCTGTCCTAGGTGGAAGAAAGAGGCAGGTCCCCCTCCAGGCCTAAGTACATGGTGAAAGCTGTCTGACATGAACACAAACAGCACATGACCCACAGACAGCATGTTGTGTTACCAGGAACACAGATCACCAGTCTGCAGGTACAAAGTAAGTATCATTTTAGAATGGCATCCATAGGGATGTAAGGAAAGGGAAATGTGCATGGCATACTAGAAAGACATGCTGGCAATTAGGACCAAAGACATTTATACTAAAGGACTCCTGGCAACTAACTTCTGATTTGCATGCACCAGACACCCTGTTTTGGGAGAAGAAGAATTTAACTGTATACACATAAACTATACCTTGTTACAAAGTTTCTGAGCATCCATAGTTCTATCTGGAAAATCTCCATGAGTAGTATTACGTGCTGCTGAGATGCCCAGTATGAACACAAAGGAACTCCAATGCCCATGCAAAATCCAACATATTGGGCTTACCATGCATATATTTCTCAGTTAACTACACTTCTAACCAGACCACAAGGCACTAGCTCCACGTGCATCTGTCACAGGTACAGCTGACATGCAGTGGATCTGTTAGCACCAAGTATTCACATCCCTGTGATTTCTAGTCAACCTTTTCTACTTGATGTAATTTCAAGGAAAAGAATACAAGAGGATTCTACCAATGTTGGTAGAATCCAATTTACTACAATAAGTTTAAGCTTTTTTTTTTAAAGAAAGATCTTAAAATATAAACACGGTAGATTTCAAATAGATCCTTGTAGCCAGTATACTCTCCTTCCTCTACCACTTATCATTCAAATATCAGAGGCAAACAAGTTCACTGCATGGAATACAAGTATACAGGAGGACCATGCCAGATAATTTACCACCTGGATGTTCTCCCAGTACTGAGAAGAGGCACTAAGAATGATACTTCAGGAATGATAAAGAAAAAAATCTTTGATGTCATGGTAACACAACAAAGAACCAGAGCCCCTCTCAGAGTTATTTTCATAATCAGAAGAAACTGTACCTCTGAATTGATGAGCAGCCTGCAGCAACAGAGCTGCTTTCCAACATCTGACAAATCAGAGAGGAAAAGAGAAAAAAAAGATCTAAAAAAGAGGTACTGCAGTACTGAAGAAATATGCACAGAGCACTCAGAAAATAGGGTAAAGAGGAGAAAGGCTGAGAAGGGAGATAAGAATATGACACATCATTTTCACCCTGAACTAGGAGTTGACTCACCCGGATTCCTACACAATGTCCATGAGACTACAGGAAACAGCTTTTTATGTCCTGTAGTACACTCACCTGAAAAAAAAACCTCCTAAATATTTATTCTCAAGACTCTGAATACTATGCAGTGATAATCCAGCAGACAAGTCTGCAATGCTGAGTGTACCATTCAACTGGTGTGTCTGGATTTCTCTTACACTAGAGGAAAAACCTGAAAAAGCAGGTGAAAATAGAGCCATTCAGAAGAGCAAAATATAGCGTATTCTGTCTCAAATTCCTTCATTGTCAATTTATGTAACAGAAACTCATAATTCTGCAGAATGTGTGTGTACATATCAGTATAGAGAGTGAGAGAGAGAAAGAGAGGAGAAAAACAGGAAGAAGAGAAGTTTGAATATACCAGATCGATGAAAGGTAAAGGACTCCTCTACGACTAACTGCCAGTGATCATCTAGCTGGCAGCCTAATTAAATTTCTTAAATTTTAAGTATTTCTTAAGCGTCAACACTGAGACTGACTGTTTAACATCTTCACCAATGACCTGGAAAAGGGGATGGGAAGACCCTGAGCAAGTTTGAGCAACAAAAAATTGCAGGGAGCACATGATATGCTCAAAGGCAGACCTGTCATTCAGATTGACCTTGACAAGTTGGAGGAATGGGCCACCAGGGGCCTCATAATATATACAGAGAGAGGCTGAGGTAACTGCGTTTGTCCAGCCAAGAGAAGAGAAGACAAAATGAGAGATCTGATTGCTATGTTCAACTACCTAAGGGGGTTTATAGAGAAAACTAAGCCAAGCTCTTCTCTGAGATGCACAGCTAAACAAGAAGCAACAGGTTCAAACTGAAACAACAGAAATTCTGACTGGAGAGGAGAAAAAGATTCTTCACTCTTAGAACAGTTTAAGCATGTTGGCCAGAGAGATGGTAGGACCTACATCCTTGATAATTTTAAAAAATCACTTGGACATGGCCTTGAGAACCTGATCGCGCCAGTAGTTAAATCCACTTTGAGCAGATTGGACTACAGACCTTCAGAGGTCCCTTGCAAGCTAATTTTTTTCTATGGTGCTGTATTATTATTTATAATAATAAAATTGTTATATCCTTGCCTGCTAATGTCTAAATAAAATAGCTGATTCAAGTCTGTCTTAAATGATTTGTTTCCTTAGCATTATTGCATCCCAGGGTACTGGGAAGCAAGAAAAAATGAAGACTGCACTTCCATCCCAAAGTGTTGTCTCTTTTGTAACACTGGGATCCTATTTGAGTTTCCATTCTGGAGATGTGAAGTACTTCAGAGACCTTGTACGTTACACTGCCGATAGGGAAACACCATAATAATCTGAAATCAGCAAGAGCAGCTGAAATAAGAGATTCCAGTGAAAGACTGCATAGAAATTCTGCACAGGAAGTACCTCTGCATATCACCACATTTGGGATAGGTGGAAGTGGCACATCTCCATGGAGTAATATTACTCATGTGATGTTTTTATTCAACATTAGGTAAGACATTTGGATGCCAGTAAAACCTTTGAAAGAGTTTAATATTGGCAAAGTATTAATTATAGAGAAAATTCATATTGGTGCAAGAACTGTAGGGGTATAAGGCTAAAGGGAAAAAAAATCAAAACCAAGTGAGATATCAGACCAAGGAACTTAATTTATATAAATCCTTAAAAATTAGTCCAATATATATCAGTCAAAAAATATTTCTTATTTTTATTAATGAATTTCACATCAGATTAAGTCCGTGATAATAGAATTTTCTGAGGACACTGAGCATTCTCCATGGCGAGCTGCAACAGCATACAGAACTACTTGGATAACATAGAGAATGAAGTGATAGCATCTCAGTGAAAGGTGATGGCTTAATATTCAGGCCATGCAAATAGTTACAAAGCATTCACAATATTTGAAACTCAAGAAGGCAGCAAGTAGGATCTTCAGCTGCGAGAGGAGATGAGCTGCCTGCCAAGTGAAAGAAACTGAGTTACCATTATCCAAAGTACAAGTGAAATTCATTTAGAATTTCCTCAGCTGGAATTTAATTCATGTACATCCCCAGTCATCTATGTTTAAGAAAATGTGATCCACATTCAGGGAATAAAAGGTTTCTCCTAACAGGTAAAGCAAAACCAGCTCAGATTGCTTAGACTATCAGAGGCCAAAACAAAACAGGACAGGGTCAAGAGAAGAGTTTGGGTTTTTTCTTTGTAAATACAGCATAGGGATATACAGCTGGAAGTGAGGAGAACTATTTAAGGTAACAGAAGAATTAGCAGAAGAAAAAAAAGATATAAATTGGCTACGATTAAATTTAAACTGGAAATAACAATCAGGGAATCTAATATTTTGGACCAGCTCCCAATAAACATAGACAGAATAAGAAATCTAAATAGCTGATAATTGCTGTAAAGGATTACATGTGACTGCAAGATGCTTGACTCAATGATTCAACAGATTTCTTCCAGCTCCCGTGTTCCTAATTTCTATATAAATTATGAATTTCTATATAAATTATGAATCGGTGGTGTCATAAACTACCACTGATATATCTCTCAATGACATTGTCTTCATCACCTTATCAAGAGTTTAGTCATAAAATTAGTACTGTATGATGACTTGGAAGCAGTAATATATCACTGAAGCATGAAGCATGAGCAGGGATGTCATTAGCTACTGCCTAAAATACATTTTAACACAATGCTACTCAAGAAAATATTCCCAGATCACCTTGTTGATCAGGTCTGATCACTGTGCTAAACTGTAACTTCCCCACTCCTGTTGACAGATTGTGACTGGCGTGACTATTCTGAACTAGTCATAGGAATATGAAAAAATACAGGTCTAGTAACTGTATCAATGATCCTTGTGTTGGGTAAGTGATAAAATTTACATAAGCATTTCATGCTGATGATAATTTGGAGGCAGAAGGACAATATAGTTTTTACTCCTCTGTAATAATAATTTGAAAAAGATTACATGCAAGCTAGTAGAGTGAGAAAGTAAGAGCTTTCAAATGCCATATGCCAAAAGCATCAAAGCTGACAACACGAACACTTCATTGCTGACTGCAACAGAGTTATCCTGGCTGAAGTTCTGGAACATCAAACCAAGTCATCTGCAAGAAGGGAAAATTATTCACATTTTGAATAGTTGACCTTACTCAAGGTCAAGCAAGTAATGTTTGTTTTTATCTGTGACTAAAATTTCCTTTGCAGATATATTTTATAAATTGATTTTTTAAATAATTGACAGTTGTATGTATATTTGGTTAAAATAAACAAATTGTACTCTCAGTTATATGAATGTTACTTTCATGGACTTCACTGGGATTTGCTGCATGATAAATGTGTGCATAATTACATTAATATGTTTTCAAAGTCAGCCAAGACACCTAAATCAGACAAGACTTTTAAAGAGAAGCTGCCTGGCAACAAAACTATAGCTGCTCAGTCTCCCTGAAGGTAAAGTTACCTAGAGATGAACAATAAACAACAGAATTATAGGATTATCAATCAATTAACTAAAGGTGAAAATACCAAATATAGCTTTACACTGTCCAGACAAAAGTTCTGATCAAGCAGTTATGACTTTGTGTTATTTTACTTGTGTGTTTAGAGCCACCTTCCCTTCTTCCGGGACATGGAACAAAAGACAGATGTAGATGAAACAATTTAAAACATTGTTCCCCATTCTGGAAAAAGAACAGGTCCAAATGGTTACCGTTTGATACCCCAGACAGGACTTGGTACCAAAACAGAAGAAATCTCCTTAAGACAGATGAATCTATCATTGTCAATCACTCTCACATTCTCTTCACGGTGGGATTGAATGAGTTGGATGCCAGGATACATTTTTAATCTCAGGCCTGGGCTTTCGTTCCCTGCCCAAGCAATGTCACAGCAGTACCAGTCTCCAGCTCTGTCACAGCCATGCCTGTGCCTGGCCATGGAGTTCATTGATCTGGACCCCAGCCTGTAGACTTCTTTTTCCAGCTTGACGTCAGACCTGCCTTGTCACCATGGCCTGGACTCTTGGCTGAACCCAGCTGCCAACCCTGGGTCTGCCCTGCTTGCTTGGCTGGTAAGGCCCCTGCCCTGCCAGTCTTGTTATCGTGCTCAGCCCCTGGCTCCTGTCCCCTGGGGAGCAACTGGGCCTTGCTGCTCCCTGACATTGTTCCCAAACCCATTCACTCTTAGACTTTTGAAAGACTTTCCTTCTTTGAAAGGAGGCAGATAAGAAGACTGGCTTTTTCTGTATTCTCTATATAGCATGTGAACAGAGACAAAAACTGGGTGCAAAGTCCAAATGCTGTGAGCCTACACAACTTTTTGGGTGTGCTGATATTTTTTTCCCCAGGGCTTGGAATACATTATCTTAACATTAAAAATAGAGTAAGAATGTACATTTTTTTTTCTTAACTAATGTCACTAATTTTAGCTGGGAAAAAGATTTTATGTAAGAGTTACACCCCCTCATGCTACAAAAATATTTGTTTCCTTGTATTGTCTGCAAGCAGCAGAGTTTTAAGTAACTACTTCTCCCTAAAGACTATCTCAATTACACTGAAAATCTCACAAGTGTTAGCAGCTTGTGACTGGAAGGCCATAGCAGAAATTTACAGAAATCCTAGCCCCCTCTTACAAAGGATGCATTTCTGAGAGTATGAACCTTGTGCTTATTCTAAAATAGAGATTTAAGAACATCCCCACATGCAAGTCTAGAACATTTTGTTCTAAGATTGCACAGAAGTAACTCATGAAGAACATTGGTTATTCACGTATCAGTTTTTCATGCGATGAAAATTTAACTTTCTTTTCTGATTGCTACAGAAAAAAATGCTAAGTTTGAT
This sequence comes from Pluvialis apricaria, assembly GCA_017639485.1. Lineage (NCBI taxonomy): Eukaryota > Metazoa > Chordata > Aves > Charadriiformes > Charadriidae > Pluvialis > Pluvialis apricaria. The sequence goes on from CM030008.1 coordinate 60,030,345, forward strand.
GCTGTCTTTTGAGCTTCATAGGAATTGGTATACACAAAAAAAGTACTCTTTTCAGTGGTCAAGTCTGACTGGTAGCTCTCTTAGTGAAGCTCAGGACTGAGATATTTCATTCGGAACATATTAAGTTTAATTTACAATTGCTGGATAATACAAGTTAATAAGTTGTGGATTAGTCAGCAGCTTCAGAAGAAAGTGTCTCAGTCTTCAGTTTTTCCCTACTAACCTCACCAAAACTAGTGTCATATTTCTAACATTAAATTCAAAATGAGGGCTTTTTTACTTGTGTGGATTCAGAAACTTGCAGGAGTAAAGCCAGATTCAGGACCAATATCTTTAACAAGAGCAATGAAGTTTTGTTTTCTGTTTTCTGTCAGTCGATTGAACTAACAGATTGGTAATTTCATGGGAATTTACTTTTTTGATAGATCCCTGCACTTAAATTTAATGATGAAATCATCATGGCAATCCTTTTTGATTTTGTTTAAAGCTTTCCTCTCATCTTGTTTACTTGAAAACGTTTTGGTTTGGTTTTTTTTTTTTGTGAAACTTTTTTAAATAAAAGCATGCATACATTACAATTTTTACTTTTTTTCCTGACAAATAGAGCCAAAGTATGGTCATCTGAATAGGCATTAATTTCTAAGTTTGTGACCCATTTATCTTCACCTGGAAAGATGGGATCTAATATAAAATTTCCTCCCATTGGACACATTTTTTGCAGTATGAAATTGTCATTCATAATAGAGACAGCTGTAAAATCAATTCAGACAGCAACCTGGTATGAGTCTTCAGGAAAGTATACTTCTAGCATCTGTAGTATCCTGTGTCAAGGATCACGGAATCACGGAATTTTCAGAGTTGGAAGGGACCTCTAGAGATCATCTAGTCCAATTCCCCTACTAAAGCAGGGTTGCCTAGAGCACATTACTCAGGACTGCATCCAGACGGGTCTTGAGACCTTCTCTGCAGAGAAGGGGACTCCACAACCTCCCTGGGCAGCCTGTTCCAGTGCTCTGTCACCCTAACTGTAAAGTTTTTTCTTGTGTTAGAATGAAACTTCCTATGTTCCAACTTATGCCTGTTGCCCCTTGTCCTGTCACTGGGAACCACTGAAGAAAGTCTGGCTCCATCATCCTTCAACCCGCCCTTTAGATACTTATAAGCAATAATAAGGTCTCCCCTCAGCCTTCTCTTCTCCAGGCTAAAGAGTCCCAGCTCTCTCAGCCTTTCCTCATAAGGGAGGTGCTCCAATCCCTCAATCATCTTAGTTGCCCTACGCTGGACTCTCTCCAGTAGTTCCCTGTCTCTCTTGAACTGGGGAGCCCAGAACTGGACACAGTATTCCAGTTGTGGTCTCACCAGTGCAGAGTAGAGGGGGAGAATGACCTCTCTCGACCTGCTGGCCACACTCTTCCCTATGCAGCCCAGGATTCCATTGGCCTTCCTGATGACAAGGGCACATTGCTGGCTCATGGATTATTTACTATCTACCAGGACCCCCAGATCCTTCTCCTCAGAACTACTTCCCAGCAGGTCCACCCCTAACCTGTACTCGTGCTTAGCATTCTTCCTCCCCAGGTGCAGGACCCTACACTTGCTCTTGTTGAACCTCATTAGATTCTTCTCTGCCCAGCTCTCCAGCCTGTCCAGGTCACGCTGGGTGGCAGCACGGCCCTCTGGAGTGTCAGCCACCCCTCCCAGTTTGGTATCATCAGCGAACTTGCTGAGGATACACTCTGTCTCCTCATCCAAGTCATTGATGAATATATAGAACAAGATTGGACCCAGTATTGACCCCTGGGGGACACCACTGGTTACAGGCCTCCAACTTGACACTGTTCCATTAATCACAACCCTCTGAGTTCTGTCACATAGCCAGCTCTCAATCCACCTCGCTGTCTCCTCATCTAGCCCATACTTCCTCAGCTTCCTAATGAGGATGTTATGGGAGACAGTGTCAAAAGCCTTGCTGAAGTCAAGGTAGATGACATCTACTGCTCTCCCCCCATCCAGCCAACCAGTTAGAAGGTTATCAGATTGGTCAAGCATGATTTACCCAATCTGTGTTGACCACTTCCAATAACTTCCTGTTCTTCAACGTGTTTGGAGATGACATCCAGAATGAGTCGCTCCATTACCTTCCTGGGAACAGAAGTAAGACTAACTGGCCTGTAGTTCCCTGGGTCCTCCTTCTTGGCTTTTTTGAAGATTGGAGTGATGTCGGCCTTCCTCCAGTCCTCAGGCACCTCTCCTGTTCCCCATGACCTTTCAAAGATGATGGAGAGTGGTCTAGCAATAACATCTGCCAGCTCTCTCAGCACTTGCAGGTGCATCCCGTCAGGGCCCATGGACTTATGGATGTCCAGCTTGGCCAAGTGGTCTCTAACTCGGTCCTCCTCAATTGAGGGAAAATCTTCGTCTCTCCAGACCTTCCCCCTTGCCTCCAGGGTCTGGGGTTCATGAGGGATGGCTTTAGCAGTGAAGACCAAAGAAAAGAAGGCATTCAGTAACTCCGCTTTCTCTGTGTCTTCCACCACAAGGGCACCCATCTCACTCATCAGTGGGCCTACATTTCCCCTAGTCATCCTTTTTCTATTGATATACTGAAACAACCTCTTGTTATCTTCAACCGCAGTGGCCAAGCTGAGTTCTGCTTGAGCTTTGGCCCTTCTAATTTTCCCCCGCATAGCTTCACTACACCTTGGTATTCCTCATAAGTTGCCAACCCCCTTTTCCAAATAATGTAAACTTTCCTTTTGTTTCTGAGGTCCAGCCAAAGCTCTCTATTTAGCTAGGCTGGTCTTCTTCCCCATTGGCTTGTTTTTCAGGTCATGGGGATGGCCTTCTGTGCTTTTAAGAGTTCCTGCTTGAAGTATGACCAGCCTTCCTGGGCACCTTTTCCCTTCAGGACGGTCTCCCAAGGGACACGCTCAACCATGCGCCTAATCAGGTTAAAGTCTGCCCTTCGGAAGTCCAAGGTGGCAGTTCTGCTGGCTCCCCGCCTTGCTTCTCCAAGAATTGAAAACTCTACCATTTCATGATCACTCTGCCCAAGACAACCTCCAACTTTTACATCCCCCACAAGACCTTCTCTGTTAACAAACAGTAGGTCCAGTAGGGCACTTTCCCTAGTTGGCTCCCTCACCAGCTCTGTTAGGAAATTGTCTTCCATGCACTCCAGGAACCTCTGGGATTGTTTCCTCTCTGCTGTGTTATATTTCCAGCAGACATCTGGGAAATTGAAGTCCCCCATGACAAGAAGGGCGAGCGATCGCGAGACCTCTGCCATCTGATTATAGAATATTTCATCAGCCTCTACATCCTGATTGGGGGGTCTATAACAAACTCCCACCACTATGTCTGCCTTATTGGCCTTCCCCTTGATTCTTAGCCATAAACACTCGACACTGTCATTCACATTGTTAAGCTCCAGGCATTCAAAACTGCCCCTAACATAGAGGGGATTTCCATAGTTTAACTGAATATTATGTGAAAAACTATTTTTGTTTGTTTTGAAATGGTTACTCAGCAACTTTATTTGATGTCCTCAGTTCTTATATCACAAGGCAAAGTAAACAGTCCTTCATGTAACTCAAGTTCTGATAGGCTTTTATAAAAATACGTTGGTCATCTCGCCTCTTTCAGAGTTCCTGCATGTTCTTGCATGTATTTCTTACCTTTGTTTCTCCTTTATAGCCTTCTCCAAATCTTTCTGATTATGCTATATTCATATTTTAGACTGCTGAAGAACAACTTACACCATATAAGATGCAGGCATGTGATGGGTTTACACAGTGTCTTAGTGATATTTTTTTTCTCTGATTACTACCCTCAAATATAATTTCAAATAATTAATAGATTCAAAAATATTTTGGGGATGAGGGAATGGATGGCACACACAATGTAACTGCATCCGTATCCTGGGCTGCATCAAAAGAAGTGTGGCCAGCAGGTCAAGGGAGGTGATTCTGCCCCTCTACTCCACTCTCGTGAGACCCCACCTGGAGTACTGCATCCAGCTGTGGAGTCCCCAACATAAGAAGGACATGGACCTGCTGGAGCGTGTCCAGAGGAGAGCCACGAGGATGATCCGAGGGCTGGAGCACCTCTCCTATGAGGAGAGGCTGAGAGAGTTGGGGCTGTTCAGCCTGGAGAAGAGAAGGCTCCAGGGAGATCTTAGTGCGGCCTTCCAGTACCTAAAGGGGGCCTACAGGAGAGCTGGGGAAGGACTTTTTACTAGGGCATGTAGTGATAGGACGAGGGGGAACGGCTTTAAGCTGGAAGAGGGCAGGTTTAGATTAAACATCAGGAAGAAGTTTTTCACTTTAAGGGTGGTGAGGCACTGGAACAGGTTGCCCAGAGAGGTTGTTGAAGCCCCATCCCTGGAGGTGTTCAAGGCCAGGCTGGACGTGGCCTTGGGCAACCTGGTCTAGTGAGAGGTATCCCTGCCTGTGGCAGGGGGGTTGGAACTCGATGATCTTCAAGGTCCCTTCCAACCTAAACCATTCTATGATTCTATGATTCTATATCTTTCATTCCTCCAGGAAACTAAGTTCAAATGACTTAAGAGAATCATGTTAAAATTTCCATAAAGGTTGCTTTTTTATCTGTGGCAGCAATGTTTCAAACTGTAGCATGGGTAGTTTTGGATGTCTGCAAACTCATGTTGGAGGATATATGAGAAAAAATCCTTTGATGGCAGACCACCCATTCATTCATCTATTTTACAGATTGTCATTACTATGACATTGAATGAAGCAATAAAGTTGAATTTCCTTGAAAATGCAGGTAATTTGTTTTATCATAACTAGATTTTTTATTGGTAGCTGCCAAAGTTCACAAACTGTGAATCATTTAGGATTCAAAGGACAGAAGTTACTTCTGTCTTTGTGTAAAACAGTATATATGTCTAGTGTCATCTTTTTGTCACTTGAACAACTCAGGTTCCACTCCTGCTCCTTAATATTTTGCATAATTTCTATATTATCTAATGCAACAGGATATACTAAGGCTTAATAAAAAAACCCAACTAAATGATACCCCTACAGTTTACAAAGCTGACACTGGTCTCTTCAGTGGTATTAGTTTCTGCTGATTATTTTAGCACCCGGAATCCTATGGTTTATGTTAGAGCACTTCCTCCTGCCTAGATTACTCTTTGGGATTCACTTCCTACCATTCACTTCAGAGCTGTCATTTTGGCACCGCAGCATTTCTTAGACTTGGTCCAAGGGACACCACATTTGTGCCATAGGAAGACTGAAAGCTGGATCCAAATTTTGGTACTGAGGGTTCAAACAGATAAAACTCACAATATACTTTTTCTTGCAATTTCCCTTGAAAAATTCAGCTCTGAAGCCTGTACGCTATCAAAAGAGGATCACAATTTCCACAGGAGACCCCTCTCTAACAATTACACATAGCTCATTCAAAGACAGGGGACCTACATTTGAACTTAAATGCAGTTCCTGGGTCCATGGGCAAAAGGCATGTTTAGAGGTTTCAAGCGAGGCTACTCAGAGCAGTCAAATCCTACTTGTGCCCTTGGGGATCTGCCAGCAGCCTCCCCTTACATCCTCCTGCCTCAGTGTCACGTGGACACTCCAGATGATAAGTAAGACAGGGCTTTTTCATAGCCTCCGCTAGTGGGTTCCTATACTGTTGCCCTGGTTCGGGCAGGGATGGGGTTAATTTTCCCAAGGATCTGGCCCGGGACACAGGTATCCCATGCCATGTAAGCCATGCCCGGGCTATGGGGGGAGCTGGCTGGGGGAGGGGGCAGGAAGTTGCCGCTCAGAGTGAGCTGGGGCGGTCCGGGTCCGGTGGGTGAGCAGTGGTACCGTAATCACGTTTGTATATTCCTTTATTGGTGTTATTGTTACTGTTTTTCTCTTCCCTTTGCTGTTCTGTTAAACTGCCATTATCTCAACCCATGAGTTTTGCATTCTTCTCCCAATTTTCCCCATGGCTGTGGGGGTTGAGTGGGTGGCAGCATGGTTCTTTGTTGCCAGCTGAGGCCAAATCATGACAACTGTTTTATTGATGGTATTTTTGGCATGTCCTAGGTATGGTGTGTAAGAGGGTGTATGTGTGTTTGATCCCTGAGCATGCCAAGAGGACTGTTTTAAAGGGTACTTGCCAAAACAGCACACACTTGTCCACATTGCTACCTCAGTCCTATCCCAATAGCTATCCAATAGTTATCCAAGGCATGTTCGGAACAATGTTGGCTGATACAGTCCCAAAGCATTGCACAAACAGTTAAACAGCTGGGATGATCGTATGTCCTGTTTACTCCTGTAGAAGATGATTATACTGACTCTTGCATCTAAATGTTACTGGAGTGGATTACTCAAGAGAAAGAAGCAATAAGGTTCAGTGTATCCATCCTCTCTAACAGACACTATCTGTCATTGGTTGACCTTGGTTGGCCCACCAAGCTGTTCTATCACTCCTCCTCTTCAACAGGACAGGGAAATAAAATATGACAAATGGCTTGTGGGTTGAGACAGTACTCAGCAATTACCATCACAGGCAAAACAGACTCAACTTGTGGAATTTAATTTATTTCCAATTAAACAGAGTAGGATAATGAGAAATAAGGACAAATCTAGAAACACCTTCACCAGTCTCTCCCTTCTTCCCCAGCTCAACTTCACTCCCCACTTCTCTACCTCCTCCCCCTGAGCGGCACAGGGTATTGGAGAATGGGGATTGTGGGTCAGTTCATAACACATTGTCACTGCTGTTCCTTCCTCCTCATGCTCCTCCCCTGCTCCAGCGTGGGGTCCCACCCTTGGGAGGCAGTCCTTCATGAACTCCTCCAATGTGGGTCCTCCCCACGGGCTGCAGTTCTTCATGACCTACTCCAGCGCAGGTCCTTTCCAGAGGGTCACCAGTCCTTCAGGAACGGACTACTCCAGTGTGGATCCCCCATGGGGTCACAGGTCCTGCCAGAAAACTTGGTCCAGTGTGGGCCCTCCATAGTCTGCAGCACCCTTCAGGGCACATCCACCTGCTGCAGTGTGGGGTCCTTCATGGGCTGCGGGGTGGATATCTGCTCTAATGTGGACATCCAAGGGCTGCAGGGGGACAACCTGCGTCACCATGGTCTTCACCATGGGCTGCAGGAGAATATTTGCTCTGGTGCCTGGAGCACCTCCTTCCCCTTCTTCTTCGCTGACCTTGCTGTCTGCATAGTTGTTTCTCTCACATATTCTCACTTTTCTCTATCACAGCTGCTGTGCAGCACTTTTCCCCCTTCTTAAATATATTATCACAAGGGCGCCATCTGGGGCTCAGCTTTGGCCAGCACTGGGTCCGTCTTAGAGGTGGCTGGAACTGTCTCGGTGAGACATGGGGGCAGCTCATCGGTCTCTTCTCACAGAAGCCATCCCCGCAGCTCCCCCACCCCAAACCTTTCCATGCAAACTCAAAGACACTATGATAGATATCACTGAGTGCCAATTGTAAATAATAATCATTATTATAACTTATCTATGACAGGACTGAAACAAATCCCAAGTTCTAAGTACAAAATAACTGCAATTCAAAACACTGACTAAATCAATCCCCCCTTTAATGTTTATTTTCTTGCTATTGCTGAAAAGATTTGTAGCATAGTCAATAGATAGTCATTGGCATCAGAGCACTGGCTGTGAATACTGAAACAAATCCAAGATTCCAACTATGAAATCAATTATCTTTCAAAACATTTACTAAATAAATAACTTTGTGTCTTACATGACACAGTTTGAATATTTAATTTCTATTTTCTTAACAGTATTTATAAAAGAATCATGGCTTCCTTGCCTACTAATGAAAGTATTTAACCCAGGAATAATATGTAACTGAAGCCTTATTGTAGGAAAAAATTCTGTTTGCCAATAGAATTTGAACTGACTGAGTCTATAAAAAACAACAATTCATTAGTTGAAAATATTCTAGTTATTTGAAATGTTCCACTTTTGAGCTATTCCTCCAGAAAACTACAAAACAGAAGTGTAACATGCAAGGACCAATATCCACTGAAATAAGCAGGAGTCTTTCATTAACTTCATTTTGATGAAACCCTAAAACTACCTAGGAAGAAGGTATGGATGAGACAGCATATTGAAATAGTTTCTACTTCCTTGCACAGAACCCAAGACAGCAGCAGTTCTAGATTAGACAGTGCTGACCATGCTATTTCTCATACAAGCCAGGATGCTGTTGGCCTTCTAAGCCACCTGGGCACACTGCTGGCTCATATTCAGCCGGCTGTCAACCAACCAGTCCTTTTCCACCAGGCAGCTTTCCAGCCACTCTTCCCCAAGCCTGTAGCGCTGCCTGAGGTTGCTGTGACCCAAGCGCAGGACCCAGCACTTGGCCTTGTTGAATCTCATACCGTTGGCCTTGGCCCATTGATCCAATCTGTCCAGATCCCTCTGTGGAGCCTTCCTACCCTCAAGCAGATCAACCCTCCCACCCAACTTGGTGTCTCCTGCAAACTTACTGAGGATGCACTTGATCCCCTTGTCCAGATCATTGACAAAGATATTAAAGAGAACCAGTCCCAATACTGAGCCCTGGGAAACACCACTTGTGTCCAGCTGCCAACTGGATTTAACTCTATTCACAACAACTCTTTGGGCCTGGCCATCCAGCCAGTATTTCACCCAGTGAAGCATACACCCATCCAAGCCATGAGCAGCCAGTTTCTCCAGGAGAATGATGTGGGAAACAGTGTCAAAGGCTTTACTGAAGTCCAGGTAAACAACATCCACAGTCTTTCCCTCATCCACTAAGCGGGTCATCTGGTCATAGAAGGAGATCAGTTTATTGAAGCAGGACCTGCCTTTCATGAATCTATGCTGACTGGGCCTGATCACCTGGTTGCCCATCATGTGCCATGTAATGGCACTCAGGATGATCTGCTCCATATCCTTCCCAAGCACCGAGGTCAGACTGACAGGCCTGTAGTTCCCCAGATCCTCCTTCTGGCCCTTCTTGTGGATGGGCATCACATTTGCTAACCTCCAGTCAACTGGGATCTCCCCAGTTAGCCAGAACTGCTAATAAATCATGGAAAGTGACTTGGTGAGCACTTCTGCCAGCACCCTCAGTACCCTCGGGTGGATCCCATTCAGCCCCATGGAATTCTGTGTGTCTAAGTGCCAAAGCAGGTCCCCCACCATTTCCCCTTCGGATTATGGGGAGCTTCATTCTGCTCCCCACCCCTGTCTGCTAGCCCAGGGAGCTGGATAATGAAGGAACAACTGGTCTTATTGTTAAAGACTGAGGCAAAGAAGCATTAAGTACCTCAGCCTTTTCCTTATCCTTGGTCACTATGTTCCCCCCCTCGTTTAATAAACAATGGAGATTATCCTTAGTCCTCCTTTTACTGTATTTATGGAAACATTTATTGTATTTATAGAAATATTTTTTATTGCCCTTAACAGCAGAAGCCAGATTAAATCCTACATGGGCTTTGGCCCTTCTAATTTTCTCCCTACATAGCCTCACAACACCTTTGTATTCCTCATGACTGGTCTGCCCTTTCCTCCAAAGGCCATAAACTCTCCTTTTTTACCTAAGTTGCAACCATAGCTCTCTGATCAGCCAGGCTGGTCTTTTTCCACAACGGCTCATTTTTTTGGCGTAAGGAGACAGCCTGCTTCTGCACCTTTAAGACTTCCTTCTTGAAAAATGTCCAGCCTTCCTGGACTCCTTTGCGCTTCAGGACTGCCTCCCAGGGGACTCTGTCAACCAGGCTCCTGAAAAGACCAAAGTCTAACATGCAGATTTTTTTGGTTTTGGTTTGCTCATAATATCATATTCTATCCTCTGACTGCTGTTTCTGGCTAGCAGCAGGTATTTCTGGCTGCTTCATTATGCTAGTTGATATCTTGATTTTATGTAAATGGTAGTACTTCTGTACTGCTTTCTTTCAGCACTTACACATTTTTTTAATGAAATAGACCTTCATACTCAAAGTTCTTCACCAATGTAAAAAAAAAAAAAAATAAAGTGGTATTATTGATGAGTAATAACAGTCAATAGTAATTTCTCCAATTAATAAACTAATGATGAAAATCAGCCTTGAGTTTGTCCCAACTGGGACAAAGCGTTAGGACGCTTCAAACACTAAATCCATTGAGATCTCAAACATCATCCAGTCCTTTAAGTCTTTGTTTATGCAAGAACTCTGAGGAGCATGTGGAAGTAAAACTATGGTGCTGGGTTAATACAAGTTTCTTTCACAACTATAGTTAATAAACTTTTCTGCTATAAAGCTGAGACTGCCAGAGACCATGGTGCTGTCACGTTGACAAGCTGTGAAGATGGTTAGGCATCTTCATTTCCTTTGCAGAGCCTCTCTAATTGCACCTATCATCAATATTGCCTTCAGTTACTGGTGGTGAGAGGATGACACTTTTGTGCTATGAATGACCACTTGAGTATTGTTTGCGCAGAACTTCTTTGGGAACATCAGTGTCTGATGCTTTCTGTTCTTCATTCATGAGAAACAGGAAGGACAGTTTATGTTGTCTCTATGAGCAACAGTAAAGAAATCATGTTTATGTGTTGCTGGCTACTTCAGTTCTGCTAAATAAACACAATATTCTAGTTGATATCTTGATTTTATGTAATACACAATACAAATACACAAAACAATAACCCTGCAGGCATCACTTCATTCTTTTTAAATGGCCCCATTCAGCAATGAGATTCACAGCTATCAACAGTGGCCAATTTTCTGTTTTATCATCAACAAAAGAGACCAAAGTCTCTGTGACTCAGACCTCATGTTATACACATCTTAGCCCTGTGTAAGTCTACTGTTGAACTCACAGGGCTTTTTAAATTCCAGATTTATAACCCTTCTCTTTTAGATCATGTCTGCCCTTCCGAGTGCCCTCCCATACCCATGCATCCTCTCTGAATTCTGATGTGCTCATCACGTGATATAATGATGCAGAACTTTGGAACTCCATGCCCTACCATCTCTCTTCTTCTTGGCCTAATCAAGTTAAGTGCAATTAAAAAAAAGGTATATAGTTTACATTATTATTTCATACTCTTTGCTCTAAATCTCTTAGTTTTTTGAAGGAAATGCTTTTAATGACTAGTTTTTGTAGGGTGTGTTAAAACATAGTTTTAAAATATTTCCTTCTTGTCAAGGAATGAGAGCTTAAAAAATAAAATTACAATACTGAATTTTCGTAGGTTTACTTGCGTAATTCTGCACGTGTTCAGCATCTGAAGCATTAAAATTTATGAGCCTTTATAGAAGAAGTATAAACAACCAGAAAATTTGGGCATCTTCAATGTTAAAACAGAATTTTGAGGATAAGATTTTCAGTTAAGCACGAATACTTGCAAGAAACAACTCTTCAGAAACACCTTATCTATTCACTTCTTTCTGATGGAGTGCAGTTTCTTTCTGCAGAACACTGGCCTTAACTATCTCACGTAATAAAGTGCCTTGGTACCTGACCTAACCACGGCCTGAACCTCTCAAATCTAAAACAAGTAGCGCTCAGCTCCCTTCCCCAGGAAGGGCACTTCACACGGGACATTTACCCCAGAGGGAGTGATTCGTTCCAGTGACACCATCCCTTAAAACTCTACTCCTGCTCTAATGAGTATTTTATTACATTGTTGTAAAGCTTTCAAGGTAAAAAAAATTGAGAAAGCCTGACATATTGTTTGATCAGAGCACTTACACAGGAGTTACAAGTTTCAATGCCTTAATTAAGGTCCAGTTAACTATGCAGCTGTATGCACTATTGTTAGTCAGAACGAAGATTTAACGTGGCTCTGGAGATCTAGAGATGAATAGTGACCCCACTGAGGAATACGTACAAACTACTAGGAGGACAAGAAAGAAAAAGCAATTTGAAGTACCTGGATAAACTGTGAGCCAGAGAAAGTTTCAGGTAGACTAAAACTTGTGTAAGCAGCAGCAACACTGCAAAGAGCATTCAGTAAATAAAGTCCAACAGCATGAGCAGAATAGAAAAAAAGCCACAAACTAATCCATGCTGTGTGCAACCATCTATCCTGCGTACTACATACTGAATGATTGCTATGGAAATAATGCAACGGGACCAAAACTCAACAGTAACATCCTATGGAACCACACAGTCAGCAGTTATTATCTTAACTTCTGTTTCTCTTAAGCGACCAAAAGCACGGCCTGCAACGCATATGAAGTTTTCTCCCTAGCTCACCCTCTATATAAAGACGTTGTGTAAATGGTAGATGCAGGCAGCCATGATGATGACAAGCTGATGCTAAGTATTGCCCTTAAAAATCTCCTCATGAACGCCTGGATGAATTAAAAGCTTGATCTCTTGCCATGAGTAACCACGAGCCCACACGATGCTGTCCGAGCGAGCTGAGCTGGTACGCTCCCATTTTAAGAACTCCCATTTTCCCCGTGTATGTCAGGGAATACCAACAGCTAAGCACGGCCACGTCCAGTCGGCAGCTCCGGCTCGCCAGCAGCCGGCGGCAGAGCAGAGGGAGGGCAGCTCGGCTCCGGTTCGGCGCGGATCACCGCGGCCTGAGCGCCGCCGCTCCTGCCGCCAGCGGAGGCCGGCCCCACGGCGGGCCGCACGGGGAGAAAGCGGAGCAGCGGAGCGGCCGAGCGCCCGGGAACCGCGCCCGGCCGCCGGCCCGGCCTGACCGCCCGCCCCGCCTCAGCAGCGGCCCCGCCTGATGTCTCGCGCTGGGCGAGAAAAAGCCGCCTGCGCCAGGACCGCGGCAGCGCCCCTCAGAAGTGCCCGTGCATTAAAAAAAAAAAAAAAAAAAAAAAAAAAGTAGTCGCAGACGGGCGTGGCAGAGGCGGGAGCAGTCGTTCCTTTCAGTGGGCCAAGACGGTGTTCACCGGGCGCTTTCAACGCTTGGCCTCCGCAGAGAGTACCGTCTGCCGTGTTTTTTCCGCGGCGCCTAGTCAGGCAGTGGTGGGGTCACCCCCGGGAAGGCGAGGGGGAGCTGGGCCCTTCCTGAGGCCGTGGCGCGACGCGTGACGCACCTTCAGCCGTGCCCCCGCGCCGCTGTCGGGAGTGGGCGGAGGGACGCGTGTGGTTGCGCGGGGCGCTGCCGGGCAGCGGGGCCGGCGTGTGGCGCGGCGGTCACTATGATGCCTGGAGAGACACCGCCGCCGCCGGCCGGGACTGCAGCCGCCGCTGCGGCCTGCGCGAACTGCGGTGTTCTCCAGCAGGTAGCAACGGGCCGCCGTCCCTGTGGCGCTGGAGCGCCTCGGGCGGGGTTTTGGCCTAAGGACGCGGCCGTGGGGCTACGCCGGGTCGCTGGCGGGTGGGAAGCGCTGGGTTGCCGCAGTCACCGCTCCCGGTGCGGCGGCAGCCCGGATAGCAAATGTGGCGAACGGGGTGTGTAAAAGGAGCAGCAGTGACGAACTTTAGCCGGGCGAAATGCGGAGAAGTAGCTCGTGTCTCTGCGGCGTGCCTAGCGGGATCTGCTAGTGAATTTCTAGGAGTATCCTTTTGAGTTTGCTTCGGTGCAGTGGAAGGAGTGTGTCATCATTCACCTCCTTTCTTCAGCGCTCCTAAGCGAGCGTGTAGTTTTATAGTATGACGCTTTGGGCGATGTTTGTTTCCGCTTTAAATGAGGAGAACGCCCTGATGAGAGTTCAGAGGACGGCAGAGGTCTTTGGGCACACTTAGAATGAGTATGGATTGAGAATCTGGGAAATCTAGGCTCAAATGCCTCAGATGCCGTTTATTGGTAATATTCTGCCAAAGCTTAATTTGATTTTGTGAGAAAAAAACTACGGGGGTTTTAGTATATAATCTGCTGTAAAAGCAGAGTTTGAAGAGCTTTTGTAGTAACGCCTCATCTAAGTATGCATACTTGTGGAGCCTGCATTCTCTATATGTATTTGTATGAGTATATTTTGGGTGAATTAGTAACTTGTTCACTGAACTGAAAAAAAGAAGGCAGATTATGGTGTAGAACATTAGCTGTCAGTTTACGGATTATTTACAGTGTATAGTACTGGTTTTTGGGATGAAACTTGTTTACCAACTTGAGATTCTTCCTTACAGAATATAAATGAATATGTAGCCGCATTAGTTGCACTGAAGCAAAAAATGATTGATGGAGAGTAAGTACAATTGTACAAGTGTGGTGGTTTTGGGGTTTTTTGTTTGTTTTTCTTTGGTTTGGTTTTTATTGCTCTTAAGTTCTTAAAGCAATGCAGCAAATAAGTTTTGTGGCATTTAGGTATTCGTTAATGCACAAAACTAAATCCTCAAAATGAAAATAACTTCTTTACAAACAGGTCCTAAATCTAGACTGTAAGACTTTAATTTATGCCCCAAAACATCTGTGTGTAATGGTGGTAGGACAGGGCTATTTTGTGTAGCTATAAAAGCTTATATATTATTAGGAATGCTAGCAGAAGCAGCTCTTTGAAGAGTTATTTCATTTTATCTGTTGTGAAGAATATGGTGTGAGAACTAAAAGTTGAGCACAGGTGTACATGAACCTTTTCAACAGAATTTAGTCCAAGCATTAAGGTGTGAAATGCTGTTGGGATTAAATATCAGAATATGAAAAGTGAGGCTGAACATTGATCAGAATGGTAAGGTTCTAAAATGCTTCTCAAACCTTGCTTTCTATTCTGTGATTGCTTCCATTTCTTCTCAATAACCATCAACATAACGATTGTATGGAATGATGTATTGAGATGTTATGTATGCTTCCGTACCATGGCCTAATATTCTTGCTATGTCTCCTAATTGTAATGGTTTATTTCTCATGTACCCTTTCCCAGATACACATCAATTTGACTTTAGCAAATCTGAATTCCAGTCCTGCATTCTGATTTCTGAAAAGTATTTAAGAGAGCCCTCACTGTCTTAACTGGGACCCTTTTCTTCAAAGCTCCTTTACTCTGTGTCCGTAGATTTCTTTTCCTCCCTCTGAACTTTCTGTCCCTCTTCTCTCTGCCAGTGCATACATTTCTTGTGAGAATTACCTCTCCTTTAACTACTTGCAGCTCAGCCCCTTTCTTTTTTGCCTTACTTGATTACTCTTAACTGTTGCAAGAGAAAGTAGTGCAGCCCTCTTTGTATTGGAGTAACTGCCATGGTATTTCTCTTTCTTGTCCTTTCTTCTCCCCATTCTTAAAAACTGTAACATTTGAGGAAAGGAGAGAATAGCTTTCCTTGGTGCTTCCCGTGGCCCACTGGATCAGAGTAAGTGTTACCCTTATGGCAACTAGGAGAATAGTGTACAGATTAAAGCCTTTTAGGGCCTTTTGAGCTATTATTCTTAGGTTTATGTGTTCTTTCCTAGTAAAACATCTTTAAAGTTTGGGAACTAGGATATGATTTTGTTATTATATATATTTTTTTTATTATATCTATATTATGTTCTTTACCTAAATAGTGTTTTGTGGGATTGTTGTTTTTTTTTTAAAGCTGCGAATAGTTAATCATTACAAATTCATGTAATTACCAGTAGGGTTTTTCTTCTATTTAAAGCAGTCTGATTTGAGTTTTGAATGGCTTAATGAACAAAAGGGTTTTATTGACTACTATCAGAAAATACAAACCAGTCTTACACTTTCTGTATTTATCTATAAAGCAAAAAGAAAGCTGTCCTAGGACATGATTGTCAAAATCAGGTGAGAAAATGAGTAATGTTTTTTTTTTTTTCTTGCAGTCGTTTGCTGACAGAGTATCAACAGAAATGCACTGATATCCTTTATTTTTCTATTAGTGTTCTTCCAGAATTAGTATATCAGCATTTCTTATAAAAGGGCTTGAGGCTTTTTATTTAATGTTTAAATTAAGAAATGATGCCTCTCGTAAAGAGCAGACTGGGTAGGCTTTGTAAAGAAAATAGGGGTTTGGAATTAAAACTATCCACTTAAGATCTGTCTGTGTCTAATATATGGCTTAATACGGACTATTTGAAATCTGTGTTGCTGAGAATGACTCAAGTTTTTTCATGTAACAGAAGGAGCTCTGCTTATTGACTTCAAACGTATTGAAATATTTCAATTAAACACTTAGTTCTGCAAGTCCTATGTTTTTTGGGTGGAAGTCTTTATTGGATGTTTCTTTGCAAGTGGCAATTGGATTGAAATATACTTAAGGATGTTTGATGAACTTTTAAATTTCTACCTTAACAAGAGATTACAGCTTCAGTTTGCCGAGCGGTAAGTTTGATTTAAACTGTTTACTAAAGATGCTACGTTCTCTGTGTCTTGAACAATTTTAGGAGTCTGACGTTGTAACAACAGCCATGGGTCTACGCTGTGGTCCGTTTACTGTGCTTCCTAGGCTATAATTTGCAAAGATACCCTTGATAAAGAGAGAAATCTGTCGTTCTTCTACTATACCTGTGTGAAATTCTTTCCTGACACTGTGTTACATAAGAGTCTAGAGTGACCAAGTGGAGATGCGGAGCTCGTCTTTTGGTGGTAGTTAAATGTAAGCGTATTTAGGGTGGCCGTATGTGTATGAAGCATTTTGTCTTACAGTTGTGGCTGTGGGCCCTTGCTTACTCTACTTGATTATAGAGGAAAAGGCAGCATATAATCTTTATGGACTCCATCCTGCCTGCTTGAAAAACCCCGCAGTTCGACTCTGCTGTTATTTCACAGTGCTACCTATGTAGAGACACTTATTCCTGGCACTTAAGTGTAGGCAGCTGGGCAGTACTCCTGTGTGGCACATGCCATCTGCTTGCATCTAGCTTTAGGCTCAGTTTAATATTTTTAAATCAGATCTTGAATTTTCTTTGAATGTAAAATGTTGGATGGAAGAGTGAGAACACTTAGATTTTTAAAAGTCTTTGGATATCTCACAGCATTTTTCTATAGGGGAAAGCAAAATACTCAGACACTTGCCTGAAGAATCAGAACATTGAGTTTGAAAGCACCCATGATTTTGGCAACTTTTTTTTTAATTACACTTCCCGTTTCAGAGAGATCTCTGCTCTTCGTTGCCAAGTGGAGCAGATGCTACAGAAAATCCTGCCTCTGGAAAAGTGCCAGGAAGAGTTGGGTTCCTTGAAAGCAGAGTTGGAAGAGAAAAAGGTGTGCTTGTAAGGTTTAAATAACTTGCACTTTTTCTGTTGAAGGAAACGTATGTATTTAATGCTCATTTTAATGAAGCAGGCTTTAATGAGCCCAATTGTTATTTCCAGCTCATTGGGACAGGCAGCTCTGGTTTTAGATGAAATTAATTAAATGGCAGCAGGTTTCAGATAGGCAAAAAGTTCAGGCTTTTGTAGTTCCTATGATTTTTGATCACATTATTTGGTTTTATTTCCTTATTTAGGAACGAAGGAGATGTATTCAAATTCCTTTGGTTTTCTGTTCTGATCGTATTAGATTACTGAACTCTTTATAGCTTGCACTACTAAAAAGGTGCAAAGAGAGTCTGTGCAGAATAGGATTTTGCTTCTGTTACCATTTTGAACATATGCTTTTACATTATTAGCTATTTGAGTTTATTCCTAATTTCTCTCCCATCCCTTAGCCGAGAATTAGTCTGCAGGAGAAAAGCTTTTGACTGTTTTGACTGTTAAACTCACCTAAATATATGTATTTTCTAGACATTAGCTATTGGTTTTGCAAAAAAAATACCTCACCCTCTTTCTTGTAGTTTTTTCATACTGGTACAAGATAGGATATTAGCATTTGTCTTGTCACTGTACCTAGTTTTTCTTCTATGTTAGAACTGTTTTTTAAATCCTCTTCCCTCAGCAATCATTAGTAGCTGATGTCCTGATGACACTTTTTCAGAAAAAGCCGGATTATGTATATGGTGTATAATAGTTGTGCTCATGACTTCAACTTTGAGTTCCTCTCCAGGTCGGTGTTGGAGGCACATACTCAAAAGATAGATTGGATATAGATTTATTTGTTTCTTGTAACTTTTGCCTTTAAAGAAGAAGAAGAAGAACCTGACTTCAACTTGCATGTTTTCTCATTGAATGTACTTTTTCTGGCTCTGCACTGTTTTCATTAGAATAGGTGAAGTGTCTGCTATCTATTTTATTTTGACCTCAGTAAGGACATATTTTAACTATGCTTTCCTTGTCCACAGAGTTCTCTCAAGATTTATCGGGAGAGTCAACTGGAATATGTGAAAATTAAAGAAGAAATAGCAAACAGTGATGCTGTGTGAGTGATGCTTCCTTTTTTCACAATCTTTCTTTTCCCCCCCTTACCTCTTCCAGAATTTGGTCTTGTACCTTACCGAGTTATGCTTTCCATTTTGCTAAAATTTTTGTGCTTACGGGTTCTTAGAACAGGGAGTTGATGGAAGAATAGCCTTAAATTTTGTAGCAAACGCTCTGGAAGGTAGTATTATTATTATCCTGTCTTGAAGTGGCTTTTGGTTGTTGTTTAGCAAAGATTTTTAAGAACAGGATAAGATTGGAGAAGAAGCTGTAGTTTCTTCAGTTTTAAGTGGTTCTTAGCCTTGGCTTTTTGTTATTGCTGTCTGTTTCCATTGCACTCAGAAGTCTCTGAGGCCAATATATAAATGATATTGCCAAAGTGATCTGCACTTAAAATAATTGATTTTAAAGAAACAGCTCAGCAGGCCCTGATCTGTCGAACATGTTTGGAAATGGGCAGGAGGGATTTGGCACTAAAAATGCAGAAGCCATTTTTGCTGCCGTAGTACGGAATATTGTGAATCTGTGCCTTGATAATTCCCCAAGTTTGTTCTTCCAGTAACCAGTTACTCAAAGGCTTCCTTGTGTGGAGCATATGTGTTTGTTACTGTGTCTTAAAGCTCTTGAGGGACTATCTAATGAATTTGTCTAATTGCTTTTTAACCCTGTTATACTTCTAGCCTCTAAATCGCCTGTATCAGGATCTGTGACGTCTCAGTATTGTATGGAAAGGTACTTATGCTCTCAAGAGAACCAGCTAATATACGACTGGGTGTTGTGAGTTTGTAGTTGTTATTTTTCTCCACGTGCGTCACTCTGCATTTATCGATGCCAGTGATTCCTCCCTCGTTGCTTGGAATTCTACGACCCTTCTGCTGTTTTTTGTAGTCAGCTTTTATTTCTGATGTGTTCCAGCACACATCCCAGTGGGATTCCTGCTGGTGACTCCTTCTTTCCTTCCTTGTAAACTGGCTATTATTTTTTAACTTTGTTGTTCCTAAGCTATTTTGATGTTACTGGCAGGTTGAGGGAGGTGATCGTTCCCCTCTACTCAGCACTGGTGAGGCCACACCTGGAGTACCGTGTCCTTTTGTGGGCTCCCCTGTACAAGAGAGATATGGGCATAGTGGAGAGAGTCCAATGAAGGGCTATGGAGATGATCAAGGGACTGAAGCACCTCTCACATGAAATACTCTAGTATCTTTACATGGCTTGTGAAACATATAGTACTCACAAGCACAGCAGCAAGTCCAAAAGATTGTACAAGCAGACTAGCATGGTTGTCACTTGCTGTTGTCATGTCTTCTGCCAGACTGCACCTATTTCACGTATAGGTACTCTATGTCCTGTGAGCTTTAAGGAATCTTTAGCACATTGTCCTATCTAAGAGCAGCAGAGAGCAGCTACCCTATTGCTAACTGCATCTTAAGAGGGAACTGACCAACCTAATGTACTGGCAATATGTTGTGTCAATATAGATATATTGCCTATCTCCTATCTGTCACTCATATCTTCAGGAAGGAGGAGCCAGGGAACTATGGGCTGGTCAGCCTCACCTCGATCCCTTGGAAGGTGAAGGAGCAGCTCATCCTGGAACCCATTGCTAGGCACATGAAGGACAAGAAACTCCTCAGGAGTAGTCAGCACAGCTTCACCAAGGCTTCACCGACTTGATAAACTTCTACGATGAACTGACATGCCTGGTAGACGAGGGGAGAGCAGTAGCTAGCATCTGCTGGGCCTTCAGTAAGGCCTCTGACACTGTCTCCTGTAAGAGCCCCATAGCCCCTCGAGCTGTTGCTGTAGGGGCTGGCTGAGCAGACAGTGAGGTGGGTTGAAAACTCGCTGAGTGGCTGGGCCCTAAGGGTGGTGATGAGTGGCGCAAAGTCTGGTTGGAGGCCAGTAACCAGCAGTGTACCCTGCAGGGAGAGGAGGAGGGCTGCATACTTGGTCCAGTCCTGTTTAACATCTTCATGATGTTCATTTCATGTTCTTCATTAGTGATTTGGACGATGGGACAGAGCGTACCCTCAAGCGAGTTTGCTGATGACACAAAGCTGGGAGGAGTGGCTGATATAGGCCAGGGGGGTGTGCTGCCATGCAGCTTGACAGGTTGGAGAAATGGGCTGACAGAAACCTTGGGAAGATCAGCAAGGAGAAGTGCAAAGTCCCACACCTAGTGAGGAACAACACCCCGCACCAATATATGCCGGGGGCCACCCAGCTGGAAAACAGCTTGGCAGGAAAGGACCTGGGGGTCCTGATGGACACCAAGTTTGACATGAGCCAGTGATGTGCCTTGTGTCAAAGAGGGCTAATGGTATCCTGGCCTGCATTACGCAAAGTATTGCCAGCAAGCCGAGGGAAGGGCTCCTTGCCCTCTTCTCAGCACTGGTGAGGCCACAACTGGAGTACCATGTCCAGTTCTGGGTTCCCTAGTATAAGAGAGAGCATGGAGATACTGGAGAGAGTCCAGCGAAGGGCCACAAAGTGATTAAGGAACTGGAGCATCTCTCCATTGAGGAAAGGCTGAGAGAGCTGGGACTGTTCAGCCTGGAGAAGAGAAAGCTCAGGGGTGATATTATCAATGTCTACAAATATCTGTAGGGAAGGTGTAAAGAGATGGAGCCAAGCTCTTTTCCATGGTGCCCAGTGACAGGACCAGAGGCAATGTTTGTCAGAGACAAACTGAAACACAGTAGTTTCTCTTTGAACATCAGGAAACACTCTTTTTACTGTGAAGATGACTGAGCACTGGCACAGGTTGCCCAGGGAGGTTGTGGCCTCTCCATCCCTGGAGATATTCAGAAGCTATCTTGACGTGGTCCTGGGCAGCGAGCTCTTGATGGCCCTGCTTGAGCAGGGTGGGTTGTACAAGGTGACTTCCAGAGGTCCCTTCCAACCTCGACCATTCTGTGACGCTATACCTATTTTATATAGCTTTGACACTGGGGCTGTTTTAAGCAGTAGGTCACATGAGTTCAGTAATTTGAGAGCTGAGTTTCTTCAGAAGCAGGATTGTAGTGAATTTTTCATAAAATGAATGTCAATCTACAGTTACTGTAAAATAATTTAGGTCAAAAATTATCTCTC
This sequence comes from Pluvialis apricaria, assembly GCA_017639485.1. Classification (NCBI taxonomy): domain Eukaryota; kingdom Metazoa; phylum Chordata; class Aves; order Charadriiformes; family Charadriidae; genus Pluvialis; species Pluvialis apricaria. The sequence goes on from CM030008.1 coordinate 60,051,588, forward strand.
TAATCCTTTGGTCTAATCTGCCATTCAGAGTCAGCATCAAAGTTAGGTTGCTCAGGATCTTGTCTAGTTGACTTTTGAATATTTACAAGTATGGCGATTCTCCAATTCTGAGCTTATAACAAGTGTGATAACTTGAGAGAAATACACATGTGTACTGTGAAGAAGGTTTTAGGTATGAAATCACTCCTACAGACAAACTTTGAAAGTACTCAAAACGTTAGACTGTTCCAGAAGTAAGGTTGCTCAATTAAATTAAAAGATCACATTCTCTCTAAGGATGAAATAAATGACAGGCACAGTTGTTGTTTGTATTTGTATTTTCAGCTTTTGAGTATTACATGTCAAAGGTGGTCAATCACCCTGTTTCTGAGTGGGTTTTCAAATGTATTCCAGTTAATGGCTGAAATGATGATTAAAGCTTGTACATCCAGAAAGGCTTAGGCTGTGAATCTCAATGCATTATGCGAGTTTTAATACGGGGAATGGATGAACTGTATTCTTCCTCATAAAAGTGATCAGTGAGCATTGGTAGCTTGTGTTTATCAGGACAGAGTCCTCTACTTATCACAAGCATTTCAAAACTGTTTCTGGGATGTTTCGGCCACAATAACCCCATGCAGCGCTACAGGTTTGGGGAGGTGTGGCTGGAAAGCTACCTGGCAGAAAGAGACCTGGGGGTTCTAATTGACAAGCGGCTGAATATGAGCTGGCAGTGTGCCCAGGTGGCCAAGAAAGCCAACGGCATCCTGGCTTGTATTAGAAATAGCATGGCCAGCAGAAGTAGGGAGGTGATTGTGCCCCTGTACTGAGCACTGGTGAGGCCACACCTTGAGTATTGTGTCCAGTTTTGGGCACCTCAGTACAAGAGAGATATCGAGGTGCTGGAGCGAGTGCAGAGGAGGGCAACAAAGCTGGTGAAGGGCCTAGAAAACAAATCATATGAACTGTTTAGTTTGAGGAAGAGGAGGCTGAGGGGAGACCTGATCACTCTCTACAACTACTTGAAAGGACACTTTAGAGAGGTTGGTGCTGGTCTCTTCTCACAGGTAATTAATGACAGAACGAGAGGGAATGGCTTCAAGCTCCAACAGGGTAGATTTAGACTGAACATTAGGAAAGAATTTTTCACAGAAAGAGTGGTCGGGCATTGGAATAGGCTGCCCAGGGAGGTGGTTGAGTCACTATCCCTGGATGTGTTTAAGAGCCGTTTAGACGTGGTGTTGGGGATATGGTGTAGGGGAGAACTTTGTAGAGTAGGGTAGATGGTTGGACTCGATGATCCCAAGGGTCTCTTCCAACCTAGACAATTCTATGATTCTATGATATTGGGATTTAACAGAAGGAAATAATAGAAGTGTTTGGTTGGGTTTTTTTCCAGTTCTCTGTGTGTTTTACGTATAAGGTAGGGTTGGAAATGATGAAGTCAAAATCATTCAGGATGCATAATTTTTTTGGTTTAGCTTTCGTAAAGACCTGGATGTTCTGAACAAAAAGCTGTGGGACATAGTTGTCCTGAAGTCTGTTCCTGATTATCTCATTGCTTAGGTCTTACTGATTGTAAGCAAGGCTTAATTGTTTTTAAGGAGTAAAACTAACCTGTCTGCACTACATCATAGAAATGCAAAAACCAGAAGCCAGTTTTCTTGGGTTGTGTTTGTAACTCCCAAGTTGTAGCTGAAGGTATATTTATGTACTGGGATTAGTGGACTGACTCTCTTAAGAGCAAAGTCTACCTCTGTAACAGTTACAGCTGTTTGTGTGAGAACATCAGCAACATGCCCCTGATTTAAGTTTTCAACTTCAGGTACACATTGGTCTTGCAGGTCCTGGATCTAGGAAGTGTGTTTTCTCTGAAACAGCTATGTTTTGGGTTTTTTTCCTGGACTTTCATGCAACGGAATTCTATGCAAAAATGATGTATAAATGCTTTCTTTTTAACAGGAGAAAGAAACTGGAAACAAAAGTGAAGAAACTTGAAGGTAACTTTCTACATTGTGTTACTGTGCTGTTGTCCTACTCCATCTCTTGATTCCTTTTTGTCGTGGTTTAGGCCACTGGAAGCAATTGCAACTTTCTAACTCTGAGGCCCCAAGGAGCAAGGCAGGGCAGTACTATGTGTGATGCTTAGTCTCTGAATTACATCAGCCCTCCTGCTGAGTATCTTAGGCACGCGGTGTAAATGAAGTTGGAAGGGAACTACTGGTCATGAAAACATCAAAGGGCAGTGTCTGCCCAGCCTGTCCAGGAAACTCACTGCATAACTGTCTTCATGGTGAAAGAGCTTTTCCTTATAGCCAGTTGGAAACCATCTTGTTTCAACTTAGGCCTGATGTCTCTCCTCCCACCATGCACCTCTGAACAGTCTCATTCCATCTTCTTGATACCTCCTTGTGGGTACAGGAAAGCTGCTCTTGGATCCCTCCTAGGGTTTTTTTGTTGTGTTTTGCTTTTGCCTCTCAAGCTAATTAAGTCTAGTTCAACGAGCTTGTTTTCATAGGGCATGTGCTCCAGCATTCTAATAATCTTGGCAGGATTCTTCTAGTCATGTTTATAATCATAAGTAAATATGTAGTGATCCTGACACATTGATTTTTAAATATTCTGGCAATTGGTTTTTGTTTTGTTTGTTTTGTTTTTAAGTAGAGATAAAGCACTTGCCTTGTGACACTGTGTGTTTCTTGTTTTGCTAGCAGAGTGTGGGTATGCATAAAGAATTGTCATACTTAACTTGCTGTACTGCTAGTTGGCAACGCAAATATTTTCATTCATGATACACTTACAATTGTGCTTACCACAGTTTAAAGTACAACGAACTGAGTGACTTGTATCTGTGTTAGAAACCCACCAAATGCCAGCCTAGTGAAGTTCAACCAGGCCACGTGCAAGGTACTTACACATGGGTCAGGGCAATCCCAAGCACAAGTATAGACTGGGTGGAGAATGGATTGAGAACAGCCCTGAGGAGAAGGACTTGGGGGTGTTGGTTGATGAGAAGCAGTGTGCGATCGCAGCCCAGAAGGCCAACCATATCCTGGGCCGCATCAAAAGAAACGTGGCCAGCAGGTCGAGGGAGGTGATTCTGCCCCTCTACTCTGCTCGTGTGAGACCCCACCTGGAGTACTGCGTCCAGCGCTGGACTCTTCAGCACAAGAAGGATATGGACCTGTTGGAGCAGGTCCAGAGGAGGGCCACGAAGACGACCAGGGGGCTGGAGCACCTCTCCTATGAAGACAGGCTGAGAGAGTTGGGATTGTTCAGCCTGGAGAAGAGAAGGCTCTGGGGAGACCTTATTGCAGCCTTCCAGTATCTGAAGGGGGCCTATGAGAAAGCTGGAGAGGGACTTTTTGCAAGGGCGTGTACTGATAGGACAAGGGGTAATGGCTTCAAACTGGAAGAGGGTAGATTTAGATTACATATCGGGAGAAATTTTTCACTATGAGGGTGGTGAGGCACTGGAACAGGTTGCCCAGGGAAGTTGTGGATGCTCCATCCCTGGAAGTGTTTAAGGACAGGCTGGATGGGGCTTTGAGCAACCTGGTGTAGTGGAAAGTGTCCCTGCCCATGGCACGAGGATTGGAACTCAATGATCTTTAAGGTCCCTTCCAACTTAAACCAATCTGAATTTATGATTCTGTAAATCCTGCTGTATAGGATGTTTATTTTGATGAGCATTTTGGAGTTCCATTACATGGTAGCAAGGCTTTTTGCCTTTTTTTTGGCCAACTTTTTTTTGCCTTTTGCCCCCCAAAACTCAAATTCTGACATAGCTAGAACAAAATACTGTGAATTAGTTTGGTTTAGGTCCATCTGGAGTGAGCAGTTTGTCTGTTTTGTTCTTTTCTGTCTTCATTAAATATCCCAGACCCTGTATTTTAGCCTGGTTTCTTCGTCAATCTGAAATTTTCCCATGATTGTTTTTTGTCAACCTACCACCTGAGCAGCACTTTTAATGCTCTTTCTTTTGGTATGCTCTCTTCTGTGATGTGATCTGATCAGCAGGCAAGTTCCATCTGTCTTTTCTCTGCTGTCCATGCATAAGTCACCAAGCTGATCTCTCAGAAGGTCTCTCAAGTATCTCTTTTGCTTGAGAATTTCCCTAGGAACGTCACACTCGATCCTCATTTACCTACCCTGTACTCTTTATTCCCACCGTTCTTCAGGTACTCTTCTCTGTTTATTAGTCTTGACTGCTGTCTACATCTTTCTAATGCAGTTGGCTGTGGTGTTTTCATCTTTGAACCAGAACCCTCTTTTAAATAAGACAATAAAACACATGGAAAAAAACATTGCACCTCATTCTTAGTTTTACTCCATTTTTCCACTTGTTGTGTATTGTTCTACAGTACAGTATCATTACAATGTGACCCACTCTTCATTCTTGCATGTAAGTGAGAAAAATAATAAATGTATTTCAGTAGTTCAGAACAGTAATTATGCAGTGGAAGACAACATAGTTGTATGCATAACTTGTTGTTTTAATGAGCTTTAATATAACTTCAGTGGATTTGTAGTTTGCACTATCTACCTTTTTTCTGGTAATTTGATTTGCAAACTGGTGACAAATACTACTTAAATTAGTTGTCTTTTATATTGTAGTTTCTAACTTGAATTTTGTTTCTCTTTCTTGAAGAGGCTGCAACAAGGCATACACAGGACTTCAGACAACTGAAAACTGAAAAGAAAAGGCTCGAAAAGGAGCTAAAGAAGACACAAGTAAGACTTTTTTGGTCTTTTGGATGAAGCTTCTTTTAGTATTTTGAGGGGGGCAAAAGGAAGCTACTTGTAATAGAGATACTGAAATAGTAAATTTACACTTGTTGGGGGTATTGAGTAACTAAGCATAGCAATGCATTTTAACAGAATTTTTCCAACTGAAGCGTGACCTTTGAAATGTTGATTTAGATTTCATGCTAATTAAGAGTAGATGCTCTACAAACTGTGTATGGCATGTAAAATTAATGTTATTTAATTTTAATAGGGAAAACTTGATGGTGTACATAAAGAGAAGCACAGAAAAGGTAAGCATTCACCTTTGGTTATGTTCAGATTTATGTGTGGTATTGTTCCATTTGAATATTTCCTCTTCCCCCTTCTCTTTTTAATAGTTAAGCATGCGGAGACCCAGAGTTCAGGTGAAGATCTTACAACAGATATAGACAAAGGTAAGATGTTTTGCAGGACTGTTCTCTGTGCCAAACCAACCATTATGAATTTATTGCAGCTCTTCTGGAGTTGCATTTTTTGGAAACAGAGTATACTGACATAAATGCTGTAAGAACAAATGTGGTTGATACAAATATGTTACATTGATGAAGGACTAATGTAATAGATGACTATTTTCAGCTTTGCAGTAAGGAAAATATTTGGTTTGTTAAAATGACTAGTCTACCCCATGCATGTATGGTCAATTGATTTGCAATTATAAAACAGAATGCAAACACTGAGAAAAATATGAACAAACCCGTTGTCTTTTAAGGCCACTGAAATGGTAAAGGAAGCATGCAAAGCAAAAGACACAAGATAGGAGTGTAATCTGCTACAATTTGTATATGAGGCTCTGTAAATCAAGCAGAAATCCAGGATGTGTATTTGTTTCTTATCCTATTGACTTTTTTTCTCTAATGATCTAAAATGTCTGCTACAAATTATCTGAGACTAACTGTAATGGAACAAACTCTTTCTAAACTTCATCTAAAGTACTGAGGCCAAACTTTAAGAAAATTTATTTTTTGAATTTTTGCAGTCTTTTAAAATACTGGTATTGCTTTTGAATTGTTTAGAAATTCTGAAGGCAATTTTCAGGCAAAAGAAGAACTTCCCTGTTCTATTTTTTGCTTTACAATATTTGTATATAAATTTGTTGCCAAAAGTAAACTTCTGAAAAAGGTAGACCTAGTCAGTTCTCATGTGCCTTTGCATATTCTTACTGCCTTTTGGTTTGTACTAAATTGGTACCCAATTTCATCTTTTAATTTTTAATTAATGGCAAAATGTGAAAATTAAGATCTGAGCTCTAATTTGAGCTCCAAATAGCAGCAAGGCTTTGTTACTAAAGAGAAATTGTTAGTGCTGTTAATAGCTGTCATGTAGAATTTGGCAGATTTTCCTCTTATGCGCCAAGGTTTTTTTAATATGTCTCTTCGTAAAGTAGTAGTAGATTGCTGTGCTCTTTGACTTACGGAATTGGCACAAAACTAATAGTCTCAGTTCCTCATTGGATCTGATGGTAGTTTTGGCATAAGTGAGGTGCTTGTGTACTTTGAGTTTTTGGTCTGCTTCTTCCTCTCCACCTGCCCTTCTGGTTCTGGAACTAGATTGTTTGGCATCACCTAACAATGGTGCTGTTAGTAGACGTTGTCTGGAGTCCTAATGTTGTGGACTGATTATTAATTCAGGCACATTTAATGTGCTGTTACTCCATGGTAAGACTCAGATGAGTTACTACTGAGTGGTCATAAAGAATATGATATAAATACTTTCTTCCTAAAAGATTTCCTTACCCATTTACGTTCATGTCACCTGAGTTGTTTTAGAAAGCTGTTTAATTTCACTAATGCTACGTTCAGATCTGCTTTTACATTTTACTCTGGGGGCTGATACAACTTATTGCCATCCTCGCTATAGAAAGGAAAAGCTAAAGCATCCTGCATCTGTTCCTTAAGTCTGCTGTGTGGCCAATGCAGGATCCGTTCCCTCAATGACATCTAGCATTTCTTTTTTTCTGAAGCTAAAATGCCCCTGTGTCCCTTGTCTTAATTTTTGTTGTGGTTATTTTTTATTTTGTTGTGGACGTGGCTGTGTTCTGAGTGGAAAAAAAAAAAAAGAAATGTGAATTCTTAGCTCTTTGAACAATTGAGATTTTCCTCAATTTATCAAAATATTTATTTTTACAGAAAAAATAAAGCTCTTGTTAGAAGAACTCTGGATGTGCATTGACAGTGCAACAGGAAAAAGAGAGAATCAGGAAAATGATCCTGTCTTGGGTGAGATGGCATGCAAAGTCTTGACATTTTCTTGAAGTTGTGTCTCTTTCTGACCAAAAATAAATATTGGTACATTTTTTCAGCTTCTTTTCAGGATAAGGCATGGCCTGAAAAAAGAAGACTGACTGTTACAAAGAGTAGGTTCCAGTAAATGTGAATTTATTAATATGCAAGTGCATTAATTTAGTGTTACTGGGATATCATCAGGTTGGGTAATGTTTGCTTAACTTTTTTGACAGACTTGAATAGTTCCCTTGGTGATTGCCTGGTCAAGTACATGTGTGATTAGAATATTTGAACAATAATGGCAAATATTAATTTGAACAGCCAAATAAACTGGAACGCTTGTCTAAATAGAAGCTGTTGTAATCTGCTGTTGCAGTTTAGAAATCAGATTCTTTTACTATCAGCTGCTTTGACTATTTCTAAGTTGTCAAAACTCATCTCTCTTGTTTATACCTTAATTATTATATCATTATAAACTCTGCAGTATATAATGTGAATTACAGGATGCCAGCACTGTTTAGTCTGAAATAAACATATGGTAGCATAGTTGGATTGTAAAATTTAGGAAGCTGTTACCAGCATTTTCTTCGTTCAGACCTGCCTGAATAATAATAGATAACAGTGCGTTAATTTTCATATTCATAATACAGAGAAACAATGTATAATTTGTTGATAGTTTTAATCTTGTAACGTGATATTCAGTATAATAATAAAAAAATAACCTGACTAGTTATCCACATGCACATTCATAGCAAACTTGAACTACATTAACTTCACATAACAGATGTCATTTTCCTTCTGCCCTCAAGAGTAACAGGTGCCTTGAAACTGCATTAGTATTTCTGTAGTTGTCTCTCCAGTTTGTGCTTACTAATCTTTCATTTTTCTTTTATTTTCTCTGCTACTTTAGTTTTCTGTAACTCAGGCTGTAGAGATACTGTCTGGGATAAGCACCCTGCCGTATTTAGGGCTTTGAAAGTGAACTGCTAACCTGTCTTCCCACCCTGTTAAGCCTGAAAATTTGCTACCGGTGTAGATCCAAATGAATTTAGTTTCAGATTGTGTTCCAGTGGAATCCACTTAAGAGGTGCCAAAATATAAGGACCAGCTCATAAGCCAATTTATCAACCTTACTCCCACCAGTTCAAAGCAGCAGATCTGTGGCTTCACCTCCAAAACTGAGCTAGACTGTTGTATTTTTGAATCTGATACTACCATTGATGCTGCTTCAGTAGTATCTCTGCAATTTCTAGTAGATAAACACAGACAGCAATAATATGAAGCGCACTATTCTTTTATTTTTCCAACAGAATGCAAGTTGTACCAATTAAATCAATACATCCTCTGTTCAAAACCATTTTGTGCTTGTGCAGTTCTTTGTACTGTGGGATGGTACTTGGATGTACACAGAATAGGCTTGATCTCTTGCTTGAATACTGCTGATTCTGTGTCCAGTAGTGTTTGTGAGCACTATAAACAAGATCACACATACAAATCTCATATAAGAATTGCAAATACTACAGAGTAGGTTCTAGTTCCATGTGGCATACTGAGGTTTTGGGATTGTTGATTTCTACTGTTTCATTGGAGGTCATCTTTTCTCTTTATAAAATCATATAATTTAAATTTCAGAAAGCTGGGCCATCTTTTCACTGTTAAAAGTATCTAGCACAATTATAATCAATATTTAAATTCTTTGTCTCTACTGTTTAGAATTTCCTGGGGCAATGTGTTTTGTCTGCATGCATAAGAAATGGGTTACTGTGTAATAATAGAAGTGTGATTTGAAAAGGAACAAACAGAAAGTACAATGCGAAGAATCACACAGAGCATTTCAACGTGCTTTGCTGCTAGAATAACTGTGTAAAACTACTATAGTTGACATTACCTTCAAAGGGTTGTCAAGGGCTCAGTATCTTTCATTGTCTTAGTGATTCAAACTCCTTTGTGCATAGGTATGTTTCAGGGGGAACCTCACTTCTAAGAAAGTTGTTTTGGTTTTTTTTAAGGGTTCAGCTTTAACTAAATCACATCATTAAAGACAAAATCCTGTACGATCAGACTCAATATTGAAATTTAAAAAACTAACCCTTTAAAAACATATGTGTATTAAATCATAAAACTAGGAATATAGCACAGAACTCTCTTATTGTGTTTATGGCAGGGTATAATTGTAACTGGCCTGCAAGTGCATGCTGCTGTCTCAAAGCTGCAGGTTGCTTTAAGTTGAGAATTACAGCCTGACTGGGGAATGTCACTGCATGCTTGTCCTGCTTTTCCTGAACATCAGTTACTGGGCTAAAACTGAAATAAGTCATTGAGCTGTATGGACCTTCAGTCCTACCCAGTACGGCCCTTCTTGATAAGAAAAATTGGGAAGAATAGCCTTAAGGATCCAAGTGAGGAAGGGAGGGGGGGGGGGGGGGGGGGGGGGGCTCTTTGCACATACGTATACCTTTTTCATGAAAAAAGAAGTGTTTGAGAATAACATCTGGTCTCTGTAAGGAAAATATTTCTGAAAGTGACAGTAAGTGCTTCTTATTACTAGTCTATGGGAACATCGCTTGAAAAGATGGTAATGCATTCTTATTACTATGGTGTATCATCTCTATAAAGAAAAATGGGAGGGAAAACAATTCTTAACAACATTTTTGTGTCTTAGAAACTGTACAAAACCAGCAAAAGCTCAGGAAGTGGAATGGCAAAATGCTACCTCGGTGTTCTTCACTAGAAAGTGCTGGAAAGCAAAATTCTGTAACAGCCATGCAACTTCAAGCGAGTACTGAGCCTTTTGGAGTTGACTGTGTGGAGAACAGGACTACTGAAGAATGTCTGCATGGTGGTGAGGATAAAACTGTAGATGTGAGAATACAGACAGATGGGGAGCGCAGCAGTTCAGACTTCTCCGATGAGGAGCAAAAGGGCCCAGGTGGAAATGTGATGGATATATTGAACTGGGCCAGGCCTCTCCCTGCTCTACTTTCTCCATTACGGCTTTCACCACTAACCACACAGGTGAATTCCAGGGTGTGTCTGACTTGGCACTAACTTGGTTGTATAATTATTGCAAAAATAATGATTTGATGTTTCTGGGCTTTTTTATTCTTTTGAGTATCAGTATTAATTACTCATGCTCTGAAAGGATCTCTGTGTGAGTGTTGGGATCCATATGGATACTTTTTTACCTTTTTTTACCTTTTTACATACTGCCTGTGAAAGGAGGCAAAACATAATTTTCAGAAGTGTATTTAAAAAAAGTCACCCATGTCTGAACTGCTGACATAATTTCTTTTCCCAGTGTTGCAGACTTACAGTCCCAACTCCTGTTGGGTATAAGCATGGGTATTTCATAGCGAAATTACACATCTTGAGAGTCAAGGGGAACCTACTCAAATACTGGTTTCCAGTAATTGTAGAATGCAAGTAGGGTAGATAAAGGAGATTCTGACTTTTCACAGAGATACTTTCTGTTTGCTATGAAGAACAATAATGAAGGATGTAATTCTGTTGATCAGCCTTAATCTCTCACAACCACTGCATGTCAGGGCCACTGGTGTATTTGTTTAGAGAAATAGATACTGGTATAGTATTTGGTATATAGATATGTATCTATAATAGATACTGGTACTAGGCTTTGGAATATTAACTTTGTCTTTTTCATTAAAGGATATGTTGTTTGGAGAACTCACAGGTTCCAGCGATGAAGAAATGGATTGTAGTGCTTCTGCAGTGGAGGATATTTTACAAGACGACCAAGTTCAGCCTCAGAGTTGTAATATATTCAGCCTCAATGAGGAGTGTAACAGACAGAGTAAACCATGTGAGCATGGTCTTGATGCAGAAATCTCACACAACCTGAGTTGGAATGAAAAGAATGTTCATATTGGTCTAAAGATGTCAAGCCAGGAGAAGAGAGATGCTGAAGCTGCTACTTTAATTACAAACATGGGAACTAACAAAGATTGTTTGGAGGAGAATTCTGAGAATATGGAAACTGAGAAGAGAGAACTAAATGAAGCAGCAGCACATGAATTGGAAACCACTGAAGAACAGAAAGGAGATAGTGTGGACATGCACAGTGTAGAGGGAGATTCTCCAGCTGATTATATGTTACACAGTTTCAAGCCTCAGAATCAGATGGAAAAATACAATGAGGTAGAGCAAACAGAGGAGCATGTAATCTTAATCAGAGCTGTTGATTATGAGGGTACACATGAAAAACATGGTGAATTAATGAACACAGAAAGAGATGAATTATCAGGAGAGAGAGAAACTCCTAGGGCAGTATCGGTTCTTAAAAATGTTACTCATTTGCCACCTGAGCAATGCATTGTACTTCAAAGTGAAGATTCTGAGGAGGAACCTGATGTGTTGGTACAGAATGATGTGGTTGAAAATGAATCAAAAAATGTAATCAAAGTAACTAATATCGGAAGTGATGTAGGGGAAAACATAAAACAAGTGATATTTGGAGAGGAAATAACAGCTGCAATACAGATGAAAGGACTCTGTGCAGAGGCAAATAATGAGAGAGAGCTCTCTGAAAATGCATTGTCCGATTTCAGTAGTTCAAAATCCTGCTGTGAAGTGGAGCGTCCTACAGACCTAATGATACAGTGTGATGGCGAGGGAATAATTATGGACACTGAGGCCAACACTGGAGCTGTTGAGATCTCTGCACACTTGCAGTGCTCTGAAATAAAATGTGACAGCGAAGAGATACTGGAGAAACAATGTGTGCAAACAGTACAAGATGAAGTGGACAGAGAATGCGAACCAGAGACTGGTAAAGTCTCTAGACATTACTTACCTGTATCTGCTGTTGAAGGAATCAGAAATCCATTGTCTATGGATGACATAGACAAAAATGTAGGTACGAAGAGGACTGCTTTGTCAGCCTTTCCAAAAGATGAACAGCTCAAAATTGAAGACATGAATGTAACTAGACCTGAGACTATTGAACTAGCCATGAAATTTAACAGAAAAAGTGTTCTAGAAATAGCTGAATCGTCAGAGCTACTCCATAGTGCAGAAAATGGAAAATTAGTAGATATAAAGGAAGGGGAATATTTAAAAGGCAAACCACACCAGGAGGAAAATGGTTGTAATTTATCACAAGGGAAGTCACACTTGGAAAGTACACTCAGACTACCCAAGACTGCATGTGTTATTGATGCAGAAGGCAGCGTAGCTAAGTGTGAAACCTCTGTGTTAGATTTTACAGAAATAAAAGGTGAAATAAAACAACCTGAAAACCTGTGTAGTACTTTAGAACATGGGTTGTCCAAAACTCAAAACTTTAGAGTGTTTGAATCTCAAGAGAATGAATTCAAAGTTAATCCAGAAGATTTTGGAGATGAAGGCAGTAAGCTGTTAGAAAGAGTGGATACCGTTGAGTCTGTCTTAGTAGAAAGTAATCTTACTTCTCAGGCACAGTTTGCAAAACCTCTGAATCAGTTCTCGGTAACTGAAAATGTTAAATGCGATGAAATAAAAGGGGAATTAAATAAACAAAGCAAGGAATTGGTGACTGAGACTTGTTCCAGCTCATTTAACTGGGAAGAGAATGTTGTGAAGAAAAATAATATTTCAGAGATCATCTGCCAGCCTACTTCAGAAATGAATTTTAATAGTGGCTCGGCTTTTTCTACTCAAGGGGACTTGGAGATGGGCTGTATAAATACTGAAGAAACAGATTCTCCTGTGCAAGTGAGAATTGGCTTGGAATCCACAGTGCCTCCTGAACTAAATTTCAGTCTTCAGAAAGTCGACAGTTTTGTTAAAACTAATTTCACAGAAAGGGGTGCTTTTTCCCATACATGCGAAAACAAAGGACATAAAAATTGTGTTACGGATGGTGAATTTAACTCTTCTTCAGAAAGCTTGGAAGAGGGTGCTGAGATCCTGTCTGCTGAAAAAGACAACATGTGCAAGGAACTGGACTGCCCTGAGAGGGAACACGTACAGAAAAATGAAGTCAAAATTCCAGATGAGAAGGAGCAGTCAGTAGATAAAGAACCTCAGACATCTGTTAAATCACAGATCCTGGATGCAAACTCTTATAATAAGAATATTTTTTTTCTCCAAAAGTTTGATTGTCAAGAATCAGGATGCAGGACTTCTACGTGGGAGGTTAGAACAGATCCTTCTAGAACTTGTTCACTAGCAGCTGGGGAAGAAAGCAAAGAATTGAATAGTTTTGAGGCATCTGGGAAAAATGCCATAAAAAGGTCTAAAAATGATTTTGATATGACAGGGCAGAGCAATGAATCTGAAGATAAAGATTGTTCTCTACAAAAAGTTAGGTATGTGAAATGTTCTCAATGTGTTCCCATGATCAGAAAGGAACTGAGAGCTTCCAGGAGAATTGCAGTGGCTGCTCTGGAAACTGGTGCAATTGTTGATGCTGATTACAAAGTATGTGAACTTCATTCGGCAAGGCACCCAGGAAATACTTTGACAGTTGGTCATCTCAAAGCAGACATTACGGTGGATACCGATACTCACTGTGAAACAAACACCTCTCCAGATACTGCAAATGAATTGTCAAGTGTGGTTGGGGAGGATTATCCTAAAGACTTAGCCTCTTGGAAAAGAGAGTGTAAGTTAGTAACATCTGAAAATACTGAGGGTGCTAATGAACACATTGTAGATTCTAACAGAGCTAGATGCATCAATGACAGTGAGGAAAGTCTGTTAAAAACCGGGACATCAAAAGAAAGCCCCGTGATGCCAAATGCTTCAAAAAATAGGTTACCACTATGCCAGATGTTAAACAGATTCTCAGAAACTTGCAGACTGGCTGTAAAAAACAGTACATTAAATACAAGAATGTTTGCACTTGGCAATTTCTTAGAAGAAAATTATTCTGACAAGCTTCAGTCAAATGTGGAGCAAAGTCTACCACACAGTGTTCATATGGGGGTCTCAGTGTTTGAAGAATATAATCATAATCGAACTTGCACTTCTTGCAACACAGGAGAAAACAACATTGATATTATCCTAGATGGTAGCAGCAGAAAAAAAAAATTTGTCAAAGATCTTCCAAATCCAGCCCTATCTGATGTAGAGTGTGGTTGTCAGACAGTTAGGCAGCTTTCTGAGCCACAAAAAGCATTATTTGAGAAGCTATGTATGTTGGAGTCAGAGTCTTGTACGGATGTTGCTATCAAAAAGAGCAATAAATTGAAATGCAAAGAGCAAGAACCATCTGAAGTCTTGACTGTTTCAACCAAGACAGCTGCCCAAGTAACGCATGCCAAGCTATCAAAGAGACTGTTTCAAGGTAAAAGAAAAACAAAGACTCTCAAAGTTAAACCAGCTCAGCCAGTTCTTGCAAATGCTGATACTTCTCTGCCACCAAAATGCTCATCTGAGACTATAAATAAAATTAGGCAAGAGATGGGTCCTCCTCTGCCCCCCTTGTTACTGCCTTTGATTGCTACTCCTCCAAAAGCTGCACATACCATATCCCCAATAGTGACTTCTAATGGTCGATCCTCTTTGCTTTCCCCTCTTGATGACCTGATATCCCCACTACGTGAAACTCCTGTTCCTCCTCTCATGTCTCCATCAACAGATACTCCAACAGTAAAATCTGCTCTTTTATTTTCTCCTCCTTCACCCTCAGAAATGGCAGTAGGTAGAAGGATTCGCTCCTCACCTTTGAAATTTTGTACTTCCATTCCAAAGCATGCACTTCCCGTCCCAGGAAGATTTCCTCTGTTTGCAGCTGATAGTGCTGCTCCAGGTGCTTCTCAGGAGAACTCTGTGAAAATATTGGACACTATGTATCCAGAGCTGTCTGCAAGGGCAAGGACACTAAACATTCTGAAAGGCAATATTCAGCTTAACCGATGTGCTTTTTCAGACAGCCAAAGCTTGCCAGGACCTGTGGCTCAAATAGGTGGTTTCAAAGCAATTGCATCTACATCAACTGCTTTTGTTAAAACTGGGAGCAATTTGAAATCTGATAGCAGCAAAGATCAAGACAAAGATGCGCAAATTCAGCAATTGCTTTCAAGCTCATCAGATCATCTTGAAAAACAGACGCTATTGCCAATATCTATGCCAAGAAGTGCAAAGAGATTGAGGTTGGATGGTGAACCACCAAAGCTGGAGCCCAATGATATTGCTGCTATTGGAAATACTGAAAATACAGCTTCTGAAATGCAGAAGGCTTTCCATGACAAAAGCTGTGAAATCGGTGATTCAGCACACAGTTCCAGTTTAGAAGCAGTAAAGAAGGTTATTGATCCTGACCACCAGAAAGTTTCGTTGGCATTGAAGAAAATTGCCGAGTCCTGTTTTGACTTGTTACCAGTTATTAAAGGTCACGTGTATGTCGGCAATATCTCAAAGATTCCAATAATGAGAGATGAAGAGAAAGAAGTTGTCTATGAATTTGGTATAAAAAACAAGGTAAGTAACATAGTTTTTAATTTTGTGTTTTAATAATGACTTCTGTGCAGATGAAAAGAGTGTAAGTGTGTAGTATTTGAATTCTCAATTGTTCAGGCAATCTGCAGTGCCAAAGTGTAGTATTGAAAGGTTATCGGACATATAAACTTCTATAACGTAAGAAAATACAGATCTTCACAAGAAATTACTGTTCAATGGTACAAAACTGCGTTTGTAAATACTTTCACTTTCCTGACGTATGCAGAAAACACTTTATTTTTACACCATTTTTTGTAGTGGATAGCATTAACAATTGTAGGAGTTCCTCTAAAAGTGTGAGATTTGATTATCTTTATTTTTTCAATTAAATAAGATAAATTGCATTGTATATACAATAGCAACATACCCTTTCATTCCATGTTTACCTTTATTGTTCTGCATTAGGTTGTTCAAATGAATTTTATTGCAAAAAATCTTGGATTAGTTTGTTTCTCAGAACTTGCTTAGTGTTGAAAAAGTTCACTTTAATTGCTGTCTTTCTTATAGATAATTTTTAGTCTACAGCAGAGCAATTCACTAGCAGCATTTTGCCCTGTTTCAGTTCTTGAATGCAATTAAGTTCTCCACAGATGTTGCTACTAAGTTCTCAGGTCATCTTTGTTAGGAGTTTCCAAATCTGATAACTTCATAGAAGCAAGGCTGTGGCAGCTTTATGTTTCCAGGTCTGGCTAGTATCAAGGCAGAGCAGATACTCCTAACAGACACACAATATGCATCTAATCTTGTTCCTTTCTCTGGCTGATCAGGGTAAAAGCCTGGTAGTGGAAAATACATACGTATGTATGCAGAGAGTATGGATCCCTCCAGCAGCTAACATTAGACATTCAGTATATCTAGTAGGTGACTCCTGTTCTCCCCACTTGTCTAATGCACTGACAGACTTAGGCACAGACCAGTAGCTGGTCCAGACCAATGGCCTTACCTGCATCTGACCCTCGGACCCCTGGTCTTTCAAGTAGCTGGCTTGGACCTTCTGGTTCCTCATAAAGCCAACACTCAGATTCCCTGGTGTCTGCAGGTATCCAGTCTAAACCTGTGGCCTCTCCAGCACCTGGCTTCTAAGCCTCTCATTCTACTCCCCACTTTTAGCCCTCCTTCTAAACATACTATAGGAAGTCTTGCACAATCCAAGTGTTCTCCTTCCTTGCATCTCATATTAAGTCCCATCTTACTGTAACGGTAATACACCCTCCCCACCTCCTGCAGTATGTAAGGTCATCTGGGAGTGACTGCTGTTGACTAATCTAGTAAGTTTCACACATGGACAATGGGCTGTTGGTCCTCCTGTGACTGCTGTGGAAGTAGTCAAGTCAGGGTGCTCCATTTGCTCCGATAAGGTTATTTGGGTTCCTCTACCTGTCATTATTCCTCTCCTCACTTTTTGTTTAAGGAAGATAGTTTTTAATCACATTTCTTAACAATTTATATTTAAAGAATGGTAGTTCTAGTCTGCATCTGTTTAAGGCAGTTTTATTCTGGGAAGTTGCTCCTCAACTCTTTTTTCTTTGGCTGCTCACTTCTAATTTACTGTTTTATATGTATGCAAACAGTATTCTTGCATATCAGATACTTCTTTCTTGTGTCATGGTTGTCATTTGTCGTACTATTATAATGTTATCAAATATTCTCAAGTATATAATAGTCTAACTGTATTTTTTGGGCCTTATAGCATTTAGCAGAGTCCTTGCTGCATGTTATTCTCAGTAAACTCAAGGCTCAGAAGAATGCCACAAATTACAATTTCAATCAGGCTCTATGTCGAGTCTATACAGGAATTTGTCGGCAGTTGGGAGATTTGGAAAGAGCCCGCCTTTTCTGCTATAGCCTACTTAAAGAAGGTATAGTATGGCTTAGTGGTCTTGTATCTTAAATATGCTGTGTGTCTTTGCTGTAGTGTTCCAGAATGATTATGTTTGTAAAAATGAACAGAATAGTTCACACTGTTCTAGAAAAAATTTCCCTTCTCACAGTTCCTCTACATCTGTGTCTCAGTTCGGTGATGACCTGGGCTCTTGGTAGTCTACTCATTTTTCCAAAGAAATATTTAATTTAGGATCCCGTGTGCTTTTATTTTTGCCCCCAAATGATAATGTGATTCCAGGAAATTTTGTACTTTTTGCTTATTAGTATTTTCTTATTTTAACTGAGTAAGCACTGATTCATAAAGCAGATGTGATTTAAAAACATATATTGGCTTAAAGTAGTGCCAGGAGTTGGACAATACCTTGATCAAAACCAGTGCATTTGTACAACATGTCCTCCTTAAAGTTTTATTACTTCCCATTATGCAAAGTCTTGCTTGGGTGAGAGGTTTTTTCATTTTGGTTCCCTTCCTCCCCACCCCGTTTTGTTCCCAGTAACAAAGGTAATGCATAAATACAGTTGCTGTACTAAATTGAGCCTATCTTAGTTCTGGAAGGACTTCACTTAGGTTGAAAATACGGAGCCATCCAGGGCTCAAAACAATATACTGGTATCTGTGTTTCAAATTAAAATAAAATAAAACTTGAGAGCAATGAGGAGCAAAATGCTACAAATTTTGATTGCTTCAGTTAGTGGTTATCTTCCATATAACATTCCTGTCTTTTTTTCTTTTTTGTTTTAAATCTTATTAAGGATTGTGATATTAATTTGTCCTTATTTTTTTTTTTTGTTGTTGAGTTGGCATATTTTTGTTTCGGGGTTTTTTTGCTTTGGTTCTTTTTGGAATTCCTGGTTTCTTATCTGTTTTTCTGTCTTTCATCAGTCCATCATAACTCACCTTTCACTTTTTTCATGTTACTAGTATTAATACTGCACCATATCAGAAACTATTACTTGTCAGATCTCTTTTCTTAGTCTAAATTAACAATTAAGCCTTTTGTTTTGCTATACCATGGTACTTCGTCTTTTTGTGGGCTCTTGCAAATATTGAATGTTCCCCTTTTTTTCTTTCTTTTTCTGGGTAAGATCCAAACTTCAGTAGTTATATGCAGATTTTTGTTGAATGATTTTCCTGTTCTATACTTCAAATTGCATAAATTCCTGTTGAGGTTGTTCTGTAGTTTTATTGTCTTTTGAGTGTGAACAGCTGTAAACACATCTTAAGGGTTGTTTGTTTTAAAATTTGTTTATTTTGATTTGATTACAATGGATTCATTTTAGGGTTTTCTCTTTCATGTAGTTTCACATATTAATTCCCATCAGAATTACGGCAACACAACTGTGAGCTATGTGCCAGCTACACAATAGCTAAATTGGCTATAAACAGTCAGTAGTACCATCATCTGTTCTCTTGACTTCTTGTCCATCCTTTTCTGTTCTGTTCTCCTTTCAGGTGTTCTGCCTTAAATGACTATAAAATAAATGTTACCTTTCTTTGGTTATTTTTCCTTTTACCCCTCCTCTGTTCCCCTCCTTTTTTTTTCCTCTTTTTTTCTTTAACTCTTACTCATCACTGAGTGAGTCTTTTTTAAGTGTTCCAAATTCATGGGCAGGCAATTCAAGTTGCAGCATGTAGATAATTCTAGTTTAACAATAGTCCTTGTTCTGACCAAAAAAGTTCATTCTTATGGGATGAGCGGCCTCAGAGTAGAGAAGATCTATCCAAAACACCGGATGGAACTCTGTAAATTCTTTATGCTCAGTGAATCCATTAGACCTTCTTGATTTGATGTATTTTCATATACTTTCTAGTTCTTAAGATCTTTCTAAAAATGCAGAAATAATGCTGAAGTGAAGAGGGAAGGCACATTTAGCTTTTCAGTTTTCATTGGGTTTTTGTAGCTTTTTATAGTGACGAGTGTTTCAGGCATATGTATTGTGGCATTGCATTTCATGCATGAAAGTAATATTCTTGCTTATTCCAAAGTACTTTTTATTGCTTGCAGTCTACACGCTCATGTTTTATTTTAATATTTTGCCTTGAAGATCTCTTCTTTGGTGGTGAGAAGAGTCTATTAGCTTCCCTTTGATGGGCTGGAACTCTGTCCTCTGTTATTTGTATAGTTCTGGATATATAGTTGTCGGATACTTGTTCTGAATTAATTTAATGAATGACGTTTCTTCAATTATATCAGTAGCACACTTTTTTATCTGTGGAAATACATGACATGCATCGTTCATATATGCTCACTCACAACTTGTATAACTTCCCTGAAGAAGTCTGGGAGAATTGCTGAGCAATATCAGATTTCATATTTGAATTGTATGAAAGTTTTTTGCAAGGTTTTTTTTTTTTTTTTCTTGTGGATTTCATAGGTGTATGGGTGCAGGGTGTTAGCAAGTACTGTGGATTTGTACTGAAGACCTGATTTTCACATTATTACGCATCTCAGGATCACTTTTTTTTTCTTTTGGACTAGCTCTGGTTTGATCCAGTGATCATACTGCTCATTTGTGACTGGAGTGTATTAGGTAGGCTTCTGGAGTGCATCTTCCAGTTTAATTTCATCCTAAAAGAATCCAGTTTCAGTGCTCCAAGACCACTCTCCTTAGTGAACTAAAGTGCAGTAAGAAGGATGAAGGGAGACTAACCTAAAAATGCAAAAGCAAAGGTCCTTTTGCAGTGTTGTTACACAGCAAAGTCCAGTGAAGCCTTGCCCTGCCCCCCTTAAAAAAGAGACTGAAATTACAGTGGTGGAGGTGGCTTGGGGGGGAATGTTTTTTTTTTTTTTTCCCGTGAGTCTTTTTTCCTTATTTAATCTTGGGACTGAGATGTGCTACTATGACTCCCCTTCCCTGGGCTGCAGTTGTTACGTGACTTCTGTGCCTTCTTTCCTAGTTATCTTGCTGAAGGGTGTACTAGCTTTTAATGCCTGAGTATATATTTTTTGTTTTTAAATGTTAAAAACTTACTTTGTTCTGTCTTTTTCTTCCTTAGACTTTCCAGACTCAGAAAAATTTATTTTATTTATCACAAATGTATGGTCTGACATATTTGCTTTCCAAGGTGCGATTAACAAAGCTATGCAATTAGTTGTCAGGCAGAGTGCAAGCAATGAGATGTTGGCCTGTTTGAGTGCTTATCTCAACTGGGAACAGGTAATGTCTGCTTTTATTGTCAGTATCAGTTTTTGTCTGCGTTGGTTGCTTTGCTGGCTGAATCAAATCAAGCAGCTTACTTCTGACGGAGGGTATAAAGATACCCTGTGAATCTCTCATGGAATCTGTACAATTGCACAACTAATGCTGCTTCAGGCCTTTTTCCTGTGGTTGTCTAGACCCTTACTAGAACACATAACTCTTCTTGTTTTCCCTATTAAATACTAATCCCTCTATTAAACATTAAAAGTAAACATTGTTCTTAAACTTTGACTGGAGTGTTCTTGGACTAAGTGGTTTTTCTTTTGTTTTGTTGGGATTTTTAAATATGTATTGGGCTTGTCTGTCTGTCATAGTTCTCTGTGTAATTATTTGTCACAGTTATTTTCAAGATAAGCCTGTCTCTTTTTACTCATTATCTTTCTGCGAGGTAGACTGTAAATACCCATTTATCACCAAAAAAAATCAGCCAATTAATTCCATAAGCAGTTGGCACAATCAGTACAAAACTGCCATGATGGCAGATGAAGGATGACCAGTGTTAAGGACCTAAGGACTTTTGAGATTTGACTTCAAGTCTTTGAGCCGTTGGGCAAGTCATTTAATTTCTGTCAGTTTTCAGCGGGCACATAGTACCATCCTGAAAGGGATGTTGCAAAAGGGAAAAGTTGGGACACACTTGATATTATCAGTAGGAGCAAATTTATATCATGCAGATGGAAAGCCAGAGGTACGTTTCTTCTGGAGAAGGTGTTTGTGTAACAGGCTTGTGTGTTTGCTTGAAGACTAGGGCCCTGGTAGTTTTGAAGAGCCAATACTTATGCCAGGCATGCTTGGTTGGAAGTACTATAGTTCTGTAAATATCAAGTGAACAAAATCATCTTGATTCGTAGCTCACCTATTCCCTTTCCTAACATGCTGCTCCACAACTGCCTTGGGGACTGCAGGTAGACTTATTGCTATCAGCATAGCCTTTAGGTCTTCTACCCACTGGAAAAAGCATGATAACTTAATTTTTTTCTTTAGATCTGAAACCAGTCCTGAATTTAATATGGTACCATTGGAACTACAGCCCCTATAAACCTCCTGATTTAGTGGAGTGAGTTAAGAGGGTATGGATTTGTATATCACAGTTGTGATGTAGCATTAAGCTCTGGTATTAAGTTATGCTGTACTGCAGTCCCTGTTTAGCAAAGAATTTGTATTCTTTGTTCTATTAGGTTACAGCTTTCATTCTCATGCCAGTAGATATGCATATAAGTATGTCTCAGTAAATGTTCCTGGAAATATTAATTCTGGGCACTCACTACCTACTTTCTTTATGGATCTCTGTGAAATATGAGAGCTGTTGCAGCTGGGGAGAAGTACTTCAGGAATTTCTGTATTGATGAAAGCAGGTGACATCATCCTATCTGTAAGATGTTTTTCACATAGGTGCAAATACAGGGACAAATTTCAAGTGGATTGTGGTTGACAGTCTGTTATACATATAATTTTATTATAAGATTATTCTACTTATGAAAGTAAAGCTCCTGTAGAATGGGTATTCAGTTCTTAGTCAGTTTGCCATTTTAGTGACTCGCACCATTGCATAACTTGCCAATTATATGAACTTTTGTACCGAGAAGATATGCTGAGCATCCACTAGACTTTTTCCTTAATACTTCAGATATTCAAAGGATGTTTGTTTTTAAATTTATTTGTTTGCTGTAGCTATTTAATTAGCAGAATTTTTCACATGACCTGTTGTCAGTTACTACTACCTCAACTATTGAAAGTACTTGCTTGGAAATTAGCCCCTAATGAACAATAAACAGTAACAAATTTCAGCATCTGCAGATCATTTAAAAAAACCCAAAACTTAGAAAGTGAGCAGGATTGGTCTAATCTTCTTGCACTGGAAAACACTCTTATGACATTAAAGCTTCATTGAGAGAAACAAATATATCCAAGTTGTAGGAGGAGAGAAGTGTAGGGTTTGTAGTTTTTGTTGGTTTGGGTTTTCTTCCCCAAACCCTCCTTTCAGTAAAAGCATCAAGAAAAATACTGAGTACTTGAAGATTTTAGTTTATGTACTCTTTTTCTTTGTGTTAAGTCAAACCCAAAGTTGAATTTATGGTGTAAGATGCTGTGGACAATTAGAATCCAATATATGTAAAGAATATGGTTCTGGGTTGGTAATTTTTCATGCATTAAGATAATCACCTTCTAAAATTACAGAGTTCCTCTTTAGATGCTGGTATTATGGTCTCAAACCTGCTTTTAGAAATGCAGTCATGTCCAAAAGTAGAATTTCAACTGAGTGAGCAATACGGAGAAGATCTGAGTGAAGATGCTTGGCAGTACATATTTGCCATTGATCTACTCTGCTCTCACCTGAAGTGGGATTGGACACATGACAATGTTATAAGGTATTGTGGCAAGCATTTCTTTCAAATGTTTTCTTGTGTGTTTTTTTTGTGGTTTGTTTTGGTGTTGTTTTTTTTTTTCCAAATTTGAGACATTATGACTTAGCTTTTAACATAATAAAACATTGCATAGATACTTAAAAATGAGGGCATTTTAACCCAATGTGACCTACACTACTGTGTTTGTGTGCCTTATTTTAATATAGAATGAGTGATCAATGACAAAATGTAGGATTTTATGGTACTGGTCCAAGAAACTAACCCTGTTTGTGAACCTTTCTAATAAAGAATTGCTTTTAAAATAGCTATATGTGGACAACTGTGAAAGACTTTGAGATGGATTGTTTGTCAACAAAACGAAATGGTTGATTGTCTTCCTCTGAACTTAATTGTTGAATTTTCCCATCTCTTCCCCCCCTATCACTAGAAAATGAGGGTGAAACTTCTGATGTGTAACTAGCACTTCTTCAGTGTTGGAAGTGAAATGTAACCATACTCGTTGTTGTACTATCCTGATTTCAGTCTGATTTTAGTTCTAAAATCATTATAATACTTAGATTCAATGTCTGACATTTTCTTTGAACACTATAATCCAGTGCGTGGACTGCTACCATACTTTACTTGGTTTGAAAGACTTCATATTGATACCTAGACTGATCTTTTATACCTACACTGATCTGACAGCCCCTAGTTTCTATGTAGGTGTTACATAACCTAGGAGAATCTCCAAAAATATGTCATTTGTTTAACTATGACAATGTAATCATTGAATATAAAGTCAATGCAAATAACTTAAATCACCATCAAGTCTTTGATACAAGTTCCATACTTTCCAACAGTAAAGAAGTTATTTTTAGATAAATACTTTTAAAGTGAATACAAATTAGCTTCAGTGAAAGGTATGTCGTGTTAACTAAAGCCAGAGAGTTGATTGTCTGTGTGGAGTTGTGCTGATAATAGGTAACTAGGTCCATTAGCATCATTTTAAAGATTAAAAAAGCCTTGTTTCAGATCCTTTCAGGTTTAAAAAAAAGCATCAAATCCTACTTGTAACATGCAAACTGTGAATTTTCAGTCATACAAGAAGCTTGCATAACATCTCAGCATGACATTTGAAAGTAAACTGATTTCATATACATCTATGAAGTTAGTAGAGTAAGTTCTTTACGTCAAGATGGAGAATCTTGCAGGGAAATGATGGAAGATGAACAGAAATACTATGATGAAAAGGAATTCTATTCTGAACAGGAAAGATTCCTCCACAAAGTTGGCTTTGATTGTTTGTTTTTAAAACCTTTTTTCTATTACTCAGATTTGTGGATGCTTGGATTATTATGAGTTTCCCTAGAAGGTGAACTAAAGATGCAAGTCGAGCTATGGAAATACATGTTAAACAGAGGGAACCATTTGCGTTCATTACTGTATAAGTATTGTACCACCTCTTCATGCAGCTTTTCAAATTCATTTGTCTTTCACAGCAAAGTGCTTTGGCCTTCTATGCATAAATGGATAAAGAAGAGAAAGGGGCATGAGACTGCTCAATCCATTCCTGATAGTGTTATAGCATTGACACTAAGGCTAATTGGTAAGTAATCTAAATTCTTGGTTGAACTTCTGCTTTGTGTAAGTATGGCCTTTGAAAGCATCCACCTGCCTGGAAAGCAAATTGAAGTATTTCTGCATTTTTTTTCATCTTGATTTTTTATTTTTTACTTCAAAAATTGTCACCTTAAAAGCTAAACTTTTATACTCCTGTGCAGATGCTTTCTGTTTGGCAGCCAGTGGAAAGCATGTGCTTAAGTTTTGAGAAATGTTACTCTGATTTAATGATAGCATGTTGTATGCATTTAAAATTGAATCATCTGTAGCTACATATGCTTTATAGCAAAGTGTATAAAATAAGGTTTTATATGCAGCATAATACCTCTTCCAGCAATTTTAAGTTAGATTAATTTATTTGGGATCTAGATGGCATTTAAGGTAAATAGATAAACTTTGGGTTTCAATAGATATTTTCTGTATGTAGGCTGTGTAATATTGTTTGTTAAACAGAAATTGCATTCCTTGAGAGTTTTACACTTACAAATTGTAAACCTGCGGGAGGTTGTCTCAGTCTGATATAAAATGCTTTGGGGTCTTCAGTCACAAAAGGAATAGGACAACTGTTGTTCCCAAGACAACATGGTAACAAGAATGACTAATTATTGTAATTGAAATTTGCATTTTCTGTTGATACTTCAGCAGACAACCAGTAAGTCTAAAAATTATGCAGTTGACTGTCTAAATGTCAGATACATAGTAACCTTTTTTTCTTTCAGGTCGATTGGGCCAAATAGGTTTGAAGGAAGGATATCGTGCTGCAGTGAAGAACATCAGTTCTGTAATTGGACTGTTTGTACAGCATGCAAAAGAGGAAGGTAATGTTTATTTAAATGAACTTTAGTGTAACATCTGCAAAGTGAAGTTTTGCCAATGTAAACAGAACACACAGAAATTAAAAAACACATGCTAAAACAGCCTCCTCATGCAGTTTTATGTTAGTGCATAACAGTACAAACAGTTTTCAGTTTCAGTCACTTTCTCTTCTGCAATTAATGAAGCATTTGTATTACCTTCTGTTTGAGACAAAACACTGAGATAGTTTCACCCACCCTGGAATTACACTGCTTCATGTAACAGCATATCAGCTGCCTCAGAGAAATTAAAGGGTGATCTTAACCTGAGCAGTAATAGCTAATTTGTTACCTGAGCAGCTCATGCTGCAGCTTGCTACTAGCAAGATTGTTGTATTGGGAGAGGGTTGCAAGACAGTCCAAATTCCTGACTGAGACAAAGCGAGGCAATTAGGGCAGCAGAGATCTATATTGCTGAGTTATTCTGGATGTTAAGTACATTTTGCACTGAAGCACTGATTGATGTTAGGGAGCTGTTTTGAATCACTTGTATAGCTTCTCTTCCTTGCTATCTCATGTTCTTCCAAGTAAGTGGTGTACGTTTGTGTCTGTTTCATACTCTGTAGAATGGACTGTTTTCATAAAACCTTAACTAGAGTAAAATCACTAGATGCTCAAATCTTTTATGCCCTTTGAATCCTGAAAACCTGCTGAATTCAGAAAACTGGAAAATGTAGTATAAAATGACCTGTTCTGGAATTTGTGTGCAGGTTGTCATCTTGATACTTTCTGGTTTTAGGCATCCCAATTGTTGATGTGTTTTAATTCCAATTCTTGAACTAATAGTTTCTTTAGATTCAGGTTTCCCAAAAACACTGCATATCAAAGTTTCTGTGAGCTGATTGTGTTAACTTTTTGCAGGTGTTCCCTGGGGCGTGCAGCTGGCAGCCGTATATTCACTGTGTGACTTGGGTTCCAGCAATCCAGAAGGTATTGTTGAGGCCATCCATGCTTGGAGAGCAACAGTTCTTAACGGCATCCCTTTTGCTGTCACAAGTGGCATAGCTGAAATCGCTTCTCTGTGTGAAATGGAGCTAAAGTAAGATCTAGGGAAGTGGACTGACCTAAAGGAAGAAGTGCCTTATTTTACAAAGCAGTAATTGGCTTCAGTTTTAAAAAAAACAATGAAGTGGTGTGTCCTCTTGTATTTTAGTTTTTTTAACAGAATGTCTGATCACACAAAGCAAGCTCAAGTTTTTTTATTTGGCTTTTCTGTTTAAAGGAAGAGTTTTAAAATAAAAAACAACCAACAAAGACTTGCTTTTCATAATAACTGATCAGTGATCTGAAAACCAGTGCATCTTTGACTTCTGTGATACTTCTGGTTTGATGTCAGTAAAATTCAGCAATAGTTTCCATTATTTTACATCCAGCAATTTGGAGCATGGGCTATTTGACACAACAGAAGATTAAGCCTGGCTGAAAATCTGACTCCATTACTTTGTACTATATTTATAAAGTAACTGTTCAGATAGCAGAGCTTTGCCCAGATTCTGCTTTATTTTTCTTGAGTAGTCTCATAAGCTTAATTTAAAATACTTGTGTGACACAGGTAGGAATTGACTTTTTGTGTAACAATCATGTATAGAGTAACAGAGATATAAAATCTATGAACTTGTATATATGGTATATTCTGATAATGTGTCTCACATTTGATATTGTTCCACTTGGGGAATTTTGTGTATGTAAATAGAAAGTTGGTTCAAAAAAAGTTCACATTTCCAATGCTAGCTTCACTACACTTTGTGTTTTTATATCTTTCATAATAAAAGAAGCAAACACCATTGTGTTCTTGTTGGTGTTTTTAAATAATACAGAATGAACTGTTGTTTCTATCTTATATAAATACTACTTTGGGGGGCAGGAGGAAATTACGTATGAGGTCATGTCACTGAATGAATTTACCATAACTCTACAGTTCTGGCCACTGGAAAGAGGGTTTATTGCATCTCTCCAGAATTTTCTGGTACGTCTTCAAGGCTGGGGGGGTAGTTTTAAAAATCCATCGAAAACTTCTATTTTCACCTCCTGATTATAACCATAGGAAGGGGTGAGTTTTGCTGATGTATATTCTCATTGTAGTGGGACCTAGACGCTGCCAGAGCTTTGATGTGGTGTCATTCTTTTTGCTTTGTCTTCTGATCATAAAATGGTCAGAAGGCTTTTAGTCTGCTGAAGCCAGCTGTGAGCTTGGATAATGAATTCTTTAACTCAGAGTAAATCGGAAAACATACAGTTTACACCCAATTCATTCTCCTACATGTTGTGTCCTTGCAGGCACATCTATGCTTTCAGGTTTGTCTTCAGTCAGTTCAGTATCTTTCAGTTGCAGCAAGCACTCTACAGTTTCTTCTGGTTCTTGTAAACCTCTTTGGTACCTGAGGATCAAGTTGTGTTTCTTCATCCTCTCAACGGTTTATGAGTTGCTGCATGAGCTGCAGGCTCTCAGCTCTTGTTCACAGATCTTGTGTTTCCTGGAGGTTCTGTTCTGCCGCATGCTGAGTTGCTCATTAAAGAAGTAAGTGTCATCCCTTCCTGCAGTTCTGTTCCTTCCAGCCACACCTGAGGCAAAACACCATGAGACTGATTTCTGCCAGCACCAGTGGTGTGATGGTTTTGGTTGCATTACTGTTGATTTTTCTTTGGTGCTGCTTTGGCCCTTAGCAATTTTCCAGCTTTGTGCAAGTACTGTAGTCTGGGGCATTCAACTCTGCCTTCATTTCTGCTGCCAGTGCGGCTGGCATGGTCAGCTCTGGTGCAAAAAGGAGGTGTTGATATGCATTGTGATTTTTGTGCCTCTTTAGAGCCTGACTACCAATGCAATCTCCTAGCCCTCTCAGGGTTTCACTTCAGAGGAAAGAACCTATGCAGAGCAAAATGTGCATTCATTTCAGTGGCAGATATAGCTGCTAGCATTCTGGACATCAAATTGACCTAAGTGAGTTTAATGCAGCCAATTAGGTCAATGAAGAATGTGTAGTAGTATTGGTAATACCTGTGCGCAACAGGCACTGCCACAGATGTCTATCATGAAGGCTTGCAGTAAGGATCTGTAATTTGCCTCAGGTTGAAGCTGTATGATGGGCATTTTGGGGACACTGGGCATTTTAGTGATTGTGAGGGCTATGGGGATTTTATGTATAGCCTTTAATTATCTTTCTTGCATTAAAATGAGCACAGAATATCTGGAGTGGAAGAAGGACAAAAATAAGTAAAGGCTGACAATAAAAGTACTGATAATAAATCTGGTGAAGAAAAAGAACGGGAAATAGGTCAAATAAAAGAAGACAGAGAAAGGAACAACATGAGAAAAGGATCACAGATGTTTCAATGCAAAATCATTCCAACCCTAAAATCTTGACAGCAAACAGAAAATCCTCTTGTTTTTAGAATTTTTATAACACTGATATTTGAAGTGTATGAAATTTGCAGGAGAAATATCTGAGCTTTCCAAGACCAAAAATCTACAGCTATACTAATTTGGAAACAAACAAAAAAAGAAAAACCCACAAAGCCATTTACAAGAAAAATCTTCTGTTCTGCTAATATGACTGTAAGAATAATTTTTTTGTGTGCCACAATGTGATCCTGATTTTAATTCTGTTGTTACTCTCTACTGTCCAAACTGCATTTGAATAAGCAAAATCAGAATTGTTAATACCTGAAGGTGTTTGCTTCTGTTACATACTAATCACTTATATAAAAATAATACTTGTACCTCCTACATGCTGTGTCAAATTTACAGTATTTACGGAACTGTAAAATGTTGATGTCCATAAATAGATGAAGAAAGTATAGCGATTTCACCATTTGGAAAACTTTATCTGTATAATTCTCATTAATCAGAAATTGCGTAAGTACATTTATCATCCAGATATGTGTTCCAAATACTAAAATCCTATTTGGTGTAAAATACCGTCCATTAAAACAGAGATTTTCTGTGATCATTTTCAGATTTTTGCTTTCTTGTGTTTTCACACAAACATTGACCGTGCAGCCTGTCCCAAACTGTGTATCAGAGAATGTTCAAGTTTTGACTTCTCATGCCTTCTCATATGCCTAAAATAAGACATGAAAAGCCACATAAACTGCTAGAAAATTAATGTCAGCAATCTAGGGCGCTTTGAGACAAAATGCTAGCTGTTAAAATTGATCTCAGCTTAAAATACTCAGCTCTAGCACTTCTCTCTGCCCAAATATAGGAGTCAGTAAACGTGCAATCATTTATTTATTATGACAAATCTGTACTATAGACTCCTGACTTCACAGCTGTATTATCAGGTATTTGAAAAATTCCTGGCAGAAATGTATTTACTCCAGGAAAATAAACCTGTCTTAAATATTGGGGGGCAGTTTAACTTTATGTCTATTTGTGTGTATATGAAGAGGATGCTGGAATAAGTTATTCTAGGAAAAATCATATTTATTTTACTTGTATAGCTGCCTTTATACTAAAAGTTGTCTTCTGAGTGTCTGTATCCTAGCACACTGTATTGGCAGAAGTATTCCACTGTATGCTCAGTCATACAATTATCCCTTGCTGGAATACTA
The DNA here is from genome assembly GCA_017639485.1 of Pluvialis apricaria. Taxonomy (NCBI): domain Eukaryota; kingdom Metazoa; phylum Chordata; class Aves; order Charadriiformes; family Charadriidae; genus Pluvialis; species Pluvialis apricaria. The sequence goes on from CM030008.1 coordinate 60,081,471, forward strand.
ATTTTGGACATTTTTTAAACTAATTTTTAATACTACTTTTGGACCTTTTTAAAACTATTTTTCTACAAAAAGCAGCATCTTTGAGCTATGCTACCATTTTTTGTTGGCCTCTTACACCATTAGGGTATTTTCCGGGATGATTGTACCCGTCTAGGTATAGTAGCAAATCTTTTCCGGTGTGAATTAGTTCTTGGTTTGTCTTCATATAAGAGAAGGGTCTGGACTATAGATGTTTAAGCTCCAGTTATTTTATCAAACCCTCTAAAACTGATGTATTGCCTTTCCTAGCTTCTGCTTTCACCTGCCTGTTTTGAACAAAAAGGATTGCTGAAACAGACACTTTAAAATGGCCAAAGCAGTTACAAGTTTTCCAGTTTGAAATGGCTAATGAAATTACATGCTCTACCCTCAGTTTTAACTGATGAAATTGCACATATGAATGGAAACCAATCAGAGAACCTAAAGATTTGTTCTCAAGGAGCTGAAATAAGGTGGTTTTATCAGTTTGGAGTATCACCATACAGCTTCACATTCTTCCCATCCTACCTAACTTTTCCCTTCAAGAAAAGTCAGAGAATACTATCAAAAGACTGTCAAATTAGAGAGAAAGGATTTCTTCAGAGATAGGCTTTGTAATGACACTGTTATTGGACCGAGTAGGCTGAGGTCTCCATCTGCAAAATTCTGAACCATGTTTAATTGTTCAAGGTTTTATAGCTCCATGAAATGTTAATGCTTTTGGGTGTTCTGAGCCCATCTGTTGCGCTCAATACAACTTTCACTTTCTGAAATTACTTTTTGCACTTTTTAAATTTAATTTTTTTAAAAAACATTCTGGAGTTTAATGAAGCAAATAAGTACTTAATGAGAGTTAGAAAGAAAATAAGGGAGATATTTACACAAATGAACACTTCCCTGATTATTTTAAATTTTAGTTTTAGATGGCTCACATTCCTTGAGCTGCCACATCATCCTGGAGATGACTAAATGTTTGCTGTTGAAAATGGCCTGGGCTTTCTAAATAAAACCTGCATTTTGTTGGCGTGCTTTCACTTGAACAGAATGAATTCTGACATGGTTTAAGCATCAAGTAGGAGACAGCTCCATACCTGGCGCAACCTGACTCCTTGGGCTTCACGTGCAGCCATGAGCCTGGCTCCAGAGAGCTGTTGATGATGGTGGATTCTCTATTGATTGCGCAGGCAAACCTGCTTGTTTTGGTTTTGTTCGTTAAATCTCAGCATGCAAAATGTATACAGTATACAAAAATGTATAGTGTTCATTTAGGGCTCTTCTGAGATTTTGTTATTGCTCGCTGCTTCAATGGTAGTGTGATATTAGTAGGCAGCTTCATAATACTGCTGGAATATTGGCCCAACAGCAAATCTCTGCCTGAAGACAAGATCCCTACGTGTGTTAATAAAGTTCTGAGTCCCTTTAGACCGCCATATACCCTTTCTTTATAACAAACATGAGCACAAATACGGAGACAGATCCCTCTTAGGCTATCAGCCTGTCTTTAGATTTGGCATATTATTTTCTGAATTGGTAGGTTTTTTCTGCAAGCCGGTAGGATTTCCCACCAGAGGTTTTATGTGATTCGCTCGATATTAAAGCCCAAAAGTAAAACAGCATGTAGGCAGCACATAGACAAGGTCCATGAATTGAAAATTAATGGGAATGAAGATACAAAGTGGAGTAAGCACTGCCTCCCTGAGAATTCTGAAGGTAATGTTACTCTAATAAAATACACACAACTTGTTTTAGGTAAAATTATTTCATTTAACTCAAAACAGTTTCTTGTGACTGTCCATATATTGAAAACTACTTCACTTTCAGTTTTGTGTAGAAGATGATAGAAAATAAAACTTGAAGTTCTCTTACCTTATCAATAAGAAACTGCAGGTTGTGATTCATTCATTTATTTGTCACTTTTTATTTATTTCCATGTTTAAATTACTATCCTTTTTTTTTAATTTGTGATGCATCACAATGGATCCATTAGCCATATCATAAAAATATATTAAAGACTGTATTTGGAATCTGAGCATTGCTTTGTGATCTGTGTAGGCTTATGCTGTACTTCTAATTTCTTGCTCAAAGCACGACCTAAGATAGGAGTTTTCACTAATAACTTTAAAACAAAGTGTATAAGGCGTGTTTCATTCAGAGTCCACTTTCAACACTTGTACTCTTGTTGGGACAAAGGGGATGTATATGGAACTAAGAATGTGCTGTTAGTTTAGTCTAGTTAGGGTATCAGACCAGTTACAATAATACCCACTCGTAAGTCCAATTAATGTGGAAAGGAAAACTGTTACACAGAGAAAGAGCCCTTCCTAGTATCTATTCCCTTTCTGTTGTGTTATGCTCACTCTTCCAGCGTCCCTCTGGTTCTCTGGGTTGACATACTCAGATTTTTCTTTCATTTTCTTTGTCTCTCCATCAAGCAAGCTAAGTCAGATTCCCACAGTTAAGCAGTGTCAATGCCTTCTTCCCTGAACAAGTATACTTTAAGTTACTTAGGTGGGCAGAAAAACACAGAACTTGTGATTTCATGTGCATGTATAGTTCATTTATTATATAAATAATTAAAAAATTGGGAAAAATACATTAACCAAGCAAACACTGTGGGAGAAATTGTTTTCAATCACAACAGGTAACTGCGTGGCAGCAGGACTCGCTATGCCTAAATGTTGGCCAAGGATACAGCAGTGTCACAAGCGAGAGGGGCATGGGCTGAGGAGATGCATGGGTGGTGCTGCAGGTTCTGAGTTATCAGGAGCAGAGGGATACAGCTGCTGTGACAAAGCTTCCTGCTGTGCAGACACTGTTCTGCCATATCAGGCTCCTTCACAAAGCTGTTTATATCTGCTGTAAATGTGTATATGCCCTAATACTTTTGTTTTAAGCCAAGTGCATCTGAGTGTGGGCAATCCCCAGTATTAATACAGACCGGAGGATGAATAGATTGAGAGCAGCCCTGTGGAGAAGGCCGCAAGCATACTGGTGGGTGACAAACTGGGTATGAGCTGACAATGTGTGCTTGCAGCCCTGAAAGCCAATCACATCCTGGGCTGCATTAAACGCAGGTTACGGGAGGTGATTCCCTCTCCTTCTGCTCTTGTGAGACCCTATGCGGAGTTCTGCATCCAGCTCTGGGGTCCTCAGCTCAAGAAAGGCATTGATCAGTTGGAGAGGGTCCAGAGGAGGGCAATGAAGATGAGAAGAGGGCTGGCGCACTTCCAATGAAGAAAGGCTGAGAGAGTTGGGGCTGTTCAGTCTGGAGAAGGGAAGGCTCTGGGGAGACCTTATTGCATCCTTTCAATATATGAAGGGGGCTTATAAGGAAGATGAAGAGGGACTTCTCGCTAGGATCTGAAGTAAGAGGTGAAGGGCCAATGGTTTTAAACTGAAAGACAGTAGAATTAAACTGGATATAAGGAAGAAATTCTTTATTATAAGGGTGGTGAGAAACTGGAACAGGTCAACAGAGAAGTTGTGGATGCTTCATCATTGGAAGTTTTCAAGGTCAGGTTGGATGAGGCTTTGAGCAACCTGACCTAGTGAAAAATGGCTCTGTCCATGGCAGGGGGGTTGGAATTAGATGATCTCTAAAGGTCCTTTCCAACCCAAACCATTTTATGATTCTCTTCTATGGTTTGAGCTAATAATCCAAGGGGAAATAGTTAGCAAGCCACTACACCATTTAGATGAACACAAGTCTATGGGGCCAGATGGGATCCACGTACTAAGGGTACTAAGGGAGCTGACAGAAGTGCTCACCATGCCACTTTTCATCATTTAACAGCAGTCCTGGCTAAACAGGGAGGTCCCGGTTGACTGGAGGTCAGCGAATGTGACATCTGTTGACAAGAAGGGCCGGAAGCAGCCAGAGAAGGTTATGGAGCAGATCATCTTGAATGCCATCACATGGCATGTACAGGATAACCAGGTGATCAGGCCCAGTCAGCACAGATTCATGAAAGGCAGGTCCTGCTTCATTAACCTGATCTCCTTCTATGACCAGATGACCCGTTTAGTGGATGAAGGAAAGACTGTGAATGTTGTTTACCTGGACTTCAGTAAAGCCGCTGACACCGTTTCCCACAGCATTCTCCTGGAGAAACTGGCTGCTCATGGCTTGGATGGATATACTCTTTGATGGGTGAAATACTGGATGGATGGATGGACCCAAAGAGGGGTGGTGAATGGAGTTAAATGCAGTTGGTGGCCGGTCACAAGTGGTGTTCCTCAGGACTCAGCACTGGTGCCGTTTCTCTTTAATATATTTGTCAATGATCTGGACAAGGGGATCGAGTGCACCCTCAGTAAGTTTGCAGGAGACACCAAGTTGGGTGGGAGGGTTGATCTGCTTGAGGGTAGGAAGGCTCTACAGAGGAATCTGGACAGGTTGGATCAATGGGCCAAGGCCAACGGTACGAGATTCAACAAGGCCAAGTGCTGGGTCCTGCACTTGGGTCACAACAACCCCATGCAGTGTTACAGGTTTAGGGAAGAGTGTCTGGAAAGCTGCCTGGCAGAAAAGGACCTGGGGGTGCTGGTCGACAGCCGGCTGAATATGAGCCATCAGTGTGCCCAGGTGGCCAAAAAGGCCAACAGCATCCTGGCCCTGTATCAGGAATAGTGTGGCCAGCAGCACTAGGGAAGTGATTGTCCCGCTGCACTTGGCACTAGTGAGGCCAGACCTCAAATACTGTGTTCAGTTTTAGGCCTCTCACTACAAGACATTGAGGTGCTGGAGCATGCCCAGAGAAGGCCAACAAGGCTGGTGAGGGGTCTAGAGAACAAGTCTTATGAGAAGTGGCTGAAGGAACTGGTGTTGTTTAGTGTGGAGAAAAGGAGGCTGAGGGGAGAACTTATCCCTCTCTACAACTATCTGAAAGGAGGTTGTAACAAGGTTGGTCTCTTCTCCCAAGTAATAGACAATAGGACAAGAGGAAATGGCCTCAAGTTGCTCCAGGGGAGGTTTAGGATGGATATTAGGAAAAATTTCTTCACAGAAAGGGTTGTCAAGCATTGGAACAGACTGCCCTGCAAAGTGGTTGAGTCACCATCCCTGGAGGTATTTAAAAGACGGGTAGATGTAGTGCTGAGTGACATGGCTTAGTAGTAACTTGACAGTGTTAGATTAACGGTTGGACTTAATGATCTTAAAGGTCTTTTGCAACCATAACAATTCTATGATTCCATGAGATTGGGTTAGGTGTTAGGGTTAGAAGGGTAGGGGTTTGGCTGAGGAACAGGGGTTAGGGTTAGTGTTAAGGTTAGGAGAAAACATAAAATCATTGCTTCTGAAACACAGAAACAAAGGTTGTGGTTATTTGACCTCACTGGGAATTGCCCCATTCCCAGCAAGGGAGAAAAAAAAAAATTAATTCAAAGTGGAAATGACTGATCAGAGTTCATGATATTAGTCTAGAAAGGAGCTATATAAGTAATAGCAAATATATAAAGCCCTCAGCAATGAGAGGAGGGGCTATCCTAGAATATTCAAATCAAAATGAAACATTTGAAAATTCACTAGAAATGCCACAACACTGGGGTACTTTCTATTTATTTTCTTATTTTGTTTTAATGTTATAGCAAGTTCATTATGTGTAGCTTGACTTGTTTCTTATTTTGCAATTGTCTGCATATGGATGACTCACTGGAATATGAAGTATGACAAGGGTGTAGATATTACCTGAACATACATATTCCTTTGCCTGCTTCCAATACATTGCCTAATTACATTTTTAAAAGTACATTTATAAAAAATTCTCGTACTGTGTCTCTTCCCTGCTTACCTAGTCCTTTTTAATTAGGTCTGTATAGTATGTATGCTCTACCACAGTGCTTAAACATCAAACACCTTTTTCTAAATGGATGACAAATACAGGTAATATGATTCAGCAGATTAATTTCTTAGAAGCTCTAAGAAATTCTAAAGAAGTTTCATTGTCAAATACAATGAAGATCTACAGCATAACTAGGCAAATCTAAAACAAAGTTTTGCAGTGTTAACTTCTATCCCTCTGACTGGGAACAGAGTTGGAAACACATCTCATTCTAGTCTCCTTTTTGTGAAGCCATCAGTACTTTAGGCTTAGCTGCTTTAAAAATACTTCCTAGCTTGATGCTTAAGGACTAAGATGGCGGAGTTAGGCAAACAGCCTACATGTTCTTCCCACCCTAAGTACTCCAGAAAGGAAATGCCCACCATCCCCCAAAAAGTTCTCTGTTGACATCCATCTGGTAGAACGGAGAGGAGGCAGACAGGATTGACAAGCAGGAAAGCCTAAACCATGACAGTTTTGCAGGCGTTTGTGACACATTTCTGTTAAAAATTAATTCATCTAACAAGGTGGGGAAAAAACACATATACCTGTAGTGTAGAAAAGTCTAGGCCATTTAATTCCCTTTGTGCCCTTGTGGCCAAGAAGGCCAATGGCATCCTGTGGTGCATCAAGAAGAGTGTGGCCAGCAGGTCGAGGGAGGTCATCCTCCCCCTCTACTCTGCCCTGGTGAGGCCGTATCTGGAGTACTGTGTCCAGTTCTGGGCTCCCCGGTTCAAGAAGGACAGGGAACTGCTGGAGAGGGTCCAGCAAAAGGCTACAAAGATGATTAGGGGACTGGAACATCTTTCTTATGAGGAAAGGCTGAGGGAATTAGGTCTCTTTAGTCTGAAGAAGAGAAGACTGAGGGGGGATCTTATCAATGCTTATAAATACTTAACGGGAGGGTGCCAGGTGGATGGGAACAGTCTTTTTTCAGTGGTGCACAGTGATAGGACAAGAGGTAATGGGCACAAACTTGAACATAGGAAGTTACATCTAAACGTGAAGAGGAACTTCTTCACTTTGTGGGTGGCAGAGCACTGGAACAGGCTGCCCAGAGAGGTGGTGGAGTCTCCAACTCTGGAGACATTCAAAACCTGCCTGGATACCATCCTGTGCAACCTGCTGTAGGTGAACCTGCTGTGGCAGGGGGGTTGGACTAGATGATCTCCAGAGGTCCCTTCCAACTCTGACCATTCTGGGATTCTATGATTCTGTAATTCCACCTCAGTGTGCCCCGCTGAGAAGCCACCTTGATCTCAAGCAACAGCTTTGATCACTGGAGTGCCATGACTGGATTCTGAAAATAACACGTAAAAGGTTTTGCAGAGTGTTTATAAAAAAAAGGGAGAAGTAGTACCTGCAGAGAACTTGGAAATTATTTAGGTCCCAAAGTTATATGTGCTCTTGTAAAACCTGACATAACAAAGAAGCATCAGCAAAAGTCATGGAGTTGCTTTCACTGGCTGTCAGATGGTGGGGACTGCTGTGTGAAATGTTGGGATACACCACTAGCAGAAATGATAGTGGAGCACAGAGTAGAAATAATTGTCGGGCAAGGAAAGGAGAGAAAGGAACAGTTAGCTTTGAAAACGTCAACTTGGCTTAAACTGGAACTTGAGACCTTGAACGAAATCAAGATGTTAAATGTGAATGAAAGTTAATGCAGGAAGGGGTTAACCTAGTAGGTGACCTACCAGTTATCTCTCAAGATGAAGACTATAAAATTGTTGCTGTTATAGTTCTTCCTAGGTATTTTTGCAATCTAGGCAAGTAAAATTCCAGTGGGCTGGCGATCCAGTTCCTCCTTATTCACCCCTGACTTATCAAGAATTTCCAAGTCACCCCTCTAGGAACAGGTTTTTTCCGCCTTTGCAGTTGCTACTTTCCCACTTTACCTCCCCTCTTCCTGTTACACCTATCAGTGATCCCTCATTCCCCAGTGTAGCCATACCCTCACCCAGGGGTCTACCGATTAAAGTAGAGCCTAGAGTGATAAAGAACTATTTCTGTCATCCTGGGGACCAATGGGCCCCATAATGCCCCTGTCCTGGTTTCTGCTTGGCTTGTTAATTTTCTTCTTACTTGCTGCTCTGTTTTGAATTCAGTATGAGAATAATGTTGATAACACATATGGGTTTAGTTGTTGCTAAGTAATGTTTATAGTGAGTCAAGGACTTTTTTCAGCTTCCCATAGAAGCTAAGAGGTAGCATAGACAGAACAAGCTGGCCAAAGGAATATTCCATACCATAGATATCATGCTCAGTATATAAATGAGGGTTGGCTGAGGGGCAGGAATCTGTGATCACTGCTCAGGACAGACCGGGAAATCGATCATCGGGTGGTGACAGCAATTTGTGTTGCATCACTTTATTTTGTATAGTCTTTTACCTTTGTTATTATCACTATTTTTCTCTTCTGTTACTGTTCTATTAAACTGTCTTTCTCTCAACCCACGAGGTTTTTTTTCTCCTTTTTCTCTCTCTTCTCCTTACCTTACTGATGGGGGGGAGGTGAGTGAACGACTGAGTATTCCTAGCTGCCGGCTGGGGTTAAACCATGACAGCCTCTCAGACCAAATCAACAACAGCAGCCAACTTAAATGGGAATTCACAAAAGACAAGGGTGTAATATATTTACAGACATTGTGTAAGAGATTTGACAGTGAACTATCATCTTGTTAGGATGACTTTTATCAGGGAAATGCTATTCTGAAAAATACAGTGTATATCAAACCACAGTGTTAAGTTTATTGGTTGAAAATTTGAATTGAGATTGATTCTGTGGAACCCTGCTGCACTGGACTGGGTTTCTCTAGGAAAATCTTCAGCTGATTTCTGCAAAGTGCAGAGCCTGGGAACAACACAGCGAGAGAATAACCTCTCCTGAAACTATTGCTCTTTCTGTAAGTATGTAGACCCAAAATTGTTTCTCTTGGTCTTTAATTTTCTTCATAATGACTGTATTGAAAGACAGCATCAAGGCACTGAGCAGCAGCGCTCCCAAGAGTATTTCAAAATCAAATGAGAAAAATGCAATTTAGCTGACCTGGGGAACTTGCAGTGTGACAACAGCACACCAGGCAATCTTGAGGAACCGTCTCTGCAAACGCTGCAGATTTCAAGGATTACAAGGAACCAAGAACACAATAGAGGCAAATAAGAAACAGGCATGCCGCACAGAGACAGGGGCAGGTAAAGCAAGGTTTTCCCTCACTTTGTACTTCCTTGAACTATTCCAGTTTCTTCATAAATCCCTGGACACCATGCACCAAGCTGAACCAGCCCTGGGCAAAGGCAGCCTGTCTGCGAGGTGCCCAGTCTGAGAGAGAGCTGCTTTCTCAAAACACTCTCGGTTGCCCAGCCCTTTCTGGATGGCCTGGCTACCGATGGGGAAAAGGAAAAGCCCATTAGAGAGCTCTGTTCTCTCTGCTTTCTTACACTACTGTTGCTTTCCTCCCTTCCCATCCCTCCATGTTGCGTAGTACTCCACCTAGTCTGGGCCTGGCCCCTGCCAGGGGCTGATGGTCTCTGCTGCAAGGGATCCCTTGGATTTGAAGAGGAAAATTCCCCGAAACATCGGGGCGGGGGAGCGATACAGTTATTTGGATTTATACGTATGTCCTGGGAGCGCCCAGAGGTTTTACTCGCCATGAGCTCCTCAACCCTGGCCGGGGGGACCGCCAGTGCTGCTGCGGAAGGAGGCCACGCGAGGCGCCGCCGCTGGGAGGCCGCAGCGCCCGCCCCCCCCCCCCCCTCCGCAGGAAAGCGGCTGCAATGGCTGCTCCCTGCGCGGAGCCCTTTGGCCAGAAGCCGTTCTTTCCCTGACTGACTCCTGCCCGGGCCCGCCCTCGGCCGTACCGCTAGCGGCGGGCAGTGCTGCGGTAGCGGGCGGGGCCAGCGGCGGGCCGGGCGCCGCCATGCGATTTCGGGCTAAGATCGTGGATCTCGCCTGCCTCAACCACTTCAGCCGTGAGTTTGCCAGGGCGGGGGCGACTGGGCCGGAGGACGCCTGTGCCTCGGCGAGCGGCCGGGACCGCCTTTCCCGGGGAAGGGGAAGAGGAGGGGCGTGCGCGCCGGCGGCCCCCAGCCCGTGGCTGTCGCCATGAGGCCCAGGCTGCTCGCCCAGAGGCCTTTTCCGGGGGGGGGCGGCAGTGTGAGGCGCTTTCTTTCGCCCCGAGGTGTTTGGGAGTTTCCGCAGCGGCACAAGCTGCGTTCTTGGATACTGAACGTTTCTCCCCTGCCCCCTGGGACGAGATGTGTGAAGTGGTTACTGCTGTAACGTCCCCCTCCCTTCATCAGGTGTAATTAACACAATCGCCAAGTTAGCCAAGACCTGCACCCTGCGCCTTACTGACAGCAAGCTGTATTTCATCCTCGTCGATAAAGTAGCAAATGGAGGCGTCAGTATGTGGTGTGACCTGTGCCAGGTAAGCCCGGGGAAGCTCAATAACCACGTCATTGAAAACCAGAGCGTGCAGTTGGGTCTGGAGTACAAGGTGTTTCTTGTACACATAGCCCTCTGCTGAGATGTACCAGGTCTCTCAAGGTTTGTCTGTCACTGAAGGCACTCTGTTTTGCAGGACTGCCTTTGAGTTGCACAGGCCTGATGTGTCTGGCTAGATATCCCCTTCACCTTGGTTGTCACTTCAGTGTAAAGCTTCAGTGTGTGCAGGCCCGCAAGGCTCTGCCCAAAACTGGAAACAGGAAAGTGTTACTCACCCATCGTACCCCTCGTTTTGAGGACTGATGGGTGTTAGGGGAGGATCTGAAATTAATAGGTTTAGCCTGAAGCCATGGGCCTTTGTGCTTATGCAGCCTGTTTTGATTCCTGCAGGTGATGCCAGGCAGAGAAAAGCTTCCAGTTGTACACATGCAGTAATAAATTTAAGATCTGATAGGTAAAACTTGCTCCTCTGTTGTTTTTTTTCCTCATTTGCTCTATTTTATTTCCCAACTTTCAAAAATTGTAGGGGAATTTCTTCGATGAATTTCAGATGGAAGGCGTAGCTGCAGAGCACAATGAAATCTATTTAGAGTTGATGCCTGAGAACCTGTCGAGAGCATTAAAAACTGCCCAGAGTGCTAAGGCGGTGAAGATCAAGTTGACTAACAAACACTGTCCCTGTCTCAGAGTTGCTGTGGAGCTAGTAAGTGCAACCATGCTTTTATCTTCATTATTAAGTAAAAGCTCTTAAAAATCAAGTGCTTTTCTTAAGATCAAGTAGAAGCTTTGGTAGTCTTTGGTGTAATTCTAGAAAACTAAATAAAGAAAAATCATGCCATTTTCCATTTCACTAACCTTTCCTGCCATTATGGTTGGTAGCACACAGAGCCAGCTTTTTATTTTCGGAAAGGCAAGGAGGTGGAGGAAGAATGAAAGCTATGTGATTGAAACACCTCTTTCTAATGTCTATTTTTCTCCATTCCTTGATTCTCTAAATCTTCTGTGGACTGTTGCCTTCTCATTGAAGCTGTTACGTGAAGGAGGTTTCAGTGTACTGTTTGGCTCTTTGTTTTGCTTTTGATTGTCCTGCCATTCCACTTCAAACTACTGTCTTCTGATTTTTTTTTTTGTTGTTAACACCTCTTCACTGATTCACCTCTTTGGCTCTAAGGATAGCTTATAGATACTAATGACTGATATCTCACCACCTCTTCCTTATTCAAAAGGGAAGGCTGCTTAATAGCGGACCAATAGGCATCTGTGGAAAACTGGAACTGAGTGCCTGGGGCACTCTGTTTTAGTATTTCCCAGAGTGGGTCTAAAAAATTTGAATTCAGAATTCAAGTCCTGTTTTTAACTGCAAGAGCATCCTCTCTCACTCTCTAGCCATCCTTATCAAGCAGCAGTAGGATTGTGACACATGACATTCCTGTGGGGGTTATTCCCAGAAGATTATGGAACGACTTCAGAGAGCCCAGTGTGCCAGACTTTGATGTAAGCCTCTGTTTTGTATTCCCTACGGAAAGGGGACGTTGCAAGTGGAATGCTATTGCTGCAGCGTATACTACGGGTGGGTTTTGTAGAAAAGGTGAAAGGAAAGAGGGAAGACTGGAGTCTAGAAGTTTGGAGAGGGATGGGATGGGGCTTCCATCTTGACAAGGGAGTCCAGAACCTGTAGAAACAGAGCAGGTGGTTACCAGTTGTTGCTGTGATATTCAGGGTGGGGGAAGGGAGGAGCAAAGGAATTGCATGGCTTTAAGCAGGAGCACCTCCAAACCACACAGGTTTAGACTGTTTCAGCTGTATAGGTACTGAGTGGCCCAAATAATCCGTTCTTTCTGAAATTAATGGCCTACCTGGCAGAGTTAGATATATATGTGTTTCCGCCTGATTTTTTTATATCTTCTCCATATCCTTTTTGACTTTTAGCAAATTTGCAAGGAAAGGTCTTTGTGCAAATGTGCTCCTATTTGAGGTTATGGATGTCTGTTACCTCTATATCTAAGAGTATTTAAATTCTGAAGACATATGACTCAGTAGAAACTTGATGTATTTTGTTCTGTTATTTCAGGTTTACACTGATGCAGTTCCAGAAATTATTATGGTACTATAGGAATCATGTTCTTTCCTTTTTGGCTATAGTAACTGTTGACTGCTCAGTAAGAGAGGTGTGGGTTCATGTGAGAATCTGGTCCGTAAAAACCTGTCTCTACGTATTTTGAACACAGACTTGGGACAGTATGTCTGAAGCAATTGCTAGAGCAATGGCCTGTGGGTATAGTGGGAAAAACTTCCTCTGTTCCTGAGTCATTTGCTGATTTCAGTTAAATATTGTGCTCCCTGCAGTCAACTAAGTCCAAAATAAGATAGAATTGAAGGGAGAAATAAATGCATCACATCCTAGTCACACATGAAATATTTGTGCGAATACAGTTCTTACGTCTTTCCAGGTCAGTATTTACCTACCAGCGCTGAAAACAATGAAGAGTGTTGTGGAGAGAATGAAGAATCTCAGCAATTCCATTGTAAGTTAAGGCACTTCAGGTGTGTGTCCTACAGACTGTGTTTTATCTTGGACATAGCATGTTTCTGTATTGCCCAAACTGGTACCCCTGCGTTACATCTTATTTTGGGATGGGTCAGACATTGAACTAAAGGCACTTGAAGACTGTGTAAGGGCTGAAGAGAATTATGGGATTTATTTTAGGATTTACACTGAAGAGCTTGTCCTGGGCTTCCCAGAAAATGGTGCTCTTTGTACTGAATCCTTGAAAGAATGTGGCATTGTGTTGCTACAAGCCACTCTTTATAGCTGATAAGAAATTATGGTCCTTTAGAAAGCTAGCTGGAGACTTTCCAGGTGGTTTCATTAAGGCATTTTCATTAATTTGTTAATTAATGAACAATTAATCATTCATTAATAGGCATTTGCCTGTTGAGTCTTGTGTTAGGTGTCTGTGTGAATGAACTTTAGGTAAACTTGAGGTAGGATTTAAAGGAAATTCTGCTAGTAGCTGGATGTAAACCTGCGCTTTAGACTCTGACATGCTGTCGTGGTTTAACCCCAGCCGGCAGCTAAGCACCACACGGCTGCTCGCTCACTCCCCCTGGTGGTGGGGGGGACAGAACCGGAAGAGTAAAAGTGAGAAAACTCATGGGTTGAAATAAAGACAGTTTAATAAGCAAAGCACAAGCTGTGCACGCAAGCAAAGCACAAGCTGTGCACGCAAGCAAAGCAAAACAAGTAATTCGTTCACTGCTTCTCATCGGCAGGCAGGTGTTCAGCCATCTCCAGGAAAGCAGGGCTCCATCATGCCTAATGGTTACTTGGGACGACAAACGTCATCACTCCGAATGTTCCCCCCTTCCGCCTTGTTCCCCCAGCTTTATATGCTGAGCATGGTGTCATACAGTATGGGATGTCCCTTTGGTCAGTTGTGATCGGCTGTCCTGGCTGTGTCCCCTCCCAACTTTTTGTGCACCTCCAGCCTACTTGCTGGTGGGGTGGTGTGAGAAGCAAAAAAAATCCTTAGCTCTGTGTAAGCACTGCTCAGCAATAACTAAATCATCCCTGTATTATCAACACTTTTTCCAGCACAAATCCAAAACATAGCCCCATACTAACTACTGTGAAGAAAATTCACTCTATCCCAGCCAAAATCGGCACACATGGTGGGTTTCCAGTCCACCCTGCGTTTGTGGCATGCTGGTGGGCCTTCCATTGAAAGAGGCCAGAAAGTTGGCCAGAATAGGGGTTTTGTTGTTTTTTTCCAGTTGTTGCTCACAGTCACTGGGATTTACTGACATGAAAGTTAGTAAGTAAGCATAGAGCTTTGGAATAGTTTGGGTTTGGGGCTGTTCATACCAATTTTTGTAAATGGAAAATTTTCTCTAAACTGAGAATCCTAAAATTGGCACAGTCTTCCAAGGCTTGGAAAAGTTGAGAGATTACCCTGGGTTTCTGGCAATTTTGCAAATGGCGATCATCCTGCAAATACAAGAGTAAGCCCTTTAAACTCTTCTCCTTTGTCAGTCTTTTGGAAGGTTTATTTTTTCTCTCTCCTTCCTTCACCCATGTCCTTAGTGGAAGTGCTTACACACAACTAAGCACAGTGTATAACTATTTTGTTTCCAGAGTTGAAGATCTGTTCTCACACAGGATAGCTGTATGATGGGATTGAACTTTGGTGTTCAGCAGCACTCAGAAGAGGTAGCATGTCAACGCTCAGCATACACAACTTCCTAATTTCCTTACTTCCTGCTCCAAAACAGGAAAATAAATAAATCTCTGTGAAATAGCTTTGATACTCCTCTGAGGGAGGAGGCAGACTACATGCATCCTCTGTGTACTTTTCTGTTAATAAAGAACAGAAACATCAAGTGTCACAGTTAAATACTTGTGCTTGATGCATCCTGGTAGTAAATAAGGTCAAGATAAGTGCTGCAAAAAAGGCTTGGAAGCTCTTTCATATAGTACTTGGCCATTGTTTGGGAGCATTCATTTGTGGGCATCTCCCATTCTATGGGAGATTCTGGTTGTGATATAAGTCTCTCTTAAAATTATTGAGAATTCTTCTAATCACAGAAATTAAGTGCTTAGATGTGCTTTAGGAATCCTCTGATCTGCTTCGTATTTGTGTAAGGTCATGTATAGTCTCCTTCTGGTTGGACACACTGTCGGGATGGAATTTGAAAGCTGTTCAGCACTTTTCCAGGATTTCTAGCAGTTCAAAGTCTTGCTTGCAGTTACTGCTCTTGATGCAGCTCTTGTCTGTTTTTAAGTCTTGGAAAGCAACACCGCAACTGCAAGTCAACTCTAGGTGCATCCTGTTTTCTGTGTGTGGACTGTATAGATTTCTCTCTGTTTGTTGAAAAGCTGAATTGAAATGCAGAAAAACTTGCATTTCTCCAGCTTTAGTCTTTCACTTCTAAAGCCTTTTCCTCAGCATGTGAACTTCCCAAAGGCAGTACTTGTTGTAAAAGTACTGGAGAGTAATCAAATTTCTTTCTTTTTATAATTTCAGGGAGGTTGGTCTAAGATAATTCACAAAAGAATGATAGAAATACATTTTTATCTGAACATTCAATTGTTCAAATTGTGTTTAAAAAGTACATTTGAGCTCTGAAGGCACTGAAGTGCTTCTGGAAGCTCGTATTTGAACAAAGCTGCACTTTATTCTTCTGTAATTCAGCAGTGCGAAAGTGGCTTGCCTGAAATTGAGATTGGTTGTATTGCAGGTGATTGAAGCAAACTTGAGTGGAGAAATGAACTTGAAAATAGAAACTGACTTAGTATCTGTAACAACACATTTTAAAGACTTGGGAAATCCTCCCTGGGGTAAGTTTCCCTGTTTGTTGCCTCTTGTGTCTCTCTCATCTCATTACTTAAGTGTGATGCTGATAACAATACTTACTTTCCGTTAATCCTTACAAATACCATCAAGTACTTTGAAATCTGCAAATGAAACCTTTAAAAGAAAAAAAGGTCAATGGCTGTTTCATATTTTTGGGGGAATCTCTTCCAGTGTCCTTGACAACTTTGTAGGAAAACGGGGCTTTCTTTTCCTTGCATTGCTGCTTCTGAAAAGAACCCATTTGAGTACCAGCTGTTCAGTGATTATCAGGTGTGTCCTTATAGGTGTTGAAACTCCTGATGTTTTGACTAAATGTTGTGTTCTTATGCTTTTAGCATCAGAGGATGGATGTCAAAGTTCTGCTCAAGGCAGAGATCTGGAAAGTATGGCTGAGGCACGCATAGACATCAAGAAGCTGCAGCAGCTGCTTGCTGGACAGCAGGTCAATCCAACAAAAGCATTGTGCAGTAAGTTAAACAGTTCTGCTTGCAAACTCCAGTTAAGGAGTGGTGTTTGCCATACTTGTAGTCTCAGCAAAACAGCATATCTTCTGTTTTGTCTGTTTGAAACTTGACTATTTTTACTGTACCTGAGGACTTCCAATATTTCTTTTTTTAGGCAGTAATAAGCTTCAGGCTTTAGGCATTTTGGAAACAAAAAAAACCATTAAAAATAATCAAGCCAGGCCTTTTTATAAGTTTCAAGTTGAATACTCAGACTGGCTAATCATGGGGGTATTCTTGTTGTCTTTGTTTTAAAGTTACTATTTTTTATTATTATTTTGAGGGGTGGGGGTTTTTTGGAAGACTTTAAACAAAGCCCCTAGTTTCTAACAGAGAAACTGGGATTTACTGACATGTTTGTTTTGGTTTTGTTTCTCAGATGCTTTCTTACTTTCAGCACCAAATTGATTCTAATACCAAAATGCTTTTTATGCAGCTAGTGTTTCTAACCATAGAAACGATATGTTCTTTCTAGCAGAAGCCTTTGCAGAGTTTTATATCCTATTTTGATAACTCTGTATGCTTTTCCTGAGAACATCTGTGTTATGGTTTAGTGCAGATGCTAAAAATTTCCCAAGGAAGATTTAAATCATGGGCATAGCTTTATAGGCCTGTACCTTACATATTTCCATTTTGGTATCAACTTTCATAGACTCCTTACTAATGCTTCATAGACGTTCAAGGACTTAAATATTACAGGATGATATGTCTAGTAATCCTTCTGTCAGCAGTGGAGCTGTTGGAGAGGGTCCAGAGGAGGGCCACAAAGATGATCAGAGGGTTGGAGCACCCCTACTATGAAGACAGCCTGAGAGAGTTGAGGTTGTTCAGCCTGGAGAAGAGAAGGCTCTGGGGAGGCCTTATAACAGCTTTCCAGTATCTGAAGGGGGCCTACAAGAAAGCTGGAGAGGGACTTTTTACAAGGGTGTGTAGTGATAGGATGAGGGGCAATGGCTTCAAACTGGAAGAGGGGAGATTTAGAATAGATATCAGGAAGAAATTTTTCACTATGAGGATGGTGAGTCCCTGGAACAAATTGCCCAGGGAAGTTGTGGATGCTCCATCCCTGGAAGTGTTCAGGGCCAGGTTGGATGGGGCTTTGAGCACCCTGGTCTAGTGGAAGGTGTCCCTGCCCATGGCAGGAGGGTTAGAACCAGATGATCTTTAAGGTCCCTTCCAACCTAAACCATTCTGTGATTCTACTGTATTCTTATGGTGGCATTCTGTAGAAGATGTGATTTTAAAGTATTTTTCCTGCTTTAAACTGGATTTGTGAGGTTGTTTTTCTCTTTACAGATATTGTAAGTAAAAGAATTGTCCACTTCATCTTGCTCCATGAGGATGTTTCGCTTCAGTATTTTATTCCAGCGCTTGCCTGAATGTTTTGGAATCTCAGTAATTTTCCAACCTGAGGCCTTTTCCACAAAGGCTGAATACTTTCATGAGTTGCTGGAGTACTCTCATGTGATACGCTGTTAGATGCGGCCATCAGATGGACATTATTTCCGTATTTATGAAGTTATTCAAGTATCTCCTCATCCAGAAGGCCATTTTTGTGAAGAGTTACATGCTAGAAAGACACAACACTGGGGAGCTGGCATATCTGACCATTAAGGGTAGCAAAACTGAAATGTGTATGTGCTTTTGGGATGCTTTGAGCTGTGAGGAAGGCAACATAGTATTTTTTTTTTCTCGTCAACAAACATAGAGGTAGTTGACCTCTGGAGCTGCTGCTGGGTGTGTTCAGTATTGGACAATGCAACTCCAAGTTAAGGGATCTCCGAGCAAGCTGTCATACCTCTATGGAGCAGGACAGCCCTCTGGTGGGTTGACAGATTGGTATTTGCCTGAGCAGGTAAACACAGCCCTCCTGAAATGGTACTGGATTGACTTCTGTTCCAGCAGTGATGTAAATGGACTTGATGCTGCTGCACATTGTGCAGCAGAAGTGTGTCTGAGGCAGAGAAGCTTCCTGTGGCTGCCAGCATATAACAGGATGTAACAGATACTAAGGAGTACCAACAGCTCAGCAGTGTCTGTTTGTACCTGGTTGTATCTTTTGATCTGACTTGCTCCAGCATACCTCAGTAGTTCTGTTAGCGCTTGAGCTGATGTGTTTAGCTCTTGGCCTGAGAGGATGAGACAAACAGTCTGAATTACCGTGTTAATGTGGGCAGCGAAGGACTCTATCTGTGTATGGAATAAATATATGAAGACATGTGTGAACACAACAATTGGTGTGAAATAAAGGGCAAGTTATCTGTGGATCACGTTTTTTTCACCTTTCCAGATGGAAAGCATTGTACAACCTGTGTCGTCATGGCATCACACGCTCTAAGATTGTATCTAAGCTCTGATGCCAAGCAGGCAAGAGCATGACAAAGTCTCACTGACAGGAATACTGCCACTGCTTCTACTTCCTGGTTATCTTCTGAGATCTTTCCTTCCTTATTCCATGTGTGACTGTATTTGTTATCCAGCCATGTTCTGTATAGTCTTTGGTGTTCCACCGGATTTTGAATATCTTGTGAAACTTGTTGTTTTAGAAATAGTGAGTGAGTCTTTGCTGCCAAATGGGACTGGGAGTTTCTGCTAGAGAGTAACTCTTGTTGTGGTCAGTAATGTTGGTTTTGGGTTGGTTTTTTTTTTTTTTTTCAAGGGGCATTGGGGTTAAGGGAGCAATTAATCTCTGTTCTTGCAGATGCAAATGGTAAAGAGAAGACTGAAGGAGAGGCAGTGGCCTGGGAATGTTGGGCTTCTTTGCCTTCTTTCACCATTTCTATGAGACTAACCAGAAAGCATCTTCCAAATCCTGTTAGTTTTCATGGGCAACTGCAATACCCAAAAATCTTTGTAAGATGGAAATAGCTGTACATGAGGTTACAGCAATTGCATGGTAAGAGATATGTGAGACAGGATTTTCTCCTGAGGAGAAGGGAAGAACTGTCAGAGTATGATACAGAGTAGGCACTATGAAAGTAGGCTTTGAAATCTTTGGATTTTCTCCTTTGAAAAATGTGTTCTATAAAACTTGATGGAAATGGCTTTTTCTGGTATAGCATAAGAACTAGCAATAATGGCATCTCAGCTATGCGGGCTCTATGATTGCTTTTTTTAATAAGCGATCAGAAGTTATAATTGCAAGAAAATGTGTGGGTTTTTTTTAAATAAAAAATAAATAAAAGTGGGGGTAATGCTGGTACGGGTCACGAGTATGCAGTGAGATGTCCATTTCCTCCATCAGAGGAGCCGCCAGGACCGGAAACGCCTACTCACGGTGTTAAGGCTACCTCTACAAGGAAGAAAAAAGGAGGGTTATAGTTATGGGTGACTCAGCTCTGAGGGGGACAGAGGGTCCGATATGTAGGGCAGACCCCACTCTTAGGGAGGTCTGCTGCCTCCCTGGGGCATGGGTTAGGGACATCACAGAGACTCCCTAGCCTGGTGCGGCTACTTCTGTTCCATGTGGGGGGTGATGAGAGTGCAAATCGAAGTGCAAAAATGATTAAAAGAGATATCAGGGCGTTGGGACAGCTAGTACGGGAATCTGGAGCACAGGTTATTTTTTGTTCCCTACTTCCAGTTGGGGGCAATGACATTGAAAGAAACAAACAAGCTCAGTCTGTCAATACGTGGCTCCGTGTCCATTGTCACCAACACAATTTTGGGTTTTTCGACAGTGGAATGGCCTATGCGGCACCAGGCCTCCTGGCACCAGACGGGGGTTGTCTCACTCAAAGCGGGAGAAGGGTCTTTGCCCAAGAACTAGCGAGGCTCATTAACAAGGCTTTAAACTAGACTGGACAAGGGAAGGGGGTATTACCAGGTTTGCCTGCGATAAGCCAAGGGATGATGTACCAAGCAAAGAGGAATGGGGTGCTAGCGAGGGCCTGCAGCTATTTGCTCTGAAATGTGCTGGCTATGCTGCAGCATGCTTAAGTCTTACGTAGACGAGCCAGGAGCTCCTGGGGCAACAGAAGCCAATGGGGAAGCACCGTTAATATACAGCAAAGGAATGCTGCCTGGAGAGCAGTGCAAAGTAATTACAACTGCTCCAGCCAAGTCAGCCTTAATGAAGACACGGCTGAAGTGCCTCTATGCAGATTCATGTAGCATGGGGAACAAACAGTCTCATTGGCATCGCAGAAACGTGGTGGGATGACTCCTATGACTGGAGTGTTGGCATGGAAAGTTACAGGCTCTTCAGGAGTGATAGGCAGGGGAAACGAGGAGGTGGTGTTGCCTTAGACATCAACGACCAGCTGGAGTGCATGGAGCTTGGCCTAGGGATGGGTAAAGAGCTGACTGAGAGCCAATGGGTCAGGATCAAAGGGAAATCAGGAGCAGGGGACATTACAGTGGGAGTCTGTTACAGACCACCTGCCAGGAAGACTGAGCGGATGAGGCCCTTATAGATAGATAAGGGTGGCATCGTGTTCGCAGGCCCTGGTCCTCATGGGCGACTTCAACCACCCCGACATCTGTTGGAAGGGTAACACAGCAGGGCATAGGCAATCCAGGAGGTTCTTGGATTGCATTGATGACAACTTCCTTCTCCAAGTGGTAGAGGAGCCAACAAGGAGAGGAGCTGTGCTGGACCTTGTCCTTATGAACAAGGAGGGGCTGGTAGGCAGTGTCAAACTCAAGAGTAGTCTGGGCTGTAGTGACCATGAAATAGTTGAGTTCGAGATCCTCGAGGCAGTGAGGAAGGTGCGCAGCAAACTGACCACCCTAGACTTTGGGAGAGCTGACTTTGGCCTCTTGAAAAATCTGCTTAGTATGGTGCCATGGTATGGTGCCATGGGATGAAGTGCTGGAGGGAAGAAGGACCCAAGAAAGTTGGTTAATATTCAAGGATCACCTCCTCCAAGCTCAGGAGCAATGCACCCCTACAAAGAGGAAGGCAGGCAGAAATGCCAGGAGGCCTGCATGCATGAGCATGGAGCTCCTGGACATGATCAAAAGTAAAAAGGAGGCCTATATGGAGTTGAAACAGGGGCGGGTAGCCTGGGCGGAATACAGAGAAATCGTTCAAGCAGCCAGGGATCAGGTTAGACAAGCTAAAGCCCAGATCGAATTAAATCTGGCCAGGGACATTAAGACAAACAAAAAATCCTTCTATAAGTATCTCAGTGAGAAAAGAAAGACTAGGGAAGATGTGGGCCCTCTCCAGAAGGAAACGCAAGAACTGGTTACCCGGGACAGAGACCGAGCTGAGATACTCAATGACTTTTTTGCCTCAGTCTTCACTGGCAAAGACTGCAGCCACACTACCCATGATGCAGAATGCAAAGGCGAGGACTGGGAAAGTGAAGAACCGCCCACTGTAGGTGAAGATCAACTACAAGACTACCTGAGGAACCTGAAGGTGCACAAGTCCATGGTGATAGAGAGAACTAACACTTAAGGGCTAATAGCAGGAGGAAACATGCTTAACGCAAAACATATATCTATAACCTTGTAGCCATTGCCTCACTTAAGCCATATCTATAATTATAACCTTGGCCATCGTGTAAGACGTTTAATCAGGAACTAGCAGAGGGGAGTTGCAGAGAAGAACAGAACAGTCATGGCCGGCCTTGCTAAAGAAACTGGCTGGAACTGACCTTGTGGTTGTGGAGTCTGATAAAGGAGAGACTGAGCCTACGCAGGAATAAAGAGTCACTTGTGGTGATGAAGAAGAGTGGGTTTACCTTCATCCTCTTGACCCTCAACGACCACCACCAGAAGAAACCGCGCATGCTCGGTGGGGAGGAGATCATGGAAATGGCTCATTTGCATACGAAGCCGGATAGATAGTTAATATGTATAGGTGTATTGAGAAACCTTATGAATATGTAACACTTTGCTGCATAAATATGATACGAGCTGCTGCGTTAGGTGCGCACGAATTTGGTGGGATGACCCCCCCCGTGCTGTCCAGCGCTGAATAAAACATACCTACTTTACAACCTTCTCGGTTGTGGAATCTGATTTCCGCACCTCAATGGGACCTGATGACATACATCTGTGGGTGCTGAGGGAACTGGCAGATGAAGTCGCGAAGCCACTAGCCATCGTATTTGAGAAGTTGTGGCAGTTTGGCGAGGTTCCTGCCGACTGGAAAAGGGGAAACATAACCCCTATTTTCAAAAAGGGGAAATAAGGAAGACCCAGGGAACTACAGGCCAGTCAGTCTCACCTCTGTCCCTGGCATGGAGCAGATCCTCCTGGGAACTCTGCTAACGCACATAGAAAATAAGGAGGTGATTGGTGACAGCCAGCATGGCTTCACTAAGGGCAAGTCATGCATGACAAATTTGGTGGCCTTTTATGAAGGGGTTACAGTGGCAGTGGACAAGGGAAGAGCAACCAATGTCATCTACCTGGACTTGTGCAAAGCATTTGACACTGTCCCACACGATATCCTGGTCTCTAAATTGAAGAGACATGGATTCGATAAAGGACCACTTGGTGGATAAAGAACTGGCTGGACGGTCGCACTCAAAGAGTTGCAGTCAACGGCTCAGTGTTCAAGTGGAGAGCAGTGACGAGTGGTGTTCCTCAGGGGTCAGTAGTGGGACATCAGTAGTCAACATCTTTGTCGGTGACATGGACAGTGGGGTCAAGTGCACCCTCAGCAAGTTTGCTGATGATACCAAGCTGTTTGGTGAGACAGACATGCTGGAGGGGAGGGATACCATCCAGAGAGACTTGGACAGGCTGGAGAGGTGGGCCCATGCCAACCTCATGCAGTTCAACAAGGCCAAGTGCAAGGTCCTACATCTGGGTCGGGGCAATCCCAAGCACAAATACAGGCTCGGCGGGGAATGGCTGGAGAGCAGCCCTGGGGAGAAGGACCTGGGTGCATTGATTGATGAGAAGCTCAACATGAGCCAGCAATGTGCACTCGCAGCCCAGAAGGCCAACTGTATCCTGGGCTGCATCAGAAAAAGTGTGGCCAGCAGGTCAAAGGAGGTGATTCTGCCCCTCTACTCCGCTCTCGTGAGACCTCACCTGGAGTACTGCGTCCAGCTCTGGAGCCCTCAACATAGGAAAGACATGGACCTGTTGGAGTGGCTACATGTTGCCTCATCAATTGACATATTTCCACCCACCCGCTCCAACATGCTGAGGTTTGCGTCTTTATCAGTTGCAAAGTCCCATTTTGCCTGTGTTTTGCATTGACCCTGGTAGGCAGCTTGCCCACGCAGCTGCTTGCTCACTCCGCCCCAGTGGGATGGGGGAGAGAATAGGAACAGTAAAAGTGAGAAAACTTGTGAGTTAACATAAAGACAATTTAATACGTAAGGCAAAAGCTGTATGAGCAAGCAAAACAAAATATGCAATTCACTCACTACTTCCCATCGGCAGGCAGGTGTTCAGCCATCTCCAGGAAAGCAGGGCTCCATCATGCGTAATGCTTACTTGGGAAGACAAACGCCATAATTCCAAGTGCCCTCCCCTTCTTTTTTTTCCCCTGCTGAGCACCATGCTATATAGTATGGAATATCCCTTTGGTCAGCTGTCTCAGCTGTGTCCCCTCCCAACTTCTTGTGCACCCCCAGCCTATTTGCTGGTGGTGTGGTGCGAGAGAGAAGTCCTTGATGCTATGTAAGCACTGCTCAGCAATAACTAAAAAATGGGTGTGTTATCAACACTATTTTGGTCACAAATCCAGAACTGGCACAAACTGGAGCACAGGAAATTCCGTCTTAACATGAGGAGGAACTTCTTTACTCTGAGGGTGGCAGAGCACTGGAACAGGCTGCCCAGAGAGGTTGTGGAGTCTCCCACACTGGAGACATTCAAAACCCGCCTGGACGCCGTCCTGTGCAATGTGCTGTAGGTGTCCCTGCTGTGGCAGGGGGGTTGGACTTAGATGATCTCCAGAGGTCCCTTCCAACCCTGACAATACTGTGACCATGAGCCAGCAATGTGCCCTGGTGGCCAAGAAGGCCGATGGCATCCTGGGGTGCATCAAGAAGAGTGTGGCCAGCAGGTTGAGAGAGGTTATCCTCCCCCTCTACTCTGCCCTGGTGAGGCCGCATCTGGAGTACTGTGTCCCGTTCTGGGCTCCCCGGTTCAAGAAGGACAGGGAACTGCTGGAGAGAGTCCAGCAAAGGACTACCAAGATGATTAGGGGATTGGAGCATCTTTCTTATGAAGAAAGGCTGAGGGAATTAGGTCTCTTTAGTCTGGAGAAGAGAAGTCTGAGCGGGGATCTTATTAATGCTTATAAATACTTAAGGGGAAGGTGCCAGGGGGATGGGAACAGTCTTTTTTCAGTGGTGCCCAGTGATAGGACAAGAGGGAACAGGCACAAACTTGAGCATAGGAAGTTCCATCTTAACATGAGGAGGAACCTCTTTACTCTGAGGGTGGCAGAGCACTGGAACAGGCTGCCCAGAGAGGTGGTGGAGTCTCCCCCACTGGCGACATTCAAAACCTGCCTGGATGCCATCCTGTGCAACCTGCTATATGTGAACGTGTTCTGGTAGGGGGGTTGTACTAGATGATCTCCAGAGGTCCCTTCCAACCCTGACCATTCTGTGATGCTGTGATTCTGTAACTTCTTCCTTGCTGAGTTAATGGGTTACCAGCTCCCAAAACTGTGCAGGGGCAGATCTACGTTTTAGGTGTTATTGTGTGAACACATTATTTTGCGTAAATAATATACATATTGAAACCACTGCTAAAGGCTACTGAAGAGTATATGAAGTCACTGACTTCCTCTGGTTACTTGCTAGACCC
This sequence comes from Pluvialis apricaria, assembly GCA_017639485.1. Taxonomy (NCBI): domain Eukaryota; kingdom Metazoa; phylum Chordata; class Aves; order Charadriiformes; family Charadriidae; genus Pluvialis; species Pluvialis apricaria. Next base: position 60,106,348 of record CM030008.1, read on the forward strand.
AAAAGTCAAAACCAAGAAGAGTGGATTTTCCCCCTCCATTTTTAAGGGAGCTCCTTCTTTTGTGTAAGACTGCATATCCACTGTGGTAATGGATAGTGAGGGTGGTGAGTGGTAGCTATTGTTGAACTTCAATTTTGGAATCACATTTGGTGGATCTAAGTACACCTGTTAGTATGTGTCCCAAGCAATTCTATACTTCAGATGAGTGATCCCAGTCTTGGTGCCTTCCCCAAAATATCTGTTAATTTTGGAGAATGTTTCTTGAAATACATCTCTCTACAAATTTTGCATCTGTATTATTGATTGAAAATTTGACAACTTGCAGTTGGCAGGCAGTATAAACAGTGCAAATACATTTACATTAATGTGGACCATATACTTTTCAAGCTGTAGTCCTATTTCTGCCTTGTTATTAAATGAGGCCAAAAAAAAAAGAGATTTTGTTTCGGTTTCTGAGCCACATTGGTTTACTTTAATGTATAAAGAGTTATTGCCAGAATGTAAGTGAGATAATGATGATTAGCAGAGAAGTATGCTCTATACTTACTGGGGGAATATGTGGAAGGACATTGCTGTCTGGGTTGGGAGGCCAAACACAGGGACTGAGCATCACACCTAAATATATCAGGCAAATAACAACCTTGAATTATCTCTTGATATTAACATCTGTGTCTAACACCATTATTTAAAACAGGTGAGCTGCATGTCGTTGATATTAAATTACATAATTTAATTTTATGTGATTGAGACATCAACAGTGTTGGGGGAACAGAAAATTCTGCAGGTGTCATTTGTTTGGTTTATATATAAATTTCTGATTTTTTTAATTATAGACTACTTGGCTCTGTAAGTCTTACTGTACCCCTCTGTAAGATAGAGTGGGGGGAAAGGATCACTGTTCTTCATTTAATAAATTTTAAGATATAATCAAACATTTCAGGCAAATGCATGCTTTATACTGTTGTTTTGGATCAACTGACACTTGGGCTGTTGAGTCACTAGGTCTGCAGAAATTTCAGGTGTAAGTATTCATCTCGTTTACCGTGCTGCTTGTACATAACTTTACCTCCACAAAGGGCAAGAGGGGTTTTTCTTTTCTTCTTTGTTAGGAATATTTATTTGAATGTGTGGGATGTTCAGTCTCTGGGTTTTCAGGTTGAGTGTTTTCGCTTTACCAGGAAAGAAAACGAGTTGAGCATATGACCCTGTGCTACACTCAGGAAGGCATTTGCTGCTTGTGTTGACATGAGGTCACGGAGCACTGAGCATCAGACAACACTTAAGGCATGGGCTTGGGGCCCTCAGTATTATGTTCTTTGGAAGCAATTGGACAAGAGTACTGCCTCCAGTGGCAGAAAATCTTGAAAGTAGAAAACTTGTCATAAATTTTCTAGTTATCCTGGTATTTGCATTTGAGTTTGCTGAGTATTGCTAAGTTATGCTTCTGGAGAGATTTCTAGCTTCCTGACCTTGTGTTTCAGTTAAAATAGTAGTAATGCAGTAGAAGGCAGGATGTAGCAGATGAGTAATCTGAAATTGAAACTTTTTGGACTGGTGAGGGATTGAGATCCTAGTGTAGAATTGTTTTTGGAGAGGGGATATCATACCAATTTGCCATGCAGCTGTAAAGAGACGTTTAGGAGCAGTCTTGCCAACGGAAGTGGCTTTAAAACATTGGGTTTTTGTTGTGTACTAGAAAAATCTGAAGAACAGGCATGATGTTTGTGTGTATTATCTGCAAAAAGACCCAAGGTTTAAGAGAAAAAGAATTAACATCTTCTAGTCTAAATCACTGAGTTTAGGTCTCTAGTTTAGGAGAGCTATGCAATTAGAATAGTTTGTCAAACAGTACAAGTGATTTGCATTCTGAAAAGAGGCTGCTCACCCACCCCTGACCAACACCTGCTGCTCTCTGCTTTCTCAGTTCCTCATCTGAGTTTACATGCCAATTAACTTTTCTTTCTTCGGAACTGGGGAACTGATTCTGGGTGTTCCTGTCCCTGCCTTGTAAAACCTAGCAGATTCCTTAATTCCTACTGAGGAATCCATGCATTCTTAGTTAATGCCCTGGTGAGAGAATGGAGACAGGCACTGAGGGATAGGAGGGAAGCTGCTATATTTCTGTGCTAAGTTCTGTTATTCTGAAAAGCCATATCACAAGCTCCTCGGATTCCGTCTGAACTGTGCTCACCTTTGAGGGCCTTTTGCATCCTCTCTTAGGGCCTTCCTCTGACTTGCGGCTTAAATGTGTGTACCAAGGCCTTATATGTGTATATTCTGCTGACAATTTCGGTTTCACTGGGGTAGGTTTTATTTTTTTTCCCCTCTTCTTAGAGAGGAAAGCCCTCCTGTATACCACAAGATGTTTGCTGAAGCCACTTGTATGCCTGTGCTACCTTAATTTTGCTAAGCAGGATAAGATAGATGTTTTTATTCTGTTGCTGAAGGTAATGTTGTTGACTTCTTTCTGTGCTGGTACATACTTGGAGTAGTTGCTTCTGAACATGAGTATGTGGTACACAAGTCTATGTGTGTACTTTTTGTATGTTTACTGGAAGTTTGTTCCTTAATGTTAATCCAATGCCTGTTACATTAACACCTCTGCAGCTGAGTTAGAGCTTTTGCTGTTTATGTCATTTTAAACCGACAGATTCCTACATTGCATTGGTATGTTTCGGTTCTGCTTCCTAAGGGAATGGTGCTGCATTTTGCTGTTGTTCTGTTCAAATTTCATCCATTTATGTAATTCTAGTCCTCATCACTCAGTTCCTTTATAGCATTCTAGCTCTTCTGTCCTCTTCATCCATTTTGCACCAGGAGGTCCTAGTTTGTTATGATCCCAGTAAAAAAGGCATTCGGAGACTGTAAATTGTCACTTAAAATACCATTTTTTAAAGGTAACACAAGAAAGAAAGAGAGGCTAGTACAGATAATCTTATATCCCTTCAGATGCTGAGAACACTGGGTTGTGCAGCTTCAAAAAGGCCTCTGACCAGTGCGCAGCACGCTGTGCGGATCCCATCCATGGAAGAGTCATCCCATTTTGGGATTCTTACTACATTGTAATATTTTTGCCTGCTTTCAGTGTGGGACTCGTGCCTCTGTGTGCGTGGAGAGTGGGACATGTTAGGCCTTGGCCCATATATCTTGGGATGTGCTGGACCTGGCGTGAGGAAAACATGTTGGAAGAGTGATTGGGTGCAAGGGAGAGTTTTAGCCACACTTCCATACCTGTTCTACAGAAGGGAACATGTCTTCTGACACAGAGAAGGGAAGACAGGGCATACTTTACTCAGTCCCCAAACTGGGAGAGCAGTGCATAATGTGATGGTAGGGATATCTTGCTAAAAACTGAAGGCAGGCAGGCAGGCTGATAGCACCCAGCTATGGCAGGGCACCCCATGCTCCATCATAACTTCTTCTCACCCAAGGGAAGGAACAGTCTTGTAGTTTTTCTGGTGAGGTTCTCCCCAGGTTACACAAAGTTTGTTTTCAAGGCATGAATTAAAAAGAGCTATTACTTCTTCCCCCATTCCCTTTTATTTAGATGAAATAGGCAGCTGTGCTTCTCACAAAATGCAAGTTACAAATTAGTGGAGGATCCATCCCAGCACAACAAAGTGTTGTTAAATAATAATGATTTTTTTTTCTTCTAAAGAGTCTCTACTCATTTATTGCAATCAAAGAACTTGAAAATCTCAAATGTAGTTAACATTCAAAACAGAGGAGGCAAATAGAAATGCTGAAATTATATTCAGCTTATATTGCTGAAGTGCTAGTTTTGTTTCTTCTTTGCAGTAGACTGGCTGGGATGACTATAATTCTTTGGATTCATTTCAGAGTAGTGTGATTGCCATTGATCTATATTTAAGTAACAGTATTGTCCAGAACCATTAATCAAACTAGTTGTTCTGGGTGCAGTACAAGTTGGAAGTTATTTATGGAGCACAGAAATGGTGTTTTACAGATGTATCTGTTGATCTTTTGAGAATTAGTGGAAATCCCTCGCTAGTGCCATAAGATATTGCCTAAGATATCCCCACCCATTTTGATTCAGACAGTGTATTAATTTGCTGTTGCAGGGCCTTATTTTTCAAGAAATCTATACACGTAAATGTTAACTGTCCATTTTGATGCACCACCAACCTCTGTTATCTTATATTCTTTTCATCCCTTTTTTCAAAGTATGCATTCAAGAGGAGCATTGAAGAGGGTGAGGGCATAGAACTCTCTGAACCAACCACCAGCTGCTAAGATAGTAATAAAAAATAATAGCTTTCTTTACCAGTTATTTCATTCTGACACTGTGGGGTTAACACAGAAAATTATTTGCTCTGCCATTTCACGTGCTGTCTCACTCCTGGCTAAATAGAATTTAAGTTCAGATGCTGCAGTATCTTCTCTGATCTGACATTTAGCAGTATTGACATATAATCAAATTTCTTCTGATTTGGAACACCCAAGATTCATTCAGGGTTAGGTAATATGAGAAGACAAACTTGAAATGTCAAAGGGTAAATTCTGAATATAAGACAGGGGATTTAGACAAGATGTTGGCCTTGTCCCACCATCTGTTCCAGGGGCCAAAAGATGCTCTCCATCCCTCACACCCAATCCCATCTGGCTTGCTCTGGCATGAGTCAATTCTGTGGTGCAGCCTTACACAAGCAAGTCCCTGGCAAGTCTTCTGCCCTATTGAGAAAGCCCAGGAGGAAGTTAGATATATGTTACATTGCTTGTGAATTGCTCCTGATTTTTCAGATGTACTTGCTTTTAAATTCTCCTCCACATTGAACTCTCTCTGGCCCCAAACAATTTTTACATCTTTCCTTGCATTCTGTCTACACACTACTATATTACTGATCCTTACTTTTATGCTGCTTTAGAAAAAGACTGTGCATATAGTTTTTTTGGTTAATGCCACAGTAATTCAAAAAGAGAGAAATTTTGATTAGAAGAAGAAAACCATAGAGGGTGCTAAAGAGCTGTGGAAAAAAGTATCACTGCTCACCTAAGAAAAACAAAGCTAGGAACAAGCAGTGGACCTCAGTTAGCACTTGAGAGAGGGTGCGATTTTTTAATAGTCTTTCATAACAGACATTTTTCAAATGGGCAGGTTGCCAGTGACTGAATGTAAGACTGGAATTGTTTAAACTTTGTAAGTTATGGAAGAAATATTGTTTCTAGAGCAAGCATCATGAAAGACCTGGGTAAAATCATTTAGGCACAGACCCTGAGAGATGCTGAACTCAACTGAGGTTAGGTGGCTAAACAGCTTGCAGGATCTGGACTTAAGCCTCTCTGTGCTTCATCTGTAAAACAAGAATCTTTGTACTGTACAGCTAGGTGTAGTATGTGGCAATTAAATGCGTGAAGGATTTCCGGTGCATTTGGCTTCTCTGCTAGAGGCCTAAATCTAAATGTAGCCTCCAATTCATAAGTATTTACTCAGGGACATCTTTATTCATGCACATGTCTCAGTTAATAATCAGGGAAACAAACTCTGTGAATGTGTGTGGGCTGGCGCCATAAATGTTTGGCTCTCCTTTCTCATGTTGTTGACATGTGTTCAACTCATAGTTAATTAATAATTAATTAATCTCTCACTTTGTGATGACAATCTGAAACACAATTTACTGCAGTTCATTAAATGAATGTTGGACTTTCCCACTTTTTGTACCAAGTTGATTAATTAGTTGATTTTTCTTACACTTAACAGATTTGAAGACTATTCTATAAGCTTGTATGGTATACTGTCATGTCATATAGCTGTGGAAGATGCCAAACTGGAGCTCCAAGTAATTTATTCGGGTATTCAAGAATCAGATAGACCTCCTGCAATGGAAACTGTGGGATAATAAATATAATCAGTCAAATTCCAGGAGTCTTTTCCAAAAATGAAAACAGACAGGAAAAAATTGTCCTATGTTATACAAGAAAAAGTTAAATCACACTCAGATCTTAAAGCTTTTTATGTGATGTCCAGTCCAGTCATGTGTTGACACTTGTATAATTTGCAGCAAAAATTGGGAATAACTTTGGCCTTTGTTTCACTCAAAATAACTGGCAATGTTAGCAATTGCTAAAAAAATTTTACTTGCAACTGTCACTTTGGTGAATGTATCACTCCTCAAAGAACATAGAAGCAAACTAGCAAGTCAAGAAATTATCTCTAATTTTGTGAAATAGTACGGAATAATTTGTACACAGGTCTTAGACTTCTGAGCAGCTCATAAATATCTGTTAATTTATAGTGGCCAGCTCTCAGCTGGCATAAATCAGCTTGGTTCATTTGAGATCAGTAGTTATGCCAGTTTATGCAAGCTGATATGGCTCTGTGAAGCTTTCAGTAATTCAGATCAGGGAGGTGGTCTGCCTGGTGGCATGGGAACCCTCTTCATAGATGTCATTTGTGACATTTCTTTTGGAAGCTGAAAATAAATCCGAAATTCCAGTCATGGCATTTGCATTTCCAGAAGGCACTGGTGTTTCTTATGAAGATGCAAACATCGACATGCCATTGGCATGGGGTTTTGTTTTGATTTGTCTTGGCTTCTTAACTTGCCAGTGGTAGTTATTTGCTTTGTGGTGTCTGTGAGCCTGTATGGCTTCAGCACAAGACCAAATATTAACAGAATGGAGGGCATTTAGTTCCTCTGGAGCAAAATTAATTGTTGTGACAGTTTTTGCAGACAAAAAAGTCCCAGAGCACCTGCCTTGGGCCCAGGCTAGCATGCTGAACCAGATCAAGCAGACTCATGGTTACCAAAGGTTTTTCCACTGCTCTGAGGCAGGGCTTTCTCTCAGGGGCTGCGACTCGGTGAAGTGCTCATTTTTCAGGAGGTGGTACTGGCCCTTGCAAAGCTTGTATCCCCAGAGGTCATTTAGATTGACGGAGTCAGAGATTCAAGATGGCATTTTGGACAGGAGAGATGCATTCAGTAATGTAGGAGCATGGATGTGGAGCACGTGACATGTTCTTTGCTTCATTCTAGTCTGAAGATGCTTAGATGCTTCTTTTTTGGGAGGCAACCCATATTTAGGAAGTTCAAATGTTTACCATTAAAGACTAAAAGACAAGGAAGAACATTATGGCTCTTTAAATCTTCACCATGGAGCCATGCAGACTCCAAGCCTTTACAGAAATAGTTCTCAGAGTTGTGTCTTTTTGGCCTGCTTCATGTAATGTAGGCAACTGAGCTCCAGCCCTCCAGACAGGGGTGGTAGCACTGTCCAAAAATTTGGCTACAGCTTCAGTGCTCAAGTCAGCCAGAAGATAGGAAAACAGTGTGTCCTGCATCTGTAACTGGTGCTGTTAAAGGCATTTTCTGTCTTGCTTTTGGATTCTTAAGAAGAAGAGTCATTACAGTGATCCTTCCCCATCTGCCTTATAGTTTCTCTGTCTCTGGGAGATAGGCAAGGGCTTTTGAACTTACTCCATATGTATCATATCAGAGTGCCTTCAGGACAGTTTCTGTCAGTGAGCTTCCTTTCTGAGTCTTTGAACATTTCCCCTTGTTTGCAAGTTCATGATCTGACTCTTTAAGGCTAAAGTCTCAATGGGTGAAAATCCCTAAGTTTCCGTGACAGAAATTACAGTTGGCATCAGATGGGCAGATGGGCCTTTAAATACTACAACAGCACAGATGACGGTGAAGGCAGATAGAAAATAGGCCCCTTAGAGAGGGAATGAGTGATTAACTCCCTCAAGTATAGTATATGTTGCTGCTGTTGCCAACATTTTAAAAAGAGATGACCACAAAAGCTCAGTTCCTTCATTCTGCCATAGCCTGTGAGTGGCAGGGGATGAACGTGCTTTACAGAGAGGAGAGGGGAAGCTGCAGAGACCCTCTGCATTTGGGTTTTTCTTTTACACAAAACCACTTTCTAACAACTGGAGTAGTTGACAAATGAGTTTCTATTTGGCTACTTTGTACTGGTGGCATAGAAATCTCATCCCACACAGACAGGGTGCTGCATCTGATCATCACCACTGTAGGCTTGAAGCAGAGAGAGGTAATCCCTCCCTGTGGATTTGCTACGTACTCAAAACGCCTGTACAGTATATAAGTGGGTGATTTGGACCTGTAAGGTGTTGCTTTTTCAAAGGACTTCAACACATTCTGTTTTCTAGCCCAGTTCAATACGCTTAGGAAGTCCACTGATTTTAATGAGAGTTAAGGAACACTTCAAGTTAAGGATGAATTTATTACCAGGCTGTATGTTTTGCCAAATAAGGTCCTAAAATACTTCAGCATGGAAGTTTAACATCGTCCTTGACATAATTCCCTCATTTTTGAAGTATAAACCACACATTCAGACTTGACTGAAGGAATATTGCCAGATGGTGATGTCACTTTTGTAAAGAGCTTTCACAAGAATAAGAAAATACTGGAAATAGTTTTATTTCATTTACCAAGAGATAGGAGAATTGTTGCTATAATGCCAAGGGAGAAAATCTTATAGATGTGGAAAGAAATCTATTCTGCTGGTGGTGTTCTCCAGCTTTATGCCAAGATGTCCATACATGGAGATCCACTACCACCACCATCTCCCCAAAAACCGCTGCAGCTTCTATACGTCTGGAACTTGTACTTGGTTTACGCTACACTATAGGAATCCTGTCAGCGAAATGGTGGGGATGATTATTCACAATTTTCTCATTGTTAAATTAAATCAGGGAACTCTGTCATGCAATGAGTTAGAATGAGGGGGTGAACTTAATTTTCCTACTGCTGGTAGTTGTTACGTGTATTATACAAAAATGACAAGAATCCTTTCATGGAAGGTTTGCAGGGACTGGACGTTGACAGTGTCACTGAGTTTTTTAATTCAGTCTTTTCTTAGACAATGGAAGGAAGTAGCTGTCAGAACCTGCGAGAAAACTAATGTTTTGATATAATAACTGATTTATGGTAGCAAGACTAAGCCAGCAGAGGAACTGTTTCAAACATAATCATTTATACCACCTAAGTTATAAAAAACAGGACATAGTTTATGGTCTGATGGTGTAATTTGGTGCTGCTCTATTGCATTCATTGCAGTTTGGTTGACTTAGACCCACGGGTGGGTTTGATTTCTGATCAGTTGTCCTTAACCCTGAGAGTTTCTTTATCAGCTTTCCTTTTTTTTGCCTGTATGCAGTAGCAGCATAGCTAATAGGAAAAAAATTTCTTTGTGAAAAAATAAAAGATTTCCCTCACTTTTACATTCTGGTATCTCCTTTTATTTAGCACCTCATCTCTCCTACTTCTATCTGATTTCTGAAAGCTAAAATGTCTGTCAGAGAATGTGCTCTGTCATAATTTATAATGTCAGTATTTACTATAATAATTCTTTCCACAGTTAATTGTCATGGTTTCAGAGACAAGATTTGTTTCTGCTTGTGGTCTTAATTAGATTTTTCTGACATCTTTATTCTCTTAAAAGTTGTAATGACAGTAATGACGGCTTTTGTTTATTGTCTTTTCATTTATAAAGGCTAATCTTCTTCTGATGTCTAAATTTGATAAAACTGATGCCCTTCTTATAGCAAGTATAGTAAGTAAGTTCAACTGTCTTGGTGTTGGGCCGGGGGGAGGCTTACCTAAGCTAACTAGCTTGGAAAAGTGTCCTGTGTACTAAACACTGTAATATCTGCAAGGATTGTTCATACAGCATACTCTGACACTAGACAGTGGTTAAGAAATGGGATATCTTAACTACACTGGGCAAATCCTGAGGAAATTCATTGTACCTATGTCAATTTTCTTAAAATTGTGAGCTTCAGTTTATACTTGGATTTTGCAGTTTATTGATTCTCCTAGTGTTTAGCATCTCCCAGGAAGCAACTGGAAATTCACAGAATCAAGCACCTAATAATAGATACTGGGTTTTGTTTTGTCTTGAAATATAGTGATTGTAACAAGTTGAATTTTGAATTTGGGATTGGAGATTTTTTTAGTTCTCCCAGATTTGACCTACTTTTTCCTGCTGTGTATTTTACATTTCTAATGTTGATATGCTGTAAATATTATTAATTGGCATATTGCCAATGCCTTTTTCATGACGGTAAAAAACATGCAGCAGGTAAAACACATGATGATTAATACTTGAGTAATTGTGATGATTAATACTTGAGTAATTGTGTAGCTTATCCCACCATACTTTTCTTATCCCTAGATTATTTCTTCTGATTAATTTAAGCGTGTAAATTAATCAGATGATTGGTTTTGATGTGTGTGTTTAGAAAAACACTCAAGTAATACCTGTGTCCATGGTTTTGTGATAGAACTCTGTTTGCCCTGAGTGTAGTGGAGAAAAAGGTCTCTAAACTGTAAGTGATAATTGCTGGAGAACCTAAAATTAAAAGCTATGCTAACATGTCTTTTAATCATAAGAACAGCCCTAATTTTAGTTGTACCCTAAAGAGTCTCTCTTTTAAAAATTATGGAGAAAAAAAGGAGAGTGGAGGAGGTGTGGGCTGGGATGCAATTTTTTGTGGGGAGCAAACCTTTTCTATCCTTTTCTGTGTCAGTAGTAGGTATGTTACTGACCACGGTATTTATTCCAGAAGTATAGAAACCTAAACATTTAAATTATTGTCTAAAATAGTCCTTAGCAGTTAAAAATAGACATCCAAAAATTTCCATTAAAAATACTTTTCGATGAAAAATTAGATTTTCAGTTATGATTTTTTAAATTATGAATATCTGAAATGCCAGCTATTTTGTTTCTGAAAATTGTAAAATATGTGTAATTTTGCTGGCTTTGATCTTTTTCTCCTTTATGGGTCAGGTTCCTTGTGCAGGCTTTCTTTCCCAGTACAAAACTTCTTACCAGAAAGGGAAGCTACAACATATATGTGTGTATATATAATGGAAGTTTTAATTCATCAATGAGCCTAAATTGATTGGGAAGGGGACAGGGCAAGCACAGAGATGATTTTCAACCCTTCTCATTGGCACTTCACATATGTCTTTAATTTTCATTCAGAAAAATAGCATTCAGTCCATTTTGGTTTTGTTAATGAGAAATTCTTCTGTTTACTGGAGCTTTTGCTTGTTTATTTGAAGGTTGATGGTCCCATGCAATTTTGTGACTGCATAGCACAGTGCCTTCAGACATTGCTGTGTTTTTTCCCGCATAGTAATGTATTCTTCCAACAGATTTCTCTGCAGTTTGTTAGTGTATAACTGGTAGGTTTTGGTGTGGAATGTGCTATAATAGTCTAAAGCTAAATTTTGTGAAAAACACTAGGTAAAAACATAGGCTTAAGTCTTTCTCTGATATTCAGTCTGGTTTTACTTGTTATATAGGTAATTATTTATAGTGCTGCTTGACCATTCTTTTAAAAAAAACCCCACACCTGCTATAGGTGGAATTTAAAACTGCAAGTCTGCTAAGAGCTGGAATTGACAGTTTCTATGCATTGGTTGCTGACTACCAAAGTGTAAGCCAAGGGCAACCACACTGTAAACTTAAATGTCTCTATTAAGTGCTTAAATGTATCACACAAAATGTTTGCAATAATCAGGGAAGTCAGGATCTGTACTTCATTTAAGATGTTTTCTCACTAATTATTATGAGCAAAAAGTCAGCTGATAGAGACTTAATGCTCATTAGTATAATTAACTCTTGATGGCAGATATTCCTTATTCCAAAACTCCTTGTTATTTGTAAAAGATGAAGCGAAATTATCTGCCAAGCATAAACTAAAGGAGTTAAAGCAGCAGAGAGGCTGTCTAAACTACTTGTTCTTTAGTATCTAAAATATTCCTACTTACCCATTCTTCTTTCTCTTTAAGTTATTCAGCAGTAATGCAGGTGATTTTTCAGGTAGCAATGTCATTTTATGGTCATCACAGAAGTGAAGAAATTCAGTGTAATGGACCTATTAGGAAAAACACTGTGATTATGTTTCACCTTTCTTTCTCATGCCACACAGTAAAATGAAGTGCAATAGAGAATGTGGAAATGTGACTGAGATAATTAATGTTCTTGGCTACCATTTTCACCACAGGCTGCTAAGTATGGGTGTCTTTCATAAAGTAAATACTTTAATTTTACTCTTTTCCTGCACATTTCCTATCTGAAAATCTGGTAGATCGGCTGCTGATCTGGAATAATGATCAGCTATCTTCTTCCCTTTCTACACCTCCCCACACCCCCATATGTGGAAGGAAAATGAGAAAGAAGGTCTTTGAACATCTCTCTTAATTTGCCTTTTATATCAGTACCTAAGATTGGTCAAAGACGTCTAATTTTGGATTGCTCTTTTGAACAGATTGAGATTAGCTATTTAACATACTAGTGAATTTTCCTCAAGGAATGTACTCTGCATTAAGAAACCCCTAACTTTTGCAGTCCAGCTGCCATGCAAATGTGCTTATGTTTGCAAAAAAGCTGCTGTTAGTAGTAGTTAACACAGCTGTTGAAAGTGTAATCACACCTAAGTTTGAAATTTTATTTCAGAAGCGGCTTATTTTCAGGAAGGAAGATGGGTCAGACCTTCAGCTGTTGCAAGGTGGCACAGTCCCTCAGACATGAGTAGGATGATATTGATTACATCCACTGAGGATCTGATCCTTTGAGGGAGGATGGGAGAAAGTACAGCTGTGATGGCTTGGAAGGCTAAATCCCCTGCCAATGAGGTGAAGGGGGCTGTGCTGCATGGACTACAGACTTCAGACAGAGAAGGTAACTGAAAAACCTATTGTGTTTTGCTAGTCCCTGGATGGAAGGAATGGTCTGATCCCTCGAAGAGATTTAGAGTCTTTGGAGTTTCTCTGATTTCTATCTGGTTAGTTATGCTTTTGTAAATATTTCAGCAGCTGTAGATGAACAAGATGCAATAGCCCTCTGACCACGTCACCTCTTCCCTAGATATGCCCTTCCTGTTTAGAGCTGCAAAGAGGGTCATATCACAGTTACTACCTTGAAAGCACGCTCCATCACTGTGGTCTGCTATCTTTGCTAAGAATTATCTGCAGGAACAGATACAAGTCATACTTCTGCTTCCTGTCTTGCAGAAGGTTAAAAGTGAGATACAGTGATTGATAATCTGTAACATGAAACCACATAACGGGCACCCTTAGGTTTTACATACACCGTCTGCAGAGCTTAGAGTAATGCATTTTCCAAGTCACAGCTGATTTTTTTTTAGTTCGTAACTCTTTCTTCATGTCCACATTTTGGAGACTCTCACAGAATGCAGCAATTTCAATGCAACAGCTCTAGATATTGCAACCTGCGACTGCATGATTTTCAAGACTGTCAAACTTTTACATCAACCATAAACTGCATAGGCTGAGGTTTTACTATAGAGCAGAGGCTATCCGTAGCTAATGCTGCAAGCCTTGTTGCCTTCTTATTGCCCCTAACTCAGAGAGTATGAGAGTTCATCACAGACTGCCTCCTGCCTGCCTATGTGTTGTGAAAAGAAATCTGGACACAAGAGAATAGTCACATCCTGACTTGCAGTTCTCCCAATCCCGCCTACACCTGCAGTGTTGATTCAACCAGAAATATCAACTTGTCAAGGTAAAAATCTCACAGCAAAGATAATCTTGATCTTTTTGCAGGAGGATGCGTAATTTTAGCCGTGCAGTTAGTGTGTTCCCCCAGTTTCACTAGGGTGTACTTATTTACTTCTTTGGAGGATCCATGCTTTAGCGTCATTCAGCAACATCCCACTGACTTCAGAGTTCCATTTTCGTGTTACATACTTGTTTGAAATAAAGAAAGAGTGCTCAAGCAGATGTTTTAAGCACTTGTTTTCTACACAAAGTTTAAAGCTACAAGCTGATTTTTCTTTAGAAATAGAAGGCATCTGCTTGTCATGTGAACAGTTTTCTCACTTATTTTGCATTATAAAATGACTTTTGTATCACATAATTGGGCTTGCGTTTCCCTAGTGGTAAAAGCCACATGTTGTATCTTTCTTCTTTACATCATATTTTCAAGTTGCTTGACAATAATGATTTACCTTTGACAATACTGCCTTTTGTGATATTTTTTATGGATAAAATGTCCAATTTTTATGATTCCCATATATTGCTTTTATTTCCAATAAAACTGCTTTTTGGGCTAGACATCCAGAATACTGTTGTAATGGAAATAGTGAGGACTTACTGTATTGCTTCTGTCTGAACTTGAAGTTGATCCTGTTCCCATTTAAATCAGTAACAGAACTCCCCCTGGCATGTGCGAGAACTGTGTTATCTGGCTGTCTATCCTGTAGACTGTATCATACCATACTTCAAGATTACTGCCATTATTTTAAATATTTGTTTCCTGATTTGTAATTATGAACAAACTTTTTGCTCCAGTGTAACTGTCTTAATCTCTGCTACCAAGAGTTATCAGCTGTTGTTATCATGAAATCAAAAATTATGTATAAATGTATCATGAACGAAGACCCTACTTTGGAGAGAAAAATGCTTTTTTTCACTATTATTCATGAGGCATTTTTATGCTAAGAATGAAAATCATTAACGGGACAAGAGAGCCTATGGGAATCTTATTCTATGTAGACTGCTGGTGATTTTCCACCAGATTACTTCTACTAATTTCAGGAGACACATGTAAGAAACGTGTGCCAAACAACTACTTTGGCATAAAGATCCCATTAATCCCTGTGCCATAAACTATGTTGGTTATCAACAATGTGCTGTTGATCTTTACAACAAAAGAAAGTGAACATTGTTGATGCACAAGATCAGTTCCTCCACGGTGCACAGGCTGTATTATGCACTTATCTGACTTGTATCTTGGGTGACTCTTTATGTGCATTTCCACTGCCCACAGACATCTGAATGTCATAAATGAAGGTAGTGTTATAAGGGGGTTTGGTGCCTGTTTGTTGTCAGTGCTGCTGGCTGCGCAGCTTGTGCTTCCCAGGATGTGCCATGAAGTTGCAATGGTACCACTTCCTCACAACTCACAGCCCAGCTCTATCTGCTCCAGCTTTGGCCACAGCTGTCCATATCCAGCCAGAGACAACTCTTTAATAAGAATTGAACAGAATTCAGAAATCAAATTTCCTGCATAAATGTGTGTGCTTGCACTTAATTAAAGATAATCCAACTTTCTACCAAAGAGGCCCTTTCATTGCAGGAATAATTTTATTCCGGAGTTCATAAAGTATATGTTGGTTCCACATTTTGTTGGATCCTCTTATGCCCGGGTCTTGACTACCTGCCTGTGTTTTCCAATGACTCAGCTTCTTTTTCAAACCGGAGTGATTCTATCATTTTTCTGAGGTAAAACCAGTGAAATTATCAAACTATATTTTTGTCTTTTACCCATTTATAGAACATGTTCAGAGCCTCTTTCCAGGATAAGGAGGGCTTTGCAAGTAGTTGTGACTGAATCATTAGTCTGGTAAAAGAACTGGAGTCCGATTGAAGATGGAGCCCTGAAAAGCTGTTTTGAAGATGTCTGGCATACATCCTTGGCAGCAAAACTCTTCACAGGCTTGGAGATGCCTAAATGCCAGGTCAGCAGTGTCTCTTCTCAGGTAAATATGTTGTGTCTTTTCTCCCCATCTGTAAAATAAAGCTTGACAGCTCACTGGAGAGTTGGAGATCTGTCACGATTTAAATGAACGATTTGATGGTCAAACCATTTCTAATTCCTGGTCAGGAGAAAAATTTTCTTTTAGCTTTGATTGTAAAAAAATTAGATGTCACATTTGCCTGACAGGAATAGAGAAATAGGAATCAATTATATGTGTTCTTGAATGGTTTATACATTCAAAGGCATTAGAATGTCTTGAAATATATATTACATAATTATAAGTTTCTGTCATTCTTATTCCAGTGTTCGTCCAGGATAATAGATCTTTTGAGTATAATTTCTCCAAGCTTCTTCTATGCCTTTTCTAATAAGAAAGTATTCTTCTAAATAATGTTTCATATTGATATATCAGAAGGGAAAATATCTTCAGCATGAAAAGGATATGTTCTATTGTAAAAATAATATAACAGAAAAACCCCACTAATGTTGTATACTGCTGAACTCTTTCTCTAAACAGAAATTCATTAACTGTATTCACGGACTGGCTTAAAACATATGTCATCCTTTATACTTTATTCACACTAGCAAAGGACTGGAGCAGATCTGAGGATTAGACTCTATAATGATAACTGTGTTTCCCTTCCCAGTACCAGAAGAACGTCCGTGATGACTTTATGATGCACAGCAGATTGCCAAATTTTACAAAGGCTTCTATTTTTTCTTAAAAATAATCAAATGTTTGGACTTCAAGGGCAAGATGAAAGTCTGCATTAGATTGCACAAGACAAGAAGCCAGGGATAATGTCATAGAATCATAGAATTCATGGCAGTACTCTGAAAGTATAGTGCTGCTTAAAGAGTGAGGTATATCACCCTAATAAATATCATCAGAAAGCTGGTCTTCTCCCACTGTTAGTTTAGTGCCATCATAATGCAGATTAAGATGTCCGTATCTATGTCAGGGTATTTCTAGTGAAATAAAGCCTGCGCTTTAGTTTATTTTGTGTTCTTAAATAAAGTGGTGTTGTCTGCACAGATCTTAATCTTAATCTTAATCAATCTGCACAAATCTGTTTTACAGATTTTGTTTTGGATTCTGGAACTGGATTCAGGAATGCACGGATCAGGATCAAAGGCAGACAAACAGACAGAGTCCTCCTTGGACACCGGCCATTGAAGAAAGAGGCTGACCCCTTTGATCCCTCAGCTTTTATACCAAGCATGATGCAGATGGGATGAAATACCCTGTTAGTCAGTTTTTGGTCGCCTGCGCTGTCCCCTCCTCCACACAGGTGTGACCCCGTTACACTCTTCTGCTTCCAACCCTCCAACTTGGTACATAACAAAGTTAGCTGACCTTGGTTGTTATAGCAATGAGTACAAGCAAGAGCCTCTCTGCATGCCGTTCCTTGGTATTAACTATAAACCTCAGATGCTATCTGCTAGAAGCAGATACTGTCTGAAAAATATGCTGTTAATTTCAGAAGGTGTAGTTAGTTAGAAAAGACTTAACTAAAAGGTAAAATTACTGAAAAGAAAGTTGTTTCTGTTTTACCTCAAACCAGGACATTGTGTGTCGATAAACTGAAGTGAGGAATAGCTGAACTTACTTAATTAGAGCAACAAGAGAGTTTCTCCTTTTCTTCATGTTTGGTAAACCTGTCAAAACCTAACACCTACACTCCTGCCTGCCTTGACAGAAGACTGGATGCCAGGTTACATTTGCCTGACATGTTTGCCTGTCATATCATGAACGTTTTTCAAAATTAAGAAGACAAAACTGAGACTTGATAGAGCTTGTAACCGGACTAACATAACCAAATGCTTTTTCCATTATTCCTTCCACCCTGGCATGAGAGGTGCACTCTGGTCCTTCTCAAACAGCTGCCTCATGTAACAGAACATTTACAGTGACCTTTCACCATAATTAACAGTTATTACTCCTGCAACGAACAGTTCAGAATTGCAAGCTTCTCCCAGACTTGTAATATGTAGACAAGCATTGCTCTCTGCAGTACTCATGAGAAGTAGGGAAACAAGCTCAGTCTCATTACTGAATAAGGGCAGCACTCAGAAATCTCGGAGGAAAAGCAGAATCAAATTATTTCAGTGGGTATTATGGGAGGTAGTATTCACAGCAGCTTTTTCTTCTCTAAATTAAAAAAGAAATTCAGAATTTCAAACTGAAAAAAATATTCCTGAAAAAGTAAAAAAGGGGAACTTTAATTTTATGCTGACAGGTAAAATAGTTGATTATACTTTTGTCTTCACTGTCTGGCCTTCATTGCCCTTGTACTTATTTCTTTTACATTCATTTATTAAAAAAAAAAAAGAAACACATTTCATTTCTACAGACATAAATGCTCTCACATTTTCGTTAAGCAATGTGAATCTACTTGAAATATGTAAACAGGAAGAAGATCAGATCTCAAGAGAACTCAGGAGCTGAAAAGATGAAATTGAGATGTGAAGGTTTTCAGGCGAGTGCCACATCCTTTAGCCCACTCCCTCTTGAGAAAACGATGTGTCAAAGCAGAAGCCTAGCTCCAGAGCCTCTTAGATGATCTGTGCCAAGATCCAGGGTGAATTTAAGGGGTGGTTCAATCTCCAATGCTTTTCTTTAGTGCTCCTTGTTGGGAATTTGACAGTTATAAGTATTTTCTCTCAGGCGGTTAACAGCAAGAGAAGCTTTTAGGAGATAAATGCCTTCAGCAGTTAAGATCACAAGGTGCTTTGTCATGTTATGTACCTTATCGGAGGTTCAATAGACAACTGTGGGGAAATGTGGGATCAAAAATGCAAATTTGCATGTATTTCAGCAGTGGCAACAGCTGGTGAAGGTAACTGGATGTCCCTCTCAACATAACTTCCTGTTCCCTCTCTTTAATTTTTGCACAGTAGTTGTGATCACTGGTCGTTCCATTTGCTCCCCTTTTGAAGCTGATTTTAATCTTCATTGCCTCCCATTAAGACAGATCAGGTTAGTTATATCCCTTACCTTGCCTCACTACAATGTTGCCTGCTCAGATTGCTTAAAGCAGCATCTGTGACCCTTTACTTTGTGAAAAAAGTAGTATGACGTTTAACTACAGAGGTGAAAAGGGTTCCTACTTTCTGCCTCAGAAACTCCTGAAAACAAAGCAGTCAATGAGATTCCTTTGTCTGCCGTACAAATTCATGTTTTTTTCAAGCACTGTGGGACGGTTACAGTTGTACAGGCAGACCTGCAGTTTAACACAGGCTCTAGAGGCTCATCAAGTGATTTTCATGCCAGCCCACAATACGTGTTCAAGCTATGCAAGTGAAGAGAGGACCCGATGGAAACATTTTATCTCTAAGGAACAAGGCTAGCTTTACCTTTAAAGAACAGGACCCTTACCCAACAAAGAAAACAGGATATCTTGAAACCATTGAGACACGATGGCCAGAACCAGATCGGTGGCTTTGGCAACCAGAGGAGGAACAAAGAACTACAGCTCACCAAAAGAATATAGTGATAAAGAGGAGTAAACCAAGTAAACAACTACCAGAGGATTCTGAAGGACCACCGAGAAACTATAATGCGCATACGGGAGTGGGTAGTAACTTATGGTAATGAGTTCCCGAAAAAGTAATGAACGTGTTAATCATTTCTCGGAAACTTTGTGAATATGTATATATGGCATGTATATAGGCTGTGTAACTAACCCTTTATGACGCACACATTAGGATCCCCTGTGTGCCCGGTGCTGCAATAAAGAATACCTGCTTAATAGTCACCAAGACTATTGAGTCCTGATTTCAGCTTTTCACGGCATTACGAATCTCTTGCAAAGAGTCAGTCTTGAGCATTTAGACCAAATAAATCTAGAAGGCACGAAAATTCACTATTTATAAAACACTAACATACAATAAACAGAATGTATCATGTATCTAGATTCAGTAAAGACACAGAAGGGAAGGAAGATTTAGTTCATGTTCATATAGGTCTGGTTCCCTTAAAGCCTGTGGGAAATATCCAAACGTACCAAAAACCTGAGAATATGACCTTATTATATGGTATAGTGATTAAGGAGCTTTAGAATGGATGCCAGGACCAAATCTTTTTACTATTCAATATCTGGCTATCTGCATTGAAGCATTTATACTACAGAAGTAAAACTGATTATACTTTTTTTGTTTACCTTTTAAGTAGATCCCGTTTCTAGAAGGAAATTCAATATATCTTCATTAATTTACTTTCATTACAGAAATGCAAGCTATGTATAAACGCTAAATTAGTGGAGGGAGAAGGCTAGTGGGGGCTGGCTGGGATATTATAACCACAGTTATCACAGAGAAACAGTGATGTCCAGCCCAATGGAAACACCCGAGACTGAATTCAAGTTCCTGTAAATTTGTTCTCCTTTCCTTAAAATGTACATTTTGTTCCGCATCAGAATGACCACCTGCTTAAAAAACGATATGACTGGTTCAATGTGCTGATCATTTCCACGTTTTAACAAATTATTATCCTGGTATCAATAAAAACCTACTGTTCGTTTGATTAATACTGAATACTTCAGGATGTCATAAAACTCAATTTACATATAAAACCTAATTTAACACAAATTTATTAAAAGTGGGAAATGTTGCCCGTAAGTGATAAAGCATTCCACACTGTTCCCCTGTATCCTCTTCAATGAAGGAAATATCAGATTAGGATAGCCCTGAAAAAACAGGACTGGCTGATCAAAAGATTTTATAGGTGAACATATTTCATCTCAGGTTTTAGGGTATTTTTGTTGCAGAATCAACAGCTACTGATTCTTAGTTACAGTTAGGTCTTCCCAGGCAGATACACCAGTGTGTAAGTGTCTTAAAATCACAGTCAGCAGCTTTCCTGTGCAGAAATGTATCCAAAGGTCTTTTTGTCATGCATATCCTGTATTTGCAAGAGATCAAAGGGATGTCTTGAAAGACTCCAAAAGATAGCAGCTCATGAGCTGTATAACTGTAGCAATTAATGTTTTACGGCAATTTCTTTTCTTTTTTTTTTTTTTTTTTTTCTTAGTCTCTCCTACGGGAATTGCCTGTCCACCATTAACAAGTCATTTTAGGGCTGATTTCGGACTCCTCTCTGTCTTCCTCTCTGTCTCTTGGACAAATTATGATTCTTTGCAAAGCTACAGGTCCTTGGCCATGGGAAATTACAAACTGTTAATGAAAGAGCCCTGCTCTACTATACCTTTCCCTGGGATGATGGTATTTTCTTGTCTTCACTAGCTTCTGATGCTCTGTTTAAACTACTGTAGGTGTCACATTTTTACTGAAAACTGGCTGTAGCATTCTGTGCACAAGGCAGCATTCTGATGGATTTGGTAGAGGTGGTCAAACAATTTTTCAAAGAGCAGTTCCCCAAAAGGTCCAGCCTGTCAAAATTAAAATTTTTCTTTTTATACCTTGTTTTTGAAAGATTTTTATTATATACATTTTAAGGGAAAATCTTGACCTTGTCCAATGGGCTTCAAGTATTAGTAACCGTTTTTGGTTACCATTCCTACCCAAAGCAAATGCCCTCTGTATCTGCTACATGTTGTTGCCAGAGTGGTTCAGCTTCTCTTCAAAGATCTAAAGCCTTAGAAAGTTCTAGAAAGTCAGTTTCAATTCTTTCCATGATCTAATCCTTTCGTTCAAAAGACAGTAAGTTTGTAACAGCTGCTAAAGCATTTTAGGAAAATAGCTATTTCTACTGTGTTTTATTATATCTGATGCATCCACACAGCCACACAAGAATGATTGCATTAGCAGGAATAACAGTAATAGAGTTATAATCTGTGTTTGGATGGCAATTACATCATTTTTAAACAATTCCAGAAATTTCGTTTAATGTAATTTCTGCAACATAAATTGGGGGCAAACTTAGAGGACTGGATGGCCATTCTACATCTGGTTTCTGTTACCGAGAAGATGACAGACACCATTTGCTCAGGCCATCTGCAGAGAAAAAAGGTTGGGGTTTTTTTCCTTTTAAGACAGACTGCTTTTGCTTTCAGCATCTCAAGCTTGAAGTAACACAAGGCACATGTTACTTCCAGATAAGTGTAGGAATGATATTGTGTGGGAATGGTATTGTTAAAATTGTTCTGTGTAGCACTTAGCTGTATACTTGACATATGAGGGCTACACTCTTGAGGAACTGAATGTCTCGTTTTAAATATTTGGTGTGCATTAAGGGACTGGTATAAACCCTGCTGTAATTGGTGTGTGTCTCCCTGACTTTACTACCATGTATTGAATCCTCAGCCCTTTTTGAGATTTGCTAATAGACCCAGATTCTGTGACAATATTACTAATTTTTCTGCCTTTTCACTTGAAACATTCTAACTAGGTTAAAATATTTTTTAATGGATGCCCAGAGTTAAGGAAGACTGCAGAACTCTTCAAAAGTATCCTAAATAAGAAAGAAACAAGGGAAGCACCTTGTGTTACTTGTCACCATGATGATCTTTACCAACTCTTTTCTGTCTGAAGTCCAAATTATGTTGATGAATCTACACCAAGGCTTTGTTGACCTGCAGCAGTGACTCAGAGGACAAAGCTGTTGTCACATGCCAGCTCTTGCCAGCAGAAAGAGACCTCCAGATGCCAGAGTTGACCAAATCTTCCAAAGTTGGGCATGCACTGAAGCTGATGTTTGGTGCTGAAGTACACAAAGAGATTAAAAGTTTATTGGGCCTTCCTGCAAAGAACTGTAAAACAATCTAACAACCCCTGAAGACAGAGAACAAAATCTCCGTGCTGGGTAATAAACTCCACAAATGCATGGATTCTGTTAGATTTGAGGCCAAATTCAGAGAAAGCCACATCCAGTCCATGGGCAGTCAAACGGATATGTTAAATAATTATAATTATTCTATTAATAAATTTATGAAACAGAAATCCCATCCCTCTTTCAACTGTTTTTCAGGATCTGAAATAGATTCTGATAATACCAGATGTACTTTTGCCAGTTGATTACAAAGATATTTTTTTTCCCCTTTTATTAAGGAGTCTTTCAGGAATACCTAATTTATTTTTTTTACAGTGTAATAATATCCCCCCCTTGCAGATGTACTAAACATTAGGGCAAAAGACATGAATTATATGATACCCCTCCACACTTTGAGACACCCTGCAATTATTGACAGCTTTGGCATTTGTATGACAGAGCTTGTTTTGGGGGGGCCTTGAAGCTGTATGCCAGTGACCATCTATACCCCCCTACAGCTGTGGTGTCACTTAGACCACAACACAAATTCTTTGTACAGCCGCTCTTTGGTATTTGATTTAGTCCTTGTGATAGGAGGTTGACATTGGTAGTTTTGGAGACTGAAAGTCTGCTTCTTAATAATAATAATGAGAGAAAGCATCCAGTGTTTCCTCCTGCAGAACAAGTGATGGTAGAGGCAAACTTTCCCAACTATGTTGGTCTTGTAGCTTAACCTCCACCCAGATGGATTAATTAGTAAATGGCATGTGCCTCAGCCCTTTCCACAGAGGCAATCCACAGGATGTTTACTACTGTCAGGTATGATAAGTTTTGCTGCACTGTATTCCTAAAGTGAGTAGTAAATATATTCAAATGTTAGAAGCCCTCCTTCAAAGTAAGTTAGCTATTTACAGGTGAAGAAGAGCTAAGAACTAAAAAAAATGATGGTAGGCAGGAGGAATGATATCCAGAGATGCAGAAATGTTTTTGTGGCTCTCAGTGTCAGTTCAGTAAAGTGGAGACAAGTAGAACAGGTTTAAGACACATTAGGAAAAAGTATTTTAATTTTTTTGGCAGTAACACCTGTTTCTATTCTGTCTCATAGGAAAAATAACAACTGTCTACACATGACAGTAGCTAAAACACTCAAAAAGGCAGAATTACTATTGCAACACACTGTGCCCCAAAAAGCACTATGTCCTATTGCAGAAAGAAAACGTAATTTCTTTTGCAGATAGTCTTCAGACAAGTTTCTGACTTTAAATATCTAATTTGACTGTTGTTAGAATAATGTGGACAAAGCACAGCACCATCTCCCAGATGGAAATCTCTTTACTAATTTGGTTTAGTGCAGGAAATTCTGTACTTCTTATTAAGAACAAACTCCTTTATCACTGTCTTATTTGGATTATAAATCTCCTCTCCCCAATCTGTCTTTTCAGAAACATCACTATTATGGTCTGCTGTCACACCAGCTTGGGCTATAATGATCTCATATCCCAAGCAATGTTAAACCTTCTCTGGGACTGGTTGGGTGAATTCCAAGAAAAATTAAGGTGCTACAGGAGCTGATTCTGATGCTTTCAATACGTGACCTTTGGCTGCTCTTGAATTGTACCAATAACCCATTCTGGTGGTAATGACATCCTCTTCTAAATCAGAAGTAAAATTTGGATTTTGATCTTAAGAGGTAATGAGGGACCCCATTACCTAGTTTTGACCTGACTTTTTGGCCTCTGTGTTTTCCAGCACCCCACCAGGGGCTTTGCACCCAGCTTACAGCATTTTACCCGCAGCCTGCAGTACTGGAGGCTTTATATTTTAGCACATGTGCACACAAATCTGTTTCATAGAACTCAGTCTTTGTGCTGTAGAGCATCAGTCAGCAATGCACTGCTTCACTGTAATGAAATGGGACTGGATGATGGATCATTTGTTTCACTAAAAAGAAAAAGTAAATCTATGCATCATGTTTATTTTGGTGTTACAGAAAAAATACTTTCATAGTGTTTATAAAATAAATTCCTATAAAAATATGGTGATATTTGGGAAGGAGCGTTATTAAATTTTTGGCCAATAGTGGCTGGGAAATAATTTTTGTCTTAAAACAAAGCCCTTTCCAGAAGTCTTACTAGAACAGTTATGACACCTGACCTTCCAAAACACCAAAGGAGTGCTGTGATGCTCTGCACATCTGTAATTACACAGAAAAATTTGTCTGCTTGTTTCGATCAGGAAGGTGCTCTTGATGTGAATCTTCTGGTAGCCTGTGAACTTCAGTTCACATTGTGGAGTGGCCTTGGAGCACATCAACTGGATTCCTTCTGATGAAGCTAAGACAGACATGTGCTTCAATTGCAAGTGGGCATTTGGTCTTTGGGACCGCTCTGAAGCTAGTCCAAGAGTGGAGAATGCCCTGTCCCCAAATGCAACATATTAAAAACTGCACGGTGAGGATGCCAGGTTCTCAACATCAGCTGTTACACTGTTCAGATCTGCTCTTGCTTGTGTGCTCAAACTGCTAAGGTAGATGTAGGCTGGGGCACCACTTTGTAGTTGACAGCATGGGCTTGCTATAAGCTCTCTGTATGCTGTGAGCCCTGTAATAGGGCATCATCTTTGAAGCAAATTGCTTCCACACTCAGTTCTGCAGGCATGCTTTCCATCTGAAAGAGAGGGAAATTGTTTCTAAAATGTTGAGGTTAACAGACAATTTCTTCCTGTGCTGTTTTTCAAATACCAGCTGCACCATGCTTCGGCATGATCCTGATTATAGTGTTTAAAGCCACCTCTCAAAATATCTAGTTATAGATACTCACATTTATTTATTCAGAAGACAAGATGAGGTGAGAACATTCTACTTATTCAGGTATTATTGGCTGTTGATCTTATATGTTACTGCTGGTCTCGATGAACTTTACTCTTTTACAAAGTTATTTCCAGTTTGACTCTACCCTTTTGACCAGCCTGAGAAATATTTGGGATTCTGCCCTTCTGTGAATCCTCAGACCTGTGTCTTGATTTGACGCTCTCCAGTGTTTGGGAAGGCTAACATCAATGCTAGTTTTAATTGCTATAAAACACATGTTATTAAATGACTATTTTAATTACATAGTCTGATAGTATAGAAAGCATTTGTGAGATTGAGCATCAACTTATCAACTGTCTCCTTTGAGAGTGTTCACATGTGAAAAAAGGAAAGTGTACCTGCATTGAATCTGCAACTTCAATTTTACTTTCTAAGGAACTTTGCGGAGATCCTAAAAGCGTTCAAAGTCTAGACTAATCGTGACTGTCAAAAAATTATGATTTTTGAAAGTTTAGTGCTTTCTTCATTAACATACTACTACAACAGAAAAATTCTTTACTATATTTTGAGTAAGTTGTCAAATCATTGGTGCTTGTCAGTAAAGAAATAAGTTGCTTCTACTTTACTTCCCAGTTATTACTGAACAAGAAATATAACACATTTGAGGAGTGCTTTGAATTTTTTTTGTTTTCAGTCAGCCATAACTTGACCAAAGCACATGTAAGTCAACTCCATAAAATATTTCTGGCAGATAACACCATCTTTGTTAAGGATAAAGCATGCTATTACTAATGTCAGGGGGAGTATTTCCAGTATACCAACATGGCTTAACATGGTATCAATTTTTGCATGCCCTGACAGCTTACCTTCCCCTCACCCTCAGCAATCAAAAGGAAGTTGGAAAGTGTGAGGGATTTGTAAGTTTTTTAAAAAAAATTGTGGCTGTAGTTTCCTTTTTTTGTTGTTTTTTTTAGTTTTGTTTTACAAAAAGTTTTGTTCCACAAAAGACAAAAGTTCCCCCAACACTTTAAATCTATTTGTATAGAAAACATTCTCTATTTCTATTACCCAGTGCTATTCACTGAAAAAGCTTTTTCTCCTTCTTTTTGCAGTTGTTTTCATTTTCTTTTTTATTTTCCTTTTTATTTTGTCTTTTCTTTTTCTTTGTTTCATTTCCTCTTTTTCTTTTCATTCTTCATTTTCTTGCACATGCAAAAGTCCATGCACAAAATCAGGTTACAACAGCATTACCAAGATTAAAAAATCCAGATCACCTAAATTAGGCAATGTCAGACATAGAGGTACTATGCAAAACTGATTTGTGTGTTTGTGCACGTGTACTATGATACAGTCAATAAACATATCACTGAGTTCCATTGTTTACTTTGGGTACCTGCCAATACATGGACAGAATTTGCTCGCTCATGAAGTAGTAAAATACTTTTTTGGCCACCTTCATTATACAGGGCCAAAATCCCTGCCTTACTTACTGCACATCGGTTCCCCTTCAGAACAGGGTTTGAATTATTTCACCATCTCACTTTTTTTTTTTTAAAGTAGCCATCAGTAGAGTTTGCAAAACTTCATTGTTATTATTATTAGTGATAGTGATAGCTTTTTGGCAGATATAAAAGCAAATGTAGAGATTCATGTTACTTTTTATTTTGGGCACCCAGTTAGGAACACTGAAGACCTGATTTTTCAGGGGAATATGTAATAGCCATTCATATATTCAAAGCACAGCTTCCAGAGGATTTAATATAATTTGGAAATTTTTCCACATCTTAAATTGAAATGACTTCAGTTAGATACTCAGCCAATAAGGATCTCAATTAGCGACCACATGAAGTTAGTTTGATTTACACATCCTTGACTCCTTGCAGTTCCTTTGATAGAGGCCAAAGCAGAATATAATTTTTCAAATAATCTATAAAATTATATAGTGTTTTCTCTTCATGCACTTCTCTTCATCATTATTTTCATAACTTTGAGATGCCTACAGTCAAGTCATCTTCATTGTATAACTCTGACTTGTGTCCAGCATTGTTCCAGCCCTCAACGGACAAAAAAATCCCTGCTTATCCTAAGACTGGCTTATTATTAATAGTGAGGGAAATTCTTGACAAACTGACAATATGCAAACTTCTTTTTGTTTTTCCAGTAAGGACTATAACAGGCACATACAAGAAATTTTTTTTTGCTTGCCTCAAACAGGGTCACTCGGAGCTCTACAGAGAAAGTAGCTTTTAACAGGGGAAGAATGTGTTTCCCCCCCTCTAATTCTCCAAAATTGCAGAAAATTTTCAGGAAAGTTTAGTCTGAGGAGATATAAAATATAAAAATTATCATACCAAAAATTTAAACCTTGCTAAAAATTAAAGGCAACTTGTAAAAAAGTTTCAGTGGTCTTGACACTTAAGCCATGGTGTTAAGTCAGCATGATGAATGTACTATTTACAAGGGAGATGGTGATATCTGTACCCTGACTAACATGGGATGAAAGACCTTTTCACTGTCAAGAGGTAATTATCTAAGTGTATTAACAAGTGCTTGTTTTGTTTCATAAAAAAATTGAACTGCATTCAAGATAAACGTGAAAAGTCTGAGAAGTAGGCTTAGCAGTAGCACAACAGAGAAAGAGTTGAAAGAAGTTGACAAAGCCTGAAATAGAGAAAAAACTTTCTGAACACATATCTTTCAGTTCTGCTGTCAGACTAATTGCTGTGTTTTCATGGATATAACC
Source organism: Pluvialis apricaria (assembly GCA_017639485.1). NCBI lineage: Eukaryota > Metazoa > Chordata > Aves > Charadriiformes > Charadriidae > Pluvialis > Pluvialis apricaria. The sequence continues at coordinate 60,134,107 of CM030008.1, forward strand.
CATAAGTTAAAAACAGTTTTTTCATCAATGGTAAGCAAGGTTATAAATATGCATGATATATGCAAAGGGGAGTTTACTCAAGACCCTCTCTTGCACAGGAGCACTCACATATGTCCTGGACTTCGGTCCTCTGTAAAGCCACCATTTGCCCTGTCTTCAACTCTCCTTTGTCTCCACTTCACCAATCTTTTAGGATTGCTGGGGAGGCATCTCCACCCACAGCTGCATCCTCCAGGAAAGCCTTACAGTTGCAACAGGTTATATACAGGTATGATAACTCATCTTCAAGAAATGATATTTTAAAGAGCTACAAGTTATCCATGTGAAGATATATTAAGTATGTGACAAACTTGAATATTAGCTGAAACAATAAATTATCCTCATAGGTGTCTCCAACCAGCAGCAGCTTCTGGTACCTGACAGAGGAGAAAAAATTATCCACCAGTCCACTAGGCACTCAATGTTCTTAAAGGTCCCTTCCAACCTAGACGATTCTATGATTCACATTTGTGTATTTCTTGACATAACACTTGGAAGTCCCAGACATTAGAAAACATGGTTGGTAGCTGTAAGGGTGACAAAGCATTGAAATAAATTACCTAGAGCAGCTGTGAAACTTTCATCAACTAAGATTTCAAGAACTGCTCAGGTCATCATCTCTCCAAAATGACATCGGTGTAGTGATGTGTCATGAGGTTTCGAGATGCTATGCGAACTCCTGAAGTCCTGTCTGATTATTTCCTATGATGTTTCAGGCTCATGTGCAGGACTGTCTAGGAAACAGAGAGACATTAAAGTACAAAAAAATCAGACCAATGGAAGAGGAAAGGCTATGTTATGCTGAAGTCAAAGATGTTGTTGAGTTTGCCAAAGAGTATGGGTGATTTTTTTTTAATAAGACTTTATTACATTATTTCATTTGTACTCAGGTATTACTGTTTTTCACTGTGTCCCTGATGGAAAGAGTGTGGAATTGAGGAGAGTAGGTGAAAACTGATATTGCAGGAATGAATTATTCCTGAGTAATGTTGCCAAACTCTATGCTTTATAGTCCTTTATTTAATTATAACACCCCAAATAGCATCTGTGCATGCTTGCCCTTGAGCAAGTGCCTAATGGTACATACTGTGACAGAGCCATGATCACCCTAGCATGTGCATCATGGTCTCTTGGAGCTCTTGTCAGGGAACTAAAAGCAAGTCTTTCCCTCAAGCCTGGTGTATAGACAACAACCATGGGATGAACTGGCAAAAAGAATGAGTCCCCTTCTGGGAGACCTTCTGATCCCCCTCAGTTCCATGAGCATGGAAAAGATGAGAAACAGTTGAGCTTGGTGAGAAAAACGCATAAAGCAACCCATGCTTCAGAACTTAAGACTGGATTAGTCAGGAAAAGATTTGGGCCTTCTCCTGCAAACAATGATCCAGCTAGCTGGTGGGAATTCAGGTGGAATGTCTCCTACCTCTGTTATCCCTGTAATAGTGGAGTCAGTAGAAAGGTCTACCACATAGTAATTCAGCAATTCTGTTTGGCAACAACAATTAAAGTTGGCAACAGCTTCTGTATGCGCCTTGTACATGGTGTTATCTGAAATGACACAACTAAAATAGTCGTATTTTGCAACTTACATCCTGGTCAGAATATGAACCAACAATCAAAAGGTGCAAGGCTGTGTAAAAAAGCATTTTCATGTTCCCTGGAGTGCAGAAGAGAGATGCTAAAGCTGGTAAACTACCGTGGAAGGAAGTTTGATAATACTGCTTTTAGAGATGCATTAGTTTCAGTATTCTTTATGCCCTGGAGTGAAGCAGATGATAGTTTTCCAAGACAAGTGATGGTGGAAAACCATACCAGAGAGAGAGAGCAGGCAAAAGCTGGCACAAGATTCATACGCTGGCAGGAAATAGTGAAACTATGTTTCATTTTACATTCTTGTCTTTGTTCAGAGATAACAGTAGAGAAACAACACTTCTCCCCCAGTTCCAAACCATTTGATCCTGGGCTTCCTTTCCTACCCTGGGTAGAGCTTAAACTGCCCAGGCGGATTCATCACTGAGTTGAGTGCACACTGAAGCTTTCCCAGGAGTATCTGTCCTCAGCTCTTCAACCTACTCTAAAGTTGTAGGCAATGTTTGAACCCATGGCTTTTCCTGGAAGCTCAAGTGGTGCTGCTTACAAACAGAGTCTCCTTCCAGGGTAGGAGTTGGCTGGAGCTCATAAGTACGGGTAATATTCAAGCCTCTGTGGAGCTCCAGGCTAGGTTACAACAGCTTGTCTTCATATAAATGCTTATATTTAAAAATAAAGTACTATAGTTAGTCATGGATGATTACTTGCATTATTTTCCCAAAAGCAGCTGGCACCTCAGTCTTTTTGGCTCTGCCACAAAAGCTGGATTTCACTCAATACCAGAATTTTCCAGGCAGATGGAAAGCATCCAGCCGACTCAGCCTGAATATTCCTAGGATGAATGTCCTGGGAATAGCTGCCTCTTTCTGCTGCTCTGATTCTCAGGAAACATAAGTGCTTATTAATTCATGAGGTAAAGGTAACGTTGAATCTCACACCCCCAGAATTAAATGTAATATTCACTATAGCAGTCTTGCTTTCCCACAGGAGGGAAAGAAAAGTTGAAGTCACAGAATGAGAGAGAGAGAGAGCGGGAGAAGGGATGGAAAAGGGAGACTGGGGAGAAAAAAAGTGAAGTGAAATAATCAGCAAGATAAATATCTATTTATATTTTGGTTGCCAATGGGGGAAGGTAAGATGGAAATCTCAAGCTATTGGTGGAGTGTTTTCAAATCTTTAAGAAACACTGCATCTGAGTATAAGACTGAGTCGGTCTTATAAAACATGGATGGAGCAAACCCTCCCCTCCTTGCTCAGATCTGACTGTATTTTGCAGTCTCTCAGTAAATCCCTTTCACCAAGGACAAGCTGCTGGGGAAAGGCGGCTTTTGCCATTACCTGATGATCAGTCTATGCTTCAAAGCACAGAAACTGGCATTGCTCATAATTGTTTTCCCTTTGAACTCTAATTTAAGTGTAAATACTGTATTCATTCCTCCTTGATAAGACATTTGCTTCGATAGACCTGCAAAGACCCGTTTGACGTTATCTGATGTCACCAGTTCACAACGGCAGAGCTGTGGGATGTAGCAGGACTAGAGGGCAGCATCAAGGACTGAGGCAGCTAAACTGAAACAGAGCAAGTGTTTTTTTACATTAATACCTGTGGAGGTACAATTAACAGGCATACAGAGTATGTAACAGAACAGTTTTCCCTGAAAAGCTTCAGGGGTTAATACAAGCACTGCTGGGTTGGCAGTGGATTGTCCCTGGAATAACATCCTTCTCTTTTCACTGAGTGTTTGCTCTAAAAACCCAAACCTTGCTCTTTGCTCTGTGCCTCCAGAAAGGCTTTGCAAATTGCAATGTTGAGTGGAAGTGACAAAGCAGGATGTTTTCTTTGTGAGAAAGTACCCTGAGTACACAGCCTATCATCACTATTCAACTTTCAAAACAGGGGTGACATGGTGGGAGGGTGCCAGGGAAAGGTCTGGATGTTGTCATTGTCATCTGTCCTGGCTCAGCAGTGGCAGGAGAAGAGCTGGGCAGACGTGACCCTCGGCAGATACCCTGGGTGACTGGTGCAGCAGTGAGGTGGCAGGGTTCTCCAGAGCTCCAAGGAGGCTCTAAAGGCAAGTGCAAAGAGCAAGTCAGTTCCTACTCAAAATTTCCCCTCCCTTTAAAATCAAATATTTTGTAATATACAGTAACTTTGTTTTATTTTATTGTATCTTCCACTTTTCTGCTTTGCAACTTCATTCCATTCAATATTACTGACATTGCTAAATTAACTCCAGGTCAATAAGTAAAACCAGGTGTGATTCTGGACCCACAGGTTAAAAAAAGCAGGCTTTGCTTTGAAACAGCTCTACAGAGTAACCACATTTTCTTACACTGCCAGCTACATGGCATATTCACAGCAGCAAAAACATGTTACATGTGTTTTTACCTCTCAGAAGCAATAACCACAGCAGTTGTGGCAAAGTTTGCTGGAGCTTCTTCCATGGCTCTCACCAATGGTGCAGCTATTGTATTTCATTCACAAGGTCAAAGCCTTGCCTCATTTAGATGCTAGCAATTCTATTGAGAAACTCAAATATAAGTAAGGGAAATGCTGATCCTGCAGAACTTTTATTCCAAAGGCATTGCACAGTCTTGATTAAGGGGGAAACAGGGCTGACAGTTAAAACAGGTCCTTTTTTTGAAGTTTGAGTATGTGTGCTAAGGAATCGTGAGAAAAAAGTGTGGAATGTCAACCAGCTGTTGGACTAAAGCTGGGCTCCTAAATTGCCTTGAAACAATGACGTATACACACCACAGTTTATTCCACCTTCTCCTTTGAAATGTCACAACATCAAAACAAAGCGTAACGTAAGGGTTGATTTTTATGAGACAGACCCAGAACAAAAATTTACTAGTCCTTTTTTTCATCAGTATTACTGTATGCATTTATCTATTATAAATGCCACAGTAGACAGTGGAATCCATGCATGGGTGGTGCAAATGGTAAATCATTTAACCACCTTCCTTTGCTTTCCACATCCTTGATGAGTACATAGGACCCATGAGGCATAATAATTGGAAGTGCTAGGCCTTCAGTTAATAGGTATTCTTGTTTTGTTTGATCCTTTCCGTTAACAGATGGAAATAAACATTAATATAAAATGGTGGCTTGTCTAAAGTACATTGGATTAGAATTATCCACGTAATTTACAGTATCTGGAACTTAGGATCAGATGATCTCAGTAGATGCATATTGATATGTTTAGTAGTTTGGCAGATCACTCTGGGGTAAAAAGACAGAAATATAGCTATTTATCTCCCTGTTGAGAAGACCAAAGACAAAAATCTGCAAAACAAAGGCTCAGATTTGAATTTCAGGTCACATACTAACTGCTATGGAATGGCAAAATTAGTCTCCTCTCCAGCATTAGTCTAAGAGGTATCATGGGACTGGCATGCCAGAAAACCATTATTGAGAAATCTGAATATAGTTTAAGAACTCAATTTAAAAAATATAAATGTCAGCCCTCTCACTCAAGGAGGAGGATGATGATAAAGATATCCTTAAATGCACGTCTTCTTGCATTTGCACTGGAAAAAAAAACAAGGACCGTGATTAACCTCTTAGAGACTCCACATTCTGAATCTTTAAAAATACCCCAGTAGTTCAGCTGTCTCCACAGGTGTTTGCTTCTTACTTTTTCTTTTTTTCCCCTGAAATGTATTTTTCCCATGGAGATGGACACAGCAGACAAAAATCTATCTTCCCCCTCTCTCCAGCTTGTGTGCAGGGCAGAGCCAAAGTAACTTGAGAGGCTGTCAGGGCTGCTCACAGCAGACAGCAGCAGGAGGAAAAAATGGCTTTGCTTCTGAGGTCTGTTAATTATTAAAATGCTTGCTAACAGGTTCAGCTCCTTCGCTGACTGTTGCTATGAGCCGCTTGCACAAACTGTGTAGGTTAGTCTCCGCTGGAAGTATGTAGATATTAAATAAGCTTGGACACAAAATGACCTGCACTTGGACACAAAATTCTGCACTTAAATCCAGAATAAGTTATTTAGCACAGCTTTTGTCACATATCACAGAAAATAGGGAGTGACCGACTTTTAATGTCAAGGTCCCTTTGCTTTGCTGAACTTGTCATGTCTTATAAACTGAAGGCACCTAGGAAGCCTGGTGGTTTCATCAGTTTCAACACAGGGTCTGTCTTAGTTTAGTGTTTTCAGAAGTTGTAAGAAAGGGGAAAACAAAGGCAGATGACCCAAATATAAAGAACTTAAGATTTTGAAATCCAAACTCTGAAACTTTACTTTTCCTCTCTTCGTGAGCTACATGTTTAACCAGCTATTATTATCATTAAAATAAAACTAGTACAAATACAATGGGAATGTGTATTAGCATGTAAAACTTTATTTGTATTATGAAAGTGATGTAAGAGTCCAGTTATGGACTTGGAACCCCTGAAATACATGTGTAGCTGGTGCAGGTTCCGTCCGACTGATGCATGCAACTGAGTTCATGCAACTGAGAATAATATTTTATTCTATAAGAGACCTGCTGTGAGAGTTGTTTCTGAAAAGTAACGACGATTACCTTTCATGTACTGGTAACCATTTTCTTCCAGGTGAGGACACTGCACTGAAGATTACCCCAAGAAAAGGGGAAAACCCAGCCTTGTAATGACTCAGCTACAATAGCTACTTTGTTTTTCTGTTAATGAAATTTTTTTTTTCACCTTAATTGAATCAACCTGTTCAAAAAATAACAAAAATTGCTTACAACAATCTGTATCTCATTCCAAGAGTCAGCTATTCCTGCAAACCAGTCTGGGTTATAACACTGTCAAGAGTAATGATTTTTCTACCTGTAAACCCTTTACCTATTCTCTTTAAGGAGTTCTAATTACCCTCTTCCAAATTTATAAGTAGCTAGCAATTAATACAATAAATAGCTAGTAATTAATGCAAACTATGTGCTTGGAAGATGCATAGTGCATCAACAGAACTCACAAGCTTGAAATCAAGTACATGTAGAAGTATTTCACAGGCCGAGCGCATCCCATCAATTTTATTTTTTTTTGGCGGTATGACAGGGCACTGGAAATAACCTATGTTATTTTGCAGTAGCTTTTCTTTGAGACATGTTTGACATCAGCAGGCAAAGGGAAGCGAGAAATACCAGGGCAGAGTTGTAGTCATTACTCCTCTGAGAGTCAGCATGGATCAACGGCTCCTTGAAGCAAGAACTGACTCAAATGTGTTTATACAGTGCCATAAACAAAGGAGCTCTGCTCTCTGGCAGAGGCCCCAAAGAGCCAGTTTAATACAACCAGCAGTAAGTTACCATGGTGTGGTATTAGACTACACCATGGTATTTTCCATTCTAAAGATAAGAAATACTTCAAAGGGTGTGGAGTTTTAACTGAGTGGAACAGCGCCCCACAGCTGATTTACTGGAGGAGAGGAGTGTGTGGGAAACGCAAATTTTAGAGCCAAGTTGCTTTTGAGTGTTGTGCGGAGCAAAACAGTGCTGGTATCAGTGTACCACAGACATATCTATGTAACTCTTGGCTGTTTTCCAAGCAGCTCTTTGCTAAAGAGTCATACTGCACACATGTATTTATTTTTAGAGGTGTATATTTTTCCAATTTTTTTCTACCATTTTCTCTCCACAGTTTTCTGTGGTTTCTCAGGTTGCTTGATTGCTTTCAGGTCCCACTGTCACAGTAATTCAGTGCAGAAATGTCTGTTATGCCTGTACACATTGCATTACCTTTCACGTAACGCTTCCTTTTGACACCATGTCAAAATGACCTTTATTCTCCATAATGGGGGCTCATGTGAAAGATAAGTTTTAAAGCTATACATTGGGATTATCTGGTAATGAAACTTGCGGTGTTCTTCTCTGTGTTACTGTATTCCTCCCACCATCCCCAAGCCTGATCTACATTACAAAATTTGCAGGTAGGGAGTATCTATACGTGGCAACGTGAACTAGCAAAAAGGCTGTTTCTGCCTTTGAAATAACACCTCCTTATTGCCCAAGACATGCTTGCTCCTGGTCTGTGCAATGCTAACAGATACTCAGTTGTCCATGTCCCCTGCAGCATGCCTCTTAGCAATCCTACGCCTTGTCTCACAGCACTGACCACTCGAACAGTTTGGAAACTTAATGACACTATGTGACAACATGCGTATATTCCCCCCCCCCCCCCTTTAAAATCTCCCTTTACTTGCTAATCTGTTTGTTAACAGAAGGGTCTGCTTTCACATTAAAAGAGACAAGTGCTTAATATTCTGCTCCTGTCTGATCTGCTCATAGATGTCCTCCTGAACATTCAGGTGGCTGTGGGAAGAGACCAGTGATCTGATAGCCAAGTTACAGGGCTAGCAGAAAAACAGGAAAGCAGAACAAGGGGTAGAAAGCAGCAGTTGCCAAAACAAGAGGTCTGCAGCTAGCTGACCGTGGGGCAAGTCTCTAAAGCAGGAGATGTGAAGCTGTCCCCAAGACATATTCTCCTTATGACAGGCTGCATAGCAGACATGCATTCCAGACATGATGGGAAATGCACCTTTTCCTTGCTCTTTTCCCTGGGTATCTCATGAGTACTCTCTCTATGTGAAATGAGATGCCAGGGAAATGCAATTGGTGTTTCAAAGAGCAAGTTGCTTTCACAGGAACCAAGGTGAGAGAAGCAGGGAAAGGAATGGAGGGGAAACTCAGTTAATTTCAACCATGCATTTCCTGATGCATGTGTTTTTAATTCATGTCAGCATCCCAACCCTTCCCCCTTTATTTGAAAGCACTGCCTTTGCATGTAGTCACAGAGCAAAAGAATAGAGGATTCTAAAGAAGGGATTTTATCTTTCGAAAAAAATATTAACAATGAAATAAAGTAATATTAGGGCTATATTGTAGAACTGGATCTGCTACAAAACAGCAGCATCCCAGAAAGCTGCTACATTGCTAAGAGATAGCAAGAGAAGTACCTTTTTACTGTACTCTGCCTATTACAGGAGCATAATTCATGTAGGTAGATGAACTCCTGTGTGTAATAGTGATTCCCTTGCTTCCTCTCTTTTTTTTTCTTTGTAAGGAGAAAAATGTAAATATGTTAAAGACCATGTCCCATTCACAAATTAATCCTCTCAGACAGCACTGGAGTGCCAAGCCAACCCAGTCCCATTTTGCCTTTGCTGGTGAAGACAAGGAAAGCTCCTATCACACACAGATACAGAACAATCTTTGAGTATTTGGCTCCAGGAATGCAACCAGTAAAATATTTTCTTAAATCATGGCAAATTATTTTTAGTCCTACTCAAGTATTGGTACAGTGCTAAACTATATTTTCTGTGTTTTAAGAAAAAAAATTCTGGCCAACATCAGTAGCAACATTTTTACAATATGCTTTTTCATAGATTCACCATACTTACAGTATTCATACTGATCCACAATAGATGGTTGCGTATAACTCCTTATTTTAATTCCATAATTTTGTAAGTTAAAACATCAGTGCAAAATTCAGCTTGCTGAACTCATTCCTGGAAGAAATGCAAATAGTTTAAATACACTCATTCATCATAGTATAATGATTACAGATAAAATATTATAGTTATAACCCAGTAAGAGTTGTATAACTGTTTGCTTTACAGAAATCTGTGTAAATTATGGGGCATTACAAGGACGTTTTCAGTCAGCCAAAAGCATCCTGCATCTACTTAAATGGCAGCTGTATCTTTTCTAGCAGCTGCCTCTTTTTTTTTTTTTTTTTTTTTTTTGTGAGCCCAGGCAGAGATGTGTGGGCAGGGGCCCCAGAATCATTAAGGCTGTCTCCTCATCCCTAGTGATGACCTCTGGAGGCAGCCTTTCCACAAACTTAGGGTTCATCGTAACAGATTTATGTTTTTTCTCTAGACAGCCAATGCTCCTGTCCTCCAAAGTTCCCTGTAGTTCGTCAACAGCTGCATACCACAGAGCTGTCATCTTTTCTGTTTATGCATCAGAGGAGTCCGAAATGGGATACTTCAAATCCCTCTTTTAATTCCAGTGCACTGACTGGGTCACTGCTCAGCTAGACGCAGTATTGCTCAACAGGCTGTGCTTACCCTTGTACCCATTGCCTTATTGTGACTTCGCCCAGTCCTAAATATCTTGTCTTGTGTTTTGGGGAATTTTGGTTTCCAGAAGAAGGCTGGAAACCCCCTTTTTCAGTATCAAAACAACACTTTCTGGTGACTTTAGGTTGAAGGACTGGAGTTAGTACACTTGCAATTAGGCTCCTTTTATCCATTGTGCCCTTCTCATCTCCTCATTCAGTTCCTGGCTGTGGCACACACCGGTAAGCACCTAGGGCAATTTGGGATGTTTAAGCATTTGCTGTCCAGCTCTTTCAAGTGTCCAGGGGCAGTGCTTTCTGGTTTGAGGTGCATAGCACTGCACGCTAGAGTCTCTGGGGCCTTGCTTCAAACAGCCCTAGCCAGGGGTGCACTCCTTGCAGCACATGGCCATGGCGAAGGCATGTGAATGGTTCTTCTACTGAACAATGCTCTATAACATCCAAAAAACCCTCAAAGTGAATCACTGTCCTGGGTGATCTGCACTACACCATTGCTTGTTGTGGTAATAGTAGACATTTTACTTACTTGAGTGATAGTAGACATTTTAATTCCTTGAGTGAGTGGAAATCCACCATTTAACTGCAAAGCAAAACAGGCAAGAGAAAGTGTGGGAGTCAGGAAACAATAGCACAGTTTGCAAATTGCTTATGTAGACAAAGGCTTGGACTCCTTGGGTGTGATGTCTAAATTTTCATCGTATTTCATCATTAAAACCCCACTGAGAGGAACAAAAAAAGCCTAGATAAATGAACAAAGAACACCTTCCAGATCTAACTGTGCCAGCGAAGGATGTTACACCCAAGAGCAATCTGTCATTGTTCTCTGCCAGAACTACTGGCAAAGCTGTTAGAGAGCACCAACACACACTTACCAAGACCATAGATGCCAAGATTTGCTATTTCAGCTGTTCCAGCTAACGCAGGGGGATTTTTGTTTTTCGGGGTTTTTTTGTTTTTTTTTTTTTGTTTTTTTTTTGTTTGTTTGTTTTTTGTTTTTTGGGGTTTTTTTGATAAACTGGCTGATCAAAGCGGTTGTATTCTATGATACGTGATATCAGCTGTGACACTGAGCAGGGAGCCATAGCTTCTTCCACCAGAGCAGTGTGCAGGGATTGTGCTTATTGACAGCGTGGGCTAATGGATGACACACAAAGAAGCAAAGAGGACTCGGATAAAAAGGTGTCCTGTCCACAGCTAAAGTGGCAGCTTGGAGCAGAGCAGCAACTGAAATCATGTGGTGTTTGTGCTACAGCCTGGGAGCATCAACAGCATCCAGGAGCACTGTGTCCCTACTGCAGCAGGGAGGGAAAGCCTCTGCATATATACCATCCTAAATGAACAGCTGCTGGGCTTCTTGCTTTCAGAAAAAGGTGGCATATAAGAACACTGTCTGCTTTTCTGTTCACCTTTAATTAAGGCTAAACTATAGAGCAAGAGAACTTCCTACTGTAGGTTTTTGATTAAAAATTTCTTTTTAGCTCAGTATTTTTAACAGGGAATGGCAAAAAGAGTGTCAGAAATATTCAATCCAGTACCAAGACTCTTTTAAATCACTTAATGTATTTTAGCACACAAAGCCTGCATAAATTTATCATGAAATCAAACAATGTCGTAGCAGTACAGCTACGCATACCCTTAAGTATTTTCATGATGACAGCCTAAAAATCCATTGCGTTTAGCCAATCACAACATTTTAACAGAAAGGATCTAATACAAAATTTGGCCGCTTTCCAGGAGTGGGGGAGAAGTATACCAGCCATTCCTGTAATAGTTTCCACTGCTCTGGATCTGGTTGTAGTATATAAATACTACTATACCTCTATTATCCTGATGTGCTAATTATTGTCTTCATATTATCAATTGGTATATGAATTATTAATATACTAATAATGCTAATAAGTATGTTAATTGATGGAGTCTACTTTTAGAGACTTTAGAATGACACAATCATACGTTGTCCAAAAGGTGGAGCCAATGACACTCTGAGGTCTCTGCTTTGTCTCAGATTGTGGTTTAATAACCAAGTCACTTAGGCAGCCAGGGGACTCTGACTTCCTGGGCACCACAGCTGCCTTGCAGGAAAGAATGCAGCTTCATTACACTGACTTGTTTTCCATTTGCCTAACAAATGGTGGAAGATCTGCTTTAAAGTATGTGTACATTTATGTGTCTGTCTCTTTAGTGGGATAAATCAGATCTGATCCTAAATATATGCTTTCAAAATGTACAGAAGCATGTAACTAAATATGTGTAGACAGTCTGAGTCATGCCATCTACAGCAGAAAGTTAGGTGAAGTAAAACGGTATGCAGTTTGATGTTAATTATGTATGTTTGTGTGTTGTATATGTTGACTGCAAGTAATACTAATCTTTATTTCCTCTTGTATTCTACAGCTTACTTGAGTCACCTCCACTTACCTGTGGGGAAAAACATAGAGTAATCTTCTGAACAATGATGGCACAATCTTAAAATAAACTCAGGGCTATTGTAGACTTGAACATAGGATGAAAGAGAGACTTTGGCATGTTAGTCCTTTAACTAAATGACTTTTGCATGAAAACTTCCCCCTGTCTGGATTTTAAAGACACTTCCTCTGATATGATAAAGCTCTGGCTCTCCTAAATATCCGTCAGCTCTCTCCCTGTCATATTCTGCAGGCTAAGACCTGGCATGAGCATGTTAATGAAAAGATCAAGCTGGAGGGAGGCCATGGAAGAGGGGTGCCAGTCACGCTGAACCCACACCAAGGCCAGCAATGCATTTCAGTATTTTCAAGGACCATAAGAAGCTTTGAAAATCAGCTGTTAAAAAGGAAAGGAAATTAGGATGGGTGCAATCTTGAAAGCTAAGGAGTGAAGGAGTTCCAGTTGTAGTGGCTATTATTAGGAGCAGAATAAAAATAGAAACAAAGAGTAGTTGTTTATACATAAGAATATAAATAGAACATATCAGTGCTATCAATGTGACAAGTATAGGGAGGTGCCTCTTATAATACTCTACAAAGTATGTATGTTCTTCCACACTCCTCAATTCATTCCAATGCACCTAGGGAAAGTACTTGATTTGTATTTGTTTGGCTACCTACATCTATTTATATACCTTGACTTTTAAAAGTGGTAGAGATGTCACTTGAAATCCTTCCATCTCCACCTCTTCAATAAAGGTGGGCAGTGAAGATTAAATACCCTATCCTTAACTTCGTCTCTTAGACAGCATTTCCTGCCTGGAAGCTCTCTTTTCAATAAATAAGTAAAATACATCTTTGAATATCACGCAGATTGCTCAATCAACAAAAGGTGAAAAAAGCAGTGTGGATGCTAGTCCTAAACAAAGCAACCTTTTGGGGTACAGACAGCCAGTGTAGCCTGGTGATTATGGTGAAATGAGGCAGTGTGATAGCCTTAATGAAGGAAGTAATGGATTTCCTAAGTAGATGTCAGGACTGGCATCTTCAGTATTTCAAACTCAAAAATGCCTTGCATCCACAGAGGAAAGTTTCCATCTCACTGCAAGGTTAAACCCCAGGACTCGTGCAATATCTAAATCCACATGGACACAAACAGTATGCAGTACTTAGGCTTGAGCAGGGTTTACTGGCTCTATAGATCTCTGCCAGATGTGTAAAGTGCTCTCTAATATGTCTGTCTCATTAGTGATCCCCAAGAAGACTTTCTGAAATTACTGCATTGCAAGTAATAGACTACAGTAAAAGGAGTATGCATTTTATATAAATAAGCAAGCAAAAGACCTCAGTATTAACACTTGAAATTGTTAGAAAACTTATAGTGTATGATTGCTGCAGAAATCTTTCCTGGTTTTGGCATTTTTGCATCAGCTAAACTTGATATAAGACTATGCATATTCTCTATGTACACAATTATTGCCAGCACTAGAAATGACTGCTTATATGGACAGACTTTTCATGTAGCTGAATGGGGGGATCTAAACTTAGCAGTCATGAAAGGGTTGTCAGGTATTGGAACAGGCAGCCAGGGAAGTGAGTCACCATCTCTGGAAGCGTATAAAAGATGTGTAGATGTGGTGCTTCAGGACATGGTTTAGTGGTGGTTTTGGCAGTGTTAGGTTAATGGTTGGATTTGATGATCTTAAGGGTCTTTTCCAACATAAATGATTCTATGATTCTATGAAATTGAAATGAGAATCACAGAAACAATATGGTATCTCTATGCTGATGCATATAGATAGTTGAAACAACCTGAATTTCAGTGAGAAAGTAGTTTTTGGAAATAGGCAAGTTTGGAAAGGTAGAAAATCTCTAGGACATTGTTGAGAGTCTGCAGCAAGAATCTTGGTTTATTTTCTAGATGTAAAGAGAGTTTTGGGATTTGCCACAGGGAGCAGCACAGGTTCTTATAAATGCAGAACTTCTCCATGTCTTTACTTCACACAAAATAAGCAAGCAATTGTCTGAAAGACCATTTATGCCAAATGGTTTGTGAAAAGGAGTGTTACATACATAATGCAAAAAATATACATACTAAAATAAATAATTATATAAAACATAAGCGACTTAATAGCAATTAAAATAAAATGATTACGTAAAATTAAAGGCTTAGTTGCACTTTGAAGACAACTTTAGAAAATTGGAATCCATACATATTAGAGGTACTTGAAATTCTCATATATGATGGGTGTTCAAAATCTGACTGCCAGTTTTGGCATGTATGAGGCTGAACAGAAACCATTGACTCCAACACATTTTCATTTTGGAGTGTAAGTATTTGTTTCTGAACCTGTTTCAACTATAAGGGGTTATGAGGCACTCAAATTTGCACAGGAAAATGAGGCAAAAAATACCTCCATGCTTTTGAAGACTTACCAAACTATCCCCTTTCTGTTTTGACTACTTTTCATGTTTCTGTTCCAGCTTGTGGTCTGTCTTGTGATTCCATGTCTGGCTGCAAATGAGTTAAGCCTGCCAGTATCTGTTTGACCTCTTATTAATCAAGAGGTTCACCTTCCACAGCTATCTCTTTCCCCTACTGCCTCTCCTGCTGATCTTCAGACTCCCATGGAGACATTTCTCAGGATGTCTAAGCATCACCAAGAGGAGAGGAGCTCCATAACTATCGGCTCCTCCCAAGGCAGCATTCCCTGAGCCAGCAGCAAATGGCAATTTCTAGCAGGAAAAGTGTTGCCATTGGTTATTTTTCTCTCGTCCACCTATGCAACTGCTTCCCTTCCCACTTCAGTAGAAAAAAAAATCCCTTTTAACCCTCTCTTTTGTTTTGAGTTGTGGAAAAAGAGGTAAGTGCATTAGCAGTGACCTCCAAGAAGGTTCAAATGATGTACCATCATCATCTTACTCCAGTCCTCTTCTCTGCTTTCACAAAGCTGCTGCTGGCTGCCGGTTTTACATATTTGCAAGTGACACGTAACATGTTTTATTTGTGATGACCAGGAACAAACCTGAATTCGTGTATCCCATTCTAATTCATGGCATATATTTCATACCATTTTAATTAAGGTTCTGATTTTGGTCAAAAGTTTAGGCTGACATGACAGTAACACTGAGCACATGCACTGATCCTGCACACTCCAGCAAGATACCTCCCTTCTTTGCAGTAACACTGAGTAATGGAAGTTTTGCTGAGTGGGAATACAAAAAGACCTCCCACATAATACATGAAGATGAGTGAGCCTGAGGATGGTAAACATATTTAAGATTATACTGTACAGGAAGCTGCTGAGCTCAACCAAAATAAAATGCTGAATAGAGGAGTATGTAATAAATTGTCCTCCTTCCTGGTACACACGCATTAGAGTTAGCTTCAAGGAGGTGCATCTGTCTGAACTAATCTTCAGAGTATCTGCTTTTAGGGTTAGGTGCTTTTACCATCTATTTCTCAGTTGGTGCTGTTGGAGGGAAGGTGATTTTGCATCTGCAAGCAGACTTTAACTACTCGTTCCCTCTTCCAGAAGCCATTTCAACTTCCAAAGGTTACTATTAACTGCTTCCTGGAACAGTCTACTGGTTATTGCACACAGTTATAGGGGAAATACTTGCATTTCAATCTTATCCAGTTCTTTATTAGCATAAAAATTACAATATACAAAGAAACAGGGTCTGGATCCCAGGCCCATCCTATCTCATGCAATGTGGCGCTTTTAAGTACAATCTATATTTAACCTTTCACTGAAATCTAACAGGGTTTTAACTCAATTTTAATAAAAAGTCTGTGAGCTTTCCAAAGTCCCATCCAAAAATTACATCTGGATGTAGTCCAGTAAAATGTGATACCTTGTTGCTTAATATTTATTTACTGCCAGATATATTTGCTTACTGCTTAATATACGTACCCAGAGATTCTTCCAACAACTATTACTGCAAACCTCTATATGTGGTATTGCAGAGATTTTTTAAATCAAGTATCAAAATGATAAAGAATCTGGAAAAAGGAATAAGATGGTAACTTTTTTGCTTTCTTTATTGTATTTTTAAGGCAGAATAAAATGGAATGTGTCACTGCTTAGAAATGTTAACAATAGGAGACAAATAACATCTGTATCAATAAAAAAAGCTGTTATGAACTTATGCGTATATGGCAGGGGATGTTTCATCTATTAGGGAATGCAGATTAAATGTACTGCATGTTCATGTTTTGTGTGTGTGAATTTCCAAACTGCATTCAGTTTAGCAGATCATAGCATAACTACAATGAATACTGGAACACGTTTCCTGGAGAGTTACCTCTTTTTCCCTTCCCTTCCCTTCCCTTCCCTTCCCTTCCCTTCCCTTCCCTTCCCTTCCCTTCCCTTCCCTTCCCTTCCCTTCCCTTCCCTTCCCTTCCCTTCCCTTCCCTTCCCTTCCCTTCCCTTCCCTTCCCTTCCCTTCCCTTCCCTTCCCTTCCCTTCCCTTCCCTTCCCTTCCCTTCCCTTCCCTTCCCTTCCCTCTCTCCTCTCCTCTCCTCTCCTCTCCTCTCCTCTCCTCTCCTCTCCTCTCCTCTCCTCTCCTCTCCTCTCCTCTCCTCTCCTCTCCTCTCCTCTCCTCTCCTCTCCTCTCCTCTCCTCTCCTCTCCTCTCCTCTCCTCTCCTCTCCTCTCCTCTCCTCTCCTCTCCTCTCCTCTCCTCTTCCTCACCTCTTCCTCACCTCTTCCTCTTCCCTTCCCTGCACTCGTGGTGAGTCGAATAACAATGAGACCATTATTTGCCTGAAATGCCAGGGGTTTTTCAGCTCCAAAAACACTTTCAAGGACAGAAATCAGAAAGGTTACAAGTGGTAACATGTTTTTATTTTATTTTTCTGAATCTATTTCAGAGTCAATGCTTACAAGCATTAAGATAATACTCGTGTATGTAGCCAAGAGAAAGCTTCAGTTTAGCTTGAAAAAACATTCCTTGCAGTCTGGCAAAGGAAAGTCACAGAGCCATGGAATGAAGCAGCAGGAATACAGGCCAACTAGTCCCTATTTCCTGAACAGGGAGAATTTGAAGAACACAAAACAAAATAAGGAGGAGCAGGAAGAGGTGTGCAGGACCATGTGGTATTTTCAAAAATATGACACATATCAATGATATACATACTTTTTGCCCGCTGTGCTTCTTGGCCAGTGATGCATGACAAGCGTTCTTGTGCCTGCCCTGTGCTTGCATTGTGTGCAGAGAGAGCTGAAACGCAGTGGCTCCTGATGGTGCAGCAAGCCTGGAGCCCTTCCAAGCACAGGCTATTTTGCACAAGCAAGAACCCCTGGGGAAATGGAGCCATGGGAAGAGCAGAGCTCACTTCTTCTACAAATGTGCAATGGGCAAGAAAGCCCAAGAAAGCCAAGGCATGAGTGGTGCCTTGGGGGTGCAAGAGCAGCAGGCAAGAAGAGAGCCAAAAGGGCCCAGAGCAGCCCTGACAAGGGGCTGTGGTCAATGTTACAGAGGAAAAGAAGAAACCCCCAGGGACTTTTGCCAGCCCACCCTGGGGTCAAAGAATGTTTCCTCCCCACCAGTGCAGTGTACAAGGGCCACCTTCATGGGGCATGAGCAGCAGGTGCCTAGACAAAATGGCCCAGCAGAGCCCTGGCAAAAGGCCATGCTCAGTGCAGTAGAGGAAGGCAAAAAAACCCCCATGGACTGGTGCCAGCCCACCCTGGGGGAAAAAAAGTGTTCCTCCCCCTGGCTACAGGACACAAGAGCCCATCTTCATGGTGCTTGACCAGCAGGCAGTAACCTAACTAAAATGGAGCAGAGGAGCCCTGACAAGTGGTCATGCTCAGTGCTGCAAGGGAAGCCAATAAATTTCTGGGGACAAGTGCCAATCTATCCTGGGGGAAAATTCCTTCCTGATCCCAGTGCTGTCATTCAGCTATTCCCTGAGCATGTGAGCAAGACCTGTCTCCTCATCCCACAGGCTGGTCACGCCTCCCAGAAGATGCCCAAGCCCTATACTCCCTCAACCTGGAGCCATTTCAGGGGCTTCCGAGTATGGCCAAAGGCCCCCAGCCTGATTAACCTTGGGGGTAAGAATCCTTCCCATGCCTGGCAGGACACCGGTGGGTGGTCCAAAGCACTGGGATACCTTACAACATTTGTGCATCACATTTCTTATGGCTGCCGCCCCTGGCTCCACAGGGGATGAGGCCACCGAGCTCTGCAGTGCTCCTCAAGAAGGCATTCCCTTGATCTTACCACTGCTGAACAGCTAGAAAAGCCTGACAGACTTGGGCATCTCCAGGTGTTGGTTCTTCTCATTCCAGCAACTTCATCCAGCCTGCTGTCTTCCTCCCTCAGCCCCCTCCAAGTAATTCCACTGTCTCCTCAAGGACTTCCTTTCGGATGTCTTTGGGCTGCCACCTGGGCACCTCTGGCAGTGAGACACAGGAGGATGCTCCCTTTTATCCTGCCCTGGGACATTGTGATTGCTGCGTTGCCGGGTGGTATCACTGTGACATGGGGGTGATGGGGCCCCCCCGTGCAGCCCTGACCACTGGCCCTCCACCCGGCATCCTTTGGAGGAAGGCCTTTAGGATGCTGGCCCCAAGGCATGCTGTGCCCAGGAGGCCCAGGGGGCTGTCCATGCCCTTGGTGGCCATGCACTGGGTACAGCTACTGGCCATCCCTGACAGTGCTGTTATTCTTCTCTCAGGCCATGGCAGAAACCAACCCTGCAGCCCTGAGACCACCCCTAGTAGCCATCCCCTTTCTGTGTCAGAGCTAATGTCCATGAGTCCATGCAGCGAGGAGAACCATGGATTTGGTCTGGCTGGACACAAACCTTTTTCTGAGGGGGGGTGGGGATGATTTCAGCAGGCATAACCTGGAGGAAAGCCAAAATGTAACCAGAGCCATAGGTTGGGATGGACAGTGCCAACAGACCACCATGGAAATAACATAGGCTGTGAAAAATAAGTGAGCAGAGATTACATTGGTGTGGTGGAAAGGTTGGTCATTTTCAGACCTAGAACATTTGGATCCATGCCAAAAGCACAGCCAGGCAAACCACAACTCTTCCAAACTATGAAAATAGCCCATTGCTGCTATCGCCGTCACATCCTCTTTTCCCAAGTTTTGAAACCAAGTTGCGCAGCTCCTCTGTTAAACACACCCATTGTGTTTATACGGGATACAAAATGCGCTTCAGCCCTGGGGTAACTTTCATAGCTCATTTGTGACTTTAGCCTTCCTGAGAGTTATTTGCCTACCCAGTTCATGAGAAGATGTTCAGACCTTATCTAAAACCCTGGAAAGTCTCTTTTTCCTTTAGGATTTAGTACTTGTCATCCTGAAAGAGTAAGGAAGGTACTATTCTTGTCATTCTGTATGTTGGTGCTAAAATTTGTATGTATATTCAGACTATGTAAATAAGAGCATGTATACCCTATACATTCATTTGATTGGGAGGATGCCAGAGGTGAAAGGGGTTTGGTTTCCTCCACATGAACTTTGCAGAGATGTAGACAGCATGCAGGATTTCCTCACCATTCCTTACCAATGCACCAAGTGGCATTTGCTATGTCACTGCTTATGGTGAGGTCTCCTTGGAAAGAAGTACTGCATTGTTGTGTGTTCTTGACCATATTTTTCCTTGCACTTCAAGAGCTCTTTTCGTTCTTTGGCCTTCACCTTTGGTATGTTTCTTTAAAGCGATAGCAGCCCTCTCAGCCTTTGTCTTGCTCCTGCTAGTTGTTGTTTTCTATAGGCCACCTGTGCCCCTCATCAACTGCTTAGTCTTTGCCTTCATCCTAGACAGAATTCATCTCTCTCAAACCTGAGTAATGAGAAATGTCCATAGCGGCACAGGTGAGTTCTCACCAGGGCTTTGCACAAGGCTTGCCTGGTACAAATATCTTGCCTGATACACAAGAATGCATTTGCCTCTATTGTAACTGTGGTTCGTAGTCACCCTTGTCTTCTACTCATGCCTCTAGGTACATTTGCCTACGCCGATGTTTCCAGACTGTAGCAGAAACTCATGGCGCTCCAACTGGACATTATGTTACCTATTTCTACAGTGCAGTTCTTCATGCATGGTTTATTTGGGCTATCTCTTCTGTCAGAGATTCAGCTGGTGTGGAGTAGGGGGGCTGTAGAAAAATAACATGAGATACAGCTTTTTCTCATTCCTGGATGCCATGAAATCCAGAATATGATGTGGACAAAGAATGTATCTTTTGAAGATGGCAGGAAGCCTACCTACCTTGACAGATGCTTTTCTGAAATCTAAATTCAAAATACCTGACCATGAACTTCACCCTTTCATGCATTTGATGACATCAAAGCATAAAAGGTGGAGCCTGGGAGATGTGTTAATGAGGCTTTCACCAATCAGTAGCATTCTGGAGTCCAGTTCCACACAGTCACGACCAGCAGATTCAGCACTCCACTGTCGGGGTGAGCAATTGATGGATTGTGTGGATGGGCTCTGAACATGAAGGTGGTGGTGTCAATCTAGTCACTTTCAAAATGGATGTCTGCCTTCTAGGAAAGAAAATAACCACAGCTAGCATTAACTGAGCTTCCATTTTGGAAGGTTAATCGGAGAAAGTGCCAAATCAGCCCAGAAACTGAAAAAACTACAAGAGATGAAACACTGGTGGGTCAATGCAATGTAGTTAGTGGCACTGCTGTCTGGCGGGAGGTAAGCTTTAGTCTCCAGGAGTGTGAATAAAGGTCACCAAGTTTTTAAAAAAATTCTGCAGGTATTTAGTGAAGAGGAAGGTTGCTGCTGAAAATGCTGATGTGCATAAGGATTTGGCTGGCCAGATCTGACACTAAAAGGCAACTGCCTCTTTTTAAGAGTCCCTATGGGCATGTACTCTGAGGAGTGGCTGAGGACACTGGGTTTGTCTAGTTTGGAAAGAAAGAGGCTGACAGGTGACCTCATTGCTCTCTACAGCTTCCTGAAGAGGGGAAGTGGAGAGGGAGCTGCTGATTTCTCCCTGGGATTCAGTGCCAGGACACGTGAGAACAGTTCAAAACTGTGTCTGTCAGGGGAGGCTCAGACTTGACGTGAAGAAAATTTCTTTACTGAGAGGGTTGTCAAACCCTAGAACAGCCTTCCTGGAGAGGTGGTCGATGCCCCAAGCCTGTCAGTGTTTAGGAGGCATTTGGACAATGCTCTTAATAACATGCTTTAAGTCTTGGTCAGCCCTGAAGTTGTCAGGCAGTTGCACTAAATGATCATTGTAGGTCCCTTCCAGCTGAACTATTGTATTCTACTCTATTCTATTCAACACATATGGCAAAGGCTGATCTACCTGGCTTCAGTTTGACTTATCAAAGCTAACTCCATTTCTCAGGTAGGATATCTGTTCATATCTGTTCTCTACCCCTGTGCTAGATTCATCACAGTGTTTGGGAATTACTGACAAACTGGAAGCATTGGTTTTGACAAATGAAGAGCAGCTTGCCAGGAATAGTTTAAGGTTCCTCCCTCTTATCAATTCATGTTATAAAAATGGTTGGAAGAACTATGTTCTAAAGACTTCTAACCCAGATTCCCTCTGGTGTTCTGAAGCCAAACACCTCAACACAGTGCATTCACAATATCCACAAGTTCTCAATCTGCCCCCACCTAACATTGTTTCGCCACATATTTAAACAAACACACATGCAAATGAAACGTATCACCAACAGAAACTTTATTGAACTATATGAAAAGCCAGGAAATGCAAAAATATAAATGAATAATGTGTAGGAATAATCAGACATAAGTTCAGAGGGGGAAGACTTCTAAAATACAGAAGTGACTCTTGCTGAGGACTTTTTTTTTAAAATTCTTTGATATCTACTAATTCTCATTAATGCAAGTCTATCTTCTTAAATGACTTGTTTTGCTCCTATACTCTTTTCTGTGATTGTCCTCTTAAAGATAACCTAGGAAAGCAGCTTCAGTCATTTTGTAAGGGCTTGCTTTTCATTCTTTTCTGTGTAGTAGCAGCTATTTCTCAAAAAGAGACATTTATTTACAGTTCCTCATGTAAGATTACTGCTCTATATGTATTTTGATTTTTGGCACATAGCCTGAACACTTCAAAATGATCTTCCTGAGCTGTTTCTCTCCTTGTTGTTCCCAGGGGTTTGAACTTACCATTGTCATGAGATTCTAATTGCAGGGAGACCTGCAAGTTGTTTTTCGTAGCATATTTAGTCTACATTGTGCATTTTCTGATCATTGCAGGAAAGAAAAGGATATCTTGCAGTTTGGTGAAATGCATGTGATTAGCTCTCCTTGCCCTTTATACCTACCATAATTGCAGCAGCTGACAGTTTATGTGTCTAACACCACATGTGGGTCTTCAGCAAGCATTGTATGTACTTCAGTGGAGAAAATAACACAGTGATAGTCTGTCTCCAACACGCAAGCACTGAAGATCTCAGAAACTTGCTGGGTAGGGTGGGAGGCCAAGTTTCTTTCTCCCATCATAAATCCAAATTACTTAAAATTAGAGTAGGAACTAAAAAAAACCTTGATCCTTCCACTGTCTGCTGGAAAATAGAAAAGACAGTGTGCTTTCTTTCAGAAGTACCTCTTAAAGTAGTATCAATATATTTTGTGCATTTTCTCTCTTCTTTAAATGCCATTCATACAGAGAAGCAATCTCTTATAATTGTATTATATATACACAAAAAAGATATATTATCTCTAAATTTCCTCTTTAGCACTTTAAAAAGTCTTCACAGGTGTTTACAGATTAATAGTTTCAGCTCTCCTGTAGCTCAAGAACTAATATAAAAATGATCTCTTTCTAGTCTGTTATGCAATATACACGGCTTTAGGGGTACTGCAGCTTTGCCACATTAAATACTTTCAGGAAAAGGTCTTAAATTTAGCTCCACTGAAATTAAATATTTTTGTTGTTTTCTAGGGATGAGAAATTTTTTTTTTCATACTGTAAAACATCCTCATTTTCTTTTCTAAGAAGCCAGAACATGTACATTTTGTGAAAATGCTCGAAACTAGGGCAGCGCTAGTATGGTCAACATTCCTTCACAGAGCAAGTTTCTCATCCTAAGCACTTAATTTTATGTTTTGCTGCAACAAGAACTTTAAATAATAAACAGAGACATAAAAATACACAGTATATTTAATTTAGAAGGATCAAATTTTAAAAGAATAGTTTTTTAAAAGCTATGCCGTGCTTTTCTTTTCTCTGTAACTTTCAGTCCAATTAAAAATGCAAGGTTACTTTTCTCTGACTCTGCTTTTAACATATTTTGCCCAATGTCTTCTTTGTAAGAGAAGCCATTTTTATCTTAAGCAGGTATTCAAATTAGAGTCTGAAATTAAAAACGCAGGAAGTACACATGCATACAACTGTTAGTCTAAGTGTTTGTGCCTCATAAATAATGACGAGCACGCTCTTTTCAGGAATAGAGTACACACCTAGGCAAACTATTCTTTCTTAGGTGATAAGGTATGTTATTCACATTTGTTTTACTATGCTTCCTGAGCAAGGAACAGACTCTTCAGTATAAAGATATCACAGGAAAACAAGGACTTTTTGTACCAGGTGACCATTTCCATAATGGTATTTAGGTACATATTGAGATTTGAACTAAATAAACTGGGCAGCAAAGTCCAACATCAATTCACCTGAGTGCTTTAGACATGCTGAGCGCAAATTCTGGCAGTCTGAAATGCAGTATTTAACTTCCCAAACCTGAGGATTCCTCCAACTCACACCCACAAGCTCACAGTTCAGCTCTTAGCATTTTCTCCAGGCAGACATTTTAATCAGAGCAAAACTATTTAATATCAGTAATCAGCTAGAGTACGAATAATGCTACTTACATGGATAGCCTCAGTCTGACCCCCCTTGTCTGTGACTGCTCTGAATGGAGTCATTTGATGTCAGCCCAACAAATACCACCTTCAGGTTGTCTGGTGTTAATTTACAGAATGACTCTGATACAAAATTGAGTTTTCAGGCAGATGCCAAAATAGTTAAATTGCAGAGATGAATGGAAATAATGTAAAAAGAGACAACTGCAAAGAACTCAGACAGCATGGACTGTAACTCAAGGCCGGAGTCGGAGGCTAGTTCAAGTCGGTCTAGAAGGTTAAGCTCACAACTATGAGACTGATATGAAAGGACTCTGCAGGACAGAGCACAAAGCTCGCCCAAAGAATAACCAGGCAGCCCCTTCAAGAAAGAGAAAAAGAAACCACCAAGGACTCTCAGGACCCCCGCTAAGGATGAAAGTACATGTGTGGCTGGGAGCAGTTAATGAAATAATTTTCATATGTATAAATTGTCATGAATATGTAAAGCCTACATTGTAATAAATGGGGTCTAGCTAGAAGCTGTGGTATGCACGCTGGGTGGAGTGATCTCCCGTGCCTCCAGCGCTGCAATAAAGAGAATGCCTGCTTCTTAATACTGCATTGGTGTTAAGGATTCCCGATTTCATTGACAACTCCACAGTGTTTCACTAATCCATCTGTCCTGGTTCCGGCAGGGATGGGGTTAATTTCCCCAAGGATGGGAGGGGACACAGGTACCCCATGCCATGTGAGCCATGCCTGGGCTATGGGGGAGGGGGGGGGGGGGGGGGGGAGCGGGCGGGAAGTCGCTGCTCAGCGCGGGCTGTGGCGGTGCGGGTCCGGTCGGTGAGCAGCGGTGCCCTGATCGCGTTTCTATATTCCTTAATCGGTTTTATTGTTACTGTTTTCTCTTCCCTTTGCTGTTCTGTTAAACTGCCTTTATCTCAACCCACGAGTTGTGCCTTTTTCTTCTGATTTTCCCCACGGCTGTGGGGGGTTGAACGAGCGGCCGCGTGGTTCTTTGTTGCCGGCTGAGGCCACACCACGACACCATCAAATTTATATGGTCAGGCACCACAAGAGCAGAGAATAGGACTCTGAGTTTTATCATTAAGGCTGCTTGGGAGCCAGCTCCTGTGAGATGGGGTAACCAATCATGCTAAGAGGAACTTGGTAAACGCTTGTGTACCTGTCTGTGGCCCTTTAATAAGTGGCAGAGAAGCACATGCTATGGCATATAATTGCTTGAGCTGCAAACTTCTTTATGGAATTGGAAAACTATGAACTCCTTTGAAGGGACTAATATACTGGTGTCACTTTAAAATAAAGGGGAAACTTGTTTACCTTACTAGTTCATTTGTGAAAAATACACAAACTATTGCTTGTTTTTTGAAAATGAGGTCTCCATCTCCTCTTAATCTTGAACTGGACATCAAAGCGGTTGTTTCTACATAACAGCCTCAGACAAGAGCTCCTCTATGAAGTTCTGACATCTGTTCAAACTCCAAGAAGTGGTAAATGGAGATCACATTAGCTATTTGTGTCACTGTTCATAGTAACCTTCGTGGTACAGTCTCTCATGGACTGTGAGTATTTTTATGGTATATGCTATGATTTCTGTACTCCAAAAATGGCAATGGCATTTGTACAGATCCTGGCAGGTTCTTTATTTGCAGTGGCATAGCCATAACTGAGGCTAGGTAAGCTCTGCTAAATTTACATTAAGTTCAAGGATTTTCTGTGAGGCAATGAAGAATTGCTAGTCAGAATGCTGCAGCCTACGTTTCTTCAAAAATCTGAACACTAGGAAAAGGTAAAGGAAAAAGTTTCACTACTGCCATGATAGCCTCTTTTGAGAAGGGACTTTAATATGTTGTTTATGCTGCTTGTGAGAAGGGCTTTCAGTGTGGTGTTTATGCTGCTGTTGTCTATGGATGCACACTGTACATCCTTTAGTGCTTTGCTGAAAAAAGAAACGCTTCTGTGTGCCATATCACATGTACCTGAAACCCAGCACATGTGAATCTGGCAGATGTTGCCTATGAAAACCACAAGAAATTGGCAAACCCTTACAAGAAACAAAATATCATTTTAAAAATCCTGGTCTGGAAAGCAAGCACAGATAATCATTCCCATTTTTTCTACCATTCTTCAGAAAACAATGACTACCTATAGGCTTCCTGAAAAGTAGTATTACCAGTGGGAAACTAAATCTTATATTTTAATCCCTCTTGCCTCATCTACATAAACCCACATCATAACATGGGGTGCTCAGAAGCTCAGGTGGATTCATGAGTGGGGGCAAGCCAAATGCAGCTGTCAGGGCAGCTGTGGCAAGGGTATGTGTGGAGTTTCTCTCTATAAGCGGGTGCTCAGCGACATGTTGGAAATGTGTGGTGACATCTGAAATGCCCCAGGGAGCCCCTGGGGTCAGGGAACCGGCCAATCCCTGGGCAGCGTGGATTAGGCTGGGTGGGCTGGGAGGGGGCTGACAGCCCTTGGTTAGGCAGCAGAAAGTGAGGCCACTGCTCTGCACCACCTAGAATGGACTAGGACGTTGCACTGGAAGGGTGGGCTTTCCTCAAGCCCCCAGCATCCCCCCCCCCCCCAGCATGCGAGGTCCCCCCAGAGAAGATGCAAGGGGTTAGTTTTCTTTCCTGCAAGAAGAGCAGCAGCAAACTCCTGCTGGAGTGCTCTCTGCCTTTACTGGAACTCAGGCTGAAACAGGTACAGGGGAAGAGTTTACTCCACAGCTTTGTGTGCAGGGTTCTGCCCATCTCTTCCCTTTCAGCAAGAAATGTGACAGCTTGATAACGAGGATACAGCCATGTGTTTGTGTTGGGCTGTACTTCCCACACACTCGCATCTCAGCATTTTAAATGACGTTCAAGAGTCCCTTTTCTCTCCTTTTATATCTTGCACAGTCTGCTCTCAAATGTCTCAAGGGAGCATTTTACGGCTGTATCAACAGAGTAGAGGCTGAATGAAAGATTTAACTCATTGTTTTTCTTATGCCTGCAGAAGTATGTGGAGAGAGAAAAGGTTGCGCAGAGTGAGAAAGGGGTTCTGGTTTGCTTCCAGCTAGTCACTGTTTTCTCAGATGGCAATATGTCACATGCTGGTGGGATTTTATTGAGAGAATAATATTGGAGCAACCCTTTAAAGTAAGATGCTCACAATAAGGGCTGCACTCCAGGCTGTTTGAGTTTGCACTAGCGAATAAGTACTATAGCATACCTAGTTTTAGTAACAGTACTGCTCCTTTTATCTCTAGCTGAAGTTCTATATTCAAGAATGGGGAAAAATGCTGGATCCACTTTCTTCTGTAATTTAGAGTACCAGGCTTTACAACCTTTCTTGAAGTTTATTCTTGCTTCAGCTTTTACTAGTGCAGGATATTAGCAAACTAATACTGAAGGAAATGCCTGCAACTGGAGTCACATTACTAGAATACCTTCTGTATGTATATGAGTGTGTGTATAACATATATAGTATGTGTGTTTGTCTTTACAGAATTTTTTGCAGCATTTTTGTCTCTTTATGATGATGTTTACATGGGCACATACACAGTATGTTATCTTAAACTATTACAGCAGTTTCTGTGCTTGCCTGATATTCCATATATCGGTTACCCTCTTACAGAAAACAAAAATTGTTGTTACACTGCAGGTTTTCTGGGTGTATTTTGGTTATGTTTCTTTGGTCTTCACCTAGCTGAATTGTTAAATAAAAACTTATTCCCTACAGCATAGATTCTATTTTTCTCTCTCCTTTTTCTCCTTTCTTAAGGGTAAGCATCATTCACACATTTAACTAAACAGGATGCTTAGATATTATTAAGGTTAAAAACAGAGTTGATAACATTTCAAAGATACGTGTCTTCTAGGAGTACATAGCTGTACATATGAAGTACGAATATGTATGAAGTATTCTGATTTTTAGGAACAAATCTTCACATAATGCAATACTTTGCACAGTTTCTGCTCTCCAAGCCTGCCAACTCCACTGCTGTTATAATCAATAATATTTGTTATAAGGAACTGGGCCATTACAACAAAATACAGACTCCTCTTTGATACATTTTTTTTTGAAGGATAACTATTTCTGAATTAGAAATTCTTCATAAGCATTCATGCCTGCAAATAAAGCTTTGATTTTGCACAGCTATTGTTGTGATTATTGCTTAACTGGACCACATGTTGGGATCTCGAAAGGAAAGTTCCTGGCATGAGTGGATTTATATAATCTATTGAATACTCCACGCAAAAAGTGCACCCTATCCTTAATGCATAACCTAAACCTGCCTCGGCCTGTTCTTACTTTGGATGGTGATGAGACAATGTGTTTCCATGAACTGCACAAGCATTTCACTATGCAACTCCAGGGAATGCTTTGGAGCGCCATGCTCTTTTCTATTCCATCTTCTCCAGCTCATACCTTTAAAGGTATTACAAAGAAATATTCCTATGTGGAAAAAAGTAGCAATGAAAAAATTAATTTTCCAGATTGAGATACTATTTATGGACTATATGAAGAATTCTCCTAGGTCTGTTATATTTATTCATTCTTATGCACCCTCTGTTAACATTGGTGTTTGAGATTTGTGAAAATAACCATTTTTTTTTTTCCCTTTAAAGTAATTCAGACATGGTTTATAGCCAAGCTCATTCTACTGTTGAAATGAATAGGAGTCTTTGGAATACTTACCATGTTGATGTTAAAAGTTAATTCAACGCAGTAATATAAGCTTTTATTTCTTTATCCTTCAGAAAAAATCAGTTGTACGTTTCCATCTATTGATGAGATGTATCTTGGGGTGAAACTTTAGTGTTTGCAGTTACTTGGTTACCATACAGTTTCACTAGCAAAGAGACAGTGCTTAAGTTAACTAGTATAGATGGTCATTCACTGTTACTTGTCTCATTTATCAAATGAACAGTCCTACCAAAGCCAGCTTGTCATGTGAGGTTTGAGGCAAGCTTTTTCTTTATATGTTATGTGAATGACATTTGTAATAATAAAAGAAGCATAGAAAATGGCCCATGGCACCCAAAATACCAAACAATGATTTGTAATCATAGAATCATAGAATGGTTTATGTTGGAAGGAATCTTAAAGACCATCTAGTTCCAACTCCCCTGCCATGGGCAGGGACACCTCCCACTAGGCCAGATTACTCAAAGCCCCATCCAGCCTGGTCTTGAACACTAATAGAGACGACAGGAAAAAAAATCCACTTTTTTTAGTTGTAGAGGACTGTGCACATCTGTAGCCATTATTTTAAAAAGTGACAGTGGGTTTCCTGAATCAACGTTTTTTTTTAAACATAACCACACTAATCCTTTTGCATGCTAGTATGCAAACATGTTCTTCAATGCTTCATTGTTTCATTTAATAAAAGTTAAATCATCTTCCTGCCTTTCCGAGTGCTACTTCATTACTGGAAACTTGAAACAGGTAGGAGAAAGTGGTACAATGAAAGATGCTTCCAGGGGTATGATGTCACATGAGACAAAAAATGCAGATTCAAAGGCATATGGGTTGCGTCTCCTCAGAGAAGCTGTGGCATTTCTTTGGACCCTTCCCTGAATCCCTGGCTTGTCCGCACTTGAAGGCTGGCAAGGTGTTATCGCCACATCCTGTGACAAAATATATATTTAGAAACAGCACCTCCTGACTTCCTGGGTCAAGACTCTTCATGCTAATAACAACATTTTGTGGTAACTTCTTGACTCCTTTAGTACTACTTGACCTGTGCACTTAAGAAAGCAGGAGCTGGAGTCCACTATGTTCTTTGATAACCTCACTACAATTGCTGTGGTTAGTTACACATGTGTAAATCCAGTGACAGCAACTGAACTGCAGTCTTGCTTTAATGGGACATATTTTGAGAAAGAAAACTCTCTTTACTCAGTGCTGCATGAGGGTGAACGAACACAACTTTGGCTTTTAGCTTCAGGCTGAATTTACAAGTCTTGGCACTGGGAAAGACAGATCTTCAGTTACAAGCTGTACACATGCAGGATAAAATCACCATTACAGTCACAAACATGAGATCCCACAGCATTTTTATTTATTTTTTGAAGTTCATATCTACTTTTAAGGAGTCTCAAGTTGCAGCATGCACCATACTGTCTCTGATGTAGCCTCCCGAGGCCTCTGTGCCCTTTTATTTCAGGAAACTACCATTTTTCATTGATGCAGCTGTTATCACCTGGGTGGTTTATTTATCCACTGTCTCAGCTTCCACTTATTTTTGGGACAAAGGAGGTGTTCTTAACACAGCTTACATGTAATACTGTGCATGTGCTTACATGTAATATACTATTATAAATGCATATATTGGATATGGTGCTTAGATTGCAGGTATCTACGTAACTGCTTCCTGTTGGATTTTGTGCTGATTGATGTATTATCTGAAATTTAACAAGCTTGTTATGAAGCAGGCTAATGGGGATAATTCTTACCTCGCTGTGATGCCTTATTAACGCCATGAAGTGAGGTCAGTGGGAGGCATGACTTATTTCAAATAAACCATTCATAAAGCCATAAATTGGACTTTAAGAGTGAAGGTTTTCAAGCTGAAATTAAAGAGATTTTAATACTGAATTCCTCTCCAGGGCAAATTTCCCCCTTTGCGAATGTCCCTCAATAGTGTCTTTATAGTAGGTCTTAAATGTAGCTGAATAACGAACTGGCTTTGCATGGCTTCCACAACACAACTTGAATTTTCCTGTTTAATTACATCTGCTTACCCATTAATAAAAATAACATGAATAAGAAGAATAAAGGCATAATTGGCAACTGTCAAAAGTTCACAAAGGACAATTTTGTTACTAGTAAAACAACTGATACTGTCAGCCACATAATGTTTCGGGTGGAAGCCCTGTTCTCTCTTAATATGTTGGTGTAAATACAAATAGTAATCCTTTATTATCATTGCGCCTATTGTTATCTAAAATCTTTCCACTCTCCTCTAATTCACAGAACTTAAGTTACTCCCAGAACTCAAGTTTTTCATGACCCTGCCCTTTTGACTGTGTTGATGCCATCATGTTGATACCATGGTTGCTAGGGATTCCCTTAAACTCCTTGTGGGATTTATGTGAACATTTGCTAACTCTTTGAAAATAAAGTATGTTTGTGTTCTGTAGGGGGATAGGAAAAAATCTTGAGTCACTTGGAAAAATCAGATAGGAAAAACCAACTTTTTTCTTGTATTGATAAAGAAAGTGATGGTAAGCCAGTGCTTTGATATCTTGCAGTTTCATTGGGCTTTTTTTCTAAATTTAGGATGGGTAGTACCATTTCCTCATATTTTCAAAAACAGATTAATGCTAAATCTGTTTCAGAGTTTCCTTTTTCTATTGTGTCTTGATAATAAACTTCATGTTCCCCTTTGCTCAATTAAAGTGCAGTAACAGGATGTTCTGCACTTCTCAGCATGGAAGATACAGCAAGAATGAGTGAGAATCACTAGGAAAACCAGAAATATGGGTGGCTATGAAACTGAATATCTGAAATAATCCTTAAGAACATCAGTATTGATACAACACAGTGCATCAAACTGAAAGATGGCCAAGTTTCAGGAAAAGCAAAGAATGACTGCAAGGTCATCCTTTTGTACAAGCGAATTTGCATTTCTGTCTTGCAAGCGGGAGCTCCCTGGGTGGAGAAATTCAGCCATTAATGATTTACAGATCAAAGTCAGTAGCAAGATAATCAAATAAAGTTATTTATACCACTGAATCTGGGATAGGCTTAAATCTAACAGTCATCCTGTTGGATGTTAATCTGTCCTGTGATAATGATAAAATGATGCATTTAGTATTCAGGCAAAGGTGTGCTAACATAGAAAATGGCTAGTGTTATTAAAGAAATATGATCTGGTGTGCTGCACAGAAGCGTGTCAGCCAGAAGCTGTAAGGCATGTTCATATTCAACCAGCTGTCAACCAACGCCCGCAGGTCCTTTTCCACTGGGCAGCTTTCCAGCCACTCTTCCCCATGCCTGTAGCATTGCATGGGGTTGTTGTGATCCAACTGCAGGACCCGGCACTTGGCCTTGCTGAACCTCATACCATTGGCCTCAGCCCATTGATCTAACTTGTCCAGATCCCTCTGAAGAGGGATCCCTCAAGCAGATCACCACTCCAGCCCAACTTGGTATCGTCTGCAAATTTGCTGAGGGTCCACTCGATCCCCTTGTCCAGATCATTGACAAAGATATTAAAGAGAAATGGCCACCCTGGGGAATACCGCTTGTGAACGGCCACCAACTGGATTTAACTCCATTCACCACACCTCTTTGGGCACAAACATCCAGCCAGTGTTTTACCCAGTGAAGCGTATGCCCATCCAAGCCATGAGCAGCCAATTTCTCCAGGGGAATGATGTGGGAAACGGTGTCAAAGGCTCTACTGAAGTCCAGGTAAACAAGATCCACAGCCTTTCGTTCATCCACTAAGTGGGTCATCTGGTCATAGAAGGAGATCAGGTATTAGAGACTGAGGCAATGAAGGCATTAAGTACCTCAGCCTTTTCCTTATCCTTTGTCACTACGTTTCCCCTCACATCCAATAAAAGATGGAGATTCTCCTTAACCTTCCTTTTGTTGTTAATGTATTTATTGAAACTTTTTTGATTGTCTTTTACTGCAGTTGCCAAATTAAGTTCTAAGTTCTCACGACATCTTTGTAGCCCTCATGAGTTGCCTGTACCTTCTTCCAAAGGTCATAAACTCTGTTTTTTCTCCTGCGTTCCAGCAAAAGCTTTCTCTTCAGCCAGGCTGGCCTTCTTCCCCAACAGCTTGTCTTTCAGCACATGGGGGAAGCCTGCTCCTGCACCTTTAAGATTTCCTTCTTGAAGAATGTCCAGCCTTCCTGAACTTCTTTGCCCTTCAGGACTGCCTCCCAAGAGATTCTGTCAACGACGCCCCTAAATAGGCTAAAGTCTGCCCTCCAGAAGTCCAAGGTAGCAGTTCTACTAACAACTTTCCTTACTTCTCTGAGAATCGAAAACTCTATCGTGATTGCTATGCCCAAGATGGCCTCCAGCCATCACAACACCCACAAATCCTTCTCTGTTCACAAACAACAGACCCAGTGGGGCGCCTCTGGTAACTGGCTCACTCACCAACTGTGTCAAAAAGTTATTCTCCACACACTCCACAGAATCACAGAATCGTCAGGGTTGGAAGGGACCTCCAGAGATCATCTAAGTCCAATCCCCCTGCCACAGCAGGGACACCTACAGCAGGTTGCACAGTATGGCGTCCAGGCGGGTTTTGAATGTCTCCAGTGTGGGAGACTCCACCACCTCTCTGGGCAGCCTGTTCCAGTGCTCCACCACCCTCAGAGTAAAGAAGTTCCTCCTCATGTTAAGATGGAACTTCCTATGCTCAAGTTTGTGCCCATTACCTCTAGTCCTATCACTGGGCACAACTGAAAAAAGACTGTTCCCATCTACCTAGCACCCTCCCCTTAAGTATTTATAAGTATTGATAAGATCCCCCCTCAGTCTTCTTTTTTCTAGACTGAAAAGACCCAAGTCCCTGAGCCTTTCCTCATAAGAAAGATGTTCCAATCCCCTAATCATCTTGGTAGCCCTTTGCTGGGCTCTCTCCAGCAGTTCCCTGTCCTTCTTGAACCGGGGAGCCCAGAACTGGACACAGTACTCCAGATGCGGCCTCACCAGGGCAGAGTAGAGGGGGAGGATGACCTCCCTCGACCTGCTGGCCACACTCTTCTTGATGCACCCCAGGATGCCATTGGCCTTCTTGGCCACCAGGGCACATTGCTGGCTCATGGTCATCCTGTTGTCCACCAGGACTCCCACGTCCCTTTCCACGGAGCTGCTCTCCAGGAGGTCAGCCCCCAACCTGTACTGATGCATGGGGTTATTCCTCCCCAGATGCAGTACCCTACACTTGCCTTTGTTGAACTTCATCAGGTTTTTTTCTGCCCAACTCTCCAGCCTGTCCACGTCATGCTGTATGGCAGCACAGCCTTCCGGCGTGTCAGCCACCCCTCCCAGTTTTGTATCATCAGCAAACTTGCTGATGGTACACTCTATCTCTTCATCCAGGTCCTTGATGAATATATTGAACAGGACTGGACTCAGTACTGACCCCTGAGGGACACCACTTGTTAATGACCTCCAAGTACACTCTGCACCACTAACCACAACCCTCTGAGCTCTATCTGTCAACCACTGTTCAATCCACCCCACTGTCCATTCATCTAACCCTCACTTCCTAAGCTTGCCTGTGAGGATGATGTGGGAGACAGTGTTGAAAGACTTGCTGAAGTCAAGGTAGACAACATCCACTGCCCTCCCCTCATCCACCCATCCAGTCACGCCATCATAGAAGGCTATCAGATTAGTCAGACATGACTTCCCCTTGGTGAATCCATGTTGACTACTTCTGATAACCTTCTTTGCCTCCAGGAACCTCCTAGCCTGCTTCTTCTTCACTGTATTGTGTTTCCAGCAAACATCTGGTAAGTTGAAATCCCCATGAGAACAAGGGCTGGTGATTGTGATACTTCTTCTAGCTGCTTATAGACTGTTTCATCTGTCTCTTCCTCCTGGCTGGATGGTCTGTAACATAATCCCACTATATCTGCCTCATTGGCCCTGATTCTTACCCATAAACACTCCACCCCTTCATCACTATCATCAAGCTCTAGACAGTCAAAACACTCCCTAACATACAAAGCTACCCTACTGCCTCTCCTTCCTTTCCTGTCCCTTCTGAAGAGCTTATAGCTGTCCATTGCAGCACTCCAGTTGTGAGTCATCCCACCATGATTCTGTGATTGCAATTCTATCTTAGTTCTCCAGCTGCACAATGGCTTCCAACTCCTGTTTGTTGCCTATGCAGTTGGGCTATTGACCCTGCCACCTTTTCTGGGGGAGAAGACCTAATTCCTATGTGACGGTTCTTAGGTGCTTCCGTGGTTTCTAATGTACCAACAACCCTTGTGTCTTTGCTGCTGCATGGATCTTCATCCCCTACTCCTCATGAGGTGGCTAAGGAGCATTCAGTGTTGCTCTGGTTTGCTTGGCTTTTTACACTGTTGCATTCAGCCTCATATGTTACCACTACGGACCCCCTCCCCAGGCTTGTCAGTTAAAAGCTCCCTTCACCAAGTTTGCTAGCTTGTTGGCAAAGACTCCTTTGCCTTTTGCAGTCAGGTGGATCCCATCTCTCCCTAGTAGGTTATAGTCATCAAAGAGTGTTCCATGGTCATGAAAGCCAAAACCCTGGCAATAACACCAGCCACATAGCCAAGTGTTGATTTGCATGATGTGTCTGTTCCTGCCTGCACCCTTTCCTTTAACTGGTATGATAGAGGAAAAGATAATGTGAGCAATCACATTTCAATCACACCACAGAGCTTTGTAGTCTTGCTTGATTCTGACCAGATTCTGTCTTGCTGTGTCATTTGTGTCCACACGAAAGAGTAATAGCGGATAACCTTCCGTGTTTCTGACAAGCTGTGGCATCGTCTCAGTAACATCCCAGACCTTAGCACCTGGAAGGCAGCAAACTTCACGTGATTCCCTGTCAGGCCAGCAAATGGGTGCCTCGGTGCCCCTTAGCAGAGGGTCACCCTCTATAAGCACTCATTGCTTCTTTTTGTGGTTTCTAGTGTGTGCTGCTGGTACGGTTTCTCCCTGTGGAGCTTGCTCATAGGTGTCTTCAGCTGTTAAGACATCATATCTGTTCCAGGTTGTTATGCAGGAGGGTGGAAAGTGACGTGGAGTCACCAGGGCCCACAGTGCCTTGTTCTGAGTAGCATCGACCATAACATACTGGTTGTGAAACCACTCCTTATTTCTTCTTCAGCCCCTCTAATACCATGCAGTCTTCTCACTGTCTCCTATAACTCTGCCATCTGGTGTGACAGATCCTAGACCTGCTCGCATCTTTTGCGGGTATTTGCTTGTGCCTCAGGAGGAAACACTCATGGCAACCTGAGGTCTGTACTGCAGTCTTCTTCCTTAGTTCTTTCTGGGTGGAATCATCAGACATCTCAGGGGTTGTTGCTGCAGAAACCTTCTACTAAAAAGAGCAGATGGAGCCAACCAGTGACAGGAAGGAACTGTTGCAACACGCCCTGGTCACTAGGGCTCCCTAGGGCTGCCTTTTACACTGTGGGTGTTTGGCTACGGTTGCCCTGTCCCTGCCCAGGTCTCATTAGCTTCGTTTGTGAGAGTTGGCAGCTACTGGCTCCACTCGCTGGGCATTCCCCTGGCTGAGGAAACCCCCCTGTATGCCACCATGGGCTACTCCGCTGCAGACCAAGCCAGAACTGGAGCTAGAGGTGTTTACTAGATCGAGGTCTAGTCTCTGAAGACAGAGGTGTTTACATTCTGAACAGAAACAAAACCAAGGTCACATACCTTGGGCTTTTGGAAAGCAGAAATGATAAAAAGTGCTACAAAAAGTCTCACTGCTTTTGCTTATGGGTTTTACTATACAGCATTATGTGCACATCTAAATGTGGAATAATTGATCGGTTGCTTTTCCACACAGAGACCCCAGATGGTAAAAAAAACCAGTGCCAGTGAAATACTAGAAAATGGAGCAGAGAAGCTTAGTTTGTTCAACTTAGTCCAAGTTATTGTCTGTCCTAATCCCAATGCTTGACTTTTCCCTTGGCATAAGTGACTAGTCTTTCTTTGTACAGTCTCAAGGACATGGAGCTCTGCCCACATCCCCTACCCAACAGGACATATGAGATGCAATAAAACTTGCAGGCCTCCAAGATCAAATTCCAGGGCACAGGAGAGCAAACTGGGGGCCTACTAAGCAGTGCAATGAACTGGAGGAGATCCTCATTATCCTTCTCCCCTCTCAGTTTTCATTTCAAACCTCTGTAAGTGTCAGTTCATATCTTTACCTTTTTTGACACAATAAAAGTCTTGGAAGTTTCACTGGCAAGATTTTAGTTATAATATTTAATTTGCAATTTCTTTGCTTTGCCAACAGTTGTCTATGATCCTTTAAAATTTGTTTTCTGTTTAGAATTGTTTAAACAACTCTTTTTTTGCAAACTGGATTTATTTCTTCATCTTTGCATTGAGAAGAGAGCTGTGCCAGGTCCCTGTGTGTCTTGAGATTTGTTCTGAAGTATCCCACAGATGAATTAATTTGCCAGCCAGAAGCCTTCAGTGACTACACGGACGTAGAAGCTTTCCTCAGCCAGCTGGCATGAGAAAGAGAAACATTCCGGAAGAGCTTCTTGCCTCCAAACTTGCCCAGTGCTCCCACCCCCACTTCATCAAACAAATAGCTTTTGCAGTATGCCTGGAAGTACATCAAATTGAGACTATTTTGAACCAAGGGAAAGGAATAAATTCCAGACTCCTGGGGCCTCAACTGAGAATATGCAGCTGCCAGAGCCCTTTCTCTATGTAAGGGAGGGATCCAGACCAGACTCTGCCACTGGACACAGCTGTAGAGGTGTTGTATTTTGTGGATTTCTCTGCAGTACTTGCTTTGAGCAGTTTGTTGGGCATTCACTATTCAGAGGGTGGTATTCAGGCTGAAAGAACTGGTCTCTTTTTCCTTTTCTATGGTAAAGATATGCTTTGGCTGCAGCTATGAAGCCCTGCTTTAGAAGGAAGTGGGATGCATCCCACTGATGATAAGAGTTACAAATGAGCTCAAGAAATTCTGAACTGGAGTAGGTGTTGGTGTTTATTTTTGTTTTCTTATTGTCTAGTAACATGAAGGAAATCTGTATGCGTTCAAGTAATTCCATGCTTTGACTGGACTGCGAAGGCTGCCTCTAGACCTGTGTTCAATTAATCACATGGACTATGACCAGGGTGAAAGTCTGGCTCCTGCAGTTAACACCAAACTTCCAGTTGATTTTGAAAGGCTAACCTCAGAGTTTGACCAAAGGTCAAATTTACTCTGGCAGGGAAGGTAGGAAGGCTATTACTTCTGCAATTTTACCTACTTGGTGGTAATATTGTGGCTGTATCTGACTTTTACATTGTACTCCAAGACTAGGGTTACATTTCAGAGAACACTCTACAATTGTGAGATACATCATGCATAGCCCTTTTTTCCATATGAACACATTCAATGCACAGTTGCTCTTGATTTTAATTTTCTATGGCTGTTTCTCACAGTTACTCTTCCTATCCTTAACAACCACTCACAGCCGCAGGACAGATTCACATAAACATCCACATTTGGATGTAGTGCCATGTCTCACTAAAGTGTTGGTTGAGAGGAGAGTTGACAGCCAAGCCCAGTCCAAATACTTAAAATATAATCACAGTCTTCACTTCCTTCTAATATTTGAAAATTTTCCTAAACAGAGGAGAGAGATGAGCTTGTAACTACATTTAAGGAACCTAAGTGATTTTTTTAATCACTGGAGTACTATTTTTAGCTTTGTATGTATACTCTCACTTCAGAAAGCAGAAACAGAATGTTGGGTCATTCAATCAAATGGGTTTTCTTGAAGACAAAATCTAGGGAAAGAGGTAAATATCTTTGTACAAATGGTGGCACTTCCATCCTTCTTCAGTGCCTGTGTTGAAGCCTTTCTGTGCCATGCATTATGGGCCCAGTTTGCTGAGATGGGCGAGTTGACCTGCAGGATGATGGTTTCCCGTGGTGATTACAGATACCATCTATCTTTTCTAGTTCACATTTTCCCTTTTCCCTTGGGGGACAATCAGATTCTAATTAATAGGGATTAGAAAATGCAGTGCTTAAATAAAGAGTGTATTCTTAGATGTTCTTTTCATTCAGGGCATTAATGACCTAGGTTCCAAGTACAGCTCAGCAATTCCTGCTATGTTTACTGCTTTCAGCTCTGTAACTACTTCACACATATCATTTCTGCCAGTGGAGTGGCACTGCAATCTCCAAGGCTCTCTGTAACAGATGTAGTTAGATCTTGATAGTGTAAAGCTTTCAGAAAAAAAGATGCAACTACATGATAACTACAACACCTCATTTGATAGACTAAGAAGTCAGATTTTTCCAAAAGAACACTTTGTACCCTGATGATGCAATTCCAAGTTTTGCCTTATTTTTACTTCACTTTTGGTTAGACCATTCTTTCGTTAGCCTGCATGAAACCTCATCCTTCCCAGGGTAAAATAGCTTCAAGCCTTCAAGCATCTACCTGATTCTGGCTACACTAAATGCAAAAGATTGTGAATTAAGCAACCATATAGACTTACCAAATGCTAACTATAGCTCCTGGAGACCTTATCTCATTGTGAACCCATTGCAGCTTGGCTCACTTTCATTGAGGGGTAAGCTGCTGTGCAGTCATCTTCAGGTACGAGCAGTCACATGGACAGTTACAGTGCAACAAGTAGTCTTCTGAGATACTCACAGACCAAATTTTTAAGGTAGCCATGCTGTATGGTGCTGTTGTACTGTATGGTATAGCCATATTGCATGGTATCAGTAGCGGAATGGTTCCACTATAGACAAGTGTTTCAACCATATGACTGCACTGTAGGAAATTTCCCTCATAAAATCTTTAGCTTCAAATACCCACTTGAGCTGGACACAGGGATATCTCTTATTAGGGTTTGGCCACCTGACACAGTTAATTGATTTAGAAGATGCACTGGTCTTTAGTTGTTCTGTTTAGTTATCTGTTCTCAGTTATTTTTGGTTTGTTTTGATTGCCTAATGTTTCTCACAGGACTGAAGCATTTCATTTTTACTTCGCTGAGTGAAAAACTGTCTGGATGGCCTGGTCCAAAGAGTTGTGGTGAATGGAGTTAGATCCAGTTGGCAACCGGTCACAAGTGGTGTTCCCCAGGGCTCAGTATTGGGGATGGTTCTCTTTAATATCTTTATCAATGACCTGGACAAGAGTGCACCCTCAGTAAGTTTCTTGCTTGAGGGTAGGATGGCTCTACAGAGGGATCTGGACAGGCTGGATCTATGCGCCGAGACTAATGGTATGAGGTTCAACAAAGGCCAAGTGCTGGGTCCTGCACTTGGGTCACAACAGCTTGTCGTGGTTTAGGCCAAATCGGCCACTGGGGACATAGGGGACCCCAGGTGGGACTGACAGGTGCTCCCCTCTACCCCTCTTCAAAGAGAGAGGCAGAGGAGGGAAAAAGAGACTTATGAGTTTAGAAGGAACCAAACTACTTTAACGAGATATTAATAATAAAATAAAAGGAAATAATGAAATATATACAAAACCATATCAAGCTCCCAGGATGACAGTCACGAGACCGGCTGGCACTGGGGCAGTCCCAGGCTGGACTCAGTGATGGACAGGAACTGGATTCCGGATCTGGATTCAGGATTGGGACCAAAGGCAGACAAACAGGCAGAGTCCTCCTCAGACATCGGCCATTGAAGGAAGAGAGCAAGCTGTTTGGTCCCTCAGCTTTTATACTGAGCATGAGTCAGATTGGATTGAATACCCTGTTGGTCAGTTTTGGGTCACCTGCCCTGTCCGCTCCTCCCCACAGGTGGGACCCCACTGTGCTTTTCTGCTTCTGACCCTCCAACGGGGCAAGAAACAAAATTGGTTAGCCTTGGTTGTTATAGCAATAAGTCTAAGCAAGAGCCTTTCTGCATACCATGCCTTGGTATCAACTATAAACGTAGGTCTTACCACTCTGAGAGAGCGAACATTGTCTGCACAATATGCTGTTAATTTCAGTAGATAGAAGAGGCCCAGCTAAGAAGCAAAGTTACTAAACAAAATTGGTCCTGTTTTACCTCAAACCAGAACCCAGCTCCATGCAGCGCTACAAGCTTGGGGAAGAGTGGCTGGAAAGCTACCTGGCAAAAAAGGACCTGGGGGTGTTGGTCGACAGCCAGCTGAATATAAACCAGCAGTGTGCCCAGGTGGCCGAAAAGGCCAACAGCATCCTGGCCTGTATCAGGAATAGTGTGGCCAGCAGGACTAAGGAAGTGATTGTCCTGCTCTACTCGGCACTAGTGAGGCCAGACCTCAAATACTGTGTTCAGTCTGGGCCCCTCACTACAAGAAAGACATTGAGGTGCTGGAGTGTGTCCAGAGAAGGCCAACAAAGCTGGTGAGGGGTCTAGAGAACAAGTCTTATGAGGAGTGGCTGAGGGAACTGGGGTTGTTTGGCCTGGAGAAAAGGAGGCTGAGGGGAGACCTTATTGCTCTCTACAACTACCTGAAAGGAGGTTGTAGTGAGGTGGGCATCAGTCTCTTCTCCCAAGTAACAAGTGATAAGACAAGAGGAAATGGCCTCAAGTTACTCCAGGGGAGGTTTAGGATGGATATTAGGAAAATTTTCTTCACAGAAATCAAACATTGGAACAAGCTGCCCAGGGAAGCGGCTGAACCACCATCCTTGGTGTGTACTGTAAAGACGGGTAGATGTGATGCTTAGGGATATCATTTCGTGGTGGTTTGGCAGTCTTAGCTTGATGGTTGGACTCGATGATCTTAAAGGTCCATTTCAACCTAGACAATTCTATGATTCTGTGCTACTGAATGCTGATCTTTGTATGTTTATTTGTACAAATGAAGTTTCCTCCCAAAAATTATTCAATTTCCCTGGATTCAGAAAATGAAATAATCATAAATATACAGAAATTGTTCAAATGCTTGTTTGTGATGGAAATTAAAGCAAAGACTTTTTCTCAAGATTTTTGTTTTGGTTACCTGTCCCACAGGCTAAGATCTGAAAAACAAATCACTTATTTGCAGGCTGCCTTTTTGGTAAGTGATAGAGAGGTGATAGAGATTGTTTAGGACTTAAACAGAAAGCTCTCTTCTTTTTTTGCCTTCTTCTTCCCCGAAGTCATATGCCACCACATACCATGGTGCTGTGAGATCCTTTTGTCAGTGAGGCACAGGTTCTGCTGTTGAGGGCATGTCTGTCCCTCACACTGGTGTCTCTGGGAGGGGTTTAGACAGGATCTGTCCTGACCAGACTGTGTTTGGAGATGATGGAGCCTCTCTCCCTTCCTGACATCCCATCTTCCAGATGAATTGCACCCTCACCCTCTTGCTATGTGCAGGGGAGCCTGCATTAACTTCAGCAGGCAACAGAGTCACTCGACCATGGAGCTCAGTCAGGAGCATGACTCTAGTTCCCTGTTTCCTTTGTAATTGGAGGCACTGCAGCTGGCGTGACATACAGCTGGCTTGGTGCATATTTATAGGTACTACCGTAGTGCTTGTACATCTCCCACTACTATTCCAAATGGGATTTACACATCCCCGTGGATGCTCTAAATGGCTTCATGACTCCACAATGACTGCCAGGGACCTGGTGTATTGGAGATCTACTCAGAAGGAGCCTAAGGCATGAAAAAGTACCACTCTGTCTAGTAAATATATGTATTTAATAGATGGTTTTATGGAGATTGCTGCCTCTTGGTTGTCAACAACACCCTAGCCAGAATAACTGCAAGAATGCTGTAGGGAGGCTTAGGTGGCTGGGAAAGGTGAAAGTTACAGAGCTGGGGCTCAGGCTGGGAGTGAGGGATCCACATGTGGGGTTAGGGGAGGAAGGATGAGGAATCTAGTTTGTTCTA
Source organism: Pluvialis apricaria (assembly GCA_017639485.1). Classification (NCBI taxonomy): domain Eukaryota; kingdom Metazoa; phylum Chordata; class Aves; order Charadriiformes; family Charadriidae; genus Pluvialis; species Pluvialis apricaria. The sequence goes on from CM030008.1 coordinate 60,176,545, forward strand.
ATAGTAGTTTATCAATTATTATTCCTGTGTGGATGTTGGAGTGTTACTTCAGATTTGAAGCTGCAAGCATTTCAGATCAGATTCCAGTTGTACTGAATTGTTCTTTTATTGTCTGACTTCAGCTATAGGCAGTAATAGGAAAATTTGGACCTGCAGGATGAAACTCCAACACACATTGTCCTAAGCCCTCTCATTGCATATTATAAGAATTAATTTAGCTATTTGGCTCCTACATGTCAGTCTTTTCTAGCACTATGCATTCAGATAGATAGGATGAAGACTGCCTTAGATTTTAAATTGCTTTTGAACAACTTTTCAAAGTTTAATAGGAGTGAGTGTCAGCTCTTGCACTGTTGCATAGTCATTAGAGGACATTTCTGCAGAGACAAAATTAGCTTTATGTAACAAACCCAAGAGCAACATTTGAATTATGCTTATGCTACCCAGTAAAAGTGTCTATTTTTGAACCACTTTCCACACTCAGTTCCCTTGTTTCCACAGCCTCACTTTCTATCTGCTTTATTTGGGAAGTGTTTCTTCCAGACTGTTCCTCAAAGTGTTTTTATAGTTTAGCTTTTTGCTTCTACCACTGTGATTCCCTGAAACTTCTGGGTTTTCTTAAATGAGTATATCACCATACCTAAACTAGATAAATGGGTTTTTTTGTGCACTGCTGTGATGATCTCAGCATATGGATCTCTTCTTAGTTGTTTCATTTTGGGCAGTGTCTCCCACTTGTGTGCTTTCCATTGGGGCAAAATAAAGCTGTCACTGGAGGTGTTCAGTACACCTCATTCAAATGTGCTTTGCATTTTCTTTATCACATGTCTATTAAGTCTGTGTCTGATGTGTGGCTTTGAACCACTACCCGTTTGTTTTAATGGCTTGAGGAGGAACGGGCACTCAGGCAGGCATCTGCCTCAGGTGAGTTGATGCCTGTGGGGCCATACAGCAGAGCTCATATTAGTAGTACAAGTGATAGGGGACTGCATGCTCACAAATCTCCAAGCCCCATTAGCTGTCCTTCCCTGCCTGTACCAGGATACTCAATACTCCTACCAGTGCTGACATTTCCCGAGTCTTCTGCTTTAGTGACGGAAAGATTGCAGAAATGAAATTCCTGGACTACACATGGCATTACCAAGAAAAGGAGCTATCTCCTGCACCTTCTCACCTGCCCTGGCAGCCCAGCTCTATTTCCCATGCCCCTGATGTTACCCACAGCTTCCTCTCTCCATCTCTTTCCAAAATTACCTGCATCATAGGATCATAGAATGATAGAATGGTTTAGGTTGGAAGGGACCTTGAAGATCATCTGGTTCCAACCCCCCTGCCACTAGACCAGGTTGCTCAAAGTTCCATCCAGCCTGGCCTTAAACACCTCCAGGGATGGAGCTTCCACAACTTCTCTGGGTAACCTGTTCCTGTGCCTTACCATCCTTAAAGTGAAAAATTTCTTCCTAATATTTAATCTAAATCATACTCTTGGTTTTTTTCTTTTTTCCTTTCCCAGAATTTTTATACTATACTCTAGGCTTCTGTGTGTAATTGTAGAAAAAGGGATTACTGTCAGTCTGTAATCTCAGTTCTGTACTGCTAGGACGCGATTCATACTCTCCAGTTAAGACATTGTTGATTTAAATATTTTCCCGTACGTTTAATGCTAATAAATCATGGTTACGTGGCTGATATGCATTAAAAACTTTCATAAATTCTTGTCTAACGGATTAATATTTTCCAATCGTAGTACAATGATAGTTCAGTAAAAAAACTTGGTTCTCAGTCACATCAGTTATACATTTTTCTGTGATTTTATTTCTTTTTCAATCTTTGTGATCGGGATGTTATTGAATCCAGCACAACAAAAGCAAAATATAAATTAAACCCAGTAATTTTCATTACATTCCTTTTCCAGATGGATTCTGAGAGGTTTTGGAAGACCTTAATCCAGAATATATGAACAAAGCCTACAGAATGTAATAGTGATAGAACCAGTAGAGTTTTATAAACCTAAGGATAAAAACTGTGTCTTTTGTATTGGGTTTTTTTGAACCAGGCTATTGAATTTGAGAGCAGGGATCAAATTTTTTTATTAAATTCTACACATGCTAAATAAAAATCTATAAAAAGAAATCACTTTATATTAAATTCTGAAATTTTTACAGAAAGGAAAATGAGGAACCAGTTATCACAAGATTTATAACAAAAACAAAGTGAAAAAAATGAAGCTAAAACCTTGAGAAATGTTTCTGCAAAAGGCAGAAAAATATTTTTATGCCGAGTTAATGTCAAAGTAACACTTTTTATTTGCTTATGGAATGAAACACCATTAATCATTCTTTGTTTGGTGGCTACTTGATTAGATGTGATGCTGACACAATTTCTTTTCAATGTGACTGGTGGAAAATGTCTGTGACACAGCAGAAATCAACATCTGTCATCCATCTTATTCCATACCTGTCCTTTCAAGAATCTGCTTGTTTGTGCCACTCAGTATGTTGGGTTCTTTTAATCTCCTTAGACTGTACGTTGCAAAGAGAAAGGTCTGTTTTTCAGTTTGTGGATATACAGTGAGCAGCTCAATGGTTCCCTGGCAAATTTAAGATGCTATTGCAATAATAAGTGATAATAATGTTTTTAAATTAAAGTTTTTCCTAATTTTTTTTTTACATCTTTTCTTCTTACAGATATATCTGGTATCTTTAATCCTTTCTAAGTTTCATGTTGCACACAGTGTGCAAACATACAATATGATAGGCATCATTGTGTTGGGACACATATGAAGAGATACAAGTGTACGTAGAGAGCTCTCTGTACCAGCAGTTCTAACTGCTCTTTTATTTGCTTTATAAATGTGTGTATTTTATTTTGCTTTCTTCCCTGACTTCTGCAAGTAGTGGTCTGGCTTATTTCTATTCAATGTCTTTTAATTTGCTTGGATATCTCATTAGGGTTTCCACCACATGTGGGAACAGGTGGGAAGTGGAAGCCACTCTTTGATACCATTTCCAACCTTATGTTCAGAAACGCTGGAGCTAGATCAAGATCCAGATGTCAATTACATCTCTAAGTGCAGGCTAAGTTGGAAAGATGCAGGGGGATGAGGAGAGGCAGGGTAAAGGATAGTTCAGTTCACCTGCGGAGATCTCTCAAGGCATCAGCTCCCAACAAAGGGAGCATTTGCAACCTAGCCCACTGGGCACCTGAACATGTGGCACCTTGCTGTCCTCTCACTCTGGCTTTCTCCTTGGCTTTAAATGCAGAGGTCAGAGAGGTAAGGCAAATACTTTGCATGGAAACTTTTGGCTGCTTCAGGGCGTGAAAAGGAGGCTCTCAATGAGCCTTCACCTCTCCCTGCCATGTATTACATTTACTGGATGAAGCTCAGACAGGGGAGTTCTATACCAAGAGACATCCGCAGTGTGCAATTGAGTATCTGTCTTCCTGGGGGATTTTTGTATAAGAATGAATATTTCTCACAGTCATCCTAGAGGTGGGCCTGAGGTGCAATATGACACTGGAGCACCCCTTTTATAGTTTTCCAAATGTAGCTCTAGATGCAGAAGTCGAAGTATTCCCTCTGCTCAACTTCTTCCACAGCCCAGATTTGATTTCCTCCATGTCCTTTCTGTCTTAGAGAACATCTGTAGTATGTCTTTGGTCATGATATGTCTAGTAGTCTTTGGTCAGGTGTCTGACACATTAAAGTCATGATCTTTAGTGAATAGAGAAGAAAATGTGTTAATAAATTGATTGCTCTGAAAATAAATCAAGAAAAACTAAGCCATAGAAGCTGTTCATATTTGGCTCAAATGCTAGTCCTGTTTAGAAAGATGTGGTAATTCTCACTAATTTGGTTTTCATACTTAGTTCAATATAATGAGCTTGAAATAAATTTTAAAAGAAAAGGCACGTAATTAATTTCCAAAGACAGCTATGCCTCATTATTCTTTAAAGCTTGCATTGTTCAGTGTAAATGACCACTGGAGATCCAAAAAAAATGGTGAATCAGTCCTATTATGCCCTGTAGTATTTATAACTACTAGTAAATGCTATAAGATGAATGACGCAACTTGCCTCAAGAAAGACAGGATGAATGCAACGTGTTTGCTACTCTACTTTTGGTATGTATGTACATTTTTAATACTTCCTACATTTAGTCTCATGCAATAATCAGGCCTAGGATGACACCATGAAGAATGGCAGGCAGTGGAGATGTTCCCTCCATGCTGCCAAGCTGGGGTGGCTCAGGCTGCAGGTGTGCCAGAATGTGACAGACTCAGATGAAGCATTTTTAAGCAGTGCTTTCTTCCAGTGTTAGTCATTGAAACTGATAGTTAGCAAAATGCCATGAGAAGTGTGAACATGGCAGGCCATGCAGCCCTGTGCCTGCCTCTATTTTCCTGGTTCACAGTACAGTGAGAGGGTAAGACTCTTGCACAGAGTACACTCTGTGCACTCTCCATAGCGTACACATCTCCATACCATTATTGTCCTTGGGCTCTGCTGAGAACATGCTTGAGGTTGAGGGATGTTATCTGGAATGGGAGAGAGGACATCGTGGGGTTAATATGTAGTATTGATCATTGCTTTCTCAGAATGGAGACAATAGAGTATTAATCAGCTCCAAGGGTAGATCAGCCTTTTTTTTGCCTAATTAAATTAGCAATCAGAGTTTACACTCTAGTTACTACCTTATTGTTTACCTACATCTCCTATTTGATATAGTCCTGTCAAAGGACTACATTTTTCTCTCTCAAATTAACTGTCCTTGAGCCTACCTAAGCGAATACTTTGCCCAGGAATTAAAAAAACAATGTCTAAAGTCAGGGGTTTGATTTCAGTGCAGGATGATTAAAGTGAAATTGGACTGGAAAGAGGAGTCAAGAAAGCATAAATACTTTTCATCATTAGAAAGAGCATTTAAAAAATAATTCCTTGTGTGCTTCCTCCACTACAGGGCTCTTTCCTTCCAAATTAAGTTATGTGTTAAAATTTCCAAAGGTAAGGGAAAAACAGTGGAAGAAATGCATTTCCCAATATTTAAATAGTACCTCTGAGTACATGTAGTGCAAAGGAGTGGTCTCACACAAAAATTCCACCATATTTATCTTTTTTTCAGTACCTTCGTCCTCAGCAAAGACAAGTACTTAAATCCTTGTTGCAGGCTTTAGTTTGCATCACCAAAGATATACAGCAAAAAATAACAGCAAGAAACTTTTTACAACTTGTGGAAAGACATGTGCTTGTTTGCATGACCAAACATTGTGTGGAATAGTTTATTTGCTAAGAAGGCCCTTAACAATGTCAGTATAGATGGCAATAGGATAAGAACACTTCAATGCATGGCATCACTTGACCAATAAATGTGTGCAGAGACATTGGGAGAATGCCAGCTTTTCAGCTGGCTGCTAATATAAAGAGGTATAGTTTATGCATTGGAGTTCCCCAAAGGTCAGATGTAATGGCCCAAAGACATAAATTAGAAACCTCAGCTAATAAAGATACTGTTTAGTTAAGGCAGAGGTCCAGTTTTCAGGGTTAAAAAATGATTCTGGTTTCATTTACCATGAAAGGAATTTGGAGAGGACAGGGAAGGGCAGTTGATGATGGATAATGATACAGATACATGGAGGAGAAGGCAAAAAATGTTTACATTGTAATAGGAGAACAGATTAAAAGAACAAGTTGTTTTTCCTCTGCCTGTTCCAATATAAGAGGAAGATGTAGTTTTTATTAAATTGAGCAGTACTGATCTAATTTTCCTTGCTTAGAAATCAAGTTCAGGAAAATACTGCTGAATATTGCATGGAGCACGAATATTGGATGAAAATGAGGAGGACTTGCAGTTGTACAGTCAGGTTAGTCTCTGACTGGTTATTTCACTCTAGATGGAAATTTTGCCATAGAAGTCTCTGTGGCTGCAATTACTAATATAACTCCCTCCCCCACCCCCGAAGCTGTGCAATGTTACACGTAACATTTCTGATATTAGTAATTTGTTGACTGAATGCTTTCACTGGCTATTATCACATAAAAGAAATATAGAAGTTAAATTGAATGCTTATATATAAAAAAATCCTCCTTCAATCGCTATGTACAACACCTGGGAGGAGGGATGAGAGAACTTTGTGCTCAATGACTTCCTTTTCAGGGGTTTATATTGAGCTTAAACAAGCCAAACAGTTGTGCAACCTGGAAAGTATTACATTTCAGGAAGTCTGGAGCTCTCAAAGCGTTACCCAGCCATGAGGCACCACTGCAAAACTATTTAAATGTTTCTCATGGGTCTCCTTTTATGCAGATCAGGCAGCACAGGCAGAAGTTTAAAAAAAACCTCAACAAAAAGCAAACCACCCCAAAATCAATTCCTTCCCCCTCCCCAAAAAAAACCCCAAACAACCCACAAAAACAAACAGAAGAGCTATGGCAACATGAAGTAGCATTATGACAAATCGGTGACTTTGAAGTAATCAAGCACATTCTTTAAAGCCTTGCAGGCCTATACTCATAAGCTTCAGACGTCTTTAGACATTTGATTATATGAGGAAGAGATACATACACATAGACTTACTATAGATACTGCGAATACAGTGAAGGAGGGATGATTCAGCTCGTATTAGAAGACTTTATAAAAAATATAATTCTTGAAAGGATAATAGAAATTAAATCCTAACTCACAAGAGGAAGGAAAACACATTTTAAAAAATCTGATTTCTAAGCTAAATGTCATTTTTGCTTTGTTGCACAACATGTGAGCAGCATTTTTTCATCAGACCGAACACATCATTTCAGACTGCCAAGATCTGTTGTAGCATCATCTTTCTCATCTATTTTGAAGCAGGACCTCCCCCTTCCCTCCACATGCACACACACACTTTACACCTGCTGCCTTCCAATAAAAAACTGCTTCTGCCTTGACATATCAGCCAGGATAAGGTATTTTGTACACATATCTGTAAGGAAATTGAAAGATCTTCTTTCTTTTAGTTTCTTAACAGGTTCATCACAGCTCCAGACAGGACTACAAATCTGTGTTTTTTTTCCAGAGACCTCTTTTTGAGTGTGTTTGAAAAGTCTTTTAGGGGATTTTGGAAGCCAAGCACAGAACAGTGATAAGGCAATTTCATGGAACACAATGACATCTCAGTTTAAATAAGTCTTCACAGAGCAAGCACAGAATCCGTTGTCTTAAGGATCTGTAACCAGTCCCCCTCAAGGAAGGACTGCTTTGTCCAGAACTGTGTATGAACTCAGAAAAAAGAGGACACGCTGCTTATAGCTGCAGGGGTCTCAGTTTTCTCTGTTTTCTTTCCATGATTTAAATATCCACTGAAACAGGTACTTTACAGGGCCTTACATGAATACATGGTTAAAAGAAGACAGAGATTTCCCTAGCATTTAGAATGGTGGTATATATGTAGGGTAATATTGTTAAAGTCTGTTGTTTTAAGCCTTATTACTGTGAGACCTTGTAACTGTTCAGCAACAAGGCTAGAGAAAATACCACAGCTTTAAAACAGAGGTAATGAAAGAAAGTCAATGTACTGCTATTAGTGAAGCTCCCTAGCCTTGAGCAAATGGATCATTTCTCTCTATATTTTGATTTTGATACAGAGAGATACAAAATTGACTAAGCAGTGAGTATTCGCAAAGCAGTGGAATGTTTGGAGACTAAAACGAAAATAAAATATTTTACAGAACAAAATAATAAGGTCACCTTCAATTATTGCAGAATTAAGAAAAGTGATTAAGGGATTCATGAACCTTGACCATTCTGATTAGTGTAGCTAGTCAGTGTTTCAAGTACTTCCACAATCCTGGAAGATAAATAAGGCATCAGGTTGGCTTCAGATTTGTATTTTTCACTAACAGTGGCAGGGAAGGCTTCCCCAGTCAGTGCCCATGTGCACATAAATAGCTGTATTTGGAAAGATGGGACCACAAATAGAGAGTGCCCAGTCTCCCGCTGTTCCCAAATCTTCCTCTTACTAATGGACCCGTACCTCACTGTGCATTCTTGCCCTTTCTAAGTACAGCATGTTTGATTAATCTTGCCACTTATTAGTTGCTACCATTTTACCTCACAGAACAGGATAATCCCCATGATAATTAGCTGCTCCAGTGCCTTGCCCTAAATGATCCCCTGCAGTGTTTTATCATCATTAATTGGTAAAATGCTTTAGATCTTCCTCAAAAGAAAAGAAAACTGATGCATGGAGTCTCAGCCTGTCAGCAGGTGGCCAGCCAGGTCAATCTTCTGCTCTGCATGATAGGGCCCTGAAGCATTTTTCCTGTGGGCTTGACACTAGGTGTGGAGAGGAGGCTTTTGTATATATTTACCCTGGCTTATTTTGCAGATCCTGTTTGCTCAGTAATATCAATTTTAAGAAAATGCAGATATTAAAACATGTTCCATCAAAGAAAAACTAATTTCTTTTTCTGGAATACTTGGAATGTGATTATCTTATTAGTAGCTTCTGTAATTATAGCAAAAGAACTCTTCACTGCTCTTCACTGGTATAAACAAGGAATAATTACCACAACTCAACTATCCAATAAGCAAAATAGTTAAGGGGCTGGGTGTGTGGTACTTTCACAGGCAGGGGGATACCAGAAGAGCTAATTGTGGTGCCGCCAATACTGTCAAGCAGTATTTGCAAACAGAGGCGTCCAGGGCTAGCTCTGACTGAGCAGCAAAACCTCTTGCCAGTGTTGGAGATGGTATGACACTGCTCACGAAGACCCCAGGGACAGCACAGTCATTTCTATGTATCCCAGAGCCAGGTTTCTGTTCAGTTGTTGCCTGTCCACAATTGACCTTTTTCTCTATTGTATGTCACCCTTAAATCCTTTCTTGTTTCTGATTTCATTAAATACCACTTTCTTTCTACAAAGCATTGTTGCCAAAACAGCACAAATATAATTCTTCATCTAATAAACCAACTTTTTTTCCCCTTAGCCTTTATCTTGTTCCCTAATCTTTTCTCTGCACTCTACCCCATGTATTCTGATTTCTGTTGCTTGCTGTAGGCTTTTACTATTCAGTCATGCTTCAGCCCTTGTATTTGGCACAGTTCCTTGTTTCTTTACTGCCAAACATCTTCACAGTTCTCTTTCAGAAAGTTTAATTCAAATAAATAGATTTTGCTCCCATGAGAAACTTTATTTTCATCTTTACACACTGCCTTTTCTTCCTGTACTCAGCTATAGTACCTTTAGGGTCAGGAGCATGTGAAACATGGCTTTATGTACAACTAGTGTATGCAACTGGGCCTTGCTAAGCTATACACGGTATTTCTGCTTAGTCTAGTCTACTCTAAGAGATGGCTCATCATGGTGTGAGTGACTACTTGAGCAGACACAGATGAAGTTTAGGTTGTCGTGAAGGTGCTGTCTGTCTTTTCAGGCAAGCTGTGAGCCACCGTCAATATCAGAACCACTGAGGAGGAGCATCACAGGTGAAAGGGAAAAGCAAAATTTGTTTGCCAAATGGTAGTTTTCTCAACAAAGAATGACTGGCATTAGAAAAAATGCACTTTTTTTTTCTGCCAATGAGATGCCACTGATAATTTGTCATTTGGAAAAGCTAATAACTGATAATAAGAAATGTCAAGATTTGAAGCAAACTGAGTGAAGATTAAAGAAGTATCCTGGGGAGGACACATGAGGTTTTGCCCTCTTATTATGTTAAGAGGATCCTGTTACTTACTGACAACAGTTCACCTATAAAGCATAATGCTAAATGACATTTCTATGTAAATTCCTTCACTGCACTTGATCAGGTGAAATAACTCTCGTAGCATTGGTTTCTCTGGAAACCATGGCACACTGGCTTTCCCTAAAGGATCTGTAAATCTGGCTTTTATGTTATATATTGATGAACTGCTGTTATTATTTACATCACTCGTTGCTCAGTAGAACTGGGCCATGTGGAAAGTACTTTGGATTCATTGTTTAACAGTGGACTACTGATCTATTTTAGCTTAAGAATAAAATAAAATGTATTTCCTATGAAATGCAAATCCAAGAGGCCAAGAACTTTCTCTAACCATGAAGATTCCTTTTTTTTTTCATTTTTCCCTTTTTTCTTCAAATTCCTGCTCACCAAGACTTTAAAGTCAGGAATATGAAGAGGAAGACAACTATACTGTTACCACAGCAGTAAAATGGTATCATTGCTGTGTATTCCCTTTGAGAAGACACTCTCTGTTTGAGCCATGTCCTGTGATTCAGTCTGGTTCTTTGTGTAAGTATCAGTTAAACCACCAGTCTGCAGCATGCACCTAATGTTCTAAAACTTGTGGTAGGAACCCAAACAAAAGAATAAGCACATGTAAGCCTCTCCAAGGTTACGTATTGCTGAAAATGCTTCCAGTATGGGAAATGACATATAAGATGCATATCCTATATGCATCCTGTATGCATATGAGAAAAGCTTTTCTTCTTAGCTTTTCCTATATAGAATCAGTAAAATGATAAACACTTTCATGAATGAACACTCAGGTGCTCTAAGGAGCAACTTGACTTGGTGTAGGATGCTGGAAAACTTGTTTTTGAGGAGTGGGAGCTCATGCACAGGCAGCAGTGTGTCTTTTGTCTCCAAATCTGTCTTCCAGACCTGTGGGGGAAAGTGTGCCAGCTGTTTGGGCTGTGATTCAAGCCCACACGATGATAACATGCTGTTGTGCACCTCTCAATCAACAGGCCCAATATATCTCTCAGTGCAGGAGGAATAAACATAAAGGCATCTATACTTTATGGAAGATTTGACATGAGACACCATCAGGTAGTGCAATCCTATTATATTAATATTTACCAGGAGTAAAATCCTGGCTCTGCTGAAGTCAAGTGGGGGCTTTGTCGTTGACTTCAGTGGAGTCATGACTTAATCCTTGTGAACCTTGTCCTGTAAAATTGCTGGTGAAATTTAGCCAGTGTAGAAAGCCAGTACTAGATGTAGACACCAGCTCAATTTTTAAGAGAACTATGAAACTGGGATTTGAGCTCTTTTCAAAACTCTTTTTGAAGAGAACACTAGTTCTCAGGATGACCACTTGAAGATCAGGTACCTGGTCAGAGATTTCTGGAGGAAATGCCACTAAACACCTTGAAAGAAGTAAATTATTTCCTAACTTAAAATACATGAAAAAGAATATGTTAATGTCTGGAAGAAATTAACAAATCTTTTAAAAACAACTGGCCCAAATAAATTAGTAGAGTGAGTTTATTTGCAGAAAAAAAACACTAAACCACAACCCCCCAGAACACTTTATAAGACATTTGAAGAGGCAGAAAACGCTTTTTTTTCTTCTCAATATATGCGTATTTCTATCTTTCCATAGTGTTAGCACTTACTGAAAATATTATTAACACATTTTCTTTAGTAAAAACTATACTACAAGTCTTGATACTTGACACAAGAAAACTATTTGACAAAGTTGATTTTTTAAAATTTAATTTGAACAAATTTCTTTCGGAGAGAAGAGAAGCCCTCTCCCTCTTGTGAAAGTGTTTTAAATAGTGTCTTCCTGTAGGAAAAATAACTATTTTTCCAGTGGAGAATGAGTTCTTTTGTCTACCATAGGCCTCAAACTGAGGAAAAACTTTCTAGTTGAAACATGGGCAGTTATATCATTCTGGTGCATGCCATAAAAATGTTCAGAGTTATAGAAAAGGAACGGAAATTCAAGCCATGCTGTTGCAGGCAAGTTTATGGATTAACTGGGGCGTATGTTATAGGAACAGCTGAAGTCTTGGGAGAAAATATTCTTCGATGATGAAGAATGAGCCTGTCATTCAAGTGCTGGGAATTATACGCTGTGGGTTTGTACCCTGGCTCTGCCAGACTTCCTGTGTGTTCTTGGAGAACGTTCTCATCCATACTGGGCTTTAGATCATCTTCTGTGAAATTGGAATAACGACTATTCTTCTCTGCATCCTTTCCTCTATTTAATCTAATTATTTTTCAATCCATGCGTGTAATTTACTTCATGCACACCCACATTCACATTTGCAATCCTACTTGCCTCATTCCTCTTCTAATTTAAAGAGTAGTCTGGAGAGAAACTGACATTTTCCTTCTATTGACAGTCACAGACATGACTAAAGACTTCGTATTTAATTTTTTTTCCTTAACAAATCCATTTTGATGAAACGTGCATCAAGAGATCTGGTTGTATCCCATTATATTTCACGCCTGTTCGTTCTGGTTTAGTGTACACATGTCGTAAACTCTTAATGAGAGCTTTTACTTATTATTTAATGTGATAACTATTCCCATGGTTCTGTACTTCGCCCAGGTGGAAGACTGTGCTTGGCAGCCTTACAGAGGGTCGGGGCAGAAGTAAAGGGGGAGCTCTTTTCTGTCCTCTTGGAGAGCATTTCTGAGTGGGTTGTGTGAGAAACAACCATCATTCCTACTTGCTGCCAGGGAGGACTAAGGACCCTTTTTTGAGCTTCCTTTCAGCATTGGAAAAGTGTCTCTTGTCTCTTAGTTAGGTCATCTCCTTTGTATGTTTGGCATTAACATAATTTTCCATTTGCTGGAAAGGCAATATTTGGTGGGCTAGCAGGTCATTTCAAGTGCTTTCTTAGTCACAACCCTAGGTGGCCTTTTTAAGTGAGTCTGTTTTAAACAAAGGCCTTGCCAGTGTGTGGAATTCCAAACAGTGTAACTGCCCTCCCTGGTGCATGACTAGATTTTCTAAAATCAAGCGAGTGTCTACAAGCAACATATAAGAGAGGGTATTTGCTGATGGCTGTGCCACCCACATGGTGCTTACCTAAACTGAGAGCTTTCCTCATGCAAGAGCCCACATCAGCAGGAGCAGCAGGGTGCCAGTGTAAGTGCGCTTTCCATCTGAGTCCTTAGAGCTCCTCAAAATAGATAAGCACCATGTTTTATGATGATGAGCATTAAAGGGCCAGCCCCAGCCCTACGTATTTTGCTTAATGCATAGCTTTAAGATTTTGTTTTGAAATCATAACACACTTCAACTTTTTATTTATTCAGGGCTTTAAACTAAATTCAACGGGGGAAGGGGGTATTATCAGGGTTGCCCATGAACAGCCAAGGGATGTTACATCAAGGAAAGGGGAACAGGGCGCTGGTGAGGGCCTGCAGCCATTAGCTCCAAGATGTGCCAGCTACGCTGCAGTATGCCCAAAGCTTCACGTAGATGAGCTAGGAGCTCCTGGACCAACGGGAGTCAATCGGGAGGCACTGTTAGTACAGGACAAAGGAATTACAGCTGCTCCAACCAAATCGGCCGCAACGAAGACACGGCTGAAGTGCCTCTTCACAAATGCGCGGAGCATGGGGAACAAGCAGGAGGAATTAGAGACGTGTACACGCCTCCAAGGCTATGATCTCATCGGCATCGTAGAAACTTGGTGGGACGACTCCTATGACTGGAGCGTCGGCATGAAAGGGTACAGGCTCTTCAGGAGAGACAGGCAAGGGAAACGAGGAGGCGGTGTTGCCTTATATGTTGATGAGCAGCTGGAATGTATGGAGCTCAACCTGGGGGAGGATACCGAGCCAACTGAGAGCCTATGGGTCAAGATTACAGGGAAATCGGGAGCAGGGGACGTTACAGTGGGGGTATGCTACAGGCCACCCGACCAGGAAGACCAAGTGGATGAAGCCCTCTACAGACAGATAAGGGCAGCATCACGTTCACAGACCTTGGTTCTCATGGGTGACTTCAACCACCCTGACATCAGTTGGAAGGATAACACAGCCAGGCACAGGCAATCCAGGAGGTTCCTGGATTGCATTGAGGACAACTTCCTTCTCCAAGTGGTTGAGGAGCCGACGGAGGAGAGGAGCCGTGCTGGACCTTGTTCTTACCAACAAGGAGGGGCTGGTTGACAGGGTCAAACTCAGGGGTAGCCTGGGCTGCAGTGACCACGAAATGGTTGAGTTTGAAATCCTCAAGGCAACGAAGAAGGTGCGCAGCAGACTGATGACCCTGGACTTCAGGAGAGCCGACTTTGGCCTCTTGAAGAATCTGCTTGGTATGGTGCCGTGGGATGAAGCGCTGGAAGGAAGAGGGGTCCAAGAAAGTTGGTTAATATTCAAGGACCACCTCCTCCAAGCACAGCAGCAATGCATTCCTACAAAGAGGAAGGCAGGCAGAAAAGCCAGGAGGCCTGCGTGGATGAACAAGGAGCTCCTGGAACTGAGCAAAAGAAAAAAGGAGGCCTACAGGGAGTGGCGACAGGGCCGGGTAGCCTGGGAGGATTACAGAGGAATCGTTCGAGCAGCTAGAGAGCGGGTTAGACAAGCTAAAGCCCAGCTAGAACTAAATCTGGCCAGGGACATTAAGACAAACAAAAAATCCTTCTATAGGTATATCAGCGAGAAAAGAAAGACTAGGGAAAATGTAGGCCCTCTCCGGAAGGATACGCAAGAACTGGTCACCCGGGACAGCGACAGAGCTGAGGTACTCAATGACTTTTTTGCCTCAGTCTTCACAGACAAGGACAGCAGCCGCACTGCCCAAGACGCAGATTGCAAAGGAGAGGATTGGGAAAATGGAGCACCGCCCACTGTAGATGAAGATAAAGTGAGAGACCACCTGAGGAACCTGAAGGTGCACAAGTCCATGGGACCTGATGAGATACATCCGCGGGTCCTGAGGGAACTGGCAGATCAAGTCGCGAAGCCACTAGCCATCATATTTGAGAAGTCGTGGCAGTCTGGCGAGGTTCCTGCCGACTGAAAAAGGGGAAACATAACCCCTATTTTCAAAAAGGGAAACAAGGAAGACCCAGGGAACTACAGGCCAGTCAGTCTCACCTCTGTGCCTGGCAAGATCATGGAGCAGATCCTCCTGGAAACTCTGCTGAGCCACACAGAAAACAAGGAGGTGATTGGCGAGAGCCAACATGGCTTCACCAAGGGCAAGTCATGCCTGACAAATTTGGTGGCCTTCTATGAAGGGGTTACAGTGGCAGTGGACAAGGGAAGATCTGCTGATGTCATCTACCTGGACTTGTGCAAAACGTTTGACACTGTCCCACACGATATCCTGGTCTCTAAATTGAAGAGACATGGATTCGATAAATGGACCACTCGGTGGATAAAGAACTGGCTGGAGGGTTGCACTCAAAGGGTTGCGGTCAACGGCTCGGTGTCCGAGTGGAAAGCAGTGACGAGTGGCGTTCCTCAGGGGTCGGTACTGGGACCCGTACTGTTCAACATCTTTGTTAGCGACATGGACAGTGGGGTAGAGTGCACCCTCAGCAAGTTTGCTGATGATACCAAGCTGTTTGGCGAGGCAGACACGCTGGAGGGGAGGGATGCCATCCAGAGGGACCTGGACAGGCTGGAGAGGTGGGCCCAAGCCAACCTCATGCAGTTCAACAAGGCCAAGTGCAAGGTCCTACATCTGGGTCGGGGCAATCCCAAGCACAAATACAGGCTCGGCGGAGAATGGCTGGAGAGCAGCCCTGTGGGGAAGGACCTGGGGGTGATGATTGATGAGAAGCTCGACATGAGCAAGCAGTGTGCGATCGCAGCCCAGAAGGCCAACCGTATCCTGGGCTGCATCAAAAGAAGTGTGGCCAGCAGGTCAAGGGAGGTGATTTTGCCCCTCTACTCCGCTCTCGTGAGACCCCACCTGGAGTACTGCATCCAGCTCTGGAGTCCCCAACATAAGAAGGACATGGACCTGCTGGAGCGCGTCCAGAGGAGAGCCACGAGGATGATCAGAGGGCTGGAGCACCTCTCCTATGAGGAGAGGCTGAGAGAGTTGGGGCTGTTCAGCCTGGAGAAGAGAAGGCTCCGGGGAGATCTTATTGCGGCCTTCCAGTACCTAAAGGGGGCCTACAGGAGAGCTGGGGAAGGACTTTTTACTAGGGCATGTAGTGATAGGACGAGGGGGGAACGGCTTTAAGCTGGAAGAGGGCAGGTTTAGATTAAACATCAGGAAGAAGTTTTTCACTTTAAGGGTGGTGAGGCACTGGAACAGGTTGCCCAGAGAGGTTGTTGAAGCCCCATCCCTGGAGGTGTTCAAGGCCAGGCTGGACGTGGCCTTGGGCAACCTGGTCTAGTGAGAGGTATCCCTGCCTGTGGCAGGGGGGTTGGAACTCGATGATCTTCAAGGTCCCTTCCAACCTAAACCATTCTATGATTCTATGATTCTATGATTTCATATAGATGTAAGATTACTGGGAAGTAAATTTATATTTTGGGTATTAATGTTTTGACTTTTCAAGTTGCTGTTAAACATTTCCTATTCTGTTCTCCTAAAGTACTTACAGACAGCTTTTTGGACAGATCATTACAAGTCTAGTCTGTCAAAAGAGTGGCTTATCTGTGAAGAGAGAGAGAAAGGGGGCAGATGTTTTTGAGAGGGTAGTTGTAGGGGGTTATATTGGAGGTATTTAAAAACAAAAGAAAAAACCCTAATGCCTGCCTCCTTTCAACATCCCTTAAGCCCAAAGAAAAGCTGATGAAAAGGTAAAATTTCACTTGAATAAAATCCCAGATTCAATCAGCATTGTGCCTTTCAGTGGTTTCAACAGCAGTCTGGTTTAATTTTTCTGTTACAATGTTTCAACTTCAAGGAGCTTTTGCTACATATTCTTTTGTAGAATAACTGAAAAATAATAACTCTCTTGACACGTTAGTAATATTTGGATTCAAACAGAGTGGAATTTTCACAACTTTAAAATCAGGGAAAATATTTATTTGTTTTAATGTGCAAGTGGTACAATGGCATACGATGCTTTAACAAGCATACAGAAGGCAACCGCTCTCCAGAAGAGACCTACTGCATTTCATATGATGCTTTAAACTGCATACAGTATAGGATGAGACATTGTGCCTTGCTCTGCTCTATGAAACATTTTTTAATGGTGAGTTCCTTTTGTTATTCTTAGTAATGAGATACACAGAAAAGGCCAAGTGATTAATCTGAACCTAGCTCTTTGACATCTTAGGCTGTTCTGCTGAGCATTCAGCCTTCTCTTTAGTCTACAAGTCTGACTGTGTCTGGTGGAATTTATAAACAGCTGTAACATTGGTCAAAAGATTTACTCTTCCAGTTCATTTCTCTCTGAGTGGACAGACATGAACTCTAGCAATGGTACCTTGTACGGCATACAAACTTCTCTCCAAATGAGTATATGTCACTGGTGACTAATAAGAAGTGGCACCTCATAGCCTGAAATAGCCATTATACATCATAAGAATGATCTTATTGAATGACCTGTCAGGAACTTGTATAATGCAAATAGATAGAAAATATATTAATTGTGCAAAGATGCCAAATGGTGAGAACAGGCTGCTCAACAATCACAGCAGGCGCAGGAACCTTTGGAAAAAGTTGTAGATTGTAATTTGGACTGAAGAAAATTTGCTGAAATCTGTGCATCTATATAGCATATCAAAGGCTTTCCTTAGACATTTAGTCTGTACAAGACTGAGCCTACTGAATGGAAACCAAGCACTGATGGTGATTATTCCAAACCAGTTCTCCGCTTTAACCCACAGATGGTTCAATCGTTCTCCTGCAAGTCATGTGCTGTCGCCTTTGTCTGGTAAGTGGAAAGTGAATGGTTCAGTAGTGATATTCAAAAAAGATATTTTGAGACTAGAGGGGTATTTAAGACACATGAAAGTTTTGCTGCCTCATGAGACCACTAAGAAGTGCTGGGGAAGCAGGGCTGCTTGCTGGTTTGACAGGATCCTACATGTAATATCACAATGTGTCTTAATACAGAGGGTCACAGTCTCAACTAGATCTTGAGAAGCTTGTGAAGTCCCAGCTGTTACACCTCTTGTGCTCCTGTTGTGGCTGGCTGTAGCCAGGATAGCTGCTGAAAGGTGTTTTTCTGACTCTCTGTGTACTCATTTTCCTGCTGAGCAGTAACTTGGAGAGAGAGAAGACTGGTTTTAATTGGCATTGAAAGAAGAAAATAGAACCAGATGAAATGCTTGAAGCAAGCTGGCCTATTTATAACATTAAATCCTTTCAACTCTTTCTAATCTATAGACACAGATTCTTAAAAATGAATAGCTTATCTTTGTAACAGATGAGTGGTCAAATGCATTCATTGTTGGCATAACTCTGCTATTGTGAAAATCAGTAGTAAAAACGCCTATTGACTTCATCTAGACCAGAGAGAGAGCAATACTAAATGCTTGTGGAAAAATTGTCTTGAAAATAATGAAAAAATAGATAAAAGTAGAGAAGTTTGAGTACACATTTTTATTATAAGAAGTTTATTAGCTTTGCTGCACCAGCAACTAGACAAAATAGGAAAAAAATATTTCATTGGTTTAAAGAGAGAACATATTTGTGATCTTGCCTTCTCAGTTGACTTTGTAGTATGCGTTTCCAACCACAAAATCTTAGTGCAGGATTTTCAACAAGACTGACAAGTTGGATATGACCTTCAGTCTTACAAAAATCCAAGCAGTAAAATTTGCTGGAAGTGAGTGAACTTACTGTTGAATTCTTGCAGCTCATAGGAGATTCTTACTGGAAACCAATGCCCAGGCCAAGAGAGGACTGAAGCAGTGGGCAGCTGAAGAACAATTCCTGTGTGCCAACACATCACCATAAAGCAATGCAGTTTAACACTGAAATAGCATGAAATAAAACACTTGCTAAGCAGAAATATTTCACTTTAGACAAAAGCAGTCTAAAGTAAAATACTTTATTCCAAGCTACATAGCACTGGATAAAATCAGCAAAGATAAAATACGCTTTTTCTATAAGGAAATAATCTGGTAGAAAATGTATAACCTGCCCTCTCTCTTGTATCAGTATTCCTACCCTATACAGAACCTGTTCTTAATATGTTAGGATACTGAGAACTCACAGGAAAAATTTGTAACCCCTTGGGAGGGGCCTTTGAAATGTTTTAAAACTCAGCCCTGTGCTTTGAAGAAGTTAAAGAAATTCTGTTTGCATCAAACATCTTATCCAGCAGCAGTTGTGTTAGAGCAAGTCAGTTCCCCCCCAGCTCTAGTTTCCCAGCCATGCATGAGATGACTCTCACAATCCTCAAGGCAGGCAAAGATGCATGGCCACCAAAGCACATTTTCTTCCAGTATGAGACAGATGGCACCACTCCCTGGTTTACTCTGTTTTTCCATAGGGCATTTTTTGTTATGTAAAGATAGGAAACAGGTTGTGAAAGCTTAGATTCATCTGGCTTCATACAGCTTGGCTAAGTCTTAACCTCTGTCTGACATGCTTTTACAAGTTTCTGAAAAACTTCCTATTTTACAGTGCAAGAAAAACAAAAATAAGGTAAATACCATGAAATATGTAACTGGAAGTGGACTTTGTTTCTAATTAACATGCAAGAAGGGGAAGCAGGAGATTAAGAGTTCTGATCAGATTTCTGCTTTGTCACTGGCATTAGTAGATGTAATCAAATGGGAAAATTGTGCAAGATTTGGAGCATGACCCTGCTTTCAGTGCAGTCACTGGTTGTTTTATCACCCATTTCTTTGGATAAGATTCCTGGCCCTTAGCCCTTTCAGTTTTGTTGTACAGAAGCTTAGACATGCTTTTAATCATTTAATTATCCTTTTCTAAATTAGCTTTAATGTTCTTCCTATTTATTTGTACTAAAGAAATTATAACTATGCTTTCAAGTGCTTAAGTGCTGTCTGGATGGGTGGTCTTATTCTTCTTAAAAGACAAAAGCATTGAAAAAAACATCAAGTCCTGACATTAATTAGCTATTTATGGCTTCTTATTAAATGTCAGATTGTCATTTAGTGTAGCCTATGTAGCTTAAAAAAAATTAGTTTGTGTTATAAAGCAGACCCTGATTATATGGGACTTACCTTATCCTCCCTGAAATTATTTCTTTCTGTACACAACTGGATGAAAAACTGTAATTTCTAGTCATTTTTTCAGTATATTTCCATTTCTTTAAGTAAAAGGAGCCCAATAATTCTAGGCAGAAAACCAAATTACTGAAAAGACCATGACTTACTGCATAGGCCTTCAGTGAGCCAAGTTCCTCAGGGGTCGGTACTGGGACTGATGCTGTTTAACATCTTTGTTGGTGACATGGATGTTGGGATGGAGTGCACCCTCAGCAAGTTTGCTGATGACACCAAGCTGTATGGAGCGGTCCACAGGCTGGAGGGGAGGGATGGCATCCAGAGGGACCTGGACAGTCTTGAGGGGTGGGCCCATGCAAACCTCGTGAAGTTCAACAAGGACAAGTGCAAGGTGCTGCATGTGGGCCAGGGAAATCCCATGCACAAATACAGGCTGGGCAGAGAATAGATTGAGAGTAGCCCTGAGGAGAAGGACCTGGAGGTGTTGGTTGATAAGAAGCTCAACATGAGCCAGCAACGTACGCTTGCAGCACAGAAGGCCGAGCGTATCCTGGGCTGCATTAAAAGAAGTGTGGCCAGTAGGTCGAGGGAGGTGATTACTCTACTCCGTTCTTGTGAGACCACACCTGGAGTACTGCGTCCAGCTCTGGGGCTCCCAACATGAGAATGACATGGACCTGTTGGAGCAAGTCCAGAGGAGGGCCACAAAGATAATCAGAGGCCTGGAGCACCTCTCCTATGAAGAGAGGCTGAGAGAGTTGTGGTTGTTCAGCCTGGAGAAGAGTAGACACCGGGAAGAACTTATAGCATCCTTCCAGTACTTAAAGGGGGACTACAGGAGAGCTGGGGAGGGACTGTTTACAAGGGCATGTAGTGACAGGACGAGGGGGAATGGCTTCAAACTGGATAGGGGAGATTTAGAATAGATATCAGGAAAAAATTTTTCATTATGACAGTGGTGAGGCACTGGAACAGATTGCCCAAGAGAAGCTGTGGATGCCCCATCCCTGGAAGTGTTCAAGACCAGGTTGGATGGGGCTTTGAGTAACCTGGTCTAGTGGGAGGTGTCCCTGGCCATGTCAGGAGGGTTGGAACTAGACGATCTTTAAGGTCCCTTCCAACCTAAACTATTCTATGATTCTATGAGATACTCTGTTTCGAAAGGCTATAATTAGTAACTAAGTAGATAAATTCAACAAATAAACAATTTAACTTGAATATAAACTTTTGATGTTCAGAATATTGAACATGAAAATGTAAGCCTGAGATTCTGCTGCCATCAATGGCAACCCAGAATGCACTAAAACTAGTGGAAAGAGTTCAGCTTCACACTTGCGCAAAATCAGTATTATACCCAAAGATCCCATTGCAAATACATGAACTGGACTGATTTGTAACAGTATCTATTCACTTTTTTTTTCTTAGATCTTAAAAGGACCTAAAGGTTCCAGGGAAAGGTCACTGTGCTACGCAATTTATTTATACATAAGGAAATGACAGTCCTTTCCTATAAACATTAGATTCTAACTATATATACACATACAAATACTTAAAATCTTTTAAAGTAGTTTCTAATTTGGTACTTAAATTAAGCAGATGCATTTGTTAAGTAAAACAGAATGTGAAAAGGGTTCAGAATAGTGTACTATAACCTGCAGGAACTGCCCACTTTGTGAAATGACAGTGGAAAATAAGGCTACAGTCCAGCTCCATAGTGAGGCTTAAGGACTGACATGGGACTGTGACAGCTTCTAGGGAAGCAATTCATCTGCCTAAACACAGATGTCTAGTGCAGGTTAAGATGCACTTTCCCCCACAAAAAAAAAAACCAAAAGCAGATACTTCATTTGAAAATGAGATATGGATGTGCCCCTTACCCTTTCCCTCCTTTAGGTAAAAAGAAAAGGGTTAGCTCACACCTTCAAGGTGAGGAGGAGCAGTTCAGTTTCCTCAGTGGGGCACAGTAATTCCAGGACCCACAGAATTAGTAGCTGTTTGGAGACTCCGGTGCAGATATATTTTGTTCTGGCTTTCTAGGAGTCTTTGCAAGTGTCTGTCAGAATTCTTAATGCTGGCATCGAGGCATAACATAAGATCCTATTTACATCCTTCTTATATAAGTATTTGTATATATTTCCTGTTGCAAACCCACCTTGATTGATCTGGTTCATCTTGTAATAGTCCCTGCCCAGTTATGTTAGCCATGGGTGAAAATAAAACTGGCTCTTACAGTGCTTTGGTCACTTGACTGGCTCCCAGGCTCGGAGCTTGTCCTGAAGATTTCAGGAGCAATCTGCTTGTTCTTTACGTAAGAAACTGTAAGATGCATTGCCTGGCAGCCGTCATTGTCCAGGTCAAGCCCATACCAGCTTCTATACATTTACATAGGACTGAGACATACAATTGCGATATGGAGGTTGAACCAAAGCATTGCTTTTTGGCTCAGCTGGGATACCTGACTTTGCACGCTTTTTGGTCAATGACAAGTGCAAAGCAAACACATTAACTTAAGTGTCAGTGTCTAGAGGGCTAAAAGCTCAGACACAGGTGCAGAGTTCTGCCAGTAGTAAATCATTAAGCTGGGATATAATATTAATAAATATTAAAAACCCAAAGCATTTACTGAAAGCAAGAAACAGAGGCTGATTCGTAAAAGTATTGAAGGTAACAAAACCACCTCTATTTTTTAGATGTGACTTCAGTGGGTAAAAAACTAGCTGGATGGCCAGGCCCAAAGAGTTGTGGGGAATGGAGTTAAATCCAGTTCGCAGCTGGACACAAGTGGCTTTCCCCAGGGCTCAGTATTGTGGCCAGTTCTGTTTAATATCAGTGATCTGGATGAGGGGATCGAGTGCACCCTCAGTAAGTTTGCAGATGACACCAAGTAGGGTGGGAGTGTTGATCTGCTGGAGAGATCCCTCTTCAGAGGGATCTGGATAGGCTGGATCAATTGGCTGAGGCCAATTATATGTTCCTAGTAGTTTCCTCATCAAAGAGGACTCAATGGGAATCTCTTTTTAAATGCTAACTGCTCTCCTCCCCCCCCCCGCCCCCCCCCCCCAAAAAAAAAAGTACTGAAACAAAACTTCCAGATGTATAAAAGTATGTTTTTTCAACATGACAGGGTTGGATTTGCTGTTCCAAATTTTGACATGGTCTTTTATTTTAAATGCTCTTCAAAAAACATTTTGCAACAATTTTTGATGTATTTATTCAAGTATAGACGATAATTTTGGATCGATAAATGTAGTGGTTAATTAAGTTAGGTATGACAATGGGAAAACAGTTTCTTATGCAGTCATTTGATTGAACTTTAATCATAGCATGTACTATCAGCTTCTGGTACTTCTTGTGGAAAAATTATGAAAGCATAAATTCCAATTTCATCTTCAGGAGAAAAACATGCATAACAAAAGTCAAAGTAAGCTGTCTTTAGTTGATGTTAAACGCAGCGTTATATAGTTGGTATGCTAAATGAATGCTCAGGGAGGGGTTCTGCATATTGCCTTTCATAAACTATATAACCTGCAGGAGCTTTGTTTCCTTCCTCCTCACTATATAGAAGAAGAAAGCCTCTCATAGCCATTCCCTATGACCACAGCCCCTTGACTTTCATTCAAGCCATAGGATCCTGTATTTTTCCATCTTTAACTTCTATGTGGTAAAGTAGGGGAATTACGTTTTCTTCCCCCCTCCCTATTTTCTTCTATCTAAATTCCAGACCTAATCCCAGCTTGGACTGCCCGGGATGTCCAGAGGATGTTCAGGTCTGCCATTCAGGAGGCAATATGTCAGAGCTTAGTGATCTTGTTCTCCCTGCCAGAGAATTCCATGGATTTTTCACTTAGGATAGAAAAGGTTGATGTTTTCACTTAGAAAAAACAATATCTAAATGTGAGGAGAAAGGCAAGAACAGACACTGCTTTGAATACTTAAACCCTCACTACTTCTTGTTTTCCTTGGGAGATTAAAAACTGTTTACAGTTTCTTGCAAATTAAGAACAGCTGCTTATAAGTATAAGGGCTTGTCCTCGTCATAACCCCTCCTCTACAAGTCATTTAAAAGGCAACAATGAATATTTGCATAGTTTGATGACCATTGTTCTTATACACCGTGTGTCTGTTATAGTACATATTTTACTTGTTTCCTGTGAGATTTGACCTTGCAAAGAATTTATACAGATGAAAACAAGTATGTAATTTATTATTAAACCTTTCTATGGTTAAGACTCAGGCCTTTGGGATATCTGTGCTTTTGTGTAATAAAAGGCAAAAGTGACAGCTTTAGTTTTGCATGAAGAATACAACAAAGTAACACTGGTTCTTTCATTGGGCTCCAATGTTTTCTTGCAAAAGTGCATCATTCTTTTGTGAATTGTTATAATCTCATATATTTTTTTCCTCTCTGAAATTATTGCCACATTTACCACATGAATGTTGAGCTTTTGCTCATTCTCGTTCTGGGAGCAAGGAGGGGAATCGCTCTGGTGGTACTGTGTGTGTGTGGTCTGGAGCACGTAGCCGTACATCACAGAATCACAGAATCTCCTAGATTGGAAAAGACCTGTAAGATCACCTAGTCCAATCATTAACCTAACACTGACAAGCCCACCACTAAACCATGTCCCTAAGCACTGTATCTACACGACCCTTAAATACCTCCAGGGATGGGGACTCCACCACTGCCCTGGATAACACGTTCCAATGCCTGATGACCCTTTCAGCGAAAAAAATTCTTCCGAATATCCAATCTAAACTTCCCTTGGCACAACTTGAAGCCATTTCCTCTTGTTCTATCACCTGCTACTTGACAGAACAGGTCAACTCCCACCTCTCTGCAACCTCCTTTCAGATAGTTGTAGAGAGCAATCTGAGCTCCTTTTCTCCAGGCTAAACAACCCCAGTTCCCTCCACAGCTCCTCATAAGACGTGCTCCAAAGCCCTCACCAGTGTCACTGCCCTTCTTTGCACATGCTCCAGCACCTCAATGTCCTTCTTGTGGTGAGGGGCCCAAAACTGAACACAGTACTGAAGATGCGGCCTCATCAGTGCCGAGTACAGGGGTAAAATCACCTCCCTGGTCCTACTGGCTACACTGTTCCTGGTACAGGCCAGGAGCCATTGGCCGCCTTGGCCACCTGGGCACACTGCTGCCTCATGTTCAGTCAGCTATCCATCAACACCCTCAGGTCCCTCGCTGCTGAGCAGCTTTCCAGCCACTCCTCCCCAAGCCTGTAGCCTTGGTGGGGGTTGTTGTGGCCAAAGTGTAAGACCCGGCATTTGGTCTTATTGAAACTCACACATTTTGCCTTGGCCCATCGATCTAGCCTGTCTAAATCCCTCTGCAGGGCCTCCCTACCCTCAGGCAGATCAACACTTCCACCCAGCTTGGTGTGTCTGCAAACTTACTGAGGGTGCACTCGATCCCCTCATCCATAGCATTGATAAAGATACTAAACAGGACTGGCCCCAGTACTGAGCCCTGGGGAACACCACTCATGACCGGCCGCCAACTGGAATTAACTCCATGTACCACCACTCTCTGGGCCCGGCCTTCCAGCCAGTTTTTTACCCAGCAAAGTGTATGCCCGTCCAAGCTATGAGCAGCCAGTTTCTCCAGGAGAATGCGGTGGGAAATGGTGTCAAAGGCTTTACTAAAGTCCAGATAGACAACATCCACAGCTTTTCCCTCATCCACTAAGCGGGTGACCATGTTGTAGAAGGAGATCAGGTTAGTCAAGCAGGACCTGCCTCTCATAAACCCATGCTGACTGGGCTGGATCATCCGGTTCTCCTGTGCATACTACGTAATGGTACTTGGGATGATCTGCTCCATCAGCTTCCCTGGCACCAAAGTCAAGCTGTCAGGGCTGTAGTTTCCCCAATCCTCCTTCTGGCCCTTCTTGTAGATGGGTGTCACACTGGCTAGTTTCCAATCTGCTGGGACCTCCCCAGTCAGCCAGGACTGTTGGAAAATGATGGAAAATGGCTCGGTGAGCACCTCCGCCCGCTCTCTTAGAACTCTTGGGTGGATTCCATTTGGTCCCATAGACTTGTGTATGTCTATGTGCTGCAGCAGGTCACTGACCATTTCTTCCTGGATTGTAGGGCGGGTCATCCTGCTCCCAGTCTCTATCTTCTAGCTCAGGGGGTTGGATCCTCAGAGCGTAACTGGTCCTACTACTAAAGGCTGAGGCAAAGAAGGCATTAAGCACCTCAGCCTTTTCCTCATCCTTGGTCACCGTGTTTCCCCCCTGCATCTAAGAGATGCATGCTCTCCCTGGCCCTTCTTTTACTCTTAACGTATCTGTAGAAAGATTTCTTGTTGTCTTTTACAGCAGTAGCCAGGTTAATTTCTAGCTGGGTTTTGGACTTTCTAATTTTCTCCCTGCATAGCCTCATGGCATCTCTGTAGCCATTGTGCGTGGCCTGACCTTTCTTCCAGAGGCCCTAGACTCTCCTTTTTTCCCTGAGCTGCAGCCAAAGCTCTCTGTTCAGCCAGGCTGGTCTTCTTTGCTGCCAGCATGACTTACAGCACATGGGGACTGCCTGCTCCTGTGCCTTTAAGACTTCCTTCTTAAAGAGTGTCCAGCCTTCCTGGACTCCTATGCCCTTCAGTACTGCCTCCCAAGGGAATCTGTCAATCAGTCTCCTGAACAAGTCAAAGTCTGCCCTTTGGAAGTCCAATGTGGCGGTTCTGCTGCCCCTGCTCCTTGCTTCTCTAAGAATGGAGAACTCAATCATTTCATGATCACTCTGCCCTAGCCAATCTCCCACCATCACATCACCCACCAGTCCTTCTCTGTTCACAAAGAGCAGGTCCAGCAGGGCACCTTTCCTAGTAGGTTCACTCACCAGCTGAGTAAGGAAGTTGTCCTTGACACACTCTAGGAACCTCCGGGACTGTTCCCTCTCTGCTGTGTTATATTTCCAGCAGACATCTGGGAAGTTGAAGTCCCCCACAAGAACAAGGGGAAGCGATCACAAGACTTCTCCCAGCTGCTTGTAGAAAGTTTCATCTACCTCTCTGTCCTGATTGGGTGGTCTATAACAAACCCCCACCACAACATCAGCCTTGTTGGCCTTCCCACTGATTCTGAGCTGTAGACACTCAACCGTACCATCGCTATGATTGAGTTTTAAACGTTCATAACAGTCCCTAACATACAGGGCCACCCCACCACCTCTCCTTCCTTGTCTTTCCCTTCTGAAGAGCTTGTAGCCATTGATTGCGGGACTCCAGTCACACAAGGTGTCCCACCATGTTTCTATGATGGCTACTATATCATAGTTTTCCTGGTGCACCATGGCTTCTGGCTCCTCCTGTTTGTTGCTCATGCTACTTGCATTAGCACAGATGCGCTTCAGTTGGGCTAATGTTCCCAACACTTCTTTGTGGGTGGAAGCCCTAGTTCCTACCTGCCTGCTCTCAGGCTTTTTCATGGCTTCTAACCCATCAATAACCCTTCTGTCTTTACTGCCCTATGTATCTCCAGCCCCTACTTCCACTGAGACAGAAAAACAAGGGTCCTCGCTTGCTTGCCACCCTGCAAACCCTGGCATGCTCCCTCTGGTCTTATTTCTAGCAGGCCCAGTTACATAGAATCATAGAATCATAGAATCATAGAATCATAGAATGGTTTAGGTTGGAAGGGACCTTGAAGATCATCGAGTTCCAACCCCCCTGCCACAGGCAGGGATACCTCTCACTAGACCAGGTTGCCCAAGGCCACGTCCAGCCTGGCCTTGAACACCTCCAGGAATGGGGCTTCAACAACCTCTCTGGGCAACCTGTTCCAGTGCCTCACCACCCTTAAAGTGAAAAACTTCTTCCTGATGTTTAATCTAAACCTGCCCTCTTCCAGCTTAAAGCCGTTCCCCCTCGTCCTATCACTACATGCCCTAGTAAAAAGTCCCTCCCCAGCTCTCCTGTAGGCCCCCTTTAGGTACTGGAAGGCCGCAATAAGATCTCCCCGGAGCCTTCTCTTCTCCAGGCTGAACAGCCCCAACTCTCTCAGCCTCTCCTCATAGGAGAGGTGCTCCAGCCCTCTGATCATCCTCGTGGCTCTCCTCTGGACGTGCTCCAGCAGGTCCATGTCCTTCTTATGTTGGGGACTCCAGAGCTGGATGCAGTACTCCAGGTGGGGTCTCACGAGAGCGGAGTAGAGGGGCAGAATCACCTCCCTTGACCTGCTGGCCACACTTCTTTTGATGCAGCCCAGGATATGGTTGGCCTTCTGGGCTGCGATCGCACACTGCTTGCTCATGTCGAGTTTCTCATCAATCATCACCCCCAGGTCCTTCCCCACAGGGCTGCTCTCCAGCCATTCTCCGCTGAGCCTGTATTTGTGCTTGGGATTGCCCCGACCCAGATGTAGAACCTTGCACTTGGCCTTGTTGAACTGCATGAGGTTGGCTTGGACCCACCTCTCCAGCCTGTCCAGGTCCCTCTGGATGGCATCCCTCCCCTCCAGCGTGTCTGCCTCGCCAAACAGCTTGGTATCATCAGCAAACTTGCTGAGGGTGCACTCTACCCCACTGTCCATGTAGCTAACAAAGATGTTGAACAGTACGGGTCCCAGTACCGACCCCTGAGGAACGCCACTCGTCACTGCTGTCCACTCGGACACCGAGCCGTTGACCGCAACCCTTTGAGTGCGACCATCCAGCCAGTTCTTTATCCACCGAGTGGTCCATTTATCGAATCCATGTCTCTTCAATTTAGAGACCAGGATATCGTGTGGGACAGTGTCAAACGCTTTGCACAAGTCCAGGTAGATGACATCAGCAGATCTTCCCTTGTCCACTGCCACTGTAACCCCTTCATAGAAGGCCACCAAATTTGTCAGGCATGACTTGCCCTTGGTGAAGCCATGTTGGCTCTCGCCAATCACCTCCTTGTTTTCTGTGTGCCTCAGCAGAGTTTCCAGGAGGATCTGCTCCATGATCTTGCCAGGCACAGAGGTGAGACTGACTGGCCTGTAGTTCCCCGGGTCTTCCTTGTTTCCCTTTTTGAAAAACATCCCCTTCCCCCTTCCAATCTAGTTTAAAGCTCTTTCAATGAGCCCTGCTAATTCTTGCCCCAGGATCGTTTTCCCTTCCTGAGACAGGTGCACCCCATCTGTTGCCAGTAGGCCCAGTGCCGTATAGACATTCCCATGATCAAAAAGCCAAAACTCCACCGATGGCACTGGCCTCTGTGCCACATGTTAATCAGTTCTATCTTCCTGTTCCTTTCTCTCCTTACCCCTGAAGGGATTGAGGAAAAAACTACCTCTGCACCAGAACCTTCAAACAGTCATCCCAGTGCCCTTAAGTCCTTTTTAATTGCCTTAAGACTTCTGCCCACAACCTCATCACTTCCAAATTGCATAACCAGTAGCGGATAATAATCAGTGCACTGTACCAGACCAGGGAGCTTCCTGGTGATGCCTCTGACACCGGCCCCAGGGAGGCAGCAGAGCTCCCTGTGGGATGGATCTGGTCGGCATATGGGGCCCTCTGTTCCCCTTAGAAGGAAATCACCTACAACAATTACCCTCCTTGTCTTTTTAACAGCACAAGTCCTAAAGCATGGGGCTGACTGGCTCGCCCTTGGCAACCCTCTGGATGGGCCTTCCTCTATGTCCTCATTCGCCTGACCCTCAAGTTCCAGAGCCTCATATCTGTTGTGTAAGGGCAATTGGGAAGGTGAAGGAGGCTGGTGAAGGTTTTGCCTGCCTTCCTGAGCAGGGACCTCTTCCTCCCCATCTCTTAGGTCCCCTCCTTGTGCCTGATAGCAATAGGGGTGGGGATCCTCTGCTACTTGTGGAGCCTCAGCCTGTTCCCCCGGCCTCAGGGTGTGGCTCCACCAATCCCCCTCTCTCTCACACTCCCTGATACTCCTTAACCTTTCCACCTCCTCTTTCAGTTCTGCCACCACGCTGAGCAGATCGTTCACCTGCCCACAGTGCACACAGCTGTTGCCTTTGCTGCCCTCCAGTTCAAGGGGCAGCTCAGGCACTCCCTGCAGCCAGAGACCTGCATGGCTACATGGTGCATACATGTAGCATACAAGGCTACATCTTAGCTCTTGGTGAAGCAAAAAAGGTCTGCAAGTAAATTAGTTGGTGATGGTATTGCAACACAGATCCGGTATGGCCATGCATCTGCAAAATGAGATTCTTCCTGTGACGTGCTAGAAATTGCATTCCTACAGAAAACCAGATGACATGGTCATTTTTATAAACCAGAAGGTCTCATATCTTGTGTAGGTGTATCTCGAGTGTTGGCAAATGGGTTATTTAAGCCTATGCTGTCTGCTTTTTATATTTTGCACTGGAATGAATTTAATCTCAGCTGAAGACACAGCAGGAGAGGGTTTATTATTATGTCTATTACAGTACAGGCAACAGCCAAGATTGCTATCACCTGGGCTCCAAGAAAACCTTTAGTATTGCACAGATATGGTGGTGGCTTTCCACAGGTCGCCAGATGTCCCTGCTTGCTTCTCTAATACACACTACACATATTTAAGAACAAAGTGGAAAGGAAGGAAAGAGAACATCACACAGGTTATATTCTCTTCCTTTGGATTGTTCTCTTCCTGTGCCTTTTGGGTGTGTTTACCATTTTTCCACTGGGGTGCTGTATCATCCTTTACATAGGTGCCCCCAAATGATTGGGGACCCCAAATTACCTGGGAAGGTAATGGAGTGACTCATTCTGGATGTCATCTCCAAACATGTTGAAGAACAGGAAGTTATTGGAAGTGGTCAACACGGATTTACCAAGGGTAAATGATGCTTGACCAATCTGATAGCCTTCTGTGATGTTATAACTGGTTGGCTGGATGGGGGGAGAGCTGTAGATGTCATCTACCTTGACTTCAGCAAGGCTTTTGACGCTGTCTCCCATAACATCCTCATTAGGAAGCTGAGGAAGTATGGGCTAGATGAGGTGACAGCAATGTGGATTGAGAGCTGGCTGTGTGACAGAACTCAAAGGGTTGTGATAGGTGGCACGGAGTCTAATTGGAGGCCTGTAACCAGCGGTGTCCCCCAGGGGTCAATACTCTGTCCAATCTTGTTCAACATATTCATCAATGACCTGGATGAGGGGACAGAGTGTATCCTCAGCAAGTTCACTGATGATACCAAACTGGGAGGGGTGGCTGACACTCCAGAGGGCCGTGCTGCCACCCAGCGTGACCTGGACAGGCTGGAGAGCTGGGCAGAGAAGAACCTAACGAGGTTCAACAAGAGCAAGTGCAAGGTCCTGCACCTGGGGAGGAAGAATGCTAGGCATGAGTATAGGTTAGGGGTGGACCTGCTGGGAAGTAGTTCTGAGGAGAAGGATCTGGGGGTCCTGGTAGATAGTAAATAATCCATGAGCCAGCAATGTGCCCTTGTCACCAGGAAGGCCAATGGAATCCTGGGCTGCATAGGGAAGAGTGTGGCCAGCAGGTCGAGAGAGGTCATTCTCCCCCTCTACTCTGCACTGGTGAGACCACAACTGGAATACTGTGTCCAGTTCTGGGCTCCCCAGTTCAAGAGAGACAGGGAACTACTGCAAAGACTCCAGCGTAGGGCAACAAAGATGATTGAGGGATTGGAGCACCTCCCTTATGAGGAAAGGCTGAGAGAGCTGGGACTCTTTAGCCTGGAGAAGAGAAGGCTGAGGGGTGACCTTATTTTGGCATACAAGTATCTAAAGGGTGGGTTGAAGGAGGGTGGAGCCAGACTCTTTTCAGTGGTTCCCAGTGACAGGACGAGGGGCAATGGGCACAAGTTGGAACATAGGAAGTTCCGTTCAAATACACAGAAAAACTTCTTTACAGTTAGGGTGGCAGAGCACTGGAACAGGCTGCCCAAGGAGGTTGTGGAGTCCGCTTCTCTGGAGATTTTCAAGACCCGCCTGGATGCAGTCCTGAGTAACGTGCTCTAGGCAACCCTGCTTTAGCAGGGGAGTTGGACTAGGTGATCTCTAGAGGTCCCTTCCAACTCTGAAAATTCTGTGATTCTGTGACTAACGTATTGTTCAATTCTACTATATTTATATAGCTTCTGTACTGATGTGCCAAAGATCTCTTTCTGATTCTAAATCTGCCAAGAGAGAAGAGCACAGCAAATGTTAAAGGCTATTTAGAGTAGCTTGTAGGAGATGTGCTGAGATGAAAAAAGAATCGGTAATTTATTACTTTTCCTGAGGGGAAAAATTGAGCTGTTGGCATGCTCTAATAGGAGTATATTTTGTCTACAGGACATTCACCTTCTGCTTTTTTGGTTTAGTGGTTTGGGGTGGGGGTTAAGTGGAATGCTCAGCCAAACTACATCTTAAACAATCTCTACATAGTGTATGTTGCCCAGTCTATTTTATGATGACTTAACTAATGTTCAGTTAGCCTGAACCTTATATCTGCATGTATCATGCTTATATTTTATGGAGAACAAAACTCTGGCCTATTATGCCCAGAGCTGAAGTGGGAGAACTGGATTATGCTATCCTTACAAAGACAAAGATAATTATGTGGGGAAGGAATACTCCCTATATCCCATCTTTCTAGTACTCCCTGAAAAAGCACTTTGTTCAACCTGCAGTAGGAAATAATGTGGGAGAGATGGAATTCCTCTCTGTAGGTCAGCCTCTGCCTCCAAGCAGAAATACCTGGGTCCTGCTTCTGGCAGATGTTGATCTGATGTGTTTTTAAAGACTTCCAGTAGCCTCCTTTTCCCTGACAATCTAGTCCAGTCCAAGGTGTCCTTATCAGTAGAAAATTCGTCCTAAAGACTGATATGAATTTATACTGCTCTGCTTAAACCCATTTCTTCCTTGTTGTCATCCACTATGGACATGTAAAATGCATTATCCTCCTCCTTTGTCATCAGATGTATATGTGTTTAAAAATGCATGTCCCCCCCCCCCCCCAAACTATAAACTGCACACATAGAAAATAGCAGAAGCTACATTTTTTCAGCCACCAAAGCATTTAACCATGTGAACTAGATTATTCTTTACACCGCCAAACAGTACACTAGCTAGCATCCTCTTTTGTTTGATGTGTTCACAGAAGATTTAGTTCATAAGTATATACACTAATGTTTACACAAACTAATGGTAGGAGGACTGAGATCTTAAGGAATAAGAAACTAGCAAAAAAGAAACCCTTTGAACCTGCTTCGCCTCATCCCCTCTCCACCTTGCTTGTGCCACACAGACTTAAAAAGTACTTTCAGATCCATAAGGATGCATCTTAATGGATTTTCAAGAATAACTAACTCTTGTTTTTATAGAGTATTTTTTTCATTTGGAATTTTCAAAGTGCTACAGAAACACTGATTAATTCAACTTAACTGTATTTACTGTGTGAAAGATACTGCAGTGTTATGCCAAATAAACAAAATAGGAAATGAGAGCAGACAGGTTCAATGCAAAATTGGGGATGATTAAAACTAGGCATCTTACCAAGTGGTCCCATTTTCATAAGGACTAAGCCCTCCTCAGTGGTACAAGTTTTACGAGTATCTACTTATGGCCACTAATAAAACTGAATTGGCCAACTCTTGAAAAAGAAACAGAATACTTAAATACTTTTTTCTCATCTTTCACAATTAATCTTTTTGTTTACCATCATTGTTTTACTGCTTTCCAAACACACTTTCAGAAAATAGTGTAAGAAGAGATGCATCAAGACAATTTTCTGTAGACTTAGTGGCTTTACTACCTTCTTTAATTTGTTTTACTTTGTTTAAATACAGGCATGCAGGAAAAACATAGTCTGCATTAACCATTGGAATGAACATAAGTCTTAGGTGGTTGACCCCAATCTATCTTTGATGACAACTGAACAAAGAAATACAAACTCACTTCCATATGTTGCTTAGTATTTGCACTCAACCAGATATCTAAACACTCTGAGAATCTGGTCATTCAGCATTGCAGGGAAACTTCAATGAGCTTTTGGGGGAACAAGGGATGTAGGATGTGACCCCTAATGTGAAGCTTGCCAGAATAAATTAGATACATCAAGGAATGGACACTTGCAACTAACTCTACTTCTTCTCGGATCACAGTGGCATTCAACAAAATTAGTCTCTATGTCTTAGACCATCTAATGAAAAAAACTTTAAATCTTTCAAAATCTTAATTATTTCTTTGTTTTAGATCTAGACACGGTCTTGCTGCAAAAACATAGTTTCCCTATAATCAATGATTTTTAATCAGTCTTTTTACCCTTAAAATTTTAAGACAATAAAAAATTATGTACAAAGTTAGAAGGTAAAACTTTGACAAGTCCTGCTGTGTGAGGACAAATGGTTACATTTCAAATTAAATGCTTAATAAAAGTAGATAACTTTCTTTGAAATTTTGATTTGGGAACTACAGTTCTGACTTTGGACTTTTTTTAGTTCAGCATTTTAACTTCTTATTTTTGGAGAGACTTTTCACTTTCATTGTCTTTACCATTTGGGATTAAAAAATCAAACCCAAAAGACAGTGTTTGTGTCTGCTGAAGAAAACATACCCATCCCCAAGATTTATATTTTAAAATGTGGCTTTCTTTTTTTCATGGAGATTTTTGAGCATGGTAGGGTTGGGTTTTTTTATTTGGAATTCAGGCAAATTTAGAAATGATAGATAGCCTGCATGAGATAGAAAACTTATTTTTCACATAGCCATGTGAAGAATAGCCATATGAATCACACATGATTCATATACTTCTAGCACGCGCAAAAAGCCTAAACATTTTGCTATTTGACAGTTGAAGCAGCTAGAAGACATGGACTGCTTGCAGCTCGGCATGTCCATCTTTAACCTAGCCTGCTATAGTCTCTTTTGATGCCCTTATGTCAACTGACTTTGAGTTTTTGTGTCTGCAATGAAAGTTTTTTGATCTTGCATTTGGCAGGCAAGAGATCTGAGAGAATTCAAGAGCATAGAATTATAGGAACAGACAATACAACCACATTGGTTTCTATGAGTTGAAGGGACTTAAATGCAAAACTACAAAAATGGGAAAAGATAAGGGTAAAATTGGAGGGGGCAGAAGTTTTATCCCTTGAGTCAGCACACGTACATTCACATAAAAACTAGTTAGTTTGCACAGGTAGAGTGTTTTGTGGCTCGAGGCTCCAGAACCAGCTGACCGAAGTGATGAGTGTGGACCCTTTGGTCTGGCATGGATCAGGCTCTCCTCCCTCCATCTCTCTTTCCAGGGAAGTGAAAGACAGAGTTGAAGACTTGGCATCAAGCTGGGATTAATTTGAAGATGGCAAAGTGTGGAGAGGGTAAGGCCCCTCTCAGCCTCTTTAGTTGTCACTCTTGAGAGGGGATCGATGGCAAGAAAGAGTAACAGACAAACTTGCTGCTATAGTCCAAGGTGACTGAAAGCAGAGGAATAGTGGCTTTCAAAGGTTGCAGCCTTCACAGTTAATCAGACCCCATTGTTTGTGGCTTTTCTGCTGTCCACATCAAGGAGCCTGCCTGACAGCTTTGCAAAAGAGGCACATGAATGCACACACAAATTAAATTACCAGGATTGCTCCCACTGGAACTTACTTCAAGAGCAGCATTACATACATGTGCAAGCGCTTGCAGTTTGGGGCCTGCAGTATAATGCATATACTTTGTCCATTGAAAGCTACTTTTGTTTTACTTTGAAATCTCACTTTTCTCTCCTTCCTCCTCTTGTGTATTTATGCTCATACATTTGTAAGACTTAATTAACAGTGCTGATCTGGACCTGCATACTTTATCACCTGTTCAAAAACCCATGGGAGACCATAAAAACTAAATACCTTCGAGTAGAACCAAATATTTTTCCTTTAAAAATAACGGCATATACATATTAAACGCATTAAACACAGCTTTTATTTTTTCCTTTGGTGTAAGCAAGCAAATGTCTTTGGAAAGGGTGTTTTTGATCATATGCTTAGGAAAAATGGTGGTTTTGATGATATGTTTAGGAGTGGGGAGGCAGCCTTGCAAGGGGAAAGTGTATTGGATACTTGGAGGGAGTAGCTTGTATAAACTGTCCCCAGTCCTGCAGAGCTGCTCTTTGCACGGGCTGTTTGGGTGTTTGGTTGTTTTTTTCTCTGAAGGCAGCCTGCAGGGCTGAGTTTGGCTGTGAGTAACAAAAGCCTGGCAAAGAGCAAGCCCAAGTCACCTGCCTGCTCCTGGAATGCGAAAAGCACCAGAAGGTGAGGGCAGTGAGGCTGGGGAGCAGTTCAAAGGCTTGGACACCAGGCAAATGAAAACATTACCACAGCTGAGGACCATTTCCTGGTATTTCACTGCTGGTTTTTAGCAAGCGAGGGTAGGAGGGGGAAGTGTCTGGAAAATATTAAATTGGCCCCAGAGGGCATTTTTAAAAAAATCTGGAATTTTGCAGACATTAACTGTCTGTTGCATGGCTGTGTGTTTTTCTTGGAAATCCAGCAGAGTTATGTAACGTGTTTGGACTTTTTTAGCTTTCCTTTCTTTTAAAGGTACCACCAGAGCTTTTGGCTAATATTTTCATCATTATAACAAAGTAAGTTTTAAGCATCTGTTCTTACTTTTCATGAATAGCTAAGCTGATTTAAGAACAAACACAAAACCTGAACAGTTCTCATTCAGATCTGCATTTATGCAGAGGTTTGCCTTTTTCTTTCTGCTGTGTGAGTCCCACTGTAAAGCGTGTTTTGACAAAAGACGATACTTTTAGCTTATTTAGTTTCACGGTCAGGCTTTATTTGGGGTGGGAGAGTTAAGGACATAGCTATATGGGAAGCTGTTTAAATGGTTTAGCATAGTCCCCTTTTCTTTCTAATCTTTCCAGGCACATATAGTGGGATTATAAAACACATGAGTTTTCATTATGTTTCCCAGACATAGTGAAGTTGTTAAGTCTGCCACATCTGTCTGTCCTTTCTCGACCTCCCACATTTTTGGCTTGGGGTGAAAGAGCAGTGTTTCCCCCATAATCAGATGGCAGAACAGGAAAGGGGTTATTTCTGCAGCTGAATAGCAGAGCACAATAAATGATATCTTTTCTGAAGCCTTTTAACACTGGCCCCTTTGGGGGGAAAATTCGTTTGGTTAGGTTTTATTTTGGGGGGTATTGAAAGGAGACGTTAGTGGAGGTAGTAGGTAGAGATAAGAGAATGGCCAGAGTGTTTCTTTTTGACATGTGAAGTTTATTCAGTTCTTTCTCCAAAACAATCTACAGGAATTAGTTTATTTGCTTATGCTGGTCTCAGGTTGTGACCCAGGGTAGTTACAGGTCTTGAATAAGTGGGTCATGGAAATTCAATTCTTCGTTCTTGATGGGAACTACGTTCACACAGTTTTTTTCTAAACAAACCTTACAACAGTTTTTAAAAGTATCTCAATCATAATGTTTTGACAACATAAAGTTGTCAAAAGTCTTGGGGAACTTTCCATTTCTGGCTTTAACGTACTGTTCACCCACATGAGTGTCAAGGTGAGATTCAGGCTTATTTTATTTCACCTCCCTCATACTCATGCTGTATTCAGATCTGGAACCTGATTAGGATAGCCAGGGTATCAGCCCCACCATGGCAAAGCTCTTTACTGCTATTGGCATAAAATCTTGCTGGTACCAGAGCCAATCAGTGTAATGATTAGTAACTTTTGTTGAGATAAATCCATGGGCCCTGATGGGAAGCACTCACAAGTGCTGCGGGAACTGGCAGATGTCATTGCAAGGCCACTGTCAATAATCTTTGCTCAATCATGGTGGCTGGAAGAAGTGCCTGAAGATGGGAGGGAAGAAAATATCACTCCTATCTTCAAGACAGGCAAGAAGGGGGAGCCAGGGAACTACAAGCTGGTCAACCTCACCTTGATCCCTGGGAAGGTGATGGAGCAGCTCATCCTGGAAACCATTTCCAGGCACATGAAGGACAAGAAACTCCTCAGGAGTAGTCAGCACGGCTTCACTGGCACAGGTTTCCCAGAGAGGTGGTGGAATCTCTGTCCTTGGAGATATTCAAAAGCTGTCTGGATGTGGTCCTTGGCAATGGGCTCTAGATGAGCCTGGTTGATCAAGGAGGTTGGACCAGATGACCTCCAGAGGTTTTTTCCAATAATTCTGTGATAAGTTAGTATTTAATGATTATTATACCGAGTCTGGAAGTCACTCTGGAAATATTAAACGATAAACCTAATTTTCCCTCAACTCCGCATGCTTGTTTTCCTTCTCAGGAAAAAAACAGCATTTTGGAAAAATTATTAACAGCAGTGCTGCTCTTGCACAGTTATCAGACTCAGGGTTTGTGACCGACACCACTGCATTACTCTGTCATTCCCCAGTGTCAGAGGGTCTAGGTACTGCTATGCATAGCTGAAGTACCATTTCCCCTCCTCTAGAAGAGAGTACTTTGTTTCTTCAGTCTTTGGAACGGGATCATACCTCTAAACTCCTTACCAAAAAGCAATACTGTTTGTGCAGTCTTTGAAGAATGTGAAGTGTTACAGAACAGCACATTCCCTCTTATTTTTGCTTGGCTCTTAGATTGTGTCATTTAAAGCACTATGCATTAAATGCAATGTATTATTGCTCTCACAAAACACTGTTGATTGAGCTCTGCTCAAAACTGGCATAGATTGATCTATCCTGTTTAATACTTATTTTTTTGTCAGCCCAAGAAGAATGAGCTGGCTGCCATTTTTCTTCTAAAAACATAATTTATGTTATGCCCAGATAATCTGAATAATAAGAAACAGCCTGTTAAGACATACTGCTAAGGCTAATGGGAGTCTTTTTGCAGTCATATGCTGGAATAACAAAACTGTTCAGTACAGAGGGAAGCTAAGTATTTGAAGAACAGAAGGCTGGGAATTGCACAACCCTGACAATATATGCAAAATTTAGGAGCTGCTCCTGTTCCCACTGCAACAATGCTAAAAATTCACTGAGCTTTTGAAAGAATTTTGAATAACTTCTGTGCAGCTTACTTTTTCTCTGTAGATGTTCCAACACAGAAGCAGGGTCATGAAATTAATATAATTTTTGTGCTGCTCAGTAAAAATACTGGCACCACAAGGAAAATGTTCCTCTTGCCTGACTAATCCCTCTCCCACCAAGTAAATGGCTATAATTTCATTAATGACTCCAGCGCATTTCCTGGAGAGTTAATGACAGACTTGATGCTAATATGTGTAGCTTTGCCTCAGGCTGTGGTCATTATTCTCGAGGAAGTGATCTATGTCTTAGCCACAGTTAGTTAATTTGAAATCACTACACATCTGTGCATTTTTTGTTACTTCTTTCCCCACACTCCTTGGTCCTCCCCAACCTCTCTCTGGTTTTGCTAGTGACATGGCATCTTTTTTAACTGCTAACAATGGTGGAGGAAATAGAAGGGGGACAGAATAGTTAAGGAACTCTTTCTTCCATTCCTATTTACTTAAATAATGATAGGTCATTAATGCTTGCCTGCCCTCCTGTTTCAGAAAAACACATTTACTACTTTCTTTAAAAAGACACCGGTTTCATTGCAGGTACTGCACTAGCTCAGGTTTGTGGTAATGAGTTCCCTGGATTACCAATTAATGGAAGCTGAAAGCATTTGACTTGTCAAGGACAGGGTCACCACCTTGTGGAATCCATGGATAAAATTCACTTCTGATTATGAACAAATAACCACTGAATATTTTTGCATACAGGTGCCAGAGTCAAGGACTAATCCAGAAGTGAACTTGCCATTGGAGTGCCAAAATGCTCTTGGTTACCTCTGTTGAACACAGTTGTAATAAAGTTCTGTGATCTCTTTTGCAAGGTTAGCTGACAAGCTGCCCAGCTGCATTTGAAGAATCTATATACAAAGGGAAGAGGTAGCACTTGTTAAGAAAGCTATAACCTTAGTTATCTATCAGCAGCATCACTCTCTGTCCCCTTCTAATTCTTGATTCTACTTTGATTTTGAGAAAACAAATACTGTTTTTTAAAAAATACCAGAATAAGCAGCAGAGCCATACGAAACATTGGCTTGATTAGTTAAGCTTTGCAAACACTTTTTCACCAAGTCATATTTAGAAGATGACAGTAATTAAAAGTAGGGTCAAAGCACTGAAGAAATGGAAGTGATCATTCCAGTAAGGTAGAACAGTGAAAAGTCTTTCAGAAGGGGTTGACGTTTTGACATTTATACCATTTCATTTCTGTCAGTAGCCATTCCTATACTGTCAAAGTAACAATACTGACTTAAGTTCTCTCTTCGTTCCTTTTATTTGTGGATCAGTCAACAAGAACAAGATGGAGCGTATGATCCACTTGGAGTGGATGACCCAGTACAACTGCCAGTTGGAGAAGTTGATTTTAACTAGCTCATAAAAGTCACCTTCACATACATGTTCCCATATTATGACGCCAGTCCATTTGGGATATTTCAAATACAGCTCATTAATCATGATTTGTGACTTCCCAAGCAAAAACTTATATGACAATGTCAGACCTTCAAGTTATCTAAGAATAACTCTTCCTGTACAACGACCCTTTCTCCCTTGATCTGTTCCTCATCCTGCAGAAATAACCCATTTGTGCATTCAGACTCTTTGAACACAGCATTCAGGCAATGGAGGGCACGGGGAGAAACATGAGATTTATGCAGTGAAAATAAGCTGACAACCCAGAAACAACCCCATGTAGGCTACTCAGTGCATACCTGAACTCCTTCATGCACAAGATCAACAAGTGACTTAAGTCACCTGAAGTTGAGTGCATGGCATAATAGGGGCCAAGTACTCAATTAGAACATCCAAATGGTACAAATAATAATAGTGTTAAAACCAATTTAATTATTTTTCCTTTTTAGCTGTATAAAATACATATTTTTTGACCTAAATCATAACATGCCAGATGTTATCGCAACACAAACATTCAGAAATCATTTCTCATCTCTTCTGTTCCTTGAAGAAAAACAAAACTGATTGACCCAGTTCCTCCAAATCTATTTTAAGATGCCTCTGCTAGAGCACTGAAATTCAAAAGTTTGGAAATAAGTAATGAACTCTCTCTGCTGTTCAGTTACAGACATCTTTTACAGCATGACAGTCAAGCAAATATGTCTTGAATGTCTCAGGACATGCCAGAGGCAGGGAAGCACTGATTTATACTGTGTTCTTTTTTGCAGAGGAGGAAACTTGGAAACCCAAAGAGAAGACAGCTGAAAGTTTTTTGCCCATGATCCCTTAATTATAGTAGCAAGAGTTATCCAGTGTTACACCCTTAGGTCCTGGTGGGAGCTACAAATTCTCAGCACTGTGGGTAAAGCAGCTGTGCCTTTCCTAAAGCTGGAAATACAAGAATTAAAACATGCAAAATTACAGCACATTTCTGCAAACTTAAATTATACAGGATAGTGAATGTCTTTGGCAAAGAGGGAAACAGAGCCCCTGTCTCTAAGCTTACAGTACCATGCTTCCATCACATCGTTATCCTTCCTGCCCCTTAGCAGTATACATCTTTTTGCAGGCAGGGAAAATAAGTTCTGTTAAAAAAGAAAGGGAAATAATTGACAAACACAGGCAGGCAGATTACACAAAGAAGCAGGACATTCCTGTAGGTTCTCCCTTCTAAAACTATTTTCCAAGTCATTCTTGGTGTCAACTTTAAATATCCATTTTTCTCTGTCAAGTTATTTGGGTACTATCAGCTTGCTTTAGTGACAGATTGCTGGAAAGCCCACTTCTGCACAAAAGCAGCGCACCCTCGGAAGCAGACTGTTTTGCGAGTTATTAGTTTCATTGTTATTGTATCCATACCACTCAGTGATCCAAAAACCCTCCCACCAGGATAGGGAAGGCTAAGTTTCCCCAGCTGGAGACAGAGCTTTCGGCACCGGCTCTCTGATTTGTCGTCCTAGACCCGGAGGGGGCACGGTGTGGTCAGCTCGGGAGCCTGGTAACAAAAGGGGAAGCGGAGAGGGAAGGAGCTCGGAGAGCGGCCGGCAGCCAGGGGAAGCTCAGACCGGCTGGGGAAGCCCAGCACCGGCCGCGCAGGGGCGGTGGGCTCATGGCTGCCGGCGGCGGGTGAGGAGCGGGCAGGGGGCAGAGTTCTGGGACCGCCTTGGAAGCGAGGAGAGGCCGGCGGTGCCCCATGGGAGGCCGGGCGAGCCTGGCGCGCCGCGGGAGGGAGCTACGTCCCCTGCCCCGTCGCCGCTCGGCGCAAGAGGAGCCCGAGACGATGATTCAGGTACGCGGGATGCGCTCCCCAGCCCCAGCTCGGAGGGGGCGGCGGGGCGGGTTTGGGCGCAGCTGGGGCCGCGGACACCCCCGCCGGGCTGGGCGCTGCCGCTGCCGAAGGGCGGGCCGCGAGGAGGCGCCTGCGCCCGCCGCCGGGAGCATCGCCTGGCCTGGCCTGGCCCCGCCGGGCTCGGCCGCGGGGCGCTGGCGAGAGCCCCGCCGCGCACCGCCCGGGGCGGCGCGGGGAGTGCGTGGCAGCGGCAGCGCCCGCCTCTCTCTCTCTCTCTCTCTGTCCGCGGCGGTGCGGCAGCCAAAGGCGCGGGTGTGCGGGGCGGCGTCTCGGCGCGCCCCGTAGCTGCTGGTGAGGGCTTTCCTACCGCCCGGGCTGAGTCCGGCGCGGCGCTCCGCTCCGGGACGCGCAGGCGGCGGCTCGCGTTTCCCGCCGCGCCGGCTCGGTCACGGGTACGGGTACTGATCCCGCGGAGCCCGGTCAGCAGCGTGCCGCTCCCCTGTGACAGCGGCCGCGGCTGGCACATGCCGGAGTGTGCGTTCGCCTTCCTGCTTGTGTAAATATTCCCTTGTTACCGTTGACTGTGCACCTAAATCGCTTTTGGGGGCAGTTATAGAAAAGAAATGTCCAAAAAATGAGGCTGGGTTGATAATCCTGAAGTACAAATGCCAACTTTTCACGGGTATGAAGGTTTGCTCAGCTTTTAAATAATTCAGGCTTTAAACCCATTTGATCTCGGTGATGGGTTCCCTTTGACTTTATGATTATAGACAACAACAGGGAAACTGCCAAAACAACAGCCTCTCGGTAAAACTGCAAATATGAAGTACCAGAAACCTCTCTGGAGCATTAGTCTCAGCACCATGCAACTCATTCCAGAGGCTCATTCAAGCATCTCTATTTCTGGTTTGTTAAGCAAACCTCTGGATCTTTGAAGTTTCATGCACTTCCTTCTGAGTTAGCTCTGAAAGCTTGATTCAACTACGGATTTTAATTAATTTTAAGCATATGTTTAAATGTTTTTGCTGACTTGATTCAGCACAATATAGCAGTCCTCTTCTTGTGTGCTCAAGTGAGCAAAATCTTTCATTTAAAATCCCTTCTGAAAACATACCATTTCTATTGAAACCTTTTAGGATTAGTTTCCCAGAAATTCATGAATAATATACCACACAAGTAGTAAACTGAGAATGTATATATACTAAATAATCTTTACCAGTTTCAAGCTCCCTTTGACCACCTCATGTGCACTCTATCTGGGAAACCATCTCCATCACTCATGTGTCTAACACTTCAAACTGAGCAGCTTCAAATGACCATTTTATTATAAAAGGCTGCCAAGGAAATATCTGAGTGTATGTTTTTCTGCCAAAATTGCTTTCCTCTGAGGTGTAAGATGGCCAGCGTACAGTTGTAGACAAGTGACTCATTTAAAGGGCTGAAATTTTTGCCTTCAGAACTAGAAGAAGGAGCTTTATTGCGTTTGAAAGCATATACAATGATCTCCAGTGATCTCTTGTCAAAGAAACAGTAGCTTGTGACCTTAGGCAGACTATTAAACCTGAAAATCATAATGTTACAATGGAAAGAAAAATTATTGTAACAAACTGGTTTTTTGGGGGATTAATAAACATCAATTTTCTAGTAACTTTTAGCTCCAGCATCATGAGTCCAATTTTTGAATCTTAATGGAGCATGCTTTACTAGAGGGAAGATTATGAATTGGTCATTGTGCAGTGACTCAGTTGGCACCAGGACCCCAATTTTGCCGGATGCTCTTGAAAAACATTAAGAAAATGTTCCATACTGTATGACTTTGGGAGCAAAAGCCATGCCTTGTTCTCTTTTGTATGCTAGAACTTATATATAACTAGGACTTAATTAGGGATGGGTAACCCTAT
The DNA here is from genome assembly GCA_017639485.1 of Pluvialis apricaria. Taxonomy (NCBI): domain Eukaryota; kingdom Metazoa; phylum Chordata; class Aves; order Charadriiformes; family Charadriidae; genus Pluvialis; species Pluvialis apricaria. The sequence continues at coordinate 60,220,445 of CM030008.1, forward strand.
TGCTCAGAAACAGTGTCACACTGCTGTGGTACCTGTTCACCATGAGAGTTTTGCCTCACTACGCTTTGCTTCCTGCTTTTTTTTTTTTTTGTGGCTACCTGGGGCTGCTAAGTGACAGTCTGGTGCTCAGAGGGCTCTCCAGCTAAATAATGTTATTATTATTGCTTAAGAGTAACTCCTTTTTAGCTAGATTTTACTGCCAAGTTTGTTCTTGATTCTTCCTTTCCTCATCAAGATATCTTGAAGGGTCAAGTGAATCCAAGTATTGAACCCAGGAGCAAGAGAACAAGTTAAATAATGTTAAACTCCTCTTTCTGTGACACTTAAAAGGACAGGAAGAGGGTAACACCAAGCAACAAGAGAAATCTGGCAGTTGCCTTCCCACCAGTCTGCAGGGACAGCTGGGGCTAAGCAGAGCTTCATACCCTCATACCAAGTTCCATGAAACTGATGGTCTGCATTTTTCTCTTATTATATATTAGTATAAATCAAGAGTTTCTTTGAAACCAATTGCATTTCATCAGTTTTAAATTAGTGCGAGTGATAGAGGAAGCTGGCCCAGTAATTCTCAAAATATTGGTTATAAAATGAGTTCAAATGATGGAGTAGTCTACAAAGCTGGCATAGGCTCCAATTTATGCTGCTATTGTGGAACAGAAAACATGTGGGCAGGATGTATTAACGTCAGTGGGTTTATTTTACATCTGGAACATGAAAAAGGAGGCAACAAGCAACAGCTTAAAATATGAGCTTTCTGTATTGTTGAATTTCTATTGATCTTTCTCTTCCAGCAGGAAGATATATAATTATACAATAGGCCATCTGAATTTATGCTACTGGGTGGTTGAAATAGTTGTAATATTAGACATCCTGCCTCAGAATATGCCAAAAGGTTTTAAAACAAATTTGAGGGGAAAATAGCATAAATTTGACTCTAGGAAGGTGTTTTAAAGAATGAGGGGGTTTGTTTGTTTTGTATTTTCAAGGGGATGGGTCATTTTTCTGGTATGAAAACACTAGACAAGTATTTTTCTTGGAATCAATGGAATTAAGATAACTTAAAATTGGCATTAATGCCACAGGTTTGCAATTATATTTTTTGGTTAGAACTCATCCTCAGGCAGTTTCTCAGCTCTCTGTGAGGGGCTGCTGTGACAGTGACTTTTGAATTCCCTGTTCAGTCTGGACTGAATGCAAGCACCAGCCCTGGCTCAGTTTCTGTAGGTAATCCTTCCTGAGCAGATCCCAATGTTACCTGAAATCCCATTGTCTTAATCTTTACTTTTTAACCATGACTTTAAATGTCTTTTACTTTGTGTATAATATTGTAAGGGAGGTCAGATTCTCTGAACAATCTTTAGTGAGGTCAGACTTCTTAGACGAGCAATTCTTGGAATGTTTTGGGTTTTTGTTTTTTTTTTGGAAGTTGAGTGTGGGAGATAGGAACTTGTTTGCGTATAGTTTCTGATAATTTCAGTTCAAGGACTGGTGTTTTTACAGCTCATAACCTTTTATGATAAAAAACACCTGTGTTTTGCGTTGCTGATATTCTCTTGAAAAAGAAAAAAGGTATGTCAGTCCTGCTCTGTTACATCAGCAAGCAAAAAAATCAATAGTTAAAATGGAAGTGCAAAGTAAAGTAAATAAAGTTTAAGTTTTCAGAGTTGCTCATCAAATACATAAAAGACTTCACGTTTCTTGATCCTCAGTGTGATGCTTTTCCACTGAAGTGTGTTACTTTTTAAGTAATGAGTTGTCACTTGTGCAAAGGCAGGAAAAAGGACAGTCCAAGTGCATCTCTGTACTCTTTTCTCTATACAGTAGGCTTCCATATTATATCTTAGTATCTCTGACTTTGGGTGAAAGTGTGCAAATGTGAAGATGCTACTCTACATCAGAGAGTAGTCTCCAATATTACATAGTCCATAATCTCCCTGCAGGAATATTTTGGCTTCTGCTACTTATGACTTATTTGTACAGATGGAAAGAATAGGAAGAAAAGTAGTTCTTCCAGGAAGAAAGATTTTTAAAGGATTTTTGGATTGAATATGAAGCAAATACAAGCTTCTGGCCGTGTTGGGCCAATGCTGCTAAGTCTTCGGCATCATTTCCTTGTATTGTGTTATGCAACAGAAAAGCAAGAATAAAACAAGAATCCTTAAGAATAATTTTTTTTTGCCAGTGCTAGGTCCTCTGTGCAGATTGCAGGCCAAGATGATGACAACTGTAGAAGACCCAGCCGGTGGGGGCTAGTCAAATCCTATTCAAGAAGCTGATCAGTCCCGTGGGCCAATCACCCTTTTGTTAATAAATGTGTTCTTTCATCTAATGAATACATTCCGGAGGAAAGTGGCATCATTTTTATTATTGTATGTAGATAGGAAATCCCTTAGACTATGCATCTTGTTCTCACTCCATTATTTAAGCAGTCAGGTTAATTCATGTAATGATGTTCCTGCTGCTAACATTATTTAATACATAAGAATCTTGGGAAAAGTGGAAGCTAGCCTAATACGAACTACGTAACAGTATGCAACTGAGCTCTTTTCAAGGTCTTCAGCACAATGTCTGGTTCCTGAAGTGTAAGTTGTCTATCATATTTTAATGACCAAGGAAAGGAAAAAGCTTTTCAAAAACCTCAAGCAAGTTTAGCTGCTGTATCAGTTGGCTTTCCAAGTAGTCTCAAACAGGTGAAGTATACTGAAACATAATGGCTATTACTGGAAAGAATTACATCTTCACTTCAGTATCGTGCCTTCTGTCTGACAGCTGTGATATGTCCTGTGGAAAATGGGCTGCATAGTTTTCAGCTATTTTAATCCACTTTTTGGTGGTTTTCAGCAAGAGGGAAGTAAAATTTGGGATTGTTTGTTTTGGTTTTTTTTTGTTTTTTTTTTTTTTTTTAGAAAAATAAATGCAGCTTCAAAACTTAAAAAAATAATTCCTTAGAGGAACTGGTAAGCAAAGAAGGATTTAAACCACTTTTTCCTTCCAGAAGAATATTAAGTGAATAGTAGGACAGAGAAAGTTCCCCAAATGGCTCAGTTACTGCCCTCAAGTGACCTCTGGTAAGATGATCAGCTTTCCCATGAAACTTACAATAGAAAACATTTTTTTTTGAGTTTGTGGGTTACTTTGAGCGTTGCTGTTGCTTTATAATTTCAAAATTGTTTCTTCCCACAGACTATGAAGGTTAAATTTTATTATTCTGAAAGAAAATTAGTTGTTCATTCTGTTGTTTGTTTGCTTTTAATCTAAATAGGAAAGTTTCCTGCATCCTGGACAGTCTTTGGTTATCCAGAAAACTGACAGAATAAAAGTCTCAGAGAACAGTGAGGGAGAAATGAATATGTTGAATATAAGTAGAAACAATCTGCTTCAAATCTAACTGTTTGAAAGCAAGGAGGTTACATAGTTTCAGTCACCCCACCATTTCATAAAGCTGGTTCTTTGCACAGACGGTTCAGATCACAATTCCATCACTGATACACATTGTTTAATCATCCAAACCAATGATTAAATTATCATAATTGTTATTCAAAACATGTGAGTTCTTTTATATGTGGAATGAGAGTCATGCTCCTCATCCTATTTTGTCTTCATTTCAGCTGGTCCTTCCTCCTGACCTCAGTGCTGATGCAGATCCCATGGTCCTCCAAGAGCAGAGAGAGCTCCTGCTGCTTTTAATAAATGCTTGAGTAGCACTGGTGCCTGAGCAGTCCTGGCCTCTCTCATGAAAAAGTAAAACATTAGCAGCATTTCCCTTCCCCCTCCACTCTGTTCTACTCATGTAGGATATTGAGAAGTCATCATGAGTCTGCTGTGGTTGAGTGTGTATTTAGCTCCAGTATCAGGGTTCTTCATTCAACAAAGCACTTGAACATTAAGCAATTTTTTAAGCCTGTTCCTATACAATAAAGTGCTTACAGGCTCACGTGATCTTGACGTCTCTAGAAAATGAAAATTAATTTTAAAGATGACTTAAGATATTTTACTGAATTAAAGTTTAGGAATGCTTAATCCCCTAGTGACCCATGGATGGTGCTGGTCATGATAAATTTACCCCTCCTTCCCAAACATAGCAACACTTATCATTATGCTCCCTTATATTTTCCTCCAAAGAGATAACTACTTGATATTTCCTTTTGCTTTGTTGTATCATGTCAGATACCCTTACAAAAACAGCTTTCTTGCCCACTGCCCTCCTTTTTCCCGTAACGTGGGTGCATAGACCACGGGATGCTTGGGTGTGAAACTATCTGTGATGTATCCTGGTATAGATTTTCACTTGATTAACCCTGATGTTCCATACTTTAACATGCTTAGTTGTTTATGTATAATACAGGCCCTGGTTTAAATATCTGCAGTTGCTGAATAGGGGTCTGATTCTATGGCTCCTACAGCAATAAAACTTTCCGTGTCAAACCCAGCTCTGTATGGATCTCTTACAGCATTGTAAGAGACTACTGGTGCAATATGAAACACATAAATAAGGTTTAAGAATTTTGATTCAGTCTCATACAAAACTGATAATGACTGCTGAAAAACTCTGAGCAAGTGAAGATACCTCTTACCCAGGAAATAATTTATATGCCCTGGCAGTTAAAATACAAATACCCTGCAGAAAATTAAACTTGGATTTCAGGGGGCTTTTTCATTTTTAGTATGGGTGGTAGTTAGGAAGGTTAACATGCAGAGTATTGTTATGTATGGGCTGGGTTGGGGAGGCATACATGGGAGGGACCAAGGGAAGAAAAGGAGATTTAAGTTAGAAGCCAGCTAACAGCTTGCAAGAAACTGTAAGCTCATATGCTGTACTCCTGCTTTATTTATGTGAATTCCCACTATCTAGGTTTGACCATTAGAAAAGACACTATGGTACATAGTACGTGACAAGACTGAGTCCCAGTGGCTGCATGTTGCAGCTACCTTCATGTTGTGAATTCATTTTATATGACCTGCTGCTTTCTATAATTGATCACTTCTGGGAAAAACCTTTCCCCTCCACATGGCCAAAAAAATGTCAAATGTAAAGTGGCCGTCTCTTAAAAACAGATGAAGACAGCAGTGCAGTAACTTTTTGTTCTTTTCTTCTTCCAGCCTGCTCTGGTTTTAATACGTGAAGAGCCAAAATAAGCGGAATTAGATTTTTCCAGCTAGACATGATTTTGTCATGCTAACTCAAGTAAACACAGTGGGACTGTAAAAAGAAGCATGTGCCCAATGCTGAATGCATGTTAGGTGTTTGTCAGTGTGTGAGAGGTTGAGATTATTTTTGTCTTAGTTTGTGCCCTCTGTAGTTCCTTGCAGGATGCTGGGGAGAGGAGTTTGACTCCATAATAAATGAAGGCTGCAAACATGCTGTTTGGCAGCTCACCCATTTAGGACTTGAATAATATTTTTGTCCTTAGAAAAAAGCATTAAAATAGTTCAGGATTTCTTGCATATGTTGTCCAGCGTTCTATGCAGTCTCTGCCCTACTATTTAACCAATTTGAGTCAGAAATTATTATTCTGTTTAACTGGTTGCTCATTTTTTCTTGGAGAATTCATTTGGGGTGTTTTTATGAAACCCTGTTTTCTTTTTAAATGACCTGCCAATTGTAAGATCAAATGGGAAAGGAAATTTGACCTCGAAGGCACAGTGCAAATTTTATCATCATAGAAGGACAGTAAGAATAAGTATGAGAACCACCTGAAATATCTATGTACACCTTTATGCTTTATGTCTGAAACAATTAATTTAATTAAAAGTTCTGTTTGAAGTCTGTTCAGATGATCACTGAGAATACCTCTACATTCAAAATTAGTAGCATATCCAAAATAAAAATTGTATGTAAAGTCGTAGACATTCTTTTTCAAATGAAGCAAGTGACAACCTCAGATGTCATTTGTAGGAAGTATGGAAATTTTTAAGTCATCATTTTGATTCCAATTTTGCAGTTTTTCCATTGTCTCTGTCACAACGCAGCCCTTTTCATCTTGGCTGTAATGAAATACATGGAATGGTGAAAAGACACTTAACCAAAAAAACTTGGTAGCAGAGCCTGTAAGAGATTTTCTTAGTTCAGTTTAACCATCAGTCAACACTGCTTTCTACAATATTTGCATAATTTTATTTTTATAAGATCTTTGCAATTAAAGCCAAATACCACTGCCTTGTGGATCCTCCCTTTTGGATTAAGGGCATAAATAGCTGTTTCAGATATCACAAATAATGTAGATGTGAAATGTTTTAGAGAGTCAACTACCACTATTGTTTATGAGAGCTGTTCCAGATCTGGGGAGAAAAAATTGAAGCCAGAGCTAACTGAAGTGAATAGGTGCTCTCATTCATTCCTGGCCTGTTTCATTATATAACACATACATAAAACTAAAGGAACAGGTCTTTAGGATGATAGTGGTGGGGTTTGTTATAGACCACCCAATCAGGACAGAGAGGTAGATGAAACTTTCTACAAGCAGCTGGGAGAAGTCTTGTGATCACTTCCCCTTGTTCTTGTGGGGGACTTCAACTTCCCAGATGTCTGCTGGAAATATAACACAGCAGAGAGGGAACAGTCCTGGAGGTTCCTAGAGTGTGTCAAGGACAACTTCCTTACTCAGCTGGTGAGTGAACCTACTAGGAAAGGTGCCCTGCTGGACCTGCTCTTTGTGAACAGAGAAGGACTGGTGGGTGATGTGATGGTGGGAGATTGGCTAGGGCAGAGTGATCATGAAATGATTGAGTTCTCCATTCTTAGAGAAGCAAGGAGCAGGGGCAGCAGAACTGCCACATTGGACTTCCAAAGGGCAGACTTTGACAGATTCCCTTGGGAGGCAGTACTGAAGGGCATAGGAGTCCAGGAAGGCTGGACACTCTTTAAGAAGGAAGTCTTAAAGGCGCAGGAGCAGGCATTCCCCATGTGCTGTAAGTCATGCTGGCGGCAAAGAAGACCAGCCTGGCTGAACAGAGAGCTTTGGCTGCAGCTCAGGGAAAAAAGGAGAGTCTAGGGCCTCTGGAAGAAAGGTCAGGCCACGCACAATGGCTACAGAGATGCCATGAGGCTATGCAGGGAGAAAATTAGAAAGTCCAAAACCCAGCTAGAAATTAACCTGGCTTCTGCTGTAAAAGACAACAAGAAATCTTTCTACAGATACGTTAAGAGTAAAAGAAGGGCCAGGGAGAGCATGCATCTCTTAGATGCAGGGGGGAAACACGGTGACCAAGGATGAGGAAAAGGCTGAGGTGCTTAATGCCTTCTTTGCCTCAGCCTTTAGTAGTAGGACCAGTTACGCTCTGAGGATCCAACCCCCTGAGCTAGAAGATAGAGACTGGGAGCAGGATGACCCGCCTTACAATCCAGGAAGAAATGGTCAGTGACCTGCTGCAGCACATAGACATACACAAGTCTATGGGACCGAATGGAATCCACCCAAGAGTTCTAAGAGAGCGGGCGGAGGTGCTCACCGAGCCATTTTCCATCATTTTCCAACAGTCCTGGCTGACTGGGGAGGTCCCAGCAGATTGGAAACTAGCCAGTGTGACACCCATCTACAAGAAGGGCCAGAAGGAGGATTGGGGAAACTACAGCCCTGTCAGCTTGACTTTGGTGCCAGGGAAGCTGATGGAGCAGATCATCCCAAGTACCATTACGTAGTATGCACAGGAGAACCGGATGATCCAGCCCAGTCAGCATGGGTTTATGAGAGGCAGGTCCTGCTTGACTAACCTGATCTCCTTCTACAACATGGTCACCTGCTTAGTGGATGAGGGAAAAGCTGTGGATGTTGTCTATCTGGACTTTAGTAAAGCCTTTGACACCATTTCCCACCGCATTCTCCTGGAGAAACTGGCTGCTCATGGCTTGGACGGGCATACACTTTGCTGGGCAAAAACTGGCTGGAAGGCTGGGCCCAGAGAGTGGTGGTGCATGGAGTTAATTCCAGTTGGCGGCCGGTCATGAGTGGTGTTCCCCAGGGCTCAGTACTGGGGCCAGTCCTGTTTAGTATCTTTATCAATGCTATGGATGAGGGGATCGAGTGCACCCTCAGTAAGTTTGCAGACACACCAAGCTGGGTGGAAGTGTTGATCTGCCTGAGGGTAGGGAGGCCCTGCAGAGGGATTTAGACAGGCTAGATCGATGGGCCAAGGCAAACTGTGTGAGTTTCAATAAGACCAAATGCCGGGTGTTACACTTTGGCCACAACAACCCCCACCAAGGCTACAGGCTTGGGGAGGAGTGGCTGGAAAGCTGCTCAGCAGTGAGGGACTTGGAGGTGTTGATGGATAGCTGACTGAACATGAGGCAGCAGTGTGCCCAGGTGGCCAAGGCGGCCAATGGCTCCTGGCCTGTATCAGGAACAGTGTAGCCAGCAGGACCAGGGAGGTGATTTTACCCCTGTACTTGGCACTGATGAGACCGCATCTTCAGTACTGTGTTCAGTTTTGGGCCCCTCACCACAAGAAGGACATTGAGGTGCTGGAGCGTGTGCAAAGAAGGACAATGACACTGGTGAGGGCTTTGGAGCGCGTCTTACGAGGAGCTGTGGAGGGAACGGGCGTTGTTTAGCCTGGAGAAAAGGAGCTCAGATCGCTCTCTACAACTATCTGAAAGGAGGTTGCAGAGAGGTGGGAGTTGACCTGTTCTGTCAAGTAGCAGGTGATAGAACAAGCAGAAATGGCTTCAAGTTGTGCCAAGGGAAGTTTAGATTGGATATTCGGAAGAATTTTTACCCAGGTCAGTGGTGGAGTCCCCATCCCTGGAGGTGTTTAAGGGTCATGTAGATACAGTGCTTAGGGACATGGTTTAGTGGTGGGCTTGTCAGTGTTAGGTTAATGATTGGACTAGGTGATCTTACAGGTCTTTTCCAATCTAGGAGATTCTGTGATAGGGTAAGGTAAAGTTTATCTCGCAGTCTTTGAGATTCCTATTTTTTATCAGCCTTCCAGTATGTTTTCTTGTAAGGACTCTTATAAAACCTCAAGAGCTCGCTATGGCATGGATGACCACTTCAAATCATGATGGTTGGGAGGTGGTTCAGTCTGGTATTTCTGAATTGGCTTTTGAAAACAGAGTTCATTCCCAAATCCCATGTGATAACCAGCTTTGAGCATGCCTTGCTCCCTGACAATGCTGCTGTTAATCCACAGATTTGTCATGCTGCCGTACTTGGTTTGTAGATCTTCCCACTGGCCCTATTCCATCTGGTCATGGAAGTTACTCCCTCTCTGAGGAAGGGCCAAGCCCTATTCTATTCTAGTTTTTTCTGGCTTCCAACCTCAGCCAGCTGGTAATATAAAGTGAGCTGATAATATGAGTCACCTTGAGGTGGCTTACTGTTTTCTGAAACCCCTTTGGACCCTATGGGGTTTAAGAAAAGTTGTTTATGTCCCGGATCCCCTTAGAGGTCACCAAACCTAGGACTTCCCTGTCACTTGTTGGACACAAGTTATAATGGTAATCCTAATTGCACCTTTACTCCCTGGGTATGAATATAAGCAGTTTCTGTAGCATGAGTTTAGGTTTAAAAAAACCCCTAACTAATACATATATTTTTACAAAACACAGCACATAATCTGCATGTGTACATGTGAGAGTACATGCGTGAATGTATTCACATGCCCACACTGGTTGTTATTCATATCTCAAGCTACTTGTGAACCCCAGACTGTATTTGACCACACAGCTAAACTGGTAGTGTATTGATTTTAAGTAATGCAACGTAAAGGAGTAAGTCATGATTATGATGGATTTAGGCCACACCACAGAGCTGTTCCTTTCCTTAGGTCATGATTTTTCACAGTTGAATTACGCCTTTACATATGCTGCCTTACGCATGGTGTGAAGTCAGCCATTTTTTCAGCAGCTGTGACACATAGAGCAAGATGTATCTTTTTGGTTCCCATATAGATTTCAGGATGGAGGAACCAGGTTGGTTATGTTTTGATTGTGGGACTTGCAAGAGCTCTGTTAAACTGCTGCTTCCTGTTCTCACAACTAGCTGGCCTTGGCCCTTTTGTACCTTCTGCCCTGAGAAGACTGTCATCCACAAACCTTCCCATCTCTAACCTACCCCAAATGCATCTAACGCTGTGGAGGCGTTAGCCCTCCATTACACATCTGGCAGGAATGTGGAGCACAGCTTAGGAAAAATGGGCTGTTGCTTTTGGATATCCACCGTTATGAATACTTGCCATACTGTTCGGCTGTGCCAGCAGGGCACCAAGCAAATGGCTGTATGTGACATTCAGGAAGAAAACATGTAGAGAGAATTGGGGCAATGTGTGGAAATACTACATATTCTTTCCTTTCTGTTAATTGATAGAGAGCTACCAGTGATGAATCAGAGCTTGATGTCATAAGCCACTTCTTATTTATCAAAACCAGTTGTAAGTGGGACAGAGAGCGAATGTGCTGTTCAGCATCTTGTTTCTGTTGCTCCCTGTTCTCTGTCATCCGGCTATAGAACACTAACGAAGAGCCTACGCCTAATGCTTGTTTTGTCAGTTATCCAAGCAATCAGAGCCAACAAATGCTTTTTTAAAGTAATAGACTCTCAGAAACTAATGCAAGTTTGGGACTTGAAAGAGCAAAAGGTTTTCATTATTTTTTAAAGCAAATGTCAAACATAAACTCTTTTTCATGTCCGTATAAGCCCAAAGGGCATGGAATGCCTGCTTCCTGCCAAATCTGGTATTAACTATGGCTATCACTTAGAGGGAAATTAAAACCATTTGGGTCTTTGTCCTTGAAGGCTCCCCATACGATTTATGAAGGCTCTCTGTAGATTTATTGCAATGTCAGTTCATGGGTTTTCAGTGCATGTATTCAGTATGGTGCTTCAGCAACGGGCTGATCATGTTGTGACCTTGAATGCAGGGCTTCATTTAAGCATATGCAGTGGCACCAGGACCTAGACATGTGTGTGTGTGCACACATGCATGTGCGAGAAAAGATGATTTGGAAGATGAGTGAGTTCAACTCCGGGATTTTGACCTGTATTTCATACAGCTGTAATTTTGGTGGGCAGTTAAACAAAGGGTTATATTTTTAGCCTGTCTTTAAGGTATTTGGAACAGTTTTTTCTTGCCTTTGTGCTTGAGCAGGGGAAAATGCTACTTTGTGCATGAGTGCACATGTGATGGGCACTGTAAGAAGAATTATATTACATGAAAATAATGATTGCGAGTATAGCACTTCACACAGCTCTTCCAGCTCCATGGCATCAGTGGCAGTGCTAACTTGCAGAGGGCTGAAGTCGTGCAGAAGGAAGTCTGGTGGCCAATCTGTTGCCCTGAGGTTCTGTGATTGTAACTTGCCTAAGTAGGAGGAAGCTGAGGTTCACAGTTACTCTGACACAAAAGCGTATCTTCTGGTAACTACTTCTGAGACATTTGACCCATAGCTTTTCCCTGAGTCAGTCCTAACTTATTTCCCATTGACTTCTGGGTAGTTTTAGTTGCATCAAGTGTGTTCCCACCTGGGAAAAGAAGAGAATCTGTTGGCTTAAACTGAATAAAAATTTTAGGGTTTGTGGGTTGTGGTATTTTAAAACCAATGATCTGAAGGAAAAAGCTGTACTGTTCTTCACTGTGGAACCATGTCAGGACAGTATTCAGGCTTTTCTTTCCTCAGCCCTCATTTGGAAAGAATTTCTATTTAGGAATGTGTTTACACATGTAGCACGAAGACTCTCAAGATGTGAGGGTCCAGACAAAAGGAACACTGACAGAACCCTCAAAAAGAGTGATGGGGCAGCCTCTGTGTCATCAAACCATGACACTGCTGTTTTCCCCGCAGAAAAAGGAGCATGTTTTTAATGTAATGAATGCACTGAACATACATAAAAGGATAAATGAAAGAATACTGTTTTGAAAGCAAAAAGATGTTTTCCTTATTCATCTTATTTCTCACTTGCAGTCCATCTTGAAAAGCCGTTGATGCTAAATATTCATTATAAAATGTAGAATTAATTGACCAGAACCAAGTGCTTATTTTCATTGTGGATGACCCCCATCTTGAGAGGCAGTGGCTCTTCTAGAAAGGTGGAAGCTGAGCCTTGGGCAGCTCTGACTGAGATTCCAGCAATACTTGCTTATTCTTAGGTTTTGCAGCTCTGTTGAAGTTGTCGGTGTAACAGCATTGGAATGTCATTTAAAAACTTAGCAAACCTGAACTGCTTTCAGTAATGTTGGAGGGCATTAGATAGAAAAGTGAGTTACGTGGAACTCACCAGAGAACAGTACTTTCAGTTTAAATTGTTTTAAACTCCTTTTAATTCCAACTTAAATAAAGTTAGCTGCAAAGGATTGGCTCACAAGAGTTAAAAATATAATCTTTACTTTTGCTGAAATGTGGTGAGAATGAGAAAGTAGGATGAGAATGATTAACCTTGCTACAGGATTGCACACAAAATACTTTAAAGTGGTAGCTGTTATGAAATACTGTGGATTTAATAATTTCCATATAAATATTCGTAATCTCTGTTGCTTCCACATACTGTAGAAATTTTCATTAAGAAATTTGTGTATTATACTTTGTCACAAAAAATAAAAGCAAGGAATAAATAAATAGCAAGAATCCTTCTTAATACTACCACAGTTGCCTTTCAGTCTGATCTTCAGTGTTTTGATCAATAATCACCATAACTTTTTAAAGCTAAAGATGTGCTTAATTGAATCATTGTCTTTAACACTTTTGTATCTCGGATGTGACTGCAAGCTAAAACCTGGCTTATAGCTGTCAAACACTGACAGGGCATATATGAAAAGTGCATTTTCAGTCTATGTTTACTGAGAAGAAAGATTTGAGTGGGGAGTTTGTGGTATGAACCTGCGATCCTGACTTCAATAAGCATCAATTCACAGGGATTTGACACAGATGAATGGACTGCTGGCTGCTGGATTCTTGAAAATTCTTTGAACCTCCATTTTTGGCTAATGGTGGGGGGAGAATCACATTTTGCCCTTCCTGTAATAAGTCAGAAAAAACTTGCCACAAGGCATTCCTCCTCTAAAATCCTGTTGGCAGTTTGGGCCATTATACAGAAACTGTGAGCCAGGATTAGAGAGGAAACCTTGCCAAGAAATCCTAAAAAAAGAAAGCTGAAAAATATTACTTGTGTCACTGGAAGACTTACACTTCTAATTACTTTCATATTGTGGCCTTAAACTCTATGAAAAACAGAGTGCATTGAAAGCATTATTCTGAAAATACTTGCAGATTTTAAAAAAACTTGCAAGCTGGACATTGAACTGTGGATCATATTCTCCTAGATGCTAAGAAATCTGACTGCCCTCAGTATATAAGGTAAAATTTAGAAATTATGTTACATAAGTCGTTTCCCACCCCCACTCTACACCTTATACTGTCCTTTTAGTTGGGGATTCTGGAATGCAGAGGATCACTTGATCGAAATATTAATAATGTTTTCTTATTTGAAAGGGGATAATTTTGCTGTAAGCTACATTTTAAAAAGAAAACAAAAAATCATGCTGAAAAAATATTTAATATGTAAATATTCTAATACTTTTTGAAGGCTGTGCATTTTTGCCCCCCACATGACATTTGCCTGCTCTGTGTAAGCTATTTTTCATGTATGCTCTTTCTTGTAGGCTAAATATTGATCTAATAGAGTGTAGGAGCTGCAGAAATATTCAGTGTGTTCAACAAGACACATATTGACTATTTACTTCATCATACTTCCATAAGTTCTTAATGGATATAAAAATCAAATTACTTAGGAAAGGAGGGCTAGTGGAGTGTTACTGCTTTGTTAATAAGATGGGTTATTGGCTTTTTTCTGAGTGTTTTCTTTTCTTTTCTGGAAATTCTAAATAAACATTGTGATGGTTCAGATATTCAGTATAGAGAAGAACAACGAAAGAATAATAAGAGTCCTTATAGGTACCTGGTTTAGCCTCATATTGTGTCCTTTTTCTTTGCTGTCTCAGTCCTTTGCGTGAAAAAAGGCAGAGGTTGACTGACTAATGCAGCAGCAGCGATTGTAGCTTTTGGTAGTGACAAAAAGGGGATGTATCACTTGGTGGTGAATGAAGATCTTTGGACTGAGCTCGTACATTTTCTTACATGTGTCCTAGGTTTAGCTTAGCTATTTGTTTTCTGGAGTATATCCCAAATAGTGTGGTATATAATGTCTATACTGAATATCAGACTTGCAAATCAGAAACCTCAGCATTGACGTCCAGCATCAGGATGTTGGATTTTATATCTTATTCTTAAATGAAACTACAGGAGAACCCTATTCTGACTCTCTCAGAGTGTATGTGTTGCTGTTGGGGATGCAATGGATTAGAATCCAAGTACCTTTTACATGGTGGGTTGTTGTTGCTGTTGTTGCTGCTGTTGTTGATAATAACAATAACAATAATTTTGAAAACCATCTATCCATCTTCTGGTCCCACCAGGTAAGAAAAACTTTCTCTATGTGTGTGACTTGCAGATTAAAATGATACTTGCAGCATCAGTTCACCTTGCTTGGTTTATAGCCTACTCTTTTGGAGAGACTTTTCAACAAATTTTCAAACCACAGGTATTTAACTTAAAGAGCTGGGATGCCACCATCCAAAATCGTGTTCCCAAAAAGTCCTGCTAAAAGGATGCCTTACTGCTGGAGAGGTCTCGACTCACTCAGTGCTTCCTTCACAGTTTTTGCAGTATGTCCAGTTTTGCAGTGGCTAGATGAAATAGATCTGGTGGTGTCTAAATCACTAGTGGAATGACTCTGGGGTACAGTCTTTGCTTACATGGACTAGAAATTCTTACAGGACATTTTTGCCTAAGAGGGAGCTTCCTTCCTTTGGCTGAAGTCATGTTGTATGTTCCTCAGGGGCACACAGAGATTGGGGGAGTGAGGAAAAGTACTGTACCCAGTGTAACTATGCATCCTGGCCATGATATTATGGTGACTGGAAGAGCACCTCAAAGTATTGATTATAATATACTCTCATGGGCTGCTGGACTATGCATATTTTGAGGCACACTTATTCTGACTTCCATTGATTGACCTCTTTTTATTGACTAGAAAGATGTCACACAAGAAACAAATGACATAAGGACAACGTACAAAGCTACATATGGGATTATAACCTGTTTTGTTTTTCTTTTAAATCACATATGAAAATGTTTAACTGGGACATTTAGCATTGTGAGCTGTGGAATACTTGCAAGCCTAGTTCTCACAGTTGAATACCATGCAGAGTGTGGGAAAAACGGAAACCTTGCTGCAGAGAGACGCTTCTTCTGAGCCAAATGGATAACATCTGAGACCTCAGATTAAAGTGCAAGAGGAGGAAAGAGTTGATAATTACAGCGTCTAATACATACAACTTTCAGGATGTAGCAGAAATCATAGGTTGCAAACATAACTGGCAGAGTGCACCCAGAAGTAAGTTCACAGGGACATGTTTTCATTCTGTACAGACAGTGTGAGGCTAACTGGGTTTAGCTGCAGTGCTAACCAGGAAGAGAGTTCAGGCTTTTGAGACGATATGCTGCTGTTGAAACACTGTCCTTGGGAGCTGAATAATCAATGTCAGCAAAGAAGTGTTCTCATTTTTGCCCCCTGGCTTTTTCTGCCTCAGTGCACATGGCACGTGTTCTCCTAGCGTTATGACCATGTGAAAGCACAGGTGTTTATAAAGGTGCAAAACTAGCTTTCAAGGAGATGAGAATTATGTTATTTTTTAGTCTCTGTCAAAACTATCTAGAAGACAAGTACAAAGGTCAAGGGAGGGAAATCCTGACTCCCCCAAGTAGCAAGTCTCTGCTTGGGTCGCTAAAGCCAGAACGTCAACCCCAGATCTTTCATTAGGACAGACCTTTCTGTAATTGGTCTTTGCCCTAATGATTGTTACTGCTGTTACCAATCTGGATATCCCTGAATAGCTGTGGCATCTATCTGCAGCATGCATTGCTGGTGGTGAAAGTTTTCCAGCAGTGGGAGGGAGGTGTGGGTTGAGAACATTGTGCTTTCTGTATGAAACTGGGGGGTGCGGTAGTAGCAGCAGCCAGTGATACCGTGATGGACCAGCATGGATCCAGCACTAGGACAGAGGGGGAAGACTCACTACCAAACATGGGTCACATGGGGCCATTTGGAATTACCATGCATACTTGCACCTAGGACATTCTTATATATGCTGTGGCCTCTTGCTATGTGATACAGAATTTATATTTTTTATTTGCTCACCTTCCCCCCTCAAATTCCAGATAGACGTAGCAGGGTGGGTTGGGGGGTTGCACACTGGTTCGATGGCCATCCGTCCGGTTATACTAGAAAGTGCCAGGTGAAAACAGAACAAACGAAGTCTGAGAGAGACTGGCTCCTGGGGAAGTGGATGAAGGCAAATGAATCCTAAGAAGAGTTCAACAGTATGTTTTCCAACACTTCAGCTTGTGATTAATCTATCATAATTAAGGCTAATTACCAAAAGAAGAAAAGGGGGCATCCGAGTTACACTGGTATAGGGCCACTGAAGTGAAACGTTCTCCAGCATTTGTATGTGATGTGGTTTGCTCTAACCAAACCCTGTGGCGGTGGTAGGTGAAGGGAAATAGCCATGGAAACAAATCTGAAAGTCTTCTGGATACTTTAATTAGGTCTAATACCTGGCCATGACAGTTTTGTCAGAGAAAATCAGAGGAAAATGAGTCCCATTGCCATCTTCTTCTTCCTTTTCGGCTTCTCTCCCCCCTGCAATGCACACTCTGTCTGCTACGGGGTTGTTTGTTGTGATGTATAAATAAGTTGCTATGGGAAGTTAGAAGATATTCCTCTGAAACTGACTCTGGAGATCCTGAGAAAAGTTTCACTGAAACTGTGACCATTTACCCAAGGTTGGTTGTTCCTGTTTTACGAATTTAATTTGTGTTGAGGGGGGAAATAAAAGGTCCCTGAACTACAATATATTCATAAATTAGAAGGAATAAATAAATTCTGTTCTGTTTCTAACTAACTTCTAATTTTTATTATAGCTTCATTCTTTTTTTTTCTTTCAAATTACATCCCGCTCCAGCAGACTTGAATTTTTAGTGAAAAAAATATTTAATCATTTCCTTCCTTTTCCGCTGTTGTAACTGTACTTTGTGAGTTACTACAGGAAGAGTATCTTATTCCTGACTTCCTGATCTGCCTGCAAGCTGATATCTGGTGCCGTTCTGAAACGCACAATTTTGATTGCTGGTCCACCCAGCCATACCAGATTTACGTAAACAAGGTTTATACATCTGAAGATGCCAGAGAAGCAGATGTTTTATGTTTACTCAGGATCTTTTTGCATCAGAAATTACAGAACAAACTTAACACATTCAAAGCCACATGCCTCCTTTAATTGCACCTATATTAGATTTGGTGAAAGATCGCTGTTTTGTCAAGCAAAAGATTTTACTAATTAAATTACTGATTGATAGCTGTGCAAGCAGGCTCAGTCCCGAGTCTCTTTTTGGCTCTAAACAGAAGGAGAAACTGATCTTTAACAGATACTACTGTTGCCTCTGCTTTCTTCTTACTCCATCTGTGTAACAAAGCTGCAGCTTGATCACTCTCTTGACCTTAAACCTTCGGTGACTGGGAGAGAGGAATAGAGAGAGTAGAGTAGAGGGGACTCTGAAGTAGGAGGCAGGGAGCGAATGATTTGTATGTGGAGATTCAAAAAGGAAAGGAGATAGCAAAGGAGATCTTGAACAGGAAAGACCAGAAGTTGGATATGAAAGCAAGAGCTGCAAAAAAGTGGAACAGAAGTGAAACATAAAAATAGCTGAGGGAATTAGAGATGGGTGGGGAAGAGACAAGGAGAGGGAGCAAAAAATGAGGTAACTTAACACAAGCTGCATAAATTTCTTTAATATCTATGTATTGGCTTACTTTAATATTTATCTAAAGGTTATGTATCTAGGCCATTAAGAATCTAGGTTTCCTACTTAAGTATCCCAGAAGATGATTTATTCAACCCATGTTAAGATTGGCTACTGCTGTTTGCTGACTACAGAGGGAGCTCAGACAGTTTAAACTTGAAGGCCAGTTTTTAGCTGGCTAAAGTTCGGTAAAATGATTTCTACTTACTGTATTAGAGTTGGATATTTTTGTTTTAAAACTGCAAAAGATGTAACATTCTTAGAAGAGATGTTGGCATTCTTGTAGGACCAGGATGGAACTGTAGGTCAGCAACCTTACTGACAGGAAGGAGAAATTGTTTAGGTCAAAATAATCTACCTTGATGCTTATACTTGATTTTCACCTGTGTGTAAAGAATATAACAGTGTTTGGTTTGTGTGCGGGCTTTGTATATCACTAAAGAATCAACTGTAATAGCTTTTAAGAGATCTTTCCAAATTGTGAGGGTGTAAATATAGGAAAGGTCTCTGAGCACAGCACCTTACATTGGGGATTTTAAAAAAAAAAAAAGTAAGTTGTGATTACATAAGAAACTTAATTCTGTTAATAAGCTACCCCAGTCTCCACACTGGCAATTATGATCTCCCAAAACTCTAAATCCCATGACTGAAAATAGAAACCTTAGTTACTGTTACTCAATGTGAATTAAGGAATCTTAATACGTTTCTTTGTTATCTGACTTCTAGCTACTTATCTAGCAGCACTGAAAGCTATGGGCTTGTCTTCCAGTTGAGAAGGGGAAAGCATTGCTTTGAATTCAGTTGCGTTAATCTGGGATGCTTATGGAAAAAACATTGTTAATTAGTTTTGAGGGGAGAAATGAAGAATTTTTCACGCACACATGTGCATCTGCCACATTTAAATGTGTGTCTTCAAGTGCAGGTGTTTGTTAGTCCCTGTTGTTTCAAGGTGTAAACTATTAGGAACTTTTATTTTTGCTTCCCTGAAAAAGTCTTAAGCCTCTGAATAGGGACGCACTAGAAACGTCATTTTACCAAAATGCTACAAGTAGTCTTGGGCACTTAGGTCCATCACAGGATTTAGGTTCAATTGACTCCATTCGTGTGCATTCTTACTTGGCAAGACAGAAGTATATGGTGATGTTTGCCTTGGCTATGCTAACATGAAAAAGTGATATGGTTATTGTGTGTATGTGAAAGATTAAAACACCAAAAAAGTAGAAGGATATATAGAATACTTCCATGGGAAATGAAAACATTAAGCAGGCAAACAAAATTTTACATAGGAAAGAAGAATACTTACTGGAATATATGGCCTCAGGATTAAATGTTTCGTGTTCCTCTCTACATCTCTGAAGACTGAACCGCACAAATGAAAATAGCACAGTACAGCCTAGCAGACATCCTGACACAGGCTAGCCAAAAGCCTTTTCTATGTTTCCTGTATGATTCCAGCCCTGTGTTTGGCGATTTTTATTATGAAGCCTGTAAAAAGTTAAATGAGTGCATGTTTGCTGGATCCTCCATATTGAAACTTTGCGTAGCCAGTTCTCTGGAGACTCCTGCAGCATGCTCTCATAGCCCTTGTCCTGTGTGTCCCATCGACACAGCCAGCACACTCATGGTAGCTGAAGCTGTGGCAGTGGTTTTTGTTGCTCAGAATAGCGTCACCTTGTATGAGCGTCTGTCAGGTGCCAACGCTCTGGCCTGATCCTGGAGGGAGTAAAAATCGATCAATTATTAGTTGTTATTAATTATTAGTTATTAGAAACTCTGACCAACGTGCGCCTTTAGAAGAGAGCACATGGTTTTTGCAGGGTTAGCGTATCAGCTACCATCTGCTGTTGTAGCAG
This sequence comes from Pluvialis apricaria, assembly GCA_017639485.1. Lineage (NCBI taxonomy): Eukaryota > Metazoa > Chordata > Aves > Charadriiformes > Charadriidae > Pluvialis > Pluvialis apricaria. The sequence goes on from CM030008.1 coordinate 60,240,155, forward strand.
AGGTGGAAAGAGGAGAGGCTCTGAGAAGCCCAGGCAGCAGCCCCCTCCCCAGCCGGCAAGGCTGCGGAGAGCGGGCGCTGCCGCCACGGGAGGGCACTGCAATCCTCCCGCGCCATAGGTAATTCCCAGGCACGGCCTCATTTCTGGGAAATGTGTTGACGTTTCAGGAGGAAGCGTGTATTATTTTTTTTTTTTTTTAACATCAAAAAGCTAGTTCCTCCTCATTCTAGGACTAATTAAGCCGGCTCTCTTTTTTTAGTTGCATTCCAGTATTTACATGTTTAGATGGTTTCATAGTGGTTACCATGAAAAGCTTGTGACTTGATCTCCTTTCACTATTACTCCATCCTTTTCACTCTCCCTAATCAACCATCACGGCCTCTTGTTTCCCTGTGTATGCTTTTACATTCCTTTTTAGCCTTATTTTTCAGGGTGACTGTGTATTGTTTTATTTACCCTATACAAATCACCTATATTTAAGATAATGGAAATGGCAATATTAAGGATGCCCATGCAAAGAACCCAAAGGAAAGCAAAACCAAAGCCCAAACTCACCACCAAGAACAAATGAAAATGTATTTTCCATAGGCTTATAGATAGCTCCTCTGTGACCTGTAGCTATCCTAAATAAATCTGTAACCTGAAAAGCATGTATTTATTTAACTTGATGATTTCTCTGCTGAAAACGGAAGTGCTTAAAAGAGAAAATCTGGGTTCTATCAGATTCCAACCTGAACAGAAATTTTATAAATGTTCCCAGAAACAGAAACATTTGCGGTAATTATAGCTCTTGTATACCCTGCTTTTGGTTATACCAAGTATTCTTTTCTTCACATGTGACGAAAGCTGGCTGTACTGGGGTGAGAGGTCTCCCGGGGTCAGATGCCACATGCCAAAGAGCCTGACTTTCATTTTTGTCAAACTCGGAGCTAGTTCAAGCTGTACTGCAGCACTGCTGAAAGATAGGGGAAGTGACTCTGAATGACTTGCAAGCACAGAGCTATTCAGCATTACATGTGTGCTTACTCCTTCCAGCTTGTTTTCCTGATGATTTTTAACTTGTAAGCAAGCTATCTCCATAAAATAAGTTGTGTCAGCTGTCTAGTTGACTCTGTTATACAGTAAGCGTGACATTTTCCAAGCCTGTATTCTGCAGTCTGAAGGAGATGTGCACACTGCCATTAATACCAGTGCCCCTTCCATCCCCTCCCTTGGGCCACCATGGCCATCGCTTGACTCTAAACAAATTAGTTTCCATCTGCTGGTTTCTGTACATCTCTACTGTGGTTCATTTTGTAGCTTTCTGTGAGTGTGACTGGTCTGTGATTCCCCTGGCACTAGAAAAGGAGCAGCAAAATGATGAGATAGCATGTTCATCACTGACAGAGAGAATCTTGTCTCAAATGTCATAGTATTTTTGTAATCCAGAGGAAATGAATGAGAGACAGAAAAGCTTCTCTTCCCTCAGGTGTGCTTGTAATTTGATATGGGTCTTGGTCAATGCAATACACAAACATAGGTGGTGAAGATTTCCTTCAAAGGTTGCTGTTTAATGCTAACTTCTACTTAGAACATGAAGAAAAAGAGAATGGGAGAATTTTCACTAGGACAGAGTTCAATCAGAGGACATCAGCTGTCTCAAAGATACTGTCCCAGGTTTTCACCCAGTTTATCATCATGCCTCTGGAAAGAGAGGTGGAGAGGGACAGGGAGACCTTGTTGACCAGGAATGGGGTGATTAATGGAGCCTTGCCATGGTAAACAGCAACTGGCAGGAGGGAGGTGGGAAGCAGAGGACAAATTTTTGGCAGGTTTGTGAAAGGCAGAACTGTTCTCTTGATGTGTGTCCCTCTTAATCACCTAAGGACAACCTTAAGTTTGAATTCAGCTCTGGCAAGTGCTGTTTTTCTCTTTTGTGCTCTAGATGCTGAAGCTTGTGTTTCTTTACTGTGGTTTGGGCTGTGGAGAGGCAATTAAGTGAATGCCCTTTGGTTTGGGAAAGGAGGAACGAGAAGTAGTAAGTGCATTTAAAACAAAGATTTCTATAAGCAGCAAAGTTAATTAAATCTGTTTTCCTGTGCTTTAGTGTCTTGAGGTCAGTCTCCTGAGTGGACTCTTTAATGAGCAAGGATGTTCTCACATGATGGTATTCTTTTGATGGAGTCATTAATATAGTTCGCATCCTCCAGCTAACTGCTGTTTTCAAGAAATCTGAAGGAACTATCCAGGATTGAAGTTGCTGAGTTTAAAAACTGCTAGAGAAGACACTAAAGACAGAGATCTAAAGCAAGGTCATTTTTTGTACTCATGAGTAATAGTTATGAAACCAAGCTAAAAATAAAAGGAAAAAAACCAACTACATTGTGCAAGGCCACCACAGCCTGCTTTCTTGCAGTTAGATGTTTAAGATCTGCTGCCTCTCACACTACAGCCTGCTGTAAACTTTCAGCTTGTCATAAGCATTAAACAAGCACATATTTTACAGTAAGCTGGAAGGCTTCTGGGAATAAATGAACAGCTCCAGCCAAAGCTGAGTCAGAAAAATCTGGCAAACTTGCATGAGGATGCTCTGTAATAGGCATGTTTGAAAACCTCAGGCAGTTCTGATGCCACTGAGAGGTACTTTTTAAGAGGAGTAAATATAAATTTAACACATTTACATCCTCTTTCATGATAATTAAACCTTTATTACTGTTAAACACTTTTTATAAAGGATATCCAGGTTACAGGCAAAAGTGCTACTGGAATCTTTATCTCACTATAAAACTTTAAGTAATTTTACTCTGATTTTAACTGTTCTAGATGATTATTATAGACAGTAAAATATTCACCTTTTGATGCAGGTGGCATTTGACCCATCTGTCCCTCAGGGCGAAGAAAGCTGTTTATTGGCAAGCTTGAGATAGGAGTTGAAAACTCTTGCATCCAAATGTTCAGTACAGCCTCAGAAATTAGGATGATTTGGTTAAACATCTGAATGGCCTTACTGGAAGAGAAGGGCCAGAGTCACTGCCATTAATATTTTGAAGTACATTCTTTTCTTGAATGTCATCCATAATTATCTGCATTTCCACTGTACTAAGAAAGTTAATGCTTTGACACAATTACAGTCACTGGTATATTGCCAGTGGTTTCCCATGTAATCAACTGAGACACAGCTAGTCAGTCTCGGTGTATTCCAGATGTCAGTAGCTAAATCCATGTTGCAAGTATGGGGTTATTATTACTAGTTAGTACTCCTTCCTTTATTTTGTTATTTATGTCTCCAGGTTTTGCTGGTGAGAGAGATATTTGTGTGAATAGAGTAAGAAAAATGATTAATGTTTTACCTTTCTGTGTAATTTTAAATTCTTTTCCTTCCTCTCAGTCTTTATTCACGGCGATTTTGTTGTCCTACAGCTCAGTGAAGCACATTTGTCTTGAATATGTCTTTCCCTGGTGATTGAAATGAAAGGAAGCATGGTGTATGTGAGGCTATAGCAGGAGCTGAAAGGAAGTAGGGGGTTTAAGATATGCAGTCGTGTATCTTAAGATACACAAGTCATATACCTTTAACAGCTGGCTACGGAGCTGCAGAATAAGGTGTCACAAACTCTCTGTGAGACACCCAGACCCTGCTGGCAGTGTTATAGCTGTCTGCCTGCAGCATGGTGGATGATGAAGTCCAAAGAGAGGTGGCATAAATACTTCAACACCAAAATGTCATCAAAATGTGTGCAAATTATTTTAACTGTAGTAAAAAGACTTGTCCTGAAGAAAGATGTTAGTGTTGAGGGATGTTTCTAATCTGTTAGTTAGATTCTAATCTGTTTTGCTAGATTCTTTCCTCTAAACACTGGCAAAAATTTTTTGTAAAGTGTTATTTATCTACAAAAAAACCCTAGACTAAACAGGAGTTCACCTTGTCTAAAATCAAAGTTAACTGACATTAAATATGAATTTAAATAAATCTGATTTAAATATGAAATCTGATAATCTGGGGATAGTGCTAAAAATGGAATGAAGAGAAGAAAATTATAAACTTAGCAAAGGGGGGTGATTTAAAATGACTGTGCAGATATAGGCATTTATGGAAATACGAAGGCTTGAGCTAAGGAAAAGCTCAGATGTAAAACCAAAAAAAATAGATAGAAACTAATGTTTCTGCTTTATGTACTACCCAGAATTTATGTGCAAATATTGTGGTGGCAGAAAGGCACCCCAGGTTCTGAGGGCTACTGGCCTTGCAGGGCAGGAGGAAGCTAGGAGTGGATCCCAGTGAGGATGAACTGTGTGAACAGTTAGGACAGGGAACTGCTGGAGAGGGTCCAGCAAAGGGCTACCAAGATGATTGGGGATTGGAGCATCTTTCTTATGAGGAAAGGCTTAGGCACTTAGGTCTTTTTAGTCTAGAGAAAAGAAGACTGAGGGGGCATTTTATCAATGCTTATAAATACTTAAAGGGAGGGTGCCAGGTAGATGAGAAGAGTCTTTTTACTACTTACTAGAGGTAACGGGCACAAACTTGCGCATAGGAAGTTCCATCTTAACATGAGGAGGAACTTCTTTACTTTGAGGGTGGCAGAGCACTGGAACAGGCTGCCCAGAGAGGTTGTGGAGTCTCCCACTCTGGAGACATTCCAAACCCGCCTGGACGCCATCCTGTGCAACCTGCTGTAGGTGTCCCTGCTGTGGCACGGGGTTTGGACTTAGACGATCTCCAGAGGTCCCTTCCAACCCTGACCATTCTGGGATTCTGTGCTACTCAACTAAAGAATGGGCACATTCATAATTGACAAAAAGGTGGACACCAGCAGAGGTAAAGCAGGCACTGTATATGTCAGCTCTAATAGCAACTACATACACGGTGACCAAAGCTGAATATAACAAAAAGGTGCCATAAAGAAAGCAAACATAGTAAATAAAGAAGAAATAAGAACCAGTATTGATCCCAAAGAGTATTCATGGTGGAAAGGGAAAAAAATATAACAGGGAATTCCACTAGAAGTTAGAGAGTCACTGTTGAGTAACCCTTATTTCAAACCATAGCACTCTTCAAAATTGATCAATTAGTTGCTCCAAACTAGTTATTCACATGATTCCCTGATTTCTGTATCCATATCAAGCATGTTCTGAAAAAGCGACAAGAATTCCTATCTCCAAAATTTTGGGATGTATTTTAATCCTAAAATGAATATGTAGAGAAGTTCCTCTTACTCTCTGTATGGAGAAGGCAGTGGCTGACAGGATGGGGCTTACGAGACCTAGGCATGGGTTAATATTCTGCTAGAAAAAATTGTTGTATGCAGTTGTAAAGTCAGTCCACTTAATTGTATATCACTTTCAGTGATTACTCACTGGAAAATGGCAAGATGCTTTGGATGTAAGAATAAAGACATGGATTTAATTCTACCTCAAGTCACTGGCATTGTGATAAACTGTTCCCCCTACCCTCCCCCCCCAGCTTCTAATACAGCTGGGCATTAGCTGTAAGCAAATGCTATTATCTGATCAGTACTGTTCTGTGATCTATGTAAAATAACCTTAATACAGCTCTTACTGAACAGGTGTCTGGTTTGAGTGATTATTGAAAGCCCAAACTGAAATGGTGCTTATTTAGCATTTTTGGTGTTTCAGCTATTTCATCAAAATGCTGAAATTTCATCAAAATGGTCAAATGAGGTTGAATGGGCTGAGTCTCTGATGGAAGAAGTAACCTCTATTCAGTAGCGTCTGCTGCTGGAAGTACCTGGGCAGAACAGTAGTAGGGTACTTGCGCTGGCACTGCTGACTAAGCCTGGCCCTGGGATCTTTCCTTGATGGGAAAAGAAAGTAGCCTTCCTTTGGACAAGGGCATTCCCTTTCTTTACTTGAGTTTAGTTTCAGATACATCATTACCAAATGTTGAACATGAGATCCCCCCTGCACTTCTATACCTATAAATTACAGAGCAGTAGTTAGTAGAATTCCTCAGGGCACAAGAATTAAGGCTGCATGGTGTGCACACTTGAGGTTTCTGTGGCCACATTTGCAAACAATAAATGTGTTTTTATCTTGTTTCCCTTGGGGAACGTTTTTTGTGTAATCTGGTTAAATGGTACAAGGATTATAAGTGTGTGTCTGTGTGTGTGTATAAATATATACCCACAATTTATCCCCAGGCAAAAATATGAATACATTGTTAAAGGTCAACAGTTGCCTTGTTGCTGAGCCAGTAGTAAGAGTTTCTCTTCTGATGAGCCACAGAATTATGCTTTCTGAGTTATGATCACTCAGATAAGTTATGCGAATGTGACTCAAAAGTTCTCTTGAAGTTTGTTAAGGTGCTAACTAACATATCTTAAGTTTGCTGTTCATATTGTAACTTAATCCTAGCGTGCATCATGGTTGCCTAATGACTTGTCTTCAGATTTTCTGTGAAGCTTGATCTCAGAACACAGCTTTCGGTGTGTTTGTTTTGTACCTTTTTATGGGGGCTGTTTAAAAGAGAACCTTAGAAGCCTACTAAGTTTCCTTTTCTAGACCCTCTCTCCTCCACTAAACGCATTAAGCATTGCTGCGGTGAGTGTTAGAATGGAAGGGGAAAAGCCTTGGAAAGAGCAGTCACAAAAATTAAGTCATGCAGTTAGGCTACCACTGTATATTTGTTGGCTATTGCACTAGGCATAGGAATGATCCAAAATAGCCATAAGCTTGAGAGAGAAATTCCTGTATTGCACAAGAAATTTCAGTGTGAGATAACGTCCCTTATTTTAAACTTAGTTCTGTTCCCCGTACTGAAGAGAGAAAAGTACTGTACATAGCTCATTTCAGTGGTGCTGCTTTTGGAATAAAGTGAGATCAGGAAGATCTGGCAGTCTGTAAATTTGACATACATCAGCTATTCTGTATGAATTTTGCTGACATAGGCAAACAAGTAGATGTGCCTTTCCTACTTTCTGTAGTTCTAGGCAACACCTTGTTCCACCTGTAGCTTTGAGCAAGTGGATGTGCTTAGCTGTACTGTTCATTTTATCATGAGTCTTGCAATAGTCTGGTGTTTTTATAAAGTCCGTGTTCTGAAGGTAAGTAAATAATACATTAATCTCAGTTTTCTTTATTATGAGGAAAGTTTCTGGTTGTGGATAAAAGTTTGAAAATGTGAACTCTCCAGGTTTACAAAACAGATGGCAAAGAAAAGGAATTAAAATGAAGGTTATTACAGATGAAGGGGGAGTTAGTCTCAGAATTTTGTCTTGTTCTACATCATAAAGCTGTAAACTTGGACTGGCCATAGCCATGTCAACTAGGAGTCCTTTTAGGGAAAACCCTCTTTTCTAAACTGATGGATCATTGTTGACAAAGCCTGAGTAGAGACGGAATCCTCCTGGCAGAAGAGTAATTCTCTGTGTGTGGCTCATGTTGTTTGAATAGGTGAGGTGGCTGTAGTGGCAAAAGAGACCCTTTGGGCCAGTGCAAACTAAGTCTGTGCTAGGAACCTGTGTGGGGTTAGCACCAATTAGTGGTTCCCAAGCTCTGCCCAAGAAGTTAAGGGTTTTCCCAGGTGCCTGAATGGACCCAGAAACAGCTCATGCCACTACATCCTGCCACTTACTATAAATAACATCTTTGTCTCTACTTGTGTGAGAGTGGCATAATCTAACAGGTAGGCAGAAAGCAACTTTTCAAAAACTTCTACTGGGAATGCTGAATCGTAAGAAGGTGTTTTTTTGTCTTCATTGAATACAGTGAGACAATATGAGTACCAAAGATGTAGTGAAATTGTTAGAACATTCTCCATCTCTATGACAGATTTCAATGAGAGAATTTTTGTTTTTCTATCGTAATTTTTGCTTGACTGGTACTATGCTGAGATTTGATATTGCACAAGTAGCTAATGTGCTTTATAATTGCTGTTATACTAAAACTTTTCCTCTGTCTCATTCCACTCCCATAGTTTTGGTTTGTCTTGCAGAGTTGAATGGAAGTCCTGGGAAGACACAACAGGCTTATTTGTGTCTCTTGTTCACACAAAGTAATGCTGTTCATCTGTTCTATATTTTCCTAATATTTTCCTAATTCATTGTGACTACAGTTATGTTACTGCAACTCTCCTGAAGTCATTGGACAACATAAGCTCACACCAGACTTGAAGTTGGTGTCTTCCCCTCTCGACATAGGTTTCAAAGTGGGGAGGAAAGGACCATTTTGATTTATAAACTGTGGAGTGTGGTGGGAAAAGGATACAAGAGTTTGAAACAGGATTTGGTGCCTGGACCCTGGAGGCAGACAGCTGTCAACTCACAGGAAGATATTTTATAAAAAATTTGGTCTTGTTGCATCTCCCTTTCATAATGTACATTTACAGATAAGGTTCCACTCTAAGGGACCTCTTCTTTGAATTGTGAATTAGAAAGAAGACATTGTATTCTCTGACGAGAGCAACTACCAGCCCTATAATCTAAGTGAATGATAGATGAGCTGTTCAGATCCTTAATGATTTTGTACAGCTGACATTACAATGAAAGCTGAGAAAACTTCCTTAAACTGGAGATGGGTATGTAGGGCTGTAAAAAGGAGAAAGGCAATAGCAGAGTCACTGGACAAAGATTTAGACTCCTTGGGGCACAGCCACTGGTTTTATGTATTACAGAGACATAGCATATTATGATTAAGAAGGGATAATTATAAGGAAACCCTTGGTTAAATAAATTTCCTATTTACAGTATTTAAAGATTGTGGCTCTATCTAACCTTATGTAAAGAATCTTATTTTCAAATTAATGCCTGAAAACCTAATTCTCTGGCTCCATATTCTAGAAAACAGTGGTGGCTAACCTGCAGTCCATGAAGGGTCTAAATGGACATGTAAACTTGTGGCTGCTCATCTACGAAGTCTTGTATGGCTTCACTGATAATTGGTAACTGATACTACTGGACCATAACTGTGCTACACACAGGCTTGCTTTCTTGTTTGGTTTAAGGAAATCCACCCATCTTCACTAATAATTAGTGTATATACATAATAATGTTATTCATAGGCATACAACACGTACAGCCGATTCTGTCTCAGAGCTGTTACCTCAAAAATAGTCTTCTACACGTTGTTCTGAGTTGGGCCCTGTGTCACTGTGTGAAGAAGGGAGGTGGTGAGGGAGTATATAATTTTGAAGCTCCCATGCCACCAAAAAAAAGGGCAGTCACCAGTGCTTAGAGTACACAAGGAGCAATGCATGGAGGTTTGATAAGGCATGTTACAACATCATGCTCTTGGTTCTCTGTTTTTTTGAACTTTGTGTAGCCAGTTGCAGCAATTTTTATATGCTCTGCACTAAATTTCCAGTCGCCTTGCACTGAGCATATGATACATAGCATTTGATTCATTGTTGCCTCCAATCACAAGAGTTGAATTACGCAACTGATCCCTGTGTGTGGAACTTCTGTCTGAGTCCTATGAGAGGAACTGATTGAGTTCCGAGAAGAGTAAAAAGCAGCAACTGTTTTACTTTTCATTTAGTTCTCTTTCCTACCAGTTTTCTCTGTATCGAGTAACACTTGACTTCCCTCACTCAATACCACCAGACTTGTGTTGAAAGTGTCTTCTGGAGTTGGAGTTTTTTCTGGACTATAGTAGTGCTAGTATATGTTATACAAAGCATCAGTTATACAACGCATTAGAGGCTTTTCTGAAGCCTTCACAATTTCACTTTTAAACTTGCCAATTGCAGTGTTTCTCCCTAGTTTCTTCTTAATGCTTTTTTGTTCTTTCAAGAAAAACAAAGAGAAACAGTTCTAGGAAACTGGAGAATAGCAAAATGTTTATTGGATAGTCATAGAATCATAGAATTGTCTAGGTTGGAAGGGACCTTTAAGATCATCTAATCCAACCATCAACCGACCACTGCCAACACCAGTACTAAACCATGCCTCTAAGCACCATGTCTTTCCCGTCTTTTAAATATCTCCAGGGATGGCAATTCCACCACTTCCCTGAGCAGACTGTTCCAATGCTTAACAACACTTTCAGTGAAGAAATTTTTGCTAATATCCATCCTAAACCTCCGCTATTGTAACTCGAGGCCGTTTCTTCTTGTCCTATCGCTTGTTGCTTGGGAGAAGAGATCTACCCCACCTCTCTACAACCTCCTTTCAGGTAGTTGTAGAGGGTGATAAGGTCTCCCCTCAGCCTCCTTTTCTGCAGGCTACACAACCCCAGTTCCCTCAGCTTCTCCTCATAAGACTTGTTCTCTAGACCCCTCAGCAGCTTTGTTGGCCTTCTCTGGACACACTCCAGCACCTCAGTGTCTTGTAGCAAGGGGCCTAAAACTGAACACAGTATTCGAGGTGCGGCCTTACCAGTGCTGAGTACAGAGGGAAACTCACTTCTCTAGTCCTGCTCACCACACTATTCCTGATACAGGCCAGGGTGCTGTTGGCCTTCTCGGCCACCTGGGCACACTGCTGGCTCATATTCAGCTGGCTGTCAAAGAGCACCCCCAGGTCCTTTTCTGCTGGGCAGCTTTCCAGACACTCTTCCCCAAGCGCTGCATGGGGTTGCTGTGACCCAAGTGCATAATGTTAAGTGCCAGGCATTTTTTATTTTATCACAGGGCATTAAGTATTGGATGACATAAATAATTACACATACAGTGCTCATTGTATCATAATGTAAAGGAGCCTACCTTAAAACTGCATAGTCCTACTTTTTATGGTTACTTTCTCTGTGCTTCTACTATCCTGTAGTGGGCGATGTAGACATGCCCTTACTTCTTCCTTGCAAGCTGATAACCTGCAAAAATGCAATCATTTATTCGGAAAATGTGGTAAATTAGTACAAGGAGAAAATGTTGCAAATACTGTGCAAGACTCTTGTCCTTGTCCATTCTTCATAAAGAATTAGAGTACCAAATGAGAATCAGATTAATGATAGATTTTTCTGCAGCACGCTGTAGGTATGGACTGAAGTTAACGTGATTTAGAAAGATATTGTATTTCTCTTTTGGTTTTGAACCAATTGAACGTTTCAGAACGTTAATGTAGATTGATGGTTCATTGCCGCAGCTGTAACACAACCACTGGTGGGTTTGATCAGTCAGCAGATTCAACATGAGCTTTTTGACCACCACAGATACCAGGTTCTGTACCAGTAAGTCAATGATGGAAAACAGGTTGTGTGGGTTGATTTGTGGAACGTAGAATGTGGGGTTAAATATGGTCAGTTGGTGTGGTAGCTTGAAAATATATGAAATTGTGGCTTAGTGCCCAAAGTTGACGTATGCAGGGTCAGTTCTGTAAACAGTACATGAATGAGATGATTATTATTTGTACGGCACTGCAGCTATAAGGATTTGTTTTACTGAAAATGAAAGAAAAAAATAAAACCTAGTTACCGGAGAATTCTGCTTTTTTCTTCTTGCAAATAAAAATGCAAGCACTGTTAGTTTGTGCTTTTTTTTTTTTTCTTCAGTGGCTGCTTATGGAAATAATTTTAAGATCTGAAGTTCAGGCTAAGTTTGAAATTGTTTCTCACTATCTTTTGTTAAGATTAAGTTATCATCTGAGTAAGATAGTTTCCTAGCAATCGTCTCCAAAACAGAGCAGTAGGTTCCGGGAATTGCCTAACTTGCAGATGCATAGAAAAGTGCTCCTGAAAGAAAACTTGGTAAACTGCTTATGTGGGAAACTAATGCACATTTTGGCAGTACTCTGAGGTACTGATTATAATTTATTTTTGTATTAGCAGAGTAATCCATGAACCGTTTTCTCTTCTCCTGAGGGAACTGATTGTTTTGCTTTAGATGAGATTTAAGAAAATCAGGGCCAATCAATTGAATATTCTCTTATATTACCATCTTAAGGTTTTTTAATATTGTTTTTTTCTATAAAGTACTTTACTTATTTTACAACTCTTCCATTATAAAATACTCTAGCAGGTAAAAATTTACTACGTGTCTTTGTTATCTTGGGAAGAGGCCTTACCAATGAAAAGTAAAATTGTACTGCAGCAAAATAAGTGTTGCGTGAAGAATAGTGAGCCTGTAGTACAGGCTGGGATTTAGTGGCTGTTGTTCATGCGAGAATACAGAGCTGCTGGTGAGACATTTATGAAACACTGTAAATTCTTATGCTACTTTTTAATGTTACATAGCTTTAAGTAGCTCCAAAGAAACTATTATTTTGTGATCTCTGACACTGAAGTAATTACAAATTCATATTAAGTGGCCTGCTTTGAAAGACCGCACCAAGTTTTAGGAGCCTTACTCAAGGAAAACTTGGTATCTGTCAAGTACTCCTGACACAAATGTGATGTGTATCTGTATGCCTTATGAGTGGTTATAAATGTAGCATATGTCATCACTGTATGTATTTTATGCACATGAAAGAATACTGGTTTGGTTTGGATTTGTGTTATTTAAGCAAAATGGCAACAGGTAGATAGGACTGAAAACCATTTTTCTGTGCCCTGATTTCTGCATAACTCACTCTCAAATTTCTTGGTTGTTGACAAGAATGGATGGTTAGTTTCACCTCAGTGATGATTGAACAAGCAGTCCCTCTTCATTCTGATGTAAAAGCTTTATTTGTTTACCTGATACATTACTCAGATTTGGGTGCTTCTGTAGAAACCAGTAAGAATAGAGCACCATGAAAAAACCAGGGCAAGTGACCCCAGCATGTAAAAGGTATGAGTCATTACCATCATTCCTCTTACTCTATTCTTTGGAATTTTTAAAAGTGTTTGTGGTGTCATAAAAGTAGAAAGCAAGACTATTTTGATTAGCAGGTTAGCTTAGCAACTCCTTTCATACAGCAGATTCCTTGATTCAGCAAGTGTGTATCTGAGATGAATGTTTAACTTGGTCATTAACTACACCTCTAGGCAGGTTCAAATACATTTAAAGCTCTTTAAAATACAGACACGTTTTCTTTCTCCCTTCCTATTCTTCCCCATTCCTAGGAAAAGAGGAGGGGAGGAATGCAGCATATAGAGGTGATAATTACAGATGTAAACATGTAAGAAGATATTGTTTGTCACAGCCATATGTTATAAAATTTGAAGAACATGCAGTTATGCTAAGCTAACACTGTGGCAGTAACCCTACATACTGAACTTCCTGACATGGAGTCTTCACATTGTATTGCAGGTGGTATGCAAAAATAAATACTTTTTTTCTTTGGCTAGTGTCATTCATGTGTAAAAATATGGGCATCTGTGAGCTGATATCTGCATATGCATGAAGTATTGCCAAAGTGCAAGCTGAAAACCATGTGTTAGAGCACTAAATAACATGACAGTTTAAATTTTTAAAAATAGTTTCTGCCTTCTTTTCTTGGGGTTCAAGTTTTGAAACTTTGGCTTGAAAGCTAGAAGCTAATTGTAATTCTTTTTTTTGTTTTGTTAGTGAAATTTTAAGGTAATCACATGATCCATGTGATGGGGCTTTAAGAAAAACACCAAAAGTTGTGAGGCTTTGAAGGTGCTGATTGTGTGCACCTGTGCACTGCTGATTAAGAGCTTGATCCTGCTCCCAGAGTCTCTTGGCTTGATTTAGGCACACATTAGGCATTATTTAAATATGAGCCATACAGTGGGGTCATGCAGATGGCATTGATCCAGCAGGAAGTTTTAAGAGAAACTGTGTCTCAGAGAACAGTGAGATGCACATGTCTAAAAGGTTTGTAACAGATGTTCTCTTTCTCTGCTTGGCACAAAGGGAGAGAAGAGATTTAAGATCTGATGATGAATAAAGGATTTTGATTATGTCTGGCTTCTAAATATGCTGGAGATTTCCTAGCAATACAATATAGTCTTGTCCAAGTGAGACACTAAGCATGTCTGGGACCTAGTTTGTCTTCTGTTTGCTCAGTGTTTGTTATATTGCTGTCTCTCAGTAATACATATCTGTATTTGAATAGCATTGCCTTCCACATGGTCACGTGTCTGTCTATTCCCATAACATGAAGCATTGCAAGGAACAGACTTAGGTCTGAACTTTGGAGCCCAGCTTCTCTAGAGAACTCTGTTTCTTGGGGGTCTTTCCTCCTCAATGCAAAGGATTTGCAAATATTAACCACTGTGTTGCCTAAATCAGCCAGGGGGAAATGCGTAGTGCTAGAGCGGGCTGGCTGTAAATCTTGCCTCTAAGAGTAATAGCATAAGGTATTCCTGCTTAGGATTCATTTCCATGAGCTTGTTCCTGGATCAAGCCACAAAGAGGTCACATCGGTACGGACGTTTACATGGCATCCTAGTCATAAGAGGGATGTTCAAATGCTTTTGTCTCTAGTTATATGCATCTACCTCTCAGGTGAGGCCCCAGCTGTAGCATGATCCAGGTTAGGCATCTCAATCCTATTAATTCAATTCCCCTATGCTTCAGTGAATATTTTATTTTATTATTATTTATTATTATTTTAATGCAAGGAATGAGCCTCAAGTTATGCCTGTTTCAGCATAACTTTGGGGATGAAATTCTTCACCATTGGACAGACATGAACTCTCAATTCCTGCATCCAAGGTGAGACCTCTGCTTTCTGAAATGCTGAGCAAAGGGACAGTAGTACCTCTATTTCCTCCCTGCCTTGCTCTTTGGCTGTTTTTTTATGTCATGCAAGTTACCCCATTATGCAAGTGGCAGCAGCTGTGAATCCAGCAGGTACAGAGGACAGTGCCTTCTGCAGGAACTCCAGGTGTGGAGCTGCCCTTTCTTGAGCTACCTCAAGGGAGAGGTAATTCTTGGTGTGTAAATAGCATAAATGTCAGCACAGTGAAGAACTGTACTTGCAGAGACACGTAAACACAGCAAATCTATGGCCTTAGGCAGCAGCTGAGCTGTGATTTTTGGGGATCATCCTGGCTCCTCAGGTGCTGCACGGAGAAACTTAGGCCAGCGCAGGCCCCTCAGCACCCAACTCGCTACCGTGGCCGCTTTCCACGTGGCTGCCCAGGGCTGTTAAGCTCAGTCCTCTGCCGGCAGCCATGGCTGGCCGTCCCGGAGAGAGGTAAGTGCTCGTGTCCCAAGAGCTGCGCTTCCCAGCCGTGCGCTGAAGCTCAGATCCGCCGGGGCACAGGCTGAGGAAAGCGCAGCCTTGCAGGGCCCCACGGGGTGGCGGCGCTTCCCTCGGCCCGGAGACCACCCCGCGCCCCCGCCGGGGGACGAGTCCCCCCCCCGGGCGGAGGGCCAGGCCCGCCTCGGGGCGGCGGGGGGGCCGCGCCAGGTAGCGGGGCCGGGGGCGGGGCTGTGTGGCCGCCGCAGGGTGAGCGCGGCGGCGCACGGCCCGGCGGGGCTGCCCCACACGCGCGCCCCCCCCCCCCCCCCCCCCCCACTTCGCCGCCGGGAGCGGTGCTACGCGCCTCTTCCCCGCCTCCTCCTGAGCCTTTATCGGAGGCGCTGGAGGGGACCGTAGGAAATAAAAACAAGTGTGTGTGGCGCTGGGGGAAGGGGGGAAATCGTTGCTCCTGCTCTCCAGCCGCGCCGCCCCGCCCTGCCCTGCCGCGGAGCCGGGGAAGCGAGGTAAACTTCGGCGGCCGTCAGAAACCCCGGGAGCGGGAGCGCGCCCAGCCAGTGCGGGGCTTTGTTCGTGGCGGGGCGGAGGAGGTCTGGCGGCGGGCAGGGAGGCCCCTCGGCGGGCCGCGGTGCCTCGGCAGCGGGGGCCGAGGAGAGGCGGCGGGTGTGGGGCCAGGCGGCGCCGGGCGTGGGGGGCTGCGCGCTCGCCCCCGGGGCGCGTTCGCGTGGGGAGGGGCGCTGTTCCCGGCGGCGGGCTGGAGCGCCCCCCGGGGCCTGCCTGCCCGCTTGCCCCTGGCGGTGCGGGCCGGGGCAACAGGCGAGAGGGGCCGGGAACGCCGTCCGCTGGGAGAGCGTTCAAGGGTTCATCTTACGGGAAGCGCAAAGGTGGCGGAGCGCCGCCGCGGGGAGGGCAGGATGGCGGCGGCGGGCCAGGGGCCGCGCAGTCCGCGGGCACGGTCAGGCCGAGGGGCCAGGAAGGCGCTCCCGTATCTGTGTAGCCGGGCTGGGTCTCTCTGTCCCGAGCAGTTTAGCGGCGAGGCACGCGTTTCTCTCCTGGAAAGTTACTTAAACGTGTGGGCTTGTCAGGCAGGGGGAATCCCCGGTGCGGGGCTGAGGTGTGTCCGGCAGCGCGGAGCCGCCCCCGCGCTCGGCTTCTCGGGTCGCCGTCCCCTGCCAGCCCCTGCGCAGCGTGTGTTTGGCGGCTGTGGTAGGTGCTGTTGTCTTTGGTACCCACCCACATCTCTCCTGGTGCCCAGCTTCTAACTGTTGGCCGTGGTTTGCCATCGTTGGCTAAAACTAGCAGATATCTTACAGAAAGGTCAAAATCTCTAGTAGTTTACCGGTGCTTTTCTTGGATAAATTATCCTTATGAAGAATCGAGGTTCAGGATCTTTGTGTGTCTTCTGACAGCTGCCCAGGTCATAAAGAGCTTTTGGCATTGGCACTGACCAGGAGCGCAGGCCGTGATCCTCCCCAAATTGGAATGGTCTCCTGAGCGGTAAGGAGTTGTGCCTCAACCAAGTATCTCATTTCCAAGCCTAGGATTAGGTGATAATTACAGCATTTTGTGTAATTTGAAATGCCTTTTTTTTTTTTGGATGCTGTTTACGTGTTAAACAGCGCATATTTATTTTTTTATTTTGTATTGAGGAATGCCTGGTGGTAGTCATTATATTTGTAACAGTAGTGTTTACATTTTACTAGGTATGAAACTGGCGAGAGCCACAAGGGTTGTAGCTGTATGAATGAGGCTTTGGGTCTATTTTATGTGATATTTGATAGGAAACTTCTGGATACTGCTCAACACCGTGACTGATTACAGATGTCTTAAACTGTCTAATTTTTTGAAAGAAACTGCTGCAGTTAGTCAACTTTATTGTATAGAAGTCCAAGTGGGGCTTTTGCTGACACTAATGAGATTCTTGATGACTTTGAAGCTGTGAAATAGAACCTCTGAAGTATTGGAAGTGGTGGCTTTTTCATCCTGTATAGCCAAAAGGGTTTTTTATTTGTTGTAATTAAATTGATTACTTCTGATGACTAATATTTATTGGAAGGCTTAATTGGTCATTTAATTTGTTGGAAGGAGAGGTGCTCACGAATCAGTGCTGCATTGCCAAGATTTTTCCATGAGTTAAATTAAAATTAATCCATTTCATTTCAACATAGATGTGTATGTGCCACAGGGAACAATTGTTTAGAGAAGGAGGTGGCCACAAGTGGTTTAATGAAGCGTTCCTTGCAATCTCTGACTTAACCCAAATTATTTTTCTGCAGTTCACGCTTTGTTTTACTGAACAACTGTGATATTTTGAGATATTGCTACCATTGCGTTACCTTCTTTGGCCTGCTCTTGTTTCCTGGTCATGCAGAAAATATTTATAGCTGGAACATAGAAAAATCCCTGCTGTGGGTTCTTTCTCTGGCTGCGCTGCTTGCAGAGTGGCACATGAGTCCATCCCTCAGGCTTATCTCTCTCTTTGACCGTAAGCTCTACGGCTGGCAGAAGATGTGGTATCACTGACATCGTGATATAATAGCACAGAAGATTTCTTTTGCATCTGACAGAGCTGATGGAGAGTTTCTTCATCTCTCTTGTGTCTTGACTTTCCTTTTTGGGAAATTACCAAAATGACAGAAAATGAGGTGGTATTTGGAGAGATCAGTGAAGCTTATTTGAGTAAAATGTTATTAGTATAATTACTTGCGTGTCTCCTAAACGTGTTTTAACAAAAACAAAGACGGTAACCAAAATAGCAAGCAGTGCTAAAATTGCAGAACAAGTGTAATGAAGGAAAACCAAATGTGGTCAAACATTTGCAATACAAGGAAGTTAATCTAGAAGTCACTAAACGTACTACAAGAAGGGTAATGTTTGGTTAGGCATTTAATTTTAGGGCTTAGAGTTCTGTTTCATTCCTATTGAGAATTTCTAGTGGTGTTTTTCTGGCTGCCAGTTGAAGAATCAAATTGTTAACTCATTTGCATGCTGTAAGAATCTCTTGATCCTTACTGAGTACTTATTGAGAATGTACATTTCTTACCGTAGTAACGAGTGCTGAACATACCTTATCTATCAGCTTCACAAAACTTGTCAGAAATTTACAGCTTTTCTTTTTTTTTGTGTGGAGGAAAAAAAAAAGTACCGAAACAGCTTGCACATTACTGTTTGTCATTGTGTTCTTGTGATATGAAAAATGCTATGTATTGCTGTAAGTACAGCTTTGCCACACTTTTGCCCTTTAAGTGCAACCTAAAATATTGCATGGGTAGTCTTATTCCTAATTCTGACACTGAGTCATTGAGTAAAGTTAGGAAGATCACAGTGGAAGTGTTTATCCAGATGCTAAGTGAGGTACTCATTTACCTCATGTTGATGGTTTAAGAATTAAAATGAATTGCTTGCGTGAAACAGCACTGTGGAGCAATTCCTGTTGTTTATCATTCAGAAGTGTCAGACCTTTTTAGCACTACAGTGGATCGATAGGCTAATAGTAACCAGCAACAAGGGTGTGAAGCCTAGAAAAGAAGAACCTTTGCAAATCAAGTTAACTTCAGCTCCTGTGCTTTCTATACAGAGGCCTGAAATACAGGGCTGAAAGTAACCAGGAGTTAACCAAATCTTAACGAGAGTCTTTATGTATCTACTATACACCTGAGCTACTGCTGAAGAACCTTCTCTTGGAAAATCTCTCTTGAAGGAAAATAGATGTATGTGATAGGAGAGGTGGGGGACAGAGAGTGAGTGCTTCAGACTTTTTTTGTTGTTATTGGGTGATTTTTTTGATATTTTTTTTTTCCTCCTGGTCTTAGTACTTTTGTGGCTGGAAGGCTAGTAGGAAGCCAGGTGACTGTACAGCCTCTCTGATAGTCAGTTTGGTCCCTGCTTAATTGTTTTTTGTACAGTAGGCCTATAACAGGGATTTGTGTGTAAGTATTGGCAGGTGTTTAGCAGCAAATTATTTTAGTGAGGGGTAGAGGATAAGGTGGGGGGAAGCAAGCATCCTGGAAATGTCAAAGCTATTAAAGTTTTGGCAGGCAAATGTCCCCAAAGTGAGGCGTGCGATTTGATGATGAATGAAAACTGAGTTTCAGAAAAACAGCCTGGGAGATGATATTTCACACCTGGGCATAGAGCAGGCTGCTACCCTGGTTCTTACAACACTCCTAGCACTCCAACAGGAGTGTACTTCATTTTATTCCTTTTGGCTTTTAAAATTAATCCTTTAGTGCAGTGCTTGGAATGGCAGAATAAACATAATAAGCTATGTCTGATAAATGAGAGAGTGTGGAGGTTTTCTTACGTTTAAACTATCTTTATGGCAGTGTGGGAGAGTCTGCAGTGATAATGGTAAAGCACTTTGTGCATGTAAGTGCCCCCTCTCCCTTTTTTCCCCACTTGATTTGGTAATATCCTGTATTGGTATATTTCACCATGTAACTGTGCTTTTAAAGTTGCTAGGGTTTTTTGCATAGTTTAAGAATATAACTGGACTTGCACACTCAAGACTTCTTAAGTTCAGGAAGAGGGTATAGCTGTTCTGTGCTTAAAGTATTAAAGGCAGAATTTCCATAGCCTGCAGGGTTTGTTGTAGTGATCTGCCAGTGATAGGAAATTAACACATTGCCTTGCTTCACAGGGACTAGGTGTTCAGCTTTTTTCCAGCCTCCCCCTGCCCATGCTACTATCTAATTACCCTGCGGGTACAGACCTGTGTGATAACAGAATTGAGATAATGAATTGCTTGAAGGCATAAGGTGACAGATTGATTTGCAGTAATCTAATGGACAGGTGTGGTGATGCATCTTGTTTCCAGTGCATCTCCACTGGAAAAGATCTGAGGAAATTAAGCAGCCTCAGAGACAGAGGAAGGGAAGATGCTGTTATGACTTTGTAGTTCCTTAAGCTATATAGACACTCTCTTAGCTTTGGGGATGGCAGAAAGAGGATGTTAATCTATTTAGGAATGTATTTATTTGATTTTGGGGAATGAGAAAGAGAATGGTGGTGTATGGAGAGCAGAGGTTTACACATTCAGGTGACACTTCTAGAGGTCAGCTTTTTTATTTAATCTATCAGTCTTGCATTGATTTACCGAATGACAGATGTGGTGCTGATATCTTCTAAGCCTTAACCAGAGAAATGAACGAAAACTGTAGAGCTGAGGTCATCTCTCTTTTCCCAGTTTGTTGAAAGCTATATGCTTGTGGACAGAGTGGAAAAAGCGAGTAATCATGAATTTAACCTGCAGACTTAATTTTTTACTTTCAATTAAAATGCTGTCTTTTTTTTTTTTTCTTGAAGGAGGTAATTTTAGTTGGGTAAACTGTGGAATCCTGCAATGTAAGTGAATTTGTAGTTTTTCCTTGTGTTGAAAAAAAAATCATTAGACCATGTATGAAACTTTAAATGTACCATCCTGGCATCTTGTCCCTTGCCTACCATTTCTCAGTGTGTATGTTTTGTAAGCACATTCCCACTGATGAATAGAAGTAGTGTATTTATAGCTGTCTTTTTAGTTGAAGTAAAATGGGTTGGCTTCCTTCTTTCTGTACTTGTCTTCTTTCTGGAGCTAGCACTACTAAAATTCATTTGAGAAGGTAAGGTGAAGAAAGAAGCCACTAGGATGTAATTTGATGAGGGCTATTTACATTTGCATAATATTGGCTTGTTGGATATGAGGGTCTCTGCAGAAATATTTTGCCTAGCAGTGGTTATGTTGCACCAATAAAAAAAAAACTAAGCATGTTGCACCTTCTGTTTTTCAGCATCAAAAGACCTTGGACAAAAAACTTCAAGTTTTCACAAGGCTTCTTGTTTGCCAGATTAGGACATTTTTGTGTCCTAATCACCCGTATACATTTTAAGGCTTTTTTCTGCCCTCCGGTTTCTGTATCTGTGTTTTAGTGATTGAGCAGGTGGCTGCAGTTGAAAGTGGCCCAGGGGCTCAGGCTTGCCACCTTTTCTCTGGAGGGTCTGAGGAGGGCCCAGACAGCTGTGTGCTATGTTGTACACCTGCTTCCAGCCTGCTGGTCAGTGTCAGGTTGCTGCTGTTGCTTCTTGTCCTTGCAGAAGTGTCTGCCTCCTCGTCCTCCTGTCCTCTGGCAGCTACAGTGTCAGTAGCTCAGTCCTCTGTGCTGGCTAGCATCAGCCCTCCTGTTTCAGGGCAGCAGCTGGGTTTGTAGTGGCCAGTGGAGATAACTTGTTGCTGTCAGGCAGAAGAGTTGGTAGTTGGGAGGGTGAGGGGCATTGAGGGCATCCCACTAGGAAGGAGGGAGGGGGAAAAGGTGGTTTGGGGATCTGAGACTAGATCATTGTAGTAAATAATCCAGTATTCACAGAGCCAGGGAGAGACAGATACTGTAGCACTGTGTTTGGGGTACTCATCTGCAATGTGGAAGCAAAGGAGAGCAGGAGCTTGAACCCTAAGCCTTCTGCATCACAGGAGAGCGTACTGCTGGCTTAGCCGTCTGCTGGTCTTCCTTCTTTGGATGCTGTGCATGCAGGCTTTCCCCTGCCCACTTCTGTGCTTTAGCATGAAGTGGAATTGCTGTACCAGGAGAGACGGAGAGGTGTTCTGGCCAGGCATAGCTCAAGCATTCCTGGCTGTTTAACCAACCACAAGCTAATAGATTACTCCATTAGAGGTTTCTTGTGGAGGTGGGGTGGTTTGTAACACTTAACTCTATCAGTGTTAGGCTCTGTACCTCATCATGGACACCCTTCTGCCCTTCCTGGGGCTAGTGAAGAGGGAGAGATGATCTGTGTTCCACAGCCTTATATAAGTTTTCCACAAATTGTCGTGGAAACACAACTTGTGTGTGTCCAAGCTTTTGTTTATTCTAGCTTTAATGATTAGTGGCTTGTTACAGCATACTTTTCTGGCAGTTAGTGTCCTGAAAATAGTAACTATGAGAGCAAAGAGTATCTTTGTGGGTGTTGTGTTCTTGTAGGTCTGGGAACATGTGATTTCCTGAACATATGTGTTCGGTTTTGTTTACCTGGTCTATCTGAGCCTTTCTACAGTGTTTGCAATCCAAATGTAATTTTTTATGAGTTGTTGACATTGTATTTTTGCTAGGTTATGGCTAATTTGCCTTTTAAAAATTATATATATGTGAAGAAACTTCAGCTTTCTGAATTTTGGTAACGAACTGTTCTCATTGGGTTTGATGAAGCAGTTATTATCTGATTTTAGTGCGTAAACACACAGCCTGTTGCTATGGTCAAGAAGTGAGAGCCTGGAACTTGACTAGTTCTATGATTAAATTCATTGCTGTTGATTTTAGTATGTAATCAATTTAATTTGTGTTTGAAAAAACTCTGAAAACACTTCCTTATGAACACAAGGTATCTCAC
Organism: Pluvialis apricaria; assembly: GCA_017639485.1. Classification (NCBI taxonomy): domain Eukaryota; kingdom Metazoa; phylum Chordata; class Aves; order Charadriiformes; family Charadriidae; genus Pluvialis; species Pluvialis apricaria. The sequence continues at coordinate 60,262,480 of CM030008.1, forward strand.
TAATTAAAAATGAGCCTTTCCTGAGGTGTGCTATCTTTTTTGCAGTCATTTATTTATTCTTGCAGCTATCAACAACTCTCAGCCTTCAGAATTATTTTTATTTTCGGTTGAGACAGATTTGATTTGGAAGATGAAAAGTCAAGTACAATTTATGGTCTGTTATTGCAGCCTCTGGGAAACCTGGCGTTTCCAGTGACAGTTCCAATAGATTAAGGTGTATAAGATCAAACTCCGAGGGAGGATGTACATTTTTACTAGCAGACTGGATTTTAAGGAATAAATTTTTAGATTAGTAGATTGCAGTCAAAACGCTGACATTGTTATTAGTCTGTTTCTTAAAATTCCTCTCTGCTTTCTCCTGTCTAGTCCAAATACTGGATTTTTTTTTGAGCTGTAAGGTTATAAGCATCTAAAAAACTGCTATTGTCTTAGCTGTTCTTGCTCTTGGATTGTGGTTTGTTGAAAGCAAAATTGTATTTTTTTTAAATATCAGCAATACACCTGTTTTAGAAATGCATCTTCAGTTCATAAGTAAAATATGGTAAGTAAATATTGGCAAGTCTCATACACGTTCTTTATAAGCTACTACTCTGGAAAGAAGTGACTGACAATAAGTAGTCATTTTCAAAAAAGAGTGCCATATTTTGTGCTTTTTGTAATCTTGCATGTGTTCCCTTTCAGCAGATACTCAGCGGTGGCCCTGCTGCAGCTTGAATCCAACTGTCCTACATTATTTGGAGAGCTTTTCATGTTCTGCAATATTTTTATGGATGCCAATATTCCTTTACTTGTCTTGATTCTTTCTGTCTTATATGCCCTTGTTACTTAAAATATTTTGGAGCTATCCCATCACCCCTTTGTCTGCTGTACAAAAGCATGCTTAAATGTGTAGGCTCAAATCTTAAGTTAAGATTCCTCTGTCTATATTAAATTACATATTTGTTTCAGGATGCTTAATGATGGAGCAGGAGAAGAAATAGGTTTAAACCTAGATGGAAACTTAATTTTCTTCCATAGAGGTCTTGTCTCTTGAGGCTTAAAAATTTTGTATTTTCTGTCTAATATTATGCTTTGACTTCTGTGCTGCTTCATGGGATGTGCCCCGTTTGTGTTTTTTTTTTTTAATTTTTTTTCCTCTTCGTATGCCTGCACTTTTCTCCAAGTAGCGGCTTTCCCAAACCGTAAGGGTTTTATTGTTAGTGTTGATGAAGTGCATCATGGGATTTGTAGTTCTCTTTAAAGACACTACTCTCTAGAGTAATTACACCAGAAGCCAGCTAGAACCCCATCCCCCAGGAAGCACAAGAGTAGCTCGAGAGTGTTCTTTTGGCAAATACGTGCTTTCTCTGCTGCGCAAAGGTACTTTGAAGAAAACAATAACTTTTAAAAATGCAGTTTTGACTTTTTATTTCTGTGTAAACGAGTCACTTTGGCTGTTTCCTGTGTGTGTGCATGCTGTTACTCTCAGTTTTATTTTGAAATGTAGATGCTCATTCTGTCCTGAAGATATAATAGTTTTGCATGTTAGGAGCATAAAGTGTGTCAACAAGCTGACCTTCCCTGAAAGCTAGAGACAAGGTCATGAGGCACCCCGGCTTTGATTATGGTCTGCAGGAGATAGTGTGCTACTCCCCAGGAAAAAAAAAATTTGGGAGCTAATTGGGAAAGAGTGGCTGTGTTCAGCTGTGACATCTGGAATCTGCAAGTACAGAACAGTACTTCTGGGGAAAACCAGGACTGAAATGTTGATTCGTAGTCTAGTTTAAGATAATAGTATCAAAATAGTCAGTGATTGTGTGGCTAAAGAAACGTGTTGCCAGAAGGAATGGATAATCAGAAGCATCTTGGAGAATTGTTTTTTAATGGTTTGTGCTTGGTTGAGAAGGGGAAAGCACCTTGTCATATCCTAGCTTAATAAGTTAATACTTCATATAAACACCAAATTGAGCTGGTTAATGCCTTATCCATGTTCTCTTAAGTGAAACTGTGTTCTTTGCAGGTGTGAGATTTTATGAAAACATAATTATTCTGCTTAATAGAAAACATGGTGAGGCTGAGCTGGTATGAAATGTGAGTAATGGCTTTTCTTCCTTTTAAGAGATTTTTTGATTGGGTTTTGTTTTGATTTTAGAGAATGTGGTGACTAATGCTTGGAGCACAGGACTGAAATTCAAGCAAAGCAGACTTTACTGTTACATGTTCTCCATGTTACTGACTCATGCTGATTTTGTCATCAGTAACATAGCTTGAAATGTAAAATGATACACAGTGAGGGAGTTTGATGCTTAGCCTCATTGAGATCCATTTTTTGTCTTTTTGGAGGTGATAATTGTTTCTACCTCTTGCAAACCAACTTCAGGTTCTCAGGTGTCATCTGCACAGTGATGGCTGTTGTTGCTTAACCAAGTGGAATTTTGCATCCTGTGCTTAGGGTGGGGCTGTGGCTGTTGCTGCTGTGGGAAAAGAGGAAGGGAAGGGCTCTGCCTGCTGCGAGACCCAGTGAAGTGTGCTGCTTGGGGAGGCTGGGCAGTTCAGCTAATAGGGGTGGGCAAGCTCTTAATGAGCAGAAAGGCCTCACAGTTCCTCTTAAGCTTGGAGTTTAGGAAAAGCTGAGAGCTGGAGGGCCTTGTCACTCCTGAGAATGAGACCCTTGCCAGTGAGAAAATGCAGTTTCTCTTTCCTGTTGGTGCTTCTGAGCTCTGAGTCGTGTTCCTCTGCTTTCAGTGTCCGTTCTGAGTGTCATGAATGTCATTCCTTTCCTGGGCATCCTGGACAAATTTCTTTCTCCTTCAAGTCTTTCAAGGAAATACATGCTTCTTTTACAGTTTGCTTGTAGAGGGAGCATCGCCTGTATTAACATTTTTGGGTCATTCACTTTACTTGCTTTGGCGTACCCATGTGGGTGCTGTTACAGTTATATGGAGTTCCTAATAAATAAGTGCTCTGAAGACCTGTAGAGCTGAGAAGGGAAAAAAACATTTCAAAATAGAGTAGGAGTGTTCAAGCAGGCAGAATTTTTCACTTTGTACTTGAAGTGGTGAGGGAAATGAAGCATGTGTGCAGAGCAAATCAAGGTTTTCCTCTGAGTCATTAACTGTCTTCTGACAGCTCTCAGAAGAGTGGTGAGCTTATTCCATTTATTTCTTAATGACACCAAATTGGCAGCAATTTTATTTGTTTGCCATGGCCGTGAAATTTGCTGTGTATGCTAATAGATTTTGGAGTTTCAGTTCAAGTAACTGACTTTCTGTATTCAGAACTGAAGTTCTGCACTTTCTGAAAGAAAAGTGTTATGCTCTCACGAAGATTGAGTGCAACTTCAGTGTGGTATGGCTGATACATTTAAGTATTTCAGGTGTAGCTGGATGCATTAGTTAATGAAGAAATTTAATGATTGGGAAAAGTGTGAATTCACCTGTCCAAGGTTACAAGAATACAAACTGAGGATTTCACGGATCTAGGGATGTTGCCTAGAGGCACAGGCAATTTCCTAGGTATCATAATTATTGCTGAGCAGCATTCAGCAAGAGAAAAGGTATTCAAGACAGAGGCAGTCAGTGGGAAAGCAGAGGAATAATGAAAATTCTCCTGCTTAAAAGCAGTATGAAAAGGCCTAGAGAAGAAAGGAAAGAGCATTTCTGGGGTGATATTTTCAACCTGCAGATGTCCTTGAAGATACAGTTCCTGGGAAATGCAACAGTTGTGATCACTTTGGGGCCACAGAGTCTATATATGCTGTTATGCCTTTGTGTTGATGGAGAATAAGAATTGGCAGACCTGTTATGTGTTGTTTTACCCAGACTGTTCAGTACTTCAGGAGTAAAGAGCATTTCTTGATTGTGTTTTGGCTTTTTTAGTTATTTGTCTCTTGCTAGGAGTCAAGATTTAATTTTTAAGGTGATGTATTTGTAATTAATAAATTGGGGGGAGGAGAGGCAATGACATGATCTTTACACATACAGACTTCAGCAAGATACTCTGAAGAATAATACATTATTTGGCTATACCAGGCGGTGAAGTACTTTAAGATGCCTTTTGTATTTCGCTTCATTATTTGTAGTTGAATAATTCTTTCTAAGGTGTCCTGTATTCTATTAGTTGCCTATGTTGGAACAGCAAGATTATTGATTAATCATGAATAGTTGTATACAAATTTGTTTCCTAACCAAATGACTGAAACTTTCTAAAGGAGAAAGAGAAATATGCTAACTCACTAAAGAAAAACAACCCTTTTCTTCTGTTAATTCTGGTGTTCATATATGCACCAGTGTTTCCAAAAATGTGATGTAATTTTAGAAACCAGTCCTCTGAGTGCCTTCTTCTTTATTGCTAGCTTTCTTTTATAGGTGTAGTAAAACTGGATTACTGATGACATTTCAAGTATGTTCGTGCACAAATATATTAACCTTCCTTCCCATCTGTTCCATTATATATTACTGTGGTATCTGAACAGTTTACGACACTCCTCAAAGTTACTTAGCTGCATGTCATCCCAATCTTAAAAAAACTAGTATCTCCATTCTAGAGGTGGTGCATAGCTGCATGGAAGAACTCAGCCATTTGTCCGTGTTTCCCCAGAGGCCTGTGGTGAGGCAGGGAGCTTTTGACATTTCCAAGATCCAAATGGCGCAATGGTAGCTGAAATGGTTTGTGTCTTAGCAGTCTTTTATCTATTTTTGTGTATAGTCTGTCTGCAAAGGAGGCAGTGGCTAACTTGTGAGCGATAATGAAATGAGAAAACTTCAAAGCCCAAGGATGGATTTAGCGGGTGGAATTTGAAAGTAAAGCCCCTGTTCCCAGTCCATCATGTCCTTCCTATCAACGCTGCCTGGCCTAATTTGTGTTGTTTCATAAGTTATTGGAGCAACTGATGTTGGTTGTCAGTGAGCTGCATCATTCTGTACACGGCAATTTCCCAAATTACACACTCTTCAGTATAGTGGAGCTGATGGATGTAACGTGGGTGATAGCAGGATAGATTTGCTTGTAAACTTCCAGTAGCCAACTCCCATTGTCTCCTTAATTTGGCCAGTATTGTGATGTGGTGGGAACTGTCTGTATTAATGTTACTCTTGTAGCTCTTGTGAACCCCATCAGCTACTAGGTTTCCTGTTTCTAACACTTTTTGTGAAAAATGGGAATTTTGATGCTTCTGTAGGAATGAAACAGAGCTGTTTATGCTGACACTGAGCTTCCTTAGGCTTTTTGGGGAAGAATGTAGCACTTTTTTTTTTTTTGTCCATAGTTTAGCAGAACGATCTCTCTTCAGGCCCTCTCCGCATCATGATAGTTTTCAGCTTGCTTGAGAGACAGATGTAGAAGAGTTTGATATCACAGATCCCCTTTTCACATCTAACTAAGGTATTGTGTAAAATACAGTTAAGCAGTGGCAGCTCAAATGTGAATATTATCCTGGAAATACACATTATGACAGGTAGTTCTTCTAGTATGTTTGCTTTTCCTAAAATCTCTAGCTTCTTACATCCACTTTTTCCTGTTTATAAAGCAAATCTGCTTCAAAGAATCTGTATTACAGATAATAAAAATTACTTTTGCTGTTTTAGCATTTGGAAAAGACAGTCATATCTTGGTGATGCAGGTGCCATTTCCAACCTGAACCTGCAGTGAATCTTTTTGATGAAGCATAGTATTGTTTGATAGACAATGGGGATAAATTTATCTCTTAACTATTTGCATGTATGTGTCTGGGGATGGAGGGGGAAGGGTGAAGAACATAGTCTTTCAAAAAGAAAAGGAGGGTGTGCGTATTCTGGGGAGTATCATATTAATCTAAAAGAGCTAGATACATTCTTTGAGCTTGACTTTTTGCTCTGGGAGGGACTGGGGGGATGAAGTGTCTGTGTGTGTGAGGGGGGGAGGTGGTGAACATTCCTGGAGGGGATTAATTTTGAGGTGACTCAAACAGACACTTTGATCCTTTCCATCTGCAGGTTGGCTTGTTTTAGCTTGTTAATATATGGATAGCAAATTCCCTCCTTCCTTTTATGTTTGGAAAATTGCTCATAGCCCACACATGGCTCTGTAATTGGGGAGAGATTGTTCGTTCTTGCCTGCAGGAAGACATTTCTCTGTCTGCTGAGTTGGAGCTCCAGACTAGATAGAGGGAATGCAAAAAAAATGTGGATGGGTAGCAGGGCTACACAACTCTTACTTATGCTATGATTCTTGAAGAAATGGCTGCTAATCCACCTGTGTTTGCGTCCAGAACACCATGTATTCTGCAGAATGGGGGAAGTAAAATCACTCAGTAGTGCTCAGTCTCCCTTGGGCTTCAGTATATAATGATATGGCTGCCTGTAGGACATGGATATTGTGTCGAAACCTCAGTGAGTTTAGGAAAGTTTTCTTCATCGATAATCCACAATAATTAAACACTCTCAAGAACATCATCAGGTTTTCTTGTTTATTTCAACTTCAAACATCTTAAATACAAGTAGGAATGATTATATGTATTTAAGTCACCTGAAAGTAGACAAAGGTTTGGTGATATCAAATATTATGCTCTATTTCTCAACCAAACTTCTTAAAGATAGCTAAACTTGTGTTCTGTTGAACTTGTATTGCGCTGCCGCCTCTCAGCTTGCTTTTTAAGTCAAGATTTTCCAAAAGTATCAGGACTTTCTTTACACAGAATTTTCTCAGTATTCTGCCTGGGTTCTTATTCTGTAGGTAAGATAGCGCTGGACAGATTACAGCATGATTTGATCTCCTACCTCTTCCCCTACCCTAGAAGACGCTTTGGAAAGGCTTGTGTGTGCACATGTGTTGTTTGGAACTTTTCATCTCTGTGAGGATATATTATGCCACAAGTAAAGATTATATATCTTGTTCACGATAAAAAATAGCAGCACGTAACAGCCAGACTCCTCACATAAGCTTATAGTATTTATTTAGTGGATTTTTTCCCTGTGTTGCTTATACATCTGCATTTGAAGATATTAGGGGCTTGCTTTGGCTTGGAGTGTTGTAGTTCCCTCTGGTTATTTTAAGGTCTCACTGAGTTTTGTTCATAAATGTGACTGACCAAGGGGTCTGGCCATATTCCAGGATGAATAATAGCAGTCTGTCCTCAGTTTTGATTAGATACCACACTATTCTCTTACCTTTCTGCTTTTGTAGTCGGTGGCTCACTCTCGCTGCTTTGGTGTCCTAAGGAAAGAGTACAGGGACTCTTCTCACTCACCTCACAGAGGCCTTTTTAAAAGAAACTCTGGGGGCGATTTAATCACCCAAAACTCAAGGTAACTTTTTGTCGTGTGCTGGTGGCTGGGCCTCTGCTGGCAGCAGTTTGTGTATTTGAAGTTAAATTTGAGTAAACCAAGTAAAGCGTGTTTGGGTTATTGTTGGGATTTTTTGGTTTTTTTTTTTTATGTCTGAGAGGTCTTGCATTTGACTTTCATAGGCAATTTGGTAGTGTGTAAAAAAAGTAAATCTACAAATCCCACCATTTTACAGGAGCACTAAGTGATTCCTAATAATTGAATTGCTTTCTTAACAAATGTGTCTTGAACAAAAGAAGCTGATGACTAAAGCAAGTTGAATGAGTGAAAGAAAATTAACTGTGTAATAGCTGCAGAAATGAGTTTTTTGAGAACTGTATTAGATATCAGGACTTATATGAGCATCTTTGGGGATCCTTGGAGGATGATTGCACATTGCTGTCTCTGTGGAAACATTTGCTTCTAGATTTACATAGGTCAGTCAACAGTGAAGAGGAAGTCATAGCGTAGGTCATGGTGTAAGTAAGGACTGCTGTAGGTTATAAGCTACGCAAACTCATGTTGGCTATAATACTTGGAAATTACGGCTGCTATAAATAAGGGCATGGGTTGGACGACTGTAAGTGTAAGCGTAAGTCCCAGGTAGTCTGATTCTGCTAGAAATTTTCACTTAGCCTTGCAGGATTACCTTTCCTGCTTGGGAACTGGGGTCACTGGAACACAAATCAAATCTCAGTTCAGGGAGACTTATGTTTGGGGAATATCTCACATAAACCAAGAAGTCTATGAGCAGTCCTCTCCTTTTCATGCAGGATGCTCCTGTGACCACATTCAGTCACAGGAAACAGTTAAACACAGCCATGCTCCAAAGAGGCAGAGTAATAGAAAGATCTTAAATTTTCATCAAAAATGTCATTATGACAAGACATTTCATTTAGTCTGAAGGCATCTGTCTGTACATGCAGCACATGCAAGCAGTAAGAACAAAAAGTGCATCTGTATGTTGTTATACAGGTATTATACAATTAATATCTTGTGTGTATGTGCATGTTTTGCATAGAAAAGATTCATTTGTCGTACTTAACTGTATAGAGTACAGTAGTTCAGGTTACTAAATCCCAGGGTTTGGTTTGGCTTAACTTTAAAGGATTTTATCACTTGTTCTAAGAAAAAAAAGCTTGCAAAATTTTTTTTTTTTTTTGTTTAAAAAGATCTGCACTGGTATTGATGTCTTACTACCTGTTCTGTCAGCAGTAAATTTTGATTTTGATTTCCACAGTTCAAATCGCTATCATGCGTGAACACAACATGCCTGCCGGTGGCTGTGTGGGGGACTGCGTGGGGACAGGTTGGAGTCTCATGGTTGCGTGGTGAACCGTAGCCTGTTAGGTTGCTCAAGGGGGTGGAAGAATAATTGAACAGTTTCTAGAAAGTGAAAAGGTGGAAGAACAATTGTAGCTAGGGGAAGGTGACAACTACAGTTAGTGTAGTAATAAACAGTAAATTGAACTTAACCTGAACTGAAAACTGGTTTGAACAGTCTTTTGGCATTTTGCTTTCCTTTATCCATCCTCCCTCCCTGTTAAACTTAGTGCAGAGCTAGACTGGAAGAACTTCAGTCCCCGGTGGGATCTGAAACAGGAGTGAAATGAAATGTTGCCTTGATCCTCTGGTAGTAATACTGAGAAGCTTTTTCAGATGCTTAGGGAAACGTTTCTATTGCTTACTTAATTGTTGTTTGATGTACAGAGGAGAAATGGATATACTTAGAGCACACCCATGTGGCTGTGTAGGGGTTAAATGCTACTTAAAAATTGTTTTAATGGGGGTGAAAAAGGTTTCTAATTGTAGTGAAGTATTTTTGGAATTTGCCCTGTCAGTTAGTAATATTTCACTAATTAAAGCAACCCTTTGTTTAAACCAGGCTGACAACAGTTCGTCTGGAGAATTGGCTGGTGGACAAACCGAGGTATGTTCATTCCTCAGCAATTCAACCCATTTTATAAGCTGATGTTTCTGAAGTAATGCTTTTAACTTCGAAGAAGGTAATCACATCTGTGAATTCCTTGTGGTTTCTCTGCTGCTGAGGGCTGCAGCCTATAAACAATTTTATTGCCTTAAAGCCTTGTGTGTACTGAAAATTAACAAATAAAACAAGCATACAGGCACTAGGCTCTTTATAGCTGGAGGCATCAGGTTTGTCTGAATGGCAAAATTTAGGGATTATAAATTTTTGCTGAAAGAATGTTAGCAAGCTGCAATTCTTCTCTCTTTCTCTTGTTACCTTTCTCTTGTGTATGCTTTCGCTCGGGAGAGCAGTGTATATTCTGATTGTGGTTTGGTCAATAAGGTTTTATGTGTTTGTGGAAAAGTGGGTTCTCCTTTGGAAATTGTACATTTGCTGTAAAGGAGAGGGAAAGGGCTACACTGATATATAGTATCAGGTTGAACAACAAACACAGACTGAAAATTGTACAGGTTTTCCTGCCCTGAACTGCATTATATGAAGAAAGCCACATAATACTAAAAAGCCAACATACATATCTTGAATAGCTAACTGTATGCTTGCAGGTTGTATTTGCCCAATGCTGCGGTGTTGCTGGTTGCTCTTAGTTGCTTGGTTTAGTCAAATGGCTTGCTGCTTGTAAAGAAACCTACTTTGCCAGATCAAAGATCCTGAAAGAGTAAACTTCTGATTGGCCTGGCACTTTGAGTAAAATCTGTTGAGTGACAAATACCTGCTGACTAATACTTTTGGCTAGACTAAGACTTGGTAGCTTTCTTTTGCAAGATTACGTCTTCATTAACAGATGTTCAGAGATACACCTCAAGTCTTGAAAAAACAGTATTTGTGTTTTCTCTTCACAACATTTATAAAAATACCAGCCTTTAGATCTTCCTTGTCAGCAGATCTGCAAACAAACGTGTTCAGGCAGTGAAGATACTTCAGAGGCTTTATTTGATTTCAGTAGCAATATTGATATACTACGTAATGTGCAATGAAAAACATACTGAACCAATTGGATATCAGAACTAGGATGACCCTTTGAAAGAAGCGTTCTCCAGTCTCACTTGTATTTTGTTGTACATTCTCATGAAATTATTTCAGGTTTTGGCAAGTGTATCACGAGACTTATTTTGTAAATTCCTGTGATCTAGAAATTTGCTTTATTTGAAAAATCTGTGCTAGGAATGTTTTCTTTTTTTCTGTGGGGCAGAGGGAGCAGTAACTGTTGTGGTAATGAATTAGATCCTCTAAAAGTGCAAGAAAAGAAATCTAAGTTACAATACAGTAAAAACTACAAATGCTGTGAAGGAAACTGTCATTGTTCTGAGAGAAGAGGGAAAGAATGGAGTATTTTTCCAGTGTGCTAATATGAAAGTACCCTTGGTGCAATAGAAAAGAGAATGGAAAGTGAAGAATCCTGATGAAGTGATACTGATGTGATTGGAGAGTATTTGATAAGAAGAGTAAGGGTTTCTGGAGTTTCCTAGTCATTAGAAGGAAGATTTTAGGGTTTAAAGTGGATTCTTTGGGCTTTTAGAAAGGATTATGAAAGTCAAGTTCAACATATGTTTTAGTGAGTTTTTCTTTACTCACTGTGATAAGAGATCCTGATCTTAGTGCCAGCAAAATAACTAGGATAATTATTTGGAAATTTAAAGTGAATAGTTATTTTGAGCTACAAGGAAGGAGTGGGTCAATTGAGTTAAGTAACAGTTGCGTTTTATGTAATTGTTTTTCTCAATGTAATAGTTTAACTATTTGTCCTTGGGTGAGGGAGCAAGTTAATCAGCTACAGAGCAGGCACTGTATAATAACTTTATAAATGTCTACTGTGTTTGATTTCCATTTCCACAAGAGCTTTAGATCTTATAGCTGAATGTGATCCTTGTGCTTAAGCCATTTCATATTATCCTGGTTCATTCACATGGCAGAGAAGAGGAACTGAAGTTCCAAGCCTCAGGACAGTAGCAATAAATCTTTTCCTGGCTGGGTGGGAGCACACAGGGCTCCCAGTTAGTAGCAGCCTGCACTAGTCAGTGACCGGAATTGATGTCATTTGTCAAGATGGCAATTTTCTTGTATTCCTACTAGAGGTTAATGTTTGAATGAGGATAGCTAATTGGAAAGGTGGAGACCATTTGGACAGACAAGCAAGGGTGTTATCCTATCTCCAGGCTGTAATTGAAGTGACTTTCAAAATGGTTACAATAGTAAGGTGGAGGTAAGGGTAACTTAATTTATTTTTTTTTTTAGGTATGAAAACCTGTGGTTCAGCAGAAATATGTGTAATTATGATGATTAGCTTGCTATAGACGCATTATTTTACTGTAACATGGTATGCTTTGCTGTTGAATTTTTCTTATTCTCAGAGCTGCAGGTCAAACATCAGCATGTATATGTGAACTTAACAGTATATAATTTTATATGTTTACTGTGAGTTCCTCTCTGAAATAAAGGCAAAGCTTGAGTCTGACATGCCAAGTGCTTTCTCTTTCTGTGTAGCAAAATGTGACTGCATTTTGTGCTAAGCATGTCTGCCAGAGCCTGAAGAGCCTGTTTTCCATAGTACTGATTTTGGTACCAGAGTGGGAAGGATGGTTGGAACTGGAAGCAAGGCAAGGATGAGAAGAGCAGCCTTATTTTGCTGTTTGCCACAGTGAGCAATGTACCTGTCGTCGTCAGGCTAACCTTGACTTCTCTTTAGCATTTTTTAAATAGTTGTGCATCATGAAAGTGGTGGTGTATTATAAATGATAGTTCTAACTGGGAAGTTTTGACACCATTGCTTGGGTGGTTTTTTTTATTTATTTGTGTGTGTGTGTGTGTGGTTCATGTTCTTCGGTAAAAATACAAACCTACTTAGTACTAGGCTTTGCTCTCTCAAACTTTCCTCTGATTTGCCTGTTAGGGCTTAGGTGAGCTTGGACTCTACAATATCATCTGTGGTTAGTAGCATTAAGGGAGTATGATTGAGACTTTCTGATTTAGTATACTGGTATTGCATGATAAACACTTAGAAAGATGTGTTCAGTGTGTTTGGTACAACTAATTGTGTAATATCATAGGAAAATAAATAGAAGGTATGCAAAATGTACAGTTGCAAGTAGAATGTTTTTAATCAGCTTGTGTTCCCATAGACTCATCTGACAAGACCACACAGGAACACCAGGAGTGGCATTTACATTATCCTATAAAAAATGTTTGTAGAAATCTGTGTAGTATTAGTTTGCTGCTGTTTCCTGAAAAAGGTTGGTTATAACTTGATGGAAAAAAATGGCAAAGCTTCAGTAAAATAGCAGCAAAAAAGTGAAACTAGATGTTATGAAAGAAATGAGGTTCTACCCAAAAGTTAAGATTTTCATGTTCCACACTGAGTTCTCCCCCACTTCTTAAATTACTGAATAAAAAATTTTGCAAGCCAAAAATTTTGGATCCTCAGGTTTAATGAAGTGCAGAAAATGTGCCTATTTTAAGTTGTTATATAAAAAAATATTGTTTTAGGTTACTTATTGGAACAGTCTTAACTGTATAAAGTAAGATAACTTTATAAAATGAGGAAATAGTTGAGGACAATTCCAGTCATACACACACACACACACACAGTGTTTTTTTGTAGATGAATTACTATCATTAGTGCAGATGGTAATCTGGATAGGATTGCAAATTAAACTGGAGCTGTTTACATACTGAACCAGGAGTGTTTGGAATACCATTGTTCCTGGCCTAGAGAAATAAATTGAAGTATGTACTTTGGGGTGGGGAGCATAGGTGTTGAGTGAAGGTGTTCTGACCACAGATGCTCGTCTGCTCCATTCTGAGCTTAGTGTAACTCTAGCATTTCAAAGTACAGTGGCAAGGTAGACTTCATGCAGTCATTAATACTATCTGTGTCAGTAGGCCCCAAGAGCCACGCTGATAGCCTGGGTTGAAATAAAGTAGTTAAATAAGGATGTATGTGGGGAGAGGAGGAAACTGAGCTGAAGTTGCCATTTTTCCATCCTGCTGAATCACCTTTAATGAGATTTTCCTGTGGAATTGGAAAACGTTATTTTCTACTTCTTGAAGATGTAACAGTGATTTTGCAGAAGGCAGATCCTGACTGATGGTCATAGTTTCAGCTGGGGTGGAGTTAACTTTCTTGCTAGCGTCCTTGGATTCAGGATGAGAGTGGCATTGATAGCACGCTGATGTTTTCGGTTGTTGCTAAGCAGTCAAGGCCTTTTCTGCTCCTCATACCGCCCTGCCAGTCAGTAGGCTGGGAGTGCACAAAAAGTTGGGAGGAGACACAGCCAGGACAGCTGACCCCAACTGACTGAAGGGGTATTCCATACTATATGACGTCGTGTTCCATATATAAAGAAGGAAGGAAGAGGGGGGGACATTTGGAGGGATGATGTTTGTCTTCCCAAGTAACCATTACATGTGATGGAGTGCTGCTTTCCTGGAGACGGCTGAACACCTGCCTGCGATGGGAAGTAGTGAATTAATTCCTTGTTTTGCTTTGCTTGTGTGTGCAGCTTTTGCTCTACTTATTAAACTGTCTTTATCTCAAACCACAAGGTTTTTCTCACTTTTACTCTTCCTATTCCCCTATCCCAACTGGGGGGAGTGAGTGAGTGGCAGCGTGGTCCTGGCTGCTGGCTGGAGTTAAACCATGACACCCGGATATATGCACTTTCAGTGCTCATGCTGCCTTAGTACAGCAGCTGCTAAATGCATATGTATATGAGGTGTGGAACTATCAGCTTGCTTACCACTGTGTGCTTCTCCTGGACACTGGCTTTTTCTGGAGGATAGGGGGGAAAAAAGATACATCTGAAAGGCAGTAGTGCTGACAACAGACTATCTGCATGAACTTAGTGCCGAAGGGGGTATGTGTTAGTGTAGCACACCTGCCTCAAGCAGGATTGTGACGGTAAGAGGGGCAAAATTATTCTATATGAAATTACTAAAATTATTCACTGCATTAGTATTAATAATATTTCATCCATTTCTCAGTGACTGATTTACTGACATGCATCTTCATCCCTCTCAGCTGTTTTTCCTGCTCAGTATTCTGGCACACAGCTGCTGCCATCTGTCCTTGTTCTAGCCTGGGGTCTGACCTCTTCTTTTGCTTCTGCTCTCCCTTTCTCCACTTGCTTTGCAGATTTTGGTAACTTACCTGGTTGTTTTGTTGGGGAGTGTGTGGACTTTTTGGATATAGTGGTGTTTTTTTTGTTGTATGTTGTTTTTGTTGTGTGGTGGTTTTTTTTTTTTGTTTTTTTTTTTACATATCTGGTTCTATCTTATCACACCAGAAATCATTTACTATGAGACATAGCTCTTGGGGTAGCTCTTTGGTGTTTGACCTTGCAACTAACTGCATCATGTCATAGGAGGGTTAGGTTGTACATTGCTGCAGTCCTTTGTGCATTTGCTGCCTTTGTAAACAGGTTCATTAGGGACTATTGAGACAGAGACATCTGCACAGAAGCATGTACTTTGCTTGATGTTTTTGTGTACCTGCAAGAATTCATCTGCAGTGGGAAGATATTTGATTAGAGATTCTAGGTGAAGATGATTTAAAAAAGAAATAAAATTTAACAGGCAGCATTTCAAGGGGTAGATACCTGATGTCTCTGAATCTTTACTTTTGTTATGCCCTTCAACGTTTTTTTCTCTGTGAACTGAAGATAAACCAGGTATATTCAGAAATAGCTGTTTTCCCCCTGTTATTTAAAGACATGAATTCTAATCTTCAGATGTCTAGCTCTGAATATGTGGGAGTTCCAATCTTTGTGTAATAAAAGCAGTGTTGTAGCCTCAGAGATGTCAAGGCCAGTTCATTTAACAAAAAAAGAAAAAAAGCCATTGACAAATACTGAGCTTTCATGATGCACATAGTCCTTTGCTGCTTTCAGGCGTTTTCCTTTGTACAGTATTTTCCCACACAGAACAAAGTGTTGGTTTGCCAATGAGATGAGGATGAAAAAGACAAGTTTTCCAGTGTCTGGAGTAACGATTGTCTTAATGGACTTTCCATCTGTCTCCTAATTGCTTTTCCACCAATACAGATTCATGTTCAGTGGAGAAATGAAGGTGCTGAAACAAAAATGCAAAGAACTGATGAAATGGAAAAATGTGGGAGCTGCTGCTATTTTACATTATGAGCGAGGAGTGACCACAGGCTCCCCTATTTGTTCCTGCTGGGAGGAGAGGGGATGAATCACTGCTCTGTACAGGCAATCGATTCCTAGGGATATTGGGATGAAGGAGAGCAGTGAGGATTTAGCTGGAGTGAGGCTGCCTCCTTGCCTTTCTCCGGCAGGTGTGCTGCTCTCTCTGAATCCTGCTGGAATGAGTGTTGAGGCTGCTAATAGGCATGCATTCAGACCCCCTTGGGCGCTGTTTTTCTTCAGGGGATGTCACCCACCTTTAGGCAGACCTGGACCTATTATTTTCTGGACTGAAATCTCAGCCAGATCATAAGGGGAAGGACTTGAAACCGTCTGGCAAAAAAAGCAAATATTAAAAAGTTCCTGTATGTTGTTTAAAGTCTGAGTGGCCAACCTCAAACTTTAAAGTGAGGAGAGAGATTTATCTGATGATCAGTCTTTTCCAAACACTTTATTATATTACCTCTGCATCCTGTGGAAACCATCTTTCAAACAAAGCTCATAATTCTTGAGACAAAGCGATTAAAACTTTGAGAAGAGCACATGCAATTGATGATGTAGATGAAGGATGTCCTCCAAGGTGAACTGTCTACAAATGACAAGTGTAAATGTATGTGACGTGAAAGAATAATACATGAGGCATAGGTCCTGTCTTTTGTTAGAGAGCCGTGAATTTGCTGTTATGTTCAATCATGGCTCCATCTGGGTGGGTTACTTGGTAGGGCGGCTGAGGCTGCAGACCCCTGTTCCAGAACCTTGTGGCAAGTTAGGTTAGTGCTGCTGCATCTTGCGCTGCCTTGTATCTGTCTGGCTTTTAGCTTTTTAGTTCAGAGCTGTAAGTGAGAGAACTAAGGTGAAAAGCTTTGTGTGTGAGAGCCAGTACAATTTTCCTTTCAGCTCACGACCAATGTGTTTTTTCTGGCAGCTGGAATTAGGAGCAACTATACCTGGAAATCTAGATCTAGAGATCCAGGCGCTAGGCTGTGTGAGTTGAACAGGCTGTGGAGCAAATCTTTTGTTTTTGGTTGTTAATTTGAAACTTTGAAACATTATGTATCAGGTCCCAGCATGTATAAAAGCATATGGTAGAACAAGAGCGTGTCCAGAAAGGGATGACTGAAGTGGTCAGGGGATGGAACAGCTGCTTTTTGGGAAGAGACGGAAAAGGCTGGGACTCTTCATTTTGGAAAACGGAAAGTTTAGGGGGAACATCATCAAGGTTTTACAAAAACATAAAGGTGGTGGGTAGGTTGAACTACACAGAATTAGTCATGCAGTCCCACAGTGCAGAAACTAACAAGTGTCAGAACTGGTGGGAGTTTACTTTAAAATGAACAAATGAAGGTACTTTGAACAAGGGGAAGTATGACCTTCTGGAACTTGCTGCCGCAGAAGGTCATGGGCAGACAGTACCAGTAGGTTCAAAGCAGAGTTTGACAAAATTAGTGGAAAACAGGTACCTTAACCGATACGAAGAGGATGGGTCAGGGGTGGACCTTCCCTGGTACAGCAGGAACATGGAGGGAGTGGTACACAGAAGAGGCAGGGATGGCTTGCCTTGTTTGAATGCTGTCTCCCTTTGACACAGCGATGAAGTGCTTTGGTGGATGAGATAGATGTTGTGCTGACCCAGTAAGGCATACCTTATGTTTTGAGCCATATTTTCTACAATTGGCTGTTGATGCACTGAGTAAAGCTTGAACATAGGTGCTTTGCATGTCTTTGACCTCTTTCTTTAAATATATATAAGTCCTGTAAGGTCATTTGGACGAAAACTTCCTTTTTAGTTCTGTTTTGGAAAAGTGTATATCTTTGAAAGCCTGGTACCTAGACACAGGTTCTTATTAAAACGATGAAGACCCCTGACTTCTTTTGTCTGAGAAACTACAAAGGCTTCTGCTGCTTGAAATTATAGCACCAAATATTTTAAATAAGGAGGAAAAATATTCTTTTTCTGTCATTTTGTATTATTCTTTGGCCACTTACGCTCATATAGTAAGGCAATTTTGTACTACGAAATCATAAGATTTTTTTCTTCCTGACATAAACTTCACTCAGTTGGTTCAATGAGGCTTTTTTTCCCTCACCAATATCTCCACGTACCCCGGTTTGAGTCACAAGTCAGGAGCAGACTCCAGTGAGACGAGCCAGGTCAGGCTGCATGATCCTAAGTCAGATCTCTCTTCTCTAGCTTGGGCTGTCTGTCTGTGAAACGCCTTGAATGAATGGGGAGTAAATGGGGTGTTTAACAAATACTCTTGTCTCTGCAATGCCTCTGAAGTTATTTGGTAATAATTAATGGTAGTGATAGTAGTATAACTAGCTATTTGTGTGTATTTTATTGTGTATGTAAATATATATATGTGCTATGTCTGTCGGTGTAGAAATAATCTCTGAATGTGAGTGAAACAGCCAAAAATGCCTTATTTCAGTCCGTGTAAAAAAATCCGTTGGCAGTTTTCATTTTTTTGCCACTGTTCCATATTCTTGTCATGTAGCATGAGCTCTGCAAAATTTGTATATTCACTGGTGGTAGTTATGTATGTACTTAAATGTGTGTGATATGTTCAGTTAATGCCATTTGGCTAAAATACTGAGCTACTTTTGAAGCAATAGTATGTTTTCCAAGAAATTATTCTCACATGGAAGAGCTGCAGAGAATCTCGTGTATTGTGGTGTTTGCTATTTCTGGAAAATTCTTCATTGTGTATTCATCCTGTCCTTGTGTGAATGGGACTTCTGACATAACCGTTTTTTATAGTTACCAAAAAGTTTTGGTTAGCCATGTTGTTCTAACAGCCATTTCAGAGGGCAGATGTATAATAGCCTGTTACTTGGCCTCTATGCACGGTAGGCATTCTTAAATATCTTTCTGGAAATGAAACCTGCAGCAAACATGAAAAACTGGTTCAGGAGTAGGAAAGTTAAAAATGCTGTTTACTACAGGGAGGGAAAAAGCTCTAAACTATTTCGTGTTCTCAGTAATACTAACTTGTATTCTGGGCAGTCCTGTCTCATCATTATTCACTTCAGGAATGCCAGTTACGGGGTAGTGTGGGTAACGTGATAGGATTTTAGTTTTTGATTTCTCTATGGGAGCTCTAAGTAACTGTGCAGAAATCATGGGACTTTTGCTGTGCAGACTTTGTGTAAGAGATGGGAGGAGAGGAAGCAGAGAGGTGACAGAAGTAACAACGAGTAACCTTAACAGATAGGGCTGAAAGGGTGTGATTGTCTGGCATTCCCCTCAGCTAGCTGTGCTGTTTTTTCCATAGACTTGTGATCTATTTTTGGAGCAGTCTTACCAAAACAGATATATGGCTTAGTTTTGCAAAGGTTTTTTAACTGGGGCTTAGCCTTTTCATGACAATTGCTTTCAGTCGTTCCTAATTGGAACTTTCCTTTGTACATCCCCTATGGGCATCTCCCTAGTCCATAAAAGGTGGTGAAATACCCACTCTGCTAATATACTGATACCCTCTCCCTACCGCGTATTTAAAATAATAGTCATAAACATTATATCAGCCAGTGGATTTGAAGCTACCTTGGAGAGTAGAAGAATGCACAAAGAGGATCCCAGGAAATTGCAGTATTGGGTGGTAAGTTATTTAGAGAGAGGATAGGGAAAAGGGATCATATTTGCATGATGATGGATGGGAAGTGAACAAAACATATCTTTGCTTTATATGATTTTGCTTCTGAGCTGAGAGGGTTTTTATGGGCCATGTAAAATTCAGCAGGACTAGAGCCTGACATAGGGAAAGTTTATGGGACTTTGCATGTATGTTTATAATTTTCTCCTATCTGAAATACATGACATGGATTGTTGCAAATTTTGGAGATAAAGAAATAATGTACAAACAGTTTTTGGCCTTTTTTTACCCCACTATTCCACGTAGAGTAACATTTGGAAATAATGATTTCATTTAAAAAGTCTAATTATTTTGTTGAGACTTGTATTTCCTCATAATTTAGTCACTGTCTGGATGACTTTGGAGGGAACCAATTCTGTAGAAGTAATAAATAATCAGCTAAGTTTGATTTTTTTTTTTTAATTGAGCATGTATGTATGTGAATATAGTTGTACTCTTTTCTTGAAGATTATATAAACAGGTTTAATTTTACAATATTTGCTTGATTCTTTGGTAAAAAATCTAAGCCTTGTCACCATCTTTTTAAAGAAGGAACCATTACCACAATTGCAGTTTACATGTTGGAAACATGGAGTTGAAATAAACAAATGTTGCTTGGTTCTGTTCTTCATTGAATAATTAACTGTTATGATATAGTATGGTATTTGGGAATAACATTGTGAGTGCCTTGTCTGTAGCGTTAAGTCTCTGCCAAGGAGGAATTGCTGTATCAGTATTGCCAAAAACCAAGTTGTGTATCTTAAGTGCTTTAGTCTGTATTGGCTTAATTGAAATCTGGAGAGTGATTTTTTTGTAAACTGCTTTTCTCTTCTCAAAACGCTATGTGTTGTAAAAGTCTTTCAGAGAGTTGCTGTGAATTTTTTTTTATCCGATGATGATCAGCATGTTGATACATAATGAAAATGCTCAGTGATGAGGACTATTGGAAATTCATCACAGCTGAGGATGCCCATGTAAATCATTACAGGGTCTGCTGTGTTACATTGATGCAAGTCTGGTACAAACTTTCAGCTTCGTTAGCTTTCTGTGTGCAGTGGAGAGCAGAGCATGGCCAAAAATATTTCCTTGTGTGGTAAACAAAAGGGAGTTTCATAATGCTAGCAATTGAGACCAGATGTAATTACAGCCTCTTCCTCAGGCAAAAACGCAGTCTGTAACCTGTGGTTCTGCACTGTTTTCTTCCAGTTTTTGCTCCTAACAATTACATGCAGTCTAGATTCCAGTTTTGAGCCTCATGAAAGTAGCATTGCTTGCTCTGCCTGCCATGGTTGCTTTCCCTTTTTTTTTTTTTGCTTTTTCCTTGGCATCTTCCTAAGTGAAGAACCACAAAAGCTGTACCAGTGACAACAAAGAAACCTTGGTCTAGGCTTCTCTGGGTTTCACAGTAGATTATGCAAAGTTCTTGTATTAACGGTTGTGAGTACTGAATCTCCTAAATGGACTATTTAACTGACTTGCTTGGAGAACCTGTAGCAGAATGTACTTAAAATGAACAACAGGGAACAAAAAATGCATAATTTTTTTTTTAGTTCAGAGGCGAAGGCTGCATTGTGGAATATTTCCAAAATTCCGCAGAGGAAAATTACTTTATTTTTTGTTTACATTACAAATGAATAGACAGATTGACTGGTTGATCAATTAATGTCAAGACCGACTTAAACCAAAGTTCAGTGAGTTCTCATGACAGTTGTCTTACTTTGGAACAGTGCAAGCGTCCAATCTAGCGAAGAATTGTTTGGGAGGTAGGAAATAAGGAGAATCAGGCCTAGATACGGAATAAACTTTCTGTGAAGTTTATCCATGAATTTCTTCAAAATTGGAAGCTCTGCAAAACTTTACTTTTCAGAGAGTGTCACAGACACGTCCTGTAAGCTTTGCCCAGAAATAGAACTCTGCAGGGAAGAAGAGTGGATAAAATCTAAAATGAGAATTCTGTGTTTTGTCTATATATCTACAAAGCAGAGGAACTTTAGCAGCCAGTGGAGGTGATGGTATTGCTGATTTTATTTTTTACATAGAAGAGGCTGTGGAGATGAGGGACTGTTAGCTCTTTGGGGACGATGCCTGAACCCATTATGCTGCAGAACCGTTTCACATCAGATTAGTGAAGTTACCTGGATGTAATGATGTTTTTCCTTCCTTCTAGACCTCTGTCTCTTCAAAAACATTTCAAATGTAAAAAACCCAATCATAACAGTGATTTTTTGAATATAATAAATTTGATCTGTTTGCTATCAAGTATGATCCTACATAACACTGGAGTTCAGCTGTTCATTTTCTTTATGGTTTACTTTTAATATGAATCATAAATCTGATGACATCTTTTGATTTAACCTGAAGTAACATGATGCAGATGTCAGCAGTGGGAGATACAGGGGAATTTGTGACTTTGATCACTCCCTGCAGAAGCCAAAGTGTCTAATGAAGCATTGCAGTTACAGTTCAAATTTATTTCTCAAGTATTTCATTCCCTGCTTCAGCTTTTCAAGGATGTGGACTATTCTGCTCTCACTAATTTCTTCTGATTAATACACCTCAGGATTTTCCTGAGAGTCCAGCATGAGTTTTATTCCTTCAGCATAAGTAATTTCTACCGTGGTGCTTATGGAAGTGTGTTAATTATCTTGGCTTTACACTGTGGGTAAGACTAACAATGTTTCTTGAAGCTATTCTTAAGATCAGGCTGACTGTGCATCCTCACTGGTGAGCATGGCCTCTGAGCACCCAGGCCTGCTTAGGGTGGTCAGTTGCTGCCATTTGTGTTCCTCGGGGCTCCTCTGGAGTTTTGGCTAGGCCCATGTGGAGGCAGTACTCAGAAGATGACGTCGATTTTTTTACTGTTCTTGTGCTTGCTGAGCAGTCGTGTTGTAGACGTTTTTGGAGACAGTAAACATTTTGCCTGGAGCCACACGTTGAATTGCTCAAAGCCACAAAGAAATCCCATGTTACGTTATTGCCATAGACTTGTGTGTTGCACCATGCTGGGAAACTCTCATCAGTGTGGAAGCACAGCTTTCTGCTTCTAGACACTTATGCTGCTAAAGCTCTGTGCAGGTGTTGAAGTGTTGAATGCAAGTGTGTTTGGAGTACTGAATTTAAGGTGCAAATGTGAAATGAAAGTGAGGAATGTGAAGAATAATTTGGGGATTTTCATTGTCTGGCGAAATATATTTTTGTTTTTGAATAGGTAGCTGGTATTTCCAAAAAGTCTGCCAATGATAGTGAATGTTGTTTTACCCTTCCAGAGGAGATGCTGACTCTGTCATAGGCTTTAGGTAGCCCCCTCTGTGTTACTTCAATGTTTCCTAAGTTATTGAAGCCATCTAATATCCAGTGCATATATGTTATTGCCTTTTGCAGTTCTGTCCCCAATTAGAAATTTCATGATTGCTTTATAGTTTAACGTGATATTTCAGTTACTGTGGCACACTGTGGAAATAATGTTGCTTTAAATTAATGTACTTATGCAGGAAAGAAGCAAAAGTGATTTTAAAGTTAGCAGTCTGTGCCAAAGTCAGCTTCCATGGATGCTTTTCATTTATTAAGTGAAAAGCCCAAACTGTATTCCGCACCAGATGAGTTAAATTGGCTGCTGTGATAGAGCATTACTTATGTTATTTTTAACCAGTTTAAGCTGAACTAGTGCAAGTTTTTATGTAGGTAAGACCTTAGGTCAGAAGGTTGTTGGTTCATATAGAGATTATTCTGTATTTCCTCTTAGAAGTTAAGTCATGGAGTGAATTCTGAAGTCACGATATAAAATGCCTTGCAGTGTCTGTGTCCTGATATGTGAGAGGTTCCTCACACTCTTGCTTCCCACACTTGAGAGTGGAAAGCTCATGTTATTGAATAAGAGTGAGGATGAGAGAGTGAGCGAGAACGCTTTGACATACTACTATTATACTACTGACACACTACTGTTATATTTAATTTAAAATTACCTATATTTCACATAAAGTATGACTCAAAAGCCAAGGGAAGGTCTGATGTTATTCCCCTTGCTTCCAGCCTCAAGAAACAGCTTCAAGGTCTCACACCTTCAAAACCAAGTCTTTTAAGAAGCCCAAAATTTGTGGAATCTGCAAACAAGTAATTGATAGCCAAGGCATTTCCTGCAGAGGTGAGTAATGTATGATGTGCTGTTTACTTTCTTGCTGTGTAAAGGACATTAATTTTATATTAATGTTAAAGTTTCTAGGAATCCATGTTTCTGGAATTCTCCCTGGACTAAGTGTAAATGTTACCTCGGTTCATTTCCTGCCTTTGTACAATAATGTTCCCTGCTTTTGTCGGGGCCTGGGGTGCTGTAGTAGGTAATTGGACTTGTATAATGATGTGCTTTTATTACTGTGTTATTCAGGCAGGTTCCAGAATAAGGCAATGTCTGTGGAGGCTTTCTGAGGAGCATGTGAGAGATGTGTGCACAGTGGGTGACAGATGTCTCTGGAATTCAGTCTCCAAATGAGGAAGTGTGTGACCCTCACTCACTGAGGCATGAAGGTTTTCTCTGAATTAATTTGCAAAAAATCACAAGAGCAGCCATCTATTTATGTAATTTTTCCAGTTGCATTATGCTCTGTCTAATCGTTCATCCTTCAATCTAGTCACTCACAGAAACAATAGAGATCATCCTCCTGGATGCACAGACTACAGAGACTCAGCTGCCTCTAGCATTGCTGCCTCCTCCTTACTGCTCTTTTTTCCTCACTCTTCTCTGTTGCTGTGTAGAATTGATCATACTTGCCTCTTCTCCTTGGGATACCTGTGGTGGAATTAAATTTTGGGAAAACTCAATAGGTCCTTTCTGCAAGTTGTCCAGGGATAGGAGTTTCAATCCCCTCTACTGGTTTAGCCTGGTTAATGTTCAACTCCTGTTAATGTCAACTCATGTTAATAAAACAGTCTCTTTACTTGCCGCATGCGTGGTTTACCTTCTAGTAAGAGAATACTGTTGTCTCTTCATCTGAAGTGTAATTGCTGTTTTCACTTAGAGGTGTTCTAGATGGATCTCTTTCTCCCTCCTCCTGCCTCCCTTATTCTTCAGATACCTTAGGATCCCTCTGAGGGTTTGAGAGGGAGGTGAGAGATTTGGATCTGGAAGGAATGTGGCCATTTCCTGAGCTAAGGTGCAGACTTTGCAGATGAACAGCTAAATGTTCATACCTGACCTGTCCAGCATTACAGTTATCAACATAGAAGTGGTAGTTATGCATGTATTTCTTTAATGTATTTCTTCTGTCTGTCCTTCTGGAGGTTGGTTTCAAAGTTTTTAGGATTTAGTTGTTTTCAGCTTAGCAGAAATAGTATTGTTGGAAGGAAGCCAACTTAGTGAAGGAACTGCCTGAAGACCCTCTTGATCAGGTTCAGTGTAAAAAGCATTATACCAGGAGAGGGTCAGTACTTTGAAAGGAAAGGCCTTGGGGGTGGGAATAGAAGAAAATGTTTGCCAGTTTGCTCTGCATTTGAGTTCTCACAGCCCAGACCTGGAAATCTCAAATTCACAAAAGCTGTCAGTGTACTTACCTACCAAAGGTGCTGAAAGCTTTACCATATGTCTTGAAAACAGGTCAGAGGTTAGGATGAGTCTGAGCAAATTTTCCTTTTGCCCCAATGTGTAATAGCTTTGGTTCAAATACAGAAACTAACAGTACATGCCAATGTAATGTAACACCTCTTCGGCTAGTGTTTATACATGGTTCAAAATATCAGGAACAAAGCAAAATTCACATATATTCAAGCCATCAAGGAAAAAAGCTTTCAAGAAAAAAAAAAAACCAGCTGAGCAACTAAAATTCTTCAAGCACTCCTGCTGGGATCCTTCCAACACACTCCCTAAACCAATACATTCACAGCTACGATACATCTATGTCCGTATCTGTGTCTGTCTGGGATAATTTTCTCTAGGTTTCTGGGTGCAATTTTCAGAAGGACCCCCTTGATAGTATCACATAGCCCCTTTTGATGTGAGCACCAGGCAGACGCACCATCCTACTTTGCTGCTGGTACATTGTGATTTGTTAGTTGCTTGATGCTTACCTGTGGGATGGGAGCAATGGGAGTTGCACAGAGTGTAGTGATGACGCCAAGTAATTTCAATTTGATAAGAACCCATTTGTATTTTAACTTAAAGCATGGGCTTTACAAAGCAAAGTTTTGGAAAAGATAGAACTAAAAGTTGTCTGTTCCCTTGCCAACACTGCAGTACTTGAAATGTATCCTAGTACTGTGAAACTATGAATACGAAGAAAAACAAACCAGCTGTTTCAGAGCCAAATCCTGGTGCTGCTGCTTCTGATAAATTCTCCCTGATGTTGCTGAATGAAAGTGAGTAAGTTGGCATTGGGGGGAGGGGAGGTAGAAGAAAA
Organism: Pluvialis apricaria; assembly: GCA_017639485.1. Taxonomy (NCBI): domain Eukaryota; kingdom Metazoa; phylum Chordata; class Aves; order Charadriiformes; family Charadriidae; genus Pluvialis; species Pluvialis apricaria. The sequence continues at coordinate 60,287,905 of CM030008.1, forward strand.
GCCTTTAGTTAAGAAGAAATAAAGTTCCTTTGTGTATTAATGAGAAAATCTTGCTTTTTAACAGTTTCTCCTCAGACAATAATAGCTCTTTGTACAGACTGCAGGTTCCTTTCAGACCATAATATCTTATCAGTTAAAGGAAAGTTACGTGACAGGAGAAATGAGGGGAGGGGAAAGGCTCCAGATTGGTCACTACGTAGTATTTGCTGTTTATCTAGCAATGAATCATCTACTTGTTGTAAGAAAAAAAGCCATAACTGGGTGTTGTGTTGGTTAGATAAGTTTTCATTAGTATGTGGCAATCATTTTGTGGGTGTGTTGTTTAGCCCTGTCTTGCAAAATGTGTGCTTTGCTAGTAGCCAGGTCTGAATGCAGTGTCTAAAAGCTTTCTATGAAAAATGAATAACTGAAAGGTATGCTTGCATGATGATGTCACTTTGTCCTTGTATACTTCAGTCTGCCTCAGTAAAGCATACTCGTTTACAGTGAATTTATTTTTAACGTGCCCCACAAAAACAGTGGCAAAAAGGAAAGGCAGATTTGAAGAAGGGGAAGCTCCTGGCTGTCTCCCTGCGTGGTAAGCATGTTTGTTGCTGGGCTGTCCTTGGTGCAGCTTCTCATGAAGAAAGCAGAAACAGCTGCTGATTGATATCTACAGTACTTGCACATTCAGTAAACTATGCAGTAAACCCAGGACCACGTGACTCCCCGTGTCTCTTCAGCACTACTTCAAACGGGAATACTTTTGAGCTCTGGTTTGATCATCCCTGTAGTAAAGTTCAATTAATCCAGGGCTAAGCAGATATACATCCTAATCATGCACACTTACATAGTTAGCCACAGGGCTGCAGTGTTACAAAAGCCTTTTGATTTTTTTTTTTTTAAGCTACTTACCCTGGATAGTCAGTATTTTACTTTATTTGTAAATAAGATGACATAATGATGTAATTTCTATGTATTTTCCATATGAATATCTATTTTATGATATTTCTTTTATAATTTACATATGTAAAATATAATAAATTTCTTGTTTATTTCTATTTTACTTCATTTTCCTTTGCTTTTTAAAATTATCATTTATCTTTCTTGTGTTGTGACCATATGACTCTTAGTGTAGAACAGAGAGTTTTTGAGATGCTCTGAATCTTCCCAATCTCCAGAATGTATTTTTCTGTCAATTTAAAAACTGGAGACCGGATTTGGGAAACTCAAATAGTTTTAAATAATGCGGTATTACTTCCTAGCTCTTAGAGCATTGATGGGTGAATTAACTATGAAAAACTGAAACAGTTTACACATTTCTGTTGATGAAACTCCCCTCCCCTCCAGTTGATGATTAAGTTAACGTGTTTAGGGGCTGCTAGTGAGGCTAATGGTAGTTCAAATTAACTGAGTATCTTTTTGTTAATCTCGCCTACCCATGAATATGTTGGTTTTGGGAATATGTGTTTGAGCAATCCCAGTAGGAGCACTTGTAGAATTTTAGTTCCTCTTTTTTTTTTTAATTAAGCTTTTTTCCTTGATGGTTTGAATGCATATGAGTTTTGCTTTCTTCCTGATATTTTGAACCATGTATAAATGCTAGCCAAAGGGGTGTTAAATTACATTGGAATGTACTGTTAGCTATATTGTGAGCAGAGAAATGCTTACATGGTATTATGTGCAAGCTGAGTGTAATGAAGAATACAACTCACCTTCTTTACTTAAAATTAACCTGTATAATAACTTCTGTCTAATAAGTCATGTTAACATATGGTCTCACAAGTGTCGATAGGCTTACAGTAAGTAAGTCCTGGACTGTTTCCTTGAGTATGTAGCATGAAGTGATAGTAGAAAGTACATTTTCTTATCAGCTTACGTTATCTGTGTTTAATCAAGAGCTTCCAGCTGCTTACGGATGATAGATCAGGATTTGAAGAATATCGGAGGTGTCGTTCTTCTTAAAGAGGCTTGCTATTTTCGTTTGAAATTCACCTGCTTGTTTGTGATTGTGCTTGTGGTCACAGCTAGCAATCTACTTAAAATCTCATTGTGGGTTGGCTGGAGTTACCTGATACAGAGAGTTCTCTGCATTTAATCAAATGTTCATTGCTTCTGGCAAGGCAAAATACATTTTTATATTGAGACTCATTTGGAGCTGACAAACTGTTCTTAAGGCTAGTTTGTGCATACTGTGTGTGTAAATACATGCATATTTAATCTTATATGATATCAGGTGGTTTTATATACTCTATCTTTCAGTAAGTGCTAAGTTCAGCAATAACATATTAGTATCTTAATAATGTGCAAAACATGCCTGTGGTTACAGTTCTGGCAGACAAACTAGAAAGCTAGAAATGCCAAAGGAATTTGTGTCCTGCTTGGGCCAGTGGCATTTCAGTTGACTGTACATGGCGAAGCATGTAGTGTGTATTTGTGGGGTAGGGGTGTTTGTGTCATCCTGGTCTCCGTGGAGTGATCCTTGTGAAATAAGATCCTGTATTACTAGGCATTTATACGGGTGTATTATGAGATCTATCCATCTATTGATCTTATAATACATTATATTATTATAAGATATGTTAACTGTAATTTCAACATAACTATAACATAACCATCTTATGGTTAATTATGGCAAGAGGTATACCCATATAATTATGTTAATATAATGTGGGAGATCTTTGAGAGAATAAAAAAACTGTTATCAAATTAAACGGGTTTTTCATCATATCACTCTTACAAACATCAGGCAGAAAGTATGTACACTTACATGTTTTCTTGAGCACTGATCCAGCAAATTGTATTGCCTTCTGTGGGGCTGTTTTAAGATGGCTTTAAGATAACTGCTGCAGTTAATACTATTAAGATTTGTAATGGTGGATCTTTTGTATGTATGGCTCAGACTTGTCAAGAAACAGCACAAAACAAACAAACAGAAAACCTTACTATTTTCCTAAGCAATTAACTGCTAATTACCTCCAAATTTAAAAGATATATGGACTTGTGAGAAAACGAGACCCAGAATTTCTTTTTGCTAGCACTGTATGTTTTTGGTTACAACCACCATTTGATGATATGACAGACAGACAATTGCATGTAAACCAGGATATGCAGGCTGTAGGACCAAGGAGTGTGGTCTGTTGTTGTGCCTAGAGCAGATTAATAGCTTGTAGCTGCTGTGAACTCCAAGGATGAGGGATTATGGAACGCCTAAGCAAGGTTGGGTTAGGTAGGGACACAGGCTCTTGCTATAAAACCTCATTTGACTGTCAGCCATGTTTGTGAAAGGCATCTGGGAGGATGTCCAAGGGAGACTGCATGAATTGATCTAGTGGCAGCAGAGAAGTCTTTTGAGGAATGCCTCAGAAATGGGTGGATGTTGACATGGACATGAGTGACACAGAGTGTACTGTTCTGGGGAGGAGAAGGCTCGAAAAAGAAATGTGGACTGCAGCCCATCTGTGACACCAGAAGCCTGGGAAGGTCAGCCCCTCTTCTCTAGACAAAAGATGCACACAATAAATAGCAACTTCCACTGGATTAGTAAAGTGTAGTCTAATTAACACAGCTGTACAAGCTATGCATTCATATTTCAGTGCAGACTTTAGGTAGCGAAACATGGAAGCTATGTGCATAACAACAGGAAAGACATGAAAAGGAGGGATGAATTAAGACTTACTGGAGCATACAGAGATACAGAAGAAGCCAATGTAATTAGTAGGCATTACACAAGTGGTACATAAGCATCCTGACTGAACACGGCCCTCTCTGGAGTTGAGAGAAGCTGTAAAATTGACATCCTTTGATGGCATGTTGTTACCCCAATGGGAACTGGGGGAGGGAGGAGGAGTGTTGGCAGAAATCTGTAAGGTAAGTTTCTGCTAATTTAAAAATAAAAAAATACACAAAGCAAAAACCACTCGTGGAATGTTTAATGTTCATAGCAGCCAAGCTGCGTCACAGATACTAGATGACGTTTCAGAAAGTTGTCTGTAGTGAAAACATGAGTACCCTATTTGTTTGCCTCATATGGACAGACTTAATCACACCAGAACTTGATCTGTTGTTATAAAATTCATTTTAAAGTTAAAGTTCAAACCACTAAGGTTTCTAAAAAGCTGCAGCTTCTGTTCATTACAGCTAATAAATTAAAAAAGAAAAAAAAAGCGTGAAGTAAATGTGATCCCATGTGGCCCTCTCTGCATTTTTTCCCAGGAAAACCAGTGACTGCTATGTGAACTGGTATACCTGCAATTTTATAAACTTAGCCCACTTGAATAGAACCCAAAATTCCTGAGGGTAAATTGAAGTTAGAATTATCTGCTCTAACCCAAAATTCTGAAATGAAACACTACCATCATTAGAGTGTATAATTTGAGTGTGATGAACTTGATATGCCATGTGGGGAAAGGAACCTCAAAGTAAATCTTGATGCATTTTGCTAAAACCTCACACCTCTAATTGGCTTCAGAACAAGGGCGGGTGGGGGGGGAAACTACCATGGGAGACAGAAATAACGTTTAAATAAAGAAGAGATAAGTGAGGAAATCTGTAGTAAGTAGTGCTGAAGAGTTTGTTCTGGTACATGAAGAAAGCTTCAAGAAACAAAGCTGGGCTACAAACATAACTCAATTTTAGACATATTCAGGATCTAAACTCTGTAAATAGGTAAGAGGGAGAGTTGTTAGCTGATTTTATGCAAAGTCCTCATCTATTGTCATTAATGAGATTTAAAAAATATCCTTGGAAAACATGATTACAACTGTATAAGTACTTGAAGGATCATGTTGATGACCTTCTTTGCATAGCCTATGTTGTTTTCTCTTCTGATGAAGGTCTTTGTCACTTAAGTTTTCACTGGGAGCTTAAGAACAGCTGTGAATCAAACCCATTAGGTCTTATCCACGTACTAAACAAGTTTTTAACAACACTGGCTTTCTTATTTTGAAGATTACCCATTTTAAGCCAGTATCTTATTTTTCTCTGATCGTTGCTCTTAGCATAATTTATGCAGGATGTGTTTTCAGGATCCATCACAGGCATACAAGCTTTTGAGATCTTACAGTTCTTGCACTGTCTGCAGCTGTGAGAAAAACCTGGAGACAGTCCAGCCATTTTTATTTGTTTGCTGGCTACAGTAAACCATAGTCTGGTTGAAATGGTTTTGTGGATGAAATGTTGCAGCATGGGTTGTCTGTTCAGCTGAAGGGAGGAGGTCTAAAAATAACCTTTGGGTTACAGTTTAATCTTTTCCTACCTGGTTTGCAAATGTCGCTTAAAAAATTGAGAAGAAGTTACTGTATGAGTACTTTATTTTTAAAAATGTGAAAACATTTTCACTGTGCTAATGCTCTACCTTTGTAACAGCATCTATAGGAAATTAGAGAAAAACCAACCAAATAAAACTCACCCCGGAGTTCTCAGGGGCATCTCAGATGCAGTTAAAACGATAAAGTTTGGCTACAAATTCCACAGGGGGGAAAAAAAACAAACCCAAAAACAACAAAAAAAAAAACCCAAACCAAAAATAACCCCCCAGAAGCTGGTGGTCAAGAGTCTTCCTACAAGACAGGAAGAAGGTGGGAGTAAAGGAAAAGAACAGACATACTGTTGGAACAGTAGTGCCAAAATATATTTCTCTTAATAAAGATTTTCCACTGCTGTTTTCAGCAACAGAAAGTGGAATATTTCATCTGTAGGAAGGCTCATTCACAACACTCCTTACTGTATAGCCACCCAAGTAAAAAATGCTGAAGCTTTGCACAAATTTCCCATAACTGCATTTTAGCCTTCATCTTCAAAAACGTCTGCAGTCCCTCTCATGAAGCGCTGGGAGCAATATTCAGATGAAGAGACAATAGTTGGTTGAATATGAAAAAAGAACAAAAGAAAATCTAGGAAAATGTTTGAGTCACAGGAAATGCACCAGCAGATGTTGTTGCTGTAGTGTGGCTGTTAGACTTGCTACATCTTTGGCATGTGACTCTAATAACTTCTTAAAAATAGAAGTGTTTACTTATGCAGCTAAAGCTCAATATTTCCAGCTAGAGGACTCTTCACCCACACCACACCCAAAGGTGTCTCTGCCCCACACAAAACTCCATGCCAACTTACTTTTAATGCTGCAGTTAAAAATTTCCACGTGTCTATTTTTCAATATTGTTTTCATTTTGGATCTTTATCTTGAGTTGAATTTTTACAGAGTTGGTAGGAACAGGTCAGCAGAAAAGTGTGTGTGTTGGTAAGAGTTTTTCTAATAATCTGGTCACAATGTTATTAAACCCTTGTCAAAATATAAATGGGCAGCAAGTTGCACAGTTCTTGCCATTTGGGACATGGATGTCTTTCTGTACCAAGCTCTGCCTGGAGAAGATCCTGTAGTGGCCTTGCTGTGCATTTGTTAAAACATCTTGATTTGGCTTCTGAAAAAAGGAGAACATTTTTTCTTCAGAACCAATGACAGACCTGGGATTTTGTGCAAAACATTTCCTGCAGAAGGGAGACGTTGCTCAGTAGTGGTATCACTAGCCTAGCTACTAAAATGGCTGGGCTTTACCACTCTTGTGACACTCGGACGTGCATCTTTCTGTGGTACTAAGAGAGAAGAGTGGAATTGGGAACTCTAAAAACTAGGTCTTGATTACACAAATCTTTTTATATGCTTGGTTTAGGTTACATTTTGTTGTGGATCATCAAGGACTCTTCTGTTATTGTCAAAAAATAGCTGTAATAGCATGTGTCTATTTTGGGGAAGCTGAGTTGGAGATGCTGAGAGAGAGAAAGGATCTTTCAAGCAGCTAGGCCTGTGATTCAGTATCCTAATTTATTATTTGTTACCAGGAAGTTAAAAATTAACATCGAGCTGTATAGTATATGCTTTTGGGATAAATGATCTTTCTTACGGATTAGTAAGGTGTTAAAGTGTGTTACATCTCTTAGATTCTGTATTTATATGCAAGTTTCTGCCCTAAGAGGATTTCTGAATTATATTGTTTCTACCCTTGCCATACGTCGAGTTGTTTAAAAACAAACACGAAAACCCACCATGGAGAGTCACTTGATAAAAGCAGTGGTTAAGTGTTAGGTTGTCCTTGTAAACTAGTAATTTTTTAATACTCACTTCACATATAGTGTGACAGCATATTTGTATGGAGTATATTGCCTTACCATACATCCGTTAAATGCTAAAATGTGACAAGGTGAGTAGCACTTACCACACAGAGAAAAATTTAAGCTCTTTGTCCTGGTAAACTATAAATCACACTGTGGTTAGTTTATAGAAGTACTCTCTTCCTTTGCAAATACATTGCTACTGTTTTTCAGAGAATGCCTTACACACACGAGTATAAAAAGTAGAACTTTCATTTTGTACAAATTTTGGAGCTTAAGTATGAAAAATGATTCATTATGCTTATCCTTCTGTCTTTACCCTGTCAGCAGTATTGTTAACTTGCAGGAGTTAACACATCTTCATTTTGATGCAAAGGCATGTATGTATGTTTGGTTTTGTTTGGTTTTTGTGTTTTTTTTTCTTTTTCCCTTTCTCCCCATGTTAAAAAAATAGATTCTCAGAGCTATTGTTTAGGAACTGTTTTGAAGTGTAGTAAATTGTCTAAATATGGCTTGGCCTCCATTTCATTGCCAGCCAGCTTGGGACAGTTGTTCTTGGAACTGATGCCAGAATCCTTAAACAAATTTGGAAAGTCTGGTATTTGACGAGAGCTGATGTGTGGGATGCAGACATTCAGCTGTTCAGTTGAAGAACTGAAGTAGCCTTGCTAAGTGTGACATTGATTAAGTCCTACAGACTGTTTCAGGCACATTTTTAAATTTGAATACACTTGCGCTGTAGTCCTGAAAAGAGCTGAGTGCTATTTTGCTTGTAAGCTTTGCCTGAAGAATGCCAGCATTCGGTAGAAGCTGCTTGTTGAGATCTTTTAACTGTAAGTTGTGTGTATTTTCCTTAACAACTGATGTGCTGTGAGTATGCTTAGTTGTTCATATGTTTTTGCGTTGCATGTTTGTTGCACTGAAAAGGCATGGGTTGTACAATGGTGGTATAATGCTGCTGTTTTGGCCTTTGAAATTTCCTGAAAGTGCATTTCTCTCCTATTCAAAGCTTTCCATAAAAACAGCTGGCATATTGAAATGTGATTCAGTCTCTCTGGCAATCTAATGATTGAGGTAATCCATCTCTTTGCAAGTACTGTAAATGCTTGGGCTGAGACAAAACCAGCCTTGAGCTGAGGGGATACAACTGTCCAGGCAGGATAGCTCTGTGAGGTAGTGGCATTAGCTGTGGCAATATGAATTCTAAGTAACGAAATATCAAGCAAATTGATTTTTCTCTGTGGGCGAGTAGTTAATTTGCTAATGTTGGTGAAGGGATCTCTCGCTGTTTATGACGTTAGCAGCTATAGTGGAGAAAACAGTATGAACTGCATTGGAAAAGAGTGTGCCTGGAAAGGCTGTGGTACTTCACTCCACTAATGCTTCTATGCTCAAATACTTGGAGAGTTGTGGCTGCTGCAGCATGGCCCTTATTCCATTCACTCTTTCTCTGTGTGCCTGCATGCTTCCTCATACCCAATTCATGGTATGTTCTTGATACCTCCCTTTCTTTAAAATGCTGCTGACACTTGCAAATGCTGATACTGCCCCTCCCCCCTTGTGTGTGTGTGTGTATATATATATATAAAATTTTTTCTTTGTTTTTTAACCATCCCTTCTGGAGAAGGGAATAGAGGGTGTGAGAAGTAGAGACAAGAAAATAGAAGGGTAAATTAGTTTAAAAATACTCTGACTTAACTCTATCTGTACTTTAAAAACAAACTTGACGTTTATTCTCATGGCTCTATGTTATGGTTTGAGGAACCCACAACAATTTATTGTCATTTAGACAATTATTCTATCACCCGATGACCTCTCCCCACCCAGAAAGGGAAATCGGGGGTGGGTGGGGGGGGGGGGGACGGGACACGGGACGGGACGACAGGGAAACGCAAGGGTTGAAATATAAACAGATTTAATAAAATAAGACTAGATAAGTAACATTAATAATACTAAGGAACCAATATTGGTCTCAATAGCAATATAAAATAGACAAGGATTATACTCAGCCAATTCTATCAGTAGGAAGCTGTGCACTCCCAGCAGTGGACAGCAAGTGTCAGACACTACGAGCGCTTTGGCTTCAGGAGGAGGGGATGGCATCAGGGGTTCGGCACTGGGGCAAGGAGTTCTCAGGATTGCAGCCATCATAGAAGAGAGAGAGCTCCTCAGCAAACTTTCTAATTTATATTGAAAGTGACATTCATGGTGTGAAATAATCCTGTTGGCCAGCTTGGGTCAAGTGCCTGGGTCTCACTCTTCCTCATCCCTGCACTTGGCCAGCTCGAAAACACTGAGACCTTGAAATCTGCATACCATAGCTGGCTATAAAGTAAATATTTTCATAAATTCTAGCACTAGAGTCTTCTAACAGTGCAGTTTTCCCAAGCATTAGAAGAGACCTTACTGAAAAGTAAAATTTCTGAAATATAAATTAGTCCTGTGTTGCTCAAACCAGGACATTCTACTACACTAGCAGTAAAATTGTTTGCAGGAATTATCATCTAGAGATTGATAATTGGCTGCAGGTTAGTGATCCAAGGTATACTTTCTTCCAATCAGCTGTTAATTTCTAAGCAATGGTCTATGCCAACAGCCTTTTTCTTTTTTGCCCCCCCACCCCCCAGTTGGTTTTAGCAAGTGGTTGTATGTTTATTGCAAACACTTTTGTGGTTTTGGGAGTGTGTGTATACCTGTACATATGCATGTATATATTTGTGTACATATATTCATACGTATATGTATATATGTAAATGTTTGTACACAGGCACGTACTTACATAGATCTTTATATAAAGAGGTATAGATCTTTATGTATATAAAGAGGTTATCTTACTACCAAATGAAAACTTGTGATGCTTGCTGTACCTCAGTGGGACACACACAGATTACGTGAAATGCTTTAAACACTTGAGCATCTGGTAAATGCCAAGAACAGCCCATCAACACGGGCTCAGTCATTTTAAGTTTTGTTCTGGGCAGAGATTTGGCCTACTAGTGAAATTCAGACCTGCCAAGAAAAGGCAATAGATGTTTGGATCTGTTATGCTTGGGGATCCATTTCTGTTGTTGGGATGTAGGTGGTGTGCTGTTTAGGAGCAACAGTGAGTTTTTGAGCAGTTTGATGTTCACTCAAGAGGGAAGGGGGAGAATCTCCTTTCTGCTTCTGAGCACAAAGGAATGCTTTGTTTGTTCCCAGCATCTGGACAGTCAGTGGTCTCATTTCTGAGTGCTTATTTCTATTCAGTTTTGTTATCATAATCAGCTTTATTAGACAGCGAGGGAGAAAAGGTTATGACTTAGTCTAATCCACGAAAGCGCTGGATTGAGATATGAATAGGGTATTTCTGGGTGCTGAGGAGGAGTGAAGCTGTCTTTATGAATGAATTGGGTCTCTATCCTCAGAATGTTACAGATTTAAATACCTGAAAAAATACATGGTTTGTTTCAGTCAGAGCTTTGCCTGACGTGTATTTGGCTAATTACCTTTTAAGCTTTAGTCTTTGTTTCCTTTGAATCTCATAAATATAGCAACGCTTTGTTTGTAAAGTGTTCTCCCTTTAATTACGTACGGAGTTTGTAGCTGTATTTCTGTGTTGCTTATGAGTTTGAATGGGGTGCTGCTGCAAGTGTCAGTCTTGTTGTTGCTATCCAGGCTAAACTTACATCTGACTTCAGTGGTTTCTTTCCAGCAAAGACGGTACTGTTGAGATACACAAGAGCAGCAAGCTCTGACTTTTCATGTACGTGGAAACTGAAAAAACTCTGGCTGCATTTACTGTTACCTACGTCTTTAATAAAGATTTTGTGTATTGTTGGTGACATTTGTGATTTGGTTTTGCATGAGCCAGCAGCAAAATAATGAAAATTGTCATGGAGTGAAATCTATTTTTGTTTTGTATTTTGTCTTGCCTCCCAGACATCTAGGCTTAAGCATCAGTAAAGAAGATGAGAACCTTGCCTGTAATATCAGGGCTTCCTGATAGATTTACTGTTTTACTCTTTACTTTTTGTGATTGCTTTTTTTTTTTTGTTTGTTTGTTAGTTTCACCTGAGATCTTGCAGGAGATCTCAAAGTAGGTTGTAGAAGAAACATAGCATGCATGCATGTTTTTAGACCATCTGTTAGCCTTTTGCAAACTCAAAGCTAATCATACTGGTTTAAAATACGGATTCTACTAAATATGCAGTTTCAGTGCATGAATTTAGGCATCCCTCATGCTGTCATGCAAGAAAATGAAGTTTTTCCTCATGGATTAAAAGCCATCGTCCATTTGCTTTAAGGTTCATAGTGTTTCTAGGTGGTGTGTGGTTATTGATTATTATCAATGCTAATAGTTAGAGCAGTGTATTTGTGTGAACACTAATAAATTTTTAGAATAAAGAATCTTGATCCTGTGAAGCACACCAAACCTGTTCTTAACTTATACCTGGGGAAAGTTTGTGAACATAGCACCTACAAGATTGCATAAAAAAATGGGTCAGTAAGCCTTGCTTTTTTTATCCTGAGAAGTGACTGGAGCATGAGGGGTTTTCATTCAGCAGTTGATGCACTTGACTCTGAAATGGGCACGGTCAGGTGTTCGCTGACTTCACATCTTGGTAGTTGTATCTTTCCTGTTGGGTCAGGCTGTAGAATATCTTTCTCTTGGTAGAAGAACCGAGAAATAAGCATGGCTTTCAGCTTCAGTGGTCTAAGGTTAGGCCCCAGTTAATCTTCCAGCTAAGCCTCTGTGGTATTCTGTGGCTTACTGATTTTGGAGATTGAATAAGGAAATGTTTCCTGAGTTTAAAATACAGTTTAGCTCAGAAAGGATAGATATTGCATCGAAATAAAGCAAATTTCAGGGTAAAGAAGGAAATGCATATAAATGGAAAATCTATTAAAACCAGTCTTTGTCAGAGTCTAGCTATATTACGCTGTTGCATCACAGATGTATCTCATCTGGCTACTTTTTAAGTTAAGTGCTGTTTTCTGAATCTAAACTTGCTAGTACGATTCATCCTTTCCTGCTCTTAGGTCAGCAGGAATTTAAAAGAAATCAGGTGCTTACCTCTTGGAAGTAATGTTTGCAACACTGTAAACTGTATTTCACAATGGGAAATTAAAGTCTGAACAGTCATGGTTGCTTGTGAGTTTGAAGTCACCCTGCTTTTCTTAGGTCTCTGGAAGTGCTGATATGACTAAGAATCACAGGTTACATTGGGAACAATTTGGTCTTAGTATATGTGGTATTTAGGTGGTAACACTTCTGGTGCACGTTAAGCTGTAAAGGTAGGTGTCAAGATAATCAGCCCATAAAGTTTAACCAGACATACATTATCATAAGCTGACAGAATGCACAAATTAATAATGTTGCTGTAATTAACTAATCTTTCAGGAATTGGTAAAAACGAAATGTGTTTCTTTTTAGGGTTTTTTTTGTTTTGATATATACAGACTTGAGTTTGGTCAGATCTCTAGTAGAAAGCTGATCTATGGAGGGGAGAATCCACCCACTCTTTTACTCATATATTTTATTTGCTTTTGTTTTAGTTTGCAAGTATGCCTGCCACAGGAAATGTGAAGAAAAGGTAAGCATATTTATTTGCCTCCCTTCTTCCTGTTGATCCACATGCATTTGAAGTTGAGACTACAAAAGCTTTATCAACTAATCAAGGAAAAGATGATTATTAAATCAGATGCCTAGCTGTCAGAAAAAAATATTCTTTTGCTGGGGGGGTATTCTTGCTATTAATAAAAAACAGGTCCCCGTGTAGTCAAAACATCTGCACCAGTGGTTGAGTTTCTCATTCCTCCTACAGGAGAACATGTTTCTGGTTGAAAACAGCAAGTGGGTGAAATAATTTATTTATTTATTTATTTATTTTCCTGGTATAACTGTGTGGTTTGTATCTGAGTGAATAAGGTGTATATATATGTATATGTATACACGTACACCTATATATAGATACACCCCTGTGTGTGTTTAAGTGTGTGTATATGTACACACCCCTATATATATATATTTTTACAGCAACATACCTAAAGGAAAACTTTTGGCATTGGATTATGAAAAGTATAAGCATATTATTGCTTTATTTTCAGTGTCTACTGTAGATAGTTGCCACCCAGTTCAGTTTCATTACTAGATTTTGTTAGTTTTTACAGTCTTAGTCCCTTTCACACAAGGTGTGATCAGTACTTCCATGGTTTCAGATGACTTAAGAATTCCCTATCCTTAGATTTGTGTAAATCACAGATATTTACAGAGTTTTGCAGCTTAAATCTAGCACTTTTGGAGGGCTTTATTTTTACCAGAACCATCCTTATGGGATAATATTCCCTGTTTTTAACTGAAACTTTTGATTAGTACTTGTAATCTCTGAAGGCAGTATTTTTAGTAGTTAGAGCACTGAGCTTCTGGACACTATGGATCTAGTCCTACTACCTGTGTTGTTGACTTGATGTTTTGGCCTTGTGCAAGGATTTGTTTGTTTCAGTGCTTTCAAGAAATATAACTAAATTCAAGAGAAGAACCTCTATGTAGTGAAGGACTTGGAGATTTGTCAGGCCATTTGGGGAAATTCTAGTAAATAAGAGTGTCAGTTGGCTGAGCATCTCGCATTTTGAGTGAAAATGGTGCTTGCACATTTGAAAATGGCTCTGTTATGTGTTACGCTGAGTAAATACAGAATTTTGTTTTTTTCATGAAATAAGATGATAAAGTACATGCAGTGGTAGTTAAGTTTGCAGGTAAGGTATTACCTTCTGAAGGTTTTCATTAACTATATACATTCAATAATGATTAGTAATAATACTATAGTAATGGTGGTCTAAAAGTAGAAGGGAAATAGTTTAGTGGAAAGAAGTACTTTTTATTAGACCACATGACGTAATTGATCCCTCCTTGCACTGTAGCTTTGGTTCTCCAAGTAGCACTTGCAGTACGGAGTTCTACCAGCTTCCATGGGGAAGAATCTGGTTTGTTGATAATGTTGGTAGCTTGCAGGTTTGCTTGGATAGGTGCTACATAGATCTAGAGTTCTGAGAAGTGATGGTATGTAAATCATGATGGAGACTGTGGTAAGAAATTCTTTAAACTTGTTTTGGAGACAAATAATTTCATACGTGTGCCATATGTTAAAAATGGGAAACTGTATATCAACTAGTATTTATGCTCTCAGGCATTTGGGTGTTGAGTGTTGAAAAGACTACTATATACTTTTGGCACTCCATATATTAGCATAACTATCATGGAGACACTGGTATATTTTATGGTTTTTAAATAATTGAAAAGAAATTACTGGCGTGTATTACAGAAGATAGAAAAATAAGGTACGGGAACAAGACCAAATTTAATAATCAATTATTTCTTACCAGAGGTGTTTTTTTCTGATTTTCAGGGAAGTAGTAAGCCAAGAAGTATCTTAAATCCAGATTTTTTTCTAAGTCTTTTCTTTACTTACTACTAATATAAGGTTCACAGCAATGTTGTAAATAATTTTGTTACATGCTTCATCCCAATTCAGATCTTTAATTTTGCCTTTATTCCCTAAAATGGCATCTGTATTTTCATTTGGTTATCAGTTTGAGACAGGAATGATTCTGGTGGTTTTTAAGCTGGACTGAGGATATACTAAGACTAAGGATGTTGCATACTCATATGCACTGATTCAGATCTATGTGTGTGGAAAGAGTTTCGTGGACTCCAGCGGATCCACAAGTATCTTTTCTCCCTAGAATATATTTTGTCTCCAAGACAAGTATTACTCCCTGCATTTTTTTATAAAACTACTCCATCCACAGCTTCTGGGGAGTAACTATTGTTACGTTAGTTAAACATCCCCCAAGACAAAATAAGTAAGTAGTTAATCAGCTGACAGTCACGTGGAAAGGGAGTGAATGAGAACAAGGAATGTTCCACTTACGAGATCCTGTAGTCATTTTGGAAAAGAATAACACATCAGCGCAGTAAAGTATTACTCGAAAGACCACTGGGGACGTGAGTGTTCATAAAAGCATTATTATGTGCAAGCCTAGCATAAAACCCCATAACAAAACAGGTAATATTATAAATGCGTTCAGGTAAAAACGGCAGCTCAGGTCTTACACTGGCAACAGTATAATGCAGGTTTTCAAGAGTTTGTCAAGACAATATCAGTGTTATGCTTGCAAATGAAAACAAAAATTTCTTGTTATATAAATCATCCGTTAAAATAAAGTTAACGTAGACCTGAAAATAAAGTGGGCTCTGAATTTGATCAGAAGGTACAAATGAAGGAAGAGTCGTGTTTTGGAATTGTTTGGGGTGTCAGCTG
Organism: Pluvialis apricaria; assembly: GCA_017639485.1. Taxonomy (NCBI): domain Eukaryota; kingdom Metazoa; phylum Chordata; class Aves; order Charadriiformes; family Charadriidae; genus Pluvialis; species Pluvialis apricaria. The sequence goes on from CM030008.1 coordinate 60,303,294, forward strand.
CTGCGTTACAGGATGAACCCTGAATCAGTTCTGTGATGGTTTTCTAGTTGCCCCTGACAATGAGTACAAAATAACAGATGCAGGCAAGCATTTCAAAACCTAGGGCACAACTGGAAGAAAATCTGGAGTTACAAAGACAAAAGAAAAGAAGCACAGATTAGCTTGTACCAATTTAGGCTGTTGCATTTGGTGCCCTTATCAGTTGCAGAAAGATTATAACATTTGATATTACGTAGCATAATGTAATGGTGTGGATGGATACTAGCGTGAAAATTGGATGAGCTGTAAAATAAAGTTACCTAAAAACCCAGCCAAAAAAAGAAGGGCCAAAAAGCCCCAGACTCTTGGAATTGTCTGTGGGGAAAAAAAAAAAACCCCAAAACCCAACAAAAACAGTTAACAGAGTGGACGTCTGGGTATAAAACCTTAAGAGGTATGTCTGTCTCTGTCAGGTTGCTGTTTGCAATTTAGCCCTGAAGGGGAGGGCGGGTGCGTGGCTACAGGGATGAATTAATGGAAATTAAGGATCCACAAATTCAGAACAGATGTCAGGAAGCAGTATTTCACACGGAGTAATGAATATGTGAGCGAGTCTCCCAGACAAGTTTGTTCAGATGAAAAGCAGTGAGGTTACTCAGGACTGAAGCGATCTGATTGTGTCCTGGGAAATAGAGCTCCAAGTGGGCTGTGCCGTAAAGGGGCTGGTTGGTCAGTCTGCTCTGACGAGGTCCCTCAATTCTCTGTGTGTACTCTCATCAGGTATTTGTGAAACTGTCTGCTGCATCCCTGCCAGTGCAGTGTCAGAGATCTTGGTGTACACTGGGATCTGTAACAGCATTTGATTTCAGTACAGACTCTCAGGACAGCTGTTTTGCCTGTGTACTTATTGATGGGCCTCTTCTGCACCCATCAGCATGGTGTGCATTGGCAGTGCTGAGTTAGAATAGTGTTACTGCTCTGAGCCTCAGAAACTTCATGCATGTTAATAGAAGGACACATGGTTGTATCTGTAATGTGGCGTTTCTAGTGTTCTGGCTACATATTCATAGTAAGGTGTTGTCCTGCTGACATATATGCGTGCTCATCAAGGAGGCCTGATGAACCATGCTTTTCTGCAAGTTGATAGAAAATAAAGCCTAAAAATGCTGCCCTGCTTGAACAGTATCATGGTGGTGTTAACTTGCTGGACCGTAGCGATGCCTCTTCTGATCATGGGAAGCCCTCATAAACTTGTCATTGACCTTGCATAGATTAAGCTATTACAATGTATTTACCACCGGCTTATTTAGAATTCAAGTCAACCTTTCAAATTGTTAGGTTATACCAGCATATAATACTATCTCAATTTACTATACAAATATGTATTTTGTGCTTTAGTTATCTGTGCTTTTTTTCTTTAAAGTGATGGGGGCAGAAAAATCACTCTAGAGGAAAGTATTTGCTATTCCTCTATGTGCTGCATTTTAAAACACTCTCTAAAAGGCAGCATTTTCGTTATCACTCTGAAAAACATCGTAAGAACGAATCCTGAAACAATTCTGTTTTGCTGTACAAATCCTAGTTGATTTAGGTAATTACTATCTTGTATAAGCTCAGTCTATGCATGTTTAACTCAGAAATGTTTCTGTATGGCTATTTGTTCAGATGTACATATCTAATTGGTGTTCCCAGAGGTTTCTGAAGATACAGCATGTCTAATGTCCAAGGGCTTTGCTCTGGATTTTGATCTGGGAACTTGAGTCTCCTTTGTTTTGTAGCTTTGTCTTGGGGCATGTCTGTCCGCGTATGATTAGGAATACTTCTTTGTCCCACCGCAAGGCTTTCACTTAGCTCTCTGTCCTGGGATACCATTTTTTCTATCTTTTTAGTTTTACTCTGTCAATAAGGTATGAGGTATAGAGCTGGGGCATTGAAAGGCATCATCTCACGACTGTAGCCAAACTTTGTTCTTTGAAGCCTGGGAACTTGAAAACCAGTTTCTATCTCCTGTCCTGTGGGAAGACTTAAAGTGGGACGGGGAACCTCTTGGCCATATTTTCTTGGACCTGTTCCTTCAGAATTTTCTTACATGCGTGAGCAGATGCTTAAATTCTCTTACAATCAGTAAGCTTGCGTATTTGCTGAAGTCTTTTGCCAAATCAGGTGTGATCCAGGCTTATGCCTTTGCCTAGCAAACATTGCACGTATCCTTAATTGAACCTGGAAGATATTTTTTGCTATGCTTGAGCAAAAAAGATGTTTTCTTTACATAATACAGTTTGATTCTTTGCTAGCGTGAAGTTATGTTTCAAGGAACCCAGTATCCTAGGCAGATGCCTCTATGGCTTTTTCCAGTTCCAGGAAGATTAATTTATTTATATATGGGTTTGATTCAGCACACTTGCTCCTTCACCTTTCAAGAAGCTGTCTTAAACATCTCAGTGGAGTGCAGATTTAATCAAAGCTTCAGAATTTTGTATTAATGGTCTAAAATCCTTGTTTAGACTAGTTTTCTGAGCTGTAGAGTGACACTTGACTGCTGATAAAGTTAGACCAAACAATTTATTACTTTCAAATTCTGTAGTTTATTTTTTGTAGAGAAATAACAGATTTATAATGTTTTTAGCATTTTATCATTTATAAAGCCACACAAATTGTTTTAATCATAAAAGGCATAAACTCTGACATGGTACTTTTTCCTGCTACTTTTCTCAAAGGCCATGTTTTTTCTAAGTCTCTTTTTCTAGACATTTGTATCTGAGAAAATGTAATTCTTCCCTTGACCCTGTTCTTCCTTCTTCTTTAAACTGTTTAAGATGGTTCTGATTGAAGAGGATTTAAAGAAGGCTCCCCACTGCCCCCAAATCCATGGTCTCTTGTGATATCCTAATCTTTTTTTTTTCATAGTCTATTTAACAGTCTAGGGAATATGAACATGATTATAGAAAAATGCATAGAAATAAAGAAAAATTTAACTTGAATTACTGTAAAAAACATGACTATCAGAAGTATAGAAGGGAGAGGGACAGTAATCACAGCAATAAAAATTAGCAACAAGCGATGATTGGTTTTGGTCTTGGGTTGCATGTTCAACTTAAATTGTGAAAATAATGAACTTCATATCCACATATACATATATATGTGTATATAGAGAGACTAATATTGGTCAGATATTTTCAGTTTGGAGATTGAAAGCACAAGCTGCATTGATTCTTGAAAGGTTCTATTGACTTTTGTCACTTGGGTACTTCTTGGACTGGTTTGTGAATAAACCTTGCACTTACTTGGGGCAGCCTTGTTAAGGTTGTAAGGCTGGGCTCTGCCTCTTGCAGTGGATGGGCATGAAGGCAATTACTTTCACCCTGTGAAGAGAATCAGTGGCCCTTGGCAGTCCAGTGGGACAGATACTTATGAGAGAAACATATGGTGCACTGCCATATGATAGTTTCTCTTTGTGTGTTTTTGGAGCAAGGATCCTCCTCTCTTTTGTGTAAAGTTGAGCAAAAAAGAGAGCATATTTTTGTCATCCTTGCCAAGAGTTCCAGGGCAAGTCATGTGGACTATTGCTTTATTTACTTTCCTGAAATTTAGTTTAGACTTCTGAAATGATGTGATTTCCTAAAATGAAATGATAATAGTTCCCACCAAGTGGCTGACAGATATACATGCACGTGTTCCCTCTCTCATATGCGTTTGTCTTTGTAACGCAGACATATGTGCAAACAAGGCAACTATGTGAGGTACTCCTTTGGTTTTTTTTTTTTTTGTTGTGTGCCCCCCCCTCCCCCCCTCTCCAGTCTGGCTTCTCTATAAACAAAAGTCTGATATAATGCACTGTAATTCATTGTAACTGGAACGTCCCTGACCTTCATCAGAAATTCACCATTATCTGAATTTAACATTAGTGTACCCTGGTCCATCTTTTAAACAGCTTGGTTAACTGTTCAGAATTGAGTTATGGACAATGCATTCTTATTAGTCATATAATGACCAAAAGTGTAGTTCATTTGTGATTGTGGATTAGTTTCATATTTTCCTACTGCTTGGGTAAATAATGTCCAAATGAAAAAAAAAAAAAAAACAAAACCCACCCCCTCAACCAAAATATTTTACCTTCAGTCCTCTTTTATCTTAAGAGTACTGAATCTAATTTTTGTTTTGCAGATTTTCTTTTCTGCTTCTGTTTTTACTTTTATGCCTCCTGTATCAGGAGTTTAGTTCAAATCCTAATCTCCAACGCACACACTTGGCTATCTTTGATTTTATTATTTTTTTTTAAGAAAGATTTGAAAGAAGACTTTCTATTTAAAAGTTCTTCACTTCTAGCTCCTCTGTATTGCACTGAAGTTATGGGAACAGAAGGGTGGTGGCTTCTCACTGCGCGTGCAGTGCACAGTACGTCCTGATTGCAGGACACTACTTATTGTTCATTGCTAAAGAGTAAAGTACGTGAAGGAGCACCTCTTTAGACTTCCTGTAAGAATGAATTTTGGCTTGTAGTCCCAACAAGGGGACTAAAAAAGAAAAAAAAATGAATTTAATTTAACATAAGAGCACTCTGGTCCATCTTGTTAGATGACTAGTTCTGTTAATTACGGAGGTGAAAGCAGGGAAGAGACTGATAGCAGAAGTAAGCAGTGGGCTGGACTGATCAGAGTAGTAGGGAGGTACTTCCAGTGACTTTTTTTTTTTTTTTTCATTTGAAGGGAGGTTTCCAAGGTTACTGTGTTCTTGCTAATGTCTGATCGCTACTGCTTCCTTGATAACTGCGCTGAAATTGGTGTGAAGGTTGGCCCAGTATGTTCACAGTGATACTTGGTCAGTTTGGAAAGGGAAGCAACTATATCTTGGATGTTACTATTTCTCAAACTATTGTCGATTTTATCTCTTTTTGAGGGTGATAATTCTTTTCTATCTGATCTGCATGCTGCATCAGCTTGCTGTTGAGGGAATTCAGCATGTGTATTCAAAAGGGTGGAAAGAACTCCTCCAGTGAAAATCTAAACATAGTGGTTTTTTTGAACTTTCTAACCTTGTTTCATACTTAATCAATTGCATTTCAAGCACTACAGATGTGTCAGACTTTCTCAGAAAAATACAGTTTTGGGGGAATACTAAAATACAGACAAAATACCACAAATTTTTCACCTGAATGCCCAGCGTTTGTCAATCATTTCATTGTTATTTTAAAGTGATTTTTGAAGTAAAGCTCTTTTATTTTTAAAAATAACTGATCAAGCTGGAAAAGACTTGTTTTGCTGAGATCAGCAGAATATTGTCAGCTTTTACACCTTAGTTAACTCAGCGCTGTTGAAAGTGTTAAAACTGTCATGAACAGCAGTGGATGAAATATTTGTGACTTTACTTCTCATGTGGGTTCATGTGAGTTTGTTTTTTTGGTTTTTTTTTGTTTTTTTTTTTTAATTTTATTTTTAATTTCGGTATGGGTTCTCCTTAACCCTCTCAGATTTTGTGCAGAGGGAATCAAGGACTTAAATGAAAACTTGTGTCATCTTGTTTCCAGGAGACAACTGTGTGAACGAACCTCTATGGTTGACACGTTTTTGTGGGAATCCATAAATACCAACACATTCAATAAGGCTGAAGACTTCAAGGATTTCTTTTCTTCATAGGCAGTGTTTAGCATGTTATGTTACCATGTATGTCACCCTTTTAGTGCTGCCTGACATTGGGCTAGAATGAAAATATTTGCAGTTGAAGTCCAAGGGATTATTGTGTAAGTTTTGTAACTGACATTTGCAGCTCAAAGGGATCTTTGGATTTTTCCTGATTGTACCCAGAAGCAGTATTTTGCAGGTCCTCCTGTGTGCAAAATATTTTGCCCTCTGTTAGATATAATATCACTGTAATGAACTGTGTAATGAATAAACCTTCAGATTCGACCAGAACTGTAAGCTATTGAGGGACATGAGGACTTGAAATTGCTTTTTATGGGCATAAACCTTGCATTGTTTAAGTAGTAGAAGTGCTGTGCTGGAGCGTTGTGTATTTGGCAGTTAATTTGCTGGGGCTTTCCAAAAATGAAAAAGTATTTTAGTGTATGCTAGTGTTTTTTAGATAAGAACTCTCATTTAGACTTATGTTTCAGATAGCTGGCTATGTTGTGCAAGACCCAGCTGGTACTTGTACAATGTCAAGGTTTGTTTGTTTCCTTGCTGATTTTCTTTTAAAAATAAATCTAGCTGTTGGCAAGGGGAAGAGAGAATAAGATGATGTTAGTGAGGGAGGGAAACAAAATAATTTCTGCTTTTCTTTGTTCACCACCAAACTATGGATAGGTTACGTTTTCATGACAGATATGAACTTTCCACTGGAAAATCTTAGGATGTTTTAGGAGAGTTGGGTTTTTTGTTTGGTTGGTTTTTCCTCCCATGCCCTGTCCTGTTTTGGCAGATTTTGGGAAGGACCTCTTTACTGGTCCAGTTATTTTCTGGCTAGCTCTGATCCTTTCTGTATAGATACAGGAGATCTCGCACAGACTTGCTGTGTAACTTCTATTTGGCTCTTTTTTTTTTTTTTTTGAGAGAGGTAGAAAGGCATTTGTCAGCCTTTTAAAGTGGGATCAAAGAACATGGGAATGATGCATTTTACATTGCTGCTGCTTGGAATGCTCCCTTAGGTCACGTTATATAGCTCATGCCACATTCGTTTCTCGGAAACGGGAATCAAGTAGCTTACAAGAATAAAGCACTCCTTGCTTTGTGAGTTACTATTATAAAAAGTTGTTTACACTTACTGTACATGATGTCATCAGCTTTTACGCAAGAGGCATTGCTTTTGCGTCCACTGTTAACAGCTAAAGGCAATAGCAACATCTGGAAGGGTACTCTGAACTTCAACAGTGGCTGGAATTGGGTAGCAGGTAAAATGTCCCAATGATGGGACTTTTTGCCCACACTATTGCTGTGTCATACTATATTGCTTTTGCTGGGGGTTTTGATGAAGAGTGCATACTGCTAGAAACTGGTTGAGTTCCTCCTCAATATTGCATCTCAAAAAGTTGGAGCCACCTCAGCCTTAGATTGCAAGGAGTTGCCTTACTGACTTGATGGAAGAATGGAAACTGAGTTATAGCCATCATCATGAATAACCATAATTGTGGAAACATAGAATGAAAGAGAGAGTACCGTGTTTTGAAGGTTATGAGCTCCATCCCAGAAGTCTTGACTGTTTTGTATCAGCAAGCTGAAATGTCTAAGCATCTTTAGAATTCGCTTTTACTACTTCTGTGTGATAACATAATATTTCATAGTATTTTACTAGTAATCATTTCTAAGAGGCTGCTTCCCTTGTCTTGTTCTGTCTTGCTGAAGAAAACATTTAAATTACCTTCCACAGTTAAAGCATAATAAAGCAAATTCAGTTGTAGTGAAAACCATCCATTTGGGAGAGCTAGTTTTGATGATAAAAAATATGTATTTAAGTCTGTCATAAGGGGAGCATTTTGTACCCTTTTGTTGCATTCTCTCTCTTCCAAATAACTGAAAAATTGAAGGTATATTTGGAATGTACGTGTTTAAGACTTTGTTTTAATATATTTTGAGATGAGGGAAATTTGTTAAAATTACTGGACTTTTATAGTCAGGATTGTGATATAAGTAAGTCAGAAATACTGTAATAAAATCCAGGCATTTTCAGTGCCTTCCTGTTGGCCTCCAATGAAATGCTCTCAATCTCAAAAATGGGCAAATTGGGGCCTTGTAGACGGACCCCTTCTTTACAACATGAGAATACATTTTGGTGCAAAAGTGCAAGGTTCCTCCTTGGTTCTCAACCCTTTGGACTACTTTGGTGTTCTTTGGCTTGCTGAGCAGTGTGCTCCAGCAGTTTTTTTCCCAAGGATTTCTGTAAACTTCCTGCTGGATGGGTCACTCTGCCCCTTTGACATGACTCTTGAAGACCTTACATCATAGACTGAAACTGGGCCTGTGCTAAGTTGCTGTACAGTGCCTTTGGATTGCCTGATTCAAAGAGCTATCTTTTCTTCTTGTGATTTAACACATTTATGCATTAAACTCACCTTAGTGAGATGCAGAGAGTCATCCTGCAGATGAGTCATTTTCAACTCTAGGGAAATAAAACAAAAAGCAAACAAAACCCCCCCAAACATTACTTTACCAACAAGCCTAATGTGACTTCTGCCTTCGTATCTGTCTGTGACGTTGAGCAGAAAAGACTGGCATTGCTGTCTTCTGGAGCCCTCCTTTTCTACCACATTTCCCTTTTCTCTGTAATATGTATTAAGAAAACAAAAATCACCCCCCTCCCCATTTTAACCTAAGTTTATTGTTTAGCTATTGCTTTCATGTTATATAAATACTTTCATTTGATGCGCATCTATCTGTCCCAGATGTTACAGGCACACTGGAAGCAGTGAAACCTGTTGGTTTCCGTGACCTCTACAGTTTGTCTGCAGCTCTTACCTCCTCCTCCTAAAACTTCTGATACCATTACTGTGTGGTGCCATTTGTGACCACAGGAACCATTAATGCCTGTAGCTCTTATCAGCATTGCTCAGTGTCAAAAGCAGACTGACACCCCGAGAAATCACACTGACACGTATGTTAAAGGTACAAAATTCTGAGGTACAGCAGGCCTGTGCACAGCTTGTTTCTGCTCAAGAAAATTCAATCCATGTTGGTAGTTTGTTCCTTTGGGAGAAGAAACTGTGTATGGAACTGTATCCCCGTTGACTTTGCAAATGAAGCATGTTTTCTCATGGGGATTATACCAAAATAAATAGGCCTGGAATCCTTAAAGGGTAACATAGTTCCCTGAGGAATGTGTACCTAATTAAGCTTGGAGAGGTCAGATCTGATACAAGAAAGCAGAATTCAAGTCTCTGAAAGATATATGCAATTGCCAAAATTAGCATTTTTTTTTTAACTGTTCTTTACAGAAGCAGCAAAATGAGACAGTTTGAGTAAAGATACTATGTTTTTGCACTCATTTAGCATAAAATCATTTCAACCTACTTTATAAACCTGGGGTTAAACAGATTAACTCAGGAGGGACAGTAGCTAGCACTCAATTTATAGATTAGACTGGCAAACTAAACAGTGCCGAGTAGCCGGCTAGTGCAAAGTCCAGTAAAAATCTAGTTTTAGGATCTTGGCTCATGCTCGCTGGTTTAACCCCTGTTTGCTACACCCAACTTCTGAGTTTCTTGTCTTTAGCTTCTGAACTTTTCTGGAGCAAATCCAGTGATCTGATAAAGGACTTCATCTCTGGTTACTGGTTTACAGTTATCAGGAGAAACTAATCCATTTTTAATTCTAGGACTCTTCTGTTTAATTGGATCTTTAAAGAGGTTCTGTTTTATCCTTTTTCCAAATAACCTATGTACCAAATGTCTTGCCCTGTATGTGTTCTTTGGAGAGTTGGAGAAAACTTTCACGATGTAGGTCAGGACTGTGACTTTGCAAGATCAAATATCACAGCATGGAAGAAAGACAGACTTTGAGGTGGCAAAGATATATGAACAATACATTTACATATCTTGGGATAACTCATTTGGAGTTACTTGTGAAAGGTTTCTTTTCCTTCAGCGATCTTGTTTGAAACACCTTTGTCGCTTTGACTTGGGAAATGGGAATTTGTATGTATATAAATACACTAAATTTTTAAATCCCCCTTGAAGGTATGTAACTTTGCATTTCAGGTGCTAATTTCAGTCTTTGTTTCATAAGGCATAATCCCAAGTAGACCGAAAGGAGTTGTACATGGGTCAGGACTGTAGGAACACGGCTTAGATGTTACGGTACTCAGTTACTTAAATGGTTTTTTTCTAAGAAACTCATGGAGAGTTTCTCAACCTTCAGCTGGTTCTCTTTACACCTTGATGAGGATGGATACATTTAGTGTTAGTATTATTTCAGCAAATAAAAAATACTGAAGCTGAGAAATTAATAAAATGGTGCTAAAACATCACTGTTGGTATTTGATTTTGAATTCAGAGAGCTCCTGGCTGTGTTTGCTCTGTCTTTGCCTGTAGCAACTTTATCACAGAACTGGGTGAGATAAAAAACGTGATATGTTAGGAAGCTTTTCTGATGTTACTTGACTTTTGCTTGCTGTGTGATAGCATTATATATGAATAAATATTTTATTGGTATTTTTTATTGGTAATCATGAGCCAAGTCCATTAACAGTTTCTCAACTGTAGTTGTCTTTGCAATTTACCATGCAGTTTTTTTGTTTGTTTCGTCCAAACTTAACTTCAAAACTGCTTTACGCCAATCGAGTAGGAGGGTTGTTTCCATAATGCAAAAGAACTTGTTCTGAAGTGAGAGTGGAAATGGTGTAGAGCTGCACCAGATCTCAGTGCTGATTTTATTGTATCTATTCTCTTCTGTTCTTTTTGGGAACACAATTATATCTTGTTTATTAAAATATTGTAGTGACTGCAAAGTGCTTGTTCAGTTTCTGCTGTGTCCGAAAATGTTTAATTTGAAGAGGAAAATTCAGTGGGATTTCGGGCGTGCTTTAGAGTTGTTCTGTCTGGCCTGAAGTGCTGTGAGGGTACTTGATATCTCTAGGACAAAAATCTGAGTTGCATACTAGTATCGCACAACTGGAGATGTTCTATTAAAAAAAAAAAACAAAAACAAAACAAAAACAAACAACCAAAAAACTGTGTATTACTATTTTAGCTTTTTAACCCCAAGTTGATATCCTAATAATGTCCCTTTTTATTCTGGAATTTGGATTTACATTTTTAATTTTGTCATGTTACAAGTTGTGTCTTTGAGAGCACAGGGTTATTTGAAGATATACTGCTCTCAATGTTCTTTAGTTTGTTTCCTTAATGAGTACGGGGATTTATGATTTGAGTGTTTTGGGAGGGGTGGATTGGAGAAGGGGGATGATAGTTGACAGGCATGTCAAAAGAAGAAAACTAAGCAGAGAAATGCCTTACCTTTTCAAGACTTGATTCCAAAGCTGTAGATTTAAATAAATAGATAAGCATGTATGTTTAAAAACGGTGTGTGTGTGTGTAATATATATAAAGATGCATATTAAAAATTTCCAGGAGCTTACCATTTGGGCTCCTGACAGTCATTTATGCAAGTCACAACATCTCCTAACATCACTGTAACTTTACATTATTTGGAGGATATTGGTGGCTTCATTTTGCTGCTGTTTTCACCTTTTCTCATAAATCTTGTAACATGATTAGTAGTGAACTAGAATGAACAGATTTTTTTAGCAGGTCACATATATATTTGATGAACATTCTCCCCCTGCACATCCTGTGTTACACATAACCGGTGGCAGGCATGACAGCATTTCTTACTTGCCAAAACTGTAGCTTGGAAGAAAGTGATTCATTATAGCCAAATGGTTAAATTGCTTTTGCAAAAGCAGTATGATAGTGTTTGTGATTTGGACTTTGAAACGCACCTTTGGTAATACCTGGCTCACTCTCTGAAGAGGGTTCTTCTGAAAGTTCACCTACTTTTTTGCAAAAAGAAAATAAAGAGTAAGAAAGATAAAAACGAGAGATTCATCTGGGAATGAAAGAAAAAAAAAAAAGCATTGAAATGTAAATACCGGATATCCCCGCAAATGACCTGTTGTGCAACAGTGGGGGGCAGTATTGTGTTTCTGTTACAGCAAGTGGGGACAGATTTTATTTCCTTAGTGCCAGATATCCTGCCATTTGTTGACATTTTTTCTTGTTTGAGTTAACATTTATCTCATGTTGGTCGGTTACTCATTAACTGATGTGACTGGTGTTACAGTCGTAGGAAGGAAAATTACCTGCAGGTTCATTGGAGTCAGAATTCTTCATCAAAGTAATTATTTTAAATCTTTTTCAAACTAAGGCTCGATTTAGGAAGTATCACACCAGGAAGGTGTTTCCATATTAACTGTGTATGCAAGAACAGGTAGTTTGTCTTTCAAATATTTGCTTTGTTATTTGTGGGTAGACTAATGTGTCTGTATGCGTGTATGTGTATGTGCGGGGCACTGAAGATATAACTTTTTCTAAATCATGCAAGGCATTCCCATGTTCTGGTATTGCTTGGTGATACATGAATGTGCAGAAGTACAGAAGCTAAATGCGCCTTGGTTGTGTGGAACTGTGAAATATTATACTAATGCATATTCAGTATATTTCTTACAAGAATAAAGATACTACTAAAAGCTGACAAACCAGGTGATTAAAAGTGTCTTTTTTAGGATTAGCTGTAGCTTCAGTTGGGGAATCAGAAAAGTATTTCTGAAGTTTATTGTTTTCTGCAGCTGTTACGCAGTATGTGTAACTTTTTAAGCCAATGAATGAGATACTCCATTTTCTATCTCTGCATTGATACTGGATTGAAGTCCAGTAATCTTGCTTTTCAGCACTATATTTTTTCTTCAAATTATTCTTTTTAGCACATCTCGGACCTTTGCAAACCAGGAAAAATAGCTGGAGCCACTCACATATCAACTTAGATTGTCTAGACCTTGTGATAGCCTTTCTGTTATCAGTGAACATGTCAGTTCTTTTGCTTTTAACCTGTGTTTGGATTTACGGTCGAAGAACTTGCTGCAACTGCTTATGAGAAGTGAAATTAGGATACATAGAGATCTTGACTATTTTGCTTCATCTGGGAAGAAATATATTGTATATGTATATGGAGTCAGAGGAAAAAAAAGTCGGTGCACCTTGGGTGATTCAGTATGTCTTGCAGTGAATTTTGTAGCTCAAAAACAGGAGCAGTACATCCAAGTCTTTGGCTGTGTGATGCATTTTGAGTGCTCCGCAGTGTAGTGACAGTTCAACATAGTGATAAGTGGCATTGTGCAAGGGTATTATGTGACTCTCTAGTAGTCCTAGAATAGTACCATCTAATGTAGGTGTCGATCATTGTAAAAAGAAGGTGCAAAAGACACAGAACGAGGAGAAGCTGGAGTCTATCTGTAAAGTCAGGTTGCTATATATAGCTGTTGTAGGCAAGCTCTGCGAAGCTCAGAGAAGAAAAAAATCAAGCGTTACCTGTAATATTAGCTCTCATCTTCTTACAGCCCTGAGTCTGTGAGTTGCCTGAATAAGATGCCACACCAGGGCAAAAAAGGTCTGTAATTCCCTGCTAAGTTCTTTTCCAGTGGATGTCCCCAGTGCACTTGTGTGCAGGTGATTTTTCTTTTTCTTAGGCAGTGAGTTAGCTGTAATTATTAAGGAGGTTATAGCAGAGTTGTGTTTTGGTTTGCCAAGGGGAAAGGACATGCTTTATTCCTTAAGGGTTTTTAACAGTGGAGGGAAGGGAGAGAGCAGAGGTGATATTTATGTGCTCCAGTTTTATTATGCAGTGGTTACAATTATTAATTATGTGAGGGTGTCATATTAGTTCATCTCTGCTTTCCCACTGCGCTACCCAGCCAGCCTGCAAACTCCTTTGGGGTTTCCATTAATTCTTTCTTTTCTTCCAAGTGTAGGCAGTGAGAGAAAAGTAATTGTTGACATTTCCGTTTTTATCTATTTTTAACCTTAAGTGTCAGTAATGAGAACACTAGCAAAAATTGATTTTTAGTGCTTATAATAAGTGTTAGGTAATTGTGTGTTCAGTACAACTGTGGACAGTCTTTCCTCCATAGATGCAGTGTTTGCAGCTCGTGGTGGTGGTGCAGAGTGCATGTGGCATTGTTTCTTCCTGCTACAGACTGCTCTGCGTGGTGGTTTGCCACTTTGGCTTGAAAGGAGAATTGATGGTTGTAATTGAAGGTGGTGTATGAAGTTTTACATGCTGTGTCAAGCAAAAGGTCACAGAGGCAGATGTTGTCTTTGCTTTCAGCAGCGGGAATACAATCATGACAGCTTAGTTAACATCTTCCATGTGTTTAATATGGGTGTTCAGTTGGATAGACTAGTGAATCATGAGTGGCAGTCATGAAATGAGCTGCAGAAATGCAGCCCATTAAGACTTTGGACTTGCAGTCCCACTGAGGATTCGGAGGGTGCAGCAGACAAACCTCTACAGTTTGTATCTGTCCTGTTTTTCTTAGGGATAGTGTGAAGATCATGCGGAGGCTGGGACTTGAAAATCAATGTGCTAAATTTTTTTTTTTTATAAGTACTCTGTGATTTAAGAAGCGTTGAGAATCGAAGATGCGTCTTTTTCACAAGCAGTTATGGAGGGAAATGCCGTCCGTTGCGTGCTAGTGGTTAAAAGCTGTTCCTGAGAGTTAAGACCAGAGTAGGTTGTCCTGATGTAGTCAGGTCTGTCTGTTTTTGTCTATGCTGCCTACAGGACTCATGTTTCTTTTTGTTCTTGCAGTTTGTTCTGTTGCATGGACTGCATCTTCTTTTTATTATTCTAAGGATTATAAATGACACATCATGCCCCTTTTACTCAGTAACCCACTCTGAATACCATGACTTGAGAGCTGGTAGGACAGTTCCTGAGAAAAAACTCCACCTTTGCAGTCCAGGTGCTGGCACAGAGTTTCTGGCTCTGCTCTGCTGGCCGAGAGGCAAGTCTGTCCTGGAGAGCCATAACTGTGAGGGTGAACACATTAAATGAAACAGTTTTCACTGGGGTTAACCTCAAGGTGCTGGTTAAAGTGAGCATGCAAGATGACTTACTGAAGCTCAGCTGAGTGACTTAAATTGATGAACTAGTCTTTTGACTGTATGTGTGAGGTCTGAGAGTGCCTGCTGTATGGGACTGTAGAAAGAAGCTAACACTTGCTTTTCTGTAGATCATCATGTAATCCTGGCTTTCTTTCTGTTTTGGTTTTTGAATATTCAAACTAGGTTGTTCGGGTTTTTTTTTTTGGTATGATATATGCAGAACATTCTCCACTGGAAGTGTTTTAACTTGGAGCCAAGCCTCTGAATTTATGCGAGTCCACAGAATATCTGTTCTGCTTGCTCTGCTCAGTCCACACCCCACAGAAAAAAATCCAGAACAAGGATAAGGTATTGGGAACTGCTGAAGTTCTAGATTACTTGAAAAACAGAATACTTTTTTATTAACTAAAACTGAGATTATATTAGAATATCAGATTTTATGCTGCAGAGGATGGAGAGGGGGAGAAAGCCCTCCATGTTTTCCCTGCATGTGTGACCTGAGGGAAGGCATTACTCAAACCTGTTTTACTGATTACAGCACGTGAGCAGGGCACTGAGTTAGCATTACCTTAATGCTAACTCTTCAGGGAGCTGAGAAGAAGCACTGCAGCTGAGAGCAGCTGTGGACACTCAAATTCTGCACCTGGTCTGGTTGGTGCCCCTTTGACTCAGCCTGGATTTCACAGTATTTGAGGGAACTCAGCCAACAGGATTGGGTCATCTCCAAAGGAAGTATCTTTTTTTTTTCTTCCTTATTTTATTATTATTTTTCATTCCAGGTGGTGACAACCTGCTTTTTTCCAAGCAACTATGAACTGGTGAGTATTTTTGGCACTACTGATATCCATCAGGTTTTATTAGGTTGTAGGTTAGATTACTTCTGTAGCCTCCTATAATCTCTTATTATTTCAGTACTGTGCCATTACCTTTCTCCTGTGAGGGCTTGGCAAATCAAGGGTCTATTCTTGAAGCTTGTTACTGTGTCCTGTCTCATGCAGAAATCCAGTTGTTTTATTGAGCATTTTACAAGGCTAAGGATTAACTGTGTGAAATGTTTTCTGCTGTTTAGGATTCTTCTTAGGCTAGACTGGATAACCTGCCTGTGATGCAGCAACCATGTGTGGTTGTCTATATTACATTATCTACTTTTGTTTGTGTGTTTTAAATAAAAAAAGAAAGACATTAGTTGTTTCAACATACCAGTGTCTCATGTCAGTTTGAAAGTACAAATAGGGGAGGATTTGTTTGGGGCCTGTTATTTTTTTGTTGATGGTGGAAAAGAGGAAGTTAACCCATGCGTGCTCAGGATAGGAAAATGATAAGCCTTTTCTGGCTTGCATGACTGAATTTGGTTATTTTACCTCCAAGGGTAATATGAATGATGCCTAGAGGATGGGGTGTAACAGTTATTTATTGAACCATCACTGCCACCTGCTAGTGTCATTACTAAGACTAATCAGCCAACAGCTGATGCCCAAGCGTCAGCCAAGAACTCTGTGTATTGTAGGTATGTGATGCAGCCACTGGCAATTAGGAGTCCTACATCTTGCTTCTGCCTTGCTATGTGAATTGGCCAAGTCACTTTGTGTATTTTGTGTCTTGATTTGCCTGCTGGAAAAATACAGGTAATGATACTTACCTGTTATGAACCGCAGAAGTAAAAAGGTACTATGGAAGTGTTGGTTCATGCTTTTCTTAGTTGTTATCCTTTAAGAGAAAGGCTGGAAACCTAAATTAGTGATTCATGGTATTATGAGGAATGTGACTGTCAACTCGTGGGAGGTCTCTCCTAATTTTAACCCAGTAATTTTATGAATTAACCCACGTCAGAGTCTGAGGATCCTGTATGGCATTACTGCTAAAATTATAAATAGAGGAGAAACCCTTTCTTATGGCTGCAGCTCACAGTATTAGATGTATACTGGCAACCACAATTGCTTTTTTTTTTTTTTTTGTGTCATACACACAACCTAAATATTGAATCTGACATGGAGAATTTGTCATTGTGATTCAGCAACAATTTTAAACATACAACAACCTGTGGGATATGTTCCCAATCATTACCATTAATAATTCTGGTTACACTTGGTTTATATGAACTGTGAATATGGGGCAATGCTGGTGATCTGGGCCCAAGTGACTCTGCGACCTGCTGACAGTTGAATAGTATGGATGGCAAAAGTAGCTGTAACCTGTTTAAGTTTACTAGCAGGGACGTAGCTGGAGGTATATTCAGTCCCTGAATAAAATATTTACTAGTTTTAGGCAGAAGAAAGGGTGGAATTCTATTTAAATTTCTTGCAGGAAAAGCTGTAGGTGAAATACTTTCATTATGGAGTTTGTGATATGTTCTTATTACTGAGAGTGAGATTGAGCAATGTATTTTGCTTTTGACATGAAATGTGATGATGTTTTTACATTGAGTCTGCCTTGTGCACAAATCGATTTTTTTTTGTTGTTCTGAAGGAGGATAATCTGTGACAATGTTAGCTCTAAGCAATTTCTTTTTACAACTATTTTGAGTGTAAAATATTGAGAAGATCAAGAATAAGTAGTTGAGATCTTTAGATAATAGGGAGGGCAGTACTCTATTCAAATTGACCAAAACTTTGTTGCTTCACAATTTGCTGCTGAACCATGGATTTATCCCCATTCATTCCAGCCAAGGAATTCCAATGTTTTAGTTCTCACATAAATAAACTATGCATATGCCTGCTCTAAATTAGTGCTACATATATTTAACCAACGTAATGGTTGCCTGTATTGCTCTCCTTAATGGGGCTTACAGCAAGAACTGCAGTTAAACTCTCAGTGGCATGTTTGTTGGAAGACTGTTGAAGCCTGATGAAACTCACAGATGCTCTTTTTCTTCAGATTGTGGGTTTTATTGTTTATTTTCAGCTTGCGTATCTGTTTCCAAATAGGCCCTTTCTTCCCAGTTCTCATGAGCTGTGTATCTTGAAGCTTTGTAATGACATCAGGAGCCTCATGTATCAATTCAATGCAGCTGTTAGGAGTTTCAGGTGTTAAAATATAAACCAGCTGCTGTTAAGTGTTCTTATACTACTTACTTTATGTTGTCCTGCACGTTTCTCTGACCAGAGAAGGGGGCATGATGTTAGTCCAGCTCTGTTAATTCAAGTCAAATGTTCAGCAAAGATGACTTATTCTGGTGCACTTCATTTTATTTCATTAAGAGGCAATGGGTTGTTTGTGGCAATGGACTTTTGTTGCAGAGATGTATAACATGACCCAAAGATTTTAAAAAAGGGAAAAAAGTGTGTGTGTGTGTGGGGGGGGAAGTGCCATAGTCACTGGTTTGGGCTTTTGGTTGTTTGCCTTTTTTTTTTGTTTGTTTGTTTTTTATCTAAGAGTTCTGCTAAAATTTTATAATAATCAAACATGGCAAGTCTGTTTAAACAGCCTTTTCTGGAATTGTTGAATCTTACTTTGAAAGATTGACAATTACTCATTTGATCTCACTTTTTAAAATCAACATTTTTAATTAAAATTGCTAATAAGTGCTCACATTTTTCTTACGCAAGTCTTTTTCTCTAGTGCTGCAAAAAGAGGAGAAGGTTTAGGCCCTACCTGTAAAGCTGCAAATACTTTTCACTTCATCTATTACTTTAAAAAAATTAAAATAAAAGGAAAGCCAAGGGAAGGATATTAACTTTGAGGTGATTTTTAGATTCTAGGAAATATTCTAGGACAGTTTAAGATGCTTCAAGGGGGCAGTAAGTTTCTCTCCACTGAAATTTTTTTCCCGTCCTAAATGATAGTTTATCTTTGAAAAGAATAAAGTAAATCTTAATTTCTCAGAGGCCCCTCACATATCCCGCCAAATATCTTGAGGTAATGAATTGTGGCATGAAGGCCCAAACCTCATTGCGTACGTGGATTCTTATCTTAAAATTACTCCATTGGTTGAATGGTCCTTATCACTGCATGACTTGTCAGTTTTAAGGCATGGTTAAGTAGTGATCTTTACCAGAGACATTTCTGATTTAACCCTTATAACCTTTCTTCTTTTTTTTTTGCACTTTTTAATTTTTTTTTTATTTTTTTCCCCAAGAATTCCCAAGGAATTCTGCATACCTCTAGTCCTGCCATTTAAACATCACATTTTATAACCAGCTGTTATAATGCAGAAAGATTAAGTGAACGCTTACCCAGCTACTTGTGTTTTATTGTAACATCACTTCAAACTGAAGTTTGTTTAGCTGTTTTGCTAGATCTTGGGTAGAAGTTTAATCATTTTGATAGAAATTGGGGAGGGGTGGCAGCAGTTCTGCTGTTTTTTCTTTTTTTTTTTTTTTTCTCTTAACTCTATTTTCTTTAAGTACGCAAGCCTCTTGTCTACTTGTGAAGAGAAAAATCAGACTCTAACATTCAGGCCCCACCTAACAACTCAAAAACCTGATATTGAACAGTGAGTCAGACTGTGCTCTGGCCTGCCTCAAAAGAGGAGAGGAAGACAACAAAACTAATTTGTGGGAGAAAAGGTGGTTTTTTTTGTGTAGGTGGGATTTTGTGGGTTGTTTTTTGTTTTTTGTTTTTTTTTTGAATGTGTGTGTTTTTCATTTGTTTTTTTAAAGGAATGGGACAATACCTTGAAAAATCACTGAAGAAGTGAGTGGTGGAGTCACAAAGGCCTTATCGTAATTGCGTATCTTATTTTTACTTGAAATCTGTGGTAGTTAACACATACCTTCGTGTATCCAACCTTAGTGCCAGCCTTTTTTCTCAAAAGAAACTGAAAGTAAATTTTTGTGAAAATATATTATGATACAAAGAAAAACAAAAACCTAAGTATATATAGGGAAGGAGAGGAAGAGAACAGAAAACTTTAAGAAAACTCAGTATTCTAACAGGGTTTGAGAGAAAATTAGTCCTTTTTAGCAAAAAAACCCTCTCATTCCTTTTTTTTTCGTGGTGTATGGTAAATGCAATCCTCCCCGGATTCTTTGGCTGAGAAAGATCAGTAGATATGGGGTGTATTTTTATCCTTACTGCATTTATTAACTTTTAAAACATATCCTCCCAGAAAAAAAAAATGTGAGGCGGTTTATTCTTCCCATGAAGCACGGTCCATCTGTTTTTAATGTGAGCCTGCAAGAGATTTTTTGTGAGAAATCTGAGGCTGAATTACTGTTTGTGCTGTAGGGAAGGCCTGAGCATGTAGATGAAGGATTGCGTTCTCCAATTTCATTTTAAGTGGGGCCTCAGTACTAGACATAAGATTGTTAACTTGAGTTAATCAGGTATGACCTCCAAATATCCTGGAGTATGGTGACAGTGACTAAGCTGAATTAGGAACTGACATATGCCACGATTTCCCTCTGCCAGCTACGATTTTGGTTTCCAGCTTAAATCGGTAAAAGCTTTGCTGGAAAATTGCATCAAGTGGGTTTGATTTGCAATAAATTTCTGTGACTTATGGCTAATTAATTTCTGGGTTTTCCTTTTCCTTTCTTCTTTTGAGCAATAGCATGGAAATCCTATGGAAAACTAGGAAAATAGCCAACTATGTTATTTACAGGGGCTTACTTTTCCCTATTTGCTACATCCGAACTGTAGCTCACAGGACCTGTGAGATGCGTACAAAGCAAGCATTATACACACATAGCAAGCATGATTTGGTGGAGGTAAAGGGCACACAAAATCTACCAGACCTCCCCATTGCTGTGATCTTACCTGCCTCCTTCCCTCAGTCTCGCCAGAGCAATTCTGCCAGGGAGTGCTGCAGTCTGTATCTGCCTGTTTCATGAATGTGCCTGCACATCATGGGAAGTGAAACACAGCAGGGCTCTGCTATTGCTAGTTTGTTTGCAAAGGGTGGGGATATCCAGCAGAGGTTTATATTTGACTGTTCAGTTCCTGCTTTGTCACCATCCAGAACCATAGTTCCTGTGTCTCCATGTGAAGAAATCTTTGGGCTTTGGAGAAACCTTTATGGAGATGACATTTCGCACTTCTGGTTCATACAGCTTTCTTGAACTCATGAGGAAGCAGAGGTGCCTTGAACGGTGTTTTGGGTTTGGTTGTTTTGTTGTTTTTGTTTGCGTTTTGTTGTTTTTGTTTGCATTTTGTTGTTTTGTTTTTGTTTCTTTTTAAAGCTGGCTCTTTCTTGCTATTCAATTTTGCTTAGTTAACTTTGAGCTGTGCTTTTTTCTTCCTTTCCTTTTTTTCCAGCTTCATCAACCAATAATAAGGACACGTGTAGGGTACTGCATCTGGGGAGGAATAACCCCATGCATCAGTACAGGTTGCGGGCTGACCTCCTGGAGAGCAGCGGTGTGGAAAGGGACCTGGGAGTCCTGGTGGACAACAGGATGACCATGAGGCAGCAATGTGCCCTGGTGGCCAAGAAGGCCAATGGCATCCTGGGGTGCATCAACAAGAGTGTGGCCAGCAGGTCGAGGGAGGTCATCCTCCCCCTCTACTCTGCCCTGGTGAGGCCGCATCTGGAGTACTGTGTCCAGTTCTGGGCTCCCCAGTTCAAGAAGGACAGGGAACTGCTGGAGAAGGTCCAGCAAAGGGCTACCAAGATGATTAGGGGATTGGAACATCTTTCTTATGAGGAAAGTTTTAGGCACTTAGGTCTTTCTAGTCTAGAGAAAAGACGACTGAGGGCGGATCTTATCAATACTTATAAGTACTTAAGGGGAGGGTGCCAGGTCGGTGAGAGGAGTCTTTTTTTCAGTGGTGCCCAGTGATAGGACAAGAGGGAACAGGCACAAACTTGAACATAGGAAGTTCAGTCTTAACATGAGGAGGAACTTCTTTACTCTGAGGGTGGCAGAGCACTGGCACAGGCTGCCCAGAGAGGTGGTGGAGTCTCCCACACTGGAGACATTCCAAACCTGACTGGATGCCATCCCGTGCAACCTGCTGTAGGTGTCCCTGCTGTGGCAGGGGGGTTGGACTAGATGATCTCCAGAGGTCCCTTCCAACCCTGACCATTCTGTGATTCTGTGACTAATATTTCTACTTTTCTTGATTTGTTAGTGTCGCATTCCCCCAGTGCCATAGATGGCAGAAGCACGGACTGATGAGACACCTTCTTGACAAAATCTGTGAGCTACTACCTGATTTGAAACACTTGACACAATTATTTTGCAAAGTTCTTTGGATTTGTGGATCCCCAGAAGGGGGTTGATGTGGGCCTCTATATAATGCATTTCTATGAGGTTTGTTTTTTTGTTTTTATGTTCCAAGTGCTTACCAGAGTAGAGCCATGGACCCCACAGGTCTGCAGAGTAGAGGTTCAAAAATGCTATTTTAAAGTGTGGTCAGCGCCTTGTTCATAAATGTCTCTGACTTATCCATAAAAGGGAACAGAGAATCAAACTGCGTGAATATGGACACACCACTCCCTCAAATTAATGTAGTGATCCTGATTTGAGCTCTGCAGTGTATACTAAGTTCAAAAGCCCATTATATTTGCCAGGAGAGAGGACTCATTTTGTTTCTAGGAAAATTAGAGAATTACAAGAGTTAATGAAAGTTCAAATATGAAGGTTTTTTATAATGCACCGTGTTCAGTTCCTGGTGTTCATCTAAAATGAAGCGAAAATCAGGCTTTCTTTGAACAGAAGCAATCTGCAGAAATAGGGGATCAATGAGAGGGAAAGGTTTGGTAGCTTCCAGAGCTAGGTTTGCCTGCTCGTTTGTTTTCTCGAAGTTGACTCCTAACCTTTCCACTGAGTGTGGTACTGTTGTGGGGCAGAAGCCTCTGCTTTTCAAGAACACTATTTGCTATAGCAGCTAAATCCAGCAGTGTGATGTTCTTGCAAGATATAGTGTGCTTCTTTCTGCCTTCCCAGCTTTCTTTTAGCTAAAGGGAAATTACCCATGTTCCAGACTCCTCAGTATCATGAGTTTTCAGTTGGCATAGAAACTTGGCATGTATGTTTCACTTTACTAAACAGCAAATGGACTTGCATAGATTCTGCTTGACAGCTTACACTGGAAAAGGGAAATACGCGCTCCAGGGTAGGTTTTTTTTGCTTTTCTGCATAAGTTTCTATTCTTTTGTAGCTTATCCCAAGAGCGACAGACCTTATGTCCCTTGTTGAGTGAGCTTTTAGTTAGTCTTTGACAATGTTTTCTCAACAGTGGAATGTGTAAAAGGAAAGAACAGTACCAACCCCATGTTTATGAAGTGTCTGCCAGCCAAGCATTAAAAAACTAAATAAATTAGTGTAGCAGTAAGTGTTACAGTGTTGTGGAGGACTGCTAGCTGCCTTTCAAAAGTAAAAGACAGGTCCTTTAGTGTTAATTTAAAAATCAGCTTTTCTTATAGTCAGTATTCATTGTAATAAGCACAGGTATCCATGTGGACCCCTGTCTTCATTCAGAGCTGTGAAGCAAATATGACTCCTTAGGTTAAATTCTGATGTTTCGTCTAACTATTATATAATGGTGGATCATGTTTGCTCATTGCTTAACTAATCTTCAGTCCCTAGCATCCCATTCCATTTTAGTTCACTGCCATGTCAGAAATGCCCCACCCAGCCTGGCCTTGAACACTTCCCAGATTAGGGTGTCCACAACTTCTCTGGGCAACCTGTTCCAGTGTCTCACCCTCCTCAGAGTAAAAATTTTCTTCCTAATATCTAAGCTATCTGTCTTCTTTCAGTTTAAAACCATTACCGCTCATTCTTTCACTACACTCCCTGATAAAGAGTCCCTCCCCATCTTTCCTGTAGGCCCCCTTTAAGTACTGGAAGGCTGCTGTAACGTCTCCCTGGAGCCTTCTCTTCTCCAGGCTGAACAACCCCAACTCTTTCAGCCTGTCTCCATAAGAGAGGTGCTCCAGACCTCCCTGCCCATGGAGGGGAGTTGGAACTAGATGATATTTAAGGTCCCTTCCAACCCAAATCGTTCTATGATTCTATGAAATAATGATGGTATAATTTGCTTTAGGTTAATGTTTTTCACATTGGCTCAAGATTTAGTACTTGCCTGTAAGTAACAAAGTATGTGTGGCAGAAGTGTTACATATGAACTTGCTTTTGATTCTTCTCACTTAATGCCATTAAATGCTGGAGAGGTCAAAGCTCGTCTGTTTCTTGGAGAAATGTCACAGGACTACCTGTCAGATTTGGGGTAGGAAAGGAGGGAAGCTGGAGTTCATTGGGTTTTGGGTATCTTTAAAGTGGAATCCAAATGAGAAGCTTTCAGGGCAAGATAGCCCTACTGATTAGCAAAATATTAACAAAGGCGAAGAAACTATCCGTCTTGAGTGTACAGAAGGGGTAGAGCATCTCCTGTGGCATTCATTTAAGGGCTGATGTGTGTTCCTTGTTTGTAATTACTAAAAGGAATAGAACTTTTTTTTTTGCAAGTAGCAGTGTAATTTTTTTTGCTTTACTGATTTTATTTTTCCTTCAGAAAAGCCTTTTTAGCAAGCCATTGGCAGGAATGTGTGATGGCTTTCTTCTGTGATAGTAGGAAGGTGGAGGTGGGAAAATTTTTTTGCAATGATTCTTCCTTTTTCCATAGCAAAGTGTGTTTTATTTCTAACCATGTGAATCTAATTTCCTTTGAACTGGCTTTACAGGAGGGTATGGACAAGAGTGTTTTGCTATGTTTGGTATTCTTGAAATATGACAATTGGTGAGGTGCACAAGTAATGCACATACACTGTCATCATAGTGTTCAGTTCATTATATTGGGTCAAAGTATAATAGGTGCATATGGGGCTAATGAGATGTGGGAGGCATCTAATTTCCTGTTGCCTCCGATTTCTAGTTTTACTCTGGGAAAGGAATTCTCTTAATATAGGTCACAGTTTCTCCATGGAGAATAGTAGTATTTCTCTTCCTTTTACAGGAAAAAAACACCCCCAAAATTAGATGTGATGAGATACTGTAATGTGCAGTGATGTCTTCCATGTGAGGTAGCAGGTATTTTGCCTATGGCAGTGTGTCTTCTGACTGGGAGAGAACTGAGGAACTGCAAACAGCAGGCATGCAGTGAGTAGGATTGATGTCCCTGTAGAGAGGGAAGGGAGGATTTTCACAGTTTTTTTCATGGAATTTGTAAGATGAGTAAATTCAGCTGTTCTGGTTAGAATTTTTTGTTTGCTTTACTGTTTTCACCTGGATGTCCCACAGACCTATGTCAGCCTGGCTTCTTTGCTGTCTCTTTTCCTTTTTCTCTTTTAGGAATTTAAGACAGGAAGATTTATAATTGGCACAGCTCTGTCTTAGAGTGGTCACCCTATGCCAATGTAGAAAGTAATGATGAAATTTCAAGAAGAAATGTCAAGCTTTCACTAAAACCTTTGGAAATTTGAGATGTAGCTATTCCATCTTAATGTGGCTGATAGCCTTGGTTAAGATATTTAGCTTGGATATTAGAATGTATTTTCCTTTTCCTAGATGGGTCTGTATTTCTGCTAAGTAGCAGTGAGTGTCCTAAGGCTCTGAAACAGTAGTAACTAAGGGTCTAGTGATACAGGTGTTTGTGCTATGCATCACCTTTAATCTGCTGAGAACAACTTGTGAAGTTTCAATCAATTTAAGCTTTCTGGGTTGAATTAATAGCACTTCTCAGCCTATATGTCAGTACAAACTGAGAGATTTGTACATTTAACACTGGGGGAGATTTGATAGTTGACAATCTAAGTCAAATTTTTAAACAAAAAATAAAACCACCTCAAAGCCTATTCTCAGGGATTAAGTGTGAGACAGTCTTGCATCATAAGGGTTATGGTTAGTGCAGGATGTATGCGCTGGTAAATTGTGTGTGTGTGTGCTCATTGAATTAAGCAAGGTGGTGCTGCTATAATTTACATTCTGAAAATCTATGACTGTTTTCTGGTTGAGATTTACAACTGCAGTGTATCTGAACTGCATTGACCTACCAAATAAAGAGTTGACAGTTACAAAGCTGCGCCTCTGGTTCAAAGCATCTTTCCCACAGTAGGCTTTGGAGTAGGATTTTCAGTTGTACCACTACTGATGTCTGTGTGGTGGAGTTGAGTGGCCATGCAAGTATGATAGGGGTACCTTATAATCTGTCTTGGGCAGAGGCTGGTATTAGTTTGGGCTGTAAGTTACTGCACAGTTTTGAAGTTGCAGGAGAATCCATCTCTGGTCAGCAAAGTGATTCTGCAGAAAGAACTGGGTTTTCATTTTACTGTCTGTGTCATTTTAAGATGGTCTGGTTGTTTACCCAGAATCAGAAACCAGTTTCCTGAGATTTTTTCCCTCTTTTGGGTGTGCTCTCCAAATAAGTAAGGTTCAATACCAGCTACTGTCTTACCTGTCGCTTAGTCCATATGTGGTAGTGTGCCAGTGAAAATATGAAAAGGAAAAGCACATTCTATCGTGCATTTTTACATGTTCCTTTCCTGCCTCTTTTAGTTTATGCTTTAAATATACAAGATAAATATTAAGTCTGATTTGCATAAGGCTTATACTTCTTATCCTAAACTCTTGTGGAGTGTTGCAGAGGGCTGTTATGTTTTGTTCCAGAGATGTCTATGTTTCAGTGGTGAATATATTTCAATGATTCCTGTTCTGTAGAAAATTTGCATGCAAGATTTTCCAGATTGTGAAATGATTTTGCGTTCTGCAGGGTAAAGATGCAGATGGGGTGTTAGCCTTAGTGATAATGCTGTTGCTACAGCAGCAATGTAGCGTGCTACAATTTAGCTTTAATGTCTTCTGAGCAAAACCTTGTTGATATTTACATGGAATTTGAAATTATCTTTTGAGGCAGTATTTTTATGTGGTTGAACTTTAGGTATTACTCTATGCACAATGGACTCTTTGCAGACTTGCAGAGCAGGGAACACTGAATTTATGTGCAGTTTTACTTAATCTACAGCACTGACTTAATTCTAGCATTACTTAGTTTTCTCATTTTGAGTGTTTTTCAAGGTGAAATACTTCTGTTATTCTCCCATAATAATTCCAAATGGTAAAATCCTTAATCTAGGATGTCTTCTCTAGTGAAATGCCAAATCTTGGCTTTGTTGAAGCCTTAAGCAAACGTCTTCAGGGTTTGGGTTTTTTTTACCCAGTTTTACCACTGTACTTCCCCATTGTATTACCTTGTTTTCATGCTGATTGTAGTCATCAATAAAAAAACATGTACTGATGGAAGGTTGTGCTTGTGTTTCATGTTAGATTTTTGTGGTAATGGATTGCCTCTTTATTTTAAATGGCTTATTTTAAACCTCCACAGATACAATTCAGCATGTTTTAAAACCTTAAACAGAGATCTTACAGAAAGCTTAAAGAAAATCCTAGGGAGTTTGCTTTAACAGTTCCCATGCCAGTGTCTGTTTTAATGAAAAAGCATAAAATGAGAGATTGGGAAAAAACATGCAAAAGGGAATACATGGTTAACAGCATGTTTTCTTTATCTGTTGGAAAGATGGCTTGGTTATTAGTACTGCAGAACGTATGTGTACTTCTGAATGATTTATTTTATTTGTTGCCTGTATATGTTAGGATGGGATTTCTTAGAATATAGTTAAAATATGGAAAAGTAAAGTCAGTTTTGTTAACTTTTCTCCTTTTGCAGGCTAATAACTCTGAGGCTGTAAAAAATCATGTAACCAGAACTGTAAGTAATTCCATTTTATTTATTTCTTTTTGCTTTACTTGGCCTGATTTATTTTCTTGACTGTGGCTGCTTATTTTTATACATCCTCACAAAGCATTCATTGCTAGCCATTTTCAAAGCATGCACTTTGCTTTCTATACTGTGTGAAATTAGCCTTTGATTAGGATAATCAGTGTTTTGGTTTTTTTTCCCCCGCTGAGTTTATCCAGGAACAATGAAATGAACTGTGTTCCTTATTTCTAAACCAAGAAAGGGAGAAGTAAAAAGAAATATTAAAATCTTCATAGACTGATTATATTCA
Source organism: Pluvialis apricaria (assembly GCA_017639485.1). Lineage (NCBI taxonomy): Eukaryota > Metazoa > Chordata > Aves > Charadriiformes > Charadriidae > Pluvialis > Pluvialis apricaria. The sequence goes on from CM030008.1 coordinate 60,330,746, forward strand.
GAGGAGTTTAGAAATTCAAGAGAAGTTTTTTCAGCAGGAAGAATATTAGTTCTTGTATTATGGTCAATATGCAATTGATCTTTTAGCCTTCATTTGTTCAAGTTATGATGCCATGTTATTTACAAAACAAATTAAATGCCCCTTCCAACCCTTTATTATTATTGCTGCTGTAGTACTATTGGTACAAGTAGTACTAAATACATTTATTGAAGTGCAATAGAACCTAGTCTTCTAAGTGATGTAGAAATTTCTGTAAATGGGAAGTATTGCACATTTCAATACTGAGTGCACTTATGAGTATTCTTTTAGCACAATTTCTGTGAAATGAGAGGCAAAGAAGGAAAGACTTTTTGAAGTCCTTTGCAGTTGCCTTTTATCAGAGATACCAAGTTTCTTTCATTTCCAGATAAATCATGGGAGATGCCTATAGTTAAATATCTGTTAGTAGGCAACTGTGATGCAGGTGTTTGATTCATCACTGTAAAAATGAAGTTAACGTTTAAAAAGGGGCAGAGGGAAAGACTTGCAACAGGCATATGTTCTTCGCTGATTCATTGCTCAATTCAAGAGCAGCTTTCTATTGCAATAAAGGAGCATTGCAGTGTTAGTCTTGTGTATGTTGCATTTGTTTTGCGATGTCGTCTGTGGTGCAGTGCTGTAGGCTTCTGCTGGTGCCACTCTGCGCAGTGTGACCAGTTCTGATCCTTGGCTACCCGTATAGACAAGAGACCTGCACAGAGATTGCATTTGTATTAGCAGTATAGTTTGTTTACTTGGGGTGGCAATAAATGTTTTTGTGCAGCCAAGGTCATCTCTGTGGTTGGATCCATGCTATTATTCACACTGTTCCAGTAAAATTATAATTATTCCTGAATTGCTAGAATATATTTGATACTGAAACCAGCAAAAATGTCTAGTGACAAGATTGTTTCTCCCTTCACTCTCACTTTCTTAACTAGACAAATTAACTAAAATTAAAAAGTGAGAATAGGGCAAACTTCTTAGTTATCTGCATGTGAATAATTGGTTTTGATGGTTGCTTCTAGTGTAACAAATGTGAAGGAAAATAAGTTACACTGTGAGGAAAATAATTGCAGATCATTTTCTATTGTCAGTTGGAAGGTTTTAGCTTCATTGTGTTACATCTGAGTACTTCAGAGGGTTTTCTGTTTGTACTGGTTGCTTATTACATCAGCTGGGGTCATCTGTCTTGGATTATTTTTTTTTCTGTACATGTAGCTCATGCACAGCCATTTTGAAGGCAACTTTAATGGAAAGCAATGCTTTTTCAGCTGTGTCTTTTGTCTATATTTTGCATTGGTTATTATTTGACCATAAACAAGTTTCTTGAAATTTTTGGTAGTTACTTTCCATGGACAAGTATATACCAGGAGCAAAGGATGACATGGACAAGGGGCAGGGGTTCATTGGGAAACACAAAGAAGTTCCGAACTGAAACACAGTGGTTGGAACACACATTTCTGTTTGGAAAAGAGAGGAGGTGTAAGGCTGCAAGGCTGGGAGATTCATAAGAAAGTGCTGTCTCCAGACAGTGGGGCTAGATGCAGCCATTTTCTGGATGAGGCTTTTGCAGTTCTGGTTCTGTGATCTTGACTGCAGCACACATCCTGTCTGTGTAGCGCTAATGGGAGATGCGTTCCTTGTCTTCCTGCATGTGCTTCCTTCTAAATTTGTGCCATGCTTGTTCTCCTTTTGGTTTAACTAAATTGGAAGAGACTGCTTGAACCTGTCTGATTCTTTTGGCTCTGAGATTTCTTCTCCCTTCCTCTCTGTTGTTTGCATCTTTTTCCATGGCATCTGATCCAGGAAAGAAAAGCTCTCTTGCTTTTTCCTAGCAATGGGACTGTTAACGAAATATTTCTAGCATCAGCCCTTACTGCTTTATAGGAAAGCTGTGTAAACATCAACAAGAAGGATTGACTTGAATTCTAGGTAGTGTCAGAATCAAAATTTTGTTAGCTTAATTCTAATGTTTGGGAAAGGTCTGAGGCATGGATAACACCTTTTTTTATTCAGGAAGTCAGAAGTGCATTGTGTTACATTTAGAGGGATTCCGTATGCCCCTGTGGACTGGAATCCTATTTTATTCTTAATATTAACATACTGAAAACAAATAAATGAGGCTTCTGGTTTCAGCTGAAGGCTGGCAGAAGTGATTCTGTCACTTGCTAGCCAAGAACTGCATGTGTGTAACTTTCTTTTAGTTAATAGGGTGCTAAATTTGTGATGGAAGTTTGCGTCAGTTTTGATCTCCTGCATCTTAACTACGTCAGAGGAACTTGGGACATCTACTTCTGAAGTCTTTCCCTCTGCTGTCATGTTTGTCTTTCCACTGTGGACATCACTGTATCTTTTTACAGTGTTAGGAGGTAGAGCACGCACATACATGAACTTTGCATTAGGTGCTACTGAGTCATGCTGTGCAGGACTTCTACAGACCCTCATAATGTGGTAGGTGTGAATTAATACAGAAAGCTTTGCACTCTGCTGTGTCTGTTGTGCTTAACTGCATTACCTGTGGATAGTATTCATTCAGGAAGCTGTGGAGTAATTATGAAACTATGCTACAACTGGAGCACATGGATTATTTTAGTTAGTTGAGGTAAACTACTTGCCTAACACTTAACATGGTAATACTTAAATACAGATATAGTAAGTTTCCCTGTAGGTTTGCAGTTAAACACAGTCATTCAAGTGTTGACATGACTCTAACTCACCCAGGCAGGTGTGGTCCTGTTCTGTGTGTCCAAGAGACAGTGTTACACAGCGCTGGTTAGGGCTAGCTGCTAGCTTCACGAAGCTTGGTGTGAATTCCTAGTCTTGAGACATTGTAGAACTAAGGCTTCAGAAATATTATGGTTTTCCAAATGTGAATATGTATATCTGTAAAATTGTATATGAAGTAAAATATCAATTGTGCCTTATTCTCACTTGAATATGGACTTTACATGCATTCAGTATTCTCTCCTAAGGAGCCCTTAGTAGCAAAAATTTGCTATGTGACTTCTCTCTGTTACGAATTTCAGTTTTTTAAAAGAAGGGAAAAGGGTGGATACAAGACCCAGTTGTACCAGGAACTTTCAGGCTGTGAACAGGGCCGCTTTTCTGAATCTGAGGTGATCTTCCTGCCCTGGTTAGTTCCTTGTTGCCCTGGTGGATTGGTAGAGGGAACTCCATATCCAAGTGCCCCACAAACTTGATGAAGTTGAGCTGCATTACAAAGCCCTACAGTTAACTTGTTTAGGGGAGCCTGGCCTGTCTTAGCTGAAATGTTATAGGGAAGAATTGTGGGAGCAGCTTTGCCAGCAGCTAAGAGTCAGGGTAGTTTTTGACAGGGAGACAACAAGCTGGGATTTATAGCTTCTGCAGACACTGTTACTTGCAAGGGGCACATCTGTCTGGACTCTTACTGTTACAGTACATAGGAGAACAGAGCATTATTTTTACAGAACAAAAATAAAACATACAGCCAAACAAATAGCTGTTTGCAGTAGAAATAATCATAAATCTCTTCTGCAGAGAGGCAACTCCAAAAAAGAATTTTTTATTATTTTTTTTTAATGTTTACTGCAGGAATAGACAGTAACATAGAGATATTTGTATTCACAAGGCATGAATCTTTGTTTTCCACATTAGGAATCATTCTAAAGCCAGAGGCCAAAAGATTATGCAAATTTTGGTTCTCATCCAAGACATCCAAACATGTGTTTCATTGTAGCTTCTAAAAACAACTACTGTGTAAGTAGGAATTACCATGGTGGAGCAGTCCGACGATCAGTGTAGTTCATTATGCTGTCTTTTCTGCAGTACCCCAGAGTCTATAGAACTGTTACACTGTGTCTTTGAATAGGTTAGAGAATTTCTTCTGATTCCTATCCATGGCTTGGGGAATGAAAATACCATCACAAATTTGGTTAAAGCACATTCAGGTCTCGCGCTGGTCAGTCTCTCTATTCATATTCTGATTTATGGCTGTTTGAATGGTGAACAATTGTGTGGAAAAAAGTTTCATAAGCTAATTAAAAGCTGTGTAAAATACATATAATTTTATGACAGACTAGCTAATCAAGTATTCTGATGCTTATATCAACATTAAAAATAGGAACAAATAAAATTTATATCCCATGTAGATAGATCCATGTCATTCTTTCAAAATATGTCCTTATACTTTTAAGTCACAGATTACTCATTGATTTACATTTCTGATAGTTGTAGTTTCTACTCGATGATCCTTACACTTGTTAATGCTCTCATTCAAGAAGGAGCCCAGGAGGGAAATAGATGATCTGTGTGAATGCATGTCAGATCCTGGAGCCATGAGTTTTCAGTAATGCTGTTCCTTGGAGGAGCATATAGTTGATGTACAGCTGTCTCAGCTATTTAAAACAACCAGGTCCTTGAAAACAGTAGTTCTTATATTCTGCTGAGATCGCTTTTAAGCAGATATTGTATTATTATATTATAGTTCAATGCCAGGAATAGGGCCTTGGGAAAGGCTACAAATGAGTTTTTATTTATTTTTTTGTATTTGGCTTAATTAGCCTGGCTTTGATTCTAGTCTCAAAACAGGTAAGTTGTTATCCCACCTGGTATGTCTAAGCCCATGTGTGGCCCACATGTCTAGTTTTACTTTGGTATTGGAAACTAACAGTTTACATACTAGGTTTTTGATTATTTTTTTTTCCCCAGAGCTGTCACGTAGATATTAAATCAGTGTATTGACAAAATGCAATTGAATTTATCTGGGGCAAAACTGATCTCCCTTCACCCTCTGTCCCTTCGGCGATATTTCTGGTGTTTTGAAGCTCTACTGCAGAGGACTTTAGCCTATGAAGTGTGTAAGCCTACTAGCTGTAAACCAAGTTCCCTTATTCAGTTCTTGGAAAGGTTGAGGATGATCATCTAGCTGAGACACACGATTTTTTTACAACGATGATTTTTTTTTTTTTTTTTTTTCCAGAGGCATTATTTTTTACTTCATTGTCCCCAGTTCTTTCCTTGAGAGGCAGCCTTTTGTCATAGGCGAGAGGATGCAGGCTTAGCGGAGAGGTTATTTCGTGTTCCTTTTGTTTCTGGACTAGTGCAGAAGGTGTCTCAATGCTACCTCAGTGCCATGCTGTGTGAGATGGTCTGTACTAGTGTCATGTTTTTGCTCTGAAGCTGTGGAGAAACTGGAAGAGAGATTGTAAAGGTATGAGATGCAGCCTGCTGCCTGGGACAGCACAAGCTTGCTATCTGAGGCAGAGCAGGTAATCCATAAGCAGGTTCACCCTCTTTGGTGTCAGAGGAAAGTGAATAAACAGGACTGATCTCAAAAGCCTGTTTTGTCCAAGCTGTGCTTTAATTGCTGTCTTGACCACTTCCTATGCTTCCATTGGCAGCAGGCTGTGCTGGGAAACTTGCCTTCTAGTGACTGTTCTGAGCTGGTGAAAATGATGTAGAATTAAATATGGGCCTGTTTCTTGGCTTCTGTATCAAACCTAGGCTCTACTGTACTCTGGGATAGTCTCCTCTGAGGACTGCGTTTTTGAGAAAGCTGGGATAGCAAGTTCTGCAATGTGCCCAGGACTAGATGCAGGAGCCAAAGATGGTAGAAGGAGCCGTAAGAAGGATGTCAAAGGAAAGAGTTGCATGGTTTGAGTGTTCACTGGAAAAGGGCAATGACACAATACCTTGGATGCAATAAATTTCTCGTTAATATCATTCAGTGGCTGGAGAGCAGTCTTTTGAGAAGTACTTGCTTCCCCCTGCTGGCTTTCATGCAACAGCTGCAGCTAAATTTGCATGACCAAAAGGCTGTCTGCACATAGGGATAACTTGTGTGTTATTTGGGATTGATCTGTTTGTTTGGGATATAAAAGTTCCTTAAAACTGAATGAATAGGTAAATGGGAGGTGTTTTCTTGTTTTCAAAACTCTGCTTCTCAAATGACTGGTTATACTGTCTGCATTGCTAGGCAGTCCTAGGGAGGGAGGGGAACAAGAATCATGGGGAGAAGCTCAAGGAAGAATAACCTCAGGGTGGTCTGTCCTACTGGCAACAAATTGAGCGCTAGTTCCACTGGATCTATCCTAGTTACAACTCTAAATTTTTAGCTAGGTGTGGTTAAACACGCTATTTTGAGCCATTATTCTTTGTTCCCCTTCATCTTCTCCACTGTTGTTGGTTGACAGAAAATGAAAATTGTATCTAGTTTTGCAAGATTATCTATGTAATTGTCCATCCTGGGAGATGCTAGATGGCATTTGCTGTCTTGGAAGTTTAGCCAAATGTTTTGCCATTACCCCTCCGGTGTGCGGCAAGGCAGAAGATATTGATTTATTTTTTTTTCACTTGGGTGGAGATGGTTTGCCTTTATGGATAGTCTGCCCTGTGCTGTTCAATCCTGTGCTTGGTGAAACTCATATTCTGCTGGTATGTTTGTATGGCTTGATCCAGAATGAAGAATCCCTTTCTTATCAGTGAAATGAGCCTTAAACCACACAGGTGGTAGAACAAAGAGAGGCAGTCACAGAAGTTTGAGATTGGTTTTAATTGGCTATTAAACCTGAATTCAATCAGAAGTGTGGTAAGATATGGCTCATGTTTACAAATTGTTGTGAGAAATGCTGTAACAGCTTCTTCATGTGTTTGAAAACACATTGTAGGTGTGTGTGCATATACGGTATGTGTTTCATCAAACGTTTAAAAAGCTTTTTCAGTAACCATTTTTCCTCTGTTGTAAGTAATTTATTATATCTGTTGGATTTTGCTCAATATTTCAGTTGTGAGGGCAAAAGTTAGTGGTGTAGGCGTTGATAATTAGTAAACAAAACAAATAGTAAAATGAAAAACTGAAGAAATAAGAAAGCATCGCTAGCTGCAGCATAATTAAGCCATGGAAGAGAGGAGGAAGTGACTGTAATAAAAAATGGAGGTGTCCTTGACTTTGTCCATTTGCCAACAAGTTATTGACTGTAGTCATCATATAATGCACAAGGTGATCTTGACCTTAAGAAGGGTTAAGTAAAATTTAGTGGTTTAGTGACCCATAGATAGGCTGTGAGAAGTTTCACGGTCTGAATCAAAGTGCTCTTTCAAGATGGTAGGGTTCTGTTGATTTTTGGGAGCTGTCCAGAATTTGCATAAAAGCATGCCCATAATGACAGACTGAAGAGTATTGCAGCTATTCAAGGCCATGCAATGAAATGTGATACCCGGATGAGATTTCAGGAGAAGAGTCCTTTTAAACTGATATATTTATATTTTTATATGTGCAACCAATCAGCTAGAGTTTCAAACTGTATTATAAGTACTTGAAGAAAATGTCTTTTTAAACAGCACTGGTAATTTAAGTTGTACCAGCTGTTGAGTTGTGGAAGTTGTCAGGATTATCCATTTTTACACGGAGCAGGAAAGGGTATGTAGTACTGTGCATTTCAGTAGGTGGACACAGTATGTATACAGTAAACATAGATCTCTCAGGGTTTTTTTTTTCCTGCTCGTAGTTTGTGTTATGTTATTGTTCACATGCTTATATGCTGTGTGCTACTAGGTTATATGCTAGTTTATATGCTACAACTATGTGCAATAGAGAATGATTTTATCCCTTATTTTCTTACCAGAGGAAGCCACTAAGTGACTAATTATTCGGGTTACATGGAGATTTAGTCATAAAATTTATTCTAAAATGATGGAAGTACTCTTTAAGCAATGGATACATCTGTGTGACCAACAGACTAAGGAAGTGGAGGGACAGGCATGTTTCACTAATTGCTTTCTACTTACCAAAACACAACATGGTAAAAGCTTTTTCTTTCATTTCAGTTGTTAGTTATTTACTTGTTTTGGCACCCATGGTGTGTTACCTACAGCCTTTAAAATCACAAGAAAGGACTGAGTAAGAAGAACCTGAAAATTTCATAAAGTTTCCTCATGTTCCGTTGCCTAAGTAAAGATAGGATCTAGTGTAACTGGGACCAAGCGCTTAGGTCAGGTACAACTTATGCCATCAGATGTGTTTTAAAATTTGCCATTTTAAACAGCTCTTTTCTGAAGGAAATGTGCCACTTGCGTGCTTATATGTGTCCTAGCTGTTCCCAGATTTTGATATACAGTATCACTATTTGGAAAGATCTAAGGCCGGTTTTATTTGAACACAGTTTGTTTGGTTTGGGAATATTTATCATGTATGTACCCAAAACAGATAGGGTTTATCAGCTTTCCAGCCCTTACCCTTCATCTAAATAAGCTTTTCTGTGCATTTTTCTGTATAGTAAGTATAAATTCAGGGCAGGAAGATGAGTGAATACTCTCTTTTGTGGAATTACTGATGCATGATATCAAGTTGAACTTCTGATTTTCTGTGTAAAAAGATATATTAAAATGTAAAGTAAATATTATTATTTATTTTTATTTAATGTTACTACAGTAATAGCTGTCTTTAGAAAAAGACCTGTCCTGGAAGGAAGGGATACTGCCCCCTCTAGATGTCTCTGTTTCTCTCCATTACGTATGGAGAGCTTGGGTGATAATCACACTGGAGCGTAATTCTAAGCTAAGATTAGGTGAGAAAAATTCTGTTACTGAGGTTCATGGGGGAGAACATTTTTACAATTTTTAATGTGTAGGTACTATTACTGAACAAACAGAACTACAAAAGACACACACACTAAATTCTCATAAAGCAAAACCATTGCAGTTCAGGCTTCTCTTCAAGCTCACAGAACTCTGATACTGGAGTAAATTGAGTATATTTTTCAGTGTTGTTGTGAGAGAATCACTTGAGAAGGATTCACTTTTGCAGGTTTACACAGAGATTCAAGCTTCATCTTCTCAGAAGTCCATTGAATGTTTTTTCTAATCTTAACACAGTTACCAAGAGCACAAAAGACAACCAGTCCTTCTCTGGTAGTATTGAGTCTGTATGAAGAGCTGGACATAACCTGGCCATAACCACAGTGTCTGCAGTCAAAACATAAGGCAGGATCCTTACGTATTGTTGGTGTAGTTTTGCACAGTATGGACATAATAAATGAGGGAAAGAGGCAGGGGCACTAGCATCTGTGGCAGCAAGGAAGGTACCAGATTGACTTCTCTGCTTTCTCTGTTCCAGAAGTCCACCAGTGCTTCGAAGAACTCCTCTTTCAGTTGTGACAAAGGATCACGGCGAGTATTTCTTTCATATTTTGTGTGGTAGTGTCACATAATGCTGTGGTGGTTCAGGCTTTGTTATTTGTGGTTGTGATTTCTGTGAGTTCAGTCTTCTGCAAGACATATCCTGTTATGCAAAGACCATTTTTATAATCCCTGTCTGAGAAAACAACTGGGCATATTTGCTGACCTTACTTTTAACTTAATGACTGTAATCTTCTGATTATTCTATTGAAAAGGACAAGGTAAGGTGCCTGATTGTGCCCTCAACCTGGAAAAGAAGGAGAAGTCAGAGGAAACAGTTTCTGTAGAGTAACCTTTGAGATTAATTGCACTACATTGGTGTCTATTGCAGTTTGGGGACTGGTTTTCAATTCACTTCAGTGTTACTCAGAGCAGATTTCAAGATGGTATCTCTCCGCAATATTTTATGGGTCACTGGTGAATCTACCAACTTCTAAAGCATTTGCAGAATTCTACAGAAAGAGATTTGTGCAGATGTAAATACCTATATGTTTTCTATTTAACTCCCAAATTTGTTGCACTAGTGCTTATCAAAGTTGCTTCATTTTACTGCCTTTCTACATTATTAGTTGCAGAGAATTTTTTCACTATAGTTTTGATGTGAAGAACTCTGATGTTTGGCTAACTTCTTTTGTTTACTGAACTGAATTATTTGAGCTCTGTAGGCATTTAATAAATTGTAACTGTAATGAAAATATTAGAAACATCAGATGCTTGACTGTATAAGTCCAAGTTGCAGTTTCTTCTCATTAATATGCTATGTTTGTTCTCGTCTGCTTTGCTCTGAACTGCCGCATCTAATTTCTTCACAGCAGTGGAGACTTTGATCACATTATGGAGGAAGGCTATGAACTTGACCTCACTTACATCACAGAGCGGATCATCGCTGTATCTTTCCCTGCTAGCTGCTCTGAGGAAACTTACCTCCACAATCTACAAGATGTAACCCGAATGCTCAAATCCAAACATGGGGATAATTACTTGGTATGTGTCAGATCAGTCTTCTGTGATCCCTCTTCTCCTGTCCTGCAGGAAGATCACTTGTAGATCCACATACATCATTCTAAACTAAAAGTCGCTCACCTAAAGCATCTTTAGTCTTTACATCTTTTACATCTTTACAGCTTTGCAAGCAGGAGCAAGATTTTCAGTAGTGTTTTAAGCTGTTAGGCAAGGATGGTTATTAAAAGCACTTTTCTCCTGGTGATACTGTAGTCTCTGTTGTAATAGCACATAGTCATGCTGTAGAATAATTGCACTGACTATTTTCATTGTCCAAAGCATGCTTTTAAAAAGATACACACCCTGCAATGTGGAGTGTGTTCTTTTTTTTTTCCTAGCAGCCAACGACATCTGGGTCCTCAGCTGGGTATGTGATGGTCTCTCACCATCATGTCTTGGCTGTCTGTACTATGTATTATGAAACAATATATAAAACTAGGGTTACTGTTTGTATGTTTTATCCAGCTCTTTCTCATTAACTTGATTTAGATGCATTTTCTTCCTGCTGTTTAGTTTTCTATAGGAAATTAAGTTGTAAGCAAATCTATAAGTAGCATTATGTGCAGAATTTGTATTTTTTTAAAATGAGGACCCAAAATGCTAATCTCCTGTGCTGTTTTCTGGCTAGTGCGTCTAAACCTTATGGCATGTATTGTCTCAGCTTGTTGTATGAAGGTAAATTTAAAACAGGGCCAATGTTTTGTTCACTTTTGTCGTGGTTTAGGCTGAATTGGCTACTGGGGACATGGGGCACCCCAGATTGGACCGGCAGATGCTCCCCTCTACCCCTCTCTCTTAGAAGAGGCAGAGGAAGGAAAAAGAGACTTACGAGTTTAGAAGGAACTAAACTACTTTAATGAAATACTAATAATAAAATAAAAGGAAATAATGAAATATACACAAAACCATATCAAGCTCCCAGGATGACAGTCACAACACTGCTTGGCACTGGGGAAGTCCCAGGCTGGACTCAGTGACGGACAGGAACTGGATTTTGGGTCTGCATTCAGGATTGGGATCAAAGGCAGACGAACAGAGTTGTCCTCAGACGTCGGCCATTGAAGAAAGAGGGCTGACCCTTTGATCCCTCAGCTTTTATACTGATCATGAGGCAGATGGGATGGAATACCCTGTTGGTCAGTTTTGGGTCACCTGTCCTGTCCACTCCTCTGTGCAGGTGGAACCTCTCTATGCTTTTCTGCTTCTGATCTTCCAGTGGGGCAAGTGATAAAGCTGGCCTTGGTTGTTATAGCAATAAGTATAAGCAAGATCCCCTCTGTATACCATGCCTTGGCATCAGCTGTAAACATAGGTCTTATCACTCTGAGAGCGAACATTGTCAGCACAATACGTTTTTAATTCCAGTAGGTAGATGAGGCCTAGCTAAGATGCAAAGTTACTGAACAAAATTGGTCCTATTTTACCTCAAGCCAGGACAACTTTTTTCTTCTGCTGTCTTTTTAATTAGCATGCATAAACTATTAGAATCAAATCCATGGCTTCAGGTGTATGAACTTGACTCACAGTGTATATCAGTTTCTGGAGAGATTCCACCTAACAATTTAAATACCTTATCTTTCGCTCACAAACTGAGATTTCACAGATACATTATGAACCAGCTGTTGTCCTCAGGATGCACTTGTAATGTCGTCTGATGTCCTCAGCATGCTGCCTTCTTGCCCTTCCATCAGGTGCTGGTAGCTTGTAAAGCACAAGATAGTAATAGTTTGAAGGTGACCTGTATGTAAAGCTTTACTGGTTCAAATTCACCTGTTCTCAGTGGCCTTTCCCATGCAACAGCAGTGTTTTGGTATTTGTGGAATAAGCTTGTAGTCTCAGTCCAGTTAAATCTCACTAAATACCTGTTTGTATTACAAAAAATCTGATCAGTCTTGTTTAGGGTGCCCTCTCTCTAAGTGGGATTGCAGTCAGTTTCTCTTGCAAAGTTTGGATCTGTGTGGTTTTTTGGGGTTTTTTTTGGTTTTGTTTTAGTTTTGTTCTATTTATTTATTTATTTTCTAATGAGTACTTGGGAAATCGGCTGACTTGGTCAAAAGAAAGTTTGATGCCATCTGCTCCAAGTACATCTCTGCAGATTTGCAAGATAACCTGGCAAACCACAGCCAGGTTGTAGATCCAGAGAGCTCAGTTTTAAACTATCCTTTGTTTCTTGTGTTTCAAAGACCCCTTCAGTTTGCTCAAGAGGCATGTGTATAGCAGCAAAGCCCCCTCCCCCCCAAAAAAAAAAAAAAAAACAAAACCCCAACCCAAATCAAAAAAGGTATATAAGTGAGCAGTTCTGCTGAAGTTGATGAGAACAGTTTTACACTTTCATTGGGCCAGGGTCTCAGCTAGCAGAATGTATACTACAAATCAGCATTTTTCATTTCTTATCTAGCTGTTCTTCCTCCAGATTTTTACATATGTTAAACTGTTGCCACTACAGTTGATAGTGAGGACAGAGAAGGGGAATGATACACCCAAAGAATTGGGTGAGTGCATTGTTTCCTGTTTGAGTCTCAGTTTGTTATGAAAAGTGTGAACAAAAAAATCATAAGTATCTCATTTGCTCTAACAGTAGAGGATTATACTTTGACAGTCTAAGACAAGAGTCCTTTATGGAGAGATGGAAGCCTGTCCGTAGCTTACAGATTTTTCTCTTCTTTGTTGTCCTAAAAAAAAACCTTCCCAGAAGGCTTTGGTTCCTAGAGGAAACATGGCTTTTCTCCAACAGAGAAAAACTTAAAAACTGATTTTTTTGCAGTATTCGTATAGTACTTTCATCAATTTATTCTGATTGTATGTGTGTGGCCTTGGTCAGCAAGAAGGGAGTCACAGTAGGTTGAAAAAATCAAGATGATGTTACTCCAAAAGAATCTAATGATGTGTCAAAATTAATGTAGAGTTGTAAAAGCTGCCTCTTTAAATGCTGATAGCCTTTAGAAATTGGCTGTTATAATAAGCAAGCTTTGATGTCAAAAATAGCAAAAGCCTTTTTCAGTCATAGAAGTCATTTGGGTTGGAAAAGACCCTTAAGATCGAGTCCAACTGTTAACCTAACAGTATCACCTCCACCACTAAACCATGTCCCTAAGCACCACATATACCCATCTTGTAAATACCTCCAGGGGTGATGACTCAACCGCTTCCCTGGGCATCCTGTTCCAATGCTTCACAACCCTTTCTGTGGTGAAATTTTTGCTGATGTCCAATCTAAACCTCCCCTGGTGCAACCTGAGGCCATTCCCACTCATCCTTAAGTTGTTATTTTTTTATATTAATCACTAATTAAGAATCTCTGGATTAGACAGAGAAAATAAAGACGTGAGAGATATAAAATATTCCATAATACATTTGTGAAAAAATAGTTTTTAAAGTGGCCAAGAAACAGGGGTGCATTGATACACTGCATGAAAACAAATGTATTTTCATTGACAGATTCTTTCCTCAATGCATGTTTATTTAAAAACCCAAACCTTTCATAGTAAGGAGGTTTAAAGGATAGAATAAAGCATCCTTTTATTCCCTAATAAAATTGTCTTATGGTTACAAAGGAATGCATATGTTATTGCAAGATCCAAAGGCTTGATCCCAAGTGAATGCTGTTTCACACCAGTACTTTCAAAATACACAGACTGTAAACATGTCAGAAAGCTAAAAACAGATTAAATGACACAATTGCTGTGTCAACTGAAGAACTTAATTTGCAAAAATAAATTCACCATTATGTTACTGTTTTCATCAACTTCATCAGTAATGTATTTGTTATGCTATTTTCACTAAAAAGTTCCCCATGCATTGTACTTGTAGAGGGGGAGTAATGCTTAATTGGTCAGATATTGAGTTTTTAACTGAAAAAAAAAAACAAACCCAAAACATTATAAGCTTGTCTGTATATTTGTCTGATTGTATACTCATTTTCTAAAACGGAATGTTTTCGTGTTTAAAGTAGATAAATATGTATGGTTTTTTTCAGCGTCTGACAGGTTTTCTTGCAGTGTTTATTACTTACGGTTGTCAAAGCAGTTCTCTTGATGTTTATTTAAAGCAGTGATACATGAGCAAATTACCTTATTTCTGTCTGTTGCTGTATTAGTGTTCTTCAGTTACATATTTGTATCCACAGTGACTGAATGGTAATCAAGTTTTTTGAGTAACCTATTCTAAATTAGGTCACTAGTTAGAGACGTATCTACATTGGGGCACACAGAGCAGCTGATGAACAGTAACTCATTTACGTCAAAGGTATTAGGAATTTGACAGTAAATCCTATTGTTGAAATTCATGGTCAGTTCTTTTTTAGAAGTGAATCAAGCCCCAAACCCACTGCTACAATTTATAAAAATATTTCAGTGGTTACACTGCAGTCTTAGCATATACATATTTGTTACTAGGTGAGACATATGACTGCTGTGCATTTTCTTGGTCTTGCATGTGTAAATTATATGGTAATGCTTGTGTGTTGCTGTTGCTTTACTAGTTGGAACTATTTGTTAATTTTAGCTTATATCATGTTTTGGTCACCTTCCTTCTTGCCCTGCTCTTTCCTCGACACAAGACTACCAATGTTTTCAGCAAGCAAGTTTGGTCACACCTGGTAGAAGAGTTTTCCCTGCCTATTCTCCCAGTGTCTTCTCATTAATTAAACAGGCAGTAGGCTGGTGAATTGTTCCCCAGTCAGTACTTTGTCTTGTATGACCACAGTACATCTTTCTCTTTCCAAAATTGCCAGCTATGTGATACTTGTTTCTGTTCTTTGACATGAGATTTTGTATTTCTGGTCATCTGATTAAGGATCAGACCAAATCTAAGACCCTTTAGTACCTTCATAAAGGTCTTTTCTCCAGCTAAGAGGACACCTTATTTTTGTTCTATGGTGTTGCTGAGCATTCAGCAGAGTAAGGGAGTATTATCTCAATAGTACAAGTTACTTTCCAGTTCAGGATTAAATCATATGGGAAGGGGCATGTTTCCTCTCAGCTGTTTATAAGGAGGAAGGGTTTCTTTTTCCCCATTTTTTTGCCTAACTTCATTTCTAGTCTTTAAATGAGATCCTAAAATTCAGGGCAAAATCATTTAAGTTTCGTAGAACTAATGGCTAATGCTCCTCATTCTTTTACCAAAATATAAGTAAGTAGACCTAGGATATGCCAAAAAGGGGCTAAAAAGTATGCAGTTGATCTTCCACTGACATCTATTTATAGCATATGCTTCTCTTCAAAGACTTCTGTGACCTCTTGTTTTGTTGTTGTATGTGAAATGTTGGTTCCTGTACCTTCTGGTCTCTGTTCTGCGCTGATAGGACTCCTGGAGTATCTTGGTTTGATCTCTACTCTATAGCTTGACAAGGACTTGGGTACAACAATGTCTTTGAGATTGGCATCTGATCCAGCAGTGACAAATACCCATCATGAACAGGGCCGTATCCTGACACACAGGAATTTTAAACTCATCTTACATGTAAATACAACAAGAAAGAAGAATAAAAAAACTTCACACGAAATAGCACTCTTTTTTTTTTTCTGTGGAAAATTTTAGGTAATTGATTTCTTAATATAGCTTTAACACTAATTTTAAGAATTCTGTACTGAGAAATACAACTCTCCACTAAATTGTTTTGAAAATATTAAGAGTGATAGAAAAGTACAGAAATTTTTTTGAGTCATTTGTATAAGACTCTTCTGGTTTCATCCCTGTTAAATTACAGTTGGTATTTCTGGAAGGATAACTATAGTCTTAATTGTAAATGTTGATACATCTTCCTGAGCCAAAATATTATGGACAGTGCACGTATGAACTTTTGATTGCTGCTTAACTCTTCAGCAGTAATCTGTTTAAAATGCAAACAATATATTGGTAAAAAGATCATGTTCCTCATCATATAAAAATGTTTTATGCTTTCTTTTGGGGTTTGAGGTCAACGAAAGTAGTGTATACCCTTTATGGTCAATATCATGGGTAATTTCAGAACCTTATGCAGCTTAAATAGAAGCTGTTTTCTTGGGTACCTTGTTAATTTGGGGGTTTCTTCTTTCTCTGGGTGAATTTCTTGTTCAAAAAATGTACTTTTTCCTAAAGATAGTATAATGTCTTCCTGCTTCCACATGATGGGGTTGCACATTCAACTTAAATAAGTACCACATCAGTGAGCAGCAGGCACCAGCTTCTAGAAGCAAAATGATGTAGTTTCTTTAGCCTGTTTAGGTCTTGGCTTCTTTACTGTGACTGCTGATGAGAGTGCTGGTTAATGCCAGATGGGATGATACACTTTAGAAAAGGGGTTCTTAAATTGTCCTTGGGTAGTAGTAAACTGTATAATGGACTTACCTTTCTTACAATTTCTCATATTTATGGTCTGTTTATCCCCATCTGGCAGTGTAATGAGACTTTAAATTATTATGAATGACATCTATACTTAACTCATTGTGATGTGAAATAGCCACACTATGAAAGAGAATCTGCCTTAGTAGCATTGTTTCAGTTGTTGAGTATTGATATCTCAGCTTTTTATTATTGATTGATATTGATTTGAAGTAAATCCTAATGAAAGTCAAATGTACTGGTCTACACTGCTTTATATATAAAAATTATATATTATTATATATGATTATAATAATATTAAAGTTTAACTTTATTTTATTATTAATTTATTCTATTTAATAATTAATAATAATAAGAATTATATAGAAGAATTATTATTCATATAAATTCTTCATTTAGCAGTCTGTCTCTTTAACTTTAACTATTCCTTATTAAGCACTAAGTGTATGATAACTTACTGTCTAACTGGGCTTCTTGGTAAAGCTCTTGCAGATTCTTTGACGAAACATGCTATTTTACGTGAGACAATTGTGCACATGGAGTGATGGGGAATTTTTTTTCCTAGAGCTATATTAATCAAATCAAGGAAATGGTGTTATAGTTCCTGTGGCAAGCACCTTGTTGATTCTCACACGTTTTTATCTGCAGTACAGAGAAAACATACACAGAGAAATGTGAACCCAAGAAACAAGGTGGATTTCTGAAAACAGAAAGTTATTTAAATACTGTGTTTTCTTACCAGAGAATTTTGCCCATTGAAGGAATGTGGGAAAACAAATAAGGCAACAACATTTGAAAAGTAAAGATTTGTTTTGGAATTATCTCTATGAGCTTTTTGTTTTTTTTAAACAGTGTTTCCCTTCACATTAAAAGGTTGGAACATGCCAAGCACTTCCTTTTCTGAAACCGCTTTGGTTCTGAGTCAAAAAGAAAGCAAACTTAATGCAGAGGTGTGGTTTCTGAGGGTATTAAATAGCCAGTTGTGATTCCACTTGATAGTGAAATCGTCCTTTTTCAAAATGTGAATTTAGTTTCATATTTAGTTTCATTGTATAATAACTGAAGACATAAAATACACTTGCTAGTGCCACCTGACTTCAAATGTTAATTTCGTTTACTAAAACAGTAGGCAAACCTGAAGTCTTACCATTGCAGTTTCTTGTAATTATCATGTTTTTCAAATATAGCTACTTGCTACATAAATTATGAAGTCTTGATGGTTGATATTTTTTTCTTTCTTTCTGAACAGGTGTTAAACCTCTCTGAAAAGAGATATGACCTTGCCAAGCTTAACCCAAAGGTATTTGTTGTCTTCCATAACATACCTCTCTTTCTCATGTTAAATACTACTTAAACGGCCTGATAAGCCCTGAAGCTATGCAAGCATTGATATACAGAGTAGGAGAAAAACTTCTGGAAGATGATAAAAAAACCTGCATGCATCCCTTTAAAAAAAATATTTTTTTTCCTGAACTTTTTTCCCCAATTCTGTTTTGTGTCTGTTAGGTGTGTGCTTTACATAGCTGTTCCTGTTGTCGTCTTAGACTTTGCACGCAGGACCTGAAGCCTGTTGTGACTACTGAAAAATTCTTATTCAGTGATACAAATTTTACTCCAAGTGTACTTTCTTTCTGCAGTCATAGGATACTAGGGGTTGTATACTGTAATGTACAGTCTGATAGCTGAAGCTAATGAACTTGGTTCAGATACAGACTTCCCTTTTGTACTGTCTTTTCATAGTTGCTTCTCTGCACAATAGAGACACAAGAAAGGGAGCTATTGGTGTCTGTCTTTTGTCGCTCCTCACCAATTGCTGTATTTGTTTGTTGTAAAAAAATTATATGCAGGTTCTCTTCAGCAGTTATTATAAGGCCAGAGTAGCACAGATGTGTGTATTTACAGCAGTAGATTTGTAGGGATAAATGCTACCTGAGGAAAATATTAAAAGAACTCTTTTGACCTTTTGAATGCTCTATTGATCATTACGGATTTAAGTTGTTCATGGTTACTGGTTTTGTTAGGGTTAAAAAATATGCATGTAATAATAATAGGCTGAGGAAATAGTATTATATAGTGACTAAAGTTGAACAGAAAATATGAACAAAATTGTGAGATGCCAGGTCTGCACGTGAAGGAAATAAATTGCAAATTAAATACAATCACAAAATACTGCACCATGCTAGTTAACATTCTTTGTTCTAATTTTGACCTTCTAAATATTTTACTGTTATAAAAGACCTGAATTTTTAATTTAAAATTCATAAAGAAATCAAGATCTTGAGAGATCTTGCCACTTGTGAGTGGTTGGTGGGTTTTGGGGGGAGTTCTTTGTTTGTTTGTTTGTTTTTAGAAAAATACTATTATCTTAAAAAAAACAACAAAACAAACCTCCTTCTTCCCGTTAAGAGACCTGTAAGCATGTTTTAGTTGCATCACAGCATTCAAATGACATGGTTATCTGTGGTTGGAAAAAATGTGGAGACTCATCACTGTCACAATTATTGGAAGCCAGATTTTAATACGTAGCATTAGGGTCAAGCTGTCTGTTATGAATGTTACTTGTTTAATTGCAGATTATGGATGTGGGGTGGCCTGATTTCCATGCTCCGCCTCTTGATAAGGTGTGCACCATCTGCAAGGCTATGGAGTCATGGCTGAACAACGATCCTCAACATGTGGTGGTGATCCATTGCAGAGTAAGTGAACTTTGTGTATACACGTTGCCTATCAGTTTGTATTCATTTAAAAAAAAACAACCCAACAACCAAACCAAAAACCTTGTCGTACTCATTTAGAAAAATAAAAAAAGTTTGATCTGTTTTCAATGTTGGAAAGAGTGCACCAAATCTTCAGTTGATTTAAGAAAGCTTAAATCCACTGACCTTGCGTGCTTGTTATATACTGCTTTTATGATAAATAAGATTCTAGCCTCTGCTCTGGGTATAGCATGCAGTGATGTTAGTTTTCTTCCTTCAGACATCAGTGCTACTTCTGTGAGCGTATTTAGAAGCTTGAGGTTTTTCCAGCTCAACAGCAAACTCTTTAGAAGCTCTTCATGTTCTATGACGTTCATGGATTTTGTTGCAGGATAAGGGTAGGCAACATATCACAGATCGTCCCTTTAGACTGTCATATGGTTGTAGGAAATGAGGGCATTAAGTACCTCCTTGGTACTTCTGACAGGTTCCAACTGCCAGCATCATTGCAGTGCCTTATAGCAAAGCTACTGTTGTGCAGTGTTACTTCTTAGACTTCAGGAGGGCTAACTTTGAGCTCTTCAAGAAGTTGATGGGAGAAATCAAAGGGGATAGGGCTCTCGAGGGTAAGGGGGCTCAAGAGAGCTGGCTGGTATTCAAGCACCACCTCCTCCAAGCTCAGGATAGGTGCATCCTGAAGAGCAAGAAATTGGGCAAGGGAAGGAGACCTGCATGGCTGAGCAGGGATCTTCTGAAAAAGCACAGATGGAAGAAGGGAGTTTACAAGATGTGGAAAAGGGGGCTGACGACTTGGGATGAGTATAAGAATGCTGTCAGGGTATGCAGGGAAGAAACGAGGAAAGCCAAGGCAGCCTTGGAATTGAACCTGGCGAGGGATGTCAAGACCAATAGGAAGGGTTTCTTTAAGTATATAGAAGGCAAAAGGAAAACCAGGGAAAATGTGGGCCCGCTGTTGAACGAGACGGGTGCTGTGGTGACAGATGATGCAGAGAAGGCAGAGTTGCTGAATGTCTTCTTTGCTTCTGTCTTCACTGCTCGGGCCAGCTCTCGGGAGTCCCAGACTTTGCAAGTAACAGAGAAAGTCTGGAGGAAGGAAAACTTTCCCTTGGTTGAAGAGGAACAAGTTAGAGAACAATTAAGTAAACTGGATACCCACAAGTCCATGGGGCCTGATGGGATGCACCCGCTAGTGCTGAGGGGGCTAGTGGAAGTCAGTGCTGGGCCGCTCTCCATCATATTTGAAAGGTCCTGGAGAACAGGGGAGGTGCCTGAGGACTGGAGGAAAGCCAGTGTCACTCCAGTCTTCAAAAAGGGCAAGAAGGATGACCCGGGAAACTACAGGCCAGTCAGCCTCACCTCCATCCCTGGAAAGATGATGGAACAGCTTGTTCTGGGTGTCATCTCCAAGCATCTGGAGGAAAAGAAGGTTATCAGGAGTAGTCAACATGGATTCACCAAGGGGAAGTCATGTCTGACTAATCTGATAGCCTTCTATGATGGCGTGACTGGATGGGGGGATGGGGGGAGGACAGTGGATGTTGTCTACCTTGACTTCAGCAAGGCTTTCGACACTGTCTCCCACATCATCCTCACAGGCAAGCTTAGGAAGTGTGGGTTAGATGAATGGACAGTGGGGTGGATTGAACAGTGGTTAGCAGATAGAGCTCAGAGGGTTGTGGTTAGTGGTGCAGAGTGTAGTTGGAGGTCATTAACAAGTGGTGTCCCTCAGGGGTCAGTACTGAGTCCAGTCCTGTTCAATATATTCATCAATGACCTGGATGAAGAAGGGATAGAGTGTACCATCAGCAAGTCTGCTGATGATACAAAACTGGGAGGCATGGCTGACACACCCGAAGACTGTGCCACCATGCAGCGTGACCTGGACAGGCTGGAGAGTTGGGCAGAAAAAAAAACCTGATGAAATTCAACAAAGGCAAGTGTAGGGTACTGCATCTGGGGAGGAATAACCCCATGCATCAGTACAGGTTGTGGGCTGACCTCCTGGAGAGCAGCTCCGTGGAAAGGGACGTGGGAGTCCTGGTGGACAACAGGATGACCATGAGCCAGCAATGTGCCCTGGTGGCCAAGAAGGCCGATGGCATCCTGGGGTGCATCAAGAAGAGTGTGGCCAGCAGGTCGAGGGAGGTCATCCTCCCCCTCTACTCTGCCCTGGTGAGGCCACATCTGGAGTACTGTGTCCAGTTTTGGGCTCCCCAGTTCAAGAAGGACAGGGAACTGCTGGAGAGGGTCCAGCAAAGGGCTGCCAAGATGATTAGGGGACTGGAGCATCTCTCTTATGAGGAAAGGCTCAGGGACTTGGGTCTTTTTAGTCTAGAAAAAAGAAGACTGAGGGGGGATCTTGTCAATACTTATAAATACTTAAAGGGAGGGTACCAGGTAGATGAGAATAGTCTTTTTTCAGTGGTGCCCAGTGATAGGACTAGAGGTAACGGGCACAAACTTGTGCATAGGAAGTTCCATCTTAACATGAGGAGGCACTTTCCTTTGAGGGTGGCAGAGCACTGGCACAGGCTGCCCAGAGAGGTTGTGGAGAGTCTCCCACGCTGGAGACATTCCAAACCTGCCTGGACGCCGTCCTGTTCAACGTGCTGTAGGTGTCCCTGCTGTGGCAGGGGGTTTGGACTTAGAAGATCTCCAGAGGTTCCTTCCAACCCTGACCGTTCTGTGATTCTTCTCCTTGCTTGCTCACAATGAAGAGAAATAAAGAGAAGCCTTAATTAAATACAGATAAAATTTATTCAGATCTAGGCTGGTCGCTGTGCTGGTGACACTCGAGGCAAATCTGTCTCTGTATCACTGGGAGATATTACTCTAAACAGAATGAGGGTGATAATGGAACCAAAACTTCTCTTCAAGTCAGGTTGTGTAGTCCCCAGTCCTGAATTGCTTGCAGGTAGAATGCTGTGATTGTATGAAACATTGTTGAATTCCTACTAGTTGCAGGACTGCAGCCAGGAGAATGGCCCGTACATGGGACAAAAGAAAAGGGGGCAAAGTATTCCTAGGTATTTTATATACGGACTGGTAATGCATATTGTTGATTAATGCCTTTCAGTAATAACTTTAAAGTTTCCAACCATGAAGATAGATACAGCCACTTGTATCAACTGAGAGACTGAAATTGTTTTGAAATCTGTGAGAAATACTGCTTGGTAAATTGTACTGAATTTATGCCATGTATATTATTTACTAAGCTTTTGCAACACTTTTTAAATTATCCATAGAAAAATAAGTAGTAGTAGTTATAAAGCTCAGGTGCTGGGAGGTAAAATGCCTAAACCTGTCAGAAACTCCTATGCTTTCCAAAACAGGTATTTTATAGCATTTCATGCCAGAAATTGCAACATGGTCTAGACTTGTCATGAATAATCCTTGGAAATAGTAATATAAATTTAGAATAGTTGATACAATGTTCTACTACTGGTAAAGATTTAAAAAAAAAAAAAAAAAATTTCATCCACCAGTAAGACTTGACAGGCACGCACATAGAAATCCTACTTAGTGTTTATGTCACTTGTCAGCCAGCTTGCATAGACAGACAAGCTGCTGTCCATCATTACCATCTTTCCAGCAACACAGGAGATGCATGAGCAAAAAGACTATCTGAATCTCCTGTCTTAAAGTTTTGTTTAGTATGGGTCTTAACATAATACCTGCTAATGTAATAAATTAAACAAGTTATCATTGCCTTTTTCCTAATACAGGGAGGAAAAGGAAGGATAGGCGTAGTCATATCATCATATATGCACTTCACCAATGTTTCTGCAAGGTAAGTTGTGAATTATGCATATGGGTTGTTTTTTACAATTAAGGAAACATCAGAAAAAAAGATGCCTTTTAATTGTAGTACTGTTTGTCAGCTTACTGTTTGTCAGTTAAGGTTTGTCAGATTTTCTTCTCAAAGAGTCTTGGAGCATGTCTTAAAACAGCCTGCTTTCATGTCCTGCTTTCAGCAGGAGATTGGACTAGGTGATGCTTTAAGGTTCCTTCTAATCTGACATATTCAGTAATTCATCAGGAAAATTCTTTAAAGGATCTTTTGAGATCAATGAAGAAATATGCAAGAAAACGTTTTTAAATGATGATACCATCTTTATTCTGTTAAACCCATCTATTTGCTAGATCCATCAAGTTGCCCCTTTTGAATAAATGAGAAACTATTCTTCAAGTATTTAAGGAAAACAGTTATTAGAATCTGGAATCAGTATTTGAATACGGAATTCCTAGACGTTGATCAAAGTGCGGAATGCAGTTTAAGAAATAATCTAGACTTTATCTTGCAGTCAGTTCAAACAATAGGTGTCTGATTACTTGGTTTTAATTGGTTTTTTTAGAGTGCTCAAATTAAAAAATGACAATTGACAATTTATGTCAACAAAGATAAAATTTGATAAATGATCTCAAAAGGATGAAACGTGGGAGTTTTGGTTTTTTTTAATCAAATTGTTTTCCCTTGGTCTTTTTTATATAAACATATATAAATGTATTAAAATAAAAACACACTGTAACCAAATTTGGTTGTGAAGTCACACCAGTCTGTCAGTAATAGATTTGATCCAATACTGTAGTGGATGAAGTCCTGAATCACTATAATGTGATGGCAAATTACTCATGGATTTCAATAAAACCAGCATCTCAAAAGAATCTGTGTTCACTCTAGTAAACCTGACTGACAGGTAGACTGAGAAATTAAGTGCATTATACACACCAGTATGTGCTGAAAAAATAAATACATGTATCTTCAAATATAATTGGGACAATGACTGCCACAATTTTATAATATTTTGTTGAGAATTATTGTGAACGACAAAATCTGTCAAGTGAGGATATAGTACAGTATTTCATTGTGATTTCAGTGTTGCAATATTGTGTCATCCTTAAAGGTGGTACATGGCTATAAATACATTTTAGTAATGCCATAACAGAACAACACCTGGATGTGATTGTAAAGCCCAGCGATGAAAGGTGTCATCTCTTAACCCAAACAAATTCAGAATCCCTTCAGTGAAGTTGCAGGGGAGGAGAGAATTTGGAAGCCCTCCTTTAAATTTCTGATTGTCTGTCAGCTCCTATCCAAAACTGAATTTTTCTGTGTAAGAATGAGGCTGGGGAAGTTTCCCAGCTAGGATTTGTATATCCCTAGCATTATCAAGACTCTTCAAAATGGTACGTGGAAACCTCACAGAAGCAGAAATTACTGCTGGTGCTGCTGTTGAGGGTGCCAGCTGCTATGTCAGAAGGGGCAGTCGGAAGACTTTGAGGGTGTTCACACTAAATAAAGTTCCTAATTGCCTGCATGCACATGCCAAAAAATGTAGGCTTTGTGAAGAAGCCTTATGATGCAAACCCCTTTTGTTTATACATTATAAATATGTAGTTTTCTCTTTAAGGAAGGAATAACATGCCATCAAATTTAATGAGAGCAAACAGAGCTCTTTGTAATAGTTGATAAACTCTGTTTTAACAAGTAAAGTACTAGCAGTCTTTGGCCAGTTACAAGTGGGTCCCCTAAATTCTGGATGGTAGTGTGGGTGAAGATGTATGATGGGTTGGGTGAAGAAGAGAGTGTTTGGGTCAAGGATATTTTAAGTACACACTATGTAATCTTTAACATCCATGAAGAAAAGGCATGACTTTACAGTCTGATCCAGCACCCCATCAAGACAATTGGTAACTTCTGATTAATTTTTGGAAAAAGGTATAAATTCTATTTTTAGCCTGATATGCATATGTATACTTTGCATGATTTTTTTTCCTTGAGACTCATTTACATTGAACTAGATGTGGAATTTAAAATTTGAGATTCCAGAGTCTAATTATTTTGAAACTTCTGCTTTTTTTATGTCCTGATGTTAGTTATCACTGTCAACTATTTCTGTTAAGAGATACATTGGTTTTATCTGGTACAGATACAATAGAATCAGCATAGCATACTACTTGGCACATGCGATTAACACCATTCTTACTGATTTTTGGCACTTCTGTTTCTTTTTGCTATACCCTCTTGCATCCTCCACACAGATGCAGAAGACCCATATAAGAATCATTCTAGATAGGGAACAGAAGAAAATGTAATTTTCTGAATATATTGCTCCTTAATTGTGCATTTGAAGTGTTTGTGTTTGTCTGATGCAAAACGTTTATATTTCAAAGATCGACACTTTTATTTTAAACATTCTACCCCTTGGTGGCTCAGGGCACTGGAATCAAAGACTGAATTAATTATTTGACTGCTTAAATGATCATCTAGCCCAGCACCCTTTGCACCTCATGTACTGTACTACAGTCAGAGCTAGGCAGTGGTTTTCATCTCCATAATGTTGCTGCTTCTTTTTTAAAAAGAGAATGGATTTGTATTTCGCAGAGAGAACTGCCCAGTGGCACACTCAGGAAATTGTGGCAAGTATCCTTCTTTTGCAGCCTGAGCTGCTTGGCTTTGCCAAAGTTTGTGTTATGACTCTAACATATTCACGCTGGAAATATGCAATCCGGCTAATTGAATAAGGGAGTAGGTTCTTTGCCTCAAGAAGGAAACTGCCTTAAGGTGCGGAATGAGAAAGTGTCGGTGCAAAAAACATTCTTGTCTGACCTGTAAGTGCCAGAGTTGCTAGTAAAGTGCTTCTTTCTTTTTTTTCCTTCCTTTCCTCCTTCTTCCTTCCAAATATTATGGCATGTTTCAAGCAGTAACCTGCTCAATTTCCAAGATAACCCTGAACTGGAATAACATGCTATCTGTGTCTCTGTTTTGACAGTGCTGATCAGGCGCTAGACAGATTTGCTATGAAGAAATTCTTTGATGATAAAGTTTCAGCTTTAATGCAGCCATCTCAAAGAAGGTATTTAATTTGTTTCTAACGCATACCAATAAGAAACGTCATCGTTATCTTGTCCCTCCATCCCTTATTCCCTCCCCTGCTGTGTGAAGGCTATTTCCACAAGATCCTCCAGTGATTCATGAACTCTGAGCACTTTATCTTATATTAATATTCCTTGATTGATGAGATCTCTCCTTCAGTTCCTGCATATAGCCCAAGATAGAGAAGACCTTTTGTACCACACTGTTATCTACATGTGTTCTTACTGCATTGTTTGTTAACAAAAAGAGATGTCACAATCTATTTCTTGATTGCTCGAAGATAATAAACTCATTTTTCTGTGGCATAAACGATGTGTATGGAATGTTGTTGATTAGTGTGCAATAAAGATCTTATTACCACTTGTTTGGGGTTTCTGCAGATTATGCATCTGCCCCATGTCCATGCTAGTAATTGTTTGTCAAAGCGTGCATTACTTATTCTCTCTGTCTGGATGTTTCTTACCTTTTTAATCTGTCTGCATGAATAAGGTTGAGTTAGGACTCAAAGCAAGCAGTTTGGAAAGTGAATAGTTCTGGGGTTCTCTATTTTGACTAGAGGTAATGAAAGATTCAGTACCAAAAGAGATTGGTGTCTGCTAGGCAAGTAATTGTGATATAGCTGAATCTTCTTTTAGAAACATAAAATATCAACTGGATTTGATTTAATAATTCTGTTTGGTTTTGGTCTTAATCAGCATGTATACGGTAGGTTTTTTATAAATTGTTTCAAGGATAAGGCTTTGCTAGTAATTAAACTGGAAAAATAAGTAGTAACAACAAGCATAAGGCATTTAGTTCTGTTAATCTCTAAATAAGAAAAACTTTTCCATGACTTCTTGAACCCATCTGGTGACCTGCACAGCTGTTTTTCACTTGAGAAATAGTAATACAGCATTCCATTAGTCTTGAAATAAACTTCATAACTAAAAGTTTACTGGCCTCTTTTTTTTATTATTCTCTAGTTTTATGCCTGCATATATGTGATTGCATTTTAATAATAAGGGTTTGAGAGTAGTAGAGAAGTGTGAACCGTAGGAGCAAAAGCAAGTAGATATTCTTAATCTTCCAATCAAGAAGCCTGTTGCAGCAAGCGTATTTCCATAAGAGCCAGGGACCCTCACAGCAGTCTTTGTGAATTGTGCATCAGGGCAGTTTTTACAACCATGTTGATAGGAAGCTTCAGTAGCTACTAACTTAGGTGATCTGTATGCAAGCCCTAAAGCTAGAGATGACATGGGTCTAAGTGGTGGTATCTGGCTTTCCTACCCTCTTCAAAGACACTTGCTTATTTCTTCTGGGGAGCAGCGGGAGGGAAATCCCAGAGGGACTCAGTTCACCTCCTGAGTGATGGAATTAGCATCTTTGCTCACCAGTACTGAACTTGAGCTGCCCTTACCATCTTCCAGACACATGCACGCACACACACTTTGGAGTATCATTCCCTGCGAGAACAGAGGAGGTTCTCCTCCTGAACCTGGCCTTTACTACCTTTGCCTGGCCTGGCAGTGGCTACTAATCCTATCACAGAGAAAGGAAAACCAACTCTGTAATCTTTGAGGATAATTTTATAATCCTTTTTTGATCCCATTTTGATGAGTTAGTGGCCTGAATCACCTTTCTAATGTGCTTTTTCTCTGAAACCATTCTTGGATAATTAATTTGTGATGTCCTTGTTAAAATCCAGTTGATGTATAAACAGGTATAATTTAGATGAATATAAAAATGGTAAATTTGAAAATACACCCAGTACTTGTATTTTGAAACCTTTTCTCCGCTATTTTGTCCAGAAAAAAATAAATTGTGGCCGTTAAGTGCATCTGTCCTGAAAATATCACTTAGCTTTTCTCCACTGCTAGTTGGATGCTGTAAAAGTGGCAAGAAAAGCAAGTATAGACCAGATCTATTCTGAATCCATTCTGACAATAAAGTGGATACTTAATCTCCGATAAGTAGTTGAAAGTTTGCCTGAATAAGAAGTGCAGATACAGACCCTTCATATTTAAAAATTTCTCATAAACCTTCAGGATAAATATTTGAACATGGTTCTCAAAAATAAGTCAAATGCCTATAAGCCTCTTAAATGCACTGCATTGAGAAAGGTGTTTGAAAATTCAGTCAAACTTCTGGAATAATTAAAAATGGTAGAGGTAGAGAGAAAACATACAGAATGAGAGGTCACTGACAAAATGTTTTACCACACTGTTTTTTTGTCATGTAGGTATGGCAATTTGTAAATTTGTACTTTTCATGTACCAAATACTTTCGGAAAGACTGAAGGAGGAAACTAAAAAGCAAAGTTCTCTTTTCTCTTAACATTTCAAAATAAAGTGAACTTTGCTAGCTGTCTATAAAATGAAATCTAAACAATCACAACGCCCATTGTGGGGTAGTAAAGCTGTCGTTGGGAAGGATATCTTTAGTTGTGGTGTTACCAGGAGTGTGCAGTAAGGGATCAGTTCCTATGATATGTGTGTAAAGGGGGGAAAAAAGAGGTGATTTTTCTGTACATTCCTGAGAGTGAAGTTAAATGAAGGTTGAGTCATGGGCGTGGAAGAGAAAAGGACTCAAATCCAGTAGAAAAATTAAAGGAGACTGATTTCCCTTGGTTATTTAAGGGGATGGGAGGAATTTGTTTAACATACACTGCACTGATGTTCACTTGCATGTACTTGCTCATGAGCTTGTGACCAAATCAGGTATTAAATAGCAGAAATACAATGACTTTCACGTTGCTATGGTAGTTTTCCTCTTCTTTGGTGTTGAAATGAGAGCACTTCTCATTATGAAGGTGTTATTTGCCTGTATTGGCCTTAATGCTAAGATTTCTGATAAGGACACTTCTTGCTCTTGTTTTAATGAAGTGTGCTTCACTGTACATGGAGTGGGACCCATGTCATGCTGCTGTGAAAGTCAATTGAGACCTTCAGTTGCGACTAGAGAAGTATACCAAAATGATTGACTTTACTATCTCTGCTAGTTTCTTTCTTATTTACATGAATGATGTAAATAACTAAAATGAAGACATCAACAATAGCAATGTAACAGCCATGGATTTAATAAAGTGGTAAATTAAAGTGTCTTTTCATGCTATTTTGTGAAGATTATTTTTTTGAAGTTATGTGTAACGTCACAATGCTATTCACTACCCGTGGCCTAGTAATATTAATGCATAAAGAATGTATTTCCCTGATATGGTTCTGTTACTGGTTTTATTTAATGCACATAAATTTTGTATTTTTAGATACGTGCAATTCTTAAGTGGCCTTCTATCTGGATCTGTGAAAATGAATGCAACTCCTCTTTTCCTGCACTATGTTATCCTTCATGGTATCCCAAGCTTCGATGCTGGGGGAGGTAAATTAGCTAACTTTTCCTATCCAATCATAGGTTCAAAGTCTTGTTTCATTTTAGAGCTTTCTAGAAAGCCTGCATGAATCTCAAAGTAGAGTTGATGCTCCTTCATATCAGTTCAAATGTTCCCAATAAAAGAACCAGGAGAAGACAAATACCCTAAGAGTAAAAATTACAGCAGGTGAAATAAATTTCTTGTCCTTTGTTAAATGAAGAGTTGATGCTATTCATGTCTTCCTGGTTTCTGAACAATTGTGATCCCATTCCCTGCAAAAGAGCTGAGAACCTGGTCAGGTTTCACAGTCATTTTCTCCTTGTTGAGGAAATATAACCATAAATGTAATCTGTTTTCTGTTTTGAGATTGGATTTTCTCTAGAAAAGCCCTTTGGATATGGTGTGCTTCTAAGGTAGCCTGCTATAATAAGTGGCTTTAAAATTAAAATGCTAAACCCCGGTATTGTGCTAGCACATAGTAAAGGAGTATAACTCTGTATTTTTATCATCCGAGAGTTAAATAGCACCTGTCTTTTGAAATGCCATCAGCATGAATTTGCAATGTTCCATTGTCACTGTTGTTTAGTCTGGTTTTATTTCTAAAATAACTATTTCAATAAAGACAAGGTATTGTTTGTTGTAGTATGAAATTTAAGGGACTTACTAGTTTTCAAACATAACTGTAGATCAAATATTTGTTTAATTTTGAAAATTTTTGGAAATGCTTTTTATTTTGTTTTGGGTATTTTATTTCAGTTTTTGTGGTATTGTGTGGTTTTGGGGTTGCGTTTGGGTTTTTTTTGGCCATTCTCTTTCTACCCTTAATAATCATGTTTTCCTGCAGAAAAAGTGGGAATGAAAGAAGATAGGCATCTAATAAGGAGCAAAGTGTTCCTTCTTCCTTTCCTTACTGGAATCCTTTAAAATTCCCTCCTCCATAATTCAGAATTAGTCTGAAGATCAGGAAAATTGACTTTTTTCATAAAAATATAATCAAATACTTTTTTTGGGGAAAATGACTCTGTCAAAGTCAATTTTGTTTTACTTTGAAGGGTATTTTGACAGTCAGCATTGTGCCACTTTGTTCAGTCTGGATGTGCATGAAGCTTCCTAGTTGTAATATTCAGGTAAAGGAAAATAATTACAAAGCGGTCTTTTCTGCTGACTTTTTTGCAGCTTGCCGGCCTTTTCTGAAGTTATATCAGGCTATGCAACCAGTTTATACATCTGGAATATAGTAAGTTGTAAGCGTCTTCCTTTATGTTTGGATCCAGATTTTAATTCTCATAATTGCAGAATTACAGTCTTGTTTGTTTGGTTGGGTTTTTTTTCTTTAAACCATAAATTTTATTTTTCTTTTCTCTCCTGTTAAGTAGCCTAGGGCCAGAAAGTCAAAGCCGAATCTGCATTGCTATAGACCCTGCCCAGCTTTTGAAGGGAGATATTATGGTAAGTTAATTGTATGGAATGAAAATCCACCAAACTGTGCCATTTAGTTTACAGTCTCGACCTGTTTTGCATTCTTGTAAAAAAAAAAAAATAAAAAAAAATCGAACAAATGGTTGCAGACGTACTACAAAATAGGATAAGTTAATTTAGTCATCATCCATGAGTTTTACAGGAATCAAAATTCCTATAAAACTCAAACTAGAGGTTTTTAGGAGTGGAAACAATTGCTCTCAGCATTCCCATTTCATAGTATCACCAAGTGCAGTAAGGCCTGTATCACTATTCTCTTTATAAAAATTTCTTTAGGGAGTATTTGTAACTCAGCATTAAAATACTCTTGTCCTGTAACGTGGCAGGCAACGTGCACAATTGTAAAACTATATATGCTGTAAAGAAAATACGTACCTTAATTCTAAATTGTTTTGGGATTCAAAAAGATGTAATACCAAATAAAAGCTTTCTGATTCTACAAGCACATGGCAGTATTTAAAAAGCAATTTATATGTGCTGATACAGTAGGTGTAATTCCCTTTTTGTAAAGCCTAACTATGGTTGAATCCAGCACTATCACTTTAAATCTCCCTGCTTTCTCTCTTGCTGATCATACACAGTTATGCACAGAGAAAGTAAGGCGAGATAGTTGCTGTGCCTTTCAATTTGTTAAAGTAAGAGGACAGAAGAACATGGGGAAGGAATGGTGGGGGGAAGTATAATCAGAAAGTGTGCCTGGTCTATTGCTGGTAGGTCTCAGAATGTTTTTTTATTCTATGTACTACTTTGAGAGCTGTTGAAAATCAATGTAAGGGATCCTTGGTATCAGATTGGGTTTTTTCCTCCCCCCCCCCCCCCTTTTTTTTTTTTTGTTTCCCCCAGTTGGTTTCCTGTTGTTGGTTTCCTGTCCTTTTTTTCTTCTGAAATAATATTTTTTATTATCCTTCCTTCTTCTACCTTTCCTACTTCCCCATCACATTCTTTTTAGTATATTGTTCTTTCTTTCTTTCTTTCACTGAAACATTCAGAAACAATTTTAAATGTACTGTTATAAATTGGTATACTCTGGAGGTTTGGGACAGTTCCAAATTTAGGAAGATTTGTTATTCATTGGAGGACTGTTGGAGCTTAAGGAAATGGAATAGATGACAAAAGAAATTAGTCCGAGACAAATTCAGTATTTCTCAAATGTGTGTTTAAAATGAAAAATGAGCACAAAGCTTTTCAGTAATGTTTGCATCATTTTAAAAAAGATAAATTTCATTCCATGCTATTGTTGGAGGTAATTCTTCTGAGCAAGCTAGCATCTTATTCAGCATGGTAGTACTTCCTAAACAAAGACTTCAGTTTTGAATATTTTTTTACTATGTCTAAGCAAAAACATCAGTGGTTTCAGGAAAAAGGAAAAAGAAAAGAAGATACTTGCTTGTCTTAGATTTAGAGAATTTGTTAACACAATGTCAATAGTATGTGGTGACACAGCATAGCCACAGCTATTGAAAAGCTGCACTGACATCTGTAAATGTATATAGGTATTTCCCAACGTGTTACAGTGGCTTGCATTAATTCTTGAATATGGCATCAGAAGGTAGCGGGGTCAGAATTCAAAGTTAAGCTTAGACTTATTATGTATATAATAAGCTTAGCTTATTATGTATATTGAGCACTAAAAGATGTTCTCGGTATGCTGGGTATAGATGTACACTGTTACCAATTGTAAGAGAGGCCAGATTTTCATAAATAGTTTCAATTCTATATAGGTAAGTTGTTTAGGATATGCTGAGATAATATTATTCAAGGCTGTTACTTTGAATTAAAAAGTGGGAAGGAGCAGGAACTATATAGTTCACTGAATTGACCCAGATTCAGTGTTTTTATAAACACAATTATGCAAAAGACAGTGGATTGAGTAAATCCAGAAACTGTGTGAAGCCAGAACTCTTGACAAGTTGGAGGATAAAAATGTATCGTTCAGGTATTTAGTCTTCTCCATCTTCAGAAACTCTCATGTATGATCCACAGGTAAAAATGTGGTTGTTTAAACAGCTAAAGTTGTTAATGTGTTAACACAATATTGTGGAGGAATGTATCTAACCTTAAAGAAGCTCTAAAGTCTTTTCAAGCTTCTTTTTGCTCACATAATATAATTAAATAGAATTATCACAGTTACTTTCAGGCTGATTATAGGTTTTGGAACAGGTTAGTTCTAATATGTGTCATCAGGGGCTCTCTTAATCCCCTTTCTGTCCATTTTTCACTTCTGGGCAAACTTGCAGTTTTCATCCTTTGTGATGGTGTTTTGCCTTTACATAGAGTTGCTGGGCATAGTGGAGAATGAGAGTTTACTTATTCTCAAATCAAGTGTTCTGTTTCTCCTACCTTATATTTCAGTAATTTAAGGGCCTGACTTATGGCCATGGTTCTAGAGAAATGATACTGGTAGTTGTGTTGGACTAAAAGGAAATAGATCCCTTCAATAGGGAGGGGTTTGTACATTTTGTTAATTTTAGTAGGTGTAAAGCACTGTTTAAAATAAGAAGCAAATACTGTTTTACCTGGTGCTACCACTATGCTGTAGGGGATTCTCTTAAAAAACCAAAGAAACAAAACAACCCTAAATCCTCACTTTCAGATAAAGTAATGCTTACTTGTTTAGAGACTCTCCCAGCCTTTATAAAGGGTTAGGAATATGTGGTTTGCGTAGAGAATACCAGAAAAAACCCTTCTTTGGTACATGGACTGAAATATTTCAGAAGTTATCGTATGTGCCATATATATGGTCAGCGCTGATTATCTTCTGGAATTTAAGGCATCATGGGGTTACTATAACGAAGCAACAGCTTATGGTAGATTTTTCAAATCCTGTAGTGAGAACTTCATAAATATGTTTCAATCCCAAATTTCAGAAGCATCCCTCCTAAACCCCTACATCTTTCTTGTATTACTTCAGTTTGAGTAACTGCTCTTCAGTTATTCAGTATTTTCTGTCTAGAACAAATTTTTCAGTCTGCCTTAAAAAAAGGTGATTTTTGTTGCTACTGAAATGCATTAAAAAGACATCTGCTTTATTGTAAAATCCTGATATCATCAGGGTAATATAATAAAATTTTCAGTCCTGTGACTAAGGTTAACAAAACTTTTATGTATTCCTGTAAGAATGCTGAGTGGCTTTGTATTACAGTTGACTTGGAGAATTAGTAGGTAAAATATCCATAGTTCTAGTCTAGGGAAGGTGGTGTTAGAGATTAAGTGTACTGTGTTCACCTTTAGCTGCTGAAATTCATACTAGGTGTTATTTTTAGAGAGTACTGTGTTGTTCTAACCAAGGTGTCAAAACTACTACCAACTTCCCACGGTAACATAAAACAAGATCCTGTCATCACTAGAGTAGGTTTTTAGAGTCCTAAAATAGATGTGATCAGCTTGCAGGCTTGCTTCTAAAAACTCTGCATATTCTTCAGTTACTTTGAAATGAGAGTGCTATAATTCAGTTTTACATTAATGTGGTATTGTGAAGAAGTATGAATGCAAGTCAGCATTCCAACGTTGTACTGACAAATGTTGTGACTTTGAATCATAATCTACTGATTGGTGACTGACAGTGATGAAAATAGTAGTTATTATTTTTACATATCCAGAACTATCTTGCCTTGGGCCTGTATAATTTGAAACAATTGAATAATGCATATCCTACTTGTTACAACGTCAGAGGTGTCTGCAGTGAATTGTGCTGTGGCTGCTTTACTTAGCAACTAATGCATACCCGGACGTTTGTTCAGATTTGTAAGAAATTACTTCCTGACACATTTCTGTCTCTGTCTTTCTAGCTGAAGTGTTATCACAAAAAGTACCGGTCAGCTACTCGTGATGTGGTTTTTCGCCTTCAGTTTCACACTGGAGCTATTCAAGGACATGCCCTCGTGTTTGGCAAAGAGGATTTGGACAATGCCAACAAAGGTACTTGCTTTCTGTGGCTGGTTGGATGTGTATGTCTGTGAAGGGTGCATTTGTGTGCCTGTGCATGTGATCATCTTCAGGACCCGTTTTCAAAAGGATTCTTGGGTTTTGTCCATACCTGTTTTTATGGAAAGGGAGACTGCTATGTGTTAGTTAGCTCATAGCATGTAACAAAGGTAAACGCCTCATGAGAAGAAAAGCTCTTCAGGTGAGTTAACTTGTCAAAATAACTCAGATACTCCTACATAGTCCTTATCACCTCCCCTCACATTTGTAAAAACAACAGACATTTGTTTAAATTAGTGACTCTGTTAGTCACCATTACAGGAAAAAAGAGGAGCTAAGCCAATCCCTTTTTTGGCTGATGAAAACAGTCACAAAGTCTGATACTGTGTCTGTCACCTAGTCTGCTTTAGTATGGAGGTCTTTTAATATGCTTCAGAATATCCAAAAATGGAGGTATTCAGACACATTTGAAAATGTGTTGTGCCAGTCTTCGTATTTTCCAAATTACTGTTTCAGTTTTATTTCATATGCAGGATTGTGACTTCCTTATCCTACACTACTGGCAAACTAAAATCAAACATATTTTCCTGCAACTTATGGCTACACAATAGTTTTGTGGAGAAGTATTGCAGTTTAACAATATAGAGAAAAAATTTAGTTTGCTCCTGGGTGTGTTTTCCTTTAAAAGCCAAAGCCAGCTATGTCTGTCTAGAGAGAAGTTTGGGAACTGTATATCTCTTCTACTTTTGACTGTTCTTGGAAGTAAAAAAAACGCCAGCTGACACTTACACGGTCTTTTCTGGAGAATGTGTGGGGCAAAGAATGTGGCTCTTTTAGAAGCAAATTGCTAAACTGCAAGTGCCAAAGGGAAGAGTGACGATAGTCCATATATTAATAGCTATAGAGATTCCTGATTTCTGAGTTCCTTGGAACAGCTTTGCTGGGAGACAGCTTGCTGAAATACTATCCTTTGTTTTCAGATGACCGTTTCCCTGATTATGGGAAAGTGGAATTGGTGTTTTCAGGAACGCCAGAGAAAATTCAAGGTGAGTATAGAGAAGAAAAAATATGCATAGTTTGAAAATAAATCACATTGAAGCGTTTGGGTTTTGCTTTTAAATTCTTTTTTTCCTACTTTATTCCACTTCTCTTGTAGAAGATCTGAAATTCAGCCTTACTGTTAAAATATATAATATAGCTATTGGTCTAAATTTGAAAACTTTAATAGAATCATATCACAGAATGGTTTAGGTTGGAAAGGACCTTGAAGATCATCGAGTTCCAACCCCCCTGCCACAGGGGGCACCTGCCACTAGACCAGGTTGCCCAAGGCCACGTCCAACCTGGCCTTGAACACCTCCAGGGACGGAGCTTCAACAACCTCTCTGGGCAACCTGTTCCAGTGCCTTCCCACCCTTGAAGTGAAAAACTTCTTCCTAATGTTTACTCTAAACCTGCCCTCTTCCAGCTTAAAGCCATTCCCCCTCGTCCTATCACTACATGCCCCAGTAAAAAGTCCTTCCCCAGCTCTCCTGTAGGCCCCCTTTAGGTACTGGAAGGCCGCAATAAGATCTCCCCGGAGCCTTCTCTTCTCCAGGCTGAACAGCCCCAACTCTTTCAGCCTCTCCTCATAGGAGAGGTGCTCTGGCCCTCGGATCATCCTCATGGCTCTCCTCTGGACACACTCCAGCAGGTCCATGTCCTTCCTATGTTGGGGACTCCAGAGCTGGATGCAGTACTCCAGGTGGGGTCTCACGAGAGCGGAGTAGAGGGGCAGAATCACCTCCCTTGACCTGCTGGCCACACTTCTTTTGATGCAGCCCAGGATACGGTTGGCCTTCTGGGCTGCGATTGCACATTGCTGGCTCATGGGGGTGATGATTGACGAGAAGCTCAACAAGTCCTTCTCCACAGGGCTGCTCTCCAGCCATTCCCCACCGAGCCTGTATTTGTGCTTGGGATTGCCCCGACCCAGATGCAGGACCTTGCACTTGGCCTTGTTGAACTGCATGAGGTTGGCTTGGGCCCACCTCTCCAGCCTGTCCAGGTCCCTCTGGATGGCATCCCTCCCCTCCAGCGTGTCTGCCTCGCCAAACACCTTGGTATCATCGGCAAACTTGCTGAGGGTGCACTCTACCCCACTGTCCATGTTGCTGACAAAGATGTTGAATAGTACAGGTCCCAGTACCGACCCCTGAGGAACGCCACTTGTCACTGCTCTCCACTCGGACATCGAGCCGTTGACTGCAACTCTTTTGAGTGTGACTTTCCAGCCAGTTCTTTATCCACTGAGTGGTCCATTTATCGAATCCATGTCTCTTCAATTTAGAAACCAGGATATCGTGTGGGACAGTGTCAAACGTTTTGCACAAGTCCAAGTAGATGACATCAGTTGATCTTCCCTTGTCCACCGCCACTGTAACCCCTTCGTAGAAGGCCACCAAATTTGTCAGGCATGACTTGCCCTTGGTGAAGCCATGTTGGCTGCTACCAATCACCTCCTTTTTTACCACGTGCCTTAGCAGAGTTTCCCGGAGGATCTGCTCCATGATCTTGCCAGGCACAGAGGTGAGACTGACTGGCCTGTAGTAGCCTGGGTCTTCCTTTTTTCCCTATTTGAAAATACGGGTTATGTTTCCCCTTTTCCAGTCGGCAGGAACCTCGCCAGGCTGCCACGACTTCTCAAATATGATGGCTAGTGGCTTAGCGATTTGATCTGCCAGTTCCCTCAGCACCCACAGATGTATCTCATCAGGTCCCATGGACTTGTGCACCTTCAGGTTCCTCATGTGGTCTCGCATTTGATCTTCGTCCACAGTGGGCGGTGCTCGATTTTCCCAATCTTCGCCTTTGCAGGATGAAGACTCTGCATTTACATCAGCATAGGAGTGATCAGATTTTATTTTAAAACTATACCAGAACAGTTGCTGATGACTAGCAAAAAACATTTGTATATATGTGTAAAACGTTCATAGTTTACGTAGCTTGGGCCAGTATAATTGACAGCAGCAGCCTGTCCCATAACCTTTTTTGGTTGTTGTCATAACCGATTATATTTGCAGTGGTGAAGTTTGGGCTGTCTTCAGTTTAGCATAAAGAGATACAGCTATAGTTTTGTTGGAAATGCTTCTGCTGTGAAGTTGGCTTGTAGAGCATATCCTGTATGCCTCCAGAATTCTATTGTAATATATCTAAGATCATAGATAATTATGACCTGCAATAAGAACTTAAGATCATGCTTTATATTGCAGTTTAATTCTATTAATGGATGTGTTATTACTCATTTTATGGTGTCCTGAAAAGTATGGATTCTGCCTGAGACTGGATGAAAACCAAATATTCTTAACTGTCTCATACATATTCCCATTCAGTGTCCTGTGAATTGCATGTTTTCCCTTTCTCGCCCCCCCGCCCCGAGTTTGATCACTTAGAATCTTGTAGCAGCCAGTAAGAAGTTGGATTTTGTCCAGTTGAACACGAAGATCTCACTTAGCTTGTTGGAAAGCCATGTAAGAAAAACAGTTTTAGAAATAAATTTGTCCAGCTTCTGCTAAACGTTTCTGGATAGTAAATGCTTGAAGAGAGGCCAGTTGACGTGTCTGAAAAAGGATCAAAATTTTTTCAAGTCTCCCTTCCTTAGATGGTAAATCAGAGATGTGTTTTTTAGCAGGCTCCAAGTTGTTGGAATGTAAGGTTCTAAGTAATTGGAAATTTGTATTCAATTGCTATCTAAGTGATTAACTGGCTAGGAAGAGTTGAAATATTTATTTACAATTACTGCAAAATGACTTTTCTACATGTGAAAATATTATAGAATCATAGAATAACTGCAGAGTATCTCTAGTCGATCCTCCTGCTGAAAGCAGGGTCGTCTGTAAGATTGGACCAGGCTGTCCAGAGCTTTGTCCGGTCAAATCTTGAAAACCTCCAAGGATGGAGACTTCACAACCTCAATGGGTGGACTGTTCCAATGTCTGACTGTCCTCACAGTGGACTTATTTTTTCCTTATAGTGACTCTAAACTGCTCAAGATTCAATTTATGCCTGTTCCTTGTAGTCCTTCTGCCTTGCTCCCACCTGACTCTGTCTCCTGCATAGCCTTTGGGGGGCTGCTGTGAGGTCACCCCCAGGACCATCTCATCTCCAGACTGAAGAAACCCTGGTCCCTCAGCCTTTCCTCACATGGCAAGTCCTTTTGTCCTGACCACCCTGGTTGCCTTCCCCTGAACTTGCTCCACTGTATTCATATCTTTCTTGTATTGTGTACCTTGAAACTGGACACAGTATTCTAGAAAATAACTGACTGTGATACAGTTTTTAAGAAAGAATGCACTTGCCAAGAAGATGAAACACCTAAATATTTAGGTAACAAACGTCATAAATGTGCCTTGTGACAAACATCATCACAGAAACTCTCTATAGATGACTTTTTTCTGCCTGCATATAAAGGTACAGGACCATAGCATTCTTGTCCTTCTAATTTTAACTACCGTTGCTTTGAAAGTCACAGCATGTGCCTAAGACTCTGCTGCTTTAGAACAATTTATGATAGGGCTTGCTTCTCCAGACACAGTCAAAGAGTTGGTAACTGAGGATTTCTTTGTTCCCTAATCTAGATAGAAGAGCAAAGGCAGAAAGCTGATTTGACTTGTATCAGTGTCAAAGCCAAGTCCAAGGTCATGAGTTCTTGTTGTCTGTGCTTTGCTTTTGAATCACTGGACCACACCCAAATTCCTCATGGTATACATTTAAGAGCTGAATATTACCTTATGCCTTGTTAAGGGCACAAAAATGTGGGTTACTGCTGAAAATTCCAGGTATGTTTGGCAGAGCCTACTTAAGCACAGCAAAACACATTGAAGGCAAGCCGCCCAATCTCAGGTTCTGCCAGGAGGCTGGAGAACGGATGAAACATTATAGGTCGCACCTTGTGGGAACTGGGAGGTACTTGGAGTAGCAGTTTTCAGCTCTCCCTGTTCATCTTTAGTGATAAGTTGCTCTGGTATCAGAATGATAATCTCTAACAAAGTCTTATTTTATCATTCCTTTAGTACCACCTCTTTAGAGATACTTGTGGTTTCATTCTGAAAAGCTATTTGTTTTGTCATGCCTGCCTATAGGGCTGGGTGATCATCTGTGTTAGTTCTGTTTAGGGACTGATCCAAGTTATCAGAGCTATATCATAATCAAGATGCTCGAGATAAAATTCTCTGCTTGTACCTCTGTAATGAAACATAAATCAAGTTGTGTTTTTTAGCTTGTTTATGTAACCTTTCTTCCCCTATTGCTGCTTCTTACATTTCAGAATACTGTATTGCAGAGCAAACTTCTGTCAGAAGGCCACATACGTATGTGCGTGTATATCATGACAAATGTGGCTACGATAATTTTCGGTCTCAAATGTTTTTATTTTTTAGGATACGAACACCTTCAGAATGATCATGGAGTGATAGTTGATTACAATACCTCAGACCCACTAATACGCTGGGATTCCTATGAAAATATGAGCCCTGATGGGGAAGGTGAGTAATTCGGTCACGTGAGACCAAGGCAAAACCTTTTGCAACTGTGCCAGAGCTTTTGAAAGGGAGGAGGAAGAGCTCATTTGCTTGAACCTAATACCATTCGTTGATGTAGTAAGTAGCTGTTTACCCTTCCCTGTTTAGCTTTAGTGGCTCTAATGGAAAGAAAGGTGTAGTAGTTGTTCAGGAGACATTCTTATTAATGCACTGAATTGGGCTGAGACACAACCGCTTGACACGAGTTACCTTATTTGTAAATTTGCTTAAATTTTTTTTGTTGTTGTTCTAAAGCTTCTAGTCGGAATCCCAATACAGAATTTTAAGAACAACGAAATGATGTGGTGAGTTTGTAGCCTTCAGTACTTTGTTAACTGGAGTGTTGCAGGAGGTGCGCTAAGCCGTAAAGTTATGCATAAACAAACAGCAAAGGATGTGCATATTTCCCTCCGTAAATTTAGCTGCTTCCGAATTGCCCTTTTATTTCTTAGACTTCTCTTCTGTAATCTGCTAATACATGCAGAAGATGAAAGCCTCCAGTAGCTGCCTTCAGATTCTGACTCCAGTGTGGGTGCTTTCCTGATGCTTTGCTTGAGTGAACGTTGTGCTTTTCATGGATATAGTTTTCCTGTAAGGACTCAGAATGTCATGCCTGTGTCTGCACACCTTAGTGTGCATGCAAGTCTGACACTGTTGCAAGTAAAAACATGAGAAAAGGTATTGAATGGATGCCAAAGTTCTTGTTTTTACAACTCTCCTGTTGCGAAATGAGAGGTGGAGTTGGATACTTAATTAGCTGCTCTCTAGGCTCCGTTTCCATTGTTTTTTATAGTCTGAATTCAGCATTGACCATCTAATGACTACGTCAGTGAGGGTCTTAGGGGAAGAGGCATACTGGGAGCTTGACTTTTTTTTCCACTGCATTGCTCCTCTACAGGAGTCTTTCCTAATCCACAGCAGACTCCAATCTGCAGAAAACTAGGGGAAAATAGAGGGTGAGAACAGAACAGTCGTTTGGCACCATTATGTGGGGCAGGTAGAGCACTCCATAGGGAGTCATCAGGGGTTTTATAGTTGAATAAGACACTGCAATGTCTCTTGGAAGGAGCAACACCAGAGAGACTGAATCTTGGCTGAAAAAAGATGTCTCAGTTTCTACCCAGGATATTTCCATATCATTTGCTTTTTTCCCCCAGCATCCTCTTCCCCCTCCTTTGCATGTACATAGCCCTCAGCAAGCAATGCATTGATGTCAAACATTTTTTAATTGTTAAGATTGATTGGATAGGTGGGTTTGACCTTCTCATCTTTGTGCCTTGCATTGCAGGTAACTACATCAGTACAGGAAATTGAAAGCAGAGATAAATGTGTAGGCAGCACACCATTGGAAAATACAGAGCAGTATGCTGCTCATGTCTTGTAGAAGACTTGATCACAGACCATTCACAAGTACAATTAGCTTGTTTCCTGTTTTCCCACAGGAATTTCAATAGGAATAACATGAGAGATGACTGTGACAGATGATTCCTGTATTACGGTTACACATCTTTTTGTTAATTTCAAAAATGTGTGCCTATGAAATTCCAGATCAAGGTGGCCAGGAAGGCTACAGCAGAGCTTTGTGAAGAGGATTTGCTTCGTTAGATACATGTGTGTGGAATCGCTATTTCCAAGCTGATAGGTTAAAATGGAAAATTAGAAGT
The DNA here is from genome assembly GCA_017639485.1 of Pluvialis apricaria. Classification (NCBI taxonomy): domain Eukaryota; kingdom Metazoa; phylum Chordata; class Aves; order Charadriiformes; family Charadriidae; genus Pluvialis; species Pluvialis apricaria. The sequence goes on from CM030008.1 coordinate 60,372,811, forward strand.
GAACAAGAAAGCAGTATGTCTCTTTTGAAGTCCTACACCTATTTGGCCTTGTTACCAAAAGAACAAAAGATGAAAGGACAAGATAAAAGAAAAATGTACCCAAAGTGTCTTGGTTTGTTGGCAGACAGAAGCAATTGCCTTTTAAATGATCTTGAACCCTTTGATGGTAATAAGATTGTGTACATTTGTGTTGAATACAGCCAGGCTTTGGACAATTTGCTCTTTGGATTTAGTTCCTTATCTCTCATTCTTAACAGTATAGGAATTTTGACAATTGGAAAGAAAGAAATGATTTGAATTTCTTCTCGTAAATATCTCTTTCTTTTCAGATCCCTTGGGAAGCATCTCTTGTATATTGCACTAACGGTCCTCCATAAGAGACTGAAGATTTTATTAGGTTCCTTGAGCAGTATGTTAGCACAGAGACTGCTGTCACACTGATTTAAAAGTATGCAGTCAAATGTAGGATTTGGAACCACAAAAATCAGGTGGTCTTCCTACTGCCATGTGGAAGTCTGAGATAGTTGCCATTGGTTTTCGCATGGTTTTAAAGTCATGGTACTCATCAAGTCTTGTGCGTGTTTTGTTGGCAGGAAGGAACATAAATGAGTTTTGATGTTGCTGAGTACTCTTTTTTTTTTTTTTTGCCTTAAAGCATCACTTACCATACAATAGATATATATGGATTTACAAAAGGTTGCTCATTTGCTGCAAAATAATAAGTTGACCACAAAGATATACCACCTGTGACCGTAAATTAGTAGCATCTTCTGTTATGTCAAGCAATTTAAATGTGTCCCAATTCCTCTTGATAATCATGTTTTTCATCTTATAACTTGAATATTGTAGCTCACAGACTTTCAGCTGCACTTCACTGTCTGTCTTTCTTTTGATTTGTAAGGTCATATGTGTCTCCTTTATATTTAGACTGATTTTGGGATTGAGATGGTTCATGATAATATTTTGGGAATAGTTTGAAGTGAATTGATTGACTAAACTAATGTGGGTTTAGTAGCTATTGTTATCATTAAAAACTAGTAAAAAAAAATTACTGCTTGTAATTATGGCATTTGGGGCAGGGAGAGGGGGAGTCATGATAAATGAGTATGAAGTATTTTCTATAGGAACAGAAAGTTGAAAGAAACAAGTGATCCCTTCCCCCTTCCTGAAAAACTTTGTATGATTTACACTTAATATTTCTCTTTCTCAGATACCAAATGAGAACTAGTTTTGAAAAAAAAGCTCCCCCTCTCATCAAGAGGGAAGAGGTAAATGGAAAAGGTTTGACTTGTCTTTTGTTCAGTTGGGTTTATTTGTGGTTTTGGTGTGGTGTTTCTATTTTTTTTTTTTTTTTCATTCTCAATTGTAATTTTCAGGATTATTACTTGGTACAGTGAGTAAGAGATACTATTGTTAACTGAAACACTTCCCTCCTGCTGAAAATGAAAGTCTTTTGGATAGGAACCATTAGTTTGTCTGGAACCCACTGGTGGATCCTGGTACAAGCCTGGGTTCTGAGGTGTTCTGAAAATAAAATCAAAGATATTAAAATAAAAACTAAATGTATTGCCAAAGAGCAGAAACTCATTTTGACAGAGAAGATCAATAATTGGAAGAAAAGATGACTGCTGTTGTTCCTTTTGCATTACTTTATCTCAGGTTTATTCTAAGTATCCTGGTAGCACACTTAAGATTATTCTAGAGAGAGAATGATTCTACTGTGAAGGAACAACTCTGTCTTAAGACGATTACTGTGGGATGTGTGTGACTGCGATGCTATACTGCCATTTGTGTGTGCAGCATTCAGTCAAGATATGGGATTTTGGGTTTTTTGGTTTGTTGCTTTGTTGTTTGTTTTTTTTTTAATAAAGAAAACTGGTAAGCATCAAAGGTTATAGTTAGCCAAAACAGTATTTGTTTTAGTTTGACTGAATTCAGCGGATTGGCAACAGAAATGCACCTGGTTCTTGTTCAGTGTTCCATTTTAAGACATTTCACTTATTTTAACCAGTGAATCCCTCTGCACTTGCCTGTCTGCCAGCTGTATAATCTGTGAAAAGAAAATAACATGCGCACATGTTAGAAATTGCTTAAAATGGCAAGAGAAGGACTTTCAGCCCGGCAGGAACTTAAGTATCCTTCTCAACAGAACCTCACTGTTTGTTTCCTAGCAAAGTGGGTTTGCTTGCTTAACAGTGTTTGATAATTAGAGAAGAAACAACTTTGGAAACAAAAGGATGTTTTTAAATCAGGCCAAATAGGGTAGGACTGAGTGAATCCAAATTCCTGTATCTTGACAGTGTTGCTTTACAAATTTTCTAGCCTTTTGTAACTGTGATCAAAAGTCATTAGTCAAAAATTGCCAAATATTTATAAACTGGTTTGCTCCTGCTCTTTTTCTTTTCATAAAGGAAAGTATCTGAGAAGTGTCTCCAGGCAGGCAATAACCAACATTCTGGTATGCACCCATGTCATGTGATTAGATTGGACTTTTATTGAAATTTTTTCTTCTCTTCAACCCAAAGTAAATAGCTATTCAATAGGGAGGTGCCCTCTCATGTAGTTAAACACTTGTTTTCCCAGAGGGCCCCTTCAGTATTGCAAAACTCAAGGGCTGAGGCAAAACTGCTTGGCTTTGGTACCTTAACAGGAATGCAGATGCCTACCAAAGAAAACAGCAGGTTTGATGCCATTTCTGTTGAGTGAAGCTGAAGGATAAATTGGTAATGAATAAATGGTAATCCCAGCTTTTAGTCACCAGCTGGATGCAGTATTCTTTGAGACAGAGAGATTTGTTAGAAGGTAAGGATGAAAAGGTGTCCTGCAACAATTTTCCCTTTTTATTTGACAGTGAAAATAGAAACATCTATAGAAAATAGAAAAAATTACCCTATAAAATGCTGCCAGCTTGAAACCGTGTCTGAAATGCCTTGGAGTTTCTGCCTTAAGTTTCCTCAGAGAAAATCAATTAATGTCTCCTCTTTCTTGAAGTTTTGTATGGTCTTTTATATGTATGTATGTGTGTGTGTATATATATATATAAAATTTAGATCTGGTTACTCTTAATCATGAGGCTAGCAATGAGTCAGAGATAAAGTAATATAAAATGGTTTCTTTTCTATGTCAGCAATATTGAATGCAAACAGAGGTTTACAAGGTTTCATTTCTACTTGTGCTGCAATAGGCAATTCTCTCTTTCCTCCTCCTTTAATAGAGCATTGATTGTAACAGTACTGGGACTTAAGTATGTTTTAACTCAATATGTTGGGGTCTAAATGTAAGTTCATGCAGATTTTTTCAAAATTGTGCTTGATTAACTAAGATTGCTCTGGGCTGTAATCTCCTATGTCCATGTTTTGGGGGTTTTGTTAACCAAAAAAACCAGTATTAGAGTATTTTGGATAGGTCAGTTAGGAGATGACAGTTAAGTGCAGTCAGGCCAGACTTTCAAAGGGTTTACTGGTTCAAAGTGACTTTTTTTTTTTCCTCATTTTTAAAGAGTATCTCTTAAGATACACTGAACACGTTTTTTAAAGTCTTGAGTGTTAACTTAGGTGTTAAGCTGAGCTGCAGAACTTGGCCTGTCGAGTTCTGTTGAAAAATATTTTTTTCCTTTTACCCAAACATGTGAGTGGATCAATAAGGCAGTAAATGAAGTGAGGAATTATGTGCATTTTACTTAGTGCACTGGGACATTGATTTTGCTGGGACATCAATTCTGCTGAGTTTAAATTTATGTCAAATAAAACTAGCTTCCCCCCCCCTCACAAATGCTAGGTGCCAGAGAGGGACGGTTATACCGAAGATAAACATTGAAAGTCTTATGTCTGAAACCAAGAATGGATTAGAAGCAGGGCTCCTAGGCATTTACCCTAGGCCCCTGGTTTTTTTCCGTTAGCCTCCTGCCTCTGACTGCCTGTACTTCCCTTTCTTTTTCCTATGAATTCCTTTGCCCTTAATTCTTTGTCAGCTCCTATTTATATATTCCTGTAGCTTCTATGCCTTTCATTCTGTGAAGGCTGTTCAGGCACACTTGCCTCCACACCTCCCCCCCGGGGTATCAATGTATTTAACAGCACACAGGTTTATATGAGCACAGGTTGCACATGTCAAATACTGTCAAAGCTACTGCAGACCCAATCACTTGCTTTCAAAAAAATGCATTTTTAATGTCCTCCAACTGATTTCTGTCCTGTCTCAGTAATAGGCAGTGTTGTTATCCCAAGGTTGTTAGTCACTAGCCCTTTGTCAAAGGCTTTCATTGCACTTTCAGACCCAAAGACCACAGGGCAAAATTTGAGTGGTTTAATAGACATTTATGGCAGTTTATGGTACATTCAGCTATCTTTTGCGGTTTTATTTTTATAAGACTCTGCAAAAGACCTCTCTCTTCAGCACAGGAGGATTCAGACAGCAGAAACTCAGCGGAAGGTACCATGTGACTGGCTAGCATTCTCTCCTCCTTCCCATATTCTCTACATTTTGCCCAAAGGCCATTATCTCAAGGCCATGTAACACTGCTTTTTCAAGCAAGTCTTTCTTCACCCAGTTTATTTGGGTTCCTGAGCAGGCTTGCATTTACCTTTTAGCATGTGCCTGTTTCTTAGGTCATGTCAACTACAGTCTATGGTTGTTAATATTGTTAATTTAAACACTAATGTCCAAATCAGTGTCTCCTTCCGTGTACAGATACCACAGGAGAAGCCTCTTCACCCAATCTTACAATCTGCTTATTGGCTTAGGTTGAATACAGAGTTCTGAAAGGCAAACATCTGCCACAGGTGTGTGTTTCTTCCCTGCACCTGCTTCCTGAACAACTCTTCCTCTGTCTTGTGGAGGCAGTAGGGCATCCCACCTGTTTAGCTTCATTAGATAAGGAAAAATAACCTTCATGATGGTGTAGGTATTGGATAACTTTTTTCTGTAACACCTTACTTGCTTGGGAGTAAAATTAGCATGGCAGCATCAGAGATTGAAAGTGTAACTGGAAGAAACAAACCAAAATGCCATAGTAAAAATTAGGATTTGGTGCTTGTTTGTTCTGTGACTTTCTTAAGATGAGAAAGAGAAGCAATTAAGTCCCCTCTCTGTGCCTGCATCCAAGCCCACATACACTGGACTACCTTCTGCATCATGCTTTGTACATGAGTGTTCAGTCCAGTAACCAATGAAAATGTGAATAGAGGGCTTCATCAGTCATGGTGCGATTTGCATATGATGTAAGAGGTCATGCTGTCTCCGAGATGTATGCATGTACATGAATGAACTCATGATTCATGATACCGAATTCATGATGATCCCCAAATGGTAATCTCTGGGGAGACTTACAAAACAAAAGACAGACTTCAGCATGAAAGTGGTTGGAGTTTCTTGGGTTTTTTAGGCCACAGTGAAGCAAATAGCAATCCTTTTTCTGGTAAATCCCTGAAGTAATCAGATTGTTCTGAGGGACTATTGCTGGGTTTGGGTGTAATTACTGCCCATTTTGCTGGTCCTTTAACATCATGCACCTAGCCTATTTTGACTAGATTCATTTTCAATGACTTTGTCCTCCAGGTCCTGCTTCAGGGTTTCAGCTAGCCACTACACCACTCCCTTCATAACAAGACTAATGATTTTGTGGTGTGGTGTTCACCCTTCTTTCCCCATTGGCAAGCATGTCCTGTTGATAAGAAAGGCCTGATGAGTTTCTGCTTACAGCTTGTGCAAAATGTTCTGTTTTGTTATGGAGGTGCTTTGGTCAGGAAGGCTTGGTTCTATAATAAGTGTTGGTTTTTGAAGGAAGGCTCTTCCAGCAAATTGGGCATGCGTTAATTTTGGGATTATCCTTGAACTGTCCATTATGTTGTGAGTCTGGTGTGCTGGTTAATGAACATATATGTTAGTTTCTGCCATGGAATATGTACAGAAGGTACTGAAGAGGACACTTCCTGGAAAGGTTTCTGCAGCAAGCATCTTCTGCAAATAGGGGTTCTCTTTAGTGAATCATAGACAGATATATAGAGAAGTTTTTTTTTCCCCCTTGCATGTGTTTCCAAAGTGGTGTTAATACTTGCACAACCACTTTGTATATGTGCTGGTGTTTTTTTTTTTTCTTGACTTTGGAAAAGAGCGGAATGAAAGAGTAGCCCTCCTGAGGAGAAGGACTTGGGGGTGTTGGTTGATGAGAAGCTTAACAGGACCTGGCAATGTGTGCTTGCAGCACAAAAGGCCAAATGCACCCTGGGCTGCGTCAAAAGAAGTGTGGCCAGCAGGTCGAGGGAGGTGATTCTGTCCCTCTACTCTGCTCTCATGAGACTACACCTGGAGTCCTGCATCCATCTTTGGAGTCCTCAGCCCGAGAAGGATATGGACCTGTTGGAGAGAGTCCAGAGGAGGGCCACAAAGATGATCAGAGGCCTGGAGCACCTCTCCTATGAGGACAGGCTGAGAGAATTGGGGTTGTTCAGTCTGGAGAAAAGACGACTCCAGGGAGACCTTATAGCAGCTTTCCAGTATCTGAAGGGGGCCTACAAGAAGGCTGGAGAGGGACTTCTTACAATGGCGTGTAGTGACAGGATGAGGGGGAATGGCTTCACTCTGGAAGATGGTAGATTTAGATGAGATATCAGGAAGAAATTTTTCACTATGAGGGTGGTGAGGCAGTGGAAGAGGTTGCCCAGGGAAGTTGTGAATGCCCCATCCCTGGAAGTGTTCAAGGCCAGGTTGGATAGAGCTTTGAGCAACCTGGTCTAGGTGGGAGGTGTCCTTGCCCATGGCAGGGGGAGTTGAAACTGGATGATCTTTAAGGTCCCTTCCAACCTAAACCAATATATGATTCTGTGTACTCATCTGTATTTTTCTGCTGCTTCACATTTAATGACCATAACTAATTTTTGCTGGAAGCCTAACAGGATAGTAAAAGGAAAGCCATGACTTAGGTGAATGAGCTGTTCCAGCTGTAAGGAAGAATAATCGTGAATTCTGAACCTCAGCATTTGGAGTACACACTTGCAAATTAATGGAGCGTTCCTGAAGATGGGCTTTGCTTTTGAAATGAATCAAAGAAAATAGTTTCATGTAGTTCAGTAACTTTGTAATGCCCTTAAACTTTACTTAATGTTTTGTAGCAGTGGCAATGTTTCTGTACCATGATGTTTTGTTATTCTTTTGCTAGTTATTGAAGCATCAAGCTACTTCAAGTTAAGTCTGTGCTTAAATGACTGAGAAAAGTTTGCAGAAGTAGAATCAAAATGAGACAATAGATACTAGCTTCTGTATTTCAGGGTTGCAGTAATAAATCTCAGTCCATTCTTTGTACTTTGGATCATGACACAAGTATTATTTTCTTTTGATCTCAGGTGGGTAAAAGTGGGACAATACATTACAGTAGTATTCTAAGAGTGAGTCTATGCTTACTGGCTCTACCCACGTTCCATGGTGGCTGGACTAGAAGCTTCTGGTCTAGAAGCTGCACTTTGTGAAGCAGTTTTTTCTTGCTGCAGAGTACTTGTAAAATCATCAAAGTACAAGTGTGATCCTTTTGAATGGCTAGGAAATATACATTAGTATTTGCACAGCATCAAGATTCTGTAGGGTCTTGGATGCCCTCTCCTTTGCTTCTCAAAAGATTCAACGTTTAAAGAGCTCAGGTGAACCTGAGGGTCATGCATGTTAGCATTTTGCTAACAGCAACCCCCTCAGTTGGTTTCCTGTCAGAGTGTTTGTTCACTTCTTTTCTTTTGCGGATACATGCCTTGTTGCCTTCAGCCTCCTTTATTTTTTCGTTAGAGTCAGGGACTTGAGAAGCATAGCAAACCAAACAGCTCCCTGATGACTTAGCTACTGCTATTTCATGTTGGAAAACTAGTTCTTTAAAATGGAATGCATATATTAATATCAGCATTTGGTTGGATGTCTTGGATAGCCAGGGGAAGGAAAAACAGTGGTAGAAGACGACTTCATAACTTTTTCCTTACTTTCTAGTCCATTCTGTTAGCCTCAAATTGTAATTCTCTGGAAGTTCTCAAAAAATGTTCTAAAGGATTGCCAGATGAATGTTTATGAACCAGGAATTGATCTTGCAGCTTTGGAACAATTTACCAAATCAGGACGTACTTTTTATATCACAGTTTGAGAGTTGCACTAGATGCAGTTTTATGTCTCGAGATTGTAGTAAGTACCACAACTGGGCAATGCCAAGGTCCAAGATGATACGGATTCACAATGCTGATCCATACCTTTTTTCCAAAACTTTTGATCAGTTCATTGTGAGCAGTTCGTTTGCTCTGCCCTGAGCCAGACTGGTTATCATCTGAACTCACAACAGTCAGCATAAAAGTTTTGTAGAGGTATATATTGTAGCCTAGTTAACAGATTTTGAATGTTCCATACCTGAACTGCACCAGACTGGCACACCCAGATGTGGGAATGTGGACACAACCAGAAGTACCGACTACTGCAAAGGGTGATGTGTACCAGAAAGCCTGGAACTGGTAACAGAGGAAGCATCAGCGAAACTGGTTGAGTGATACAGTTTGAAAACAACTTTCTAAACACGTCCATGAATAGGTTTAACCTGTAGTTGTACAGGGCTTGCTTGAGTTCCCAAAGCATTCTTGCGATGATTGTGTGGAGCACCACTAAGGCTATCTAGAACAGTAACATTTCAGCAGCATGGTGATCTGTCTGTTGCAGATCCATAGGATAAGTTAATTTATGCAGAGGTGCTATTACCTTGTCCAGGTTTTTTCTGGTAAGCTAACCTAGTGCAGGTTGTCGGTGTTGAGCCTCAATCTGTGTTCAATCATGCTGAGCGCTGGTGGTCCAAGATCACCAGCATGCACGTGCAATGCAGTCTTATGAAGAACTGAAGCAAGAGATACAGTTGGGGTTTTTTCCCCACAGAGAATCAAAACACAGTGAGACCAAAACTAAATTTGCATCTTAAGTGAGACTCATCTGTTTGCATTGAGAGTTTTGAATATACCTTTTTGTTTCTTTTCATATCTTCAAGGAAGATGCTGGAAGTTTCCAGCTTACAAGCAATTCTGCATTGTCCCAGAGGAGAGAGCCAGTTCTCTGGTTCTGGGAAAGTACTGCTGGCACTGTGTTTTGTGTCTTTTTATCAGAGCCCTGAGTGGTTTCATGTGCAGCCATTTACTGATTTGGAAGAACAGCAACACTTGAACAGAAAAGTGTGGACTTTCTGAATTAGGTCTAAACTTATCTTCTAACTATTTCATAAGCAATGAACAGGTAGATGTATTTTGTGGATGCAAGAGCCACTTTTATCCTTTGTTCAACTGAGAAATCATTAAAAGTGTTGACAGAAACAGAAAGTGAATGTTGTCTAGGGGCATGGCTGGCATACATTTGTAATAATGTTTAGAGCAAAAGTTTGTGGGCTGCCATGTGGTGAGATACAGCTGTTATTGAAGAGGGAACTAACAGGCTCACTCCCCCTAGTTTGAGCTGTTTCATTCCAGAGACAGAGGAGGAGTCAAAGCCTGCTGGGGTTTGGGAGCTTGAGAACAGCAGCTGCTATGTAAAAATAAGCATTATCACTGCAGGACTTCCAGAAAGCTTTTCTTGCCTGAGAACTCCAGTAATATGCAAATTCTTGAACACGTGAATGAGAGTGGCTGACCTGATTGTTCAGTGTGGAAGAACAGCGCTTTCTAAAAGCTGTTTATTTTAGGGAAAAGACAATTATTTTAGGGAAAAGCAATTATAAGTGTGTGGCTAAATGATCTGGAAGCTGAAACTCACTCAGCTTAATTTGGATATTGAAACAGACTGAGAAAAGAAACACTGTAAGGAAAAAGCTTGTAGACTGAATTACCTTTTCAGCCAATACATTTCCACTCCTCCTTTGCTCCAGGAGTTCAGATTTCATTGAATCTGATTGTCCCCTCAGGCTCCTCCCTTGTGTTTACATTTTCGTTTGCTTTTTCTGGCTGATACAAGTCTCATGCTTCTTTAGCAAGACCATTTACCTCCAGGAGCAGGAACAGCAACCGCGGCTGAAACAGCAGGAGTAGAGACATTTCTTGCCTTTTTAAACTGGGTTTTTTGCCCTAACTCTGGCTTTCCTCTGTGCAAGGTTTTGCTTAGAGAATATTAGTTAATTTAAATGAGCCAAAGATTGACTATTGCAGAAAGTTCCTGATGGTGCCTAGTAAAGAGGTAAGAAGCTTTGTTGTGGTTCAAGAGCTGGAAATACAAACCACGCGTATTTCTGTATGGATTTTATAGGAATTACATGGAAAGAGTTTGCAAGGAATGACGGCCTGTGTTTGTTAGGGAGGGAGAAAGAAAAAGACAAGCATACATAAAAAGATTTGACTTTGAAGGAATGCAGCTCTGGACTTGTCCAGGTTTGCCTGAAGGTAGAAATATTTATTTATGAGGTTGAAAAAAATAATCCAGATCTCCTGTAATGTTTCCTGCTGCAACATGAACAAGGGTACAGTGTGCAAAGGTTTGTGTATTTGCAACCTTCTTTTTGTTCAGGTGGACTGGGTCAGAACGGCTCTTGCTGAATTTGTGGTATATGTGTTTACCTAGCTGGCTTGCATTTGTATGTGTTTTCACAAGTGGTGAATGGACAGGGGGTAGCTGTGGGGACAAGTCAAAAGGCTGAAAGACTGAAACCTCTTTTTAACTCACAAGCCTGCCTCTGGGTATTTGGATTTCAAGGAGGTAAGTGCCAGGAAACACAGGCTTGGAAGGAAGCCACTGAATTTGGTATGTGTTGGTATTTCAGCTCCTAATTTTTATATAAGTTGCTCTTTGTGTGTTAGGTAGGAGAGTGAAGACAGACACATATCCTTTGCTCTGAGTCTTTCATTTATAAGAGTCCCTGATACTGGCGGGTGGGTGTGTAATTCAGATTCAGTGTGGGAAGTTTGTCAGGCTTCAGCCTGGGCAGTTCAGGGAGCTGGAACAGCTCCTGGGAAGAGAGGTCAGGCTGAGAGAAAGCGGGCCCCTTTGGTTTGGTTAACTAAATTCCAGCATTACTTAGGTCTCCACCGTTGTGAATTTCCCTTGTTTTTTGACAGCTGTGTGACTCCTGCATTTTATGGTGTTGCTTCCCTGGAAAAAATGAGAGTGGGGATTGAGTTGTGCAGTGGTAATGGTATTCTGCAGTGCCATTACTTAGCAAGGTGCACAAAATAAAATTTTGCATGGCTAGTATATTTGTGCATTTTCGTCTGTCAAAAATGTTCTCTGCCTATGTGAATAGCTTCAATTTTGGAATTAAGTTGGTTATCACTTTTTGGGGGGAAAATGTGATGAAGACAAGAATAAAATGAAATCTGAAAGTCTTAGTGCAGAGGTATTCCAAAATTATGATCTAGAAAAACGTAGAATATGAAATGAAGGTGTTATGTAATATGAGAAGAACTTCAAAACCTTGTATTTTGAAGGTTTATGGTATTTGAATAGTGCATTTTTTCTAGTTTTATGAACAAATAAACCATATATACATAGTTTTTATATATATTTTATATAGAGAGCTTATACATATAAAATAGTGAACATATATGTATTTTATGTGTATGTATACACATAAGTAAAAATCTCAATCTTGTATTTCTTTTGAATATTTGCATGTTCTCTACATAGATATCATTGAACATTTGGAGATAGATTTGTGGTGGTTGCTTCCATTTAAAATAAGTCATATCTAAGTATTCTCTGGGTTACTCTGGTTCAGAAACATATCTCGGTCTATCCAGTAGAATATTTCGGTAAAACCACTGATGTATAAGTGTGCTTTATAAATGCTGACTCTGTGGACAGAGTGTGATAGCATATATTTCATTCCTCCCTGGCAAAAATGCTTTATTTTAAAATAAAATTACAATTTTTGCCTCATAGAGCATTTCATATTCCTTTTAAAACAAGTTAGGAGGGAAAAAGTTCTAGGTAGAGTTGATATTTTTTTACCTCAGCTAAGTTGTATTCTTACCACTGGACTTGCAGTGACAAATCTTACACAAGTCTGAGATAAAAGTAAAGTCCTAATGCTGTTTGGTGTCACACACCAGACTTTTTTTTTTAATTGTTACTGAGTAATTACATGTAAGTGCTTATCATATTTAAAAAATAGCAACAAACCAACCAACAAAATTTAATCTAAGAATGATTTCCTACAACTGTCCAAATTAAAAAAAAAAATTAATTTATGTGCAATATCCATTGTGTTTTCATGATCAGGAACTGCAAACTTAAATATCTATACTCCTCAGGAGAAGCTGGATTTTTGTTTAGCTGAGTCTTATTCTTCCTCATCTGGTCATAATGCAGAATGATGATTTTTTGGTGACTATTTGAGGTTTCTAAAAAGTCAGCAGCCTACTAGAGCAAAACGGTCTAGTTGTAAATAAATTGTTTTAATCCCCACAATCATAGGTGTTTCCTTGTGAAGTCTAACAATATTGTATTCACAGCCAAAAGTCAGTGGGTCCCAAATGTTTCTGTTTCTTGCTTTACTTATAGAGAGATAACATAATGTGACTTCTCCAGTTCTAGCATAAATATCAAAAGTAGTGTCTATTAGGCTCACCATCTTACTTGTGACCAGTGCAACCGCTGTTTGGGGAGCCACTACTTTGAGAAATTGCCTTAGGGTTTTTTGAAGCTTGGCAGTGGATCAGACTTTCAGATAGGGACACTTAGGTAGGAAACTATATCCCATGCTTTACTGATTATGTTTTCCTTGTGCATCTTAAATGGCTTTTTTGTAAAGCTGGGTGTTCACTTTAAACGCGTCAGGCAGGATTGGGAATCCTGGTAAATTGTTTGCTCATTTAGTCAAGTTGAGTTCTTGATTCTAATCTCGTGTATATACATTTCATACCAATTTAGGTAATCTGCTTTTCTCAGATATTAATCATAGAATCATAGAATGGTTTAGGTTGGAAGGGACCTTAAAGATCATCCAGTTTCAACTCCCCCTGCCATGGGCAGGGACACTTCCCACCTAGACTAGGTTGCTCAAAGCTCTATCCAACCTGGCCTTGAACACTTCCAGGGATGGGGCATCCACAACTTCCCTGGGCAACCTCTTCCAGTGCCTCACCACCCCCATAGTGAAAAATTTCTTCCTGATATCTCATCTAAATCTACCATCTTCCAGAGTGAAGCCATTTCCCCTTATCTTGTCACTACACGCCGTTGTAAGAAGTCCCTCTCCAGCCTTCTTGTAGGCCCCCTTCAGATACTGGAAAGCTGCTATAAGGTCTCCCTGGAGTCGTCTTTTCTCCAGACTGAACGACCCCAATTCTCTCAGCCTGTCCTCATAGGAGAGGTGCTCCAGGCCTCTGATCATCTTTGTGGCCCTCCTCTGGACTCTCTCCAACAGGTCCATGTCCTTCTTCTGCTGAGGACTCCAAAGATGGATGCAGGACTCCAGGTGTAGTCTCATGAGAGCGGAGTAGAGGGACAGAATCACCTCCCTCGACCTGCTGGCCACACTTCTTTTGACGCAGCCCAGGATGCATTTGGCCTTTTGTGCTGCAAGCACACATTGCCAGGTCCTGTTAAGCTTCTCATCAACCAACACCCCCAAGTCCCTCTCCTCCTCAGGAGGGCTGTCCTCAATCCTTTCTCCACGCAGCCTGTATTTGTGCATGGGATTGCCCCAGCCCTCTTGCGGGGCCTTGCACTTGTCCTTGTTGAACTTCATGAGGTTTGCACAGGCTTACCTCTCAAGCCTGTCCAGGTCCCTCTGCATGGCACCCCTTCCCTCCAGCATGTCGACTGCTCCACGCAGCTTGGTGCCATCAGCAAACTTGCTGAGGATGCACTCAATCCCACTGTCCATGTCACCAACAAAGACGTTAACCAGCACTGGTCACAGTACCGGCCCCTGAGGAACACCACTTGTCACTGCTCGCCACTTGGACATGGAGCTGTTGAACGCAACTCTTTGAGTGTGACCTTTCAGCCAGTTCCATATCCACCGAGTGGTCCATCAGTCAAATCCATGTCTCTCCAATTTAGAGACCATGATGTTGTGCAGGACAGTGTCAAATGTTTTGCATAAATCCGGGTAGATGATGTCAGTTGTTCTCCCCTTATCTACCAATGCTGGCCCCTTCAGGCCACCAAATTTGTTAGGCATTACTTGTCTTTGGTGAGGCCATGTTGAGTGTCACCAATCACCTTGTTATTTTCCATGTGCCTTAGCAGAACTTCCAGGAGGATCTGCTTCACGATCTTGCTGGGCACAGAGGTGAGACTGACTGGCCTGTAGTTCCCTGGGTGTTACTTTTTTCCCTTTTTAAAAATGGGGGGTATATTTCCTGTTTTCCAGTCGCTGGGAACTTCACCAGACTGTCACAGCTTTTCAAATATGATGGGTAGTGCCTTAGTAACTTCATCCACCAGTTCCCCCAGGACCTGTGGATGCATCTCATCAGGGCCCATGGATTTGTGCACCTTCAGGTTCCTCAGCTGGTCTTGAACCTGGTCTTCTGTAGTGGGTGGTTCTTCATTCTCTCAGTCCTTACCTTTGCCTTTTGCAACTTGGGTGGTTTGGCTATAGCCCTTCCCAGTGAAGACTGAGGCAAAAAAAGTCATTGAGTATCTCAGCTTTCTCCATGTCCCGGGTGACCAGGTCTCCTGTTTCCTTCCTGAGTGGGCCTACGTTTTCCCTAGTCTTTCTCTTGTCACTGATATACCTATGGAAGGCTTTCTTGTTGCCCCTGATGCCCCTGGGCAGCTTTAATTCGATCTGGGCTTTAGCTTTCCTAACCTGATCCCTGGCTGCTTGGATAAGTTCTCTGTATTCCTCCCAGGCTATTTGTCCTTGTTTCCACCCTATGTAGGCTTCCTTTTTCTATTTGAGATTGTCCAGGAGCTCCTTGTTCATCTATGTAGGCTTCCTGACTTCCTTTTTGTTGGGGTGCATCGCTCCTGAGCTTGGCGGAGGTGGTCCTTAAACATTAAGCAGCCTTCTTCGGCCCTTCTTCCCTCCAAGGCTTTATCCCATGGTACCCTGCCAAGTATATCCCTGAAGAGGCTAAAGTCTGGTCTCCTGAAGTCCAGGGTAGCAAACTTGCTGCCCACCCTTTTGCTGTCCTAAGGATCTGAAACTCTGCCATTTCATGATCACTGCAGCCAAGGCTGCCCTTCAGCATGACATTCTCCACCAGCCCTTCCTTGTTGGTGAGAACAAGGTGCAGCATGGCACCTGTCTTCGTTGGTTCCTCTATCACTTGAAGAAGGAAGTTATCATCGATGTATTCCAGGAGCCTCTTGGTTTGCTTATGCCCTGCTGTGTTGTCTTTCCAACAGATAGGCGTCCCCCATGAGGACCAGGGCTTGTGAATGTGAGGCTGCTCCAATCTGTCTATAGAGGGCTTCATTCTCTTGGTCATCCTGGTCAGGTGGCCTTTAGTAGACCTCCACTGTAACATCACCTGTCCCTGCCCTCCTTTTAGTCGTGACCCATAAGCTCTTGGTCGGCTCCTCATCCATCCCCAGACAGAGCTCTGTGCGCTTCAGCTTGTCATTGACATAGAGGACGACACCCCCTCCTTGTGCAGGGTGTATAAAATTTTTCAAGCTGTTAGTTTCTTTCATTGTGAAGTTCTTATTAACAAGTGGTGTACCTAGGCTTCTTGTCTTGGTTATGAACACAGTTAGGCTGACAGTGAAAAAGATAGTACTCATGTCCACAGGTGTTCAGGCTTTTTAATCCACTGACATTCCACATACTGGCAATCTTGAGGTATGAATGCCACAAAACCTAGTTGCCATTTTTATGGTACTGAAATATTTCACAGAGATCCTAGTGTGCAGACATCATCCCTTCTGTCATTGTGTTCAATTCTGACAGGGTTTTGTGATTCATTAGCACATGTAGTAATTGGGAAATCCAGACAGCTAACAGTCGTCAGTTGCTTATACAAAGTGGTTCTAGTCATCTTAAGAGAATCTCAAATTTCAGGGATTTTATTTTTAACAGGGACCATACTGTAGCAAAAGCATGGTTACTACTGCTGAAGCTTCAGATCAGATTTACTGAGTTTCCCCATAAAAATGAGATGTTGCTATATGCAGACTCATGAACATACAGAGACTCATGTGTGCAAGCTTTCTTCTCCTGGCCATGAACCTTTCAGTCTCTTAAGTTTGCTGCCTCTGTTCTAACCAAGTTTTGCGTTGGACCATCCTGATCCAAACCCCATGAGAAGTCCCAGAAAGATTCTAGTTGTTCCCAGTAGTGTGTCTCTATCAATCGGGCTTCTAATGAGTACAGATGTCATTCTTCAGTGTAGTAAAGATCTATACTTCTAAATATTTTTTGAAAGCTCTGCTTGCAGAAAAGACATTTTCATTCATGCACATGACAGGTTAGGGGAGGGAGAAATTCCTGTAGCAAAATTTTTCTTCCTTTCATCTGATTTACTTATCTAAAACATTCCTACATCCTTCCTTGATGCTTGCCAGTTAATGCTAACTATTTAGAGAAACATGAAACTTCTTACAGTCTCTTCTTAGTGTTCACTATGAACTATAGCTCAGATTAGAACTGGGATTTTAGTAATTAATTAAATGTCTTGGCCAGCAATGTGGTCGTTTGAGAGTTCAAAGATAGCCACTTCTACATTTATAAGAAGAAGATGCTTTTAAATTTACTTAAGACACCTCAGAATCCTGAAGTAGTTTAAGTCCAAGCTTTGTACTGACATATAAATGCAGTATGAAACAGAACAGTCTCTAAGAAATGTAAATTGTTCAGAATTTGAAAAAACTAAACAACCCCCCTGCATATTGTGAAGCTGGTGTATCCAATTCAAAGTCCAAAAGAAGCACCCAAGTGCTCTAGTTTGCATACTTAGTAGGTAAACAGGAAACAAAGATCATAAGCAATGAAACCTCCCTCTTCTGCTGAAAACTGTTGTACTAATTCTTAACACATACCAAATTTATGTGTAGAGATACTGTATAGGTGTTTTAAAAACTTTCTAGAAGAGCTTTCTTTGTTTCAAATGAAAACAAAGAGGGGAGGTGAACAATTCTTGAGATTTATAATCCACTTATGTTTGTTGTTTGTATTTAATTTTCTGTTGGTCGTCTTTTTCCAAATGAAATGGCTTAATTCGAAGTAGAGATGCTACTGGTAAGCTGAACTTTTGTCTCCTCTTCACAACAGAAGCTGTACAGTTCGCATCTGGGAGACCTCCAAATGGTTTGTGGTTGCTCAGTATTCCAGGCAACACGCAGAATAAATTTGATAGTTTTGTATTAGTGGAAGAAGTACTGAGCAGAGTTATCTCTGAACCTTACAGAGCACACATGTGCAAGACCCTTGGGTCAGTAGTCCACTGGCAGTCTGTCCATCTTGTCTGTACTTTTGTTGCTGTGCTTGGATGACACTGCGTGATGGTACAGGGAAGGAAATGAACAGAGGTTTTCCATTGCTTCCATGGCTGTGCTTGAGAATTTGACAGATTTTGTACTTAATATTTCTGTGTGGTGAACCAAACCTGCATGATAGAATGTTCCATCTGGTGTGAGTTATTTATGGCTGACCAGCATGTTTGAAGGATTTGCAGCACTGTGCCTAGTTTGAGATAACAGAAAAGTCAGACAGGAAGACTTCTTAATGGTTTAAGTGTACTAGTCCTGTATTTACTTAACTGCATTGCAGTTCAAGTCTATTTTGTGTCAGGATATTCAGCTATTCAAAGCAAAGCAGTTTTTTATTATTTTCTAGTTTATAAACTCAAAACTAAGCATACAGAAAAGAAAAAAAAATCACCTAATAGTTACTCTTAGTGTGGTTTTTGTTTTTTAATTTTTGCAATTTATTGTGATAACTGTATTAAATAATTCCCCATGAAGCATCAAGTGTGCTTCATTGTCTTAGCAGTAGTGAGAGCTTATGAGAAATCACGGTATGAAGGAGGTCGAGAAACTGTCAGTTGGCTGCATTTTGCTTAAGATATGGTATTTTTTTTCATAAATATTGGTTTTAAATAGCTGTATGCAGACGTTCAACCTCATGCATAGCAGCTCTTTTCACCATGGGATTTACACATCATAAACTTCAGCAGACTTCTAACAGTTTGCCTATAGAGAAATTCTACAGCAAAGGGAATTGCTTTCTTTTTTCCCTAGCCTGATGACTTATTCTGAAAAGGAGTATTTTGGTCTTTTGCATGTGTTGTTTTTAAAATCAGACAAGTAACAGTACCTAGTCCTTAAAAAGTAAAAAGTTGTTCATTAATTATTAGCTAAAATCTAGTAAACTTATCATATAACCTCCAACGTGTAAGTATTTTAACTGATGGAAACTTGGCAGTGTGTCCCATAATGAAGGCTTTTTCCAACCAGACCACTTTTCTTGCCATTATAAACTGATGAATTCATTGCCATCGTGGGTACGATTTCTGAATAATGCTTTTTCTAAAATGGTATCTTCTAGAAAAGCTTCGTAGTTTGGAAGCTTCATGATGCCATTTTAATTTTATTTTGAAAATACGTGGTAGACTTGATGTTGAAATGCGTTGGGCTATCCGTGGCTCTTTGATTCTGGAACTGTCACAGCTGTAGACTAAGCTGTTGGTTACCTTTCACAAAAATCTACCTGTTACTAAATTGTAATGATCTAATTTTCTTATTATAAAACAATTCTCAAACTATGGGTAGGAAAAGTTACTCAGAAACTTCTTAATATAAATGTTTTGGTAAATGAGCATTAAATCCTTTGAAAATAGAACCACTCATTTTACTTTCTTGGCTTGGTGGACAGTAGAAATATTTACTCCTAAAGTTTTCTTAAGAAATTGAGTTAATTGTATTCATTTTCAGCACTGGTTAAGAGCCCGGTAGCCACAATATACCTCAGGTTGGTCTAACCTGTGGGATGTGCGTGGGAGTTGGACAAATCAGACCAATAAAGGATCATAAGAATGTGCCTCCCACAACTTCATTTCTTCTCCTTGGTCTATAATGTCAAGGAGAGCTTTAAAAAGCCCTGACAGGCAGAGGTAGTAAAAAGTGGTTTGGATAAAATAAGCTGGATTCAAATAAACTCTTGAGCTTTTAAAATGTTCCAGAGGAAATCACTGTATTCGGTGTTCCGTGGTTTTATCCATTGCCAGTGTTGGTAGTACTGAGGTAACATGAAACAGATTATTCTCGCAGTAGTATTTTTAACTCAAATGGATTTTTTACTTCCTGGTTGTATATAAAAATCTGCTAGTTTGTGGGTTTTTTCTGGGAAGCAAAAAGATTTCTTTCAACAACTTTAATTACCCATTTTGTATGTATTTTGTATTTGTTATTGTTGAGTATATACTTTGTGATTCCTGTTAGTAGTAAAGCGTAATATCTAAAATATTACATATGTGATAAAACACGTACAGATATGTACATAGGAGACAATTCTAAGGCTGAGGTTTTCGTCTCTAACTTATTCTCTTGACTTTCTACTGTATGTTTTGCATTGGTTTTTTTGTTGTTGATTATTGAAAAGAAGTAATTAAGATCGGCTGGTGGCTGCAGCATGAAAGAAAATCAGTATATCAGATTAAAATATATAGGATGTGTTCCTTGAGATAGCAAGAAGCAGCAGGGTTCATGGATGCCAGTAACAGTTTTGGGATCAAAAGCAATGTAGTCACTTCAGTGAAGCCCTCCACTGGAGTTCATTAGTTCTGTAAGAAGATAAAATTTGGCTCACCGAGTTCTTTTGTGCATAGCTGATCTCAGTGAAGCGTGCTAAGTTGTGCTCATGTAACTGGAAGTAGGAATTTGTCTGTTCTCCACACCCAGCCTTAGTAAACTTAGGAAATGCATTTTCCTGCAAAATTGTATTTTCTAAAGATTTTCTAAACAGAAAGGAAAATTCTAGCCCATATTTATTATGAATGGTTATTCATAAACTTTAGTCGAGTGAGTACATTAAATATCAGAAAACAGTTAGGCTCTTCCCATCATTGATGAGGAAGGAGTTATATTCTGACTTTTAAGGGATTATGGCCTTGCTTATTAAAATTGAAATGTGAAATGCATACCAGATCTTCCACACATGTAGAAATTTCCTAGTCTAACATTTCCTTATGGATGCCTTTGTGAAGAGGCCTTGCGTATATTCTAAGGACTGCAGCTCTGTTTCTGCCTTGCACCACCAAGAAAAGGAGTAACTGATTCTTTGTAGTGTAGTTAAATCATCAAGTAGAAATGGATGAACTGGTAATTGCATGATATGTGTTCAAGGCAAGTATTGCTGGTAGGTTCCTACCATTCTTGCTCTGAATGGAATGCATGGTAGCTGCCTCCCAAATTTCTAGCACTGTAATAGTGTAATTCTTCAAATTAATATGAAGAGTTTGTGGAGCTGTAAACACGCATTCAAAACAGCATAAAAAGAGAACTGTATTTGATCTTGAGCTATGAATGGCATGTTACAGTTTCGTCAAGAAAACTGTTATAAATTGAAATGTAAAATGAAAGAAGATAATGCCATTGGTTGACACTGTATTTGTAGAGGCAATTAAGTTTTGCAGAAACAATACCATTAGTATTAGCAGTACTTCTGTCACGTGGTACACCACCAGTCAAAGCCCTTATATAATGCCTTGTCCTTTTTTCTCCTGTTCCCTGTTGCTTATCTCTCCACAGTGCTGCATACCCAAGGTCCCATTGATGGCAGTCTATATGCGAAAGTGAGAAAGAAGAGCTCTTCAGACAGCAGCATCCCTGGTGTTGCTCAGGATGTTCCTGTGACTGGCAGTCCTGATCACAGTGATCATACTCTGTCTGTCAGCAGTGATTCAGGACACTCAACAGCTTCCATCAGGACAGACAAGACTGAGGAGCGCCTTGTGCCAGGAGTCAAACGAGGTCTGAGCCCAAAAGAGAAGGCAGAACTGGACCAGCTACTTAGTGGCTTTGGTCTGGAGGATTCTATCAACACCACCAAGGATATGACTGATGCTCAAAGCAAGTACAGTGGGACTCGCCACATAGTGCCAGCTCAAGTTCATGTGAATGGAGAGACCAAACTGAAGGACAGGGAGACTGATATTCTGGATGACGAAATGCCTAATCATGACCTCCACAGCGTGGACAGCATTGGGACTTTGTCTTCCTCAGAAGGGCAACACTCCACCCACCTAGGGAACTTTAGTTGCCACAAGAGCAGTCAAAACTCACTTCTTTCAGATGGCTTTGGAAGTAACACTGGGGAAGAACATCACAATGCTTTTGCTCCAGACCTGGGAATTGGGGTGGATCCCCTCTATGAGAGATCATTTGGAAGCACTGAGCCAAAGTCAGCTCAGCAATTGCAACGGAATCCTTCTGTCTCACCGCAGCCTCAAGCCTATGGCCCAAGTAACTACTCTACTCAGACCTGGGTACGCCAGCAGCAGATGGTCACTGCTCACCAATATGGTTTTGCCCCAGAGAATGAAATTAGGGTTGGCATTCATAACACTGTGGAGAATTCAGGCAGCGCCCAGCGTCAGTCCCAAGTCCCAGACACGCCGACACGTGGCTCCAGCAGCAGAGATGCTGTGCAAAGGGGACTAGGAAGCATGCCAGGTGCTGCTGAAACTGCAGAACATGACAGTGCCGAGAGTTTTAAGTCAAAGCCAGTGCCTCAGAGGGACACAAATGGCCTGGATCTAGGACGGAATGCTGCGGACTTGCCAGCTTCTCCAACTTTGGATATTGATCAGTCCATTGAACAACTGAACAGGCTGATCTTGGAGTTAGACCCTACATTTGAACCCATCCCGACACGCATTAACACTATCACCAGGGACAGAAATCAAGTAAATGGCTTTACCAGCCTTGATGTGGATGCGGAAGGGCTTGGCAGGAGTCCTGGCTTCCATGACAAATTAGAGGTCACAAACAGGAATCCCTCCCGGCATGGTAAGCTGTTGTAATACTTTGAGTATAATGCTTTTTCTAGTACTTTTGTGTTCTTGGTATGGTACAGCAGGACCTCAGGTCATGACTTACAACTTTCAGGATGATTATCAAGGGATTATTTCTGATAACCTTTTTACATAACCATTCAAGAAATTATGGAATCAAACTGATGTAAGATAAGTGAGTTTTGCAGGTACTTGTTTTTTGCTTGAAAAAAGTACTGATCAGCAAATTCTTACCTGTTATAGATCATCAGTTGGGATTTTTTGCTGTTCTAAGTTTAAGTGATGAGGGAGCAGAATTCCTACAGTTCCTAGATTGAGACACTTTTGGAAGGCATCTGTAGTGAAATGGTTTATGATTTAGGGCCCAAAATAAATGAATGAACTGTGTCTAGAGTTTAAACACTGCAGAGAGCCTAAAATGTGTGGAATACAGGATGCAAGACTGGAGGCCTCTATTCTTGGCTTTTGTCATCGAGATTTATGGACCTCATTCTAGTCATATTTGTAGTGACTTAGGATATTTATGTTTAGGAAAATTTCCTTTAAAAGTTTAACCCTTCAAGTGCTTTTTCTTCATCTTACTTTCTATTTTTCAGGGCCTTATGCTGCCAGTGTTGTTTAGGTTGGTTAGCATCATCTTGCCTTAGTAGTCTCTTTGAAACAGGGTGCTAGTGTAAAACGGTGTTCGATATTCTCAGCTGAAATCTGTTTGTGGTTGTCCTTGTCGAGAAGTTATAGTTCATTTCATCAAAGGCTGCCAAACTGATCGGGTGCTTTTCCTTTCCTCCAGCTCCTAATTTGGTGGGGTGTGGGGAGGCATTATTAGTTTACGTTTCTGGGGGTGTAAGCTAAAGCACCATAATTTTCAACAACTTCTATCTCAGAGGATGGTATCTTCTGGTAGAAGAGGCAGAGAGTAGAAATAGTAAAGATTTAGATGTTTTAATTTAGTCAGGGCCTTTAGGCAGCTGGGTGCATTTGAGTGCCCTAAAGTTTAAAGACCTCTGCTTGTAGTTAACGTAGATAGTGTCTTGAGGAGTTTCCATTGTGTAACAATCATGTGCCTTGCTCTTGAGTGATAAGCAGTAATTTTAGATGTGTTTTGAGTCCCTTGCCTGCCCTTTGAACCCTTTGAGCATATCAATTGTGATTAACAGTGCAATTTTATGTTGTGTCTAATGCAATTGAAATGCAGCAAACTGTTCGCAAGAGAGGTGGCCTTACGCTGCCTCCAGGATGTCCACCCAAACCACAACACAGGATCCTTGGACATGCATTACCCCATTCATCTTTGCATCAGATTTGGTAACTCTGCAGTGGTGGGGTTTGTTGGATTAGCTTGTTGATTTAATGGTTTGAAGGTTTTTCTTATGGGTTAGTTCTCTGTCAGATCAAAGAGTTAAACTTGCAATGTGGACAGGTAATCACTGAATGCTATGTACAAAAAGAGTGGTGAGGGCACATGGCTGGAGGTGGGGTACAAGCAGAACTGCCATTTTAGTAGCCTCTAAAGCAGATAGAACAGATTTATTATGAAACTGCATACCTATATCTTCGTGATAGGACCTAATCCACAGGAACTTCACTGTGAGGAACACAGTTATTCCACCACGTTACCAAACACCGTTAGGAAATTATGATTAGTACTGGGGCAGAGCTATGAGAAAGGTAAATTCAGTCTTTTAGGGCATTAGCTCCAAGGCTAAGGTTGAAGATGTCAGGATTCAGCTGTCACTTTCTGCATGTGCTTCAGCATGTGATACTGGAGTAAGTAATACAAGAATAGCATTTAATTAAACAACAGATTTTTTTGAAAGAAATATTCTTTCGTATTGCTTTATACCAATAATTATGAAATTTTAAGTTTGCCTTTATGTCAAGTGCTAAAATGTTCTATTTCTAACTTTTGCAAGTATCACTCAGTTTATACTAGTAGGAGCTTGATTTTAAAATTACCCATGGTTCCAAAGGTAAAGCAATATGTATATGTGGCGTGCTGCCACCTCTGCTTGAGACTAGGAGGTCACCAGCACATACTAGTTTTCCAGATGCTGTAGGATGTATTTATTTACATATCTGGACTTGCCCTACTGCTGTATACAGAATCATTTATGCATGGTGTGCACAAAACAAGGGGAAAAAGCAGTTTGACTGAATGACTGTTAAGAACGAGGAAGACCTGGACTGTTTTTCCCTTAGTACATCATCTGATGGAAAGGGAGCATTCTAGCTGCAAGGAGAAATTATGAATTGGATGGTCAGATGGAAGCAACAGGGGTATAATTCCATGTCTCATCTAAATCCAGTCATAGTTCTGAGCATAAAACACAGATGTTCTGATATGTTTTCAAACTCTGCATAGCGCTTCAAAGGAGTAAACCAGAAGCATAGTCCAAACATCATGATATTCTGCTAGGCAGATAACTGAATACTGGAAAAGTAACCTTCTGTTTGCAGAATCCCCTACCATCTCCCAAACCTCAGCTGTATGAGAAAGTAGGTAGATAAATTGAAACAGCAAAATTAGTCTATTTTGACTGTGTGTAGGAAAAGGAGCAGCAAGCCTAAAGTTTGAGAAACAAGGAAATACTCTTTATTAGCTCCCTTCCTTTTTCAAACATGCTTGACAGTTCAGTTGTCTTTGAGGGGGACCACAGGTATGCAATATCTATGTGAGGAGAAGTAGCAAAAGTGGTCTTAAGGTCTGCAGGTCTGTCAAATGCTCTAGAGTTTCAGTGTACAAACCCAAGCCCTTAAGTCTGTTCTCTTCATACTCCTGCTGAGACTTAGTGCTTCTGTGCAAGGATTAATAAATAAAAAGAGAGATCCTCTGTACTCACTGGGATAAATGGCAAGTGTTAAAACAGTTAAAAAAAATCAGATAAAAACATAACTCATTGTGTTTCGTTATTCTTGCATGTGTGGAAACAAACTAATGTATAATGTCATGGAAAGTTCCTCTTCAGACTTTTAATGTTGCTTTCCCTCCACAGTGCACAGCTGAAGCATCAATTTAGTCTGACTCCATTCCCCTGTGCATGCATATACATGCCGTAAAGCTGAAGTATTCAGCGTACTTCCAGTGAAAGGCTGTAAACGTGTTCTACACTAGAAAGAAAACCTTATAGTATAAGATAAATAATCCTTTAAAATAACAATAATACATTGTTGTTCATTGCCAGTTCGTGGTAACAGATTACAGGCCTGCTGGATGTAGTTTACCTTACCTTGGAGTAGACTCATAGAATTAGGATAAGCAGGGGATTCTCCAAGGCAATTAATTAGCTGTTGAAACTACTGCAGCACAGGAGGTGTAATTGATAGCACAAAGAAATGCTGGCTGCCATGGGGATGGGGAAATAGCCATGAATAAAGGATAACCAAAACAGTAGTTGTTCACTGATGAGTAATGGTTGGTCTTACACAGTAAGATTTTAGGGGGAGCTCTATACCCTGTGACTTTAACTGTCTTTAACCTAACAATTACATCAAGTGCTAATTGGCCTGTCATGGAGGGAGTTGGCAGATCAGGGCTGAATGAGCAAACAGTGCTGGACATGAATGGGATTGATGTGATGTATTGTGCGTGTGCCTAATTTGAAGGTTGAATTATGAGAGGGTGGTGGGTTTACCTGTTCTCCTGCATGAGCGTGCAGAAAATGTATGCTTAAGATGGCATGTGCATGTTTCCAGTGCCCTCCAAAGCTGAAAGAATGAGCTTAAGAATGAAATCTGTGTGTGTCAGC
Organism: Pluvialis apricaria; assembly: GCA_017639485.1. Taxonomy (NCBI): domain Eukaryota; kingdom Metazoa; phylum Chordata; class Aves; order Charadriiformes; family Charadriidae; genus Pluvialis; species Pluvialis apricaria. Next base: position 60,398,450 of record CM030008.1, read on the forward strand.
TGGGGTGTACATTATGGTGCATTCTTAACCTCTCTTTGCTTGTGTGTTTCTGCACTGATTGACAGATAGGCAGCTACCTCTCCTTTCACACTTCTTCCTAGAGGTTTTTATACATGTATACCCTTAGCATAGGTTAATATGGCACAAACTACTGACTGCCCATTTAGCAGAGATCTAGGTTCTGTCAGAAATTATGTCTTCGGTTAAGTGCTCAGTGTTCTTGAGAAGAGGAAGAAGCAGATAGCGATCCTTGAATTTGTTTTTGTTAGGATGTGTCTTTATGAACCATGTAGAACAGTGGCTAATCACCTCTTTTCTTCTTCAGTGCTGTGTGTGTTGGTTATCAGAGGTGAATTAGTGCACTGTATATTAAGATTTTCCAATTTTTTGCTTTTACATGAGCTGAATTACATGGAGATGTGTTTCTGGTAGTAAATGAAGCTGCTATTTACTAGCAGTAACACAGTGCTGCAGTAGTTCTTGATTTTTAAATAACAGGCAGGTTTGTAGCCTGAGAAAAATTTGATGTGTATGTAAGCTTTTCTCTGCAGCCTTATGTTCCCCCTTTACTTCACCCCATGTATATTCTTCCATGCGTAATAACACATGACCTCAGTCTACTGTTAAAGATCATTTATAAGACTTATTTCCTCAAAGCAGCCATCTTTTATCACAAAGCTTATGCTTATTGGGTAGAGGAGGAAAGCTAAAACAATGTTTTGCTTCTACCTAGAAAGCTGTAAAAGCAAGAATCTGTTAATAAATGTAGAGACCAGAAAGGTTTTTACTTATTTTCAGTAAAACCTACCGTTATTTGCCCATGTCTCATCCCCACTCCCCACCTTTTCACTCTTAAAATGTTACAGTTTGTGACTTTAGAAAAATTTTAGAAGAAGTTGAAGAATTATATGATCAAACTAAGGCAAAGCACATGAAGACATACATTCAACATTTTTGGGCAGCCTGTTTCCATTGCTGTGACCAAAAGGTGGATGTCTATCTAAATCAGTCAGCATGAGGAAGAGGGGAGGACTGTATTTTCCATAAGGTTGAAATTATATTGTTGCTTGCAGCTAATTCTAATTCATATCCATGCATGAGTTATTGTGTTTGACAATATAATCTTAAAACATCCTGAGGTCACCTAATGTGGTGAGGACAACACAGGTATATGGTTCACACAGTCTTACATTTTATGTGGAGTTTATATAGTTTGTCCGGTCAGTAAAGAATTGAGCATTAACCAAAGCCATCTTCCCTCCCTCCCTCAAAAAAAAGCCCAACATGCAAAACGAATAAAAATAAGGTGGCTAAACATCTGATTACAAGTGTCTGGAACATCTTCAGAGATCTTTCCTTTATCAAAAATAAATCTTGAAGGTGGTCCAAATTACAGTATCATAAATCATGCTATAGTATGTCTGCAGACAAAGGAGAGGGGAAGAAATCCTTTTTGCATACTTCATTAAATAACAATTTTTAAAAGCATTAAACTGTTCAAGATGTTCCCATTCACTTTGATATTCTGTGGGAGAGCATACCCAGTCCATCTGAAATAAGGTGTAAGGTGACAGGAGAACAAAGCTTATTCAAATCCTCATGTGGCTTATTTGCATGTACTAACAATATACTACAAAACCTGTTGTAGTTTCCATTGCACAGGAAAATTTTGGTATGTGACTTGGAGTTAATTTTACGGTGGTTAACAGTAAATTTAAATGGAGTTTTTAGCTAAACTAAAGTTAAAAATGGAGTTTTAAAGTTATAACTGGAGTCTTAACTAAATTAATTTCTTTTTAAACTAAAGTAAATTTAGTTAAATTAATTCTTTAGCTAAAGTTAAAAATGGAATTTTAGTTACATTCAGTAACAGCACAGTAATTTTTAATTTAGTTTATGTCATGTACTTGTTCCACAAATTTTTATCAAACCTGCAACTTTCAGTTTGTGGGCCTGAGCGTAGCATTATGACATCTCTGTATGGGTTTGGAGATACCAGTTTGAATTTTGCAACAGGCTTGCTGCCAATGCTTGGCACAGTGTAAAAGGGCTAAGAAACTAAAGTGACCAGACCTGTGAAGCTGCTGTGTCCTACATGGGCAGGTTTAATGGCCTACTTGGATTTGGGGTTAAGTTTAGACCTTTTAATTGCTTGTTAGACTAATGGGATATAAGGAGTTTGGACTCCTAATCTACTACTCATTCTAGATGGGGGGGGGGGGGGGGGGGCAGAATAGTTTGCTTGTGAATCATTGCTAAATGTGGGGTATTATTTCAAGAAAAAAGAAATTTTTCTGGTTGCAGTAACACTTCCTACTACATTTTAGAAAGATTAGGCACTGAAGATACCACAGACACAGCTCAGTTGGCTTTTGTTCTCATTAATCCCTTTGAAATGGTGTTCCTATAGAGCTGTGAATCTGAAAATTTGAGCATAACAAGATACTCTGTTAGGACTTGCATCAGAAATCCATTATTTTGTTTTGACTAGGTATGTATTTGCTTGTCCTTTTTCCACCACAACAATGTTTAGCTCAGGTTTTGTCTTGCTATCTTTGAAGATGTAATTTTTCCTTTAAATTTGCAACAGTGATTGTAAAGCTGATTCTAAAGTCTTAAAATAGATTTGCTTTAGTATAAGCATAAAGCTGTCTTGAAAGCTTGATCATTAAATGCCTTCTGAAAAAATCTTAAAACTTTGTAGAAGATAAATGGTGCCAGAGAAGGAAATCACATTTGGTTTGTATAGCGTGGTAACATTTTTTAGTACGTGGGGCAGTCCCTGAAGGCTCTGCTGTTACAAGTTAACTTACGGACTTTTTTTTTTCTTGATGAATTGTTACATGTTTCACAGTAATGGGTAGTTAGAGTTATGCAGGTCTTTTTAAACTGCTGTATAGGCAGCAGCATCTGGAATTTCTGCAATGCTAACATAATTCTCCTCAGAGTCTTATTTCAGCCTTCAGGACTATGCTGAGGTCTCTGAAAGGGGCACTGGAAAAACAGCCTTGTGGGAGTTGTCTCTGTAAATTTCTCAAGAGAACTCAGAGTTTTATCAATCTGTGGGTTAAAGTGGTGGACCCTCTTTTTATGTCATGCTAACTTTTCACACAGGTTGAAGCTATGGCGAGAAGCTCACTTCCAGTGCATCTGCTTTTTCTGGTCCTCTCTATGCTCCTCTGTGTGTGACATGCTTGTACACAGCAACGATTTCCAAGTTGTCTGTTTGCAGAGTCAGTTATTTGTTGTGTGTATTATCTTCCTAATTATAGTATCTGTTAAGTTGTATTGGTTGGTTGGTTGATTAAACATGCATCCTAGTAAGTTTTCCTTTCGTTTCTTCAAACCACATGTGGTTTTCTTAAATTACCTGCATGTGGATTGTGTACATGCTTGTCAGATTTTCTTAAATGTATAGGTGTTACCTTTTATCTCTTGTGAAAAGGGATAGTGTTGGAATGAATTCGGTATACATCTATATGCAAGCTTTGATCACCCATTTAGCTATAAAATTACAAATAAAATCTAACAATCTAACATATTTTCATTAAGTATTGAAGCTGCTATAGATCTTTGCTAATTTTCAAAAGATTCTCTAAATGAAAACGTCTTTGGTCTTACACTGGAATGTGAAAAATTTGCAATTAATGGCTTCAGTATGAAGTCAATTCTTGGTGATTTGATATCATTTGGCATTGTCTAAACTGCTCTGCAGTTGATCGAAGGCAGTATTGTCAAATAAAACTGCTTTATAAGGCAGTATTTAGCACTGGTGTGGCCTCACCTTGAGTATTGTGTACAGTTCTGGGCACTGTCATTTAAGAAGGATGTTAAGATACTTGAATGTGTCCAGAGGAGGGCTCCAAAGGTGGTGAAGGGGCTGGAAGGCATGTCCTGTGAAGACTGGCTAAGGGCTTTGGGGTTGTCTCATTTGGAGAGGAGGCGGCTGACGGACAACTTGCTCTCTACAGCTTGCTGAGGAGGGGAAGTGGAGAAGGAGGTGCTGATCTCTCCTCCCTGGGATCCAGTGCCAGGATGCATGGGAATGGCTCAAAGCTGGATCTGTCAGGGGAGATTCAGACTTGACATTAGGAAACATTTCTTCACTGAGAGGGTGGTCAAGCACTGGAACAGGCTTCCTAGAGAGGTGGTCGATGCCCGATGCCTGTCACTATTTAAGAGGCATTTGGACAATGCCCTTAATAATACGCTTTAGCTTTTGGTCAGCCCTGAAGTGGTCAGGCAGTTGAACTAGATGACCATTGTAGGTCCTTTCCAACTGAAACATTCCATTATATTCTAATTTGTGCATTACAGAATCAGAGTGTGATTCAGGTTGAAAGGAACCTCAGGAGGTCATTGGGTCCAACCTCCTGCTCAGAGCAGGTTCAATTAGATCAAGTGACCCACAGTTGTGTCCAGTCAAGTTTTTAAAAGATTGCAGATTTCACAGTGTTTCCATACGCCTGCTCCAGGGACTGACCCCTCTCCCTGTGCAGCTCTTTTTCCTGTATCTGGTCAGAATTTTCCTTGCTGCAACTTGTCTGTTGCCTCTTGTCCTACCACTTTGCATCTCTGAGAAGAGTCTGGCTGCATCTCTGTAATCCCTTCTGTAGGCAGTTGAAGACAGCAGTGAGCGCCCATTTTACCTTCTGTTATTGAGACTGAGCAAGCCAATTTCCCCAGCCGCTTTTCATGTTGTGCACTCCAGTCCTCGACTGTTTTGGTAACCCTTTGCTGGATTCAGTCCAATTTTTTGTACTTTGGGACCCAAAACTGGATGCAGCGCTCCAGATATGACCTCACAAATACTGAATAGGGGTGAGTAATTGCTTTTTTTGACCTGGTGGCTACTGTCTTGCTGTTACAGTTCAGCATGCAGTTGTACTTTTGCCACAAGGGCAACAACCAAGATCGCCCAGTTGTCTACTGCATAGCTGCTTTCTATTCAGCTACTTTTCTATTCAGTTCTGTTCATAGCTGCTTTTATTCAACTGAGCCTGTACAGTTTCCTAGGATTACTCCGTCCCAGTGCCATAAATTAAGAAAAAGCAGTGTGTCTCACAGATACAATGTAAGGTAATCTTAATTTAATTTAATCTTAATTTAAAGTTTAAAATACTTAGCTTTTTCTGGCAGCTGATTATTACAAGACATATGGAGACAGAAATATTGTAGGGTTAAAAGACATGTTTGGAATTTCAGATCGTATTTTCTAACTGTAGCTATTAAATCACAGAATGGTCTGATTTAAAGCATTTTTGTCCCCTTGCCAAGCATGTTATGTGCCCTTGTGTCACCTGTGTATGAGCAGAACCAACTTGTTAAACAAGTTAAGAAACCACTGAGAAGGCTGTTGCTATCTGAAATTACACCTACTCAAAACATATCTGGAAGCATTTGCAGACACCAAGGAAAGTCTGTGTTGGGCCTTTTGAAAGATGGGGGTTATTTTGTGTTATGGAATGATGAGGTTGGAAGGGACCTCTGGAGGTTATCTGATCCACACCTCCCCTCCACCCACTCAAACAGGGCCACCTAGAGCCAGTTGCCCAGGACCATGTCCAGATGGCTTTTGACTGTCTCCAAAGAGGGAGACTCCACCACCTCTGTGGGCAGCCTGTGACAGTGCTCAGTCACCCTCACAGTAAAAAAGTGTTTCCTGATGTTCAGAGGGAACCTCCTGTGTTTCAGTTTGTACCCATTGCCACTGGGCACCATGGAAAAGAGCCTGGCTCCGTCCTGTTTGCACCATCCCTTCAGGTATTTATACACATTGCTGGGATCCCCCTCAGCTTTCTCTTTCCCAGATTGCACAGTCCCAGCTCTCTCAGCCTTTCCTCAATAGAGAGATGCTCCAGTCCCTTAATCATCTTCGTGGCTGTTCAGTGGACTCTCTCAGTGTGTCCATGTCTCTCTTGTATGGGGGAGCCCAGAAATGGATGCAGTGTTGTAGGTGTGTCCTCACCAGTGCTGGGTAGAGGACAAGGATCACCTCCTTCGATGTGCTGGCAACACTTGTACTAATGCGGCCGAGGATCATAGAATCATAGAATGGCTTAGGTTGGGAGGACCTTAAAGATCATCTAGTTCCAATCCCCCTGCCATGGGCAGGGACACCTCCCACCTGGACCAGGTTGCTCAAAACTAGCCTTGAACACTTCCAGGGATGGGGCATCCACAGCTTCCCTGGGCAGCTTGTTCCAGTGCCTCATGACCCTCATTGTGAAAAATTTCTTCCTGATATCTCATCTAAATCTACCATCTTCCAGAGTGAAGCCATTCCCCCTCGTACTATCACTACACACCCTTGTAAGAAGTCCCTCTCCAGCCTTCTTGTAGGCCCCCTTCAGACACTGGAAAGTTGCTATAAGGTCTCCCTGGAGTCTTCTCTTCTCCAGGCTGAACAATCCCAACTCTCAGAGGTGTTTCAGACCTCTGATCATCTTTGTGGCTCTCCTCTGGACTCTCTCCAACAGGTCCATGTCCTTCTTGGGCTGAGGACTCCAAAGATGGATGCAGGACTCCAGGTGTGGTCTCATGAGAGCGGAGTAGAGGGACAGAATCACCTCCCTCGACCTGCTGGCCACACTTCTTTTGATGCAGCCCAGGATGTAGTTGGCCTTCTGTGCTGCAAGCACACATTGCCAGGTCCTGTTAAGCTTCTCATCAACTAACACCCCCAAGTCCCTCTCCTCCTCAGGAGGGCTGTCCTCAATCCTTTCTCCACGCAGCCTGTATTTGTGCATGGGATTGCCCCAGCCCTCTTGCGGGGCCTTGCACTTGTCCTTGTTGAACTTCATGAGGTTTGCACAGGCTTACCTCTCAAGCCTGTCCAGGTCCCTCTGGATGGCACCCCTTCCCTCCAGCATGTCAACTGCTCCATGCAGCTCGGTGTCATCAGCAAACTTGCTGAGGATGCACTCAATCCCACTGTCCATGTCACCAACAAAGACGTTAACCAGCACTGGTCACAGTACCGGCCCCTGACGAACACCACTTGTCACTGCTCGCCACTTGGACATGGAGCTGTTGAACGCAACTCTTTGAGTGTGACCTTTCAGCCAATTCCATATCCACCGAGTGGTCCATCAGTCAAATCCATGTCTCTCCAATTTAGAGACCATGATGTTGTGCAGGACAGTGTCAAATGTTTTGCGTAAATCCGGGTAGATGATGTCAGTTGTTCTCCCCTTATCTACCAATGCTGGCCTCTTCAGGCCACCAAATTTGTTAGGCATTACTTGTCTTTGGTGAGGCCATGTTGAGTGTCACCAATCACCTTGTTATTTTCCATGTGCCTTAGCAGAACTTCCAGGAGGATCTGCTCCACGATCTTGCTGGGCACAGAGGTGAGACTGACTGGCCTGTAGTTCCCTGGGTGTTACTTTTTTCCCTTTTTAAAAATGGGGGTTATAGGTCCCAGTGACTGGAAAACAGGAAATTCACCAGACTGCCATGACTTTTCAAATACAATGGAAGGCGGTTTAGCAACCTCATCCACCAGTTCCCTCAGGACCTGTGGATGCATCTCATCAGGGCCCATGGATTTGTGCACCTTCAGGTTCCTTACATAATGTCAAACCTGATCTTCTACAGTGGGTGGTTCTTCATTCTCTCAGTCCCTACCTTTGCCTTTTGCAACTTGGGTGGTTTGGCTATAGCCCTTGCCAGTGAAGACTGAGGCAAAAACTAGATGATCTTCAAGGTCCCTTGCAACCTAAACCGTTCTATGAGTCTATAATTTAAAAAAAAAAAAAAAGGGTCCTTGGTTTACCTCAGTCTTCTCCATATCCCGGGTGACTAGGTCTCCTGTTTCATTCTGGAGAGGACCTACATCTTCCCTAGTCCTCCTTTTATCATTGACATACTTACAGTTCTTCTTGTTTCCCTTGATGACCCTGGCCAGATTTAATTCTGTTGGGGCTTTAGCTTTTCTAGCTTTTTCATCCTGGCTGCTTGGACAATTTCTCTGTATTCCTTCCGGGCTACCTGTCCTTGCTTCCACCCAATGTAGGCCTCTTTTTTGCTTTTAAGTTTGTCTAAGAGCTCCTTGTTCATCTATGTAGGCCTCCTGGCTTTTTTGCCTGACTTCCTCTTTGTTGGGGCGCATCACTCCTGAGCTTGGAGGAGGTGATCCTTGAACACTAACCAGCTTTCCCGGCCCCTCTTCCCTCCAGGGCTTTATCCCACGGTACCCTACCAAGTAGATCCCTGAAGAGGGATGCTTTCCCTCTGAAGAGTCTGCTTTCCTGAAGTCCAGGGTGGTAAGATTGCTGTGCACCCTTTTCAGTGCCCTAAGGATCTTGAACTCTGCCATTTCATGATCACTGCAGCCATGGCTACCCTTGAGCTACCCACCAGCCCCTCCTTGCTGGTGAGAACAAGGTCCAGCATAGCTCCTCTCCTCATTAGCTCCTCTATCACTTGGATAAGAAAGTTATCATCAATGCATTCCAGGAGCCTCTTGGATTGCTTATGCCCTGCTGTGTTGTCTTTCCAACAGATATCAGGGTGGTTGAAGTTCCCCACGAAGATCAGGGCCTGTGAACACGAGGCCACTCCTACCTGTCCATAGAGGGCCTCATCCTCTGGGTCATCCTGGTCAGGTGGCCTTTAGTAGACCTCCACTGTAACATCACCTGTCCCTGCTCTCCTTTTTAATCTTGACCCATAAGCTCTAAGTCGACTCCTCATCCATCCCCAGGCAGAGTTCCATGCACTCCAGCTTGCCCTTGATGTAGGGGGCAACACCCCTTCCTGGTTTTCCCTGACTGTCCTTCCTAAAGAGCCTGTTTCCTTCCATTCTAACACTCCAGTCATAGGAGCCATCCCACCACTTCTCTAGTTATGCCAATGAGATCATAGCCCTGGAGGCATGCTCACTTCTCTAACTTATCTTGTTTGTTCCCCATGCTAAAAAAAAAGGTGAATTACTTGCTAGAGCGGCTGAAATTCCTTTGTGCTGCTCTCCAGGTGGTATTCCTTTGAGTTGTTTTACCTGTGTTTCCCTATTGCCTCCTATTACCTCAGGAGCCCCTGGCTCATCTGCATAAGACTTTGTGTGCTGCAGTGTACCCATCACATCTCAGAGCAACAGGCTGAGGGCCCTCGCTAGTGCCCCATCCCCCTAACCTTGAACCTTGGTGTGTTGTTCCCTGGATTGTCATGGGCAAGCCTGATAAAGCCTGATAATATCTTCCTCCCCCATGAAGTCTAGTTTAAAGCTCTGTCAGTGAGGCCCTCTAGGTCATGAGCAAAGATCCTCTTCCCTCTTTGAGAAAGGTGAACCCCATCTGATGCCAGCAGGCCTGGTGCTGTGTAGGCCATCCCATTCTCAAAAAACCCAAAATTGTGGTGGTGACACCAGCCACGGAGCCATGTATTAACAGATTGAGCACATCTGTTTCATCCAATGTCACTGCCCGCAACTGAAAGGAAAGAAGAAAAAATAACCTACGCCCCAGATTCCCTTACTAACCATCCCAAGGCCCTGAAGTCTCTTTTAATTGCCCTTAGACTACGTGTAGCAACTTCATCGTGACCCACGTGGAAGAGCAGCAGTGGGTAATAGTCCAAGGGCCATACCATGCTAGGAAGTTTCCTAGTGATGTCCCTAACCCAGGCCCCAGGGAGGCAACATACTTCCATTAGAGGAGGGCCTGCCCGGCATACTGGACCCTCTGTTTCCCTCAGAAAGGAGTCGCCTACAACTATAACTCGTCTTTTCTTCCTTGCGGAGGTGGTCATTGTATGGGGGTAGGCCTTTCCAGTCCTGGTAGCTCTTTTGGTGTAGTGGTGTAGTTGAACTGTCATCCACATCATCCTAGGCTGTCCTACCACGTCCAGAGCCTCATACCTATGGTACAGAAACACCTGGGTAGGCAAGGGGGGCAAGGACGAAGTTCACTTGCTGCCCCTAGCATGGACTTGACTCCATTCACAGCTTTCCATTAAGCCATCACCTTCAGCCTGGTGGGGTTAAAGGGTACAAGTTTCCTTTGATCTTGAGTTTTTTTATGGTGACTGTCCCTGCTTCTCTCTCTGAGAGGTCAGAGCATAATTCCACCAGTCTATCTATTTCTTGCACTCTCTCATGCTCCTTCACCTTTCTACTTCATCTCTTAGCTCTGCCACCAGGCTGAGCAGATCATCCACCTGGTCACACCTCACACATCTGTCTTCACTAATACCACCTATTAGCACTGTGAGGTTGTGGCACTCCCTGCAGCCTGAGGCCTGGATGGCTGCATGTTTTCATGGGAGCTCTGTCTATCTGTTCCAGCAAGTGCAGAGGACGTAGCTTTCTGGCAGGTGGAGACCATAGCTAAGCTCCCTCTCACCAGCTGAACTCGCCTCTTGAGTTGGCGCTTTCAGTGCCCTACCTGCACACCCTTCTGCACAAACAGGATACTGGTAGCCTCCTCTGCTGCAAGTGCACATTGTTGGAATACGTTCAACTTAGTGTCCACCAGGGCCACCAGGTCTTTTTCTGCCAAGCTGGTTTCCAGCTGAGTGGCCCTCAGCATATACTGGTGTGGGGGGTTTGTTCCTCACCAGGCACAGGACTTTGCATTTCTCCTTGCTGAACTTCATGAGGTTCCTGTGTGCCTGTCGAGATAATGCTGGATGCTTCTCTGGCCTGTCAGCCTCTCCTCCCAATGTGTCATCAGCCAACTTGCTAAGGGTACACTCTGTCCCACAATCTAGGTCATTGATTAAGATGTTGAACAGGACTGAACCCAGTATGGACCTGTAGAGTACACCACTAGTTACTCGCCTCCAGTTAGACTTCATGCCTCTGATCAGCACCTCTGGGTGTCATGGTTTGGGCTGGACTGGCCACTGAGATGATCAACGGATGCTCTCCCCCACCTCTCTCTCCAAGGACAGGAGGGAGAGAGGGAGAGAGAGACTTATAAGTTTAGAAAAAAACTAAACTAATTCAATGAAAATATTAATAAAATAATAAAATTATAAAAGAGAAAATAATGAAATATATATAATGTATACAAAACTGTATCTAGCTCCCAAGATGGTGATCACGTCACCGGCAGGCATGGGGAAAATCCCAGACTGGACTCAGCGATGGACAGCAGCTGGATTCCAGATCTGGATTCCGGCATGCATGGATGGGGATCAAAGGCAGAAAAATGAAGTTCTCCTTGGATGCCGGCCACTGAAGAAAGAGAGCTGACCCTTTGATCCCTCAGCTTTATACTGAGCATGAGGCAGATAGGATGGAATACCCTGTTGGTCAGTTTTGAGTAACCTGTCCTGTCTGCTCCTCCTCGCAGGTGGGACCCCTCTACCTTTTTCCGCTTCTGACCCTCCAACAAAGTTATCTGACCTTGGTTGTTAACAGCAATAAGCATAAGTAAGAGCCTCTCTGCATACCATGCCTTGGCATAAATTACAAATAGTCAGGTCTTATTATTCAAAGAACAAACAGTGTCTCCACAATATTCTGTTAATTTCAGAGAGTTCACTTAGTTAGAAGAGACTTAGCTAAAAAGTAAAATTACTTTTGTATGCTGTGTCAATATATGTAGCCACAGCTAAATGTTATTTGATGACCAAGTTGGTAGTTTCTACAGCGACATGTGACAATTGAATGAACTGGATTATGGAACAGAATGTGCAAACCTTACATCTTCATGGGACTTCTGAATATTTTAAGTGTTCTGGGGTTTTTTTTGTAGCATAGTATTCTTAGGCTAGTGTAACTAAAAAAGGTTCATACTGAAAAGTTCATACTGAAATCTTGCTGCAGCTTAGTAGGGGCTTTTAATCAAGTGGGACACTGAAGGCCCAGACTTTTCATACACTTTTCATCCTCTGCCATTATTTTGTTTATATTTCATATTTTGACAAGCTTTTTTATTCATTATGTAGGCACCTCAGTATATGTGATGACTGACAATATGCATTCTGCAGAGAGGCTGGGAGAGAATATAGGTCCTGGTGGTGGTATCTACAACTGTTGTGATTTGGGCCAAACCAGCCACTGGGCAGAATCACAGATGCTCTCCCTAACCTCTCTTCAGAGAGGCAGGAGGGAGAGAGACTTACGAGTTTAGAAGGAACTAAACTACTTTAATGAAATATTAATAGTAAAAAGGAAATAATGAAATATATGCAAAACCATATCAAGTTCCCAGGATGACAGTCGCATCACCAGCAGGCACTGGGAGGTCCCAGACTGGACTCGGTGACGGTCAGGAACTGGATTCTGGATCTGGATTCCAGATTGGGATCAAAGGCAGATGAACTGACAGAGTCCTCCTTGGATGCCTGCCATTGAAGAAAGAGGGCTGACTCTTTGATCCCTCAGCTTTTATACTGAGCATAAGGCAGATGGGATGGAATACCCTGTTGGTCAGTTTTGGGTCACCTGTCCTGTCTGCTTTTCCACTTCTGATCCTCCAGTGCGGCAAATGACCAAGTTAGCTGGCCTTGGTTGTTATAGCAATAAGTCTAAGCAAGAGTCTCTCTGCATACCATGCCTTGGCATCAGCTATAAACATAGGTCTTATCACTCTGAGAGCAAACAATTCTGCATCCTATGCTGTTAATTTCAGTAGGTAGAAGAGGCCTAGCTAAAAAGTAAAGTTACTGAACAAAATTGGTTCTGTTTTACCTCAAACCAGGACATTCTACCCCCCTTATTCCATGCCATTTGCATCTTGCTCAGATCACTATTACTTTTGTCTATCAAATTTATACACACACAGATATATGTAGATACATGCAGATGACTCATCTGCGATTTATGTTTATGTACAAAAGTTCGTTGAGTCCATTTAGTTCATGATTGCAGGATCTCATCTCAGGGCATGAAGAATGGTATGAAATTCATTGTGGTTTGTGCCCATGGGTAGCACGTCCATCTCAAAGAGTTTGCTGGACGCTACTTGATGAAGCTAGCTCAGGTTTCATCACCACTGTGTTATCCTGAAAAACACTTATTGAACACTTAGTATTGTGTAGCAATCAATGTCATATATATCAGAATTGAGTGTTCTCACCAAGGGTCAAATTCCCTTTAGGTGCACGTTGAACTTCTCCATTCTTCAGCATCACCCACCAAGTACATCCAGGCCCTTGAGCAAAAACAGTCCCATGACTGGGTTTGCCTTTGCCTGAAGCAGGAAAAACCCAAACAGTTTTCCCTAGCATATTCCTTTCATGCACCACAGGGACTTTATCCCCTTCTACTGTATGTAAAAGGTCTGAGTGAGCAGGACCAGTTCCATTGATGGATTCCCTGGTGTTAACTAACCAGCTAGCTTGCTCTAAATGCTTGTCCCAATTTTTAAAGGTTCCACCCCCTGTTGCTTTCAGGGTGGTTTTTAATAGTCCATTGTATCACTCAGTTTTCCCAGAAGCTGGTGCGTGGTAGAGGATATGATATATTCATTCAATGCTATGTTCTTTGGCCCAATTACTTATAAGATTATTTTTAAAATGAGTCCCATTGTCTGACTCAACTCTTTCTGGAGTGCCATGTCACCACAAGACTTGCCTTTCAAGGCCCAGGATGGTATTCCAGGCAGTGGCATGGGGCATGGCATAAGTCTCCAACCACCCGGTGCTTGCCTCCACCATTGTGAGCATATAGCGCTTACCTTGGCGAGTTTGAGGGAGTGTGATGTAGTCAATTTGCCAAGCCTCCCCATACTTATATTTCAGCCATCGTCCTCCATACCACAAAGGTTTTAACCTTTTAGCTTGCTTGATTTCGGCGCATGTTTCACAGTCGTGGATAACCTGCACAATAGCGTCCATGGTTAAATCCACCCCTTGGTCACGGGCCCATTTATAGGTTTCATCCCTTCCTTGATGACCTGAAGTGTCATGGGCCCACTGAGCTAAGAATAGTTCACCTTTATGTTCCCAGTCCAAGTCTGTCTGGAAAATTTTAGCAGCCTGATCCACTTGCTGATTGTTTCGATGCTCCTCGGTGGCCTGACTCATGGGTACATAGGCATCTACATGACGTACCTTTACGACTAGGTTCCCTAGCTGGTCAGCAATGTCTTGCCACAGTTCAGCAGCCCAGATGGGTTTGCCTCTGTGCTGCCAGTTGCTCTACTTCCACTGCTTTAACCACCCCCACAGAGCATTTGCCACCACCCATGAGTCAGTATAGAGTATTGGCCACTTTTCTCATTCAGCAATGTCTAAAGCCAGCCGGATGGCTTTTACCTCTGCAAACTGACTCTATTCGCCTTGTCCCTTAGCAGCTTCTGCAACTTGTCATGTAGGACTCCACACAGCAGCTTTCCACCTTTGATGCTTTCCTACAATAAGACAAGATCCATCAGTAAACAGAGCATGCTGTTTCTCATTATCTGAGAGTTCATTATATGGTGGAGCTTCCTCAGCACATGTCACCACCTCCTCTGGTGGCATCCCAAAGTCTTTGCCTTTGGGACAATTTGTGATCACTTCTACAATTCCTGGACAATTTGGGTTTCCTATTCGAGCTCGCTGTGTAATTAAGGCAACCCACTTACTCCAGGTAGCATCGGTGGCATGACGAGTAGAAAGAATTTCACCCTTGAACATCCAGCCCAATACTGGTAATCAGGGCACCAGGAGGAGCTGTGCCTCAGTAGCACTTACCTCTGAAGCAGCTCAAACTCCTTCATATGCTGCCGAGATTTCTTTCTCAGTTGGAGTATAGTTGGCCTTGGAGCCTTTGTATCCTTGACTCCAGAATCCTAGGGGTCGACCTTGAGTTTCCCTGGTGCTTTCTGCCAAAGGCTCCAGGTAGGGCCATTGTACCTGGCTGTGGTGTAGAGCACATTTTTAATGTCCTGTCCTGTTTGGACTGGTGCAAGGGCTACTGCATGCACAATCTCTTGTTTAATTTGCTCAAAGGCTTCTTGTTGCTCAGGGCCCCACATAAACTCATTTTTCTTTCGAGTCACTTCATAGAGAGGTTTCACAATCTGACTATAACCTGGAATATGCATTCTCCAGAAACCCACAACACCTAAAAAGGCTTATGTTTCCTTCTCGTTAGTAGGTGGGGACATAGATGTTATTTTGTTCATCACATTGGGATCTGATGGCACCCATCTTGCCACTTAATTCCCAAAAACTGGATCTCTCATGTGGGTCCCTTGACCTTACCTCTTTTCATAGCAAAACCAGCTTTCAGAAAAATCTTAATTATTTTCTTACCTTTCTTGAAAACTTCTTCTGCTGTGTTACCCCACACAATGATGTCATCAATGTATTGTCGGTGTTTTGGAGCTCCACCCTTCTCCAGTGCCATCTGGATCAGTCCATGGCAAACAGTAGGGCTGTGTTTCCACCCCTGGGGCAGTCGATTCCAGGTGTACTGGACACCCCTCCAGGTGAAAGCAAACTGTGGCCTGCACTCTGCTGCTAAAGGAACAGAGAAAAAGGCATTAGCAATGTCAATTGTAGCATACCATTTGGCTGCCTTTGACTCCAGCTCATACTGAAGTTCTAGCATGTCTGGCACAGCAGCACTCAGTGGTGGTGTGACTTCATTCAGGCCACAGTAGTCTATTGTTAATCTCCAGTCCCCATCAGACTTTTACACTGGCCATATAGGGCTGTTAAAGGGTGAGCAAGTTTTGCTGATCACTCCTTAGCTCTCTAGCTGACGAATCAGGTTATGGATGGGAATCAGGGAGTCTCGGTTGGTGTGATACTGTCACCAATGCACCGTGGCAGTAGCAATTGGCACCTGCTCATCTTTAACCCTCAGCAGTCCCGCAACAGAAGGGTCATCTGAAAGACCGGGGAAGGCTGACAGCTGTGTAACATCCTCAGTCTCTACAGCTGCTATACCAAAAGCCCACCGATACCCTTTGGGGTCTTTAAAATACCCTCTCTTGACATAGTCTATGCCAAGGATGCACAGAGCATCTGGACCAGTCACAATGGGGTGTTTCTCCCATTTATTCCCAGTTAGGCTCACTTTGGCCTCTAATACAGTCAGTTCTTGAGATCCACCTGTCACTCCAGAAATAGTGACAGTTTCTGCCCCTTTATGATTCGATGGCAATAGGGTACACTGTGCACCAGTGTTTGCTAAGGCTTTATACTTTTGTGGCTCTAACGTGCCAGGCCATCGAATCCACACAGTCCAATAAATTCGGTTGTCCCTCTTCTCCTCCTGGCTGGAGGCAGGACACCTCTAATGTTGACCACAGCACCTACGATTAGCAGGAGAGTTCCTACCTGGACTAAAGGATTGCCCACCGTAGGCCAGAACAGCCATCCTGTTGGAAGAACTCATTCTTCTGTCTGTTTTACATTGCAACTCAAGCACCCGTGCCTGTAGGGCTGAGATAGGTTCTCCATCCCACTTTCTCATATCCTCTCCATAGTTGCAGAGGCACAGACACAGGAAATCTCAGAGCGGGTTCTTTTTCTCTTGAGTTGGTCTTGTAGGAAGGCCTTTTTTCTTAGCAGCTGCATCGTGGGTCTGTGCAGGGGAAGAGTGGGATCTTTCCTCCATCCTGGACAGTTTATCAAACAGTTCCTTGGTTTGCTCAGCTATTTTCTTGGTCAGTTGCACAATTTTATCAATCAGCTTTTCCATGGCTGCTACAGTGAGGGGACGACAGCGACTGTCTTCATACTGTCGTACCTTGTTAACCACTTCATTTACAGTTGGTGTGTCAGTATCAGATCCTCCCCAGACCATTGTTGACAATATGTAGGAATACGTTGATGGTGCACTTCCTACAAACTTTCTCAGCATAGATCGTTTTCATGGCATTTCATCAGGGCCTGCAGTCACTTGCCAGTCACTGTAAATCACCTCTCGTACAGCTAGTTCTCTCAGGTACTTAATACCTTTTTTCATGATGGTCCATTTGCTTGGACGGCATTTGGTATCATCCTTAAAATGATACCTGCCCTTTACGGCTGATACCAGTCGCCTCCAGAGACTGAGAGTGCTTGTCTGTCTTCCAGTTGCTTTATCAATACCTCCATCCCTGGCCAGGTTTCCCAATTGCCTAGCTTCTCTGCCATCTAAGTCAGCAGTATCAGCTGCATTGTCCCAGCATGGGAGCAACCAGGAAATACATGTCACCTTCATGACAACTGAAGTCCTTCCTCATATTTCTTAAATCCTTCATAGAGAAGGATTTAACAACTATCTCTACATATGAGTCCTCCTCCTGCGTTGATGCTGCCTGAGAAGGACACTCTCCTGGATCTGCTTTAGAAGGACTCTTTCCTTTATCTGTGTTAAAAGGTTTCTTTCCTTTGTCTGGTTTAGAAGGACCCTCTCCGGGATCTCTGTCAGAACTGTCTCCCAGGCTATCTGGCTTGAGCTGGTCCTTGTCATAAGCGACAGGGGAAGGAGCTGACCTCTTTTTCTGCTTCCTGGTTACCGAGACAACTGGTACCGGTTCTGATGGGGTTTGAGTAGCAGCATTACTCGTTGTTGGAGCAGCTGGAGTAGTGACGGTGCTCATTATTGAGGCTGGAGTAACTTTTACAGGGACGGGTGGTGGTGTGGCCTTTACCACTACAGGTGGGGGGGCAGCTGGTGCTGGTGCAAGTGATGCAGCCTGTGCCACTACAGTGGGTGTGGTGCCGGTACAGGTGGTGTAGCCTGTGCCGCTATGGTGGTGGGGCGGTGGCAGTTGGTGCTAGTGCAGATGGCGGTGGTGTGGCCTTTACCACTGGCTGCAGAGTAACCTTTGCTGGTGCAGGCGGCGGCGTGGCCTTTACTTCTACAGGTCGGGGCTCGGCTTTGGCCGGAGTGGGCAGCAGCGTGGCCTTTACTGCTGGCTGAGGAGTAACTTTTGCCAGTGCGGGCGGGGGTGTGGCTGGTGCTGCAGCAGATGGGGGGGTGGCTGGTGCTGGCACAGGCTGAGGAGTGGGTCCTGGGGTTTGAGTGGCAGCAGCGCATGTTATCCTATAGCTACTCCTGCACTGGTATTTCATAAGAAACCACCCCTGCAACACATGTAGGAAAACCAACAACAAAATCACGGTCTTAAGAAAGTAACAATCCTTATTGTCACAGCCCAAGAGGTTTCCATCCTCTAGCTCTGTTGGTGTCCCTTTGTTATAAACATCAAAGTGCAAACTAAACTTTCCTCAGGTAAAACCGAGAGTATAATTAGTAACAGAATCCATCACGCGATGCCCAAGATATGCAGGTAGAGCCGTTATCCAGCTAATCATATTATACATCTGAATGGCAAACCACACCAAAACATTTAAACCTTTGCATAAAAACACAAAGAGTAAATAAACTATGCAATGCATTTGGCAGGTTAAACAGAGTTGACTCAATTAACTGCAAACAAAGCTCTTTAAAGGCACAATATAACATTTCAATAACAATATAACATTTCGTTTAAGAATGACATGATGTGAGCTGTCTATTGGAATCTCTGAGCAAGGTGGAATTCAAACTATTCAGGCAATCTATCGCAGCTCTGGTTGAGCCCTGCTTGTGCCCCATGTTGGGCGCCAATAAATATGAAATGATTAATAATGAAATAATTAATAATGAAATAATAAATATGAAATAATTAAATAATGAAATATTAATAGTAAAAAGGAAATAATGAAATATATGCAAAACCATATCAAGTTCCCAGGATGACAGTCACATCACCAGCAGGCACTGGGACGTCCCAGACTGGACTTAGTGACAGTCAGGAACTGGATTCTGGATCTGGATTCCAGATTGAGATCAAAGGCAGATGAACTGACAGAGTCCTCCTTGGATGCCTGCCATTGAAGAAAGAGGGCTGACCCTTTGATCCCTCAGCTTTTATACTGAGCATAAGGCAGATGGGATGGAATACCCTGTTGGTCAGTTTTGGGTCACCTGTCCTGTCCGCTTTTCCACTTCTGATCCTCCAGTGCGGCAAATGACCAAGTTAGCTGGCCTTGGTTGTTATAGCAATAAGTCTAAGCAAGAGTCTCTCTGCATACCATGCCTTGGCATCAGCTATAAACATAGGTCTTATCACTCTGAGAGTAAACAATTCTGCATCCTATGCTGTCAGTTTCAGTAGGTAGAAGAGGCCTAGCTAAAAAATAAAGTTACTGAACAAAATTGGTTCTGTTTTACCTCAAACCAGGACAACAGCATATGGAAATGGAAGTTCCTGAGGATGTTGTGCAGGGATAGCTCCTGACGCTCTGGTACCCACTGAATGAGCTTTGATGCTATGAAGAGACTTCATGGAGAGAGACACTATATGGAATGCAGAGATCATAATTGTGGCTTCTGAAAACTCAGAGAGACTTTGGATAAGTTTCTTGTTTCACTTGTGGAGCAGAGGTTATGCATAGATCACTGATTGCACAGGAGTTCCTGTTACTCACCATTTACATGATTGTGACCTGTTTTTTCTTTCCTTGTCATAGGCAACACATCCGTGAATTTCCATCCTGTCCTGGTTTCAGCTGGGATAGAGTTAATTTTCTTTCTAGTAGCTGCTGCATTTTGGATTTAGTATGAGAGTAATGCTGATAAGGTATATTGTTGTAGTTGTTGCTAAGTGATGTTTACATTAGTCAAGGACTTTTTCAGCTTCCCATAGAAGCTGAGAGGGAGCACAGACAGGACAAGCTGGCCAAAGGAATATTCCGTACCATACAGTATATAAATTGGGGGGTCTCGGGGGGGCAGGAATCTGCTATCACTGCTTGGGATGGGCTGGGCAACCGATCTTTGGGTGGTGAGGGGGACTTGTATTGTATCACTTTGTTTTGTGTATTCTTTTACCATTGTTGTTATTATTACTATTATTATTTTTCATGTTACTTTTATATTAAACTGTTTTTATCTCAACCCACGAGTTTTGGGTTTTTCTGCCCCCTGTTTTTCTCCCTCTTCTCCCTACCCTACTGGGGGGGAGGGGAGTGAGCAAGCAGCTCCGTGGTCCTAGTTGCTGGCTGGAGTTAAACCACGACACATCCAAAAACAATTAATGTGAAGGGTCAGATGAATATTACTTCTAGTGCTGTATAATTTTTCTAGCTGATATTTGACAAGGAAAGTTAACAGAAAAAAAATTATCTTAAACAATTTGGAGAATTGTAATACAGTGTAATTATTTGTTCTTAGACCACTTCAGAGGGTTTAAATTTTCTTAGAAAAAATAACCATGTTTTTTAGGGTTGATCTAAAACTTGTTGAAGTTATCATTTGCCTCAGTTGGCTTTGGTGGAGCTCATACTCCACAACAGTAAGGCTTTTTGTTTTAGGATTTGTAGCAATAAGGGGCATTCTAGTGACCTTTCAAGCTAGCTGCAGTGTCACGTATAAATTTTTGTTGAAAAGGGTGACTGTTTGGATCATTATCTGTCAGTAACTGCATTTAAGATAACCACTTTAAAACAAAGGAGTTGGCTGAGCTTCTAAAACATCATGTTCAGGTTGTGTTTTTTCACATCAGTATTATTTCATATTGTAAAGCTCAGTGTCTTCAGCCCTGTTAGAAGATTGACTTTCTGAAATTATAGCTATGTTTTAGCCCTCTGAAGGTGGGATGACCTGAAATTATGAACATGTGAGATTAATGTACTGGTGAACTGTGTTTAAATGGATTAGATGAAACACGAAATCAGGTACTGTTGGAACAGTTAATATTTTTGAGACATTTCTAACTAATATTATCTTTTGAGTATTAGTATTTTGACTATATTATCAATGGTATTTCTGTTGTGAAGAGCGACTTCTGGTTGTGCAATGAATAGGGTAAGTGGTGCTAAAGAAGCAGTTAAAAAAGATAGGAATCTGGGAAAAATGGGGACCCAACACATCTTTGCTTTCTTGAGACTATAAATGTAAAGACATTTGACTACTTGAGTCGCCACTACAAATCAAGGAGAGTTATCTAAACCGTAAAAACCTGGTTTGTCATTGTTTTGTTTGTGATGGAATAGGAGTATAAGGGAGTTTCCTACTTTTTTTTTTCTTTGCTTAATGTGAACTGTTTGTTTATTCTGTGGAGACAGCCATAAAAAAGATTTTTATCACTTACCATAAGGTTCCTGCAACCACCTTTTCCTCTTTACATCCTCCTTAGCCCCCATGCCTTTTAGGTTGTAAGGATAATCACAAAGTTAGTTTTACCTTTTGGAATTTCAAATTAGTGTAATGGTATTTTTAGTCTGAAATGTATGGCTTATTTTGAAATACCACTTAGATGCATTTCTTAACCAGAAAACCATGGAGTTTTGTAAATGTAAACAGAGTCCCTATAAATTAAGTCCTTAATCTCATTTACAGAAATGTATATAATAATCCAAGTCCCTCATTGGACCGATACCTGAAGATGGTCACGTGACTAACAGGGATGAAGAAAAAGCAGAGGCATTCAATGATTTTTTTGCCTCAGTCTTTAGTGATACTGACAGACATTGGGCTGCCTGGTCCTCTGAGTTATAGGACCCTGGACTGTGGGAACAGTGACTTTCCGTTTGTGGACACTGAAACTGTAAGGCACCAGCTATATCAGCTGAATGTTCACAAGTCCATGGGGCCTGATGGGATTAATCCCAGAGTCCTGAAGGAGCTAGTGGATGTTATGGCAGGACCCCTCCCAGTCATCTACCAAAAGTCTTGGGAGTCTGGGGAGGTTCCTGCTGACTGGAGCTGGCCAATGTTATTTGAATTTACAAGAAGGGTGTGAGGGAAGACGCAGGGAAATACAGACCTGTTAGGTCTAACCTCAGTTCCTGGAAAAATTATGGAGAAGATTATACTGTTGAAAGGCACTTAAAGAATAATGCACTCATCAGGCACAGTCAACATGTGTTCACAGAGGGAAAGGCCTGTCTAACTAATTTGATATCCTTCTATGCTAAGGTCAGCTGTGTGGTGGGTGAAGGGAAGGCAGTGGATGTAGTTTTTCTGGATTTTAGAAAGGCTTTTGGCACTGTCTCTCCCAGCATCCTTCCGGACAAGTTGTCCAACTGTGAGATGAGCAGGTTCACGGTGCATTGAGTGAAGAACTGGCTGAATGGCAGGGCTCAAAGTGTTGTAGTGAATGGGGCTACATCTGGCTTGCGATCAGTCACTAACGGTGTTCCTCAGGGTTCAATACCAGGGCCAGTTCCATTCAATATATTGATCAACAATCTGGATGCAGGAGTTGAACTGCACCATTAGCAAGTTTGCTGATGATACCAAACCGGGAGGTGCTGTTGACTCTCTTCAGGGAGCAGATGCCTTGCAGAGGGATCTGCATAGGTTGGAGCATTGGGCAGTGATTAATGGGATGAAATTGAGCAAGTCTAAATGCCGGATTCTGCACCTGGGATGGAGTAACGCCGGGCAAAAGTGTAAATTGGGAGAGGAGTTCCTGGAGAGCAGCCCTGCCAAAGGGATCTGGGTGTGCTGGTTGACAGCAGGCTCAACAGGAATCAGCAGTGTGCCCCGGCAGCCAAGAGGGAAAGCGTCATCCTGGGGTGCATCAAGCACAGCATAAGCAGACGGTCCAAAGAGGTGATTATCCCACTGTATTCAGTGTTGATGTGGCCTCACCTCGAGTATTGTGTACGGTTCTGGGCACCACCATTTCAGAAGGATGTTAAGATCCTTGAATGTGTCCAGAGATGGGCAACAAAGCTGGTGAAAGGCTTGGAAGGAATGTCCTATGAGGAGCAGTCAAGGACTTTGAGGTTGTCTAGTTTGGAGAGAAGGAGGCTGAGGTGCGACCTCATTGCTCTCTACAGCTTCCTGAGGAGGGGAAGTGGAGAGGGAGGTGCTGATCTCTTCTCCCTGGGATGCAGTGCCAGGACATGTGGGAATGGCTCAAAGTTGCATCGAGGAAGTTTAGACTTGCCATTGGGAAGCACTTTTTTACTGAGAGTGTGGTCAAAGAGCGAAACGGGTTTCCTAGAGAGGTGGTCGATGCGTCATGCTTGTCAGTGTTTAAGAGGCATTTGGACAATGCCCTTAATAATATGCTTTAGCTTTTGGTCAGCCCTGAAGTGGTCAGGCAGTTGGACCAGATGATCATTGTAGGTCCCTTCCAACTGGAATGTTCTGTTCTCTTCTGTTCTCTTCTGATTCCTTAGTACTAAAGGAGGGTAAATAACTATTATTTCAATAATTTGAAGTACATTATGGAGCCTGCAGGTTATTCAAGGGATAAATAACTTATAAATATGGTTTTTACTTATTTGTAGTGGTAACCAGGATAGCATGTGAATCTGGAGACTTTAAAACATTTTTATCCTGTTTTGATTCAACATATCATAATGTTTTTTCCCGCCCTCAAACCAGTTTGAGTAAGTTTATTTCTAGGGTTTACCTAAGTCTTTTCTATAATACATTGCTTTTGTTTAAAAAGCAAAAAAACCTCTATCAAGAAAAACAATGAAGAGGAATAGAAGGGCAGTTGAGTGGCCTGAAGTAGTATTCACATCTTTAAAGGTGACTGCACCTCTTCATGCACAAAGTCATAATGTGATTTAGAGCCCCTTGTAGATGGATAAACAAGAAGACGCTGAAAGTTCTTATGAACTGTGTTTTATAATTATCTTTCTAAGAGATTTCCAGTTCGACTGTAATTTACACAGTTGGGTGTGATACAAACTAGGTGGAAGTTAAGTGAAGGTCAGATGGACTATGCTGGGTTTTGGAAAAGACTGGTAGTTCTGTTTCGCAAATGATAAGGACTTCCATAATGGGCAGAAGGGCTACCGGTCCAGCTTGTTTTTCCACCTCCACAAGAAAAGTTCTTCCCGAAGAGTCTTAACTACGCTGTGCTTGCCCCACTCTCACATAAAGCTGGTTTTGAGGCTAGCCCAGAAGCCCTATGAATCAAGTGGAAGCACATAAGCATCTTCTTACTAGTTTTTGTGGCAATTGAAGGTAAATGTGGACCTTTTTAATGCTGTGACTCATGCACTCGATAAATACAAACGTGTAATACCTGAAGAGTTAACATAATAGTTTTCGAAGTTTAGCTGGGACAACTGCTAATATACGAGATAGAGCACTGTTATTGACATGCCACTGCAGACAAGATTTTTAGCTTAGTGTTGTTTTCTTTCTAATAGTTATAAGTACTTCTCCATAGTACTCCAGGAAAGCTAAGCAGCTAAAGAAACCAAACAAAGATTAACCTTTAACCACTGGCTGTGCTTCTGTTAGCTGTAGCATTGGCATGGTGATAACCATCTGACGAGATAAATGCCTGATGCTGTTCTGATGCCAATCTGTTGGAATGTTGTTATTTGTTCTTCAGGGAAAACAAAATTATTTTTGTAGTTCACAGGGGAAAAGAGAGAAATTGGAGTATACAAAATGCTTTCAAATAAATAAATATTTGCTCCTGGGATGTTTATGAAGCTCTACCAAAACTTTAAGCTAAACTACAAGAACAAAACTGAATGATATGACTTCTAGGAAGTCTTGGCTCCTGACACTTTACACTGTAAATGGTGCCTTTTAAATTAATAACTCTAAACATATGTTACATTAAGTGGTGCAGCTCTGAACTAGATTCGCGAAACTAATAAACTAAGTAAAGTCATTTTTTGCTGACGACTGCTTAATTTTAATGTGCTAGATTCAAGTTATTTGCTTTAAGCTTTAGTGCAGTGTAACAGCTCAACTTCTCCCCTCTGTTGTCCAGCATCTGCTGAGAATTTGATACGTAATGTACTTCCAGTCTATTTAAGGAAAATGTCCAGTTTCCCTGAGATACCTGTTTGCAGCTTTCTGAGGACTATATTAACTTCATAGAAATTACAAGCTTCATGAGTGTATGAATGCTAAGGACATGAGTGTATTAATATCATTGAGGATGAAGTCCTCATTAGCATGACAAGTAAAATCTGTGCTAAATATTAAGGTCTGTTTTGACCCATCAAAAAGGTAGATACTCGGTCTCATAAAGTAGTCTACACAGCTGTGTTAAGTAGGAGAGGCACATTCAGAAGCCTGTACCTTAATAACTTGGCTACAAGTGGAGTGAAATTCTCACGAGCCGTTCCTGGCTCCCATTGCCTCCTGTGGAGGAGTGGTGGGACCGGGAGAGCCTGGTCTTAGATGGTCTCTTCAAATTCTGAGATTCTGCACAGTGATTCCCACTCATTTTTCTTTACAAAAAATGACAAATACAAAAAATAATTCCAGTGCAAAAATTTGGTAAATTCTGGAGTAGTATGAAGTCTGTCTACATTCTTAACTGTCTTCAATTGCAGTAGAAATCTTGGTGACTTTTTAGTGTCACTTAAGAAGTTTGGAAGATATTTGTGATTTCATGTCCTTTTCTGGCTTCAAAGATCTTGTTTGATGCATCTAGTTTACTCACAGTTTTCAGGATAAGCCACTACTTGCCAGCAAGTTATTAAAGTTGATACATAAGTATCAATGCAGAATCACTTAAGTACCACGGATTTTAGTCTGAAATCCCTGTCTATATTTTAATCTTGAATTAAAACTTTTCTCCTATACAGAAACCTATTTATGGTCTATAATTCTGCTATATAATCAAGGTGAAATGTCTATAATACAGGCATTTCTGCTGCATGTCAGATTTTACAATTCGGCTTCTGTCAGCTATTGCAGATTAGGAAATGGATGTGTGTGGAAGTTGTGCACTATTGTCTTTCTCTTACCAAAGTGGCTGCTTCAGCCCTCCTGCTGGTTTAGATAAAGAGCATGCTTTGGACTGCTGCTGTTACAGCTCCGTGATCAGGGTGTGTATATATGCTTAATCAACACGCACTTACAGTTGGAAATGGTGGTAAGAGTTTATATGACACTGAGCAATGAAAGTAAGTTCTTTTAGTAATCCTCAGCTCTTTTAAGAGAAATTAATTCTCAAAGATCTTTTTGCATATATAGACAATAAAAACTCTCAGAGGAGTATCTGAAAAGTTGCTACACATATGGTTACTTTTGTACTGTCCTGGGACTCCACAGCAAGGACTACTGTGGGATCCTTATTGTTGACTTATTATTAAGAAGGGTGGAAAAAGCAGTTGCTGCAGCAATATTCTGAAAGTGCCTGTTGGTGGGAGTGGATCACAGTATCACAGTATCGTCAGGGTTGGAAGGGACCTCTGGAGATCATCTAAGTCCAACCCCCCTGTCACAGAAGGGACACCTAC
The DNA here is from genome assembly GCA_017639485.1 of Pluvialis apricaria. Lineage (NCBI taxonomy): Eukaryota > Metazoa > Chordata > Aves > Charadriiformes > Charadriidae > Pluvialis > Pluvialis apricaria. The sequence goes on from CM030008.1 coordinate 60,424,553, forward strand.
AGCACGTTGCACAGGACGGCATCCAGGCGGGTTTTGAATGTCTCCAGTGTGGGAGACTCCACAACCTCTCTGGGCAGCCTGTTCCAGTGCTCTGCCACCCTCAGAGTAAAGAAGTTCCTCCTGGATGACTAAGTATAAAGTCCTGCTAATCATAAGCCTTTATCTAATGGCACTCTTTTAATAGTGGCTTTGGAAACAAATACTGCTTTATGCCCTTGAATATCCTGGATTGTTCTGCTGGCTCAGTTTACTCTTGTGCTCCATTCCTCAGACTCCAAAAAGTTACAGCTCCTTTTGTGTATCTGATACCTATTTTTTGTGATTAGGCGTGATTGCCATGTGTGTCACAAAAAGTGTACAGTGAGCTGGGTTTATAAGGGCAAGGGTCCGTGTTAGCTAAAAAGAAACTTTTTTTCGGGGAAAACGCAGTCCTGGAAAGGAGCAGTGCTTTTGCTGCTGAGAGCTGCCGTGTGTTAGGGACGGAAAGAGAGGTTGTCTGCCCGTAGCGGCCCCTGCTGGCAGGCTCTACCGGTGGCACTGAGGGTAATCCCTTCCAAAAATGAGTGTCAGCAGAAGCATGCTGCTTCACTCCTCTGGAACCAGGTGTACTGCAAGTATATTCCAACTTGTGTCAGCAAGTCTAACTACAACTGATTTTATTTTTTTTTCCCCACCTGTGTGGTTTTGTAAAGCAGTTATGAAACCAATTATTTCATGAGCAGTCTTGAACAGAATCAGTGAACGCACAACAGTGAAGTTTGTTTTGACAGCTCTAACTGAAACAAAAAAAATAGTTTATTAATCAGTTTACCTATTTCTTTTCAGCAACAGGTATGCAAGATAGCGATGCAACAGGGGGAAGGATGAGAAAGCTAAGTGTTGGGCAATACGACAATAATGTCCCTGGGCAGCTGTCATATAACAGGTGTGGATGGATGAAGTCTCCTGCTACTGACCAGGCTGTAAATCCAGGATCACCGATTCCTGTAGGGGAGACCAAGGAGGTAAACAATGAAGAATTTTTCAATAAATATTTGTTGGAAGTGAATGGCCAATAGAGAGTCCCATGTTCGTGTTCAGTGTCCAAAATCAATGGGAAAGAATTGGGCACTTGTGGCAGTAAGAACAACAAATGACTGTAGTTATCTCAGAAATACAATTCAATGTTTAATGATGTCCTGCTCTTCTTCTCCCTATGTGCTTGCATGTTTTCCGTGTTCCAGGATCTCTCTGCTGGAACGATGGATCAGATTATATGAAACCTTCTATAATCTGATGAAAAATGCTCCATGTGTTGTAGGGTTAAGTGGGAATTTTCACACTGTAATTTTGCTTTTTTATGCCCTTTCTAGATGTCGGTTGCATGTTACCAAGATGAAATGGATGGGGGAATCTTCTCCCCAACAAAAAATGGAAATGAAGCTGTCCCATCTACACCAGCTTTTCCCCTGTCACCAGAGACATCATATGGTAAGGAAATGTCTGTCTCTTTTTATTTATTTATTTTAATAGCACTATTAACATTTTAGCTGTTACTGAAGAGGAATTGTACTTTTCTTTCTCTCCTAGTGAAAACACCTCCGCTATACCATCAGCGGATTCCTTCTTGCCAAAAGGTCAGCAGCCCATCTGAGCTGTACAGAACCAGTCCCGGTAAGATACACCTACTTCTAAATAATTTGAAACTGAACTGTGTATGAAGGTAACTAACACAACAGTGATTATTCCTTTATAAATAGGACGTATACGTAGTGATTTTAGACATGTGCAAGTCAGAGAAATAGAATTTAGCAGTAGTGTTTCAATCATATCAAAAAGAAGTAAACAATGAAGAATTATCCAAGAAAGATTTAATGCCATTAATTGCCAACTGGGAGTTCTGTGTTCATGTTCAGTGTCCAAAATCAGTGTGGAGCAATTAGGCAGTTGCATCACGACAATAAGAGAAAATGCAATTCGGTGTTTGAGGCTATCCTGCTCTTGTTCTTTGTATCTGTTTGTGTGGTTTCAATGTTATACTATCTCTCTGCTAATATCAAAATACTACTGTCAGGAGATTTGAGTTCCTTGTCTCCATCTGAGGAAAGAGGGGTGATATCCATGTTGCCATCTTGCCAGGCAAGTGAAGCTGACAATAGAGCTTGACAGTAGCTATGCTCAAGTCAAGGAGATCCTTAATCAACGGAGTGAATCTTCTGGGATTTTTTTGTGCCACGATGTAAATGCGCAAGCATAGAAAAGTAGTTGGTAATAGATGATTACATGTTTAAAGATTTAATGTGATCTAGCTATGAATTTTATTAATGAAGGATTCTTCTTTAAGGCCTTAACTCTTTGCTGTTAAAAATAGCAGCAAAACTATTGTTAGCTGTCACCTTTTCTGTGCGAAATTATTTTAAAAAATAAGTTTTTCACCTGACTGCATCGGAAAGTGCTGAACATAGAAGGAAGCCAACGTAAGTTATTTAAAACCTGAATAAAAAATCACAGACATTAATTTAAATTGTATGCATTAGAAGATGTTCAGATGATGATTCATGTGTATATATAGTTTTATTGCTTAGGCTATGACTGTCTTAGGCAGGATCTTGATAGTAGAGTTTCCAATAAATTTGAGGGTGGATTTTGCTGTAATAATAGTTAGTGTTGTGTTTTTAATTTTGGAAAAAAAAACCTTTCCTGTTTAATTTGCCTCATTTTATAGTTATCAAAAGCAAGTAACATCAACACATGATAAAATTATCTTTAGTAATAAAGTAATCTTCTACTCAGTTCAAGACATCTCTTTATCGTTTAGTTGCTGTGACTTTGCCTTTTACTCTCTCAACTCTTAAACAGTTAGTGGGAGATATCCTCCTGAGGAAAGCTTCAGCAAATCGATTACAGGTTGCTTATGTTGAGTTAATCTACTGAACGCTTTGTTGTTGAATGGTTGCCATCACTGTTGCTAAGAGTTAGGACTTGCCCTGGAAAATTTTGTAGCTTTCAGTGTATTTCTCTATTTTGTTGGTGATTCTCCTGCTTAATTCCAAATGCTGTCATCTCTCAAATACTGGGTTAATGTGACACTGAAAATACTCTAGCTTAGAATGAAGCAGGTATTTCTTCCTTTGAATACCCCTTTAAAAATTATGCTCATGGTGTACAGAATGCTACTGGTTAACTGCTCAGGTTCCTACGGCTTTGCTTTTTGCCGTAAATGTAATGCACTTTGACACTAAGGTTAAAGGTGTATGAAGTGGGTCAGCTAGAAAACATGCGATATACCATTAGCGAGCACCACTAAGAAACGTTAACTGGGTGGCTTTCCCACCAGAACACGGAAACTTCTATTGCCAGAGGCAATATTGGAATCCTACTTTAAATATTTTTTTCTTTTTACTCTTTTCCCTTTACTATTCTAATTTACTTATTGCCTGTATCTATAGTAAGTATCTATTTACTGCATTTACTTACTTCTGAATCTTCTGACTTTGGCAAGAAGTGAAGAAGATGCCTTTTCTTTTTTTTTTTTTCCTTCTCTTTTGTAACCAATCCCTAATTCATGGCCTGAGCAAGAGAGTTGTGTTTTGTGTGTTGAATGAGGCCAAGAATCTGAAGGGAACAGAAGTAGCGGTTCCTGTTGTTAAGACTGCTCTAATGCACATGCGACAAAGGTGACTCTAACAGTATGTACTTTGCAAGAATTCTTACAGCCCCAATTTTTAGTGCTTTCCTTTGCAGCCTTGCTCTTCTTTTAAATGCTTTCATTGTTTTAATTTTGGTAGAAGTTGGGAAACACGCTGACTTCTCCAGACATTTTCGACAGATGGAGTTGAAGTCATGGACTCTGGAGTCTTAATTTCTGCTATTAAGATGTTGCCCCTTTTGTCTCAGTTCAGATCACCCTTAAATTAAAAATTGGTTTGTTCTGCATCTCAGCTTTGCTGCTTATCTGCATTTCAAGTTAGTAGTGAGGATGCTGTAACATCTGGCTACCAATTATATTGCTGTCTTATTTCCTCCCCACTTCCTTGTAGAGAATAGGTATCAGTGTAATTAGCACTTACCATATAAGGGAGAATGACTGTGGTTTTAGAAAAGTAAAAAGTATACATAAAAAACAATACATGTTTTTGTGTATTCTGTATTCAAGAATTACAGTGACATCCAGTCTTTATGTATACAAAATGATAAAATTATCTGTACTTTTCTAAGTTATTCTTGTTGTAAACTCTGTATGTTATCTGGAATGTATCAAATTCTGATTCTTAAACTATTTATTGAAGTGAAGGGCACTATCTTCACTGAAGCCTGAAAAAACCCTGTATAAAATGGTTCTCTGTTAGCCCTGGAAATCTGAATTTTCTTTCCAGGTAAAACCACTTTGTTAGGGAAAATCAGTCCAGTGGTGTTATGTATCTGTCTCCCTGTCATCAGCTATGCCCTACCTCTTCTTTCTTCCTGTACCTTTACTTAAGATGCTGTGCCTGGGCCAGCTAGAAAAAGCAGGATTCCTTTCCATAACCTCGTTCTTTCTCAGACAGGAGCAAGTTTAACGTCCTGCAGTCTGCGCTCAGGCATGCAGTCCTTTCGTGTTGGCACTGCTGCTCCAGTGATCACTTGCTGTCATGGTTTCATTGCCCTTTTCCTCACTTTACATAGCTTGCAAGTAATAGAGCACCCACAGAGTTCATTCTGAATTATCTTTTGAAAGACACCTTGTTTCTTAAGACAAACTTGAGCAGTCTGTAAATTGGCTAGTTTTATAAATACCCCACGAAGAAGTAGGTTCCAGATAGAACATACATCTCTCTGAGTAACACAATAGCCATTGTATATCCCATGGGAGAGTCCCACACATCAGTGAAGGAACAGAAGCACTATTTGTAGGCCATTTTGAAGCTTATAAAGGCTCTCTTGTCTCAGACAGCATACAGCTAATTGAAGTCCCTTTGTATATAGAAGTAACAAATAAAAACGTAGCAAGCTCTTTGCCAGAGGACTGAACTCTGGCTAACCACCCCTGCCACTCCACCCCTCAGGCTGGTCGTGAGGAGCTGCCCCTTCTTCAGCCCTGGCCAAAGCATAGACAGAGCTTTGCAGACAATCTGCATTCACAAACAGGTACTGTCTTGCAGCAGAAGGCAGGGATCTGTGGAACTAGGGAAGATTGTCTATAATCCTTTATGTGTGTACTGACAGAAAAGCTGTGATGTCCTGTTTTTCCATCTTTTCTGAACAACCTAAGTAAATTTGCGTAGTTCAAGCAGTGCATATGGTGGAATGACAGCACTGCTGCTGGTATGAGGAATCTCAGTGCCTTCAAGCGTGTGTAAGGCCTTGCCTTTTCATACCCGCTGCAGAGCTTAGCCTCGGTACCGTACTCAAAGCTTATGTTATGCATAGAAGCTGCATCTTTTCTAAAAATTGTCAAAAGGTCGTCCTTTGTCCTCATGCTGTCATGGAATTCTTTAAGACCAGACACTGGCATATTTCCACATTTTTTCTCATACAGACTCTGTTTTTATCTGACAGAGACATTGTAATCCTAAATTCCCCTCACTGACTAACATAGGCTTACTCTGTTACACCACCACAGTGATGACTGTTTCATAAACCTCTCGAAAACAAACCCACAAGCTAACAGATATCCTCATTACTGCATAATTCTATTACTGATTATAATTTTATACTGTTGTAATTTAATACTGTTACTCCAGCATTGTAATTTCTTCCAGTCACTGAGTTGCAAGGGGAATGAAACGTACTGCTTAATTGTTCAATAAAAAAAGTCAAGGTTCTGAACTGAAAACCTTTTCTGTGTGTCAGAAGGGTTAGTAGCATAGGGAATAAAAATGATACTAATTTGTCAGAAGGAAAAATTCCCAGTTTATGATGTGGAAAAACTTTCTTCACATTATGAAAAGTTTTCATATAATATTTATTTATATCTACCTTGCTCTCCTTCCCTTAGCTGTTTATATAAGGTATACATGTCCAAAGCAAGAGACTGGTATGGAACTTTTCCAGACGTCTGGGTTTATTTGCTTAGAACTTTAGTTCATCCACTTCAGTGGCTAGTTATGATAAACTCTGTCCTCCTGGAATCAAAGGTTCATTTTGGTTTTTTCTGTTGTGATTTTGGGTTTGGGTTTTTTGGGGTTGTTTTCTTTTGTTACTTTTGTGGTTGATTTGTTTGTTTGTTTTAAACACTGAGGCTATTAATGAGCAATAAAAAATACAAGTAGAGACAAGAAATTTATGATGTTTACTACAAGGCAGATAGACAAGGTCTGTGTTATATTTTCCATTGTCCTGCAATTGACCTTGACATGTTTATCTCGTGGCTAAATACAGTGCTCATCTCCACAACAATTTTATAATGAAACAGCTAATGGTTCTTAGTTATGATAAAATATACCACACTAGTGCATATGAAGCCTCCATGGGCTTCAAGAGCAAGTAGGAAAGGACTTAGTTTTCCTGTTCAGATTCTACTGACATGAACTTAATGAGGTCTTCCAGAAAGAGCATGTGGAATGCTGTAAAGCATAGTAATAAATGTTCAGAGGCCACTTCTTGGCCATTGTAAACACTGAAGACAATGTAACGTGCTATGATCTGTGTCACACTTGTTTTCTCCCTGGATTACTTTCATTGACACATTCAGCTCAGTAAAGCTAACCTTTATACAAACTTTTTATTGTACGAAGTTTGGAGATGACCTGGTGTATTTTCAAGTCTTTATTGTCACAGACCTCCTTCCCTTTGTGACACTGATTATAATACAGTTCTTAACATATCTTTCAACTACAAACATGGAAATTTTGTATCTTGTCTGGCCCATGGAGAAAGAAGCAATGCTTATTATTAACGATTTCAGTCTGGTAATCCAAATTCGCGGCAGAAGTAATAATGTTCCTTCTCATGTGCTGAATGGTTTTATTTATTTCACATCAATCTGAATGGTGGAAAATATGTCATAACAGAAGAACCAAATTGAAACTGGAAATAACTTGAAATATTTGCAGTCTATGCCTGCTTTTAGTAGCAATATTAACCAAAATACTTACAGTTGAAGTGTCTACAACTGAGCTGTTTGGTAGTCAACTTTAGCTGAGCTTTTTTTTCCCTGCTCAGTTTGGCTAAGATCTTCATGGGAGGTATTCTTGCGGTGCGCATTGATTAATTTACCAAAGCTTTATTCTCTGGCTTAGAGGTATGAATATTTAGAGATTAATCCATTTAGCTAGCTAAATATGGACTGGTTTTGTTTATAGCCATGTTATGGGTTTCTACATAAAACTTCACAAAATCTGTACGTATTTTAGCCACTCATTAAAAATTCCAACATGTCATTGATTCAGAGGAGCAAGGAATAAAAATATACAATTTGAGGATTTACCACCATTTCACAATGACACACAAAAAAGCTTATGACTTGTATAAAAGGCTGTGTTGTGTTAACCTCTGTTCATTGCACACTGTCAGCATTACCAATTAAAGCACACAAATATGCTACTACTAAATGTACTAAATATAGCTATGAGTTACAGTAACAACTTGGAAAAATTAGTGGCCCACCATTTTTCTGGCATTTCAGAAAACAAATAAAAAGCAGTATGCTAGGAAATTCGGATTCACTTGATCCATTCTAAGAAGTAGTTATGTTTATCAAGTGATAGATACTGAGCTTTTGGAGTATCACTTTAGAATATTCCTGTTCTCTGTAAAAGTTTTGCATAAGATACTTGCTGTCATGGTTAGTAAATTGCACCAAGATTATATGGTGAACGCTCACTTGTGTGCTGTCTCCCTTTCTCTTTCATTTTCAAATTGGTTTACCATTTTGCAAAACCAATTGTATGTTCTGGAAGATGCTCACTGATATTTTTATTTGTAAACAGATGAAGTGGTGCTTCATTTTGTTATAGTTGTTTAGTTACATAGGTATTTTATCCAACAAGCAGACATTTACAAGAAAAAAATTAAAACCTGATTCAAGTATTGGATTTAAGGTTAATCCTTATTGTCTGCATGTTGCTTACTCGTTTTCAAAAAGTCTTGATAAATCACACAATTCCTTTAATAGCCTTTGGAATTGTCAGTTTGCTTTCATTTATTTTCATCTCCTGCTCCCTTCCACCACCCCCTGCTCTGAAAACCTGATACATGAGATTTCTCTAATATATATATATATACACACTTTTTTCCCCAAGTGTCATTAGGATCCTGGAGGGGCCATAGGTACATTAAATTTTTTCCCCTCCATTCCCAGAAGGTTTGACACCAACTTAGCACTTGGAATGGGAAAAATGGGAGAAAATTCCTGTAGAGGAAAAAACCACGTGTGCATTGAGGAAGAAACAGCAGGAACGAAGCTGGGGAGGAGTAGAGTTGCTATAGCTGGGGCTGAGGGATGTAATGAAGGTATGTTAAGAAGAACTAGTACAGAAAGCAGAACAGATTATTGTTTTTTTCAGTCCTTCATCAAACACTGTGTTAAAAGCGCAAACACTAAATGGGGTGTAAATAAAATTGTCTGAATAATACTGCATCTGTAGCATCTCAAGAAAAACGATATGAACGCAATCTGTGTATTACAATCATATTGCTAGTTTGTGCTCGCTATTGTCATTGGATTTCCTGAATATTCTCAGTTTGTGCACTCTGTGTTTTAAGAATTTGTCCAGAAAACTTCCAAAGATAAAGTAAATGAAAATGAAATTCTTTGATGGGAGATTATAAAAGGAAGCCTACAGAGGGTGGAAGCAAGGACAGGTAGCCTCGAAGGAATACAGAGAAATTGTCCAAGCAGCCAGGGATCTGGTTAGGAAATTAGAATTAAATCTGGCCATGGCCATCAAGGGCAACAAGAAAAGCTTCTGCAGGTAGGTCAGTGATAGAAGGAAGACTAGGGAAAATGTGGGCCCTCTCCAGAAGGAAACAGGAGAGCTGGTTACCTGGGATATGAAGAAAGCTGAGACACTCAATGACTTTTTTGCCTCAGTCTTTACTGGGGAGGGTTCTAGCCACACTGTCCAAGTCACAGAAGGCAAAGGCAGGGACTGGGAGACTGAAGGACTGCCCACTGCAGGAGAAGATCAGGTTTGACGTCATGTAAGGAACCTGAAGGTGCACAAATCCATGTGACCTGATGAGATGCATCCACAGGTCCTGAGGGAACTGGCAGATGAAGTTGCTAAGCCACTATCCATCATATTTGAGAAGTCGTGGCAGTCTGGTGAAGTTCCCAGTGACTGGAAAAGGGAAAACATAACCCTTATTTTTAAAAAGGGAAAAAAGGAAGACCCAGGGAACTACAGGTTAGTCAGTCTCAGATCTGTGCTCGGTGAGATCATGGAGCAGATCCTCCTGGAAGTTCTGCTGAGGCACATGGAAAATAACAACGTGATTGGCGACAGCCAACATGGCTTCACCAAAGGCAAATCGTGTCCAGCAACTTTCGTGGCCTTCTACTTCCAACTGACATTATCTACCTGGATGCAAAACATTTGACAAAGTCCTGCACAATATCATGGTCTCTGAATTGGAGAGACATGGGTTTGACCGATGGACCACTCAGTGGATAAGGAATTGGCTGGAAGGTCGCACTCAACAGCTTGATGTCCAAGTGGAAACCAGCAATGAGTGGGAGTTTCTCAGGTGTTGGTATTAGGACCACAGCTGTTTAATGTCTTTGTTGGCAACATGGACAGTGCAATAGTGCACACTCAGCAAGTTTGCTGATGACACCAAGCTGTGTGGAGCGGTCAACACACTGGAGGGAAGGGATGCGATCCAGGGGAACCTGGACAGGCTTGAGAGGTGGGCCCATGCAAACCTCATGAAGTTCAACAAGGACAAGTGCGAGGTCCTGCAAAAGGGCTGGGGCAATCCCAAGCACAAATACAGGCTGCGTGGAGAATGGATGGAGAGCAGCCCTGAGGAAAAGGACTTGGGGGTATTGGTTGATGAGAAGATCAATATACAATCATAGAATTGTCTAGGTTGGAAGGGACCTTTAAGATCATCAAGTCTAACCATCAACCTAACACTGCCAAAACCACCACTAAACCATGTCCCTAAGCACCATGTCTACCCATCTTTTAAATACCTCCAGGGATGGTGATTCCACCACTTCCCTGGGCAGCCTGTTCCAATGCTTAACAACCCTTTTGGTGAAGAAATTTTTTATAATATCCAATCTAAACGTCCCCTGGCGTAACTTGAGGCTGTTTCCTCTCATCCTATCACTTGCTACTTGGGAGAGGAAACTGACCCCCATCTCACTACAACCTCCTTTCAGGTAGTTGTAGAGAGTGATAAGGTCTCCCCTCAGCCTCCTTTTCTCCAGGCTAAACAACCCCAGTTCCCTCAGCCAATCCTCAGAAGAACTGTGCTCTAGACCCCTCACCAGCTTTGTTGTCCTTCTCTGGACACCCTCCAGCACCTCAATGTCTTTCTTGTAGTGAGGGGCCCAAAACTCAGCATAGTACTCGAGGTGGGGCCTTACCAGTGCCGAATACAGAGGGATGATCACCTCCCTACTCCTGCTTACCACACTTTTCCTGATGCAAGCCGGGATGCTGTTGGCCTTCTTGGCCACCTGGGCACACTGCTGGTTCATATTCAGCTGGCTGTCAAAGAGCACCCCCAGGTCCTTTTCTGCTGGGCAGCTTTCCAGCCACTCTTCCCCAAGCCTGGAGTACTGCATGGGGTTGCTGTGACCCAAGTGCAGGATCCGGCACTTGGCCTTGTTGAACCTCACGCCATTGGCCTCGGCCCATCAATCCAGCCTGTCCAGATTCTTCTATAGGCCCATCCTACCCTCAAGCAGGTCTGGACTCCCACCTAACTTAGTGTCATCTGCAAACTTACTGAGAGTGCACTTGATCCCTTTGTCGAGGTCATTGATAAAGATATTAAAGAGAACCAGCCCCAGTACCGAGCCCTGGGGAACACCACTTGTGACCGGCTGCCAACTGGATTTAACTCCATTCATCGCCACTGTCTGGGCACAGCCAGCCAGCCAGTTGTTTACCCAGCGAAGAATACACCCATCCAAGCCATGAGCAGCCAGTTTCTCCAGGAGAATGCTGTGGGAAACAGTGTTGAAGGCTTTACTGAAGTCCAGGTAAACAACATCCACAGCTTTTCCATCATCCACTAAGTGGTCACCTTGTCATAGAACACGAGCCAGCAACGTGCACTTGCCGCGTCCTGGGCTGCATCGGAAGCAGCATGGCCAGCAGGACAAAGGAGGTGATTCTGCCCCTCTACTCCACTCTGGTGAAGCCCCAGCTGGAGTACTGCTTCCCGCTCTGGGTCCCCCAACATAAGAAGGACATGGACCTGTTGGAGCGGGTCCAGAGGAGGGCCATGAAGATGATCAGAGGTCTGGAGCACCTCTCCTGTGGAGACAGGCTGAGAGAGTTGGGGCTGTTCAGCCTGGAGAAGAGAAGGCTCCAGGGAGACCTTACAGCAGCCTTCCAGTACTTAAAGGGGGCCTACAGGAAAGACGGAGAGGGACTCTTTGTCAGGGAGTGTAGTGGCAGGACAAGTGGCAATGGTTTTGATCTGAAAGACGGGAGATTTAGATTACATATTAGGAAGAAATTCTTTACTCTGGGGGTGGTGAGGCACTGGAAGAGGTTACCCAGGGAAGTTGTGGAGGCCCCATCCCTGGAAGTGTTCAAGGCCAAGTTGGACGGGACTTTGAGCAACCTGGTCTAGTGGAAGGTGTCCTTGCCTATGTCAGGGGGGTTGGAACTAGATGATCTTTAAGGTCCCTTCCAACCTAAACCATTCTATGATAAAACAGTTATGGAGATAATTTAGTGCTGCAGGTGAGATGCTCTGGATCTGTGGGATAGTCATTGAATTGATCTGTGTACCAGATAAACCCTAGGAAATAAAAATAATGATAGAAAGATTATATAGACATAAGAGGATGAAATTGCACCATGTGAATTTTATTGCTTTCAAAAAGCCTGAAAAAATTTGTGATTTCTTTTTATTATAATTTATTTTATTCAGAATTTTGTTTACATTGTTTTTTTCTTTGACAATAAACAGAGAACAAATTATTGAAATGTGTAAGAAGGTTAAAGGAACATTCATTCAACTGTCTTTTATTCCTGGATCCGAGCTGAGCTTTCTTTAATTTGTATACATGTATCCACCAATATCAGAAAGTTTTATAATATAAGTAACAGTAAAATCTATATTGTGTGTCTTTTGTTAAAACTGTTTAGTGCAAAAATTGGAATAAATGATTTCAAGAAAAGATTTGTGTTTTCTGAGCACTCAAGAACCACTCTGTATTCAGTATAGAGAACAGATGCAGCTCCTAGTTTCCTAAGATGGGATGCATTAGATTATAAATCCATTCTGCACTTGGTCACAGCAAAATGTTATCTGAAGATTGGCAAAATATTTTTTGTTCTGGAAAACAGTGGGAGTATTTTAAAAATAGCTTGAGAGTACACATTGATTGTGGCTTTCTTTCTTCATTGTTGCTATTTCAGTGCTTTCATATCTAGTCATGAGAGTGTGTATTATTAATACCTTTCATTCAGTGCTTTTGAAGGGTGCCTGTTGGTTGTAATTCTGTTCAAACTGATTTGATGCCCAGTTGGGAGATGGCACAAAGAGTTGATAAAACTGATTAGTACTAAGGTATGCGTAAACTGTGCATTTTAATGAAAGCGGAGACCTGTGGAAGTAAGAGGAATCTCATACTGCACTCACAGCCTTTGAAATTATAAGATCAAGCAGAAAAACTGTATGAAATAGTGATGTATAATGTTAATGAAAGTGTTTCTGCTGTGCCTAGATTTTATTTCTTTTATCTTACCATTTATTTCTATGTTTGACTAGCAGCCTAGCAATTTGAAAAGCCTGCCTGTGTTCAATTGCCACAAATATTTTGGCAATGAATTCATTATAAAGGAGGTTTGAAAAAGAAGACAAAGTTTAAGAAAACATTAGGAAAAAAAAAGAGAATATTGAATATGTTCAAAATATGTCCTCTGTATGCAATATTTGTTCTAGAAATTTCATTCCAATTTATTTTTGCTTTGTAAGGGAGCATAGTATACAACCAGTCTATTTGGAGCATTGCTAAGCCCCGGAGTCAGCTTACCAAGTTGATGCACTAAGAGACTTGTAAATACCTGCATGTCAAAGAACTGTTTTCAGGCATCATTCAGGAAATTGATGCATTTTAGAAACTTCAGGCTGAGTTACTCTCAGAGGAAAAACACGTCAGAAAAGACCCGTGGGTCACCAGAAGAGAATACCAAAGCAAGGGAGTGTTAGCACTGACAGTTGCAGCTCTGGCATTTTCCAGTGTGAGGAATCCTCCTTCTACTCCCTCTGCCCAGTGCTGAGGGCTCTGAGTTCAGAGTTCAGTGGGTATCAGCATTGTAAACAGCCAAGTAAATTGGGACTTTGGTGTAGTGACATTGTATGTGATCACTCGGGTCTGGACAGGTCTATACAGTTGTGCTATTAAAACCAGTGGCATTTACAAGCGTGATTGTCTTCTCCATTTTCCACCAGCTGAACCTAAATCTTAGACATTTTCTAAATTCCATGTAGAAGGAGGAGGAGCTTTTTCCATGCAAATCTAATACCAGTTACAGTATTCATGTCACGGGAGAGGTCCCCCTCTTCTGCATGATTATCAGTAAGACGTGAACCAGGCATTCCTATGGAAGTCTGAAAACTATGATGCTTTTGAGCCAAATTTCTTTTTCTGGCTTAGTTCGTACACTTTACTATTTAATACAAGTTAGAATGATGGTAGAGCAGGCTTCTCACAGGAGGAAAACTTGAATTCAAATCTGTGGCCTGATTTAGAGAAGGTCCTGTGGATAGGATAAAGGATAAAGGGCTAACTCTACTAGACTACTTAAAGTCTGTAAGTGTGAAACTCATGTAAAAATATTCTTTTGGTCTGGAATTGTCAGCTTTCAACAGTAGCATAAAACCTCCCTTGTGCAGTGTTTATTACCTAGCCTTAGGTGACAAATGAACATGATTCTTCTGAAGCGCTCTTTTCCCATCTGTTACAGGGCAAATGCAGGCTTGTGCCCTGGGGCTTTGAATTCAACTCAGCAGCCATACATCTGAAAGTTTAATTGTGCAGTGTGCAGCTCACATTCTTCCTGTAGCTCTAGTCCAAAGCCATTTTCTCGTGAGAGAAAACAGTATTATTATCTGACACTTATTTATTTATGTAAGGGGGTTTTATATTTGCTGTCCAAGATAACTGACTGTGCTTGGAATATGCATCTATTAGCTGAAAAGATGATGGCATTCCAAAGGTGCTGAACACAGGTTTTTTTATCTTCACTGGTATCTGTGAGAGCTCATAATTTCTAAAATTCAGTAGATAAAATAAACAGTGTAATTCTGAAGTTGTAAATGCCAAAAAAATGTTGTTTACATAATCAAATTATTACACAGGAAAAGATGTGTTTATGCAAGACTTCTGTCTTGTAACTTTTTATCACGGTCTCAAAGCAGATGTGCCTATTTAGTTAAACTTGAAATACACCCTGATAATACACTGATGGGGGGAAAGGGGATGGGGTGGTGGGGCTTTCTTTTTTTTTTCATCTCTAAGAACCAGTGAAAAATTGATTACATGAGAGGTTTCTGAAGCATTAAGTTTTAGAGAGTTTGGTTTCTATTTTCCCCTTTCAATGGGGAAAAGTAATTCATTTCCCCACTAAATCTGTCATTTGACCAATAACTATCTATGTATTTATTCACTGAAGTGTGTATATATATATAAAAGTATATATATATAAAAGAGAAGAATCTGAAGCTGAGAAGTCCACCATTATTTTTTGCTTGTTCTGAAGGTGCAAGAGAGAAACCGTCAGCAGAATTTATCAGTAGTTTAACAGAAATACAGGATTGGATGAGCAGGCAGCCTGGCAGATGTGGACTGTTTTTACATGTACCTGTTGATGCTAGTTAGCAGTGCACGTGGGTAGCATGCATTTTTGAGACATTACTAGTCCTTTTGTTTGGAAAAGTTTAAATTAACAAAAATCCATGAGAACAACTACTTCCCTTGCTATGATTACATGAAACAAGCTTTTTCAAATTTTCCAGGGTGAGGCCTCCTACTATATGATGTGGCAGTCGATGACTGTGATGTGCCAGAGTAATCCACGTAGTTTGAGGGAAGGCTGAAGGAGAAAGAAGTTCCACAAACTGAAGTACGGCTGTGAGCACACCTTTTCAAAACAATTAAAGTCTTAAAACAAACCTGTGTTTGGGCACCTGAGAAGATCTGGTTTGCTGCATTCACAAGTCAAAGATGTTCTGTAATTTCAGAGCTACAAACCTTCTAGTGTTGAGTGAGGACATAGAGGAAATACACATTCAGTCCCACTTAAGCGTTTACTTTCCAAAGGCTGTATTGCTCTATGTTTTTTAAGATGCTGTTCTCCCCTACGTTAATTCTCTTTGTTTATTCCCTTTTGCAGAATTGGAGAAAACTAAATTAGTCTATGTTTTTCTATGCCTGAGTTACGCATGTTATTTCATGAAGCCATTCGTGTTCAGACACCTAGTAGACAAAATCTGAAATGCACGTTCACTTGATATTGACTCCTATATTTCTGTCAGTCATGGGAGTAGCAGGGAAACGTATGGATTCCGTCACAAATTGTGGAGTTTACTGAATTTGCGTCTGAGGGCCACGGCATAGCCAACCCTCGTGCAGGGTTTTCTGTTGGAGAAAGGTGCGTGTTACAATTCAAGCTCTGCATTTTCAGCTACTTTGGATAGATCTTGCAGTGTGATGGTTCTGATGAAACTGGGAATCATATGCACTTTACGTAGGAGAACTGTACGCAGACCTTGCTAGATGAGTAAATACGACCACCTGGTAGAGGATGGAGGACCTGATCCTTGTCTCTGTGCTCTGCCTGGTATAGCCATGAAACTAATCCTTCTTGTGAAGTAACAGACCTTCTCCTTTTGGGATCGCATTGTCTCACAAACTGCGCTCACTTAAACCCAACTAGTTGCTCGTCTGAGACATCCAGCACCCCTCTCCCCCTTCTTAACTCATACTTCTATGCTTTTGTATACAATAACATTTCAGTCTGGTCCTTTATATGTCCTGGCTTTAGAGTTTCAGGTGTTTATTTTTTTCTTCCCTGGAACTCATCTCAGCTGGTTGAAACTTTGAACTTGTGACAGAACAACAAACAAAAGGTAAGTTTTTGTCAGGTGCCTTTTGTTTGTCATTAAAAGTGTTCAGTCAAAGAGGTTTCGTTTAGGAACAGCCCCCTAAGTATAACCAAGTCTGTTAGATTCTGTTAGAAAGCTCCATCCAAAAAATTTCTTAACAAAGGGTAAATTTGATAAAATGTTGACAAAACTCAAGTATATGAATGCTTTTAGTTACCTGGTTTCTGCTTACATTCCATTTATATATTACTTTGGAAATTAACACTTTCCCACTTAACCCAGACTTCATGTGATATCTCAGACCACTGTTATCGCCTTGGTTCTTTTCTAATTCAGCAAGTGGAAAGCAAGCAAAGCTTCCAAGACTTGCAAATCAGGAAGGAAATGGGACATCCAAAGGTTTCCTGTGATTGCAGTGCTTTTTATGCAGAGCCAGGAATGCTTTTTATGGAGAGCAATTTTCTCTAATAATTGTTGTTTATAGGAGTGTGAAGACTGTGTTCGACTGCATTTGTCTCTGCCAGCAAGCATTCAAGACAAAGAGAAAGTGTAGTTGCGTAATAAATTAATCAAAGTAACTGATGGCAGTTCTGGACTGCTGCATTAATAACCCGTTCTGCCTCTGTGGCAAGGATTGCCCCTCATTTTTTACCTGATAGTATTGTGTATATCACAGCTAATCCTTGCTATTTGAGTCTCCTGGGTGCAACCATTATGAAATTGTTTAATAGGAGCAGCTGCTATGAAGAAAATCAGTGGTAGGAGGGAATATTCTTATAAAGGAATAGTTTGATTTAGTTTACCTTTTGGTCAGTGGAAGAAAGCAAAATTCTAATTAGTTTACCAGTACTCATATCTATAATCAAGCCAATTTGTATATTTTAAAGCTATCAAAAGGGTTTAGTACACATGTTCAAAATATGTTCCCATTAGAAATTTGAAAGCGATTGAGTAATTCATTACAGGAAAGCTTTAAATGGTCATACTTGATTCTGTCCATATCAAGCAATTTCCTGTAGTCATCCTTTCAGAAAATCCGGTGCCCTGGGACACTGAAGAACAATCTGAGGCGGAAATGTGCTGCCCATTGCAGGGCTGCACTGTTTCCACTCATCTTCCTGACTAGTAAATAAAACCCGCTCTGAACAATGATAGGGTGATGCTGAATGCAACACAGTAGCATTGCACGTGGTGTTTTGGGAAAGAAATCTGGGGAAGTGAGTCAAACTTTATTCAGAGCTCTGGATGCTAAATTTATCAGAGTGTTGACCCAGTTTGGCATTCTAGAGCAGCTGGGCTTTGGTCCATATTAAAAAGCACTTATCTGTTGGTTCTCAGTTTCATGTCCTGCATCTCTCTGAAAGAAACAAATCTCTGAGGTCAAATGAAGTGGTGGGGAACTGGGCATCTGCTTAAAGCAAACAAACAAATAAAAAACCCAAACAAAACCAACCAATCAAACAAACAATACCCCAATAACCACAACCCAAACGCTACGGCTTGTGTGCTGGGAGTCAGAGAAGGGCGGTGAGCTTTTTAATCCCTGAGATGCCCCTGCGGCTCCCGAGGCGAGGCGCTGCGCTGCGCTGCGTCGAGCGGAGGATGCGCCGGGAGCGGCGCTGTGCGTGCGAGAGGCGGCGTGAGCCACTGCCAGAGCCGGGCGGGGGATGGGGGGAGAAAAAAGTCAAATTCAAATGAGGTGGAGTCAGCAGAGCAGGGATACACTGAATGGGCAGTCTGGCTGAAGAGCGAGCGCCAAAGCTAGCCCAACAACAATCGGGGAATTATTTGCCGCCTGGATGGAGTGAACTCTTAACTGTCTTCAGCTCAGCGGCTGCATTGAGAGCGGGAGCCGGGTATTCTTTCGCTGCAGACACTGGAATCCTCTGCTGTGAGGTTGTAGCGGGCGGGGGAGAGCGGATGGTGTTAGGGCTGGCAAATGTGGGAAGTGGCTTTTCCCAAGCCTCGGCGTGGCGGAGCCGCTCGCCTGGCGGCCGCGCTGCCCTGAGCCGCAGGCAGCATGCGGCGCGGCCGGCCCGGCAGGGGGGGAACAAAGATTTCGCACAGCCCGTGCTGCGTGAGAGAGCTTCTGTCATGATGGCTTCCATAGGTAGGTTATTGGTTTCCTGCTCTCCCTCTTTTTTTTGTGCGTTTTGCTCGGTCTGAAAACTCGTTTTGTGGGGCTTGTGTTTCACTGGCCGCGTTCCTGGCAGCGCGCAGCGGCAGTGAAATGCGATCTGCGCTCTGGTGTGTGTGTGTGTGTGTGTGTGTGTGTTTGTGGGGGGTGTGCGTGTATTTGTCTGGGGTGCGAGAGGTGGGGGAAGGCGGCGGTTAAATAAAGCACACGACGAAGCCGCTTCGGCGGTGCACTGTCAGAGCTGACCGGGGGGGGGGGGGGCGGGGGGGTTCACAGAGCGTGCGGAGTGCTTCTGTGTCGGTTGCAAACTCTGAAGAAAAGTAGGGGAAAGAATTATGCCTTATGTGGCTATGTAGCAACGCTTGGAGTCCACAGAGAAACGGAAAAGCTTTGCAGACAAGGAGTTTTGTCAGTGTGAGCTTTTTTCCTGTGATCGTTAACGGAGTGACAGGGGGCGTGGGGCAGGGTTCATTAGCAATTTTGGTGCGTGGTGGGGGTGGTTTTTTTTTTCAAAGTAGAAGACATGGGGGACTGCCTGGAACGTATATAATTGCTGATCACGTACAAAAACTGTGTCCAGGCTGATTCTTTTTCCTCCCCCGAGGAGTTCCAAGTAATGTTATAGCAGCGTTAAATTTCCTTTCAAACTCATGAAAAATGAGCTGACTTTGTAAACGTAAGCCTTTCCTGAACGAGGAATATCACATAGTTTTCCTGCTTTCTTGCTTAATGAGAAAAACAGTGTATTGTGCCACTAGCACTGGCAGAGTAATTCTTCTAATTCAGGCAGTACATGTAAAATACTCTCACTTTCTTACTCCAGATCTGAATTTTCCATCAAAATATAATACAGTCTTAAAGCAGCCAACTATTACATGGTATGATGTGCAGGATGCACCAGAATACTTTAAGGAGCATGATTCTTACGGCCTTAATGCAAACAATTTTTCTGTTCAGTCAGTATTAGCAGATGCTTGTGTAAGGACTGCAACCCTAAAAGGAGAGTTACTGAATTACAATTCCTAAGAGACAAGACCAAGAAAACACCTAATAGCTTCATTTCTCAGTCCTGTTACATGATACTGAACAACGCTGAAGATAAACAGAACTGAGTTTGTTTTACCTGTTTCAATTCCAGATTATTAAAAGCAGCTTCTGAAAAATCAGTTCCTTTGCTGGTTCTAAACTGAAAATGGTTAGGTATACTACTTCAAAACTAAAAAGCAGCCCTGGCTTTTGGTATTCAGGCTGCAGTGAGCTGGGTTCAGCCGTTTGTTACAGGCAAGTGGCTCCAGAAAAGTAAACAGGTTGAAGTGGGTCATATTTAGGCAGAATTATTCTGACAGTAGAAGAGCAGGACCAAAGTGAGACTTTTGGTAGAAAGTCCAAACATCAGTTTGATTGCTTCCATTAGTACTCCTCAGACATCAAAAGCTGCATACTTTCCCCTCTCTGGTGCCTACTGGCACCAGGGAACTGGACTGAGACAGGAAAAGGGGGGTTCAAACACCCTCTTTTTTTGCCTTAGGAAGAGTAGATAGGATCATACCACGAAATTGGAAATTTCACTGATGAGTCTTGGTGCTTGCTTTCCAGGAATGCCAGACAGTCAGCCCCACCCAAACTCGGTCCCTTCTTCGTTCACTCAGTATTTGCTCCAGTTTGCTTCCCTTACATCCACCCTTGCCCCCTTTGCATTGGCTTTGCAGTGGATCTGTCAGTGGACATGAGTTGCATTTTTCAGTTCAGCACAGACACTCTGGGCCAACATCTCCCACATTTTCTTGAAAGGTGCCTGGTCTTTCAGGGCATTCTGCTTTAAAATGTATAACTATTCATTTTGAAGGTTTATACAGTTCTGATTCCTAGTGGTTTCCCCCCCCAAAAAACCCTATTGCAATTTAATTTTACAGTTTGATGAAAATTGTCGTATTCAGCAATGTGAATATCTGAAATTCCATTACTAGATAAACCACGATAAGAATGGAATTGTCTGTCTCTAAAGCCACTTAACTAATTTGCTGTGAAAACTTAGTGTGGGCATATTAATAATTATGTTTTGTTGGATTTGTTTTTGTTCATCAGTGAATGATCTGCTGTACTTAAAGGCAGAGTAGTAGTGCTCTTGTTTATGCATTATGGACTGACAGTGGCTCTCTCCTAAAGAGTGTTTTAGTAAATGTTACGTTTTATGTTTGCATGTGACCTGGATGGCTTGAGGAGATGCCTCTGCAGCTGATTTGCATTCCTAAGACAGCAGAGCTATGCTTAAAGTCAATAGCAGAGCATCTGCAAGATCTTTTAAAATACATGAGAAGACATGTGCAACTGATTGCTTTAGTCCCTGCGGAAATTTTTTTTTCTGGTATTATTTGGGAAAATAAATCAGTATAAGAAAGTCCTTCAGAAAGGCGTGATAAGAATTTTACTGCTTTGAAGATGCTGTATTGCAAATTCCATTAAGCAAATATGAGTTATTTGTATTGTATTTTTGAATGAATGTATGACACCAAGCGTCTGTACAACGGTGTAAGGGTCTGTCAATAGAACGGCTATTTTCTCAGTAGAAAAGAAGCCAGATAGTAAGATCTTCAGTGCAGGGACTGTGGGAGGGGGAAAGTGGTGTCTGGTAAATCGTCCTTTTGATGCTTCTCCCTGTGCAGACAGGGGCAGAGGGTAAGTGCAGTTAATTCCCTGATCCTAGGGTTGCCTGGAGATAAGCTAACCTCTGGCACAGCTTCAGAGGCTGCATTTGTTTGTTACTGGCAGGAGCCCCAGTGGGCCATTATGGGAGCTAGAAGTTGCCGGAACACAGGAATGCCTCAGTGTGCACCCGCTCTTGTCATGCATCTTGCCAGCAGGCCAGAATCTCCTGTGGAGGTGGCGAAGCGCCAGCCTTGCTCACCCAGTGCTTGCTGGGGAGATCTGGTGTGCCAAGGAGGGAGCAACATAGCCCCTCGAGGGGCAACATGGATGATTTACAACCCTCTTTAGGCGTAAGACAAGAATGGATTTTTTTTTATTCTAAATACGTTTGAAATGTTCCCAAAACACAGTGAACACTTTCTAAATGCACGCAATAAATAACCGCATGAAGTTAGAAGCCTTCAGTACTGCAGTGTAGCTTAGCTTTAATTACTAACAGTTTGAGTTCTAGGTGTTGAATGTGTTATTTCGTCTACTAAATAAATGTCTCAAACATCTGAGTCGGTCTTTACTGCCTCTCCAGGTATGCTGTGTTATTTCCCAGGTTGACAGCCACCACATTGTTTTGTTTTCTGTAAGAGCCAAGCACATAATACATATTCCACTGAGATCCTTCTCAGTACTGTTTAATGAAGCAACTGAAGCCGACCTTTCTAGTGCAGAGGTTAGTATGTGGATGGTAGAGCCACCATCTTCATAGCTCCTCCAGGTTCAGCCCAACTGAGTCAGTTACTCGCAAAGAGAGTTGGTCCACTCAAACCGGCATTAGCAGAATCTCCAAGCAATAGTGACTTTGTCTTTTCCTTCACAAGCATGAAAAAAAACCCTGTTATATTATATCTGTTTGCTGTTGGTGGGGTTTTGAAAAGTGGGGGAACTGCAGGTGCCACCATGATGGTATATGGTTTTGGCTCATGACATGTTCTCCTTCTGAAAGACAATAGGCAATTGTGAAGAGAGTTTATGGATGTGCATAAAACGCAGCAGATTCCAGGCCAACAGAGAAACTGCCCCTGTTCCATCCATTTAAAAAAAAAACCAACAAATCACCACAAAAAAAACCCCAAACCTAAAAAACCCTCTTTTTATCCCTTAATTGCATGCCCTTTTTTTCTGTCAGTGTGTTAGACCAGTGGTCTCCAAAGTGGGGTGTGTGCACCCCAGGTGATGAATAGGATGATCTATTGGGGTGTGGGAAGAAAATACTACAACTTCAAATATTACAACTTCAGTAGTACATGTATACGATTCATAATTAAATACATATATTAAATATATAATATATAAATGTATTTAATATTTATTAATGCATTTATTTATTCTTATTAAATACATATTAAATTTGTATATTGGCAGTGAGTGTTCAAAATTTTCTTACTGATTGGGTATGCAAATAAAAAAATTTGGAAATGACTGTGTTAATTTCCTCATGCAGAAGAGTCTAATGTTACCATAGAAAGATAGAAATGATGTTTAGCAAGCACTTCTAGGAGTGTGTAGTCCAAACTGTGATTCAGAACAGGACCGTCACAAGTACTGGATCCTGCTTTGTCTGAGTCAGGAAAACCCCTCCTGATGGAGGTGCCGCCACAACCCTGGCTAACCTCTTCCAGTGTTGCACTGCCCATAGTGACAAAGCTCTTTTTGATTTCCAGTGAGAATTTCCCAAGACCTTTTTGTCTGTCACTACTGGGAAGAATTTGGCTCTGTTGTCTCTTCTGGTAGAGAAGATGCACTCTTCTAGTAGTTTTAGGCTGCTTCTAGATTCCCCACCTAGTTGCTTTTCTTCTCCAGACTAAACAATCCCAGCTCCATCATCCTGTCATCATGGGTTGTGTGAGCAAGGCCCCTGCTCATCTTCATAGCCTTCCACTGGATCCCTTCCAGCTTCTCATCTTACTGAACTGGTGGCCTAAAACTGAGTTTAGTAATCCAGGTGAAACTTTCCCAGCACCAAATACAGAGGGGTAATAACCAACTTCCTTTGATCTGCTGGCCGTGTTCCTCCTGCTGTAGCTCAGTATGCCTTATTTGTGATGAGAGCAAAGTGAAGACTCTCTTTCAGCCTGATACCCACTGCGACTCCTGATCCTTTTCAGCAGGGCTGCTAATTAGCAGTTGGATCCCCACCTGTATTGTTGCAAGGTCTTGTTCTGCCTCAGGTACAGATTTTTTTTATTTCGTGTTGCTCTTAAATAAGATTTCTGTTGGTCAAGTCCTTGAGTTCGCCAAGGTCTCGTTATTGCCATTCTTGAAGATGGGCTTAATATTATCCCTTTTCTAGTTATCAGTGTGGTTCAGTGAAGTGGAATCACTGGTGTGGACATTAACCCTTATTTTAAGTTCTCAGATTTTCTTAAGAAAAATAAAATGGTGGATTTCCAAATTTCTTGTGAATTGATAATATTCAGTTGCGGGAGGGGGACTTAATCTGAGCAAAACAGGGTATTTGTACTCTTAGTTGGTATGTCTTTGGTTTTCTGTCTACAGTGAAGTAAAAAGCAAAAAAACATGAAAAGAAGATAAAAACTGTTAGTATTCTAAGATTATTTATTTTTTCTAAATAAATTAGAGTTTTGAAAAATACTGGGAAAAGCAGGGGTTCTGTTGCTATAGTCAAAGTCAGTAAAATAGCTGACTAATCTTATAGTGTAAAATCCAGTTTATTTATAAAATATACTTGTAGAAAATATTGCAGATTTTCCTGCTTCTTCAGAGCTCCTTGACAGTGGAGACTTTTATATAGCTTGGTGACTAATGACATGATTTGGCCTTGGGAGGCCAAATGACAAAGTGCTGGTTCAGCATTTGGTTGCTGCAGGTTCTGGGGGGAGATTGCCCGAAGGAAAAGTGAGCTAATGATGACAATCATTATTTCAGTCTACAAATTGTTATTTGGCAAGTTTCTTAGCAGATACTTGTTTTCTAAAATAGAAACCCTCCAAATCTATCCTATCAGAAATGTGAAGATCATAAAGCAATTAACTTATTTTTGGAGGACGATGAACGGGAAGGTGTTTTGTAGCTTGTTAGGGGTTTTGCTTTCAGTGTGTATGGCTTAGGTCGAGTTAATTGTGTTTTAACTCTTCTCAACCAAAAGAAACAGTCATACAGTAATTAGCTGTTGTTCTTAGAGCTCTTTGAAGCACTTAAGAAATAATGGTGGAAGCTCACTAGCAGCAACAGCTCAGGGAAATTTAGCCCTGAGTGAGAGGTGGAACAACTTGTGTTGGAAAGGATAGCATATAGTGTGCAAAAGAGGTAATAAAGTTATTCTCTTCCTTGACAGCGGAAGTTATAAACAACAAGGTCTTAAGTATCTTTCATTGATTTCCACATAGTCTAAGGAAAGGAAGGAACAGTGGAACCAAAGTTGATGGGTTTCATGGAAGGGATTTGATTCACTGTATTTTTGTGAAATTGAAAGCAGAATATAGCAAGTATAAAAGGTCAGAGTTTCAGTACAGTCAACAGTTTGCAGACTGACTGAAAGCAAGAGAGAGTTTCAGCATTTTTTCAGTCTCTCTTACCAATTTTGGCGCCTTAGCATTTGGAAAAGCGGGACAGAGAGTGAAGGAAAGATGGCTACCCGGTAAGAATCTTACAATGCTAATGGACTTGGGAAAGGTGTTAGTTTGTAAACTGGCTCAAGTGGGCCTTCTTGCTGTGTCTCCTTTCTCCATATGCAGGGATTTTAATTTTGATCTTCCCTGTGAGCTCTATAGAGGTTGCTAAGGAGCTCCTTAGCTTCACTGGTGCCAATTCTGTTGTTAGCACTCTGGCATCTGCTAGAGGGACTCTTTTTCCAGGGACCCAAATCCTTTTGTCATGAATTCACTATTTCCAGGGTTTCTGGCGTTACATAGTAGCATAAGCCTCTGCTACTCCATACTCGCACTGTGCAGTTGTAATTGTGTGTTCCTTTTCACTTCATCCAGTCTAGTTAGCTGTCACTGGACGTTGCAGGTTAGTACCTCCCTTCCACTGAAGCTCTCTTCCTAGCTCCAATTTTTTCTTCAAAACTGTGGCTTTCCAGCTGATCTTTCCATCAACATTTCCTTTGCTGAAATACTGGCAGAACATCTTAGAAGAACTAAAATTGTGCCTACTCAGTATCATTAGCTCTGTGCTTTGCTTGCTGGTGGGTTTGCTTTCATTGATTGTTTCCGTGATAAAGCTTTCTCCACTTCTTTCCTTTTGTAAAGTTTAAGGTTTAGAAAGAAACATATGTAAACAAACTGCTTTCATAAAATGTGTTTAAGATCTTCATTTGTTACTTTTTGTGTTATCGATATACTTCAAGCCATGGAGCTATCCGCTGTGTCTCTAGATAGGGTGTTCTGATGTTTAATACTAATGGCTGGGGTTTTCTTTGATCCTTGATCTACCATTCCTTGTATGTGTAACATCTTGGCTCTGAGTTGAGCCTAAATCTTCTGCAAGACATTCAGGCAAATGGTGGAGTAACTTGCTTAATGAATAATAAAATTTAATATTGGAAGAGGGAAGTTACCATCTTTTCACCTTTGGTCTCCTGGATAAAATAAAATTTTATCAGCAGAGGCTGTTGTCATAGAAACTCTTACAGTTCCCTAGATGTGGGAAGGAGAGATCAACAGTAGAGAGATCAACACAGCACTGTAGTGGAGTTTACATTGGCAGTAACATAAACTCCAAATGGTAATTGGAGCCAGCTGAATGCCAAGCTGCAAAGCGCCATGGAGTTTTTGGTGAATCCTGGGGAGTACTGCGTTCCTTTTTGAAGAGGTGTTTCAAAGGGAAGAAGATCTTGAGAATGCTTGTCTGGTAGGACCAGTCTAAGGTGAGTCCTGGGAGAATGAGAAATATCAAGTCTTTTGTGGAATGCAACCATCCAAACCCAAAAAAATACTTCTACTGTGTAGAGGAGATACCAAACGCTCTTCCATTACATTCCTAGATGCCTTCAGTTCTGTCTTTGTAGATGAGTTTGTCAGGAAATCTGCCTAAAGGAATGGGCTCATCAGCTGTTTATGTGAACAGTGAGAGGTGGAAGCAGAGGGACTTCTGAATGAGAGTGTTGATACTAGGAATGTTTCACAGCCACACCTGATGTGGCTTCTTGCAAGTCTTTGTTAGGCTGGAATTTTTCATCATTGCTGAAGCCATCAAAACATGGATCAGAAATAGACTGTGAAATTTAAAAGTGTTGCACAAAACTTCTTATCCTTCTGCTGCTCTTCAGGGCTAGCAGTGGCTTGGTTATTTTGGCTTACTTTAGAGCAATGTGCTTTTCTGTGTCCATTCAGCTTTTAGGCTGGCCTGAGATAGCTTGGGGGTGGTCAGCTCAGGGTTTTGGGAGCAGAACAGTGACTTAGAGCTCCCTTTCCCCAAAAGATGTAACTGAGAATCTTGACTGGAGTTTTCAAGCTCATGCACTGCAGGTTAGCTGTCACCTTCTCACAGAAAGGACTACAAAGACGGGAATGTATGAGAAGCTGCTAAAATACAAGGTATGATAGTGGAATGACTGCTCCTTTCACTTCCCTGCCTTTGTTGGACCATTGTCTCCAAAGCTGTGAGGTGATTTTGCCCTTCAGCTGCTACATGAAAGAGGAAAAAGAACATTTTTACGTATCTTTTATCTGGACCATTGCATGCGTTAAGCCACTGGCGTTTTTTTTCTGGATTTTTTTCAGGGTTCCTTTTTCTTTTTTGTTTTAATGGATTTAGTGAATTAAAATACAAGCTAATTTATAACATCTTCCTTTATATAGCTGTGTCCTAGGCACATCCAGGAGTTTCTGCTTATAAGTGAAAGAAGCTTGCAGCTTTTACAAGTGCTTGCCATTTGCTGCCAAGTGGGACAGTGAAAGAGTGAGCTGGATATTTTTCTGCCTTGCGTATGGGCATGCTAGTATTCATTATCTTCCTGAATGTCACTTTTCAGTAGTGTACAATGGAAAGAGTCCAGTTCCTCTCTTACTTTCTGCTGCTAAAGTTGATGATCAGTGATAGTAAGTGTAGATATGCAGGTCTGACCTGGGAGCATGAAGAGACATGGACATGAATAATCCTGGTTTTGTCATGTCACTTTTTTAAGTAAGGAGCTACACTTTTACATTGACAGTATTCTCACAAATATATTTAGTAGGGGCCTGCAGCAAGAAGCGCTGAAGCTTTGCAGCAAACATGCCAGGGGAGTTCATACCGTGCATACAGAAATGCTGTAGCAGCTATGAGGTTGCCCTGAGTTAATGATTCCGTGGATAAACAGGATAAACAGCTGACTGTTGAGTGTGGACTCTGCGTCAGACAATAGAGAGGACATAGCTGAAATATTCAGCAAGCTTGTTTTTAATTGAAATATAAACAAAGCTGCTTTCATGGGAAGTGCCTTTCAGATACACTTGTTTCTAGCCTGGGAAGAGTTGTACAGAGTTTGCGTTCTTTCTGCAGATTACGTCTGCTGCCAATGGCTTTTGACTCTTAGTTTAGTAACTTACACCTGTGAAAATTGGGTATGAAAAGAAATGCTGCATTTGCGAACGGGACAGCAGTCCTTTCCTCACACAGCGTTAGGTACTCTAAAGGTAATAGCAACTGTCCAAGGCCTGAAAAGGGAAAAATCAAGTCTTTGTCCATTTCTTCAAGCAAATGCTGTTATTCTTGGGAAAAGGAGAGGACTTCACTGTGTGAATGCTTTAGATTAACTCTTTGTACATAGCTGAGATTGCATTAGAGTGGGAGAAGATTTTAGGCTATTTCAGAAGGAGTGCCACTCCCCTTCCTGCCCCCAAGATCTTGGTAACTGGAGTCCAGTGACTCCCCTATGTAGTCTGCTATCAGGGGAACAGACATAGAGGCATGAAAACAAGCAAGCATATGGAGTTAAGCTTGTGATCATAATTCCTGTGCCTGCAGGGAATGCATCAACCTCTCCGTACAGTAGCAGAGTCATCTCAACCTGCAGTATAATTCGGGAGCATCTAGCATCTACAGGTTCATGTACAGAGATGAGATGACTGTTGCTCTTACGATATTTTGTCTTACAGATGCTGCCTTCAGGGGATTCATCTGCTTTTATCCTAGTGAAAGTTATGTTTCTGGAAAGGGTGTAGTACATTAGTTTGACCAACCTACCTTCAACTAATAGCCTTTTTCTCAGATAATAGTTAAGACAAAGTAATATACTTTATTATATATTGAAATCATTGCTCAAGGCTTAACATCAATCTTTATAATACTTGGGTAAACAGTCAATCTTTGTAATACTTGAGTAAACAAGCACCACTGATTTCAGTAGGAATGTGGCCTAAATCATGGGTTTATGCAGTCAGCTTTTTCTGTGTTTGGACCAGTATGAGAATGACTGTAATATATCTGATCTAGCAGATAGATACAGATTCAGATTTCTCTAGCCCTTCCACACCACACACATTTCTGCAGTAAGTTTACTTTTATGGGTGGCATGGATATAGTTAAAGTATAAGTAACAAGTATATATGAAGTATAAAGTATAAGTAATAAAGTATAAAGTATAGTTAAAAGACAGTGTTGCAGTTTTCTAATGTTTCTCTCAAGCAATTAAATGTTTGCTCTGTACAGTATGTGTACTATGTGAGGAATTCAAATGGTTTTCAGTCAGGGCATTGATTTGCAGATTTTCTTATCTCAGGCATTTCTTTTAAGTACTTTGCACCCTCCTCATTCAAATAATAGCAGAGCCAGGCTCTGCCATGAATTGAAGGGAAAAGATTTATTTAGACTTGTTTCAGTGGCACTCACAGAAGTAGTGAGAACCTTCCTCCTTTTCACATTAGAAAGATTTTGTTACAGAGAAGGTGCATTAACATGATCTTAACTCTGTAGGACTGGAATTGTTCCGTAACTTTTTTGTGCTTTTTTTTTCTCCCTCAATCTTTTTAACTCTGTTTGCTTGAGAGAGAGTAATTAGAGATTGTTTTGACTGTGATCAACTTATTGGGTTCCAGTCCTGCAAGTGTTGAGGTCAATGGAACTATGAAGCTATTCAGATGCTCAGGCACTTGCAGTATCTTAGCGCATGACCTTTTCTGTGGTAGAAAATAGTGCCCTTGAATTTAAGCTTATGTGAATAGGTGTTGGATTGCTTTAGACTATACCAGAATAATTAAATGTAATCCTCATTAGAGCTTGAGTGGTTATTAAAATGTACCTGTGAAGAAGGGGATTCAACTGTTCCTGTATAAAGCTTTTCAGTAATAGCATCCACATTATCCCTCATCCAAATGCACCCATTTTAGCTATATGCCATAGTATTTATGTCCAGTATAATTAACTTGAACATAGTTCACACTTGAATCAGAACCCAATTACTCTGACGCTATTTGCAAGCTTCTAGGAAAGAAGAGTTTACAGTTGCTTTACTTTTTTGTCTGCATGGTATGAACAAAGTCACACCTGGAATCTGTAGCTGTACTGGTATCTAAACCCTGTGCTACCCTGTGCTGCTCGACTGCTGTTCAACCCCAGTTCTGTCCTTTTCTCCTCATGTGAGCAGAAGAGAGAAGACTGGCTCCCCATCTTCATTCCTTCCCTTCAGGTTTTTTATACACAGTGATAATATACCCCTGAACTTTCTCTTCTCCAGGCTGAACAGTACCAGCTCTCTCAGGCCCTACTCCTATGAAAGAAAAAAAAAAAAAAGTCCCAGTCATGCTCCAGGCATCTTTATGGCCGTGTGCTGGACTTGCTTAAGCAAGTCCTTGTCTCTCTTGTACTGGGGAGCCCAGAAATGGGCACAGAGCTCCAGATGTAGCCTCACTAGTGCAAAGCAGAGCGGAAGGATCACCTCCCTTGACCTGCTGGCAACTCCTTCTGATGCAGCCTAGGATGCTGTTGACCACCTTTGCCATGAGGTTGCATTGCTGGCTCATGGTCAGCTGCTGTCCACCAGAACCCCCAGGTCCTTCTCTGCAGAGCTATCTTCCAGCCAGTCAGCCCCCAGCATGTACTGGTGCCTGGGATTATTCCTTCCCAGGTGCAGGAGTTTGCATTTCCCTTTGTTGAACTTCTGAGATTCCTCTTGGCCCATTTCTTCCACTTCTAAATGGCAGCACAACCATCTGGTTTATCAATCACTCCTCACAGTTTTCTGTTGTCTGCAAACTTGCTGATGAAACTTTATCCCATCATCCAGGTTGTTAACGAAGGTGACGAACAGTATTGGCCGCAGTATCAACCCCTGGGGTATAATGGTGGTGACTTGCCTCCTAGTGGGCTTGGTGCAGCTGATCACAAGCCTCTGGGCCCAGCCATTCAGCCAGTTTTCAGTCCACCTCACTGTCCACTTATCTACCCTATGCTTTGTCAGCTTCCTTATGAGGATGTGATGGGAGACTGTGATAAAAGCCTTACTAAAGTCAAAATAAGCAACATCCACTGCTCTTCCCTTCACCACTAAGCTTGTCAGTTCACTGAGAAGGCTATCATGGTGGATAAGCATGATTTCCCCTTCATAAATCCATGTTGACAACTCTCAATCGTCTTTTCCATCATGTTTTTGGAAATTGTTTCCAGGGTTAGTTGCTGCATCACTTTCCCAGAGACTGAGGCTAGCCAAGCCTGCAGTTCCCTGGATCATCCTTCATGTCCTTCTTGAAGATAGGAGTGACACTTGTTCCATTTCAGTCTTCAGGATTCTCTCCCAGTCATTGTGACCTTTTAAAGATTACCAAGAGTGGCCTTGCAGTGGTATCAACCAGCTCCCTCAGCTCTTGTGGGTGCAACCTGTCAGGCCTCAATGGACTTGCATATGTCCAGTTTAAGTGCTCATTTGCTTGGTCCTCCTCCACTGAGGGTAAGTCTTCCTTGATCCAGATTGTTTCTGTGGTCTCAGGGGCTTGAGATTCCCAAAGGCCTGTCTTACTGGTAAAGACTGAGGTGAAGAAGGTTTTGAATACTTCAGCGATTTCCGTGACATTTTCCACCAGGTCCCCTGCCCCATTCAGCAATGGACTGAATGGGCAGGCTGAATTAATACTTGAGCTTTCTATCACTTTGGTGTTTAAGTGCACACTGATGGTGTGTATAGTCACATAGGACACTTGACTAGACATATCTGATTAACACTGTGGACCACGGAATGCAAAACAACTTGGAACAGATGGTCTGTTCTCACCTTTAGGGTTAGAGAATGTACCCTGGAGAACTGATCAACTAGTTTGAGTGGTGTAATTCTGTAATCTTTATTCCCTCTGCCATTTGTTCTGCTGAATGGTTTCAGCAATCAATGTAATGTTGTGAAATAAAATGGTACTGGTCAAACAAATAAAAGCTTTTATTTATAGTCCTAATGAGAGAAAAACAGATTGTTTTATAAATATCTTTCAGTACAAGGTCCATAAAAATGTGATTGTTTTTTAACTTGCCTTTTACTTTGTTTCCTTTGCTGCAGAATCTCGAAGTTACACGGAAGCCATTAACCACTCTATGGTGATGTCTGACAGGGCTGTGGGCACTAACCCTGCTTTGCTGAGGGCCAACATGCAGATGGATCCGTCCTTTCAGCACTGTTTTGCATCTTCATGTAGTGTTTCAACTAACAGTCCTATCCCAGGCGGAGAAAGGTAGGAAAAGATTCTCGTACCTTACTGTCAAGTTTCCAGCCAAGATGTTATGCTTGCATCTTCGTTGCAGAGCATTTGTCCAAGGACTTCAGGTTTGGTTGTGACATGTAATGATGATGTTGTACAGCAGCTGGAATTTACCACATACACAGATGTTACTTATATGTCAGGCACACAATTAGCTTTTAAGATAAACAGGAATACAAAAATAAATAGGAATTTATAGTTTATTTACTTTATTATGTGCTAGCACAAACTCATACATATCTTCCTGTGTGCTTAACCAGCTTCTGTAATGCTTTACTGAAAAGCATTTAGTGAAATGTTGGAATAATTGTATATGAGAGAGAGGGAGCACTCTTTTCACTGCAGTACATGCTTTTCTAGTAGGTAAAATGTCAGAGGATTTGTTTTTGGTAGCGAATAGCTAACTCCCTTTCAACTGCTCAGCAGGCTGAGCATTTTATTATTTCATATTTGTCTTTCGGTAAACACGTAGGACTCTGGACCAGAGCTTGAATAGTATAAATTTACAAAATAGTCCTTGTCCCCAGGAGCTTACAGCGTAAAATGAGAAATAGCA
The DNA here is from genome assembly GCA_017639485.1 of Pluvialis apricaria. Classification (NCBI taxonomy): domain Eukaryota; kingdom Metazoa; phylum Chordata; class Aves; order Charadriiformes; family Charadriidae; genus Pluvialis; species Pluvialis apricaria. Next base: position 60,456,771 of record CM030008.1, read on the forward strand.
GGAAACACAGCAAACAAACAAGGAGTCCCAGATTACTGTTAGAAGGTTCAGAAGACCATGACAATGAATGTCCTTAGCTGTGCCCTGTGTTTATTTAATAGATGAGGTGTTAAATTACAGCTGATTAGGTTTCCTTCTCTATCACTCTGCAACATTCCTTTGTGGCTAATTATCCTATTCTTGTTCTTGGATAATTTGCTTCTTTTTCAGAGTAAGTGTTTGGAATGCTGTTGGTTGGTGTGTCAGACTCTCAGTGAGGACTTCAAGTATGCCGATATCTATTTCTCTTTTATTTATCTTCCCATCTAATTGATTTCATTTTCAGTCGGTACTTGGACTGTGAAAGAATGTTTTCATTTTGTGATTATGAATTTGAATCATAAGACTGAACAAAGTATGTTAGTATTTTCTGAGGAGGAGGCAATGTAACATTTCATTATAAGTGGATATGAATTAAAAGCTTATCAGGAAATGTAGTCATCAAGTTTACATTCCTACTTCAAACTTTATCTAGAAAATTTTGTTCCCTTCTTTCTCAATATTTTTCTCGTCATTTTTCATTTCATCTAGCAGATAGCAATAGCTGTGGTGGTTTTTTTTCTTGCAATGATATCTTCTTCCGTTTGCTTCCCTTGCATTTCTTTATGGCCCTTCTACTTTGAGCTGTTCAAATCCACTGGTATCCATTTCCACAGTTCCCTTTTAATTAAAAATCCTTTCTTTTTTTATGTATCTTAGGTCAGCTCTTTTCCCTTTGCATATCACAATGAGTTTGTTCTGTCTACATTTGATATTGCTGGTAATGTTTTCCAGCTGCAGTCTAAGGCCATTTTGCTTTTAGAAGCAAAGAGATAATTTAAACTTTCATCAGACAGTTTCATCAGAAGCTTAGTTTGTCTTGTTTAGAAGGATATTTGTTGTTCTTCACTTGAGCAGGTAGAATTGCTACCCAGTAGAAAAGTATAATGTTTACTGTTGAAATATTTAATTCTATAAATCAAAATGATTCCATGATCAAATAAATTAACCACTGGACCTGCCTCCCTTCCTTTTTTAATATAAATTGTATTAAAAGGGACCTGGTCTAAGAGTTGGGTCTTGTGAACTGTGTCCTTACCATAGTTATTCATTTATTGTGTGATGGTGCACAATTACCTCCATAGTCCATTTCTTTTTTTTTTTTTTTTTTTTTTTTTGAATGAGCATTAGAGGATCTGCATGTAACAACTGCTGTGGCAGTGTCAGTTTTCTTCCATAAACATCTGCATTTGATGGCAGCCTTGGCTTAAGAAATTCTTGCCTCCTACTGCTCTTTTCCAGGTAGCACTTCAGCTCACCATGTAGAGATCTCCAGGACCACTGTATGTGAAGCAATGCTGTGAACAGCCTCACTGAGTTTATTCATATTAAAAGTAACCCTCTCAAACAGGGGGAAGGAGGAGTATTTTTAACTGATTTGATGGCCTGGTTTACAGTGCAAACTCAGAAGCTGTCCCATCAGCATGACTAGGTGGAGGGTGAGATGAGGCAGAAAGTAATGACCTACACTGAAGAAATGAGTGATCAGGGTGGGGCTGAAATCCCTTGATCCAGCTGCATCACCAGGTTCAGCATGTTGTCAAAGAGCACCCTCAGGTATTGTCCTGGGTGAGGTGATTCATTGCTTTCAATGATCGCTGCAGTATGGGTTGTACAGTGACGTTTTAAGGGAATGATTTGGCTGTTGTTTTATTTTTGTGTTCAATTTTTGTTTTTTTTTTTTGACAGCCCTTCTGCAACAGAACATCCTTGGCTTGAAAGCAGCCCTAAAGCTTCCCCATCGCTCCAGCTTTCAATGGGAAACAGCAGGCCGCCAGGAGGTTACCTTGTGCCCTCTGAATTTTCAAACGCTGTGCAAGATGTCTCTCTCTTGTCTCATTTCCAAACTCCAGGACTGCAAGTTGTCACCCTGAGCAGCCTGGAGAACTCACCAGCAGAGCCACAGCAAGAACCTGCTGTCAGTAGCAGTGCCCGGGCCTACCTGAGCTACAGCGGGGGCAACAGGGGCAGTAGCTCTCCCCGAGAGGAGACCCAAGCTGCTTTCATAGCCAATACTAGCATCTCTCCTACAACCATGAGCTCATCAGTGGCAAATGCTGAGGACAATAGCTTTTTGACACAAAACTTTCTTCCAGTGGCCTCGGGACACAATAGCCAGAACAGTGCAGTTCAGCAGCACCATGGAGGGAACCTACATGCACAACCGCCTCTTCCAGAGAAAAAGAGGTCCTCTGAAGGCGACCGTTCCTTTGCCTCCGTGTCACCTTCTTCAAGTGGCTTCTCTAGCCCCCACAGTGGAAGCACAATCAGCATCCCCTTCCCAAATGTCCTCCCAGATTTCTCAAAAATGTTAAGCGCTTCCCCAGTGCCAGGTAGGTTCTGCATTAGAGAAATGCAAAATACATTAGGCTTTATATGAGTTTATAAAAAGCATTTGGGGGATTTTAAAAGTGGGAAAGGGAAAAAAAAAGCACTGGAATGAAAATGGCACAGAGAACTTGAATATTTGCAGTAAGTGGTGCCAGTTCACTGGCACTGGTATTGTTCAGAGAACAGGGCTGCAGAATTCTTTCTGCGCTTCTTTTCTGCTTCCGTCGGCCAAGGGCAGCCTGCCTTTTGAACTGCTAAACCACAAGCGAGTGGTTTGGAGTCCAACTTCTTTTCATAAGGGCTGGCTTCTCTCTGCACCTTTCTAGACTTGTGTCAAGAATAGTTAAAAATGTAGATGTATAGTCACTGGACCCCAGTGAGAAGCTTTGTATTTAATACAGCTTTATAAATGTAAGAGTTTTTCATATGTTATGGGGTTTGTAAAATGAAACTTCAAGAATGCTTTCAGAATCTTAGTTTACAGTATTCGCTGGTTCTAAAACAGTTCAGAGTTTCTCTAAATTGTCCTTCTAATCATGGGTTTTTTGAATAATTAAGATGATTGGAAGTTGGAAAGAAAAGTAAAAAATGCTTTTGTATTTAAAAAAATTCTTAATGTTTTTTTTCCCTTTTATTTCACAGAAAACACAACTGATAAACATGTGACCGTGAAATTTGTCCAGGACACATCCAAGTTCTGGTATAAGCCAGATATTTCAAGAGAACAAGGTATATCACCTGATATGTATTCTGACATACCCATTCACAGAAAGGCTTGTTGGTGAATTCTCCTTAAATTTTGTTTGATGCATACCTGATGTCTAAAAGAAATACAAAAAGAAATATAAAACCTAGAAAGGCCACAGACAACCTCACTTAATTTCTCTTGTCCGAAGGCTGAGTTTGGGAGTGGAGGGCAGTAAAAAATATTCAGTTAATCAGACAAATTATTAGCCTAACTGAAGTAACTACAAAGTAATTTAAATCTGCCTGTGGTAGCTGCTGCAAATGTACTTTACTAAAAAGCTCCAGGTTTTGGAATGGCAGATAAGTGCAATAGCAAACCGTCTACTTTCAGAAACCTTTTGAGTAGAAGTGTGCTGCTCTGGCATGATCTCAGCCATGTGTTTTTCCATGCACAGGTAATAGGTTGAGAGGTGCTAAGTATCAGAGAATAATTCATTAGCTAGAAGTCAACACAAAAGCATTGTTATCTACCAGTCAGTCTGTAGCCTGAATTTCATTGTCAGCTGCAAGTGACATAGATTATTTCTTAAAGGTCATGAAATAACACTGCCATGGAACAGCATCTTTATGATGTACAATACAGATATAGTACATCTATATGTAGATGTATTATTGAATAAGATGGAGAAAGCTTTTATTATGTATGTGGAAATGTATACATACGAACTTTTACCTCATCCCTGCAACAATGCATAAGTAAAGCATGCTGAGTGCTTTGCAAATGCAATTGGTCTGACAGTCCTTGTGTCCATATTGTAATATTCAGCTATACTGAATTGTATTTAATGAGTTATGACAGGATTTTAAACTGGGATTCTTAAAATGTGGTTGTCAAAAAGGAAGAATTACAAATTAGTTCTGCATTGGAAAGGAATTTCACACTAAACCAAAATAGCCTTCAGCTATTGGCAAATGATGAATTGCTATGTCTGTCTAGTTCTTAGTTTCTCAAATGGTGAGGATGCCTCTTGTAGAGTAGTGGTAAATATGAGCCCAGAAGAATAAGGATCACGGAAAACAGATCATTAATTCATCTTTGGATGATGTTTTACTGGTCCTTTCACTCCAGTCCCCTTTCCCTTGTCAGCTTCCCACCCATAATGAGAACTGAGTCTTTAGATGTGCAAAAAAAATTTTCTAACTTGATGTGAGTCCAGAGAAGGGAGTAGATCATAAAGGAAATTTAAACATAGCTGCCGGAACAAATGAAAATAAAATCTTCCCAACCTTTTAGTATGCCTCTTTTCACCCTACCAAGTAAAATTCCTTTTAAAAAGCATTTTAAGATACTGTTGCACTAGAGCACTTGTTCTTTTTTCATGTGCTTAATGGACTGGTTCTGTGACAAATTATTGCTGTCCCCCTGCGGATTTATAAGTGTTACACAAGTACTGTTGAATTGCAGGGTTTTATGTATTTATCCTCCTCCTCTCAACACATGACAGGTTATTGTGAAAATAATTGTTTTCTTCACCATCTGACAGATGAATAGAGCAGAATATATACTCATTTGCTTTGCTTACTTAAGCAGGAGAGACAATTATAGCTGTATTTTCCCAGTTTTCTGTTACTATTTTTTTCACGGAAAAAAAAAAATGTGTGTGTGTGTGTTTATGATGTAATCATCCTTAGACCTTGCAAAATATGGCTTCATGCCCCATATGCATAATTTCCATGTTCTGTGTATACAAACAGTTAAGGACTCCAGGGTCAAATTTGGGCTTTTTCCAGGGTTTCTTTGAAGGCTTGCTGATCATTAGAAATTCTGGAAACAAGCACAGGGATTTCCAAAATGTTTAAGGGAAAGAAAAAAAAGCAACGTACTAAGGTTTTATTAAGGTCAAATTAAGATCAATCATTAGATGAGCCTTTTCTCGTTTTTCAAAGTGAGTTTAATATTTTGGGCTACTAAATTTCAAAGTCTGCAGCAGACTCATGCAAAGCAAGAGCAGTTTCCTTGTAAATGGTTCCGTGTGGGGAGGACTTCATATCACTCTTCCAGCAGAGATCACAGAGTATGTACACAAAATATTTCAATGCTTGGACAGTCAAAGAACAAATACTCACTTACATCCCTTTCCTTGCTTTAAAGGTAGTAAGGGATTGAGACTGCTTTGCAGGGAGAGAAACAGATCTGCTCCACCTGTTGAAGCTGCACAGGAAAAGAAAATCAGTGCTGTGTAGTCAGCCTGGGAATTACAAGCTGTGCTCTCTGTCATGCTTCTAACAAGTTGACAAAACATAAGCAGGAATCAACTTGCTCTTGCACTGCTTATAGGGATCCTGGTGAGACCTGTGTGTCCTTCTTAGTTTAAAAATCAGTAGGGATCTGTACTTCAGCCTTCTCTTGAAATAAGTATCTGTGAGATTTGCACAAGATATTTCCACTTAGATCCCCCAAATAGGCTTGATTGTATTCTGTTCTACAGCAATGGAGACAGAGAAAAGGATCTTATTTCCTTTAGTCTCCTATTAATTATAGATTTGCACTTATGTGAGTTTTGGGTGCGTGCATTGTTCTGGAACTACTTTTCTCTCTCTTTTCCGGAATCCCTTGCAGCCATTGCTGTTCTCAAGGACAAGGAACCTGGGTCATTCATTGTTCGCGACAGTCATTCTTTCCGGGGAGCCTATGGGCTAGCAATGAAGGTGGCTACACCACCTCCTTCTGTGCTGCAGTTAAACAAGAAAGGTACTGTATGCCCTCTATCTATTACTTAACAAGCCATACACAGTAGGAAGTCCTTATTACTGGGTAATAATCTGGAGGAATCTCCTTTCATTTGGGAAGTACAACTTGAATTACAGGCTCCATTTGGTACATTGTTAAATGAGACTGGGTAAGATGTCTGTTGTACTTTACAGTCGTGGCTTGTAAATGTAAGTTCATAGTGGCTGTACATGTATTGTACTTTATCAATCTAATAGAAAAACAGTGTCATCTCAGTAGTGGATCCTCCCTAGCAATCAGAAGTCTGCATTTGATCCACATACCACCACGTAAAGTTTTTGCTTGGCTGGAAGGTTGAATATTTTTGTTTTGAGACAGTTCTACGTAAGATATAAATCTGAGGAGGTTCCCCAAGGAAAGATGATAGTTGTGTAAAAGAAGTGATGAAATACACCTACTCTACTAGCTCCAGTGACTCCATGTATAACTTGTGCCTGATAGTTATGAAGGGTAAAATGAGAAGAACATATAGAAAGCATTAATCAGTGTATGGAAACTCAGCAGCCAGTGTCTGTAGTGTTCTTGGCTCCATTTGTGCTACTGCAAGGGTAGTGGAGTAGTTTTCATTGCTGCTGTTTTGCTTTAACAAAGCTTATTATGTTTCATTAGTACATGCTGCCTGGTGAGGTAAGCAACTGAGATCACAGGAAAGCAGTGATTCTTACTGCTGTGTTTATGGAAGTGTGGTTTTGTCTGGTTTTGGTTGGTTGGTGGCTGTTGGTTGTTTGGGTTTTTTTTAAGATTTCATGCTTACTCTGGGGTAAGGTTAGCAGTCCACCTCTATTACAATAACACTTCCAAATTCTGTACACTTAATCTTGAGCCAATTGCTAATAAAAATTTGCCATGTAATCCTTTTTATTGCGAAGCAACATCAGCAGAACCACTGCAATGTCTTATTTAGTGAAGACAACATGGGTGCACTGGTGTGGTGATAGCAACAGCAAGGAGGCAAATGGGGAGTGGCTGTAGGTGTTTTTTTATCATCAGGCCGGTGAAGACTAGGAAGACATGAAAGTTCAAACTCTACTAGCCTTTAAGAGCCAGTTTATGTTAGTTGTACCACAGGCAAGTGGTAGCAAGAGAAAATTTTAGTTGAGACTGTAGCATTCTTCTACTTCTTGCTCTGTGATATTTGGCTTTTTTAGTTCCCACTGTTTCATCCCAGAAGGTACAAATTCGTTCAATCTTCCGCGGAGTTTCTTGTTCCAGGCTTCCCCTTCCCACATACCCGTGTAGTCATTTATTTTTAATATTGTGAGAGCATAACGTCAAACAGTAAGCTGTTTGAAAAGGCAATCTTTGCAATATTTGTTTGTATAGAAGTTTCTGCTGTTCAGATTAATGTGTTCATCTGTATTAGCCTGAAAGTCAACCCTTGATGTCATGTGTTTCCTGGACCGTGGCTGATAGATCAGAGTTAAAGGGAGCGTTTGTGTTTATGTCTCTTTTGTTAGGGTTTGAATGGTTGGGTAGCTTTGTCCCATTGCTATGAAATAACCCTCTAATTGCTTGGAGAGAGATTCAGTTTGTAGTCAGATGTGAAATACTGTGAACCAGTCTTTCAAGAAATGACGTTGTTTTAATTATACGTGTGCATATGTATGTATATGTTTAAAAGAATGCTAAATCTCAAGGGAATTTTTATATGCCTCTTGGACATTGAATTTCCTTGTTACATCCAACTTAACAATTTTGGTGTGTCCTAGGTTCCTGAGAGATAAAAACTGTCTTTAAAAATCTAGTGAAACCTAAATGTCTCGTGTAACGGTTTGGTTTTAGGAGCAAAGACTTAGCATAAAACTGCAAACATTTTAAAACTTAAAAATTCACTGAAAGACTTGGCATCATTACCTTTGTGTAGCTAAATCTTCTATTGTTTTGATCTGGAAAAGATTAAATGGTCACTAGAAATCTGAGCATTTTATCATACTTTTACTCCCTTGTCACATTGGATGCAAGTTCTTCTAATGGGCAAGTGCATCAGAATTTCCAACCATTCGTTCTCAAAATTTCTGTTCCTGTCTGTAGTTGGGACCGTGCTTGGACATTTTGGACACCACTGTATATTTGGATGTCAGTCACTTATGATTATAAAACCTTTTCCTCTTGTTGTCTAAAATGAGCTATTTGCTTGTTTGTTTTCTGCAAAATGGCCTTTTTAGTACAGCTTGTAACCTTGCAGCAGAGCAGGTCTAATGTATTCTTTGCATGCTGTATATAAAACATTTCATGGTAATGTGGAAAACTGCTTCATAAAGACTTGCTAATTTGTGAGACTGTTGTCTGTTCGCTGCTTCTCTTCATGAGCTTTCTTTTTCTTTTTCCACACAGTTGGAGATTTGTCAAATGAACTTGTAAGGCATTTTCTGATTGAGTGCACTCACAAGGGGGTGCGCTTGAAGGGATGCCCAAATGAACCATATTTTGGTAAGTACTGTACATCACAGGGACACAGAAAATGGAAACAGTTTGCACTTGCCAGAGCTGTTTTATAGACTTGGATGGAACGCAAATGAGAGAATGCTTTGCTCAAGTCCTGATGATTTCTGTAGGGAATTTTAAAGTTATAGGAGCCGTGTACACATTTACCTTAAGTATATGTGCTATATATAGACAACTGTGCTAGATTACTTTTACAGGCCTGATTGATTCAGGACCTTTGCCTTTTTTGTCCTGTGTGATATTTATACTGTATACTAGCTGGCTAAAATGTCACCAGAGTGGGGCATTGACACAGTAAGTTATGCTGCGTCAGCCTACCTAATGTAATATGATGAAAGCGTATTACCTGTTGTGGCAAACAGCCAGACGCCTACCTAGCTGCTCACTCGCCCTCCTCAGTGGGGCAGGAGGGGAAAATAGAATAAGAAGGCTCATGGGTTGAGATAAAGACAGGGAGGTTGCTAACCAGTTACTACCGCGGGCAAAAGAGACTCAACTTGGGGAAAATTAATTTAATTTTTTAAATTCTTTTTTTTTTTATTTAATTTTTTAAATTAAAATCAATATTCAGGTAGTGTGAAACAAAGGCAAACATTAAAATAACACTTTTCCTTCCCCTTTTCCCAAGCTCAGCTTCACTGCTTCCCCCCAAACTCCTCACCCCACCACAGCCAGTGCAGGAGGGGTTGGGGGGCAGTGGTCATTACAGAATAGTTTCTCTCCGCTGCTCCATCTCTCTCCCACTTTTTCCTTGCTGAGGTGTGGGCTTTCCTCATGGGCTGCCATATTTCAGGAAAAAAAATCTGTTCCAGCATGCACTTTCTGTGGGCCGCAGTTCCTTCAGGAAACGTCCATCTGTTCCAATGTGAGGTCCTCCACAGGCTGCAGAGTGGGGGACGTCAGCTTGGGTGCCTGCAGCACCTCCTTCTCCTCCTCCTTCTCCTCCTCCTCCTCTGACCGTGGTGTTCTCTTTGCTGTGTCTCACCCTTTTTGTTCTCTTCTTGTCGCTGTGCAGCCTTTTTTGCCCTTTCTTACATACGCTTTCCCAGAGTCATCTCACCCACGGTTCAGTGGTGCCCTGCAGTGGGTCTGCTTGAGCTGGCTGTGTCTGGCATGGGGCAGCCCCTGGCCTCTTCCCACAGAGGTCACCCTGCAGCTCTCTCACCCCCTGCTACCAGCCTTGTCATGTACACCCAATACACCCATGAAAGGGTCATCTACCATAAAATGCACAAGTGTAAAATGACAAATCCTATTTGAAGTAAAGGTGGATTGAATTTTTTCAGTGTTTGGCATGAGCCTTATTTCAAATAAGAATTTTTAGCCCAGTCCTACCTTGATCTTGAAGTACCTGTTTATGGCACGTGTGTAGCCCTACTAATCATTTAGTCTAAGCAATTCCTAATCTTTCAATGTATACAGCCTCGAAACTGCTTTGAAAAGTAGGTGGGCAGGCACAATCACACGCTTTTATGGATAAGACAATGTAGGACTAATAGTATCAGTTGGTCCTTCGATTTCTGTAAGACCCTTGCAGAATTGGGTCATCTTTCCATTTCAAAGAAATTTTTGATGGGCTCTAAAAATGAGGTTGGTTTTGGTTGAACTGTGATTTTTCTCAAGTGCATGATTATAATGTTCAGTGTTTGTTAGTAAAGGCGATCGAAGGATGGTGTTTTGTACAAACAGAATGATGAATATTACACCTTCCTCTCGCTCCTTATAGTCTGACATGCTAATGTCAAGGATGACTAATGTGTAATTATTTTAATTAAGTCAAGTCCAAATGACAAAAGTGCCTTTGAATAGAAGAGAAGAATAATAGAGAATGCAACATACATCACTGTCACATTGAATGGAGAAGGTTTTATCTAGACCATCTTTTATACTTTTAAAAGCAGAAAACAGAGGTGTGTGTAGACAAAGCACTAAAGTGGAGACTAGGTGGCCAAGAGGCAGAACTCCTCACTTTTTCTCTGCCTCATCACATAGCGTTGACCCCTTGTGCTATTACCATCTTTGTAATATTTTACTACATTTAATGTATCAGAATTTAAGAGCATTGAAAGGAATTTACTGACTTCCATATGTTACTGGTTTTGTCATTTTTGTCCTTTCTCTATTTGAAGCAAAGCCATTTAGGTTAGGATTTAAGCAGTATGTTTAAGCAGGGAAAGGGCGTGTATGATTGTGATTAATGAGTTCAAGTACATCCAACTGGTACAATGCTGGGAAACATGAATATACTAAAGTTGACTGAAGAAAGTCTTGGCTTAGGTGCCAAGAGAATTTTTTTTAAAGGGCAGGGTGGGGAGGCCCCCTGGTCTGTAAAATACTTGAGAGCCAACATAACTGTTAAGCATTCTTGTTGTCCACTAAGTTAACCGTGCATGTCTTGTTACTCTTCTTACCACAGGGAGTTTGACAGCTCTGGTGTATCAGCATTCCATCACTCCACTGGCATTGCCCTGCAAGCTCCTCATCCCAGACAGAGGTATGCTTGTTAAAGTACAGAAGAGACGTACCCAGCCAAGTTCTGCTTCAGAGTGCCAGGGTCTGAAGGCAGGTGAACATGTCACAAGTCGAGACCTAAGCAAGAATGCACAGGGAAGGAAGCTGTGTTTTAAAAGTGATTCTTCAGTACTGCTGATGGCTATTATCCAAGCTGTAGTTGTGAGCAGAGTAGTATTCTAGTAATATTCCAGTCATAAGCATATATGCGTCATGGAAATCTGCACAGTAATCTAGCATGTAGGAAGATAAATGTACTTCTCAAACATGAAATTATGCCCATGTATGGTTTGATGTAACCACTCATTCAGGTCTGCGTGGCAAAAGGGCTTTAGGGAAGGCAAGTAGGTAAAGAACAGAAGGTGCCTGAGTGTGACACTGGAAGAAAGTAAGTAGCAACTTACACAGGTCCAAATATTGTTTAAGTAAATAATCAAAAAGTCCGTGTTGCATCACAGGACTGTAATTCTAATTTTGGTTATGGTGATTTCATAAACCACTCTAAGGCAACAGCAAAATGTAGCTATGCTTGCCCATAATTCAGTTGTCTGTTACTCTCCCACATGAAGTTAACACCAGATGTATTATTGAAATGTTAAACATTCTTGTGGTTTTCTACTGAACTCTTTAAACTTTTGTTAAAGGCCATATGTCAGTGTTCAAACATAGCATTCGAATTATGCAAATACATTAATGAAACCATTTTAGCACAAAAACATGCTATGGTAGATGTGACCAGAGATCTCTTTATATGGCAAACCAATGTGGTAGGTGGGCTTGTACTCCTTATCCTCCTCACCTAAAATGGAAAGTTCCTTCTGTTCTGGCAGAGGTGCAGGACAAACATTTGCCTTGTCCTGAATAAACAGACCACAGTGAAATTATATTTTGGGTTTATTTTTGAATCCGATATGATTACACATTTTAAGATGATCTTCTGTGGTTAACGATTCCGGACACAGTGCATGGACTGTGGATATCTCTAAACATGTGAATAGTGTTACACACTGTATTACTGCTGTCTTCCTCATTTGAAAGTATTCAAAGACAGCATGCATCATGTTTAATACAGTAGTAAGTGAGGTCTTTTTACATGCATTTCTATGACTGAAATAACATACTGATGGACAGCTTTCTCACTAATTTTAACAGAAGGTGGGGAAGCAAACATTCCACTGCGGTCTTAATAATTCGGGTGTTTGTTTTCTACATAAGTATGAAGAAAGAAGGATGTTGTCATCTTTGGAATCAAAATACAATTAATTGATTTCATTGTAGAAACACAAAGTCTTCACACCTAAATTAGTGTAAATTTTACAAATTAAATGAAAATTGAAATTGCAATATTTAAAAAATTTTGAGGTAGTGAGGGAATATCGCCATCGGTATTGTTTTAATGTGATATCATGTGTGTCCCTGCAGCATATGCTGTGTTGTTATGTCTTTTACTCTCAGAAAATAAAGGTTGAGCATCACTCCTGCAGCACTGGAGGCAAAAAAACCCGATGCAGCACAAAACCCACGTGAATGATTATAGTTGCAGATACGAGATTGTTTCATATTTCTGGCCAAGAGTTGTCCAGTAGATGACATCACAATTACAAAAGCTAAACTCATATTTGACCACGTGCCTTGATTTGTTGATTCAAGTCCAGACAAGACATGGATGGTGTTTTCTGTTTGCAGATCCCTTGGAGGAGATAGCAGAAACTTCTCCACAAACTGCTGCAAACTCAGCAGCGGAGCTTCTCAAACAGGGTGCAGGTCTGTTAAACTTTTTCCTTGTATTTGACTGTCACCAAATTTTGTATCTTACAGGCTGGGAGAAGCTGAAGCTTAGACTGGACTGAAGGATGTTTAAAGGGAGCAGTTAAATTTAGAGTGCTGTGTAGAAGTGTAAAGGGCACTGTGAGGGTATATACCAAGTTCTTTCTGTTTTCTGCAACCAGCTCCTAAGTTCTACAACCCTGTGTTTGCTTTCCAGTTGTGCCTCCAATGAGAATATGAAGTACATGTAGGTTGGTTCAAGCACAGCAATTTTCAAGCGGTGACATTGCTTCCATAACTGATGAACTTTAAGAAGATATTTTCAACCTGTGTTTGCAGAGGTTCATGAACTGGTCTGCAAAAGGCAACTAAGGAAAGTGTTCAGTAGGGTTAAGTTCTCAGCATAGGGATCAATACCACTGGAAAATGCTTCCTGTCCCATCAATCTGAAAAAAAAAAAATTTTTAAAAAATTGCCCTGTGTTTCACTTGATGCTCCATGTTGTTAGGAAATGTCCAGTGTCTTTTCCATTGGATGCTGTTTTATGGATTCTCATGCATACTGCACCACCCAGTCTGGCAAGTTAAGTCGTTCCTGTGAGTTCACTGATGTGACAGAATAACCCTGACAAGATTACCTCCAAATGATGTGATGCTATGCATTGGTACCGTCTGTATCGCCCTCAAGTAGAGGTATTTGCAGCAGCTGTGTAGAGACGTGCTCTGCTTCTTATCTGCTTTGTTTCTGTGCAGCTGACTTAGAGACAGCTAGTGAAATAGCCTGTCTGAAAAGTGTGGTGGTGCCCTAACCCAACCCTAACCATGGTGCTCTGAGTACCCCTTCGTAATCTTAAGGCTGTCCTTAGTAGAAATGCAGCCAATGTGTTATTTCGCTGTACGGTGGGCATGCCCAGGGGATCCTGTCCACACCCTCCCATGGCCCCTTGTTTTCAGGCTGCTGTCAGTTTTCTCCAGGACCTGTCTGTCCACCAATTAGTCCCATTAGAGCAGGAGAATACACTACATTTGCCACTCTCCTTTGAGTTTAGCCTGCCACTGGAGCCACAAGCAAAAGTGTTGTGGTCAAGCATGCTTTTATCCTTACAATGCTGCCTCATTACCCTTACCCATTTTAGGGCACTTCTGAAGGGGGCAGTTGCCAAGCTGAGCTGCTCCGGAGAGAGAGTGTTGCTGCTTGCTTGTGGGGCAATCTGCTTTGACTTAAAAATTCGAAGTACCACTTTGAGTGCTGTAATCAAGGAGGAATGTGTGGCTGAGGCAATGGCAGACCTTTGCGACGCTGTGCCAGGAGTAAGCATGTGTTGGCCTTTCTGTCTGCCAGTGCTGGTGGTGTTTGTTGTGGCCAACAGGGGAAAAAAAGAAGTAGAGTGAATTTTTGTAGAACTTTTCCCTCTTGAAAACCCAGAAAAAGGGGCATGTGTTGTCTTGTGAGAAATGTTGGTTTCTCTAGCTCAGGCAATGCTTTTCAAAGAAAAAGAAATAATTCTTTCTTCAGTTGGGTCAGTAGTCAGATAACTCTTTATGAGGGCTGTCACATCATGGATCATTTGGGGAGCTTAGTACATTTGGGTTTTCCCTGCTCTGTTGTTTTTGTTTTTAAACAAGGGTTCGGAACCTGAATAGATGAATTAGCTAAGAGAGATTCTCAGAGTTTTTTTTTTCCTTGATACATCATTTCTCACTGATTTTCCATGTTTCAGAAGTCCCTTTCTAGTCATAGAGACATTCAGGTTGTGGAGTTCAACACTGAAGTGCAGACGCAAAACACGTAAATTGTTTCTTTTCCAACTATCTGAGCTTGCATGAGCACCAGCAGTTTAGTCAAAGCAGATGCACTTTTTCCCTGCCCTGCTTTACCCCACTGTTCTCCGACTCCACAAGCAAAAAAATAAAGATGTGTTTTCCTAGAATGATCATTTTTATAGCTGTCTGAAAAACCTAATGAGCATTTACAATCATTATCTAAATGCAGAAGCTGACCAGAAATCCTTTGCTTCCTAGAGACTGACAACTGAAGACTAGAAATGATACAAAGAAGTGGCTTTTCCCTAGAACAGACCTTGATTTATCACCTTTCCTGTTTGGCAGCAAAATTTTCTGCCCCAAATAAATCCCAGTTCTTCATATCTGTTTCCACTAATACAGTCAAGGGACTAAGCGTTCTGAACAAAGCACATTCCTAGTCTCAAAGCAGCAGGGGTTACTGAAAATGGCCACATTGTGTAGCTGTTGGTGGTAGCACGAACATGACTACAAAATGCCACCTGTAGAAGATGAGACCAGCAGCATTGCAGGGCAGCTGCACTGCACGAAAGACGCAGATGTCTTCCATTTATTCTAGACTTGAGTATGGTTTCTGTGGGATTGCTGTCATTCGATACCCCATCAGACCATGCATGATGTTCTTAAATGAGAAATCTTTCGGCCTTTCTCATTACCTTTCCTTTCTTATAATCTCCTTTTTAAGCTGACCTTTGTACACTTTCCAACACTTTTGAAAAAGGTTCCATATATTCCTTTTTGTGCTACAGAAGTAAAGGAATCTACTGTATTTGGTGACGGCTTTTGAACTATCACATTGAGGGCAATCTAGACAAAATGCTTGGCTGTTTCATTTAGAAACAAAACCTGAACAGTCTGTCGACACCAATGCAATGTGTGGAAGAAGAGGAAGGGAAACCTTTCATCTGTCTCAGAAGTGGCGAGGAGTGTGACTGTGAAACAAGGCAAACTTCCTGTGGTGGGAAAGGCTCACGGGATAATGAAGAGCTTTAGATCTGTACCAAATATACAGAGTAATGATGTGAGAAGAGGAGAGCTTATGGTTTGGAATGTTATTTAAAATTTTGGATAGATGTGACAGAAAGCGAGGAAGGCCTCATTGAACTTGCCATTCATCATCTTAAATCCGTCTCTGCATGAATTGTATAGTAATCGATTCAATAACCTTGAAGTTATTGAATGGTTATTGAAACTATCACACTAATTCACAAATACATTTGGGAAATTTTACGCTTACAAACCAAACAAATCAAATCTCTGGATCCCTTCTTTCACTGACAGACTCCAGAGCTTGAAATTATTGGGCTGATCATCATGCTGGAATCAAACTTACGCTTATGCAGTCTTTAACTGTACGATTGCTTTGTTGTTTTGAAAGTGCCAATGTCTAGCTGTGTATTTTATGTAGATAGTCATAGGAGAAATCTTTAGTCAGATTAGAGAATAGCCATATGAAAAGAGAATAAATAAAAATTCATAAATGAATTAGTTTTAATTTAATCTTTGTTTTCATAGTAAGGTTGGCAAGCCAAGCTGAAGTGATAAACAAAGGAAATATTAGCATGGTAACTTGCATGTGTCAGCTGCCAGAGTTGTAAATTCTGTCCTGGATACCTACAAAAATGTGTTTTCCAAAACACAAAATCTGTTGGTACCAGTGTTTAGCTATGGATGTGTTTAATCATTCTTGCTTGTGCTGTAGAATAAGACTAAAAGAGCTTTTCAGTTTCAAAAATATTCTTAATCTGCTTGTAAATTTGACTTTATACCACAATACCCAAGTATTTCAGCATGTGAATAATTCCATTAATACTACATAATAATAATAATTAATACAGTATAATGTTGTATGATACTGTTACCATGTATTACTATGTAGTATCATACAGTACTATAGTACTACTATATAACGCTATATAATAGTAATACTTCTTTTCCTAGTGCTCGCTGCAGATTTGATACGAGACCAGGTAAAAAAATTAACTGTTGGGTAGCCTTAGAAGCCAATGAGCTTCTATTTTATAGAGCTACTTCAGAAGTTACTAATATTTCTAGGAAAGGAATAGGGCTTTTAAAAGTAAGTGCATGCTGAGGTAAAGAATAGACTTCAAAATACATAAGTCAGTATTTTTTCTTAATGTGGAAGTTGTTTTGTTTGCCCTAAAATTGCTAAACATACAACTATGGAATTAATGAGAAGTGAGCTTTGCAGCAACCCTCAGTTCTTTGTGGGGTGAAAACATTCTTGTCTTGCCAAACAAGTGAATGGTTTCCTTTGAATATAGTTTAAATACCATTTGAAAGTGTAAAATGTGTGAACATATGCTACGAAAATGTGTATTTTCTTACTGGCTGCTGTAATTGAACTTAAACGCAAAATATCCCCATTCTTTCCCCTCAGGAATACCTCTGCTGTAATAGTACCTATGAGTGGCCTCTTTCTCTGCTGCTGCTGTCTTGTATTTGTTTAAATTTCAGGGTCTTTGGGTAATAGATACAGTCATTGGCTTAAATATAAAGGTATTAAAATCCAAGGGGCAAAAAAGGCCCATGACGTCCAACATTATAGTGTTAAAACTATGAAACAGTGGGACAAGGTGAGGCACACGTAGAAAGTTTGGTAGTTTGCTGCCAGTCTTCCCTGTTTGCTTTAAAAAGATGGAAGATTTACATTTTGTTTGGTTTTGTTCAGAAGATACCCGTTTGCTTGCTCTTGTTGGTAATGGTAATGACCTCTCAAAGTCTTTCCCCTCTTTCATTACAGCATGTAACGTTTGGTACCTGAACTCAGTGGAGATGGAGTCCCTTACGGGCTGCCAGGCAGTACAGAAAGCATTGAGCCTAACGCTGATGCAAGATCCTTCTCCCATCTCAACCATTGTCCATTTCAAGGTGTCTGCGCAGGGAATCACGTTGACAGATAATCAAAGAAAGTAAGCAAAAGAGGGGTGGGAAGAGAATATCCAGCCTTGTCCCCAGTAAGTGTTGGCTACTGTTTATTTGATATTCCTAGTTATGTTCTGCAGTCTGTGTCTCAGAGGATAATAGGATTGTGAACTATCTGCAGAAATGGAGAGTGAATGTTTTAAGCTATGGACATTATTTCCACATGGCAGCTTTTATCTCTGGAAGGTCACTGTGCCATGGCATTTTTTCACTGTTTTTATTTCTTATAGAAAGGGTAAGTAATGGCTTTGCCAGCATTTGATATTCAACCTATTTAGTGAAATAATTCATCTTCATGGTATCTTTCACCAGTATCACTGAACAGAGTTGGAGGGCTTTTGCAGACACTGTGAATCTCCAATATTTGAAATAGTGCTTTGGATAGCCTGTAAAATACTATGTTAAAAAGTTAGTTTATATTTACTTTTACTGAATGCTATTAAGGATACTACAAAGTTTTTAGATTTGAAAACAGACAATAACAAAGGAGGGACAATGGGAATTCATTATAGGTTTAAAGATATAGTGGCAGACTTCTTAATTTCATAGGGTCTGCAAGTTTTTATAGCAGATCAAGGACAAAACTTTAAATTATAATGCCTAGGAGTGCTTATATTTTGAAACTTGATATAATCAAATTATTAACAAGTTCCAAAAGTTGCATTTGCCACTAACATAGGATCTAAGTGGACAGTTTTTAGAAAAAATACATTTCATTCTTCTAGTTCTTTTTATTAGCGTGAGGGTCAG
The DNA here is from genome assembly GCA_017639485.1 of Pluvialis apricaria. Classification (NCBI taxonomy): domain Eukaryota; kingdom Metazoa; phylum Chordata; class Aves; order Charadriiformes; family Charadriidae; genus Pluvialis; species Pluvialis apricaria. The sequence goes on from CM030008.1 coordinate 60,474,879, forward strand.
TTTTCTTTAGGTTCCAAAACTTGACGTTACTATTCTAAATATGGATTTATTTGCTTGGAGCCGTTCAGGTGGCTTTCAAAGTCACTCAGATAGCAAAAAGAATGTATCGTCATTATTAAATTTAGATTAAATAGAACTTATTTTTCAGATCTGTTTATTGTTTAAAATTTTAAGCACCTTAACTATTCCTAAAACTTGTTTTATTTCTTCTTATCCAGACTCTTTTTTCGGCGACATTATCCAGTCAACACTGTTATTTTCTGTGCCTTGGATCCACAGGACAGAAAGTAAGGAAGACAAGCAGTATTTCTGATAGGTTGTTTGTATTGTTGATCCACAAAAAAAACTAACATAGGTTTCATTTTTATTTCTTCATTCCTTTTTTTTTTTTTTCCTACTGCTTTCTTAATGGACAACAAGATGGATGAAAGATGGCCTTTCTGCAAAGTAAGTGGACACCTGCCTGAGTCTCTTAACTGAATGTTTTAGGAATATCATTACAGCGATCAGTTTCTTAATGTTCTAAATTATCTTTGTCAGAGATGTAGAAGGGAAAGCAGCTGTTCAGAGTCAAAAGTCTCTTTGCCCACTGTAATTAGACTTCAGTTACTTCATCTTCACCTCTGCAAGTCAGGGCCTAATTATGTGATGGTGGGATGTCTGGAGGGAAAGGTAACGTTGTTTGTTTAGGTTGCAGATCTGTGATTTGACTGAAGTTTCAGAGATGAAAACAGAACCATTTGCTGCTCAGTTTTGTTTCCAGTTGTGCAGCAGCACTAACACAAGCTTACTTTTCGCATTTAGACTGATAGCTTTAAAAAAAAATTCCCCTACAGGGCACATAGATGAAAACACTCTTAGTAATACTAGTGTGTGGCATAAATATATAATTACCAGTGGATTGCAAAGTGTTTTCTGTAGAAGGCAAATGTCATTGTCCCCCTTTTACCAAAGGAAAAATCTAAACAGACAGTGCTCAGGCACTGGATTCTGGAAAGGAACAGAAATAGATGGCTTAAGTCCTATTTCCAGTACTCTGTCCACTGAGATGTGTGCCCCTCAAATACTCTCAAGGCAATTCCTGTAACACCACACCACACCACACACCCCCAAAGGTAGGTAAGAGAACAGCAATATTGGATCAGATAAAATATATCCCCAGGGTCAGCAGCACATCTGTGACAGCAAACAGTACAGGATTCAATATAGACAGAGTAGAAGGAAGGGGAAAGTCTCCTTCCCTGATTCTGGCCATCCTGAGCCACTCAGGAGCTCCCAACTTGGCTGGTGCATCTGGACCACTCTGTTTAGCAGTCACACAGGACCTTATCCATCAGAACAGATGAAGTCCGATTTGTCCTTTTGGTTTTTGCAGTATCTTTTCTGCTTTATGAAACAAAGCAATGCCTGTCTGTCTTTTCTCTGATACACTGTGACTTTTGCCCTTTGCAGAGTATTTGGGTTCGTTGCCAGGAAGCAAGGCAGTGCCACAGACAACGTATGCCACCTATTTGCAGAGCACGATCCAGAGCAACCTGCCAGTGCCATTGTGAACTTTGTATCAAAGGTTATGATTGGATCCCAGAAGAAGATCTGATGCCTTTCCATCCTTGACTCAGACCGCTTCACTGACTTCACTGAAGGAAAGCACTGTGAGAGGGAGAAAGCCTATTCAGCAGCAATGTCTGAACCTTGTCATTCCCAAGAAGGAAAGCAGAGGACGGTCTATCTGCATTGTGTTTGCAAGAGTTCAGCCTTTTCTTTGAAGATGCCTCTGACTTAATAAAGCATTATTTCTTTGGTTTTATATCAAAGGACAAAGCAAAAGAAGCTGGGTGCCACCCAAACCCATGTAGCCCATACCTGAATGAAGCATAAATTAAAAACTTTTCTCCTGAAGGGTTTCTAGTATATATTCACACGCTGTTTCTCATCATTTATTGGAGCAGAAATACTCACTAGGCTGTGCTACTTTTTTGTGCAGAAAATTTTTTATATAATCTCCACAAAGACACTTGCCATAGTTGCATCAATGGTAGCTATAGGCCTTGCAAACATGCTCTTAAGAGAATGATGGTCTGAGGAAGACTATTTGTTCTTCCCTTCATCTTTATGTGATCAGTGATGGGAACTGAATGGAGAAAGGGGAAGATGTATGTGAAGAGAAGGTTTGTGCAAGTTGATTTCTGATAAGAAAGGAGCAGCAATGTGGAATACTCAGGGAGATTGCTCTGTATTTAGTGTTAAGAAGGCTGGGCTGTTCTAGTTTGAAACATTTTAAATAGGGGAGAGGTGGCAGAACAAAAAAAAAGGTTACATGGAAATCTATTCTGTAATTGGTTTTTTTGTATTAGTGGTTTTTTATACAGAGAACTAAGCAGGGAAGATTCTGTATTTTAATAAGTACAGGATACAAATGAGGGAAAAGCAAAGAAGAAAGTTTTATAATTTATATATTTTTACTTGTGCCTGATTATTTATAGTAGATCTCAGATCTTAATATGTCATATGGATATTCTTGAGCTAGAGCATTGTTGAGCTTTGCCTCTTTAGCGCTATTTTGCATTAGTAAAAGTGTGTATAGCCTGTGCCTTGCTATTGAAAATAGAGTCTCATATTTTGACTTTTGTCTTACAGTGACAAGATACTTCCCATTTCCTGTCTCTGCAATACTGTTTTGATAGTAACGTTTGTTCCCCTACCTAATACATAATTATATTTGTGGATTCTTTTGGCCCCCATTTTATTGGAGTTTTGGGAATTTCTTGGCTTTTTTTTATCTATAGGAACTATTTTTCGTTTATGTTTTTTTAATAATTCCTTGAGTCAGGAAATCCAAAAGGGAATGGAATTTATTTTGTTACTCTGTCCCATTTCTTGAGAGCATTTATGTCATGATTTCTACAACTATCATACATATCTGTGTATCTTTCTAAACACATTGGTATTTTAAATGCATAACAAAGTGCTAGTTAGCTTTACAAAGAATTGATACAGAAGGTTACAGTGAAAACCTTCACCAGGAGAGTAAGCTGCTGAGGTCTACTGTGTAATTCCCATTCACTCCAAAAAGAGCAGTGCTAGATCCCCATATCAGAACTGATGGTAATAAAGCAGCTTCAGCGTGACAATGCTGGAAAGTTTCATTGCCTCTATTTCTTTGATGTGTGGCTGTCAACATTATATTAATAACCTGAGGAATAAAATAATATCCTGAATTCAGCATGCTAATGCATGAGGCACTGGATTAACTAGTAACTGTACCCACTTGGAAGATTTAATTATTTCATCCACTTTTACTAAACAATGGTTAAATGGAATGGGAAACTCTGGTTGAGCTATATGGTAAGAAGCTTCCACCAATTTGAACTACGTTTGTCCTGTCTAAATTATGATCTGTTTTTTATTAACAGCTTTCTTCCTATTTCTTAAAGTATTAGGACTGTTGAAACCTTATTCAGTGGCCATAGCCAAAGTGATACCAAATTATTTGGGTAACTATGAATTTTGTATAAATAACTTTATACTTTTTAAAAGGCAGGGGGTGGGGAAGAGAGGGAGAGAGAAGGAAGATTTGAAGTTTAATGTATTTGGACCAGGTAGTGGTGTATTAGTAGCAGTGGGTGTTGCATGTGTGTGGAAGGGTGAAGCATTCCAAAGCGTAGTAGCTACCATTGAAGCAACAAAGGCAAGTGCCTCTGATTTGTACCAGATAATTCTGTTCTTCTGACACAGAGGTATACTACTTAAACAGTGTTTATGTACCATCTAAAAAAGAATGCAGCTCTTACTTTTGGGAACTTTGATCCTTTTGAAACGTGAGGACAAGTTTTCTTTTCATATTCTTTTGATGCACCAAGAACCCAGTTGCCTAATCTAGTCAGCTGGTTGGAGCCCAGTGGATTTCTTCAGCTGACATCTCAATTAGATTTAAGTCTCAATTAGATTTAAATCTGATGTGTTGTAAGCATTGAAATGATGAGGAATTTTTTACTAGATTTTTTCACCTCTGTAGATGATACTTAAATTTTAGTGTGTCTTGTTAGACACCAAGTGTTGGCCTTTGGGCTGAAAATAAAGTATCTTTTTTTTTCCCCATGTATTATCATTTCCATTCAGGGCCTTATTTTTTTATTCCTTGTGCTTTCTCAAGGCCTGCTGAATTCAAGAGCATAAGGAATTGAATGCTGACACTCCTGATGGTGTTTCTTGGGAGTTTAGCTCTACTTGGTAAGTGGGAAAAAAGAAGTTGCCCTGTTTCTAAGGGAGGTTTTTTATTATGCGTTCCTTTGGATGGTATATTGCCACGTGCTTTTGCTTTTTAATTAATTAAAAAATGCACAAAGCAAAATAGTTCAATATGTACCATTGTGTAGTGTATGTAGAAAGATATTCATGAAACTTATGTTCATGGCAAATACAAGACTAAATAGTTAATACAGCACTTTCTTTCAAGGTTTTTGGTAGATGTGTATATGCAGTTTCATAACTAATGGCAGCAAGTTGACACATGTATTTAGCCAGACTCCTATTTACCTGCTTAGTAAATGTACTACTATAATCATACTGTGTTAAACTACAAAAAAGCTAAAAGCCATGTTTTTAATTAAATGGTTTCCGAGTATCCAACAGTATCACTAAAAATTTAATGTTTCCTTCTTGGATTTACTTACTAGTGAAAATTTTTACCTTTTTCTTGAAACTGTAAAGAAGCATCAAAAGGTCTCCAGTATGTAAATGAATGTTCTATAAATTCTTCATGTAGTCGTTTTCTCTGCTCCTCAGATACCACCTCTATTCAGATTATAATAAAATCATAAATACGAAATTTCACAACATAATGTTAACAGGGCAGTCTGTTCTGAAAGTTACCTGCTGGCATTCAAAACCAGCTAATGAGCAAAACCTTCTTGGCAAGGTAAGAATAGGTTGCGTACTGAACCAGGGGTTTAGTTTTGTTTCTTTCTTTGTTGTCTTAGATTTCTTTCAAGGGCTTGACTTCACATGAGTCTGTGTTAGTGGTTCAAGTCTAGTTAAAGCATACGATTTTCCTAGTTCATTTGTGGTTATAATGGTATAAAAGTGCCTTTTGCCTGCATTGTGTATTTCAGTGTAAGAAGGAAGAATATATGATGTCACTTTCTGAGATGACTGTGCCTCCACAGTGACTACATTAAAAAAACTTCCAGAGGAGCGTGAGGGGAGTGAGAAATCTAACTGGTAGCTGAAATAGCTCTCTGAGTACAAAATCTGTGAGTCAGCCGTGCATTGAAGGCTGAGTTATATACATGCTTTATCGGGATTATTTCTGAGACTGATAAACTCTGGTATGTTGTGCTGATGCCTTTTCTATGAGGTGTAGGCTGGCAGGAGTTTTTCATTCAGTGTGGTTGACCGTCATTCATCACTACACACCATCATGAGGTTTATGCATGGGCAAGAGAGAGACTTATTCATGAAAAGTATTCATCTTTTATCAGAATTAATTATAATGTGGAACAGATGATAAGGATGCAACAGTAAAATGGGTCTTCTGTGTCAGAGTCAAGTCTCCTGTTAAACTCTCGTTCTTGAACTCAGACGCCATTGTGCACGTGTGCTGCTATTGCTCCTCTTTGAAGGCTGCTCTGGGGTCTCTTTGCTCCAGTGGATGAAAATCTGCTTTCAGTATTCATCCTAAATGTATTCACAGCTAGTTTATATGCAGTTGTTCTTATGCCAGCATTGTCTCTTAGCATGAATAACTGTTTTCTCCCTGAGGTATTTATAGCAAAAGATCTGACCCCCCTTGTGTCCCTCAGTCTTCCTTTGGCAAGGCTAAACAAGTCAGCACTCAGCCCTTACATTTTTGTCTTTGAAAGGGCACAGAGGCCTATTCTTTTTTACTCCCTGTCAGTTAAGTCCTTTCTTTGGAGGGACCCTGCAGTCAACAGCCAGACTCTTTAAAAGGGGCACAAGCTTCTGCCTTGTTATTTTTTAAAATATTTGTATTAGAAAACTCTTGGAACAAGAAAACTTGGCCCAGAAGATAGGCAGAGTAAACCCCTACTCAGCTTCTGCTGTTGACACCTAACACAAGGGTTATAATAGTGCAAACTACATCAGGCGGTGTGCACAAAGGAAATTAGGAGGGCAAATAGCTAAAGAAGTTCTCAGAAGCGTAAGTCAGAAACAGGAAGCTTGCAGGGGACTTAGCAAGTCTGGCAGACTACCAAGAGGGCAAAAGGGAGCTATTATGGAATTCAAGAATCTTGCTGAATAACTGAGAAAGGATTTGCATTACTTGTCACTGCAAGGGATATCAAACGAGGACTATTCCCTTCCTTTGAAGACATTCAGTGTCTTGCATAAAGCACAAATGTTTGTACCAATTTTAATGTTTTAATGTTTGCAGAATCCCAGAGTGGTTGAGATTGGAAGGGACCTCTGAAGGTCATCTAGTCCAGCTCCCCTGTTCAGACAGGGCCATCTAGAGCCACTTGCCCAGGACTGTGTCGAGATGGCTTTTGAATATCTCCAGGGATGGAGACTCCACAATCCCCCTGGACAACCTGCGCCAGTGCTCGATCACCCTCACAGTAAAAAAAGTGTTTCCTGATGTTCAGAGGGAACCTCCTGTACTTCATTTTGTGCCCATTGCCTCTGGCCTTGTCACTGGCCACCATGGAAAAGAGCCTGGCTCGGTCCTCTTTGCACCCTCCCCTCAGGTATTTATAGACATTGCTGAGATCCCCCTGAGCCTTCTCTTCTCCAGGCTGAACAGTCCCAGCTGTCTCAGCTTTTCCTCATTGGAGAGATGCTCCTGTCCTTTAATCAGGTTCATGACCCTTCACTGGACTCTCTCCAGTATGTCCATGTCTCTCTTGTATCGGGGAGCCCAGAACTGAACACAGTACTCCAGGTGTGTCCTCACCAGTGGTGAATAGAAGGCAACGATCACCTCCGTCAATGTGCTGGCAATATGTGGTCTAATGCAGCCCACGATACTGGTAGCCTCCTCTGCTGCAAATGCACATTGCTGGCTTATGTTCAACTTGGTGTCCATCAGGACCCCCAGGTCCTTTTCTGCCAAGCTGGTTTCCAGCTGGGTGGCCCCCAGCATATATTGGTGTGTGGGGTTGTTCCTCACCAGGTGGAGGACTTCGCATTTCTCCTTGCTGAACTTCATTAGGTTCCTGTGTGCCTGTCGAGATAATGCTGGATGCTTCTCTGGCCTGTCAGCCTCTCCTCCCAATGTGTCATCAGCCAACTTGCTAAGGGTACACTCTGCCCCATCATCCAGGTCATCGATTGAGGTGTTAAACAGGACTGGACCAACTATGGACCCCTGGGATACACCACTAGTTAACAGCCTCCAACTAGACCTTGCAGTTCAGTGCTAGATCAGCGCTCTAAGGGCCCAGCTGAATAGCCAGTTTTCAGTCCACCTCACTGTCTGCTCATCTAGCCCCTACCTCAACAGCTTGTCTATGAGGGTGTTATGGGAGACAGTCAGGCCATACTGAAGCCCAGGAAAACAATATCCACTGCTTTCCCCTCATCTACCTAGCCAGTCATTTCATCACAGAAAGTTATCAGGTTGATCAAGGGTGACTTCAGCATGAAGCCACGTCAACTCCACTAAGATGATCAGGGGGCTGGAGCACCTCCCCTATGAGGACAGGCTGGGCTTGTTTAGCCTAGGGAAGAGAAGGCTACAGTGAGGCCTTATAGCAGACTTCCAGTACTTAAAGGGGGCCTACAGCAAAAATAGGGAGGGACTCTTTATCAGGGAGTGTAGTGACAGGACAAGGGGTAATGGTTTTAAACTGAAAGAGGGTACATTTCAATTAGATATTAGGAAGAAATTCTTTATTCTGAGCGTGGTGAGACACTGGAAGAGGTTGCCCAAGGAAGTTGTGGATGCCGCACCACTGGAAGTGTTCAAGGCCGGGTGGATGGAGCTATAAGCAATCAAGTCTAGTGGAAGGTGTCCCTGCCCATGGCAGAGGGGTTGGAACTAGATGATCTTTAAGGTCGCTTCGAACTCAAACCATTGAATGTTTCTATGATCCACAAACAGCTGGTGCTGTAAAGCCCCGTAAAGATTTCTTCTTTGGTATGCAATTTTGGCAGTTATATGGAAACTGCCAAGATTGCAACCAACTGCTTGTTCCCTCCCAGTAATTTAAGCAGTCTTAAAAAACGGATTAACCTCAAATTCCTGCATGGCCTTTTAAAAAACTAAGCCTTTAAAATCATTACAGTACATTCTCATAATTGTGAAAGTCTTCTAATGTCTTTGGTAAAGAGTTGTTTCAAGAGCCCTTGAAAAAGCAGAATTAACTTTTTGCACAATGATTACTTCTTCTGGTATTGTGTACATACTGTCCTCAAACATACCACTTGTATTATATAAAAGTCGTGATTTGATTTTAAAGCAGATGGCAGGTGTGAAAGGAAATACAGGAAAACAAACTTAAATGAAATGCACTATGGATGGGGAACATGGGATGGAATTGGTCCAGGAAATTTTCTTCCTTATGTTTACTGCAGCAGAATAATCCAGCTGTAAAAATAAACAGAACTATGTTGATTTGTATGTTGAAGTACTGTTTCCAGCCTTTTCGCTCGTAAGCTAATGTGAAACTCCCATTGAAATGGATGATGTTTATACCTAGGACATGCAAGTGATGAGAGGAGGCTCTCAGGTCTCAGGAGGAACCTTCCCAGCACACAAACTTATCTCTGCATATGTATGAAAATAGTTAAAATGCATTCATATAACTGAGTGCTATAGCAAACTCACAGCCATATTCTCAAATATAAGCCTGTTTTGCTCCAAGTGACAAAGAAGGCCAACGACCCCCAAAAGTAACTGCTAGATGAAATCATTGTCCTTGTGGGAGCACTCAAACAACTTCTGACCACTTTAGTCTCTTCCCATAGCAAGTGCCAGGCATTTGAAATAGCACTTAAGAAGCCTGTGAAGGATTTTTATAAGGAAATCAGGCTTAACACGTCAGTCCATTTTCTCAGAAGCCAGTTACCTAAAAAATCTCAAAAGGTGGTATTGATCGTGTAGTGATAAACCAACAGTATATGGTATATACGTGCACTGAGACTTGTGAATAGGGATTTGTTCCTGTCAAATATATATTTGATCTCGCGTTGTCTAGTTAATTGGAGAACATCCAGATTTGATATTTGATTTTATTTGTTCTGGGTTATTTCTTGGAACCACCCATATCTGTTCTTCAGAAGAAGTGGAACAAACATGGTTTGTATCTTTGCAATGGTAGTATTTAGTCACATTTCATGATAACTAAGGACTCCTATGACTCATTTTGTTAGAATAACTTGTTGAAGAGCTCAGAATTTTGTTTGCTCTTACCTCTGATAACTTTGTTAGGTTTGGGATACCTTTACATTCATGCCTGAACGTCAGTCCAGTTCACCGAGTGATATGCAGCCTGTGTATACAATTTCCTTTGTGCATAGTCACACAAAGGCCTTTTGTAAGGACTGCATTGTCAGTAAGTTTATCTAAATATGTATGTACTTTCAGACTAAAGCAGTATTTTGCTGAGATGTAATAGGTAAGATTTTTAGCAAGTGCTGGAGGTATAAAAATCCCATGTGAGTTTGAAATGGCAGGAATCACTTGTAAAAGAGAAACTACGTCTCACAAGACTTTGGCGATTTTTTTTTTTAGGGGAGGTGATTAATCATGTATAAAACTCTAGATAGCTGCATGGAAAAATCCAGTCTCAATTTTCTGTCTATAAAATAGACATGCTAGATGTTGTTGGCAAATGCCTTGAGTAGTAGGCCTGTAAACATTAATACTATGTTAAATTTAGGAATTGTTCTTGTGACCATTCTGTGATTCTGTGATTTCTGAGGTGGTAGTAAAGTTGTAGGGGTATGTATCTGAAAAATCAGGACCTTAGCCTATCTTTACCCATTCGTCCTATGTTTAATGGCATAATGGATTTAATATCTCTGGAGCTGTTTGTATCTCTGTTTGTACATGTTGGGTAGGTTCCAGAGCTGTTTGAAGATGATGGGATTTAACTGGTTTTTAAGCAGTCATGGATTTAACGCTCTCTAATTTCACTTATATAGTCCGAGTGAATGTGTGTGTGTATGCTACTTGGCTCAGGAATAGGAGAAACAGTTTATCAAAACTTATCAAAACTTTCTGAAAAATCCAGCTTGCCCGATATTTTCAGACACATTTCCAGTATACGGCCCTGAAAAATGGATTTACCGTTTTTTGCTGTTTCTGAGGATTCTCTGGTGGTTGGAGCTGGCTAAGAAGGGATGTGCTGCCATGGGTGTTGGGCAGGAATACATGGGCTCCCTGACCTAGTGCAGGAGGACAGAAAAATAAAGGCTATTTCATGAAAAAAAGGGAAAAAGAGAAAGGAGAGAAGAGGAACTTGGGCTTCCTGCTGCATTCATGTAGCCCAGACCACTAATACTGCTGCATTGTGTCCTTGATCAACACATGCATCCCCTTTTCAGCTGAGGTCCAAGCTTCTCCCAATACCAGGCTGTACATCACTATTGGGTGCCCTGGCTGAGTGCCCACCCCGACCAAAGGGTACAGAAACAGGAGAGTGGGTACCATCAACGGCTCAAAGTTTCACCTGGGCTACACAGCATCAGGGGAGGGAGGACTGCTTGGTCTGCCCAAGGCTTGCCCGAGTCCTGAGCATGGTGCTTTTAAGTCAAGCTGCAACAAACTGTGTTAAGAAATACGTGGGCTTATGGGGCTTTGTGCCCTTAAACCCATGTAGAATCATGGCCACTATCCACAAGGTCCTTTTGGCTGTGCTGAGAGAAAAACATCAACATGCCTAGAGAGGGAGCTAGCAGTACGGCTGTGGAAAAATATGTAAACTTGAGCATTGGAAAGAAGGCGGCTACAGAACTAGACGTGGGATTTTTGGAAAGTGGGCTGTGGTGAAATGGGAGAATATGTGGAGACTTCACCTTTTTTTTTAATACCATCAACATTGCTAGCTCTTATTTCTACTCTAGTAAAAGTATGGGTGGCTTAAGACTTGCATTTGCCTTACATTTAGGTCAACATAGTAGCGTTAACACAGGAGAAATTGAAAATACTTTTGAAAATGCAGTGGAAGATCTAGATATAAACAGGTCATTAAGAAAAATAGAAAATACTTCCGTTGTTTACAAAAAATGCTGACCTTGAGAACTGCAAAATTATGAAGCCTCAAGAAATCAGGAGGATATCCCAAAAGTTGCTTTCTGTTGTTTATTTTTTTGGCTTTAGATTTTCAGGAGTTCTTCAGGGTTAGAAACATTTTTATTTTTAAAAAAGCATTTATCATATAATTAGCCAGCTCCAGGACCTTTATGGGAACACAAGGCAAAGTGCCATGAGACCTTTGATAACATTGTGAGTGTCAGTAGCATTGTTTATAGGCCTGTTTACAGGATACCTACACTATATAATGGAACTTGGCTTGTATTTCTGCTTCACATCTCTGTAAACTCTGCCCTGGACCTGGGTGTGCCTGAAGAGTGTCCAGGAGGATGGCTCTGACTTTCAAGTTATCCCTGGGATTTCTGGTCATGTGAACAAGGCATTCCCTTTCTGCATGCTTTTGTGTCAAATATTTACAATCAAAAAAAATTCAATAGAAGAAGCCTTTTTTTGGCCTTATTGTCTCCTTCTGATCTGACCTATTGTCAACTGGTGGGGTCATGTAGCTACAGAGCAGCTCACAGTAGCACAGCCCCATGGAGGAGGATGCTTGAGCAGCTCCTAGGGAGCTGTTACTCTGTTTTTCTGCTTGTCAGAGCAACTGACCTGCTGATTGGACTAGACAGCAACGGGCAGAGCCTGCACATGGCAGTGTGAGAGATTTAAGCAGTCAAAAACTTTCTGCCCAGCTGATTGCAATGGACGAGCGCGTATATTTCCCAGCAGGCAGGCATCTGGCAAAAAGGAGTGTTTTCTGCTTCACCTGATCTTCTAGCACCTGGTAGAACCATTGCAGCCACACAGATGGACATCCTATTCAAGCATGTAATGCCCAGGTTTCTGGCTGTGGGATGTGTGAAGGGATATTTCTAGAGGTGGAAAATGAATGCAAGCAAGCCTGTGGGAGGTGTGACCGGGTTGATGAACTGCTCTGCTTGGTGGCTGGGCTGCAGGAGGAGGTGGGCAGACTGAGGAGTGTGGTTTGTGAAGCACTAGAACAGGTTGCCCAGAGATGTTGTGGATGCCCCATCCCTGGAAGTGTTCAAAGCCAGGTTGGATGGGGCTTTGAGTAACCTGGGCTAATGGAAGGTGTCCCTGCCCATGGCAGGGGGGTTGGAACTAGATGATCTTTAAGGTCCCTTCCAACCCCAACCATTCTATGATTCTATGAGATTGATCACTGCAGCTGTACTCTGCTATCTATGATGCGTGTAAGCCAACTCAGTGGGGCCACTATGGAGGCAGGTCTTGGATCTGCTTTGTGCTGGGAAGAAAACAGCATCACAAGGGATGAAGGTCACAGCATGGAGCAGTAAAAGAAACCCCTCCTTACCCTCTGAGATACCCTTACAGAACAGGCACCAGGCCCTGGGTACAGTAGATGAAGTACATAATGAAAAAGAGGAGGAATATGTGCAAATAGGTCAGCGAGACCAACCCCGTCACAACAAAACCTGCATTGCCACCAGTGCCAAGAAGAAACAACAGCAAGTTATCGTCATTGGTGATTCCCTCCTGTGCAGAATGGAAGCGCCCATTTGAAGACTGGACCTTCCTTTCAGGGGAGTTTGCTGCTTCACTGAGGTTGAATTAGGGACATCACTACAAGACTGAAGAGCCTAGTACAACCTTCAGATTACTATCCATTTCTGCTCTTTCACATGGCTACTAGTGCTGTCGCAATAAAATGTCTGCAGCTGATAAAAAGAGATTTCAGAACCCTGGGAAGAATGCTAAAAAATTTGGGAGCATAGGTAGTGTTTTCCTCAATCCTCCCAGTAATGGGGGGAGACTTTGGAAGAAACAAAGCGAGCCCAGGATATCAAGACCTGGCTCCAGGACTGGTGCCTCTGCTAAAACTTTGGGGTTTTGAACCGTGGAAGAGGCTTCAAGACACAAGGTATGCTGGGGCCCGATGGGATCCATCTAACCCAATGGGGAAAACGTGTCTTTGGGTGTAAGCTGGCGAGACTGATTGAGAGAACTTTAAACTAGAATCGATGAGTGAAGGAGATACCAACAGGAATGAAGTAGGTAAGCCAAGGGTTGGCATGGCATTGCCTGATGGTGGCAATGCTAATGGGAACATTTACACTGCTCCTGGGAGCATGGAGGACTCAGGAGTGTATCTGAAATGCTTGTACACCAACACATACAGTATGAGAAAGAAACAGGATGAACTGGAAGCATTGGTTAGTTCCTAGAACTATGATATAATTGGTATTAGTGAGACTTGGTGGAATGAGTGCCACGACTGGAGTGCTGGGATGGAGGGCTACAGGCTCTTCAGGAGGGATAGGTAGGGCACACGAGGTGGAAGTGTCACACTATATGTAAGGGAGAGGTTTGATTGTACAGCCCTTAGAGTTAGTGAGGATGTGGTTGACAGCCTCTGGGTGAGGATTAGGGCAATGGAAAACAAAGGGGATATTGTAGTGGGCTCCTACTATCAATTGGCCAGCCAGGATGTAAGCACGGATGAGTTATTCTGTAGGCAATTAGGAGAAATTTCTGGATCAGTAGCTCTTCCTTGTACAGGAGATTTCAAATTCCCAAACATCAACTGGGAATATCATACTGCTGTGACAAGCAGGTCCCGGAAATTCTTGAAGACTGTAGGAGTTAAGTTCTTGTCACAAGTACTCAGTGAGCCAATTAGGAAAGATGACCTCCTAAACTTGCTGTTTGTGAATAGAGAAGGACTCATGCAAGCTGTGACGGTAGGTGGCTGTCTTGGGCACAGTGATCATGAAATGGTTGAGTTTAAACTTTACAGTGTAATGAGGAAAAAGGACAGCAGAGTAGCTACCCTGGACTTCAGGAGAGCAAACTTCAAGCTATTCAGGGAGATACTTAGCAGAGCACCCTGGGAGTCTGCTTTTGAGGACCTAGGACTCTACAAGTACTAGTCAGTCTTTAAGAACCACCTTTCAGAAGTACAGGACCAGGCAATTGCACTGTGTCGCAAGTCAAGCAAGTGGAGCAGAAGACCAGCTTGGCTGAAAAGGGAACTCCTTGTGGAGCTCAAGAAGAAAAAGAAATCGCATGATCTCTGGAAGCAAGGTCAGGCTTTGCAGGAAGCTCACAGAGCTGTGGTTTGCATATGCAGGAAGAAGACACGAAACACCAAAGTGTTGAAACTGGCTAGTGTTGTGTCAAATAAAAAGAATCACAGAATCACAGTATGTTAATAGAAAGAAGAGGTCTAAAGAAAACACTGAACCAATACTTGTTGAAGATGGTCACCTGACTAATAGGGATGAAGAAAAAGCAGAGGCATTCAATGCTTTTTTGCCCTCAGTCTTTAGTAATACTGACAGACATTGGGCTGCCTGGTCCTCTGAGTTGGAGGACCATGACTGTGGGAACAGTGACTTTCCGTTTGTGGACACTGAAACTGTAAGGCACCAGCTATATCAGCTGAATGTTCACAAGTCCATGGGGCCTGATGGGATTAATCCCAGAGTCCTGAAGGAGCTAGTGGATGTTATGGCAGGACCCCTCCCAGTCATCTACTAGTTGTCTCAGTCTTGGGAGTCTGGGGAGGTTCCTGCTGACTGGAGCTGGCCAATGTTATTTGAATTTACAAGAAGGGTGTGAGGGAAGACGCAGGGAAATACAGACCTGTTAGGTCTAACCTCAGTTCCTGGAAAAATTATGGAGAAGATTATACTGGGTACTGTTGAAAGGCACTTAAAGAATAATGCACTCATCAGGCACAGTCAACATGTGTTCACAGAGGGAAAGGCCTGTCTAACTAATTTGATATCCTTCTATGCTAAGGTCACCTGTGTGGTGGGTGAAGGGAAGGCAGTGGATGTAGTTTTTCTGGATTTTAGAAAGGCTTTTGGCACTGTCTCTCCCAGCATCCTTCCGGACAAGTTGTCCAACTGTGAGATGAGCAGGTTCACGGTGCATTGAGTGAAGAACTGGCTGAATGGCAGGGCTCAAAGTGTTGTAGTGAATGGGGCTACATCTGGCTTGCGATCAGTCACTAACGGTGTTCCTCAGGGTTCAATACCAGGGCCAGTTCCATTCAATATATTGATCAACAATCTGGATGCAGGAGTTGAACTGCACCATTAGCAAGTTTGCTGATGATACCAAACCGGGAGGTGCTGTTGACTCTCTTCAGGGAGCAGATGCCTTGCAGAGGGATCTGCATAGGTTGGAGCATTGGGCAGTGATTAATGGGATGAAATTGAGCAAGTCTAAATGCCGGATTCTGCACCTGGGATGGAGTAACGCCGGGCAAAAGTGTAAATTGGGAGAGGAGTTCCTGGAGAGCAGCCCTGCCAAAGGGGTCTGGGTGTGCTGGTTGACAGCAGGCTCAACAGGAATCAGCAGTGTGCCCCGGCAGCCAAGAGGGAAAGCGTCATCCTGGGGTGCATCAAGCACAGCATAAGCGGACGGTCCAAAGAGGTGATTATCCCACTGTATTCAGTGTTGATGTGGCCTCACCTCGAGTATTGTGTACGGTTCTGGGCACCACCATTTCAGAAGGATGTTAAGATCCTTGAATGTGTCCAGAGATGGGCAACAAAGCTGGTGAAAGGCTTGGAAGGAATGTCTTATGAGGAGCAGTCAAGGACTTTGAGGTTGTCTAGTTTGGAGAGAAGGAGGCTGAGGTGCGACCTCATTGCTCTCTACAGCTTCCTGAGGAGGGGAAGTGGAGAGGGAGGTGCTGATCTCTTCTCCCTGGGATGCAGTGCCAGGACATGTGGGAATGGCTCAAAGTTGCATCGAGGAAGTTTAGACTTGCCATTGGGAAGCACTTTTTTACTGAGAGTGTGGTCAAAGAGCGAAACAGGCTTCCTAGAGAGGTGGTCATGCTTGTCAGTGTTTAAGAGGCATTTGGACAATGCCCTTAATAATATGCTTTAGCTTTTGGTCAGCCCTGAAGTGGTCAGGCAGTTGGACCAGATGATCATTGTAGATCCCTTCCATCTGAAATATTCTTTTCTATTCCCATATGTGCAGAAATATGCAAATAAGAAACTGGAACATGATCCGATTTTGCCTTATCAGGTTTCAATATTGCCTTATTGTTCCTCGTAACAATTATGGTTAGAACTTGAAGTGTTTTGATGACCTAACGGTTCATATTTGTACCCAACAGTTGATGACCTAACAGTTAATTTTTGTTGAAGAGGTAAAATTTAGTCTGTCATAGCATTTCACATGATGATGGGAAGAGTCTCTTCTTGTCCCTGCACTTTCCCAGAACAGCATAAAAAACCTTTCAGTTTAAATTTCACTGCAAGCAATGATCCAAAAGATGAACTTTACTTCCATCTGCTGGTAATCCTGTAGTATAGCACGTTATTGAGTTGTACACTTCAGGGGGTACTGTAGTTTGAATCCAACAGCTATCGTGTTCGCTATCCAGTAAGCGGTTTTATTTTTCGTAGTGTAACTCACCAACAAAGACAGACCTCAACCCACCCCCTCATACCACTCCTCCAAACCCCAAAGTGCTAGTGAAACATCCAATCTATCTTGTAAAGTACTTAGAATCATAGCATCATAGAATTGTTAGAGTTGGAAGGGATCTTAAAGATCATCTAGTTCCAACCCCCCTGACATGGCCAGGGACACCTTCCACTAGACTAGGTTGCTTATAGCCGCATCCAGTCTGGCCTTGAACACTTCCAGGGATGGGGCATCCGCAACTTCCCTGGGCAACCTCTTCCAGTGCCTCACCACCATCAGAGTAAAGAATTTCTTCCTAATATCTAATCTAAATCTACCCTCTTCCAGTTTGAAACCATTGCTACTTGTCCTGCCACTACACTCTCTGATAAAGAGTCCCTCTCCGTCTTTCCTGTAAGCCCCCTTTAAATGCTAGAAGTCTGCTATAAGGTTTCCCAAGAGTCTTCTCTTCTCCAGGCTGAACAACCCCAACTCTCTCAGCATGTCTTCATAGGAGAGGTGCTCCAGCCCTCTGATTGTCTTCGTGGCCCTCCTCTGGACTTGCTCCAACAGGTCCACGTCCTTCGTATGTTCGGGACCCAGCACTGGATACAGTACTCCAGGTGGCGTCTCACAGGAGCGGAGTAGAGGGGCAGAATCACCTCCCTCAAACTGCTGGCCACACTTCTTTTGATGCAGCCCAGGATACGGTTGGCTTTCCAGGCCGCAAACTCACATTGCTGGTTCATGTTGAGCTTCTCGTCAACCAACACCCCAAGTCCTTGTCCTCAGGGCTACTCTCAATCCATTCTCCACCCAGCCTGTATTTGTGTTTGGGATTACTTCAACTTTGAATGATCCATACTTTGCTTCCTATGTACTGTCAGAATGGGCTGGATTCTGCTTATCACAGGTGAATGATACAGGACCCCTCTGGCCACCCCCTACTCGCCAGGCGAAGGCTGAGCACCAGGCTGGACCAATGCACCCAAAACTGTGCCCTTCCCGGAGTACGGCACCACGGAAAGAACAGGGAGGACGAAATGCAGCTATCCACCAGTGATGAGCAGCAGAGTCAGGTGCCTGCTGAGCGAGTACGCTCGGGGAAAGAGCTCAGAGCTACTGAGGCACAACCTGTCCTTTTCCTACAATTATGAAGTGCAAAGGTCGTGAGCAATTCTCCTTTAAACCCCAGTATACAACGAGGCACAGCAAGAGAGTACCAAGCAGCAGTTTTCCATCTTTGATGCAGCCCTGCACTCCCCCATGCAGTCTGGGCAGCTCAAAGCTCCTCAGAAGGAGTCCTAGGGATTTTCTGGATGAGCCAGCAAGCCTCCCCTGCTGAGGACCAACCTCCCCATGCTTCAAGCAACAAGAACTTCCAATTAAAAAAACACTGCTGAAAACTCATGTTTTTTCACAGTGAACCATGAGTCTCTTGGAGTTTTCTGAAGAGCTGGGCATCATTTGTTTGTTGTGTTATTTTAAGGCTTCAAGACCTGGAATCAAGTTAACTTACTTTTCTTTCTTGTTCAAAAGAAAGGTTATAGCCCTCTAACTTTCAGTGAAAGACCTCTTAGGATGAGCGCTACATGATCCAGCAACAGAATATACGAAACACATATCTAAATGTATTCTGTAATGATATTTTCTTTAGACTAATGAGTATTTGAATCTTAGTAACAATTTTTAAATGCTGGACATAAAGTGAAATTGTGTATTACAAAATCTGTTTAGCTGGATCAATGACAATTGATCTATCAATGTGTGCTGGTACGTCTTCTTCCCAAATCTGGTTGTTACAGGCACTGAAAAGTCAGGGCTTGCTTTATTAAGATTAGAGACTGTGTCAAAGTCTGGATAACTACTATGAGGAGATGTGTCATGCATAGCTGTATATCTTAATGTTTAAAAACAGAAAAATACTTTCTTAGAACAATTATTATGTGATTTTTTAAGATCACACTTTCACACTTTAAAAAATACAATTGCGTTCTGAATATTAGCATTTAACATTTACATATCTCTCATTATGAAGTCTGGAAATACACTTATGTGGGCAAAAATAAAATCAGAGAAGTTCTTCATAAATACATGACTCCAGCAGCTGGGTTTTAAATGAAAATAACAACTCTTCTACAACCTGTTTCGTGTTAAGAAACATGCATGGACTGGCAACTCTGTGAAACTTCCAATTCAGTGCTTTGCTGTACAGAGAGAGAATCATAGATAATAAGCAGATTTAATTGCTTTGCTGAATCAGTTCCTGTATTAGATAACACTGAAAGAATCACCTAACTTTTACAGTCAGTAAGAATCACCAATGGCAAATGCATATCTCATGGAACATATTTAGAAATAAGCAGATAATTAATTATACCAGATAGATCAATGTACTGCATTATGCCTCTGATAATCTAACACAATGTCACTTATATCCTTGTCTGACTGTATGCAAACATATTTATAGGATGTCCACACGTTCTTTTGCAAAGCAGTTTTGGGTAGTTTGGATAAATACAGTATCTGAGTCCGGGAGCTATGTGTGATACTGCATGTTTCTGAGATCGTCTGGGAGCTGTCAGCTCTGTCTGTCCTTGGAGATCTACTAGCTTGTCACCCTGGCCATTTAGGCAAGGACCCCACAAGCACTTGGGCTGGCACCTTTGGGGAGAGGGGAGCTGGATGTGTGTCCCTCAACAGCAGGAATCATTCAAGCACTTGACCAAGTGACAATGAGTGTGAGGCGTGCTGTTTGCCAGGCAGCTCCTGAGTGAGGAGCAGTTCCCAAAGCATAACCCTGCATCATATGCACTCCAATGCTTGTTTGAAGGCAAAGCTTGTCCAGGGAGACAGGCCATTTTAGGATAGGGATATCATTTACTATGGTGGTGTCCAACAGCAAGATCATTGTCCCTGTGCGCCATGTATTGCTGCAAGCTCAGCTACTGTAAGGGACAAACAGTGCAACCAGGAGCCACTGTGCAGAACATGAAAGGATCTATGCCTTGCCTGTCTTCCCATACCCACTAAGTCATCATACAGCCCTGCATGGGACAGAACTAAAGATAGTGGGTTCTGCCACCGCCTGGCACGTGGAAGGCAAAAAGTATTGCCGAGTTGTGGCAAACAAACCTTGGTAATGTGGGCACACAGCACAGCAGTCCCAAGGTCTCTGGCAGCAGTGGCACAGGCAGCTGTGGGACAGGCTCCTTACCACCACCATGAGAGCTAGGGAAGGATTTTGGAACTAGGGAGCTGCAAATCTGCAGGCTCTGGGTAGCTGAGTGAGGCCGGGAGAGTAAAAAAAATGACAAAATGACAACTGCAAGAGGCAAAGGATACAGTGGAGGAGGAGCTAGCTAAACCCTTAAAGTTTGTTTGTTGTTTATCACCTTGCCTGTTTTGGGAAGAGAGAGCTGACTTGTCTCACTCCTGCAGAAAGTTTGCCCATCAAAATCAGGAACAGAGGGGCTGTCAGGATGGACTGCCTAAATAAGGCTAGAAATTAGAGGACTAAGAGGTTGCTAGCAAGTACCCAATCTCATGCAGGAAAAGGGAAGGGAGCAAATGAAGGAAATATTTTTTATTTCTATCCTAAGCAGCCTGCATTAGCTTCTTACAGCACTCAGGATGCCATGTGAACTGGGGAGATTCCTTTTGAGTGATACACAGTTTGGAAAAACAGAAAAGTTTTAGTGCTTTGGGGGTTTTCCATGATCAGAAGAGGCTCACAAGACTTTATGATTCCTGTTTGTCTGGAGATTGCTTGTAGCATAATGTGAACCCTGATGCTAGGGCTGTAGCATTGCTGTGGCAGTGGATGACACAGCTGTGCTTTAGCCATTGGTAGGCTGGCATAGACACAGGCCTTTTTTTTTTTTTTTCCCTTTTTTTTCTTACTCCTATCTAGGAAGGGAGTAAACTGGAACAACCTTCCCAGGGACATGGTAGAGTTTCAAGATGAATTGGGCAGGGTGCTAGATAATGTCATCTAGCTCCCTTTCCCACGCAAGGTTGAACCAGATCATCTTTCAAGGTCCTTTCCAACCTGGGCTGTTCTATGATTCCATGTTTTAAAATTGTAAAACACACTTGTATCTTCCTTGGAGTCTGCTCCACTGGAGGGTTAAATTTTCCTAGGCAAAAGAGTGAGCTTAAATGCTGTAGGAGCTTTGTAATAATCGCCTTTGTGATGGTCTTATTGTGGAGTTTTCAAGAAAGCTGGAAATGTACATAAACCAGGAAATAGATGGCTTTTTTTTTTGCTATAACCAAATCTGCTTATCTATACTTATCTAAGTGTCAGCTGTTTGAAGCCATGCTACAGGCACCTTTGTTACCATTCTTGGTACCTCTTATTGCCAATTTAAAGTAGAGGTTGCCTGCATGAGGGATGCACATAACCCTGTATAGAGCATTTGTGTGGTAAGGTATAGAGATAAATTTTGTTGGCTTAACTGATGACTTGCTTGAATATATCATGGAAAGGCATCTGAACACCTTTAATACATATGCGTATTCATTAAGATATGTCTTATTTATATGTATGTGTGTATATATGTGTATACATATTTTATATAAATTTCTCAATGCCAAAGAGAATCCATTTTAATATATTATTTTGCTGCCACAGTAGTAATCTCATATGCACATAGAATCATAGAATGGTTTAGGTTGGAAGGGACCATAAAGATCATCGAGTTCCAACCCCCCTGACATGGGCAGGGACACCTCCCACTAGACCAGGGTGCTCAAAGCCCCATTCAGCCTGGCCTTAAACACTTCCAGGGATGGGCATCCACAACTTCCCTGGGCAATTTGTTCCGATGCCTCACCACTGTCATAATGAAAAATTTCTTCCTAATAACTATTCTAAATCTCCCCTCTTCCAGTTTGAAGCCATTCCCCCTCGCCCTATCACTACACGCCCTTGTAAAAAAGTCCCTCTCCAGCTCTCTTGTAGGTGCCTTTCAGATAGATACTGGAAAGCTGTTATAAGGTCTCCCCAGAGCCTTCTCTTCTCCAGGCTGAACAACCCCAACTCTCTCAGGCTGTCTTCATAGGAGAGGTACTCCAACACTCTGATCATATTTGTGGCCCTTCTCTGGACTCTCTCAAACAGGTCCATGTCTTTCTTATATTGAGGGCTCCAGAGCTGGATGCAATATTCCAGGTGTGGTCTCATGAGAGCAGAGGGGCAAAATCACCTCCCTCGACCTGCCAGCCATGCTTCTTTTGGTGCAGCCCAGGACATGGTTGTTGTGGTTTAGACTGAATCAGCTACTGGGGATATGGGGGGACCCCAGATGGGACCAACAGATGCTCCCCTCTACCCCTCTTCTAAGAGAGAGGCAGAGGAGGGAAAAAAAGACTTCTGAGTTTAGAAGGAGTTAAACTACTTTAATGAAATACTAATAATAAAATAAAAGGAAATAATGAAATATATTAAAAAACATATCAAGCTCCCAGGATGACAATCACGACACCAACTGGCACTGGGGAAGTCCCAGGCTGGACTCAGTGATGGACGGGAACTGGATTTTGGATCTGCATTCAGGATCAGGATCAAAGGCAGATGAACAGATAGCATCCTCCTCAGATGTTGGCCATTGAAGAAAAAGAGAGAGAGCTGACCCTTTGATCCCTCAGCTTTTATACTGATCATGAGGCAGATGGGATGGAATACCCTGTTGGTCAGTTTTGGGTCATCTGTCCTGTCTGCTCCTCTGTGCAGGTGGAACCCCTCTGTGCTTTTCCGCTTCTGACCTTCCAACGGGGCAAGTAACAAAGTTAGCTGGCCTTGGGTGTTATAGCAATAGGTATAAACAAGCCTCTCTGCATACCATGCCTTGGCATCAGCTATAAACATAGGTCTTATCACTCTGAGAGCAAACATTCTTGGCATAATATGCTGTTAATTTCAGTAGTTAGAAGAAGCCCAGCTAAGAAGCAAAGTTACTGAAAAAAATTGGTCGTTTTACCTCGAACCAGGACAATGGTAAAAATACAAAATCACATTAAATCTATATCTGTATATGTATGTCTGTACGTTTACCTCTTAAGCTCACTAGGCTGTGCATATGGTGCTTATTTCTGCTGTGGGCATGGATTCCAATGTCTCATTCAAAACTACACTTAGACTGAAGGTCTTCCTTGCTGCAGACAGCAGCACTTTAGATACTTTAGATGTATTTAGATGTTCCATCAGTGGCATGCCCATCAGTGCTTAACAATGTGACGCTGACAATACAGCTACAGTATGACAGCTGGAAGTTATCCAGAGGAATGGAGAATTTTTGTTACAACTTGGACAGCTTGGTGGTTGAAACGTGGTGAGAACAGAAAGGAGCTACTGTTTCAGGGACATACTACATAGAGATAAAACTTTTTTTATTCAAAGATGTCTTAGGTAACATGATTAGAAGAAAACAGGTATCTGATAGTGCTTCTCAGTTTGTCAATTTTTATACAGTTGCTTCTTCCTTTTCTTTAGAATTTTTTTGCTCTTATATAAATGATACAGTGTACTAACTCACAGGAACTTGAGTTTCGGAACCTACACGTTTCGGAACCTACACATTTTAATGCAAGCAAAATGGAGATTTAAGAGTTAAGTGCTGAGTGCTGGTCTGTTCAATGGAGAGTCTGGGTGGTGGGGAGAATGGCCAGGTGGTTCAGGAGAAAGACAATGGGTGCTGTTACCTCCCACTGGTTTCTTGCTGACTCATGTGGTGATTTCTAAATGTGGGGAAAAGGTTGGAAGCATTTTATTTGATCTGTGAGGAGAGTGGAAGTCATTTTGCCTAACTTATATAGAGTTTGGTATTCCTTAGGTAACCAAAATGCTAACCAAAGACTTCCAGAGTCAAAGTTGTCATGCATGGACTAATTGTGTTGTATGTTTTGCATATACGTATATGTGCATTGTATTATAGTTTTGTATATACTGAAATGGAGGGAAATTTAAGGTGTCGCACTGTGCAAGGTGATGACAGAGCCAAAACCAAAGCTTAACTTCAGAGCCCTTGACAGTCCCAATGGTTACCAAATTACTCCTGTGTCCAAGTTTATTTCAGCTCATTTCCTCAGGAGCATATACCTTTATTATTGCTGAGAGAACGCAGTAGGAAGAGGATGGTTGGGGTGGGAACTGAACCCTTTCTTGGGAAATTCTTTGCATTTAGTTTACTATTTGTTGTTGACTGTACTTTCAATTGGACATCAGTGTTTTAAAGCCACTGATTGTTGTTTAGGGGCCGTCTCTTAGCCTTTGGAATTCACCACCCATGAAGAAAGGCTTGCCAGTGGAGTCAGGCTGGTTGACTGGGTGTCCCTTAGGTACCAGCACTGACACCCTTTCATCTCCATTTCCAGCGGTGGCAGTTCCACTTGATGATACTTTTTCTCCCGACAAAATTGAAAAAAAAAAAGTTGTAAAAATTCAGTAGGCAGGACTGTAGTATGCTTTCTAAAATATTGCCCAGGTTCCTCAAAATTTTTTGCTGATAGCTAAAAATTTCTGCCCAGCAGATGGCACGATTGTACAGTGCCTGAGATCTACTTGGGAAAGTAAAACTGTAATTCTCTTAAATTGGGCTTTTCCAGGTGCTGTTCAGCTAGTTAAGATTACCCAGAGTAATTGCACAGTGACACTTACACTTTTTGTTCCACAGAAAACAGGGAGCATATCGTGTCTGTCAGTATCCTTGGAGGAGATGGTCCTTTTGAACTGCATAAGTTGTTCAGCTTTGTTTTATTCTAAAGTTGAAGTCATTGTGTTTAAACTGAATGGTGCCACTTACTTTCTAAAATGCAGGAAATGGTGGAGGTGGTTTTGGTGGATGTGAGCAATGAAGAGTGTCTGGATGCGGTCTAGAAACCTACAGTGGAGGAGCCTGAGGTCTTGGTGCGCCTCTTCTGGGAGCTGTACCCTCACACCCCCACCGTGACCCCTCTGTTACCTCACTGCATCGCTTTCCAGCTGCTAACAGTCAAACCTAGAAGTTCACAGAGGGGAATACAAAGAATTGTAAGTGAGGCATGATAACACTTTTTCTTGCTGTGCCATTAGCCCCTACTCTGGACTGTGTCTGATTCTGTGCCAGCACACCCTGACATACAGGCATTTGTTTCCTTAGAGATGTTTTGGAATGGATCTTACAGTTATTTAAAAAATAACACCTTGTAAGTGAATTTCTAGCATGATATCATTCTGAAGTGCGTCATAGTGTTTGAGGAAATTTGTATTTTATAGTGCAATTAGAGGCCAATCATGAACTTGGGTATTCCATGATGGTTTTTTCAACTGTGTTTGGAGGATTGAAACTAAAGGGTCCTAAGGCTTAGACAAAATGAAGTCAAATCTGCTATTAACAGATGTTCCCTAGAAAAGCATTTTTCCTTTGTTCCTTAAGGATTTTGTGGCGTGGTTTGTTGGGAGAGGGGTGGTGTTGTTTTTTGTTTGTTTGGTATAGTTTTGGTTGGATTTATTTCTTTGCCATGAGAACATCCAGAAATTATAAGACATTTGGTTTATGGAGAGAAATAGAAGACCTTCTTCCTTAGTACATAGATGCTGACATGAAGAAACTGCAATGTCCTCTCCCAGTCATGCAAGCAGGCCTTTATAACCACCTCTTTGAACTCTCATGTACTAGAGTTGTCTCTTATTACACTTCAAACTGGAAACTTTGAATATGTTTGCATACAACTTTCTTTTATCAGTTACCACTTCTAGTGAGTTTACAATGCTGGCATCTAAATATGGCAATTATAGAAATCTGTGGGAATTTTGAAAAGCTGGTATTTAATCAAGGGCTTTTTAGGTTGGATTGCTCCCTGCTAATGTTTGTAGTTACTATCTACATAGGGCAGAGTAAGTATTTTAATATCTTGAGCTGCTTTATATTAAGTAGGGAGTTTACAAATGTAAAAAATTGCTTGTGGCTAGCATAGACACTTTTCGTCCCCACCTTTGCCCTGTATAGCAAATTTGTGGAAAGCAGAGAAATGCTCTGTGAAGAATCCAACACCTGCCTTACTTTTATTCCTTTTCTCAAAAGAAAGAGGGACAGAATAAGTCAACAGGGAGCTTTTGACATTGTAAGTAGTGTCACTGACTCCTCTCATTCAGAGTGTAAAAGTAGGTGCAGGAGAGAAGTTTTTCCAACTTTGTGACATCTGAAAAACTCTAGCAGAGCAATGTACCCTGAGCCACATCCCAACAATTTTTATGGCTTTCTCATGGAAGATGTCTGTAGAATCTGTGACTAAATTTAAGGAGAAAAACAGTGCCATTACTACATAACATTTCTTACTGAACTTTCTAAAAAAGAGTGCTTATGCAGACACTGCAAGTGTGATTGTGCACAGAAGAGAATCAGAATGATCAATGTCACTTAAATCCCACACTTTGAATTGTTCCAGAATTCATTCTTATCAAATCTTATTGCAAGTCTTATTTAAAAATATGAACTCTGTCAGAAACTGAAACAATCTTAATCTGAAACTGCCTTGGCGGTATTGGCTCCTATCATTGCGGATGATGGTTGTGGAAGCCATGTCATAACTCTCTGAAACTTGAAAACGCCAAACCTGAAAAAGATGTTATCTGGATATACCCTGATGAAAAAATTCAAATGTCCTGGTTGCAGGCGATTACTTAGAAGTCTTTGATTTTGCCTGTACTCATACACTGCAGACCAGAGTATGTTAGATAGGTAGTCATGGGTTCCTGTTCACCCAACAGCAGGAGTGCAAAAGGGGAGTTGCACTGGGAGAGAATTTACTCTGCTTAGTGACAATATAGCTGCACAGTGCACATCAAAATACTATCCTTGGTTGCAGCTGTCCAACAGTGCCTCATAAGCTCGATTCATTTTTATACATTAACACTGCCATACACATGTTTTAGGTTAAAATAACTTAGCTTCTATTAATCTTTGTAATAGACCCTTACAGATCCACTTCAAGGCTGCCTGATCTTGTTCTCCTTTTCTATTAAATCCATGGAAATTACTTTAGAGGATATTTTCCTAATCCTCTCCTGGATTTGAACTTCATCTTCTTTGTACTGTACTGAGCTTCCAGTTGGAGGAGAATTGCTGTTGTTTGCCTGATGAGCTACTCATCTGCCAGGAAGTTCCATGAAGTCGGATCACTTTCTCCTATAGTTACTCACTCAGCCATGCATAGAAGCCACGTCTTGACATCATGTCATCAGCTACAAGGAGACAGAAATAATATTTTGTATAACTTTTAGAACAGTTTAATAGATAATTTGCAAAAACTGGACAGGCCAAAGCACTATTACTAGAAGTTTTTATGCTGATAAGACTTTATAAAAAGACCACACATGGCTGGAAGACATAGCCAGCAATATGGCTGTTTAGACAAGATGTTACAGCTGGTGTCCCTACCAGCAAACTTTGGCTGACTTGGATTTGTTCTAGAATGGAGGTGAGTAGAGTTTAAAAACCAGTTAGTGTGGTTCTCCAACCTGTAGCAGCTCTGCTGATTGATACAGGTCTGCTGACGTTGGCTGCAACCTTTTTCTTGAAATACTTTGGCTCTTTAAGAGACTCAGGCCCTTTGCCAGGTGTTAGTTTTCTCCATCCATCCTTGCTTGCACTACATGCAGTTCAGACTTACAGACCAGAAAAGGACATTTATCTACCAATGGCCAACTTTGCTAATGTTTGTGCTTTTTTTATATTTCCTGTGAGGATGAAATGCACAATTCTAATGCTTGCACTAGATAGTGAAGATAAAGATCTTTGTATTCTGCACAGGCCTATCCCTAAGTGCCTTGCTTTTTCTTCCAGAAGCAGCATAGGAACAAGTGTTAGGATCCAAAAGTCAATTTGGCAAGCTGCCACCTTAGAGATTTTATCCCTTCTCATCTAGATAGATCTGCAGAAGTGCATCTAATTGCTGTTTGAATAGCACTGTTGTTTCTGCCCCAGAAAACTTGCCTGTTGGTGATATAACCAGTGGATGTTTCTTTGACAACCAGGCTGCACAGCTTCTGCTGCTGGAACTGTTCCAGCTTTTCCCATTCACTGTGGCTGCAGGCACTTTTCTCAAACTGTCCTTTACGGTTAGGGACTGTAGTGGAAGTATTTCCATTCACTTCAGGGGACAATGGATCAGACCTTAACAAATAATGAAAAGGCTACAGCAACAGATGTATGCATTTTCAGGAAAATTTTGATGTGAAAGGTTTCTGATTTCTGACATTGTTACTGAGCCTCACTCTTCTCTCCTTTCAGGTGCACTAAGGTTTTTTCTTTTAAATTTAAAAGATAAATTAAAAGCTGCATCAAGCAGCCTGAACTGGTCTTTATAGGTAATAAAGTATCATTCTCTTCCTATTCTGCCTGAAAGCTAGGATTTAATAATCTCAAAACCAACTGTTCATTTCAGCTTAGAAGTAGTATCAACATGTGAGTATCATTTTTATTTAACCCTTTCTCTTAAAAGGGAATTGAAGGCAAAGATATTGGAGTGTAAGCCACATGAAAATGAATTACTTTATTTGTACAAAATTTTTGAAAAATGTTAAGGGTTTAGATAAATACTATTTACTTGGTGAAATTAGTTCAAATGCACCAGCAAAGAAAAATCACGGAAAATGATAATGTTTACTTTTTATATTGAGTTTTCACTCATATATGCCCAATGGAAGGATGGTGTTACAGTCATTAGCCTAGAGTTTTCACTCATATGTGCCTAATGGAAGAATGGTGTTCACAGAATCACAGAATGGTCAGAGTTGGAAGGGACCTCTGGAGATCATCTAGTCCAACCCCCCTGCCACAGCAGGGACACCTACAGCAGGTTGCACAGGACGGCGTCCAGGTGGGTTTTGAATGTCTCCAGTGTGGGAGACTCCACAACCTCTCTGGGCAGCCTGTGCCAGTGCTCTGCCACCCGCAAAGTAAAGAAGTTCCTCCTCATGTTAAGATGGAACTTCCTATGTTCAAGTTTGTGCCCATTACCTCTAGTCCTATCACTGGGCACTACTGAAAAAAAGACTGTTCCCATCCCCCTGGCACCCTCCCTTTAAGTATTCATAAGCATTGATAAGATTCCCACTCAGTCTTCTTTTTCTAGACTAAAAAGACCCAAGTCCCTGAGCCTTTCCTCATAAGAGAGATGTTCCAATCACCTTATCATCTTGGTAGCCCTTTGCTGGACCCTCTCCAGCAGTTCCCTGTCCTTCTTGAACCGGGGAGCCCAGAACTGGACACAGTACTCCAGATGCGGGCTCACCAGGGCAGAGTAGAGGGGGAGGATGACCTCCCTCGACCTGCTGGCCACACTCTTCTTGATGCACCCCAAGATGCCATTGGCCTTCTTGGCCACCAGGGCACATTGCTGGCTCATGGTCATCCTGTTGTCCACCAGGACTCCCAGGTCCCTTTCCACAGAGCTGCTCTCCAGGAGGTCAGCCCCCAACCTGTACTGATGCATGGGGTTATTCCTCCCCAGATGCAGTACCCTACACTTGCCTTTGTTCAACTTCATCAGGTTTTTCTCTGCCCAACTCTCCAGCCTGTCACAGCCATTAGCCTAGTGTTTTCTCCAGTGATATGTTAAATTCAATGCAGAAATGAAGTTGTTACAACCTCCAGAGGAAAGTTTCAGCTGATCAGTTTTGGATAGGCTGTAAATGTTGTCTGAGTACTCATAGTTGTGGCACACTGTAAGCAGGTCAGTGGAAGGAGCTGCTCAATGTACAACAGCAGCCAGAAACGGCAGTTTGTAAAGTAGTGCAATTAAGGAACTATAGAGTGCTTTCGGAATTAGAGAGTTGGCTATTCCATCTTGAATACAGAGCTGGAAATCTAATTTTCAAAGGGATAAAGCAGAAGCTGAAGAGTTTCAACAAAAAGGCAGTGAGATAACACAAAGATTAAAATTTTGCCCTTACTTTTTTTTCCCAAACAGATGACTAAGTGGTGTAAGAGAAGAAAAGCACTAAACAAGAGGAAGATGGTTGTCATTAAAAATGATATTTTGATGATGAGTGGTTTTATTTTATAAAGCATTGCACAAGCAGTATTCTTGAATATCGCCTTCTTGTATACAGAGGAAAGAACCCTGTGATAAAGTGAAGTGTCTAGAGGACTCACATGAACATTTAATGTTTCTGTGAGAAGACTTTTCAGTTACACAATAATGAGTAGAATGCAATTGTGAGGGATATCAGCTTTCATCTTTTATTATAAACTGGGTCAGTGTTGTCTATGGCAATTATTATTGTAAAATGTTTCTTTATTTTAAGTAACAGAGTTGGTCTTGCTGGTTGGTTACTTGTAAACAGAAGGTATAATGTCTCCTAACTTCCTAAAATTAATTTAGTCACATCCTTTATTTTCCCCAGAAATACTGTTTTACTAGATAAATGATAGTTCTGTGCAAATGTACTTTGCATTGGGATAAGAACACTGAATATGGTATTAATCAAACTTTTAACTGGGTCAAATACTCAGCTGAATATAAACTGGCTGAGTTTCACTGGACATCTGCCAATATGCACATTTGGCCCAGAACATTTGATGAAGCTAAACTAATGTTGAATGCATTCTTCAAATGGTGCCCTTCCCCAGGATTGCATATTAGGTGGAATTCATCAGAGATCAGAACAGATTAACTGCTTATAATAACAACAAAGTACAAACAAGTAAACAAACAACACCCCGCAACCAAGTCACATGTTTTCTTGTTATATTCCTTTTCAATGACAATCTCCTCTACTGCTCTAACAATCTTGTGACTGATTAGGTTGGCTATAATAACAAAAGTTAATTACAATAATTTCTTTTAAAAAAACGTTGTTTTTGCAAGAATACTGTGCCCCAGATGCTGTATGTATAGTGGCACTAGGACTTTTCACCTCCTTCCAAGATCACTTGAAAGCAGCTGTGAGAACATGGACTCTGATGTGTAAGTACCTCATTAGAAATGATGCAGTGCAGGGAGGGTGGAGACAAGCCCAAGACTAGGGCTCCCAGGCATTACCACAGGCAAGCCAATAAAACGTGTTTTAATTAAAGCTGCTCAACTTTGCGTTTGCTTGACAAACTTTTAAAATGGATTCCCCCCCCCCCCACCTGGGCCTTTCTTTTCCTGATTGCAAGGTATCCACTTCATCTTTTTGAAAGTGCTATTCTGACAATTTGTCACAGTGATTAATTCTTTCTCCCTCTTACATCTTATTTGCACAAAGAAAGAACTGAACAGTATACATCAGCACAGATGTGGCATCATGGCATGTTTATGTCAACTTTGTAATTAAAGAAGAATGGTAAATGTGGCATGTCAGTGTAATAAATTAATTAGAATTGCTAGGGGGAAAAAAGTCTCACTTTCATTGTTTCTTTCACAATGGCCTGGGAAGGATAAATTTTTTTCTTAGCTGTATGTTGAAACACGTTATTTTTGGCAGAGTCTGTATGAACGTCAATTTTAGGGATATATATCAAAAGCAAGACAACAATAAAGCCAACAGAGTTTCTGAAAGCAGCCTTCAAGCTGCAAGTAAGTATCAAGAATGAGGTGCAGTAAGTCATGGAGAGTTGACCTGGAAATCAGTAAAGATATCAGGACCTAAATAACCTGGTCTTGGATACAAATTATTCAGCGGGAAGACCTGTGATATTGGATCAAAGAAATGCCTTTATGTTCCCCATCTATCTAAATGTACCCCTCATGCCTGACTAAAGCCTGATGCTACAGTGAAAGATAGGAGAGATCCTTCAGAGGGAATTCAGAGACATTTTGTTTCTATCATCTGAGTTTTAGCCTTTCACAATCTGTTAAAGAAATTCCTTTGTATTGTGAATGTAGGCTCAATTTCCTCATGGTGAATGCAAGAGGCAAGTCTCTGTAGGACATGAAAGCTTAGTGCATTTCTCCTTATTTTCCTGTGCCTTCTAACTGTTGATTTAAACAGCCTACATACGCTGTAGGGTAATGGTTGCCTGCAGGCCCAGACAAAGAAGGCTGCTGCCTCGTGTGGCTGTCGGCTATACCAGGGAAGGGCCAGATATTCGTTATTCCTGGCTGTTCGTTCTCTGCCAGAATTCTAGATTTGGGAAAGTGCAGTGGTGGAAAACTTTGGGAAAGGACGACATGTCACAACTGTGGTGACTGCTGACACTTCCCTTTCCAGCCCAGTTGTCCTCACAGCACTCTGTCCCATGCCCCACCACATGGCACCTTACCCCTACACCTCATCTCAGGCAGCAGAGAGCACTCAGCTGCAACACTCACTCCACAGTCTTTGCTAACCTTGCCAGTAGATGTATTGCTTATGCAAGTACATAGAGTGTGTTTCCTCTGCCATCAAAAGCAGTGATATGTGTCTTGTCCCAGGTTTGTGCATAGAAGAAAATCTGGGCATACAACAGTGTGAAAAACAGTGTAATGTTTCTTATAGAACTGTGAAGGGACAAACTGCTGCATTGTGCAAAGTGCTATACCTGGTTAGTGAGGCTGTGCTCATATTCAGCCTATAAACTCACTTGAACGAAGAACAGGAGACATTTTGTGCTTTTCTCTCTATAGCACAGAAAAAGACAACAACATGCGAGCTCTCACAGGCAGATACAACCCAATATGTAAAGCAGCAGGAGTACCACGGTAATATGTAAAGGGCTGGGGATGATGAATGAATTTTTCTAAAAAGGGAGATAAGCTTCCATAAAGAAAGGTGAAGGAGAAGTAGGAAGGCAGTGGGAGGTCAGGTGAAAACAGAAATCAGGTGAAATGATTTTGTGCAGGAAGAAAAATCCAAACACATGGACAGTCTGCAACTGAAGAAGGTCAGCCCCAACACCATAAAAAGTCTTTAGGTGTCTTCCCTCTGTTCATGTCACTCAAATGTCTCTAAACCTACATAAATCCTGTATGCCAGACGCATAACTATGTATCCCAAGGGCAGTACACCAAAGGTAAGTACACCAAAGGTGTTTGTACACCAAAGGGAAGGGAGAAGAGGAGGGATAAGAAAATACTGAGAAATAGGGACAAATTTGGAGCATAATTTAAGTATAAAATAATTATTTCAATGGTATCTAGAGACTTACTTGAGCTTGTATGTATCTTTTGGTGTCTAAGTACCCTTAAGAATGCGGCTTGAAGATTCGGTTCCTTTCCTGTATGGCTTTTATCCACAGCTACTCTAAAATAACTAGATCAATGCTGCTGCTAACTGATGGTGCCTTTTCATAGTGTGGAACTGGTGGTCTTGAACCTTGTTGTACATTCCTGCTTCTGGAAAGAACTTGAAAAAATGGGCTGCAGTCTACTTCGCTGCAATAATCCTTGGCCTGTGTGTACAGAGGGGAACCTTGTGGCTGGTGCTTGCAGTACCCCATAGGGGAGGGTGGAGGCGGGCTCTAGCTCTCTTACAAGTTCCGCAGCTTTTAACAAACTTCCTGATACTTCTTAAAGTCAAGACCACAACAACAAAGTAATCTTTTTTTCCTGTGGTGACATTGGGATAAGTTTTGCGGTATTCCTTGTTAAGCATTTGAATAAAAACTGTTCCTGGTCATGTAGTAAATAAATGCCCAAAACATTTAGCACGTGATGGTGGCAGTAGAGGATATACTGGAAAGGGAAATGACCCGTTTTCCATCTGATTGTTTAAAAAAAGTCTTAAATTCAGAATTATCACTCCCAGACACTATTAATATTAAGTCAGCTTGAGAGAAACAAGCACTGCGCGTGCATGTTGTGAAAAACATTAAATGGTCATGGGTTTGGGGCACAATAATGAAAAACATCAATAGAAGGGATTCTGTGAAGTACTTATTAACTTACAGTTATTGAGGTGACATGTAAATATTTTAAAGGCTTGTGTATTGTAGAGCATAGCCTGCTGTGATTCATTAAAATGATATAAAAAATACAGAAAATATGCTCATTCTTCTGCTGTCCCAGAGCAGGAAGAAAAAGCCTCATGCACAGCCCCAAGGAAAGTCTGCACCAGTACCAGCATAGCCCCAACCATGCCATGTACAAGGTGGAGTTTTCCAAGGCTTCACCTGTCTCTGTTCTCTCTTGCTGTTTATGTCATGTAATAAAAAGTATTGCTTATGTCTTGTCCTAACCTGGCTGGTCAGTGCATAAGGCATATAATACAATATTATATGCTTTATCCCTAGAGTTCAGTTACTCCTTATCTTTCCATTGGGTTTATGAAGAAGCTACAGCCAATTGATGTTTTTCCCCAAAATGTGCATTTCAAGGTAGGCACCGGAAAAATAAAATTATATTTAAAAAACAGGATCAACTGGACAGTATTAGAATCACATAAACGTAACATCGCAAAGATAAAATCAAGTCTGATACATGTTTCTGGATAAACCTGAGATATTGAAAATACAGTCTTTCAAAAGTGAGGTACAGAGGAAGGATAAAACCTGTTATGAAAAACTTGTTGCAGGTGTGATTACTTACTGTTGAAGTATGAACTGTAGCAATATATTAGTGATAATACCTATTAACAGAACAAAACCAGCTTACAATTGATTAGTTATGAAGTGCAAAGTGCTCTTGTTAGGCGGAGTTACTTCTGCTGCCAGTTAAGAAAACATAAATCACTGAAGCCAGAACTTCTTATTTTTGTGAAAAATATTCTTCTGTGAAAAATACTGTTCATCTGGCATGCTGTCCAAGTCCATGAGTTCATTATGAAATTGTAGCTCTAGAGCTAATACGAATAAACAATGCAATATCCTTCAAAAAAGGGAGTACTAGGCATGAAAGATAGCACATACTGCTAAGTATATTAGTATGAGTGGGTCGAAGAAGACATTTTTTGTCACAAAAGTAGTTCCAAACAGTGCAAATATTTGAATTCATGACCTCTGGCATTCAGCAAAATATGGTAAAGGTTTAATGGCACATTTCACTGTTTAGCTGCTGTTATGTGCAGGATGGAGAACAGCAATGAATTGAGGCAAAAGTGGGCTGACTAGACAAGCTTTTCAACTGGTGCAAATAACAGAGTCGAAACTTTAGGCCTAGACACAAAAATCTGTAAAACATAGGAAAATCCAAGACAGATGTTAAACGCTACACACAATTATTCTTCAGCCTAAGTCCATCCTGATTGGGGATGACAGCACCAACTAGGTACTGTCAGTGAGTTGAACAGATAAAATCTTTACAACAAAACATTAGAATGAGTGCAAGCATTTAATGTTTCTAAACAGTAGGGTTCTGAGACTGATGGAAGGCAACAGGGGTCCTCTGGAGAACTTTGAACTCTCTTCAGATGTTTCAGCTGTTTTATGTATTTATGTTTTGTATAATTCAGATGTGCATTTGGCAGAACAAAGATTTTAGATATAGTTGTTCCTAGTTAAGCTGATTGATCAGCTGATTGATATTAACATAGTCAAAATTGCAAATGAGATATAAAGATTTGTGTATCTTGCACATACTGACAATCAATAAAAACCAGCAGTACTTTGATATGTAAACTCAATCTGTCTTTATTAAATAGGGCTGAAGCCACTTCAATGATACAAAAATATTAAAACACATCTTTTAATGTTATTTCAGTGAGTTCAGATCATAAAAATGCTTTCTCCCCTCTAGGGGAGGGCCTTTCGCCCCTTTGATGTCACTGGAAAGTTAGGTTTATAAATATCTTTGTGGATATGGCCTCTGGTGCCAAGGAATTTTAGCTGTGGATCAGGAATCTGTTTCCCAGGCTTTACATTCTGCAAAACATGGGTCCAACAGTACATGAGAGCAAATACAAAGGAGTTGGCAGGGCAAAGCAGTAAACCAATGGAGCAAAACTGTAGACAACATAATAGGCTGTGAGATCTAGATTATTGGTTCACAATTTATGTTGAAGGTTGGCTGTATGTTATTTTTTGAGGTATAATGGAAAAGGAAATGTTTAAGATCAGCTTTCTGTGTTTATACGCAACTTCTTTGCCCAGAACAAACATGATGGTGCGGAGTAAGCTATGATGGCTTTCATTGGCCTCTTCAAGCAGGGGATTAACTCCCTGTAGTGGAATGAGAGATGGCGTGGGTAGTGAAGGATGGCTTCTTTTTGATATAACAGAAAAAATAAGGCATGGCTAGGGAACAACTGTGGACTAGAAAAGTAAATGTCTAAATGAATTTAAGCTGTTTAAACTTTTAATTGTCAAGGTTAGAGAATAGAGTGATACAATGTAGTGGTGCAAGATGAGGGCTTTCACCAGCCTGATGGTTAAAGAAGAGTTTCTTGGAAAGTCTGTAAGTTTAAAAATTCTCACTGAAGTTTATTAACAGGGTCACAGTGACAGTGTACTTCTGCAGGAACCCCTGTCATACAGTGTGCTTAAAAATCACCTAGAAAAGCAGGTGAGTAGTAAGATGACAATTATTTGCTTATGCCAGTAAGTTACTATGGGTACTTTCCTTTTAAGGGACAACTGAATTAGGATTCTTCATCCTGGAAAAGATGCGAGGAAGCATATGATAGACATGTAAAAAATCACTAGTGGCTTGGAAAGGGACTGATTGTGTTGGATGAGGCTGTAATCAAGAATTAGGGCATAACAGAAAGCTAGAGAGTGGCACGTTCAAAGCAAATAGAAGGGAGTAATACTTCAAGCAACATGCAGTTAAGCTTTCGAAATTCTTGCATTCACAACATGCTGTGGCTAAAGGTTATGTGGGAGGCAAGATTACTGTATGCCACAGAAATCCACTGAGGGCTACTAAAGGCACAGAAAATATGTCTAGCTCCTTAAGTTGTGAATGGGTCAATCGGTCGGAGGAAGGGTTAAAACATGCTTCTTTATTCTTTATTATTATTCTTTATTCTATTTATTTATTTATTATCTGTGTTCAGCTGTTGTTGGAGCTGAGGCACAGGATTTCATCAACTTCTGGTATGGATTCCTTTAGGGTTGTGATCTGGAAAGACAATAGAGTTGAACTAATGGAATTCTCTTGATGTCCACTTGGGAAGATGAAGGTAAATGAGAAAATCCTCCAAAGATTACATGAAAGAAAAAGACAATAAGAACAGCCAAAAATCAAGGTAGGACAAGATTTTAAAGACAATGAGAATGGTTGTCACCTATGCTAAAGTTGATGAAACAAAGATGTTTTCATCACTCTGATTAATAACATTTCAAATGTATTCGTAATTGAAAATATATCTTAGACAAAGCTGAATGCAGTTTTTATACTTTCGCTTCCAGACAAACAAAATCTTGTAATTGAAATACTGATTTCCCAATGTGAAACAGATGTATGATTATTTATGGGGATCATAAACTGTTTGCCTAATAAGTATAAAATACGATAAACTTATTTATTCCAGATCTATCTCTGGCCAACAGCCAGTTGAAAAGTTGTTAAAAAATATTCAATGAAACAATAATATTCTGTCCTGAAAAAGACATAAGTGGGTATTTGTGAAAATAGAAATTTCAACCTTAAGGTCACTGTTTCAAAATATAATGGAATTAATTTCATGTTTCATCATTGGCTGTTTCATTAAAGAGTCTAACACGATACAAAGTGTGCCATGCAAAGAGTCAGCAAGAGCCTAAAGCTAGCTCAAGAAAAGATTGCAAATACAGATAGGGGGCACAAAGGTGGGGGAGTGCAGAGAGGGAGGAGAGAAAGAAAACAACATGCCTGAAACTTACATACAAAAAAGATTAGACTTTCATAGCTATATATGTAAAATCATGTAGTAATTTTTTTACTATTTAGATGGTTTTGATGAGATGTCAGGCTATACATGGACACCCAAATACTTTTGAAAATATGGATCTGCTCATCTTAAATTACATGTGCAAAAGCCCATCTGTAGTACACACATTCTTCTCCCCTATAGCTGCTCCACTTCTTTCTCTCAAAAATTTTATGCAAAAGAAAATAATCATAACCAAAGGAAAATGTTCTGCAACCTAGCTATTCCTAAGATAGCTGTCAAATAGCACAAAAAATGCAAACAATATTTTTCACAAGAACTATAATTAAGAAAGGAAATACACCTCTAACAGGTCAGAAAATTAATAACTGAAAATAGCAGTATGAATTTGAACCCAATGCATAGTATTACTTTAAAAGAGATATTATTTCAAACAGCAAGGCAAAGAAGTTACTTGGCACAAGGTAATATTAAACCAAAGAAAAATCACAATTACTTTGCAATGAGACTGTGGTGAGTAATTTAGAAACATGGACCTATTCCAAAGCCCCTTGAACGAGACATTCTCTTCAGCATGCCATTGATCAAGCCCGACATTAATAAGACAGACAGTACACTTTTTGAGTGAAAACTCATTTGAGAAAATAAGTGAATAATTGAGCTCACAGATGAATCAGCTTGGACACAAACTAGTAATGAATAGAAAGAACTGGCTATATTCTATTGTACGTTATTACTATCTCTAAACCTGATGCCTTGCAGATTTTTCTACATAGGAGAAGTGAATGATCAAGGAGGTAGATATCTTTCATATATTTCTGTTTGCTTGCAAATGTAAAAAGTCTGGAGGAAAAAAGAGAAAACTAACAAATTGGACCAGTTTCCTGTGCTGCATTTCCAAGATCTATTAGGTGAGATAGTCTTTTTTCTCATGCACTGTGCTCTGTTGAACCTACCTTCCCTTTTCTTTTTCCTTCCACCTATTTTTTTCATTGTTTTTCAGTTCATAGCTTTCTCTTTTAGTGCAGCATGAGAACTAGTGGACATAGAAGACCCTGTAGATCCTAGTAACTCAAACTCTTGTATACAAATTAAATCTCTTTCTGTGTGTTAGAAATGGATCCATATAGCCCTTATGTTTTTGCATACATGACACGAAGTCTGGCGTTCTGCAGTACCGGAGCTTAACTTTTGACTGTGTGGTATAACTGGTCTTAAACAGAAAATCTTAGGAAGAAGAATATCTTGACTGAAGTCACTGAAATCCTGTGATGAAGGCGTGCATTTTATCTTTCTTTAGGATTTTGGTCTTTCAGAAATTTATAGTATTCCCATAGGTCTAAAAAACTGTGTATCTTGAATGCAGTTTTCTGTTCAGTACATATCTAAGAGCAGGTGTCCTAGAAGGCACTTTGAATTGTCAAGGTTAGGTTATTTTTCAAAGTTAATACTCTTCACCATACAGACACAAAACAATTTATACCATGTCAGAGATGATGTGGTCGTCTCATCCATTGTATGAGGTAAAATCATCATTAGGCAAAAGTGTCAAACATTAACTGTTAAGTGATGCTGTGAGCATTATAATTATTTATAGTATGTTTTAACGAAACTATTCTGTAGATACCTAAAAAAATTATATTATGACTGATTGCAAGCATTAGGCACTCACATTGAAGAGATGTTTACTGCAGCTGATTAGATCAAGCAGAAAAAGTCCTTGAGTTACTTGCACCTATCAAGAACATACCTTGAATCTTCTCCAAATTCTTACAAAATGTCTTCTAAGAGATGCCAAGGATTTCAGTGTGAAGACTGTATAATTTACTTTATTTGAGACAGACAGTTTTATCCTATTTTTTCCCCCCAAATTCCATACAGGTAATATTTCAAATGAAAAGCTCTGCCTCCCACCCCACCCCCCCTTTTTCTTTTTTAGTAACCTGTGGGAAATCAGGAAAAATCAGGTTTACTGTAGATGGTTTCCTAATGCTGACTATGAAGTTACTAGAAGAGTTTCCCAATTTTCTTGTTAGTGTAGCCTATATTTCACTCTGCTTTTTGTCAGGTGATGAAACTAAGTTTGAAATTAGAATACACACACCACTGAGTTTTGAGAAGTTTTTTAGTGACTGTGTCAGTATGTAGAAGTAAATAATCTGTCATATTCAGGATCCAGATCAGGATCCTGGTTGCATGCTTTTAAAGTCGGGCAGTTAATTAACTATGCACTGAGATTATCTATCTCATCACTTAAGTTGAGCTACATGATGTCCTGAGGTCCCTTCCAGATTTATCCACTGATTCTTGATCACTTATGGCTTTACCCAAACATTGCTGGAATTATCTTGAGAGTATCCCACTAAGTAAGAATAATTTTATCTCTTTTTAATAGAGGGGTAGCTGAGGCGTGAAGCAGATTCAGTTCTGTCATAGGTGGAACCTGGAATTTAATTTCTTTGTTGTCTACACTGGAAAGTTACTTTAGTAAGTGAGAGTGTGAATTAACAGCACGTTAACTATTCCCCTGAAGTTGCTACTGCTCATGGCCTCCCACACATCCCATCTTCCACTACACTTCCACTTCCACTTCGCTGCCCCAAAGTCACACACACGCAACCCCTTCACAGACTAGTTCCTGAACTGGGGGAGCCCAGCACATCAAGTTAATCTCTTAGCTGCTTGTTGCTCTATGCTGAATTTTTTTCTGTTTTCAGGGTTTGACAACAGCCAGGGGTCTGACAGGTACTTGCCATCAGCAAGAGATTTAGCCAGCTCATTTTAATTTACTGATAAATGTCTGTCAAAAGCCTGTGAATATCTTCATATGGCACTATGGTCAAGAAGCTATTGATCCCTAAATTAATTCCCAATTTTAGTTAGTAGTGTTTCACTGTAAAAAAACTTCTCGTCTCTTGAATGTGTGTACAGGACTCTCTCCTCTAGACTACCCCTCCTATTGCATGCATGTGGCCGCTACCTATGTATAGGCCAGTGTGGGTTGAAAACATCCAAAGTCTTTTATTATAATGTAATTAATCTCAACTGGGAATAGATTTTTGAGGGACCAACTTCTTCATTTGGCCAAAAGTCTAGTTCAGCACACAGAAGAGATCTTTCCAGTACATTACAAATGGGTCAGAAAATGAAAAATAGCACTGACTACTTTTAAAAAAATTAAAAAGTGAACTAAACTGAAAAAAAAAAAATTACTGTTTTACTGAAAATATTTTTTCAATGGCACATATTTTTGCCCGGTGAACTCCTCCCATTTCACATTGACTTTCTGGCAGTCAGCAGCCTGAAGTACTTAGGGAGCAGCAGTGGGATTTTTTACAGACAATTTCCTAGCAAGTTACCCTTATAAAAATATTTTGAAAGCAGCAAATAATATTTAAAATTAACCCAAGCAGGCAACCCCCTCCCCACAACTCCCCCTACCTTTCTTACTACCTGCTTTCATGAGTTTGATAGCATCAGAATTTGAGATGAAAAGAAACAGCTAACCAAAGCAATAGCAGGAGATGAGAGACATGGGAGATCTGAGTCCAGGCAAAACTCCTACAAAGAATTCTCTCATGTGAGAAATTGGCTGTCATGTTATTCCTATGATAGCCTTTATGTGAAATTTGATTACAAGGAAAAGGCAATTTGGAAATGAGGCATTACCCCCTGTTATCAGAAAGCTTTCTCATAGTTCACTTTTTCTTTTCAAATTCATTCCTACATTGTGGAGGCAAGTTCTCAGTTTCAAAGAGAGAAGCAACAGTTTCATATTCCTCAGGATATGAGTTACATTTAATTTCATTTATGGGGATATTCTGAAAGTGCAAAACAGTAGAAATCTTCAGGTCAGGATTAGGTACTCCCAATCTACCATATGACAATGCATAGTTTTAACTGCCACGTGGTCTTATTGTTCTCTGTTCTTCATGACAGATTGCTACACAGCACTGCTGTAATTGCTGAAGTGCTTTGCTTTAGCTGTGTAACTTCTAGTCTGGAATTCCTTGTCTTTTTTGCCTTATTTTCTTCAGTAAGTACTACTCCATACTTTTTTCCTACTCAGACCTCAGGTAGCTGAACAGAACTGGCTGCTGCTATTTTAAATTCATGTTTAAAGAATGCTCTACCACAGGAATCATCTACAATCCTGTGCGAATAAGTGAGTAGGACAGGAAAAGAATCATGGGGACTTTTTCAGAAATCTCTAATTGCTCAATAAGGCATTAGAGCAAATGTATATCCAATGGGTATGTGTCACCTTTTGCTCCTTAGAACAGGTGAAGGGAGGAGTTTGTATCCCAAAGCAAATTTGAGTAGATGTGGTTTCAACTTTCCACATAGACAGAGTCCACTGGAGCAAGTTAGAAGGTTAAGCGTTCCTTAATTTGGCTTAATCTAACAGAAACATTTTGTCCCTGTTTGTGTGGTCATGGCAGCATAGAGGGGGAGGACTGTGGCTGGGCTCAAGCTCAACTATTATAAATGCTAAGTATGTAAATAGACTATACTTTTGACTATAAATGGGAAGCTGAAAGGATGCCTATGAGTTTCAGGCTCAGAACAGTGGCTTGGCAGAAAGCTGGTCTTAAGCTTTAAGCTCTGCTATAAACTTCCTGTGTAAAACAGTGCTCTCTTTGGGTTTCTTTTCCCTGACTGTGTACGTAAGAAATAATCAGATTTTGGTGTGGTATTTTTTTTTTTTTTTAAACAGTATTATGAAAATAAGATTACTGCATTATTCAAAGGACTTTGGTTATCGGATACAGTAGACAGGCTTCATAGGTTTGAAATGGTTAACCTCAGGGATCAACCTAAGGGAGATAAAATTGATAGCACATTATTTAGCACTTCAGAAAACACAGCTATATCTCACAGATGTTCCTGAAGTATAATGTATAGTTGGGAGGAACAGGGATCACAGAATAGAAAGAAGATATTCTAACTTTCCTCATCTATGGTATCAGATTAAGTTTGAATTAATCGATCATGTAAGTGTATCTTGCATGGTGATACTGTTGACTCGTGAGTTAATGAACCATTTTTCAGCCACTGTTTTTGTAAAATTAGGCAAGTGAATATCTGTGGGGTTTTTTTTTAATCTACTTCTGTCTTTTTTGTTGTCACTGAACCAACATTCTTTTTATCCTGTAGAAGTTTGGTGAAATACCTTAAGCTTTTTTTAGTGAGTACTGATTGGCATAATGGGATGTCACAGAAAGAGAATTATCTTCAGGTCTGACTAATTTCAGGCATGAAACAAATGTTTTTCAAGGAGTAGTTATGTCAGTTATAAACCATAAAATATGACTTAGTAAGTTGGTAAACTAGCTGGATCTAATAACGTATGGCTTGTAGAACTGCTGTCCATGCTGTAAGCATATGTGAAAAAACATAGCACCCAGCGGTCACGGCTTCAGTATGGTGTACACCAGGAATATTATTCCTGGAATAAGTGACTGAAGTTCTTAGAAATCTGTGGTTCTGGGCATATTTTTCCCCTGTGCTACACATAATGTGATATCCTACATCTGGCAGCAGACAGGTCACTACTTGAATTTTGTGTCCCAAAACACAAAGATCTGGGAAAGAAGAGATGATGACTGCTTCAGAAACCTCTGTAGGAAAACACATTTCCAGAAAAACATAAACAAAATGAAAACAAAGTTTGCAGACATCTAAGAAGCATTTGGTACAATAAAAGGAAAAACAAACAAACAAATCTTCAGCAGCTGATAAATGAGTCAGAAGTCAGTGATCTCTTGTTGCAAAAATAAGGGTGAGACTAGGCCAACAGTGGCTTGTTTTTGATACATGAGTCTGAGACTTGACCTCGCATTGAAGGGTCAGTAGCTGCACATACGAAGGCTAATGTTCTCTGGGATAGAACCCAGGCAATCTCGTTTATAATGATTAAACAGCAAGTGTCAACAAGCACTAGGGAAGTCATGACCAAATCATTTAGAGTGATCAGAAGAACTGTGAAGAAGGTTCTGCTCTTTTGGAAAGGATAAGGAAAACTTTTTAGACTATACAGAGAATAATGTATTTTCCATCTTTAATTTGTGGTACCCCCAGTAAAATAGCAAATTAAAAACCACGAGTGGAAGAGGGTAGATGTATAAATAGTAGACACCATTTCCACTCTAAAAAAGTGAAAATAGACAGTAAAGTTAATATAAATTGCTCTGTGACTTCCCATCTACCCTGTTGCCAGTGAAGAAGGAATCACATTTCTTTTTTAATAGTGTATGAAGTGTCTTGCTATAAATCTGAACCAAGGGGATGTTTAGTGTTTCCTTCCCAAATGCTAGGAAATGAAAGATTTTCAGCCACTGAGTTTTACTCTTCCTTTTCACTTGTTCAACAAATTACTTTTTCAGCGGAGATATACAGTGAGACTCTCTGCTATCCTGCTCTGTGACCTGAAGTAGAGCAGGAGTCCCCAAAATGGATAGTTTGTTTATTGCTGGTGCTTCACATCTCCTCTACCAAACACATCTAATACACACTAGCTTCTTTTATGCTAAACTCTTGTTTTATTGTTACCTCATTTCCCCAAATCACTCACATTTCTTTGTTTAAGCCTGTCTGGCTGCCTGACAAGGCAATTGCAAACCTCCTAAGGCTGGGACTGGTGTGTCTGTGCTCTGCATGGTGCCTGGGACATTCCATTTGTTGCTTTTGACCAGAGGCTTAGGAAATGCTCTTCACATAATTCAGCTCTGTGTTTTTCTGTTGGTTTTTTTTTTTTTCCCCTGGTCACTTCCCTTTCCAGGTTTCTTCTTCACAGTTCAAACTGTTTCATTTTCCCTTCCCAGAAGAAGTAATTTTTGTTTCCATATAATTGGATTATTTTGTGTCCATTTTTACCACGGGTATTTTCTTCATTGTGGTTTTGCAACATTTGCCTGTCTGCACAGCAGCTTCATTTAAGAATATAATAGTTAACTCTTCCTTCTAGTTATTAAAAAAGTTCAATAGAGCTGC
The DNA here is from genome assembly GCA_017639485.1 of Pluvialis apricaria. Taxonomy (NCBI): domain Eukaryota; kingdom Metazoa; phylum Chordata; class Aves; order Charadriiformes; family Charadriidae; genus Pluvialis; species Pluvialis apricaria. The sequence goes on from CM030008.1 coordinate 60,519,197, forward strand.
CTAGTAGCTAACTGTATACTGTACTTCATTCTACAAATTGAGAGCTTTCTTACTTTATTTCAGTTAATTTGCTTCAGTTAGTTTGCAATGTATTTGGTAGTTAGTATTTGTATCCAAGCCAATCTGAATTAGTTATACAGTGTGATCTTGCCTCAGATACCTAATTTTAAAAGAAAATCAGTTATTCTTTGTTACACCACCTTTTTTCTCAAGAGTCTTATACATATATTATTGCTGACCATAGTTGAAGAGGAGCTAGGCATGAAGCTGTATGTGAAGGCCAGGCCATTTGAAGCAAGGTTAAGTAACTTGAAGTAGAATTTCCTTCATGAAGCCGCAGGGTAATGAAGTACATATTTCTTGCTTGCTGCTGAGGAGTATTTCTACATTATTTTTAATTTCCTTTCACCTATGGGCAAATATTCTCTGTTTTATAATGAACAGACACACTAGCACGTGGCTTCAGGGATGCCAAAGCACTCTTTAACTTCCTTCTTATATCAGATTGATATCTCCTTTGTTTCCCCAAGGTGTGCTAATGACTCTAACAGCAAAAACTCTGTATGCCTAGAGAGAAAAGAATATTTCCTCATGATTGCAGCTTTGTAGACGTAGCAATGCCACATATTTAAAACCTATTCTACAGTGACACACTCCCCTCTGCAAGGTTTTAAAAGCCAGACTTTACCTGAGGGAAGAAAGTAACATATTAACTAACAGGCATTTAAGGACAGGGAAAATACTCAATTGTAGATTAATGTCATTGTTAGATTCAAAAATGCTAAAACAATTTATTTTTTTAAATTCTCAGAATGGCCCATTTTATTGGATTGAGTCTGCAATTATTTTAGGGTGTCAGTAATTATAGCTTTTGTCCAGAAGTCTCTGTCCACTGTTGTTGGATTTCAAGTGCAACAACAGGCATGGAAATACCAAGGAGCAGAGGCAGTTATGATACCTGGAGATGCTTTCATCTTTTGCTAGTGATCTGATGAGCGGCACGGAGTGGGGAGTTTGCAAAGCAAGGTAACTATGGCTGAAGAAATAACCATTTTGCCCATGTCAGGTGAGAGATGGCATGTACTGTTTGTTGAGCTAAATCTAGTATGTGAGAATCTCATTCAAGCGATCAGTATTGGAAACGTCCTTTCTCCATTGTGTTTCCAAACTGAGGTGCAACCTATTTTACAATGTACAAAATGAACTTAGAAAGCCACCAAATGTTAGGTGAAAAAGAGAAAAAAGATTCCTAAAAGTGCATGGTCATTTTGTTTGTGCTAGCTTCAACAGACGCTATGTTACAAAGCAACTATTGTTAAAATGGTAATGATCAGTTAAACCAGTTATGATCAGTTAAATCAGTTATTTAGCTTGGAAGCTAAATAATTGTGTACTAAAAATGAGGTATTCAGAAAAATAAGCTTTAGACCTCTGGCTCTGTTCTGTGCATGTTCCTTCAGTACTCCTTCAAAGAAACAGCATTATTCAGTAGAATTGCAAGTCATGTGGCAGATAGTGGAACTTCAATCATACTGAAAGCAGATGGAAATTCACCCATCATTTCTGTACAGGCCATGACTGACTTTCTGGGCCAATGGAAAGGCCTTGAAGTCTCTGTGCCTCTATTGCTTTTCTCCTGATCTCTTTCACAAGCTGTTTTCTTATACATAAACACTAGTGGGCTTCCAACAAAAAATGGATTTTCACATAGTTTTGGTTTGGGTTTTTTTTGTTTTTACATTGGCACATGTTGTTTGACTCAAGATGTTTTTTATAAGTGATATGAGGGGTCACAAGGTCCAGACTTCTGACATCTGATGTGGTTGAAATTCCTGGACTGAACTGAGTTTCTGAGAACTACACAGTCAAGAAAAATTAGACTAGAATGAGTTCTGGGGAGGAATAACCCCATGCATCAGTACAGGTTGTGGGCTGACCTCCTGGAGAGCAGCTCTGTAGAAAGGGACCTGGCAGTCCTGGTGGACAACAGGATGACCATGAGCCAGCAATGCGCCCTGGTGGCCAAGAAGGCCAATGGCATCCTGGGGTGCATCAAGAAGAGTGTGGCCAGCAGGTTGAGAGAGGTTATCCTCCCCCTCTACTCTGCCCTGGTGAGGCCGCATCTGGAGTATTGTGCCCATTTCTGGGCTCCCCGGTTCAAGAAGGACAGGGAACTGCTGGAGAGGGTCCAGCAAAGAGCTACAAAGATGATTAGGGGACTGTAGCATCTTTCTTATGAGGAAAGGCTCAGGGATTTGGGGCTCTTTAGTCTAGAAAAAAGAAGACTCAGGGGGGATCTTATCAATACTTATAAGTACTTAAGGGGAGGGTGCCAGGTAGATGAGAATAGCCTTTTTTCAGTGATGCCCAGTGATAGGACTAGAGGTAACGGGCACAAACTGGAGCACAGGAAGTTCCATCTTAACATGAGGAGGAACTCCTTTACTCTGAGGGTGGCAGAGCACTGGAACAGGCTGCCCAGAGAGGTTGTGGAGTCTCCCACACTGGAGACATTCAAAACCTGCCTGGACGCCGTCCTGTGCAACCTGCTGTAGGTGTCCCTGCTGTGGCAGGGGCATTGGACTTAGATGATCTTCAGAGGTCCCTTCCAACCCTGATGATACTGTGATACTGTGAGTGATTTATTAGAATACTTGCCAAAATATTTCTTTTCTAATGAGTATATCTTGATATAAAGTGGTTATTATATGGGTTTTTAGAAGTGACATGACTTGTCCACAGTTTTCTGAGGAGTTGAAAACAAACTGGCATCTTTCCAGCCCTAACCAAATACCTTAACCAAAACATAATCCTTTTCTTTAATGTACTGCTGATGAAGGCAATCTGAACGACAAATCACTGGACATATTTCGTGACTTAGAGATATGTTGTAAAGTGCTATTAATTTGAAATGTATTTTTTCTGTCTTGTTTGTAACACTTACCATTTTTATTAGCTTTGGCCTCAAACCAGACTTACTTTGATGTAGCTTTATTTCATTTACATTTACACAAATTTAATTGAGGTAAATGTCAATGAAAGGAGATTCTTGATTCTGGTGTCAGTGGGTTGCTTGATAACGAAGGGAGCCAATGTTGCTCTTGCAGTTGGTTGTGGCATTCTCCTGTGAGGCAGAATGTGGAGATGAGCTGAACGCAATTTTGGGCTCTCACATTAAAATTCCTTCATCTAATTGAAGCAAGGGAGTAGAAACAATTACTCTGTCTTCTGGAGTTCTCCTTTCTGGATAGAGCTAAACTCCCTGTGCCAGATACAACTGATCTTTTAAGGTTTGTAAAAATACTTATGAGCATTTCATCTTTTTCCCTTTGGAATGACCTTGCAGGAACTGGCAAGTGTTTAAAAAATATGCTGTGGGAAGATGTCCCAGGTATCCTCATAAAATCTTAACTCCTCCTCTATCCAAAGTATTGTGGTTGCAAATAGTACCATGCTAATTTTATACACAGTTATATTTTTCAGGAGTATAATATCTAAAATAATTGCCAAAAGGTGCTGCCTCCTTGCAGTTTAATTTTCACAGATGAGTTTTTGGAGCAATTGACCTTGGAGAAATGGGTCTTTACTGACTGATGTCCAGTTGGTAGTAGAAGACTCTGAAACAGAGGAGTTCTGATTCCTTAAAAAAGATATACCAACTTTTTTTCTTTTTTTTTATTTTTTTTACAGGGAAAATGCAGAAGTAGCTGTTTACTTACTTATTTATTATTTCTACTAAGAATGAACTTGTTATTCCAGCACTACCTTCTGACAGATGCTTTTACATAGATGAAGAAAGGAAAAGTCTTAGAGAGGAAATATCTCCACTTTGGTATTTCAAATTGCCCCTGAGGAGAATACATTTCTGGTGTGAGTAAATACAGCTCAGCCTTTTCCACAAAGTCTAATTTAGTCACCTAAGTTCAGTAGTATAAATGTTCCCTGTAGATTGTAATGATACCAAAGATTTGTGTTATGTTCATGTGGATTCCTTCATTACAGAACTTAATTCAAACTTTTTAAGCAAACCTTCCTTTTGAAACACAGATATGATAATTATTTTTTTTTATTATGAGATACTAGATTAATCTTTTATCAAATCCAAACTCATATTGCAATTCATATGTTTTTTAAAGGATACAGTGCTGGTTACAGTGTGGACTGCAGTCTCTTATTTTTGGCAACACTGCTGATCTTTTTGATAACCTCAGTCATTTGACTTCTCATTCTTTATTGACCTTATATATTTGAATAATAAACCCACTGAATCTTCTATGATTTTCTACTGTGCCTGTCCTAATGGCATGCCCATAACTGGATGGAGGCTTCTGGATATTCATATACTTAATAATAGCAGTCCTGCAAGGATAACATTCAGAACTTGTATTCCAATTTTAGCTGAGTCTTTTATTTTAGTTTGTTCTGCAGTTGAATGTTCTGTAAGCCTGTTTAGGAAAAGAGAGGGGTGGAGGTATCAATGACACTATTAGTTAGGATAAAGACAGGGCTAGGTAAATGCTTCCCAGCTGGCAGTTTATTGTATTCACACAGTCAGACTCTGACATTAAGTAAGTTTCAACATGGTGAAACAATTGAAGTGTGTTGAAGAAATGAAGAGCTGTATTTTTATATTCAATAGTTATTAACAGAACTTAATAGCTATGAGAAGAGATTTGAGTTTGTTCAATAAAGAGAATGCAAAGTCCTGTGCCTGGGATGCAGCTATGGCGTCTGTCAGCTCGGTGACTTAAAGCCATTAGACACGCTCATACATCTGCTCATTTTAATAACCCTCCTGCCTTTTTTTTCAGAAGGCTTGAAGACCATTAGTAATGGTCAAAACATAGCTTAAGAAACCCATTCCACATCTGTTCAGGCCAGATAACTGAAAAATGAACAATCAAAATGCCCTTTCTCTTCCTTGATAAAATTGGTTAAGCAATCCAAATGTAAATGACAAAGAGTTTAAGAATGAGTGCTTATGGCTGGTTGAGATATTTTTATATTCTGTATAAGGATGCTGCGCTGCCAACAGATGACTCATTGCCATATAAAACAGTTGGTCTCAACTTGCTAAAAGGTGAAAGTTGTAATAAATCATCTTTTTCCATTCCACATTGTCCAATCGAAACTATTGAAACACTCCATTTTTTCTAAAAACCACACATTTTTATGATGATCCTTTCAAACAAACTCAGAAGATGAACTGGAGTTGGTCAGGCAAATATTATAGTGGATCCTGTCTATAACATGTAGCACACAGCTAAGTGACTCCAAGTAAATTATTGGAACTAGATGATGATGGACTATCTAGGTACAGTTCTCAAATCTTATCTGAAGGTAAGACTTTGTTTTACTTTCATTGAAGAAGAGAAATAGGAACAGGTTAAGGATAGAACTGACGTAAAAAACTCGGGAAGATACACAAATCAACACAGAGATTATAATCTCTGTGTTGCTTCTTTCAGTGTTTGGCTATCATTGCAGCAGCAATGAATATTCATATGATCCCTCTTTGGCAAAACAGACAGTCAAAACCCATTGCATAAATATGCAAAAAGACTGTCTATAAATTAAGACATACTTCATTGAAAAGCTTCAGTTTCAAGGAAGCTGTTCCAAACTTCTACCAAGTTTAAAGGATCGTATGCACACAGCACAATTCACATTGGTATAAATAATTCAGTGATCTCTTAGAGTTTCAGGGGTGAGGGTGGAAGAGACTGCTGGATTCAGCCTCTGTTGTCTTTGGTTATATGGAACAGGACTAGGATAGGATCTCTCCTGTACCACTCATTGCCCTTCTTAGATGATTTGATGATAAAAAGTTCTACAGCTGATATCCAGCAGATTTTTGAGGGGCTGGCTTTAGTAAAAATACTTGAAAAAACCTGCAGCAGTAAAATTTATTTCTGTTTTCAATGCTGTTTCCTTAAAATCATAGGAACTGTGATTTCACATTCTTTAGGAATTCTTTTACATAAAATACGTAATATTTTAGTTTATTCTTTGACATGAAATGTTTGAAATAGAAATAATCAATTAGTTTAATGTTGGAGGTGTAGATGTAATCAGAATGTAGCAATGAAGAGCCTACTGTAAGATTAACGCATTTGTGATTAATCACTTCAGTGCTTAATTTTGGTCATTTAGTGACCATTTTTGGTCACAAATATCTCTTTGATTTGGTGGCAGGGAGCTAGAGCCTACTACTGAAGCAGGGGATTGTGCTTGTAAAGATTTTAATCTGCTTATATCAAGCCTCACCTCTCCCCATCCCGCCTCTGCCATCTGTCTTTACATCTCCCTCCAAAAAAAAATCTGTATTTTCCAGAATAACTTCTTTTAATTCTGTCCAGTTGACAAGGAAAGCGAACAGGAGTTTTGTTCTGGACACTTGTCCAACTGGTGGTCAGTCAGCTGCCCAGGAACTATATTTTTGCTGCTTAGCTGTCTAGCCTCTCCTTTCTAGCCAGGGGGTAGAACAAAGAGCCCTATTCCCTTTTTACTATTTTATAGATTCTGAAAAGTGTGCATTATGTCTTAGCAGCTAACAGAATGGGTAGCTTTGTGCTGTCTTTTGCTAATCTTTAGTTACAGCTAATTCTTATGATTGTTCATCATTAAAGATAAGCCAGGAATAAAATTTATTATCTCAGAGTGATTTTTTCAATGATGAGATTGTCTTTTATAGGTCATATTATTACCGTAGAATCTTTACCATTGGGCCTCTTGTCAGGAATTAATTCCACTGAAAAATGAATACAAAATGTGACATCACTTCCTTTTAGGAGAGACCTGTATTTTAGGTATGATTTGGTATGCGTGTGTCATCAGTGTCATCTCTATCAAATTCCAAAAGCTGAAGCTACTTTACCTCTGAAACTCCTTGAACCCAGCTGGGGTTAGCTTTGGTCTCTGAAAACTTAGTGGTATGATATTTAGTAATGGCATATTCTCCTTCTGGAAGGAACTGCCTGCGGGAAGTGCCTGTATACACGATGTGCTTTTTCCCTTTATGACGCTATCAGCTGCTCCTGCTCTTGAAGAAAGTCAATGCAGAACAGAGATTTGGGAGCTGGTCTCTGCTATACTTGGGGAACAAGTAGCTCACACTTTCTTTTAGGCGGTTTCCAAAAAAACCCTCCTGGATTTGATCATCTTTTCTGACTTCTAAGCTCTGAGATTAACAAGAAGAGTTCAACCCATTTAATATATTTTACTGTGCTTGCTGCATCACTGAGCCTTTGAAGTTTGTCATCAGAAATGTCATGGAGGCTGTTGAAATCTGAGACATCTCTAAAGCCAGGATTTTCAAGTGTGCTGTGTGTAAAGCTGTGTAACTGTATCAGCTTTGACATTCACAATGAGCAGGGTGGGATTGTTCCTAAGAAGTCTTGGAATTATTTAGTGAGGTGACAGAACTCCTTGGTTTACTCTAAGACCACCATGCATTTGTTAAGAATTACATATCTATCTTGAAAAACAAAGTTCTGTTGCAATGAAATTACTTAAACTGAACTATTCTGAAAGTAGGAAAGGAAGAAAAAAAAAGGTAACCAGTTATTTCAGCTTTTCTAAAATATCTCGTCTAGGGGAAAAGGTATACCTGAAAAAAAGAAAAATCCCACCGGCTCAGAAGAATTGTCTGTATAGTCCAGGATTGTGCTTCTGACTGTGACTAGTAGTAGGTGCTTAGGGAAAACATAACATTGAAGGTGAGTAGAATACTTCCTAGTATGGCCTGTCAGCTCTTCACACTGTGGTTGAAGACATCCCAATGCCAGAGGTTCTATCTGTATCTTTGGGCTCAACGGTCTTTGATGGGTTTAATGGCAAAGTTATTTTTAATCTTTTTTTTTTAACCATCTCTAAATGCCTGTGACTCTCAATATCTAGAGGCAGTAAATTCAAGAGTTTGGTTACTCATTTAAAAAATGAAAAATGGGGTTTTGATTCTGTGTAAACAGTATCTGATAGTTTTACGCAATAGCTCTTACATGTGAAAGGAGGACAAAACAACTGTGTAAACATCTCTACTATTCATACTTTACAGATTTTTTTTACTCCCTCTGTCACCTCCTTTTAAAGCCAGATTTTAATCTCTAATGTGGAAGCTTTTGCTCATACTTGCCACCTTTCTAGCTGTACTATACCCTTCCAGGGACAAGACAGGTGGCTATGGCAAGTTATGAGGAAAAACAGCGATTGCATAATATTTTTTCTGTTAGTATCTTTCATTTATGCAAGACAATAGAACATTACTTACCTGGTTTTGACATAAACTCTGATCAACTGGCATCATGACACTTTTTGGATAGTATAATCAATGAAGACTTACAATGTCCTGAATGAATAATTTGTGCATAAAAATATACTTAATAGCCTGTGAACAGAGGGAATAACTTTTGCAGACATCATCCAGACAGCACTGAGCAAGTAGTAATTCCCACTGAAGGCAGCTGTATGCCTAAATGTGGACTTAAAAGTTTAATATTTAATATTTTTTTCTGAAAAACTCCACCAGAGAACTCTTTTGTTTATCTGTTTGGCTTAGAACCGATGTTGTGAAGGGCTTTGTTTCAAAGAAATGCATGAAGTTTAATTTCAGTAAATAAAATAAATAAGGACTAATTTAACAAGACTAATTAAAGGTCTGCAAGTCTAAAAATAGGTGAAACAAATAGGACTTAGTATTAAAAATAGATGTCAAGATATTCTGAATCAAATTACTTAATAGTCATTTGTAGTGAGTGAATTTCAGAAAATCTTGATTATTAACAACTGTTTTATTGATGCCTGATCAGGGATTATTAATCCCTGATACCCCCAAAAGCCTGACATGCTTTCTATGAACCTTCAAATACCTCTTATACAGCTTCAACTCTGGAAGTGACTGTACATACTGCAAATCATATGAAAACAGGGTTTTTCTTGAAATGTCCTGTACTATATTCTTGCTTTAATTCCATATACAGCTGGAGTTAGAAAGTGCATAGGTGAGAAAAAATGAATAACTAACAGGAAAAAATTAATAACTAACAGGATGGATCCATTCTAGTAATGTCGTTTCGAATCCTAGAATGGTCAGTTCCTGAGGGGAGCTGCTCCGGAGCTGGCCTGACCCACAGTGGAGCGACAGAGCTTGGTGCACAGGTGGTTTTCCTAAGGGAAGGACACGCCAGGGCTGGCAGCTCTCGTGGGAGGCGCTGACGAGGCCAGGGCCTTGCCAGAGAAACGCTGACCACCTCCTGCCTATAAAGAAGCACCCTGGGGAGTGTGAGCAACCAGGGTGTGGCACGTCAGACAGGTCATGGCGTAGCAGTTCACACAAAAGGGCACCTCTTTGAAGGAGGAGCATTCCACTGGTCGAGCACTGTTCTGTGACCATCAGGTCAAGGGGCACTCAAGGCAGAATGGTGGGCACTCATCTGAGAGCAAAGGCTGCAGCTCGGGCTTGGGGCTCTGCACCGTCCACCCCAGTGGTGGCCGATGCCTCCACCCAGAAGGAGATGCTGAAGGAAGAGGCTGCAGCGCAGAACTCAGGCTGCAGGAGGTGCCTGGACCTTTCTCCTGGGGCAGAATTGCCTGCAAACAGTGTGCCCAGGTGGAGAACCGCCTGCACCAGGTGGCTGAGCTGCAGGAGGTGGTGAGGAGGCTGCATAGCATCAGGGAGGCTGAGAAGGAGATAGACAGCTGCTTCCCAGCACCTCCTGCAGTGGACTCATAACCCACAGCCCAACAGTCAAGCACTCCCATGCTGGCACACACAGAAGGAACAGAGGCCAGTAACACAGAATGGAAGCTTGTAACTGCAAAGACCGCCGGAGGAAGAGACTTCCCCCAAAAACTGAGATGCCCTTGCAGAACCGTTTCACTGCTCTGCAGGGTGAAGAGGCAAAACCTACTGTATCAGGAGAGGGTGCTGTGGAGCTGAGTAAGACTACCCGATCTGCTCCACGTATAACAACCAGTGCAACTAAGAAAAGGTGATGGATGATAGTTGTAGGCGAAGAGATACTGAGGCGCCTATTTACTGGCCTGATGCACTCTCTAGGGAGGTGTGCTGCTTGCCAGGGGCTCATATCTGGGATGTAACTGAGACACTACCAAACCTTGTGCAGTCCTCAAACTGGGAAAAGGGGAAACATAGCCCCCATTTTTAAAAAGGGAAAAAAAGAAGACCGTGGAACTACAGGCCAGTCAGTCTCACCTCTGTACCCAGTGAGATCATGGAGCGGATCCTCCTGGAAGCTCTGCTAAGGCACATGGAAATAAGGAGGTGACTGGTGGCATCTTCCCTAAGCCATCTTCACTAAGGGCAAATTGTGCCTGACAAATTTGGTGGCCTTCTACGATGGGGTTACAGCGTTGGTGAATAAGGGGAGAGCAACAGACGCCATCTACCTGGACTTGTGCAAAGCATTTGACACTGTTCTGCATGACATACTTGTCTCTAAATTGGAGAGACATGGATTTGGCTGATGGACCACTCCGTGGATAAGGAACTCGCACTCAAAAAGTTGTGGTCAATGGCTCCATGTCCAAGTAGCAAGTAGTGACAAGTGGTGTTCCTCAGGGATCAGTACTAGGACTGGTGCTGTTTATTGTCCTTGTTGGCGACATGGACAGTGGTATTGAGTGCACCCTCAGCAAGTTTGCTGACAAGACCAGGCTGTGTGGAGCAGTTGACATGCTGGAGGGAAGGGATGCCATCCAGAGGGACCTGGACAGGCTGGAGAGGTGGGCCCATGCCAACCTCATATAAGCACCATATGCACAGTCTAGTGAGCTTTAGGTGTAAACGTACAGACATACATAGATTTAATACTATTATGTATTTTTACCGTATCCTGGGCTGCGTCAAAAGAATCATGGCTGGCAGGTCGAGGGAGGTGATTCTGTCCCTCTACTCCACTCTTGTAAGACCACACCTGGAATATTGAGTCCAGCTCTGGAGCCCCCAACATAAGAAAGACCTGTTGGAGAGAGTCCAGAGGAGGGCCACAAAGATGATCAGAGGGTTGGAGTGCCTCTCCTATGAAGACAGGTTGAGAGAGTTGGGGTTGTTTAGCCTGGAGAAGAGAAGACTCTGCGAAGACCTTATAGCAGCTTTCCAGTATCTGAAGGGTGCCTACAAGAAAGCTGGAGAGAGGCCAAGTTTAAGCTAAACTACAGCCAGCATTGAAACCTCTTCAGTAAGGAAAAAATAGATGGGTCATCGTGACTCCCTTCTGAAGGGAACAGAAGGCTCAATATGCAGACCAGACCCACTTCTCAGGGAAGTCTGCCGCCTTGCTAGGGCCCAGGTTTGACATATAAAGAGAAAGCTTCCTTCCCTGGTATTTCCTTCAGATTACTACCCACTACTGATTTTTTAGACAGGCAGCGATGAACTGGCAACAAGAAACCCGAGGGCCATCAAGAGAAACTTGCAGGCCTTGGGACAACCGGTTAAGGGATCAGGACCACAAGAAGTGTTGTCCTCTATTATTCCAGTTGCAGGGAAGGATGAGGAAAGAAACAGGAAGAGCCATCAGATCAATACCTGGTTCTGAGCCTGATGTCAGCAACAAGACTTTGCATTTTTTGATCATGGGTTGCTTTATGTGACACCAGGCCTGCTGGCAACTGGCAGGGTACACCTGTCTCAAAGTGGGAAAAAGTTCTTGGCACAGGAGTTGGCAGGGCTCATGGAAAGGGCTTTAAACTAGGTTTGAAGGGGGAAGGGGATGAAACCAGGCTCTTTAGGAGTAATGCTGGGGGTGGTATGCCAATGTCCGTGGGACAGGATGCTAGTGGTGTCCCTCGGTCTGTTGACTCAGTGAAGGTAGGGGATGGAGATTCATGCAGCAGCAGAGATGTGAGGGTCATTGATGGGTTAGAAATTTTGGCTGCGCCTGGGCATGGTCAAGCAGGAATTATGGCTCATCCCAGTATAAAGGTGGCGGGGCCAGTAGCCCAACTGAAGTGCTTGTACACTAACGCACATAGCATAGGCAACAAACAGGAGGAGCTGGAAGCCATTGCGCAGCAAGAAAACTGTACAATGGAAATGTGGTGGGATGACTCGCATGACTGGAGTGCTGCAATGAATGGCTATAGGCTCTTCAGGAAGGATAGGCAAGCAAGGATAGGTGGTGGTGTGGCTCTGTATGTTGGGGAGTGTAATGAATCTCTAGAACTAAATGATGATGACAATAGGGTCGAGTGTTTATGGGTAAGAATCAGGGGAAGGGTCAACAAGGCAGATATCATGGTGGAAGTCTGTTATAGGACGCCCAACCAGGATAAAGAGGCAGGTGAAATATTCTATAAATAGCTGGAAGAAGTCCTCATGGGGGACTTCAACTTACCAGCTATCTGCTGGGAATACAATACAGCAGGGAGGGAACAGTCTAGGAGGTTCCTAGAGTGTGTTGAGGATAACTTGCTGACAGAGCTGGTGAAGGAGCTGACTAGGGAAGGTGCCCTGCTGGACCTGTTGTTTGTGAACAGAGGACTTGTGAGGGATGTGACACTTGGAGGCTGTCTTGGTGATCATTAAATGATAGAGTTTTTGATTCTTGGAGAAGCAAGGAGGGGGGTCAGCAGAATTCTACCTTGGACTTCTGGAGGGCAGACTTTGGTCTTTTCAGGAGCCTAGTTGACAAAGTCCCTTAGGAGACAGGCCTCAAGGGCAAAGGAGTCCAAGAAGGATGGACGTTTTTCAAGAAGGAATTCTTAAAGGTGCAGGAGCAGGCCGTCCCCATGTGCCGAAAAATGTGCCATCAGGGAAAAAGACCAGCCTGCCTGATCAGAGAGCTATGGTTGCAACTCAAGGAGAAATTATGGCCTTTGGAAGAAAGGGCAGGCCACTCATGAGGACTACAAAGATGTAGTGAGGCTACGTAGGGAGAAAATTAGAAGGACCAAAGCCCAATTTGAACTTGTCCTGGCTACTGCTGTTAAGGATAACAAAAAAAGTTCCCATAAATACATTAGCAATAAAAGGAGGACTAAGGATAATCTCTGTCCTTTAGTAGACGGGGTCAGAAACACAGTGACAAAGGATGAGGAAAAGGTTGAGGTACTTAATGACTTCTTTGCCTCAGTCTTTAAGAGTAAGATGAGTTGTTCCCTGAGTACCCAGCCCCCTGTGCTAGTAGAGAGGGGTGGGGAGCAGAATGAAGGCCCCATAATCCATGAGGAAATAACGAGTGACCTGCTCCAGCACCTAGACATACGCAAGTCTATGGGGCCAGATGAGATTCACCCGAGGGTACTGAGGGGGCTGGCAGAAGTGCTTGCCAAACTACTTTCCGTGATTTATCAGCAGTCCTGGCTAACCAGGGAGGTCCCAGTTGACTGGGGGTTAGCAAATGTGATGCCCATCCACAAGAAGGGCCGGAAGGAGGATCCAGGGAACTACAGGCCTGTCGGTCTGTCCTCAGTGCCTGGGAAGGTCATGGAACAGATCATCCTGAGTGTCATTATGTGGCACATGCAGGACAATCAGGTGATCAGGCCCGGTCAGCATGGGTTCATGAAAGGAAGGTCCTGCTTGATAAACCTGATCTCCTTGTATGACGAGGTGACCCACTTAGTGGATGATGGAAATGTTGTTTACCTGGACTTCAGTCCAGCCTCCGAAGGTTGTAGTGAGGTGGAAATGACCTCAAGTTACACCAGGAGAGATTTAGATTGGATGTTAGGATAAATTTCTTCACTGAAAGAGTTGTCAAGCATTGGAACAGGCTGCCCAGGGAAGTGCTGGAATCACCATCCCTAGAGGTATTTAAAAGACAGGTAGATGTGGTGCTTATGGACATGGTTTAGTGGTGGTTTTGGCAGTGTTAGGTTGATGGTTGGACTTGATGATCTTAAGGGTCCCTTCCAACCTAGACAATTCTATGACTTTTACAAGGACATGTAGTGATAGGATGAGGGGTAATGGCTTCAAACTGGAAGAGGGGAGATTTAGAATAGATACTAGGAAGAAATTTTTCACTATGACAGTGGTGAGGCAATGGAACAAATTGCCCAGGGAAGTTGTGGATGCCCCATCCCTGGAAGTGTTCAAGGCCAGGCTGGACGGGGCTTTGAGCAACCTGATCTAGTGGAAGGTGTCCCTGCTCATGGCAGGGGGGTTGGAACTAGATGATCTTTAAGGTGCCTTTCAACCTAAACCATTCTGTGAGCCTATGATTCTATGATATTTGAGACTGTAAGGCTTGATTCAGTTTTGGGATGCAGAAGAGGTTTTCTTCATTTCTTCATATGTATATTTCTACTTGAAATGGTTCATGGCACAGAAAAGTGAAAAGATAAGAGATGCCTTTGCATTTCATTGCTCAGAGCAGTAGGGAAAACATTGGTTCTCTTGATTTCTCCTGCTCTCTAGCTCTAGCATCATATAGTTTGGCTACATGTTCATACTACAGAACCCTAGAACTTGTCATGTCAAGGAACGGTATTTGGGAATGCTGTGTTACCAGCAGTATACATACAGATTTGCCTTCCTCCTTTGCACTTCTGGGCTCTGATATTAGTTTTACAAAGGAGGGAAACTTTCCTAGCTGGTGTGCTGATTGACCAAGGAGGCCCAGCAACAGCCTGGGAAAGGAGCAGTGTGGCTTTGTCTGATTTCTCTGGTCCCTGAAAGCTGGTTGTTGAGCTGTGACTGAGTTTCATCCTTCTTATGGTGTTTAACAAAGATGACTTGACCTCTGTGAGGTATTCAAGCCTGAGTTCTGACCTGATTTTTATGGTCAGTAGAAAGTGTTGTGGGTTTTTTTGGTGTGGTTTTGCGTGTTGTCTCGTTGTTTGTTTTGTTGTTTTTTTTTTTTAAATAAATGCAGCTTATGGAACATGGGTGAGAACTCAGCTTTCTGTTGTGAATACCTTTTAGTGTACACTTGGAAAGACCAGAAAACTGCTTTTTTTTGGGTCTTGAATAAGGTTTGGATTTAACTATTATTTAAGTATTTCCTTTACTTACTATAGCCTCGATATAATTTAAAACTCTAAAACACTATTTTCTGCTATGAGAAAAAGAAATGAACACTGTAACATGACAGCATTTCCAAGCATTTGTATCAGTTGACTCAAGCTATGAGTAGGACTGAACTGATCCTGTTTAGAAGGAAATGCTCTAAAGAAGTTTTGACTGTTATATCTTTATATAGAGTGCAACTACTGGTTGGTCTACTTATGTTGGTCTTAAATAGTTAAGAAACTGCTGAATTCTTCACTGGCATTACATGAGGGGTATGGGGTCATGGTGGTGTAGGAAATGTAGGTGGGCACAAGATAGAGCACCAAACGGCTGGGCGTCAAGCTGACTTTTGTATATTTGGTGGAGGAGACAGAAGGCGGGAGATGAAAAGACTGTACTGGCTCATAGGGGAAGGCTGTTTTCTGAGAAAGATAATGTTCTTTGTGGCTTGTTCTCATGATCAACTGTTCTATGATTGTAACTGATTTAGTTCCAGCATGTCTTTCTGCTGAGAAATGAAAAGTAGAGAGAAGACTTTTATATAGCTTTGTTTCCAATTAGTTAGAGAACTTTATTTTTTTAAGTATAGTTACAACCAGCATCTTCAATGTCGGGTGCTATTTGCCTCTTAATGAGAATTTCTTTCCTGTATAGCTCTTTGGTAGAGATGTTCCCATCTCCAGAGGTCAACTTAGTAGTTAGGTTACTATTGGATCGCAGGACCTGACTTCTTGGCTGCACTGAGTATGGGGGATGGATTAAGCACAATAAATGATGCCTGTTACTGTTAGAGGCTATATTTTTCCAGATGTTCTCCTTTTGGATATTACATATTTACTTTGGACCTGGACACAAAAGTACTGCAAGTTTGTTTCCTTCTGTCTGCACTGTATGGTGAAAAAGTTCTCACTCAAAGAGTAGGTGGTCCTGAAAGGACACTTTGGCTTATGCCTCACAAGTTCTTGCCTTCTTCATGTGCTATGTGGGGTGTACGGGTTTTGTTTGTTTTTTTAACACAGGTGTGGAGGTTCAGTCCAGTTCTTTGGCAAATACTCCTTAGTGGTAAATTCTCACAGTTGTAGACTCATAGACCTAGGAAAGGGGTTGTTGTGTCCTTATACGAACAATGACTCTGTGGCTGGGCTCACGCTTTTTAACCGTAGCATCACTACGATTTAATAGAAAATAAATGTGGCTTCTCGTTACAGGTGTATCTTTTCATGTCTATTACTGCTTTACATGGTGTTGGGCAGTGAAAGAGTCTATTCTCAGAATCTTTAACCAAATGATTAAAGACTCTTTCTGAAGAGGTGGTTGAAAGATATTTTTATTCTCATTGAAATTCCCACCTCTATGTTCATTAAAGAAGTTAAGGCAGCAAAGCATGTTTTAAAAGGATACTTATTTTGTTACTATGGAAATACAGAATGCATAGGCTTACTACTTGCTCTGTACAGCAAACAGAGGCATCTAACATAAATGCAGCAATTGTTGCAGCAGTTATCCCAGGACAAACACTGGGACCCAGAAACACTGATCAAGACTGCATGGGACTACTTGAGACCGTGCAACTATGGTAGGTATGTGCCATGGTTTCTGATGCCGCTTAAAGCCACTTTCTCAGGGACACCAGAGGCCTCAATGCAGACAGGCTACAGAGGGAGCAGCCAGGTCTGGGGGCAAAAGAAGTACCTGGTGCCTCTCCCTGGTGCTGGTGGTGACCAAGACAAATCATGGAGTTAGCGCTGGACTTCAGGACAGCAGATTTGAGTTTGTTCAATAAAGGAGAATGCAAAGTCCTGTGCCTGGGATGGAATAACCCTATGCACTAGTACAGGCCAGACAGCTGGAAAGAGGCTTTGGAGGAGCAGGGGTATTGGTGGAAAAGAAGTTGAACTGTTTTAGAAATGCTAAGAATTGCAGTATTAGGCAACAGACAAATATAATTATCTTGGTTGCATATAAGAGATTAATGGATTTAAGAGGAAAATGTTGAGTAACCATAGATAGGACAGTAAATAATTTCTCTTCAGTCATTTATGTCCCAATTTGCTGACAGTACATGCCCAGGTAATAAATAAGGAGCAGCCAGTGTACTTGGGGTAAATTGCCACACTGCCCAATGCCTTTCCTTTGGAAATCCTGGGAGAGGGTAACCTGTCGAGATTATATTCTGAATGACAAAAACATGTGATTTGTGATCTGATACGCACATCCAGATGTTTTGGCACATGCTGTCTGACTTGGAAACTTCTTGTCGTTTCAAGTACCATGCTTGAATATCTGGCAAATGGTCTTCTTGGGGGTCTGCTGGTGCCATAGTATGGCTGTTAGAAGTCAAATCCAAAAGAGAAACATTTTTTTTAAACTCTGGGCTGGTGGAGAAAATATAATTATTGAAGTAGTTGCTTTACTTCAGGGCCCTGAGGACACTAATAGGCCCTAACAGCCCTGACCAGCCTGGCCTGGGGCCTCCACCCACTGCCTGCCTGAGATCTCACTTCAGCTCAGGGATGGGTGACCTGAGGGGGGCTGTAGGTCAGCTTGGCCCAGCCCACTCCTACAGATGGCCCCATCTCCTGCTTCTCCTCTCTGGCCCCTGGACCTGGTTCATCCACTGCAATGATGGGGCTGTTGATGGAGCCCATTATCTGCTTGCAGCTCTGCCCACCTGGCTCAGGCTTGGGGGAACAGTACCCCATCATTGAGGGGGTCACCTTGGTGCCCAGCCCACCTTGCTACTCCCTGGCATTTCACATGACACAAGACTACTTTTAAAAGGAAACAAGAGAAAACATTACAACCTCTCTGAAAACCCAGTTAGTTACTACTTCTGCAAGTACTTAGTCCCTAAGAGGAGGTTAGGTTTATTCTTCTGCCTCCTCTAATCTGTGCTAGCAAAGATACCTGTCCCTTGCTGTATTTGACTGGATCCTAGCCTGTCTGTCTTCTGTCAAAAGCAGTGTTTGTTTTTCTCCTCTTCAGGTCTGCCTCTACAGAGTTAGTCAGGGTTGTGAACTCTGTGAACACATATGGCATTTTCTTTTCTTCTCTCTTCCAGGAAGAACTAACTCAATATGAATGAAATAGTACTTGCTACCAAGAGCTGAGCATGATGCTATCCATGATTTCAATAGGATGCAGCTTTACTTTTCAAAAGTCAACATTAAAAAACAAAAATAAAAAAATATAAAAACTTCAACTGTGCGTAGCTATTATCCCAAAACATGTTTCAACGATGATACCACTGTTGTAGTTTGGGCTAGACTCCCCACTGAAATGAACAACAGGTGCTCTCCCCCACCTCCCTTTCCAAGGAGAGGAGAGAGAGAGAGAAAGTGACTTAAGAGTTTAAAAAAGAAACTGAACTACTTTAATGAAAATATTAATAAAATAATAATAAAAAATAATGAAATATATACAAAACTGTATTTAGCTCCCAGGGTGATGATCACATCACTGGCAGGCATGGGGAAAATCCCAGACTGGACTCAGTGACGGACAGGATCTGGATTCTGGATCTGGATTCAGGAATGCATGGATCGGGATCAAAGGCAGACGAACACACAGAATCCTCCTTGGACGTCGACCACTGAAGAAAGAGGGCTGACCCTTTGATCCCTCAGCTTTTATACTGAGCATGAGACAGATGGGATGGAATACCCTGTTGGGTCACCTGTCCTCTCTGCTCCTCCCCACACGTGCAACCCCTCTACTCTTTTCCGCTTCCGACCCTCCAATGGGACAAATAACAAAGTTAGCTGACTGCAGTTGTTATAGCAGTAAGTATAAGCAAGAGCCTCTCCGCATACCATTCCTTGGCATAAATTAGAAACAATCGGGTCTTATCTCTCTGGGAGCAGTGTCTGGACAATATGCTGTTATTTTCAGAGAGCTCAGTTAGTTAGAAGAGGCTTAGCTGCAAAGTAAAATTACTGAACAGAAAATTTGTTCTGTTTTCTCTCCAACCTGGGCAACCATAGATGTGTATTAAATCTAACAGCAGAGCTATTTATCATATTTATGGTAACGAAGAGGTCAGAACTATCACCTGGGGAAAAATATTTTTTCACTGAGACCTGGTTAAACCATTCTAGTTTCAAACCCGAAAAATACTGTTTGTGTTTTTTTTCTTTTCTTTTTCTCTCCTCCCTACAACCCCATCTCACTTTTTTATAATAGAAGCTAGTGAAGATATTTTCTGGGACATTATGTTTTAAACTTGAATGGCGTGATCTGGGAATGAAGCCCTGGTCCTTCAACACAACCTGCAGGTGGACAACAAAGCCTTAGTGGCTAGAAGAATCTTGCTCGTGGTGTGAGTGAATTACCTGGAAGAACAAACAGCTCCCCTCCCCAGCCTTGTCATGTGCAATAACTATTTTCTCCCTAGTACCATTTGTGAAACTAAGTGCAGAGCAGATGTTCTCAAATTGTTCTTTGCAGAGCACTGACCTTTGTTTGTGAAACAGTGGCTGAGGGGTCATGGTTGGTCAGATCTTGCACAACTGCATTTGGCGAATACATGTGATAAAAATTTTTCTATTTGAGCTGTTAAAATCACAGAAATGGTGTGTAATAGTAAAACCAAAGGGGTGATCTAGGCAGGTGTGAATTGTAATGCATGGTGCTCATAGTACTATGTCTGTTGCTTAAGCTGGAACAGGATAAACGAAAATGTGAGAATCCTGGCCCAGAAAATATGAAATGAATAATGTCTTGAAAGAGAGATAAATGCAAAGAAAATCTTTTGTTTTGTAACTTCTTGAGAATAAGCATTTCTTTTACTAAGTGGTTTGTACGACTCCAAATTTTGCCATGGAAAACACTGGGGAAATTTAATTTTGATTTTTGTCTCAGTGGAATTTTGTTTGTTGTTTTTATTGGGTTAACCTGAGTTTCTTCCACCTTGCTGGAGGCTTCAGTTTCCTCTTATCTCACAGCCATCTTATGAGTGAAAGACTTGCTATATACTCTACTTTTTTCTGATTGCCTTTAAGATCAGAATATTGGAACATTTGTGAGGAAAATGGCTAGTACTCCTTCTCCTTTACTAATTTGCTAAATAGCTCCTGATAGAGGAAATAGACCTGTTACACAAAGGGATTTTTTAAGAGGCCATGATGCTTCGCTGTAAAACACACAATTTTTTTGTTCATGTATGTGGAAATACAATGACTTCCCTTGCTATCCTTATCCACTGACTGGAAGGGGAGAACCTCCCAAAAGGCTTTTGGCAATCCACGCCCATATGTCAACCAGATGAATCATATTCATAAGCCTGTTGAGTCCTTCAGAGGGATGCAATAGGTTAATGAGGCAAGACTTCCCTTTTCAATAGACAGACTGTGTTTGTGTGTATACACATATATTTTGGCATATGTTTGTTAATCATACTCCTTTCTTTTGCTGTTTCCAGTGCTTATCAGACTCATAGGCATGATGTCTTTTGGTGTTCACTGGAACCTGTCTAAATAATTGGTGAACCTTTTCTGCCATCTTCCTGTCCCTAGATACCAAAAAGTTTTAAAGAAATCAAATACCATATGATTTGGCTATCTCTTGAGTCTGGTCAGCAATCTGCTCCACAAGCTGTGGGATCACAGGAGCTTCAGTTCCTTAAGAAAGCAGGGCCAAGTAGTAGCTCAAAAAAGTGCAACTTAATACTAATAAAAACCCATACTGATAAACAAACATTTAATATGCATAACAGAATTTATTCATAATAGATTGTTAGATCTGCTTTGGTACACAAAAGCACTAGTTTTTATGGTGCCTCATGAATAGTAAACATAGTGTATATCATATGCATAGATTATTTTCTGTTTTTTCTGAGCCTCATTCAAAGAGCTTCAGTCAATCAACTATAGATACTGTATAATTAGACTGATTTGTTTTATTACTGATATGCCTAGTCTAATACAATTCTACTTGCAAGGATTGTCGTGTTTTGCTGGGAATAAATTAGTTGAAAGCTGTGATTTACTTGCGACATTACTAGGAAAGACTGTACAAGCAATACAAAAGTCCTCATGCACTCAAACAAAGGTTAGGAATTTGTGTGTAAAGTAGCCATCAGGTTTTTTTGGCTATTCCTATTACATGCTTTGGAGGACCCATATAGAGAAAGATTAAAAAAAAATAAATTTATACCTTGCCTAGAGAATTATTGAGGAGGTAGATTCTAGGTAAGGTCCTTTGTGTTTCCATGAAATGTCTTGAGGCATGCTATGAATATGCTATGCATCTCTTAGGGGGACTGAGTATTATCACAGCACTTTTCAACTTGTTCTAGTGGGGAAATGTGTAAAGAAGGAAGACAGGAGTAGAAGTACTATTACAGAAGTAATAACATTTATATCAGCTAAAGACTTTATCCACATATTCTATAGTTGGTAATCTATCTGCTCCTTGAAATTTACTCCATATTATGGTTCTAATTGTTATTTCTTGGCATTAGTCGTCTACTGTAACTGTTTCTTCTGGATTGCTTTGGCACCTAAAGAGAAATAAAGAGAAAGATTTTTTTTTCCCTTTTTTCGGTTCGTATGTGGGTTTGGGTTTTTGTTTTTGTTTTGGTTTTTTTTTTAGCCTTTACCTAAAATTTCTATGGAACAGCTTTGTTACTTACCAGTTGTAGTGTCACTACTACTGTCTACATGAGAATTCTGCAAAGGGTACATTTACTGCTTTGGGCTATATGTATGAATGCCATGTTAATAAGGCCCTCTTTTGATGTGTATTATTGCTGTAAGACCATCCTAATTCTGTAAGTTATCTCCAGAAAACAGTTCAGGCTAATTTGAGGGTGGTTCCAATGGAACCAGGCAGATCTTTTGACTTCGCACCACCTCAGGAGCCTTGTGCTGTCTGGCAGTTTCTCTGTGGAACTGGACTGCTACCTTTTCCTTCCTCTTTTTCTCTTTGTGGTCGTGTCTCCCCCCCCCCCCCCCCCCCCCCCCCCCCCCCCCCCCCCAATTGGATACATGCATTCCCTTAAAAAAAAATCGAGTAAGCAGACCCTGTCTGAAAACTACTACTGCCTCTCTTCCACAGCACCCCACCAGGCAATATGCACTGGACATAAGGCTCCTTTCTCTTTCCAAGAGAACTTTGAAAAAAATAAGTCTAAAACTGAAATGAAATTGTATTTGAAGACTTTGAACTCTCCCTTCCAGACAGAAAAATTAGGAGATTAATATTGTGATAGCTCATTTGTTTTTAGCACAAACCTCTCTTGATTTGACTGAGGACTTCGAAGGCAGATACAATGTTGGTGTGGGGTTTTTTTGTGTTTTTTTTTAAGCTGTGGCTGTTGGTAAATTCAGTTTTCTGAGTGTAGTAAGATTATGGAACTTCAGGAAGATTGTTTTCAAAAGCCCATTTTGTCCAGCAGGTGTCACTCACTCATAAAGAATCTTAGAAAGATCGTTTTCCTGTGCCAATCCTTAGATGAGCAAAGACAAAGCCTTCAGAAACAATTCCCTGCCTTGTCACATATAACCCCCCATTTAAAAGAAGGTACAAATTACTATACCATATATTACTGAACTTTGAAATGAAGGAAAATTCACAAGAAATAACTCCCATTTTGTCTCTAGCTCAGTCTGAACAAAAACAATGGAGAACATTGTAGCAAGAAGAGGCAGATCTTACTCTGGAACTCGCATGGTAGTGATTCACAGCCATTAGGCCATTCTGACATGATTTGAGCAACGGTTCTTTGATGAATGGTCACCTGACAACAGCTTTTAATATTTTTTTTTATTGACTTCCTTTGTTTTTTAAACACAAACTTTGTCTGCTCAGAGTCCTATAAAAATTATTCTTTCTTTTACCCCAGCCAACTTTAACAATTTTAGGTGGTGCTGGAGAAATTAGGTGAAGGGTTTGGCAGTATAAGAAACAGAGGCAGTATGTCTTTGGCCAGCTATTAGCAGCTGTGCTTATGACAAAAACATTAAAGGATGGAAAAAAGTAGTTATGCTTGCTGAAGTGCACTCAGTTGCCTTTGAAACTGTTTTTTCCTTTCTGAATGTAAAAGTTAAAAGCTATACATTTTTACTGTAAGTGCAGGAAGAGGGAAAAATAACTGCAACAATGTAAATGAACCACAAATGCCATGATGACTGTACTGAGCTGAGAAGTGTCTATGATTTGTGGGAAACTATGGTTTCTAGGAATAATTTTAGAAGAACAGTGGTGTTTGGGGGATATATTTTAATTGTAGTTAAAAGAGTATTTACATCCTTAAGCTACACCTGCTTGATTGAAGTAACTTCTAATCAACAGGTCTTCAATAAACCACATGGACAGCACACTGCAATGATGCTTCAGCATTTGCTTTTGTGTATCTAGATAGACCTAACTTGGCACAGACTGATGCCTTTGATGGCAACAAAGTATTACATCACTGTAGTGCAAATTTCCTTTACATATCTGCAATTTGAAATGACATAGGCTTTCAACATTACAGAATCATATGGATCTAAGAATTCCCCTATTGTCTTCATGAAACTACAGGAGGGGCAGAAATTGGGTAGAAACATTAGAAGAGGTAGAGGGCAATGAACTCTGTTTCCTCTAGACCAAACCCACGCTTGCACTCCCAGTGCTTACCTTAATAGTTGTCTATGGACAAATCTATCCAAGATGGATAAGATGCTGGCTGGGTGAGGAGGCGAATGTTTTGGAGAATTTGTGTCCTACTGAGGCATTTTCATATATGGTAATTTCAACGGTGTAGAGCCAGGAAACTGAATACATGTTGAAAAGCTGCAGCTCATACCAAAAAGAGAAGCCATTCTTAGAATCTATGAGCAGAAGATCTACTCTTCCATTTTCTTATGGTGGCTGTAATGTATAGATCTATTTAAAGTTCTGCTTCAGAGAGTAGCACCATTTAGTTGAAAATTCACGTTTTTCTTTGAGTACCTCACATTAGAATAAGGAAGCTGTGATAAGATGTAGAGAAAGTGGTCAGTACTGCTGATAGGTGTATTCATGATGGAGGTAGACTTTTACTTTCAGATGTGAATAGCTAACCCAATGTAGAGCGGGTTAATGAGGGATGCAGCTTTGGTTACAAACATAACACCAAAACTTCATTATGGGGACAGTAACAGGAATAAGTGGAGAACTAATTGTTCTCAAAATTAAAATATAACTAGCTCTGTGACTTAGGTTATCCTCATGCATAGTTGCTCATACATATACCAACGATTTTTTTAGAACTAAGATACTATAAATTAAGCTGCTTCTCTTACATACATAATAGAAAAAAAATTTAAAAACACCAAAAACATAAGGGAGGAAAGAAAGCATGTTATTTCTACTTATAAATACTGCTTGTGCTCAGATACTACAGTGATGGGACCATGTAATTATCTACCTAAATAGAGAGAATCTTTTGTGCTGTTTAGCTAAATATTCCCCACTCCCCTACTAATTCCCACTATACAGGAATTTTCCAGATATTGCTTGCCCTATCCTGGCTGATCACATGATTGTCAGCAGAGCAAGTAATAGTCATGGAGTCTCTTGCTTTCCCCCTTCCGTCTCCCTGCCTCCTTTTGGGAATTGTAGGGTTGAAAAGTACTCAAGTAACCCACTCAGTTTCTACTCTGATCCCTGCATTGGGGAAGTAAGGAATATGTGGCTAAAGAGAGTAAATAGTGACAATCTTCTGCAGGCTGAGCCACAAGTCTGTGCTTCTAATGCAGAAAGAGCAAAAGGTGGTCTTTTTGCTCTGACCTGGAAGCTGTGCCAAGCGCACCTCCCTCCCCTATTCAGAAATAACCAGGAAATCTGGGAAGGCGACTGTACCTCATATATTGGCAAACCACACTGCAGCAGTTAGGTGCATGGGGCACAACAGAAAAAATAATAATCAGTAAGTCAAAGGAAAATGGTCTTTCCCTCATCTAGATTATTTTGTGTTTGAAAGATGCTGTTTCTTGTTGCCTTGTTCAACACTTGATTGTAAAGGTCCCACAAAACCATTGTGATAACAACCTGTTCTCCTTTTAGCTATTTCCAGAGTACAGCAATCCAAACCTATAGCTTATTGGTTTGCAGAAGGCAAAATGACTGGAATAACAGCAAATACCTGAAATTCCTTATATAGCATAGTAAGTGTCTTTAGACAAAATTCTGCTACTCTGAATGGCAGATCACAGCTGGGTACTACATGCTTCAAATCTTGGTCTTCTATCAGCCTTTTATGGAAGAAGAAGCTGACAATATTTTAATTGGCCTGACTTTTGTCTATTGAGCATTGTAATCTCATTCAAGCTTCTGGAAGTTGTAGCTCTTAGAGGCTGGTTGACCCCTAGTTTAATTGGTAGGTTATGAAGCTATGCAGCTGTGTCTTGTGGGAAAAATAGTGTATGCCACATTCTCATGCATGTTAAAACATCTGTCTTCCTTTAAACCTCTGTCTTGTTCAACTCAACCAGAAGAAAGGCTGTAATATGTACAAAATAATCAACTTTACAATACTTTGTGCTGCTCTATCTAAGCTAGCATACAACATTGATATGCAAGGTTTTCTGTTAGTGAATCCTAACTAAAATCTCTTAAGTTTCACATGTAGTACATGAGCCTAATTTTTCTGGAATTTGTTTTTTTTTTTTTCCTAGTGGCATCACCTGCAACTTTCATATTCTTTCCACTCTGGGTATCTGTGCTGCAACTTTTTGATTTTTCTGGATAAATGCACAGGAATCAGTTGCAATTAAGGAGTGCCTGGGGAGGCTCTGTGGGAGACGGCGACCTCCTACTTGCAGCCTTCTTGTCTTGCTCTTCTATCTCATGTAACTTAACCTAGGGAGAGTGCTTTCCTTTGCCTTTGTAAGACTAAGTGCATGATGGTCCACAGAAGACAAAGACTGAAAGGTCTGCATGAATTTTGTTTCCTTATTTCGCATTTATATGTTGGAGGAAGGTTCTGGCTGAGTGTCAAATTTGTAGGTTCTGACTGAACACTTCAGCTGATCGCTCTATTCATGATAATGTTTTGATTCACTTTCAATTCTGTACATTTGAAAATGCAGTTTTGGTTTTTTGCTTTATTTTTGAATCACATCATTAAATACCGGAAAAAGTTCATGCTACATTCTCCATAATATACATACGAATATTTTTTCTTGCTCCTTGAAAATTTGGGTGTGCAAGAGAAAAATTAATTGCAAGTCTCCTCAAGAGAGTGTAAAGAGGGAAATACTATGAGCTTTTCTTAACTTGGACTCTAGATGCAAAGAAGAAAAAATAAAGGAAAAAGTAGTTTAACTTCCTTGTCTTATTCTAGACCTTATATTTTCATATGTACACACATTTTATCAAAACTCTAATTTGTCTATGCCAAGAGCTATCCCTATAATTTTCATGTGAGTGAAAAGTTAGGCCCTTTTTCCTCTCTATCAGCCAGGAGAATCTTAACGTCATCAGGTACTTGGACTTTTTATAAGTGGTCCTGGTGTGTTAGTGTTTCAAATTGGCTTTAAATCGCAATCACTTATCACATAAGTAATCTGAGCCATAGTCTTAATTTAGAATGATTAGAAGTGTCTGAATTAATAGAGAGTGACAAGATGTCCTAATAATTTTAGGAAGCCATCCTGAATCATGGCCTAAATTCTGCTGTGTTTTTTGCTCTGCCATTCATTCATGCTTTTAGTCAGTTTTAAAGGTTTAAAAGTTGCTTTGTGGGTTCAGATTTCTAATTCTGCAAGAAACTTAGACAGCATAAATCCCTGATTCTTCAGTGGTCTTCATATTCTGTGATGAGTAATAGTGCATGGGTGCTCAGAGAGATGTGTGTGCATGGCTGCCACCTTGGTTGACCTGCTGGAAACTGGGATTGCTGGAACAAAAGCATTAGCTTCTTCATGGTCAGTGGAGGCTTTTTAGCAGCAGTTGTGTCTACCTCACCCCCCTATGTGACTACGGCATGGAGGATTTGTAATGCACTCATCAGGATCACGTTCTAACACTTTCAAAGTTTGCAGTTTCCTAACCAAGTATCATGCAGCATTGCCAACAGCAATACAGCTTGTTTTTCAGGTCCAGTCACACATGTTTTTGTGTTCTTTTAGAGGACAAAATGTAGGTGTGGTACCACCACCCTCTTACTGAGAAAAAAAAAGACAGGATCATAGTCCTTCTGCTTTCATCTTCTCTCTTCTCCCACCAATTCCTAAAGAAGGTGTGTTAGAACATGTTTCTTAGAGTTTTCCCAACGTGATGCTATTTTTATCTTCTTGTATTTATGTCTTACAGTTGCCAAGTTAGCTGACCCAGGAGCACACGTCTGGTCTACTCCCTGGACAGATCACACTGCCATCTCTGCCAGGCAGGAAGTGGCGAATTCATATGAGGATTAGGGTAGGACCACTAGTAAACATTAGTAGCATATTTGTTAATCAACAGGAAATTACCAGTATGATATATAGCTGGAATGAAATATGGCCTCTCTGGGTTTTAAGCTCTAAGAGGTTAAGAAAGCAGAGCAAGTAATATGAAAAGGACATTGATTTGCTGCCATGAGTTCTAACAAAGAACTACCTAATCATAGCAAAAAAGAGTCCATGGACAGCAAATCCCAGGAATGTAGCCTGAAGCCTCAGCCTCTGGAGAGGGGCCAACCATATAGCTCCCCTCCTTAACTTGAATCCATTCACTAGGACACAGAGGCCATTTACAGATGCTAAATTTTACTTAGTGGCTATGTTGCAAAAGCCAAAAATAAATCAATTTGTTAGTTAAACTCCACAAATGTAGTTCACATTTGTTTAAAGCTACGGTTCCCAGGCCTGCCAGTGACTCCAAGGTAAGACGTTTTCAGAAATAGACTAATTATCTTTGCAGGCTTTTGTGTAACACATCTGTTGATACATGCAAATTATGGATACTATAGTATATTTTGGTGTATAATGGCTATACTAATCTTCTGTAAGCAATGAAGTGGTTATTTTTTATGAAAGAAGAAACAGCTGTGCTTCTAAGTGTCCCCTTTACTTTGAGTACAGGATGTCCATTATTTCAGCTTGCAGCATAATATAGGTATTTATTTTTTCTTTGCCTGAATGACCGTGGTTGGAAAATATTTGGTGAAATCAGTAATACCAGGTTATAGGAGGAATAAGCCATCCCGAAAGAAACCCAAAGACAAATCTTATATACCTATTAGAATATATAATAATTATTTAAATAATAGACATAATATTTTAACAATTTCCTTAATTTCCTATTGTAGAAAAATAGTTATTTTCAGACATCATATCACTCAAATAACTACTTACCCATTTTAATGGGACCTTGGATATGCCAGGAAATAGAAGGGACCCAAACTACAGCATACACTGGGCTTTATGACTTTAGGCGTCGAGTATGATGTAGTGTATGTGGTATAGAATGAAAAATAAAGGATTTGTTAATGTATCTTATCTTACATATTTTATAAATTTAACTTTGGTGGAATTGCATATAAAGAAACAGAAACAGAACAGCATTCCTATTTTGTTGCAGGGTTTTTTTTTCTTGAAATTCCCTTTCACTTGCTTTGAATAACTAACATCTATATTAGTGTTTAAGGCTGCATCAAGAATGCACTTGCCTCCCAGTTCCTATCACCTAAAATACATTGGTTCATATCCTGAAACAGTCTTGGAGTGTATGAGCTACTTCTCCCTGTCCCCCCTGTCCCCGCTCCGCCCCCCCCCGCTGCCCCCCCATACCCCTGTAAAGCTATGTCAGAAAATGTGCTCCAAAAATGCACCTAATGCACTCTAACCACTAATAGGTGCTCAGTCTAGGTGGCCAGACTAAAGCTACTCCAAAGTAAACCCCCCAAATGCATGTGTTGTGGAGATGGAGTACTCAGTGCTAACTACTGTGCTGTACAAACCTGCCCTTACTGTACTGTATTACTTGCTAATGCAGACAAAGACTGTGATGCCACGAAAAAATGCAAAAAAAAAAAAAAAAAATAGAGTAGAATTGCAAAATATTTGGGCTAAAAGAATTTTACAACTATTCCACATCTTAGTGGGGAAGGTACTGGATTTTAAGCTGATGAACCAAAAACTGGTAAAGCACCTTCCTGTTGTTTCAGCTAATTTCTAGGTTTCAGATTGTGACCTGCTGTATCCACATGGCATCACCAGTGCATGCAAAGAAGCCTCATGTTCAGGCTGGGTGGACCATTCTTGTTATGGTATTTATTTAGTTATTTATATTTCAGACGTGTGGCTATAATGATGACTAAAGATGGAAGTCTTGGTGTACAGATTAGCCCAGTGTGGCTCCCTCTTACTAGTAGCAGAAGAAAATGTTAATAATGCAGTGAAGCTAAACATGCTTATGATTTCATGTCATGGTTTAGCCTCAGCTAACAGCGAAACTCCCACCCAGCTGCTTGCTCGTCTCCCCCCCATCCTGGGGGATGGGGGGAGAAAATATGAAAAGCACAAACGAGAAAGCTTGTGGGTTGAGATAAAGATAGGGAGATTGCTTACCAGTCACTGTTGCAAGCAAAACAGACTCGTCCTGGGGAAAATTAATTGATTGCCAATTAAAATAAAAATGTAATCAGTAATTTGAGTAGTGGGAGACAAACAGTAAGTAACACCTTTCCTTCCCCCTTTCCTAGACACAACTTCACTCCTTCACTCTAGTCTCCCACTACCCCAGTACCTCAAGTGGTGCAGGGGGATGGGCGGCTGCGGTCAGTACATAACAGCTCCTCTCTCCTCCTCCTTCCTCCTCACACCTTTCCGCTGCTCCAGCCTGGGTGCTCTCCACTGGCTGCACGTTCCTGTCAAGAAAATCTGCTCTCATGTGGGCTTTTACACAGGCCTTCAGGAACACCCATCTGCTGCAGCATGGGGTTGTCCATGGACTGCAGTGACTATCTGCACTAGTGCAGGTCCTTCACGGGCTGCAGGGAATCTCTGCTCTGACACCTGGAGCACCTCCTTTTCCCTCTCCTCTTTCTCTGACCTTGGTGTTCCCTCTGTGGTTTCTCACTCTTGTTTTGTTCCGTCTTCCTCTCTCTGTGGTGTTTTTTGTCTTTTCTTACAGGCATTTTTACAGATGTGCCACAAACTTTGCTGGTGGACTCAGCTGTGGCCTGTGATGGGTGTGGCTGGAGCTGGCTGTGACTGGCCCAGGGCAGCCCCTAGCCTCTTCTCACAGAAGCCACCACTGCAGCCCTCTTGTTTGCCAACACCTTGCCACCTACATTAAATACACTTCTGTTATATTTGAAAGCCTGTAGGGTGATGACAGGGTAAAATGGATAAATCTTGACTGACCTGTTTATTCTGACCCACAGAGTAGGAGTGTGGTAGCTATCAGCCAGCAAGCAGGAAGGAAAAAAAAATAAAATATATGTATTATTGCACACAGGTTTCTTTAAAAATTATAGAAGATATACATAGAATAAAAGAAAATTTATACGGTATCTTTACTAGCCTCTGCTTCTACCTTGCGTGCCTTTGAACGTTTCACTTATACTAGGGTTAGGTGAGTAGTTAAATTACGTTAATGGCATGTGACTGGAAGAACCTTACACTATATGAGATTTCTTAGAAAGAGAGCAGGAATTTTTGTTCAGAAAACAAGAATACTGCTTTAGCCTGAACCACTTTTAGAGTCTAAATTGTAGACTACAATACCTAATATAGGCAAACATGTATTAAATTAGGAACAATGTACAGCACAAAATGCACAAAAATGATGCCTTGGGCTGTTCATGGAAAGCCTCATTCTGTGTTGGAATTTCACAGAATGTCGTCACTGCCAAGGGACCTTTCACTCAGACCATGTGTACTGCATATTTGGGAGGGGAATAATTTATTGTGAGCATATCTAAATTTGTGGTATCTGGTAGGAAATAGGACTTTGAGTTCCTGCAGAATAATTAACAGAAAGGGAGGAAAGAGTTTATCCATGATTTTTTAATTTACAATTATACTCTTTGGTAGTTAGTCATTAATGTTTATATACTGGTTCCACATGGACTTCTCTACTTTAAGTATTTGAGTAGAATAGAATCAAAGAAATACAGTCTATTGACAGCTACATGTTAGTGTGCTTTTTTTAGGGAGGTCAGTGACCACGAATGCTGATTTATAGCCTTAAAGACTGAAGGTCTCTCTCTACGACCATACAGTAAAAGAAATAGTGTCAATTTTATACTTTTTTTTTAGCATACCTCAGTTAAGCCTATTTTGCCATTATTGATAGCTCATGATTGTCCAGGCCCAGATCTACAAAAGCTTTGTAACTCACACCAAGTTAAACATGAGAATTAAGCATCAAAATGTGTTAGACATGTGAGACAGTAAATCTGCATCTTCATGTTACTGTTTCATCTCTTTAAGCACATTTAGACTTATGCAAGGTAGTGTAGTCCTGGAACATCCAATTGTAAATGGTTTCAGAACTGTGTATAATATACTTATTACAGTACATGCCTGACACACAACATACATTAGCTTAGAAGCACCACATTGCTAGCCCAGCTGTTATGGGTTAACCCCGGCAGGCAGTTAAGCCCCACACAACTGCTCACTCTCCTGCAGTGGGATGGGGGCAAGAATCAGAAGTGTAAAAGTGAGAAAACTCATGGCTTGAGATAAAGACATTTTAATAGGTAAAGCAAAAGCTGTGCATGCAAGCAGAACAAAATATGGAGTTAATTTAGTACTTCCCATTGACAGGCAGATATTTAGCCATTGCCAGCAAAGTAAGGCTTCATCATGCAAAACAGTTACGTGGGAAGACAGACTCTGTAACTCCAAATATGTCCCCCTTCATTCTTCTTTCCCCCCAGCTTTTATTGCTGAGCATGACACCATATGGTATGGGATATCCCTTTGGTCAGTTGGGGTCAGCTGTCCCGGCTGTGTCCCCTCCTAACCTCTTGTGCACCCCCAGCCTACTCACTGGCAGGGCAGTGTGAGAAACAGAGAAGTCCTTGATGCTGTGTAATCACTGCTCAGCAATAACTAAAATATGGGTATGTTATCAACACTGTTTTGGTCACAAATCCAGAACATAGCCCCATATGAGCTACTATGAAGAAAATTAACTCTAGCACAACCAAAACGTGTACACCAGCTTTTTGCTTATGTTCCCCTCATTGACCTGTGCAGATGTTCTAAGCTGGAGCTGCTGAGACTTTTTATATTGCATTGTTATATGTGACTTTCAAACACCAGAGAACATCTACTGAGTTGTTGCCATGGTACAGACTTAGATGTACAGAAAACAGACTGGAAAGAACCTGTTAAAAGAACAAAAGTCATTGGTCTAGATTTGTATTGGTTGTCTAGATTTTTTCTCATGTCTTAATGGTTTCTTGCATAATCAAGTAGTGCTGTAAAAGTGTTTCTAAATTATACTCTTGTATTTTCTAAAGTAAGCATGACTTTTTAACAGAATATCTCTTTATTGTATTCCTGCAGATAGAGACTTTTCATTAGTCATTAGGACTTTTTCTTTTGATGACTAAAACTTAGAGGAGAAAAAAAATTGAAAAATATTCAGGTTTTTACGCGTAAAAATGAAAGGTTGAGAGAACTTGGCTTGATTCTTAGAATAATATACTTTAATCGGCAAAAATGGTGGAGGAAAAATGTTGCTTTCAGTTTGTGTGCCCTGAAATACCTTGAGAGAACTTTTATTATGCTTTATATTACATGGTTTTGACTGCTAGGAATGTCCCAAACTATGCATAAGTAGTTCTTTTAAAATGTTTTTCATTAAATGTACTGACTGGTAATTGGGAAGGTACTCTGGTTTCCTCGTGAAGGGTGAGTTCCTGTAATTGCACATCTGCACTCAAAATGGCAGCATCCAGCTTTTGCCGCTCAGTTTATGACACAGGTTACTCCTGGTACAATATAATCCCAGTGCAGTAATACTCATGCTTATTTGAGTCCCATGAATTCAAGAGTGATGATGAATTTCTCTATGAGGCAAATTTTATACTTCAAACCTCCTGTCACAATCTATTGAGTACTGTATATCAATTATAAATAGCAATTTAATCATGTCACATATTCGATGCGGAAGCTCATCAATCCTTATGCAGATATTGTTGCCAAATTCACCATTGCAAGAGCTCTTGGCCTCCCTTCATACCAGGTGGACATTCTCAATTGATGTTTTGCTATTTCTGCTTTGCTGCCGCGTGGTTTGCAGTACATGCTGGTTTCCTCCTATTTGTCTGCTTGCTAAATCAAAGGTGTGGCTGAGATGTGGAAGACATAGCTGCTGGACATAATTACATAATTACCTAATTAAGTAACAGAGAGATTCAGCTTTAAGAGGTTCAGCAAAAAGCATGTAATTGCAGTCCTCGCTTGGTTTTTAATCTGCTTGTTGGGCCAAACTGGAAGCTCTGCGTGGCAGGTTAACCTTGGCTAGCTGCCAGGTGCCCACCAAGCCACTCTATCACTGCCTCCTCAACAGGACAGGGGGAGAAAATACAATGAAAAGCTCATGGGTCGAGATAAGGACAGGGAGATCAGTTAACAATTACCATCACAGGCAAAATGGCTTGGGGAAATTAATTTAATTTATTGCCAATCAGAGTAAGAGGATGAAAAATAAGAATAAATCTAAAAACACATTTCTCCAAGTCCTCCCTTTGTCCCAGGCTCAACTTCACTCCTGGCTTCTCTACCTCCTTCCCCCAAGTGGTGCAAAGGGATAGGGAATGGGGGCTGTGGTCAGTTCATAATGTGTTGTTTCTGCCTCTCCTTCCTCCTCACATCCTTCCTCTGCTCCAGTGTCGGGTCCTTAATGAAATTCACCAATGTGGGCCTTTCCCATGGGCTACAGCCCTTCAAGAACTTCTCCAGCATGGCCCTTTCCATGGGATGCAGTCCTTCAGGTATGGACTGTTCCAGTGTGGGTCCCCAACAGGGTCACAGGTCCTGTCAGAAAACCTGCTCCTGTGTGGGCTCCTCTCCATGGACTACTGTTCCTGCCAGGACCCTCCTCCAGCCTGGGCCATGAGCTGGAGCTTCCTTCAGGGTGCATCCACCTGCTGCAGTGTGGGGTCCTCCACAGGCTGCCGTGTGGGTATCTGCACCGCTGAGGACCTCCATGGACTGCAGGGGGACAGCCTGCATTACTATGGTCTTCACCACAGGCTGCAGGGGAATCTCTGCTCTGGTGCCTGGAGCACCTCTTCCCCCTCCTTCTTCACTGACCTTCGTGTCTGCATAGTTGTTTCTCTCGCATATTCTCACTTCTTTCTCCAGCAGCTGCTGTTGTGCAGCTTTTCTACTCTTTTTAAAATATATTGTCACAGAGGTGCTACCAGCATTGCTGATTGACTCAGCTGTGGCCAGCATTGGGGTCCATCTTGGAGCCAGCTGGAACTGGTTCTGTCCAACACGACAGCAGCTTCTGGCGTCTTCTCACAGAGGTCACCCTTGCAACCCCCCTCTACCAAAACCTTGCCACATAAACTCAATACACTGTGAAACACCACCACTATAATTGTTCCATGTATTAGCTAGTTTGAAATGTATGTATGTGTATTTAAGTGGGCGCTTCCATTTCAGAAAAGCTGACTGTTCTGAACAGTTTAGACAATAAGAGGGATAATGTAGGCTCAGCTAATTTTTTTGGTTCTAGTCAAGGGTAGGTGGGCTGTAACAGATGTTTCCTTGGCCTGTATTGCTTTGTCTCCATGTAGGACAGAAGTTCTGGTTTTCAGATGGTGATGGGTAGATCTTTGTAGAACTTCGAAGTGCTTGTGAGGATTGTATGACAGAAAACGAAGTTGCTTGTCAATCAGTTATGTTTATTATAAAAAGGTCTGTAGTTCCATTAGAAAGCTATGAAGTGTTCATGAATTGTGAATGGGTTGAAAATTATAATGCTTTATGTGTTTTCAGGATACACCTTAACTGATGGGTATGAAGCCTATGGAGGCAAAAAAGTGAGATAGGAATAATGGACCGCAGTACCACTGGCAGATCCTAGTAACATTGAGCAATAACTGCAAGGGTATTTATGATAAAGTTAATTCAGTGCATTCCATGTAACTAATAATTTCCAGAAATCTTATATGTGTTGTACCTGTGAGAACTGGAGTTTGCAACAGGAAATCCCTGATTTGTTATGTAACTGTGTTATGTAATCTTTGTTATGTCACTTTGTTGTGTAATCACTAACATATATGCCAGTTTATTAAAAATCATTAGCAATCCTATATGATATACTCCAGTCCACGGTTGTAATGATATATAAGGCCAGTAGATGGACCCAAAGATGTAATATCCATGATGATGTACATATACAATTTCCACAAAAGTTCTCAGTATGCTGACCATATTATATTTATTTATTTGTAGTGAATGGATATTCTATACCTATGTGCATTGTCCTATTTCTACATGGCCTCTGATAGATTTTCTTTCTGATTCTGCACTTGCACTTTTGGTAGATTTTTAAAAGTATTTCTTTCTTCCAATAAAAGAATGAATGGCAATCTGAGGGTTTAGACAATAAAATGTCTTAGAATAAGAGCTTCAAGGTGCTGGGAAAGTCAATAAACAAAATAAAATCTGACCAGTGAATAAATTTATAGTGTAGTATAGTGTATATATATATAGCATTTGTGCAAAGGAAACTAAATGCATTGCACATATAATTAGATGCTACAGGAATTATAGGAATAGCATTTGGAACAGAGGAGAAAATCAATAAAGCTTTGAAACAAGCTTTTTTTCCTGAACCAGAATGGCAGCAGAATAAAGCAGATGTGCCTATTAGTACATAAATTTTGAAAAGCTGCTGGTTTTCCTTTTTTTGACTGGCAATAAATATTTGGTTACTTTTCCAATCTGTTGTCTTATTGCCGCTTTAGCCAATTGGGGGACAGTTTTATTAGTGATTGAAAAGCTCATTGAAGTGATATATAAGGAAATACAGCTGGGCAAACATGGCTTGAAGTATTGATTCCAGAATGACATGTGTTAAGTACTATAAATCGCCAACACTATCAGCCCTATCAAGTAAATCAGTTTGAATCTGCTACAGGATACTTCTTCTATACTTGGAATAAATAACTGATACTGTTCCTAAGTATGTCTATGCATGTTCACACACATTTTTACCTCGGTGCTCCATCCATCCAACCTAATTTGATCAGATCTTTCTGCAGGCTTTTCAAGGTCCTGTAAATCCACTTCTGATTTAGCTGGCTATTTCAATTTTTTATTTTTAACCATACCCACCTGTATGCTGTACTTACAGGAATGCAAAACATTGAAACTACGCTGTTCAGAAAGTTTGGCCACTGGAACAATTAGGGAGTTCCTTGTTAAACTTTTAAAGAAAGAGGAAATAGCAGACTACTTTGAAGACCCCCAAAAAATGGTAGTAGGGAATAGGACAGAATGCTAACTTCTGAAATCTTTCTATAAAAACAGATAAGTATCTGTTTTCGAGGGCAACATCCAACAGGGATGTACAGGAAGTTGTTAACTAGCTGGTAATGAGAATGCAAGTTTACCCTTTAAGCTCTGGCTTACTTTGAACTGTCTGGAGGTTTGGAGATTCCTTTAGACAGGTAGGGTTATTAATTCCAAATTAAAGCAAACTCATTAGAACTTCTTTGATATGGAAATTGGGTAGGAAATTTATTGAGAACAAGATTTGTCATGAGCGTTTCAGTATTCCCTAGATCTGAGTGAGTTGGGAATGTACATAAGAATAGCCTTTCTTGTGGTATTCAGACTTTCCTTTCTGGCTGAAATGGAAAATCTAAAATACGCTATTTAAAACAAACAAACAAAAAAAGAAGTGGTTCTGAACCTCTGAACTTAAAGAATTTTGTACTACTGTTAAAGGGTAAGGAAAAGTTTTAAGGTAGTTTCAATTTCATTGTCCACAAGCTCTGGTTGATTTTCTTTTTTTGGGATGGTGTGGGAGAAAGTGGAGGATTCATGGATTTTAAGACCTGTTCAACTTGATCTCAAAGAAAGATTTAAGACAGATCATGTGAACTTCCCAATACTTCATATGAAGTCTGTGACAGAAGACTGGAATTCCTAAGATGTAAGTCAATCCTTTAACAACATGGCTATTTTTTTACATCTTATGCCCCTCTGTTGCCTCCTCAAGTAAAAAAGCTATGTGATTCTGAGCCAAATTCAACCCAATGCAATGTCTGCTATCACTCGGCTGAGATGAGTATAGACATAAACAGTGGTGTAAATTACCAGTTGGATATATCTTGGTTAGAAAATTGGCCAAGTTCTGTAGCTGTCACCTTTTATGCTCAATCACATTATTGTATATTTGGAATAACTGTAATCAAGTTAAAGTAATAAGAAAGGAAAAAATAACATTTCTTAGCAATGAGTGAATGGGAACTTTTAAAAGACTGGTGGATTCAGTCTGCATTTACATTGCTACTGAAGAGGAATGACCCTTAAGAATTGTTCATTGTTAACTTGCTGGAAACTTACATCAAGTGTCATGAAAATTATGATGATGGGTCCCATAGGTAATAGACATCTCATCCCATAGTACTGTTTCTTGCAGAACAATTACTGGCACTTCTTTGTTTGTTTGTTTTTCAGATACCTAATAAGATGGAAAAGTAATGTTTTAAAATAAATTTATCTACATATATATTAAAGAAACCTCATTAAAATGTTGAAATGAAGTAAAAGCTTTGTCAGAGGTTTATATTAGCATGTCTCCCACCAAATGTAGTACATTAGAAATAACTTAATTTTACCTTTGATGGATGTACTAAGAGAACGGAGGACAGAAGAAACAGGAGTCCGGTGGCTTGAAATTATTCATTTCAAAAGCATCTAAGGGATTTCAGTACACAACTTTCAAGTGCCAAAATCAATGGGATTTGTGTGTGTCCTTAAGCATCTTTGACAAATCTGCCTTACTTCACATGCAAGACTTTACTTCCTAGACATCGGTACAGGTTAGGGGCTGACCTGCTGGAGAGCAGCTCTGTGGAAAGGGACCTGGGAGTCCTGGTGGACAACAGGATGACCATGAGCCAGCAATGTGCCCTGGTGACCAAGAAGGCCAATGGCATCCTGGGGTGCATCAAGAAGAGTGTGGTGAGCAGGTCGAGGGAGGTCACCCTCCCCCTCTACTCTGCCCTGGTGAGGCCGCATCTGGAGTACTGTGTCCAGTTCTGGGCTCCCTGGTTCAAGAAGGACAGGGAACTGCTGGAGAGAGTCCAGCAAAGGGCTACAAAGATGATTAGGGGATTGGAACATCTTTCTTATGAGGAAAGGCTCAGGGACTTGGGTCTTTTTAGTCTAGAGAAAAGAAGACTGAGGGGGGATCTTATCAATACTTATAAATACTTAAGAGGAGGGTGCCAAGAGGGTGAGAACAGTCTTTTTCCAGTGGTGCCTAGTGATAGGACAAGAGGTAATGGGCACAAACTTGAACATAGGAAGTTCCATCTAAACATGAGGAGGAACTTCTTTACTTTGAGGGTGGCAGAGCACTGGAACAGGCTTCCCAGAGAGGTTGTGGAGTCTCTCACTCTGGAGACATCAAAACCTACCAACCTTGACCATTCTGTGATTCTGTGACAACATTAAGGAAATTTTAATGACTAATAAAAGCTGCTGTTCTGGGCATGAAAGCATTCTTTTATCCATCACAGCCAAAACATACTGTCCTTACTTAGGTATCAAAATGTCATTAAGGCTCAATATTTCAGAGCATTTTCTTTAATGATCTGCAAGAGGTGATGTGAGCAACCATGGTATTTTCTCCCATTTCTCTTCATATAAAAATAAAAATATATAAAAAATAAGAAAATGCAGCAATACATTGTTTTCCATATTGCTGGGTTTTAGAGTAGATTGGTGCTAATAGTATCGAATTTATGTCTTAATAATACTACCACTTCCGTATCCTCAAGGAAGTTCTACTTATTGAAGACTTATTTTAATTCTCTTTATTTTTTTTTTGTTTGTATTTTTTGTGTGTGTTATTTCTCTAGACATTGGGAATTTTCCTATCTGGTATTTCCTGTGAAATCGGAAAAGTATGTGGCCTTCTTCAGCATTTCAATTTACAAGCTCATTGGATAGATCCAACTAGACTGACTGTGAAGGTTTTGAGCAAGCATAGTTACAAGCTAATCAGGCTAGCCTTTGAACAGTTCAAATTGAAAAAGCATATCCCTTGTCTGCTTGGATTTTTCTGGTTTGTCAGGTCACAATTATCTGTTCTGATTGAAAATATAGCTTTATATTTTTTTAATATATTTGGACTACAAATCAACCAAATTGGTAGAAATTTATAGAAATTAGATCTATACAAAACTTTATATAAAATTTTCACCCAAATATTTTCAAAGATTTGTGGGGTGGTTAGTAGATTCAGGTTGCAAGTTGGGTTTTCATGTTTTTTTCCTTCCCAGATTCAGAAGCCAACAAGAAGGCAGATGTAGCCTGTGCTTTTTGAGGTTTATTTAAACTTAAAGTCCAAAAAACCTCACTTCTTAATTTCCCTTAAAGAACTTCAACATCTTTTTTTTAATGACTAATCAGCAAGAAAAAAAATCAGGCTATTATGCTAGCATTCTCCCGACTTTACCATGCTGAATAAGGAGATAAAGTTTCTAACATTGCATGTATTATACAGACAGTAAGGACGCTCTAGTTTGCTAATCCAGAATGCCTCTGGGTGATTTACTTCGTGCTACCTTTTGTAGCATGAGGCATGCCTCAAGTTTGCCCAGTAGGCCATGCTGACCTATATAGAAACAGGACAGGCAGGGACTGCAGCCATCTTCCTAGTGTACTGAAGCCACTAGACCAACCTGATTATTGTGATATTTTAAAATTGCTAAACAATATTAAACATATTAAATATGCTAATTTATATTATAAAACCATATTAAAGAATACTAATCAAAACCCTCTTAACAGGGAAAGTTTGGTCCTTCTAGTACACCTCCCTCCGTGTGCACCCATGCAGGACTAAACATAGTACAGCCCTTAATCTGGACACATCAGTGCTCAAACGCTCTCCTTCTTCTTCAGAATGTTTTGTTTAT
Organism: Pluvialis apricaria; assembly: GCA_017639485.1. NCBI lineage: Eukaryota > Metazoa > Chordata > Aves > Charadriiformes > Charadriidae > Pluvialis > Pluvialis apricaria. Next base: position 60,559,258 of record CM030008.1, read on the forward strand.
TTTTTCACTTCATCCAGGCCTGTAGGCATTTTCCCATCTAAAATTCTTCCCCATATATCTCATGCCAATATTTGCATTATGGTAGATTATGTTTTTCAGGGGTTCTCCCACAGCAACTGAATTGTGAGAGATGACTCCCTAAAGAATGCTACTGTGGAATTCTGTGATTTTTCTGTAAAAAGAAAGGCTCTTTTTTTTCCTAATGACCTTTCCTGCACACCAAGCCTTGGGATCTAAGCAGCAGCCTTTCTGGCTTGTGCTTCATCACATCTAGTGCAGATTTCACAACAGAAGCTCAGTAAGGAATTCTGTCAGTCATTGTGAGGCAGAATAACAACCCATGGACATCCTGAGGAGGAAAAAAATATTTTTCATGCCTGTATGGGAATATTTCACTTATGCTGGGCCTGAAATGCTAAGAGCCAAAATGTGTTTGTACAAATTGAATTAGGCTAATGGGTCTAAGCCTATTGTTAAGAATTCTGATTTTGGCAGGTTAGCCTGTCCCCTGGATTATTCCCACAGGAGCATGCACTATATTCAGGAGTACTTTTGCAGATTTAGGGACCACATTTGCAGGCCTACTCCCAGTATAAAGGTTGGACAGAGGGCTGTGTGGAAGCCAACAGGGCTGTATACACACAGATATTCTCAGCTCAGCTTTTTGCAGAATGGGCTGAAAGTGAACTCTTCATGCAATGTATACCGTACTTTGTTCTGCTTTTAGTCTTACAAGTAGAAATAATCTAGGTAACTTGTTTGTAGGTCACAGTGAGCAGCTGAGGCAGAACAGGGAATTTACCACAGTTTTCAGTGTTATCCTAAGTACTTAATATTCCAAGTACATTACCTGATTCACCCATTCATTTTCCTTCTATGTTCAAACAGGACAAATACATGTACTCCATACAGAATTGACAAGTGTGCGTGTATTTCTTTTTTGGTACTGAAATTAACAAATATGCTTTCATATATAGAGTGATCAGCTCCATTTACTTGCCAAGAAAGTGCTATTGTTTAGTAACCACTTTTCAGGCAGAACTGCTCTGCTAGTTGCGCGTTTGCTGTGGCTCCAGTTAGCTTTGACTTTTAGTCAAAGCTTTACTGTGCTCTGTTTCTCTCATACTGTGAATGAAAACACTGCGCACACAATGTTCAAAGATTTAATTGAACATATTCCCAGTTTAACTGCTGCATTGGACCTTGCCATTAAGAGTGTTATGTCATGTGACTGCTTGTATTGCTATATGAAGTGTGAGTAGTTAAGGCATGGAGCTATTTGTATATTGGGTGTGTGGGACAGTGGTCAGAGAATAGAGGTCACATAGTTTACATGTTTTCCAGGTATTTGGTTTTCTGTCTAATTAATTTTATAACTGAAACACAGATTTGTGTTTAGAGCAGTTGCGATTCATGAAAAAAATAGTTTTACTAAAATATATTATGACAAGTGGGCAAAACTAAGCTATTTAAACAAGCAAAAAAAGCCAATTGAAAAGATTTTTTTGTTTACTTTGCCATACATGAGTAACATGTTGATTCTGGCTTAACCCAGGCATTAATGAAGAAATAATACAAACCATATTTATTGTTATTATTTTAAAAAAAATAAATAAAACATGTTTGAGGCCTTGACTTCCAGAGAAGCCTAAGAGAATTATTTTCCTAAATTCCAAGTGATTGTCGCTTTTAAGTAATTTTAGACTATTTTGAAAATCCAGACCTTGAGTGTTCGATTACTTAAAAGTAAGAGCCAGAATCTCACCTTTTCTTGAGTTGTCCCAAGACTGGCCAAGTGAGCCCCGTCTTCAGTAAGTATTATCTAGATTGAATACAGGTACTAGGATCTAACCTTACACTTCGATTATTGATGAAGTAAAAAATATTTTGAAGCCTGTTTCAGAAACAGAGCTATCCAGACATAGATTTATGGAATTATGTACACAAGGTCAAATCCTAAATGGATGTTGCAGACATGATTAACACCAGTTTTTTGCTGTGTATGTTTTAATAACAATTTTTTTTCCAAACTTATGATCAGACGTATTTATTTAGAAAATGAACAAGGAAAGGTGTTTGACTATATAAGGTATGGGATGTCTTGGTAGTTACAGGAATAGAAGTTGAGGAAGCCGTGGAATGAATGGAGAAAGACAAAGACTTTTCACAGAAAAATACCATAGTATGTTGGAATGCAGACTCTTGGTCCTACAACTGTGTTATCAGTTTTTCTGTAGAATAGCCAAGAACTGGCCACAGCTGAACTGGATTGCCCCAGATTTAAATGTGCTACTGTGGAACATTTGACAAGGATGTAAGCATTGTAACTGGTTACAGTACACCCAACTTACACAAACACTACATGCATGTCTACTAGTGGACTTCATGGTTGTGCAAACAGTAATTGTAGATTTGAATACAGCAAAAAAAGGAATTTGCTCTATGTTTGGTGCTGTAATGAATCACATTCCACCATAGTAGTAACCACCATAGAAGGAACTGATTCTGTAATCAGAATCTGAAACTGTAATTTCTGTTTTAAAAAAGGTATTACACTGCATATGTAGCTATTGCTTCATTTATTTCCTCTGTTCCAGCATTATAATTTTAACATCCTGACTCTTCTGTAATTGCTAGGCCTGACTGAAATGTTCCTACTGTTTCAGAGAAAGTGAAAGACAAGGAGACTAAATTTTTAACCAAGTTAAACTTCCTTTATTTTTATAGAACCACGACAACTTTTAATTGTAAGAAAACCCTATTGATCTATACTTTAAAGCTGCTAAATTAAGAAAACTGAAAATCTGAAAATACATTCATTTCAGGTTGTTCTGTGGAGTCTGTGAGGAATTATATCCTGTATGTTTCACAAAAGCAACTAATTAAAAGCTGGATTAAATACCATTCCAACCGTTTCCTCCCCCAGAAAAGGATTGGGTTACTTTTTACCTTTTAGCTCCAATAAGACAGCAAAGTAGGATACAGAACATTTAAATTCTACTCTACCATCTTCTTGATTCAGTTGCTATTTGTGAGAAGTCTCCTGTCTGGCTATAAGGTATTTTTAGTTGGCTTGTTCTTTCCACCTGAAGACTGAATGGCCTGAACACAAAGCTATTGAGCAATTGTGACTGTTCGCTCAAATCCTTCCTAGATTTTGGCTAAGGCAGCTCATGCTAAGGCCTGCTGTATGCTGGGAGCAGCACCACTAGGTCAAATCAAGAGCACCATATATACTGGACAAGTGGCCAGACAGAGTTAAAGGGCCATGGTGCAGCGACTGTCTCCCGCAAAATTGCTGTCTCCTGCAGAAATTATATTTTGTCTGGCAGTTTCGTCAGAATCCACTACCAGAAATGGTACAGATCAATCCTCCAAGCTGGAAGGTATAAAACATCAGCTTACTCAGAAAGCTTTTGAAGCAGCTCCAACAGCAGCTGGACTCCTGAGGCTTTCTTGCTTGCCAGTGTGACTGAGGGGACGACCTCACCGTGATGGAGTCAAAAGGATGAGCGTTCCCATTGTTGGCTACGTAAATAATTCTTTTTTTTTTTTTCTTTTTCATCCTAAGTGCACGATATTAAGAGTTACAGGTTACAAGTTATGAAACCCTATGACTTGAATGGTGAATAAGTGAATGCATGTGCTAGAGTGGTCTGGGAAAAAGGGGATTGAGCCCCTGTTTATTGTGTGTGTTTGTTGCATTTCTTGATGAGCTCATGAAATAAAGTTTAAATCACAGAGTACATTGTCCTGTAAATTGGAGAGATCCAAACGGACTGTTACAACACTTAAAAAGACCTGTTAAGACCATCACCTGAAGGGAAGTAATTTCCTACAGGATACTCTGGTATCTACTAACTGTTCAACAAACAGTCTATGAATAAGAATAATTAATCTGATACTAATTACTATAGATTTCTGAATAAATTTAACACAACCTGAGGCATTGCTACAACACTCCCACAGTTCCAGGAACAGTCAGTTTCAGTCAGTCTCTCTCTTTCTCACTTTTTTTATTCCCTTCGGTCGGTCTGAACTAATCTTAAACTACCTTGCATCAATGGCGTGGTTCAAGTCTAAGTTATCTCTCACTTATATTGTTGTTACACTGAGCTGAAACCAACATAAATGACAATAATTATTTAAATATGATGTTTGGGTTTTTTTCCTGCTTGATCTAGGAGGAGAAAAAATTGAACACAATACAGAAATATTTCTATTATTGTAATGTGGTAATAATTAGCTTAATGGCACTGGAAAAATAGTAAAGAAATGTTTGGTCTTAACTACATGTCTTTCAGGACCATTTATTGATAAAAAGAATTAAAAAATAGAACTTGTTTGAGAGTGTTGCTTTTGCACAACAAGAAAATTAAAGCTAATGAGAAAGCTAATATAAAACATTTTTCCTATCATTCGTAAGAAAATACTTGACTCTGAACAGTTTTCTTCCGTAGAAAAAATAGTTGCATGCACCCTAAAGAAAGACATGTGAAATAAAGTACTATAATCATTGCAAGGATACCAGAAATTTATAAAGTAAGCTTTTCTTTTTATTGCTACATTCTTCCAATTTCAAGCTGAAAATGTAGAAAATCAAAAATACTAGGGTTTGTTGTACTTTATGAAAGAAAAGGCTAAGTAGAGGATTAATTAATGGAGTAGCTGTTGATTTAAGGAGCCAAAGGGGAATTCAAATCATTCTCCATGGTAATATTTTCAAAAGTAGTAAGTACCAGGTAGTCAGTCACGTATGGGATTCAGAAGTACCAAACAAGATTAGGAATCTAATTCACTTTAATTTCAGTGAAAATTATATGCCTAATCTGTTGAAGAACATTTGAAAATCCCCTTATAGAAACACATGCATTTTTATGCTGTTAAATCACTTTAAATATCTTGCCAAGGTAAGTTGCAAGCACAAAGCCTTTAAGTAATAGCAGATTCATTTCTGTTGCTTTAGTTTCCTGTTAACTGCAGCTCTCCAGTCTGTGCCTTCAGTTATATCACTGCATTCTTGTGTTTACCATTGGAAATAACTTCATCTTGTAAATTCAACAGAATGTGCTTGCTAGTAGTAGAGACTTAGCAAGGTCCTCTGTGTCACACAGACTAGAGCATGAAGTCACATGTGTCAGAAAAAGAATTTGAGGGCAACAGGAAACCATTTGTACCCTTTCCCTGCTCCTGAGCCTCCATATACAAGGTGTAGTTGGTAGGGACTCCCCAAATGGGCAATAAGTTACAGCCAGAATGGGGCATGGAGAGAGTCAAGACATCACAACTAAGATGCAGGAGTAGCCGTTAAAGAGTCTGAGAGGCAGAACTCACATACGTGAATCATGCTTTGTTGGGGAGACTTGAAAAAGTTCTGTGGGAATTAAACTTACCACCCTTCTGCATTTAGTTCGTTTTAAAGTATCAGCACAAAAGAAGCTCCTGATGTATTTTCTGCTTGCTAATAGGTAGACAATGCATGTCCTATCACAAAAGTACTGTCTCCTCATGCTATCTGGCTATGAATAATAAAATTATGTCTTGACATTTCTTCCACATAGGAAGGGTGGGAATTTAGTTTATAATGAGACATGCATTTGAGACATTTTGAGACATTTTGAGACATTTGAGCTCTTAGCTTTGAGGGGAAAAAATGCGGTTTAGTCAGGAAATTGTTGTGAGCAAATTGCAGAGCCTTGTTACTTTTCTGCAGGAAGGCTTAATTTCTTTTTTGCAATCAGATTAATACAAAATAGCTCCATAAAGGACAGAATACTTGAGTTTATTGTTCCTTATTCTAATGTAAATGTTATTAAGTCCTGAAAAAATGTATTTTCCTAAATAATTTGGTAGTTCTTATAGTACTACATCTTTTCCTTCTGAGGGATGATCCGTCTGTTTTTCCTTAGATAAGAATGGAAATAAAGAGAGAAAGAATGCTTATTATTAGGGAGGCTGCCAATGTATCTGTAATTTTTCACTAGAAGGTGAGTAAACTAATTTATGTGATAATGTACCAGGCTTGAGTCTGTTTATTTTAAGTTGAAGTGATTGAAGTGACAATATTTTTTGATAAAGTACTATCATATTACTTAACACGTTTGTCTTTTAACATGATGTGTGCACATGTAATCTGATCATTAGGACTGAATAGTTCTTATTCTTTGTTTTTAAGGGACAGCATGCTTTGCAAATAGGATATTTTCACATGTTGGGGTTAAATTGTAGTATGTTCAAACATCAAAAGAAATAAAGATTTTTAAGATTTAGGGAGATAACTGCAAATTCAACTGACATTTTTGACCTATCCAATAACTTAAATTGACTTAATGATTCATTTTCGTGAGAAAGTCATATTGGTAGGTGACCATGAGATGTATGAAGGTCTTACAAACACAAACATTGGGGACATAAATGATGTGATGATAATGTTTTCATTTGGATAATGTATAAATGAAATTTCGCATATGTGGGATTAAATGGATTCTTTACTTCCTGTATTAGTTACATTTCCCAGAAGGAGCCCTGAGGGGTGAATTTTATGATTCAGAGAGTGATAGTTTCTGCCCTGCTCCTTGCTTGTTGCTGAAGAGAAATAATTTATGTCTTTGTTTTCTTTTACTGCCAATGCCAATTCATATTGAGCCAATAGAAACTTTTCTAGCAAAATGTGCTTCCATCAAAGAGTGCTGTTTTGTCATAACATAAATATTTGATGCAATTCTCTTTTGGGAAAACATTCAAAGGTTTCTTTTTTCTGCTTCAGTGGAGAACACAATTCAAAAGTCAAAGTTTATTGCAAAACAGAAGAGCCAGCCCTCCTCAGCAGCTTCTGCTGTTGTGCTTTTCTGTCATTTTTCCCAGTCCATTCACTGTTTGCCCATTCTGGATTGTGGAGGGATGGAGAGAAAGTGGAGTTTTCTGTGAGTTCTCTGGTGCCCTCCTGGTGCTTCATCCTGTGGCATTGAGAGCTCATTGCAGATGTGTTGCTTCCAGAGAAAGAGAAATAAATTTGTTCCCTTTTTTAATATTGATTTAGAAAAATCAGAGGGAGAAAGAAGTTGCCTTAAGGCTGGAAGAACTACTCTTAAAGTCTTGACATTTTCTCCAGTATTTACAAAGGCTGTTTAATGAAAACTATGTCTAGGGCATAGTGGGGGTTCATTTTTCCCTGTGGAAGAAAAGTTGGAGAGAAGTCATACAGAAGTCCTGCTGGTTAGGCTGTTGGAAATCATAGTCTATAGTATGAGTACTGCCTGTAACAGAATCTCAGAATGATGTGATGAACCATAAAAGGTACCGTAGAACCCAAACTTCTGTATAACATTTTCTTCCAAGACTTATCTTTTAAATCAGAAATAAATTATGTGTATTTTGAGCCTTAAATCCAAACAATTAATCTCAATGAATCTCTTAAAAACTCTGTCAGCTAACCTTCCCATTTGGTTCAGCATTTTGGAACTTTTCTCTGACCCTTGGGGCTGCTTACTTTCTAACCCAAAATTTTTTCAGCTCTTAGTAGTTGAAAAGCATCTGGACTTGCTCTAAAATAGTATTTTTCTTTTTTTTTGTTATATTGAAAAGTGGCTTCATATTAAGGCACAGTTTTTTGATTATAGATAGTCTCAAATCCCTGGATGCAAACTAGAAAATTTTAAATTTGTGTGTAAATTGTATAATTTGAACCTATATTTTTACAGTATGCATGTTGCACACCTGACCCAGCTAAAAGCTAAGTTTATAATAGCATATGGAGAAAGGTGTGGGCTATCGACAGGAAAACACCTGGGTCCTGCACCTGGGTCATAACAACCCCAGGCAATGTTACAGGCTTGGGGAAGAGTGGCTGGAAAGCTGCCTGGTGGAGAAGGACCTGGGGATGTTGGTCAACAGCTGACTAAATATGAGCCAGTAGTGCGGCTAGGAAGGCCAGCAGCATCCTGGCCTGTATCACAAATAGGGTGGCCAGCAGGACTAGGGAAGTGGTTGTCTAGTGTGAAGTGGAAGCACTGGGGAGGCCCCACCTCGAGTACTGTGTTCAGTTTTTGGCCCTTCACTACAAGAAAGATATTGAGGTGCTGGAGCATGTCCAGAGAAGGGCAACGAAGCTGGTGAGGGATCTGGAGGACAAGTCTTATGAGGAGCAGCTGAGGGAACGGGGTTGTTTAGCCTGGAGAAAAGGAGGCTCAAGGGAGACGTTCTCACTCTCTACAACTACCTGAAAGAAGATTGTAGAGAGGTGGGTGTGGGTCTCTTCTCCCAAGTAACAAGTGATAGGATGAGAGCAAACAGCCTCAAGTTACACCAGGGGAGGTTTAGATTGGATATGAGGAAAAATTTCTTTTTTCTAAGAACTGAAAATGTTATCAAACTTTGGAACAGGCTGCCCAGGGAAGTGAGTCACCATCCCTGGAGGTATTTAAAAGATGTGTCGATGAGGGACTTGGGGACATGGCAGTGTTAGGTTAACAGTCGGACTTGATGTCTTAAAGGTCTTTTCCAACCAAAATGATTCTATGATTCTATATAACCTCCTAAAGACACTGTTCCTTATTTCCTGTATGCTCACTGTTCCTCTGTTTCTCTTATAAAAGGCCTTTTAAATTAAGAGCAAGCAAATTGTATTGTATTACATGACTAAGCGAATTTAATGCAGCGAGACTGTTCACCAAGTTCTTATTACTTTTATTCTGTATTAGCATGACCATGGAGATGAGCATTTGCTGTAGGGAAAACTAAGCTGGATGCTAACTGTGTATGAGACAAAAATAAAATGGCCCTTGATTCAAGATTAGATTGTTCAGCTAACAATTTTTCAGAAACATTTTGGTGGCTTCATAGTTAGCTCCAGAAACCGGTTATTGGCTCAGTAAACCTATGGGAATTTTATATTTTCTAGTCCAGATTTGATCAGATTCTTATTTTTCTGGGAGGATAGAGGGTGGAAGAGAGGGAAGTTGGCATTTAGATTGATGCTTGGATTGGAAAAGATTCCTATGAGTGGAGAAGTATTTTCAGTCCGTTACATTAATTCCCAGGCAGTTATGCTATGCTCTTTGACAGACAATTGTTTTTGCAATACTTAGAAGGTACTGTTTTGTCCTGTAGAATATTTTTGGCACACATGAACCAAAGAATTCACAAGTTTAACTCTGTAGGAAAGGCATGTCAAGGAGAAGCCTTGTAGTTACATGTGGGAGCTGTGCTGGTACTAGCTTGAGAAAAGAGAATGAAATATGCAGGTTTTGAAAGGTTCTAGCAAATGTCACTGCTGTGGTGGGATGAAAGGCAACAAAGGAAGCGAACAAGATTTTGGGTCACTGCTATAATTCACTGAATGGTGCTGAGTTGATGTTGCTTGCCCAGTGAGAGGCAGCACTGAGCTCGTTGTTCCTTCTTGACATCTAAGAGACAAAATTGTACTAGTTTAAATTCATATTCTTCAGTTTTTTAGATTTTTAAGACAGAAATTATATTAATTTAATTATTCTGCACCTCTCTAACTGTGCTGAACACGAAGCTTTTTCCGTTTCCTCCCCACACTTTTTTCTCTTTTCTTCCTGCGGTTTACAGATAGTAGGTTACACTACAGTTTGTTCTTTGGCCTTTTGATTTTAATTTCTTTTGTTAATTAAAATGCTGCTGTGTATGACTGAGAAACTTCATCAGCTCTGAAGTTAATTGTTTTTGTGTCACTAGAGTGTATTCCCAAATTGTGAAGCTTTCTTTTTAGAAAGTGTCCAAAGCTGTTGTTAGAACTTAATGCTGTTTTCTCTTCTGCACCCTGACCGACAATAAAAGTAGACAGGTTTAATGAATTGCCACTAGTCATCTGTGGCAACAGCACCGACTGGAAACTCTGTCTTTTTATTTCAGACATGATGTCTGCCTTCTCTGAGTCTCCTGGAATGCTGTCATGAATGTGTCTTTTTTGGGGAGTTGGTAAGGTTTGCCCTTTTGGCAGCTGAAACAAGTAATGGAGTTGGTTTCATATTTGCAGAGAAGCGGTCTTTTCCTTCAAGTGGGCTGATGTCTTTGCCATAAAGGTTAAATTCAGGAACCTTTAGTGGTGAACCTACTGCATGGTCTTCACACTGAAAATGAGGGTTCAGGATTGTATTTGTTTCAAGTTTCAATCTCGTGAATCCAGTAATTCTCTCACCTCTGTTAATAACCCACTTTGAATATGCATACTGCCCTCACAGCAGAAGGTGGGCAACTGTATTAATTAGTTAGGTCTTTTCCAATGTCTGGCTACTATTTGGCAGGCTCACTACAGTGAATGTTTCCTTTGACATCTTGCTGTTTGAGTTGATGTTGCAGAGTTCATGTGCTGATGGAAGGAAATAGCACTGATTATCCTCCCCCAGATACCCATTCCAAAGACAAATGAGGCAACAGCTCTGTAGTCAGAAAAAGCTAGACAACACAAAGCGAAGCTAGAAGATTTTCCTCCCTGCCCCCCGTGTTCTGGATCTAGGAATCGGGTTATGTGATAAAGCTGTTTTGCTTTTCTAGTAAATGCCAGCCCTTCATGGCTAACTGGCTGGCTTCTTGGTGCGATGTGTTATTGTTTTGTCCCAAATGAAAACACACTGGATGGAATTAGGAATGTGGGGCTAAGTGCCAAGGAAAACATTTCTCTGGCCTAAAAACCTGCCACCACTCAGCACCTGTCTGGGTATGAATTGAACATTGTAGCAGTTGATCCACTGCAGTCTGACTGATAGATGTGTGAAATTTTTAGTTGTGTGTTCTCAGTACTTGAGCACCCTCCTGGGAAAAAAAGCATATGAAGCACATGAGCTTAACCCCTTTTGTGGAGAGCAGGCAGCCTAGAGCGAGGGCTTGCTCACTTTGTTTTCCTGCTCTTGTTTGTGGAAAATAGGGAGAAGTAAACCACTTGAAAATCAATGCAAATTCCTGTCAGGTTAGAAGCATTGCAGGATGCTGGCAACTGGGGAAACAGGGAAAGAATGGGAGAGAGAGACAGACCCAACTTAGAAGTGCACAGTATATTCGGTTCAGGAAAAGATCGCGGCTAACATTTACTTCTCAAGGGGAAATTCTAAGTGTAACTCGTCAGCAGTGGTAATTTGTGACCAAGGAATCTGGCATGCAGGGCAAGGAGACTCAACTGCAAGAACGGGTTAAACTGTCTGGAAGCAGGAATGCCAGAGACAGAACAGACTTCTTGAAAAAGAGTGAAGTTTCCCTTGGTGATGAGATAAGAAACAGCCTCAGCATTGTTTTGTAGGCCATCCTGGAATGAGAGCACTGGCCTAAGCCCAGGGGTCACCTTTGGGCAACAGAGCGGGGATGGGGGATGGACCCAGGGCTGGTGTGACTTGCCCCATGCAACTGCTCTCGGGGTTGGTGCTGGTGAAAGTGTAAAGAAAGAATCTGCTTGTGATGCATCTTTGCAGACTCCACGTAGAACTGCGTGTTGCAGTAGGACTGCCAAATGCATTATTCATTAAATTTTTCTTTTATATTTAAGCACAATTGTGTGTTTAATTTGCCTCGAGGGGTACCATAAAAATTCCCCAACAGTTCCTTCTCTATTTGATTCTTTCTGATACAGTTGCTCAGCACTAAACATGAAACAAAGAGTTAATAAATAGTAAGCAGGAAAATTCTGGAGTTGCAGACTGTCTGTTCCTACTTTAAGACTCATAATGGACCTGAAATGATCTACAGGTGTCAGCCATTCCCCATAGAAGTCTTTGTGAGAATTGCTTTAAACAAAACAGTTAAGTAAAATAGAAAACAAGTTAAGGACTAAGACTTAGTGATTGGCAGATTGCTTGCATTGCACAAGAACTCCCATCCTCGCTCTCTCACCAAACATGATTTGAACTCTGTAAAACTCAGTTTCACTAAGTGATACACTTACACATTCCTTTATAATTTTTATATTCACTTCTTGAATTACCCTGAAAGCAGAACACAAGAAATACAGAACAAGATATTTTTCTATTTCTTAAGCAGCCCAAGGCAGAATATTAAAGATATATACGCAAAGCCTCATAAATCTTGAGATGAAATGGCACCTTCACAAAAGACCTCTGGTCAGTTGTGCGGCTTCAAAATTCAGAATTCATATATTTGGGTCGTGTATGAACCTGAATTTTAAAAACTAGACTTTTCTGTGAACTTTGTGAGCTCATCATTGTGGCTGAAACTTGGCAAGCTGACAGAGCTTCGCAGCTGTCCTAAGTCAGACATGAGCTCTCACTTGCCCTCTGGAGGAGCCTCTGTTATTTAACTGACCATAGGCTTAACATAATTAGCCTCCACAGAATAAAGTTAGACTCTATGAAACCATCTTGCCCCGCCTTATTTTTGTGCGCTTTCTTTTGTTTGGAAAAGACTTTCTTGTTATCAACCTGGATGGTTTTATGGTTAGTGAAGTGAAGAAAAATTACAAGATGGGAGTATCAGAAAAGTAGAAAAACATAAGTTCTCCATATGTATTCCATTTGCCCGCACATTACCATCATCCAGGATTAATTTTACTTTTAGACGTACTTTCTTTTATATATCATGTAAAAGATTATCTAAATGTTATAATTTTCTTTTTTTTTTTGCAGTTCATCTCAGCTACAGAAATTTAAAAAAACTGCAAGGGAATAATTTCAATGCAGGCAAGAAATTTGCCCTGTGATATCCAGAGCCTTTACATCAAAACTGCACAATGGTAGGAACAAGCTGCTGACACAGCTGGTACTTAGGGCGCAGCTGTTGCTGTATCCTGTGCTCTTATTGATACTTTAAGCAAGGGCTTGATGAGACAATTAGAAATGGGTAAGTTTCAGAAGTTCAGTCTGGATAAGCTTTCACAAGTTTCAGAAGCTTACCCAAAGCTTATCTTGGGTCTCAAAATTCGTGCCAGAAAGGGCGCAAACATAAACTCTCAAGATTTATGAGGCTTTGAGCATCTGCTCTTGGTGGAAATATTATGAGAAAAGCTTTTCTCAGAATCTAGAAGATTAACTGATGTTTTAAAATGGGTAGAGGATATTCAATCACATTCTCCTCTTAGACAAGCTTTTTGAGTTTTCCAGGTACCTATTAGGTTTGTGAACAGGGTTATTCTTTCTTTACCCATCCATATTAATATTGGTTTCTGATGAGAAAATATTGTTTATTTTTTGTTAAAAGGATAAAATATTAGTAACCTGTAATGTGGTACACTTATTACAAGTAATTGGCACCTAGAACCTAGTATATTATGTTCACAGAAGTTCTCCAGGGAACTTCCCTTCCCTCTTAAAAAACCCAAGGAAATAAGAAATTTTAAAAAATACACATAAATTATCTACAGCTGAGTTGGAAACTTGACTGTTTTGGAAGGGCAGCCAAAAAGGTTGGAAGGAAGAAAAGTTAAGCAGTAGAATTTATGTGGGGATATTCCCACAATTATCTGAAATTTGTCACGTATGATATGTTTCAGTTCTCACACCATCAGTATGATCCCTTGGCTGAGTAGTCATAGCATATGGTGATATAAGAAGCTTGGTAGGCTGGAGGTTCACTTTCTCAGCAGAACAGAGGTGGTGGGTACTGACTGGAGTAGATTTGTTAAGTATAATTAACATTGTAAATATCAGTCTGAAGACCCGTTCTGAAGAAGCATCCCTGGTATTCATACAGTTCCCCATGAGAGCCATAGCCACAAACACAGAAGCTTGTTGGGTTGCTTAAAGAAACTCTGTCAAGTTAGCTAAAGGAAATATAGCATACCTTCTCAGTGCTGAATAGTATTTTATACAGTCATTGCATGATGCTTATAATCCTGTCTGTGGTACTCAGAGACCAGATTCTCTGATTATCTGCATGTCTGCATAATATCAAACATAGAAAGACTTCCTCATGCTTTTATATGCAGACATATGTTGAGAGGATGTTATTTGCATATTGAGGACTGGAGAGGAATAGAAAGGATGGGTTTTTTATAAAGTGAAAAATATAGATGAGTTGACACAATGCAAGCTACAGTTTTGGGAAACATGCTTCTTAATGAAGCTATTTCACTGATGCAGTCGTCTTCTTTTTTGTCTTCTGAAACTAAAATAGTTTGGTTTTGGGACCTCTTCTTCTGAATTGTATTTTGGCATTGGACATTGTGCTGTCCAGCTGCAGAGATGTTATTTGGTCAAAAAAGGGGTTTAGGTTGTACTCTAAACCTGCCCAGGGAGAAAATGGGTGGCAATATTTTCCTTTATATATAGTCCATTCCTCCAATTTGTTAACTTTTATGAAAAAGCTTACCTTTCTGTGAGAATGAGTACGAAAGGCAGCTAGATTTACAGGGCCTTTGTTCTCCTGTGGTAATTCTGCGTAAGAGGAGAAAGGATGACATAATTTGCTTGGAAAAAGTAGGTTCCTGTCTGCTTGAATTTCCAGTGACTGGCATGTTTTCTGTCAATGCACTGTAATGTACTGTTGAAACACGCAGCATGTGCTATGCCATGTATATTCTGTGGTATACAGAGGTAGATATATGATGTACAAGTAATAAACCTTTATTTGTCATTAACACTACTGAATTCTATTGTTTGACGACTTACATATATTTTTTCAAATTAAAAAATTCTAAATGCTGTAGTCTTCAAATATAATTTGATATTTGTTGGTGAAACAGAAGTGGCATTGGTGCAATGTCTTTATGCTGGAGTATTTGTAGGACATGTAAGTTGGCACACACAAGCAATATACCTATGAAAGAAACTCAGTGACTCTTGCTCTGGAGCTTTCCATCATTTGAAAATTTTAGAAGTCACATGGGAGTCCAAACCAACTAAAGTAGGTTGCATAGTAGAAAACATGATGTTATGTGTCACTAAGTTAATTTAGAATAAGAAACAATCTAGGAGGCTATGTCTTCTTGGAATAGCTACAGAGTAACTTGTTCCTTTGAGGTCTATGGTGAAGGCAATGTAAAGCATTCAAGAGTACCATAATGTACAATCTCAAGACCAGCTCTGGTAAAAGTCAGTAGACTGTAGCAAACAAAATATTGATTATTATTAAAAGATTATTTTTGGACCAAGCTTGTCTATGTTTCAAAATTTATTTTAAACATTCAAGTCCAATATAGACTACCAGCTGTTTTTATGAATTACTCTGTTGATTAGCTTGTTGGCTCCCAAGGGAAAAATTAACCTATTTATACTGAGGTGTGTTGGATTTCAAAGTATTTGGCAGCACCTAAGAAAGACATTGTGAAAATAATTAAATTAAAATTAGGAGAGATAATTGCAGATGTGTTATCAGTCTTGAAATAAGCCTCTGCCTTGAGGTACAACTGCTATAGCACCATATTCCAGAAGCTGTCTTCTAAAAGGTTCTTTAGAGACTTCTGGCATTATTCAGAGGAAATAATGTTGCTTGTGTGAGTAAAGACTGGGATTAGATTATAAACTGTAATACCAATACTTTGAAATTTAAAAAATCTGTTAAAGGACACTGATTTAAAAGTATTGCTTTTGTACTTCTGGATTCTGATTTATTATTATGCATAAACCCAAAGTTTTCCAAGTGACCATTCATGACTTTGCAAAGTTGGATTTCAGGAGCATTTAATAACCTTATGTAGATTGGATATCTGATCTTTTTACTGAGGATAATTGCACTACTGTAATATTTGCAAGGACTACCACAAAAAAGTACCTGTGATATATCTTTATGAATTAACTGAATGTAGCTCTCATTCCTGGGAAAGAATGCTCTTCCTGATGCAGATTGGAATGCTGTTGGCCATCTTTGCCATGAGGTTGCATTGCTGGCTCATGGTCAGCGTGAGGTCACCAGGACCTCAAGGTCTTTCTCTGCAGAGCTGATTTCCAGCGTTTAGCCCCCAGCATGTGCTGGTGCCTAGGGTTGTTTCTCCCCAGGTGCGGGACTTTGCATTTCTCTTTGTTGAATTTCATGAGATTCCTTTCAGCCCGATTCTCCAGCTTTGGATGGCAGCACAGCAATCTGGCGTATCAGCCATTCTTCCCAGTTTTGTGTCATCTGCAAACTTGCTGAAGGTGTGCTCTATCCCATTGTCCAGGTCGTTAATAAAGATGTTAAACACTGTTTGCCCACAGTGTTGACCACTAGTGACTTGCTTCCTAGTAGACTTTGGGCCACTGCTCACGACTCCTTGGGCCTGGCCATTCAGCCAGCCATATTGTGTGATATCATCTAGATGTTATTAGCATTTAGGTAGTAAATTTCTTAAACACATTTCAGAGTCCCATGATTGAAGTTCTAAGCATATGGTTATGTTTATTTTTTTGTTTTCGGTACAGATTCTAACTTTTTAGGAGGCCATCACTACCTGTAGTTTCCGGCAAAAGAACTTGGGTAGCTAGGTATAAGGTATACACCAAAACTTACCTCTGGGGTGCTAAGAAAAGCAGGAAGTAATTTTCAGTGGTCTTAAATGCCACACTTGTTTCCCCTGGAATTTGAAAAAGCTTATTTCAGATCTTCAGGAAATGTCCTAAGGCATGTCATTCCCATCTGCTTATTGAATTAGGCTGTCTAGAATTCCTTTCTTTGAGGAACTCATAATTTCTTGACTCAGTGAAAAATTTTTATTAATGTATTTCATATCCTATGACAAATTGAAACCATCTTTATATGAAAGCAAAATAGAGCAGACTGTACTGCACTGTCTCTTCATCATCTGAAAATCCATTGTTGTGATCCTAAATGTGACATATGACTTGAGGAGCTTAAAGAAAACCTTAATACCCATGTTTTTAAAGATAGGTTTGGGGGTTTTTTTTTGGTACATAATT
This sequence comes from Pluvialis apricaria, assembly GCA_017639485.1. Classification (NCBI taxonomy): domain Eukaryota; kingdom Metazoa; phylum Chordata; class Aves; order Charadriiformes; family Charadriidae; genus Pluvialis; species Pluvialis apricaria. The sequence continues at coordinate 60,576,054 of CM030008.1, forward strand.
TCTTATTATTTCAAATCACTAGAATTTTTTAGTGTTTTCTGTACCTGTATTCTCTGTGAAACAGATCAGCTGAGAAATTTACTAGAAGTATTGGTTTAGACTGTGCAGGGCATCTAACTTCTGCTGTCTGAATATATGCAAATGTTACTACATCTTTGGAAACTGGGATATCTAAGTACCTTTACAACTCTGGACATAAGTTTTAGTAAAGCCTTCATAAAAGTCTTGTCCAAAAAACTAAGGTTGAGGAAGTCTTACACTATTTCTGCTCTTTTGATATTTACAGGCTACAAGTCAGATGCTGCATTGGCTGTACTATATTGAAATTTTATTTATCTTGCTGACCTGGAATATATGGGGTGTTTGAGACATAAATATTATGTCCAAGGATCAGAAACTGTGAAACAGAATATCACTATAATCTTTGGTAATCTTCTGTAATTCTGGTAACAAAGGAAAAAATAAACATGGTAACCTATTATAAAAATGTTTCTGAAGAAAAAGTCAATATTTATGTCAATAGCCTTGTGCATATAGAAGACCATGCACAATAAATACAGGAAAATACTGTGTCAAAGTTATCATGGTGTACTAACATCACACATGACATAAAGTATCCATCTATATTTGCATTTTGTATAAAAGTGTGTTTAACAACATATCTAAATCATTGAGAGCTAATATAAACTGAAACCAAAATTAGATATCCCTTGGAAAAGAATCTAAGTGTTGAGTACAAAGTGCTAGGTGTTTAACTGTCACCTAAGCCATGCTGTAGGAAATTAAGTTCAAAATGTAAATTAAGTTGAAGTGTTCCTTAATCCTGGTGAAATTTCAGATTTAAGCATTAGTTTTATGTGACATTTTAAATGTTACAATCTCCTGCCAATGCTCTTTTTCTCTTTCTTTTACATTAATAAATCATGCCACGCATATAAGGAAATTGAATGTTGTCTTCCACATCTTGAGCGAGTCCTGTAAGGACTGGATTAGAATAACTGGGTTAATAGAATAACTCCATATGTGTTTTCCGTGGAGGAGTTCATTTAGGTGTCTACCTTAAGGAATGAATTCAGGGTTATGAATTCTGAATGTAAACAGACATTAATACTCCTTGCAAAGGGGTAATTTCAGGCACATTTCTCTCTTGATTGACTGATACTAATTGATTCTGTATCAAGTGTTCCACATCTTACATGTAGAGATCCCAAGTGCTTAAATGTGGGCTTTGGAGTCAATTGGAACAGGACACCACCAACCTTTGTTTCCTGTAATTCCCATTGCTTACCTGGTTCTGTTTGGGTGCTCTGAAGTGTTCATGGTACACTCTGAAAAGAAAAAAATACTCCATTGCATTGGGATATTACAGGGTTCTGCAGAGAAATAGGCTTCAAGTTTGTAGTATTAGGAAAAGATCTTGTTAACTGAGAGAAGTGTGAAGCTTTTATGAATACCAATTGCTTCAGGGCTCACAAGCGTAAGGCTGAAATTGGAGTGTTCCTGTGACAAAGGGATATGATATAACTCTCTGGTACATACATGTTTTCATGTGAGGTTGTAGTTTGCAGTAATAGTGACAGATAACAAAACTAAGCAGTAAGCAAAGCACTCAGTTCCCAAAATAAATTTCAAAATACAATATTTTATTTGCAGAAATGATTATTGCATTATAGAGTTTGCTGATTTGGAAATTGTCTTCTGAGAAACTGATCACAAGGGAAAGTGCCCATCTTTATAACACCAGGTGCTTAAATGATCCTCTGGAAGGACTATTTATTTCTTTTGCTACAGTTAACACAGAAGCTAATTTTAGGGATGAATGACCAGTCATGTGAAAACTGCCCTGGACTGAAGTGAGATTAACTAAACTTGAACATTACAATTTGGAATACTCGATAGAAGAGGGAGTGTGAATGATGTGCAAGAGTAGCCACAAATCCTGTAGAAAGTGTGATCTTATTTCTGGCTAGGATTAGAGAAAGGTGGAGACAGAAACTCTGACCCTTAAGAGTATGGAATAAATCCAGATAAGAGATTGAACTTCAGCTTGTGGTCTCATCATATCCAAATGATGCACCTAGATATATCACTGTAATCAAAGCCACATCTGGATGTTTCTTTGACAGATCTCACAGAAGAAGCTCAGGTTGGGCCTGGGGATTTATTTGGTGGCATCTGGGAGCTGCAGATGTTCTACCTGCTATAATGAGGTATTTTTATATGGTTAAAGTACAACCTTAGAAAGGTTCTGTATTGAAGCCTGCAGTCTTTGGAAACACTCACACTTTGTCACAGCAGAGTAGACTTAATAGTATTTCTTGGCAGGTTTGTAGGTGAAGGACAATCCTGCAATATCAAAGTTTTATAAAATAGACAAGTATATGGCTCAGATACTCAGCTGATTAAAAGGATTGTTGGGTACAATGAACTACCTGCTTTCATTTCAGCTAGTATGGGACCTTTAGTTTTCCGAAGAGATTCCTCAGACTGTTAAATTTTGTCATTACATGAAGCTGTCTGCAGTGGAGGATGCTGGCCTCTATCTGCTATATAGCCTTCCTATCTTTAATTGTGTCATGGTTTGGACTGGGCTGGCCGCTAAAACAAACAACAGATGCTGTCTTTAACTTCTCTTCGAAGGGAGAGGAGAATGAGAGAGACAGAGACTTATGGATTGAAAAAAGAAACTAAACTACTTTAATGAAATCTTTATAGTAAAATAATAAAAGATAATAATATTAATAAGAAAATAATGAAATATATAAAATATATACAACCCGTATTGAGTTCCCAGGATGATGATCATGTCACCAGCAGGCACTGGAAAAGTCCCAGACTGGACTCAACAACAGATGGGAACTGAATTCAGGAATGCACATATTGGGATCCAAGTCAGATGAGCGGATAGAGTTCTCAGATGCCAGCCATTGAAGAAAGAGAGGCTGTCCCCTTTGATCCCTCAGCTCTTATACTAAGCATGATGCAGATGGGATGGGATACTGTGCTGGTCAGTTTTGGGGCACCTGTCCTGCCAGTTCCTCCCCACAGGTGCGACCCTTCTTCTGCTTCCAACCTTCTGACTTGGTACATAACAAAGTTAGCTGACCCTGGTTGTTATAGCAATAAGTATAAGCAAGAGCCTCTCTGCATGCCATTCCTTGGTATTAACTATAAACACCAAGCCTTATAATTCTGGAAGCAGATACTGTCTGAAGACTATGCCATTAATTTCAGAGAGTTAGAAGAGGCTTAACTGAAAAGTAAAACTACTGAAAAGAAAATTGGTTCTGCTTTACCTCAAACCAGGATAAACTACAAATTGCTTGTTGTGTTTTTTTTTTTTACCTACTGCTTTGCTGCTTCTGTTTTGTATTTTAAAGATCTTGTATCTCCCTGCTTTGTTTGTAATTCTTAAACATGTTTCACAATGTGTGAAGTAGCCTGGGTTCAGAAATGGGAGAGATTAATTGTTTCCACAAACATTACATCAATGCATCAATGCTCTCTTTTTGTGTTCTGCTGTCTTAAGATGTACTTTTCTATTCTATTGTGTGAACAACTGAAAATGTTTTGTAGGAATTGGGGCTGGTTAGTAAGGCTTCTTAGAAGGGAAAATTTTACTTAAACACAAATGGTCGAGAAAGAATCACATAAGCAACTTTAAAATTGTGTAAGCAGATAAACATACTTGTATGTCTATAAATGTGGCTTCTAGCAAACACATGATAAATACTTTTTAGGGTTGAAGGTTCTAAAGAAAAAAGATTTTAAATTAATGTATGTTTTTCTTGGAAATTTTTCTTTTCTTTTTTTTTTTTTTTTTTCTTTTTTTTTTCCTTCTTCTTCACTCCCTTAACCCCCCAGCTTTGCGGTTCTTTTTTTTTTTTTTTCATAATGAGTTTATACCTCTTTAATATATCTGCATTTATAAGTGTATTTTAGACTTTGAAAGGACAAATGAAAATTAATTGTAGAGAACCAAATCCTGTAAGTATTCGAGTTTGGAACAGCAGAAATAAGGAGGTACACAACTTTCTCTGAAAATGGGAGACACTTGCCTCTACATAGGTAAATATTGATGAGAAATCACTACTGAACTATTGTTGCTGATATATTTCTGAAGCTATTAATTCAACAATGTGGACTTGAATAATTTAGGATTTTATATTCTGCAGACATCTTAAAATTAGAGAATAATTCAGGACGTGTCTAATCTACCTTCTCAAAGAAAAACTCCAAGGATGGAGACTGCACAGATTTGCTGGGCAACCTACTCACTGTGCAACTCTATTTGTGGTGCAACTTCTTCCTTGTGTTACATTGGAACCTCCCGTTTCTGTTTTTGATTGCTACTTCGTCATCCTCCCAACATCAGAAAGAAACATTCTTCAGAAAGAACCTGGATCTGTCTCTTTAATGACTTACCCACAGGTATTGGGTCATCTTGGCCATCAAGTTCCCCTGAAGCTGTGTCTTCTCTAGGTTGAGCAAGCTCTGATTCCTCAGATTCTGCTCACAGGGCAAGTGCTCCAGCCCCAACCATCCTGGTGGTCCACCACTGAATTTGGCTCAGTTTATCAACATCCTTCTTTTCTTGGGGGGGTCAAAACTGGATGGAGTATTCTGGGTGCTAAGTAAAGGGAAATAATTTCTTCCCTCAGTCTGCTGGCTACATTCCTCTCAATACAGCCCAGCGTCCTGTTGGCCTTCCATGATGTCACGGTATGCTGAAAGTAAAGGCATACTTAGTTCTACAATAAACAGTAATGTCTTGATTTTTTTAGATCAGTGTAAAAAACTAAAGTTAGTATTATTTAAAATAATCCTATCTTTCCTCCCCAGAAACCTAACTTCCAAAATCATAGTCAATGAGAAATTACACTTTTTTCCTACTGTGGACAATCTATGTAGATTCATGTGTGTTTATATAAAATAGAAACAGTACCGTTTTTGTTACTGATTGATCTTTGCTATACTGTCCATTTCTTTGTATCTCCATTTTATGAAGATATCCATTTATTTTACTTGATAATCAAGAAATATGGTAGAACTTCTTCAGTCCTTAGTTAAGCACCTGTATTTGGATGACCAGGATTATAGCTCTTCAATTCTCAAATAGGCTATGATGGTTTTTAGTGTAGGTTAAGAACCCACTCATTTTTATTCTGTGATGTGTATTTTCTGTGTGTGTACAGAATTACTTGCAGAATTACAGTATTTTATATATACACAGTAATTTAAATGGGCAAATGTGTTTTAGCATATTATGCCAGCATTTCCCAGAATACTGTAACATTGTCATGTTGTAATAGATGTAACTTAATACGTAATATATAATACATAACACTACCCTGGGTACCGGCTGCAGGATTAATAGGGTTCATATCAGGTCTATTGTGTATTGTATATTTTTATCACCTTATTTCTGGTCAGTGAATTGAAAGGAACACCAAAAAAAAAAAAAAGCCTCACACATGTCTCAAATATTAGATGCAAAATTAATGTATTTACTCTCAAAGACTAATTAATTAGTTTCTTTGCCATTTATAAATACATTTCTTTTAGAAAAGAGTAAATACTTGCTTATGATATATATTAGAATTTTAATTGTAAACATATTATTACTAGATATTTATGAGTAATATACTGTGTTGTATGACGTTATAAATCTGTATTTTTCCCTAGTACTCTTTAGCTAGTATGTTAAAAAATTTCCTTGCATTTGGGAAATATGTGAAACCAATACTCAAAACTCCTTTCAGGACTGCATTTACAGCATGTCACAAAAGAGTGCAGAATACTTAACAGTATAAAGCCCTGCTCCTGCAAGCACTTATATAAGTACTTCCCCACATGCTTGGGGAAGTGATTCGTCCAAGTGATTCGAATGAGACTATTTGGAAACTTATGTGTTTGAAATTAAGCGTGTGTCCAGATGTTTGCAGAAGTAGGGCTTGCATTGGACTTGTTGCATTCAAACCCTACTTTTGTAAAAAGACAACTGGAGAAGACGACCCTGCATACACACAAATGTCATGAAGTATTAAAAGTAACTGAAAATAGGGATGAATCTAGATCACTAGAAAAGAGGAAAAAAATAAAAAGCCCTTCATAGTTCTACATATAAAATTGCTGCATTTTTTAAAAGGACTGCTGGTATATCACCTTGTCTGCAGTGACATTTTGTTGTTCAGGTCTTCCTTTTAGAAATAAATCAGAACAAAAAGGAATACTTTGCAACACATTCTGAAGTATTGGGGAAAAACACTTTAGAGAAAAGTATAGAAAGCTTTCTTATACATCAGATAATGAAGGAAATGCTGTTTTAACACAATTTAGAGTTTTATTCAGCTCTTAAGTTTAACATCACTGCCAAGATTCAGCTCTGCAATAACTAAACACTTCAGCATCTGCAACTTCTTAAACCCCTGTTAAACAGATGTAATTCCTGGCATAACTTAGTTCTCGCCAGCACTTTCTGTTACATTCCACTAAGACCAAACAGGAAATATATTTCCTTCAGTGCAAGAGTTCAGGAAGAAAATGAGCCTCTCTTTGTAGCACAGAGCACAAGGAGACCTTCATTACTTCATACCATCAATTAACAAGTCAATGGTAAAGTAAATGGGCACTACTCTTAGTGTGTCAAAGATGTGAGTAAATTTATTGATCTTGATTCCTTTTAATTTGCATACGTAATATTTTTTCGTCTCACAGGTTTTAGGCATGTGATCATTAGAACACTTTCTCTAGTGCCCTAAAATATTTTTGTTCAGTATATATTCACAGTCAATATCTCCAGTGTACATTTTGTAAGCAACTTGTTTGGGTTTTAATGGTATTTTTATTGGTTTTGAGTGTGAAAAAATGCAGAAAGATGCCTAGAGGATTTTTTAAAAGCACTTTGGCTTTTAATATTCAGTCAGCATCAAATGCCGTGGAAAAAACCTTCACAGATCTTGTTCATGTTATTTCGGGAAGACAAGAAAATTAGCACTGAAGATTCTGAATGAACTTGTACCTTTGAATAAACATGAAAGGGAACCTTTTTTATGGTTGAAAAAGTTCATTTGTATTTTATTTGTTTATTGTATTTAATTTCTTCTTGTGGCTCTGCCCTTCCTGGTTTGAACGAGGACTGGAAACGGAAATACTGAAATATTTGTAGAAATGTTATTCTTTAGTCTATTTTTGGCTTGGGGAAACCGCAAAGAACTGGAAATCCTAGGAGAAAACCAGCTCTTGCAAAATTTTGTCAGCTATGTTTCCAGATGTAGAGATTAAAAAAATAAATAAAAAAATTTCAGGATTTATCCAAATTTATGAACCCACTGAGTTTTAGCTACCAGTCATTCATTGGGAGGTTGTCGAATATTTCTTTTGGCTTACACAAATCAGTAAAAAGGATATGTTGCCATATGTTTTTACAGCTCTTGACATACCACTAAACAGCAACAGTAGTGCCCAAACTAAAATATGACAGAAGACTGCAGTAGAGTTTTTTGCATTAATTCAAAGCAGATCCCAAATTTAAATCTCCTTTGCAGCACCTTTCTAATCTAAGAATCTTCCCCAAATCCAATTTTTTAAAATTTGGAAGAGGGATAAGATTATAAATAAAAGTGTGTGTGCATGCATTTGTATAATTCCAATTCATTGAATATTATTATGGCATGCAAGTCTGGGCTTGATTTTTGATTAGCAAAACTGAACTTCCTCTCTGATTTTAATTAATCTAAATTAGCAGAATTTAGAAATTTCCTTTTTTTTGTGACCTAAGTAAATTCTTTCCATTAGTCATTTGAATTTTTTTTACTATTTATCAGAAATGCTTAGATACTGGTGTATATGACCCACTTGAACATTGTTTTTTTAATTAAGCGATCTTTCTAATCAATACTAGTACATATTATATATTCCACCATTCTGTGTAGTAGATAGAAAGGATAACTATTTTTGAATTTGATTAATCAAGTTTTAAATTTGATTAAACAAGTTCCTCTGAAAAGGATATTGCCTGTAAGCTTATCTATAATGCACATCATCCACTAAATGGATGTTTTGTCAAAATTTATAGACTTATCTGTGATTAATGCTTCCTCTGTAACTCAGTTCTCAAAATACTGCAGCATTAGGCCATTTTAAACCTTTTGGCCTTTATTTTACAGGACCACAGACCATTTTCTCTCTGACACTTGTGAAATATTTTTCATATATAGCAGTAATTTTACTTAGAATTGCATTTTCTAATATTTTATTTTCACTGTTGTGCTGTTGGTTTACAGCGAGTCGGTAAGCTCAAGCAGTCTTTCCAGTTGCCTGTATTATTGTCTGTACATGAAATCAGTTATGCTAGTTACAACTATTATAACTGGTTATGTCTATAACTTATACTGACTGCTTATTTCTATAGTAGTAGCATAATTCATGAGCAAGCTAGAGCCCAACACTTCTTCCCCTGAGAGATTAATCAATCATGTGCACGAACTTGAAGTAGAGAGCATGGCTGGAGTGGTGCATCAAGGTGCAGCATTCTAACCCTACAGCAGCATGACACTGCCAAGGAGGGGAGTTGGGTGTGAGTGCCCCATAGGATGGCTGTGCTTTTGTATTCTGCCTCTGTGAGAATTCTCACAGTCCAGTTCAGGGCAAAATGAAAGAGTGAGCTTAAATTAACTTTGGGACTGTTCTGTAAAATGATCATAAAACTGTGATGTTGGCTGTATAAGGCAAAGGGGAGTCAGTAAGCTGATGCTAGTGGCCAGTTGAGGCAAGATGGCTGATGCAGCACAGCTCAGAGCAGCTTGCTAACACTAAGGATGCTTTAAACTAATCATTGCTTTTTCACACTGGAAACATCTAGAAGTGTTCCTATTCTCAATTACAGATAAAAGACAGTTCTGCAATTGTTCTTCCATGCTTCTCAGTCGTTATATATAAATGCCCAGCTGATGCAGCTATTTCAGTGAGTTAGTGAGGAGGGGGTTTCCATGTTCAATGACATCAAATACCAGTGTATCTTTGGCAGGCTGCGCTGAGCCTTATAAGCTAACTGCTTATTCATGACTGCTAGCTGATTGTTGTGTTGAGGAAGGGATGTAGGAGATGGGTTTATTTTCCTTGCACTATTCAGTATACGTCTTTCTGTTTGACAAGATTTTTTTTTAAGATTATATATTTATCTTACCAGGCCTTTTAGAAAAGTTCAGTCTGTGAAAGAGGAGAGAGGCAGAATGTCAGAAATTTCAGCAAGAGATGAAGTATTTCCAGCAGTAGCTTTGTCTCATTGTAATTAAGTGCTACTATTTTTTTTAAAGAAATGCTTTATGAAGGTCTAGGGCAAAAATTTCAAAGTTTTTAGGCTCAGAATTCTGTAATGGGACTGGAGTGCTGTGGGAATATCATGGAGGCTTCCTTAAGTACCTGGAGACAGTCTGTGTATGGGATTCTTTTAACTGTACATGATGTTCAGTTAGTATTTCCATTAATTTAATAACAATGTTAGTCTTTCAAGTCCAATGTGCTAATCTGCACCAATTAAATGTTTTTTTGCTTTATGTCCATACTATGTCTAGTAAAGCTCACTTGGGATTGAGACATTTACCTTTCCCATCATTTACATAATTGGCAGACATTGTAATAAAAAAAAAAGGAATTAAAACTTTTATAGTTAAATGAAAGCTTGGATGATAATTTTACAAGGCTAAGGGGGGGCTGAATATTGGCTATTTGATTTTAGTACATTACAAAACTAGCTTTTTTTTCTTTGCAATTTTTCTTACTTTATTTGGATCAAAGGTCTCAAACACTGTGCCTGGAAGGAGTGAAGAATTTACCATCACCTTCTTGAAAGAATCTGTCTTGGCTGGCACAAATCTAAGAACGTGAACCCCATGCAGTGTGACAGGCTTGGGGAAGAGTGGCTGGAAAGCTGCTCAGCAGAAAAGGACCTGGGGGTGCTGGTTGACAGCTGGATGAATACGAGCCAGCAGTGTGTCCAGGTGGTCAAGAATGCCAGCAGCATCCTGGCCTGTATCAGGAATAGTGTAGCCAGCAGGACTAGGGAAGTGATTCATCCTCCTGTACTCAGCACTGGTAAGGCCGCACCTCGAATACTGTGTTCAGTTTTGGGCCTCTCACTATAAGAAAGACAACTGAGGTGCTGGAGCATGTCCAGAGAAGACCAACAAATCTGGTGAGGGGTCTAGAGAACAAGTCTTCTGAGGAGCGGCTGAGGGAACTGGGTTTGTTTAGCCTGGAGAAAAGGAGGCTCAGGGGAGACCTTATCGCTTTCTACAACTACCTGAAAGGAGGTTGTAGAGGGGTGGGTCTCTTCTCCCTTGTTAACAAGAGATAGGACAAGAGGAAACAGCCTCAAGTTGCACCAGGAGAGGTTTAGATTGGATATTAGGAAAAATTTCTTCACAGAAATAGTTATCAGACATTGGAAGAGGCTTCCCAGGGTAGTGGAGGAGTTGCCATCCCTGGAGTTATTTAAAAGATGCGTAGCTGTGGCGCTTAGGGACACGGTTTAGTGGTGATTTTGGCAGTGTTAGGCTGATGTTTGGACTCGATGATATTAAAGATCCCTTCAAACCTAGACAATTATATTCTAATATGTAACAATTGATGGGATTTCTTTTCAAGCATTGTTTGTTTAATCCCTCTTTTTTCATGACCTATAATAAAAATGGATCCCGCAGTGGTTAAAAGTCCATTTTCATATATCACATGTGACTAATATAGTTATTAGTGCATATATTTACATATAGTTTGTACTGGTCCATGAATTTTGTAAATTCACTAAAGACATTGAAACCATATTGAATGAATGCTTCATACTGTTTTTCCAGACTGCAAAGTTGGTGGTATATTCTGCATTATCTTTGCTCTGCTGTGGTTTAATGAGATTTTTAAATAGCTTAATGAAATCTATCATGGAGCTCTTAGCGAGTGGTATTCGTAACAGTTTTCGCTTGTGTTTTTGTTAATCTTGAACAAAGATAGGAGTATGCTGATGAAATGCACTTTTTCACAAAGCTGGGAGGCATTTACATAGAGAGTCATGTATTTAGAATGTATCATCAGGAATGTTTATCGCAAGCCGAGGGATCATTAATTGGAAATAGTATCCAACATGGAAAGACTTTACTGTATGGCACGTGTCACTGTTGTTACCCATGATGAAAAATGTGGAAGTCCTCAAACATATTGCTTGAGGTATTTCCAGTAAGGACAGGAAGGTAGATGTCATTTTAAAACATACTGAGCAAGTCTCATTTGAATATAATCTATCATATCAAATTGAAGCTATTGTAGAGGGGGATAAATGGTAGAATAGAGAACCTGCTTCATAAGACAAGAGTAACAGATGTTGGCTTTCTACAAATACTGTAATTTCTTTCAAATTGAAAGTTAGGAGAAACATTTCTATCAGCTAAGAATTGAGCTTTTCAAATATTTCTACAAACACAGAAAATAGAGGCAAGTTTTTGATGCTCACTGTGCACACTCAAATGTTTAAGCTCTCTCTTAAACCTGTCAGTATTTAAAATAGGGCTCAGTTCAGCATTACATGGGAAGATATGACCTGACCTGGGTGTTAGGGATGTAAACCTAAAGATTCAGGATTTCTTTACAACTTCTGTATTTGTCCAGGTGATTAACCTCACAGTGAAGGGCAAAGAATCACATCAGGAAGTTCAAATGACTTAAGTTTCTCACGGGCATGATTGATCAATGAGCTGTGGCATTTCAGAATTTATTTTCACTAAATTCTGGCAATATTTGGAATCAAATATTAGTAACTAAAATTTATGCCATACTTTTCTGTTTTTCACATACTTTAGAAAAGTCTTTGCATCTTCTGAATTCTGGAGGCTACTAAAATTCTGCCTTGAAGCAATCTGCTAATGGCAGTGCAAAGTTAATTTTAATTATATAGTTTTAGATTTCAGAACCCTGCAGGATAAATATAATAAATAAAGGAATTTATACACATTGTAGGGGAAAAGATTCTCCAAGAACAGACACATACCTCTTTCCATTGGAGTTTGCCTCTAAGGTTAACACATTTACCATACAGCAATAGGCACTAAAATTATAGATTAAAAAATGTGACATCACTCTCAGTAATGAACATAGAGTGTGCACTGTAGTTCTAGGTTCATGTTCCCAAACCCACAAAATCTTGTCAACATTCTTCATCTTTTAAACACAGTTTAAAATTTGATATCAAATATACACTAAAAAATGGAGGGGTGGTGTGGGGGAGAAATAACATGTAGCAAAGCAAACATATAAAGTTTTATGCATTACGTTTCTTTACCCATTGCTGTTTTCCTGCATGACAAAGAAGGAGTTCACCTGTATTCCTCAAATGTCCCATCACAGACTATATTTAAAAATAGTACTGTGCTTAAAAAATATTCTGTGGTAAAAGTAAATGCTGCCAAATTGTGTAGCATCCCTTAAGAGTCTTTAAACATCCATCAAGCTTTATGTCAACTTTGTGCTACACTGAACATTCATCCAGAATGGCAATGTGTGTTTAATCATGTTAATACACACAACTGTGTGTTTTGGGGGACTGGTTTGGGGGTTATCCCTTGGAATCCTGCATTTCCTTCTTTAATCCAATGTGATGGTGTTTTTCCATGCTCCCTACGATCATGAGGAACACTGCTGTTGCTGTAAAACTGGAAGTTGGGGAAAGGGAGGTATAGATTTCACCAAACAAGAGAATGTGTTTTGAGTTAAACCCAGCAGGATTTTTGGAGTAGCAATTGGAAGAATCTTCCTGAGAAGTAGGGCACATTTAGGCTCAAAACCTTAAATATATACTATCCTTGCATTTGGTGAGAAAGGCAAGCTATATGTTCTGCAATAGCCAGACCAAGTAAGTCCTGGAAGCATCAACAACAAAAAATATTTTGTTTTGTCTTCTTGTTTTCTTTTTGAAGCTGGGTATCTAAATGTATGAGGAATGTGCTTGTGTAAACTTTTTGGGGCGTGTTCTTTTGGCTGAATTAGTAAAATAAACCTAGGCACAGTAGAAAGGGTGTGTTGCTGAGGTGTTTTTTTTTTTTTTTAACCTGGGTCTCTGGCAGAGTTTCTATCTGCAAAGTCCTTGGCTTTGCCACACACCCCCTTCAAAGGACAAATAATGTATTTTTGGCTTCCATATGTGATAGGTGGTCTCTCTTTAGAGCTTTCCAGTGCCTCCCCTCGAATGACTGGAGATGGTTAGCAGGGGGCATGTAGATTAACTTTTTTCTTGGATCCAGTTCCTCTCCTCACTATTGACAGCCCTCATGTACCTAAAGAGGAAAGTATTGGGCCCAGTGTACTCACTTAAGATTTCTAGCTGCAATAGGCAAGGAATCTGTTATCTGTTTCTTATTTTGGAATTATGCTGCAGGGCCAGTCTTCAAAGAGGACTCAACATGGTCATATTATGTCATAACCAAGAATTTAGGAGAGTGATACCTATGTATTTATAAAATTATTTATGCATAAAAACTAACCTGGGAAGATTTTTTTTCCAATTTTTTAACCCCAAACTGGTGAGACTCCATAACATTTCATCCTGTATGGAGCCTCAAGCCTCATGGAGATAAGATGACGCTCACAATTTTATTTGTTTTTAATCACCATAAAACCTTTCACATTTTGTTAGTGTTTTCCAAAGACATCTTGAAAGAGAGGGTTTAAAAACTGGGGCAACATATATTATTTAAGGATGTCCTCCCTGCTGTGAAAAAGAATTTAACCTTGATCTTGCTCAAATGAAACATTTTTACTTTAGTTAAAATTCACTGTCCAAATACTCATGTGTTTCATATTTGTTATTTTTTAAGGATGTTCAAGTTCAATAGAAGATATGGAGAAGGAATTGAAGTAGAAAACATTTTGAAAATGTCTTAATACCCCACCAGCATATAAAAAGTTAAACATTTCGAAGTATTTATCATATATCAGTTGCCCATGTGAAATATAGGAACCTTTCGGTGAAAAACACTGGAGTAAAAATTAGTGATTTCATTATTACATTCAAATAGGAACTGAATTGTTAGAAAAATAATCTGGTTTGGGTTTTGAATGTTTCTAAAACTAAGACTGAGGGCGATTTGACTTGAAATCAGCTTCTGAAAGTTAAATGAAACCTTCATACTTTGAGAAGGAATAGGGAAAAAAGTGACAATATATATATGTGTGCATGTGTGTGTCTGTCTCTATATGTACACTCTAATATGAATAGAGAACACATACTGAAAAATATATCTTCTCCATTTTTCAAGTACTGTATCATATATATTCAGCTTACCCAGTTAGCGTGAGAAATTCCTGATTCCATCAACTTCTTGGAAGAGTTGTAGTAGTGCAAGTATATTTTAAGCAGCTGGTTATAGGAAGTGGACTTAAAAATGTTCCGTGATTATCTTGGCACGTAACCATATGCTTTGGCTTTAATTTGAGATCAGCTGATACTTAGTTCTTTGGAATATTTAAGAAAAAGTTGAACTATAAATAGTTACATTTACTCTGTATCTCTTTTTTTGTAATACAAAATAATCATTTACTGGTGGCTGTCACAACTACATTTTCTGAGTTGCTTTTATTTTATGCAATGTACCAATGTTCTAAAGCATTAGTCTTACTACCAGTTACTAATAATTCTAGGGAAGATTTTCATGCAATAAACTCCTTTCTCACAACAGTGTATGAATGTCTCATTTACTGAGAGCTACTGCCTCTGAAATACTGTGGGATTCAAAGTTTTCTTCTGTAAAGGTCATGAATAAACTCATTTGTTCTAGTTTTGAGGCAATACACGAACTGCAAGTACCGCATAAAGTAATATTTTGCTTTCTCTCTTTTTTTTTTCCTTGAGAACATTTCCAGCTGCAGTCCCTTACCCTGAAAAGAAAAGAATTTGCTCACTGCATCTGACCAGGAAAGTAAAATTCAAAGAATGTGAACAGTGATTTCTGTTCTCTTAAAGCTGGTTTTATAAGGCAGAAAGCCTAGATGATGAAATAAATAAATTATTTCATTAAAAAAATATGTTTATAAATATATTCTCCCCACAATAATTTTAATAGAAGTTTTTCAGCTTTGGCTGAAATTAGGGAGAAATTATTTACATGAAGTTTTATTTAAATATCTGTTGCTGAAAATCTACATGACATGAGGTCAAATGAAATTAAAATCTAGTAATTTTTTTTCTAAGTCAGAATTAGTTTTCAGTAACAATACTTATACTAAATCTACTAGCCAATTATTATGGTTTTGCGAACAGTTTTTCCCTATTCGTTAAATGTAGTCTTTCATGTTTGCTCTTTCATACGATGCAAATCTACTCCCAAACAAAAGAAAGATACACATCTTGCAAAAATATACACATACTTCTATTTGTAGAAATCCCATCTTGTCTTTAGGCACATATAGAAAATATTTTCAGACCAGCTTAAGAAAGGCTGTCATCCTTCAAATCTTCAATTCTCTTTTCTAAATTCATAGTTATAGTAAACATTGTTAGTTGTAACACATTGTAACAATGTTTCATTCTTTGCAGTTTTGTAGACCGGAGGGTAAACTTCAGACAGCATTATGTTTTACTTAGTTACTCTCTGTCCTCTTATCAGCAATACTTATTGAATTAAATGTATTTTTAAAAATATTCTATGTTGAAGATGATCTGTTCTGGAATAATTTTCTCTTGTGATCCTTATCACAATGTGAATGCTGGTCTGTTGTCTGTCTTAGGCAACAGAATTGATCCTGAAGATGTACACTTCTTTATCACCTTAAACTTGCTGCTTTGACTGTACTATGTGCCAGCAAAGGATCTAATAAAGTTTACCTGAAGAATGCATTCAAATATTTTTGTGGTAAATAAGGTGATAAGTTCAAGCAGGCTGCGTATTTTAGGATTTTGGTTTTTTCATTTGAAGACAAAATTATTGTATATGCTTTTTTTATGAATGTTTGTAAAATTGTTAGTGAGGTGCACCCGATTCTGGTGAGAATTACCCAGTTACACACTGATGCCAAAATCATTGGGCTCTAACCTTCTAATACCTTCACACAACTTGAATTATGAAAATATACATCTGCTTTTCACATATGCTGTCTTTTCCATTATGTTGCCTTGCTGACCTTCACTGGCGTGTCCTCCTTTTTTGAGTATTGTCATTAGGATACTGACAAAATTAGGTCTTCCTGTAAATTGAAAATTAGTAAAGAAAAATAGTTTCTGTTGTTTATCCTTCAGAAGATAATCTATTTGTCCATCTGAATCTCTGACGAAAACCATAAGCAGCATTAGTGATATACTTCTTGGCACCTTGAAACATTACATTGTCTCACTGGTAAGGTCTGAAACTATTATTAAACACCTTTTATCAAATTTTCCAGTGAAGATTTTTTTTTTCCCTTAAAAATTCTGAAAATACTTTGGTGGTGATTTTCAAACTGATTGCATATTTCAGACACCTTCATGACATTGAAAAGGGAATCTATTGCAACGTTCACAGTAGGTGACTAGATGGGAAAGTGATCACCAGTAAAATCTTAGTCCTGTATATTGCAGCAGCCTATACTGGAAATATCCAAAATGCTCACCCGTATTCTATCTCAAAAACATTTTTTCATGGAGATATTTACACTAATTAATTTTAGAATTCTCCAAATTACGTGCCTGAATTTGAATCCTAGGCTCTCTTCCATAGTCAATGGGTCATGCTAGAGGCAGCACAGGGTAAAATACAGTATTTTTTCAACTCACAAAACACTTTTTTATATTTAGAAATGAAAATTAATTTAAAAGGAAATTCTATACCAAATAATGTCCGGTGTGAAAAATAATCACCTTTCTGTTGGATTTTGAAAAAATTAATTGCAGTTGGAGAGGGTATGTAAAGATTCTTGCCTTTCCAGGACTTTCATTTTTCCACAAACTGTGGAAAAGGTGGACTTGAATTACTTAGACTGCCAAATTACTTCAACTGCCAAAGAAATTTGGGCACTAAACTTAAGAGAACTAGATTTGCAACTAGTTGGAAGATGGGATTTTTAGTTTTAACGAAACCTACGGAAAGTTGCCAACCCAAAAATGGCTTGGTTTTTTTTAAGGTAGTATTTACTTAGTTTATGGAGCAATGTGCATATAGGTAAACAAATAGGTTATGAAGCAAAGCTTTGTCAACAATAACCTCTTTTTGTACATACCAGTCTTTCCAGCACTGTGGCACTTTCTCCGGGACTGTGGCACTTTCTCAGGTTGTACGTGTATCCGTAAACTGAAGCGTTTTCTTTCTGTTTTTGTTTTTTTAAATAGAGATCAGTTTCCAAATCTTATTGTAGATTAATTCATAATATGGCCTGGTAAATAATGGATATGGTAGAATAAGGGACCTGTTTAGTATATGAGCAGAAATAAAAATATGTCAAGGAGGCAATCTGTATGTAAGGCATATTGCTGAAGCCATGCTGTCTCACTGAAATACTTCTTTAATAACTGTCAAACCTTTAAGCCAAGTAGATGTATTTGCTATTTTAATTGCAATATCAGGTAACTGATTTAGAACGCCTTTCACCTTTCATTCACACTGTGATGGTGTGGTTATTTGCTGTAGATGACCTTAGATAAAAAGTTTTCTTCGATGGATCCCAGCTGTATTATTATTATTTTTAACGTCGGCTAACTGACATCAAATGTGGTTCTTCTGCCATTGTCTGTGGGTTATCATTGTCTAGCAGTTGAAGATAGATGTAGGTAGTCTTTGGCAGTCTTTACTGAGAGGATAAAGTACTGTGGAAGTTAAAATTATGTTTTAATTGTTAAGGGAAGGTTCAGGCAAATAGCTGTCATTTTTTTCCTGTTCTTTATGCAACAAAAGGAAAAATAGCTTGTTTTAATGAAGATTTTTCCAGTACAAAGTTTCTTCTTTGGCAATTGTAAAAGACTTAAAGGTACAATGTGCATGTTACAGGGTGATTCTATCCTTTATGAATGTTAGTGTATATGTAATATTTAGTTATTTTTGCTTTTGGAGTAAGACAACATTTGGTCATGTTTTGTTTTACTTCTGTGTCTCAATGTAATGATTTTTTTTATTATTACTATTTTTTATTACTAAGAGACTGAACAGTTTGCATAATGAATGAAGTGGGGTGACTTGTGTTCAATACCCAACTCTAGCTGGTGCTTATATACTACATTTATGCAACACATATACAAAAAACTTTATATACTCACTTGGAGGCTAGGTATTTATAAATTATGTTAAGGGAAAGATGTATATTTTGGTCCTTTTGCCCCATGTTATCGTGGAGTCCTCCTGCTGGAATGTGAGTGTGTGGCTGGAAGTGTCTGGAGAAAGCAACCAGGAGGTGTTGAAGAAGCATAAACTCAGAACATTTTGTCGCCCCTAAATTGTATCATATTTTACAGGTTATCTTTCATTCTGTGTTATTTCTGTTCTACACTGGTAATGCCTCCATCAGATCTTCATCCTCAGGAAAATTTGTCTATTTTCTGGTTGTCAGATGGCAAACTGGCAGCCAACACCACCACTAAATCTCATTTATCTGAATATTAACTTCTTAGTCTACCAGGAAGATTTAAGAAAAAAATAATCTTCAGATTAAATAGGCTGTGCTTCAAAATAAAAAAAGGAATAAATATTAACCAAAACACTAGAAATGTTTTCCAAATAAAGTTACAAAGTTTTCTTGACAACAATAGCAATAACAACAGAATTAGAACCACATAGTTGACAGCTCTTGCCCAATCACGCATGCTGTCAGAAATGAAGTTGGCCTGAATTGTAACTAGAGGCTTTACTAAGCCATGCAAAATACATATCTGGAAACTTGGAACAAAATTTCCAGAATATTCACAAACCTCTGAAGTTCTTGTGAAAATTTCACGGTGCACAAAATTAGCAGTTTAGGCTGAGCATACATTTGATAATTTCATTTAATTTGCATTTCGCACATGAACATGGAATGATTCTTGGCAAGGAACAAGTATACAGGAAAGTAATGACTTACAGAGCCATGGTTCGCATATGCAGGGAGAAGACACAAAAGACCAAAGCTCAATTAGAGTTGCAACTGGTCAGTGTTGTGTCAGACAACAAAAAAGGTATTTTAAAGTATGTTAACAGCAAAAGGAGGTCTAGGGAAATATTGGACCGATACTTGTTGAAGATGGTCACCTGACTAATAGGGATAAAGAAAAAGCGGAGGCATTCAATGCTTTTTTTCCCTTAGTCTTTAGTAATACCAACCGACCTTGGGCTGTCCGGTCCTCTGAGTTGGAGGACCACGACTGCAGGAACACTGACTTTCTGTTTGTGGACACTGAAACTGTAAGGCACCAGCTATATCAGCTGAATGTTCACAAGTCCATGGGGCCTGATGGCATTGATCCCAGAGTCCTGAAGGAGCTAGTGGATGTTATGGCAGGACCCCTTTCAATCACCTACTAAAAGTCTTGGGAGTCTGGGGACGTCCCTTCTGACTGGAAGCTAGCCAATGTTATTCCGCTTTACAAGAGGGGCTTGAGGGAAGCCCCAAGAAACTACAGACCTGCTAGTCTAACCTCAGCTCCTGGAAAAATTTTGCAGAAAATCCTACCGGGTGCTATTGAAATACATTTAAAGAACAATCACCAGGCACCGTCAATATGGGGTCACAAAGGGAAAGGTCTGTTTAACTAATTTGATATCCTTCTATCATAGAATCATAGAATGGTTTAGGGACCTTAAAGATCATCTAGTTCCAACCATAATGCCATAGGCAGGGAAACCTTCCACTAGACCAGGTTGCTCAAAGCTCCATCCAACCTGGCCTTGAACATTTCCAGGAACACTTCTACGATAAGGTCACCTGCCTGGTGGATGAAGGGAAGGCAGTGGATGTAGGTTTTCTGGATTTTGGTAAGGCTTTTGATACTGTCCTTCCCAGCATCCTTCTGGACAAGTTGTCCAACTGTGGGATAAGCAGGTTCAACATGCATTGAGTGAAGAACTGGCTGAATGGCAGGGCTCGAGGGTTGCAGTCAGTGGGGCCAAGTATGACCAGCACTGTTCCTCAGGGTTCAATTCTATGGCCAGTTCTGTTCAATCTTTTTATCAATGATCTGGATGCAGGAGTTGAATGCACCCTTAGCAAGTTTGCTGATGATGCTAAACTGGGAGGTGTTGTTGACTTTCTTGAGGGACAAAAGGCCTTGCAGAGAGATCTAGTTAGACTGGAGCATTTGGCTATGATTAATGGGATGAAATTGAACAAGAACAAATGCCAAATTCTGCACCTGGGATGGAGTAACACTGGGCACGAGTATAAATTGGGAGAGGAGTGGCTCTCCCGAGGTAACAGCAGGAAATGGAATGGTGTGAACACAAGTGAGTTATTGCCCTTTTTCATCCATACAGAACCTTCTGTTGAACATCTGAAACATACTTGACAGACATTTAACTCACTGAGCCTCAGCAGGCCCCGTCTAATACACAGGTCATATTGTCTCCATTTTATGGCAGAGTGAGTAAATTTCAGGGACAAACTGACCTGAATGCTGTGTAATTTCTGATGCATTCCTCAGATTCCTTTTTTTTTTGTTTCTTTTTGCTTTTCCTTTGTTCTTTTCCCTTTCCCTTTTCCCCCCTTTCTCCTCCCTCTCCCTCCCCCCCTTTTTCTTCCCCTTACCTCCTTTTCCCCCTTTTCCCTCTTTCCTCCTATTTCCCCCCCCCCCTTCCTTTGCTCCTTTTGTTTTTCATTCTGCCTTAATTTAAAGTGTAGGCCTATGAATGATTCTGGGTAATGTTCCCAAACTAGCCATGTTTGCAATTGACGGGCCCTTAAAGAAATAGGGGAATGACTAAAAGCTTCATTGCTGCAGAAAGAAACTGGAAACTAAAATTTCCCTTCTACTTGATGAGGCTTTTTATACCATGAGTGTGCAATGTGGGCTCTCAATCCACATTTAGTTATTTGAAAACACTTGTCCAATTTAACAATAGCAACAAAAAAGGATAGAATCATAGAATAGTTTGTGTTGGAAGGTATTTTTAAAGGTCTGGTCTCTCCTGCATCTTAGCAGGGCTCAGAGCCCTCTCCAATCTGACCTTGAATGTTTCCATGGATGGCGCATATGCCACCTCTCTGGGCAACATGTGCCAGGGTTTCACCACCCTTACTGAAAAAAAATTTCTTCCTTATATCTAGTCCAAATATTCCCTCTTTTAGTTTAAAGCCATTACTCCTCGTCCTGTCGCAAAGAGTCCCTCCCCATCTTGCCTGTAGGCCACCTTTATGTACTGAAAGGTTGCAATAAGGTCTCCCGGAAACCTTCTCTTCTCCAGGCTGAACAACCCCAGGTCTCAGCCTGTCTTCACAGGAGAGGTGCTCTCAGCCCTCTGATCATTTTTGTGGCCCTCCTCTGGACCTGCTCCAACAGGTCCATGTCTTTCCTGTGCTGAGGGCTCCAGAGCTGGACACGGCATTCCAGGTGGGGCCTCACCAGAGTGGAGTAGACAGGCAGAGAAATGCTAAAGCATTTCCCACTGAAATTAGTAGAGATAATGGATACATTCAAAATTCAGACTTTTTAGGAAGGTGCAAAAGAAGATTTTTGAAGCTAATTGGTTACAAAAATCCACGGATATTATAGAGATCATACATATAAAATATCTCTTAGTGGGGAATATCCAATACAAACACCTTTCTTCACTTATAAAAATTTTAAAGATTATTTTAAAGATTATGTCTGTGACATATTTCTAATTTGAGCTAGTGTTCAGGAACTGTTATAGTATATATGTTTAGAATTTTCTAAAAACTCATGATCTGTTGACTAGCCAGTCCCAAAACAGAACAGCTCTGTATGTACAGTGAGATAGTAAATTTAATTATCAGTTTGCTACTTTGCCTAGGAATCAAATATTAGCAGTTTATGATTGATAGGGATGTTAACAAATGAGTAATGTTGCTTTTACTACATTCTGATTGCTCACTTTTTTAATAGAAATAATCTCCATTGTAATATTCATCCCAATGTTTATGTTTTATTTGTCTTTTCATTCATTGGACTGATTGACTGTTCCTGTTGAATATACAATTATGCATGGCTTTTTGAGGGCTGTGGTTTGGTGTTCTTTCTATTATTTTCTTAACAGAATGTGTTGTGAGTCATTTTAAAAAGCATGTTTGTTCCTAAAGACAAAATGGCTTGAGAAAAAATTAGTTAAAGGTATTAACATTGAAAGGATACATTTTATTTAAGTGGCTATATTATTTTCTTATAAAGATCTGACACTAACTATATTTAACTCCATTTTGAACACAATGTCATCAACAGGATATGAAGAGCAGATTTGACCTTCTGACCTACTTTGTAAACAGATGGTCTTAGCCAGGAGTATCAGCATGTGTCTAAATGGTAGCATGTGGTTTGCAAAACCTCTGGGAAGGAAAGCATTACATTGCTGTGTTGCAGCTAGGTAACCCTATAGCCCCAAAGTCTGAAACAGTGATTCCACTGCATATTCAGTCTGTTTGTCAGTGAGCTACCATGTGTCTGCTGTAAGGATGTTGAAAGCCTTGCAATTGGTCCATCAAAAGCAGTCTGCAGCTTAATTTTTTAGCACTCTACTACACTAGGATGCAGATGGGTTTTACAAAACAGCTGATTTGGGTTACAGACTTAGAGCTTTATGAAAGCTAGAGCATGAAGTGTGTAGCATCCCACAGCAGTGAATTCTGTTTCTTCAGCCTTAGCATGTTATACATATGTGGAATTTAGAAGGAAATACAAGAATAAAAGTTTTCAACATCTGCATTTATATTTTATCAAAATAAGTGTTTATAAGCCTTTAAAGCAAATGTATTGTACATCCAGATGTGTCAGTATAACTACATTGACTTTAGTTATTTCAGAATTTAGTATGATCAAAATCTTCATCCTTACCTACCTTCCTCTCATCATCAGATGTGAGATTGGCATTTGGCAAGGTGCTATTAAAGGCACAACTCAATGCTGCAGTTTGAAAAATGTGGATATCACTGTCCATTTCCAAGTTGCATTTCATATTTTCTATGAAAAATTTATTTACTACTTGAATCTAGATAAGCTTAACTGGTAGCTATAGACAAAACTTGTGTCAATCATCCTTTTCCAAGTAGTTTTTATAGTGATTCTTTATATTATCATGGGCTTTGGTAACACAGTTGGGGTTTTAGTAGTCCACAGGTAACTTTTCAGTTAAAACATACCAGGCCTTTTGGAAGGCAATTTCCAATACCAAGAGTTTGGAGAAAGCACCCTGGTTTCACAAATTTACCCTTCACATGATGTGTCTTGATCTTCCTACTTTTCCAACATACTAATCAGTGACCTTATTTCCAGAAAGAAATTTGATGTAGAACACATATCATCTCTTAAATGACTTTTTAAAAATATGGACCTCCCTTACCTCTTGTGTGTTTTGTTTACGAACTGACTCTGGGCATGATGTGGACTATGCCTCAAAGGTTTCTCAATAAAAGTAGCTGGCCATCCAAGAGAAAAAGAACAGGTAGAGTGCTGGCCTTATTGTTTTTATTCACGATACCAGTTAGCTTATAGTATTTGATCTGGTGCAAATTTGAAATGGCATACATTAAATGAATCAATCCCTCTAGCTAGTGCTGATGTGGATGCCTGCTCTAGGACCATTGTCCACCATTGTTGTTCAGTATTAAGGGATGTTGACACAAATCTAGCTCTAAGACTGCAGTCTTCCAGTGTTCCTTTCTAAGCCTTTCCCACCTTATTGATCTTTTTGTTCTTTTTATTCTGGCTTTTGAAATGTCAAACTTCATAGCAGCCATCTTGAAATCTCCTGTATTTTTATAAGACCAATTCTAACATCTTCAGCTTTTTAACATTTGTAGTCATTGGGTTTTTTTAAAACTTCTTTCTGAGAAAGTATGATAGTGTTTTTTAAAATCAACAAAGATGTTGAATAGTACAGGTCCCGGTACCGACCCCTGAGGAATGCCACTCGTCACTGCTCTCCACTTGGACATTGAGCCGTTGACCGCAACTCTTTGAGTGCGACCATCCAGGCAGTTCTTTATCCACCGAATTGTCCATTTATCAGTTCACTGGCCTTTTGAAACAAATGTGGAAAAATTAATTCCTGATTGTCTTTTGCTGGTGTCTGTTATCATTTGTTAAAACCTAGCACATTCTGTCTCTTTTCTTCCAGACAAATGGTGAGAATGTAATCAAAAGTTTAAAGAAGTGCCAGAGAATCTGGGGACACCAAGTACGTAATAATGCAAGTACAGTTTAGGACGGGTCAGACAGAAGCTTTACTGTAAGAGAATATTTGGAGAGCATCTCCCCCTCTGCTCCCATGTTATCTCCCAAGTGATTGCAGAGACCCAGCCTATATTCTGTTTCAGAAAAAAAGAAAGAGGTGAGGAAAGTAATAATTTCAATGTTAACAAGACCAGGTATCCATCCCTGGGAGGGACGGACTCCTTAAGTAACTTGCTAACTGCCACAATTCTAAGAAGAAATCAAACAGTAATAAATAATGTGACAGTATGGAGAGATGGCTCTCGGAGGAGCCTATAGGAGTGGCACACCCAACATTATCTTAGCTCAGAAGTGGGGAGTTGGAAAGAATCACAGACTCTTAGCTTTTAGTCTAAAGGAATGTTGTTCTAGTTAGGATAAACTTCTTAGCGAAGCCACTCAAATCTTAATAATTTTACCATCACAGAAGTGTTGTCTTATAGTTAGAATCTTAGCCATCTTTCATTAGCATTAAAGTTAGTTAGGCCTGTTAACTATTGGCATTAGCTGAACTTCTGACACTGGGTCTTGCATACGACTATTTTGTTATGTACTTGGCCAGATGGTCAGCCTTGGGAATGTTTTGTCACAAGTATCTGGGCTAATTAGTAGAGGAACTTTCTGAGACGTTCTCATGGATAACAAGGATTTTATCCTTGAGTTGTATGAGAAAGAATACCTAATCAAGGAAAGCAAGTATTGTTGTCTTTCTTTGAAGTAAAACATCCTGGAGCATATGAGCGTACGAATCTTGAGGATGCTACTAGTCTACCATGTTTTGAAAGGCCTAGTCAACTTGGCAGAAAAATTTAAATTCTGGGTATCCTAAACTGAACTACCTTCATTATAATATTAAAATTATGCCAATCATAGGCCAAGAAGACCCTTGCCCTCGTGGAGATCCTTCCCTTGCGCAGATGCAGTAACTGAGGAGAATGACATAGCAAATATTATAATCAAATGTAAATCACTAACCAATCATTGTAACTGGGAGTGTGCCACCTTGTCACTTTCATGTATAAATATGATGATAAAACTGGCATGGGGTGTGCATGATTTGTGGAAATATTCCTCTGTGCAACCTGGCCAGAATAAAACAATGTCTCCTTTCTAAACATAGCTTCTGTGTTTCTGGAGAATCGGGACTTAGGCCTCTTTTGTAGGTAACAAAAGGAATATAGAAATAACATGGATGTTGAAAGGCAGGGAAAAAGAAGTATAAACAGAAAAGGGAAGTGTGTACAGGAAGTAAAATACACCAGGAAAGCCAGAAAGAGGAAAAAGAATCAACCCCAAAACAGGACTAGGTCCTTTGGGCTGTGTACAGCCAAGGAATTGAATTGTGTTAGGCTGCAGGAGGAGATCAGTGCTTCCTCTTCAATGTCTGAGTTGTTTGTACTATACAGACTGTGCTTTGCTCAGTGCTCCAGGGTTAAAACATGGTGGTGAGAGCTACTAGTTTAAGTAGCCAAGCCAGCAAAAAACTTTATGAAATACACCATTCTTTGCTCTTTTATAATGTTTTGTAGTTTATTATGTTTCATTTTACTAATCCATTCACTGACCAGCAAGCCTGGTCAAGACCTTTCCTGTCTTCTTAAAATAGTAGCATGGTCAGGATAATTACTACAGAGCACACCTTAGGCAAAAGCTTTTGCTTCCCTGTTGTTAATGTGTATTTGGGTCAGAGCTCAAAGCCTACTTTATATCAGTCTACTTTCCAAATGAACTTGATGCCTTCCTTTCTGTACTGCTGCTGAGGTAGGACCAGCACAATGCCAAGGTAACCAGGGTCCCTCCTCCTGGTCTGTGTCCTGGTTCCGGCAGGGCTGGGGTTAATTTCCCCAAGGATGGGAGGGGACACAGGTATTCCACACCATGTGAGCCATGCCCGGGCTATGGGGGGAGCTGCCGGGGGGGAGGGGGCAGGAAGTCGCTGCTTAGCGCGGGGCTGCGGCGGTGCAGGTCCGGGTCCGGTCGGTGAGCGGCGGTGCCATAATCGCGTTTGTATATTCCTTTATCTGTGTTATTGTTACTGTTTTCTCTTCCCTTTGCTGTTCTGTTAAACTGCCTTTATCTCAACCCACGAGTTTTGCCTTTTTCTTCCTATTTCCCCCCCCCACAGCTGTGGGGGGTTGAGCGAGCGGCCGCGTGGTTCGTTGCTGCCGGCTCAGGCCAAACCACGACAGTCCTTTTTGGCGCCCAACGTGGGGCCCGAGGGTTGAGATAAGGACAGATCCGACCCGAGATTGTTAACGTGAGTTTGTTATATATATTTCTTATGTCAGTTAGATAATAGCTGGTTACAATGTTGCTTCGTTTGTTTGCATGGCTGTGTTATGTAAATTCCTATGTGCTCTATGTACTCCCCGTGATGGTGTTTGTTACCTCAGGGAGAGGGATCAGGATTATCATTTTGCTGTCCTGTGCGATATCAGCATATGATATGATAACATCACTGTTCAGGTCGCTGTGTTGGGGTGTTTATGCATTATTGCTGTCCTGCCCATACCTCGGTCGCCGTCCCGCAGAATTTATTAATAATCGCACCCAATCTATGGGGGAAACAGGGGGGGATATTTTCCCCGGCTCTTTCGCCCCCCTTTTCTCCTTCGGGCCAGGTTTTGAGAATTTCGAATATCCTCTGGATGCTCAAACCAGTCTGGTCCTATTGCTATGTCTCCTGAATGTGTTTCAGGTGTTGTTTAGGGTTAGACAACTGTTTAAGACTACCACCCAGAGATCTGCCCCGAGGCTGGATGGTCAGGGGTGGCATGGCATGTGGGAGAACATGGGCAGGTATCTAGAGAACTTCTCACCTCCAATGGTTTGGGACTTCACCCCCGAACAACTACAGGACCCTGATAAAGTGGTAGAATTTTTAAAAGGAAAATGCTGTGGCTATTCCAGAGATGCACAACTCATTGCACTGTGCTGGGCCCTGGCCAGTATCTACCAAACACTGCTCAGTGTTATGCAGCACCCTCAGGGGAAAGAGGGGGAAACCAAACCAGTAGGCACTGCAGCTGTCCCAACCCCTGCGACAGACAATGCAGTTACTCCCACCCCGGTCGCAGGCCCTGTGGCCACTCAAGCCCCTGCGGCTGACACTGCAGCTATTCCAACCCCTGTAGCAGACAATGCAGCTGCTCCAACCCCAGTGGCGGACACTGCAGCTGAACCAGACAACCAACCCGTGCCCGTATCAGTTGCTCCTGTACAGAAGAAGAAATACACCAAGAAATCAGTTTGCTTAGTTAGGGATGATGATGAACCAGGGCCATCAAAGGAAAGGGAGGAAGAGATGGAACCAGAGATAATCACCCAATCCCTATCCCTGAGTGAGCTGAGAGAGATGCGAAAAGATTTCAGCCGACTTCCGGGCGAGCACATTGTCACCTGGCTGCTCTGATGCTGGGATAACGGGGCCAGCAGCTTGGAATTAGAGGGCAGGGAAGCCAGGCAGCTGGGATCCCTGTCTAGGGAAGGGGGCATTGACAAGGCGATTGGGAAGAAGACACAAGTCCTCAGCCTCTGGAGGCGACTCCTGTCAGGTGTGAGGGAAAGGTACCCCTTCAGTGAAGACGTTGTATGCCGTCTGAGCAAGTGGACCACCATGGAAAAAGGTATCCAGTACCTCAGGGAATTAGCTGTGCGGGAGATGATTTACTATGACCCAGATAACACGCAGTTACCCACAGACCCTGATGAAGTCCAATGCACAAGGCCCATATGGCGGAAGTTCGCACGGAGTGCACCATCATCGTATGCCAACTCCTTGGCAGTGATGGAATGGAAAGGCGAAGAGGGACCAACGGTGGATGAGGTGGCTGGCCGACTCCGGCAATATGAAGAAAGTCTCTCTTCCCCCCTTGTCTCAGCTGTGGAGAAACTGTCTCAGAAGGTCCAACAACTTGAAGAGAATATGTCCTACTCCCCACCTGTATAGGCCAGCATCTCAGCTATTAGGAGCAAGCGCTTCCCTACTCAAGAGGGAGAGTATAGAGGGTACACACCACGAGGCACCCTGTGGTTTTACTTGCGCGACCACGGTGAGGACATGAGGAGGTGGGATGGACAACCTACCTCGACCCTACGGGCACGGGTACGTGAGTTGCAAGGAAGAACAATCACAAAAGGGGATCCCTCCAGGAAAAGTGCTGCTCCTGTTGCCAGCAGGCAGCCCCCCAGACAGAGTAGAAGGCCTGATCTTACCTCTGATCCTCTTGAAGGGACCTCCAAGTCATTTTTGCAACAAGTGAGTAATGGATACTATGATCAGGATTAGAGGGGCCCTGCCTCCAGCCAGGTGGGGGAAAGGATCATTCCGGGTTTATTGGAACGTGTGGATTCGATGGCCTGGCACATCAGAGCCACAGGAGTATAGGGCTCTAGTGGACACTGGAGCTCAATGTACCTTAATACCATCAAGTTACAGAGGGGCAGAACCCATTTGTATTTCTGGAGTGACAGGGGGATCCCAAGAGTTGACTGTATTGGAAGCTGAAGTGAGCCTAACTGGAAATGAGTGGCAAAAGCATCCCATTGTGACTGGCCCAGAGGCTCCGTGCATCCTTGGCATAGACTATCTCAGGAGAGGACGCTTCAAGGACCCAAAAGGATACCGGTGGGCTTTTGGCATAGCTGCTTTGGAGACAGAGGAAATTAAACAGCTGTCTACATTGCCTGGTCTCTCGGAGGACCCTTCGGTGGTAGGTTTATTGAGGGTCAAAGAACAACAGGTGCCGATTGCTACCACGACAGTGCATCGGCGGCAATATCGCACTAACCGAGATTCTCTGATCCCCATCCATAAGCTGATTCGTCAACTAGAGACTCAAGGAGTGATCAGCAAGACCCGCTCACCCTTTAATAGTCCCATATGGCCAGTGCGAAAATCTAATGGAGAGTGGAGGTTAACGGTGGACTATCGTGGTCTGAATGAAGTGACACCACCGCTGAGCGCTGCCGTGCCAGACATGCTGGAACTCCAATATGAACTGGAGTCAAAGGCAGCCAAGTGGTATGCAACAATTGATATCGCCAATGCATTCTTCTCAATCCCTTTGGCAGCAGAGTGCAGACCACAGTTTGCTTTCACTTGGAGGGGTGTCCAGTACACCTGGAATCGACTGCCCCAGGGGTGGAAACACAGCCCCACCATTTGCCATGGACTGATCCAGACCACACTGGAACAGGGTGAAGCTCCGGAACATCTGCAGTACATTGACGACATCATCGTATGGGGCAACACAGCAGAAGAAGTTTTTGAGAAAGGGAATAGAATAGTTGAAATCCTTCTGAAAGCTGGTTTTGCAATAAAACGAAGTAAGGTCAAGGGACCCGCACAGGAGATCCAGTTTTTAGGAATAAAATGGCAAGATGGACGCCGTCAGATCCCGATGGATGTGATCAACAAAATAGCAGCTATGTCTCCACCAACCAGTAAAAAGGAAACTCAAGCTTTCTTAGGTGTTGTGGGTTTTTGGAGGATGCATATTCCAAATTACAGTCTGATTGTGAGCCCTCTATATCAAGTGACCCGGAAAAAGAATGACTTTAAATGGGGCCCTGAGCAACGACAAGCCTTCGAACAAATTAAGCAGGAAATAGTTCATGCAGTAGCCCTGGGGCCAGTCCGGGCAGGACAAGATGTCAAAAATGTGCTCTACACCGCAGCCGGGGAGAACGGCCCAACCTGGAGCCTCTGGCAGAAAGCTCCAGGGGAGACTTGAGGTCGACCCCTGGGGTTTTGGAGTCGGGGATACAGAGGATCTGAAGCCCGCTATACCCCAACCGAAAAAGAGATATTGGCAGCATACGAGGGGGTTCGAGCTGCTTCGGAAGTGGTTGGTACTGAGGCACAGCTCCTCTTGGCACCTCGACTGCCGGTGCTGGGCTGGATGTTCAAAGAAAGGGTCCCTGCCACACACCATGCAACTGATGCCACATGGGGTAAGTGGATTGCACTGATCACACAGCGGACTGGAATGGGAAACCCCAATCGCCCAGGAATACTTGAAGTGATCATGGACTGGCCCGAAGGCAAAGATTTTGGAATATCACCAGAGGAGGAGGTGACGCGTGCAGAAGAGGCTCCACCGTATAATAAACTACCAGAAAATGAGACGAAACATGCCTTGTTTACTGATGGGTCCTGCCAGATTGTGGGGAAGCATCGGAAGTGGAAGGCTGCTGTGTGGAGCCCCACACGACGAGTTGCAGAAGCCACTTAAGGACAAGGTGAATCGAGCCAGTTTGCAGAGGTGAAAGCCATCCAGCTAGCTTTAGACATTGCTGAACGAGAGAAATGGCCAGTACTTTACCTCTATACTGATTCATGGATGGTGGCAAATGCTCTGTGGGGGTGGTTACAGCAGTGGAAAGAGAGCAACTGGCAGCGCAGAGGTAAACCCATCTGGGCGGCTGAACTGTGGCAAGATATTGCTGCCCGGATAGAGAATCTGGTTGTGAAAGTACGTCATGTAGATGCCCACGTACCCAGGAGTCGCGCCACTGAGGAACATCAAAACAACCAGCAGGTAGATCAGGCCGCTAAGACTGAAGTGGCTCAGGTGGAGCTGGACTGGCAACATAAGGGTGAATTATTCATAGCTCGGTGGGCTCATGATTCCTCAGGCCATCAGGGAAGAGATGCGACCTATAGATGGGCTCGAGACCGAGGGGTGGACTTGACAATGGACACTATTGCACAGGTCATCCACGAATGTGAAACATGTGCTGCAATTAAGCAAGCCAAGCGGTTAAAGCCCCTTTGGTATGGAGGACGATGGCTAAAATACAAATATGGGGAGGCCTGGCAGATTGATTATATTACACTCCCACAAACCCACCAAGGCAAGCGCCATGTGCTCACAATGGTGGAAGCAACCACCGGGTGGCTGGAAACATACCCTGTGCCCCATGCCACCGCCTGGAACACTATCCTGGGCCTTGAAAAACAAGTCTTATGGCGACATGGCACCCCAGAGAGGATTGAGTCAGACAATGGGACTCATTTCCGAAACAGCCTCATAGACACCTGGGCCAAAGAGCATGGCATTGACTGGGTGTATCACATCCCCTATCACGCATCGGCCTCAGGGAAGATAGAACGATACAACGGACTGTTAAAGACTACCCTGAGAGCCATGGGTGGTGGAACTTTCAAACACTGGGATACGCATTTAGCAAAGGCCACCTGGCTAGTCAACACCAGGGGATCTGCCAACCGAGCTGGCCCTGCCCAATCAAAACTTCCACATACAGTAGAAGGGGATAAAGTCCCC
Organism: Pluvialis apricaria; assembly: GCA_017639485.1. Classification (NCBI taxonomy): domain Eukaryota; kingdom Metazoa; phylum Chordata; class Aves; order Charadriiformes; family Charadriidae; genus Pluvialis; species Pluvialis apricaria. The sequence continues at coordinate 60,607,698 of CM030008.1, forward strand.
GTAGTGTACATGAAGAATATGTTAGGGAAGACAGTCTGGGTTAGCCCTGCCTCAGGCAAAGGCAAACCCATCTGTGGGATTGCTTTTGCACAAGGACCTGGGTGCACGTGGTGGGTGATGCGGGAGGATGGGGAGGTTCGATGTGTACCTCATGGGGATTTGATTCTAGGTGAGAATAGTCAATGAATCAAATCTTATGATGGTATGTGCTAAATAACCCTGTCACTGTGTGTCATCATTACTATAACTGCTATCAAGGGTACTACAGTGAGAATCTCCCAAACCAATGACAGATGGACTTTGATAAAGCGGAGTAAAGTGCAGCGGTGAGGTAATAAAAACTGAACTCATCAGCTGGCGCCCAGCAACTTCCTTGAGATCAACGTCTTCAACCTGCGAACTGCGGGCATGGGCCACACCGGGTACACCAGCCGCGAGCTCCAAAATGCAGCATGCACCAGTCCAGCACCACACACCATCTCGCCTGCCCTGAGAGACTGCTTTCACAGATGCGGCCCAAAGTGATGGACTAAATTAACTCAATGAACATTTTAGAGGGATCACCCATGGACGGTGGGGATTAAATCTGTATGTATATAGATGTACATATGTATATATATATATATATAAAGACAGGGGAAAGTGGTGGTAAATGATTGGGAACTGTAGGATCTGGGCATGGCGCAGATGGTATGGAACAAGGGGTGGATAATGTCCTGGTTCCGGCAGGGATGGGGTTAATTTCCCCAAGGATGGGAGAGGGCACAGGTATTCCACGCCATGTGAGCCATGCCCGGGCTATGGGGGGCGCTGCCGGGGGGGAGGGGGCAGGAAGTCGCTGTTCAGCGCGGGCTGCGGCGGCGCGGGTCCGGGTCCGGTCGGTGAGCGGCGGTGCCCTGATCGCGTTTGTATATTCCTTTATCTGTGTTATTGTTACTGTTTTCTCTTCCCTTTGCTGTTCTGTTAAACTGCCTTTATCTCAACCCACGAGTTTTGCCTTTTTCTTCCTATTCCCCCCCCTCCACAGCTGTGGGGGGTTGGGCGAGCGGCCGCGTGGTTCGTTGCTGCCGGCTCAGGCCAAACCACGACAGTCTGAAAGCCAAGTTGTACCTTCTAGGAGTGGATTTGAATCCTGGTGGCACACTAATCTGACAAACAGTAGTTGCTGATCTAATACTGGTTATGGTTAAAGAAATCACATGAAGAGATGTGTAAGGTATTTTTGCTTTGGTGTGCTTGATTTTGGTCCTTGCTCTGATGAATTGCAATGTAACAACTTAAGTTCAAGACTATAATCTTGCTATCACCCAAAATAGGAACAATTGTTTTCCACATCTCAGGGTCTTTTTTTTTTGGTCACAAACTGCTGCCTGTAGACCACTTTATACCTGCTGGCTACTGTCATGCCTCAAAGAAAAATGTCTGTAGTATAGCATACATTTGACGCTTCCTCTCAGATCCTTTACACTGTTTTCCAGCCTTCTCACATTCAAAATTTTTTAAAAATAATGGAGTAAGCTGAAGGTTTTTGTATCAAAAATCAATATAGATATAGTAATATCAATATCAAACTCTTTCAAATGCATTATCAATATCAAATATCAATATTATTATGCTAGTAACATTACTATGAAATATATCATAGGAACAGCTATCTATTATTAAAATAAAATTCCAGAAACATTAACAGCGATGAAATGGGATTTTGCGGCATCTCATGTAATTCATACTTTCTTATATAAAAGGATGGTATTCAGAGTACAAAACACAACATTTCTATCGCTTTATCTATGAATTTTTGCTGCTACTTAACTGCTTTACTGATAATTTACTGCTTGTTTGGTTACAAAGAAAATCATTAGAAGTACTTTGATACAGATGAGGTGGAACGCAATGTGTCGTGGCTTAGCTCCAGCCAGCAACAAAGAACTACACGGCCGCTCGCTCGCACCCTCCCCAGCAAATTCCTGGGTTGAGATAAAGGCAGTTTAACAGAACAGCGAAGGAAATAGGAAAACAGCAACAATAATAGCGATAGAGGAATCATAGAATCATAGAATTGCTAAGCTTGGAAGGGACCTTTAAGATCGTCAAGTCCAACCATCAACCTACCCTAACAAAACCACCTCTAAACCATGTCCCTAAGTACTGTATCTACCCTTTCTTTAAACACCTCCAGGGATGACAAATCCACCACCTCCTTGGGCAACCTATTCCAATGTTTAATAACCCTTTCAGTGAAAAAATGTTTCCTAATATCCAATCTAAACTGCCCCTGACATAACCTGAATCCATTTCCTCTCGTCCTATCACTTTTCACCAGGGAGAAGAGGTCAGCCCCCACCTCTCTACAACCTCCTTTCAGGTAGTTGTAGAGGGTGATAAGGTCTCCCCTGAGCCTCCTCTTCTCCAGGCTAAACAATCCCAGTTCCCTCAGTCATTCCTCATAAGGCTTGTCCTCCAGACACCTCACCAGATTTGTAGCCCTCCTCTGGACACCCTCCAGCACCTCAATGTTCTTCTTGTAGTGAGGGGCCCAAAACTGAACACAGTACTCGAGGTGGGGCCTCACCAGTGCCGAATACAGGGGGATGATCACTTCCCTAGTCCTGCTCACCACACTATTCCTGATACATGCTAGGATGCTGTTGGCCTTCTTGGCCACCTGGGCACACTGCCGGCTCAATATTCAGCTGGCTGTCCACCAACACCCCCAGGTCCTTTTCTGCTGGGGAGCTTTTGAGCCACTCCACCCCAACCCTGTAGCGCTGCATGGGGTTGTTGTGACCCAAGTGCAGGACCTGGTACTTGGCCTTGTTGAACCTCATACCATTGGCCTCGGCCCAGTGGTCCAGCTTGTCCAGATCCCTCTGCAGAGCCATCCTACCCTCAAGCAGATCAACACGCCCGCCTAGCTTAGCATCATCTGCAAACTTACTGAAGGTGCATTCGATCCCCTCATCCAGATCATTGATAAAGATATTAAAGAGAACTGGCCCCAGAACCGAGCCCTGGGGGACACCACTTGTGACCGGACACCAACTGGATTTAACTCCATTCACCACCACTCTCTGAGCATGGCCATCCAGACAGTTTTTTACCCAGTGAAGAGTATACCTGTCCAGGCCATGAGCAGCCAGTTTCTCCAAGAGAATGCTGTGGGAAATGGTGTCAAAAGCCTTGCAAAAATCCAGGTAGATAACATCCACAGCTTTTCCCTCATCCACTAAGTGGGTCACCTTATCATAGAAGGAGATCAGGTTGGTCAGGCAGGACCTGCCTTTCATAAACCCATGCTGACTGGGCCTGATTACCCTGTTCTCCTGCATGTGCCACGTAATGGCACTGAGGATGATCTGTTCTGTGACCTTCCCAGGCACCGAGGTCAGACTGACAGGCCTGTAGTTCCCTGGATCCTCCTTCCGGCCCTTCTTGTGGATGGGTGTCACATTTGCCAACCTCCAGTCAGCTGGGACCTCTCCCAGTTAGCCAGGACTGCTCATAAATGATGCAAAGTGGCCTGGTAAGCACTTCTGCTAGCTCCTTCAGTACCCTCGGGTGGATCCCATCTGGTCCCATAGATTTGTGCACCTCCAGGTGCTGAAGCAGGCCACTCACCATTTCCCTTTGGATTACAGGGGTTTCCTGCTCCCCATCCCCGTCTTCTAGCTCAGGGGTCTGGGTACTCAGGGAACAACTGGTCCTGCTGCTGAAGACTGAGGCAAAGGCAGCATTAAGTACCTCAGCCTTTTCCCCATCTTTGGTCACTATGTTACCAGCCCCATCTACTAGAGGGCAGAGATTATCCTTAGTCCTCTTTTTATTGCTCATATATTTATAGAAACTTTTTATGTTGTCCTTGACAATAGAAGCCAGGTTTAGCTCTAGCTGGGCTTTGGCCCTCCTGATTTTTTCCCTACATAGCCTCACTACCTCCTTGTAGTCCTCTTGAGTGGCCTGCCCTTCCTTCCAAAGGCCATAAATCCTCTTTTTTTTCCCTAAGTTGCAACACTAGGTCCCTGTTCAGCCAGGCCAGTCTTTGTCCTGGACGGCTTGTCTTTCGGGCACACAGGGACAGCCTGCTCCTGTGCCTCTAAGACTTCCTTCTTGAAAAACATCCAGGCTTCCTGGGCTCCTTTGCCCTGGAGGACTGCCTCCCAGGGGACTTTGTCAACCAGGCTCCTGAAAAGCCTAAAGTCTGCCCTCCGGAAGTCCAAGGTCGCAGTTCTGCTGACCTCCCTCCTTGCTTCTCCCAGGAACATACACAAAACTACTCTGTCACCGCTCACCAACAGGACCAGCTTGCTTGGAGCAGTGACTTCCTGCCTCCTCCCCGGCCAGCTCCCCCCTGTCGCCAGGGCATGGCTCACATAGTATGGAATACCTGTGTCCTGGGCCAGATCCTTGGGAAAATTAACCCTATCCCCGCCAGGACCAGGACAGAATGAAAAAATAGTTTGATCTAATTTTAAGGTAAGTGTATTTTGCTGTTGTTGTTTTGAAATGTACACTTCATTAAAGAGGGTATGTTAGATTTTAGGAATATGGTACTTTGGGAGAGAAAAGAGAGTCTGAGCTCCATAAGGCTGTGCTTGAACAGTCTTCTATCTCAGCTTGCAGTTTTACCCATATGCATACCTTAATTATGGAGTTTCCGTATGTGTGGTAAATGGAAGTTTTCTTACTTGCTGCCTTTATGGAGAAAATAGGTACATAGAATATTCTTGAATATTTTTACTCTTTTTTGCTCTTTTTCTACCAAATTTTTATTACAAGATTGACATTGATAGAAAAAATTATATTTAAATACTAGGGTTTTTTTCAAAAAATGATTTAAACTTTGTGTTTTGAAACATAGTTCCTGTACTAGTCCTGGAAATCCTTACAGCAGCAGCAGTTGTATTGTACTGTGAGCCAGTAGAGAGAGAAGCATTAGTTTTCTATCTTTTGTTGAAGGGCTTCGAAGTGCTCTGTTTACATTCTCCATTTGGCAAATCTATTTCCCTTCTATGCTGCCTCCACCTTTTGTTCCTATGAGGGAAACCCAGCAGCACAATATTTGAAATGTGTTGGGGTGGAGGGAAGAAATTGCATTAGTAATCCTGTTTCTTGCTTATCAAGAGAAGAGTTAAGATCTCATAATTGAATATATATCATGAAGAATAACTGCAAAACACTGTGAAGTTTTAATCAGTAGGACTTCAGAATTTTTCTCTTTGCTTCTATGTTAATGCAGTTTTTATTTGTATTCCTTCTGTGCCTTTCTGAAGAAAAACAAAGTGATTGAGAGAGAGGTAGTAGCATACTCTTTTATATGATATTTTTTGAGGTACAGTAAGGTTAAAATTGATCTAATAAAGCATGGGGGGATTGAAGGTAGTCTTTTTTTTGTCAAGTCATCTAGTGTAGGGCCGTCACAATGGTTCTAATTTTGGAATGTATCTGATAGAGCAGTAGTGAAAAAAAAGGTGTCACCACAGCCTAGACCCTAAAACCTGACAATCAGTGATGATTCCTCAAGACTGTGCTTGTGAAAATACATCACCAGGGTCTGGAGATATGTCAGGAAGATAAACTGGCCTTTGTCTATTAAAGAAAGTAAATCCCCTTTGCTATTCTCAAAGCTGAAATAGAAAAAAAGTCTTTATCCCAACAACAAATAATGTGAACTTGAGGCACTTGCTGTTTAGATTCTTCGAAGTTAATTTCAAGGTAGTCAGTTGAATTCATGAGAACAGATATTTGCATAGACCTTTTGTAACCAAACATCTTTTTTGTTTCATTTCAACTTCTAATTAACTTGAAGTCCTTTACTGGTAAACAGTTCTGAAACTATACACCTTAGGTTTTCTACTGGTGAATGGTGAACTGATGTCAATTCAACTGACAGAACTTTTCATTTATCCCCTTGTAGTTCCTTACCTTTAGAAAAAAAAACAACCCTGAAGAACTGAAACCGAATCTAGCTAGCAGGACATAATTTCTGAAGGAGAGTTACTAAAGAGCTAGCTCTAGGCTAAATACACAACTTCTGTGTAAATGTAAAGAAACCACATAAACCTGCTATAGATTTTTTTGTTGTAACAACAGTAACCTGAAACTTAAATTTTATTTTTCAATGGAAGGAATGTTAAAGAAATTAAACAAATGTAATTCCTGTCTACCAAATTAAATGGTGCTTTTTGGAGAGAAATAGGGAAGGGCTAACCTTTATTTTCGTTCAAGATTTCCTCAGCCATGTGATCAAAATAGAACAGGAACTGGTGTAATAATAAAGCAAGCGCTTTTTCTAGCTTTTCGTGGTACAGCTTGAAGATTCACAAAGTTGTACTTTTCATACCTGAAAATGGGTTGCTGGCTCTCTACAGAGAATAAAGGAATACTCTTTTCAACCAGACCTGCTGCGGTTGACACAATTATCATAGAATCATAGAATGGTTTAGGTTGGAAAGGACCTTGAAGATCATCGAGTTCCAACCCCCCCTGCCATAGGCAGGGACACCTGCCACTAGAATAGGTTGCCCAAGGCCACGTCCAGCCTGGCCTTGAACACCTCCAGGCATGGGGCTTCAACAACCTCTCTGGGCAACCTGTTCCAGTGCCTCACCACCCTTAAAGTGAAAAACTTCTTCCTAATGTTTAATCTAAACCTGCCCTCTTCCAGTTTAAAGCCATTCCCCCTCGTCCATCACTACATGCCCTAGTAAAAAGTCCCTCCCCAACTCTCCTGTAGGCCCCCTTTAGGTACTGGAAGGCCGCAATAAGATCTCCCCGGAGCCTTCTCTTCTCCAGGCTGAACAGCCCCAACTCTTTCAGCCTCTCCTCATAGGAGAGGTGCTCCAGCCCTCTGATCATCCTCGTGGCTCTCCTCTGGACACGCTCCAGCAGGTCCATGTCCTTCTTATGTTGGGGACTCCAGAGCTGGATGCAGTACTCCAGGTAGGGTCTCACGAGAGTGGAGTAGAGGGCCAGAATCACCTCCTTTGACCTGCTGGCCACACTTCTTTTGATGCAGCCCAGGATACGGTTGGCCTTCTGGGCTGCGATCGCACATTGCTGGCTCATGTTGAGCTTCTCGTCAATCATCACCCCCAGGTCCTTCTCCACAGGGCTGCTCTCCAGCCGTTCTCCGCCGAGCCTGTATTTGTGCTTGGGATTGCCCCGACCCAGAGGTAGGACCTTGCACTTGGCCTTGTTGAACTGCATGAGGTTGGCTTGGGCCCACCTCTCCAGCCTGTCCAGGTCCCTCTGGATGGCATCCCTCCCCTCCAGCGTGTCTGCCTCACCAAACACCTTGGTATCATCAGCAAACTTGCTGAGGGTGCACTCTACCTCACTATCCGTGTCGCTGACAAAGATGTTGAATAGTACAGGTCCCGGTACCGACCCCTGAGGAACGCCACTCGTCACTGCTCTCCACTTGGACATTAAGCCGTTGACCGCAACTCTTTTGAGTGTGACTGTCCAGCCAGTTCTTTATCCACTGAGTGGTCCATTTATCGAATCCATGTCTCTTCAATTTAGAGGCCAGGATATCGTGTGGGACAGTGTAAAATGCTTTGCTCCCACTAAAGTCCAAGTAGATGACATCAGTTGGTCTTCCCTTGTCCACCGCCGCTGTAATCCCTGACAACTGAAATATGACGAGCTAAAGGAAAGTGACATGCTATTTAAGATTCTCTTTAGCCCTCCTGCTAGGGCCTGTAAACTGATTCCCTTTTCCCTTCAAATGTGCTGTGGTTAGTCAGCAACTTTCCCAGCAAAAGTAGGTCTTCAAAAAGAACTGGAATGGAGAGGAAGAGGAGGCTTCCTGGACAAGCTGAGGGTAACATATTTAGCAGTGAAAACAAGGATGATGAATGATTGACAGAATAATTGCCAAGCTTGCATGAGATTGAGGAGGCTAGGGTCAGTAGGTTATCTGATAAAATATATAAGGATTTTGGCTTGTTGCTATCTAGAGTGAAGGAAAAATAGAAAAGAAAAAAAAAAAGACAGAAAGGTCCATGAGCTAGCATAAGTGTTTTCTGTCATGGTCTTTCTTTTCAATGACAGTGATGTCAAGCTAGTATGTTCCCATATGTGGACTGGTTATTTTTTATTAATACTGATTCAGAGCACCATGCGAGTGCCAGCGAATGATGGAAAATGTTATTTCTTTTATCCTTTACTATGTTTCAAAAGCATTTAAAGTCCTCCAATGAGATGAAGATTGTTCTGTACATAAACACTCTTAAACCACACTATTGTGAGTCAAACCCTGCCCTCAAGAAGTGTTAGCAGAGCCTCAGGTCTCATGTGTCCCAATGAAGTGCTCTAGCAAGCCTGCCTCTAATTATAATGTACACAAGTAGTATTACACTCAATTAAATTTAATTAGAGTTAGCATAATTCACAGCATTCGAAAGAGATTGGATTGTCACTTTATAAAAGCAGGCAAAACAATGGGAATTTTTTAATTTATTTTTTTAGTTTTGCCAGGATTAGAATGACCTTGACTCTGAGCCAAGAACATTCCAAGTGAGCTAACAGCAGGAAACACATCCACTGTTGAGATCATCTCTGCAATCAGATAACAATTTGTTTCTATTTGTGAAAGTCATCCAGCCTCATTTAAGGACAATATTAGTGTACAGTATGTTCGCAGCATGTTTTATTGTCACAGTGTGAAGGACATGAAAAGAAGTTCAAGAACCAAGATATACCTACTTTAAAAAATGTTATAAAATGATGCAATACTGTTTTTGTAAAATATTATAATGAAATGTCACAGAGTTTATAGTTGTTACTCTAACTTTAAAATTTAACTTTGAGTTTCTTCCATTTTTCCCCACAATTTAACTCTGTATTTTTGCCCACCATATATGGGTGCATGCAGTTCAACCCCATCATACATTTGGAATTAGAAACCATTGTTTGAAAAGTCAATCAAGACATTATCAAACTGCCCAGAGTAGTCATATTTGACTAATTGGAAATCAGAGAAACTGCATTCAAAAACAATTCAGGATACCAGTGCAAAAGAAGCAGTCCTGCTTTGCTGATAAGTTTTTTGATCCATTTCATTGTGCAATCATGCAATCTCTTCAGACTGTGCAAACTGGGATCAAGGATATGACGAGTGCTAGGGGAGGCACCTTTTTTGCACAGTACCACCTTAAAGCATGTATGAAAATGTGGCTTTACCTTAAACTGCTTAAGGAGGTGGCTGTGAAGTCGCGTGACAGCACGTTAGGTGAATTCTTCTCTGCCTTTTTGCATGGCTGAGTGTGGCAAAATTTTCAACTGCCTCTCCTAAAGATATTTCTTAGGGTGAGGAAGTAATAGCCTTTTTTAGACGATATTGCTGAAGAAGAGGTGAGCAACTAGGTCAACAAAGACTTCACAAATCAAGGAGGTTTTCAGTGCCAGTTGTGGAAGAAGGACTTGGAGGATGCTGGCAAGTCTACTCTTACAGTGGAATCAGGAAGAAACATACTTGGCTCTTAAGGGACTTAAAGCTAGACAGTCAACATGCCTTTATGAGTAGGTTTTGTTTTCTGAAAAATCAATCTTTCTTAATCTCATAATTGAAGAATTAGTGAGATGATTTTTTTTTACTTTTTGTAGAGCTAATTCTGATTTTACAATGACAGTGATTTAGAACTAATTCTACCACAGTAAAGGGGCTGTGCCAGTGCAGAAACAATGTCAGGGAGTTGATAATCAGTATATTTAATTGCCTCTCCATCTTCTTTCTTGGGCTTTATGCCTGGCTCTTCCACTGTGTCATTTCTGAAAGAACTTATTTGCCTCAAGTTAATGTGCATGTTGTTTAGCTTTTAGGTAGCACTGGGTGTGCTTTAGGATTCAAGAAACTAACCTATCAAAGTGTGCCAGGTAGAAGTTCCTACATGGCCACAAATTGTAGTAATTATTAAAGGACCCTCAGTAAAATCCGTTTTACATTACTAATATTGTACAGTAATTAAAACACTGAACATATTTCAATAAGCTTTTTGTGATGAACTTTGTTCTACATATGGAATTCTCTTTTAGTGAAGTTCAAGCCTTTGTCCTACCACGACTTTTGTGCTTTCAAAGTTTTGTATTTGCAGGTACTGAACTTATTACTACATGACAGTGTACAGGTCTGGTGATTCATTAGAGAATTGGTGGCTGAATATCTGCAAAGGCCACCACTCCTGCTATCTCAACTTTCTTAATTTTAAAAGTCACAGGAAAAGTATTTGTCTCCTGGCTATAAAGTGTATACACTTACTGTTGCAAGTCCATATTATCCATTGCACATTAGCCATTTTCAATTGTTTTCTGACTGTTTTTTCCCGCTGGATGCCCACGGCAATATCCTTCTATTCTCTGCATTCCTTTAGGCATTCAGTTCTGATGTTTCAAGCTCAAAGTTTCTTGTTTGTGTGAGTACAACTAACTGGACACATGAGTTTTTGCAGTCTTGGAGCATTCTTATGTTTATCCTTATGGGTCCCTTAGCTATTTGCTGTTGTGTGACTGAACACACAATTCTGGCTTCAAAAGTTTCTTTTAGGCCTCTGTAAATACTGAATAAACTGCCACTATCATGAACCATTTATGGAATCGATGTTACACTAAAGCTTCTGCTAACTTTGATACCCTGTCTTTTTGATAAATGATGTACTGTGAGTGTTTTATAATCTTACTGAAATTCATACAGTGGCAGAATAATCTAAATAAATTTAGAGCTTGCACAGTTAGGAATTCGACTATTTATATGACACCTTTTCTTTCTCAGAAAATAAAAAAAAAATTAAATCCAAATGTACTAGGTGGTTATTCACAGGAAATATTAGCCTAGTTATATCTCCAATATCCTTTCCATTTAAGCAGATAAAGACCCACTGTTGAGTGCAGACCATCAGGAGTAAGTTTCAAGTTAAACAGTGACTACAGCTTCAGTTTGAAATTCATGTGTTGTTTTCACCATTTTAGATGCCTGACAATGTTCTGACTGGTGCTGCTATCATGATCTGTAAAACTGAGACCCACAGAGAATAGTAGCTGGAACCAAAAAGTGTAATTCAGAAGACATTGTCCAAACAGTCCTGAAAATGCTGGCTAAGTTACTACGCGTCCCTACAGGAATGGAAATTCTGTCATTACTGAGTTACATGTTTTTTTCATGTGCTTGAAACATACCATGAGTCTCAACATATGTTGCTGCCTTGTAGTCAAGGATGCCCATTGCTTTTATGACTGACAAACTCCATAGTCATGAGACTCTACTCCCAGGATATTTTTTAGCAGCATGACTCCAGCTCTTTTTCTGATGAGCTGATAGCCAAGTTCTGTGGTTTTGTCTGACTACCAGCTTTAGGGCAATAAATCTGGAAGTCCTGGTTATTGTTAAAAATATCTTATTTAACCATAGCTTGAATTGCAGACTTTGGCTAGCTCTACCTTGACACTAATATTCTGTGATGGCGGTGCAGAAAGGACAATGGACTCCAGAAGCAGGCTTCTAAGAGTCAGCTGTTTTAAGATTTGCTGGCAGTTTGCCAAACTTATAGATGTGTGTTGAAAAGGTTCAGTTGATTTTTTTTAATAGACGTTTGCTTTATTTTTAAGGCTTTTTTTAAGGATGCCTGCTTCTGAATGTGTGTAATTTTTTGTTCCACATACCCTAGTGAAAAATCTAAATACATCTTAGTGGCAAGAGTCTAGGAACCCATGATTTGCCTTACAAGTACTCCTGTTTCTTAGAGAGAATTGATTTGCTACATTAAGAAAGTACTGGGAAATCCACCTCCCTTTGTGCTCTTTTTAGTATTAAAAAGGTCAGAATAAGGCTACTCAGGGAGCTGCAGAATTTGCATGGGCCCATTTTCTATGACTGAGAGGTATTAAGAAACATCCGTTTTCTTTTTGTTGTTTGCAGAGCATCAGAACAGACTCTGGCAAATGCAAAAATGTAATATAAAATGTTGTAACATAATTGTGGGTCTTTTAAATGTGTTCATAATGAGCAGGTCGTTCTGTACTGGAAGAATGTCAAAGCTTGAAAGATGATTAAATTTGGAAACAACTTCATTCAACCCTTCTAAATTAGGTTATTGGGCAAGCTTTCCTACATGAATGATCTAAGCTAGCTAGTGAATGGGAATTTGCTTCATTAAATTCTCTTTTAGTGTCATTTGAATAACCAAAAATAACAAAAAGACACTATGAAACTTGAGTGATTTTCAGCAATTAAAATAGTTCTGATATTTAAAAAAATTGAACATATTGATATTTATTAGTGTTTTCCATTAAGTGAGCCAGAAATAAGATGCGTCCCCAAATCATTAAAAAGTGCCTACTACAGTTTTTGTAAGGTATGACTTTACTCAATTTCACCTTGCAGGAGTAGTGCTGGGAAAGATTTCTTTTTCAGGAACACTTGTGTTAATCCTCTGTCTGTAGAGTTGTCAGCCTGGTTGAGAAGAAGAAAAGTCAAGAAAAAATAAAGGCCAGAAAGGAGAGAGGAATGAAGCATGAATTTATAGGCATTTCTACTGCTGCTGAATGGTCTCAGTTTTCAGTACAGATAGTGCTGATCATGTAAGAATTTGAAAGAAAAAAAAAGTAATTTTTTAAATCTACAAATAGGCAAACATAATGCCTTATTTTTTTCAATTAGATAAATACATTATGCACTATATGTAATCAATAAATCAGCATTTGGAATCTCTAGTATTTGTTTTGCTATTATTTTGTCTGTGATTTTTTCTCTGTGAAATGTCTTGTCAGGCAGCCTAAGCAAAACCTCTTTAATTTTAAGGAAGATATAGGTTTTTCATAATTGTGCAAAGAGAATGGAAAAAAAACCCTAACCATCTAAAAGTCTTTGTCATACCTGCAAGATGTCTATAAAAGGTGAGCTTATATATCATGTTTAGATTTGAGGTAACTGTTGGAACTGGTTACTGCTTTTAGTCTGCACTTGCATGTCCTGTGGTTTCCACAGAAATATTTGTCATGTTGAATTCCTTAAGTTCTGCACAGACAGTAGTGCCAAGTAAAAAGGTGATAATAGGAATAAAACATCCTGCTACTCAATTTTAAGCCATACTTAGATGAGATCAGGATAGCTTAAATTGCATAGATCAGGTAGCTTAAATTGCATAGAACAGACATTGCTTATGGAGTGCAATACCCACTGCATGCGAATAGCATGAAGGAGTAGGTTAGCCCATGGTTGTTTTTATGTAACTGTTTCAGCTATCCCACAATATGTACAGTGAGAGCTTTGGTAATCTCTTGACTCCCTTGAGGTCAACTGGTTAATTATGTGATCTATTTCACTTGTGGATATTTATTTTAAGAAATACAAAAGTAATATTGCAACAATGTGCATTAAAAAAAACATTTGGAACTTTAGGTATAGCATCCACTTCACATCTTGAAATTATTCCCAAAGAATATAAGGGGTAAAAAAAGATTATACAAATTAAACAGTCCCAGCTTTTAAATCTGGGAAATATGAATGCCTCTCTAGTTGAAGTGAAAGGAAGAATGAAACATGTATCTGAAAAAAATGACATGGATAATTGTACAGACTGATGTGAATCATTACATCTGAGTTCTTAGATCTGACCTTTACTGACTACATTACAGACAGCTCTGATTTTTGAATGTAAAACACAGATGAGCTTGAGAATTAGCATAAGCAAATTGGTGTAACACTAGGGCTTTGATATTCTAAGCATTTCTTTCTATGAAACATTTAAGGGAAATAAATTTACATGAATATTTTTTTTAGATTTTGGTTGTGTGATAATAATTCAAATAAGTGATATTTAACAAGACTTCTTTACTATCATCCTTACACTTTGTTATGTCATCATATGTGTACACTTTATACCATGCTTAGCATATAGCTGACATGTATCCTATGCATACATTTTTCTATATACAGTACTGCCAGAACTCGTGTGTACCCTAAGATTTTAGAAAAGCTTTTTAACGCACTTGAGGGGTGACTTAGGCAAAATGTATTTACTGTCTAATACACTAATGAATGGTAGGAATGGTAGGAAAAAGAAGTGCTTCAAGTTAATGTAGTTTGTTTACACTCTTGACCTTTAAAACTCTTGTTAAAATAATAATGTCAGTGTTTTGGATTTTGTGAATTAGGAACAACCACTGAGAACTTCTTCAGATAATGTGAAAATTAATATAGAGGCAGCTTTCCCATTGGTGAATATCTTAGATAATATTGCAGGATCTGAGAAAAACATTAGGGGTTTTGTGGTATAGAAAGAATAATAACTTAATCAGTGCCAGTAACATATATGCGTGTTTTTCACATTTCCTAGGATTTCATTTTGCAGTGAAAACATATTTGCACATTGAAGAAGTCAGAGCTTAATTCTGTGACCTTTATTCACAGAAATACATCTTCAAAGTGAATGGATCTACTTGACTGGGGAAAAACTGAAAGTCTGAACATATACGTTCCTCAAATTGCCATCTTCAAAATAAAATAGTCTAAGCACAACAATGGTATTTCAAACTAGTAAATGCTTTACAGTCAACTTTTCCAAAACTCATAAATCTATACAACCCCTCTACTTCAAAAAAAAAACCCCAACAAACAAAACCCAACCAACCCCAAACCCAACCCAAATCAAAATAAAACAAGCATTACCTTGCTTCTTTAGGAAATATTTAATATCTTAATTGCTATTCTGCAGAATGAGTTTCTGACCAAAGCATAAATTGTTGCTTCATTGTGAGTCTAAAATACTAAAGTAATTCCATAAAAGGTTTTCTTTACTAATTTTTTTCCTTCTTTAGTTGTTTTACTTCTTAAGGATAAGTTTCTGTACTTTGCAGCCCTATGATGCATTGTGTTTCGGTGGAAGCCGGAAGACATCAAGTCAATACACAAAAGAGTATCTAAGTCATTTTTAATATGTATAAATTTAAATGGTATGGTATGGCTTTCACTGCAAAGAATGTAGGTGGGCAGATGAGGTTTGGCTTCAGATGTTCAAGTCTCAGCTATATGACCCAAGGTACAAACTCAGTTTTCCACACCATCTGCAGGATTTCAGGTAGACCTTACTCACACAAACATCTGCAAAGGTAAAGTGAGCCTTATTTTCATGTCATAGTCATGTAATGCTCACATTGATTTTTTTTTTTTTTGATGGTAGTTTTTCATTATAACTTAGTAGAACAGCATTAAGTTAGTTCTACCCTATCAGAAAACGTCAGCAGCAAGTTTAGTTTAATGCAAATTCCAAGAGCAGACCACATGCAATTCATTTTTATTTTTAATTGCTTCCATAAACACGCAAAGATTAAATTAGAAAAGCTTGTGTAGGTTTTTTGGTTGTATGGTTGTATGTGGTATTTTAACTAAATACTGAAGGATAAAAATGGAAACCAGCAATGCCCAGGAAACCTGCAGGTTTTAATTTATGTTGTGGGCCATAAGCATCAAAGAAAAATTTGATCTTTGAGATGTTTCTTTACAGATAACAGGTTAGCCCTAAATTGATTGCTACAAAAGAAACATCATCAAACGCCAAAGCCCAACTAAGCAGGCAATACTAGAAAAATTACTTTTATTGCTGTTTGAATAATTTTTAAAGTATTTTAATCTGAAATAATTTATCTGTATTAAAAAAAAATATGAAAGAAAGTTGAAATAGTTTCTGAATATTGTGTTGAAGGGCATATTTCAGGCCACACAAATAAAAGCTACAAAGCAGACTGGTACTTAACATGCTGACTATTTTCTCTGTACATTGCGAAAACACATTAACTACGGTGTCAAAAGATTCTGTAATTAAGTCATTAAGACTGTAAATCCAGATAGGAAAGGAAAACATTTCTTTATACTAGAAGTCCAGATTGAAATGTCTTTAGTCTGAAGATTACAAGACACAGTTAATCACTTCTATTTTCAGAAATGGCAGTGCAGGTTTTTCCTGCTAAAGGAAAGGGAGTTGGTGTTGTTTTGGGGTTTTTTTTGAGTTTTTTGTTTAGGTGTTTTTTCTTTCTTTCATTGGGTAATACATCTGCAAGCCAAAAAGGGGCAGACAGCAAAGAAAGTATAGTCCTGTGCTAGAAGTACTGGAGCAGCACAAATTTATTTCTTGTCTGTTAAGACACAGTTCTGTAGGTATTCTTCAACTGGTAAATTAGGACAACAACTCAGTATGATCTTCAATAGCCTTTGTGTAGCAGAAGAGGGGTAGTTTCTCTTTTTTGCTAGTTATCTGATAAAAATTTCTCAGCATTACTTATTTATACTGAGCCTTTTTCTATTTTCTAACTTTGAAAAACTATCCCTTTTTAGAAGGAAGACCCTGCATGTTTAAGTGAGCCAGAGACCTGGACTTGTATATTTCTAACTTACACTCTCCTCTGAAGTATTTGGCTTAACTCTTACTAAGATCATCTGAGACAGAGAACTCGGGAGTAGGGACCAGTCATAAAACAATATTCTTATAGATGTGTACTGTAATAGGGACAACAGTGGAGTTTTATTTGTAATTTTTGCTCTGCGCTTGTTAGGTTTGCTAGAATTAAAAAGTATATTTGTAGCACATTAGTTCGCCCAAACGAAAAACAGGGTGCAGCCAAACTTTTGCCTTTTCCAATGCGTGTTCTCAGTTGCCTATACATAAAAATGGTGTTACTGAGATTCTCACATACAAACTTTGAAGTGTGTCACTTGCTATTACTTCTATTGACCAAACTTGGCCACTCAAAGGTATTTTGGGGAGCTGAGAATTTCCTAGTGTCCCAGTACAGATGACACTAGACAGATCACACTGTTGCATTTTATGCCTACAGAGGTACTTTGTGTGCCAGGCTGCTAGCTTCATCGCTGGACAATGTTTCAGTGGAAAAGAATGTTTATATTACTTTTTAAACTTGAGGATAATAATAGATTTTGTCTTTCACAGCTTTATTTTATGAATGCAGATCTATATGTTTGAGCAAATAGACAAAAATGATGAAGGCATATCCAGTGAAACCATAAAATAAAATTTATTATTTATAATTTCAAAATAAAATTATTCTTGACTGGTTTACCATATTAGCATATTATTTTTCACTTTTTCCTTTCTGTTTCTCTTAGGCTGAACTAGAATTTCCCGTTGTTAACATGAAATTTCTTGTGCTTCTGTTCTTTGGAGTTGCTGATGCTGTGTCTTTATTCATCATACAATGAGAAATCTGAAACGCATAGTTGTCTTGCTAGATCTGTATTTGTTTTTTCTCTGAGAGCATCGTATTAAGACTAAAAGTAAACTGAGTATGGCATGCCTACTCTGAATAATAACTTCTGCTCAACTGAGCATAATTTTGCTTCATCTTTTTCAGGGCTACCAATGCAACTGTTTGTACTGCATATTACTTTAAAAGAATGGCTATCACAGCTGTTGGACTAGGTGCAATGCAGTAGGAATAAACTTTGGGATGATGGCAAGGATCCTGAAGACCCTTGGAAAGATTAGATAAGACTATTTCTGTAATCAGTTTTCCTAATTTGTGTTATTGGTAACATTATTTTAATATTTACTCTTAATATCTGACATTCTATTTGATGTAGCTTTAACTAAACTGATAAGCCTAATTAAATTTTGTTGTACTGGTATTTGCTTCAATTGGCCAATGAAAAATCTGGAAGACCAATGACACATTGAAAAGGGTTGAAGATTTACAACAAATATTTGGGGTCTTAAAAGACAGAGTCTGTGATGTGAGACTAAGGAAAAAGAGAATTTTAAGAGCTGCTTGTGTCACAGACTAAAAGCATCTACATTAAACAAAAACTTCTGGTATCAGTGAATCAAAGCATAATGATGTCTTGGTTGGAAGCTGAAAATTGACCAAATGAGATCAGAAACAGTGTGCATCTTTTCTCAGTGAAGTAATTAGCAGTTGAAATAACTTAACTGAGTAAGCAGTGGATTTTTTTATTACTAGGTAAAAAACCCCAAACTTGGTATGTTTCTAAAAAGATATAGTCCAAATCAATCAGAAGTTATAAAAGTTATGGTAATAACTTTTGTTGGTATGGTAATAAAATATTCAAAGGAGTCTGTATCAAAAGGATTGTGCGGGCATTCAGAACTATGGATTAGCTTCGATGTTTAAATTCACTTTTTCTATTTGTTACAGCTCAGAATAATGTTCACTCTCCAGATATTCAGAATGTTGCAATCTACTGAGTAAAACTCATTAAGTATTACATGCTTTTGAAACAACTTTAGTTCATACCAAATGATGACTTTTTTCAGGACAAAAACTAACAGAAAGGAATAATAAATCTGAGAACAGAGTATTTCTTTAATATTATAGTTTATTTTTCTTCTCAGAATACTTATCACCTGTATCAGTGGGAACAGTGTGTCTTAAATGTTAATATTACTTCCTGAAGCTTTGTCCATCAGAAAAAATAAAGGTGATATAGGGACAACCACTGTAGTTATTCATTATAAATATATGTCTTATGAAAACTTACTATAAAAACAATAGTTAAAAATAGTCCTATGGAAATTTTCTTCATCAAAACTATTTTATTCATACATTATTTCAAAAAAAGCAGATAGTCTTGAAAATGCAGATGTGGACTGAAAACAGTCAAACTATATTCTTTCTAGCTCATGCAGCAGTTCAGTTAATAACAGTAATATAAGGTATAAGTGTAATGCTGTAGTTGTAGTTGTATACATTGACAGTGCCACAATTCCAAACTGTACAACACTTGCTTGTCTCTTGTGTGACTCAGGAGAGAAAACTCATCTGGATAGCACAGGATGCATCTGTGGGGGGGAAGTCTTGTGAAGACAGGGCTTTCTGCTCAACTTGTGAAGCTTGTTAGTTCTCTGTTTTTTAGGGATCGTGTCCGATGAATGACCTTTGCCTCATTATCCACAAAATGCATGTTAAAGCTCACACCCTGCATATGCTAATGAAGATTATCAAGATCATGCTAAACGTACATGACTATAGGACTTGTGTCTCCACCCAAATCATGCTACACGTCGCCTAGGGGGGTGAGAAACCTGAGCACCATAACAGTGGGGCAGGTTGTTCTGGTACCGAACACATAAAAGGGGCAAATAAATGCCCCCAGAGAGATTTTTTCCCCTGGGGATCCACAGAGGAGTGCTTCTATGAACCCGAGACCCCTGTTGGCTGGACCAACACTGGAGCCAGGACCAGTGATCTCTTTCTCTCTCGCGCCCTCTCCCTCTGTTTCTCTTTTCCCTTTTTCTTTTAAAGTTAAGTACGTAATGCAAGGCATACCTTATCACTTGCCATAATTAATGGTATAATTTGTTGTATATGTGTTGCGAAGTAACGTGAGGCAAACTTTAGCATTTGCCACACTTTATGTTACCGTTTGCCATAATTTGTTATATACCTAACCAATTATTGTGCACCTAGTTAAGACATATATTAATCACTGTGGGAATCTAACGAATGTTTTTGTATGGACCTTGGGAGTTGTGTCACCTTAGTCTACACTGCTGGGGATTTGTGAATCTGAATCATTTCCCCCTCTCTCTCATGAGTGGGGCGTGACACCTCCCAGGTGGCCAATCCCCTTTTCCACATTCTGTAAACTTCCTTCTTCCATTTGAGTTTTTTGAGAAGCTCCTTGCTCATCCATGCAGGCCTCTAGCCTCCTTTGCTTGATTTCTCACTCATACAGATGTGCTGATCTGAGCTTGGAGGAAGGGGTGCTTGAATATTAAGCAGCTGTCTGGGATCCCTCTACTTTCTAGAGCCCTAACCCATGGTATTTCTCCAAATAAGTCTTTGAAGAGGCCAAAGTTAGCTCTCCTGAAGTCCAGGGTTGTAACTGTACTTATTGCCCTCCTTCTTCCACGCAGGATCCTGAACTCCACTATCTCATGGTCATTGTGGCCAAGGCTGCCCCCAGTCTTCACATCCCCAACCTGTCCTTCTTTGCTTGTTAGTACAGGGTCCAGCAGCACACCTCTCCTTGTTGGCTCCTCCATCACTTGTGTCAAAAATTTATCATCGATGCTCTGCAGAAACCTCCTGGGCTGTGTACAGCCTGTCTGTGTTGTTGTCTTTCCAGCAAATATCAAAAATAGAGACTGAGATTTCATTTTTAAAAGAAAAAACAGTTCTACATAGAATGGCAGGGTATTTTTTTTTCTTTTGATTAAATTTGCATCATGAAAAGAAATATTATTTAATGTTTGTGATATTCTTCCTTAAAAGACCATTAAAACAGGCAGCTTTGTTTTTTAATGTTCATGGTGTAGTATGCTGTAGCATGGGCAAAACTTTCTCTTTTTTTCTGTATTGAGGCATGCCTTCACGTTCAGCATGGTAAGGGCAAAGATTCTGTCATTGCAGTTCTTGCAGTTCTTGGTATTCCAGAAATGATCCCATATAAGTGCCAATGTTCATTGTGGCACATTTGTTGTGCCATGACAAAACTCAATAGAAGAACTCAGAGAAGTAATGAAGGGGGTTAGCAGAACTGCTACCTTGGACTTCTGGAGGGCGGACTTTGTCCTATTTAGGGGCCTTGTTAAAGAGTCCCTTGGGTGGCCATCTTGAAGGGCAGAGGAGTCCAGGAAGGCTGGACATTCTTCAAGAAGGAAGTCTTAAAGGCACAGGAGTAGGCTTGCCCCATGTGCCAAAAGACAAGCTAGTGGGGAAGAAGACAGGCCTGGCTGAACAGAGAGCTCTGGCTGGAACTCGGGAAAAAAAAGAGAGTTTATGACCTTTGGAAGAAGGGTCAGGCAACTCAGGACGACTACAAGGATGTCGTAAGGTTATGCAGGGAAAAAAGTGTAAGGGCCAAAGCTCAACTAGAAGTTAACCTGGCTACTGCTATAAAAGACAATAAAAATGTTTCTGTAAATACACTAGCAACAAAAGGAGGGCTAAGGAGAATCTCTATCCTTCATTGGATGCAGAGGGAAACATAGTGACAAAGAAGAGGAAAAAGCTGAGGTACTTAATGCCTGGTTTGCCTCAGTCTTTAACAGTAAGACCAGTTGTTCTTGGGATACCCAGCCCCCTGAACTGGAAGACAGGGATGAGGAGCAGAATGAAGCCCCCAGAATCCAAGGAGAAATGGTTAGCAACCTGCTACACCACTTAGACGCATGCAAATCTATCGGGCCAGATGGTATCCACCTGAGGGTACTGAGGGAGCTGGTGGAAGTGCTCACCAAGCCACTTTCCATGATCTATCAGCAGTCCTGGCTAACCGGGGAGGTCGCAGTTGACTGGAGGTTAGCAAATGTGACGCCCATCCACAAGAAGGGCCGGAAGGAGGATCTGGGGAACTGCAGGCCTGTTAGTCTGACCTCAGTACCTGAGAAAGTTATGAAGCAGACAATTTTGAGTGTCATCACACAGCATGTACAGGACAACCAGGTGATCAAGCCCAGTCAGCATGCATTTATGAAAGTCTTGACTAACCTGGTCTCCTTCTATGACAAAGTGACTCACTAAGTGAGTGAGGAAAAGGCTGTGGATGTTGTTTACTTGGACTTCAGTAAAGCCTTTGACACCATTTTCCACAGCATTCTCCTGGAGAAACTGGCTGCTCATGGCTTGGGTGGATGTACTCTTCACTGGGTAAAAAACCAGGCCAGTTCTGTTAAATATCTTTGTCAATGATCTGGATGAGGGGATTGAGTGCACCCTCAGTAAGTTTGCAGACGATACCAAGTAGGGTGGGAGTGTTGATCTGCCTGAGGGTAGAAAAGCTCCACAGAGGGATCTGGACAGGCTGGATTGAGGCCAATTATATGACATTACAGAATCACAGAATCACGGAATCACCAGGGTTGGAAGTGACCTCTGGAGATCATCTAAGTCCAACCCCCCTGCCACAGCAGGGACACCTACAGCAGGTTGCACAGGACGGCGTCCAGGCGGGTTTGGAATGTCTCCAGCGTGGGAGACTCCACAACCTCTCTGGGCAGCCTGTGCCAGTGCTCTGCCACCCTCAAAGTAAATAAGTTCCTCCTCATGTTAAGATGGAACTTCCTATGCTCAAGTTTGTGTCCGTTACCTCTTGTTCTGTCACTGGGCACCACTGAAAAAAGACTCCTCTCATCTACCTGGCACCCTCCCCTTAAGTATTTATAAGTATTGATAAGATCCCCCCTGAGTCTTCTTTTTTTCTAGACTAAAAAGACCCAAGTCCCTGAGCCTTTCCTCATAAGAAAGATGTTCCAATCCCCTAATCATCTTTGTAGCTCTTTGGTGGACCCTCTCCAGCAGTTCCCTGTCCTTCTTGAACCGGGGAGCCCAGAACTGGACACAGTACTCCAGATGCGGCCTCACCAGGGCAGAGTAAAGGGGGAAGATGACCTCCCTCGACCTGCTGGCCACACTCTTCTTGATGCACCCCAGGATGCCATCAGCCTTCTTGGCCACCAGGGCACATTGCTGGCTCATGGTCATCCTGTTGTCCACCAGGACTCCCAGGTCCCTTTCCACAGAGTTGCTCTCCAGGAGATCAGCCCCCAACCTGTACTGATGCATGGGGTTCAACAAGGATAAGTGCCAGGTCCTGCACTTGGGTCACAACAACGTCATGTAGTGCTACAGGCTTGGGGAGGAGTGGCTGGAAAGTTGCCCAGTGGAAAAGGAGCTGGGAGTGTTGGTCAACAGCTGGCTAAATATGAGCCAGTAGTGTGCCCAGGTGGTTAAGAAGGCCAACAGCATCCTGGCCTGTATCAGGAATAGCGTGGTGAGTAAGACTAGGGAAGTGATCGTCCCTCTGTACTTGGCAGTGATGAGGCCCCACCTTGAATACCATGTTCAGTTTTAGCCCCCTCCCTATAAGAAAGACAATTGAGGTGCTGGAGGATGTCCAAAGAAGGCCAACAGATCTGGTGAGGGGTCCAGAGAACAAGTCTTCTGAGGAGTGGCTGAGGGAACTGGGGTTGTTTAACCTGGAGAAAAGGAGGCTGAGGGGAGACCTTATTGCTCTCTACTACTACCTGAAAGGAGGTTGTGGTGAGGTGGGTGTTTGTCTCTTTTCCCCAGTAACGAGTGATAGGATGAGAGGAAATGGCTTCAATCTGTGCCAGGGGAAGTTTAGATGGGGCATTAGAAAAAATTTCTTCACCGAAAGGGTTGTCAAGCATGGAACAGGCTGCCCAGGGAAGTGGTTGGATGACCATCCCTGGAGGTATTTAAAGGACATGTAGATGTGGCACTTAGGCAATGATCTTAAGGGTCTTTTCCAACCAAAATGATTCTATGCTTCTAGGATTCAATAATTAAGGCAGATATTACAATTTCTGTTCTTTTTTTTCTTTCATTGGTACATCATTATTCCTTTTCTTTAAGCCAGTGCTACAATAAAAGACTGGCATTTTTCTCAACTGCCATGCAGTTGCAGGTTCCTAGAAATCCAGATAGCGTGGGTTTGCCCTGTCATGCAAGTGCTCAGGAGAAATAGCTACAATGCTAAATATGTTAAAAAATAAAGCAACAAAGAACAACGAGGTCATACATTTTTAGTTTCCACAGGTAATTGTAACTCTAAGCAGTAGGAGATTTCCTTTCTAACCTCAGTTCCTCTGACTGCATGAGCAAGAAACACTGGTTTGAAGCATGACAGGGTTTTCTTCACTCTTTCAGACAATAACTGTGAGCCTGCTTTAGTATGCTGTTAATATGCTCAGAAAAACAAAAATACAGAAGAGAAGCTAAAGTATTTTTCAAGAAGATGGAATATTGCCAAGGTGATACATTAAAACCACAAAGCATGCAGTTTTTATTATGTGGCACAAGTTTTTAATATGCAGAAATGAAAGGAAGTGATCTTAATCCACTGATTCATTCACTTGGGATTAACACCAGAGACAGGGATTTCATAATAGAGATACTTCTAGTACTGCAGTCACACAATATAGTTTAGAAAAGTAATCGTTTTCACCAGAAATGATCCCTGTTGGAACTACCCACGTAGCTGTTCCAAGATTTCATCAGCCTCCTTGAAAAAAATCACTTCTTTTATTCAAAGTTGAAATTTCTTGTACTGTCATTACACTAACTCTGCCAAACAGTTTTTTTTTATATCATGTTCAGCAAAGTTAAAGCGTCTCCCCTTTAAAATTATTTGCCTTTAAATAAATAAGCACAACAATGAAATGTCCCTTCTGCTTTCTTTTTTGAGTGAGTTGAAATCTGCAGCTTCTCATTGTAGTGTGTGTTTCCAGTCTCTGGATCATTTTTATGGCTGTCCTTGAACTCTCTCTGTTTCCAAATCTGTTTTTAATAACTGAAATATATTTAACTTGAAATAACATAAACAAATAATACAGATGTTAGCTTAGATCAGTCTGCCTTTTATGAGTTGCTGCTTTTCCTTTAACTGAGTTTTTTTGGTAGACCTTTAAGTAGACTATTACCACCTTTTTAAACCATCAACCAATTCTGTGGTAAAATTAAATTGTATCTTTACTGGGATCACACTTTTTGACTTCCTGTGAGTCTTTTTTATGTCTACATCATTTAGAGGTTTAATGATAGAAAATAGTGTTCTCCCAATAAAATAATTGCTTTCACATTTCTTAAGAGCTCCTTTATTTTTTTGAAAGAAATCTATTTTCCATATGTGAATATTGATACAAATCTGTATTTTTCTGAAGTTTCAAGCTATACCAAAATCTTACATTATACCCAATTTTATACATCAAGAACTTCAACTGTCATATTTTTCAGGTGCCATTACTGAATTTGATTGAGTTTTGAAAACATAACAAGTTGTCCAGCTACTGAAACTCAGCTGTGGCTCTATATCCATAAATAATATGTCTAAACCCCCGTCATTATGCTTACTTACATTTTTCAGACTATTTAGTACTTTGTGTTTATGTGTGAGTTACTTGCTACAAACTAGTCAACATTTTGATAGGAATGATGATTCTTAGGTGACTGAAACCAGGCAGAATAAGGGAAGCCAGACAGATGTTTGTTTATGTTCCAAGGCAATTAATTATTTCGTAAATTTGGACCTGAAATCATACAACTCTATTTTGCTTTCCATATTTTGAATGTTTAGCATTTTTTACTTTATGATTCAAAAAAATATTTTTTGTAGGCTTTGAATTTATTTGTTTGTTTATTTTGGGGTGGGTATCACTGGACCACCAATATACTTTTCTCACCCCTAACTTTACATACTAGAAGTTATTTTTGTTCGTGAAAAATATATCTTATCAGATCCAACAGCCCAAGAGAGGTCAGACAGCTGGTGCCCCATGTGCTCAGGTCTTGCAGCAAGGCTGAAGATGCGTTCTCAGAAGGCACACATACACACAGAGCACACATATACACTACATATGTACATATATACATGGCTGGCCACACAGATTGCAGAAAGGCACCCACATTAACACACCACCGATGACCTCATCCTTCTTGCCCCTCTAGCTGAGCTGGATGGAGGCCCACTGGTGAGAATATATACATATGTACAAGGCAGATCGCGCTAGCAGCCAGACTTAGACACTCAGTCTGACCAGTAACTGCCCCTGGATCTCAGTCTCCCCTGGCGCTGGCATGTGAACATACACGCCTGTGAGGCCAAAGTCCCACTCCCAGACCATCGCACACAGACACAAACACACAGCTGTCCAGGACTTTCCAAGTCCCAATAGCCGACCGCCTGTGCTCTTAGAGACAGACACTCTTGCACACAGAGCTGGCCCTTACAGTCGCACTCACCCCCTTGGTCCCAGGCTACTTCACCTATTTACCAGCTAATCCATCTTGATCATTGCTACTGATCACCCACTCACTCACACACCTGCACTTCCTTGAGTCACTGGCACCATCGATACATGGGCCCTCCAGCCAATGGTCTAACTCCAGTGGCTGCATTCACCCCCCCATGCACACACATACACACAAAATAGAGAGCACCTCACCCAGGAAAGAGAAAGGAATTTAATAAGAAGATAGCCCAGGCTGCACTGATCAGACAAAGGGCTTGGCCAGACAAGCATATAAACCAGGCCACCATTTACACTTGACAGGCCCTTTTTATTACCTTACCCCTCTATTTGCGCAGTCTTGTTCCTCTCCCACATCACCTAAGCCCCTCCCTTGTCCCACATTTTGTTCTTCCCCTAAGTATCCTGTAATAAATCCTGTGCAATCCCAAACTGCTTTCCCTCTGCATCCCATAATGTGTCCCACCCCTAGGCAGCAACCCTTCCTCCAAAAGGTAATCCAGAGGGCTGCTCTAGGTGACTCATCGTGATGGTTTTCACACCTTGACCCCGGGGCTGAGACTGTGCTGGGACAGCCCTGGGAGGGGTCCAGACAGGGTGTTCCTTCTTCAGGAGTTGTTGATTCAGCTCTCTGCCTGCTATTGTGCCCCTGTGCTCCTCTGGGCTGTACAGATGAGCATTTCCAGAAATTGTAGCCCTTTTGATAAAACAAATCTACACAGCCAGGATTTGCACTCCTGAACTCTAAGGAACATAAACAACTCTCCAAACGGCATCATGAAATGGAACACAGGAGGGCCCTGTAGAAAAAAGTGAATGTTGACTCCTTGCTTCTTCTTTGTTCCTAGCTTTTACTCCTTGAGACCACTTTCAGGTCTGTGACTTCAGCATTTTCATGCCCCTCTGTCTGCAAATGACCCCAGACCTTTCTTCAAGTTGCCCTCCTGTTTTAGGAATAATACGTAATATAGCCTCTTCTCTATAGCAATGACTTCCAAATAGTCTTCCAATACTGACTTCAGTCTATCTTACCTGTCTGATTTTGTTTCATCAGGCTTTTAATCTTTGTTGCTTTGTCTCTTATTTTCTCATCTTGATGAGTCCATGTTCTTTCCTAGATTAGGGCCGTCATTTTTAAGATGTTTAAATGAAATGCTTTCTTTCATATTGACCTTCAAGTGTTGTAGATATTACGAGACACAGGGAAAGTAACACTACTACAAATAGGTTTATTAGTTAAATTTATTTGAACACTATTTTTGTTAATATTGTTTGATAAACCCAGCCTAGGGCTTCCAGTAATTGTGTGCATTTAGTCTTACACTATGCATCCTAATGCATGAATCGTGAAGGTTAAATTTGACCATCTCACTTGACTAATCATTATGGTATTTATTCTCCATCATTGCTAGCAATTGCATCTTATTATTTTATGGATGATCTTGACTCCTCTTCTTATGTATTTAAGAAAGTAAAAACACATTTTGCTACTCAGAGGAAAAGACTTACGGTTATACAAAATGATCTAGTGCTGCTTCTGTAGAATTTCATTGGGAGAATCTGTACAGATGGACCAACTTCTTTGTTGGAAATTGTGTAATATGCCAACATACTTTTAAATCAGTTAAAAATACTTTTAAATTAGTTAAAAACACTTTAAAATTAGTTAAAAACAGCCATGAATGCACAGAATGGTTTAATATCATGCCAGCCAGCTCTTTTAGCTACCAGACAGCACTACTTAGTGGAGCAGTGGTTGAAAATGAAAGGAGCTTACGGATTCAGAGAAGTCTAGGGCATTAATCAGATATTGTGTGACTTGTGGTCTAGTGACATGAATTCCACTGGGTAAAATCTTTCAGTGACGTGCATTATACCCGATGTCAGATGCAGTAACGAAGCAGCTGTTACTCTGTACGTGCTGGGGTACACAGTGATGAGCAGAAGATATCCCAGTGATGACTGGAGCTTTTCAAGACTCTCTGAGACAGTGGACTTCTTGTAAAGCCTACAGAGGTTCTACCTGATTCTGACATTTAAAGAAGTAATTCTTCAGACTATAAAACCTGATTATCTTGCGTATTGTTTGGTAGTTACAGGCATTCCTGGAAAAGGATTTATTTGTTTGCTTCTCTGGAAATCTCAGTGAAAATATAAGGCTTTATTACAAAACTATACATACAAAACCACTGTAATTCTCAGCACAAGTTGTCTGGGAGTGGAGTAACACTGACAAAAAGAAGTTGTCTCAAATATCTTGATGGAATAGGTCAAATGATCCAATTTGAGGGAAGGAAAAGCATTTGTATATAGCATGTTTCTCATAGCAAGTCTAATGTTCCTGCTTGAACTGTCTACCTCATCCTACTTGTTTTTCCTGAACTCAATGTTAGTAAGCAGCTTACTTTCCTGAGATCTTGTAAATAGTTTTTAAGCATTTTGACTGCTTATGGATTAAAATTTCACCAAAAAAATCCTGAAAGATTTATCTGGCCTTGGGTACTGTTCCTTTTAATTTATCATTTTGTTACATTTCCTCTTGACATCTCAGTGTTTGACAGTGCTTAATTTTTGTTAGAGGAAAAGAAAAGTTTTCATGTTCCTTTCGTTTCTTGACATCTGTTAATACCAGTAAGGAAGTCAGCAATGATAGTGGCTTTCCAAGCATATTTAATGGAAATTTCTTTCCTTTGCCACTTGTCTGCAAAACTATATTCGCTTTCAAAGGCTGGACCATGAAGCATCTGTTGAAAGGGGAAAAAAACCTAATCAATTGTAGAACAACTAGATGTATTTAAGCTAATGCAATGCCTGATATGAAATAAAGGATAGTAGTGAAGGTGATGGTTCCTATCCTTTGTCTCGTGATATGTTTTCAGATGTTTTGGAATGTTTTATTTAGTTTTACATAGGATGAGTATAAACAGTTAATCCATTATACAGGTCTTCCTGGTCTTTTAGAAATTAATAACATTCATTCTTGAATTGCATAAATGTTTGATCGGGCTGAGACTGACATTTCCTCTTGTTAGGTACATTCCTCTTTATGAGTAGATGTTAGCAGAGGCCAAAAATAAATTGAAGTTCATTGTTGTGGGTCAAAGACATTTCCTTTTCCGTTGGCCTGTAATTTGACTTTTTGAAGTCTGAGTTCATGTTAGACCTTATGAACCTTGCCACTAACAAGTGATGGAAAATCGACTACTGAGTTTGAATTATGCATTAAAAAATATTTTTTTTCACATCTCCTTCATCATGTGACTATTTGACCCCTCCTGTTTCTCCTAAAAAAGTATTGAATGTGACACCAGCAAGGTAAAGCCTAAAAAATGTCAGGAAAAGAACATACATAATCTTTGCAACAGTGTAAGAAGATTGAATGGGACTTTGACTTTCATCCAAGTGTAGACTGCTGTATTTTTTTATATTCAGTGCTTTTTTTTTTCTTTTTTTTTTTAAATCTGTGGTATTCAAACTGTTGTGTTGAAAGGAATGGAATGGGGATGGTAAGAAAAAAGTTTCACATATCATGGTTTTACAATGTAAATGTAACTATATGCTTGTATAAAAACACCCAAGTTTTGCTGATTTTTATCTTTATATGGATGTCATAAATTGAAATGTTATCTTACAACTTTGAAAGCAGATCTTGCACAGCTGTTTAAAGAAATACAAATTTACATATACTGGATTTCCATGCTTTTCCTTTGAACATTTTTTTTCCTATTTGCGTACTTAGATCCAGTAAAGAACTAGAACTCTCAATTTATACACCCATTGTACAACTAGCAGTTAGTTACTCTGCTACTGTAGTGATTTGCAGAAAGTTCTGCCCTTTCAAAAATATGTATACGCTGGTTAGATTATACCTTAAATGAAACAATATAGCCAGTGGAAAACCTACAGGTTATGTACAAATAGTTTAAAAATTGAAATTTGTCGCTTCAACTTCCTAATTAAATCCCACTGATTTGTTTTGTTTCCTGATGGGATGACTGTGGCTTTAACTAAATATTCTATACTTGGAACAGTTCCAGTTAATCATCGAGCTATTCTTGATTGACTATGTTGGGTAGGTACAAATTGTACTATAAACCAGATTGTATAATGAATAGTTAGTGTGAGTTTTCATTAACAAAGAATGATTAGAACTGAATTGCAGTGAATGGTTTTGTCACTTATGAACACAGGTATTTTCTTACTCAACTTTAGCTATGTAAATCACAATACAGATAGAGAAGAGAGTAGGAAATGAGTCAATGTGAAAAATTCAATGACTGTATTTTAATTTTCACAAAAAATGGTTTTAGCAGATACTAGAAGAGAGAATAGAAAGCGATGTTTATGGAGTGCCTTTCTTCCTAATCTTGGGAATTGAGTTTACAGACAGAAGGGTGAGAGCTGTGCAATTAGATTTCCTAGTCCTGCAGAAATATGAATATCAGCAGTCTAATTATATCTTGTGCACAGAAATGACTTGTTTATTTCTAAATTTTATGGTGCCTCCTTGTTGTTGCTTTATTACAGAGTAAGCACATGTTCCTGTTTATTTCTTGCTGGATCTCATAATGAAACCCTGAATATTCGTAACTAAATATTTCTAATTATCAATTACGTAGAAGACTTTTTTCCTTACAGTCACTCTGAGCATTTGTTTATGCCACATTCTTCCTGAGATTTGGCTGACAGAGGAAATGTATTTTTAAAGTATATTCTGCCTCTCTCTCAATGAAGCTTAGTTATGGAGTCAACACTGAATTCATTGAGTAGTTCAGATGGCTCCCTTTAATGTCTCCTGTTTGATAGCTCATTTGTCTTTTTAAAAAATAATTTATCAGATATTGTACTAACAGCTCTATAAACCCCACTTATTTTTGGTTTTTTTTTTTTTCTGATGAGAATCATAACATTAATTTCTTCTAGCTCAGACAGGACCTCATTTTTATCATATTCAAATAACAATGATTACCAAAATACTGGTTTCATGGCTGTATCTGTAACCTATTAATGTAAGGACCTTCACTGAAGCTGTTATTTCCTTTAGCTCTTGCCATGCAACAGGGTGACTGTCTATCATGCTTTCTGCATTGGCTATGCATGCATTTCCTTCTCTGCCTTCATACTCATAGCCATTACCTTCACACTCTCTCTTAAGTCTCCAGGTTTATTATTCTACTGGACCCTCTCGGTTGCTTTCTGCTGTCAGCTTTAGGCTATCCACTTCTGAAATTTGTTTTATCTTGAACAAAGGTGGCTTGCCCTTCTATTTACATTTGGTACTGCTGTTAATGTTCTGCATGTTTCTTTGTTGTTGATGGTTATGGTGGGAATGTGCAGAAGATTGTGGTTGATGGCCTAACTTATGTGTTTGAAATGATATGGAATCTTAAGCATTTTCTCTTTTGAAGGCAAAAAGGTTAGTTGGATAATGCTGTGAAACTCAAAATGTTGAGGATTAATCATGTAATTAAAGTAGTGAATGGAAAACCAAGCTGGAGATACTGATATGTTAACCATAATAAGGGTAATCTAGACAACCTAGTGAAGAGAATGTGGAATGTAAAAT
Organism: Pluvialis apricaria; assembly: GCA_017639485.1. Lineage (NCBI taxonomy): Eukaryota > Metazoa > Chordata > Aves > Charadriiformes > Charadriidae > Pluvialis > Pluvialis apricaria. The sequence goes on from CM030008.1 coordinate 60,639,003, forward strand.
ATTATTGATTACAAATTAGGTACAGAAAGTATAAGGAAAAACTTAAAAATTACTGCTTTTCCACCTGTCATGTTTAATGAGAAATATTTGGTATTTCCAAGCAAAGAATCAATTTCCTTTAATAATATTAAGCTATAACGATTCCAGGAAAGATGGCTTGTGTCCGGTGTAGGGCTCTGTTTGTTTTCATCACTTGTGTTTAAGTTCAGATGTTGGCATTACTCTCTTTTCAAGAAGGCAGTGCTGGAGGTGAAAAGAAGATGAAGGCACAGTTTAAAGCTCTAAAGAAAGGATGATGGGACAGGAACATAGGGATAACGCATATAGACAGCACATACTGTACCAAATGCTAGAATTGAAGAATTTGTAACTGTCGAGTCAGTAGGTTCACAAGCTTAACTCTGGTTCCAAAACCACTTGCTTATAAGAGCCCCGGCTCAGTTACAGTTTGGTAGATCAGCATGCCATTGATGTATTGCTCTTCTTCCTTCAGGTTTTGGAGATCAGTGCCTGCATTATGGAAGCAAAATACTTGCAATTATCTCATTGTCAGAATCTCACCCCTGTGCAAATCTCTGGCTCCTGTGAATTCCTGCAGTCTAGGATTTACTGCCTCACACAAGGGCAATTTGTACCTGTAGTTCTTGCAAGCCAGCCTGTTCCTGTTCTCTATGGACTTGCCTTTAGCTACACCATCTTTACACCCCGGTTTAGTGTTTTAGCACAGGAACAGCCAATTGCTGTAGATGTGGTTCCCTTTCCTCTTAATGAAGTAAGTCTGTCAATAAATAGCACTGACTGCTTTCCCATCCTCTCACCTTGATCATGGATTTTCCAGGATACTAGGCTGGAAGGCACATGGAGCAAATTTGTGGTTTTGCAAGTATGGCACCGGTGAATACATAAATAGGTAAGATCAATTGTGCTAGAACTGAGTTCCATTAAAAAGTCACCATTTTTTGTGTTCGTCTCTGCACTGAGTGCCAGGACTGGTTTTCTGTATAATATTTAAGAAACGCATACTGTTATTTTCACTATGGTGATCACTATGAATTGCTGACTTTCATGCATAACATATGCAAGAGAGGCAACAGGAGTCGTTATCAATAATGCTTAGAAGCCTTTTTTTTAAAAAGTCTGTTTATAGGAAGACAGGTTTTCTCCCTTTTTATGATCTGGTAAGGAAAATGTAATAGTAATAGAAATAGCAATAGCAATAGTAATACAATTATAATAACAATAACAACAAAAATAGTAATAATAATAATTTGATAGGAGATTGGTAGATTTGTGGATTTCTATGATAAGCATTAAATAGTTTCTTAAATATAAGAGACATAATCTTAATACAGAGCTCAGTTGCTCAAGTAAGTCTGAAAATTACAGAAATGGTAACAGTAATGTTTGTAGGTGGTCTAGAGGTATCCTAGAGGACATTAGTTATTAAGATCAGAGGATATATCATATAGATATAAAATATACAAAGTATAATATATATAATATATATTATAAAATGCATATATTTTATATATATATGAGGATATTAATTTTCATTATTCAGTGAAGAATATTACAGCTTCCCTTGCTCTTTGGTACAGCCCAGACTAGCACATGTGCTATCAGCAAGAGTTTCAAATTAAAAAAGTAGCAAGACTGAAGCTGTGGGATCAAACCTAAATATTTATACCCTAGAATCCTAGAATCCTAGAATCCTAGAATCATAGAATGGTTTAGGTTGGAAGGGACCTTGAAGATCATCTAGATCCAACCCCCCTGTCGTGGACAGGGACACCTTCCACTAGACCAGGTTGCTCAAAGCCCCATCCAACCTGGCCTTGAACACCTCCAGGGATGGGACATCCACAGCTTCTCTGGGAAATTTGTTCCATTGCCTCACCACCCTCACAGTGAAAAATTTCTTCGTGATATCTAGTCTAAATCTGTGCTCTTCCAGTTTGAAGCCATTACCTCTCATTCTATCACTACATGCCCTTGTAAAAAGTCCTTCTCCAGCTTCTTGTAGGCGCCTGTCAGATACTCGAGGGCTGCTATAAGGTCTCCGCAGAGCCTTCTCTTCTCCAGGCTGAACAACCACAACTTTCTCAGCCTGTCTTCATAGGAGAGGTTCTCCAACCCTCTGATCTATCTTTGTTGCCCTCCTCTGGACCCACTCCAACAGGTCCACGTCCTTCTTGTGCTGAGGACTCCAGAGCTGAACGCAGTACTCCAGGTGGAGTCTCACCAGGGTGGAATAGAGGTGAATAATCACCTCCTTCGGTCTGCTGGCCACGCTTCTTTTGATGCAGCCCAGGATGCGGTTCTCTTTCCGGACTCCAAGCGCACATTGCTGGCTCATGTTGAGATTCTCATCAATGAGCACCCTCAAGTCCTTCTCCTCAGGGCTGCTTTCAACCCATTCTCCGACCCAGCCAGTATTTGTGCTTGGGATTGCCCTGACCCATGTGCAGGACCTCGCACTTGTCCTTGTTGAACTTCATGAGGTTTGCATGGGCCCACCTCTCAAGTCTGTCCAGGTCCTTTTGGATGGCATCCCCTCTCTCCACCATGTTGATCGCTCCACACAGCTTGGTGTCATCAGCAAACTTGCTGAGGGTGCACTCAGTCCCACTGTTCATGTCACCAAGAATGATGTTAAACAACACTGGTCCCAGTATTGACACCTGACCCCACTCATCAGTGGTCACCACTTGGACATGGAGCTGTTACCACAACTCTTTTAGTGCGACCATCCAGTCAATTCCTTATCCACCAAGGAGTTCATCCATCAAATCTATGTCTCGCCAATTTAGCGACCAGGATGTCGTGAGGGACAGTGTCAAACGCTTTGCACAAATTCAGATAGATAATGTCAGTTGCTCTTCCTTTATGCACCAACATTGTAATGCCATCGTAGAAACGCAACTAATTTGCCAGACAAAATTTGCCCTTAGTGAGCCGTGTTGGCTGTCAGTGATCACCTCCTTATTTTCCATGTACCTTAGCAGAGTTTCCAGGAGGATCTGCTCCATGATCTTGCCAGGCACAGAGGTGAGACTGATGGGCCTGTAGTTCCCTGGGTCTTCATTTTTTCCCTTTTTAAAAATTGGCTTAATGAAAAAGACAAAGGGATTGGAAAAAATGGAAAACAGTAAACAACTGCAGTGTTGTAGATGTGGGATTTTGTCTGCTAAATAAATGGATCAGAAATAGATTTAATGAACTCACAAAAAGATTTAAGAGTTACAGTAGAAAATTATAGGTAGAGGAGAATACACTGAAATTTACAATTGATTGAAAGTGTATAGTAAGACCCAATATAATTTGGCACACTTATAAAGACAATAGTGTTAAAAAAAAGTTGAGCTGATAGAGGGAATGAGCATTATATTTTCACTATGAAAGCTAAACATAACTTTTTCTCCCAAATTTTTATTCACATGATTAGTGGATTTTCTCTAACAACATTCAGTATTCATACTCTCTGTAAACATTCTTTAAATATTCTAGTAAGTGACTTTTTATTTTAATGGCAGAAATATGCATGAAAAAAGCACATCTTCTGTAAAAATGACAGTATTCCCAATAGTAAGTGCTGTAAGAATGAAAACATTGATTTTGATTTCTGTTTAAAACTACTGAAATTTTGAATGTCAAGTTTATAAGAACCTCATCTTAAAAATTTGAAAAAAGTTATGTTAGGTGTGTGTGGGTTTTTTTTTTGTTTGTTTGGTTTTTTTTACTCCTAATTGTTTCACTCTCAGTTATTAGGAAATCTTACCCAGCTTATAGGTTGAGCATAAAAATTTGAGAATAGAAAGCTGATATTCTATCAAATTATTTTATAAACAATTTGTCCAACTTTTCTTCATTAGAATGATAAACACGTCTAACGTTCCGTTTTTAAGCCTCTCTTAAATTACAATGGATTGACTACATCAGACCTTATGTGTAACAGATAGTCCTTTGGAAAGCAAAACAACTTGGACATTTTTTAGAGTAATGTGTTATTTATTCATTTATTTATTTAAAACCAGGGCTCATTGCTTTTGTTATCTTTAGTGAAGGTTAATGTTATACATTTCAGTTACCCATTGCAGGTCTGACCCTGAGCTTGTTATGATTGTAATTGTCTGGTGTTGTTTGGCATAGATGCCACTTTTCCCCCTCATTTTAGCATTGAAGGGCAAGGAAAAGATTCTCTTAGATTTAGAGAAACAATTTATTTTCAGTAAAGCTGTTCTATTTTCCTGGAATTTCCTTATTTGTGAATAGATGTTGGGAACCATGTACTTTAACCATGGTCTCCATGTGCATGTGTGCAGACTGAAAAGCATTATCATGGGAGTTTTAGATTGCTGCACCCCAGGGCTCTAAATTTGTGTCTCACCATAAAAATGGAGTTCTTTTAGAGTAAAACCAGTGAAAAAAATAGTCTATGCTTCATGACACTTTTTTTTTAATGTCAAAATTGTATTTTATGTTTAGAGTTTTGGTCTTTTAAAACCTTTTGATGGAACTAGTAGGGGTTTGGAGATTCAAGAAAACATTTTTTAGTTGTTAATAGCTATTGACTTTATAATTAAGTAATATGAAGTAGGTTCACATCAGAATATTTTTTAAAAAGAAGCTGTGAACAAATAGCAATTTCTTTGTTCCTAATAAAAATGTGTTTGTATACTGGTTTAAAATTTTCCATCTTGGTTTCCATCTGTGGTAAGGAGGGAGGAAATACTGAAGATTGTAAAGTTAGTTACTTTTATGAAACTGAGTACCTGCGAAGTACTCAGTGTGATGGTATAGCTCTTATTTTTATACAATTAAAAAACATACAACAAATTAATATTTAAACCAGAAAAAATCTGGTGAAATACTTCCATGCTAAGACCAAAATGGTGTTCAAGAACAAAGTCATCTCTGACACAAGCCTCACCAAAGAGCAGACCCAGTAGCAACCATAAACCTGTCAATAGGACTACCAAAAGTAATCAGGGAGCAAAGTAATACTTTCCAGAGTTTGGCATATGGAATTCCTCATTTTCTAATAAACATCCATGGATGCAGAAGGGTAAATGTAATCAATCCTTGCTAGTGGCTTTGTGGATTGCTAAATGAGTACCGAGCACACTATGTCATATACCACAAACTGCATAACAATTTTAGAAAAAGATTCCAATGACAAGACTAGATCTTTCTGGAGGAAATAACAGTAGTATATTAACTGTAATTAACAGCCAAACTCTTTCTGTACAGTCTAGTTGTCTCATACCTTCTCCAGATAATTTTCTTTCTGTCAACATCAAAGTATCTAAAGTATCCTCCAGGTTTTGGGCATCTCCCTCAAACTTTCTATGGACTCATTTGCCACTAGGCACTAACACAAAAATGAACTTCAGTTAAAGCATACTTTTTAAACTTTTTTTTTTTTTAAAAGATAAATAATGGGATCATCACTGCTCACAGTGGAAATTCTGTCCAGAGTTGTTATAGGCACTGAAAATTAGGTAGGGTTCATTGACTTCCACTGTACTATGTAGTGGACCATGGCTGGTGTTAGTAACACTGAGTAAGGCTCAGTGCCATAGTTTATATTGCTTTATACCCTAGGTACATCAGGATAAATGCAACTATGACTCTAAACCCAGGTATTTCTGAGAACAGCTGCTTTTGACCATAGTAATTACTGCTGCCGGTATTGTAGAACTTTTTTTTCAGGGCTTTATGTGGAAAGGTACTGAATGTGTCAGATGCTTTTGCTAGTTGAAGGGGTGATAAAAACTACCTGAAGCAGGCACATTTTAAACACTGGTATCTGAGAGAACCTGAAAGAGAAAAATGAGCCATAACATTTGTAATGGATATTTTCAGAAAACGGCAGTGACTAAACGTCACAATTCTATAAAACAGCTGAGTCTTGCTGTCCAGTCAGTCATCTTATTGGTAAGTTACTAACATCGATTGGGATCCAGTCTCTGTGTTCCAGATAGGATGTCGAGGCTTGGTATTTTGAGAGCTGGTTTTCCTCGTCACCATTTTATTTATACCATCGGCCACACGATGGCAGCAAAGTATTAAGGAACTTCACTTGCTTCCTGCCGCATCAAATCGCGCAGTAACTAGCCACTTAAAGATACTAGCTAACCGGAATGAGAGCCCCAGACAAACCGCGTCAAACCCAGATACAAATAATGATGCTCAAGGAATAAACCCATAAGCTCTGTATATGTTGATCTGAGAATATTGCCTTGCTACCTTTTTATCTGTAAAACCCATACTTGTATGTTAGATGTCAGCATGCTTTAGAAAGATCAGCTCAGTGTAGAAAAGAAATTAAATCAGTTTACTTTATAAATTCACATTTTGTTTTAATTTATGCAATCACCACTCTAAAATGAGAATGAAATACAGCTGTATTAATCCTGAAAAAAGCCAGAGTATATCAAATTATGATCTCCAGGTTTAAAAACTGATATGGGATAGAGATATCTTACTACCATTCTTAAGCCTATGTACATGAAGAAGTTTTACATAATGTAGTGTAATACACAACCCTCCCTCTCCCCCCCGCATAAACCAGACATGCATAAAAGACCATGCCTGGAGAGAAGAAAGTGGTGTGTTGGCAGAAAATAAAGGGAATAGTAGAGTAATTTAGCTGAAGACTTTGTGTATTTTTTAATAACGCTTTCTTTTTTCTAGTCAAAAGCTACATATATATACACACACACACACGTGTGTGTGTCTGTGTATGTATCTGTATTTATATATCTATATGCTTTAAACAAGGATCACAGAAGTAAAAAGTGAATTACATCAGAGCTACACATTTGCTCCGAAATGTCAAATTTCTGAACATAGATTTTTTGAGTCCATTCCATGAAGAATATTTGGGTTGAATCAAACAGCTCCAATGTCACAAATGAAAAAGGCACAACTGGCAATTTTTTTCTTTCTCTATTTCCCCTTACCCATAGGAGGATTCTGTAACCTGTTGTAGATTTGAATAGCACACCTCTCAAGTGCTCACAGTCTGCATCTGAATTAACTACTCAGGTTTGAGTCAGGTGCCGGAGCTGTGAGCATAGACGTGCTTATTAATTTTGTAGCCACCATGTGGCACTTCCTACATAATTTTGTGGTAGCTCAGGGTATATATAATGTTTTTTCTTAGATTTTAAATCAGATTTAAAATTAATGATTTTTGGTGTGCTTATAGAAACATTTCCTTTCTCATTGTTATGTCTGAATCCAAAACAATCTTTCTCTGTTCTTTTACTGCTTTTGTAGTTGACCATTTTGTCCATCTTAATTGTACAGATGACTAGGGAAGCTTGTGCTAACCTGTGAAATCAGTAGCTTTCCAATAGAATTTGGTAGTTACATCTCAAAACAATGAGCTGAATTTTAATTTGACAGTGTTGTGTGTCTGTATTAAAATCTGAGGAAAAGGAAATAACTGTTTATTGAAGTAAATAGGTGTTACCAAATGTACTGTTTCTTTCTTATGTCTCAAACCAAATATACTACAATGTTATTACATATATTATGGACAATATGCTTCTACAGATTACAATAATAGGAGTTTTCTGGTTTCAATGTCTTTGTAACATTTTTTAATACTCAAATATATGTGTAATTCACATCTAAGAGTCTTAACTTTGCTGTCTGTAAAAATCCAAATCTGAAAAGGCTGTCCTAAAGTTAATGGCATATCATTTTGACCTGTCTGGTTTCCAAACTTTTATTCTGGATATCTCTTACATTTTGGAAAACTTTCCATAAAATGGAAATTGGAAGAAATGTTTTTCAGAAATATCTAAATGGAGTTGCATTATGAGTAGACTCTGACATGCACGTGTAAGCAGACCTGTATTGTCTTAGCAGACCTGCTCTCAGGCTTCCTATCTTGAAAGTCATAAAACTAACTGGAAAACTATAGATCAGTGGTAGAGTCAGTATTCTTATCTGTTTTGTGGCAGAGTTCGAAAGATGGCTGAAGCCTCAAATGTCCTGCTAAAAATATTTAAAAATAGATTAAACCAGGGCCTAACAAAAATACACATTTTTTTTTTTTTTGTGAGCAAAGTTGTTGGTTTTTCTGAAATCTGTAGTCAACTGAGAGTTAATATTCTGTAACAAAGTGGGGGGATCTAAATGGATGGGTAGCTAATACATACTTAAATTTAAATGTTAATGTTGTTTTACAAATTAGCACATGGGGAATTTTGAATGTGCATTTCTATTCCAAACTATTCATCTATTTCTTGTAAAAATAAACTCTGCACAACCTTCTTTTAACATTCTCTTGGAGAACGTTAGAGAAAACATTCGTATTAATTCTAATTCTAATCTATTTTTAATTATGACCCTTCACATTTCCCTTTTAAGATGGGACAGGAAAATCAATTAATTAATTAATTTCAAGACATGTCAGATTATCTCTAAGGGATTTTTAAGATTACTTTCTTGTGAGAGTAAGTTTTAATTTGCTGTAAATTACAGTAAATTATGCTTACTGTCTTCATCATTCTCAAAGATTAAACCAATGCTACCTCTGACTAATTTTGACTCACCTATAATTTATTTGTTCAGCCAAAAATGGTTTCTGGATATTGTTGGAAACTCGGCAAATATGCTATGTACGTGAGAGAGTTACAAGGAGCTCCAGCAAAAGGGCGTGACACTTCTGGAAAGGTAAAAACCCAATCCACTATCTTTTCCTGCTATGGCAACAGCTATTCAATCTCAGCAGGAACTTTCTTCATTTGATGTTTACCATAGCAAGATGTAGTATACCTTCAGGAAAGAGGAGGGCTTGGATGTTGTTTCTTTTATTTTTATTTTTATTTTTATTTTTATTTTTATTTTTATTTTTATTTTTATTTTTATTTTTATTTTTATTTTTATTTTTATTTTTATTTTTATTTTTATTTTTATTTTTATTTTTATTTTTCATTATTATTATTGTTGTTGTTAGTTTTTTGTTGTTGTTATTGCTGCTATTGTTGTTACTATTGTTATTATTTAATATGATACTTGGCTCAATGGACAAATCATGATTGTGAATTTTCTCTGAGCAGATTAATACTTGTGAGATAGGTCATCCATCAGCAAATTGGCTTTGAGTAAACTTATGTGAATCTTCCTTCTTTAACTTCTTTTGTCTTCATATATTTGAAAATCACTCAGAAGAAGTAGCTGATTTAGACTTGGAATGGTGGTCACTCACTTTACATATGCCCTCATTGAAAGATTGTGCACACATAAACATAGGTGTTGATAACAGTAGCTTCATGGAAAAAATAAACTTTAGTCCTTTTAAGTGGAGAATGTTTTTCTAGATAGTAAAGTACCTTCAGTACCTTGAGCTCTAAGAAATACAAGTCATGTCAAAATGGAATTTTAACCTATTCCTTTTAGTGAGCAGTCCCATAGGAAGATTTGATAATTGCTATATGCAAAAAAAGAATATTAATATACAATGTGTAAATATATGTTGTGAATAGTATTTTGACTGAATGCAGGGCAGCAGCTGCATTTAAACCAATTACTTCAAGTGTGGTTGTTTAGAGAATTACAAATCCAGTACTTGCACTGAAGATGGGGAGAGGGAGGGAAATATTATCATCCAGGAACTATACCAAAATTTGTCTAACTGCAATAGGATGCAAATATCAGAACAATTATGAAGGAAAGCTGGAAAGCACAAAAAAAAGCAGTACAACTTTACCAGCTGCAAATCACTACGTGTGGTGAGCAGATTTGTGTAATTTAAAATGTCTGATCACCTGTGGACAAAAATCTGAAAAAAAAGAGAGTCAAAATTAGACTTCTCTTTGGCATTTTTGTGATGCATCTAGCATTCAGCACCATATATGAAACTATCATGAAGGATGGGGACTAATGAAATGGTAAGAAAGATCCTATGCTGGCAGAAGTAAACTGTTAAGTGTCAGACGCTGGTTTGTACTCAGTCTGGCAGGAGTTTATACATGGTGAGCCCGAAGGAAGAGATTTGCAAACATTCTTATTTCATAGTTTTGTTAATGACTTTGGCATTTAAAAATAGACACATCCTGATTAAACTAGCTGTCAGTACAAGGAGCTAATTTGAATGACTGAAGACTGATATGAAAGAAATAGGTTAAGATTGGATATGATAAAGCTGTTTTCTTGGAGACTTGCAGTAAGAATATCTGCTGGAGGCTTAGTGTCAGAAACAACAATTAAAAAAATCTGTGTGTTCAGCACAGATTGAGTATGAGGAAGCCATGAAAAAGTGATTTAGAGTTTACTGGATAAGATACTTCTAACAGAAATTAGAAAGACAGTTTAAGGTTATGCAAAAGCTGTGTGCAACTTGAATAACTCCTATAGAAAATGCATGCCATGTGAAAAAGCGATATGGGTATGCCAATTAGAACAATTAAGGGAATGGAGAGACAATTGTAAAAGAACAGAGAAGAAGAAGTTGGCTTGTTTGGTCTGGCAAAGCTAAGGCAAAGAAGGGGGGATATATTTGCGAGGATTAGAAAAAACCTTAGTGGGGCATACACCATAAAAGAAAGAAAGATATTTAAGCTCAAGGATAGTGTTAGCACAAGAAGAAATAAGCAAACTGGCTACTAATGCATTTATCTAAAAAAATTAAAGAAAAATTTAAATGCAATGAAGCTGTAACCTTATTGTAAAGCAATTAGGTTAAATCCTAATTGGAGTGACTACTTTCAAGATGCAACTCAGTAAGATTATGGAGGGAATTCTATAGGGGAATAACTGCAAAAGAAGGGGATTGGGCTGAAAGAACTAGAAAGTCTTTTCTAGTGTTACACTCATAATTGTGTCCAAGAAATAAGTGGTATTCTCAGTGTGTTATGTAATACATTTTCATTTTCCAGCATAATTTGGATTAGTGATAAAGGAAGATAAATGACTCATTAGGATGCACACCCTAAGAAGGTGTTACAAAGTTTTATGTATGCTTTAATTTTTACTTTTACTTTTTTAATTAACTCATCTGTGCTTATGTTTTTCTGATTGCACCATAAACTATTTTGATATAAAATGCCTTGTTTTCATTTAAAGTTGACCATTTTTACTAATTTTGGGAAAAAATGTGCATTTTTGTTGCCCTATTAACTATCTATATGTAGGTTTGTGTCAAAATAATTGAAAGAAATATAAATCATATATTGAGTAACTTCTTGACAAATCATAATTCAGACAAACCCTGACGTTCAAAATGTCCTTACTTGGTAGCATGCCACCTCAATCAGTAGCTATCATAGTCAGAAAAGATGGCAATGCCAAACTCTATTGAAATAATTTACGTGATATCCCATATGTCATAACTAGATGAAAGACAAAAGCTATGGGGAAAAAGTATATGTGATCCAGGAGCTTTTATAAGGTTTATGAAGGAAACCAAAATATTCAGTCTATGCTGAGGAAAATAAAATATTTTTTTTTTAAATTATGCACATGAAACCAATTAACTAGCCATAATTGTAATAAATAAGGTAGTCTGTTTGCTGGATTCAGCTTCATATTTGTTGAAGAAATAGAAGTTCATAGATTGATTACTACAGTAAACTTAGTACTCTCTTGAAAATCTTCATGAGTTCCACTTCACTGAAGGCGTAATATTGACTTAACGTATAGATATTCTTCCATTTCCTAGAATCATTTTAGAGAAAATTGAGCCATATTCAGATGACCTTTGAAGATCTCCAAGGATGGAGACTCCACCACACCGCTGGGCAACTTGTGCCAGTGCTCAGTCACCCTCACAGTAAAAAAGTATTTCCTGATGTTCAGAGGGAACCAACTGCGTTTCAGTTTGTGCCCATTGCCCCTGGTCCTGTCACTGGGCACCATGGAAAAGAGCCTGGCTCCATCCTCTTTGCACCCTCCCTTTAGGTATTTATACAGACTGATAAGATCCCCCTGAATCTCCTCTTCTGCAGACTGAACTATCCAAGCTCTCTCAGCCTTTCCTTATAGAAGAAGTGCTCCAGTCCCTTAATCATCTTTGTGGTTTGAGCCCAGAACTGGACACAGTACTCCAGGTTGTGGCCTCACCAGTGCTGGGTAGAGGAGAAGGATCACCTCCCTTGGCCCACTGGCAATACTTTGCGTAATGCAGCCCAGGATACCATGGGCTGCCTTTGCTGCAAAGACACATTGCTGGCTCACGCTCAGCTGGTCTACCAGGACCCTCAGGTCCTTTTCTACCAAGCAGCTTTCAAGCCGTGTGACCCCCAGTATTCACTGGTGCATGGGGTTATTCTTCCCCAGGTTGAAGGACTTTATACTTCCCCTTACTTGAAATTCCTGTTAGCCCATTTCTCCAGTCTGTCAAAGTACCTGTGGATGGCAGCATGACCCTCTGGTGTATCAATGTCATCACTGATGTCAATATAAAAATGTAAAATAAATATTTATGCTGATTTTACATTACAAGAAAGATATGAAATTATTTAAGAATAGCCTTTTCTATTGTAAAATAGTTGTCTCTCAATTCAGCTACAAATAAACTTTATTAAATTATGTTACACCGTAAAGAGGTTAGTTCATCTTGTGGTCTATAACTTTAAAGGCTATTTTCATATTACATTGGAGCCTAAATATATTTGAAGGTCTGCCCTCAAGTGTGTGTTTATCAGATCATGTTATACTGCAAAATTTCCTGAACTTGTAATTGCCTGAACTTAGAAGATCAACTTAGAAGACCAAATACTGGCCGTTGTCTGTTATCTGAGTCCTATGGATCAGAAAGATTGCTATTATTGTTGTAACATTCTGATCATAATGCACAAGGGTGTGTACTTAAATATTGTTTAACATCTGTTGTTGTCTATAATGTTATTAAAAAAGCAATCTTGGTACCCAGCAGACTGTTCATGTCAGAAAAATCCTCACTGGGAATGTTACTGGGTCATTCAACGAAGACACGGCTGAAGTGCCTCTACGCAAATGCGCGGAGCATGGGGAACAAACAGGAGGAACTATAGATGTGTACACACCTCCAAGGCTACGATGTCATTGGCATCGTAGAAACTTGGTGGGACAAATCCTATGACTGGAGCGTCAGCATGGAAGGGTACAGGCTCTTCAGCAGAGACAGGCAAGGGAAACGAGGAGGCGGTGTTGCCTTACATGTTGACGAGCAGCTGGAATGCATGGAGCTCAACCTAGGGGTGGATACAGAGCCAACTGAGAGCCTATGGGTCAGGATTAAAGGGAAATCAGAAGCAGGGGACATTACAGTGGGGGTATGCTACAGGGCACCCGACCAAGAAGACCAAGTGGATGAAGCCCTCTATAGACAGATAGGGGCGGCATCACATTCACAGACCCTGGTTCTCATGGGTGATTTCAACCACCCTGACATCAGTTGGAACGGTAACACAGCTAGGTACAGGCAATCCAGGAGGTTCATGGATTGCATTGAGGATAACTTCCTTCTCCAAGTGGTTGAGGAGCCAACGAGGAGAGGAGCCATGCTGGACCTTGTTCTTACCAACAAGGAAGGGCTGGTTGACAATGTCAAACTCAAGGGTAGCCTGGGCTGTAGTGACCATGAAATGGCTGAATTAGAAATCCTCAAGGCAGCGAGGAAGGTGCGCAGCAGGCTGACGACCCTGGACTTCAGGAGAGCTGACTCTGGCCTCTTGAAGAATCTGCTTGGTATGGTGCCGTGGGATGAAGCACTGGAGAGAAGGGGTCCAAGAAAGTTGGTTAATATTCAAGGACCACCTCCTCCAAGCACAGGAGCAATGCACCCATACAAAGAGGAAGGCAGGCAGAAAAGCCAGGTGGCCTGCATGGATGAATAAAGAGCTCCTGGACATTACCAAAAGAGAAAAGGAGGCCTATAGGGAGTGGAGACAGGGGCGGGTAGCCTGGGGGGATTACAGAGGAATTGTTCAAGCAGCCAGAGAGTGGGTTAGACAAGCTAAAGCTCAGATAGAACTAAATCTGGCCAGGGACATTAAGACAAACAAAAATTCCTTCTTTAAGTATGTCAGTGAGAAAAGAAAGACTAGGGAAAATGTAGGCCCTCTCCAGACGGAAACGCAAGAACTGGTTACCCGGGACAGAGACAGAGCTGAGGTACTCAATGACTTTTTTGCCTCAGTCTTCACTGACAAGGACGGCAGCCACACTGCCCAAGACGCAGAATGCAAAGGCGAAGATTGGGAAAATCGAGCACCCCCCACTGTAGACAAAGATCAAGTGCAAGACCACCTGAGGAACCTGAAGGTGCACAAGTCCATGGGACCTGATGAGATACACCTGTGGGTCCTGAGGGAACTGGTAGATCAAGTCGCTAAGCCACTAACCATCATATTCGAGAAGTCGTGGCAGTCTGGTTAGGTTCCTGCCGACTGGAAAAGGGGAAACATAATCCCTATTTTCAAAAAGGGAAATAAGGAAAACCCAGGGAACTGCAGGCCAGTCAGTCTCACCTCTGTGCCTGGCAAGATCATGGAGCAGATCCTCCTGGAAACTCTGCGGAGGCACATAGAAAACAAGGAGGCAATTGGCGAGAGCCAACATGGCTTCACCAAGGGCAAGTCATGCCTGACAAATTTGGTGGCCTTCTATGAAGGGGTTACAGTGGCGGTGGACAAGGGAAGATCAACTGATGTCATCTACTTGGACTTTAGTGGGAGCAAAACATTTTACACTGTCATAGAATCATAGAATCATAGAATGGTTTAGGTTGGAAGGGACCTTGAAGATCATCTAGTTCCAACCCCCCTGCCATAAGCAGGGACTGTCCCACACGATATCCTGGTTTCTAAATTGAAGAGACATGGATTCGATAAATGGACCACTCGGTGGATAGAGAACTGACTGTAAGGTCGCACTCAAAGAATTGCGGTCAATGGCTCGATGTCCAAGTGGAGAGCAGTGACAAGTGGCGTTCCTCAGCGGTCGGTACTGGGACCTGTACTATTCAACATCTTGGTCAGCGACATGGACAGTGAGGTAGAGTGCACCCTCAGCAAGTTTGCTGATGATACCAAGGTGTTTGGTGAGGCAGACACGCTGGAGGGGAGGGATGCCATCCAGAGGGACCTGGACAGGCTGGAGAGGTGGGCCCAAGCCAACCTCATGCAGTTCAACAAGGCCCAGTGCAAGGTCCTACATCTGGGTCGGGGCAATCTCAAGCACAAATACAGGCTCGGTGGAGAATGGCTGGAGAGCAGCCCTGTGGAGAAGGACCTGGGGGTGATGATTGACGAGAAGCTCAACATGAGCCAGCAATGTGCGATCGCAGCCCAGAAGGCCAACCGTATCCTGGGCTGCATCAAAAGAAGTGTGGCCAGCAGGTCAAAGGAGGTGATTCTGCCCCACTACTCCGCTCTCGTGAGACCCCACCTGGAGTACTGCATCCAGCTCTGGAGTCCCCAACATAAGAAGGACATGGACCTGCTGGAGCGTGTCCAGAGGAGAGCCACGAGGATGATCAGAGGGATAGAGCAACTGAGAGAGTTGGGGCTGTTCAGCCTGGAGAAGAGAAGGCTCTGGGGAAATCTTATTGCGGCCTTCCAGTACCTAAAGGGGGCCTACAGGAGAGCTGGGGAAGGACTTTTTACTAGGGCATGTAGTGATGGACGAGGGGGAACGGCTTTAAACTGGAAAAGGGCAGGTTTAGATTAAACATTAGGAAGAAGTTTTTCACTTTAAGGGTGATAAGGCACTGGAACAGGTTGCCCAGAGAAGTTGTTGAAGCCCCATCCCTGGAGGTGTTCAAGGCCAGGCTGGACGTGGCCTTGGGCAACCTGGTCTAGTGGAAGGTGCCCCTGCCTACGGGCTTGGAACTTGATGATCTTCAAGGTCCCTTCCAACCTAATCCATTCTATGATTCTATCATTCAAAACCTGAAACCGAGTGCAGAGTTTTAATATAAACTACTTACTTATTTGAGAAATGCTTGTTTCTGGTTAAGAATTGACTCTTTATGGATGCCTGATAAAGGATCCTTAAAGCTGGTTGATAAGGTTTAATAACTAGAAACTGACTTATCAAAGGCTGCAAGGAGGTTGGGTGAGCAATCTACATTAACTTTTTAAGGTGGAGTGGAATTCTTCCAAAACAGTTTTCCACTTCCTTACTTTAATGGACTTAAAATTGTATATTGATTACTCTCGAACCTACAAGCACCTGACTTAGTGGGCCTATGACTATTACAGCTGTGGTCCCCTCATTTTCAAAGTCCTGTTATTTCCAGATTCTGAGTGCAATAATTTTTCTCCTGGCAAATAAATCTACTGTTTACTAAATGACTCCATACAGTTGTTCTTTTTGGGTGTAATTTTCCTTAGTGAATCACATTGATTCTCATCCATTCTGTTTGCTTAATTGACTCAATTACTTAATCTGATTTTTTTTTTTTGCTAAGTAATACATCTTTTCAGAACTGTTGTATTAAAAGAACTGTTCTTAATATCTTTCTGATGATGGAACTGTGTGTTTATATAAGCTTTAAGGATGATGAGGGCAAATTACAAGGAAAGACAGAACCAGAATTCATTATGACAAATTGTAAAGATGGCATGGAATCAACATAGTGAAATAAGATAAAAATGGTGGCAGTGGTTAAGTGGGAGAAGAGTTGGGGGAGAAGACTTAACACCATACTAAGTTTATTACCAACACTTTTTTGGGAAAAAAACTAATATTATTCAGGAATACGTGAACACAGTTATATAAACCAATATGAGAAACCTCAGCTTTATTCAACATTGATAAAATTTTATCTAGATAACTACATCTGGGTTTGGGGAAGGTTATGCCATTTATTTTTGCAATGCCATTTAACTTCGACAGCCATGTCAGAGCTATAGTTTCTTCTTTCCTCAGGTGTGTTTTGTCTATCAAGCACAGAATTTGTTTTCTCTTGTGCAGGATGGTTGCTTCTTCATCTTCATGTAAGTACTATAGCCAGGTTTCTTTATTTCTGTGTGATATCTACTTTCATAATAACATCCAGTGTTGTGTTCTGTTTTTTCCCCCTTAGTTTTGGCCTATGTCCTCAAGAAGCACTGTATTCTTTTAGCCGCATGTTTGTGTTTTATATACCTCTTTCCCCAGCACCAAACAGACCAGCTTATGTCCTCTGTCTTGTCTCCAACACTAATCCTTTTTACAATCTTCAGTTAATCCAGTTTTCAAAATTCTATGCTGTTTTCAACAGTACCTCTTTTTATTTTCAGCCCAGATGCCTTTCATTTATCAGCTGTGTAATCTCAGCCTGTAAATTTTTCCTGTTGAAGGCTTAATTATTTGGCCTTTACATCAAATCTCCTTTCAATTAGTTATTCAATCCTTGGCTCAAGTGTTCTGTCTTTAGAATTACATTTTCAATATAACTTTTTCTCAGCTGCTTTCCTTCAATTCCTTGACATTTGGCCATCATCCTGCATGTGAAACTATATATACAATCTATTTCCTATCATGCTATCTCTTTATAGTTCATGAGGAGTACAGTTCTGAATAATTTCTCCCTCTCTTTCGCAAGTTCTTTTCCCCTGTTCTAACTCCTTGCTTTTAAATGAAAGGATAAAAATTAATTCATTGTGTGGGTCTCTTTGTTGGCTCGTGGGATGTATGCTAAAATCAGAAGCAGTGACACATCAACTACCTTTGAAGGAAATGCTAAATTCATTCCCCTACATTACTTAAAAAAATGGAGGACTTGACTTAAATGGCTTTCTGCTCAAGTGGAACATTAAAAAAAAGTTATGAGATAGACATGGCCCAGCTTTTCTGACTTAATTTTCTTTCTCCCAGTTCCATGCATGGAGTGTAAATGGTAGATAAGTTATTCAACAGTATTCTTTAGTAGAGTCCATATTTTACACTAAAAGCTTTTTTTAATTCTTATAGCACTTCACAGATGACATATTAATCCCTTTATTTATGGACTATGCAATTCCACTGACCTATGATGATGCTGATAAACCCTAATTTCTTATTCCCTCTGATTAACCTTGGATGATGTAAATATCTGCTGACACATTCAGTGATGTGACAGAATTGGACTGACTCACAAGGAGTGACAATAAACCCCTTCCTGTAATAGCTTTGGATCCTGTGCTTTTACTGGAATAGGAATCATGAAAGGAGTTCAGAAATACTAAGTTCATACATGCTAAGTTGTAAGGGTTCCCCATATTAACACCACCACTAATTCATTCAAAATACAGTTCCATGCACAAAATGTCAATTTTATTTCATTTCCAAGTCTCAGGGGGCTATTTTATGCACAAGCTCAAAAACACAGCTTGTGGCTCGAAAAAATGAAGTACTTTTTAATGTTACAGTATGTTCTCTGCATTAATTCTGCTTACCTGTCCTGACAGGATATGCATCCTAGTCTGCTATTCAGAGCCAAATGTTCCCAGACACACCAGGTTCAGACAGACAGCTGTATCCTGCATTTAAAGATGCTGACTGGGTTATGCCCTTATGTACTATTGTTAGAGTTCTAATACACCAGCTTTATGTACTTCATCCTACCTTAAAACATCAAGGAATGGCAGTTTGATGTGACATTTTAATAATTTTCCACACTTGCAATGTCCATTTCTGCCCAGTTGCTTAGTTCAACGTCTGGTAGAAAAAAGATGCAAGATATTGTTCTTTTCTATGGTAGCTATCCTTCATCTTGTCAGTAACTTTTGAAACGAGTGGCTAACTTCTATCAGCTGTAGAGGAGAGTCAGTTTATAGACACAGCAGCTTTTAAAGGAGAGACACTCTCTTAAGTTCCCTCACTGAAATGCAGATGAAATTGCAATGAGTGATATTCATCAGGCTTTATCATTCCAAGAAGCACTGTTGGCTTGTGTGTCAGCTGACAAATCAGACAAAATGTGTGCCAGCTCTTGTCCTGTCAAAAAGTTGGATGTTTTGGAGATCTGCAAATACTTCAATGGTGAAAAATAAAGCAAAGCTTAAAGAATATGTTAGATACTGACAAGCATTTTGGTAGCTGAGTTATAGGGAAAGGCAAAGTCCTGCATTTAGGACAGGTATTATAAGGCAAGTGGAATTTTAATTCTAGGGAGCTGTAAATTAAACTAGCTTTGTTAACTGAAATATATCAATATTTTCTTATCAAATAATGGAATTTTGGGGGGTTATATTAAAATGCACAGTGTTTCAATCTGTAGTTACCTAGCTCTCAGTAGCAGGCTTTTCATTTTTGGATTCTGAAATACTTCAGAAAAAGGATGGTTTTTCTTTCATGTAAGATGCCTTTCATGTCCGTATTGATAAACATAGGAGCTTCCCAAAGTTAATCTCTTCTGCTGACAACTGAAGACATGGTACTTTTTTTTTTTTCAATTGGGAGTAATGCCCATAAAAGCTCTACAGCTGAGATTTATTCAGATTTGAAGAATTAAACTTTACTCTCTCTCAGATGTTTATACAACAATAAAAAATTAATATGGTGCAACATGATCAAGCCTAATTGCTAGAATTTAAACATGGCATTTTTAAAAAGGAGGCTTGGGGAAAACATTTCAAAAAAGGCAACAGTTTTGCAAATAAAAAAAATGAAACCAAATCTTTGAACTTCAGAAACCTTCTTTTGAATATTTGGTTGGCTATGTGGACAAGCAGATGGACAGCTTAGATGTTGATGAAATGGTTATAAAGTAAGCTTTGCTGAGTGATTGTCAAAACCATTAAAACCTCTTAAAACCTTTTTTCTGTGATTTGTGGCAGAAAGGAAAGCTAAACTATACTTCAGTTTAAGACCAGTCAAAAGGCCTTTCCTTTTGTTTAGTGTCTGGAATACAAGTTAGTTCAGAAAGTATCAAACACAGTATTTTCCAGAACAGAAACTGGACTTTCATCTATGTTGAGTTGCTATGTGGAAACCAATAGTTGGTAGAATTGGCATTTGGGAAATTTGAAATCGAAAGGTTTATATTTGACTGGGTTTTCATTAATGATGGCCTTTTCCTGACCCATATCTCTGCCTTGTTCCACTAGCACGTGAATTGCACATCCTGCATCTTTTGTGATACATTGCAGTCCTTTCTGGTGGATAAAATGCCTGCCTTAGGTGGCAGGGTATGTGTGCTTGTGTAAGGAAAGGGAGAGGGAAGGGTCATGGGGAAGGGAAGAAGGAGGTGGATCAGTGTTGACGAAAAGCTCCTTGAAATTCTTTTCACCATTTGTCCAATTTACATTGATACCTACAGGAGAATCAAGCTTTATTAAAAGTCACCTTTAGTGATTTCACACTAAACAGAGATGTAGAGCTGTCAGTCGCAGCAAGTTGGCACATGTGAAGAATAGTTAAAGATGGGATTCAGCCCAAGTTGGTCATGTAATATAAGAATAAACAATACTTGTAAAATATTCATAATACAGCAATTAATGATTTCTTGCCAAGACAGTCTTTCCACAGCCTGCCAATGTTATTAAATAGTTACCTGCACGGAAACAAATATGAACATCCTCAATAGCTGTTATGGATGGCAGTCTGTTAATTAGGACTTCATTCTTTTAATGAAGTTATATTTTCAGTTGATTTTCATCCATGTACATGTGCTAAAAACTTTAATGGCCTAAGGCTGACATATTTTCTTTAAGAACCAGATCTTCATGGGCTCTTATTTTCTTTCTTTCTTTCTTTTTTTCCTTTTTTACTAAGCAGTTCATGGAAATGGGGAAAATTCTGTATGTGATCATACTTTTTGGTGTTCAGCTAGCCACTAACTGTTACCAAATTTCTGTATCAGATTTTGAGAAGGCCACAAACTTCCAATTGAAACACTGTAACTACATACAGAAATCTTAATGCAGGATTTATGCTTTAACATCCTTTTATCGTGGCCTTGATTAAATTTATAATTTAGATGTTTCAGAACAACCAGAAAGAAAAAGTTTACATTTACTTCCCTAGATTTCACAGCCATAGATCCTTATAAAACCTAAACCATCAGATTCCACATAATCCTTTAGTTAATCCCTACCCTAAACCCCCACAAGAGTAAATATTATGTACATGCCAGTATATTTAGTGGAATGCTATCTTTCAGGTCTATCTAGGATCATATCTCTTTTCTGCAATGATACAATAATTAGTGATTACTCCTCTGTGTTAACTAAATCCCATGCAGCACTATAATATTTGAGTGAATTAACTGTTTTTTCCTTCTTATTTATCAAGCACTAAAATCAAAGCTAAGTTCTTTACTGTGGGTGTTTGCATTACAATGATAGAAAAATCTTACACTTGTGTACTGTCGCTGGTTACTGATGCATAGTATCTTGCCATCTTCAAGGCTTTCTTTCTTACATTAATACTTTGCTTTAAAAAAAACAACTGTAAAATAATACATAATCTGAAAGCTAGGAAATTAAAATCTGGAATTTACCTGAACGGCTCTAAATATTGAAACATATGAAGGGGCAAAAGAAAGGTAATTACAGCCTGAAATGGATAAAATTAAAATGAGTGATATTCATCAGCTAGAGTTTTTAGATTCTTGCTGGACCATGTTATCACAGAATTAAAGCATCCTCCCATGTTTTTATCTCACCCTTAAAACACCCACCATTTCATGTTTCTGTCCTTATGATCCGTTTAAGTTATGGAAATATTATCCATATTTTCAAACAGACAAAGCATATAGACATTATAATGCTTTGCATGGTATTACAAAATTCTAATACCTTTGTGTTTTAATGCATGATTTATTTATTTGCTCACTACATATGTTGTATGAAGACAGTGATCAGAAAGAAATCACAAGAAACACTGTCAACTTTTCAAACCACTTTATTTTGAGTTGGCTTTGACTAAATAAAAGTTTTTTATACCTGTATCTTTTTCCTACTTCTGCTTAAAAAACCCCAACATTCTGCTAGGGAGAAAAGGAAGAGCAAATTTTCCATTCAGCCACTATAGCAAATAACTTAAACTTTTTTTTCCCCCTAGTCACTTTTCTGTTGAATTTTTGATTATTTGCTTTGTGTGGTCTTATAATTGATTTGTGAGGTACCAGAATACAAGCCTGGAACGAGAGTCTAATTCAGTGAAAAGCAGGAACAGATATTCTCATTTCTGCCTCACTACTGCAGTTGGACAGAAAAGGACTTGCAGGTCTATGGGATGAAGAAGCAGTGGAAGTAGCCAAAAGAAGCAAAAAGAGGGGCACCTGATGTTTGGAGTGGTTCACTTCCTATCTGGTCATACTGAGGTATTTCACAAGGCGGTGAGTATGGTGGTGTCAATTCAGCATTTCCCTTTTAGTTTGCCATAAACTGTCACAAAACTCCCACAATACTTAGTAATGTAAATCAGATGTGAAGTTTCTGATTCAAGTAATGCGTCATAACTCCAACATTTAGGAAATTGCAAAATTCTTTCTTTCCCAAATCACATGTTCAATTTATTTTGAATTTACTAATGTCAGTTATAACTGTAAAAAGTAATAAAATAATCACCTTGGTTTTTAGGTCCCATCAGTAAGGGTGATGGGACAGGAGAAATGAAGAGGGTAAAAATATATTCTTAATATAAAGTAACCTTCCAATTATGAACAGAATAATATTTCTAAATAATGTAAATCCATGCTTCAGGGTTAGTTATATCTTTCCTAAAGTATTTCACAAATTTTGTCTTGCATTACATTTTGATATATTTAAGTACCATGTTGAAATTCGTTGATTTGCAGTAATGAGGTTAATGAATCAGAATAGCTAGTGACAGGTATCTTACAGGCTTCATATTAAATCAGAGAAAGCAATAGACAAAAGAATAAATACATTCACCATCATGTGATTTCAAAATGATTTTGCCAGCAGAAATAAATTTCATTTATTACAAAGACATTTTATCATACAAGATTAATTTCAGCTGTAAAAGTAATAGCTTTGGGTTTTTTGCGTGCCTGAAAGGTTGTGGATAATATCATCACAAACATACTTCTACTTCCAATTGTCTCAAATCTAGTTACGTATGTTCCATATTAGAAAGCAAAATAGCAAAAGAGAGATGGATAGAGATGTTCGTTTATGAAGTAAAGGACTTATCTTCTTTAGACTAGTGCTGAGTGGGTTTTTTTACTCATGAAACATTCCTTAATCTTAACATATTTAAATTGGTTTGTCTATCCCAGCTAGAAACATACAGCCCTAGAAACTACAATGTGGGAAAGAGAGTTTGTTGAGAAAAAAACAAAAACAAATTTCAACAAAAAAAGACCAAAAAAGAGAGAGGCCTATTTAAATAAAATTTATATTAAGTTTAAAAAAAAACCCCAAAATCTCTCTACCTAGTGAAACCATACAATGGTTTGATTAATTGGCATTGCATGTAGCAAAAACAGGGCAACATTTGTTTATTTTCTGATTAATACCATACTAACATTTTCCTTTCTTACAGCCAATACATACACATGACATATTTTGAGATAATCTCTGCCACATATAGAAGTGTATGAAATGCATTACCATTTACCTTTGTGAAAAATGTGTTTTAACATAATTTTATAAGATAACAAATAGATCAGATTTAGAGCCATATTGGTAGACAGTGGTATATCAGAAAAGGGAATGTATAAGTCTTCATATAATATATGTTTTTCAGCTTATATAGCTATTCTTGTAATGGTTGTGGTACACTTGAGCCCTTAAGTAATCATTAGTCTGTGGTAGAACTAACTATTGCCATTTTGGGGTAAGAAAACCATTTCTAATAAGTGACTACAGAGTGGAGCACTGCCACATTTCAGAGTTGGGTTAGATCCTGACTTGGAGCAAATGGCAAAAATGAGGCAACGGAAGAAACAGTAAATATAGGTGATTCATTTATACTGAAACTGGACTGAGGCAAAATGTAAATTGGATTTCGTGATGTGCTAGTGGGAAGGGAGTGCTTTGTGGAAAGAGGAATTTTTAGCTATCAGACGTAGTCACAGAGAACATTAACAGAACAGAGAATATGGCTTAAGAAAATAGTAAGGTTTCTCTAAGCATCCAAAAGATATTTGTGCCAAAGAAGCTGTTGGAAGAGGTAATAGTGAACCAAGAATAGGCAGAGACTTTGTGAACTTGTTTTCCCTCTATAAGAAATGAATAATAATAATAAACTTGAATAGAGCTGGAAAGAATCCCTTATCTAGCTATAAACAAAGCATAGAATGATCTGCTTAGCGGAAGTTACACAAACAGGATTTTGAGATTCATCTATAATTCTTTTCAGTCTGTAGGACATCTGTATCAGACTTATACTATAGGAAAGAGTTGTTCCACTGATTAGTGCTGTGCAATTTAATGGAGGTTTTTTTGCAGGTAATGTTAATATTGAAGGTGGTCAGCCTTAAGATGGGCAAAGTACAAGAGAATATGGAGTAAAAAACAGTTGTTCTGGGCAACAGAATAGAGGTCTTCATATGTCATCACAAATTTTTATTCAGTCTGATTAAGGTAAAGCTCTTACACTAACCTAAAAGTATTTCCTCAAATAAGTTAGCCAGGTAATGACAGTTTGGGAGCTCATAAGAATGGATTTGCTGTACTTCATTGCAAATATATACAAGTAATAAATACCTGACTGTAATCCTCTCCATGGTCTTTTGCCTTCAAATGCTGAAAACGGCCAATTGTCTAAACAGGTATTGATGTACTCACCCCTAAGCACATCTGAGTTACTCAGTGACTTCAGGACAACTGTTCTTGAATGAACAGAGCCCAAAGGTAAAGTTAGCTTTCTGTTCTGTTTATGGAGCACCAAATCCGGAGGAATATTGCTTTTGGTGTTACCTTTTGGACATTTATTGTAGATCTATAATGATCTTAAATTAACTAAGAAAAAGCAATTGTCATTTTTGTAGTAGGATGTTGAAAACTTTAGTCACCAGAGAAGCAAGGGAAATCTGTTTTAATTGTTCATATATATAGATTACCTCACAGACTCCTTGAGGATTTGAAGATATGCTTCCTAATTATTGGGAAACTTACTTTGCTGTCTCCTGCTAGCCTCACTTCAAATACAATGCTTCAAAACTTACTAATCAATTAAGATTTTATTTTAGAGACAAACTTACTTCCTACTCAATTATTTTTACCTCATAAAAATTGTGCTGACAAGTGGCTGAGTCATATCATTTGTGAGCCTGCCAAAAGTCATGCAGCAAGCACAGGGAAAGAGGATATAAAGTGAAACCATGTGCACTAACTCCACAATAAAATTAGATAAGAAGAAGCTGGTGAGGGGGTCTAGAGCACAAGTCTTATGAGGAGCAGCTGAGGGAACTGGGGTTGTTCCGCCTGGAGAAAAGGAAGGTTGGGGGGGACCTTATTTCCCTCTGCAACTACCTGAAAGGAGGTTGTAGAGAGGTGGGGGTTGGTCTCCTCTCCCAAGTAACAAGCTATAGAACAAGAGGAAATGGCCTCAAGTTGTGCCAGGGGAGGTTTAGGATGGCTATTAAGAAAAATTTCTTCACAGAAAGTGTTGTCAAGCATTGGAACAGGCTGCCCAGGGAAGTGGTTGAATGACCATCCATGGAGGTAGTTAAAAGATGGGTAGACATGGTGCTTAAGGACATGGTTTAGTGATGGTTTTGGCAGTGTTAGGTTGATGGTTGGACTCGATGATCTTAAAGGTCCCTTCCAACCTAGACGATTCTATGATAATTATCCAAACACTATTGGCATGAATGTACATTGTGAAGCAGTAGGTGTCACACTATGGTGATATTCATGTCTTGTGAAAGGGTCTGTTAGACTCTTGGAGGTGAAGTCAAAGGCCTGCAATGCTGCCATGATGTCATTAACAATATCTGCTAGTCAGTTACAGTCTTCAGGAACTTGGATTTCTCTAAGTGCATTGGAACTTCTTAATAGCACTCAGAGAAGAAACAGGACAGGACTGTGCAAAGTAGACCGCACATAGACTGTAAGCCTGAAGAAGGCCTCAGCAAAGTTGATGTTGATTGGTGTGGATCATGCCCACATAGTTACATTGTGAGTGGCATCTCTGTTGTGTTTCTTTCCGACTACATGAATAGATATTTATTGCTGATAATTAAAGTGGGTGCTGTACTGGATAGTTATTCTAGTTGCCTTCACTTTTTCCTGTGCATCTGAGGATCTGTAGCTTTCCCCACAAGATCCACAGATGGAGATTGCAAATTCCGATAATCTCTGCTTCCTCAACTTTTGTTTTTCTTGATTATGTGGTTGCTCACTGCATGAAATGAATTTAGTACAAAGTTTAGACCAGGATGGGAAATGCTGTATTTAGTAATACACATTCAAACCTACAGTATTCTAGGTTTTGTGGTATAGAAAAACGAGTTCAGGTGTTATCTTCTTAATAGATACTTATGTAGCCTATCTCCCTCATGAGAAAACCATACAAATCTGCCCCCACACGAGCCCCACCATGTTCCTCCGATAACAAATGACTCTTGTTCCAGAGGAGATAAGCAGCTTGTCATGTTTCTCATTACTAATAGTTGCCCTCTCTTTGGCAGATCTCAACTTCCTTTACTTTCAAATGATCCAATCAAACAGCATATCATGGAGAGATTTTTCTCAACTTATATTTCTCTTTGACATTAGAAGTTTCAGTTTGTAAACAGATATCTTTTATTTTTTCCAGTTATAGCAGAATCTGTAACAGATAAGAATGCATGTGAGCCTTAACTTTTACAGTTTCTTACGCTGCACTACTTACCTGTGTAACTTTAATATCAACAGGATTTTTTTTAGGGGGGTGGGGTGTTGAATGACTTTGTATTCTTTCTATGCTAACAAAATGTTTGTTTTCACAAAAAACACATATATGTGCATTCAGTGGTTATATGAATGCATGTAATGCATTTCTCAACCACTCTAAATTCAACTAATTCACAATAAAGCTGAGGTAACTTCAGGGGGAAGCTGGTGGCTTTCTATTCTTAATAATTTGGCATAAAGTAGGATCATGAGTGCCTTGACTTTACATTTTAATCAATGTTACAGTTTTATGATTGAAAAACTCACAATATTTGAAAATTCAGAAATTAAAAATGAGAATGAAATAATTTTTCAGTAAAATTTAGCCATTAGCAGACAACTTCTATATTTTTATTACTACTTATAAACTCTAAGCATATACATCATTGCAGGTGATAACTGCTTACATGTATACATATGCACACATAAATCCATTTTAAACATTTTGGAGTCATCTTGCTCTTACCTGTTTTAGTAAAATTTTCAGGCTTAACATATATTTTACACTGGAATAGCTTGAGCTCAAGTAATCTTTGCCTTAAAATACGTCTGCGAAGAAAAGTCTGCTTGCTTTGTGGCAAAGCTTTCTCAAAGAGAGTTTCAAACAAGACTCGGAGCAAATGAGCTTAACTGAGACTGTGTGGTTAATGGCAGGTCTTTGTGGCTGAGTCTGGTATCTACTAAAATGTATTTATATAGGCTTTTACTGTCAATTCTTTCATGAATCATGGAACTGAATTTTATATCTTTGAAACTAAACTTAAAAGGCCTATACAACAGTTTAAAGTGTATGTTTCATTCAGAAACAAACTTTATGCTGAGCTTGAATGGTCATTCTTGACAATTCTCTCTGGCACATAAAGGGGAAAGAGAAGACTGATTTTTTTTTCAGTGATATAGTCACACATACATAGCTGAGTAATTCAAAATGAGTTTGATTTCAATATTTTGAGCAGGGAAAGCCACTTTTACATATAGAAAAATCACCTTCTGCTTCAGGGTTGCTGTTATATTTTTATTTTGAATGTTTTTCCATAAGAGAAAAGGAAAGGAAAATAAAATTCACCAAATAGTCAGAGGACACCATGGACATGCCAGCACCGGGATATCTTCAATGTATCAGTCCAGTGCTCAGAGCTATCCTGTTTCTCCCAGCCATGACACCACAATTCAAATAATTTTTCAATCTGTTGAAATTTCAGCATACATTTTTCATCCTAGAAAATGGTCTACTTGCTGTTCTACAAGGCATATAGGAGAGAAGGTTCTCACAACTCCTCCTTAATATTGCTCCACTTCTACTGTTTAAATGCTCATTTACTCAGGGCTTCTGTCTATAACAAGGTTTCAGCCTTCTGTCCTCTTCTGCGGAAGGATTAGCAATTTAAATAAGAAGTTGCAAACATTTCTTATAATGTTTATTTCCTCCCACTCTCTTTTTAGCCAATAGATTTAGTTTTGTACTTCAGATCAAGCTAGGTAGTACTTTATTTGACAATAGTATGACTGAAATGAATAGTGGTAGGTGTATCATAAACCGAATATTTGAAAGGGAATAACGTTTCAGAGTCTGACCCAGGAGACTGATCTTTTTATGGCTAACCTTTGTAAAATTTCATCTGTAAGCAGACACTAGGCCTGTACAATTAGGCATGAATGGTTAATTTCATAGGAGTTAAATTCATTTTAAAACAGCTATTAAAATTGCAATATACAGATGAGTTTAGGCAACATTTTGTACTCCAGCTTCCTCAGTGGCAGTTCCTTTTACGTTACAGAGAGTTTTATGGTGCTGATATTTTTAAGTCTTCATTTATGCATGAAGAAAAGCTATAAGGAACAATAACTACCACGAGGAACAAATTATACTGGAAAATATTGCTTATTGAGAACAGACTGAGTTATTACATACACTAACTTGTAATCGGGTGGGTTTTCTTTGTATTTTTGTGGTATTGTGAGTACAGCTACTGTGAATATACATCTCCCACATGGCCATTAGGCATGGAGGTGGGTATGATTTCTATAGGGGACCTCAATATGTTTGATAAGTTCTCTGATCTTTTTCTTTTGTAGTAATGAAAACGTCTCTTTTATTCACGCTCTTGTCTATGAAATTTTTCAGGGCAAGAATGATTAGTTTTTTATTTTTAGACATTTTTAAAAAGCAAAGAGAAAATAGAGACTATGGTAACCAACCACTGTATGTTATCTGTCATCCTAGGATGGAGAAACACATTTTCCAGGCAGAAAAGGGCTTTTAAGTTATATTTTCAGAGTCATAGGAAAGAACTTCAGCTCCCCTTTCTTTGGTCTTCTGGGACTTCTGTTGCTTACCCGTAATAATGTTGGTCCTGTTCTGATGCTGAATGGAATAATGTTGAAACATTCCCATTTTTGTAGACTGGTAAAACCATTTCCTGCCCAGTTCTAGCCTCTAACTTTGTTCATTTAAGCTGGTACTCCACATGTTCTCTTTGAGGAAAGACCATTGATGTATTAAGAACAGCCTGGTGAGAACAATGCACCCATTTAACCAGTGGCATATGCAGTTTGTTGTTGTTGCTATTATATTGGAAAGATTTTAACCTTTAAAACTCAATGAGTCACTACTACAGTGGTTGCAGATATTTCCATGATAGGCCTCAGGACTGATCTGAGCCCAGAAGACTAGTGTGGGTAAAGGCCTTATCTGCTTCCTTGTCACATTTGTGCAACTGCAAAATCAAAACTAAGTAAGGAGAAAGTAGATACACTGAAGAGTGCATATCCTTGTGGTGTGCTTTTCACCCTGGTACTGTATGTATGCTTGACAGCTATAATCTAGACATGCCAGTGAATTTTCTTGTGTGTTGGTTGTTGCCATGATGGAATGTTTTAATCTCCAAGTTTGAATTTTTGAAATATGGCCAGGAAGAAAAAAGCATGAAGGAAGAGAAGTAGAAGCTATTGGGTTTCTTCTGTCAAGTCTTTTCTTCTGCTGCTTTAGCTTCTGCTTTGTGGCACTATCAGCTGCTCAGCACCTTGAACTAATAGCATTTTACAGTACTGCTGTGTTCTTTATTCTTCAAAAGTGGAACTGCCCTTTGCCAAAAAAGACATGCCCTGGTCACAATACAGCAAGTAAAACTTAACTAGTAATGTAGGAAGCACCTCATCTAAAAGATGCTATTAGAAACAAAATTAATGGACTCAAAATTAATGGCTCATAATTTTGAGCCTCCATTAATCTGGAAAGATAGATTCTTGTCCATCAGGACTGGGCATATCTTCTTCCCTGTATGAACTGAGCTTCAGTGTCCACAGATCATAAAGTCCTTGGGAATCTTTTGGCTTTTCCAGTTGTTTATTTTATATTTTCTTGAAGCAGGATTGGTAACTGTACAGGTTCTTGCACAGTTTAATTTTATGAGAAGTAGGCAACTCAGCTTCACAGAGATACAGATCACAGTATCCAAACAGTGTAAATTTAAACCCTTCCTATCATCACTGAAATAGTTAGTAGAATAAATAGTTTGGCTATGCTTTGCATATCTGTGCCTGCAGCTCCTGACATCAGATTCATTCCCCCTCCGGCATGCCCTCCAAATCTGTGCATACTCTCTTGATTGTGTGGCTGTGTTCTGTGTTTACACCATGGTATATCTGCAATAGTGATACAGTTATTTGCTGTAAACATTAAAAGATCACACAATACAGCACTTCAGTCTTTCCCTGTAGTTTTGATAATTTTTTTTTTGGTGTCAAGCAAGGAGTTTTTTTATAATGTGATGATTTGGAGTTTTGGCATAATATACTGATGTTATCCTTGCCTCACCTCGTTTCATGATTTCTGGTGACACTTTGAACCTAATCCAGAACTGTTG
The DNA here is from genome assembly GCA_017639485.1 of Pluvialis apricaria. Classification (NCBI taxonomy): domain Eukaryota; kingdom Metazoa; phylum Chordata; class Aves; order Charadriiformes; family Charadriidae; genus Pluvialis; species Pluvialis apricaria. Next base: position 60,669,628 of record CM030008.1, read on the forward strand.
TTTCATGAGTTTGTCGTCACATTTTAGGAAGGCAGAATTAACAATGATATCTTTGTTCTTCCACTACTGCCAGTTTCATTAGGTACTAAAAGAAAATGTGTCCATTATTTCTCCTCTTGCTCAGTTTTTTTAGTCACAGCTACTTAGTCTTTGTTTTGACTTTTTTTTTTTTTCACTCCTCGTTCATCTCTCTCCTCCTTCCAGCCTAATTATTACCTCATTTCTGGGAACTGAGAGGATTCAATTATTCCAGTGACATAGGACTTGAAAAACAACGCAGCAAGAGCCTATTTGCATGATGACTAATTTCCAGTCTTTGTTTTAAGTTTTGGGAGGTGAAACATGCTTTATACTTATACTTGTAGGGAAAGGAAGAGCCCTTCCTTCTCAATGAGTGCTTACAGGAAATGTATCCTGAATACTTTGCCCTGCTTAGAATAGGAAACAGATATAGGGACTGACTTTGTTTGGGTAGGAGCTCACTCTGAGAGTAACGAATTATGAATCATCCTCATCACACATGCAGTGTGAAATGTGACTGTGAAACATCTCACAGTCAAGGATGGTGATTCCGGGATAAGGATCAGATGAACAAAGACCAGCAAGAATCAAAGTTGTATGGAGAGCAAGCAGATAGGGCTGACAAACACTGTAGTGAAGGTTTTTTTTTTTAATGAGGGAACAAGAGAAGGTAAACCTGCACAACTACTGTTTTCACTGATCAGTCTCACTGTTTTCAATTGTTAGCTATATTTTAATATGTTGTGAAATTACATAGCACAAATGAAATTCAATTCTGTGATTACATTCTAAAAGCCAAGTTTCATCTTCTGTTAGTTGAAATGCATTTACCATTTCTGTAACAGTATTTCATGGCTTTCATCTCAATGTTTTACCAGTAGAATTTAACAGACACATTGTGTGCATATACCTTTCTAGATGTAGGTACAAACGTATGGTTGAGATTTTTTTAATTAAAATTTATTTTCCCTGGGAAAATGCTGATTCCTAGAAACTAGAGGTTTAGGGAACATATCACATCTGGTGAAGCCTTTTTTTGGGAAGGGGGAGCAGGCAGGTGGGTGGGGGAGAGAATTCTCAGTTGTAGACAGGAATATCCAATCCAGGATCTGTTCTCCCTTTTTGTGACTTTGCATTCACTATCATGATCTGAGGCAGATCAGACTTGATTAAACACACATACATGAACTTATATTTGTGTGTATAAAGCATTACATAGTCATGTGTAAAACACTTTAGAATTATCTTGAATAAAATGGAAAAGTACACAAGTTAATATTTACATTGATGGAAAGTTATGTTTTAACTATTTTGGTAGAAATTTGCTAATCCGCACACTGACATATCAGTTTAGGTTCAAATGTACAGACATTTTGTTCATTTCCGGTCACATTCTGTCTACAGCCAACAGAATGTCTTTTACTTGGTATGAGTTACATAAATGGCTACTTTGCTATCTACAGTAGTAAAATGCTACATGAAGCAGGTATTTTCCACCCAGAGCAGGAAGATAAAGGGATTTCAGCTGGATAAACCTATAGAAACAAAGTGTGCTTTCTGTAACTATGGGATAAACCATCTGATATGACCACATCCCTTTTTGTGACTCATAGCAACTAAATTTGTCTTAGAATTTTGGGTTGCATTTTCTCGTAGAAGAGTGTTCTAGTTCATCTTTCCTGCCTTCCAAAGACTTCCATGGCATAACACATTTTGACATAGGTTTTTGACTTAGGTTTGCTGAGTGAGGTCTCAGAAATTAACCTGTTCAGTCATGTGTCATCTCCTCCTAAATATAAAGTGTCTGCTTAGGGCCACTCCTCTCTGTCAAGGAACAGCAACAACTAGGCCAGTATAGAAGATATTTCCCCCAAGTACTCCTCCAGCCTCTGACTATTTTCACTTCTTGGCATTTCCTGACCCTGTTTTGGTTTGGTAGCTGTCACTGGAAGTCCTCTCTAAGTACTTGTCTGATCTCTTCTGCGACCCATGAAAATTCTTTCAAAACCACAGTATTCAGTGGCAAAAAAATCCACAAGTCTGCTGCCTGCTGCACGAAGAGCAACTTAATTTATCTGTTCTGCTGTTCTTACCTGATTTTAACTCAAACATGTCAATACTCCTGTTGAAAGCCTGGTAAAAGGAGGAGAACATCTAGAATATAACCCCTTTAGCCAGCTTTGCTGCCCAATAGGACATGTCATGGAATTCTGCTTTTGTGATCCAACTTTAAATATTCTGAACCACATCCAAAGTTAGATGCTTAACATATCCAGGATGCTTACTGCTTGAGCAAGGGGAAAATCATTAATGTCTTCCATTCAAACTTTTGATTTGGAGTGTCCTTTGTTTATTCAGTGGATAGATACTGAAACTGGGACTAAAGTTTTGTTGAAAACAAATCAAATTAAAATCAGCATGAAAGCCCAGGCCTACAAGGGTTGTAAGCTTTGTCTGTTTCAAAGGGAGGGAACAGTGGAGGAGAACCAGAGACACAAAGTTGAACCAGCATTTGTCTAAATGTTTTGGAGAGAAAACTAGACTTAGGGTTCAGAAATATTTGTGGTTTTTGAATTTTTTGTTTTGTTTTTCTCCCCTTTGGGGCATTCATTACACAGAACACATTTTTTAAAAAAATATATGTATTTGCTTATTTTCAAAATTGTATCTTCTTTCCTTTGTTAGAGATGGGAAATAAAATGGCAATATCTGTTGAGTTGGACCTAACAGCCCAAGAGAGGCAAGGCGGCTGCTGCTCCACACCCCCAGGTCTAACTAGTAGTGAGGCTGACCAGGTATTCCCAGTAGGCACACACACACAAGCACGTGTATACACCACATATATACACAGCTGGCTGCGCAGATCAACACAGACAGGCACAGAGAAACACCCACACAAAGAAAGACAGCACCAATGGCCTCATCCTGCTGCCTTCTCTGGCTGAGGAGGATGGAGGCCCACTGGTGAGAGCATATATCTATATATCTATATATATATATATATATATATATGTACAAGGTGGATTCCCTCAGCAACTGGGCTCAGACATTCAGTCTGTCCAGTAGCTGCCCCTGGATCCTAGTCTTCCCAGATGCTGGCACATGGACTTAGGAGCCCCCAAGCCTGCAGCCTGCCTCCAGTTGCTGGTATAAAATGTACCACAGGGTACTCACACATGTGCATACACAGAGCACTGGTATGGACTCTCCTGGGCACCAGTAGCCAAGCCTCCTACCCATGGTCTCCATGTAGAAACACACACACATGCAGGTCTCACCATTAGAGGTCCCTGGACTCTATGGTCTCTCAAGCTGGGATTCTGCTGGTCCCTCTGGTAGCCAGCTCCTCTTGTGGTCTCACCTCTAGATACACACCTCCCTCTGGTTCCCAGGGCACTTCCCCTACTCCCTGGCTAGGATGGTTGGATATTCACTAGTGCTCATACTTGCACCTGCTCCAGGTGCTGCACCATGGTCACACTGGTCTCTGACACTTGGTTTCACTCACCTCATTCTCTCCATTTAGTGGCACCCAGCTACATGAGCCCTTTTGCCCCTGATCCCAGTGCAGTAGCTGGCACCCGGACAAATGCTCCCTCTAGTTGTTGGCACCATGGACACATGGTCCCCTATGACCCAAGGTCCAGTAGATGCTCCAGGGCTGACTCATCAGGACAGGTGTCACACCTGGACATGGGGGATGAGAGTCTCCTGAGACAACCCTGGGAAGGACTGGAGAGGGAGAGCTTTCCACTGAGTTAAGAGTTTGGGTTCCTGCCTGCCTTTGTGCCCCGCACTCATCTGGCCTTGTGCAGATAGGCCTTTGATGGGCTGATGGCTCCTGTATTATTTGGCTTCCCCCACCCGCTATTGCCTTTTATTACATAGCCTGACATTATCTGCCAGGGCCTAATGCACTTGTCAGAAACTGGACTAAAATGAACAGATGGTATTGTCTCTTTCAGAAAGACTACTCTTTGCTTAAAACAATATGGTGTTCTGTATATTTTCATTTATGCTTCTTTGTGCTTACATGTAAAGTCCACATCTGAGAAAGTTTTACACTTTTAATCATTTCAACTTATGCCTTAATTTGCTAGTAAAACAAAAAGGAATCCTAATGTTTTCAGTTCATCAGATTTGACCACTTTAGATTTCTCAACTTTGCTATCTAAAATGATAGAGTGTGGAAATGTCGGAGTTCTCGCGATTTTCAAGTTGGCCGCTGAGTCATGTTCAGACTTTTCCTCTGCCTCTGCTGGGTATCATGTCAAACAACAGAGAATGAAATTTGACAGCTCTTTTTGTTTGCTATAGGAAATGTATAGGAAGGAGACAGTTAATTCAGAGAGGAAAATTTTGCAAGACATAAGTGCATAAAGAGGGCCCTCCTTTAGTGATGAAAATCTTTCAAATCATACTCTACTCTCTTGTAACTATACACAAGCAAGCATTCTTTCCATCTTGTGCAGTTTAAAATACCTTCTTTAATACTCAGTGTAGGCTTCAGTTTATACAATAGACAGCAGTACAGGGGGACAGTATAAACTATGCTTAAAGCCATTTTGACTTATGTAGGATTTTTTTTCCTGACTATATTAGGAAGAAAATTATCATCTATGGAACAAAATTACTTATTTCAACTCTGTGACCATACTAATTTGATAAAAATTCTGGTTCATAGCATAGGGATACCATAATTTGTTTCTGAGGGCATCTGAAAAACATTTTGGAGGGAGGGGCTTTCATTAAGCTAATGTGTATTATTTCACTTTTATTTTTCTAATTTACCTATCTGAAGAGAAAGTCGGGCAGAGAGGGAGCTGTCAAGGTTCAGTGATTACCGTATCTGAGGTCAGATTCTTGCCTATCAACCTTTCTTCTCTATATAATCCCTGCTTTAGAGGAGCTTTCTGTATCAATATGAAAACTATAAATCCAGGATGTTTGAAATATTATCGGCAAACTGTCAGCAGATTGGAATGGCAATGATGAAAGATGTGAAATGATCATATCTGTGTGTGATGTATTTTTATGTGTGTGTGCTTTAGTTATAAGGGATAGATGAAGATGTCACAGTGCTGTTTTAAGCGTGATGCTTAGACTGTGTAAAACTATACCATTTTCCATAGTGCAAAACCTTTCTGACTGCAAATAATTTGATGATTTTGTGTGTACATCCAGCTCCTTTTTTTTCAGAATAAACTTGGGGAAACTGAGCTTTGGAATTCAGGACTATCATATGTACTATATAAAAGATGAGGCAAAATGTCTGCTTTACCGTCACAGGCTTTATAGAACTGACATTTGTTTATTATTTCTCATTTACTGTAAAAACATTTATTCTGCAGGGTGGTGTAGTCCAAGTGAATAAAGTTTATCTTAATGTATTCTTAAAGGCCCCAAGTGTTGAACAGCACAGCTACTCAAGCCAATATGCTCCAGTGCTTCACCTTTCTTAAGGCTTTTTACCTCCTCAGGTCTAATCTAAATCTGTCTGTCTTCAACTTAAACCCATTATTGTTTACACATTCTACAACAGAAAGAAAAAAGATGGTATTTCTTTTTGTAGCATCTTTCTCTAGAATTGAACATTATAGTCACTCATCTACTCAGTCTTCTCTAAGCTTCTTTCAGTCTTTTCTTGTAGGTCATACTTTTGTAAAGCTCTCACCTTCCCTTTTTGCTCAGCTTTGGAATCTTAATATCATCTGCATTTTTCTTTAAGCATGTTACAGAAAATTAGACATCTTGCTCAAAATAAGTTCTTTCTATCTATTCATGTATCTAAGATGGTGCTTCTCATGCTTTCTTTCTCCCTGTGAGCATTATAAAACCAGCCCTTCTACCTTACAATTTTTCCTTTCCTTATACCTCAAAATTTCTGATTTCTGTGCCTTTTAGTAATATTCAGTTATTACTCTGAATTCAGATATTAACTATCTACAGTAGATTAATCTAGACTGTGCTTTTCTCAACTTGCTTGTGAGCATGTAATGAAAAATAATATCAATAAGTCTTAGAAAAATCAAGGGTTCTAACCATAGTTGCCTCTTCTCTATTCATACAGCGTGATAACATGTGTTACTGGGACAGTAGATTGATTTCAAATTCCCTGTTCTTCACAAAATGTAGTTGGCTCTTTGCATGTCTCCTTGGGTTTATTTAGGTCTTACAAAGTATCTTTTTCTTTGCCTTGGTGTTCTTCCTGAGGGTTGAAATTGCCTTCTTTCTCAGTTCAAAGATTAGTGCTGTGTAATTATTTCCTTTTGTCTTTGATGTGTTCTAGAAAAGAACTGCTAATGAATTTGAGGTTGCTTTAGTCTAGTTTTCTAAATTTTATGTGGTAAATTAAGGAATATGCAGCTGACTTGGAAAATGTAAATATTTTTTCCTATTCTTGTTTGAGATCTTACTGTGAAGTCACTAACATTACATTGCATTAGCTGATTTGCAATTGCTATTTCATAAGAAGAAGAGACAAGCAAAACCATTCACTAAATCTGGCTTTCTTAGTATCATCACAGCTATGCATGTTTCTACGAACCTTTCAGCACTTAATTAGAAAACACTTCTAGTGCTCATGGTTGCAAAGAAAATTTTGAAAACTTGTGATGTGCTTGCGTCTTTGAGGGTGAAGGCAGAAATAATAACTCCTAGAAAGAGAAATCAACATTTAATCTTGTAAGGCTGTGCACTTCTAAAATCATTGCTGTGCTAGCAACTATGACCTTGTTTGAAAATGTCATATAACAGAAATAAAAGTATATGGACTTTCTGTCTTTTGGGACAAGGACTGCCTTCTTCCCATTCTGTGTTCTTAAAGAATGGCTGCTGTGCTAGGTAGGGGTCTCATTCAGTTACCCTTCTCAAGATCACCCATGCATAGGCCATGTTAGGAAATGGAGTATTTCTGTGCGTTTCTACTCACTACCTTTCTGGTGTTGGACATAAACCCCAGTTTAAGTGCTCTAGAGTCCAAACAGGCAGGCAATTATGTATTTAAATACCTAAAATACATAGTAATTTTCCTTTTTACTAGTTACTATTCAAAAAAATAGCAATCTTGGAAGTACCAGAAACTGGAGATGACTTTTAAGAATGCTGCACATAAAAAAATGTGCATCAATATATATTTTTAGAAATAAAAAGGTGGAGGTGGGTTGCATTTTAGGGGATTTTTTGATTCCATATGACAGATGCTTGATTTTTTCTGTGATTTTGGTTTTTTTTAGTATAACTTGATATCAAGTAAAGAATATAAAAAGACTTACAGCAAAGAAAGGAATTTTGTTTGAGATCCATTTTTTTAAAGGAAGTCTTTTTCTTGCAATGTCAAAATTCATACTTGCAAACTAGGACTTCAACTAAATTATGAGAATTGCAAATAAAACCATACTGAACATATATCCTGATGAAAGCTTTTTGCTGTGGTTCTTGTGATAGTTTCAAAGAGTGGCTATGTTCTTCTCAAGGTGATGCACTTTGAAATCTGCTGGCTAGGCCTATGAATCTGAGTCAATGAAATAACAAATAATGTACTGAGGCATATAATAGTTATCCTAGCAATTTCAGACTGGAAAGTGCAGCTGCTCTTGAGTTAGAATTGCAAAAGTACTTTCTGTTTTGTCTATTAAAAAAGACGCTGTAGCATTTATTTTAATTTGGGAATCTGTTCAATTATGTCCTTAAATTATAGCTCTACATTCATAATTTTTAATAAAACGTATTTGTTTAATTTAATCTTTTAATTAATTAATTTTTATATTGCATACCCTAAAAATCTTAACTTAAACAAGGAAAAGGGAGCAGAAACTACAGTTCATGTTAGCTGCAGCAGCGGTTTTTAACCAGAGTTTATTGTTGTTGAGCTGCATCAAAATATTCATCAACACTGAAGGTCTTGATCTGGATCTGAACTTATGGCTTTGGGCCTGTGTTGCCACCTCCTCTGAATTTTCTTTCTATAAAGTTAGCTACAGTAAATGAAAAGGAAAGCAAAAATGCTCAATTGACATTCAGGTTTAAACATATTTAAATGAATTGGACTTTAGGACTTTGCTGAAGGAAGAGTCAGCAAATGAATCAGAAAACAAGCAGAAGGAGAAAGAAAAGCAACAATGAAATTGAGATGAAATAAAAGTGACAATAACAACGGGTAACTTTTCAAAATTACGTATTTTTCTTCAGAAGCACTTGCAAAATATAATGAATCAGCATTTGTTCACCATTCATTCCTCAAGCAGTGGAATCAGTGGTGTGCAACACTCAGAATGGGTCTGATTAAGTTTCATGTAAGGGAATTCCTCTGTGAATGTCCTTTGTGTTGCCTTCACACCTGCTGAGCTAGGAGAAACATAACAGCTCCTTTCATTGCTCCAGTTAAAGCCTGTCACAAGGGTGACATCATTGCTACCACAGACATTTTAACTTCAGGCTCTGGAGCCAGCCTTTCAAACTTTGACAGAGAAATATCTGAACATCTATAACTGATTGTGTTAATTAACTTGCCAGATTCAGTTTGCAGGTCTACAATAGGTTATACAGCTTCTTCAGGAACAGTGTCTATCAGCTAGCATTGTTAGCCATTTATTTTTCAAATAGAGATGGGTCTCTTGTGAAAAGTGACTTTATGCTAGTCCGAGCCCTAGCTGAACTTCTGCAATACCTCTGGGATTTGAGTCTCAAAGACAGGGTATGCAAAGCTTTGGCTTCTTCTCAAATCCCCAAACAAAGAACTCCACAGATGGCCCTGGTGAAGCATGAGTTTTCAACTTTTTGAGTAAGCAAAAGGAAAAAAAAATCATTAAGTGAGACTTATGAGTACAGATCAACAACAGCGTATTATTCTTTGCTCTTTCAAGACATCTTTGTTCATTGTAGCCATTGAAACTGTGAAGAATAGGAAGAAGACTGTGTGTGAGAAGGAAGAAGGAGGAGTTGAAGAGCAAAAAGGGGGATGGGGAAACCTATTACATCTTGTGTAAACTTCAAATTTCAGAAGAGTAAAAAACATACTTTCTTAATTCTTGCATTTCGTGCTTCATGGTATTTCTGTTGGTGTATGTGAGTGTGAGAGAATACCAATTATGAGAGAGTTATCATTATGACTTTTCATCATCATGAAGAATTCATTTCCACAAAATATAAAACTTAGCTCACATGGGGAGCAGGGACTTATTTAATTACCTGGTAAATAAATGAAAGCAGCAGATGGATTTAACAAGAAAAGTGAACTGTGCCAGGAGAAAAGTTGGAAAAAAATCAATCAGTTTCCTGCACAAAAGGCCATTTACCAGTTTGATGAGAGTTTGAAGAGAGTTTGAAGAGAAGGAAAAACTCTGTATGAATTTTTGTATGCCTTTGAGACCTAAAGATTCTGTGTACATTGATTTTCTTCACTGCAGATACTTGTTTTAACCCACCCTGCAAAACCCTTCTTGTAGCATCACACAGAGTGTCATTGGAAATGATTAAGGGGATTACACTTATTCAATTGCTGGGCTTCCTGTAACTCTTACACCAAGACGTGCAGTAACACATACAACATCTTGGTTTTGGGTCCAAAGACAGTCCTTGCTCCCAGGACTGGTATCCAAAAAACCACGGTTTGCTTCCAGCCCCCCACCCCCCTTTAAAATGTTGCTTTGTTCTTCTTTTCCTTTCCTAGCAAAACCAAAAATGATAGGGAAACCTGAATAAAAAAGAAGACAGGCTAAAATTATGACCAGCCTACATAGTGAAAATTTCCAGCAGAATTTCTCTTCTTAGCTCCCTGCCTCTGAGATATTCTGAACATCTTATGCTTAGCTACGCTTTTATTCATGGAAAATATGGGTTTCTTTTTCCATTATACCATATTCTGTATCCTTAATAAGTATATCTTATTATGGATAGTATCAGAAGCATTCATATATGGAGTTTGTAAATTAAAATAAGATCCTTTGAAATAGAAAATTGTTTGATCAACCATTATTTGAAGAATGCTTTTTCCTACTTTATTCCATTTTGCTTCCATAGTGGCTATCAAATTCAGATGCCAGTTTCCATACTAAAGCATTTAAAACAATTCTGAGCATATTGTCTTTACTTGACTGTACTGAAAACCAGTACAGTCTGTTTTTTTTTTCTTACACATGACTGGGAACCATACCTAAACTCAAGTTTAACTCCCAAACTCAGTTATTCTGAATTTGAGTCTTGAAGTTAGATCACTTGTGAACACAGATGATTGCATTGAAATGTATAAAATCTCATTTTCCAGATTCAAGTGAAAAGCTTATGAGATTTTTCTTTGTGAAAATTCTACTATTTGATTATAGAAAATGGCACACACAAATAAGAGAACCACAAAATGTTGACTATCAATGTTTTCTGACGCTCTTGTGCAAACAGAGTATGCTAATCCTGAACAGAGGTTCTCATGTGTTAGTCTAGACCATGGCAACATTGGTCTAGCCCTACCATAAAGCTGATTTAGCACTTTCACTGCTTACCTGTGTACTTTCCTGAAGTCTAGCTTCAAGTCTTATACAAAAAAATCAGTTTTCTTTAGAATTAAAGTTAGGATTCAGAGGTAAATATTTAGAGGCAAAGATTGGGTTCAGTTAGAACTATAACTTCCAAAAGGGAGGCATGGGAGATTCAGTAGAAATGAGGCATACCATGAACACTTGAATGCTAATTATTTTATCACAAAAAGGAACATTGTAAAAGGAATAACAATAAGATAAGAACTTGTTGTGAGCAAACTTGGAGTATATGAAATCTATCTACATCTGAGAGGCGTTAATCAGCTGAAATTAAATTCCTTAAGTTTTAGTACTAAGTGATCTGCACTGCACTTCCAAGCTGCTCTAGCTTGCCTGTCATACTGATAGCTTAGAAGTCATAGTTTGGGCTTCTAACAGGTCTGTGCTGGACCAGCAGCTGCTTCAAAATCTATCCCACAAGAGGGATTTCCCAAGGTCAAAAGCTTTCCGTGCAGCCTTTGGTCCTGTCTGGAGCATGGGCTTATGGGAAGTCCTGAGAGTTTTGGCAGCTGCCCAAGTAAGACATCAAATCTTTTTGGAGACTTGTTGGAGTTGAAGAGCTAGTAGAAATTTTGGTTGTGAAGGGAAAGTGCTATGCCTCTTGTTGGGGACTTGAAGGGATGGTTGCCAAGCAACAATGCAGACAGCAAGTGATGCATGACCCAGTCCAGGGTGGGTTTAATACGCAACACTAGCCAGAGAGCCCAGAGTTGATCAGAAACTCTAAATTAAATTCAAACAATTAAATTCCACAAGCAATTATGCATTTCACCTCTTAACTCCTGTTTCAGTGGTAGTTTAAGACATCAAATAGGGGTTGCAAGTAGAAATATTCTTTTAATTCTCTTAAATCCAGAAAAATCTGGTGGATACAAAAGAACTAAAGATTTTTACCAGAGATGGCTCTGAAATAAAGCTTCACATCCAAGCTTTTAAAACTCTACAAACTAGATCTGTGCACTGGAGTTTGGCTTCTGTTTTGAATAATTCCCTCCCCCCTAAAAAAACACTGAAACCTGTGGTCCAATAATCTGTGACATGGCCCTTTGCTAGTTAACAGAAGTGTTTCCAATGGCTTCATGAAGCCTTGCTGTCATGTAGTCTTAGAACTGATGTGAGTAGAGGTGGCCGTGTATTTACTACTAATGTGAATTACTGTAAGGTTGAAATGCATTAAATGTCTTCATGTATAGTGGCAATCTAATATATTCTTTGGAGTTCAGTGCAATTTCTTAAATGAAGGTAGATATCAGTGCAAGCAAAAACTAATCAGATTATAAGGCTTTGTTTAACTGCTTCAGTGCTCCTATGGATGGTATATGTCTGTGCTCTATTGAAATTAATGGGACAGTCTCACATACCAACATTTCTGGGAGTAAAAGAACACAATTGAATTGAATGCCTTAGTGGAAGGCATTAATGGCAATTAGCATTTCAATATGAATGCTATAACATAAGACCATTGATTGCTAGTCTGATAACTACAGCATTCAAATCCGAGAGGCGTTCTGCACCTGTTGATCTCAAGACAATAAAAGTCCTTAGTAATTCCAGCCTGATGCCAAACAGAAGACAGTGTGTACAAACGACATTCAATAGAGAGCAGTGCTGTTCAGTAGCAAGGCAAGTCCTTGACTTTAGAGGTAACACTCTAGTTTCAGTTGTGTAAGCATATATGAAAAAACATTATGGTGTGTTCATAGATTTAAAACTAGAGGGAAAAAAAATCGTTGTGAAGGCCATAATTATAAATCTGATAACTGCTGTAACAGGAATACTGATAATGTAACTAGATTCTGGACAACTGGGCTAACATTTTTTTCCTCTGGTGTTTCTACTTCAGAGGCTTTTTTAAAAAAATATAATTTATAAATAAATACGTGTTCTTCTGCATTTTTACCATCTAGTGCTTCTGAAATGTACTGCATTGGTCAACAAACTACTTTCTCTTATAGGGTTATTATATTCTTATTCATTCCCACTTCTTAGCCATAGTCATATTTAATATATCTAATTTACAAGGAAAGACAGAAAATTCATCTTTGATTAAATAAAGTATCTAAAAAACCAAAATTGCTTTGAAAAAAAAATATTTTAGTTAAATAGAATGAAATTTGCAATTTGCATTTTTTTTGTAGTAGAAAATCCAGGTAGTATTTATTTTTCTATGTGACACATAGTCAAATAATCATAGTGACAGATATGGTCTTTAGAATCTTAACACAATCCATGATGAAAACAGATGAAATGAAATGAAATGAAATGAAATGAAATGAAATGAAAAATAAGAATCTCCTTGGCTTTTAGATCAATCATGGGTTAGAAAAATAAGAGTGAATTTATTGATTTGCAAAACAGTTTGAAGTTTAAATATGCAATCACTATAAAGAATACAGGTAGAATTACAGATGCCTGTGTAACAGAGATACTCTAGGGTGGTGTTTAATAATATCTTTTACTATTGTTATTATTTTTCCTTTCTACGGTAGAGAAAAAGCCAACATCTTTCTCTATGTACAGGAATTCTGTACTTTCTAAATCAGACAGCTTAATCCACAATTGTCTTTATATTGCTAGAATTACTTTTATGAAAATGTCATGTTCTGTAAAGAAGTAGATAAAAACCAGTGAAAATGGACTTTGCTGTATGTTTGGCAATAGTTAGTTAATTTTTCAGTTTCGGAAAAAACATGCAAGAAGCATATTCAGTTTATTTCTTTTACTCTGAGAAGCTGTTTGAAACAAAGTCTGGGAGTGGATCACCATGCTACTATTGTCCCAATTCAGTACACATTGCCTGAGCTTTTCAGCGCATTCCATTATTTGTTTTCATCCTTGGCATATCTGCTCAGTTCTCTTTCCCTCCCACCCGTTTTTCCCCCGCCTCTGACAGTCAACATGGCATTCAGAGACTTCCTTCTTGCATCATTGTGTGCCACATATCTACTTGCCATTTGTCATCTTTCTTCCCTCATTTTTGTTCACAGCTTGTCCACCTAGAATCATGTTTCTTTGTCTGCCTTAATTCTGCATGTTCATTGACTTTTCTCCATTCATTCTCATCCACTGCACGTGAGCTAAGCATTCATAATTTTATCCTGTATGTCCTCTTGCCTTCACATCCATTCATCTGTGGTGTTCTTCCTTTTTGTATTCATTATGATTTAAATCACTCTGTTAATGTGTCCACCACCTGCGGGCAATAAGCTGCAAAGCAAGAAGGCTGAGCACATTCCTCTTTTATAATTTAAGCCTGGATCAGAGTCCAGGCTTGATTGGAAATTTATCTTCCATTCAAACCACAACATCCCCTAGTTGAGACTGTAGGGCTGGACAAGAGTTGTAACGGCTGTCTTACGTTTGCAGCTAATTTCAACTGTAAACAAGGCTCCACAGAGAGATGGTTGTGAAGCAGCTACCTCCCTGACATCCTGAACTAGTGGCCTGGAGAAGCCTGGACTCCAAGGAGGAATAGCATCCAATGGTGGACTGCTGTTTCAGCACTAAATATGAGGGAGAGCTTTAGCCCAAGTATTACTTCAGAGGGAAAGGTAGAGGGTCAGTAGATTTTCTGGACCAGACCCTGGACTTAGGACTTACTGTGGTATTTGGAAGAGAGTGCAGTAATAGCCAGCCAAGTCGAATGGGTTTGAAAGGCTTACTCACTGTTATCTTGAAGGGTATTCAAACGCAAGATCCTTGGATCATGCAAGTCGGACCTGCACTCACTTTTACTAAGATGTCTGTTCATATATTAGTGTCTTGGATTGAACTGTAGTTGACTGTGTTAGATGCTGCATAAGCACATATGAAAGCATGGTTCTTGTTCCTGATTAACGCACTGAAGATTAAATTGGAAGATTGCAGTTCCAGTTTGGTTTGCAAGCTTATGCAGAAAACATTGGTAAAGCACGTGAATTCTTTCAGCAGGTAGATCTTCATTAAGTCACTAGTTTATGCCCTTATAACTCAAAAAATATGGTTTAAACTCTGGTGATGTGTGTAAAATATGAAGAGAATTTATTGGTTCTTGGTTATTTGCTAAGTACTCAGATCCTAAAAAATAATGTTATCATGGTTTCTAAGTAAAACTTTTAGTGATTGGCAGTATTTGTTTCTAAAATTGCCTGTCTTTAGGACTTCAGTTCAAGAAATTATTCTGATTTTGCAGGGAGTAGTCTTGTGCTTCTAACTGATGAACATCAGTGACAAGTAATAACATGGTTGTTTCTGGCAAGTTCTAATACATTCAGACTTACAGAGCAATCAGCTATATTATCTCTTAAAATAGTTTCTCAGGGATAATCCTTTCTATTTCTCTTGAGATGAAACTTGTACAAAGCATATTATTCACCATGTAGGTAAAATGAGCAGAGGATATTCTCCAGTTTTGAGATTCATTCAAAGTAAAAGTCATATGAGTTTATATAAACAACACATCAAAAGAGAAAAAAACGTTTTAATAAACCCCTGGGAAGTAAAAATTCTGTGGTTTGCACAGCTGTTAGCTGTGATGCAAGTGAGGCTGAGTGGCCTAAAGCCATTCCTCAGCTGCTACTGCTCTCATTGAGAGAGAGGAATGAATCTTTTCATTATCCACCTTTGACCAGTTTTGGGCAAAGGCAGCATCATTTTCAGCAGAATCTTAGGTTCAGATTACAGACTGAAGAAAGATTTGGATGTAAATTTCAAATACATTTAAACTATTATGTTTTCTGCACTGATATCTATTTTTACATGACACAGTTCTAATGCCATCTGATATGCACATAGAATGCCTGCTGCTTAGGAGTACTGGGTGTTTTCTCTGAGGCAGAAAGCAATTTTATTTGCTTTGCAAGAGAAGACAATATAATGACAAAACTGATTTCATTTGAGGGCTTTTCTTTTTTTTTCTTTTTTTCTGGAACTGTAAATACAAAAGATAATCTTCTGCCTGTGTTTCTTACATTCTGAATATGGATAGAGATTATTTTAAAACAAAAATAAGCGATGATTTCTCCTAAGTAGTTTAATATTGATGAAACAGAAATACATTGGAGTGAGCCACAAAACAGTCCAACTTATAAACAGCCCACCACACACCTCAAAGAAATGCTCTTTAAAAAGTCTGGAATGACACTTTGAAATATTCTGTACTGTCAGTAAAGGCATGGAGATTCAAAGGCTCGGTCAGAGATCTACAGCAGGACACTTCATTGATCAGTCCTGGTGCTGCTCATTGATAGAATTGCAAATGCTCGCAATACATTCCTAAAATTATAGATTTTGAATCCCACAGTGAAGCATGGAAAGGAGCTATTCTCATGGTTATCCAGAACAAATACTTCACAAATTATTTTTGCTGTTGTTGTTTTAAATATTAATCACTAAATCCTCAGACCCTGGTTCTTAGTTAACAAGTGGCAATATGAGGGGCCAGTAAACAGAGTCTTCAGACAAGTTTACTCCCTGATTGCCATATTCAAATTACAATGTTTCAGGGCAGCAAGAGTAAAAAATTTCTGATGAGTAGTGGAGAGCTTGCTGGCACTAAACAACTCCTCTAAGAACTACTGAGAGGTCTGCATAGAGGTTAAGCCACAAACCCATGGAGAAAGAAGAAAAATACCATAGGCAAATTATTTCTTATGCTGTGTTCAGTGTCCACTATAGGAAGCTTTTACAATAGCACTAGTGATGGCTTTATTTCTCTTACCACCCCAGGCACCAAGGGCATCTTTGCATCCTACCACAGAAGTGTTTCTATAGAGATGTATGAGAGACCACATGGTGAAACACCCACCATCAATCTCTTTCTTAGGATCTCCCATGCAACTGTAATGTGGGAAGGTCTTTTCATCTGTGGCAATGTAGTCGCCAGCACAATTAATCTGCCTGGGCAAGGATTGCAGCTGCTATCAATTCCTTGCCTGTATGTCCTGTTAATCCAACATTGTGTGTGACTCTTAAAGTGTATTGTGAAAAGTAATAGAAGAGAGTTTAAGTGCTTTGTATACTGTTTTGTAAGAAAACTAAGTAAGGGCTGAGAGTAGATAATGCTGAGTGAGAAAGTGAGGTGACCATGGTGAGCATGATTGCCTAGTGATATTATATCAAACAGAAATGAGACTAACACGAGTGTTGTCTTCTGGGAATAACTGAAGAATTTTTTCATTTGCAGGGAGATGAAAATGTTTTGTTTGTTCAACTGTGGCTGCTGAATAGGTAATACAATTCTTGGTTTGGCTGTGCTTTGGAAGTTGAAACATCACAGCCCTTGTTTATGTTTACTCATAGTTCTTGATGAAGTAAGCCAGGAAGAGAACCTCTCTCAGAAACTCCGTTTTTCACATCCCAATCCATAATCCTTGGCCTGAGGTAAAACCACTTCAGAGAACTCAGTAAAGCCAGGACTGGTCCCATAAATCAAATTTCCAGAGTAGACTGTCTGCATATGAACTATTTGCTCAAGTTGTACACTGATCTGTACAGTCAATTTTTTTTTTAAGGGTTCGTCTCTTATTTTTGTTGTCTCACAAAAAGATGGTGGTGTTTTCTTGATTTTTTTTAATCATTTTTAGTTCCTTGGGATACCAAGGAAATAAAAAATGTCCTTGATGACTTTATGGTCCTTTAAAGAGCATCAAGACTCTTTGGTCCAAAATTATGCTTTTCATTCACAGAAAGCAGTTAATGTGATGCTTGTGGGTGGAATAAACAATGTGGACCCCACCATATGGACTTGTCACAATTTCCTTTTTCCTGGCGGAGACAGGCACCCCTCATTTATTTATCTTAACTGCTAGACACTGCCACAAGGTCTTGACCTGCCTAGTTCAAAGATCACTGCACCATTTTATAGAATCATAGAATCATTTAGGTTGGAAAAGACCTTTAAGATTATTGACTCCAACTGTAAACCTAACACTGTGAAGTCACTAAACCATGTCCCTCAGTGCCACATCTACATGTATTTTAAATACCTCCAGGGATCGTGAATCAACCACTTCCCTGGGCAGCCTGTTCCAATGCTTGATAACCCTTTTCGTGAATAAATTTTTCCTAATATCCAATCTAAACTTTGCCTGGCGCAACTTCAGGCCTTCTCGTCTCATCCTGTCACTTTCTACTTGGAAAAAGAGACCTACACTCACCTTGTGACAACCTCCTTTTAGGTAGTTGTAGAGAGTCATAAGGTGTCCCCTCAGCCTTCTTTTCTCCAGGCTACACAATTCCAGTTCCCTCAGCTGCTCCTCATAGGACTTGCTCTCTAGACCCTTCACCAGCTTCTTTGCTTTTCTTTGGACCTGCCCCAGCACCTCAATTGTCTTTCTTGTAGTGAGGGGCCCAAAACCGAACACAGTATTTGAGAACAAAGTATCATGAGAATTAGGGCTTTTCGTTGTCAGACAGGAAGAAGACGTTGAATCACAATAGTGCTCAGTGACTTTGGCAGGCCATAGAGAGCAGCTTAGATCAATGTACAACTTAAGTAGATTAGTTCACAAGCAAAAAATTGTTTTTCTGCTTTGAAAATTTGACTTACAGAGCTACTTTTGGCTTTGAGTTTTCCAAAGTGGTCTTCAGGCCTAGGATTATGGTTTGGGACGTGAGAAACTGTATGTGGATTTTTGTCACTGTGTTCAGATAACATAGAAATACCTTTACATGCTTAATAGTGTTGAGTGGGAAAAGGGGGTCTGTTCAGCTCAAGACAGTATATTCAGTTGTGTACATGGGACAATATTTGATTGTAATTTGTAGGAAGAACAGATAGTTTTATGTTATTAAGTTGTGAAATTTCATGAAATGATTGTGAAACTTGTGGGGGAATAGAATGTTTCAGTTTTTACAAAACTTTTGTCTTGTGCATGCAGTAAGAAATGTTTTGTTTGCCCCCCCTCCTTCAGATACTGTAAAATAGCCTATTGAAGTTTCTACTGTTATTTCCCACAGAGTAGCTCTCTGATGAACTGCTGTCCCCAGAACTCATTTATTGTAGACATGCAGATTTTTTCAGATGCTTTACCAGATGGACGGAAGTGGTATACCTATGCCTGTGGATAGAGTTAAGCAGTTTGTGGTTTTCATTATCAACAGAGAGGCCAAAATAAGCAGCTCTACATATTCCCATTAACTTCATGTAAACAACTTTTTATTTTGTGCATTTCTGCTGTGAAAGACAGTTTCACTTGTGCAATGGAGAAAGGGAAAGAAAGAGAGTGTGAGGAAATCAAATTAAAATTGGGGCTGAGGGTCACAATTTTAATTCAAGGCTACAGTTTACTACTCAGTCTCTTTTTACTTCTCTGATATAGTTTACTGAACTAGAGAGTTATAAAATGAGTCACAGTATAACAATACTAAACTACAACATGTGACCTGAGGTGGAGATTACCTGAGCCTCAGTGTAGAATAAACTTCAGGAAGAAATTCTTTACTGTCAAGGTGATGAGACCCTGGCCCAGGTTGCCCAGAGAGCTTGTGGATGCCCCATCCCTGGAAGTGTTCAAGACCAGGCTGGATGGGGCTCTGAGTAACCTAGTCTAGTGGAAGGTGTCCCTGGCCATGGCATGGGGGTTGGAACTAGGTGATCTTTAAGGTCCCTTCCAACCTCAAACCATTCTATGATTTTATGTCCAGCTTAGACTTTTTGATAATCATAGTCATCTTTTTATTAAAGTCCAAGTGAGTCTGTATCACATTCGATTTGGTGCTTCCCTCAGATCTGGTGAAAAACAATTTGTATCAAAAAAGGCAAATCATTGTTAAAAGAAGATCCCAGACATTTTGCTTATTAGTTCAATCATGAACTACTATATTTTGCTGTGCAGTGGTAGCTACAAAATATTTGGATTATTTTGAATTCTAATGGTTGACATTCAAGATAGGGAATAGATATGATTTTAAGAAATGTTAGCTTATGGCTCAGCATCACATAGAAACCCTATGACAGAACTGTGTTGGAATATAGGTCTTTTTGGTCCCAGTGTATTGACATAACAGTAACAATTTCTTAGTAAGTGAAAGATGACATTTCACAGCTGCAAAATGACGAGAGAACCTTGACTGAAAGACCAAGTCAATGAAAAGGCTTATTTTTTAAGGGAATAAGGTTTCTTTTATTAATTCATCTATATAAGCAGATAGCATATTAATCTAGAAATTTAATAAAGTAACATTCTTTGTTTAGAAGAATGTATGTGATGCTGCTGACATGTTTAGTACGTTAAGAATGCCTTTGCCTAGGTCACAGTTGTGATTTGGTCTGAGGGAATGTAGATAACAAAAATGAATGAATTGGGTCAATGGTTTGATTTTGGTACCTGAAAGGAGTGGGACATGTATCCAGTCTGACACAACTGTGTATTTGCAAAGAATTATCATGTATGTAAATTATATGTGTGATAATTTTGATACTGTAATTAATGTAGTTTTCTAGACATGAGCTGCATTTTTTCACTCCTGCGTAGTAAAGCTGAATACATGCATGGAGCAATGCGCTACATCACATGTAAAGAACAAAACCAAATGATACTGCTTTTTTTTTTTTACAGTTAGGAAAATTTCTATTGACTCAACTGGGAAGAAGATCCCAGCACTTGTAATCATTTAACTTTGGTGGGTATACTATGAAAATGTAGCTATATAAATGAAATTGCAATGTTGTGGAACTGCTTTGAACACAATCAGTATGTCATTTTATTATTGAGCTCTTAGAGAAAACTGAATTTTTTTTTTTTTTTTCCAAAAATATTCAGATGAAATCCAGTGTCTATTTTGTGCTTTCCCATAATGAGCTTTTTGGCAGCATCTGGTTGGTTATAGTGTGTTTTGCTTCACACAGTTTAAATGGAAGCTTCTTGACAGCTCTAGTTTTCTATGGTGATTTTTGTTGTCTTTCTGTTTATAGTCCTTTTATTAATGTATTTTTGGTTCTTTTAACTAACCAAGGAATTCTCAGATTTGTTAGGAATCAGATGGTCTAGTAGGATCACTTTTATTAACTACAGCACCATTTTTTACAGCAAAAATTCTGAGGAAGGAGTGTCTTTTGTACTTAAAAATGTATCTGGAGCTGTTTCATGGCATAGGCCTGCTGCAGTATCACCTAACTCTGGAGGAGTCTAAGCTCCATTTGGGCCTCAGTTTTTGGTTTGTTTTCCTATGGAAACAAAGTTTACATGATATATTCTTTCCCTAGTCTTTTCTTCCTGTACACTCCTCCCTGCATGAACAACTTCAGGATGTTTGTGAAAGTGGGAGGCAATTCCTCTTCTGAAGGAAAGGCTCCATTAGAAGCTCTCCCCTTATTAGACATGGGAGAATTCACATGGAACAGCTTTTCATGTGGGTGGGACTTTGCAACGTTTCTTACCCACATGAATTCTTTGATCTATAAGGAGGGGTGGGGTCACAGTACAGTGCTGTTAAAAAGTCGCTCAACAGCTTTATTGAAAGTCAGCCTTCGTTTATTCTGATGTTCACAAGATTGTTATTTACCTCAGAGCTCCTCAGTCACGCAAGATTGTATTAGAAATGTTTTTTTCTCAGCATTGCTGACAAGCATTGCACTTATGCTTATACGCATCCAAGCCTCATTGCTTTGTCAGACTGCTTAGAGAGTCTCGGCATGGTGGTCATCCTTACACCCATAGTCAGGCTTCATGCAAATGTAGCAGCACCATGTTTTAGTTAAAAAATTTGGAGTTTCCCATGGCAGCCTGGCTGCTAGAGTGCTCAACTGAAACAGGGGACCATCAAGTTTGCTTTGCTGCTTGAATGCACTCTCAAATGTAATTTGTGATAATTTGTAAGCTGTTTGCTAGGGCAGATGGAGGTTAGGAATCTGGATTTGATAGGCCGTAACTGTTATGTCTGTCCTATTTTGCAGTTCCTAACTAAACCAGATTCCTTAATGTCATCACACCTGAGCTATAAGGAAACTCATCCCCTGATCTGAATGTTATCTTTGACTCCAGGACAAGACAAAAGCAAAGCCTTGGATCCAATTTCTCCCCATTTCCTAAGTAAAGGGAAGATTCATATTCAGATGATGTGACCCAGGCTTGCATCTAATCACAGCCTTTCAAACTATTTACATTTCCACCAATTATAGATGCGTAAGTCACGAGGCCTTCTTTACAGGGAGGAAAAAGAAAGGAACAAAGCTCATGTCAAGAGGCTGATGCTTTGCAGAATGCATAGGGCTAGCAGTGGTATGGCATTGGTGCACTGAAGTATTTGGGTAGAAGCAAAGGCTGCGCTGTGTTTAGGTGTATTTTTTCTTGGTGAGCAAATAAGTTTTTGAAGTTAGCGTTGTTGTTGTTTATAAAACAGCTGTTCCAAGTAGGTGTTGCTTCCAAGGCTATCTGTGTTTGCCTGGGTGACTGTTGCCTTTTCTGTAATGCTGCAGCTGCAGATGATAAAGTATGTGCAACTGAAGACAGCGCATACCACTTGCAAAGCAATTACAGGAAATATTGTACTTTTTCTTAGAATCTCCTCCACAAAGAGGAGTACAACAAAACAAAATATCACAAGTATGTAATGGTCATACATTCCTGTTTCTTTTGCCCTGTAACACTATATTTAGAATGTTTGTTTGATATGACCATATGTCTGTTTTAAAAACAACGTCTGTATCTGCTAAGAGGAAAGGCCTTCTTTGGTGGGAGATGCTCTGTGGAAACAGATTTTTCATCTCACTTTATTTCCTCTTAAATTAATGTTTTTACTGTAGGCTCAGCCTTGTTTGCATCTGAAGTCAATTAAAGATTAGTCACAGTCTTAAATGAAAATAGGACTGAATTTCCAACAGTAGGCCTTTGAAAGAGAATCTGAATTAAATGTGCTATAACCACTACAGGAGGTACACAATTATTAGTTCCCCTGCCTTTTTTCTGTCTACCTTTTTAGTTCTTGAATCATGTGATGAGCACATTCCAGCTATTTATTTTTCCTAAGAGCTTCTTTTAAATACTTCCTTTAAAGAGTATTAAAGAGTTATATGTCCTCATAAAATAAATTTAGAAGTTAGAGAAGTCAAAACTCTTCACAGATGGTAGTACATTTTTTGTATTTACTGGTACAAAATGTTTTATTATAGAAATACTCTTATGAAAGGGTTTAATCCTGGCTCGTATCAGGAATAATGTTGTGAGAAGGACTAGAGAAGTGATTGTCCCCCTGTACTCAGCACTGGTAAGGACACACCTTGAGTACTGTGTTGAGTTTTGGGCCCTTCACTATAAGAAAGACATTGAGGTGTTGGAGCGTGTCCAGAGAAGGGCAATGAAGATGGTGAGGGGTCTGGAACACAAGTCTTATGAAGAGCAGCTGAGGGAACTGGGGATGTTTAGCCTGGAGAAAAGGAGGCTGAGGGGAGACCTTATTGCTCTCCACGACTACCGGGACGGAGGTTGTAGAGAGGTGGGGGCTGGTCTCTTCTTGCTAGTAACAAGTGATAGGACAAGAGGAAATGGCCTCAAGTTGCACTAGGGGAGGTTTAGGATGGCTATTAGGAAAAATTTCTTCACAGAAAGTGTTGTCAAGCATTGGAACAGGCTGCCCAGGGAAATGGTTGAATGACCATCCCTGAAGGTAGTTAAAAGACCGGTAGATGTGGTGCTTAAGGACGTGGTTTAGTGATGGTTTTGGCAGTGTTAGGTTGATGGTTGGACTCGATGATCTTAAAGGTCCCTTCCAACCTAGACGATTCTATGTTTCTAATATATTTGGGGAGTAGGTCATGCGAACAGACAGCACAGAAAGAAATAAAACCGGTCCAACCATATTTTCTTTTCTCTCTCACAAATATGTTGTTACAAACACATACACCTGCCTGTGCAATCAGCCTTTTGTTTTCACAACTAAGTCTACCACACGGGATTATTTTTGCTTTACAACTAGTCTTTCAGTACAATTCATTACTGATCCACATAATGAGACCTCATCACATTTGACACGTAGTTGCTTGATAACTTATGCATCAAAATGTTTATATGAATTATTAGCATTAGCAGTTGTTTAGAACAAGTCAGCCAGAATCACATAGGTATTGAATCTTATTTAGTTTGTCCTGAATAGTCGCATACTTGGAAAACAAAGCAAGCACTCTCCACAGATAAATGCAAACTGTAGCATTTGAATGACACGAATGACAGGTCAATAAACTGAGTATTTAGCTTCTCCTATAAACTCATTGAAATTGCATGGGCATTCAGCTTACCAGACCGTTGCCTAGCCTTTGATTCATACTTTTAGAAATTTTTTGTGCCTAACTGTACTTTTCAGACCTTTTTTTTTTTGAGCTGGAGATAGCAGTTAGTATAACTAGTGATCAATGATCTTAAAAATTACGAATTTTATTTACTTAAGCATTACTAGTGTCTTGACATCTGTTTAGCAACTGTAATAATTAGTGGTAGTAGAGATAAAGGTGTAATGCAAAAACTGCATGAATGAAAGCATTTTTATAGAGTATCTTTGTAAGAACTGACACTGTACATACACATCCATCCAAGTTTTTTGTGTGTTAGCAAAGAATTTGTGTGTATGTGATTGTGTATATATACACATATATGTGATACACTTCTGAGTTTTTATATTTTCAGATTCCTTAAGAAGTATTTGTCTATGTAACTGTAGTACGTCTACTGGATTGTGTATAGTTCTTCAGTACCAAGACATAGGCACATCTTTTGTCAGCAACAGATGTGATATAAACAAAATGTCTGTTTAGTAGACAAGTATTACAAAAATTGTCTATTTCAATTCAAGTACTGAAAGAGATGAAAAGAACTAGGTGATTATGGTGCAAGACTAACCCCTTGTTCTCAGAAAGCCCCTCTAAGGCACAGAGTAGCAGAGAGTAGTTTAATGAGGTCTGTGTGCAACTTTGACCATAACTGGTACAAGCAGAAGGAGGTTGCAATTAATGTTGGATCCTCTTTGGAAAACCTCCAAGGACATTTTGAGCAGGTGGGAGAAACTGAGATCATGTTAAGTCAATGGCAGGTAGTCAGCGTATTCTGGAAAGTTTCAGGTATGTATCTGAACTGAGTGATTTTAAAAGTTTTAGTAACAGAAAGAAAAATATTGTTCCTAATATTTTACCTCAGAAAGAACCTTTTTTACTAATTAATTTCCACAAACGGGAGCTTTGAATAGTGGCCTTTGTACGGGGGGCCTATCAAGTGGCAAACTTGATGAAAATTTTCCTATGTTGTTCTTCATTATAACATGCACTGGAAAAAAATAGACTTAAAAATTCAGGATTCATCTCTTTAATTTCTTTTTACTGGATGCAGATTTACTTTAAAAGTAGTAGAATGGAAGAAAACCTTTACAAAACATGTCTATGAGGTTTCCTAATCCTCACAATTTGAAGCAATTGTTTCTGAAACCTACTTTTCTTAATATTAACTTTGGTACAAAGTTTTATTGTAGCTGTAAACAAATGTTATTCTATCATCGTTATCGTCATCCCTGGTGCAATGTAGATGCTCCTCATTAAATAGCTAAGAAAATGTCTGGGAAAATGCCCATTTTGTTACAGTGCAAATTTCATAAACCAGTTATGGCTTATATTTATACTTTTTCCCACAAAAACACATGGCTTCTTGCCATGTTGGCTTTGGTTCCTCAGTGAATCACTCATAAAGGAAATCCAACTTGTGAAGTAATGATTTGATATTCCCTGTTTTGCTTTTTTATTTTCTTTTTCAAAAATTTTCTCGTGAATTAAAATTATACTTTTACCCAAAAGAAAAAAAAAGTAATTCACCCATTTGAACCAAACATCAAGGTTAACCTTCTTTTGTAGTAGAAAAAATATGTCAGGATGCTTTTGTGTGCTTCAGATAGGTACAAGTATATTTGTTTATAACTAGAACATCATCTTGGGGGAGACGGAGACCAGAATGATGAACCTGTGGGAGATGGTAGTCTTTTGGGTTTTTTTAGTGGTAGTAAAGCTAAAGGATTGACAACACTTCAGAATGAAGCCAACTGTTTGCCAGCAAAGTTGGTATAATGTAATAACGTACAGGCCTTGCCAGGGCATCTCAATGAGATGAAATTTTCCCTCTGCTTAGTCAACAATTTTCTTCCCTGGGAAATCTTCTTCAATTCAGTTGCAGTAACTCTCTAGGGGACTGCAAATTATTTTTATTCAATGCCTTGACTCAAGCCATCTACAGGTTTAAAATCACATCGTAAGAATATATCATGTCTGCCTTAAATTACATAGAGGGTAAATTTGCTTAGATAGAAGTCTTTATAGAAATTTTGTCTTTCTGTTGGAAATCACTTAACAACAGCTGAGCAATAGACTTTGAAAACATCTTACTTTTCCTGTCCTTGCAGCCTTAATGGAATAGTTTGGCTAAATCATCCCAAAATTTCCTCCGTACTGGAGTGAATGCTCTGGCCTTGGCTGAGACAAGGATTTTATAGACACAGGATCTGCCTCTGCCTCTAGTTTTCATTTTTCATAACTTCTTGCAGATATATACTTCAACTATAAGGGTTTCAGGGCCGTTGTCTGGAGTAATACATTACAAAACTGAATAAAAAATACCCATCTCCTATTGTTGGAAAAAGTTTATACTCTATTTGAAAATAAATTTGATCATGACCTTAGATATGATGTATGCTAACAGAATTAGGGTTTTACAGCTTTCATTCAAACTTTCCAAGCTCTATATAGCTCCTGCTATAGATCACGTTAATCTGCTGAAAGCCATCCCTTCGAGGGTGTAGGCTACAGTGGAAGGAAAGAAACAAGCAAAGAAAAAAACCAGCTTAAGCCAGAATAGCTTTTTTGAATCTTTAGAGCTATTCAAAAGCACTGGCATTTTCTGGGTTAAAATTGCAACAAACTCTTTACAGCTTCTTTGCTTTTTACAAAAGAATTCATAGATCTCTGTTTTGTGTCACTTTCTACTAAGAGAAAGCACCTTTACAGTATCTTCTTGAGCCTTACTAAATGGAGGATAGAACCGTAAGTCATATATACAAGCTTCACAAAATGTTTCCATAGTTGTTCTTTCCTCCTGAAAGGAAACTGAACCTGCTGCTCAAAGGCCATAGGAGATTATAATTGCTGAAGACAATGCCTCAATCTGTTCCCTGTATCTTCTTCCACGGTTAAGCCTTAGTCAACAGTCACTCATGACTTTTAATTAGTCTGAAATTGAACACAGCCCCTCCTCCTCCAGTAGCTCATATTTTTTTCTCTTTTGTAGAAAGGCTGATGGAAAGAAGCTGGATGTATAAACCTGACTGCTCAGCACTTCTTCCTAGCCATATTTTCTCAAGCCCTTTTAATGGCTAATCGGCCTTTAGGAACATGTCTATTTTACTTATCCCTCACTGCTTTCTGTCTCAGTGATGTCATTCTGCTTTACCTAAGTTCTCAGCTTTGTTGAATGGTATTGTTACCTTACATGTGGTGAGGGCCAACAGTGCTTGCAATGTTTGCTTTGTAATGCATGAAAAAGACTTAATTGTTCATGTTGTTTCAATAGGCTTTCTGAATAGAGGTTCCTATTAACAAACTTTTAAAAAAATTGGCTGGAGGCAATGGTAGAAACAGTAACAACAATAACACAGAACAACGAAGGTTAAAGAAGGTTTGAGATTTACATGCTAACAAATGTTTAGCTCATTTAATATAGTTTTAGGTTTAGGAGGGGAAAGAAAATCTTTTATTATACTGTGCATGCATTTTTGTTTTTCAGTAACCTCCTGTCTATACAACATATTAAGCCAGTCTCGCCTGCATATGGATATGCACAGAAAAGTAAAGTTATTATTAATTGCAGATGCTTGTCAGTATGCAAGATAAAAGTAGTGTAAGGCACTAACTGCCCTGCTGTCCTATATTGAGTCTGGCATATGTTTAGCCTGAACAAGATTACACTTGAGCGTTGTGTCACCTAGGAAACCCAGTAGAGGTTGCTAGTGTTGAATTTTTGTATAAATGGACGCGTACAACCATCCTTCATATGATCTGAGTGCAGCACTCCAAGAACTGAAGTTGTTTAAATCTACTCTTAGGTATCACAATTCATAAGAGACTTTATTCTAGAAGGCCTGCATTTCAGGCAATTGCTGAAGCAAATTATATGTATTAGGTCAGGGAGACTAAAACTGTCTTTCCACTTTAAAAGAAAAATATGGCAATTTTTACTCTTACAGCCCTTCACCCCCCCAATCTATTTAACAACTATTTCCTCTCTTCCTACCCATAGCATAATGCCCATGATGACTTCTCCCAATACAAAGTTTTTATTTCTTTCTAGACTGTAGTCAGCAAAAAATACAAAACCAGGTAAGAATGATTTGCAGAATGCCTGTGCTGGCGTATGGTAAGGACTGTCTTAAAGAGAAGGTGGCATTTAAATGTCCCTACTGAATTTCTTCTAAACTGGGGGGCTGCAGTAGTTGTAAATATAGGCTGATTTTGTTTCTGAAGGAAAACTAACTTTTTCAGGACTATGAATTTTCACTTCAAATCACAACATTGTTCCTGGTTCTGTGCTGACTGAAAAGAAGATTGCTTTCTTTGCTAACTAGTAGAAAATTAAACACTTGCGTATGAGTTGGGGAAGGATAAATGACTCCTGGACTCTGTTGACATAGTGTGTAGTCGACGGCAGTTGACTGTGCCAAAGGAAGAAGCAGGGTAAGGATGGAGGATCCCTGTGGTGGAAGCTGGAGTTCTGCCAAGGGCAAAATTCACAGCAAAGTTCAGCTTGTTGTAATGTCCTCTGAGAGAGGAGAAAAAACATGAACATTTAGGAGAAATAGAGTGAACAAGGTTAGTGGGAATGAGAGACTGTTAAAATGTTATTGCCTGCAAGTCACATGTTTCTGCAGGTAGTATTTCAAACTAAACGCTGATGGCTGTGACATCTGGAAATAATTTCATAATAGAAAGAGCTGGGAAAGAAGTGCATGAATAGAATGATAATACAACTCATGTGTGTAAATTAAGAAGTGACTAATTCTTTTCCAGGGTGGTACTGGATGATCACTGAGGCACTGGTAGAGATGGTTTTTGCTTGGGATGAAATTTGGTCACCAAGGGTAGTAAAATGGCTGTGTTATTCTTAAAGCAATTAACTCTCAGAAATTGTAGAAGCAACAAAAATAAAGGTGAAGTTTATCTTTGGTTACGAGTCCAGGTGCAGAATCTTACCATAGGAGGAAAATGTCTGGTTATGTGATAAAAGCTCATCTGCACACCCTCAAAGGAGCACAGAGTAAAAATGGCAAGCAGAGGGAAGCCTAAATAATGCCCTGCCCCTGCTGCTCCCAGGCCCATCACAGGAGCCATCAGCCCATAAAAGGCCCATCACCGCAAGCCCAGAGAAACACAGGTGGAAACCCAAACTACAGACTCAGAGGAAGGAACTGACACCTTGTCCAGTCCCTCCCAGGGCTGTCCCAGAAAACTCTCATCCCCAGGTCCAGGTGTGACACCCATTACGATGAGTCAGTGCTGGAGCACCTCTTGGACTGAGGAGGGTCGCTGCCTAGAGGTGTGGGGCACATTATGGGATGCAGGGGAAGAACATTTTGGGATTGAACAGGACATATTATGGGATGTTTATGGAAGGAACTATGGGTGGGGAAAAGGAAGGTTCTAGTTGACAAGGTTATGTAGGTGAAAGGGATGGATTTACATGACAAACAAGGTATGTTAGCATACTTTTTGTTTAATACAATTTTAATCTGTTAACTGCATGCTTTTTTAATTAAAAAAGTTTTGGTCTTCAAGATGATTAGCAGTTAAAACTATACTGCTTATGCTGTTTGCTGACCGTGTTAGTTGTATTTCTCCTGTAAAATAAGCACATTATGTGATAAAGTTACAGAACTTTGAAAACAGTGTCTATAAATTTGTGGATTTTCCCATTTCTTTTCTATTTCATCAGACAGTACACAGTTTTTAGAAATAACTTTTAAAGTTTAACAGCTAATTAAAAGTAAGTTAATAAAATATTTGTGAAGAGTTCTTGGCATTTCATAACTAGTTCAGAAGTTAGAATTTTGCTTAACAGTATTTTTGGAAGAGTTAGTTAGGAAATCAGTAGCATTAATTTTTTTCCTAGAGCAAAGAGAGGAGAAGTGCAGTCAGGAGATAAGAGAAACACAGTGAATGAAATGAATAGTCTGCTAAGAAGAAAAAGGAGGCATTGCCTTATCCGTGAGCCTCAGAGATAGAAATAAAATAGCAACTGGGCAATAAGAAGAATTTTATTCTCAGGTTCAAATCTGTAAAAGAATTTGCCCATAATGTGAATCTGATGTATAATTTAATGTTGGTGTTCATGTTCATAATTTAATGTTGATTGTTTAATGCTCTATTTAAACCACCTGCAGAACTGTGTCCATAGACACATGAGCTTTTCCTGTTAAAGTGCTTGATGGGCCTACAGTCCTATGTCTGGATGTATGCAGGACTGCCATCTAGGCAGGAGTGAGCACACACATTGTGTTTAAGACCTCGGAGGAGACACAAATTTTCCACTTAGAAGGTCTAATATTGAAACTGTGTTCTCAGTCTCTTGATTCATATTAACCCTGGGATCAGCACAAAATATGACAACTTTATTCACTATGATTTAAAAACACAGAGTGCAGGAGGTGGGTGCTGCATGTGTTTTTGATAATATATGTTTGATTAAACAAATAGGAAGAAAATATGTAAATCTGTTCCAGAACACCTGTCCCAAGCAGCAGGTAAATTTTCCACTCCTCTGAAAGCAATATCATAAAAACATGAGTTTGTTTTCTTAGTCTACTAAGAGTTGTCATGTACAAGATGACATCTTGGAGCCCCATAGTTATGTCATTCAGCTGATACAGAACCATAGAATGGTTTGGGTAGGAAAAGACCTTTGAAGATTATCTAGCCCAACCTCCCTGCCATGGGCAGGGACATCTTTCTCTAGATCAGATTGCTCAAAGCCCCATCGAACCTGACCTTAGACACTTTCAATGGTGGCGCATCCACAACTTCTCTGGGCAACCTGTTCCAGTGTCTCACCACCCTTGTAATAAAAAATTTCTTCTTTATGTCCAATGTAAATCTACTTTTGGTTTAAAACTCTTGTGCCTTGTCCTGTCACTACAGGCCTTGGTACAAAGTCTTTTCCTCTCTTTCTTATAAGCCTCCTTTATATACTGAGAAATAAACTCTGGTCCCTATTTCCGTGGTTGTTTATGCAATTTGTATTTTGTGGTAATTGGAGAGGGGACAGAGAGAGAGACTAACTGTGAGTGAGCGAGTGAATAGAGTGAATTGGATATCAGTTGTTATACTTCTGCCACTCCTTTGTAGGATTTGATGTAGATGGCTAGCTCATAGTTTTAAGCAACTGACTCCAGGAGATACTGTGAGGCTTTAACTTGAATCTGAGAGAAAAAAATATTAGGACTTAAGATCCACATTTTATATTGAGTACTCAGTATGCTCAGTGTAACAAATCTTACTCTAGGAACGCACTGTTCTTTCCTTTATATTGCATAAGGGCTTGGGAGACTCCCCTTGGCAACACTTAAGTCTCGTTCTTGGTCTGGACAGTTAGCTTCAAGTAGCTTTCCCTCCCTCTTCCCTCAGTCATAAAAATAAAATATGTCACATGCATTTTTTTCTTTATTTTTAATTAACTGCATTCATCGGTACTTTTGAAATGTTAGTAATTTATATTTATTTTGTAGTTGCTATTTAATCTTTAAGTGTCCTATATGTTAAAGGAAACAGTGAAAATCTGTGAAACATCTGCAGATTCTGACTCAAGTGAATAAGGATGACTGATGAGCAAGTGAAGTTTCGTAATATCTTTAATAAATTAACCACATATTGAGACAATTAAAATTGAGTAGATTTTTTTTCTTGAATTTGCTGAGTTGTTGAAATTAAATCTTAGCCAAATTGAAGAATTGAGAGAAAATAATTATGTTGATATACTATTTTTCTGATAAAATCAGTTAAAAATAGAGAACTGTTGAAGAGTAAGAAGAATAGTTTGCAGAATATAATAGAAAATGTTCTTGCAGTGTTCTGCTAATACAGCTGAAGAAAAAAATGGAAAATATTAAAAGAGATGTAAAAAATAATACTTCCTTGCTGACATCATTCTTGAATAATATCTATATTTTGTGATAAAAATGGAGTGGGAGTGACAGAAGAATGCACATTCATACGCATCCTTGGAGTTGTCTGATATTATATGGGATATTATTCCAGGTATTATACAGAAAATGAGAATCCATCCTCCTTACTCTTCTTTTGATCCTGGATGCGCATTGTTCAGTGCAGTCTGACTTCACTAATTGGATCTGACCAGAATTCACAGTTTGAAAACTCCAGCATTGGAGGAAAAGTTGGACAGTGAATAAGGAAGTGTGTAATTTCTCTCACTTACTTTTAAACAGAAGATAATTTTTATCCTCTTCCTGCTATAAATATTTGTGGGCATGGATCTTTGGTGTGACTTTTATCCATCTTCATCTATTATTATTTCTTGCAATTCATAATCATTTAATGAAAGTTCCCATTCATAACATTTTGTTTTAAACAAAGAATTTAGCCAGTTTCTTAGGATACATAGAGTTTTACTCTTTGAACCGATCATTTCACATCATCCTATGCTTGGGGATACCTATTGCTAGTTACAATTGAGGGAACTACTTTCATCAAGTATACTATACAAAGTTTTGGGAAGATATAATCAATTGTGTCTAGGGTTTGGTGTTTTGTTTGTTTGTTTAATTTATAAGTCTGTTCTGCTTTGACGTTTCTTAAGAATGAAGTACTCTTTATTTAGTTTCATCGTCTGAATTTGTCAATCCAGCCTAGAGGCCTTTATATTAGTGTACCAGATCTTTACAGCTGAGTTCTCTTGCTGTTGAAGGGCTGCAGTTTATGAACATTTCCACATGTTTTATTTCCAAAATTTCTCTATCATCTAACCTGTAAATCCAATGCTTACAGTCCGTCTGACTAGTTCAGACATTGGTTGTGGTGACCACAAGTGGCAGTGACTCTTACAAGAATATGAAGAACATGTGATTATAGCTTCAGCTACTTGAGTGCCTATCGAAGAGAGGTTTCTGTTTCTGGAAAATTAATGTTATTACTTAGCCCATTTACATACAAAGCAGACCCATGAAGCCCTGACTCTTCTTCTTTCACTGTAATAATTAATGGTCAATTTAGTACATTCTAGACATATTAACTTCACTTAGCAATGGGAAGTGCAAAGGAAATAAATTAACTGTTAAGCATCTTCCAAAGATGTGTGAAAGTTGCTGTTCTGGGTAGAAAATTCTCCTAACGTATGAACTGAATTGACATGAATATGACTAGAATAAAACAGAGAATGACAAATGACAACAGCTCAAACTTTTATTTTGGAGCCTAATAGTTTAAAGAAAATAAATGCCAAACTGTAAAATAACCAACCACAGACAAAATGAAAATGAAAAAACCCCACCAACAAACTTAAATTACTTAAAGCACAGAAAATAGAAAAAGAATTATTTCCTTACTGGTAGGCAATCTTGCAGTAGAACTGTAGGAAAGTGTGTTCATAAACATAGATAGATTGCCTTTTCACTATGTTTTTCCAAGCAGCACTACAAAATTGAATCAATAGCAATACTAATACAAGACAATTGATGCATAAATAGTGTGCATAATAGGTTTTTCAAAAAAAGCTTTCTCATGGTTCTTTTTATAGCAAAGAAAAATATATCTTAAGATGGTATCTCTTGAATTTGTGTTTGTTGATTCATTAGTGCTCAGCTAAGATTAACATCAGCTCTTACTTCTAAGGGGTATAATGAATGACTGATGCAACTTTAAAAAACATGGTACCTATCTAATTTCTTCTCCTTTTTTTTTTAAGAATTGAGAAATTGTTAAACCAATTATTCCCCTTCCTGTTCTGTCTAATAATATGTTATATTAATATCTGTTAATATGAACAGTTTGTTCATATTAATAGGTCCCCTCTGTTCCTGGCCCCATCCACTTTCAGAATTAGGTTTTTTTGGTCTTCTCACTTCGAGCTATGCCATATGCTGAATTGTCTCTCCTGCCCATTTTGTTTTGTTTTTGAAAGATTTGAAGTTTTGTTACCTTTTTTTTTTCTTTCTTTTTGTGTCCCAGTCATCTTGCCACACCCTTAACTAGTCCCGTGTGAGTTTTGTGATCCTTAACAGTTGCCTGGCAGATAGGGCGTTAGGTTGCCTGGACAGGACATTAGTTCCTGCTATTGAAGAGAGAGTGATCAGGGTTAATTGTAACATCTTCTTGAAGATACTGATAGCTCTTTGAGGTTGTTCCTTCTTTCGATAGTTGTTTCAAGTATTTCCTCAGTTTCTCTTCCCTGTGGTTCTGCTATGTTAATTTCTTCTTGTGAAATAGGAAATACTAAGTTGTTTCAATAAGTAAGTATTTCATAGAATCATAGAATGGTTGGGTTGGAAGGGACCTTAAAGATTACTTCGTTCAAATCCCCATGCCATGGGCAGACAGACCTTCCACTAGACCAGGTTACTCAGAGCCCCATCCAACCTGGCCATGAACACTTCCAGGGATGGGGCATTCACAGCTTCTCTGGGCAATCCGTTCCAGTGCCTCACCACCCTCACATTGAAAAATTTCTTTCTATTATTTAATCTAAATCTACTCTCTTCCAGTTTAAAACCGTCGCCCCTCATCCTGTCGCTACACTCCCTGATAAAGAGTCCCTCCCCATCTTTCCTGTAGGCCCCCTTTAGGTACTGGAAGGCCGCTACAAGGTCTCCCCGGAGCCTTCTCTTCTCCAGGCTGAACAACCACAACTCTCTGTCTGTCTTCATAGGAGAGGTGCTCCAGCCCTCTGATCATCTTTGTGGCCCTCCTCTGGACTTGTTCCAACAGGTCCATGTCCTTCTTGTGATGAGGACTCCAGAGCTGGGTGCAGTACTCCAGGTGGGGTCTCACCAGGGTGGAGTAGGGGGGGAGAATCACCTGCCTCAGCCTGCTGGCCATGCTTCTTCTGATGCAGCCCAGGATGCAGCTCACTGTCTGGGCTGCAAATGCACATTGCCGGCTCATGTTGAGATTCTCATCAATGAGCTCCCTCAAGTCCTTCCCTTCAGGGCTGCTCTCAACCCATTCTCCAACCCAGCCTGTATTTGTGCTTGGGACTGCCCCGACCCACGTGCAGGACCTTGCACTTGGCCTTGTTAAACTTCATGATGTTTGCACAGGCCCACCTCTCAAGCCTGTCCAGGTCAATCCAGATGGCATCCCTTCCCTCCATTGTGTTGACTGCTCCACACCGCTTGGTGTCGTTGGCAAACTTGCTGAGGGTGCACTCAATCCCAACATCCATGTTGCCAATGAAGATGTTAAATAGCACTGGTCCCAGTACTGAGCCCTGAGGAACTCCACTTGTCACTGGCTTCCACCTGGACATCGAGCTGTTGACAGCAATTCTTTGAGTGCAACCATCCAGCCAGTTCCTTATCCACCGAGTGATCCATCTTTCAAATCCATGTCTCTCCAATTTAGAGACCAGGACGTTGTGTGGGACAGTGTCAAATGCCTTGCACAAGTCCAGGTGGACGATGTCAGTTGCTCTTCCTTTATCCACCAATGCTGTAACCCCATCATAGAAGGCCACCAAACTTGTCAGAAATGACCTGCCTTTAGTGAGGCCATGTTGGCTGTCACCAGTCACCTCCTTATGTTCCATCTGCCTTAGCATAGTTTCCAGGAGGATCTGCTTGAAACCTGAACCATCCTCAAGTTAGAATTTCTTGTGTAGAACCACAAGTGTTTCAGAATGACTCTCATCTTCTTGAGTAAGCCTTCTATAATGTAAAACGTCTTGCTAATCTGATGATTGTGGATGTTTTCATTAATTTGTGTTAGCTGACTACAGTTTTAATCACAAAGATGGTTTATTCACTGAGGTCAACAAAATCATTCCTACAGCATAAAATAAGGAATAAATCTTCGCCTATTTTTGAGGCCAAAGAAAGCATCTGCCAATTAAATTAGTTTTTAGCTAAGGAATATATTTGAAGGGACATAAAAGGAGAAAGTAAGGAAGGAAGAACATATTTTAGTCTTTCTGAGAAGTCCTTGAAAGCAATTTAGTTTTATAACAAGCAGTTTCTCCTTGCTGACACCTAGCAACGTCAGGAGATGTTGTGGAATAGACCAAGTGAAAAGAATGCTTGTAAGACAAGAATGTTGTTCTTCACCTATCAACAATTCCCTTTCTATTCTCAATCTTCTCATAATTCTGCTCTTTTGTCTTACAGTGTGTTGTACAGTGTTTTTAGAAGTTTCTTGCTCAGTGGCTCTGACTTCATACAGATGCTTTGGTTTTTTCATGCAGTCTAGCAGGGAAATAAGACTTGCAAAAATAGAAGAGCAGGAGAGGAAGAGACACAAGGCACAATCTGTATTTGCCTTCAGCCAGGAAGCACAGTGTAGCTTCAATTTTAAAGAGTAATTTGCTCCTATTGAAGGTATAGAGAGGTATATTTTCCATGGTAATTACTGGAGAGAGGCACTGGGAAGTATGATGTGAATTCTTAGCTTGTATTGGCATGTGATAGAACAGGAAAATTTAAAACAAGCAATGGAAAGTTCAGCAGAAGTAATAACATCAACACTAATAAATATTTTAATGGGAAATGTCTAGTTGTTTGGTGGGATTTTTTTTGGTAGTGAGAACATCAAAAAGCAGGAAAATTATTGATGTAAAAAGAATGGTAACAGCCAGCCTTCTGCTACATGATTGCACAGAATTTTTGAACTTCACTTTATCAGGCAATCTCTCTTTTTCCTACCTCATACACATTCTCATTCCAGAATCTCCCCTTTGACAGTTCCCTTTGTGTCAAGTTCACTTCATGGTAGCCAACTGAGTAAGCTGACTCCCTGATCTTCATACACAGAGTAGATGCTGATCTTTCTGCATTAGCTTCAATACCAAGGTGTGCATTCTTCAGCAGTATCATTCAGGAATTATTCCAGATGTATTCATAGTGTAGAGTTTGCCTGTTAAAAGCTAATAATTGTCTCTCTTTTTGTAAGATTTAATGTTAGGCTTTTTTCTTTTTTTTACTTTTTTGCCTAGAATAATGCATTTTTTCATTCAATATAATTCATAAGCTGTTGTCAGGGACACCTTTTCTGCTGTATGTTGCACACACAATATTTATAACATCTTAACTACAACTCCAGCATGCTTCAATCAAAAAGCTGTTGCTACACTGGGAAGGAATTCAGGATGGAAATTGCCTAACAGAAGGCACAGAAAGGGGTCCTTCTGCTCTTCTATTTTCAGATCATACTTTAAGACTTTTAAATCAGTCAGGGATTTTCTATTATTCTTAACTTATTTCTCTACTTTGAGGCACTTTTATGCTTCTCTTATCATTGAAAGGATAGTCTGTGTTCCCCAAAAAAGAAATTGTTTAAAATACTGCATCTAATAACATCACATAATGTCAGCAGTTGCAGGCACCAGAAGTCTTTTGTTTTAGTCATCCAGGCAAACCTCAGAGGAATTTTTATGAGCTTAAGAACTCTGCCTGAGGCACTTTTGACTTCTGCAAATAGTGATTGTGTGCATTTTATCATGCTCCATACTTGTTTCATGAATCTTACTAAGTACCCATAAATATTTTGACTCATTTACCAATGAGTGCAAAATACCTATTCCATTGAACGTTAACTAGACATGTTTTTAGAAGGGTATTATTAAAAATGTGTATTTATATTGTTTAATGAAAACCATGACCTAAATTAGCATTCAGGTCAATGAATTTTAAAGTTAAAGTTGGATTAGAAAAATAAAAATAGGACACTGAAGAGGAACTTTGCGAAGTAATTTTGCACATGGAAGATTTCTGTAGTCCCACATTATCATATTTTACTAAGCACTGGAAAAGAACCTAGTGGTAGTGTCCTAGCGATATTTTTTTGTCCTGAATGGGTGTAAGAAGAAGAAAAGTTGGTTGGTTTTTTTTTTTAAATTCTAAATTTTGATATGAATCCGTAAAAGAAATTGAGGCCAGGCTGAACAGTCTGTCTCAAAGATAGGATAAAGGGGACAGAGAGCCCTTTTCCACGTATTACTCAGCAAGTACTCCTCTCTAACACTGGACAGCTCTAGATATAGTGACCCAAAATAAATTTTTGTTGATGTTTTACTGGTAATCCTTGCTAATCTAAGAAATTTTCAGATTGTGTGTCTGTATATGTGTTTTTGTGTATATGTGTTTGTATGTATACGCAGATCATTAATTGTCATATTCATGATTAGAGGAAAGAAAACCTCACTGGATGTCAGAAGCTGTAATTTTTGTCTTGTTTATTATTTTGAATTCAAATTTTGCAAAGAACAAAATTACAATATCAAGGGTAAACTTAGCATACTTAATGAACACATTCATGTCCGCTGACATTAGCCAACTTTGTGTAAAGTGCAAGCTTCCATATCTAGTACTTCACTAAATGCATAAAAGGCAGAACAGCTCTATTAATTATGGTTCTAAGAGAAGCTTTTTCGCTAACACTTGCAGCTGTGGCTACTAATTATCTTGGCTCTCCTTCCCCTGCATTGTGTGCAGAAAGGCTCCCTTAGCTCTCTGAGGGATGTGATCAGTGACAAAATATCATACCTGACATCATGGAATATGGAAAAACAGAATCTATTTTCTATTCCCCTTTACCAGCATGATGATGACACTTCACATACAGGTGGGAGGGAGAAATGTATTTGGTCCCTATCAAGACTAAGACTAAGATTTTTTAAAATACTTAGGCAGTGAACTCCGTTTGAGGTCATTCTCCTTTGAGATGACCTCAGTCCTGAAAGTGACATAGGACTTACTATTCGTACTTTACACAAATAACAAGCAAATACCACTTTAGCTCCTGCATAGAGGTTGGAGAAAAGCAGGTTAAAAAAAAAGAGAGTTCTAATCTAGGAAAGCTAAAACTAGCCCCTTACAGCACACAGTGATGCGTGATGGCACTAGAATCTTTCTACTTGACAAATCTGTCAATCACACCACAATAAAAGGTGTAAATAGTTTTCAAAGGAGTATATTTTTAGTGCAAAAGTAAAGAATAATTCACTTTGAGTTTAAAAGTGAGGATCAGCTGTGATTTTTTTATTTTAGATCACTCGGATGCTGGAACGGTGATGGAATTGAGCCTCTTCTAATTTCTGTTATTGGAGGTACCTAATGAGTTTCCAACAATTGTGAATATGATAAAATGTCCTTATTGATCATTGACCTAAGCTACCAATAAGGTAGCTAGTCATTTAGTAGTAAAAATATTTTCTCGATTTAGAAGATTAAAATATTACAACATGTTAAAATATAACAACAGATACCCTTCTGGTATAAACTAGTATGTCAGCAATTGAACGTGAACTGTCAGTTTGCATCAGCAAAGATTTTTTACTTCTTCCTTAGATTAGGAATTTTGCTTGTGAACCTTAAGATAGGAACATTCTGCACATTTTTGGGGTGTTGCAACGTCTGTGGCTGAGCAGAAGTGTCTGTTTACAATAAAACGTGTGTTTACCGGTTTCTTAGGAAACAATAGGCTTTGGAGGAATAGTTTAAGCAGCAGAGAACAAAGCAGATATAAAGACAAAAATCAGCTCAAATAGTATAGTGCTCCAAATGATCTCAGTGGGACGTTTTCCCCCTACACTTCTTCCTGTTTCATCTGTGTTTACTCTAGCTCTGTGCTCCAGTATCAGTGCTCACCTATACACAGGACATACTCACACACTGCTCTTTAAAGTTCTGATTTAGTTAAACCAGTTTTGTGATAGAATATAAGACTTTACGTGTGATTTTTAAGTCATCAGTAGCAAAAATGTGGTGAATGGTAAAATTAAAAGACCCTGCTTTTTCTCTTTTCCCAAGGTCAGGGAGAACATGCTGCATCTAAGTAGCAGCACTGCTAAGGTACAGCATTCTTAGCTGGGGAGGAGATGCTAGAGCAGTTCTCTTTCTGTGTTCTTTCTTTCCTCTTGCTCTTTTGGAAACTGAAACTGTCATCTTGTAATTTCCTCTGTATTTTCACCATGTACAGAATGTTTTGCATATATTGGATAAATGTTTCTTGTTCC
Organism: Pluvialis apricaria; assembly: GCA_017639485.1. Taxonomy (NCBI): domain Eukaryota; kingdom Metazoa; phylum Chordata; class Aves; order Charadriiformes; family Charadriidae; genus Pluvialis; species Pluvialis apricaria. Next base: position 60,709,349 of record CM030008.1, read on the forward strand.
CTTGATAACTGCTTATAGTCAGCTCTCAAAGTTGCATCCCTCTAGTGCTCTGTAATTGGACATTTGTGATTTGTACTTATACTGCCAGGGCCTTTGATATCAGTGTGTGCCTGTGTTATCCTGGTTTCAATTATCATCCTATGCATGTGCTCTTGGGACCCTCTTCTACCAGTTCGGGACCACCAACTTCTAGTTAAAGTGATGGCATTTTTCTTAATGACAAACAGAAAAAAAAATTTAGTAAGAAGCAGTTGAAGGCCATCTTTTAGAAAATATGCAATCCCACATATGGCATCAGAGGATTTAATTCTGTAGCCTGCTATACCTGAGGCAAAAGAAGATGACACTCACCAATGAACTCAATAGGATCATTTTCATATACTAAACTTTCTGGATGGTGAGAAACCCACAGTATTTACAACTATTTAACTGCATCAATTTGGGCCTTTGCTGTTATTTTAAGATAACTGTAGTATAGAATTTGTTTCCACAATATGTAAAAAGGCAATTACGTTTGTAATCTGTTAATATAAGTGATTCTGGAGCAGACAGCTACCGTTATGTAGTATGTGGCCCTGCCTTCCTTCAGCTATTAGCTGAAGCTTTGGTTTCTCTCCATTCCAAGATTATTAGCTGCATGGTACATCCACTGCAATACAGAATAGTCTCCAGCCAGGTTGTGGTGGGCTTTTGAAAGTCATATTAATTTGGTTCCTTTCCCTGCTGTTCCATGTGATTTTTCTCTAACTTATCTTTCCCCTGCTGTCTCAGTGAGTACAATGGCTTTCTGGCATGGAAGATGGTTTTGGTGGCCTTTGTTAGATGGTGGCATTGCCTCTGCTTTGTTCTGTGCTTCCCCTGAGGCAAAAGTAGGGGCAGCTATCATAAGACATGGTAAAAGAAATTTGCTAATTTCTTGTTAGGTGGAAGGCAAAATGTACAGTTGCAATATGCTAATATCGAGATGGAGAAATATACAGAAAAATCATGCCAGGTGTTGAGATATCAATATGAAATGCTTTGGGAAATCATCATGACCAGCACTTACAAAATGCCAGCTCAGCTATGTGCTGATGGGGGGGCTATGTGCTTGCCCCTTAAAATTAATGATTGACATTGTGTTTCAGGCTTAATTAAGTCACTAAGTATATTGTCTAACTTGCAAAATTACAACATTGTTGAAAACAAAAGCAAAACATTTCTTTTACAAAATTCCCCATCTGTAAATGAAATATTTTTTTTATAGGGAGGAAGCAATTTATTTTATTTACATACATTTTTGTTTGTAATTTGATTGCCAGTCACTCTGTTCTTTTGTAAGAAAAGAAAAATAGATCAGCAACTCTGCAATTATTTTTTTAAATCCTTTGACATTGAAATTAAGCCAGTTCCTGTTTGTCTTCTCTCTTTTTCAGAACTTTTCTTTGATAATTCTAAGTTATGAATCTGAGTGTGTTTTTATTTAAGCAAAGTTTTCTGTTGTTTTTCTGTGAAAGCTTACATCTTGATAGATATCAGCATGGTAAAGATAGCCTCAAATGCTCACTTAAAGATGTTGTATTTCAAATGGGACATTTATAGGAAGGTATAGAAAAGATGCCTTCGAAGTTACCAGACTTAAAAACACTGAACGGTTAAAAGTTACTTTATTAGAGCTATAATATGTACATTTTATTATAACATTTTATTATAACCCGTAAGGATCCTCCATTCTCTTTTTCATCATTTTTGGGTCCCTTGCTGATAAAGACCTGTCTCGTCTACAAAATTTGCACTTGAAGTTACAAAGGCAAAAGTGCCAAACATTCTGACTGGGAGAAGAGACTTGAAACTTCTTTTTTTTTTTTCCATATTCAGCCCAAGTCTGGGCTACTGATTGCATTTGGATAAACCTTTACCATTTATTTTTATTTTTTTCACTTTGGACAGCTATGTATTCAGCATGCAAGAGAGATAGTTTCCTCTTGAGGACAGTGGGCAGGCTAAATCTCAGGGGTGTGAGACTGCTGGGTTCAAGACTGGTTGCTTCACTATTCCATGGGAGTATGTGAGATCCGTAGGCTATTTAGCATGCATTCGCTCTCCCTAGCATTTTCTGTGCTTTCTGCCTATCTCCTTTATTTTAAAACCTGAAACCTCATCTTGGATCTAAAAAATATTTGTCAAGAGAAATCTCAGTACTTCCCAGAGATGATGGATTTTGCCCAATACATTTTGAAATTATAAAAAAAGGTTTGCTGGGAGAATGCCTTAGCTGCTTTAATTTGTGACTTAATTCTTGTTTACGTTTGCAAGAAAAGTAAATGCATATTACATGGAAGCTGAGCATTCTGTTTCCATTCTTTTGCACTAGCTGCAGCACCAAGACTGTGAGAATGGTAGCTGTGTCTTTCTTCAGTTTTGTGGTTCTTTCCAGTCGTTTTCTGTTGTGGTCTCCTATGGAAAAATAATAAAGTACAACAACAAAAAAAACCCCTTCACTCTAATGTGGTTACAATTGGTCTTCTTTGCAGATTAGCTTCCTTTTAAGTGTGGTCTCCATGCAGAACATCAACAAATAGTATAAAGATTTATTTAAGCTCATTAAGCTCAGCAAAACAATGCATTTTCTCCAATAGATATAATTCTTATTTTTTCAAATGTAAGTCAGACATGCTTGCTTTTTCAGTTGGGTAGTTATCAAAATATTAAGACTGAGAAGACAAGGTAATAATTTGTTTCTCCCTCTTTCCTAAAAAGACAGTGACAAAATACAATTTCAGCTGACATTGCAGCATCCTGGAATGAATGCAGAAAGAGTCTAACATGCATTAGCTGGAAATCTTTGATTCCTTGCCAGAGAAAGTGGCTTCTTCAGGGCTGCTAAGATGTGCCTGCAGACCTTCCTAGCATGATACTTGCATATTGTTGCCACATGTTTAGCAAATGTCCTCCCAGTATTATTAATTCAAACATAATTTGTGTACCTAAGCAAAAGGAATGAAGAAATGTCACTCACATCAAATTAGCTTTGTATATCAAACCACTTTTAGTAAAAACATCTAAAAACTATGTTCCGATAGGTTGATTTTGATCACAGAAGAGTTTGTAGTTAACTACAGTTTGGCCTAAAGTGGTCAAGGCTGTAATATTTTAGGCCAAGATAGCAATATACCTCTATATTAGACCCAGATTTTTTCTAGATCTCGTACCAAATTCACTTTTCTTGAAGTACAGTATCCAGAACACAGCACAATAGAGTATATCAACTTTGAATAGAAAGAACAGTATTCTGGACCCTTATTTCACGCTGTTCTCATGTTTAACTGAAGTATCTTAGTTTCATTTATTCATTTTATGAATGAGAATTCTTGTTTGTTTTTAGGCACTACTGTTATACTTTTCCTCCTTGAAAGAAACACAAAAGAAAAAACCCAAAATATACTGACGTGTTCTAGCACTTAAAATCACAAAGATATCACCAGATAGTCCTCAGTATGTGTGTCTTATTTATATAGGAATGTTTGCTTTGATATTTTTCAATGTACAGTGCAAGCCTTGGAAAGGAAAATTAAAGAAAACAGCTTCTGAATCAGTTTATGATATCAGAGCTCATTGAAATCTATGAACTACTAAGAATTGACAATAGACTGCTAACATTTTGCTAAGATTATAGAGTACCTTTCACCATCCTGAAACAGAAAACAATGTTTTTGTTTGTTTATTTTTGATGATCCCCGACTTAGAATTATCTATTTTTTGAATGAGTGTAAAAGATCAGGATGAATTAATTTTAGCTAACTACTTTGCACCGAAACAGTGCTTGTTTTATAGTTGAAGTTGTAAAAAGGAAAATTGTATTTAAAGGTTAAAACACTGCCATGAAATAATGGAAATCAACTCCTTAATTCCTAGTGACAAATTTCCTTGATGGCTTTTGATAATTGACTGAAGATCTCTCTATCAGCCCTTCCACATTTGTTCTTTTTTCAATTTAATTTTTTTGTTTGATTTCAGATTATCTCCCCCCCAGTTGTTTTTCCAATGTGATTAATAGCACAAACATGAAAACTTTTTTTCTGCTCAAGGGAGGAATGGCAGGGGGTCAAAGTGAATGGCATCACTGTTTTTCAAAAAACAGTCTCCTAAAACTAAAGTCTGAGAATCTCTACCACTGATCTGCATCTCTGAAAGATCAGTGTATTTCTCTTTTCCTCCAGGATATAAACTGTTGTGTACTGCATCAAGATCAATGGATTCTCATTCTTTCAGAAATCATAATAATTTAGTAGGATGTGTTATCTGTGTTTGAGTATTTTGTATGATGGTGGTACTTGAAAACTTGAAAATATAGTTTGTATTACCCCTTCCAGAAAAAAAGTTAATTGAAAGTTTGTGGGCAACAAAGTAATTTAAACATAATGGTGAAAACAAGACTTAGAAAAATGTATTTCAAAAGCATCAGAAGAATAACCAAAAGCGATCATTCTTTTTTTAAGAAAGAAACATAGTTTTGGAGTAGAAAAATCCTCCTTTGTACCTGGGTGTAGTTATCCTCAGAGCTCTAGGCTGCTTCTTGCTGGTATTTAATATAAATATATGCAGTTAAATACTTTAGCAAGTTTGTGTGTCAGCTATGTCCAAAATGGTAAGCTTTTTGTTCAAATAAGCTGAATTGGTTTAATTTGAAGTGCATCTGCAAAAAAATCTAACATTGATATTTCATTCAATTGCTAAATGCCGCTTTATTTTCATGCTTAGAAGGATGGCTGCCTTATGTGTAAGTTCGTAGAGCAGTCTAGGGTTGTAGTTCTTCCCAACACTCATGGGATCCCAGTTCTTCCCAGCACTCTGTGTGCCGTTCTTCTCCAAAGAAGAGGCAGAGCTAGGCGTGCACTTGCAGTTGTTTTTAACCTTATCCGAGAAAAGGTTTATTTTTCATTAGTATCAAATAAATCTTTCTTTAATTTTATATTTGCAATTGTTTTCTTCTTTTCTATATCAGATGTAAATGAGCTAGTTGCTCTAACATTCTCTATAAAAAACCCCTGTCTCTGAGGTTAAGAGCAAATATACTATTGACTTCCACGTTGACGGACAGTGAATTTTTTCCAATTAGACAGTTTCCAAAAGTCCTGCAATGCTATCATTGTCATCATCAAGCTAAAAATAAACATTTTTTGGAGACCAGAATTACTGCAAGAGGTTTAATTTTGCAATATACCTTTATCTACATTTCATTCACAAGTGTCCACATTTTGAGAAATTAGTTGTGATCAGCCCACAGAAGAGTTGATCTTCTGAATTTAGAATACTAATCCAGTGCGTGCACAAATCAACTGTTAAAAAATGTCAGCAGTTTTATTTCTGTAATTTTTCTATGGCATCATTTGCATCATGAGGAGTAGATTTTAGAGGTTTGTTGGGAGCTACTAACAAAAGGTATAGCTGAAAGATTGTATACAGATTGTAAAATAAACTACTGCTCCACGAGTAGTCTCTAAGGAAGCTTTCTATTTATCTTTCTTGCACAGATATTAAAAAAACAGTGGGGTACTTTACAAGCCTGATGCTCATTTGCTCCATGCTATGTATTTTTCTTTTAAAAATTTCGGACCAAAACTATGGGCATTCTGATTCATTCAGGGTTGGCATCATAGGTCTTCAGGTGGCCTATGGGAAAGAGAACTTGCTGTGCTTTTAGCGCATTTCTTCCTTCAGTTCAAAGATGTTATAATTATAGGGCCAAATATTTTCACTTAATTATTCTTTATAGTATATTCTACATGTAATTTGAGTGAGCTGGCATTGCCATGAGGGAAATTTATTGCAACACAGAATCATTGTATAGCAAAGTGAAACTTGTAACTGCTACTACTGTGCAATAGCAACAAAAATACACTCTGTGAAATAGCATTGGAGGTGCGAGTGGTCTGTTTTAGTACAAAATGCCTTGAAAAAATATTAAGTGGTTTATACTAACCTTGTAGAATTTAAGAGCTTATTTTTTTTTTTTTCATACTGAACTGTTACTTACTCCCTGCATTTATATTACAAATTAATAAAGCAAATATGAGGTCAAAGACAGAATAATTGACTTGTCTGTAACAGAAAAAGTTTTATGTGTTTAAATGCTGTGTACTTCAGCTGAAAAACTACATGAGAGATTTGCAAAGTAATTAATAATTAATATAGTTTTAGATGTTATTAATTAGACTTTATAATTCTGTAAGGCTTTTCTTCCGTGGTTCTCACTAGGTTTGGAATTCTGCCCCTAAATGTGTACCTTCACTTCCTACCACTGGAAAGACAAAAATCTATTTTATCAGTAGAAGAGTATTTTCTTGTTGTCAAGAGTTTCACACTTTACCTGACGCAGTGTAACTAGAGATGAACTGCATTAAATTTCAAATATTTAGAGGTTAAAAGCCAAGAGTTTTCATCAGAAAGAATTTGAAACTATAAAGACTTTACAAGGTCTTTTGCTGTTTCTTAAGCCTAAAAAGTTATCATTTTGAGTAATGTATGTTTCCAACAGAAGTTATCTCTATTTTTTGTTCATGACAGGTTGCTGAAAACAAAGTGAATCCCAGATACATGTTGTTGGGTTTTTGAAAAGAAAAACAGAACAAATGTTTATTTTGACTACTGTAAAATTTAGCAATGTACCACCAACATGAAAATGCAGCAATCTGGCACTGAATTTGAACTGTCCCCACTGAAGTCTGAAGGAGCTCAGTGTATGACCAAGAATTCCCTGAGCATTTTGATCAGTATCTGGTACTAAATATAATAATAGTACTGACTGCCTTTGGAAGAGAAACACTATTCAGACATTCAGAGGAAATCTAAGCCAACTTCACTTGTGATCCCTACAGGGATGGGGTGGAGAGAGGAATTTGGAAGAGGAGACGTATACATGTTTAAGTGTCTGGGATGCAGGAGACTAATTCCTGAGTCATTCTTGGGGAAAAAAAATAATTAATTTTTCAAATTTTTTTTTTTTTTAAGGATCCATGGCAGATGGCAGTTAGGTACTCAGTTCCTATTCAGTAGGTATTCGAGCCCAGAAATTTTAGAAAGTTTTTTGAGAATCTAGGATTACATTAAGAAGAAAAAGATTATTTCTGGCAGAAATCTAAGCTGATTTGTCTTCTTTAATCATATTTTTTCTAGTGACTTTTGCTGCCATATGACTTAACTGCAGTTACTCCATATCCAAACATTTCACTGTAGCCATGGACTAAAAGCTGACACTTCATCCTGTGTATGATTCTGAAAATAATTCTGATGCTGTAAACATTGGCTGACTTAAATTTCATTTCCTTTTTTTTTAAAATTATCATTAACAGAGGGAATCCTTCCAGCATTCCTAACTAGATACCATTTGATGATAGCCTGCTATGATGGCATGGCTGGCTGGGTAGATGAAGAGAGAGCAGTGGATGTTGTCTACCTTGACTTTAGCGAGGCTTTTGACACTGTCTCCCATAATATCCTCATAGGTAAGCTTAGGAAGCGTGAGTTAGGTGAGTGGACAGTGAGGTAGATTGAGAACTGGCTGAATGGCAGCACTCAGAGGGTTGTGATCAGTGGTGCAGAGTCTAGTTGGAAGCCTGCAGCTAGTGGTGTTCCCCGGGGGTCAGTACTGGGTCCAGTCTTGTTCAACATATTCATCAGTGACCTGGATAAGGGAACAGAATGCACCATCAGCAAGTTTGCTGATGACACAAAACTGGAAGGAGTGACTGGTACACCAGAAGGCTGTGCCGCCATTCAGTGAGAAGTGGACAGGTTAGAGTGTTGGGTGGAGAGGAACCTAATGAAGTTCAACAAGGGCAAACATAGGGTCCTGCACTTAGGGAGAAATAACCCCATGTACCAGTACAGGTTGACCTGTTGGAAAGCAGCTCTGCAGAGAAGGACCTGGGAGTCCCGGTGGACAAGAAGTTGACCATGAGCCAGCAAAGTGCCCTTGTGACCAAGAAGGCCAATGACATCCTGGGGTGCATCAAGAAGAGTGTAGCCAGCAGGCCAAGAGACGTTATCCTCCCCCTCTACTCTGCCCTGGTGAGGCCACATCTGGAGTAGTGTGCACCATTTTGGGCTTCCCAGTTCAAGAAAGACAAGAAACTACTGAAGAGAGTCCAGCGGAGGGCTACAAAGATGATCAGGGGACAGGAACATCTCTCTGCTGAGGAAAGGCTGAGAGATCTGGGTCTGTTTAGCCTAGAGAAAGAGAAGACTGAGAGGGGATCTTATCAATGCTTATAAATACCTAAAGGGCAGGTGCCAAGAGGATGGGGCCAGACTCTTTTCAGTGGTGCCCAGTGACAGATCAAGGGGCAATGGGCACAAACTGGAACCAGGAAAACAGGAAATTCCATCTGAACATGAGGAAAAACTTGTTTACTTTGAGGGTGACAGAGCACTGGAACAGGCTGCCCAGAGAAGTTGTGGAGTCTCCCACTCTGGAGATATTAAAAACCCATCTGGATGTATTCCTGTCCAACCTGCTGTAGGTGAACCTGCTTTGGGAGGGGGGTTGAACTAGATGATCTCCAGAGGTCTCTTCCAATCCCTGCCATTCTGTGATTCTGTGTTTCTGTGATGTACAATTGTATCACTGGACAGAAAATCAGTACTTCAATTGAAATGTAGCAATTAATAGTGTAATATCACCTGTAGAGCTCGTGTGTCTCATAAAAATGTTATTTTGACATGCTCAGCTGTTAAAATTCAGTGTATTCAGATTACTTGTACATTTCCATGCTTCCTACTGACATATTTTTCAAAAGAAACCCTTTTCCTGATTTCAGCTGTTGGATACCAATCTAAGTGGGACAAAGAATTTAGGAAAGCAGATTATCCTCATCTATCCAAAGCACAGCTTTGTAAACGGAAATTAAGTAGTGTTCACGTATGTACATGCACTAGTTTATATACATTTTTCAGATTCTCTAAATTGTTAATTGAGAGTATCATCACTTATACTGATAACTGGGATAAAACTATGTTCTTATCCCTTTGGATTACAATATAGCATGAGAATAAAGCTTAGATCACTTGATCAAACTAGGTAATGTCCTTAGGTTCACATCTTGCAACCATTTTATTCCTACAGCCTAAAGTTGTCTTGCTGTTAAGAGACTGATGTTTGCCTCAAATTATTGCAATTTGCTCCTGCTGTGACAGAAGGTCCCTGATTTTGTAGCTGGGAAGCTATACTATTAAATTAGTTATTTGTTATTAATTACCATTTAGGTGAAGTCTTGTAAAAAGACTTGAATTTGTATGAATCCATACAAAACTTCTAGTTATGTTACTTTACCAGCCAAAATTCAACCAGCCAAAACAATCTTTAAAAAAAAAAAAAGCCAAGAAGTCATCCTTAGGTTGGAAAACAACCAAGAATTAAGGTATTGTAACATTTGGGAATTCAAGTAGGCATATTGAGATTGCTTGTCTTTTCATTCCCTTTTTTCCTTTTTCCTACAGAAAGCACCAGCTCTCTGAAAATCAGGTAAAGGTGTTTAAATAAATACGCCCCAAATCAGTAATAACTTCTGAAACCCCTTTTAGTTTTCAAAAGTTATTACTGATTTTGGTTTGTTTTTTGGTTTGGTTTTTTTTTTGTTTGTTTTATTGTAAAATGTTGAGTATCCAACTGTTCACACATAAATGAGTAAAGGTACTAAACCAAGGCTAAACCAAGGTGTGCTATTTATACAGTGTATTATTACAAGGTTGGCACTCTGAAATTTTATCCTACTAGTTTTATAAATCTGGACATTTTATTTTTCTCTTTTTTTGTTTAACCAATGATCTTCGTTGTTTGTATTTTCTACTCTGTTGCTACAAACTGATCAACAAAGGTCTGTGGCCCGGATCTAGCTTCCTTCTGGCCTTTCCCTATGAAACACCGAACAGAGAAGTATGTTTAAAATATTTTTATGCTTCTCTTCATGATTACTGTGATGGTGTTCCTGTAGAAGTGCCAGCTATTTAAGTTCATAGTAAGGTTCTGTGTGTACTCCCTGTGCTTTCTTGTTTGTTTAGGGTGTGAAATACCACAGTGGGACATTCTGTGGTTTTTATCAGGGTGAAATGAGGTTATCATACCTTTCAGTATAGCTTTTATTGTCAAAGAAATACGAGAACCAAATTCTGCAAACATGACTGTTCACGTACTGGCATGTTCCGTTAAAAAAAGCCAATGAACTTCTACAAAAGTAAAGTAACTCAAAACAGTTCATAGGGCACTTTAATTGCGAGTCAAGTAACAAATTAGTGGTGTCTTCATAAACATAACAATCTAGCTTTTGACTGAAAATTCAGTGTGTATCTGAGTGCTGAACATGTGTTATGGTTTGAGAAACACATAAGAATTTATTGTCATTTAGACAATCGTTCTATCACCCGATGACCCCTCCCCACCTGGGGAGGGGAATCAGAAAAAAAACCCCAAGGAAACCCGGAAGCTGAAATATTAACAGATTTAACAGAATAAGATTAGATAACTAATATTAATAGCACTAAAGAACCAATATTGATCCCAATACCAATACAGAACATGGAAAGATTATATTTAGCCAATTCTATCTGTAGGAAGCAGTGCACTCCCAGCAGCGGACAGTAAATGTCGGACACTGCAAGCGGTACAGCTTCAGGAGGAAGGGGAAGGCCACAGGGGTCTGGCACCGGGGGAAGAATTTCTCAGGATGGCAGCCATCAAGGGAGAGAAAGAACTTTGCAGCACCCTTCCTAATTTATAGTGAATGTGACGTTCATGGTATGAAATAATCCTGTTGGCCAGCTTGGGTCAAGTGCTCAGGTCTCGCTTCTCATCCCTGCATCTGGCAAGCTCGAAAACACTGAGACCTTGAAACCCACACACCATAGCTGCCTACAAAGCAAATATTTTCACAAATTCAGACACTGGAGTCTTCTAAAAGTGCAGTCTTGCCAAGTATTAGAAGAGAAATGAGTCCTGTGTTGCTCAAACCAGGACAACATGTATGAGCAAATTAAGGCTTGGATTTTGATGTGTGTGATACAGAATGTCAAAGTACACGTATGAGATTTGGTTTAACCTCATGGATTTTTTGGGGACATGGCGGCTTAAACAAACTTCCTTTTCCAGTATTTAATACTGTGAACGAAGTACACAAGTATTTTTATCATGTGAGAAGAGAATATATTCACCTATATAAGAATAAAACTTATTTTTTCTCTTATTGTGAGATGCACAAACTGGAGAAGATTAGAGAAACAGATCAGGGCAGGGAGTTAGGTTTTTTAATGATTCTTGAGCCTGATCACTTTTATTATCTTTGTTAATGACCATGCTGTCACAATAGGTTGATGAGTGGGCTACTGAAATTGTTAATGACAAAACTGGGAGGCATTATCAGGCAGAAAAATATCTTTGAGGAAGAACTAGAGGCCCTGACAACTGGAATAAGAGAAAGAAATGAATTGAATTAGGATGGCATTTAAGGCCACGTGCCTAGGGATTGTTACTGCGGGCTTCTGATACCATCTGACTATTTATAAGTTGAGAATCACAGGTTAGAAGAAATGTACTTGTTTACAGAATGATAAATGCCAACAGTGTGATGTCACAGTGAAAAAGACAACTTTGGTTTCAGGAGACATCAGGAAACATTGTTGGTCAGAAACAAGTTACACTTCTGTGAAATATTTTGAACAGTTCTGCTCATCAGTATTTAAGAAGGATGAATTCACTTTGAAGAAGAATTACACAGTAGATGTGAGTATACTATTGTAAGAATACAAACATACTATACTAATATGATATGACAAGAATAACAGTTACTATGATAAGAATAAACCCAAGAATATTAGCTTTATTCCTGAGATATACACGATTGCCATCTGCATGCAAAAAAAAAAAGTTCACTTGGTTGTCCAGGTCTGTTTTAGACCTGTTTGTATCACAACCATATAAGTATCTCAATTATGCCTTCCTTTTTTCTCTTCAAAGGAAGGATTACCTCTAAGCAATGCTGGGTTTTAATGCCTGTTTGTCTTATTCACTGCTGTGTGAATATCAGTGCAAATATCAGTTTTTATGCAAGTACAGCCTAGGTGATAGGATATGAAAAAAAAATCTGTTCAGGGTAGGGTAAGAAACAAATATCAGAAACAAAACAGTTTTTCCTTACTGTTGCACTTGTTTGCCTTGAATGTATCACCCAGAGTTGATAGGATCTGAATGACCTTGCTAATAACTTTAGCATTGAATATATACAAGTAACCAAAAAGATCTGAGAATACTCTCAGATCTGTGTCTAAATGGATAAAGCAGCTTCTATGTAAAACTGTGTCTTGTCTTCCTACAGTTACAATATGTTTTCTCTTAACCTTATGCAATTGTAAGTGATCCTCCTTCTACAGCTTTCATAGAAAAAGTAAACTGGCCTTTATTATTTCAGAGTGTAAGGTCAGAGGTACAACTGCAATCACTTTCTACAGCATGGTTGCCACATCATGGCAAAGTGTTGTAGACACACTGGCCTGTATGACAAAAAAACACAGTTGTAATCATTCCATGGTTCCTTTAACTCTAGTGATAACTCTAGTGATAACATGCCTGCCTAAATTAACCAATTAGTTTGGATTTGTGTTCATATACATCACCAGTTGGAGGTCTGCAGTGGTTAGAGAATGCGTACAGTGCAGGAGAAAATGTTCAACAAAATATTGAAGAGTAGGAAGAATTAAGAACGTTCATACAAATATATCACTTTGCTACAGGATTTTCAGTATATCTTTTCAAATTAGGTGAGTTCATTTTTATATGGTTCGCATTTTACTATATTTCATAACATATTCTGACAATCTGGCACAAACAGGTTTTGATGGTGTCAAGGTCTACCACTTGTTTTACTTGGAAGAATTTTTCATGTTCATAACCTTCAACATACTAATTATTACTAAAAACCCTGTGGTGTTATTATTCTGGGAATAAATAACACCTTCTGAAGGTGAGACCTAAATAGAAGCAATATGAAAACATGCTATTTCTCACATTGCATTTCAAAGAAGAGATCTCAGGTTGGAAATTTTCTTATTAACTGTTTTCTGTTTGAAAAAAACCCTACTACAAAACAACCACTAGTTTTTCAAAAACAAAACATTGTATGCAATCTTAGGGCTTTTCCACTTGCTTAATGGTGAAGCTTTGGGTATCATTTAAAATGAGTTATATGATCCTGCTTGGCCTTAAGTTGTAGCTCCAAAAGAACATAGTGTCCTGCAGGTCTGTGTCATGTCTGTTAGCCCCACCCATATGTTTCTGATACCCTAGGAAAGTCCTTTGGCTCTCAAAGAGAGATATTTCTATTTAGACAACTGAAGACTGTTATTTCTGTTTGAAACAAATTAAAAATATGGATGAACTGTGCAATGTTACCACCAGGATGGTTGGTGGGAGTCTGTAGGAGGCCAGATCTCTGGACTGCAGCTCTGGGGCAACCCCATTATGTTAGGATGAATGTTCTTGACTCAGTATGATTAATCTCCTAAACAAAAAATAATGCAGGAACAGTTTTGGTTTCATAGAATCATACAATGATTTGGGTTGGAAGGGACCTTAAAGATTACTTAGTTCAAACCCCCATGCCATGGGCAGGGACACCTTCCACTAGACCAGGTTACTTAGAGCCCCATCCAGCCTGGTCTTGAACACTTCCAGGGATGGGGCATTCACAACTTCTCTGGGCAAGACAATAAAGAACTTCTTCCTCATGTATAGTCTAAATCTACTCTCTTCCAGTTTAAAACCGTCGCCCCTCATCCTATTGCTACACTCCCTGATAAAGAGTCCCTCCCCATCTTTCCTGTAGGCCGCCTTTAGGTACTGGAAGGCCGCTACAAGGTCTCCCCGAAGCCTTCTCTTCTCCAGGCTGAACAACCACAACTCTCTCAGTCTGTCTTCATAGGAGAGGTGCTCCAGCCCTCTGATCATCTTTGTGGCCCTCCTCTGGACTTGTTCCAACAGGTCCATGTCCTTCTTGTGATGAGGACTCCAGAGCTGGGTGCAGTACTCCAGGTGGGGTCTCACCAGGGTGGAGTAGGGGGGGGAGAATCACCTGCCTCAGCCTGCTGGCCATGCTTCTTCTGATGCAGCCCAGGATGCAGCTCACTGTCTGGGCTGCAAATGCACATTGCCGGCTCATGTTGAGATTCTCATCAATGAGCTCCCTCAAGTCCTTCTCTTCAGGGCTGCTCTCAACCCATTCTCCAACCCAGCCTGTATTTGTGCTTGGGACTGCCCCGACCCATGTGCAGGACCTTGCACTTGGCCTTGTTAAACTTCATGATGTTTGCACAGGCCTACCTCTCAAGCCTGTCCAGGTCAATCCAGATGGCATCCCTTCCCTCCATTGTGTTGACTGCTCCACACCGCTTGGTGTCGTTGGCAAACTTGCTGAGGGTGCACTCAATCCCAACATCCATGTTGTCAATGAAGATGTTAAATAGCACTGGTCCCAGTACCGAGCCCTGAGGAACTCCACTTGTCACTGGCTTCCACCTGGACATCGAGCTGTTGACAGCAATTCTTTGAGTGCAACCATCCAGCCAGTTCCTTATCCACCGAGTGATCCATCTTTCAAATCCATGTCTCTCCAGTTTAGGACGTTGTGTGGGACAGGGTCAAATGCCTTGCACAAGTCCATGTGGATGATATCAGTTGCTCTTCCTTTATCCACCAATGCTGTAACCCCATCATAGAAGGCCACCAAACTTGTCAGAAATGACCTACCTTTAGTGAGGCCATGTTGGCTGTCACCAATCACCTCTTTATGTTCCATCTGCCTTAGCATAGTTTCCAGGAGGCTTTGCTCCATGATCTTGCGGGGCACAGAGGTGAGACTGACTGGCCTGTAGTTCCCTGGGTGTTCCTTTTTTCCCTTTTTAAAAATTGTGGTTATGTTTCCCCTTTTCAAGTCAGCAGGAACTTCACTGGACTGCCACGACATCTCAAATATGATGGATAGTGGCTTAGCAAATTCATCCACTGGTTCCCTCAAGGCCTGTGGATGAATCTGCTCACGTCTCATGGACTTGTGCACCTTCAGGTTCCTCAGATGCTCTCAAACCTGGTCTTCTCCGACAGTGGGTGATTCTTTATTCTTCCCGTCCCTGCATTTGCTTCCTGTGACTTAAGAGGTGTGACTAGAGCAATTGCTGGTGAACACAGAGCCAAAAAAGTCATTGAGTACCTCAGCCTTTTCCATGTCCTGGGTAACCCAGTCTCCCATTTCATTCTCGAGAGGGCCCACATTTTCCATAGTCTTCCTTTCATCGCAGACATACCTGTAGAAGCTTTTCTTGTTGTCCTTGACATCCCTGTCCAGATTTAACTCTATCTGGGCTTTAACTTTCCTAACCTGATCCCTGGCTGCTCAGACAATTTCTCTGTATTCCTCCCAGGTGACCTGTCCTTGTTTCCACCTTGTGTAGGCTTCCTTTTTCTGTGTGAGAATGTCCAGGGGCTCCTTGTTCATCCATGCAGGTCTCCTGATGTTTTTGCCTGACTTCCTCTTTGTTGGGATGGATCGCTCCTGAGCTTGGAGAAGGTGATCCTTGAATACTAACCAGTTTTCTTAGGCCCCTCTTCCCTCCAGGGCTTTATCCCATGATACTCTGCCAAGCAGGTCCTTGAAGAGGCCAAAGTCTACTCTCCTGGTGTCCAGGATCGTGAGCTTAATGTGCATCCTCCTCGCTTCCCTAAGGATCTTGAACTCCACCATCTCATGGTCACAGCAGCCAAGGCTGCCCTTCAGCTTCACGTTCCCCACCAGCCCCTCCTTGTTGGTAAGAACAAGGTCCAGCATGGCACCTCTTCTCATTAGCTCCTCTATCACTTGGAGAAGGAAGTTATCAACAACACATTCTAGGAACCTCCTGGATTGCTTGTGGTCTGCTGTGTTGTCCCTCCAGCAGATATCGGGGTGGTTGAAGTCCCCCATGAGGACCAGGGCTTGTGAACGTGAGGCTGCTTCAATGTGGTTATAGAGGGCCTCATCCACTTGGTCTTCCTGGTTGGGTGGCCTGTAGCAGACCCCCACTGTAACAGGACCAGGACCTTGGTCAAAATGTAGGAGCACGGAAAAAATTCTTAATGAGTGAAAGAGTAAGTCCGTCTAACAGAAATTATGTCCTCAGAGATACCAGAAATGGAATTGCCCTATGTTTGTAGGGCTAGGAAACATTTGTAGCAGACCCCCACTGTGACATCACCTGTCTGCCTTCCCTTTAATCCTGACCCATAAGCTCTTGGCCGGCTCCTCATCCATCCCCAGGCAGAGTGTCATGCACTTCAGCTGGTCCTTGACCATTCTGGGGGTAACACCCCCTCCCCGCCTCCCCAACCTGTCCTTCCTGAAGAGTCTGTACCCTTCCATTCCAACACTCCAATCATAGCAGCCATCCCACCGTGTCTCCATGATGCCAATAAAATCATAGCCCTGCAGGTGTGCACATGTCTGACTCCTCTTGTTTGTTCCCCATGGTATGTGCATTTACATAAAGGCATTTAAGTTTCTGAGAACAGTGACAGAGTGGTCCATCTGTATTGTGTGACAATTGGCCTTTAACCTGTGTTGCTTCCCAGTGGTCTTTCTGAAAGCATGTCTAAGTGTAAGAGATGGGTGAAATTTATTTTGCTCTTCAAAGTGCAAACCAGTGCATACAATATAAATCCCTTTGAACAGATATCATCATCTATCTTTGATAATTCATTCTTTCCTTTGGGATTTTTTTCTTCCTGAAATAACGTGAGGAATGAACTAATAGAGTAGAAAGGGAAGAATTCATGTTAGGGCATTGTAGAAAGACATGTTGTCTCATCTTTCCCTGTTCTGAGAGACCTGTTTACAAGCTTAGTGCATGAATACTTAAAGAGGGTTTTTAAGAAAGATTGGGACAGAATTTTTAGTGGGGCATTTTGTGATAGGACAAGGGGTAATGGTTTTAAACCAAAAGAGGGTAGATTCAGACTAGATATAAGGAAGAAATTTTTTATGATGAGGGTGGGGAAACACTAGAACAGGTTGCCCAAACAGGTGGTAGATGCCCCATCCCTGGAAACATTCAAGGTCAGGTTGGACAGGGCTCCAAGCATCCTGCTCTAGTTGAAGATGTCCCTGCTCATTGGGGGTGTGTGGACTAGATGACTTTTAAAGGTCCCTTCCAACCCAAACCATTCTACGATCATATCAAAACACCTCAAATTTTCCTTTACCTGGTGAGCAGGTCTCATGTAGCCCTACTATAAGAAGTGGGTGTCTGTGGTCTACAATTTTTGCAGCAGCATTTGTATTCTTGATGATGGTGTATAAGCCAAACCCCAAACAAATCCAGCCTCTCACTTTGTAATTTGGCATTAAATTCAGTGCTTGACAATGCACATCGTCTTTTGGAACAACGTTATTTTGTTTCTAAGTCAAACAAGTTGGATATAGATGTCTTTTCTAGGCAATAAATGAGACCCCTGAAGCTGTATTTTGATGTGTTGTTTTCCTGGGAACCACACAGTAATTCAATGAAAACCGATTATTACATCAGGAAATGAATCATAGGGTAAAGTTCTTGGGGAACAGGATGTTCTACAAATTTCAGTTCTCTGACAGTTTGCTCATTTTCAGAATCAGAATAAAGAGTCAGTAAATATATAAAAGAATGAATACTAAATTTTTTTGCATATGTATTATCAGTTTTCTAGTTTTGTTTTCATGAACCTGGAGTTATTGTTGGTGAAAGTATCAAGAATAAGTGGGAAAAACTTGAAAGGAGACCAAGATTACAAAAGCTTAGAAAAATAAATCATGAATTGCATGGATGAAGAAGAGAAAAATTACAGCTGCAAGTATATAATCATGTCTGTGTGACTGCCTCTGGGAATACCTACACGTACACCGTTCACACAGTGGACTGAACTTTTTATGTCTTTCATATGCTGCTCATATTACTATGCTACTTTGCAGCACTTAGTTCCACAGGTAAGTTTATACTCAGTGAAGGGAGTGAACGTCTTGCCTTTCACTTTCACTAATTACATGGTTTTAAAAATTTCTTTCTCATGTGTTTTCCACATGCAAACTACTGCCAATAGCTATTTTCATCTTTTGAATTTATTCCTCCAACTTTTCTAACACCTCTTTAGGTCTCCTGTGGGTGTGTTTCTTCACTACACTAATGCCAGAATCTGGTCTCAAATTGCAACCTCCTGCTAGCTGTGAAACACACTCTGCACAGAGCACTTATCTAAGCAGCAATATTTTGCCTCAAATAATCCCTCTGAATATTTCTTTTTATTCCGTTTTCCAACGTTATGGTGGTAAAGGCACTCAGACTCACCATCCAAGATTTCCACAGTAGGAACTGTTAAGTGTGGTTTATTGCACTTTGGTGATTTTGGTTTTAGTTGGTTTTTGTTTGTTTGTTTGTTTGTTTTTTATTTTGTTTTGTTTTGTTTGTTTTCTGTTTTTTGGGGTTTTGTTGTTGTTGGCTTTTTTTTCAGGGTACTGATGCTAGTATATTAAATTTTTGAAGCTAAATTCAGAGATGCTGCCCTTATTTTTCCACCGTACCCAAAATCTAAATTAAGAGATAACATTGTTTATGTTTTGTACACTGTTTTGAATTAGTATCATAGTGCAAATTGGTAGAAACTTGTGTCTGCAAGTTATTTCCCTATTGGAAAACTGATCTTAAAAACCAAAAGCTAGTTTACAACAGGCCTTTACCTTATTTGACTATACTTTCTGCTTCTCACATGTTCTCAATTAAGATGGCCAGCTGTTTCTCCACGTTGGGTATAGTCCATTTCCCAGACTTTTTAAGCTGACTAATAGTAGTAGAACAGGAAAGGGCAATTTTGCTCTTGTTACCCTGTTGCAAACAAGTGTTGTTCGGATTTGTGCAGTAATTCCATTGTGGAAATGTAGCACTTTTGATTTTGTCATGACACCTTGCTTTGTTTAGGAAAGATGAGACTGGACTTTGTTTTTCACTGGTATGTCCACTAGTTTGTGGGATAGCATGCAGAATTTTCTGATGTCAGAGTGATAAAAGGTTTTACATGAACTTTTTTCTGATAACCTTACAGTATCCTGCATAAATTGTATCCCATCAGCACCATTCCTTCAGTACATTTTCTGCATCTTTATCAAATGTTTTTATTATATTATTTTATTATTTTTATAATTTATTATTAATTATTGCAATACATTTACTATTAATTTATTGTTTTATTATTTATTTTATAAAGTATTTTATTATTTATTAAATTTTATTAAAGTCTTTGCACTCTTTTTAGTGAGAGGGAGATAAATCTTAGACTGCTTTTGGCAGCACTTGCCATGTACATACAATTGGATTAGAGCATACTAGGAATATTTATTTGCATGTTTATTTCTCTGTTTTACGTTTTTTATTACCTTGTTCTGCATCTGTAGGAAATTGACAATCAGTCAAGAAGTATTAATTCACTTAAGAACTTGTGGCTGTAGGTGCCATATGCATCTCTCTATGGTAAGCAAGCAGAAGCCGTAACAATCGTCTTACAATCTAATTGGAAAAAAAAATCTGTAAGTATATTCAGCATGTTCAGTTAGGACAAGAAGCAATGGACACAAGTTGGAACATAGGAAATTCTGATTATATATGATGGAATAAAAAATTCATTGAGAGTAGTTAAATACTGCCACAGATTGCCTATGGGATCTCCATCCCTGGAGAAGTTCAAGTCTTGACTGGACACTGAACTGAGTGATCTGATTTAATTAAACCTGCTGTGAGCAGGAGGTTGAACTACCTGACCTCATGAGCTTCCTTCCAGCAAAAATTACTGCAATGCAGCTGATCTTAGAAGCCAAACGGATACACTTCTTTTTAGTGTCCATAAGCTTGATGTTTTTCTTCCCAGTACAGTTTTTTAGTTTTAAGGTTAACTGATATAGAAGAGACAGTTGTAAATGTACCTTAATATTTAAGTCTTTTACTCAAACAATACATTTAACAATTACAAAGACTAAACAATGTGCAGACACTGTGCACAGGAAGACTCACTTGCATTGTCTGCCCATAGACTTAGTTACGCCATCTTTTATATGACACCTGTTTGTTTATGCTTCTGACATGGCCTCCTTATGCATGCTACAAAGAAAGCCTCAAAACAGTTCATGTGAAAACAAAATGAGAGGAAGTACTATCCCTGCTGGGGAGCTGAATGAGAAAGAGATTAAGCAAAAGTCTGCGTGGCAGAAAGCATGTGTAAGAGCAAGTATACGAAAGCATGTTTCCACTGCTTTAACCATTGAACTCCCCACTGTCTCTGCGGCTCCCTTCTCAAATGAAGATGTAGTCAAGAGTCAGTTTGGAAGGTGCTGCATGTCTTCATGTAGTTGTAATATTTTTATAATAACAGATAGTCATAACCTTACCTCACTATTGGAGTTATTTGTGGTGTAGTAAAAAATACTCTGAATCAGTACCATGGCTTAGAAAAAGATATACAAAAGAAAGACAAAAGTAAAAAAGCAATTTCGTCTCACAAACATATTTGGTATTTAGTTACAAGATATACTATGCCTCTCCATGACTTTGCAGCTACTGTAAATAAATACCACATATTTTGCAGTGTGACAGAATATCACCTGAGAATCTACATAGCTTCAAAAAACCCACCAAACAAATAGACTACATAACAGTTTCTTCCAGAAATTCACTTCAGTACACAGGGACCAATTAATTTCTCTGAAATAAAATCATTAAACTTAACCATTAAACTGCAAACCCAGAGAATCTATTACTAAGCAAAATATAAAGTTTGTATTGAACTATTATAAATAATATTGATGTCTGTGGAAAAGATTTTTGTGGCTTTTGGATGACGAACTAAAGATTCCTAATGTTTCAGGAATGTTACTGTCCTGGTTTGAGGTAAACCAGGATCAATTTTGTTCAGTAACTTTGCCTCTTAGCTGGGCCTCTTCTACCTACTGAAATTAACAGCATATTGTGCAGACAATGTTTGCTCTCAGAGTGATAAGACCTATGCTTATAGTTGATGCCAAGGCATGGTATGCAGAGAGACTCTTGCTTAGACTTATTGCTATAACACCCAAGGCCAGCTGACTTGGTTATTTGCCCCATTGGAGGGTTGGAAGTGAAAAAGCATAGACGGGTCACACTTGCAGGGAGGAGCGGACAGGACAGGTGACCCAAAACTGACCAACAGGGTATTCCATCCCATCTGCCTCACGTTCAGTATAAAAGCTGAGGGATCAAAGGGTCAGGTGTCTCTCTTCCTTCAATGGCTGACATCTGAGGAGGACTCTGTCTGTTCGTCTGCCTTTGATCCTGATCCTGAATGCAGATCCAGAATCCAGTTCCCATCCGTCATTGAGTTCAGCCTGGAACTTCCCCAGTGGTAGCTGGTGTCATGATTGCCATCCTGGGAGCTTGATACGGTTTTGTATATATTCCATTATTTCCTTTTATTTTATTATTAGTATTTCATTAAAGTAGTTTAGTTCCTTCTAAACTCATAAGTCTCTCTCGCTCTCTCCTGCCTCTCTTAAAAGAGGGGTAGAGGGGAGCATCTGTCGGTCCCATCTGGGGTCTCCCATGTCCCCAGTAGCTGATTTGGCCTAAACCACGACAGATTAATTGGCGCCCAACATGGGGCGCGAGCAGTGCTCAACCAGAGCTGTGATAGATTGCCTGAATAGTTTGAATTCCAACTTGTTCAGAGATTAGAACAGACAGCTCACATTATATCATTCTTAAACAAAATGTTGTATCATGCCTTTAAAGAGCTTTGTTTGTATTTAATTGAGTCAACTCTGTTTAACATGCCAAATCACTGCAAAGTTTATTTACTCTTTGTGTTTTTATGCAAAGATTTAAATGTGATTTAAATGCGATTTAAATGTTTTGGTGTGGTTTGCAATTCAGGTGTATAACATGATTAGTTGGGTAACAGCTCTACTTGCATATCTTGGGCATCGTGTGATGGATTCTGTTACTAATTACACTTTTGGTTTTACCTGGGGAAAGTTTGCTTTGCCCTTTGATGATTATAATAACATGACACCATCAGAGCCAGGGCATGGAAACCTCTCGGGCTGTGATGGTAAGGATTGTTACTTTCTTAAGATCGTGATTTTGTTGTTGGTGCTCCTGAATGTGTTGCAGGGGTGGTTTCATGTGACTCACCGGTGCAGGGGTAGCTGTAGGTTAACGTGCGCTGCTGCCACTCAGACCCCAGCAGCCGCTCCACCACATGCAGCGGCGCAAACCGCGGCCCCGCCCGGCCTGGCAAAAGCCGCCTCCACCACTGCAACACCAACGGCACTGCCGCTGCCCGTCCCGGCACAAGCTACGCCAGCAATGACAATGAGTACCACTGCTACTCAAACTCCACCAGAACCAGTACCAGTTGCCCCAGTAACCAGGAAGCAGAAAAAGAGGTCAGCTCCTTCCCCTGTCACTTACGACAAGGACCAGCTCAAGCCAGATAGCTTGGGAGAGGGTTCTGACAGAGATCCAGGAGATGGCCCTTCTAGAGTAGACCCAGAAGATGGTCCTTCAAGACCAGACAAAGGAAAGAGACCTTTCAAAACAGACAAGAGAGGGTCCTTCTAAAGCAGATACTGGAGAGGGTCCTTCTCAGGCAGCCTCAGCACAGGAGGAGTCAGGTGTAGAGGTAGTTGTTAAATCCTTCTCTATGAAGGATTTGAGAAATATGGGGAAGGACTTCATGAAGGTGAAACACTTATCTCCTGGTTGCTCCAATGCTGGGATAGTGGGGCAGATACCATAGACTTAGATGGCAGAGAAGCTAGGCAGTTAGGAAACATGACCAGGGATGGAGGTATCGATAAAGGAATTGGGAGAAAGACAAGCACTCAGTCTCTGGAGGTGACTGGTGTCAGCCATAAAGCACAGGTATCCCTTTAAAGATGATATCAAATGCAGTCCAAGCAAGTGGACCAACATGGAAAAAGGTATTGACTACCAGAGAGAATTGGCTGTGCAAGAGGTGATTTATAGTGACTGGCAAGTGATTGTAGACCCTGATGAAATGCCATGCAAATGATCTATGCTGAGAAAGTTTGTACAGAGTGTACCATCAACGTATTCCCACACATTGTCAACAATGGTCTGGGGAGGATCTGATACCGACACACCAACTGTAAATGAAGTGGTTAACAAGGTACGACAGTATGAAGACAGTCTCTCTCGTCCCTTTTCTGTGGCAGCCGTGGAAAAGCTGACTGTGACTACTGAGAAAATGACTGAGAAAATAGAGCAAATGACCAAGAAAATAGTTGAGCAAACCGAGAAACTGTTTGATAAACTATCCAAGGTGGAGGAAAAACTCCATTCTTCCTCTGCACAGACCCACATTGCAGCTGCTAAGAAAAAATGCCCTCCTACTCAAGAGAAAAACCACGCTCCGACTCAAGACCAATCGAACCTGTTCCGAGATTTCCTGTGTCTGTGCCTCTGCAACTATGGAGAGGATATGAGAAAGTGGGATGGAGAACCTATCTCAGCCCTACAGGCACAGGTGCTTGAGTTGCAATGTAAAGCAGATAGAAGAAAGAATTCTTACAGGAGGAAGGCTGCTCCAGCCTACGGTGGGCAATCCTACGGTCCAGGTAGAAACTCATCTGCTAATCGTAGGTGCCGTGGTCAACATTAGAGGTGCCCTGCCTCCAGCCAGGAGGAGGAGAGGGACAACCAAATTTATTGGACTGTGTGGATTTGATGGCCTGGCACGTTAGAGTCACAAAAGTATAAAGCCTTAGCAAACACTGGTGCACAGTGTACCCTATTGCCATTGAATCATAAAGGGGCAGAATCTGTCACTATTTCTGGAGTGACAGGCGGATCTCAAGAACTGACTGTATTAGAGGCCAAAGTGAGCCTAACTGGGAATAAATGGGAGAAACACCCCATTGTGACTGGTCCAGATGCTCCGTGCATCCTTGGCATAGACTATCTCGAGAGAGGGTATTTTAAAGACCCAAAAGGGTATCGGTGGGCTTTTGGTATAGCAGCTGTAGACACTGAGGATGTTACACAGCTGTCTACCTTACCTGGTCTTTCAGATGACCGTTCTGTTGTGGGACTGCTGAAGGTTAAAGATGAGCAGGTGCCAATTGCTACTGCCACCATGCATCAGCGATAGTATCACACCAACCGAGACTCCCTGATTCCCATCCATAACCTGATTCGTCGGCTAGAGAGCCAAGAAGTGATCAGCAAAACTCGCTTTAACAGCCCTATATGGCCAGTGCTGAAGTCTGACAGGGACTGGAGATTAACAGTAGACTACCATGGCCTGAATGAAGTCACACCACCACTGAATGCTGCTGTGCCAGGCATGTTAGAACTTCAGTATGAACTGGAGTCAAAGGCAGCCAAATGGTATGCTACAATTGACACTGCTAATGCCTTTTTCTCTGTTCCTTTAGCAGCAGAGTGCAGGCCACAGTTTGCTTTCACCTGGAGGGGTGTCCAGTACACCTGGAATCGACTGCCCCAGAGGTGGAAACACAACACTACTGTTTGCCATGGACTGATCCAGATGGCACTGGAGAAGGGTGGAGCTCCAGAACACCTACAATACATTGATGACATCATTGTGTGGGGTAACACAGCAGAAGTTTTCAAGAAAGGTAGGAAAATAATTAAGATTTTTCTGAAAGCTGGTTTTGCTATAAAAAGGTAAGGTTAAGGGACCCTATAAAAAGGTAAGGTTTAATGGTCCCTTCCAACCTCACTTATTCTATGATTCTATGATTCTATGACCTGCATGAAAGATCCAGTTTTGGGGAATTAAGCGGCAAGATGGGCATTGCCAGATCCCAATGGATATGATTAACATAATAACATCTATGTCCTCACCTACTAACAAAAAGGAAACACAAGCCTTTTTAGGTGTTCTGGGTTTCTGGAGAATGCATATTCCAGGTTATAGTCAGATTGTGAAACCTCTCTATGAAGTGACTCGAAAGAAAAATGAGTTTATGTGGAGCAACGACAAGCCTTTGAGCAAATTAAACAAGAGATTGTGCATGCAGTAGCCCTTGGACCAGTCCAAACAGGACGGGACATTAAAAATGTGCTCTACACCACAGCCAGGTACAATGGCCCTACCTGGAGCCTTTGGCAGAAAGCACCAGGGAGACTCAAGGTCGACCCCTAGGATTCTGGAGTCAAGGATACAAAGGCTCCGAGGTCAGCTATACTCCAACTGAAAAAGAAATCTCGGCAGCATATGAAGGAGTTTGAGCTGCTTCAGAGGTAAGTGCTACTGAGGCACAGCTCCTCCTGGTGCCCCGATTACCAGTACTGGGCTGGATGCTCAAGGGTGAAGTTACTTCTACTCATCACACCACCGATGCTACCTGGAGTAAGTGGGTTGCTTTAATCACACAGCGAGCTCGAATAGGAAACCCAAATCATCCAGGAATTGTAGAAGTGATCACAAATTGGCCCAAAGGCAAAGACTTTGGGATGCCACCAGAGGAGGTGGTGACACGTGCTGAGGAAGCTTCACCATATAATGAACTCTCAGATAATGAGAAACAGCATGCTCTGTTTACTGATGGATCTTGTCTTATTGTAGGAGAGCATCAAAGGTGGAAAGCTGCTGTGTGGAGTCCTACATGACAAGTGGCAGAAGCTGCTGAAGGACAAGGTTAATCGAGTCAATTTGCAGAGGTAAAAGCCATCCGTCTGGCTTTAGACATTGCTGAATGAGAAAAGTGGCCAATACTCTATACTGACTCATGGGTGGTGGCAAATGCTCTGTAGGGGTGGTTAAAGCAGTGGGAAGCAGAGCAACTGGCAGCACAGAGGCAAACCCATCTGGGCTGCTGAGCTGTGACAAGACATTGCTGACTGGCTAGGGAACCTAGTCGTAAAGGTACGTCACGTAGGTGCCCACATACCCATGAGCTGGGCCACTGAGGAACATTGAAGCAATCAGCAAGAGACACTTCAGGTCATGAAGGAAGGGATGAAACATATAAATGGGCCTGTGACCAAGTGGTGGATTGTGGACGCTATTGCGCAGGTTATCCACAACTGTGAAACGTGCCAAAATCAAGCAAGCTAAATGGTTAAAATCTTTGTGGTATGGGGGACGATGGCTGAAATATAAGTATGGGGAGGCCTGGCAAATTGACTACATCACACTCCCTCCAATGCACCAGGGTAAGCGCTACATGCTTACAATGTTGGAAGCAAGCACTGGATGATTGGACACCTATGCCACTGCCCGTAATACCATCCTGGGCCTTGAAAAGCAAGTCTTGTGGTGACACTGTACTCCAGAAAGAATTGAGTCAGACAATGGGACACATTTTAAAAACAATCTTATAAGTAATTGGGCAAAAGAACATGGCATTGAGTGGATATATCATATCCCCTATCATGCAGCAGCTTCTGGGAAGACTGAGCGATACAATGGACTGTTAAAAACCACCCTGAAAGCAACAGGGGGTGGAACCTTCAAAAACTGGGACAAGCATTTAGAGCAAGCTAACTGGTTAGTTAACACCAGGGGATCCATCAATTGAGCTGGTCCTGCTCAATCAGACCTTTTACAAATAGTAGAAGGGGATAAAGTCCCTGTGGTGCATGAAAGGAATATGTTAGGGAAAACTGTTTGGGTTTTTCCTGCTTCAGGCAAAAGCAAACCAATTAGTGGGACTGGTTTTGCTCAAGGGCCTGGATATACTTGGTGGGTGATGCTGAAGAATGGAGAAGTTCAATGTGTACCCCAAGGGAATTCAACCTTTCGTGAGAATACTCGATCCTGAGCTCTATGATGTTGATCACTACACAATACTAACAGTGTTCAATAAGTGTTTTTAAGGATAACACAGTGGTGGTGAAACCTGAGCTAGCTTCATTAAATGGCGTCCAGCAAGCTCTTCAAGATGAACATATTACCCATGGTCCCCAGTAGGTGATTTGGCGTAAACCACGACAGTTACAGAAAAAAGTTTTTGATTATTTAAAAAGAGTGTATTTATATTAATCTATTTGAGTTTAAAATACAGAATATTTTACTTACACTACTAAAACTTATTTTTATCTTTAGGCTTTTAATTACAGACGATAAGCTACAGAAGATAAGATTTACATTCAGGTTTATTTTCAGATACATATCTTGGGGAAGGGAAGCAAAGGCACCAGCATTAAAGTTCTTTCACTACCTTAAGTCAGTATGTTTTATTGGAACTAATTTCATTTTGTTGATATATGACAGTCTGAATTAACAGTTCTATTTTCTACATACTAACCTCCTTGCAGTTTAGCTCCCTTCTTGTCCTAACCCTGTGTAGGAAACAGTAAAATAATAACTTCAAAAAGGGCTTTTCATCCATGTGGTCTTCAGTTCACTTTATGCCCTAACTTCCTAGAACAATAAAACTAAACCCACCCAGATAAATAAATTTTGACTCAATTATTGCCAGGATTTGGAGGCAATAAATAGTTATTTAGAGCACTTAAACCTTCTTCCTTCTTATCCACACACGGTGATATTCAGATTTGGTTGTAGCTCAATGTGAAACCTACAAGAGATACCTCAGCATACTGTAATGCCATGTTCGTGGTGAATCACATGTTGCTGTAAGCAAACTGCAAAACATGTCATTTTGGCTAACTGTGATTGCTTTTTAATCTTTCTGGATTTTATTTATAAATCTTATCTAATTAAAATTAGTTAATGATGCAGCACATTTATGACAGATTAGTGTTCTGACAGGTTGTATTGGATATAACTCTACGTACTGTTAAAAGACTCTCTGTGCTTGAGAACAATGTTTCATAGCTTCCTATATTCTTTCTGGACAGTGTTAACAAGAGGTCATTAACAATTTCTTTACCCAGATAATATTAAGATTAAAAAATGAGCTACCTGCTTTTCACAGATACTTCTGATATGCTATGAGGTTTTTCAAGTAATTCAGACTCATAGCCAATGGTCATTGTAGCCAGAGATGGACTCTGGCTATGAAGAACATTGGTCCAAAGATTTTCAGCCTCCTGAACTCCATCAACCCATTTTGTTTTACAAACCTCTGAAGTCTTCATTAACTTTTTAGATGTTTTGGTAGTGTTTTTAAAAGGCTACAGTTTTTTTGCTCCATGTATCTCATCTTTCTTGCACCAGCAATCCCGTACAGACCATCCAGAAGAAATAGCAAGCTGGATGATAATCTTAGTAACATTCCAAACATCCCGGAATTCCTATATTTTCACGTATCTTTCATATATGGTTGTTATAATTTATTTATTCACTTTGTTATTTTAAGATTTACTTGTGCTGCTGAACCACATACAGGAAATTTCCTTGTATACTCTCTCCTGAAATTAGCCCCTTTATTTGAAACCAGTTAGCTTGTTTTCATTCCTCTGTAAGCTCTTGGTCTGACTCTCTGTGCCTTATTTTGTAATGGTTGTCTAAGCTGTCAGGTTGTCACAAAAGAGGATTTTTTTTCCAAAGTGTAGTACGTTTTAAGCAGTTGCTTGTTTGATATGTGGACTAAAAGTTTGAAAACAAGACAATCTGCAGGAGCCTTTAGAACGATGGGAAATTTACAGCATCCATTTGTGCTCCTTGCTAAGCCTAAATTTTGGAAGAAAATTTATCAACTTGAATTTTATTTTTAGAACTGTTCATGCCCTCAGGAAGAGGAAGAAATGCTCCTGGAGGAAGAAATGCATCTGGTTTCAAACATTCCTCTGAAAAAAATATCAATAAAAAGATAGTTTTCACAGACCACTGCAATTCATACAGTTGATTTCAGGAGCTGTTAATAATGAGTATTTGTCTGGAAGTGGAGGAAAAGGATGCCGATCCGTAAGGACAATTGCAAGTACTGAACTTAAACTGGAATGAACCACTTCACAAATGCATGAGTTGCAGTCCTGTAGAAAAGCTATGGAAAGTTAACCTGAATCAATAGTTTTATGCTATGGCAAAAAGAGCATCCTGGCTTTCACAGAAAGGAAAATAGCCTGCAAAACATATGGTCTCTTAAGCACTGTTTAAATCTCATTTCGGAAAATGTTTTAATCTTTCAACGTGAGGCTTCAGAAACAAAGTTCACCAGTTTAAATAATCCAGACAGCAGCAGTTTGGTCAGAGATTGAGACTTTATGATCTAAAGAAAGACAAAAATTCCAAACTTTTGGATTGGTTTACAAAGTGAGATTGGCATCGTAGGGTCAGACTGATGATGCATCCTGCTAGCACTGTCCTGGACCATAGTGTTTTTTATGTCAGGGACATCTTCTGAAAGCTACAGCATAAATAAGTTCCCCATCCAGTTCAATATTTTTCTTCCATGAATTTTTTCAGGATCTTTTTAAACCACGGAAATTTAACCACAGATCCTTCTTTTTCTCCATTCTCCTTCAGCTGACTGTTGTATCTGATTTTTTCTCTTGCATTTTTTTGTACAGCTGCTGCTGATCCTACCTGCTCAGAAAAGTGACATCTGTCTGAGTTCTCGTATTGTGAAATATCAAAATATTGTCTCCTATAGTTGTGATTTTATAGACTTTTATCACACCTCCCCTCTGTCATTTCTTTTCCTGTCTGAATGTCCCAGTTTATTTTTGCCTGTCAGAGAAAACAATCTATAGGTCATTTTTTATGTGACAGTTTTCCCTACCATTTTTCAAGCTGATAGAGACAGAAGGTCATACAGCTGTCAAGATATTGACCCATTGTCGGATTTATGCACAGCCAATACACCTTTGTTGAAAATTGATGGTCTTTTTTTTTCCCCCTTTTTATTTTTTAGCATAAAAGATATCTTCTTCTAATGATAGAACTCAGGTTTTCCACCACTGTTCTTTTACTGAAAGACTTTTAAAGAAGGCAAATTGAAAATAATGCTTTTCTCTATTTAGTCATATATTTATATAAAATAAATTTGGGACCTTAGTTTGAAATAACTTCGCAATGGAGGTTGGGATCAAGAGTGGGAAATTAACTTCACAATTTAGTAGCAGTGTACTTGAGCCAGGTCTCCAGCTGGTGCAAATGACACTATTCTCTAGTATGGAATTAAAGAATGATGTGAAATTTTCTCTTTGAGTGTTATGGTAAACTTTGGTTTGCCATTCAACCATAAGTGTTAAAAAAATCCATTTCACAAGTGGATTTAATTGTTAACAATGGTAGCTGTTAAAAATAACTTTTTTTTCCAAAGTCTGGAAGTGTGGTTTTTGAAGACTCATGTATCTTGTAGAAAATATTTATTTATTTTATTGAACATAGCATTTAATAAGAAGCCCTGGCATTTGCAGTAACATCTAGTAACATGCAGACTTTTTTATTATCCAAAGAATTCTGATTAAATGCAGGGGATCTCAAAGCATTATTTTGTTCCAGTCAGTATCCATGTAGAAAAAAAAGTTTATTCCTTCCAAGCTCTGCTTTGGATGAGATGTCATGGGTTGGCCAGTTACAAACTATTAATTTGCTACACAAAATATGACAGTACAGAGAGTGAGGATGTTCCTGGAATTTCCTTGTGATGATTGTTCCTTGAGGAACAACACTGATTTGCTGCTCTGTGTCTTATTAACTGAGCACGTGTAAGCTCATTTGCAATGACTGGAGATCTATCTTGTAAGCCAATTTTAAGGATAAAGTATCCAGTGAGGGTAAGAAAAACAGAATCCTGTATTTAACAAGCAAACTACATATCCAGTGAGTCAAGCATCCCATATTACACAGAGCAACTCCCTGAGTTTCTATGAAGGAAGATTTTCTACCACCTAGCCAGCTCAACAGTTTCAGACTTTGGCTTATCTTTTACTGTTTTCCCAGAATAAAACAATTCTGTGAAATGTTATCCTTTAGACAAACATGTTTGAAAAAAAATATTAGGGGTTTGGGATTCTCACAATTAAAAAGTTAAGAAATGCCATAAGTTCAACAAGGGGAAATGCAAAGTTCTTCACCCTAGGGAGGAAAAACCCCATGCACCAGCATATGCTGGGGGCCACCCAGCTGGAAAGCAGCTTGGCAGAAAAGGACCTGGGGGTTTGGGGGTCCCACTGAACACCAAGTTGAACATAAGCCAGTGATGTGACCATGTGTCAAAGGAGGCTATTTGTATCCTGTGCTGCATTAGGCAAAGTATCGCCAGCAGTTTGAAAGAGGTGATCCTTCCCCTCTGCTCAGCACTGGTGAGGTCACAACCTAGAGTATTCTGTCCAGTTCTGGGCTCCTTCCTACAAAAGAGACATGGACATACTGGAGAGAGTCCAGCAATGGGCCACAAACATGATTAAGGAACCGTAACATCTCTCTATTGAGGAAAGGCTGAGAGAGCTGACACTGTTCAGCCTGAAGAAGAGAAGGCTCAGGAGGGTTCTTCTCAATGTCTATAAATACGTGAAGGGAGGATGTAAAGAAGACAGGGTCAAGCTATTTTCAGTGGTGCCCAGTGACAGGACCAGAGGCAATGGACACAAACTGAAACACAGGAGGTTCCTCTGAACATCAGAAAATACTTTTTTACTGTGATGGTGACTGAGCACTGTCACAGATTGCCCAGGGAAGTTGTGTAGTCTCCCTCCTTGGAGATCTTCAAAAACCACTTGGATATAGTCCTGGGCCACCGGCTCTAGGTGGACCTGCTTGAGCAGGGGCGCTGGATCAGGTGACTTCCAGAGGTCCCTTCCAACAGCCATTCTGTGATGCGGTGATTCTGTGATTTGCAAAAGCAAGTAAGAAAAAGCAAATTTACAATTGGAATAAAAAAGAACAATCCCTGTTTTATTAGGGATTTACACCATTTTAGATGGCTTATTGTATGTAGAAGTTATCAGGTAGGTTTGAACACTGTAGCTCCCACCAGTGTCAGGTGTCATTTCTCTGGCTATTACACTTGTGTTACTCTGGAGATTATTGCTTATACTTATTATATTGTTTTCCTACATGTCAAAGTTTACTTATTTTAAATGCATTTCTTCAGAACTGGAAGGGATAAATTGAATATGTGTTGAAACTGGATCCATATGGGAGCTTAATCTTGACATTGCAATGCCCAATGCATAGTAGAAAACATCAAACTTTCTCATACTGAGTTTCCCTACACAGAACCAGGTGAAAGGGAAGCACTTAAATCTCAGCCTGCTGCATAGGCAGTCACTTACACTACCTACTTGGAAACATTGTGGAGCAGGATGCCAGTTAAATAACCTGCTCCTGGACTCAGAGCTATGGACCAGTTTGGGGAGGAAGTTCCAAAGCTAGCCCAAACTTTTCTTGCAAGACTCAAAGCTTTAGGAATTTGCTGTTTTTTACAAGCACAGAGTAAGGGTCTTCAAAGCACGGTGGAAAACTTACTTTTTTCCCCAGCTACAGGAAAATAGAAAAGCAAGGCTGTTTCAAATATTATCTTTGCTGTAAACTATTATTGGCCTCCTTGGAAGATGTGATTATAAGAATCACCAGTTTCATGATCACCAAGAAGTAATCAGAGCAAAGGGCTACTGTTGTTCTATTGTGTAGGTGTTTAGAAGTCAAAATAAATTATCAGCAATATAATTGTGCTGTAAGGCTATTGTGTCTTGATATTCCTTTCCTTGATGTGTGACTAATTTGAAAGTTAATAGAAGCTGATGAAATGTGAGCACATAATTTGATTATTAACGCAAATATTTCATGTGGATGTTTAGGCCACCTTTTGGACAGAAGTCTTTCCTTTGCAGAGACTAGCAGTTTACTTTTTTATAAGCAAAGAAAGCTAATAAGAAATTAAATGTGGTGGTTGTTTTTTTTTTTTTTTTAATCCACTGTATTTCCAGCTACTATGTAACATTCGCATTTACCCATACTCTAATAACAGATATTTCTACTGTAGTTCCCTGGGCCAATTTTAAAGCTTTTACAATTGCATCTTGTGACTTAGCGGTCTAATTCTTGAAACAGATGAAGAAAATAATCTCATAGCAATTTAAAATATAGTATGATCCTAAGTTAAGGTATGAATGAATGATGCATACAAATGGTACATGGTGGAAAATACCATAAACACACAGATGTATTTATCTGGTTTTGGTTCCTTAAGAAGTTATACGTTTATATTCACGTGGTATTTCTCACTTAAAGAAGATTGTTCTTATGCTATGACAATATTTTTCTTCTTTCAATTATTATGTTTGTGCTATTCTTACTAGGATTATATCTCTTTGATACAAATGGATCCCCCCAGAGTACTTCAGAATCAGATGCAAATGATGTCCAATAGCTAGTATAACATGCATAAAAGTCTGAGAAAGAGAACAAATAAGTTTTGAACAAGGCACACATTAGTAATTCTGTAAAACAGTTGTTAGCATATTTAACAACCATGAAGGACTTTATGAAATATTTGGTAAAACTCATGGGGAAAAGTTTTTTCTTCAGGAAACTTTGAGGGGCTCTTACGGAATCACGGAATTTTCAGAGTTGGAAGGGATCTCTAGAGATCATCTAGTCCAACTCCCCTGCTAAAGCAGGATTGCCTAGAGCATATTACTCAGGACTGCATCCAGGCGGGTCTTGAAAATCTCCAGAGAAGGGGAATCCACAACCTCCCTGGGCAACCTGTGCCAGTGCTCTGTCACCCTAACCGTAAAGAAGTTTTTCCTTGTGTTAGAATGAAACTTCCTATGTTGCAACTTAGGCCTGTTGCCCCTTGTCCTGTCACTGGGAACCACTGAAAAGAGTCCGACTCCATCCTGCTTCAACCCACCCTTGAGATACTTATAAGCAATAATAAGGTCTCCCCTCAGCCTTCTCTTCTCCAGGCTAAAGAGTCCCAGCTCTCTCAGCCTTTCCTCATAAGGGAGATGCTCCAATCCCTCAATCATCTTTGTTGCCCTACACTGGAGTCTCTGCAGTAGTTCCCTGTCTCTCTTGAACTGGGGAGCCCAGAACTGGACACAGTATTCCAGTTGTGGTCTCACCAGTGCAGAGTAGAGGGGGAGAATGACCTCTCTCGACCTACTGGCCACACACTTCCCTATGCAGCCCAGGATTCCATTGGCCTTCCTGGTGACAAGGGCACATTGCTGGCTCAATATTTTTCCCCTTCTTTTACTGGAGCCATTTTTTGTAAAGCTTCATTTTTAGAAAGATGTGCATTTTTCTTGTGTGCTAAAGGGTATAGTGCTTTGCAGTGCTTTCACGTACATTCTGTATGTGAATCAGGCAGTATTATGCAAAAAGAGAAGACTCAAACCATCTTGTTCTGGAATTATGCCTTCTCATGAGGGCTGACAGGTCTGGACAGAGCAGTATGGTAAGTGAAGTATTAAAATCCATTTTTTGTACCCAGGCTGACTTGTTCAAACTCTCTCAAAGTTTATCTCTACATGTTCTACATGGAAATTTCCAAAATTTCCTTTGTGCACATTTCAACAATGTAGGTTTGTTTTGGAGGTTGTATACCCAAAAAACATTTCAGCTTTGTTAAAGTTCTTGTCTCATCAGGTGCTTTGCATTTTCCCCCTTTTGACTGAATTCACCCATGTATTTTTCTTTATTTGGCTCGTGAGCAACATGGAACAAATGAGGTTATGGATGGGATAAAGACGGCAAAAAAATTGGTCTTTTAGGGTGAAATTGTTGTGGTGTTAATCACACTTTAGTATTTTCATAGTTGCTTACATAGGAAACTAGCTTTTAATGTGAGACTTTGTCTGCGTTACTAGCAACAGGGATAATTCCACCACACCCTGAGATTAAGACAAAAGACTGTTAGTTCACAGATTTTAAGATATTCTACCTCTGTGGTCCTATCATTAAAAGGGAACAAAAAGCTGTATTTCATGAGCTTGTTTTAGTACATATAGACAAATTAAAACTTTTTCATTAACATTTGTGGCTACAGGATAAAAATGAATAAAACTAGTGATTACACTACAATTTTTCAATAACTTATTTTTTCCTGGTGGGATAAATTACCACTGGATTTGAAGAAGACTTTAGTTCGGCGCTTGTGTGTTTGTAGTGAACAGCAAATATGCGTTCCAAAACCAATGCAGAGATCTGACACCGAGTTGTATTCCCTTTGCATAAACCAAAGAATGCTGAATGCTCATTGTTCCTCCAGTCTGAATATCTTCATTGGATATGATGCAAATTACCACCAACAGTTACGTTTAAGATTTTTAAATTCATTATATCGATCTATATGTTTTTATTACTTTAATAATAAGTTGACTATTTGAATAATCTGATAGTTAGTTTTGAACATCTATTTCTTCTACATTTAGTAAAGTACTGCCTACAAAAAGCAGGATATTGCAAAATTGATAAAATTTCAGTTATATCTTGTTAGTGCCTGAGACCCAAATTAGGTACTGATAGTAAGAGTTATATACAAGGTATTTGAAGGACAGTTGAGAGAATAATCATTGTTTGTATTTTCCAGGATGAAAACTGAAAATAAATTGAAAAGGTTGTTGGGAAAATATGAAACAAAAGACGCATCTTAGTCTGCTGCCTTAGGGTAAGCCTGTATTTCTTCTCTGGGTTTCTCTTGATCAAATTTTATTTAAAGAAGTCATTTCATAAATATTTTTCATCTTGTTTTCTCTCTGCTTGAAGACCAAACTTTTATCTAGCATAATATAATTTTTACCTCTTTATTTTTTTATTATTCGTCTGGTTTTAGGTAGACCATCATAGTCCCTCATTGCTTGGAAATGTGGTGTTACATTTAGATAGTCATAACCTGGACTTACTGGATTGGTCCTGTCTCCCTTCTTAAGGAAATATGATTTAGCCTGACTTTGCATCTGGATTAGTGTTATGTCCCATTTTACTGTAAAATGTGTTTATGAACCACAGGATAGCGAAAAAGGATTTCTATTTGTTCCTTTTTCTGTAGCACAAAGCAACCCAATTTTCATGTTAGTTATAGACTGCCATGTAGATCTGATTTATTAATTGTATTGTACAAGTCAGTTTGTCCACATGGGTTCTGATTTATACAGACACTCAAATACAATCTCATGGATATGATGAAAATCAGGTATGCATTTGCAGTGATTTGAAGAATCAGAGGGCTGAAGCAACTCTTGTATAAAGACAGGCTGAGAGAGTTGGGGTTGTTCAACCTGGATGTGGTAGGTTGACCTTGGCTGGATGTCAGGTGCCCACCAAGCCACTCTCTCACTCCCCTCCTCAGCATGATGGGGCGGGGAAGGCAGGGGGGAGAGAAAATAAGATGGAAAAAACACTTGTGTGTTAAGATAAAGGCAGTTTAATAAAGCAAAAGCGAAGGGTGTGTGTGGAAGCAAAGGGAAAAAAAAAAATATTATTCTCTACTTCCCATCAGCAGATGATGTTGAGCCACTTCCCAGGAAGCAGGATTTCAGTATGCGTAGCAGTTGCACCAGAAGACAAAAGTCGTAAATAACAAATGCCCCTCCTTCCTCCTCCTTTCTCTTAACTTTTATTGCTGAGCAGACGTCTTCTGCTATGGAATATCCCTTTGGTCAGTTTGGGTCAGCTATCCAGTCCGTGTCACCTCCCAAGATCTTGTGCAGTCCTCAGTCTGGTGAGGGGGGAGAGACGGCCTTGGTCCTGTGTGAGTACTGCTCACCAGTAGCCAAAACACTGGTGTTTTATCAACACCTGTCTATCTACCAATACAAAGCACAACACTATGAGTGAAAATTAACTCCACCTCAGCCAGACCGAAT
The DNA here is from genome assembly GCA_017639485.1 of Pluvialis apricaria. Taxonomy (NCBI): domain Eukaryota; kingdom Metazoa; phylum Chordata; class Aves; order Charadriiformes; family Charadriidae; genus Pluvialis; species Pluvialis apricaria. The sequence continues at coordinate 60,746,114 of CM030008.1, forward strand.
ACACCAGAGAAGAGAAGGCTCTCTGGAGATGTTATTGTGGCCTTTCAGTGTACAAATGGGGCTTATAGGAAAGACAGGGAAAGACTTCTTACCAGTGTACGTAGTGACAGGACAAAGGCAAGAGCTTTAAACTGAAAGAGAGCAGATTTAGATTACATATAAGGAAGAAATTTTTTATGGTGTTGGTGGTGAGACACTGGAACAGGTTGCTCAGAGAAGTTGTGGAAGTCTTTGTCAGGTCTTCTCCATACCAGCTGAAGACCAGAATGCAAACCCAGAGCCTCCCTGGAAAACCAAATCTTTAAAGTGGCTATGAAAGTTCTTTGAATCTTCTGGGTAAATATGAAAGTTAAGAAAAATTTGTCTGACTTTCTGTTTTGGTCTGTGAATTGCTCTCAAAGAAAGATTCAAGCCATTCAGATGAATTTGCACTCTTTTCAGCATCATTTCTTTCTTATACCGTACTGATTTTTCTACTGCTTCTCATCTCTAAGGGTCTACCAGGCCCAGCTGTTTCATATACATATCTTAAAACTGTCGTGATCCTAGTATCGGTGAGGTGTTGAAAACCTCCACTGTGTTTGCTGAAAGACTGCAAAATACTCATTTTTATTCTTTGTGATTCTCTGTGAATGGGATTAGCACATTAGGAAATCCTGGATAAGGGCATTCTGTGGGCATGATTCTGGGCTATTAGACAATAACAGGTGAAAGGAAAGGAGGAATTCTTCTGTAGTCCAGCTGCTACAAAAACACACTTGTTTTTATTCATGTCTGTAGGAAAGCCAGCAATAGACTGGGCTGAGTCTTATTTTCTTATTTTAATAATCCTTTGTGATTCTGTATTTATAAACACCACTGTCGAGACAAATAATCACACAAATATCTGTATGTGTAATTTTACTAAAATTATGGGAATCAACTTTAACTATTCAGCTCCTGTCACAACCCACCAATTACTACAATCTAACTACACATTGTATCAAGATTTATTGCATACCCCTATTGGAAGAAATCTCACATTGGTAAGAAAACTGTTGCAGCATGATGACATGAGTCCACTGCTAAAACAAATTCAGAACAGAAGACAAAGAACCCTGAGTACTGTCCATCATGATGCAGAGAAGATACACCATGCCCTACAAAGGCTGAAGAAAGATAGAGAACGTCACTGGTGGAAAACTCTTTTAGGATGGTCACCAAGAGCAACTGGCATTTTGAATTTGATGCTACATCCAATTGTAACTTTCTTAGTTTTAACCTTATTATGTTTACTGCTTACAATCATTCTGTATATCAAAGTTTGGCAAAAGATGAAACAAATTACATCAATCCAATGTGTAAAATGTATACAATCAACTGATTCTGTATGTGAAGTGGTATATAACTAGCATTAATTGTGACACTTGAACTAAACAGTTTATCAAATAATTGGACTATTACCACTGATCTGCAATATGCCACATATTTATGACATAGAGGCAAGAAGTAACTGTACTACCACTCTATGAGCTGATCAAGCGGATTGACTGTAGTCATGGGGTGGGGTGCGGTGGATGCAGTCAACCCCTTAACCAAACTAGTGTTAGTTTGGTACAGACTGCAACGGACGTAAAGGCCTGAGCCATAGCCAGGCCAAGAACTCCTCTAGTTCCAATCTGTTCTCTGAAAACCCACAAAGAAGCAGAGTGACACAGTGAGCATCGATGCATACAAGCATGGAACATCCATCTTGTGATTAACACGTGAATAGTGGGTGGCTTTTCAAAGACTCATTTATCAAGGAACAAAGAAACTTGTGGGTACAAGGAGTCTCCTGCATACCTTTCCCATTGCATGTAATTTGACTATAAGCCAACCACATTATTCCATAAATATGACAGTCTAAGTGAGCCTTCTTTGAGTTCTCTCTGCGAGACAGCGTGGCTGCATGATAGTGATTTCCCCTTAAGCTGGGATGCCTCTCAAGGTTGCTCCTCGAGGCAGAGAGAACTTATACAAGTGACAGATCTTTGGTAAGCGACTGATACTGTGCATAACCTTGTAGTGTGGTAACTTTGATTTTGTCTTGGTAATTTTGATTTTTGCCTTGGTAGTTTTGAATCACTGTTCAAACAATTGTGCCATACAGTAGTAGAGTGAACCTTGCCATTGAACTTTGCTGACTTGTACTTTTACAACATCATATTAAAACCACTTTTGCTAATACCTTTGATAGTGGTTCTTCAAGTTATCTAAATCACCCATTTGTGACCCTTGCAAAGTAGCTAGCAGTCATTTATATCTTTATACAGTACAGTGATAACTTATGCACTGTCATGGTCCATTTATAGACAATTTATGGATGTTGGCTTCAAATATGGCTAACACTTAAACTTTTCATCTCAGAAAGCATAAATGGAAAACCTTTCTTGGTTGCAAAAGGAACTAAAAATGTGTGTAGACACTGTCACATGGTATACGGAAAACTTCATCAAGCATGTGTTATTATGAAAGTATTTTTTTCTCATCTTAAAGTTCTCTACTGACTGGGACGTGTAATGCCATATAAAAAGAAACAGCACTTTGGGCACGCATAGTATAACATGACATAGGAAAATTTTTTCTGAATATTTTCATAAATGTGAAATTATAGCTTTCTTGATACTCAGAAACACAATGATTTTTCTACAATGTGGATTTTTTTTGTGGAAGTAGAAATGCAAAAAGTACTACCAAAATATTTTTTCTTCAAATGACCAAGGCTATAAGAAGCTGTAGGTGGAATCTATAAGCTGCTGGAGTCCCCATGGTAAAACCTGCATTATACCAGAGGAAGGGTACAGTTACGCATCTATCGAAACAACAACAAATCCTGTTGACTTTGCCTGGGTAGATGCAGGCCCACCTGTACAAGAAGCATGACTGATATCTTCAGAAATGATCCAGACCAGTGCATCAGACTACTTTACATGCCAGTATATTAGAGATGACATTTAGACTTCTAATGAGTCACCTATCAAGCACTTCATCTGCAAACCACTCCTTAAATATGTTTAAATCTGCTAGTAAGTACAAACACAATCTCTGGTTTTACAATAAAGTATGGGCCTTACTCTTTATTATGCATGCCAAAGCTCTGAGTTCCTTGGGCTTTTTCTTTTTTTTTTTTTCTTAACCTCTGGATTGATTTCTCAACTACTTTTCTTCCCACACCAAAAGGATCTGTTTTCCAGTATCTGACATTCAGTGCAAATGCAGACCATTTTAGCTATTTTTATGGATCTGTATCCTCAGAGAAGGACTTGGCTGAATAAATAACAATTACATAAAATATGTAGTTTACATATGCTTACAGAGCTTTTTTTAATATCTCCTCTTCTGTAGATGTTTAAAGAATGATGGGCATCACATCTCATGGGCTCAGAACTGTACCCTTTTTGGGAATGATGGCAACTTACTGAGTCATGCAGATTGTTTCCCTAATAAGAAAGAAAGAGAGATTGGGGAAGCAAGTTTTTTCTATCTTTCTTTACTGCAATTTGTTTATTTTGTGTCATACCCACTAAACTTTGAACATAAATATTGATAAACAGCGGGCAGAGAATTGCTTCCTTTTTTTTTTTTTTTGGAAATACCTGCTTTGATTTGAGGCTTCAGAACATTTTTCCATATGAAGGTGACAAAGGTAAGCCACAAATTCTAGTCTATCTAACACAGCTTCTTAAAAAAAGAAATCGCATCACAAAAACAAAACACTTCTCTATTTCATGTGTTAATAGCAGTATGTGAAACCAAGCCTAACAGGATCAGCTGGTGATTGATGACAGCAGTATTTTCACGTGAGAGTAAAAAAAAAACATAACCCAAAATCTGAGAGACTTATTATTCAAAATGCAGGGTCCTCAACTCCTGTAACAATTGTCAGTGCTAGGATGTTTTCTCCTTTTCATCTTTGAAAACATGTTCAGTTACTTTCTCTGTCATGATGCATTATAGAATAATTGCTTTATTTTAAGAAGTCAGGAATCATGCATATTCACTCTGTGGAAAAAGTTCCCACAAAATGTTGTGCTGCCTCATACTCAGGTCTTTTAGTCTGCCTTTTACTTTGACATGGAAAAATTAATGTGTTTTAAAAAAACAGCCTGAATTGTAAGGCAACTCACCATTTCATGAGGAAATGAAACATACCATACTGTGTCCTTGAGAAATTTCCTTGGTCAACATGCACCTTGATGTAAATGTAAGCTAAGTAAACTGATTAATACACTCACCCAGGTTAGATCTGCATTATTATCACAAAATTTACATCTGTTTGAAACTGCAGGCAGCCTGATATTCCAATTACTTTGGAATGGAATGAGTCTCGTGTTCAAAATGCAAACACAAAGCAAGTACACACTCATCTACTGATTCACTTTCAATTTCCTGTCCTTACATGACTTTAATAGAGGATTCAGTCCCACATTATGATTTTACAGCTTGAAGTTATCTGGAAATAATTGCCTCTTTTGGAAGGACAAGTAATGATTAAAAAAAATAAAGTTGAATAATGTAGAGTCATTCAAGCTGTTTAAGAAAAAATGCAGAGGATGTAGGGAGAAAAAGAAAGGCTGGAGAGAGAATTTCCTCCTGCTGAATGTAATCCCTTTGTTAGGTCTTAAATTGCATAATTTATATTGCATAATCCTATATTGGTGCATCAGGTTTAGTGCTACCAAAAAAAAAAAAAAAAAGAGTCTAAAGATGGAATGGTTTCTTTTGCAAATTTCATACATGTGTTATCCTTAAACCCATAAAACACAGATTTCCAATCCACTGTATTATGGAGATTTCCATCTCTCCCTGTTTTAAACTTTTCAAGTCAATAAATGAAACTCAAAAATAATTTTCCACTTCAAATAATATTTCTAACTGCAGTTGGCACAAAAGTTGGTAGCTATTTCTGATAGCTCTGTTTTCAATGCTGTTGAAGCTGTTTATCTAATACCAATGGTAGTGAACTGCCTTTCCTTATGCTTGAAGGCAGCAAAGCTGCACAGTGTGATAGAGAAATCGTCCCTGGACTTTAATTCACTGTATATCATTGAGGCAATCTTTATTAGTTTCATAATTCGCTTTTCTTTTTTGCTTCCTGTTCCATTTGTGACATATTTGATGACTTGTGCTCATAAGTTACACAGGACAAATGGGCTACATTTCGTCTTAGCAAGATTTCTTATGCCTGTTTTTAGGATGACAAGATTAAATACATAGAATCAATTACCTTATTACTTTACGTAACACGTCTTTGCTTAGTAAAAATTATATTTTTTACCATGTGGCATTCTTATCATACTTATTAAAAACATAATATGGATTATTTTTCTGTGATTTTATATTTTATGAGGCAGTGTAATCAGAGAATAATATGGTATTCTACATTCTACAAAAATATCATGGCTCTGAAATGTTACTAGCATTATTTTCTCAACCTTTCTCAACCTTTCTTGATATCTCTTAATTCTTTATGCCTTAAACTTGGAAAATCACAGATAGTTTTCTTTGTACGAAATATTTTTAAGTGTCACATTTGATTTTGAAATGTATTACATTTCTGATGACTAGAGCTTTGCAAACATTTTCAACATGACAGGAGATAAACTTCTGCTCATAACTAATTAGTAAGCAGGGTAAGAGAACAGTAACTTTGATACTATACTTACTCTTCTAGCTTCTTTTTTGTAATGAGAGACAAGACATTTCTTTAGTTTCCTCATTATGGGAAGTCTGGGTCTCACATTGCAATGTTTCACTTTACTGTCCCTTAAATATATTCTCCAATGGTTAGACAACCATGCTGAAAAACTATTCAACAATAAAATAACCACCTATGTATAAATTTGGGGAACTGACTTTGTGACTTTGTGCTGAATTACAGAGAGGTTAAAGAAAGATATTCTGACAACAGTGAAAGAGCTGACAATTTAGATAGTGTTAAAAATGGTCCCAAGAAGCAGGAAATGGAATGTGTGGGACATACAGATAAAACATACAGTAATGAAACATATGGGACGTACAGTGATATATCAAGCCCTATCCAATCTATGACCTCACTAAGGAGCTTTGAAACAGGGTAAACTGAGGAAAGAGAGGATAGCCAAGCTGCAGAGACAACTACTCCTACAACAAAGGTCTCTACCTATGCTTTTATGATGAGGGAAAAGGCAACTATATGATCTTAGTAGGATAAATAGATATCTAAATTAATGTTCAGCTTTGGGGATTATAGTTTTTTTATGGATATGAGGGAAAGGAAACTTTTGTATGGAAGACCACACAGCAAAGGAATGTCCCCTGGAGAGCAGCACAAAGGAATTGCAACCACTCCAGCCAAGTCTGCCTCAACAAGGACACAGCTGAAATGCCTCTATGCAAATGCATGTAGCATGGGGAATAAACGAGAGGAGCTAGAGCTGTCTGCACGTCTCCAAGGCTACAATCTCATTGGCATCGCAGAAACGTGGTGGGATGGCTTGTATGACTAGAGTGTTGGCATGAAACACTTGTTGTGCATCAAGAAGAGTGTGGCCAGCAGGTCGAGGGAGGTCATCCTCCCCCTCTACTCTGCCCTGGTGAGGCCGCATCTGGAGTATTGTGCCCAGTTCTGGGCTCCCTGGTTCAAGAAGGGTAAGAGGGTTCAAGGTTCAAGAAGGAGAGCTTCCTACTAAAGGGCTACAAAGATGGAAAGAAACGGAAGACCCAGTCACCCAGGATAGAGACAAAGCCAAGGCACTCAATGACTTTTTTGCCTCAGTCTTCAGTGGCAAAGACTGCAGCCACACTACGCATGATGCAGAAGGCAAAGGTGAGGAGTGTGAAAATGAAGAACTGCCCACTGTAGTTGAAGATCAAGTACAAGACCACCTGAGGAACCTGAAGGTGCACAAGTCTGTGGGACCTGATGAGATACATCTGTGGGTCCTGAGGAATATTGCAGATGAAGTTGCTAAGCCACTATCCATCATATTTGAGAAGTCATGGCAGTCTGGTTAGGTTCCTGCCAACAGGAAAAGGGGAAACATAACCCCTATTTTCAAAAAGGGAAAAAAGGAAGACCCAGGCCACTACAGGCCAGTCAGTCTCACCTCTGTGCCTGGCAAGATCATGGAGCAGATGATCCTGGAAACTCTGCTAAGGCACGTGGAAAATAGAGGTGATTGGTAGCAGCCAACATGGCTTCACCAAGGGCAAGTCATGCCTGACAAATTTGGTAGCCTTCTACAAAGGGGATACAGCGGCGGTGGACAAGGGAAGATCAACTGATGTCATCTACCTGGACTTGTGCAAAGCGTTTGACACTGTCCCACATGATATCCTGGTTTCTAAATTGAAGAGACATGGATTCGATAAATGGACCACTCGGTGGATAAAGAACTGACTGGACAGTCTCACTCAAAGATTTGCTGTCAACAGCTCCATGCCCAAGTGCAGACCAGTTATGAGTGGTGTTCCTCAGGGGTCGGTGCTGGGACTTGTCCTGTTTAACATCATTGTTGGTGACATGGATAGTGGGATGGAGTGCACCCTCAGCACATTTGCTGATGACACCAAGCTGTGTGGAGCGGTTGACACCCTGGAGGGGAGGGATGCCATCCAGAGGGACCTGGACAGGCTGGAGAGGTGGGCCCAAGCCAACCTCATGCAGTTCAACAAGGCCCAGTGCAAGGTCCTGCATGTGTGTCGGGGCAATCCCATGCATAAATATAGGCTGGGTCAGAGAATGGATCGAGAGCAGCCCTGAAGAGAAGGACCTGGGGGTGCTGTCTGATGAGAAGCTCAACATGAGCTGGCAATGCACGATCACAGCTCAGAAAATCAACCGTATCCTGGGCTGCATCAAAAGAAGCGTGGCTGGCAGGTCAAGGGAGGTGATTCTACCCCTCTACTCCGCTCTGTTGAGACCCCACCTGGAGTACTGCACCCAGCTCTGGGGCCCCCAACATAGAAAAGACATGGACCTGTTGGAGCAGGTCAAGAGGAGGGCCACAAAGATGATCAGAGCACCTCTCTTCCCGTCTTCCAGTCTCTGAAGGGGGTCAGCAGGAAAGATGGGAAGGGACACTTTATCAGGGAGTGTAGCAACAGGAAGATGGGTAATGGTTTTAAACTGAAAGAGAGTAGATTTAGATTAGGTTGCCCAGGGAATTTATGGATGCCCCATCCCTGGAAGTGTTCAAGACCAGGCTGGATGGGGCATTGAGCAACATGGTCTACTGAAAGGTGTCCCTGCCCATGGCAGGTTGGTTGGAACTAGATGGTCTTTCAGGTCACTTCCAACCTAAACTATTCTATGATTCTGTGATTCTGTGTTGCAGAATAGTATCAGGAAACATTTCACACAGAAACAACATTGGTAGAATTTCATTACGAAAAAGGCCATAGTTTCTGTAGGGCTCTCAAATCTGAAGTGCAACATATATCTTTTTATAATTACTCCAGTGTTCTTAATAAAGGATTGCTCTTCGAGGAAATGCTTTTCAAGGGGAGAGTGATACTGCCTCCAATAACTGGATTTTCACCATTCCAATGTGCAGTTTAACAAGCATTTAACTGTCATGATTCAGTTGATAAAATAGTGCAAAAATGAATAATAACGATTAACATCTCAAATTAAATAGAGCTGTTTTCATCCAGAAGGATTTCAAAGCACTTTAGAAACATCTTTCTCCATGTGAAGCTCAAACCATTCTAGTATCTACTACATGCTCTATGAAAAGAAATTATGCTTACACCGTGGGTGTTATATCTCAAATGAAATGTTCATAGTAGTACAACAACCCAAATAGGAAGACAGTTAACATATAGTACTTTTGAAACTTAAAAGAACAGTATTGAATACCTACTCAATTCTCTCCACCACTCCAAAATTAAGACTAGTGAGATATATAAGACATCTTATGTTGTCAGTATCAGGTATTATTCAAAGGGCAGCCTCTGTAACAAACTGTTTTTCTTAGCACTTTCAAGAATTCACTTCTCAGCAGATGCCCCAGAAAAAACATGGTCTTGCTGCAATAGACCTGTGAAAATCTTCTGTCAATGTATATGACATCATTTTCTTAGATTAAAATGACTGAAATTACATGTACCTCAAATAGTACAATGGCAAAGTTGAAAGGAATGAAGATATAGTTCTGTGACCATATTCTAAATATCAGCTATTTTCCCGTTGTAACTGGAAACCAAAAACAGAAACGTCCCATTTTCACAAATTCAAGGGTGAAAAAAGCCTTCTGGGTAAGCCACCATTTCATTACGATAATCTCAAAATATGCATTTTTTATTAAAATGATCTTTGCTCCTTTTAAATATCTTAACATTACATTGACGGAAAGTTAATAAAATTTCTTAACAATCAAATTTGTTTAAAAAAATTTTAGGATATATTATTGCACAGAGTATACTTATTCAAAAAGTTCAAGTGAGGAGTTGCACTAAGCCTTGCTCATTAGTTCTGTTTCCAGCTACTGAACTTTTTATAAATATCATTGTGACAAAATAAAGAAAAAAACCCCACCATCCCAGAAACAAACAGAAAAAAATTAGCAAAGGGACCAAGCCTCATGAAGTTTAGTTCAAAATGTGATGAAAGCTGGAAGAAAAGACTACTCCTGAGTGGTTTACTTCTCCTGAAAGAGTTCTTTATTTTGTGTTTCAGTTTCAGATGGACACGTTGCTCCTTGTATTTTGAGTGAATATTTGTGGAATATATGGAATTTGTTTTACTATGTGTGTGGAAGAGGTTATTTTTAAATAACAGAATGCACAAAATCATTAAAGAGAGTATTTATCATGCTATTACAATGCCATACTTGAACTAAACCACAAAATATTGGTCTTTTGTTTACAGATGTGTCTGAGCTATTTCCAGAAACACAAAAGGGACGGGTTTTGCTCAAAGGAACTTAGAGTCTTACATAGAAAAGGTCTAACTGCATAAAATATAGATGTTAGAAAACCCAAACAACAGTAGATTAATTTTGATGGAATAATGTTAGTAAAAAAATCCATGTTTTCTGTTGTAGTATTGAAAAAAAGGAGATTATAAAAAATTGTCAAAAAAACTCTTTAGAAACAGCATAATGGATAAAAATAATATAAAGTGTTATAAGGAAATTTTGTGATGAGTAAAACCAAACAGAAGATTTTAGAGAAATTTTCACATATGAAAATTTTAGATACTTAGTGTAAAATTTGATAAAGACATATTTGATATAGAGATTGATCTTTGAGACTAGTGTTTTATTGATTTCAGGCTGTTTGCAAGGGACATGTTTTGGACTTATTCAAATACTGTCTTTGAGTACCTTATCTGAAATGAAAAAGAGGGGGACTAAAGAGAAAAGTGAATAAACAGAGTCTGAAGTACTTAGATCACAGTTAGGAACAGAAATTTAAGATAAGATGTCTTAATAAATTTATGTCATTCAATAATATTTCACATAGTTAAAGCTATTCTATCTGATCCATTACTAAAATCCACTTACAAGTAGAGATTGGTTTTAATTTTTTTAATTAGGAAATATTAAATCAGGAAAGAAGTTTCTGGAAGAAAACAAATCTTATTATTTCATGTTCTTCAGAACATTTGTGACCTGTTGGGACAACCCACTGAAAGGTTCTTACTCTGAGCCTGTCAGCTGGCAAGATCTCTTCTGAGGGATACCGATTTTGGTGGTCCGAGTTCTCCTTTTTGCCCATTCCTGTCATGCAAATAGTACTCACAAACAGATGTACTCGAGTGTGTACTCAAGAAAACAACAAATGGAGCCTAAAGCCCAAAGAAAGGAATGTTTAGGTCACACCTTGTTGAATGAGTACATATTGATTCATGCTTGTATGTGATGTGGCTGTTTTTATAGCGTTGGGTCTACAGTTGCCTTGTGAAATGTCAATCACTTTTTCCTTTTTGCCAGATGTACCAGAAGACAAGTTAACAAGTTTGGGTAGTTACCTGAAGTGACTATATTTGGCTGTCAAACTAACACAAAAGCATTTTGTTTTTTCTTCAAAACACCACTAAAATCATACATTTTATTTTTTGAAAGACGGCTTGGAATCCAGAACCTAGCTGATGATCATAGCTATTTCTGGATCTGACAATATTTTTGTTCCCCTTTTTAAATACAGGCATAGAATACAATTATGGCAAAACAATGAAAATGTCAGAGTTATAGATACTACCTAAATCATGCCTGGGTGAGAATAGAAACATATTTTTTCTCATGCAATGGAGTTTCTCTTTACAAAACCAAAAAACTTGAGGTAAGACAGTTAATATTTCTGTATGTGCCAAATGTGAGGAATTTTAAAAAGAAGTCTATCCTAAACTATATTTTGTTGAATTTAAGTCCTTGTACTTGCAACAGGCAGGAAAATCAAACAATACCTTCTTTTCAAACATGTTAGGAGGAGAAAAGTTGACAGGACCTACAGAATATCAAGACACCATCAGAGACAAAAAAAGTAAATAACTATTTTGTGTCTATATTCATTGTAGCTTGGAAGGTTCCACCATCGGGTCTAATCTTAATAAGGGATATATTGGAGACCAGTTTCAAGTCAAGAGTGTAGCAGAGGAGTTTATAGAACAAAATGACAAATTATTAGGAGACTCAAGTTCTAAGAGAAATGAGGCAAGCAAGAGCTGAAACAAACATATCCTCAGACCCAAAGGACTAGAATGTAGCCAAATGTAGTGACAGTTTTTAAAGGGTGGAAAAGGAAAGTGTTGGAAATTGCAAATCCATAAGTCTGACATCCAGGCAATGTTAGAATCTCTTCTAATGGATGCTGAAGTTTATCTTAGTATCTGATTTATTTTTAATTTAAAAAAATACCAGGAATATTATATAACTCAGAAAAATCAGCAAGGGAAGCAGTATCTCACTTATTTCAAAGCACTCTATGTGTTCATGGGTAGAGAGCATCCCACTGAGTCTAATTGGTATTGCAAAAGGCACTTAACAACCTTTACAGAAAGATAACGCAATGTTTATCAATTGCATCATAAAATGGAGAAAATTTTTACATGGACAAATGTAAAGTAAGATGTGTTCCCATATGCCTGTAAAAATTATCTCACTTTTGAACCTACTCATACTAGAGTATGAGTTGGCTATTATGATTTGTGATAGAAACTTTGAGGCTGAAGCTTATATGACAGCCCTATCTTCATTAACTCTGACCCCCTCTCCTCCCAAAATCAACTGATAGCAATTGCTAGAAAAGCAATAGAGAACAAAATAGAAATATAGTAGTATGCCATGGTATAAATTCACATTGCATTTGCTCTTCAAATACTGCAGGAATACTTCTGGCCTCCATCTTTCCATCTGTGGAAATAGTACAGAAAAAGATGTGAAGGAAAATCAAAGCCATGGAACACATCCTTTATAAGAGAAAAAAAAAGGTCTCAAGTTTATCAATCTATAAAAATAAACAACTGAGTGGCGCTATGCTAGAGGTCTATAAAATCAAGAGAAACGTAGAGAAGGTAATAGGGACAGCTGTTCATTTTCTCTTCTTGTACAAGAACTAGAAAGTCTCCAATCAAAGTAGCAGGTGGCATCCTCTAAACAGACAAAATACATATTTAAGTTGTGGAATTCTTTACTAGAATGTTTTAAATGCAAGAAGTTACCAGAGATTCAGAAAACATCCAGGCACATAAAGTTGGAGGGATATTTCTTCCAAATATTAATTACAAAAACATCACCTCTAGTTTGGGAAAAGTCAGAGCCACAAATCACAGGATCCTGGGGCTAGAGCTAGAGCTCTGGCTTCTTCCTCAGCGATTAGACATTATCATGCTAAGTGGACTTGAGTCTGACCTGGGACAGATGTTTTTGTGTTTAATTATACGTACACTGTGTAAAAAGAAGAAAAGCTTTCTAGTCTGTATTGCACTGAAATATAGAGTAGATATTTTACTGGTTTTCATGTGTAGAATGTGCTTTTGCTTGCAGCAATTCAAGAAGGTAGGGAGGACAGCTTGATCACCTCTGTACTTTGTTTGAGTGAGCCCTGATCAGAGCCACAGTCACAGCACTGCCATTTGGGATCATGTGCCTGCTGGCAAACGTGCCTCCTGTCTGAGGTACGGAGGGACAGAAAATAAATATATTGATGGCTTTGGGAAGGAAAAGTAGCCTTGAAGTGCCAATTATCAGATCTATCAGACAGTATTTTTCTGTCTGTATGTTGCTGAAAAGCCTCAGTGGACCTAGCACATCCTTAAATGGACCTTCATATGGGCCGTACATTGAAAGCACAATTTGTTATTGAAAAGGTAAGTCATTACGCTACTGAGAAAAGAGACAACTATTTCTATGCTGTTATCAGTGGAGAAAGACAAAACCTATAGCTTCTGAATGGAATGCAATAATCTGTCAAAAAATCCTTTCTGGGTTCTTTAAATAACTGCCAAGTTATTGTGTTATGAAAGACTGTTGCAGTTTAATGAGAAAATATACTTTGTTACCTTTGTGACCTTAAAAAAATTAAATTTAGACTGGTGGAGTTTTCATCTACCAAAAGTCTTTCTGACTGAAAGAAATAATATTCTGCAGTAGCTACATGAAATTTTAAATAGTGTAAGTGCCACATACAGGTTAAACTTGGTTGTTGTTGGTGACAGTTAAGCCCCCATCTTTAGCCTCTTTGAATATAAACGACACAAACAAATTAGTGTCTATCTGTGCTTTAGAGTACACTTTTTACCTTTTTGCCATTCATAATGAACTGCATCCACACTGTTTACAATCACATCTGTTCAAAATCCGCATGCAGTCTGAAATTAACAAACCCCAAAGTCTGGGAATATAAGTGTAAGATGAAGTCAGCAGTTAGATTTGGGTCCATTTAGTCAGTTATTCAGCTTACCAGAACATATACACTTGATGAAATGGCTTCCTATTGGGTAGTACATTTTATAGCATTTTAAAAAAGAGTGTTGTGACCTAAACAGATTCAAACAGAAGCATTGGTATGTGCATTGTTGAAGGTCATGGACTACCATGTAGAAATTGACTTGTAGATGAGATCCCTTCGGCTTCAGGTGGGGCTCTGTAGAGGGGGAATGCATGTGTGTATGCATGCGCAAGTGTAAGGGTGGAAATGGGAGCCCAAGGATCCAATATTCTCCATAATTTTCTGAAGGTGGCAGCATGTTGATGTGATGTTGAGAGTGATTTGTTGTACACAATGCTATTGTTCAAAGATAAGCCTCAGAATCAGCAGCTGAGAACATCATAATTTCCAAGTTTTGTGATTTTAGTGTAAATTACGTAGTCCCATTTACTATCAGATGTTTATAGAAGGTTATGAAGCAAGACAGAACTACCTTTAATCTTTTTTCTTCCCCCATCTTTTTTGTAATATTTATAGTCCTAATTTCAAGACAGGTGGGCAAATTAATGTACACTTGTAACTGGAACAGTTATTTAAAAATCAGCAAACAAATGTATCAGTATATGTTGCCTGGGTTTTGATATTAATTTCTTGCCATGTATCACTTGCCATACCTATAATGATATGATTCTCAAATCCTAGTCACTGTTCAGTTATTAATGTTCTCATAGACATTTATGGCTGTGCAGAGGTTAAAATAAGGACTACAAACAACTTACTAGTAAGTACTGTCTATGTACATCATAAAGAAAGACTGCTTTCCTGAACAGCTATACTTTAATGCCTGTTCATATTAGGCATTGCCCTAAGTCATCTTTGCAGAAAATCAAGATGATCAAGAACTTCCATTATTGCAAGGCTTTTCTCTGGATTTTTTTAAGAGCTACTTAAGCAAAAATTTTATCTGTGGGTAGCTAAGTTGAATTGTTACATAAGGAGCCTGAACTTCGAGCTCAGACAGATCATACAGATTGATATGAAATCAGATGACTAAGGTTTCAAATAGAGTTTGAGAAGAGCATACACATAGGAAGGAGAAAGAGTAGGGAACAATAAGTAAGTCTGTTCAAAGTGATGTTAGGAAGCTCTACACCCATCTTAATCTAGGTTTTTCATTGTCTAACCTCTTTGTACCAGACTCGTAAATGCTGCCATTTGCCAGCTCCGTTTAGTCGGTTTCCTCATTTGTAAAAAGAGGCGGACAATTTCAAGTTCCCGTACACATAGTAGTGTGTTTTGCACTGATTAACTGAGTTACAGAGTCTTACATTCAAGCTGTTAATTCTTCATGTGTGGAAATAATGTGGTTTTATTCAACATACTGCATTCTAAGGCCTTCACTCTTGTAACATATTCATGTATCTGTGGTACATTCAGATATATTAGGCCCAGAATCTCTTTTTAGTTATGTAACATGCAGCCTCAGAGGGTAAGCCGAAATATTTGTTGGTGTGACAATACCTTAAAAGGCAGTCATTCACCTTAAAAATGGCCAAACCCTGCAATCCTTAGAGCTTTAGATGGTACCTCTCCTTCTCTTTCAATCAGGAAAAGCAAAGGCGTATTTCTTGATCTTGTGATATAAAAAAAAGGGGGAAAAAAAGAATGAGGTTATAAAATGTCATTTTTGCTGAAAACCCCTTTTTTACTGAGTCTCACTTGTTTCCAAAATCATTGGCACTAATTTTCCTGCTAATATATTTTAGTCAGAAAGCATGCGGTGAATTTTGAGTGTTATGCCAAATTTAAAGGAAAGTAAAATAGGTAAAACACAGTTTATGGTCTTGGAAGTAAAGCATGCAGTTTCCCAATTGCTTGGCTGTTACCCTGATTCCAGCTCAGAAATTTGCAGTCTGAAATCCTAATAGTGAAAGACTCTGAATATAAGATAAAAATAAGGAAACAAATCACAGTGACTGTGAGAATTGCTAAAGGCAGTGGTACAAGAAATTCACAGCAGCAGTGGCTGAGGTGGAGTTTACATTTAAGCTGAATCTCCACTTCTCTATACTAGCACAGCAGATGAAGAATACTGTATGTTTTTTTCCTTAAGGAATACCTACATACTGATGGCTTGCCATTTTTATAAATGTTGGCTTGTAGATGTTTCTGTTGAAAGTGCTAGAAAGGTATTCAAGGGGTTTTGAGATTGTATTTCTGTCACCTTGGGTGCCTGAAGTTGAAATGAGATTGCTCCTGTGAGGTACATAAATCACTGAAAAGGCCTAAGTCTTCGGTTAAATTCACAGAAGTTTTAAGTTGCCTTATTGTGAAGTATTGAGAATCAGTATTAAAGGTGTCTGTGCTTCTCAGAACCTCAGTGTGACACTTGTAAGGCTTTGGTAAAGAATTAGAAGAATTTTGGAACAATCCTAATTTATTTCACCTATGTTAATTTAAGACTTAGCATGTGCTAATTTTACCTCATTCCATAATTTCATTATTCATTTACATATATAATATTTTGGTTTTAATTTAGTCTCGCTTAATTCATATTTAGTCTCTTTTGACATAAAATCCCCTGCATCTATCCAGCATGATAATTTTTCACATAAATACTCTCATAGGATCATTTTCATCTGTAGGATTTGAGATGAATCCCTAAACTTTCACTATACATTGTATAACTCAAGGTTAATGACTTTGACTGTAGGCTTTAACAGCACTGCAATTATCACATAATTCCAATGGAATTCTGATGCAAACGAGTCAAACACACCAATACTAGAAGAGGAGTCTGAAATTTGTGGTTGATCCTTACAACATGTCAGTAATGGGTTAGATTAAAAACTGGGTCCTGCTTCGAGCTCTAATGAATGCAGTTCTGAATCTGTTTTATAATTCTGTGTTATCTCAGAAACTAAAATATTGATCTCATGAACTAATGTCTTCTTATGCATAAACCATAACACTGATTTTAATTGGCTTTCTTAAAAGTCTGTTTTGGCACAACATTTTTAAAGAATAAGGAGACCTCATATAGATATCTCAAGCTAAACAATTGACAATGGATGTATGAAAATTAGTAATTTTGGTTTTTTTTAAATAGTGATGATCTCAAATTTCCACTTTCTCTCTCTACATATACATGTGCTTACTTCATAATAAATCTTGTTAGAACATTTCGCATTTGGAAAATTCCTTCTAAACAAATTAAAAAATAGAAATCTTAAGACTAAACATTTTAATTTTTCCCATATGAGTAAAAAATTATTTATCCTAGGAATGTAAGTTATTGCAAAATATTGGAAAACATTTGTTTTCCAGAATTCCCAGACTTATCATTTCTTGGAAGTAGTTTGGTGGTAATAGAAATACAAAACATATTGTAAAGTGATTACTGTTGGAACTATTAAGAGATGCTTTGTGATTCCCTCTTTAAAGACTGGTGCCCTGCTCCATACAGGAACTGAGGGAACTGCAGTCCTTGTGAGTTTAGGTAAGTCCAGTGAATGGTCTGATAATTATAAGGAGAGTCTCCCTTGTCACAGGAAAATGAGCAAAGTGTCATGTACAACCTAAGTATTAGTGTGGTTTAGTCCCTTATATGAGAAAAGGGCACCACACATCTCACCAAGTCTACAGTAGGATTAGGTGATTGTGTGAAACAAATGAGAAATTTGACAATTCCACAGCTCTTTTATATCATTTTACTCACTAAATAGATACATATACACAATTTGTATAATAAAGAGAGAGAAAGCGTGAAATTGTCAAAAGATTAGCAGGGTAGTTCTTAAGGTCAAGTTTTCGGCTGCTGTGGAGATGTGATGTACACACTCAGCCACTGGATAGTCATGATTATTTGTCTATCAATAATCCTCAAACACATATGCTTGGATACTGAACTGGCAGATTTTATTTTACAGATACATTATTTAACATACTCCTGGAAACATTGCTCAATGATGCGTCTGATGCAAGATTCATTTCAGACCACCTGCCCAGGAATAATAAATAAATGTGAGCAGACATATATTATACCAGCTGGTAGTTTATTGCCATTAAATATTTGAGTCACTTCAGCAGAAATCTTAGGAACAAGATTCTCTCCCCCAAAGTCAGTACTTATGAAAGCTTATGGTTTGCTTTGCTTTGATGAGTTACAGAACAAGTGAAAAGGGAGGGGGTTTACAGCACCTCATTTGTCTTTTGCTGTGTTTGAAATACAACCTGGCTCTCCTGAGTTCTCAGATTTAAAACAAATGTATGAATGAACAATATGAGATAACCTAGTTACTTTTTAAGAATTTAAATTCAGATTAATATGGTTGTTAAACATGTGTTGAAGAAAGACAGAATTATTTTATCTCCAGAGTCAGAATATCAAAACACGTTCTGTATATTTTTCATACGTGCCTTTAAATCTTTTCAAAGAAAGATATTTCATTTGAATTTTAAAATAAATTTTTTTGAAAGCTGACACGGAAAAGAGCTGGACTTTAGTTTTGCTGCCACTGAAATCACTGAAGAATTTAGTTTTATGGAAGCTGTTTTGCAGACTGTTTTCTTAGAAATGTACAAACTACCACATAGATTAACACCAAAATCTGTCCAGAGCAAGTGTCTTTCAGTAGACAGAACCAGAAGGTGCAAAAATCATCCAGCGGGAAGATATAAGATACTTTTGCCCTCAGTAGGGTATAATTTTGTTTCCAATAGTTAAAGCTTAATTAAACCTCAAAGTTTAATAAATTCTGCAAAGTATTTGTTGACAAAGTATTTGTATGATGACTTTGCATATTCTGTCTTCCATATGAGTGCCCAATTTCATTTTCACTCTCGTTAAATTCTTGGCATCAAATATTTTCTGCAGAACTAAGTTGTTTTTGAGACTTCTCCTGAAATGCAAACCATTTCAGGTACTTTCTGTAGTTGTTTTGGACAGAAGCCACAAAATATTCCCTTTTCCCATATATTCCCTTTTCCCATATATTCCCATTTCCCATAAAATGGGAAATTCTCAACAAAATCTAATACATTGTTTCACATGAGAACTGGAATATGATGTGCTTCGCTATTAGAACTGCCTGTCCTCCTAGTAAGCTGGTGGTACATTGTTCCTGAGTTCACGCTGTGCAACTGAAAGCTAGTAAAAATCAAAAACTTGGGGAAATTTGTATGGTTTAAGGCAAAGAATTTACTGCTAACATTGACTTTTACAATTTAGTGGTTATAAATATGAAGAACACAAACAACCACCCTGCTACTGAGACGATGGTGTTACAATAGGGCTAATCTCATCTTCATCTAAGCCGAGTGTCCTACTATGCTTTTTAATTTGCTAACATGAAGGCATATAAAAACTGAAAATCCATTGCGTCCTCTCTGATTTCTAAACGACCCTTCTCTTCATCTTAGCTAAAAGAAAACACTCTCTTGGCATCAGCAAGTTATTTTGGGAAAAGATTATAAGAGTAGTTAACCCTGAGTCTGTACCTTACATTATCATTTGTAATTTCCTGCATAGTCATGGTACCTTACAGCATAAAATATTATCTTGTACTGCATTTGCTATCTTAATTTCTGAGCAAATTAATATACAGTGTAAGGATGACACGATCAAGTGCATTTACTTGGTATCTTCAATATGTCAAAAATGTACTTAGTAAAAAAATTCTGAATGATCTGTGCAGACTTACTGTGGATCTTTTTCCTCCTTGATATATATACCATTCATACAGAGAAGTTTTCTGTTAGCTTAAGGCTAACTTAAACATCTGTATGTTGGGGGGAAGGGTGTAACTATTAATCGATGCTACATGCTGATAATGTGGAACAGCTATTACTTGCATCTGAATCATTTCTGTCTTTTGCACATATACTCAGTTTTCATTATAGCTTCTATATTTTGTGTGCCAATGACAGTTATGTATTTCCAAGCAGTTAGCAGAAACCCTGTCACTAGCTAAGTATAAAATGCAGATGCTTTCTGTTCAAAAATGTGTTTACCATCCAGGATGAAATTCATCATCTTGCATGGGGCCCACAAAGGCTCTCTCTTGTCCTTCTAAACCACAAACTAAAGTCTTACATAGTGCTTCAAATGGTGCATGTGTCCTTGTGGGGAGCCTGTGTGCTGGAATGAATTTCACCAGCATGAATAGTAAGGGACAGTATGGCCACACCAACAGCAATAACTGCTGCCTGTGGTACAAATGAGTACATGGAACAACCCATGAACAAAAATGATTAACTCCTCCTTTGAATGCAGTTTTGTTCTGAAAATTCAGTCTTAAAATATGTCAGTCGTGAACTTGTCACTAACATTTTACATGTTCAGTTTTTTAAGATGTGTGTAATTCAAAATACCTACATCTTCCCTGTGAGACTTGAAAGTCACAATGAGTGGGTTTGTTCTTTCACTTTCATAGATTCATGCAGCTATCCACCATAGAAAACAGAAGTTGTGCTAGAGAGCTGTGCTAGAAAAGTTGCCCCATTAGTCTGCCACTCAGTTTGTCTAGGGAATCATCAGTTCTGAGTATTATTGGTCTTAATTTTGGAGAAGCAGGTAGTCTTCTACATATTGTGGATCTAGATAATTTTGTTTCTTGTAATTAAGGACTGAGATTTAGAACTGTCTGGAAATCTTGTGACAGCTCTAAGACTGGAAGGCAGGTCAAAGGAAGATTATGTTGGAGGCTCCACTTTTGCTTGAGTGATTACTCCTTTTTTTTATTTTTCTTTTTTTTTTTTTTTTACTAGTGCTGTAGAGCTTTCAGTGAGACTGTAAATTTTCTCACTCTCTTCAAGCCAGAAAAGCTTAGCAAACTAGTTTTACCATTGTGCCTTTCCCATTCCATGGCTGTAAAAAATTTACTGTCTTTATTTAAGACCGTATTTTCTGAGATAATGAATGCTTTTGGAATGAATTTGTAATCATATATTGTTAATAGCATGGAACATAATTTTTAGGTTCTTAGACTTGCATTTTATAATAAAAGCATATTCTTACTGATCTCAGTCTTTTGAGGAATATGCAAAAAGTAAAATAATATTACTTTCACCAAGACTTTTTAATGATTTACAGTGTTGCCAGTTTTATAGAGAAGTGTGGTGTTTGTTTGCTGTAGCTATTCAATAAGCCTAAATGAGGTTTAGGCCAAATATTTGTGGGTTTTTTTTAATCAGTCTATGGCTGCAGTTGATAGTTCTGATTACTTAAGCTTTGAGTTTTATAAAGATAAACTTTATTTAGTCTCATTGGTCAAGCTGGGGTTTTTAAACATTCAGAGCTAACAGAGAACTACAAAAGTAAACTAAAGGAAGGCTATGCAATTTGATTCACATTTCTTGGAAGGTTGAAGAGTTATTGATATAGATGTGGTTCTATATGTGTGCTATGCCTATGTTTGTGGAGAAAGTGCATGTACAGTGCACTAAGCCAAAAAGCTTCAGGGAATACCACTCTCACCTAAATACATCAATGACTTTTCTTCACCAACCAGTTCTTCAAATGCTTAGTCTGCTTAGTCTTCCTAGCTATAAAATTATTCAGGATTTAAAGAATGTATATGCATACAGTGAAATCTTACTGAAATAAAATCTTTCTTTATTCTTTTCGCTTCTTTTCCATTTGATGTTGCAATAATTCTGGAATATCCTATATCATGAATGTTCCTAAATAGGTGCTTGGTGCTAAAGCACAGCCTGCACTAACAAGTGTCATTCTAGTGCAGAGGCTAGCATATTTATCTATTAATTCCTAGATTATATGTTTTAATGACTAAACGATAATGACAACTATCTAATTTCATTAACTGTTTCATCACAACAAGCATTACCACATAAAGTATTTTTTGTCATATTTTACAATCGGTTTCCTGGATTTGTATAAATATGTAATAATCTTATGTTACAGCTAATCTTTTTAAGGAAAGTTTTTGAAAAAACTTGATACCTGAACTGTTGCTTAGCTTTTGGCAAGTGGTTTAAAATAATAAATGTATAAAGATGGCTTATGCTTTCTAAGCTAAATTAATGAGTTTAAAATAAAGCAATGCTTGTCTTTTTGGCAGTTTTCTAATTTGCTCTTCACTCATTAATTCAGTGAAATTATTTCTATTCCACCAGTAGTTAGATGTAGGATTGAGTTCTATACTACCTAACAGTTTTAAGAGTCTTCAGTAAGTGTTAGTATCACCTGACTACAATTACTTGGTTGTTTTGGACAAGATACTAGGCAGAACAGCCAAAATATATTTTTATTATATATACCCTATAGTTATTGCATTTCTTTCTCTAAAAATAACATTGAATAACCTGGATTAATTTTTTAATATTCTAAAGGGATTGCTTCAATCATTTATCAATTTTGCATTGAACTTGAGGTTTCCTTTTGGTATAGTTAGGTGTTCAATACCCAAATACTGGCCACTGGCCCCTCTTTTGTGAAAGGTATCACCTAACACAGAGAAGCCTAGCAGTCTGGCTAAGGGAGAGGACAGAGATGAATACTTCCAGGCTGTTACCCAGCCACAGTTACTTTCTGCACTTGGCTTTTGAAAATTGTTCATTTCCCCCATTATCCACCATTAACAAAGGATGCCTTATTTTTCTTTAGAATTACTCTTACATAAAGTCTTGCCTTGTGCACGTGTTCTACTGTTGAAAAAAAAAACACATTTAGTTATTTAGTTTTCAGGGTTTTCAAAGAGGAATATACTGGGTTCATGATTTTAGGTACATATACATAGCTCAAAGAAATAGTACACACTTAGGAGTTCCATTCAACTTGCAACCCCCTGAGTTTTGAGGCTGAATTGAAACACATATGTAATGCCTTAAAGTACAGTAAGGAATCTATTACACTGTGATGGAGTAAGATTAGGAGAGAAGGGGAACTGCATCCAGTGTAGCATTATAAATTTATGTATATTCTTCAAAGATTTTTTAATTACTTACTCTCTAATTTTTCTTCCCTCTTGCTAGTCAATGTTTGCTTTAATGGCTGGTTATGATCTAAAGCCAGCAAAAAGGGTATTCAGTTCTTGCCTTTGTACAATAGGTTATTTTAGGCACAATCCTGGTAGAACAGAGTAAGGAATTTTATATCCTCTGCCAAAGCACTTATGTATCAGATGACAAAAGGATAGACTAACCTTGCTGCTGTAGAATAATATTATTTTTATAAAAGGAATCCCTGAACCAAAAAAATTAACCTTCATCTTTACATCTCAAAATTTCTTTACCATATTATCTCATTATTTGGCTAGTGCGCTTTAGATGTCTACCTTTGATTAGGCTTGTTATCTTAGGTAAAGTGAATCCCACTTTTTATTGTTGCATTTTTTCATCTCACAGATGTGCACCATCAGGTCCTCTTCTGCACAGGGGATCTCTACCACCAGCATCTGTTTTGGTGCCTCCCAAAGTAGAATATGATAGTTAGCTAGTTATATGCTCTATCATAAAAAGGGATTAATATGTATTAGCTGAAATCACTGAGTAACTTTTCACAAAAATCTGTATGTCTTGGAGCTTCTGCTAACAAGAGACGTTTCAGGTATGCTTATCACTTTAATCTATCAGTCTGTCAGAAAAGCACAGGGGATTAGCCTTCAGAGCTATGTATTAGTATACACCCAGTAGATAATTTGAGAGATAGTATACTACGGCTGCAGAAACTGTGAACTTTGAGAATTAGGCTGGGCTATTTTGACTGCAATTCATATATTTGATAGAGTGGCATGAATTTAAGGTGCAAAGCAATAAACTGCAGTTTCTGTATTGAATACGGTTACTATTTGTTTATCATACCAAAAATAAATATGAATTTATTAATCAAAATGCCTTCTTAAGGTTCATGCTCTGAACTAGTTAACTTCATGCTCTGACAGTCAAATTACATTTCTTTAATATTGTTTTTACTAACACAGCATTATCATTATTTTGATAGTTTTGCAAAATATCCAAAAATTAAGAAAGATGTCAGCAGCTAAAAAGTTAACATAGTTTGCCAGTTCACCTCCATTTCTTTTCAATTTTAACCTTAATTTTTGAATCCTTGCTTTTTCTAGCATGCTGGCCTAATTTTCAGAAGTGTTTTTACATAAATAATGTTAACATAAAAAAGAAAGAGCTGGATGTATTCTTGCCAAGATGTCCTCCACTCTCAAGCCCATCGAAGCTACAAAACTCTGGGCCTCAGTTTCCTCCACAGTAAAGAGGAAGTGCTAAACAAGGATGATTGCACAGACAGTGGTGAAAAATGCCACATTAAGCTGGGCAATAAATTTGGCAGGCTAACACAATTTTCGATAAACGTGAACTTTTGACTAGTGAAGTTCAGACTATGTTTATACCATCAAGCCCAGAAAATCTACACAGAGAAAAGAGGCCAGTTACTAGAGAGTGCAGCTCTTATAAGGAAAAGCTGGCAAAGATTTTAGGTCATTACAACACACAGGATGAGTCCTGAGATACATTTAAAAAAGGATTTAGTGCTCCAAACACTTTGCAAACATTTTATGAGTCAAAAGTGTGAGGGCTTTTTTATAAGCTTTGGGTATTTCCAGTGTCTTTCAGTTTCTGCTATTCTCTACGCCATTGGTTATGATGCACTCGTACTGACAGAAAATATCACGCATTCTCATCTGTATTTGCCTCAAGCGTAATATTATTAGAAAATCTGCTGTGAAATTTTTATTACTGTGTCTGACTTTCAGTCAAAAAGAGGCTGACATTTTTATAACACAATTACAAAATCCTACATGTATCAATTTAAAAAGATATATATTATGATTATTTTCTCCCTATTGTTGCAGATCAGAGATAAATTGTAATTAAAACCTATCGTGGTTTGGGCAACAAAACCAAACTAAATATTTCTTGAATATGTACTAAACTCAGATATTCATGAGAAACTTTCTAAGTCACTGCTGAATTTTCTGCTGTTTGAAGAATATATAGCTTTCTAAACAGAGAGCAGAAATCGGCATGTAACATGATTTCCAGTTTCCTTTGGTAACTAGTATGATATAAATAGACCTAAAATAATAATTTAATCACTCTTTTTCTAATATTACTGTAGCTTCTTATTTTGCTTTTATGCTGTTTTTCTGCATTCTACCTCCTCTGAAAACACTATGAATTCTATTAGTAATCCACTTGCAACAGTACAAAAAGTGATGGAATCCTCCCTCGTGCCACATTGACGTACGTACAGCCCATAGGAACAGCATATAACAGCATGGTGAGTAGTGTGATAGAGACAATCTTTTCTTCCTTGTAATATAAGCTTTTTTGCATTTCTTTGGGATTGATCGTTTCTTTGAAATTGAATTTCATTAAACACTGTGCTACAGTAGTGTAAAAATGCAAAACGATCAGAAGTATTAGCATGGTACTTTTTATACTGATTAAGTTACTGGATTTTTTAAATTATCGGTGTTTTATTACTTACCTTATTATTAGTTATTTTATCAGATTTTCATCTTAACATGCTGCATATAATAGACATGTTTACATCTATTTCTTTCAGCTGAGCAGATGTGCAAGTGCTTAAAGACTGTTTGAGAATTTTGGTGAAAATCTTAATTGGTGATCACCCTGGGACATTCCAAAACTCTCCGGTCTTCAAGAAGGACATTATTCTGGCATACATCTAATTTTGACCCTACAGTAACAGGTTAACAGCAAGTATTGAAACCAAGCTCTAATCATTCATGGACTTGGATGAAGGAAAGGGAACAAAGTCTTATATAGCTGATATTCCCTCTCCATTTCTTTCTTGAACTGTACCATTATTAAAATCAAGCTGTACAGCTGGTTTGGGCCATCACAATTTAAAATGTGTTGAAAGCAATTTGTGTTCCTCTTGAACTTCAGGAAGCATGGTTTTAATGAGTGCTGTAAATTTCTGAAGCCACGTATAATCCTCGTATAGAAACACTTATGAGTTAACTGAAGCCTAAACTTACTCTCATTTTTCAATTACCCTAAGTTGTTGTCTAGCTTGCATAAAGAATAAAAAGCAGATGTCAATTTATTTGAAATGGATGTAGTTATCAGGGATACATAAATTTGAAATGGCATTCCTTCAAGGACAGCTTATTTTGCTCTGAATCTTTTCACTGCATTTAATTTGTTTCGGTAGAGGCTTAGCAATACCTAAAGAAAGGTATTGGCATAAGTGAGTTTTGAAGGAAATAATAATAATAATAACAACAATAAAAATATTAACAACAACAATAATAATAAAAACATAAAATGAAATATTAATTTTTATATTTCCTATTCATATGGAAATACAGTTTGAGAATATAAAATTAAAAGGAAGGATAAAAATCATACTGTCCTTCTATTTGGGGTTGGAACTCAATGATCTTCAAGGTCCTTTCCAACCTAAACTATTCTATGATTCTATGATTCTATTTATACCAGAATATAAGCAGTAGTTTACATTGCAACAAGTTGTAAAGAATTGGTACTGCCATTCTGCATCATAATATGGACATCTTTAAGAAGCAAGAACAACTACGAAAGAATTACATTATCATATTTTTTTCCTGATTTCCATCTTTATGATCCTTATCCTTCTGCTAGTTCAATGATATCTTTGGGGTTTTGCATTTTTCTTGTGAGTAATATTGCTATATTTTAATGAACAAATTCCTTTAAAAGGCAGTTGTTTTAAATCTTGAAGGAAATAGATATGTATTTATTAAGCTCCCTGCAAAAGGACAGCATTTGATGAATTTCTTTTATGCAACGTTTGAAGTAAAGTGAAAGTCCTCTGAAAATCTGGTCTTTCCCAGGGATGGGATGCATTCTTGGAAATCCGAGTCTGGGTTTCTGAGTACTGCTCTCATGCTCTTGAAAGTAACCGTAAAACCTTTTTCTTTTGAGGCTACCCCTGTTTCGGGGTTTTTTTTTCATTTTTTGGGGGGTTGTTTTTTGTTTTTTTTTTTTTTATTTGTTTGATTTGGTTTGGTTTGGTTTATTTGTTAGGTTGCTGTACTCATTATACCTTTTATCTATAGGTCCATCCTGCCAAAAGAACAGACATCTTTTACGTCTATGTATATGGATTATATCACAAGACAAAACAAATATCTCAATTATTGACGTTAACTCATACCCCCCAATTAAAGAAAAGAAATTTTAAAAAATTCACTTAAAGACTTACTCAAAAACTGAAGTGCTGTAAATGTAATTTTATATGGTATTGGAACAACTATGACTATATTCAGGTAGTACCTTGTTACTGAAAATGCTAAAGACAACTTGGTCAAAAAACATAATAGTTGCTCTTTTTCTAGTCTAAGGATTTATCATGAACACACAGACATCAACTATATTAGTTTGGTTACATGGGAGAGAAAAAAACCTAACCTTTGATCCTTGTTTCTTCACCTCTCCTCCCAAAGCAAAACAAACAAACAAAAAGCTATAAAAATATCTCTCTTAATGTAGAGAAACTCTTAAAGTTACCTGGTAATTACTCAGAATTCTCAGAAAAATAGTTTAGATTACAAATTCAGCATTAATTCTTTCTTTATGTATCTTTCTTATAACAGGAAAGCTCCCGTGTCACCTCTTATTTCCCTAGTAATGCATTTTATCTTGTTTATCAGGTGGAGTATAATCCATGTCAACAGTTTACTACAGGAACTGATTCGTTTTCCATATAAAAGTGAACTCAATCCTAAAAGTTCCAAAGCTGTTATACTGAGAAATCGAAGTCAACAAAGATGTACTGGACTAAATTTTAAATAAACTTGTTTAAACAAAGTACACTGTCAATGGACTTCCAGACTTCTATGAGCTTACAGAAACAAAAAGCATAGACCAAATTCAGCTGTGTAAATGTGATGAAAACAATAATCCTGTGGGGGATCTCCAATCAAGCGTTTACCACCAGTAGTACCTTTTTTTTTAAAAAAATTAATTTCCCATCCTGCATAACAAAAAGATAGAGATTCAAATAAAAGCTGGAGGAAGAGAGATTTTGTCATAGCTAACTGCAATAAAACACAACAAATTACTATATTTTAAGATGTCACTCTGGGGACTGGAAAAACAGATTTACAGACATTAAACTAAATTGTAATTGTGACCAAAGGAAAGAAATCATACGAAAGTCTTCTAAAAAGAATTGTCTTTTCCCAAAATTTTCACTATTGGTAAGGAGTTAATCTTAACCTGTATATAGTATTTTTAGAATAACGTGCCCATTTATTTCTCCTCATAGAACAATATATGGAATAATGGTGAGTTTTAAAAACTGCTAGCATAACTTTGTGTCGGTTCCAGAAAATTTTCCCAGTCTATTATTTAAGCTAAATATGTGCTTACATGTTAGCTTTCTAGAGAAAGTGTTTGTACATAATAGCAAGTAACATGAACTTCCCACTGAGGACATTAGTGTATATAAGATTCCAGATAAGCAGTTGCTGTTTAAAAAGAAAGATTTTGAGTATAGCTAGAATCCACAATTCTATTTTTCAGTATTGAATATTCAGCAAGTAGAATTTGAGAGCACAGACTATTCCTCATTTCACTTTTATTGAATTTAATTTGGCCAATTGATTTCTTCTTGAGTATGGATTAATTATGTTGTTAATAAAAAAACCCCAAAACCCAGAAACAGCACAGTCACGTTTTTCTCTAAAAAACATGCAAAACATATAAAATGAAATTGCATTAGAATTGAATATGCATTGGTTCAAAGGTTGGGAACTGTAAAGTGACCAAGAAACAGTTGAAAACCAGCCTTTTTTACATTTCTATTTTTTTATTTTCATTATAAATCTGATTGAAAAAAATGTATATTAACTTTTAAAAAATAATTCAATTCTCAAGTTACTTAAGTGATGAAATAATCACTTAATGACAAGATATCTGAAAACAAATAAACGTAGACATATGAATATCTGCATGAATCATAATAATAAAACCAAAACAAGGTGAACTGATTTTGTTGTGAAACAAAAGGTACTAAATAATTCATTTTTTCTCCTACATAAATTAAATGATGCATTCCACTATGCATTCCGATTTCGATCAGCTTATGACTTATATCCTTGGGGGTTTTTTTAGAAAAGCATTTAAATATATTTAAATATTTTCAATGAAATTGTAAGAAATTGGGAAAATATTGAGAAACAGAGGAAAAAGACCTTACATTTTGTTATGTTATTGCTTCTGCATTGCCCAATTTTGAAATCTCAGTCACTATCTTAGAAACTAGAGGAGAAGACTAAGCTGACTTCAAAGAAATTAACAGTCTCTGGAAGAAGCTTTTAAAAAAATTCTAGACTGGTTTGCCCAACTTGAATGCATCCACTTCCTCATTTTCAATATAAGCAGTTCATAAGGCTGTAAGCCCTATGGGAAAATGTTTACTATGTAAGGCTTTATGTTTCTACAAATTTAATATGTTACAAACTGATGTGCCTACTTTTATGTGTCATGGATTAACTCTATAGCTCATCTTTTTTTTTAAATATACGTTAACACTTTTTTTATATTGACACAGAGAATTACTCCTTGTCAATTACTTACTATTCCAAACCTGTTTTTATTAGATAAGCTTTAAAATTAATCTCTTTATTTCAGCCTCACTTATTTAACCACTTTCTCAATGTACTTTCTTCTTGCCAGTCTCAAAAAAAAATAGTTCAAGCTATGGAACAAATGTGTCATTTATTTGTTGAAAGAAGGAAGTGCAAATGACATTTTACAGCTGATGCATTTGAGTTCATCCTTCAAGGCATCAGCAACTGTTGCGCATGTATCATAGCTAAATGCATATGGTGGGTTTTGTACAGATGGAACTGAATTTCCTTTTGCACTTTATATTTCTGTATTTTAAAATAAGAAAATAAATCCTCAGGAATGCATGTCAAAGAAGTTCAGTATGAATACAAACACTTATTTCTCTGCCTAATTTTATCATTTGTATTTAAATGCCATATAGAACTGGAAATAAGTGAAAGTTTGGGGAACGCTTATCTGGGCTTATCTCTTAAAGACCAACTGTGATGAAACTGGGCAGATTTTCTGTATTTGTTGATTCTGAATTTCTTCCTTGCCCTCTTGCTTTTCTATTTTTGTTGTTTCTTTTGCAATTGACATATTAAAAACTTTAACTTCAAGATGCTAATCCTTCATCTAGCACTATTAATTAAGTTGCGAAGTGTTCAACAGAGTTATCTTTTTTCATGTAATTTTTGTGTTTAAATATTATCAGTTATTTTTTGAAATAAACTAAAGGTCAGGCAGGCAGCTATCATTTCATATGAGAATTTCCAGTTTCTTTTTTTCTTCCTTTTTTACAAAAATCCAGGATTTTGCATCTCTACTCTTTTAAAATTAAAACCTGCAGAACAAAAACAAGTCTGAAAAGTCTAATTGAAATAGAACTTGGTGTAGAGTGAGTTATAAAAAAATAAGATGAAATACTGCTGATACTGATACTTTCACTCCTTACAGTCAGTGATGGTTTACATAGGAGCAAAATAATTTTCAGCCAAAAATGGTTCTGTAAATTACATGTGACATACATGCCCTGTTTATTCAGAACAAAATCTATAAAATCAATACCCTGCTTATCAGGTACACTAAGAATTTTTTGTCATGTTCTGTTTTTCCCCCTTCTTAATCTTCAAGTATCAACCACTTTACATACCATGAAGCTAGACAAAAGAGTCTCCTGTTTTGATCTCATATAACCTGTCTAACAATAGATAAAAGTTAACCATTTAATAGACAAATGTCAACCATTGCTTTTTTTCTTTCTGTCTTAGATAAATAGGATTCACACTTAATTAAAAACTTTAAATGTGTTTTAGGTAAAAGTATTTATTCTGAATATTTCAAAACTGGTTTTTAATTTCCGCGGGTCTGCTTTTGCATCCAAAAAATGAATTGGCCTTTTGAAAAATAAAGATCAGTACTGCCTAATTGTCATGGGAAACTAATTTTTATTGCACTTTTTATTTCTTTTTTTTACATTCATTATGCAGGTCTTTTTCTTCCAAACATTTTATGTACTATGGAATATCTCTTTCTAAAAATACTTTAAAGCATTAGAAAAGCCAGAATACAATACAAAATTCCCAGTGCTATATATAAAGTACCATATTTATAACCAGGAAAAGACAGAATTTAAAACCTTGATAAAGGTGTGTAAAGATTAACTAGAGAAGCAATGGCCAATCTCTAAACTCGGATCAGGACTTAAATCTGGGCAATTTGCTGCTAATTGCAGAGGTATTAATATTTATCCTAATGAAAGACTAAGTTCTTGAGTCATTCATTTTTAGGGCCAGAATACTGGTCCTAAATGTAATTCTTGATATGATTTCCCCAATCAAGCAGTCCAACAAGCATTATTCAATGAACTTTAATTTATTCCGGTGCAGTTATCTGCTGCATTGAACACAATAGGAAGATAGAGAGGAAACAAGATATGCATTTGACAAGTCACAATATGCCTAAGCAATGTCTTTGGGAACTCTCCAAAAATAACTCAACCTTTTGTAAATTTATACCATATGGAGGAAGGCTTTTGTCAGCATCTCTCCCTGGTTGCCAGCATCATCTCTGGGAGGGCTAAACAACATGATTTTCTCATCATTATAACATTCAGAGTTCTAGTCCTATCCCACACTCGCAAGATGATTTCCTCTAATCTGCATTCATTAGATGACAACTACTCCCTCTTGCATTTTCACTCACACAAAACATCTGCCAGGTTGTGGTAAAATTGATTTTATAAACTTTCCTTATGGTATGGGTCTCTGAAGTTGGTAGGAGGAAAAGAAAATGCATCCATCAAAATAAACAAACACTAATTTAGTTATTGCCTTCTATATGTCAAATTCATTTCTGTACATAAAAAACACAACAAAGTCCTCAACATTCAAGGAATCATAGAATCATAGAATAGTTTGGGTTGGGAGGGACCTTTAAAGGTCATCTAGTCCAACCCCCCCTGCAATGAGCAGGGACATCTTCAAGTAGATCAGGTTGCTCAGAGCCCCGTCCAACGTGGCCGTGAATGTTTCCAGGGATGGGGCATCTACCACCCCTCTCGGCAACCTGCCCCAGGATTTCATCACCCTCGTCATAAAAAATGTCTTCCTTATATCTAGTTTGAACCTACCCCCTTTCAGTTTAAAACCATTACCCTTTGTCCTATCATGACAGGGCCTACAAAAAAATTTGTCTCCATCTTTCTTATAAGTCCCTTTTATATACTGAAGGGCAGCAATAAGTTCTGCTCAGAGTCTTCTTTTCTCCAGGCTGAACAGCCCCAACTCTCTCAGCCTGTATTCACAGGAAAGGTGTTCCAGCCTCTGATTATTTTCATGACCCTCTCTGGACCTGTTCTAATAGGTCCGTGTCTTTCTTGTGTGGAGACTATAGAGCTGAATGCAGTACTCCAGGTGGGGTTTCTTGAGAGCATAGTAGAGCGGGAGAATCAATTCCCTCGACCTGCTGGCCACGCTTTTTTCATGCAGTCCAGGATGTGGTTGGCTGTGAGCACCTTGCCAGCTCATATTCAGCTTTTCATCCATCAGTATCCCCAAGTCCTTCTCGGCAGGGCTGCTCTCAATCCTTCATCCCCCAGTCTGTACTGATAATGAGGATTGCCCCGATCCAGGTGCAGGACCTTGAACTTGGGCATTGGTCCTATTCATACTAACGGTCAAGGGAAAATGCTTCCTGTAAGGTCTACATAGCATTCCAGCTATAGGTGTAGACAAGATCCTTCTTTAGACTTTTGAAAATGTCCTGCCCTGCCAAAGAGAGCACTAAATATGGGATTTCTTACTTTTGACAGTCCTTTAGATAGAGGTGGAAGTGTGTTCTTTTTTTAAGATCCCCCATTTAGCTGCTCTAAAATAAATTTTTTTTAGACAGTCTAATTCATCAAGTCAACAACAAAAAATTTTATGTATTTTACCTACTTCACACATTCTTTGCTGATTTACTACTCTATGTAATCTAGAAAGAAATACCAGCAGGACTATTTATATTCACACTGTGACCCCTGAATAAAAATGTTGACTTGTATTTTCTACTCCACCAGTCCCACTAAAAATATTGTTTGTGTAGGACTCTGAACTGAGACTTTGCCTCAAACCCTGCTTGTATGGTGCTTGTGCAACAAGCCACAAGAAACTGTCAATGCACAACAGAAGGTCAGTTTTTGGTGCCGTGGAGGCGGGACTGTGCTGATTCCTTGCTGGGGGACTTTACCTAGTTCCTCATAGCTGTTGCTGGGGGATTTTACATAGCAACCATGAACTGCACCTGTGTGGGCTAAAAGGTTAAGTAGCGAACACCCTAGTGCTCGCCACATGTGTGCTGCCTTAAGGACACCTTAGCATCACCCTACCATGCTTTGAATGCAAGTGATGGTCACCTTAGGAGTAGCCTCCCACACTTCGAATGCAAATGAGGATTAGCTCCCAGAAAACCGAAAGCATAAAAGATGGCCAAACGGACTAAAAGCTGAGCTCCTACCACTGACCATACCCTGGATAAAGAGGACCAATGAGATGTTGCTGGATCCATGGGTGGTGACTCTGTTTGTATCTTTCCCCTTCCCCTCACCCTTCCCCTAAGTTGTTGTTGAATAACTCATTTTGGTAAGTTTTCAGTATTTTGCCTCATTTATGCCTTAACTCCAACTAGGCAACTGAAATTTTACATTAATGGTCTCAACCTGGTTGTGACAGTTTGCTCTCCGGTTTGCTTTTCTGGCTAATTTGGGGTTCTGCTGAGACTTACTCGACTATTTGATATTCTTCATTATTATTTGCTTAATTGTTTCTGTGATGATAATTTTTAATCCAAATTCTATGTGGCATTAAGTCAAAGACTTTTACAAATTCCAAGTATATCACATCCACTTTCTTCACCTTTATCACACAAATTTGTAGTCCCATCAAAATATGAAAACAGATTTACTTGGCAAAACCTACTTTCTAGAACTCTTGTTGGCCAATATTTAAGAATATATAAATCTTTTACCCGTCTATTGATTACACTGTGCGCTAAGCTTCTTTTTCCTCATGACTAAGATTGAAATCAGATGAGAATAAGGATGTAATAATATATACCCTTAATCCATCAGCAGTTTAACAGCACTCATTGGCAACGCTTTAGATATACATAAATGTGTTAATTGTATTTCCATTTAAAGTTTATCTGCAATGTGTTTCCTTTTCTGAAAGCAAAGATTTAAGTAAGCACGGCTGTTAGGGTGAGTCAAAGCAAAAATGAAATAGCAACAAAATATTAAGTACCAGAATACCAGGAATCCTTAAAAAACAATTAAAAAGTATTGACTGAGGAACAACCATATGCCCTCTTTCACGGAAGCTGTTTTATTAGTAGGGACTGAGATCAAATGAATCCTAAACTACTAAAACTTCTGTATTTCTGATCTTTCCTCAAACTGCTCAATTAAGGAAAACACAAAAAAAAATGTAATTTCTGCAAAAAACAAATAGTTTTGCATTTTGGGAAACCAGAAGGAGTCACTTGTTTAAAAGTTTTGTAAATGTTGACATGCAACCTTCAGGTACAGTCTGATCAGACTGATGCCAATAGGACTGCACTTGGCCTGCCATCATATCCATGGTATCTGTGTCTGGTCCATTTTATTTTTCAGTAAAATGCATACCAGCCTTCTCCAGTACTTATCATCCTTGGATGTAATGTTGGAATGTTCTCCTCCTACAAAAGGTCTTTCTTTTAAAATTATTTTTTCCTTTTTGTTTTATAATCTTAATTTGACAAGAAACACAAGATATGATCTGTGATATAGTCATTAAATTATAGCACAGTAATAATTGCAAAAAAATATTCCTCTTAAGTAATTACTTAAAGAGTATCTTGAGTCAGGGACATAAAATATAGTTGTTTTTTTGTTTTATTTTCTGACCAAAAGACTGTTGGGGCAGTTTTCTGGCAGACACTGTGTGTGTGCATGTGAGTGTCAAAATGGAAACTATGAAACCCTGTGGTGATAGTAACTGCCTGGCTAGGTGGTAGCTCTGCTGGGAAGGACCTGGTGGACAGTAGGCCAAACCAAATCAGACGTGCATTTTGGCAGCAATGAAGACAAACAACATCTTGCTTTTTACCAACATCAACATCCTCTGTAGATGAAGGGAAGTGATTGTTCCTCTTAACTCACCATTCATTAGATCATGTCTGGAGTACCATGTCCAGTTTTTGGACCCACTTTTTTTATTTTCCTGCACAAGCATATCTTTGCATACAAGTTCAGTGAGATTCAAATAGGCTTGTATTAACAGGGAGCCAGAAATGCAAGATCTAGTGATCAGGCAATATCAGGATCTAGTGGTTAAAAAAAAAGGGCTATGGTAAATGAACAAATTCAGCAAACCTTGAAGAACATTTGGTTCTGATATTGTGATATGTGAGCATGACGGACTGACAAAATGACATGCAAAGTTCTTGGTGATGTGCCAGTGTACCAGAAGGTCACAGACAGGGGACTTTGTTTGTGAATAAAGGCAGAAGAGGGAAGTAATATGAGTGTTTTTTGGTTTGGTCACGTATTTTGTGTATTAGTCAGCATATGGATAGACCATGAAGAAAGTCCTTGTGTCTGGTGGGGTTTTTTTAATGGCATGCTTTTTATCTGCTTATTTGATAACAAGAATAGTATTTCACAATATATAAATACTAATTTTCTCAATAAATATCCTGCAGGCTGTATGAAGTGGCTAAGGATGGAGACGATGTAGTGTATGAAGAACATGCGAAGTTGAGCAACTACTTCCTAAATTTGGGCATTTTGTGTCATCTACTGCTAAATTATATTTCTTGTTGAAAATACAAATTGAAAATACAGTATTTTGTGATTATTAACTCTTTTTGCAATTTTAGCTATTTCTTTCTAGACACATTTTTTGCTACAGAAATGGCTGAACAGTCAAAATAAAATGTTTGTGGGTTTTTTCTTTTTTTCACAGAAAAGTGGTGTTTTTCTTTTATTCTAATATTTTATTTTTATTTCCAGTATTTGTAATTTTACCTACTCTGTGTGACCATGTTCAATATCACACTAGATTTACAAATTATTATTAACTTTAAGTCTACTAGGAAAATTTGTCATATATTTGCAAGAGATTTGGATCCCTTTGCAAAAATGCAAAAACAAGTAAGGACAGTGTAACACCAGATTCATACACATGTGGCACATCAAAATTGTAAGCATGTCATTTCTGGAATTACAGTGTGGTTTTTGCATGATCGAATGGGCTTTGTGCAGGGTGAGAGCTGCAAAACCAACTTCCCTACTGCTGGCATGCAGAGGTGGGACATACAGGAAAAAAAAAAATCAGAAAACTTAAGATGCTAGAAAAATACTTCTTTTTAGCACAGGCTGTTTATAACTCAGTTACATTTCACTGTTTCTGAGACAAGTAGTTATGAAGTGTTACGTTGAAGTACAGTTGCAGTTAGCTGAATTAATTACATCTCATAAATGAAGGTGCATGAAAGGTACATAAAAATAGTATTAGAGTTTAGAAGACTAATCACATCAGCAGCATTCTGACCACACTCTTCAAGACAATGAAAAGACAAGTTCATGGTTATTCTGTGAGAGTAGTCAAGGCAGTCTAAATGTAAACATTAGTATAGGGTTAATTAAATCTATTACTTATAACCAACTTAAAAAAAGGAATGGTTTGTCTCCAAGAAGTTTGGTTTTTTTCTAAACATATTGTGGGTTTTTTAAATAGTTTGTTTAGGTCACTATTAAGTCTTTTTATTTTCCAATGTGGGTAACAAGGTAGTTAAAACATTTAAGTAGGACATGGATTAATAACTTGCAGATATTTTGGAGGAAGCATTACATGAAAAGACATACAAAATAGAAAGCAGTGACCTTCCAGTACAAACAAGTATAAACTGTAATGCTATTGGGCTTGTACTTTACTCACCTTAGAAAGTAATATTAACCTTACTCCTTACCCTCCAAAAAACTTTCTAGGAATTACCTGATAGGTATTTTCTCCTTGAATGGCTCTGGAGAATTTTTTTAATGTTTCTTGTTTCTTTCTTTAAGCTGCTCTAATTCAATTTCTTTTCCATGTGGGGAAGGGAAGGAAAGAAGGTGTTACTTACAAGTAAGATGTAACTTAAATGGTTCATATTTTTGTGGAGTTTTTAGTCGGATGATAACATTATCTCTTCTAGCCTGATCTTTTGGACACATTAAGTCATTAAGTTTCCTAATGCACACATCTGCAGTGTGTCTGTTGTTCTTGTGATTTCATTTCTAATCTACAGAATTAATTTTCCAGATCTGTTGTCTTTTGAGTTTCTTGGACATGTACATACTAAACTCTGCTAAACCTTCATTTTTTAATTAACAGAGATTTCTTTGACAGTTAAATTACCTTTAATGACAACTACAGACGGTTCTCATTGTCATGAATCCTATGCTCATTTAATCTGGTCTTATAAAAAATTATTCTGTATTTCTCATTTGTATTGTAATCAAGAAAACACACTTTAATGGAAATCATTTGTGTTAGTGAGCATAGATTTTGACATCAGCTCATTCTGATGAAAAAAGGCAATAATTATATACACTGTTGAGACTTTGTCTCACTTGGAAGACAAAATCATAGGATTTCTCTTAGGCTTTAGGTTATATCAAAGAATCCATAAGAATTTATGAAATGTTTATAGCCTAGTAAGTATGCCCCTAATCTTACTGATGGAGAAAGCAGTACAAATGGAAGAAGCAGCCAAGGTTTGCACAATATTTCTCTTTTTTTCTTTGCTCTGTGTCTGATATATATGTCTCTTAATAGAATAGTAGCTGCTGCTACTTAAATCTAAGGTTGAAGTACAAATTAAACACTGATCTTCGTGGTTTGGAATATAGTCTATTGATGTTGTTAATTAACCAGTAATTATGGATGTTTTCAATTAATAATTAATTACAATTAACATTAACAATTGATGTTACTATTTATCAAGAAGCACTTGTAGTGCAGCTTATGCAGTCCTTCAGGTTCTGACTGAAGTCCATTTGACCTGGTATGAGAACCCAGCCAACTTTATATCATAGACTCATAGAATGGTTTAGGTTGGAAAGGACCTTAAAGATCATCCAGTTCAAACCCCCCTGACATGGGCAGGGACATCTTCCGCTAGACCAGGTTACTCAAAGCTCATTCAAACCGGGCCTTGAACACCTCCAGGGATGGGGCCTCCACAACTTCCCTGGGCAATTTGTTCCAGTGTCTCACCATCCTCATAATGAAAAATTTCTTCCTAATATGTGTTCTAAATCTCCCCTCTTCCAGTTGAAGCTATTCCCCCCTTGTCCTATCACTACATGCCCATGTAAAAAGCCCCTCTCTAACTTTCTTGTAGGCGCCTTTCAGATACTGGAAAGCTCCTGTAAGGTCTCCCCAGAGCCTTCCCTTCTCCAGGCTGAACAACCACAACTCTCTCAGCCTGTCTTCATAGGAGAGGTGCTCCAGCCCTCTGATTGTCTTCATGGCCCTCCTCTGGACCCACTCCAACAGGTCCATGTCCTTCTTATGTTGGGGGCCCCAGAGCTGGACACAATATTCCAGGTGTGGTCTTACAAGAGCGGAGTAGAGGGGCAGAATCAGCTCCCTTGACCTGCTGGCCACGCTTCTTCTGATGCAGCCCAGGATATGGTTGGCTTTCTGGGCTGTGAGCACACATTGCCAGCTTGTGTTGAGCTTCTCATCAAGCAACACTCCCAGGTCCTTCTCCTCAGGGCTTGTCCTGGTTCCGGCAGGGATGGGGTTAATTTCCCCAAGGATGGGGAGGGGACACAGGTATTCTATGCCATGTGAGCCATGCCCGGGCTATAGGGGGGAGCTGGCCCAGGGAGGGGGCAGGAAGTTGTGTCTGCAGCGGTCCGGGTCCGATCGGTGAGCGGCGGTACAGTAATCGCGTTTGTATCTTCCTTTATTGGTGTTATTGTTACTGTTTTCTCGTCCCTTTGCTGTTCTGTTAAACTGCCTTTATCTCAGCCCACGAGTTTTGCCTTTTTCTTCCCATTTCCCCCACGGCCATGGGGGGTTGAGCGAGCGGCCGTGTGGTTCTTTGTTGCCGGCTGAGGCCAAACCACGACAGGGCTGCTCTCAACTAATTCTCTGCCCAGCCTGTATTTTTGCATGGGACTGCCCCGACCCACATGCAGAACCTTGCACTTGTCCTTGTTGAACTACACGAGGTTTGCACCTGCCCACCTCTCAAGCCTGTTCTGGTCCCTCTGAATGTCATCCCTCCCCTCCAGCGTGTCAACTGCTCCACACAGCTTGGTGTCATCGACAAATGTGCTGAGGGTGCACTCCATCCCACTGTCCATGTCACCAACAATGATGTTAAACAGCACCAGTCCCAGTACCGACCCCTGAGGAACACCACTTGTCACTGCTTGCCACTTGGACTTGGAGCCGTTGACCACAACGCTTTGAGTGCGATCATCCAGCCAGTTCCATCCACTGAATGGTCCATCCATCGAATCCATGCCTCTCCAACTTAGAGACCAGGATTTCGGCAGTTCATTCCTTTCCACTTTAAGTGTAATGAGTATAACTTAGTTATAGAATACAATATTGCCACCAGTATACTATCAGTATACAGTGCGTTTGTGCTGAAAACATTTTGCAACCTGTTCCAAATTTCCTGTCAAAGACTGCCTCCAGACAACCTGCTCACTGCTGCTGCTGTCCTTTTCTTCCTGACATTGTGCTGCCTGCATACCTTGTGCTTCCCTGCTGTGGCTCCTTTCTAAAGTCATGTCATCTACACAGAGATTGGCAAGCAGCTCTTTCTTCATTTACTGAGGCATGAATCCCAGTCTCCAATCTCAGCATATTTATGTGAATGGGGCAGCGGGTAGGGGGGTGGGAAAGTCCCTGCTGGATCTAAGTCTCTGGTCTTGTTCATTCTTCTAGCACTTAACCACGAAACTTGTAACATGCAAAAAGTAACAAATCCCTTTGTAAACCAAATAGTTTCAATATACATCTTTACATACTGTAAGGTTTAGTTGGCTTCAATGTATTGAATATTTATTTCAGTTTGATGACTGAGGAAGTGAGACATGTTGGGTTTTATGTTCAATATTGTCATTAAATAAAATAAGAATACTTCATGTTGAATTTTTGATTTATCAATGACCTGTAAGAATTCATCTAGGCAAGTCTGGTGTTTCTTTTTTTTTCTCTCCTTTTTTTTCTCCTCCATACTCACAAAGATCTTTATAAAACACAGATCTTTTAACTAATGTATCTACTTTCAGGAGAGTAAGCCACAAAACTTGCCCAAAACAAATTTTAAAAAGGTGCCATGGTTTTTTCTAAGTTCTTTCTAAATCCAATACATGTTTACCAGAAGTGCTGAGTAAAAACATACAGAGATGCAAATGTGTTTTGCCTGTATAGGTAAGTCCTCTGGCAGTACATTTACGAAAGATCTTAAATGTACTGTTTTGCTAAATGTTAAATAGAGAGATGTTACTGTTCTTCTAGACTATTTTCTTGAAGACTTTTTGGGTCCATTTGTAAGATCTGAATGATAGGTAGAGATAAGATAGCCTTATGAAAAGGATTCCAGGCAAAGATTTGGGAGACAAGTTTCATACTTCATTCTGATTAATGCAGAAGATGTGCCCTAGAAAACTATGGGTATGCTCCTCCCAGATCTATCAGATAGAGAGAAGCCTCATTCTGAGCAAAAGGAATGAAAATGCCGTGTGTCTGAAAGCACATTGATAGGTTCTGGGGACACAGCAGTTTTTCCTCAAGACTTCTAGTACCTTCTCTCCTCATTCCCTCCTCCCCTCTAATTTTTTTTTCTCTCCCTCCCTCTTGTCTTTTAGATAGCCTTTGCAGGAGCTTTAGACAGCATTGTAACAAACCTACAGGCTTCCGATGTAGAACCCCCTTCAAATAGCTGCCCCAATCAAATGTTTATGACTGCATTTACTTATTGTACTGACCTGGAAGCAAGTGTAAGTAACTTTGTTATCAACAAAGTTAAGATTAGATCACCTGTGAGGAAAGGGATATGAATGGAAGGAAAGAAGAATGCATAGGGATATGAATGGAAGGAAAGAAGAATGCATTGAATTATTGCAATATATATTAATTTTCTAAGACTCCAAATTGATTATGTCATCACTCATAAGGAACATAGTGAAATAGAAGTTTCATGCAGATGTGTTCTTATAGCTGAATCTTCTAAGGTGATTAGATACTTACTAATAAAACAGAAATTAAATTGCCAAACACAGTAGTCTGGGCTAGTGATTAACATGTCACAGTCAGCAGAGGGATGGGGTGGCGTGTTGCTTTTCCTGATCAACTTGTTGTGCCACAAGACTGTAACTTACGTATTCTATAGGAATTGGAAATAACCGAGGACTGGATTTATTCTAATGGCATTTACCGCACTAGGTGTATTGTCACCAGAGGATATCTGCATATACAACAGCAATTCTGCCCACGATTGTAATATAGCACATGAGGACAACCTTGCCTCTAAACTGGCGTTTCAGTTAGATGCATAAAGTTGAATCTGGCTTCTTGGGCTAAGTGAAGCAATTTCTAATCTAGAATCCAGTTCTCTACATTGCTGTATCTTTTTTTTTTTTTTGTGACAGTAGCACTATGAGTCTTTCTATAATGCTACTTATTTAATATGAAATAATTGGCATCCAAGGCACTGTGCATTTGCAAAGTATTTAGTTCCATTTTCTGCAACCACTTGTTCGTCTTCACGTGCTCTTCTGTTGAGAACCAAGCACTTGAGATGGCATGTACCATTTCAAGTGATCTTTATGAAATTAATTCTTCTGCCTAAGGATGGATCTAGCAGCGTAGGCTTGCATGGTGAGATGAATGAGGGAAGTTTCATGCCTACTGGCTGGGTTTGCGTTCTGAATACTGACTGTGATGAGAGTGTCTGGAGTGGTAAAGAGGACACAGGTTATTTTTGGAATATGTTTTAAATGTATATATGTGATTTTTCTGATGCTATTCATATCACTTTTCGTATGAATGCACACTTTCTTGGAGAGACACTGAATGTCCAGGGTATGAGAACATTGTTTTGTTTTAGTATCTATTATTTTAGTGTTCATGTAAATATTTGCTATAGTTTGCAAATTTCCTCTTTGAAGTTGTGCCTTAAAAATAATGCATTGTAATAGCTTTTGCTATTAAAAGTATTAAATTCTAAAAATACATTTTTAATAATGTTTCATATGAGCTTCTGTGCTACATGAGCTTACATTCAAGCACAAAAAGAATGCAACAAAAAATTTATATTTGTGTCTAGGTACCCACTAGTTACCAACATCAAGTATAAATGAGATAGATTGTTATAATTGCTGGCTGGAGGATTGCAATTCACTTTTGTGCCTGAGAATAATGGTATGAGAAACTTAGTTGGGAACTGACACATTACTAGTCCTCTACTCTGCTTTTTCTTCCAAGTAGAGTATTACTTAGCTAATACTAGTTAACTGGTTAATTAATATTAGTTAAGGAGATATTTTTTGACTGCTGTAACCTCAGACTGATGACTTCTAACTGCTTTGGACGGTACAGTAGGATAGAGATGCCTTTGAAGAATGCAGTGAGACACTGAGAATGGAGTTGTTCTTTGAAGAGTAGACATTCATATTTGAGCCTGTTACCTGTTGTTATATTCAGTAAAGTCAATCCAGTCAGTGGGATCTAGGAAGAAATACTTTGCATTATAAACTAGTTGTCTAAGAGGTGCTGGATTAACCAAATTTAAAAAACACCTTTCTTCTCCGGTGTTTATGAATACAACACGCAGGGACTAGTTTAGTTGCAGATGTCTGCATTGCACATACCTAAAATTAGATTGATGAACTTAAGAGGCTCACTCTCTTGCCAGACTTGCTTCATACAAGGCATCAGGATATAACATGATATTCATGCTGGGTGACATTGTTCCATGATGGAAAACTATGTCCCAGTAAATCTACACTGGCATAAGACAATAATTACCAGTGTGACTTTGGCCAGATATTTATTTTTGTTTTCCATGTGGTTAACAGACCCCAGTAATACAGTTTTAATGACATACTTGAAATGTGGAAGGGTTTATAGT
This sequence comes from Pluvialis apricaria, assembly GCA_017639485.1. Taxonomy (NCBI): domain Eukaryota; kingdom Metazoa; phylum Chordata; class Aves; order Charadriiformes; family Charadriidae; genus Pluvialis; species Pluvialis apricaria. The sequence continues at coordinate 60,789,194 of CM030008.1, forward strand.
GCAGATGTCAGGGTTTTTTTGATAATGTCAGGCATCAAAATGTCACAATCGTTTACTATGAGATGAAAGAGTTAGTGCATATACAGTACCTTTTGTATAATTTCATATGATTTGACTTTAGTTCTCAAACAGAAGAAATGATTTTGTGGATTAGTTTCGGCATAATCAGGCTACAATTAGGTCTTTTCCACACTTTTCAGACTACTGACCTGGACTAAACTCTTACGTAAAATACCAGTGATAACTTTTCCTGACCAAATCCGGCTCCAACACTGAGTTAGATTTTTAAACTTAGATTAGAATGAAAGGTGAAATTTATCTCAGTTGTGAGTCAAACACTTCTTTCCTAAACCAAACTCCAAATAGTATACCTAACACTACACTACATACATACACTATATGGTCTACACCATATAGTGTGGACTCTACTGAATACAGAAAAAATCTTAAGATGATTTTTTGGATACTGAGTGGTTTGTGTTGGAGTAAGAGTAAATAATTTTCATAAAGCTAGGAACTTCATGTTTAGTCTGTACGTCATCAAGATTCATTCTTTCAATGAGAAGCATCTAAATTTAAAGCCTGTGAAGACTTTTACTGAGTTGTGTGTAAACGAAAGGGACTAAATAATATTGACATGAACATACATTTCCCTACTTCTTATGGTATATAGGGGTAAAATAAATGAGGACAGATGCGCTTATATGTATAGTATGACCTGGTATATAAATAGTTGTATGCAACATTTCCTTTAAATAACATTAGGGAAGGCCTTTTCCCTTATTCCTATATTCCTCTCAGCTTGGCTTTTGCATATATGTTGAAAAGATGAAAAAAATTCAGACCTAATTTCAAACATACCTTTATATAAAAATTTGTAACACCAGTCTTCTAAGCTTTCTGTAGGTTTCCTGATCAATGAAAGTGAAACTCCTAGGCTTAGATTGCTGAACTTAGTAGCTGAATGACACCTTGCTATCCTGCTACTGCTTCCCACAAAACACATGGAATTACTTAAGTGTAACCAGAACTTCATAATTTCTAATCACACCTTGCAAATCATAAATAGTGGCTCTATCATGAAATACCATACATCAGTTGCCAGAATGGTGATATGAAACTGTGTGTAAGTGATGGCAATGTTTTTCCTGCAGAAGCTGAACTGAAACAGCATTATTTAAAGATGGCTGGAAAAATTACTGCTTTTGGGTAACTTCAGGCACACTAAGACAGAAAAAAACCTCCTGTGCTGACTTTATTGCCACAGTTTCTACTGTGGTTATTTAGTCAGAAGAAATATTTTCTGCCTTGTGTGGGACAGTGGCATATATAAGATTTTGGTAAATTCATAATAGACTTTATCCTTGCCTCCTGACTTATCAAAAAATGAACTTACACATGATAGTCTGTTTTTCCTTCTTACTGATTGGAGGCAATGCCAAGTGTGAAGTGTTGTGGGCTAGATCAGCAGATGGGGAAGTCATGATAATTAGTTCTCTTGCTGTGCCCAAACCTGATGCAACTGGATTTTTAATTATCCTTTCAGATTTATGCAATCTATTTTTCAAAGCTTAAAGTGGAGAAACAGGTGGACTGTGGGAGTTGTTGGTATCTGTTGTCTGGCTCTTTCCAGAATTTTGCAAGTCTCAGCTTTCCTGTTGACTCAAGTTAATATTTAAACGCTCTGTCTCTCCCACAAGAATTAGGTTAATACATTTTATTATTTGACTGTGTTTTCCTGGGTAATCCTTTCCAGTTGTAGTCTAAGACATTGCACACATTGTGAAGCGTACAAGTAATTGGTTTAACTGAGTTCATGGCATGTCACATTTTGAAAGCTGTTCCCACTTTGAACTTTATTTTTTGTGTTTAAGAGAAAAATCATGTTAGCAGAGTGCATTGTAGTTTGTACATAACATTCACACATTTTATAGTGCTGCATGCTTCAGTCATAAATTTTATAGCAGAAACTTTGTTCATTGTTTCATGTTAAAAGTGTGAATGTGGCTAACAAAACGAGGTTTAGTTCACTGGAAAAACTGCAGCTGCTGGTAAGGCAGTGGTAATTTTGTTTCCAAGGCTATGTGTTCCTTGCATGATATCTTAATTACTGCCTTTCAGTCACAGGTGAAAAGCAGATTTTGTTTGAAGAAAATCTCTGTATAAAACAGAAATCCTCAGATTTGTTATAGATTTTCTGATGTTACATAACAATATTTTTAAAAAGAAGTTACTATGGCATATCACATTTGACATACTGGGGTGTGTGAAGTTTCCATGTGATACATAAAATGAATGGTAACATTGTTTGCACCAAACATCATAATTGTATGTTTTGACTTAGAAAGGGGGCTGCCTTAGCTGCACTAGATCATGGTTTTCCTTTGTGCGCCTTCTTCCACAGGAAGAACTGGGCATGCCAGCAGTAACCTTAATGCCAGCAGGTTTGAGTTCACTATATCAAGGTCCGTAATGATAGAGGAAAATTCTTAGGATAGTGTAGTTTTAAACCACTGGATTGAATGATCTTTTAAGGTACTTTTCAGGACTATGAACAAAAGTTCTGGTACTGAGTGATCAAAAAGAAGAAAGTGAGAGAGCTTTCTGCCTTCTAAGAAGAATTTTAACATTATAATATTATTGAACAGAAGACACTTATTAAGAAACCAGGTCGACCTTGGTGTTTCTTTTTTGGATCTATCTAAAGGATTTGCAAATTTTTTCTGACAGTTTTACAAGGCTAACACATGATCATCAAATCATTTATTATAAGTTTTATTTTTGTCAAGAGGTGAGAGAATGTAGGGTACTGGAATCAAAAAATGATTTTAGAAACAAGCGTTTATTGGACCAATCTGCATTTGTGAAGCAGTTAAGTGAACTCAGGAAGTGCCCACTGCTGCCAAGTTCCAGGCAAATCCACGTGTCACTGAGTAGTCATAAGCCAGAACTAGAAAAATAGCTAGTTAAGCTAGTTTCCCAGTAACTTAATGATTGTGCTAAGGAGTTGGAAGGCCAAAGCCACCATATATTCACATATTCCTTTCAAGAAGCAGTAGCTTCTCAGTTGTGATTTTCAGCTTCATTTTAAAGTCAATTTTCCCTGCTATAAAAACAATAAGATAGCACCTTCTGTTAAACAAAACTTATGAAGATATTGCTGGGGAATTGACTAAAGATTTCTCAAGAATTATAGGAGGCATTAGGCTTTATAGGGAAAACCAGTGCTAAAGATGGCCCTTAGGCCAAAAAAAGGAAAAAAAAAAAAGTAGTGTAATGTCAAAGTATTTTCAGGAATTGGAGAAGGAGAAAATCTGGGCAAGACGTGATACTTGAAGGTAGTTAATAGTTATTTTGAAGTTCGTGAGTAAAATTTGAAGAAGCTGGATAAATGGAATTGCCTCGTAAGACTGTCTGAACATCCTGGGGCTATTTCTGCTCTGCATTTCTCGTCTTATTCTTGTTATCATCTCTACCATTTTAACAGTGTCTGGGAAAAATCCTTGTGGTAACAGTTTGCATTCTTTGTCTGAACAGTATTTGAGCTGCCAGTGAGAACCTTTTCCTACATCTTATTTACTCTCTTGTAAAAACAGATGGAGTCTGGCTAATCTTTTATGTCACCAGTTCTTATTTGCTTAACTCCTACAAGCTGGCAGTCACTGCCATTACACATATGAATGACCACTGCATGAATGCTTCTTGAATCCCTAAACATGGTATATTTCATTTGCTCATTTCAAACACAGCTGGTTATTTAAAAGGTTGCCAGAATAAGCTATTTCAAAGCATGTGTCTTTTGTTTAGAGGAGGTGCTAAATATCAGCAATGATACATCCACATATATCAAATATGTGCCAGACCTGCTACTTGAACTAATTTATATTCTGTGAGGTAAAATTTAATCTTCCGAAAAAATCTGCATGAAACAACTCATGTCAGACGTAACTTAAGTATTTGACAAGATTTCTTTTACAACAATACTCATACCATATTTTAAATATATGTTTCTGTAAGAGCTTCAAAATAAAATAATGTTGAGTTATTTTTCTTTAGATTTTCTAGTATAGAATTCTGAGATAGTAGTTTAATATCTTTGAAACTCTACAAAGATCTGTGTTTACTCTAGGAGATAGACGTGAGAGAAATCATTAAGATGTCCTCAGGAAATTGTAAATTCTCTTCCGTACTGACAGCTTTTATTTCAAGGATACATAGAACCTACTTCTTTAATGATGTGAATAGATGTAAGTAATCCAGAATTAAATTGTTTCTAGCTTGGATTCATAAAGACTCCTCACAGCGTCCTTCTGGAGAAGTTGTCCAACTGTGAGATAAGCAGGGAGATGGTGCGCTAGGTGAAAAACTGGCCGAACAGCAGGGCTGAAAGAGTTGTAGTGAATAGGGCTACATTGGGCTGGTGACCAGTCACCAGTGCTGTTTCTCAGGGCTCAATTCTGGGGCCAGTTCTGTTTAATCATTTTATAAATGATCTGGATGCAGGAGTTGAATGCATGGTTGGGAAGTTTGTTGATGATACTAAACTGCTACATGATGTTCACTTTCTTGAGGCCTTGCAGAGGGATACGGCTAGACTGGAGCATTGGGCAATAATTAATGGCATGAAACTGACCAAGACCAAATGCTGGATTCTACACCTGGGACAAAGTAACACTGGACACAAGTATAAGTTGGGAGAGGAGTGTCTGGAGAGCAGCCCTGCAGCAAGGCATCTGGAGGTGCTGGTTGACAGGAGTCAATATGTGTCAGCAATGTGCCCTGGCAGCCAAGATGGTAAACGGCATCCTAGGGTGCATTAAACACAGTGTAACCAGCCAGTCAGAAGAAGTGATTATCCCGCTGTATTCAGTGTTGGTGCAGCCTCACCTTGAGTATTGTGTGTGGTTCTGGGCCCCACCATTTCAAAAGGATGTTAAGGTAATTGAATGCGTCCCAAGGAGGGCAACAAAGCTGGCGAAGGGGCTGGAAGGCATGTCCTGTGAGGAGCGGCTGAGGTCACTAGGTTTGTCTAGTTTGGAGAGAAGAATGCTGAGAGTTTGGAGAGAAGAATGCTGAAGGGCAACCTCATTGCTCTCTACAGCTTCCTGATGAGGGGAGGTGGAGAGGGAGGTGCTGATCTCTTTCCTGAGATCCAGTGCCAGGATGCGTGGGAATGGCTCAAAGCTGCATCTGTCAGGGAGGGGTTGGATTTGACATGATGAACCATTTCCTTACCTAGAGGGTGGTCAAACCCTGGAATAGGCTTCTTAGAGAGATGGTAGATGCTCCATGCCTGTCAGCGTTTAAGAGGCATGCCATTAATAACATGCTTTAACTTTTTGGTCAGCCCTGAAGTAGTCAGGCAGTTGGACTCGATGATCAGGTTATCAGAAGTAGTCAACATGGATTCACCAAGGGGAAGTCATGTCTGACTAATCTGATAGCCTTCTATGATGGCTTGACTGGATGGGTGGATGAGGGGAGGGCAGTGGATGTTGTCTACCTTGACTTCAGCAAGGCTTTTGACACTGTCTCCCACATCATCCTCACAGGCAAGCTTAGGAAGTGTGGGTTAGATGAATGGACAGTGGGGTGGACTGAACAGTGGTTGACAGATAGAGCTCAGAGGGTTGTGGTTAGTGGTGCAGAGTCCAGTTGGAGGCCAGTAACAAGTGGTGTCCCTCAGGGGTCAGTACTGGGTCCAGTCCTGTTCAATATATTCATCAATGACTTGGATGAAGGGATAGAGTGTACCATCAGCAAGTTTGCTGGTGATACAAAACTGGGAGGGGTGGCTGACATGCCAGAAGGCTGTGCCGCCATACAGTGTCTGGACAGGCTGGAGAGTTGGGCAGAGAAAAACCTGATGAAATTCAACAAGGGCAAGTGTAGGATACTGCGTCTGGGGAGCATGCATCAGTACAGGTTGGGGGCTGACCTCCTGGAGAGCAGCTGTGTGGAAAGGGACCTGGGAGTCCTGGTGGACAACAGGATGACCATGAGGCAGCAATGTGCCCTGGTGGCCAAGAAGGCCAATGGCATCCTGGGGTGCATCAAGAAGAGTGTGGCCAGCAGGTCGAGGGAGGTCATCCTCCCCCTTTACTCTGCCCTGGTGAGGCCGCATCTGGAGTACTGTGTGCAGTTCTGGGCTCCCCGGTTCAAGGACAGGGAACTGCTGGAGAGAGTCCAGCAAAGGGCTACTAAGATGATTAGGGGATTGGAACATCTCTCTTATGAGGAAAGGCTCAGGGACTTGGGTCTTTTTAGTCTAGAAAAAAGAAGACTGAGGGCGGATCTTATCAATACTTATAAATACTTAAGGGGAGGGTGCCAGGTAGATGAGAATAGCCTTTTTTCAGTTGTGCCCAGTGATAGGACAAGAGGTAACGGGCACAAATTTGATCATAGGAAGTTCCATCTTAACATGAGGAGGAACTTCTTTACTTTGAGGGTGGCAGAGCACTGGCACAGGCTGCCCAGAGAGGTTGTGGAGTCTCCCACACTGGAGACATTCAAAACCCGACTGGACACCATCCTGTGCAACGTGCTGTAGGTGTCCCTGCTGTGGCAGGGGAGTTGGACTAGATGATCTCCAGAGGTCCCTTCCAACCCTGACCATTCTGTGATTCTGTGATAACTTTAGATCGCTTCCAACTCAGCTATGCCATGCCATGCCATGCCATGCCATGCCATGCCATGCCATGCCATGCCATGCCATGCCATTCTATTCTATTCTATTCTATTCTATTCTATTCTATTCTATTCTATTCTATTCTATTCTATTCTATTCTATTCTATTCTATTCTTCTTACCGCCTTCTTTCCCTACCAGTACAGTACATGCTGAGGAAATCATGACATTTCTTCCCATCCCTGCACTAGCAAAAGGGATTGAACGGGTAGTGATGTCCTATCCTAGGCAATGGCTCTGTCACTTTGTGGGAAAGAGGCATGTACCTGTTGATGGGGGCGAGAGCTGCGGGTCGTTTTGAGATAATTTGACCATTTGGACAAATTTTCAAAAAGCATGTGTGAAGTGCAGTTTTTGAAAGTCTTTTATCCAGTTTCTCTGTGTTTCCACAGGATGGCAAAACCCCCACATCTCTGACCCTAGTAAGGCTCAAAGATCAAGCCCTCATTCTGAAGCAGGACATATTCCTGAACTAAATGGTTGCAAATCTTTTTGAAGTAAGCAATACCTGTTCATTTCCCCATGGATTTTTTTCCTCCTGTACTCATTTTTAGAAATGCCTGAGCTGTTTCCCTTAGAAGAACATAATTAAATAAAAGAGCCTGAGAACAACAGTACTCACTCAGAGCAAAGGTTCATCTGGCCTAATACTCTGTCTCCAACATGGCCAACCATAAATGTCTAAAGGAGGGCATATGACCAGTGCAAGTCTACTTCTGCCACGGTCTTGGGGATGCTCATAGGCCCCAATGGCTGGGACTGGATTCCCCTGGGACCCACATGTCCTTCTGCCAAGTGCCCAGGGCACATGTCTCAGCTCAGTCTGGAGCCTTCAGTCCCTGCCAGAGTGATGTTGTAGGTGTGCCTTTCTCTGCCCATCTCCTGGATGAGCCTGGGACCTGCACTACAGAGAGCAGCTCTCCTGAATGGAGCCCTCAGGCCTAGGTCATAGCTTGTCATACACAACTATATGCATAACATAGCATAACTCGCCTCTCCTCGCCTCTCCTCGCCTCTCCTCTCCTCCACAAATCAGACAGGTTACAAGTTGTAACAAGGTTTTACATTTTATTTTATTTTATTTTATTTTATTTTATTTTATTTTATTTTATTTTATTTTATTTTATTTTATTTTATTTTTCTGAATCTGTTTCAGAGCCAATGCTTACAAGCAATAACACAATGCACACGTGTAGCCAGGAGCAAGCTGATGCATCCGTCAAGTTAGCTTGAAAAAACATCCCTTGCAGTCTGGCAAAGCAAAGCCACAGAGCCAGAGAAAATAGCAGCAAGATTACATGCCAAGCAGTCCCTGTTTCCTGAAGACTGAACATTTGAAGGATGAGGGTTGGTACAAATCACACACAAAAGCAGCAAAAAAAGAGGTGTGTGGTACTGTGGGGTATTTTCAAAAGTATGGCACGTGTCGATGCCACGCACTTTTTGCCTTCAAAATGTTGCTCTGCTGTGCTTCTTGGCCAGTGATGAATGAAAAAACGCTCTTGTGCCTTCCTTGCACTTGTATTGCATGCAGAGAGGGTTGAAAAGTCACAGCTCCTGATGGTGCAGCAAGCCTGGAGCCCTTCCAAGTACAGGCTGTTTTGCACAAGCAAAAACTCATGCGGAAATAGAGCCAAGGGAAGAGCAGAGCTCGCTCCTACTCCAAGCTTGCAATGGACAAGAGATCCCAAGAGAGCCAGGGCACGAATGGTGCCTTGGAGGTGCAGGAGCAGCAGGCAAGAACCGAATCGAAAGGGCCCAGGGGAGCCCTGACAAGGGGCTGTGCTCAACAAGACAGAGGAAGAAAAGAAATCCCCAGGGGACCATTGCCAGCTGTCCCTGGGGGCAAAGAATGTTTCCTCCTCTTCCCCCCTCATGTGGAGCACGAGGGCCACCTTCATGGAGCAGGAGCAGCAGGCACCTAGCCAAAATGGCCCAGAGGAGCCCTGCAAAGGGGCCGTGCTCAATGCTGCAGATGAAGGTAAAACAACCCTGGGGACACTTGCTAGCCCACTGTGGGGGTAAAAAAAGCCTTCCTCCTTGCAGCCGCAGGGCACAAGGGCACAAAAAAATCTCTGGGGACCACTGCCAATCTGCCCCTGGGAAGATTCCTTCCTGACCCCAGCACTGGTGATCGGCCATTCCCTGAGCATGTAAGTAAGACCTGACTCCTTGTCCCACAGGCTGGTCATTTCTCCCAGGAGATGCCCAAGCCCTATTCTCCCTCAACATGGAGACATCTCAGGGGCTTCTGAGTGGCAAAAGGCCCCCAGCCTGATCAGCCTTGGGGGCAAGAATCCTTCCCATGCCTGGCAGGGCACCAGTGGCATCAGTGGCTGCTCCAAATCACTGGGACCCCTTGTAACATCTCTGCATGCCATTTCTTATGGCTGCTGCCCCTGGCTCCACATGGGATGAGGACAGAGAGCTCTGCAGTGCTCCTCAAGAAGGCATTCCCTTGGTCTTGCCACTGTTTATCCAGCTGAAAAATGCCTGATAGCCTCAGGCACCCCTGAGGGGCTGGGTCTGTTTCATGAAAGGCTGAATGAAGCAGGATTTCAATCCATCAAATGGGCTTTGAATGTGGCCCTGCTGGCAGCTGGCCTGGCAGTGCAGAACCTCCAGCAGCCTTGTCCAGCCTCCAGTCTTTCTCCCTCAGCCCCCTCCAAGCAATTCCAACAGCTCCTCAAGGACTTCCTCTCAGATGTCTTCAGGCTGCCCCTGGGCCATCTCTGCCAGCAGGACATGGGAGGATACTCCCCTTTATCCTGCCCCAAGGCATTGTGAGCGCTGTGTTGCTGGGTCATGGCACTGTGATATAGGGGTGACAGGGCCCCTGGAGACTTACTGCTGAAGAGTTTGGGAACATCAGTTGCTGTAGGAGGTTAGGAAGTCTGATAGTATCAAGATGTTCAGGAAGTGATTAGAGGCACTGGTGGGACACAGATCCATTACCACATATTAGAGGGACGTATGGGTGCAATAGACTAAAATTAGTGGCCAGGCTTACATTCTCTCCCTAAATAATGTCTTTTACTGTTACTGTCCAAGACAGAACAGTGGGATGAATATCATGTATGTTCTGTCTTGCAAATGATTCTGTTAGAGACGTGATTTAGCCAATGAGGCAGCTGATCTCGCCAGTTCTAGGTATCTGATTACTTTTAGTTTAACAGAAGAAGAATAACAGTACCAGGAAATTGCTGTGTATTTTGTATGGCAATCTTTCTGTTAGTATCCCTTGCGTGTCTCTGTTTTCTGGGTCAAATGAAATGAAAGTAATTTCCAATACTTTTTTCATAGCAAGGAAGAAAGTCTGTATTTATTATGTGATATGAAAATCAAGAAGTATCATAATCTCTAATTATTAACTCAGAGTTTCCAAAAGCAAAAGATGATCTATTAAATGAGGTATCAACATACTCTTTTTAGCTGTCATAGCGGTTGACACAAGAGACATCAGTATTTCTGGAAGTCATCCAGACGCCGTACTAATAAAAGTTAAACCAGGAGTGGGGATACAGTGAATAAATACTTTGATAACTCTAAGAATACTGTAAGAAATAATTCTGGTGGTAAAATATTTTCCTTTTCTAATTGTAGCAGTAACAGAACAGGTAAATATCTCTATAAAGCACCATTCTACCTGCAATGCTGATAAGGCAGCAACTGGTAGAACCGAAAAGATTGTCATGAGTGTTTTCTATGTTGAACTTGTTCTGGTGCTAGTTTCAGGATCTTCTAGATTTCACTAAACTACAGATAAGTGAATAAAGGTTGTCATTTTTCAGAAAGTTGATCAATTCTGCCGGAAATGGTAAGGTCATTCTTGAACTGTTGTCCTCACTCAGTAGAAGTGGGAGGGTCAGCATGATCTTCAAATGGATGCTGGCATACTTTTGCAAGGAAACAGCTCTCCAGAACTGACCATTGCATCTGCTTGAAGGTCACAAGCACAATTTGTGTGTTGATTTGCTTGGCACAACAAAGCCTATAACAGATATGGGAAGGGTGAAAGAATAAAATGTAAAGCCGTTATTGCACAAAGCTGCATAGTCATCTTTGGCTTCAGGTAGCAAGAAATTGGTTTCTCGCTTTCTTTCCTGGAAAGGAACCATATTAATTATCATAGCAGATTACTTCTCCAGACTTATTGAATTACCCTTGCTTTTCTTAACCTCATTAATGCGTGTTATCTAGAAACTAGATCTAGATGTTTTTATTGGTTGCAGTCAGGCAAACTCTTAAAGCTACACTCTATAAACTAAAAGAAAGTGTTACTATTTTACTTAACAGCTCATAAATAACTTAACTGTTTACCCTTCAGAAAAAATCTGGAGATGATGTTGGAAAACTCAGTGTTTGTCTACTCTTTCAGGTAGCACATAGACTGAAGTTATTCCTGAAATTATTTCAGAATTAAGATGTTCTGCATGCCCTTGAGAAAGACAAATAATGGGAAAAATAGAGATTTACTTTTAATTATTGTAGGTTTTTTATTCCAGTTTTTGAAAACTGAAGGGCACTTCATATCTTGTCCAATACAATTAGCACTGAATGCATAATTCATGCAGTCAATGTGAACACCTTTATGTGTAATGAATATTCAATTTTTTAGGCCTTTTTCTTCAGGTGTCTGTTAATCCACCTTCTTTTAATTATTCTGGGGAAATATCTTGCAGAATACGGTATCATTCTCAGTAAGGTACTTATTTAAAATATAATCCCCAAAATCCATCCACAAAAATATTTTACCCTGGCCTGAATATTTTCTGCTAACACAGACCCAGGTATATATTTACTCATTTGAGTATGTGTTTATATGAAGCATACATATGTTGCATGTAAGTAACATTAGTAGCTCTAAATTGTCAACAATCCTTCTTCCAGGCAGATAACCACCATCTTTGATCTTCACAACTACTAATGTTACCATAAGTTTTCTCAAATGCATCTGTTTTCTAAAATCCAAATTCCCAAGAATCTGGAGAGCAATTTTTGAAAAATTATATTTGTTGTATCTTTCAAATCCGTTGGCTACAGAAAATGATTTGTCCATACCTATAAAGTTTGTTCTACAAGAGGTGAGGTAAAATATTGTCTTACACTGATATGTATGAGTCAATTAGTGGAGGTTTTTATCTGGGTGTGTGAACTGTGTCTTGCTATTATCCTATAAACAGGCTACCATATCTGCTGCTTTACTTACAGTTCTACAGATGGAAGATTTTGCCCATAAGGAATGCCTGTATCACTCACAGTCCTTATTGCGTTAAAAACAAATGGGAGATTATGAAATGTAGGAAGCAAGATTATGTCCCTGGTTCCATGGATAGATTCTCCAAGTGCAGGGGAAGAGGGCAGCAACAACATAACCAAACTTTGCACTCTCACGAGTTTCTATATTACCTTTGCAAAGAGGTACCGAAGAGGAACTGCCACTGGAATAAATGCAAGATTAAAAGAAGGTGAAGTGTTCCACCACATATGTAGGGATGAGGGAGGGCATCCTAGTCAGTTGTCAAGAACATGTCATTTTCACTAGATATTTTGACAACTGTCATCTTACTTGTATTTCTGTATGTGCTCCTCTAAAATATATGTGACCCTCCTTATATGATAAGGAAATGTAGAAAATCCTCTTGTTTTCAGAGGCTCCTAGACATCGCTCACAAGTAAGCAACAGCTGTGGGGATATTGAGATATAAAATAAAATATGAATATATTATTTTAAATTACTCAACTAAAGCTGAAACACTATGTTTTGACAATGTTTTAATATTTTCAAATTGAATTTAAGTGTATATATTTCAAAAGAACTTTTGCATTTTCATTGTGATTAAAGAATTTCAAAGCGAATTTTTTTTTTTTTTATGAAGTGTCAGCTTCTTGTCTACCTGATACCTTAACTGGTATGCTAATTTTAGTAGATTATTCATTAATTGGTTTTCAAAGATAATTTTGATAGGTAACAAAGAACTTTAGGAAGAAAAGTCAAAGTTGTCTGAAAACTACTTTTGAAGTTGCTTTTTTCCCAGGACTTTGGCTGATTTTCAAAATACTTTTTGTATCTGAAATCTTAAAACAGTTCAGTATTTCTCAACCAAGATCTGTTTAAATATTTTTTCACAAAAATTATTGTATCAGCTCAGAATGTTTCATTTATGAAGGTACTTGCATCTTACTCTGCATTATTCTTGTCATAGTTGAAAACTGAAGAAAAAACCCGATCCTGAAATGACCATAATAGGAGTCAGTGACAAAAATGATATATTTGCTTCAGTAATGTACATCTGGAATTTTGGACTGCTGTTTTTCTGGAAAGAACAGAAAATGTTGAAAGGTCTCATGGGTAAATTCTCAAATACAAACTGAACAATGTTATCTCACTAGATGAAGCATAAATTAAGAACATTCACTTGTAATGTAGTTATTTTGATTGTGTATCTGAAATAGTCAAACTCATACTCAAATTTCATAACTGTTTCTGCATTTCTGTATCTGACATTTTAAAAGGGTAATTGTTAAAATTGTTTCATGGAATGGAATGTCTTTATTAATGCTATGAGGACAATCCAAACTCTTCCAGACAAAATGTGAACGTATTTGCTGCTGTAATGGAAGAACACAGAGGATGAGCTCAATAAAACCCATATGCTTGTCTTCCCAAAGAACATTGTGTTAAAAATAAGTTTTGAACACAAAAAGGATGGCTATGTTAATTAAAGTATTCGTATTTTCTCTCACTCTCTTTTTTTTTTTTCGTTCTTTTCTATTTACAATGCGCTTACATTTTTTAACTCTTTAGCCCAAGAAGGCCAATAGCATCCTAGCCTGTATCAGGAACAGTGTGGCCAGCAGGACCAGGGAAGTGACTGTCCCCCTGTACTCAGCACTGGTGAGGATGTACCTCGAATATTGTGTTTCGTTTGGGGCCCCTCACTACAAGAAAGACATTGAGGTACTGGAGCACGTCCAAAGAAGGACAATGAAGGTGGTGAAGGGTCTAGAGCACAAGTCTTATGAAGAGCACCTGAGGGAACTGGGGTTGTTTAGCCTGGAGAAAAGGAGGCTGAGGGGAGACCTTATTGCTTTCTACAACTACCTGAAAAGAGGTGGGTGTTGTTGTCTTTTCCCAAGTAAGAGTGATAGGACAAGAGGAAACAGCCTCAAGTTACGCCAGGGGAGGTTTGAACTGGATATTAGGAAAATTTTCTTCACCGAAAGGGTTACCAAGTATTAGGAACTGCTTCCCTGCTGCCCAGGGAAGTGGTTGAATGACCATCCCTGGAGGTATTTAAAAGATGGGTAGACGTGGTGCTTAGGGACATGGTTTAGTGGTGGTTTTGGCAGTGTTAGGTTAATGGTTGGACTCTTAAAGGTCTTTTCCAATCTAAATGATTCTATGATTCAAAGTAAAATGAAGAACAGCGGAAACAGAACTCTTTTAAGCAAACTCCTTCAGGAAAAAATGTAACAAAAAATTAGATATCTTCTCTCTTCAAGCTATCTTCTCTAATGTTTTTAAATGCAGAAGTCAGATGATTTCATTGTTAAAACTAAACCAAAATAGAGCGTAGGATACTCATTATCTAGTATACACCCCATGCTTCCTAGGCCCAGCTCAAAAGCAGTCTGTTGACACCAAAATATCTTCAATAGCTGCAGTGACTTCAGGATTTATTTTTATTTTTTCCAAGGCAAAGAATAATTCATAGCATTCTATGCACAGAATGGTTGGGCTTCCAGTTGGATGCAGGGTAAATCATTCTTTTAGATCAGTAGGTCTTCCTATGAGTAGAACACACTTAAGTCTATATATTGGTGATATGCTATCTTAAGCAGCAATACCAACATAAGAGTTTTATTCCACTTTATAATGTCCTGTTCTTTCTTACTCCACATTCCTTAAATTGTCCCACAGTTGTGTATATCCAATTTTTTGAAGGGTGGGGCAGATAATCAAACTGGAAATCAAAATGGCTTTAGAAAACTTCAGAAAGAATCCCTTGAAAATCCTAGCAAACATTTTAAATTAAATTAATTCCCATATTCAGTTCACAGTGTAATCTTGTGAACACAGGAGCTGGGAATTAGTGCTCAGCATTGCTGCCAAGTGATGGTATGTGGATCTGCCACCTGAGAGTTTGTTTCTGTTTTACTTTCTATATTTTAATTTGATGGTGACCAGCTGAAGTGAAACAGTGCAAGTTTTGTCTTTGAACATTGTGCTTCTGCTGCTGGGTGTCCTATTAAAGAAACAGCTTCTTTCAAGTTGTTTGTATTTGGGGATTTTTTTATTCAGATATTCAAAAATAAATGTAGGTACAAGCTGAAAGAAACACAGTTTTGAATTGTAAAATTAATATCATATTAAGATACTGAAAGAAAATGGTTTTCTTAAAATGAGAACAGTTTGTCGCATTCAGCTGAGGGTGATATATTATTTTCTTCATTTCACCTCGTCCCCTTGGATTTTCTTCCACTTATAGTGGAAATTATAGCAAAAGAAAAATGTAGGCAAGGAAGCTGATTAAATCAGCCTTTTTCTGTTAAACATGAAAAATGAAATATAGTGTACTGGTAGCTGTAGAAAGAAACAAAGAGAGTTGTGAGGAAAATGAATTTGCAAAAGACTAGCTTCTGCACTTGTTTTGGGTTTATAATAAAAAAAGAAAAGCTCATATACATAAAGGAATGTGAATTCACTAATTCATTACTTGTCATGAGGTTTCTCAGTCACAAGTTCTCTAATTTATAACTTGCAACTGATAACTTACAACTTGCAAGTTATAACTCCTGTACCTATTACCAAAATACTTACCTAGCTGAAGATGAGAGTGCTTATCCTTCCTTCTTTGTCACAGTGCAGGCATCCCCTGTGTCACACTAGGAAGCACAAAAGCTTCAGCAGTCCAGCTGTTCTTGGATCCATTTCAAAAGCTGTGGGTAAGCTGAAGTTTTATACCTTCCAGTTTGGAGGTTTGGGCTATCCATTTCCACAAGTCAGTGGATTCTGACGAAACTGCCAGACAACCAATATGCAAAGGTGATGGCTGCAGGAGACTGTAGTTTTGCAGGAGACAAGGGCTGCATAATGGCTTTTTAGCTCTATCTGGCCACGTGCCCTGTCTATGTGGTGCTCTAGCTTTGACCTAGTGTCCTGGTTTGAGCAACATAGGATTAATTTATCTTTCAGTAATTTTACTTTTCAGTAAGGTGTCTTCTAATGTTTGGGAAAATTGCATTTTTAGAAGACTCTAGTGTCTGAATGTGTGAAAATATTTACTTTATAGCCAGCTATGGTGTGCAGGTTTCAAGGTCTCAGTGTTTTTTGAGCCTGCCAGGTTCAGGGACGAGGAGGAGCGAGACCCAAGCACTTGACCCAACAAGTCAACTTGGCCAACAAGACTATTTCATACCATGAATTCAATATAAATTAGAAAGTTTGCTGAGGATTTTTTTTTCTTCTATGATGGCTGCAATCCTGAGAACTTCTTGCCCAAGTGCTGGACCCCTGAGGCGTTACCCTGCTCCTGAAGCTGGTTTTATTAATGTTAATTATTTAGTCTTATTTTAGTAAATCTGTTTATATTTCAAACCTTGCGTTTCCTTGGTTTTTTCCAATTTCCCTTCCCGGGTGGAGAGGGGTCATTGGGTGAGAGAATAATTGTCTAAACAACAACAAACTGTTGTGGGTTCTTCAAACCATAACATCTAGTGGTGCTGCTTCCAGCATACATCAGGCCTTAGCATGAGCTGTGTTAGCCAAAATATAAGCAGGAACTAAATGAACAGTCATAAACCTAAACCAGAAACTCCCAATGTGCTTTCTGTTCTCTCTGGTCAGGCAGTTTCCTACCACCTGTTTCAAACACGAAGGAAATACTTCTCTATCTAATCACCTTAATTTTCAATGTTTGCATTTGAATAGGGAAGCAGAACTTCTTTCTGTAAGGAAGGTCACAGATAAGAGTGTTTTTCCTTAACCATAAGTTTATAGGATTTCTTGTCTCCTTCTGGAAGGAGAATATTAAAGTTAGTGTCCTAATGTGCATACCTTTCTTAGAGAAACCTGTATTACCTTTCTCCTTTTTCCTTAGAACTAGACAAGCTTTACATTTTCTAGGTTTTTTTCCATAAGCAGAACAGAATTTGCCAAAATCGAACAATTAAGATGATGTTCTTGTGTTATTTACAGCCTGGTTAGAAACAGGAAGTACTAAGAATCTGACAAAGCTTCCTGGCCTTCTGGCACTTCTGTCCTAATTCTGAAAAGCTAAAAATTCTATGAATTCTGGTAAACATAAGAAATTCTTTGCGCTAAGCTCATGCAAATCTCTTCTATCTGGAGAGTCACCCAGTTGTTCTCATAAATGACTTTGATTTGTATGCTTAAAAGATAAAAAAAGTAATGAATCTAAATTTAAAAAAAGTGCTCACTTCAAAATGATTTATGAGTTTGGCAATGAATTCCTCTTCTAGTGTTCCAAAGACCTTATTTACATAAAACAGTACTGTCTGTGACTTCTTGTGAACTATAAAAAATAAAAAATGTGAACCATAAAAAATAACTTCTTTTTTAAAAGTTGACTGTCAAAGACAGAAAATAAATAATAAACATCTGCATGTTAAAAAGTGCATTCGCTTAGCTTTTGCAAGTGCAAGGTTCAGTTTATTTCATGTAGCTTTAATTATAAACAAACACAGATCAGAGGCAACCAGCAGTGCTTGTGGGTTTTTCTTAGCATGACCATTAGATTACGATTTCGCTGTTGGCAGGGGTAAAAAAAAAGTTGAGCTAAGAAACAGCTGGGCTAAAGGAGCATATAGTTTATTTTAATAATTGGTACAACCCAGCATAATGTAGGCAAACATGCTAAAGTAAGACATGCTTATCCATTGCTTTATAGCATACCACATCTCATTGTCTGATTATGAGCTGTAGATTGGCAAACACAGGTAAGAGAATGTTTTAAGTGGACTTACTGTGAGAAACATGTCCTCTGGACGTGGAGGCAAGTCAGGTATTTAGGAAATGAAAGGAGAGAATCCATTCTGGACATTGTACTCATAATGTGGAGAGAGATAGGAAAGGACAAAAAGGAGAGGACTGGGAAGAGCATGAGGTATAAGGCATTATTAGAGGATAAATAATGGGGTGAGTATTTACATGATGGGTAGATGATACACATCTGTGTAAGAGAATAAGGAAAAGATCCAATAAAGTGACAATATGACTGGAAATTGTAATAGTCCTTGTAAACAGAATGAAGGAATAATGAACTGGGGCACGACAGAGGTAATTAGAGAGAAACCAGTGAAAGAAACAGAGGTCATTAGGTTAGAGAAACCAGCACAAGAGACAAACCAGATCCAAAGAGACATGTTATATAATGAGGACTAGATAGCTAAAAAGAGATAGAAATGACTGGAAGGCAAAGGGGATAATAGAGCATTAGTGAACACACAGAAGGGAAGAGGAGTAGTAGGAGACCAAATAAGAGTTAAAAATCATGGCATTTCTGTTAAGCTTTTATACCATCTTAAATACGGTCTTGCTTTACTTAATAGAAAAAAATACCTTTTTCATTAATTTAAACTTTAGGTAGTTAATTTAATCTTTAGGTAGTTAGTATTTTTTGAAAATTCAAATAAAAATTTCCTGTGCTTTTGTTTGCCTTTACTGAAAGGGTGACTAGTGGTTACCTACTTTCTAAGTCTGTTGTAGATCTACAATACTTCTGAGAGGTTTGAGCTAATTCTGCCCAACAAAAGTAACTGCAGGTTAATGAAAAATTTTAGAAAGATTTGGTTTGTGTTCAGCTATAAATATTAATGATTAATTTAAAATTACAGGCTTGTTAAATTATATCAAATGCTACCACTACTTGTTTCAAATGTTGAATTCATGTTATTGTTGCTCTTTATTTGCTGACAGCAAAGAAAAACTTTATATCCACTGAATGTAAAAAGGATGTTTACCTAAGTGGCTCACACCATTTAATTAATTTGGAAGAACCTCTGAATCATTACCTACAGAACATCCTTGCTTGAATGTAACTACCCATTAGCCAGTCAGTGTACAAAGCAGTCAAACTGACTGTCTCTGGAAGGAATTGATGATGTTACTTAATCATCAGTACTCTTAAGGGCCAAGAAGGACTTTTCCTGGGATAAATAGAAATTATCAAGACTCTTGGCAGTTCTGGCCTTTCTTTTAGTAGCAGAAAGTGGAGCAGAAAACGTGAAAGGCACATGTGTTTTATCTTAAGGGCAAAATGTTTCCCAGTAGGCAAGATCTCCTAAGCTATTTTGCATCAAAATACTATGCTTGTAAGTAAAAGATGCAGGCTAAAGAGCACGCTTCAGTGAGAAAGATTTATACAGAGGTTGTTGGAAACATTGGCCCTGAGAAAAGGATCTAGATAGGTAGCTCTTTTAAACTGTTTAGAGATACTTGATTTGGTGGGGTTTGGAAGTGGTCTTATACATATGCAGTGAAAGTTGCATATTACTTACTGGTTTTAGATACTATTCCTAATTACATAATGAATATAGGCAACTCGTTTACAGTGATGGCACCACACATGTATTGTAGAATTTTTTAAACATATTCATAATCACAAAAACCAGTGTTCATCTGTAGACAAATATATTTGTATATTTTCATTCTAAAATTCCCCAGCTCAAATTCATCATTATCTGTCTAGAGTTTTTCATTTGCTGTATGAGCACACAGCTGTAATGTTCTTCCTTAGGTTGTTATTTCAGTAAGTATGGCCATTAGTTTTAAAAATGATTATTATGGAAGATATTGCAAACCATCAATGCTATTTTTTGGGTTCATCGGACTCCCTCCACAAAGACTTTTGATTTGGTTGTTGTAGAATTTTTTTCAAAGATGTTTGATTGTTGGGTTTTGTTTTGTTTTCCAGAAAGCCCTTAAAGAAATTGTGGTGAAAAATGTATCATTAAGTGTGCTTGACATTTATAAGCATTTTCTTACTGCATGGACTTAACAGTAAAAAGCTGAAAGGAGTTTTGAATCTTTAAAATGCAGTTGTGTTAATTACAGTAAGTAACATTACTTAATATTTGTTTCCTGACGAGGCAGATACAGTTGTCATAGCTGGGCAAAAAGCTCAAAGTCCCTAGGATATGAATTTCTTGGAATGCACAACAGTAGGATTAAGATTAAATAAGTAATGATAAAATTAAATGAACAATGAGTCATTTTATGTATGTCAGAATTTCTCATCCTTGTTCAGCCTAAGGTATGATTCTTTGAGAAATTAGTTTTCTGTAAGATCTGAAAAATAATTTAGTTTTAAATTTCCCATCATATTCACAGTATTCTGTCTTAGTGATTCCAAATTTCTTTTTAAATATTTTGGGTTCCTTTAATATGTTGTTTGATATTGCTTTAAGCTAATCTATTTTTTTTCCTCTTCTAACTCTAAAGCAGAAACGCTTTCTCTTTTTCCTTATACAAAAGCTGATGCAATCATAAGACTTCAGAAAACCAGCAGAAAGAACATTAGCGTCATGAACTTTAGGGACCAGATGGTCCTTTTAAGCATCATGTCAATTTTCTTGCTCTGCAACCTCATCTTACGTTTTCTTTATATGATCTTTCTTGCAAGTAAAGATAGATAAAGGATAAGGACAGATAAAGGATAGCTTAATTCACTTTTATGCTTTATCAGACTGTGGTTTTATAGTTCTGTTACAGAACCTAGTTCTAAACTTCAAATGATTTTTAATTTTAATGTGTTACTGCCATGCAGATTGTACTAAAGCTTCCATAGACTTCAGTATAAGCCAGAAAAATTTCCCAGCTGACACTACAGCTGAGTTTCATCTGGTTGTCTCGTTGTTGATACCTTAATCAGTCAGGAGTCATTATTGTAATTATAGCTGAGAAATTTATAAACATGAGAAAGTATTTATTATATTTTGGGTTTTATCTTTTCCAGACACTGTGCTGATAGAATACAAATGTCCCTTGAAAGACATTGAAAACAACGTGCACGCTGCTTTATAACACTGTGTAGCTACTTAATGAGAAGCTATTTGCAAAAAAATGTAGTGACAAGTCTCAGTAATTTTTAAAATACTGTTGCAGATTCTTTGTTGTTATCACATGATATATAAAAGAATATAACACCAGAAATGGAAAGAAATATTTTTTTTTGTTATATTGGCTGATATCGTTCTGCCTAGAATTAATGAAATTCTGAATTAGCTAGAAGAAAAGAAAATTTAACATGGTAAGTATTTAAGAGGCAAAACTACTAGAATGCTTCAAGTAAGTAGCTGTTAATAAAAAAGTCTGCTTTCAATCTCGTACTAAAGACCTGACCTTTGTGAACTTCAGAATTCGCGTTTAGGAATTTTCCTTTCCTTGTATTACCACAACTTCCAGAAATCATATTTGTTGAACTGTACATGCCTTTTTCTTCATTTTTCCTTCTTCCTTTTTTCCTTTTTTCTTTTTTCTTTTTCTCTTTTCCCCATTTTTTTCTTTTCTTTTTTCTTTTGTTTTTTTCTTCCTTTTTCTTTTTCTATTTGCTTTTTCTGTATTTTTCTTTTTTATTTTTTCTTTGTGTTTTTGTTGTTGTTCTTGTTTTTTTTCTTTACCTTTTTTTTCCTACTGTTTCTGTTTTTTCTCCTTTTCTCTTCTTTCTTATTTTTTTCATATTTGCTTTGTTTTTTCTTTCTTTCTCTGATTTAAGGGAGTGCTTTAGAGAGCATCTAGTACAGAATGAATCTCTATACTATTAATTTTTGTGGATTTGGGGTTTTTTTTTGTTTTTTGGTCACAGAGCAGTTTAGTTTTCTGTAGATGATATGAACATTACCTATTATTTTCTTGGCTTAAATGTATGTTGCTTGTGTGGCTATAAACACAGACAAAATTCAGTGAAGTATCTGTGGTGTTATCCTTTTGCTCTGCTGCATATTATATTCACTGACCTAGCAAAAATGTTGTACATATTTTGAGATAGGCCTCTGTTACCTTTTCATGCACAGACAAAAGTTCAGTACATTAGTTCTGAAAACTTTTCTTTAATAATATCTGGAGATAGAGGATTATTTTTTATTTGATATATATGGAAAAAAAACCAAGATAAATACTTTTATTCTAACTCAAATTCATTCTACAGAAGTTATTAGCTGTTCCACATATCTCATATGATGCACGGCCTCCTGTTCTGTCTTTGGCTAAACCTGAGGAAAAAATAATTCAGGGGACATATAGCTGGCTTCAGTGTATATACTGTTGTTTTACAAAGAGAGGACATGAGGATCAAGGACAAAATAAACGACCTCTACTTTTAGCATTGTAAGAGCAACATCTGAAAAGCATCCTTTTTCTACAAACCACATGCCACTCCTACTAGCAAATGAAGTCTGAGAATGTCTAAAAACACATGTCCACATGATTGTCTTCCTGACAAGAGAAAACAGGACAAAAGCAAGCTGAATAAAAACAAAATGTTCCTTGCATTGCCTGAAAAAAGATCACTTCATTTTTTATTTATTTGCCATTGTGCTGCTTTTTGCAAAGCTCAAGGCAACATTCTTGTTTTATCTGCTAACTTTATTAGTTGGATAAAGATTTTGCTTTGTTGATACCACACAGACTGACTAAAGACTTTCATCTCACTGTTTGAGGTAGTGTTCTGTGATTCATAGTTCAAATGGATGGGTTCATGCATATCAGCCTTTGTACATGATTTCTGGTTTTCAATTCAGTGGGCCCAATTCAGCACCTGTATCTTATATGATCAGGAAGGCCAGTGAAGAGAGGTTTCTTTCATTTCTGAATGCAAAAGTGGAATGGTGGTTGTAATTCCACCTTGAATCCCAAACAGACTGTCTCCAGTGGTGTAAAACATGCCAAAGACAGTTTAAGTACTGAAAAAATTCACTGAGAAAGGAAGAAGAGATTTTTTGTTCTTACCGTTTTTCATATTTTTGGCAATATTTTCAAATAGCTGTATGAATATGTTAGATCTGTAGCCCAAATTCTGTTCCTTTCTAATCCTAAATTATACTTCTTTAAAACATTTGCTGCATGTACCTTTTTGAAGCACAACAACAAACATGAAAGTAGATGTTACAGACACATATGATTCTATTTTGGGGAACTAAATAGGAGAGCAAATGAACCAATGTTTGGCAGAATCACGTCAATTAGAAGGCTATTGACAAGTTTTGTATACTGCAGGGCTCTGACCATGTTAAAAATAGTGAAGAAGGACTGAAGTACTGGATAAAATGGAATGTTGCAAAATGAGCTCCAGCCATTTCAGAGACAGGTTTAGAACATGCAGATAAAAAAACTTTGCAAGCTTGTTCAGCTTTAACACTGATATGATATCCTGTAAAACTCACTGCAAGTTAGCATTACACTTTCTTCAGCTTCCAGATTCTCACACATGTATAACACTCTCATGCAAAGACAACTTTTTCTAGAGGAACATAAAAGTTTATCTGTTGTTCAAGACTGGTTTTTTATATTTGAATTAATTCATGGAAAAATGAATTTTAAATTAAAGTAGCACATTCTCACAGAGAATATGAAAACAAATAGTGTGGACACACAAGGTATGTCAGGGTAAACTAGAATTTAATCACTTTAAAGTCTTTTGATACAAGAATGTAGCAGCAAATGTAAAAATAAACAAGACCAAAGCCTGTGATACATTGCCCGCTGATATCATTGCTGGAACTAGATTTATTACTGTAAAATATTATCCATTGCAACACAGCCAATATGAAAACACTTAGTCTTGATCCAAATCCTCTAATAATGAAATATTTATACAGTTACCAGCCTCATTTGTGCTAAGTTGAATCCTAAATATTTATTGAATTATTTAAATAAATAGCTTAATTTTAGTGATCTTTAAAAGAAAAAATAACTAATTTTCTATTCTTGGGCAAGCCACATGGCCTGTTAGGTTGCTACATGAGTGCTATTGAGTGTCACAAAGAAAATTGGCAGAATCTTGCTCTAAGAAATGGCAGGAAGTATTTGCAAACACTGTATTCTTTGTCTCAGGATCTGAAATAGAAGTGTGCGCATATTCTGTATCTGTTTACATTACTTTAAACTAAATTGAAATTTAGGAAAGGAAAACAGGTTTAGATGGGAGTAAACAATTATTACTTCTCCAGAATTATGTGAAATATTTGAACCTGCTGTATCCAATCTGCAAGCTAGCCAGTCCTGCCTTACAATATTCAGGAGACAAACTAAAGAGAAGGACATTTACTAGAAAAAAATACATTAAAAAGTCTATATACTGAAGGACAGAATATATAGTTCTTAATGTGGGAAGTAAGGAATCTTCCGAAGAGATGAACTCTGAAGGCTCTCTTTTCCCATATATTCATATCATATAATCATATAGTCATAGAATTGTCTAGATTGGAACGGACCTTTAAGATCATCAAGTCTAACCATCAACCTAACACTGCCAAAACCACCACTAAACCATGTCCCTAAGCACCACGTCTACCCATCTTTTAAATACCTCCAGGGATGGTCATTCAACCACTTCCCTGGGCAGCAGGGAAGCAGTTCCTAATACTTGGTAACCCTTTCGGTGAAGAAAATTTTCCTAATATCCAGTCTAAACCTCCCCTGGCATAACTTGAGGCTGTTTCCTCTTGTCCTATCACTCTTACTTGGGAAAAGACAACAACACCCACCTCTCTACAACCTCCTTTCAGGTAGTTGTAGAAAGCAATAAGGTCTCCCCTCAGCCCCCTCTTCTCCAGGCTAAACAACCCCAGTTCCCTCAGGTGCTCTTCACAAGACTTGTGCTCTAGACCCTTCACCACCTTCATTGTCCTTCTTTGGACATGCTCCAGTACCTCAATGTCTTTCTTGTAGTGAGGGGCCCCAAATGAAACACAGTATTCGAGGTACATCCTCACCAGTGCTGAGTACAGGGGGACAGTCACTTCCCTGGTCCTGCTGGCCACACTGTTCCTGATACAGGCTAGGATGCTATTGGCCTTCTTGGCCACCTGGGTACACCGCTGGCTCATATTCAGCCAGCTGTTAACCAATACCCCCAGCTCCTTTTCTGCTGAGAAGCTTCTATAAATAGAACTAAGAAAAAGTTTTCTCACTCCAGTATTATTCTGTCAATTAGTTTTCATCCTGCAGTCATTCCTTCATAACAATGAAGACAGGGAATCAAATATGCTGTCCCAATAAAAAAGGACTACAAATGTTTGCACTAGAATGAAAACAGAATTGTATGTAAGCAGGAAGAATTGGACATTTCTTTAATTTGAATAAATTAGGACACCCATATCTAAGTTTATTGACACTTCAGTTTCCCACATCGTATTTCTTTGCTGACTTTAAGTATTGCATCATCTACCAGCAAATGATTCTTAACAGATGAGCTTCTCCATAGTAGGATGCAGTATTCTTAGTGAAATGGACAAGTACTTCTTACGGATGTGAATCACATAACTATATGGAGAATCAGGCTGACATAGTCTACTATTTTTAATAATTAAACTCTTTGAAAAAGGAAAAAGATTAAAAAACACAAAAACTAAACCCCAGTGTGATTACCTATTTATTTATTTGTTTATTTGTTCCTGGCCTCTTGTACTCCAAATGAGAGTTTTGAAACTGTTCTGTATTTTCTGTTTGGATGGTAGCTGTTTGAATTACTTTGAAGAATTAGAAGCAACTAAAAATATCTTGAAAAACACGTAGAATTAAGCACTTACTATAGAACTCCTTTTTACATTCAACTTTACGTTATGTAAGGGTTAATTTTTTTTATGGTGATATTGTCATTATAGAGGTAACTGTTACAAAGTATATATAAACAGAACCTTACCTGTTGGTGTGGTAACAAGCTACCAAACCCTCAGCAAGGCCAAACACAGTTTGTCCTGCAATTCAAAAACCTATCCATTACATACATAAATGTGTGCTCCAAGGCAATGACAGTAGTTATTTACTTCTTAAGAGTATAATAAATGCTGGAGCACACTTTCAGATGTAAAGCACAGTTGATATGAAATGTACTGATTATGAAAACACATTACCAGATAATGGTAAAATAGAATTATTAGTCATTATCAAGAATACTTGGCAAACCTCTCAAATTTGCATGTAAAAATACTTCTGACCCTGTTCTTCCTTAACAAAGTTTGGATAGATCATCCTTTCTCACAAAGCATTTTGTGAGAAAATGAGAAAAATCCCTGAGCATCTGAAACAATACAAAAGCTGAAAGTGCATAATATTTTCTTCAGGCAAGGTAGCCAAACCACTTCTACTTTATTTTTTATCTTACCTTAGGTATCATTTACTTGACAATGTGCATAAGTTCCATTGATTCTCAGTGGATGTTCATCTGCATGGCTAAACCAGCCAAGTTTTCCCTAACTTGATTTTTTAAGTGTTTTGTGTAATAAAATACAATGTTATACAAAACATTTCGAAAATCAAGTTAGGGAGATTTTTGACTAACCCTAAGAAAGTTCAGAGGATTTTCTGGAGAAAAAAACCCAACTAAAACAATGCTTTGTTCAGAGGATCTGCTGGAGAAAAAACACAACCAAAACATTGATATTGAACTTGGAGAATTTGAGCAATGGGAGCTCAAGACACAAACAAATCTTTACACTGTAATTCCAGTTTCATAGGCTGTTGGTTTATGGCATATCTTATGGCATATGTTGATTTGTTCAAATCTATCCCTCAAAATTGCATCTGTGCTAACTCCAGTGTGCAGTGGGAATCCAAAGCAAAAAGAAGTGTGAAACTATATGGAAAAAATAAGTGTAAATGGTTCTAATTTTTTCATTCTGTTCCACTGGGACCTGAAAACTGAAGTGTTCTTAAAAGAATTAAAATGATACTTAGGAAAAAGTAATCCCTGTTCCAGAGTGTTGGAATCACTGGCCAATGGTTTTAGCCATTGATTACCTATACGCCAAACTGACCGTTGCATTTTTGGACTGCAAAATAATCCACTGTAATTGTCAGGTTTTTATGACTCTTTGTTTAATTGGAGTCATAAGTAAAATCTGATTTCAGTTTAAGCTCTGCAAGCTAGGTCTTCAACTGGTATAAATTAAAATAGTTCCATTGACTTTTGTGGAGCTGTGCCAATATATCATCATGCAACTCCAAAAAACTGGTGCTATTGTGACATTTGATGTTCTACAATGCAGTACAGCACAAACTTTAACTGACCTTTAAATATTTATTAGAACAAGTGCTTGAAATGACAGTGGCAAGCAAAGCTGGTTAGGAAAACTTGAGTCAGGATATAAAAGTTTCTGACAATTAGCAGTTTTCATCAAATTTGCATTAGAACTGAGCAAAGAAATTGCAATTTATTTAGACAGCTTGTTTTTCAACATTTTCTTCCCAAGGAAGAATAAAGCTTATTTTCCACTTATTTGCCTGGTGCTGAAATTGCTTAAATCCAAGTCATTTGAATGATTAAGAATTTTTGGCAGCTAAATAGGCAGTTGTTTGTAGTGAAACAATGTTATTGCCACTGGAGATCCTTGGGCCAGGGTTAGATTTTTAATGAGAATTATAAGACACAGCAGTCTTCACTACTAAGTTTCACTAAAAGCAAGGAGAAAACTCTGTGAAGAAGCACATTATAATACCAGGCTGTGTCACATGGATGTCAAAGTTCTACCAGCAAAACCTGTGCCTGTATCTTTGTTGACAGAAGCTGATGTTTGTTTGTTGTTTGTAGAGCTATGTAACTACATTGGCATTTTACCTCTCATGGCATGTCCTGTGTGTACACTGGAGATCTTCATTGACACAGCTATACTGGTATAGCTATGGCAGTGGAAGTTCAGTTGCATAAACAAGGAATAGGAGACTTAAATCAATCCAGATATTCTCACACATACACACAGACATGTTCACATCAACATTTGAAGGTCAATGACATGGATCTTTTTAAAATTAAGTGTCTTTGAATGCTAATAAATTTTTAAACTTTGTATGGTTTAGTTTTAAAGCAAACATCGTATTTGGTGCAGATGCTGCAATTACGTCCACATTAAGATGCAAAGACGTCCGGCAAAGATCCAACAAAGCTTCACTTCTGCCTGCTGAAGACTCCTGGAATGACAAAAAGCTTTTGGGATATGGCCACAAGTGGGAAGAAAGCCACTAACTGGTCTTTCCGACATCACATTTTAACAGCTAACAGATAAAGATCCCCGGACTCCTTTACTTACACACTTGATATCTAAATTCTTTATCCTATGATTGATTCCATTGTTGAAGACAATTGTCTGTTACAGAATTGGGATTCTTACAAGAAATAAAGTTAAAATTTCTATAAACTGAATGTTAATATGCTTATCCGGGCTATGCTAAACAACTCATTGGGCATTTGTTTCAGAAATGAGATGTACTCTTATTGAAGACTGTTAGATGAATGGCAAGATCATCTTTAATTCTGAATATTCTTTCTTTAAGTTGCAAATAGTAATTGATTACATAAAAAGTATTATTTTCTTTAAAGTGTATCAGAATTACAGTTACTGGGGATAATATTACCTGAATTTTGTGACTCGTGCAATACTGTTTATTTTTTAATGTCTTCTGGTGATCTGTTTTTAAAATATTTTATGGAAAGCTGAACATTTAGTTTCTTTTAAAATTTCACCTACTTATTCATTGTCCTCCATCATTCATTCAAATAACCTAATAGTAGTATATTTTTCGGATCTTTATGCAAAATGTGAAATTGATACCTTTAGAAATCCAGTGACTAGCTTTGTACAGGTACATTCTAAGGTGCACACAGTTCTTGTCAGGGCACTTGAAGTGGGCTACATGATGCGATATATGTTTTATGAAAAAAAAAGATCTTTAAAAAAATGCATTCACCATGCCTAATTAATTTCTTGAAAGGCCTAATTTATTGGAAAGCATAGTCTTAATATATTAAGGAATGTACACATTTCATTGACATTGCATACATATTGAGAAAGATGAGTAAATGGATTCAGCACATTTTCTTCCAGTAAGTAAGGATTCAGTTGACAGTTGTATGTATGAGATTGTTCTCAGAAACTGGTGTTTCTGTGTGTGCATGTACAATTATATAGATCTCCATTATATATTAAAGCTTTGATCGGAGTTCATGAATTATCCTGGCCACAGATTTAAGGTATGCAAGACAGTAAATTTTGTAGTAGTACCTTACTGATAATGATTTGGACTTTAAAATGCTTTACAAAAAAAACCGCTACATTTTTTGCTATTTTACAGTTTCTGACTAGCCTAAGGAGGAAAAGTGGCTTACCCGTGGTATCCGTTAGGACATCTCAGGGGTAACTGATAGTAAAATAAAAAAAAGTGATCTTTATGAAATTACTACAGAGAAAATAATAATCTTTGATTAGGGAATTTTCTAATGTGTCTCAGTCACTTTTGGGCACAAAATTCACAGAAAGGCCAGACACATCTTCCTCTTCCTTGAATTTTTGCAAAACCCATTCTAGAAAAAAAACAAAAGTCCTCAAACTACATATAAAGATTTATTGATATAAAAAAAATAAACGTGCTAGGGAATGTAATACTATTAAGCATATATATATTTACACACAAACAGAGGGAGTGGTAGTGTGTGTTTATTTATGTGAACAGACTGCAGAAGTGTTTGGTAATTTAAGACATCTCATTTTAGTATGGCTCCATAGTGTAGTGTAAACAAGCACATCACTTTTAACAGTAAGGGATCACTTAAATCCTTTTCATTCCTAGAATAATTAGTTCCTTATAGTCCACAGGAATATGAGTTGATGACCAACTTAAAGGTTTTTCTGTTCAACACAACTCTGCAAACTTACCTTGTCTTCAGCCTGTAACTCTTTAGAATTCTTTTAACTTTGAAAAATAATCACAGGGACTGATGTCCCTTATTTCTTCCTCCTCATTCACTGCTGACAAACAACTTGATCCAATGAACTTGTTTAGATGTTTAGTCCTTTCACTGCTTGTTAAAAGGGTTGACAGGTGACTGACTTCTTTAATACAGACGGTGTCAGATCCAGATGTAATTAATCATCAGCTCTTTTCCATCTGAAGCAGTGGGACTAATGACCAGATGAGAACTGTTTCCAATAAAGTCTAAAAAAGGCTTGGGTTGTTTAGAGTAAGGAAGGCTGTTGCAAACATTTATTTGACTGAGAAACATCTTTGGCAGTGAAAGATTTGAATGCAAGTCTGCCATTTTGGGGAGTGGCTGAACTCCTGCTGAAGTTTCAGGTTCAGGAAATAATACAGAAAAAGGCAAAGCGGGGAAACAGAAAAGTCCTGCAAAGTTTAGCTGCTATGTGACAAAGGGAGTATGTAATTACAGCATAATAGCCAGATGTTAATTTGAATAATTGACTTGGCCTTGTGGGAAGGTGACAGGGGAGAAAATGGGTAGTGTATATTTCATCATGTTATGAACCATAGACCAGACATGTTTGAGGCAGTTCAGTCTTGAGTAGATAAATCTCCATTGTCCAAGTGCTGTGCAAAGCTCTTAACTTCATCTTGAGTGTAGTATAGCTCCATCAGGGCAGTCATCACAAGAGTGCTATTTAGCCTTCCTTCTTAATCCAGTGTCATCCTGGTATTGTATTGCCAGACTGTATCTGACTCATTTTGACATAGCTTCCATCATTTTATCCATTTCTGAAGTGTGTGAATATGCCCTTTCTTACATGGGCTGTCAGTTTTCTTGGGTTAGTAGAGTCAAAGATAATGAAGGATATTTGAAAATAGTACCCCAGTTAGCAACCTTTATTTTTCACCAGTAGTATAATTTGTTAAAAATATGTGCTGTATAGCAGAGAGCAAAGCTGTATTCCTATTTATTTTTAAAACAAAATTAATCTTAATAAAAGGAAAAAAATCAGTATTCACTTAAAACCAAAACTTTAAACAGAGAGAGATTATGATCATATTGGCTGCAACACTCTGTATCAGCTGGAGCTCTCTGCACCAGGTGAAGACTGGGGGAATTGGACCCTTGCATTGGGGAAAGTGAGTGCACTAATGGTGGGAAAATGGGAGGGCAGGATGGGCACGCTGAGAGAGAGAAAAAAAAGGGCAAACAAGGGGGGCAGGTGGGAAACTCCTGTGGAGGGGCAAAAGAGTGTCAGTCAGCAAGGCCTCAAATGTGAGGGGTCAGAGCAAGTTGCACACTCCAGGGGACCTGTGCAGACACTGCTCAATTTGGAAGTTAGTGACAGTTGTTGCACTTAATAGCAGAGACCAGAATTTGCCAGGGCACAATGGACAGGGAGCAGGTTTGAATCAAATACAGCTGAAAAATGTGTTTGAAGAGTTTAAAATATTTTTGGATGAAAGGAATGTGTATTTCAGGAAAGCCTGGCAGCACTGGTTCTCAAAATCAAGGGGTCTTAGCTCAACTTACCCAAAGTGTACGTCAGTTGTCAAGAAAATACTGAGTCATGCTGGCAGACAAGTTTCTGATGGAGCTCTGCCTGGGTTTACTAGGGGTTTTGTGGAAGTGGAATGACTTCCAGGAATGGTTTTGATGAATATGAGAGAAACTCCCTCCTTGTTAACAAATTCCAATGGGCTGTGCTTGTCCATAATATGTTAAGCAGGAAATAGCTGAAATTCTGAGGCAATTGGCTGCTTGTGTTTCTGTCTCTCTGTTTGGGATTTTTAAAGGTTCATTTTTGAACTTTCCATCTTTTTTCACACCCATCTTTTAGGGGATTTTGAACTTACAATCACATTTTGGGTTGTCATATTTAACAATCAAGAAGAATATGTTTGCCTAAGATAACCTATAGATTCTGTTATATTATCCATATTTTCTTAAATGTCTTTCGTGCGCGTGTGTGTGTGTTCATAAATACATACATATCATAACAACTGCTCCACGCTGGGCCAAAGTTATATTTAGCTTAGGATATTATTTAGCTATTCCTGATAGGATAAGCTATTGCTTAGAGACAGCACGTAGGCAACAGAGAACTTTCACAGCTAGGTAGGGATCATAGAAACAAATCCCAGCCCTATATTCTGGTAGCTGGATGTCTGTTACATTGCCTTTTTATATGCCTTCCTCAAGTGGGATGCTGAAATATGTTCATGTTTGACAGGCAAGAAGTGCTCAGGAGAGATACTGTGTGCAAAAGGTGATAAAACTGAAATGAGGTATTCTGTGATCTGCTTTCAGTGCAAACTCAGCCATACATTGAAGAACAAACAAATTTTTTAATTGTCGTTAATACATTTTAAACCTCAGAGTTGCTGAAGATAGCCTAAAGATGAGCATGCAATGTTACTGAAGTTTTTTCGTAATCTGCTGACCACAAACATGAGCTTGTTCATAAGAAAATACATTTATCTTTTTGCTCTTCATCATCTTGCTAAATACAGAGTGGGATGATGTACACTATGAGAACAAATTCTTTGTCTATACACTGAGGTCATTATTGGAACTTTTTCATTATACTGGTACTTTACTTGGCATAAACTGAAAATGTCTTTTGATAAGGTTTATTTTTTTCCCATTGTTCCAAGAGCCATAAAGCAAAAATAAGGTTTTGAGAAATTTTTTGCCTTTCAAAATTGCTATTGTCATGCTAGTATTAATGAATTAATAATGTTGGAGTCTAACATTAATTTTTATTGGACTTGAACCTCTGTGTTAAAAGATTACACTGACTTCTGATATACAATATAATGATGATTGCCCTGGAAATGTATTGGCACTAGGCAAAACAGGTGTGAAATCAGCTACTTTGGGCCTCTGAATCCAGCTGCATACGTGTAAACTACTATGTCCCCGGAACCTGTTTTAAGAATGAAACAAAACAGTTCTTCAGGTATCCCTCTCTTGAACGATGCTTCCTTACAAGGTATGAAAAAAACCTCCCTGAATAATTTGGTTTATATTAAACCTATATACAAAATTGTTTTGTAAACAACAAAGAAAGCTAAGCTCCTAGATGTACATTTTGTTTTCTTCTTTCTCTGAAAACCAAGTAATTGATACATTGATGCTGGCAGAACAGGAGATGACAAAAGGACTGATGGGAAAGTGCACGTAAGGACAAAAATGCAGAGCAGATCACTTAGACTGCAAAGCTAATACCTAATTATGTGTTTAAAAACTACCGCTTGCCAAGCTGACCTTAGCCTTTCATCACTTCTGTTGATCTGTTTCTGTTTTCACGTTAAATCACACAAGCCCAACATTTACAGTATTTCAGTGGTTTCCCTCTTGCTTCGACCTTCCAGTGATATTATTCTGTTAGCAGAACAAATACAGCCAATTGTTCCTTCTATATTTCACCCCAAAAGAAAACTATTTGGAATTCTGATTATATAACCTGATGGACAGCAGAACATATTACATATGTTCTTGCTTATTTTGTTTCTAAAAGTTAGGAATATGATGAGGAAATCCGCCACTTTCTGGCAAAGCTTTTCAGACTGTAATATCCCTTTTCATTGTCTGCATACAAATTATAAAGCTTCTATTCCAAATAATTTTATTGTGAAGAATTTATGGTATTTTGAAAATATTTATTTGAACTTATTAAGAATTTCTGGCATTTTGAGGATAATTAGTTGAATTTTTTTCATATTTAACAAATTATGAGTTCAGCTTGTCTGAAGGCTTCCTTCATTTAAAGCTGGTATTTTTTGACCAAAACTTCTTTACCACCCAGGAATTTTAATTTGTCAATTGAAATGTTTTTCAAGAAAGGGTCATATCTAATGAAGGATACATCTTTGTTTCTTTCAATATGGAAGAGACAGTGATAGAACTGAGAACAGCGAATAATCAGGCTGTGGCTGGAACATCTTGTAAAACCCAGATCACTTTTATAATCAGACCAAACCTTGAATTTTAGGTGTGGTTCCTAAGTACTAAATTATAGATTGAATCTCAAATAGGTCATATATGCAGTATAGAATTCTTTAGTATAGAAGTGTCAATCACTGTGATTTCTGATTGATATAGTCCTGAGGTTAAATCCCTGGAATAAACACAGTAATTTTATTCTTGAAGTGTGATTTTTCTTAAACAGGTTATTTCATCAGAGAAAATAGAAGAGGGGAGTATATTATTACTTCAGTAGTTTAGCACCTCTCACAAATACTAGTTTTACTGTCTGTAAACAAACTCTGACAGGTGAACTTGGTTCAGATGTTGTAACCAGTGCCCGTCAATCCTAAACATTTTAACCCATCAATAAACTCTGCTATGTGCTTTATGGAACCATGCTTTCAAACAGAGGGTGAATGTCTAGCTGAACTTATGTTGACTTGCATATAATAACCAGGCTTTCACCATTTTGGCAATGTTTTTCGGTACTGGGTCTTTCTTCCCTTTGTTTTGACCTGGTGATGATTGGCTCTTTATCTTTCAGTAGTGTAGTTTTTTCACCTTTTTTTTACCAGCCGGAAGCAGTGAAGAAGAAAGAGAGATTTTTTCTGGTCTTGAGGAAGAGTCATTTGGGAATAGAAAGTTCAATGATAACTTTACCAAAATGTAAAGTGGAACTTTGCAAAGTGTACAGCAGTAAATTTTGTAAATTTTGATGCATCAGCATCAGAGTTGCATCATTTTTCCTCTGTTGACTGTTTGAAGTGTCTAAAGAAATTAGTAAGCATCATGGCTCATGGCTGTGAGTTTTTCTTCCCCCTTTCCTTATGCTGGCAATTTTGGTGGGCTGCAGGAGCTGGGAAGTGTAAGTACCATATGTGATAACCTCTACTTACATTATATTTTGTACATTAAATGAGTGGACAGACAGGACAAAATAAAAAATTTAGCTAACATTTCTGTATGAACTCCAATGTTTACAAAGTGGTATAGCTTTACCAATACATGGACAATAAAACAATTGCATCCTGACCCCTCTGGAAAGTTAACGGTCTTTCTTATAATACGCAGTATGTTTCTAGGTAGCTGCCATGTCAGCTTGCTGATGAGCCCTGCCTTCAGACTTTTCTTCTAATGTCTTTTACTGGTTCAGTCCCATAACTAAACTAAATAAGATTGTAAAGATAACTTCCCTTACGCCTTGCTTGGACTGAAAGTTCACCTTGTGTACTTTATATATGAGTTAATCAAAGAAAGCATAAGTATGCTTACTCATCAGCGTTAAGCCTTGGTCAAGGTGTGTACCGAATTGTCTCAACTAGTTGAAAATGTCCTAACATGGTCTAGGAATGCCCAAACTCACGGTCCTGCCAGACATGAACTGACAAGCACACAGGAATCTTGCCCATAGTATTGTGATCTGTCAGACTTGGAGAATATATTATGTCAGTGCTATATTCTCCTGCTCCTTCAAGGCACCTTTAATGTATGAGCTACAGGAGTCTTCCAAAAATAACTGGGGCAGGTGGCATGTTTTTCAATTTACATGGCTATCCCAGTGATACAAGCAGAGCAATGTTTGCTTGCCTTTCAGGCTTTTTAGGTTCTGTAACAATTCTTCTCCCCTTGTGTTCTCACTTCACTACATACATATAAGCATCTATAAAATTACAGTTTGATGAACAGTTTTCTTACAGAATATCCTTCATTGATTTTTAAATTATTTTTAATAATTTTCTGCACCTACCTTAGGGCACCTACCTTACAGAATTCCCAATTTTTAAAAGACATTCATTTTCCCGCTGTGTTCAGTTAGATACCTAATATTAGGCACCTAATTAAATCACTAGATAAATTAGAAGTAGAAATGTGATTTATACCTGCTGATTTAAACACATAAATACTTCACATGAATACTGACTAATTACATCATTTTTCCTAGCACCGCATTATCTCCTGTGAAAATGTGATTTAACCAGTCTTGATATAATTTTAGAATATTATAACATTAAAAATGTGCTGAAAAAATATATTTTGCAAAAGAGACCTACAAAGCCTGAGAGAAAAGCCTTCTAATACACATATGCTTCACCAGAGATGGGTATGGAGTTAGCTAACAATAACCAATTAGAAAAAATAATTTTCTCATCTTAAACTTTACACTTGTGAGCACCAGTTATAGTAGATTTTGGCAAAGATTCAGGAACAGTACATTTGTCTACAATTCTGTTTATAAATATAGGCACAGACCTTGACCAATTCTCTCCATAGAGAATAGATACACAACTGTCTTTGCAGGACTACTGCAATGCATATGGAAAACAGATGTCTAAATGTCAGTTATTATGATGTAAAACAAATCACTGCATTCCAGTGCAATATTATAAATCAACTACTGAAACTAGAAGGAAAAAAACTATAATAAAGGATCTTCCAAGGTAGAGTGGTTTTATGTTATAGGAATCTGGTTTTATGTATGGTGTCATGTTGGCCTACCAGTAAATTTTGGTAATGTCAGCAAAGGTAGAAAATTCATCACAATTTTTTCAACCAGCTATGATAAAACTGAGGTCCCAAGACCACTGTGCACTTCAAAGGGGCCAAAAATTAGTGTTATACAAGAGCAATTTTTAGAAGTGGGAGTGCACCTCAACTTCCAATTGCTTCATTTTGGGAAGATTGTATTTTTGTGCCTTATTATGGTTATTGATTTCTCCTAGTACTTAAGACTTGTTAATCAGCTTACTCATGTTGACCCGTTACCAATTCCACTGTTTACCTGCACCACTGAGATATAATAATCCTTGTAAACCTAATTCTGGTCTGGAAAATTCAACTGCTAGCCACTCCTTGTGGGATAAATCTTTGCAGATAGTGCATACAACAAGAAGAATTAAAAGCAAAAGGCATGGTGCAAAGAAGAGAAGGGAATGTGGACCAAAGACCTGGGAGGACTGCCAGAATTTACAACAGCTGCTATGCAACAAAGGTCCGTTGCAGCATTGTGCTCTGCATACACTAAAGGCAAGGACACAATGCCATGAAACTTATCCTGCAACTCAATCTGCAGTTAATCCATGTAGCTCTTTTGCATTTATTGGCTATGTTTACACTAGCAAATTAAAGATGTGTGGACTGTTTTCTGACATTAAGGCCCATGCCCATATTATAAGAACTCTTAGCTTCCAAAACAGGCTTGCTAATGCAAACTGTCCATCGGGTATACTTCCTATCTGCCACATGATAGCTCAGATTTGTTTGGGAGAATGCTAGTTGGCACAAAGTCACACAAGGGATTGTTCTCAAAATAAGTATAACCAAGAAAATATTAGTTCATAATTAACAGCCTGTCTGGATGATTTTATGTGTAGAGATTTAGTTAGTTTAAATGATGCTTGAACTAGTAGGCTTTAGAAACTTATGTAATAAAAAAGATGTACTTTACATTAGACAAAGCAAAGGGCCTCTGTCTTCAAAGGGACTAAGTTCCCAGATATCACTTCTAAGTATAATTCCTCACCTGCTCAGTTCAGCTGCAATTTAACAATGGAAATTCCTAATTTGTAACCAGTTGAGTCATCTAGGTATCCCGATTCCAGCTCTGAGTGAATGGAAAACCACCAAATTGGTCAGTGATGGTATCGAATTTCTCCACACAAAAACATATCAGAATTCTTGTTTTGACATCCTTGTACCATTCTTACTGTAAGAAAGTCTGGATCTTGAGATTGTCAGCGGAATATCCTAGCAGCTAGGTCATGTATTCATTTTAATTCCCCTTATAGATTAAGAATTATACGATAATTTTATACAAAATTGAATTGCTACAGTAACAAGAGAGTTTATGAAAGCCCTGTAGCTCTCATGTATTTATGACCAATGAAGATTCAAGAATACAGGAGAAGGATTTTAGAGCATATGTATCATATTTCATTTGGGTATGCTAAGCTGTGGGACACTGTGTGTAAAATGGGACTGAAGAAAGAGCACTGCAGTTGCTCTTTTCAGGCTGTTTGTTTTCTTGAGCTAGGGTGGATATAATTTTAACACATATCTCAAACAAATGTTTAAGACTGTGTATTCTGCATGTACAAAGGCAGAGTGGGTTAGTTCAGGTGATTTTCCACTCAGTGTACTGGGCTTCGTGCATCCCATTCTCTGACTCCAGCTGTTCTTACGCGTTTTGTAGAGAATCTAGACACCAGACTTTGGATTTTATTTTCCAGTATAACAGATCAGTTACAAGTTAGGCATCACGATGCTAAACATAAGTCTTATTTTATTGATTTAATCCTAGATCACTGAAAACAAGGTTTTCAACTATTACAAGTGCAACCTTGTATAAATCATTAATATTTGCATACCACCTTCCTCATACTTATATGTTGTTTTTGTAATCAGCTTGAACTTTATTAATAAACTTATTTACAATTCAGCAGTTTGTAATCCTGGAGTTTTCATGCCAAGCTACACTAGAAATTAGCATGAGTATACTTAAACCAAAGCTGTAGAAATATTTAAAAATACCCCTTAATACTAACTTTGCAAGATTAAAACATATCCATTTGATTGATATGTGCATTTTATATGTCTGTGAGATGCGTTTTTATAAAATGGATTGCAAACTTCTTTTGGGTACTAGAATATCAGTGGCTTTATTAATACAAAATGTAAAGAAAGCAGATGTTAGAATTATTTTAAGAAGAACATAAGCTTAGCACTTAGATAATGACCACCCAAGCTTTGGATGTTTACAGAGAAGTTAAATAGAAACAGATCATAGATACTGATGATATAATTTTATTTATTGAATACATTTCTCTGTGAAGTGACAATTTTCAGTCTCATAAGTTGTCCTTGTAATCATTGCACACACAGGGGCATGTAAATGTTTTACAAGTGCAGTAAACAAGATAAAAATAGTGGACTTATGTATGTTCATTCTGAGAAAGCCATATTGATAGCATATGAATTTAACACAAGGCTTAAAATAAAATCGTTTGAATACCACTATGGTAAATGTATGGCACAGTATGCTGAGCTCTGTTGGAAATGCACGTACACAAATTCTATCTGCACACAGTTTATTGGACTTGGGGACAAGGATTATTTTTTTCTTAGAAGGCTTTGGAAACAGACATCATTTAGCATGACAGCAGCTTTATTAATCCTCTGGCATCTAGCTCAAAATACATGTAGTTTGTTAGTTTCTAAATAGAAACAACACAGGTTTTCATAGGAAGTTGTAGACTCAAAAGTGTTTATTCTTTGATCAAAATGTATATTTAACTGATCACTTTTCTCTTTTCCCCTAGTAATGAAAATGAACCATTTCATATCTGCCTACTGTACTGTAATATTTGATTATCAATTTTCAGAGACCACAGCAGATACTATTTTTATCTTGTCTGTAGACTGCTTGGTGGCTCTGGAGGTCACTGCAACTTAGTAAAGGTTTTTCTCAGACACCACCTGCTAGATCAAGTGGTAAATCCATACAGGGATTAAAGATCCACAAATGGTTTCTCAAAGTTTTTGAAGCTCCTGTCATAAACTGGGTACCACAAAGAACAGAAAATTCTTCTGGTTTGTCCCAAAGATCATAAAGTAGTTTGCTCATTCAGCCATTGCAGATGCTCTTTTGGAGATGAATACTTGTGGATGATCCTCCACCTCTGATGTTCTCTTACCTTTTCTTAATCTCTGCTTCTTTATAGAGTGTGGATAAATGCTAACTGATATTAAGCTGCTCTAAATATGTCATAAACAAGAGTAGGATTTTAAAACTTAGATTCAAGTCATGTCCATACAGGTTTCTAAGCATCCTTGCCATTAATCTCAAGAAGGAATACTAGTAAAAACAATGAAAAGGTTTGGTTTTTTTTTCTTTCCTGCTGTTTTAATCATATTTTAATCTAATCCGCCATCCCAGTATTACTAATCTAATATGGCCTAGTCATTTCATGATATCTCCTAACATTATGTGAATCTAACTGCATCAGTGTGTCTTCCCTACATGGGACACTGCAGAAGTGTAACAGAATAAAAACATAATAAAATTCATCATAAGGCTGTTTGAGCCAGGCAGGGAATTTAGTTGCTAAAACAAGTGTAAAAGAAGTAACTGAGGAGCACCCAGCATCTAAAAAAAATATTGAGGCTTTTTTTTAAGAGACAGCAGGAATGCAATAAGATGTTTTGTTTGTTTTTCTGCCATGTTTCGTCTCGTTAAAATGAACTGTTTGCTGATATGTACTCTAGCAGTAAATCTTGTTATGAAGATCTATACCACAAAGCAGGATCAGTCTGATTTTCAGCATGGGCACAGTACTATTTAAGAGCACTCTCCTACACATGACAAAGATTAACATTGCAGAGTGTAGATGCTTCCACAAGCTTTAAACAAACCCATTAATGTACTGGAAAAGACTAGGCTAGTTGTGCTGTGCTTGTTAATTATTTTCATTTGAGATACACAGTAATATAGCAAAAACATCATATTATCAGCTAAACTGCTTTCTTAAGTTGGCTCAGATAGCCTTATATTTACAACACAGTTCTGTCTAGCTGTATCTCCTGGTTGTTGCTATGGTCACCGAGTTTTTGTTTAATCTATTTTCATCAGTGAGAACTCACACTGGTAATTCTTTTATTTTTTAAATAATTCTATCCTATTCTAATTTCTTCATACCTTGAAGCTTTGTTTACATGCAGTAACATTCAGTATATATTTCTTTAGGAGTGTTGGCCTAGATGTGACCTGTGGACCAGATTTGGTGTGCTTGGTTTCAGTAATGTGGTTACAGTTGTCCTTGTCTGTAACGTGATCTGTGACTCACAGCACTGAAAGTGTTGGCTCATGATGGTTAATCTTGATCTCATTGTAGGAGGGTGCACTCAATGTGAGCCAGACTTTGACAGTGAGGAGCAATTATTTTTGCAAATAAAGATTGTACCCTGAGGCTTTTCGGATATTGTTACTGCTATCTTCTGTGGAATACTGTGAGTCTGTGTACTTTGTCACACATACTTATTCTAAATAAAGCAAGCTAATGACATTGATTTAATGCAATTTCAGACCTTATGCATTTTTTCCAGTTGTTCTTTTGCTTCTGTCATTTTTCCAGTTTATTCTCAATATGTGGAAATTTGCTTGAATATTTTTTAATATCTACTGGTGCAGAATATGCGCTATTTAAATGCTGACATATAATTTTGTATATATATTTAGTTGACTTTAGGACTGATGGAAAATAATCATTCCAGATGGTTTTCCAATAG
Organism: Pluvialis apricaria; assembly: GCA_017639485.1. NCBI lineage: Eukaryota > Metazoa > Chordata > Aves > Charadriiformes > Charadriidae > Pluvialis > Pluvialis apricaria. Next base: position 60,830,074 of record CM030008.1, read on the forward strand.
GAAAATATGTTTTCTCTATCCAGAAATGTCTTTCTTTAGAGTGTCTTTCAGGAGCTGTCTGCCTCTCTACAGCTTCTGTCTTAGGTCTTTTATTAGGACAATTTGATCACTTCTGCTATGGGTTGATAATTAGGCAAATCTGGATGCCCCATGTTCTTTTGTACACAAAAAGAGAAAAGCAACTCACAATGCATCATCTTTCCCAAGAGTGAAACAAGAATTTTTGGTGCCTAATGGGAGGCAACGTGTTCCAGCCTGTGGCTGTAGCACATAGAGAGAACCAACGGGTTCACCTGGCATGCAGACTACTGATTTTACAGTGTGAAAAAGCGTAATGCTGTAGTAGAAATTTATGGTTTTAAATTGCAGGGGTTTGGATTTTTTAGTTAAAATTTCCAGATGTGGTGGCATGATCAAAATATTCTCTTGCCCTCCTCATTCCTGGGCTGACACAGCCCACAGGAAGACACAAAGTGTATCTTCCTGGTGAGGTGAGGCAACTGCTCTGTCTGCTGACCTGATGGGGGTATCAAAGAAGGGAATAGTGGTCTCGGAGACTGACACACATACAAAGTTATAAGGCCTGAACTATTTTTCTATTAAAAGTGATGGATTCTTCTAGCACTTTTGTTAGTGTTAGTGTAGGTGCAGATATAAATTTGAAAAAAAAAATTTAAAAACAAAAAATGAAACTATTCAAAGGATTATTAATGTAAATTAAAGTTTTAAGAGAAAGAAATACTAGGTGTCACACACAGAAGTTGCAATCACAATAATTATAAAGTTTATAGATTATTAGTTTCTGCCATCTGAATGTAAATAGGTTTATATCTTATTTAGATGATCATTGATGGTCTAGATGATTGTTGTAGGTCACTTCCAACTAGACTGTTCTATCCTAAACCCCACTGGAACTATTACCTAAGTATGGAATTTGTCTCACCTCAAAATCAGGCACCTTGCCCAAGTTTGTTATTTAGAATTTTTCAGGATATAGTGGAAAAAGCTAACTCTAGAGAGCATTTTATCTGCAGGTGTTAATTAATACTCTCAGAAGAGATCTTTCTTGCTCCCTTCCTTCCTTCCCTTCCTTCCCATCCCTTCCCTTCCCTTCCCTCCCTTCCCTTCCCTTCCCCTTCCCGTCCCTTCCCTTCCCTTCCCTTCCCTTCCCTTCCCTTCCCTTCCCTTCCCTTCCCTTCCCTTCCCTTCCCTTCCCTTCCCTTCCCTTCCCTTCCCCCTTCCCTTCCCTTCCCTTCCCTTCCTTCCCCCTCCCCCTCTCCCCCTCCCCCTCCCCTCCCCTCCCCTCCCCTCCCCTCCCCCCCCTCCCCTCCCCTCCCTCTCCTCTCCTCTCCTCTCCTCTCCTCTCCTCTCCTCTCCTCTCCTCTCCTCTCCTCTCCTCTCCTCTCCTCTCCTCTCCTCTCCTCTCCTCTCCTCTCCTCTTCCTCCTCTTTCCCTTTGTCTATTTTCCCTTTCCTAGTCCCCCTCCCTCTCTCCCCCGTCTCCCCGTCCCTCGTCCTTCCACTCTCCAACCCTACTTGCTCTTTCCCACCTCCCTGCCCATTCTCTCTCTCTCCTCCTTGCTCCCTCTGTTGTCTCAAGGAGATGTAGACAAATCTCTTACAAGGACACTTAAGTTTAAAACATCCAAATTCAAATGAGATGCAGCTGGAGTTATCCACTGATTAGAACAATGAAGATTATGCCTTTATTATCAAATAGTAATGGCAAAGAGGAGCAGATACATAGTGTGAAACAGTTGGTGCTGAGGGTAAAGTATGGATTGTTTATACAAGTTTTGAGAATTTTGACTAGCTTCAGACCAGCTCTAGTTTGGTCCCAAGGACTGAACTTCCCTTAGTAGCTGGAGCATGTGCTTGGGCTTTTGGATTATTCCTGCTGGTTTAGTTTCATCCAAAGGAATTCAGTTTGTATGCTGTGAGACTGCTCCGTGATGGAAACAAAGTGCAGTAAGAGGGGACTGATCAGGAGATTAGCTTCAGAAAAGCAGTCCTGATTCAAACTAAAACTTTACTGTGGGCACACATTTGCAAGTGTGACAAAATAAATTCAGAGCATCAGAATTCAGAAACTTATAATTTAGGGTAAGAGAGATGTACGTGCCTATTATAGAATGTACTACTTACCAATTTAATGCCTTTGCCTACGACATGAAATTGTATGAAGAAGTAAGTCCTTTTGCCAGGATTTTCATTGCAGCGAAGCAGTTCTGTTCCATTTGAAGTTAATAGGAATAGAATCAAGGTCTGACAGATTAATGGCCCCAGTTCTGTAACCGGACTCAGCATGCTTGAATATCTTTGAAACCTCTGTGCAGTGCCCGTTGCAAGACTGGGGAATATGGGGAGACATTAAATGATATTGCTTATCAGTTCTTCTTTTCCAGTAAGAACACCAGTACAGGTATGACTCATATTTTTAACTGAAGTAGCAATTTAATCACAAATAGAATTTACTGTAAGAACAGAAATAGACAAATTATCAAGAAAATTATTCATCTGGTAATGATTCATAATACAGTCGTCTTCTACAGATTTATGGATGCATATAAGTTGAAATAAATTTTAAAAATAAGAAAAAGGTTGCTTAGCCCTGCAAGTCACAACACGAGACATTACAAGTATTAAGGTTAAAGCAGTTTGTGATCTGATCCTTCTTCTGAGGCATAAGCTTGCTTCATCAATATTAGATGCACGCTAAAATGGGGAAAGCAATGTTGGTGACAATTTAGCAGACAGTAAATTAGTCATAAAGGCTCTGATTCAGATGAAATATTGCTGCCTGCAGGTTGAGAATTATCAAGCTCTTCATGTTTTGTTTTCCTAATGAAGGTCAAGAAGGAATTTGATAATTTTCTGTATATGGGGATAACTTAGGTTGGAAGAGACTGCTGGAGGTCATCTAGTCCAACCTGCTCAAAGAAAGGTCCATGTAAAGCTGTTTCATCTTGCTCAGGGTCTTGTCTGGTTGAGTTTTGAAAATATGCAAGTATGGAGGTTCTACAACATCTCTGAGCTTAATCACTGTCACAGTGAATATATTTTTCCTTATACCAGGTCAGAAATTCTTGCTGCAACTTACATATGGTGCCTCTTACTTTTCCTGAGCACCTCTAAATACAGTCTGGCTGTCTTCTTTCAACTTCAGCACAGGCTATTGAAAATAGCAACTAGATATCTCTTTTGACCTCTCTTCTTAAGACTGAGAAAATCCAATTCTTTCAGTCTCTCCTCATATGTCACGTACTACAGGCCCTGACCATCTTGTTGGACTTGCTCCAGTTTTTCAGGGGACTTCCTTGTGCTTGAGGGCCCCAAAATAGACATTGCATTCAGATGAGACTCGGTGCTAAAATAAAAGGGATTAATCAGTTTCCCTTCATCTGATGGTTACACTCTTGTTGATGTGCATAGCCTTCAACAATGACACATTGCTTATTTATGTCCATCAGGAGTGTCTATCAGGCCAATTACGTCCTTTTCTGCAAAGTTCCTTTCTAGCCAGTCAGTTCTCTGCTGATACTGTTGCATGGGGTGTTTCTGTTGTAGGTTCAAGTCATTACATACATCTTTCTTGAACTTCATTAATTTCTTTTTGGCTCAGTACTAAAGCCTGGCGCCTGGATAGCACCCTTGCACTCCAGGATATCAGGCACATCTTAAAATTTGGTATCATCTACCAACTTTCTGAGGATGTGTTCTGTCTCATTTTCTAGGTTGTTGATGAAGATGTTAAACATTATCAGCCCATATAGCAGCCCCTGAGGAATGCCACTTGTGACAGCTGCCAGTTCCACTCTGAACATTAACTACTACCTTTTCAGACAAACAATATAGTCAGTTTTTCATGTGCCTTACAGTCCACCAGCCTAGTCTGTATGTCAGTTTGGGTAGAAGGACACGTATAGGTAGATTGCTTTAAAATCCAAGGCTGAGTTCCCAGTGAACAATATTTTCTGCTCTCTCCTCATCCATGGACCAAATAATTTCATTACAGAAAGTAATCAGTTTTGACAGGAAAAATGTGTCCTTGGTAAATGATCAATATTATTTTCCTCTGTTTATTACCTGTGGATCCATAAGAAACTGCATGGTTGATGTGAGAATTACTAATTAAAATGCTTTGTAAACAGGACATCAGACCAGATCATCAGAACTGTGATTCTTCTTGGCCTTAAATTCCATCAGCCTGGGATAAATTGAATGGAGATATTCTTATTGATTTCAGTCAGTTTTGAATTAATCCTAATGTGAAGGTGGTCTTGAATGCTCTTTAGAAGACGTAACAGTTAGTATAGCAGATGTAGTCAGTTTTTATGTATAAAGTGTAACTCCTGGAGACATTCTCTATTCATCAGCACCAATAATTTTAATGAAGTACTGTGTGGTACTTTCAGTACCATGAGTAACGTCAAAAACCTGTAAAGGGACCTTTCTGCATGATGAGTGAAGACTGATCAAATAATGGCTAAAGCAGAAGTAAAAATGGTTGACTTACCTCTTGGTCTCCCTGAACAAAGCTTCTTCAAAAGCTAAGTTCAGATAAACTCTCATTAATAATTTTCTCAGATGTGGAAACTTTAGCTAATAAAGTTGCACGTATCTCTCAGACATTGCTTTTCTGTTGGAAAACCAAAGCAAAATTGTTGTCTTCCAACAACAAATTGTTGTCTTCCTCTCACACAAGAAGCCAGAAAGTCTTGTCTCTATATCATCTTAGAAATGCTAGTAAGAAAACGGTAAAAGCTTTTAATGCTGAAAAAAAAATCATCCTTGCAACTGTGTATGAGAGGGTAATATATGAAACAGCTCAAAGTATTAGTTAAACCTGTAAGTCATGTAAGCTGTGTCTGGGCAGAGGTAAAGAAAGATGTCATATAGTAGTTACTGCACCAGGGATGTAATTAAGAAATAAAAAGGAAATATGCCAAGAATCTGTGGGTAGGAAAATACTCACTCTTCCTCAAATTTGTAAGTTCTTTCATGGAAAAATATTCAGTATGTATAGTTTACCATTTTGTCATTTACACCTCTGCATTACTTTAATAATTGGTGAAATACTTGGCCCTATGGTTTTCACTTTTTAAAAATTATTATTTACTAGTGCTGGAAATTTTGCTACAGACTGCTCAGAGTCCATAAAACAGACTGATCTGTGGCTTAAAAACTCACAAGCTGAATGATACGTACATACCCTTGGAGACAAAAGCATGAGTTGCACAAACAAGTTTATATAGTTACTTCTTAAAAGTGTAAATACATATTAGCCATTAGAAATATTTTCCCAAAGTCCTCCTGTTACTTAGAAGTCAAAGTCTTCATTTTCAGAAGTGACCACAATATTTAAAAGTCTCTCTGAATTATAAGATTTGGATTCCTGCAGGTGAAATATTTGAACATACTTTACACTTGCAATGCATAAATTTATGGTTGACTGCTTTCTGAAACACAAGCCTGGTTTCTCTGGAAAGCAAGGACATCCTTTCACAGGTTTCTTCCTCCAGAATGCAAGGGGGTATTTTTTAAACCTCAAACTTTGTTGGTCAGGAAAGATGTTCTTAGATCTTCTAGTGTCATCTATGAATTTCACTAGCCTGCTGCCCATCACTGACGTGTGCATACTCTGGCAATATTTTTAAAATCTTTTTCCTTGGCTAGGTCCATTTAAACTTCATTAGTAATTCAACAATGGAAGTTTTGTCTGTAGGGTCTGCTTGATAGTTCAACTATGATAGTTAAAGGATCTGTGACTTGAGACTAGACTGCAAAGGTAATTTGAAATGCTTGGTGTTAAACTTGGTTGATATGGAAGAGACGGGGTGGAAAGGATCAGAGAAAGAATTCTTGGGTGTGTATTTTTCTAAGAAATATTAAATCATTGTTCTAGATCAAGTTTAGAAGAGAAAATAAGACTATGGTCACACAAGTGTTTAAGAAGCAAATCCAAAATAAGTCCAGCTGGGATTAATGTGGATTTCACTCCAAGATTAAGTATATTTTGGGCTATTAGGGAAAGCTGGTCATTCTATAATAATGGGTGTGTCTTCCATTTATCCTAGCCTTTAAAACCAGATATTCCCAGGATATGTTTCTAGTTTTCCTTCCATATTTGACTTCCCAGAATGATCTTCCTGTGGGTGGTCTCACCAACTCAAAGCAATTATCAATGGGGAAAGGAAAAAAATACTGTAGCTATACAAATTACCCCAGTTTGTGATATCTATTTTAGCTTTTATGTTAAAATACTAGCTGTCTTGAGGCGGTTTCCTGGGCAAGCCCACAAAGATGTGTTTGCTGACCATTTGTTGACCAAAAATAAGCATTTAAAATTTATTGTGTTTTATTATAAACTTTCCAATATAATATTTTATGGTGTTTGGGTTTTTTTTTTTGTATCTGGATGGAAGTTTCAGTTGCAGTGTTTGAAGTAGGTATGTTTAAAGATTATTTAGTTCTTTTCTGTTACCATGGAAAAGGAATATATGGGAATGATTTAACAGTGATTTTTAAATGAAATGTTGCATCTCCAAAGAATTATATATATTAAGTCACTGTGGAAGTCAGATCCCTAAATGATGTAAATTAGCACTGAAAATGTTGAATTGAGTGAAGTGCTGGCATATTTACACTATCTGAGAATATCTTTCTACTTTCTGTAGACCCCAAATAATTCATAAATAACCAAATTAAAGCCACTCACTTTACCCTTAATACAGTCTCTGTATTATATTCACCATGATCTTAAGTACTATCTCCATTGTGGTAAATATTTTCTATTTTCATCATTTTGTTACTTTTCAAAACCTACCAAACTCTACTCCTAAAAAAAATTTCTTATAACTATTTCCCCAAATGCAGCTAATTTTGTCAACATAACTGCATGAGGTCCTGCTTGTCTCATCGTTTTGTACCAGGAGAATCTTATTTATAGAAAATATAAATAGCTATAAACAATGCTTTGCTTTTCTAATTATGGATAAATTATTTTAATTAAAAATAATTTTAATTCTGATTCTAACATTCTGAAATAGCAATATGTATTTCAGGATTGTCCTGTTCTTTTCATGTTGAAAAAAAATCTTTCAGCAGTATCTGTTTTTTTCCCGTGTGAAAACTTGTATGCATGTATAAACTGAAGGGAATTTGCACTAATAAATCAATCATATGTTGCTACTCATATCCATTATGTACCTAATTTTAATCAAGCCTAAGTAGCACCCGTATAAGTACTACTGTAATTATCTCTACAGTCTAATTTGCATGAGAAAAATAATAGACATACTCTCCAGCCACTGTAAAAGGGAAAAAAAGAATGTAGATTATTTGAGGTACTGAACTTTGGGAAGCACTCTCAAGTACCACAGGTTTTGTGAAAGGACTTGAGGAAATCTGAGCTAGCACATATTCTAAACTGCCTCAAATATCTTTGGTTAAAAAAAGCAAATACTTTGGAAGTTGTTGATAACTAAGGCTGAAATGTTTAACCTTACAGAGGATTGCTTACCAACAATAAGCTAAACCACCCCACAGCATCCTTACATTAAAGAAAACTTAGAACCTGTTTGAAAAACAATTTCAAATCTTGCTTTGTATATAGATTATTAAGAAGCCAACTTGAAAAACACTTTTATTTCCTCCAGCCATCTTAATGCCTTTTCACTTGATTTCAAATTGTTTGTAGTGTGGGAGGGGCAGCAGCCATTGTGCTGATGGGATAGCAAGGCTGCTGAGAGAATTCAAATTGTGAGATTAATACTGTTACATCCCTTTGTAACCATTTCTGTAGTCTTTGACTTTATTGACTATGATGCTGTATTAAGACTATCAAAGAAAAGCTGAATAGCTAATATTTGGCATAGCTAAAGACAATGTTTACTATTAAATAAACTCTCTTTTTGAAGTTACTTTGAGAATAAATAGATAATTTTACAAATTTGCCCTCAAGTTATGGCTGTATGTTCTTCTTGTAACCAATGGGAATTATCAGAAACAAATAAATATTTATTTCAGAAGTATCTTATTGGCCTTAGAAAAAAAAGAGTAAGTATGTAGTTCTCTATTGAAATATGTATCTAGATGACAGAGATATCCAACTGCTATTATGACACGTACAGAATGTTGCAGAAATGTGACCAAAGGATGTATGACTTGTTTCAAATAACAGGAGACACAGGCCCAAAATTTCCATGAAAATCAAACAAAGTTCTTTCTAAGAGCTCAAAAACTTTCACATTTTTATTTCTTTCAGTGCCATTGCACCTTGTTGACATATGGAGCTGGTAGAGAAAAATTATGGCAAGAAAACAAAAATATGTGTGTTTTTATTTGTACATTATCCAGGAGTTATCTTTGTACTACTTTGTTCTAGTTTTTGTAGAAAAGGTGGGTTAGGACAAATTCTGATTACTAAGTTGAACTAGTACTCCAATCTTTTTAAAGTTGTCTACCACAAATTTTGAAGGAAAAAAAAAAAGATCCTAGTTTTTAAGACTGTTTGAGAGGTGTGTATATTTAAGCATGTATGCTATTTTAAAAAATATTCATTTTAATGGTTTTGATGCTTATTTTCATAACTTGTAGAGTGGTTATATTATTGGTGGTTTGGATTACAGTAGTCAAGTTCTTTTATGTGGTTCAGGAATGTTTTTTCAGATTTATTGTACTTAGATCTATAGGTGTGTCCATCAACAGTCAAGGAGAGGGCATTGTTAATGCACGAATGCTGAAGGTGTATTTTAAACTGAAAAAAAATGCCCATTGTTGTGTTACTTTCCTAAGGGGGATGGGGGAAAAGGAAGATTAAAGACCACACAGCTTTAACTTTGTTCGATATTCAAGATTCAAGAATTTAAAATATTTATTTCAGGAACTGGGATCACAGAATCACAGAATGGTAGGGGTTGGAAGGGACCTTTGGAGATCATCTAATCCAACCTCCCTGCCAAAGCAGATTCACCTAGAGCAGGTTGGACACGAATGCACCCAGGTGGGTTTTGAATATCTACAGAGAAGGAGACTCCACAACCTCTCTGGGTAGCCTGTTCCAGTGCTCTGTAAGGTCCAAAGCCCTTTATGAATTTTGCAATAAAACCAATTAACTAACAGGTACATCTAGCAGTGAATGTTCAAGGAATTTATCTCTTAGATGTTGGCAACTTTCTGTACATAAAATTTCATTTTTATTTTTCTCTTTGTTGTATTTTACACTGCTAAACAACTTAAGTAATTTTAAATATCTGGTTTTAGTCCTGCAGTTTCAGGGCATAAATGGTAACAAAGTATAATCATTGTGGTAATAAATATTGTACATCAATTTTGTGATGTCAGTTGCTGTAGATCCTAGTATGTTTTAGAAAAACATCTGAAAAAATACTTCCATCTTTTATTTGTGAAATGTGACAGCCGAAACATAAACAGAATGAGAAACTCCACTGCCTAAATTAGAACCTCCTGTGACGTATTACTGAGAAACAAGTAACCTTTTAAACAAAGTATCAAACGGTTCTTTAGCAATTAAATCTTTCCGTCTCTGGACTACTTTTCCAGTGTTCAGACTTTTCATCCAGTCACCTTATCACAAGAGAAACTATATTTAGTGGACTAACATATCTATGTACGCATTTATTTTTTGTGTTTAGAACAGCTGTCCTGTGAAGATATGCTCAACTCTGGCAATCTAATGTAAACTGTGGAAAATAGTTTGTGTGTATCTCTTCTAGGATTCTTTTTGGATACTCCTATGGTATCTACATTTGTGACAAAATTTAGCACCATTGTTTGCAGAATTTATACCTTGAACAGTTTACTGTGCCATTTCCAAAGAAGGAAGCTTTCTGTTTTAATTTATCACCATGAGTCAGAATAAAAAAGGAAACTATGAATATCTCCACTTTGGATACCTACCTTCAGCTTTCTTAAATAGGCTGATTAGTTTAAAAAGATGTAATTGACCTTCTACTAATGAAAGTTCCCTTGTAAATGTTCCAAGCTAGGCACTAGGATGTTAAGACTATGCCACTAATCAGGTTTAAAAATCCTGATCCAAATCACTTGTTTGATGATACAGGGTTTTTTTTTGGTCATGTTAATAAAACAAATCCCCTGGGAACATAAGGTAAAAAATTAGTAAGCTATATAAAACAAATCCATACAGGTAGACAATTAGAAAGGCAAAATAAAATCTTTAATACTTCAAATGCATAAAATAGTTTAAAAAAAAAATCACAGAGACATTGGATACCCCACTAAACTGAACACAAATGTACAGTTGAACAAAGGAAATTACCAAAGCAAGGTCCAGAGAGAGAAGTTTCTGTGTTAATGAGAAAAAAGGAAAACAATGCCAATAGTTTCCTGAGGAATTTCTTATGATACTCTGATGGAGTTAAGAAAGTGTGGAGAAAGTGTTAAGAATGTGTGGAGTAGTAGTGGTAGCAAGTAGACAGCTCAGATACAGAGCACATAAAGCACATTCATGCTTGAGGAGAAAATTCTAAGGATAACATGGAGAAGAATACAACATAAACACGATACCCCTTCATTATAAGCCTAACACATAATGATGCTAAAATGTGTAAAAATTAAGATTTCCATTTTGAGTGTTTATAGAGCATATATGCTGCATGTAAATGATGTGCAAGTTAAAAAAAAAAAGTGCAAGTAAATGATTGCAAGGTTAATAGGTAGACGTGAGCAAGTCTGGAATTAGCTGAACTGAATACATAATGTGACTCAACCTTCCTACTTAGCTACAAGGCAGAATTATGGCCCTTGAATAGATTCCAGTGCTGCTGGGAGGCTTGCTCTGTTATGTCTATCTAGTCTGAATTGTACTTCTGAGTTATAGCAAAAGATGAGACCCTTGTTTGTAACTTAGGCTATGGCACACTGGTACGTGCACACACTGAGCAAGGTGGCAAGTGTCTTGTTCTAAACCGGTACCATAATCTTCATTGCCTTTTTGCAAGTAAAGACAAAGAAAAAGGTATTTCCTGCCACATGATAGATGACTTTGGGGTTTGTTGCTTTGTTCTGAAACATAAGAGAAAGCACCATTAAGCTCAAATTGATTCTACTATCATTTTTTGTGACATCCAACTGTGAAAGGCTGTGTAAATATTAAGTAAGTTTAATTACAATGAGACACTTCCTTGCATTTCCACCATTCTTTCTTCATTTGCATGTTTTATATTTTCATTAAACCTGTTACTGCTTCAGAAATATGGCAGTAGTGAATAGCAAGCAAACCTATTCAAGAAACTCATTACTGGATTCTAAATGATTTGCACTTTGGCTGTGGCTTGTCTATTTTTCCCATTAAAACCCAGAAGGGGTCTAGAGAAGATCTTTAGAACCAAACTCTAGTCTCTTCTGCTTTTTGAAAATTGTGGACATAGCTTCTACTGAGTCAAACTGTGTCTTGTTTGCTGCTAATGAATAGATACTCCAAAATGGCTGGTGGGATAAACTCATGGAACTGACTGGTGTGCTAAAGTAGAAAAAGGGGTATGCATTTCAGTGCTTTACAAGTAGTCTTAAGGATTATTGTTGCTGTGTTTACTGAGCAATCTCGTCAAAATAATCTTCATTGAAATATAATTCTGATAATCAGCCTGGATACCTTGTTAGGTTTATGTCTGAAAATGCCTGGGGTTTGGGGAATTTTACTGAAATTATTTACATTAATTTTGCTTTTGCTGTTGAAGTTTCATACACTATAAAGTAATATTTTTAGATGTTAGCCTGAAGTAACCAGAAAGCATCTTTTTCCTAGTTGTCTGTCTAAACATGAGTCATCAGCAAGCCTCAGTAAATGAACTGTCAATAGACTGTGTGATTTACTGAAGGCAACCATCCAGCCTAATCTCTGTGGTAAATTAACCAACCTCAGTGCTCCTTTTCTCTGCATACGCTATGCATGACAAATGGTGAGGAACGAAAAATTACCCCTTCATACTGTGACTTAGTGGGTTGTGTATCACTTAATACACCAAAGAACTATGCTAAACACGTACATGATGCCAAGTAGGGTTCATTATGTCTTATGTAAACCCTCTTAGCACCAAGGAAAGCAGCACTTGACTCCAAACTGCCTTGTGTCTGGGATATTTGTTTCAGATGACTATGGAGAGAGAAGGCAGGGGGAAGATGACACTGAGGTTAGAAGTACTTTATACACAATGATTGAAAGATTTCTGTTGAAAATAGCAGTAAAATAGCCACTCATAGTATTTAAAACTTAATCTAGCTTTTGCTTGTGAAGATGCATACTGGCCCTCAATGCAAAATACCTGAAAAACTGGAACAGGCTGGCTTACAGCGTGTTTGCTCGAGGGAGTATGACTACTTCCAATGTGTGATGTCAGTCTCCATGATCATATTTGCATTTGGATGGTAGGGATATAAAGGTGCAGGTGGGTGGTTTTTTAACTGCAGCACAGTTCATAGAATCACAGAATCATAGAATGGTTTAGGTTGGAAGGAACCATAAAGACCATCTAGTTTCAACTCCCTCTGCCATGGGCAGCGACATCTTCCGCTAGACCAGGTTCCTCAAACCCCCATCTAACCTGGCCTTGAACACCTCCAGGGTTGGGACATCCACAGCTTCTCTGGGCAACCTGTTGCAGTGTCTCACCATGCTCACAATGAAAAATTTCTTCCTAATATCAACTCTAAATCTCCCCACTTCCAGTTTGATGACATTACCCTTCGTCCTATCACTACATGCCCTTGCTAAAAGGTTCTGCTCCAGCTTTCTTGTAGGTGTCCTTCAGATACTGGAAGGCTGCTATAAGGTCTCCCCAGAGCCTTCACTTCTCCAGGCTGAACAACCACAACTCTCTCAACCTGTCTTCATAGGAGACGTGCTCCAACACTCTGATCATCTTTGTGGCCCTCGTCTGGACCCAATCCAGCATGTGCTTCTTATGTTGGGGGCCCCAGAGCTGGACACAGTACTCCATGCAGGGTCTCACAAGAGCAGTAGAGGGGCAGAATCAGCTCACTCGATCTACTGGCCATGCTTCTTTTGATGCAGCCAGGATATGGTTGGCTTTCTGGGCTGCAAGTGCACATTGCTGGCTTATGTTGAGCTTCTCATCAACCAACACTCCCAGGTCCTTCTCCTCAGATCTGCTCTTGGTCCATTCTCTGCCCATCCTTTGTTTGCACATGGATTGCCCTGGCCCATGTGCAGAACCTTGCACTTGTCCTTGTTGAACTTCATGAGGTTTCCACAGGCCCATTTCTCAAGCCTGTCAAAGTCCCTCTGGATGGCATTCCTCCCCTCCAGTATGTTGACCGTTCCACACAGCTTGGTGTCATCGGCAAATGTGCTGAGGGTGTACTCAGTCCCACTGCCCATGTTGCCAACAAACATGTTGAACAGCACCGGTCCCAGTACCAACCCCTGAGGAACACCAGTCATCACTGGCCGCCAACTGGACATCAAGCCGCTGACCACAACTCTTTGAGTGTGACCGTCCAGCCATTTCCTTGTCCACCAACAGGATCATCCATCAAATCCATGTCTCTCCAATTTAGAGACCAGGATGTCACGAGGTACAGTGTCAAATGCTTTGCACAAGTCCAGGTAGGTGATGTCAGTTGCTCTTGCCTTATCCACCAAAGCTGCAACCCCGTCGCAGAAGGCCACCAAAGTTGTCAGGCATGATTTGCCCTTAGTGAAGCCATGTTGGCTGTCACTGATCACCTCCTTGTTTTCCGTGTGCCTTTGTGTAATTTCCAGGAGGATCTGCTCCACGATCTTGCTGGGCGCAGAGGTGAAACTGACTGGCCTGTAGTTGTCGGGTCTTCTTTTTTACCATTTTAAAAATGGGGGTTATGTTTCCCCTTTTCCAGTCAGCGGGAACTTCACCAGACTGCCATGACATCTCAGATATGATGGGTAGTGGCTTGGCAACTTCATCCACCAGTTCCCTTAGGACGAATGGATGAATCTCATCAAGTCCCATGGACTTGTGCACCTTCAGGTTCCTCAACTGGTCTCAGCTGTCAGTATGATTAAAGCCCTTACTGGTGAAAAAGACAAAAAAGTTGTTATTTCAGTGTTGTCCTTGTCTCGGGTGACCACATCTCCCATGTCCTTCCTGAATGGGACCGTGTTTTCCCTAGTCTTCCTTTTGTCACTGATATATAGGAGGCTTTCTTGTTGCCCCTGATGTCCTTGTCCAGATTTAATTCTATCAGGACTTTAGCTTTCCTAACCTGATCCCTGGCTGCTCAGACAATTTCTCTGTATTCCTCCCAGGCTACCTGTCCTTGATTCCACCTTCTATAGGCTTCATTTTTCTGTTTGAGTTTGTCCAGGAGCTCTTTGTTCAGCCATGCAGGTCTCCTGACGTTTTTGCTTGACTTCTTCTTTGTTGGGATGGATCGCTCCTGAGCTTGGAAGAGGTGATCTTTGAATATTAACCAGCTTTCTTAGGCCCCTCTTCCCTCCAGGGCTTTATCCCATGATACTCGGCCAAGCAGGTCTTGAAGAGGCCAAGTCTACTCTCCTGTTGTCCAGGGTCGTGAGCTTACTATGCATCCTCCTCGCTGCCCTAAGGATCTTGAACTCCACCATTTCATGGTCACTGTAGCCAAGGCTGCCCTTGAGTTTCACATTCCCCACCAGCCCCTCCTTGTTGTTGAGAAACAAGGTCCAACATGGCACCAATGACACATTCCAGGAACCTCCTGGATTGCTTATGCTCTGCTGTGTTGTCCCTCCAACAGATACCGGGTTGTTGAAGTCCCGAATGAGGACCATGACTTGTGAACGTGAGGCTGTTTCTATCTGTCTATAGAGGGCCTTGTGGACTCAGTCCTCCTGGTCAGGTGGTCTGTAGAAGACCCCCACTATAATGTCACCTGTCTCTGCCTTCCTTAAATTCTGACCCATAAGCTCTCAGTCAGCTTTTCATCCATCCCCAGGCAGAGTTTCATGCACTCCAGCTTGTTCTTGACGTAGAGAGCAACACCCCCTCCTCGTCTCCCCTGCCTGTCCTTCCTGAAGAGCCTATATCCATCCATTTCAACACTCCAGTCATAGGAGCCATCCCACCATGTCTCCATGATGCCAATAAGATCATAGTCCTTCAGGTGTGCACACGTGTCTGACTCCTCTTGTTTGTTCCCATGCTACGTGCATTTGCATAGAGGCATTTAAGTTGCCCCCCCCCCCCCCCCCCCCCCCCCCCCCCCCCCCCCCCCCCCCCCCCCCCCCGAATCTAGCTCCCTGTTTGGAGTGGCTATTATTCCTTTAAGCTGCATTCCAGGTGCCCTCCTGCTGACCTGAAACCCGTCTCCAGGTTTTAGGCCTCTACTACTGGTATTATCATTGTGTTGGTAGGAGTGGCATGGTTTCCAGTTCCTGTCCCCTGGCAACTCTAGTTTAAAGTCATCTTGACAAGGTTGGTAAGCCTCTGACCAAAGACGTTCTTCCCCTTTTCTGACAGGTGGACCCCATGTAGCCCCAGTAGACCAGGTTTCTCAAAGTGAGTCCCATGGTCCAAGAAGCCAAATCCCTGGCTGTGGCACCAGTCCTGTAGCCAGTTATTGATTTGCCAGATTCTCCTGGCCCTGTTAACCCCCTTCTCTTTGACCAGGAGGACTGGTGAAAAAACTATCTGTACTGCAGAGTCCCTGACCACTGCTCCCAGGGCTTTATAATCTTTCTTGATAGTCTTCAGGCTGCCCCACCTGCATCACTGGTGCTCACATGGAACAGCCGCAGCGGATAACAGTGTGAGGACTGCACAAGGTTTGGTAGTCTTTCAGTTACATCCCTGATATGAGCCCCTGGCAAGCAGCACACCTAGAGAGTGCATCAGGCCGGCAAATGGTTGCCTCTGTACCTCTCAGAAGACAGTCGCCTACAACTATCACCCATTGCCTTTTCTTAGTTGCGCTGGTTGTTATATGTGGAGCAGTTCAGGTAGTCTTACTCAGCTCCAGCACTTCTCCTGATACAGTAGGTTTTACCTCTTCACTCTGTAGAGCTGTGAAGTGGTTCTGCAAGGGCACCTCTGTTTTTGGGGGAAGTCTCTTCCTCCTGCTGGTCTTTGCAGTTACAAGCTTCTATTCTGTGTTACTGGCTTCTGTTCCTCCTGTGTGTACCAGCGTTGGAGTTGTTGACCATTTGGCTATAGGTTATTTTGAGAGAAAACAGTGTGGCCAATACAGATTGTTTTACAGTTTATTCTCATTCTGGGTACTAGGACATCTCTGAGCACAATGTCCCTTCCACATTTTCCAGGGAAAGTGCCACAATATAAACCAATCATCTACATCAGCAATAGGCTTTCTCATAAAAAAAAATTACCAGGTTAATGTGGGCCACATTCAATTGAAATTAAAAATAAGTTTTCCTTTCTGTGGATGATGCTGAAGTGATAAAGAGTCTTTGTTAGCACTAAAAGTTAAACAATGCTAGAAAATAAAATAAAAAATTCTGAGTACCAGTGGAATGGAAACATACAATTATAAGAGCATGTTGAAAAGTTGTTTCTGGGTATAGTGGTAACTCTAACACCGTTTCACATTTGCAAGAAAAAAGTTGTTCTAGAACTGGGGATACCTGAAAATGTAACTTCTTTAACATCCTTATCATTAAGCATGGCTTCATATTTCCATGCAGTACTCAGTTTATTCTGAGGCCTCTGATTCATGTCATGTCATCAATAAGGGTTTAGTCACCGTTCTTTGTTTAAATCTTGACCTGCTTCTACTTAGAAAATAATCTTCTGGGCCTACTTTGTAAAGACACTAAGCATCTTCAGAGTTTTTTATGATCAGCAACTTGTAGGAAAATACAATCCTATACTGTTTGCTGTACGTTGTTAACCATTCCCAAACAAGTTTCTTTGCCACAGTTTAGATTTTGCATTTCTAAACAGCACTGAGTACATTTTGTACCATCTTAGTCGTGATCTAACCCTGTTGTCCTTGGTTTCTTCATTGGTCTTGAGCTGGGTGTTATCATAATCAGGAGAAGATTAGTACCCTGTTCTTAAGCTCTTTTGAAACAATTAGACGGCAAACAACTTTCTTACTACTCTAGGTAGGGAGTACGATGTATCCTGAGATCACTGGCCAAGTGACAGCTCAAGTCACTTGAATTCCTAGACATAGCCGTGTTGAACTGTAGAATTAAAAACAAAGGAAACTGTCCTATAGATTTGAATAGAATTATACATTATAATTATAACACTGATTTAAAAACAATTAAAAAATCAAGGAAACTTTAACAACACTCAGGACAGTTTGAACTAGATGCATATGATCTACAGACTAAGGCACTGTGTCAGTATATTTTGTAGGATGGGTAATATTGTGAATCAGATGTGTAACCACCAGTCTGAACTTCATACAAAATATGGGACATTGTTCCTGATAACAGTTAAAAGGAAATTGTCTAGACTAATATGATTGCTATGTATCATGGTTGGGCTTAGGTTTTATTCTTTTTAACTGTAATTTTCTTTGTGAACACTAGATGAAGCCCTGATGCTTCCACACAATAAGAAGAAGAGAACTCAATGAGCTGTGCTGGGTTGTGTACCCTGAAGTCCCAACTTCTGCTAAGTCAAAACAAGTAGAAGGGATTTTTTTGTGGTCTGTTCTTCTGTTCCACAGGCAAATCCATCTACGCTGAGAGTGTTCCCAGCCAGGGTAACTGAACAACTAAATAAAGTAAAAATGGCTTTCTGCATCCTTTCATCTTCACACTATCTTTGAAAATGTATTTCCTTGCCCTGTTTTTGCTTGTCTTTTCAAAAAGTTAAAAAAAAAAAAAAGCGGTATAAATATCTTTCATAATCTACCTTCAAAATGGCATTTAAATTTCTGTTCTGAAAAAGCAGCTATGTGGTTTGCTGACCCTTGTGTCTCCAAAGCCCATCTGATTTCAGTGGCTGAAAACAACTGAGAAGTTGAATGTTCTTTTCTCCTATTTTCTCCTCTCCTCCTGCATTCCCGCATTGGTAAGATCAAAGAGAAAAGCAGCCATGAAAAGAATAGAGGGACAGTAATGGGGAGCCAGAGGCAGCACTCACACTGTAGTCCCACAGGTGGTGAGGTAAAAGAATCAAAGTGATGAGGCTGTAGGAAATGACTCTTGGTTGTTTTTTCTTCATTAATAAAGCTTCACCACCTATACTGTGATACTCTAAGGAGCTCTAATAGAATAAAGCTTTTTGATCAGCCTTCCATTATGGAAAAAAACACAGCCTGTAGAGGAGGTATTTTCATTAAGAGAAGTTGTATTCAGTTGATTGCACCCGTTGTAGAGAAAACAAGCAAATAGAGAACATGTCATTTAAATTTCCTCATTGGCTACAGTTTGTGTCTAAGTAACACGTAGGTGTTTATCTTCTGCACAGTTCATTGGACTTCACTTCAAATATTTAAGTTCTTATCTGGCTGCAGATCCAAGATGAAGTGTAAAAAACTCCTCCTAGTGTATTGTGAAGCTGTGTTACACAACAGAGGAACAACACTGAAATGGTAAAACATTGCCTCAAAGAGCTTTGAACTCAAAGATCTCAAGATTACCTCTCTGCAGCGTGTGAAAAGTTTTTTTTATTTTAGAGAATTGACAGGAGTCTGAGGAAACATAGAAGTGACTGAATCTATCTCAGAGTGAAAAATTTAAGAGATAAGGGGAACCTTTGTGTCCACTGCACCTGGTCTGCCTTTTGAGCATGAAGACCCTCAAGTATTAGTTTTCCTACTGATGTATTTTCTCATCTAACTTGCAGTAACTTGGAACTAGTCAGACATTGGAGTCCACTCTGAGTTCACAGAGCCACTGCCTAAAAATGGCTTCTAGCAAGAGTAAACTGCAATTGTTTAGTAAAGGAAAGCATTTTAAAGATCTAGTATGGTTTCTGTAACAAGAGGTTCATCCAGACAGTTGGTCAGCTCAGGCTGTATCTCACCTTGAAAGCGCTCTCGCGTTTCTGACTGATGTGGAATTCCTGTACAGCAGAATCAAGTGATATTTTTCTAACATTAGTAGAAATCCCATTTCAAGTGAAGCAATGTCTTCGAATTAATTATTCCCAGCCTTATTTCATGTTTGTAATAAACAGATGATTTTATGCCATCAATACTTAAGGATTTTCCATTAGTAGAGAAATCCTTTGGGTGCACATGACTTTCATCCAGAAAAGTGAACAGACTGGAGTCATAAACAGTATGATCATCAAGTGCTTCATATGGTGCCCAAAGAAAGGATAAGCAGCAGAGAAAGCATAGTAACAGCTAAAGTACTGAAGAGGGTTCTTTCCTTGTCATAGAAATAACCGTGAATGCATCAGCTCTCCCAGACGTTATAAAATCAAATTCAGGATTCCACTTTTTTAAATATCTAGGAACTGGATTTTCTAAAAATGGAGCAGTTGAAAGCTATGGTAAACATGTACTTCTGCTGTGTTAATAAAACTCCTTAGTGTAGAGTGCAGAAACTAAGGATCAACAAAATATTATGAAAGGTACTTCTACAGGATTAAGGGCTATCACATCTAAGTACGTTTCAAAATGAAGGTAACTTTCTTTGGGTTCACCTGCTATAACTGAAATAGAAACATGTATGGGTAATCTGGTTTAGTACCAGTTAAAACACCAATGTTTCATTTCTATTTTTTCCTTATCTTTGGTTTGTTGAGCCATCTGAAGCCAAAATCTGCCATATTTACACTGAAAAATGCTGTGTATATCTGTGTTTATCTATATTCTTTTACCCCAGAATACCTTATCTAGTTCAATGGGAAGATTATTTCAAAGAATCAATCACTGGTAGAATTATGTAGGGCCAACTTTTTACTCTTTCCATAACAAACTACTTAGTTACTGGTTTCCTGGCTTACTGCTGTGGTACTAGTGCCACTCACTATAATTAATGACATCACAGTTGGGTTCGTAGAATTAAATTGTTCATGAATCTTAACAATTCATTGAGCTGTTTAGATCATAAATTCTGCAAAGTGTTTAATAGAGGCCTTTTTCCACCTGGAATTGATTGATCCCTACTAGTAAATTTAACCACCAGGTGACAGTATTGTTCCACTCAAATACAAAGCTGGACACGTTTTATCAGGCAGAAGAAGACTATAAACTCTGAGAGGGGGAAGTTTAACAAAATTAAAAATTTAGATTTCCCACTTATGTGCTGGATGACTTTTTTCCGACTTTTTTTTCCTAGTCCCATCTTGAGGTTCAAGTAACTTGTTTTAACAAAGCTTAGATATATAAGAGTTTTAAAACTGTATTACCTCATTTTAATCCCTCAAAGCAAACTGCCAACTTTCCTCTCATCTCAGAAGGAATTTCTCTCAGCAACTTGGCGTTTAGTTTTCTATTAGGCGTGATCTTTTTTGTCTGATAAGTGTTTTCTAGTGGCATGCAAATTTACATAAGAATGTTTGTTTTTTAAAATATGTTCTTTTTCCTGGAGGTGGAGGAAGGTGGGTGGGTAACTGACATAAAAAGATCTGTTTCATTACCTCAAGCAAAGCAATACAAACAATTCTGTGCCAGACTGCAAGAAAAAGAAAAGATCATGTGCAAATTACAACACCTCCTCTCCCTATGTAGAATTTTGTCTATTCTGTAACAAATCATAGAATCATAGAATATCTCAAGTTGGAAAAGACTCATGAGGATCATTGAGTCCAACTCTCTGCTCCTTGCAGGACTGCCTAAAACTAAACCCTATGACTGAGAACGTCATCCAAATGCTCCTTGAACTCTGACAGGCTTGGTGCTGTGACCACTTCCCTGGGGAGCCTGTTCCAGTGACCAACCGCTGTCTCAGTGAAGAACCTTTTCCTAATGTCCAACCTGAACTTCCACTGATGCATCTTCATTCTATTTCCTTGTGTCCTATCCCTGGTCACCAGAGAGAGGAGATCAGCACCTCCACATCAGCTGCTTCCCTTGAGGAAGTTGTAGAATGTGATGAGGTGGTACCTCAGCTTTCTCTTCTCCAAGCTGAACAAACCAAGTGGCCTCAGCTTCTCCTTGTAAGTCTTGCCCTCAAGACCCTTCACCATCTTGGTCACCCTCCTCCAGACACACTCAAGTCATTTGATATCCTTCTTATATTGAGGCATCCCAAACTGCACATGGTACTTGAGGTGCGGCTGCACCAGTGCAGTGTAGAGTGGGATAATGATCTTCCTTGACAGTCTAGCTGTGCTGTGCTTGGTGCACTCAATTGTAATATTTAAAGTAATTGCTGACCTTATTAAGCAGCTGGATGGGCAGTAAAACCTTTTTAAATTGGAATCACTAAACCTTTACCTAAAGATATTACAATTAATACATTTATGTGTAATACACACTTCTACAACTGATGTTAATTTGCATAGCTCCAGTGCAATTGAAATATATATACCTTGCACATACTTGATGGTGGTGACTGTTCTGTAGCAGGTTCTTCTGTAAGCTTCAGGATACAAGCCTGCATTCAGAGAATTAGCATTGGTTAGCTGGTTTGTCCTAATTTTCAGCTATGTGCTACAAATCTGGCTTCTGCATGTATTTCACTCTGGATCATATCGCCAGTAAGACATGTGAATGCAACTGATAACGAAAAGGGAGCTGCAAGACAAGCCAATGGGAACTGAATTTTGAACATGCAGTAGTACGTAGTGTTAATGCATTGAAGAAACGTACTGCAGACATCTTAATTTGGGCATACAATTACTAGATTTTGTATATATTTTTTAACCTTAATCCTCGCACATCAGTAAAATGAGAATAGCAGTGCCTTCATTCACTGCAGACGTTCAAAAAATTAATGCTGGAGAAGCACTCAGCTGCTATATCAAGGCACTCTATAAAATCTCTAAGAGGTGTTCTCTTACACCGAAATGTTCTCTTCCAGTTCCAGTGTTCAATAAATAACATCTGGAGATGTACACTGAATAACCAAAAGGGTGAAAAGAAATAGCTGCTCCCCTAAGAAGTACTGGCCATCCTTGTACCCTGAATGAGCCAAGGGTCCTTAATGGTAAATTGTATGTAATCATGCAAGGAATTATTTCATCTTCCTTCATATGCACAACCAAGGACAAATTACATGATGTAAGCCTTTGTTCTTGGAAATGACTGAACCAATCTGGTTGCAAAGTTCATCCTGAGGCAGCAGAATTTCAACCAAGGTGACAAATATTTGGCATAGTTATAAATAACTGAAAAAAATGTTTTTTATGATGGAAATTTGGGAACCATCAATAATAGATGTTGTTACCTCTAACTACCTGGAAATAATAGGCTTTATTGCAATGCTAATCTGAAGAATTTAATTTTAAAAATTCTCAGAAGTAAAGACTTTCATCATTAAATGTGATATGTTTATTTTTTGTTTCATACTGTTTATATTATTAACTGCTTTTGACTCAGATTTTATATAATAGAATTCTGAAATTTCTCATAGAAGAAAGGAAAATACTTTGGAATTGCCCTAGGATACAGGAGACCCTTGTTCAGGTAAGCTACAGATTTTCTTTATTAATTTGCTGAATTCATACTTTGATAAATGCTTAATGCATTTTTATGTTATGATATTGTGTTGGCAATGAGGAAGTATCAAGCTGCTATACATTATAGTTTTTGGGGAGAGGTTAGTTTGATTATTTACCAAGTTCTATCAAATTGCTGTATGTAGCCAGACACAACTACATCATTTAACTTACACTGGGTTCATTGTAGTAATATATTGTAGAATAAACAGTAAAGGTTAGCCCTAAGTATAAGCCAGCAGAGGAAAACTTTAATTAGGAAAGGTTGAGGTTGACCGGTAATTACAGAGGTAACAGTTCACACCTCTATAGTTAAAAGTTGAGTAAGTGTTTCCAATATAAACTATTCTTTTCTGGGGTTTCTACTCACTTATTTAGAACTATGCGGTCACATCCTAAGGACAATTTATTTTTTTTATAGGCTATAGGTGAATTCCAGTTGTAGCAATGAAAAGAAATATACATTCAACAAGCAACACTCTAACCTTTCAGAAACTGGGAATATTCCTTAACTGATTGATAGGAAATGTTTGGGCTCAAATGCAAAAAACACCTGGTGCACGAGAAAATCTGTGCAAAGATATTAAAGTACCCAAAAATAAATCTGTTCTAGTGATGTTCTATAATGTGAGTTTTGCTGATTAGTTCTAGCTCACCTGACAGTATTGCATTACCTTTGATGTCCTAATAGCATGCCGGTAACTCTTACTCTTAACTAGATTGCAATAATTAATATGCTACGGGTGATGTAGTTTGAAAATATCTTCTTAACACAGCAGAATGTTTCAGGATGAAGTGACTGCCTTGATTTTAGCTAAATTATTTCATGCTAAAGTTGCCTCCATAAATTATACATTCATTTGTTTATGTCTTTATTTATGTATGTATTAATTTTAAAGTAATGATAAGGAAGGCTGGAGTATTTGGAAAGCTCAAAAAATGGTCCGAAAGTTGGTATTTGTTTGATTTGTGTGCATATTATACTCTTCAAAGGTATCGTTGGACCAAAAATCTGACAGTACTGTTTTTTGTTTGGTAGAGTGAAGATTTTTGAACTGTAACAGCTGCAGTAAGAATCACGTGTATTCCGTGTCTTTTAGTACTAATGGTTTCTTATCCTGATAGATTTATTTTTTTAAATACCAAATGAAGCAATATCTTCTTGTATGTAAGACAAACAACTGGAAGAAACTAGCTCAGAGGGGATGGTAACAATAACATGAGCAGACTAAACTTAAAACCTTAGTTTATACACAGAGAAGTGGGATTTTTTATTTGAAAGGTTCACAGAATTTAGTGGGAAGAATTAGCACAAAACTTAATTAGGAAAAGAATTATCAGAGTTGTTTATTGTTCACTATTATATAGCATTTGCTGTATTAATTAAATTTTTAAGAGTTCTCAAAACTGATGTAGGTCCTTTATGGAACAGGGGGAAATATACTACCCGTACCTCAAAGAGCTTACCTTCTAATTTTAGATGTGACATGATGAATGAGGATAATATACTGTACAGAGATGATGAAGGTGAAGAGAACAAGGCTTGCAGCAATATGTTCAGGCAATAATTTGGTTTTGGCATTTAGAGACACAATGACTCAATTTCAGATTGGTGGGGTGTTTATGGTTGAGTCATCTTGCACGTTAGTTTAAGAAGGGAGTGCTAGGAGATATTTGAATGAAAAAATGAGAGATTTTGCAAGCCAGAAGTTGAAGAGAGCTGAGGCACCAGGATGCCAACAGAGACATGGAGAGGCTGTGGGACAAATGGGAAATTAAAACACTGGCATAACTGTCAGAATGAATGACTGACAAGACACTGAAATAGATGTGTATTTATGTTTATCACACTGCATTAAGGGCTCAAGCCTGTAAAATGCTAAACATTCTCACCCAATATACCACTGTAGTCAAGCATGTGCTTTAGTATTAAGGATATGTAATTGTAGATTATTTAGCCTATGTGTTTTGATTTTGTCTTAGCAAATATTAGCTGCTGGGTTTTCCTGTAAGTTCTGAACGTGTTATTTATGTTTCATTTACACTGACTTTGCCTCCCTTTCCTCTTCTTTTATCTTTCTGCATTTATATTTTTCATGACTGCAACTCTATAGCAAATTTGCTCATGAATGAAGAATGCATTAATTTTAGCCAATATGGTGCTAGCTGTTTGTATATGCATGTGTGTTCTTCATCTCTTTGAGCTGCTCTCCCTTCTGCATTAGAAATGGATATTAGAATAAGAACACTATTGTTTAATTGTCATCTCTTCTGCCTTAACCAATTTACCAACTCTCACTTCCAATTGAGAATGCCATAAACATGCACATACTGGCTAGTGTGGGAAATATTCCCTTAGTAAAGCCTACAGAAATTTTGCAAGGGGTGTGGAAAGGATGTTAATGCCCAAAGCCCCTGCGGAGCAGTTTGGGATGAGTCAGATTGTAACCGCTAGGGGTGTGCACTCCAGAACAGTAACCTCACCACCCTTGAAGGAAAGGTGCAGCTTAGTTCCTCATCCAGGCTGTGGCACCTGCACAGTTGAACAGGCATTGAGGATATGGGCCAACTCTCACCTCATCCACTTCAAAGCCCTGCAGAAAGATGGAGAAGAGTGTATGATCCCCTAAAGGAGTCTTACCAAAAAAAGCAAAGACCTTATATATATATATATAGAGAGAGAGAGTTATATTGATATAATTAAATATGTGTGTGTGCCTACAGTCCATCTATAAGAGCAGTGCAGTGTTTTGTGGGTGTTACATTTCTTGTAGGTCATCCTCTTTAACAAAAGGCAGGGATAAAAGTATTAGGGTTGTGGCTGTATCGAATAGCTTACTAGAAAGGGATGGATCCACTGACCAGCTAAGAATTGGAGTTTAAACATCTAAAAGGCATTTGTAAAGGAGGGAATCATAGTTTAGAATCATCCTGTATCTCTCATTTAATGTTATGCTGCACAACTCTCAATGTGTGACTAGAAAAAAGACCTCTCAAGACTATCTGAAATATCAGAGCCTAATTACAGGCCATAACAATGGCATTCTCACAGACAATGGACTATAACTGTCCATTTTAGAGGAGCCAATCACTTTAACAAAATAAAGTAGAAAACCCTCAGAAAACAGACCTATACTGCTGCATTGGTTGCTTCAATCTAATGCGCATGAGAGAGGAATGCACAGTAAAGCTGGCAGGAACACTTTGTGGGCTCTAATCAGCTAAAAATTTGGAAGTGATTCAGGCGCCAGGGAGGCATGTAAAGAGGAGTTTCGTCATCTAGCTTCACATAATGGCACGCAAGAACTAACAGTAACAAAAATATCTTTCTTTGTGCTGAAAAAATGAAATGTGTTGAATGAGCAGTTGTGTGAGGGATTTTTTTTTTTACAATATGAAATCCAAAGGTCATCCAAAACCCTCTCACATGCTATGAAAACCAATAGTCTTAACCTGGTCTGAGTTACTGGGTGGCTTCTGCCAGATCCATTGTATCAGAAGGAAGTGAGAACCTATGTTTTCACATCAAGACAATTACAACACAAAAGTGTGTTGGGTTTTATTCCATAGTTCATGGCTAGAGTTTCAGATAACTGGAATGTGGAGAGTTTGCACAACTAGTTCACCATCTTAGGTTATATAATTATTTTCAGGCTGGTGAGTCAATACGGAAAACAAATGCTAACTGGTTTCACGGATGTAGAAAAGGATGAGGAAGATTATCAAATTACATCTGAGACTATAAAATTCACATTATATAAATATTTGTTTATTACCTTTCAGTAAAAGTAAAAATAGGAGTAAAAAGATCATAGGAGCAGTGAAGTAAGTCCTGAGTAAATAAGATGAACATAATTTACTTTAAAGTTGCTGAAGTCTAGATATTTCTAGTAGTTTGATAAACAAAATTCAACTGTGTTCGTTAATCACTCTCATGGTTTTACAGACCTTAATAAATGATCATGGAGAAATCAGAAACCTTACCTGAACTGAGATCTTCCCAATGAACATTCAGAACATTTTTCTTCCTGTTACTGTGTGAATGCATCCCTTTCCTTTACGCATTAACTGAATGTGTTTATAAATAGTTATTGTGTGATATTTTATATTCTTCTTGTCCAAGATGCTTCATTTTTCTAGGGAACTGAGTACTGACAATTTGGCCTGGGCAATTAGGAGCTGAGGAGTAAATTGGAGAGATGTAGAACCTCAGGCCGGTCGGAATGGAAGGGCTCAAAACAGTTCTGCGTCTGAGTGGCTGTTTGCTGCCATAGCCTTGCTTGACTTTACCTGATTGTAAACAGAGTATAGGAACTTAAGGGTGTGGACGTAAGCCAGTGTTGGTATGATCAGAATTTGCTATTTTGACACTCAGTGAAATTCACATGATTCAGTTAACATCACATTTTTATTAGATATTTAATAAAATGCAAAACCTGTTTCATCAAAAAGCTGCAATACATTCTATAAAATGTTAACTGTAATATAACATTTTTAATAGAAATTTGAAGTTTTACTAACACTTCCACTTACATCAACTAGCATTGGAAGGTAATGAGAAATGCAGTATCAAAACCTGATTTTATAAAAGAAAACTCTCATTTCTCTCCATGTCACAAACTGCTTTCCAGCCAGCATCTGCCTGGACTGTGCCTTTTCATCTGAGCTGTGGTTCCACAGTTCTCAAACTCTGCCTCTGCTATACTTTATCTTTTAGAATAATGTTTGTGTAAGTGACTCTCATAATCTCAGGATATAAGAAAGACAAGTTTTCTGGGGAGATGTCATATCTTCTGTTCAATCTTATGATTGCACCTGGGGAAACATGCAAAACTATTTTTGTTCGGTTTTTAAAAAAAAAAACAACTAAATTGATAGACAGATTCTTCAGTTCTGAGGGAAAGAATCTCCACGCAAAAAAAAAAAAGACAAAGTTACTGTTCAACTTTTAATATGAGTATGAAAGGAAGTATTTTTCCATTTTAATCCTTGCACAACCTTCTGCGGTACCACAAGCGACATTCATAGAATGCTGTTTATGTTCCTTTTGCGTTTCCTCCTTAAGACCCACTCTAACTGTAAATTGCAGCTGAAATTAGTAAGCTGATGATATTAAGCTGGTAGAGAAAAAGGGAGGCTCATGCTTGTTTTATCTATTTGTATGCTTGCATAAGATATGAATGTGGCATATGTGTTGTGCGAAACATTGACCCCATATGATTGTATTTATGTTCTCTGTTTTGTTTCTTGCTTTTCTTCTGACTGCCACATTAAGACAGGATGCCTGGGCTAGAACATCAGCCTACTTCTCTTCTTTCTCCATTCTGTTTCATTCCGAGATTCTTTTGTATATGAATTGCAGTCTCCAATCTCTACAAACATCATTATTGCTTGTAAAGAATTTTCTGGCATAACCTAAACTGTAGGGAAGTCTGTTGTTTATACCAAAAAATAGTATTTAGTGGATATAGGAAAATAAGAAGTGCCACAAGTAAAATCTGTCTTCACACTGACATAGAGTTTACTACAAAACTAGTGGTAATGAACTACAGTTTTACAATACAATAACAAAGACAAATTCTAAATCTGGTGGCCAATATGGATTCATAGACAGGCATAAATGCATGCACTCAGCATCATGAAGTGCAAGCCAAGAAGGCATGTAAACGTTCACTGCTGTGATACAGAGCAGAAGGCAGACTTCAAAGACATCATACACGATGTTGAAACTGGTTCCCTGCTGACTTTCCTAAAAGTGATTCATCCAGAACTGGAACAAAAAATGTTTCATGTATAACAAAGAGCACACAGCAGGAACCGGCTGTCCGTTCTTCACCATGTGACTGGCAAATAAAGTTTATGAGTGACAATATCCATAACTCCTAAACATGGCCCATAGCTTCTTCACCTGGGAAAATACGTATTGGTATAGAAAACATTTCAGTCTTTGCTGACATGGAAAAGCTGGCTACTTGCTTTACTTGTCAAATGAGGTCATGTGGAGTTGGGGAGGGAGAACACTTCATGAACTCAACATAAAAAAAAGTAAAATTGCACATTAACATCTAATTGCCTACTGGTTTAGAGGCTAGAGGATATGTTATAATTTTTCTCAGTACTGATTTGGTCTATGTATCATAGTCATATTTCACAGGCTTTCGAATTTACGGGACAGATGAAGTTTTTAAAGAATTTGCTACCTAACTTATTTCGGCATCTTAAATCACATGGATGAATTTTTACAGCTCTCAATTACTCAAGAATCCACAGCAGCTCACATTTTCAGTGTGAGCTGCAGGGTGCTGAATCCATTTAAAGACTTTCATTTGTGTTCCTAAAAGGGACTTGGACTCACAAAATTCTGTTTGTAGCGTATTTTCTTTTTAACTCTGTCCTTCTTGTTACAGGAAAACAAGAAATCTTACTGACAGTGCTTGTCAGATTTCTTTTTCTAATGGCAACCTGTGCAATGCAGGTTCATCATTAACTCTCAGAAGAGTTAAATTCATCATTTAACATTAATAATTTATTAAATTATTATAAATCATTATTATTAAATTCATCATTTAATTTAAATTCATCATTTAACTCTTCTGAGAAAGGTCTCCAAAGATGCAAAGCAATTAGGTGCTTAACTCATACCCAGCTGAGAGGAAATAATAACCACAAAGCTCTAATGCGAGCCTTGTTTAATATTCTAGATTATATTGAGATATTCAGACGAAAGGTACTGTAGTATATCTGTTAACAAATTGACTGTTTTCTATTGTCCAACAGAAACTGTTACATTTTGTTTGTTTGTTTGTTTATATGATTTGTGTAAATGTAATGAACACACAGACAATACTTACCATGTACTTACTTGCTGCCTGTGAAAGAGACTTCTGTTATGGAATAAATATTGACAGTGGTTGTATTCTGTTTATTGTATTTTGTTACTTTATTTACTTTGACTGAGGTTTGTAGTGCAACATTTTGATCCAGGAGCCCATCCCTATTCACAAATATGCCATAGTTTGAAAGATTCATTGATACCTTGACAGGATGGCAGCTGTCAAGGTGCTGCACCCACCAATAGTCATTTTTCAGTGCACTCTTTACAGTTCTCTCTGCATGCCAGCACCAGCCTACAAAGGAAATTTTGAAGTCAGAAAAAAGTGAAGAACAGAAACATCTAAGAACTGAATATAACCTTAATGTGACTGAGAGTAAAAATGTCACCTCAGGCCTGTTCTTGCCATTAGTTTCTTGTTTTCTGAAAGACTTGATAAAAAATACATAACAGGAATTGTATTTAATTGCTCATAATGTTAGACCATCAGGTCCTTTGGTTTCAAACATTAGAAAGAATGACATCCTGAAAGCAGTCATAGCCTAATAAGGACAAAAGCGACCATGTCATGTTCTTGGTGGAGGCACACTCAAGGCTGGAGTTCACCAGTTTTAGCAAAGGCTCACTTAGCCTCTGTCCCTTTCTGTGCAGACCCTCTGTTACTTAAAGAGGTTGCTGTATACCTCTCATGCATTAGGAGATGAAGAGCTCAGCCCCTTAAGGAAATCCAGCTCTTCTCATCTTCATATCCTGGACTCTTCAAGACTCAGCTGCAATCATGACACGAAGACTTGGTTCAGAGTGACAGGCTTTATGCCTTTTTGTTTATCCATGTTATACCATCACCAAACCTGTAAGTAAATAGATTAAGTTGTGATTTAAATGAGAAGTGAAATGTTATGAAGTCAGTGGTGGCAATTGGCAGGCTAATTTTTCTTGCTTATACGTGTAATCGTATTGATGTGACTAAAGACTTTTTAGCAAGGCTCCCCATGTGAGGTTTGCGGCATAGGAACTGGAGACAGAAGTTTAAAAATCACATCTGCTTGTTGACAAGTGATGTAAGCTTTCAGATAAGAGAGTAGAATCACAATACACAGGCAAATAGGAATTGAAATTATATACTTCTATATGAAGTTGTATATGTACTTCAGTAACAATCAACAGTTCCCTTAACTACACTTAGAGGTATTCTAAACCAGAAGACTTCATAACTCTGCTACTCTCAAATTATTCAAATGTCTAAATGCTCAAAAATTCCATTCAGTTATTTTATGATGGTAGGTATGAATGGTGCACAACAATCTTTTAGGCTTGTTTTTAAAAAAATACCTGCAGGTTATTCGGTATTATAATACATAGCGCCTGGGAGTATTCCTCATTTATCTGGTGATTTTTATGCTTTAGAAAAATTAGAGTTTGGGTTATAACCAAAATGACCTGCATTATGCCATTTTTATTCTGTAGTAAAACTTTTTCAAGCATGCTTTCCTGTTAGACATTTTGACTCTGTGACATGCTTCTAGACACTAACGAGTGGCAGTTCTATCCATTTGTGTGGATTTACACATTTTAAATCCCCTGCTGACACAGTTGACTTTCTTGTAGTGAGCAAGGATACCAAAGCCAAAAATCCTTCCCAGCATTTTATTGGCATGTCATAATTTATGATGATTCATTATGCATTAAGTGCTGTGTTTTCCAGCCTTTTGGGCATATGGTGTGGCACAGTCAAGTATTAACAATATTATGATTCTTTTGTGATTAAAGATCTGGCAAGAGATTTGAGCTGCTTGATAGTTTGTTTATTAGCTAGATAGTGCCATAATGGCACCTCACGCTTTACATTAGTTGCTAAGGATATAGTGGGAAGACAGAAAGGTTGTTAGCTATGATTCTCATAGCGAAAAAGATGCATAAAGGGTCCAGTAATAAGTTAGCAGAACATAACACTAAATTGTCAGGAGTGGGATCTGAGTAGAATTTTTAAGATGTGTTTTCTTAATCATATATAATTAGTCATATAATACTGGGATTGCATTTGAAATCTATGGACCTCTATGTTAGTGCTTAACCAAGTAGTCCTCTGGAAGAATGATGACCAAGGTATATAAAGTTTCCAACCTTCAGTTTCTTAGTGAGAACTTCAGACCGTAAGAAACATTCAAAATGCTTAGTAGAGTTCTACGTGATTCACCTGTCGTACCAGAAGACACATAAATAACTGTAATAGTACTTGTTTGAGAAACACAGTGGACAATTTTCAGAGGCTAGATTGTTCAGATTAGTCAAGGGTAGAGAAAATGAAGAATCCATTTGAATCTAATTAAATGCATAATATTATTGTCTGCTTTGACAAAAGCAAACTAGTCCCTGATGTATCTGGATATGTTTTAAAATACCACCCACTGAGTGAAATATACTCTATTCAACAAATCACCTGGTTGTCTTCGCAGCTAGGAACTATATCTTAAGATGTTGGCATATTAGAAGCTTAAATAGAAGGTATTGTGGAAAATATTGAAGAGTTTTTAGGTTGTAAATATTTTGGGATTCACACTCTTTTTTTTTAAACAAAATATAATTTAGTGTTAGTAGTAACACTATATTTATCCAACATTCTGATGTCACAAGTTACTTGCCCTCCAGGCATTGGATCATCGCAGAAAACAACAACACGCAAGTCAGTGATAAACCTTCTGTTGAATTTCACTATTGTGAACGTATCTCGAGAAAAGAATGACAGTACTTGGTCATTAGGAATCATAAGGTTGCCTCCCCAAATTAATCTTGTACCATGTGATAGAAAATGATTCCTGTGAAAGTTATAAATAAATGTGTCTCTTTTGCCATTGAAATGTGTGTTTATTCTCCTTTCAAAGAGAGCAGTAAATAGCAAAGTGCTAGAAGGGTGAGAAATTTCCTTGATTCAAATTCAAATGAGCGCCTGAAGACAGAGTATGTCACTGAAGTTTTTTGTCCTATTACAGCAGGGCTAGTCCTGAGTAACAAACTCAGACATAGATGAAAGTCTTTAGTTTTATCAAACAGGGAGTTTTGCAAACATTTTCTTCAGCTTTGAAAATACACATGCGGAAGACCTGAGGTGCTTAGCCATGACCTTCCTCTACATTTTGCATTTATAACAAAACCTGAGGCACTGCAAGTTTAGAGTGGCTTGGGGGATTTCACTGCACTTATGCATTGTTCTGTCACAACAGTAGCAGTAATGGCAAAATGTATTAGTGATTCATAGTTTCTCATTTAAACCCAGGTTTGCGTCATGTACCGTGTTGCATATTTCCTTTCTTTTCAAGTATGTTTTTTGGGACTGGTTTATTGTTGACTGGGAAGTGGAGCTGTTCCCAATGCATTCCTAAGGAAACATCCTGTACAGGAAGAGAGATTTGTTTTATTTTACATACAGCTGCCAATATACTTTAAAGTAGATGGTCTCCTCAGGGTTTTTTTCTCCTTTTTTTTTTTTTTTTTTTTTTTTCTTTCCCTCCTAACCTAAATTGAAGTTTAAGGTCAGTTTGTAAACCAAGCCTGCTTGAAGAAGTTCAGCCGAGGTTCACAGAAATTACTGCAAGTATAAAAAGTTTTAAGACCTCTTTAAGACCTCTTAATAAAGAGGTTTAAGGCCTCTATTGATGTTTATGCAGCTAAAATGTATTAAGGCCCCAAATGCAAACTAACTGTGCTCATCCTATCTTGATAATATGAACAGCTACTTTGCAGCATAAGAAGTAACTGTGTATTTTAAAAGGTGTCTTCAAAGCTCCTACAAGATTAAAACTCCTGTTTCCACAGATGTGACTGACAAGAGTTGCTGCTGACAAAGCAAGCACAGGACTTATGAATGCATCACAATACTGTTACTAGACTGCTGATATTACAAAGAGGACACTTCAAAGTCTTTGTCTCCTCACAGCTGTTCAAGGTCTTTCATGTCAGTATGTGATTCTTTTCTTGCCATTCATGAGAGAGCAATAAACTGAGGCTTATTTCTCTATGATAAAACATGGTGGAAAAAAGAGATAAGTATCAGATTACTGATGCCGTATATGCTGTACCTAAAAACTTTAGCAGAACGTCTTCTATTGCTGATATACTGTCTCCCAAAAAAATAGTCTTATATTGAGGAATACTGATTCTTCAGGATTGTGCACAAGTCATTTAAAATTTGAATGTGGCTCTAAAGAGCCAATTTTTGAGGCAGAACAGGTACACCTCATCAGCAACAATGCAATATGCCCAGAATTGTTCCATTACGGAAACCGCTTCTGAGAGTAGGGTTTGCATTCAAAGAATTTCCTGGGCCTGTTCAATCTTGTACACTTTCCTGAAACTGTGAACAAGAATGCTGGTTATGACAGTTGGTTGGGTTTTTTTCTGGCTTGAATATGTGTCCAGTGGGAACTGGACTGGAGACCACAGAAATTAGTAGCAAACAGCTACTAGTCCCTAGAGTTGGGTCTGAAAACCTTGTAACCAGTGCTTATATTTCTCTGTGTTCCTTAGGCATACCATTATTTCTGGTTAGCTGAAACTGTTGAAATGAAAATGCCCTCTTTAAAGTATGAATGTTTCATCCAGCTTAAGTCAAGTAGGACTACTGAGATGAAAAAATAAAAATAAAAATTGTGTACAGATCTGTTCAGATCTTTTTGCATTTTGCAGTTTTCTGTATCTTTTTGCAGACTCATGGTTCTTCTTGTAGTCTGCTAGATTTTTCATGCAAAAAACCCACTGTCGTCTTTAAAAGTGTATAACGAACAATATTGCATTTCCATGAAGCTTGCAAAAAAACAGTTTTTATATCTATGCAAAATGCTAGACACAGCTTCCCTTTTCTTAGGACATTTTCTGGGCACAGTATATTTTCTTGCTATAAAAAATAGATGAGCTAGTTCTCACATGATATGCATTAGAGAACAGAAGAAAAGGAATTTGTGCATATTTCTTTCCAGATGATTTTATATGCATTTTAATGAGCTTTTTCAAGGCCTCTTAGTTTTTGTTTGTTTTTTTTTAAGGTGAGGTTTCTGAAGCTCCTACAGTGCTACTTTTAATTATATTTGATTATCCCACTATCTTTCTCTCAACTTTTTTAGCTGCCAAAACACTGTCATATTAAACGTCTCTGTGATTTAGTTCAAAATGAAACAACCAATGTTATTATTACATAATGGGTTATGTTTCCTCTGTGTTATTATAGAAGGCAGTCTAGAAGAGAGGGAGACCACAGCTATTATCTCTGCATGCAAACTTTCAGGAAAATCCTTGAAGAAATGTTTATTCAGAAATCCAAAGGGAAAGTTTTGCTTAGAATAATTAACAAATGTTCCAGTGAACTTTATCTCGGCCTCTTTGAAATATAGATTCTAAACTGAACTAGTCTTCAAATTGATTTCAGACTTTAAGCTATTTCAGCTCTTTAAGGCTGAATTTAAGGCCTATATTCTGTTGCTGATGCAAAAATTATGAACTAGAATTTCCAATGA
This sequence comes from Pluvialis apricaria, assembly GCA_017639485.1. NCBI lineage: Eukaryota > Metazoa > Chordata > Aves > Charadriiformes > Charadriidae > Pluvialis > Pluvialis apricaria. The sequence continues at coordinate 60,864,965 of CM030008.1, forward strand.
TTTTTGATCCACTTTTGTTTGCTTCATGAAGGAAAATCAAGCTTCACTCCAGTGTGATTTTACCATCATTTGTCACAGATAGTAGAGCTTCCAGTATATTCATTCCTCAATGGAAAAATAAACAGGCGTAATTTAGAGCTATGGTGTCTTTCCGTGGTGGATTTCAGTTGAACTGAGACAGCGAACTCGATCTAGAAAGGGCAAGAAGGTGATAATTACTTTTCTTTGTCTAGCATAGAGAAGTGAAACAGATGAGAGAAATGGTGTGTTGTAACAGATTACAAATCTCTTAAGCAAAACACTCCCTGCAAAGTAGGTAGACAATTAAAGGTCACAACGAAAGCTGAAGAGTTTGCTGTAACTTGACAGGCATATGCTGTCAGTGAGTTTTGGTTGGGGTTTTTTTGGTTTGTGTTTTTTTTTTTTTCTTTTTTCTCTTTAATTGCAAGAGCTGAGCTGAGTTATCATAACACAATTGAAAAGCTCCATTAATATGCAGGTCAAAACATGTATGCCTATGTTAACTGTCTTTGCTAAAGTTTTAATTCCCTTTAGGCTATACACGCCCTGTGAGCAGGACTTCAGTTGTCATATGCAACCTCACTGTGCCTTTTCACAGCCAGCTAACATGAATGACCTGAAGTATTTTGGGCGAAAAAAAAGCTTGTTGTTTGTGAGCAAAGCTAAATAGTTCATGTGTATCCTTTCCCTAAAGTAGTATTCCCAGAGCCCCAGACTCTAACAATTCCAGTATGCTGCTCCTGGTGGCTGATTTGGTCACATCCCATGATGCAGAGGGCTGCAGTGAGTAGTTTGATATATTGTCTGCACCTTAGTGCTCAAGTGAAGTTTGGATGAAGAAGAATAAGGCAGTTTGAAAATGGGAGCAAATAAATACGGTGGTTTATTGGCTATTTAATTTCACCTGTTCACTGTCATGAGAGAGCATAAAAATCACAAATACTGCTTGTGCATGCAGGCTTAGATATCACGCTACTGAGTGGGGAAGCATTCATTTTCAGATCCCATTGACAATACTTCACATGTTCAGAGCACGTGCGGACAAAGGAACACTGGTACTAAGTACAGGTTGTTCATACCTGCTCCAAATGTGATAGCTATTCTCATATGCTGTGGCAACACACTCCCTCACTGCGAGATACAACGAGGCATAAAAATGAACAAAATAAGGATTTATAGCTTAAACATTCTGTCCCGAGATGATCAAGCAATTTATAAGGCTTGAAAGATCTTTACACCATTCTTTCACAGGTGGACTAGTGGTTAGCTTTGTAAACTAAAGGAAGGAAACGATATTTTGCAGATTAGAGTTAATAGTATTTTTCTCTCTGGACTATAGTTACTTAGAAAGCCACACAGCATAAAAAACACAGAGAAACTGATCCCAGCAAAAATCATCTGAGTTTGCTGAGTGTGGTTTATGTAATATTACATATGGGACAGGCACAGAAGCTAAGAGATTTATTCAAGGTCAAAAAGATATTTAGAACTAGGAATAGAAATTGAATCATTCAGGAATCCCTAAACATCATGTCTAACCACTAATTTGCATCTGCTAATTACACAATGCAAACATTTTCCTCACTGCAATATGAAATAGTACCTCTGATAAAAGGAAGAAAAGGTGTTTTGTTCAGTGTGTAATTTATGGCTTGGATCAAACAAAGCCTTATAAGACTTGCTGATTTTATTCAAAAAAATTAAAAAATACATTATATATCACCATTAAAATAAGCGTAACTTACATTAACCTGTTTGCAGATATGTCAAGTCACATCAAGTCATCTTTCACCATAAGTTTTGAGGTGTTTTGAATGGTTGTTGAGAAAGTATTGTGAAGTGGAGAATATCAGAAATTGAATTACTCGGGTTCAAAAATGACTACCATTAACCATTGTTCTTGAAGCCATGTAGCCTGTAGCTAAATTACTTTAATGCCACTCTAGTTTAAAAAGACAGCTAATTAAGTTTAATCACTTGTTTAATTGAAAACTGAAATTACTTTTATTATTAATTAATTTATTTATTGCATTAAGTACAAATCAAAACTTATTTAGCTTCTTGTGTGTCTCAGTGGTAATTTGCCATAACTCTTTCCATCTTCCATGTTTTTAAATTTCCTGTTGTGTAAATTAACTGAGTTCCACACTAATATTTATCAGTGAATTGTAATAAAGTTTTGTGCTGAAAGTTGAGAAGCAATCCAAATTAAACAAATCCAAACTAAATGGGCTGTCACATATCTTTTCTCCAAACATGAACCAAATACGGCTGAAATGCTTTAACACTGTGTTTAAACATGAGGTGCACCTGTGAGTAGTATGGTTAGTTTTACTCTGCCAGAAGATGGAAACGAGTGCTTTTTAATGTTTCAGGACACATGCTAATTCCCATTGATGGCTAACAGCTTGTGGTTGGGAATAAGGACCTTCAGTCAAAACTCTCAAAATATCCTAAAATGCCCGCTCCTGAGATATTTTTGGCTTGATGGAAAGTAGAAAATAATGTCATACCGATCCCTCATGTGACTCGTTACTTCCTTGAGTCGCATAAATTGGCTCGACTCCCATTCATCTGTATAAGAGTTAAGTGGATAAATCCCATGACTACTTTCAAAATCTCAAAGGAAAAGTTCATTCTTTTCAGATAAACACCCAAACTTTGAACACTTTTGTACTTAACCTTCTAATGTTGTGAGTTTCAACTACGAAAAGTCACAGGTTTCCCCTCCTCTCTTTTTTTACTTTTTATTTTTCTTAACTCCATTTTTACTTGAGGAAAGAAAAAACAAAAAAAACTTCAGCTACATGCACATTACTAGAAAACCACTGAAGTTTTCAGTGAACTGGTTGCTGAACTTCATGAACTGGCAAAGTACTGCCACTCAGGTAGCGCCTGTCACCATGCAGCACATGTCCCACCTCAAGCCACTCATTGCTTCCAGAGTACTGCCCCGATACACAGTGGTGGGACACAAGACCGTGCCCTGGCATTACTACTTTAGAGATGGTGTTATTGGCTTGAATTGCTTTTGTGGTAGTATGATGAGTGTACAGGATGTGTGTGTATTATTAGGTCTCTGACAATCCTGTGTGATGTAAACAGCTGAAGCTATTACTGCCCCAGGCTGTCTGCCTTGCCCACTTCTGGACGTTTCCATTCCTGAACCAGGTATGCCTGATCCCATCATGAACCATAATACCATCAGGCTGAAAAGCGCAGCAGCTGATTGACAAAAGGATCAGATATCCATTCCTTAGGGGCAGCCATCTCTCTCAGAGGAGCAGGGTGGGTGGCTTGGAGCCCTATGTGTTTCAGGCTTCCGTTTTTATTTGTCACAGCCTATGTGAGAAGGTCCTTAAAGTATCATAGTAGATGCTTGCTTGAGTGCAGGAAAATCAGTCTTTAGTAAACCGAAATGTTTTGAAGTCCATACCAGTAACATGCTACCAATTGACTGGTATGATAGTGTATAAATATATTATGCATATTGCATTTTTTAATCTTTTTTTTTTCATGGTACAAGAAAGAAAGAGTTCTTGGCATAGCTGGGATTCTACAACATCACAAGCATTCATAAGATATCATTCCTGAATACAATCTACTGTTCCCTGCAGTTTCCAATTAAAATACTTATCTTTGATGAATTGTGGTTTATTTTTCTTTACTGATGTTAGTCTAGAATGGAACAATACAAGACTATAATCATTACTGCTATCTGTCTTTTAAATCTTTCCTATGGTAGGGATACAAGAAGGACTTTGTCAAGTTAGTGGATAAAAAAACAAGCAGTCAGCTTGGCTTATGATGCTTTGCTGTGTTAAGTATTCTTACATTTCTTGACACAGGGCAAAATACAAACAATCAAAATGAATTCATTGCAGAAAAAAAACCCAAAGCAACACAACCATTGAAAGAGTATTACCAGGACTGAGTGAAAAGTTCTTTACAAAATGAAAATCTTCAGTACTCACTTGAATTCATGTTTAATTTTAAAATCAGGATTTACATCACAAGAGTTGGCATGTTGCAGTCTTTTGACTTTCACCTAGGCCAGGTTCACATAATTAAACTATGAGAACTTGAATCACAAGTAATTTGGTCATGAAGCAGAATGGTGTTTGTCAGCATTTTTTCTGAACTTTCTGAACTTTGCTACACCTTAAGGCTTTAATTTGAAGATCTTATCTTGGAAATATGAATACCCTGCCCGTCAAAGGAGACAAAGATGGTTCCTGTGTCCCCAGATTGAAAGACTTTATTTCTATATCTCTCTATATCTCTATTTCACTAAACAAATTGTAAGCAAAAGAGTAGAGCATCCTTGGGCCAGAAAATACTTAATCTTCTACAAAGGCCGATTACAAATGTTCACTATCTTTTGATTAGAATGAGCAGGAACAAGTAATATATAAATATAGTGTTTGATTGGTGCAGTAAGGGAGCAATTGTCACTAACATCATTAGTAACCCCAACATAACTTGTTAACATCTGAGTAACCCAGATGCACATTTTACTAATTACATCACTACTCCCCAGAAGGTGTAGCTGCTTCAGAAAGTTTAGTCAGAATTCATATGTCTCTGCAAATCTGTTTTGTGAAGAAAAACATAATATAATATAATATAATATAATATAATATAATATAATATAATATAAATATATAATATAATATAATATAATATAATATAATATAATATAATTAATATAATATAATATAATATAATACATTGGCTGTTAATTTTCTAGCTTTCTAAACTATTCCATTGCTATTCAAGGATTTGCATTATGTACATCTCATACCCATTGCAGCTGGACTATGTGGAAGAGCACTTCCAGATTCTCGTTTGTGTAGGAAGGCAGTGATTTGTCACCACAGACCCAATCCAACCATTCTGTCAACCGACCAAGGACTTCTCTTACTGGGTATACAATAAGGCTGCAGTATATGGTAGCTTTGTTCCTGTATCACAGGAATGGCTTGCTGTGCATGGAATTTACAATCACTTTACAATCAATCTCTACTTGTGCATCAGTTCTAGAAGCTGTGGATTTATTGCATGTGAGCCAACCAACTGCACTGAACATGTCCTGGGGACAAAAAAAAAAAAATACGGATTTTCATTTGTAGCAAAGAGAGCTTTAGTCATGCTGTAGATGCTTATGCAATGGTTGTGGCCGTGTAGCCCTCATTTCACTTAGGTGAAAACTACACCTTCCTCACTATGAAGTAGGTTTGATGTAACTGGGAAACACTGGGAAATACTGTGTATGTCCAAGCTGGCAGAAATATACAGGCACAGTTTTCCAGAAAAGAAGAAACTGCATACTTTTCACTGCATAAAAGTTGTAGGAGCAGGGCAGAAAGAAAGGAGTGGCTTCTTTAGTCCTCTCTTTTGTTTACTTTAATTTGAAGTTGCTTCAGCAGAATGTTTAGCAACCCATTTGTCAATCCCAGGCAGGTTACTTCTGCCTCCTGCCTATTATCCAGCATCCAGATCACCCAGAAAAGCCCTGACATATATTTTTTTGCCTTTGCACAAAAATAAATTGAGTTTCTCCTGCAGACTTTGAAATGTTGTGAAATCATTGATAATTGCTCAGTGTACATTACATGGATTAGGAAGTAATAATAATCCTACAGATGGTTAACATTAAAGATATTATGGGCATACAAATTCCAAGTTACTTGTAAATTGTCACAAACAGCAAGGGTTATAATATGAAAAAAAATTAACATGTTATATTACGATTCATGCACATATAACAGCCACAAAAAAAAGCACCCAAAACCAACACGTTGTTTTATCTTCCATTATTCATTTTGTTTGTGTCTTCATGTCTGCAAGCCCCAGTCAGCAGTATTGGTTGGCTTTTCTGTTTTGTTGGATGGACAGTACTTTATTTGTGTGTTTTTTCTCCTTCTGTTACACCACAATCAAACAATCCCCCTTATCAAACCCATGGCAATATGTAAAAACTTTAGAAATGTATCCAGCTTCTGATTAATATTTTGTTTGTCTTGCCAGTACCTAAGACAACTAAGTGCAGACTTCCCATTCACAGAGTCATAGAATATCTCAAGTTGGGAGACCCATAAGGATCATTGAGTCAAATTTTTCTGACACACAGTATCTTTAATGATGCAAGAATGAGCCTAAAGGGCTTTTAAATTTAAACATATTCCAACAACTGAGAAAATCAAAGGTGGCTTTTACAAAAACCCCTAAAACTCCCACAGAATGTGTGTCTCTTGCCTCCCAAAACAAAAAGAGCAAATAGAAAGGTTGGTGATGAGTATGACTGACAGAGATTAACTTTCTACTTTTAAGGGAAAAACTTTTGTTAAAACCCATAAAACAGGAGTGTGAGAAAGGGAGATGGAAAAAAGACTGTTATCGCAAAAGTTTTGCTCAGATTAGAAGAAGTTCTTATGGTAGAGTTTTATCAGTTTGACTTGATCTTCCCATTTGATGCGAAAGAGTTTGTGTTTAGGTGCATTACATGGTCTAAGCATTATTCCATAAAGTTTCTATTGCTGTGAAGTAAAAGATTGAGCTAGCATACAGAGGTATCATGAAGCTTAATCTCTGAATGCTCATAGATCCTTAAAGATGTGTTAGAAACATACTTTATTTACTTCTTATCTATTTGTTGAAGTTACTCATTGCTTCTATAATCCTCAACTCATCTAAGTAATCAGTACTGAAACTGATCTACTGACGTGATGTATTGCTGTTGGTAATAGGCTTTCTCCATTATTGTATAGGAGGAGTAGGTAGCAAGAAAATAGGAATTTTTCCTTTGGCAAGTTGTCAGTAATTTTTTTTTTCTAATTTATATTTGCAGGCCCTGAAGGGAAACTTTGATTAATGTGTATGTATTAAAACACCCACTCAGTAAATACTTTAACATTACACAATGAGCTAATTTGTTCATTTTTGTTATTTACATCTTTTTATCACAGACAATTTAATTTTAAGAAAATACTTAAATGTGATCTTATCATGCAGTAAAGCATTTATAAGAACTGTCTATAAGTAATTCAATTTCAACTCCACAACTTGCTACATGCAAATACTCCTACTATACCATTTCTATTATATGTTCAGGTTCATGATGCTTCAATTGCATCATTGTTTCTTATGTTAATATTTATGTGTTTGATGTTGCCCAACTCGTAGACAGGAAGCTGATTGTACTGTATATTTGAATAAGTTTTCTCAAGATCTGCTGCAAATTACATTACCAAACCTGTCTTTACATTATATCTTTCCAAACAGGGAGTCTGTATGGCTCCCATATGGCTTCCCACATGGAACAGCTCAATGTATTTGCTAGACTGATTATTTAAGGCAGTTGGAAATTACTTTTACAAATGAGAATAAGTTAACAGCCATTCACACACTGATAGCTTTAATTCTATCTCTATTCATGTTACAGTATTTATATTTAGACAATATGTATATTTAGAGAGAGTATGTATATTTAGAGAAAGTATGTAGCTGAAGAGATTTATATTACATAGGTGAAGAGTATTTATATTTAATGGACTAAATCCTGGGCCCTAAAAAATAAGAAGCAAAAATCCTAAAATCTCATAAGGGTAGCAACTTCCTCTCAGTGCTTATCTGTGTGGATTAAACTATGTCTTTTGTTGGTTGTACTTAAAACCTGGGTGAATTAAAAATACGGTTTTATGTTGGCTGTACTTGAACCTGTATTATACCAGCTTTCTTGGAAAAAAAAAATCCAAGAGTTTCTCTTTAAGACAATTTTTTAATTGTTTGCTTGTGTGTCTTGGTTTGGATTAAAAAAGTTTAAAAGATAATTTCAATATGTCATTCAAAGTTTTTATCAGTGTAGAGAATACATTCAAGAATAAAAAAGAAAATTAATTTTTTTTTCCCTAAAATATATTATGCTGTCACCAGAATCTTTAATTTTTAGCTGGAGAATGTTTTTTATTTGAAATCATCCCTGATTTTTGAGTGCAGATTTTATATTTGCAAGCATGCAGTATAGTGATAACAAATTTAGTTTCATTTTTTAATTTATTTATATTTACAAGAGATTTGTTCCCATTAGGGTAATTTTATATTCTTTCATTTTACAAACTTTTTTTATAAAGAAACCATATCCTTGAGATGTGATACTTCAGGTACTGTAATGCATTATCTATTTTGGTACTATTTTTGTTCAAAAATTAATGTAATGCATTTATGCTCTTTAATAGTTCAGGTCTGTATGTAGTCAAGCAGAGGGGCCCAGCAAAAATTTTCCTCTGACCTGAGTTCTACAATGATGTAATGTTTTCTTATCTCATTTCAAGAAGATTAGGTGGACATCATCTTCTGCTCTTTATTTTCATCTTTTCATTCTATCTCCTAACTCAGAACTATGAAATCTTCTCACACGCAAGATGTCTTATCAAAACAGGCGAATTGCTGAGAACACATAGTATAAGCAAAGTAATCTCGGGGAAATAATCCAAAGACTTAACTTTCCTCTTCTTTTCCTGAATATAAATCAGGATCAACTTCACAAAGTGGATACAAAGTTGGAAGGATGAAAACCTAAATCTTAGGTTCTGTGGAAACAATGGAATAATTTTATCAGACAGAGTTACAGTGGAGATTTTAAATGGAAGAAAAGAAGAAAAAGGAAACAGAAGTGTTCTAGATAATGATGTCTTCTTCAAAGGAAATTAAGCTGCTTTCACTCCTCTCTTCCAATAAATCATGATCTCCTAGCAGACAAAAAAAGTCTGAGCCTTGAGTTTGGAAATAGAATGTACTGAATTCAGAAAGGGTTCAGAAAGGTGGTCATCTTCTTATGCCACTATACTGCATGTTCCAATTACAGTTAAGAAGGTGAGTTGTGCTAAATAACTTCAGATGAAAATGCAGTCCGGTGTGCATAGTTGTTCTTTTTTGCCATTTTGGCTGAGGAACTTTTATCCTACAGTAAATAGCATAGATATAGAAACCTCAGATGAATTTTAAAATGGGTTATCTGAAATTTACATCTTTATTTCCTGAATTCAGGTCATAAACTGAGAGTCTTCACTTCCAAGCTCCTGCAAGTTTATTTAGAAATTCTTTTGTTTTCAAAAGCGTTTTGGAAAACAGTTATTCAATGAAGAAAATTGCAGTGAAAGCATAAGAAGCCAGCTGTGAAATGGGTGATTGGTTTCAACATGATGTCATGACACTGAAACACACCCTTGTCAAATTTTGATGCAGTATTTTTTTAGCTCTATAATATTTAGAGTGAATTATCTTTAATGTCATTTCACTCTTGCAGATTTGAAAAATGCTTCAGTAGAGCAAAATTTTTCCTGTTCTTAAAATTGTCCTAAGGAAACTTCGTTTAATTTGTTTCTGATGCATTTGTAGAAGTTATAATTATTTGAGGGCTTTTGACAAATACTTAACCATCATGGTATTGGTGTGGATGGAATTAAGAAGGTCAAAAAGCCTTACTAATTTCACAGTTCTAATTTAATCTATTGGCATGAAATACAAATGAAGCAAAAAGAAAATGTGAAATCATATCCACTACATTAACAAGAAAGAAGGAATCAAACTGGCATCCAGATTACAAACTGATGTCAATGTGTTCATCACATAGTCTGGTTTTAGTCCGTCAAAAAAAACCAAATGGAAAACAATGCGATTTTGTCTGCTATATTTTTAGGACAGATAAACGAGCTTTTTCCTTCTAAGCCTAACCAGGAGGAGTAGCAGCTTAGCTCATTTTGGTCTTCCATTTTTGAGAGATTTCTACAACCCTGTGTAGCCACTACTTTTAAAAGATGCTAGAATTAGTTTAAATTACATTCGTAGAAATCATAGAATGTTTTGAGTTGGAATGCATCTTAAGGATCATCTAGTTCAACCACCCTGACATGGGCAGGGGACACCTTCTGCTAGACCAGGGTTACTCAAAGCCCCATCCAACCCAGGCCTTGAACACCTCCAAGGATGGGATGTCCACAGCTTCCTGGACAACCAGGTCCAGTGTCTCATCACCCTCAGAGTAAAGAATTTCTTCCTAATATCTATTCTAATCTACCCTCTTCCAGTTTAAAACTGTTATCTCTTGACCTATCACTACACACCCTGACAAAGAATCCCTCCCCATCTTTTCTGTAGAACCCCATATAAGTACTGGGAGGCTGCTGTAAGGTCTCCCTGGAGCCTTCTCTTCTCCAAGCTGAACAAATCCAACTCTCTCAGCCTGTCTTCGTAGGAGAGGTTGCTCCAACACTCTGATCGTCTTCATGGATCCTCCTCTGGACTCCCTCTAACAAGTCCATGTCCTTCTTATGTCCTCCAGAGCTGGACACAATACTCCACGTAGGGTCTCACAAGAGCGGAGTAGAAGGACAGAATCAGCACCCTCAACCTGCTGGCCATGCTTCCTTTGATGCAGCCCAGCATACAGTTGGTTTTCTGGGCTGAGAACGCACATTGCCGGCTCATGTTGAGCTTCTCATCAACCAACACCCCCAAGTCCTTCTCCTCAGGGCTGCTCTCTATCCTTTCTCCGCCCAGACAATATTCGGGCTTGGGATTCCTCTGACTCTGCACTTGGCTTGTTGAACTTGATGAGGTTTACAGGGGCCTACCTTTCAAGCCCTGTCCAGGTCCCTCTGGATGACATTCCTCCCCTCCAGTATGCTGACTGCTCCACACAGCTTGGTGTCATCGGCAAATGTGCTGAGGGTGTACTCAGTCCCCACTGCCCATGTTGCCAACAAAACATGTTGAACAGCACCGGTCCCAGTACCGACCCTTGAGGAACACCAGTCATCACTGGCCGCCAACTGGACATCAAGCCGTTGACCCACAACTCTTTGAGTGTGACCGTCCAGCCATTTCCTTGTCCACCAACAGGATCATCCAATCAAATCCATGTCTCTCCAATTTAGAGACCAGGATGTCACGAGGTACAGTGTCAAATGCTTTGCACAAGTCCAGGTAGGTGATGTCAGTTGCTCTTGCCTTATCCACCAAAGCTGCAACCCCGTCGCAGAAGGCCACCAAAGTTGTCAGGCATGATTTGCCCTTAGTGAAGCCATGTTGGCTGTCACTGATCACCTCCTTGTTTTCCATGTGCTTTTGTGTAATTTCCAGGAGGATCTGCTCCACGATCTTGCTGGGTGCAGAGGTGAAACTGACTGGCCTGTAGTTGCCGGGTCTTCTTTTTTACCCTTTATAAAAATGGGGGTTATGTTTCCCCTTTTCCAGTCAGTGGGAACTTCACCAGACTGCCATGACATCTCAGATATGATGGTAGTGGCTTGGCAACTTCATCCACCAGTTTCCTTAGGACCTGCAGATGTATCTCATCAGGTCGCCTGGGTTTGTGCACATTCAGGTTCCTCAGACAGTCTCAAAACTGATCTTCTCCCACAGTGGGCAGTACTTCATTCTCCCAGTCCCTGCAACTTTGGTAGTCTGGCTAGAGCACTTGCTGGTGAAGACTGAACTAAAAAAGTTGTTGAGTACCCCAGCCTTCTCCATTTCCTGGGTAACCAGGTCTCCCATTTCATTCTGGAGAGGCCCCATATTTTCCATAGTCTTCCTTTTATCACTGATGTACCTGTAGAAGCTTTTTTTGTTGTCTGTGATGTCCGTGTCCAGAATTTATTCTATCAGGGCTTTAGCTTTCCTAACCTGATCCCTGGCTGCTCAAACAATTTCTCTGTGTTCCTCCCAGAAGCAAGTGTCCTTGCTTACACCCTCTGTAGGCTTTCTTTTTCTGTTTAAGTCTGTTCAGGAGCTCCTTGTTTATCCACGCAGGCCTCCTCATGTTTTTGCCTGACTTCCTCTTTGTTGGAATGCATCACTCCTGAGCTTGGACGAGGTGATCCTTGAATACTAACTAGCTTTCTTGGGGTCCTCTTCCCTCCAGGGCTTTTTTCCACTGTACTTCAGCAAGTAGATCCCTGAAGAAGCCAAAGTCTGCTCTCTTGGTGTCCAGGATAGTGTGCTTACTGTGCATCTTCCTTGCTGCCCTAAGGATCTCAAACTCCACCATCTCATGGTCACTGCAGCCAAGGCTGCCCTTGAGCTTCACATTCCCCACCAGCCCCTCCTTGTTGGTGAGAACAAGGTCCAGCATGGCACCACTCCTCATTGGTTCCTCTATCACTTGGAGAAGGAAGTTATCATTGACACATTCCAGGAACCTCCTGGATTGCTTATGCTCTGCTGTGTTGTCCCTCCGACAGATATCGAGTTGCTTGAAGTCCCCCATGAGGACTGTGGCTTGTGAACGTGAGACTGCTTCTATCTGTCTATAGAGAGCCTCATCTGCTTGGTCTTCCTGGTCAGGTGGTCTGTAGCACACCTCCACTGTAATGTCACCTGTCCCTGCCCTCTCTTTAATTGTGACCCATAAGCTCTTGGTTGGCTCCTTATCCATCCCCAGGGAGAGTTCCATGCATTCCAGCTGGTCCTTGACATAGAGGGCAACACCTCTTCCTTGTCTTCCCTACTTGTCCTTTCTGAGGAGCCTGTATCCTTCTGTTCCAACACTCTAATCATAGGCGCCATCCCACCATGTCTTTGTGATGCCAATAAGATCATAGCCCTGCAGGCGTGCACACATCTCCAACTCCTTTTGTTTGTTCCTGATGCTACATGCATTTTCATAGAGACATTTACTTTTGGCCCCTGATGAAGCTGACTTGCTGGCTGAAGTGGCTCAAATTCCTTTGTTCTGCACTTGGGGTGCTCTTCTGCTGACCTGTGATGCTATTTAAGATAGGCTTTTTAAGATATCCAGTAAGAATCTTGAAGAACTTAGAAGTAATGAAGAAAAGATGAACAGAAAGGAAAGATGAATGAAAGTAAAATAAAAGTGTTGAAGAGCAAAGATTTTTTGGTGTCCACAGCCTTATTGCTCAGTGATAGCCCCGGGAAGAGAACCCACATGTCCAGAGTCTGAGTCCAAACATCTTTTTATACAATTTCATGTAAAAATTTGCCACTGTCATTGCAGCTGTAAAGTTCTTATTCAGTTGCACTCTGTATAATGATGTAAACAGAAATGTTTTTCTGGAACAGTTTGGAGGAAAAAAGCAAGGTTATTGCAAAGTGTAAAAATCCAAATGGTCCAGAGGTAGCTGGAGAATATATTTTAGTCATGTTTGTGATTAAGAGAAGCTGAATTTTCAGTGATTGAGAAATATAAGCAAGGTATTCTTTTTTACCTCCTTTCTCACTGTACTCATAACCAGCACGTGATTCAGCATATACAAAATGTTCTCACCGAGAACCATGTTTTTATACCTCTTTGCAGTTTTTTCCCTTCTCTTTCAGGCATGAATTAATACAGTTTTGGAACAAATTAAGTTGTGCTGTTTTGAGAAACTGGACTGTGCATGAAAATTCTGGAAGATCATAACACTGAAGTAAATTCTATGCTACATTGAGCATATTTAGTCTTTTGGTTTGATGTTGTAGAACAGAATTTTAAAAGAAATATTTTAAGACAATTATTTGATATGTGCTGGTGAGAATTTTAAAAAATCCAATGAGAAACCTTTATTTTACTTATAAATCCATTCTCAATAAACCCATTCACAATTAGCTTTATTTAAAATATTAATTTTTTCAGATACAGAGGTTTTGTAGACATAGACTTATTGGAATGACAGTTCATAATCATGAGTCATGCATGTCTTTTACCAATCTTTGTTTCCTTTTAAAATGGTAAAGCTTACTACATTTTGACACACCTAGTCTCATTCTTGCATTATAAATAGTTCTATGAAAAAAAGAACGATGATAACGAAAGCTTTCCAAAAGGAACCTTCCAAGCCTTACTCAGCTTATGCTCCATTGTGACTCAGGAAACTTCTAGACTCTCTTGAATTGTTCATTATAGATCTTCTAAACACAGTATTTTTCCATGTTGAAACATGCTGCTTTGGATACTGGTTACTGAAACAGCTGTTATTTTAGACAATACTTATAGGAATAAGTGCAATATTAAAAAAAAATAATTACATAAAACTTGTCTTATGTTATGTGCAGACTTCCGTAGCTGAACAGTTCCAAGAACAGGAATCAATGACTTAAGTCCAAGCTAAAATTCATAGCATTTTAAATCTTACAACAGACAATACATTTACTTCTTGCATTAACTAACATCTTAAATCAGATCCTTTATTATTTTCTTATGTATTTGTACATATGTACATATGTAGTACTTATGTACTGTACATATGTACAAATCATATATGAAGACTGAGAGGAAAAACATTAGCTGCAAGTATAAAGACATTACTGGATTGTAAATACTGGTTTGGAGATGTGACTGAGGCCACTAAATTCAATAGTGTTAACGTAAGTAAACTCTAGTATATGTTAAAAGAGAATATGAGCGAGGATAAGTAGTATTTATTTGCTGACTTTTGGTGTAGTCACAGGCAGCTGTTGTTATTGGTATGCCACAAATCATAGAATCATAGAACATCCCAGGTTGGAAGAGATCTAGAAAGATCATCTAGTCCAACCTTTCATGGAAAAGCGAGCCTAGATGACGTTACCTAGCACCCTGTCCAGTCGCATCTTGAAAATCTCCAGTGATGGGGTCTCCACCACATCCCTGGCGAGATTGCTATAATGATTGATTGTTCTCACTGTAAAATATTCTTTTTTATATGAGGCAACTTGTATCCCTTGCCCCTTGCCCTCTTCATGTGGCTCCTTGTGAAGAGGAGAGCCTCTGTCGTCTTTGTAGATGCCCTTTACATACTGGAAAACTGCGATGAGGTAATCCCAAGCCTCCTCCAGGGTAAAAAGAACTAACTCCTTCAGTCTTTCCTCATAGGACAGGTTCTCCAGCCCTTTGATCATCTTCATGGCACACCTTTGGACTCTTTCTAGCCTGGCTGTATCTTTCCTGAATTGTGGAGACCAGAACTGGACAAAATACTCCAGGTGTGGCCTAACAAGCGCTGGACAGGGTGGAACGATCCCATCTCTGTCTCTTCTAGTAATGCCCCTGTGGATGCAGCCCGGGATCCAATTTGCCTTCACTGCTGCAGCAGTGCACTGCTGACTCATGTTCAGCTTGTTGTCCACCAGGAACCCTAGGTGTCTTTCAGCAAAGCTGCTTCCCAGCCACACATATCCTGGCTTGTATTAGGCTCTGAGTTGAATGTGAATCACTGTTCTATGTATCTTTTTGAGTGTAAATATATTTGAGCTAGAAACACCAAAGGAGGAATTCAGACAAAGGAGGTAACAGCTGTGACAGTTCTTGGAGACTTATCATGGCAGATATTTGAGGCTGATTTAACAACAATGGGCTTAATCCCTCAGACTTCTTTTGAAAGACATAACAGTAGCAGGTTGATATCTTCTGATAGAACATTTTTCAATGTTCCAATGGTTTTCAAAGCTGAAAGTATGAACTGTTTTCTATGAGAACTTTCTATATCAACTGAGTATTTGTCAATTTCATTAAACACTTTCAAATGAAAAGACAACATTTCCTTAATCCAGCTTTTTTCAAGAAAAAATATATATTTTGAGAAAATTATGATAAAATATCAATTAACGTGTTTGGAATGGAACTTTGAGTTTTTCATTTTTGTGAACTTTTTCTTTAGAGAAAGGTACTTTATATCACTGCATAAACTGAGATACTACAGATAATAACAATGCAATGCAATCAGTCCATTCAAAGCTCAATATTTGATCGGATTTCAAAATGAGAATTAAATCCTAAGATGTCAGAAGCTTCTGTTGAATGAAAACAGTCCCTAAAAAATACTCTTCTGTTTTCCAAGCCAGCCAGTATCAAAGCTCTTCTTTAAGTATTTATCAAGTTCCAAGGGCAGAGGAAGACAAAACAACAGGTAGGGTCTATAAAGAAGAATATAGCTGGAGCTAGCAACTCCAGTGAAACACACTCCAGCAAAGGGAAAGTGTGAGTGCGTGCCTTTCGCTTTTCATGTTACCCCACTTCCATTCAGAAATTAATTGGCAAAAGGGACAACACAAACATGGAACTGGATAAAAGAAAAAAAAAAATCAGAAACGGAAAAAGGGAAAATGGAAAAAAATGGAAAAATATTGATGCTGCCTAACACCATGTTGGTTGTTTCCTTCTCACTGAAGAGACATTCACTAATCTCCAGTGAAAATCTGAGACAAAAACTATGACAATTTGCTGAGTACATAGCATGGTTTAGCTTCATTTGTTGAAGGTAAAGTCTGTCAAAATCTATAAAGAAATTGTGTCAATTTAAACTTATTAAAACACCTGTGATACATCTTAGAAGGAAAACCACAGAGTTGAAAAAGGAAGACCCAGGGAACTACAGGCCAGTCAGTATCACCTCTGTGGCTGGCAAGGTCATGAAGCAGATCCTCCTGGAAACTCTGCTAAGGCACAGGGAAAACAAGGAGGTGATCAGTGACAGCCAACATGGCTTCACAGTGGCAAGTCATGCCTGACAACTTTGGTGGCCTTAAAGGGGGCCTACAGGAAATATGGGAAGGGACTCTTTGTCAGGGTGTGTAGTGATAGGACAGGAGATAACAGTTTTAAACTGGAAGAGGGTAGATTTAGAATAGATATTAGGAAGAAATTCTTTACTCTGAGGGTGGTAAGACACTGGACCAGGTTGCTCAGGGAAGTTGTGTACGTCCCATCCCTGGAGGTGTTCAAGGCCTGGTTGGATGGGGCTTTGAGTAACCTGGTCTAGTGGAAGGTGTCCCTGCCCATGTCAGGGTGGTTGGAACTAGACAATCTTTAAGGTCTCTTCCAACTCAAACCTTTCTATGATTCTGTGGTATGGGAACACAGCTGTCATGAGACTTTACTTCCTTACAACTATTAATTAAAAAAAATTTGTGTGCATTTTGCCCAAATTTCTGTGAGTTTGACGAATAAAAGAAATGGGAAAAGAAATACATGCAAGAACTTAGTAAAAATTTTATGAATTTGGCATATTGTTTAGTCAAAGGGAAGCTTTTATTTCTTTCTCCTTATATAGTACCTGTTCTAAATAGCAGTGGGGCTTGACTAGCCCTTTCCCAAAACTTTAAACACATAGATATGTGTTCATAGCATGGAAGATACAATTAGGCAGAACTGAAATAACAAATCCAAATCATCTTGAAATTGTGTCCAGATCTAAAGCCCATGGGCTGAAACTACTAGATCTTGCTTTTTTATATGCATGTATATGACACTGGTCGTTTTAGGCTTTCATTTAGTGTAATGCTGAGATTACAACAAAGACTGGTGCAGCTTTTAAACATGTTCACTCTCTCCTCCCTTAGCTTAAGCTTACTGTATCCACTTGGAGCTGTTCTGTTAATGGCCAGAATTTAACTAATAGGCTGTGAGACAGACCTTTGAAAGAGTTAGTTGACTGAGACACCCCACTCAGAGGCTATAATACTGTAATAGCATTATACTGCCCTCTTTTGGGTTTTGCTGCCAAAAAGAAGTACAAATACTTTTGGCTAGACTCACAGTGATATTTAGCGAACTTCAGACATCTCAAGTAAGACTGGGATTCTATCAAAGGCAAGAAACCTGAAGAACTGAATTAGACTGACATTGTTTTGGATGCAACTGTGTTAGTTTCTTCTTGTGTTTGAAACCAGAACATGTGAACTGAAGTCACGCACTTCCTTTGAGTACTAACCACAGATAATGCTATCATGGTATCCTCTTAATCACAGACACCCTTGTAGGAAAGGACATTCTTCTTCATTTCTATTTCTAAAGAATCCCTACATAGTCACACTATTTTAAAGTCCATAATAATATCAATGCTTCTCAAATATGGAAAAATTAGGCAGGCTTTTTCAAAACAATAAAGATCAGTGAACTGAGATACATATAAATAATAACTTGTGCTGGTTTAGAGTCACAAATGAGTCAGATGTCAAAAATAGCTCATGAATATAGGTTAGATTCAAATGAAGTTTTGACTCAGACTAATGGATAATCTCAGCATTGACAAATAGGACCCATGCACCTCTGAATTTTTTATTCATACTGAGATGTCTCTACCATATTAAATGTGTTTATATAGTCAACTTTGAAGAAAATAAAAAAATAAAATGAAAAAATATTAAATAATACGAAGAAGTGTAAAGCTAATACCATGATAGTGTTCAGCTACCGTTAGAATCAAACACTTGCTATAAATAAGACCTCTAAAGTGAATAAGTGGAGTTGCATTTTCTCTTTAACATCCGAGATAAAGGTAGTTTGGGTTTCCTTTCTTAAAAAGGAAATGTCAAAATTAAGATTAGGTTTACCAAAAAAAGAAATCAAAGCACTTTACTCAAGTTAAAGTAATGCTTTGTAAATCTAATAATAATAGGCACACTGTTGCACATGTATTATATTTTAAAGGATTAACACCTGCCTTTGTGGAGTTTAGCACATTTATTTGAAATTTTCAAATGTTTCTAAAATATTGTAAAGCAAGGAGTAATTCATTATGATAAAAAATCCTTGTTGCGGTTTTTAATTTTAGGGCTAGGAATCCAAATTGTTCTGAAGCTTATGCTAATGCACTGAGATTCATTTCTGTAAAGCAAATATGCTTTGTATGTTACTTGTTAAGGTGAACTGCAGATATTCAGTTCTAAAGAAACACTCCAGAAATTATGGATCAAGACCTTGCATTTGAGGATGACAGAAATTCTATTTTCTGATGACTTAATGGAATTTAACATTATCATTGTTTACCTAAAAATTAAAAAACAAAAAACCAAACTATTTTTGGTTAGGTTGAAAAAAAAAAAGATAACTTAATGCTCTTTTTCAAGACATTGGAAAATTAATTATAAACATTAGTTTTGGTCAAATGAAAAGCGTAGTGTGGCCCTGAGAAAAAGAATATTTCAAATGCAGGAATGAATTTTTAAATCCTTTTTATTAATTACTACTTTCTCAAGGGGAGGGGAAGGGAGGGAGGAGGAGAGGAGAACCCGCAACTTTTAACCCAAAAGTTATTTTGAATCAAGAAATCAGAAGGTTTTCCATAATATTTAAACCAAAATTTTAAACTTTATTGGAAGTGGGATCTTTTTTCCCAGTAAAAACAATTCCGTTAAAATTCATTTGAAGAAGTGAAGGACAGAGAGGGCCCATACAGTTATGTATGCTAGTTAGTTTAATTTGATTCATGCAAAAAATATTGGAAAAGCAAACAGATTAAATCTTTGTCATTACCTGGCAGAAAACAAAGATGATACACAGTCAAAATTATACCAAGCCTAATTTTCATCTTGAATAGAATGGTAGGATTGTAGGGTAAGGAAAAGTAGGAGATATTCTGTATCTTGTCTTTATTAAGGTTTTTTTTTTTTTGCTTTCCTTTAAATGATATTGTTATTAGAAAACTGTATAATCTTGATGAAATTTAGGTGTAAGGCACATACAAAGATTATTGTTGAACAATTATATGTGAGTGGTTAGCAATAATTTACTATCCACATGAGTCTGTCCTGGGTCCTCCCTCTTCAGTAATTAATAGCTGGACGGTGAATTAGAGAGGAAGTTTACAGAAATTGTATCTGATATTTGTTCATAGGAGGAATTACAGAGATAGTGAAGGACAAAAAAGCCTTAAAATTAAACTCCCCCACCTTGGCGGAACTAAGAAAATGCAATGCAATTCAACAGGGAAAAGTGCAAAATACTTAGGGCAGATGACCATCATCGCATTTCAAAGTCCAGCTTTGGCAACACACTTCCAGGAAGATGTGCACCAAAAGGAGAGAAATTAGAAAAACGCTACCAGAAAAAACCAGAAGATATAAAGTATGAAGTATGACCTGCAACACAACATTGAATAAAAGAAGTGTAAAGGTTAAGTTGCAAAAAATTAAAAACATGTAGATTAGTCATTAGAAGACTTGTTTTGACAATTAAGGAGTAGTTTTGTGAAGATAAAAGACAGGAATATATTGCTTGAAATGGCTATGACACCTCTGTCATTGAAGATCTTTAACAATAGGCTAAGGAAAATTCTTCCAAGGGTAATGGGTGATCTGCCTCTTGACTAAGTAATCTCTTAAGGTGCAGTACAGTCCTAATTATTTGTTCTTTATTGAGTTTGTAGAAACCTTTTATTTCACTCTGCATTTTTCTCAAAACCTTTCTTTTCCCTGCAACTTTCATCCAGCTCTAGTTCTAAAGATTGTCCTCAGTGACTTTATCCACCCTTCAGCTGACTGGTAACATAATGGCTATCATGTTCTCCTGCTACTATGAACTCAGTGAAGATAATTCCTAGCTAATGTTGTATCATCTTTCTGATGCACAAACTGGGGCATTTATGACAGGACCTTCCTTGTGAGCAGGTACCTGGGGGACAGCTCTTCTGAGATGCTTCTCACAGCTGAAGCAGGCAGGAGCAAGGCCACAACATGACTGAAATTAAAATATCTTATTCCTTCCACCTACTTGGTGCTGTGAAGAACTGTTACTGCATTAGGAAATGATGAAAGCAAAAATGTTTTTCAATTCTGTGTGTCTTTTTTTTTTTTCCACAGTTAACATGATACTTAACAAGAGTATTGAAGAACTGCTTCATAGGTCAACTACTAGGTTATGCCTTTGCCATTTCAACTGCTTATCATAATGTTGCAGCACTGTATTAGTGAGCTTCCTAGAAGAGTATACATTAGTCTTGTTGGTCTGGTCTTGGTGGGCAAGGAGCTTAGTATAAATATATGCTGGATGACAGGTGGCATAAGAACAGACCTTCAACTTGGCAAGAGGGAAGGAGACAATTCACTTCAATAATCCTAGACTTCTTTTTCAGCATTGCAAATTGCTAAGAAATGTCATAAAATTAACATTGCAAAGTAATTGTGTTTACTCTTCTGTCTCAAAAATAATAAAAAATGTTATATTTTGTATTTCAATTATTTTAGATCTGGACTGGAGAAGAATCTAATTTTCACTGACCATAATGCTAATTATAAAGTCTCTTATATGTCTGTTTCTATGTAACTCTTATTTATGTGTTTTGCTAGCATGTGTATTTGTACCAATATTATAGAAAATATAATGAGCCATACTTTCCCTCCAACTATTCTACATGGTGGTCTACTTTTGTGCATAGCTTGAACACCAGTTTTTTAATACACCGTGTTTCTGGAACCACATATTTAAATCCCTTCAGGACTGGCTCAGTCTTTAATGCAGTTCATTCAAAAAAATTGAGGAGAGTATCACCCAGTATGCTATGTCTTTCATATGAAACCTTCAAAACTAAGGATGAGAAAAACCTTCCATTGTTTTATGCAAAATCAAAAGTTTGGGAGTCTAATGTCTAAGTATAAATGTTTCTGTTGTTGCTCAATATGATGTTAGTTCCAGAAGTACCTGAAAAAGGAAAATGAACAACCTAAGACTAATTCTGTAAAATTACTTCTCTTATAACTATGGCTTCACCCAATGACAGTTGAATACTGGGAGTAGGTTCTAGCTTACGGACTTGGAAGAAGATAATAATATGCACATGTAAAGCCAAGTATAAGTTAAGTGCTTGTGGGGTTGGCACCTTCATTAAAGGCATCCCTTGACTTTTCCAGCGAGGCTAGTGAATTAACCTTAAAAAGCAGTTACTGACATATTTCCAAGTTAGTATTCTAGTTTGGATACTTTTACAAGTTACTTTTGTTATTTATTGTCCATAAGCATTTGGGTAGCCGACATTATTCATGAAACATTTACAAATCCAGGAAAATCCTTAAATGTTTAAGATGAACAATCGCTTACATTGAGATGAAGAGTTCCAGCTTGTTCCCTCTGGGGTCTAAATTGATTTTTGGTCTAACCAGATCCTGCCTCTTTACTCAAGGAAAATTCCATTTGTGTCAGTGGAAATTTTGATTTCTGAGTGCAGCTAGACTTGACTCACTGAAATGAAATAATTGTCATCTTTGTTTTGCTAGGGCTAGACAAATACCCTTGCTCATGATTACTTATGCGTTGTGTGGTCCCATCAACTTCAGAGGGGTCATTTATTGGGCTGAAGTTTGTGTCTGCTGTGAGCATGAGTAACCAGACATAGTCCTTGCAGAGGTAACTGCTGTGCCTAGTCATCAGATCTCCTTTTATATCTCAATTAAAAGCAGTTACAAATCAAACACAGAATTAAGTTGTTTTTAAAGGTAAACTAAGTGTGTCACTATCACATATTTGTTCAGATGTCTTTTATATGACATGTTTATCTTGCTGGGTAGTTGCTAATATGTTAGCATGGTAAATCCAACTACTTTCTCCAAGTTTCACTAATAGAGTCAACTGGGATCAGTTGTGGAGGTGCCTGCAGCACATAGGGACACTAGCACTAAAATTGACACTAAGAAATTGTACAGATAACAAAGGGTAGAATAAAAACTAGTATTACAATTACTGCTACAGTGCATGTAGAACAAAGGGTCAGCCCTGGAGCCCTTAGTCACACAAAACCACACTCTGATATTACTTCACAGTGAGGGCCTGTAGGAATTATACTCTGGGAATTATTCTTGAGAATGGATTCTACAAGAGAGACTACTTCTATGGTACTGTTCATGTAGCCTGCACACTTTCATCTTCCAGTGTAGAAAGAGGCTAATTAATTTACCTTGTACAGACCTGTTGAAACTTATTCAGTTTGCCCTGGTTGAATGCTGAATCAGTGCCCCAACATAATAGAAATCTTGGCTACTATGCAACATTTACCCGTTTTAGATGTGTATCTCCTATAACAGATAAATATTTTTGGACACACCTAACAACTATTTTTTGATTATGCTGCAGACCAAATTTTGCTGTTTGGCTTATACTTTTTCCTGTAAATCACAGAACACTCTATTTGTAAAATAACCTGTACTTCACACAATCACTGTTCTCAGTAGTATGATAAATTAACTACTTGACATATTCAATGCATTTTAAAGATTTTTATGCTCATACTGAAAATTTCTTATTGCTCCATAGCTACCAACTATCCATTGAAATGCTGCGTAGCAAATGTGGAGGGGATATATGAAAAGATTTTAGAACATTAAGCCATGTATAATTGTATGTGCAAATGTCTTTTTTTTAATTTTTTTCCCAGAACTATTAGTTGTGATTCTTACCAAGTTTGTAGTGTGACTTGTCCTTAAAAACATTGTCTCCAACAAAGCTTTGCTGGTCTACAGGAGCTGATGATCCGGACGATTATGTGATTTGTTATGTTCTAGAAGTTTAAAAATCAGTCTGAGATCCAAATTTGAAGGAATTTTGGAGGTGTTCTAGTTAATGAAAATCCAGTGGGTGGGATGATATTGAGGCTTAGCCTAGTCTTTTTGTTCTTATAATTCGTAAAGCTACATTTTTCCTATGCATGTAACAGTGCCCCACCTTCACACTGACCAGCTCATTTTACTTCTAATCTGAAATAGGTGCAGAACAATTTCATGCTTTCAATGCTTAAAATATCATGCTGAGTTACCGTGGTTATTTATAGATTACACTGGGATTCTTGAACGTAACAGTCCGTAGGTGTTTTCAAGCAGAAGGAAACCAAGAAGCAATGTTTAGTGCATAACTTTGGAAAACTATTATTAGAATAAGGCCTCAAGTTATGCTTTTTTTATTTATAAGATTGCTAATTGTTGTAATTTCCTACTGTGCATTTATTTCCAAGTAGCTTCCCTGAAAAATAAAAAAAAATGCCCCACACAAACCAGTCAGTAATTAATATATGTGAGTCTAATTGGATTTGGATCAGTGGACCTACACCACTGCAAACAGAGTTGTAGAGAGAATGGACTACAATAGACAGATCTATTAATAGATTGATAAAGTGATTGTGTAGTGGACAAGACACATCAAAGTATTAAATAGTGTGACATGCACTTGTTATTAATGCATTTCTTTTACAGCTCTCATCACCTTTGGAATAATGGAAACCACCCACATACTTGCTCTTTTATTTAAAATTATCCCATGCAGGGAATATGCTAAAATACAATGGAAGTTGTTCAGTGAAATATAGTTGCATATATAAACTTGAATCAAATGTGATGGGAGGACTGTTGACTCCTCCTGACTTGATACTACATTAAATCAAAGGATTAAACCTTCTCTCCAGACATGGCTTCAGGCTATTGCATCTGTAAAGTGACAGATGGTGAGTGTTGAAATCTTAACAAATCTATCATAGTCATACTTGACTCCACCCAGAAGTGATATAAGCCAGGGAATTCAAACTAGCTGGGTTTATGCATAATCTCATTTAGAGAAATAAAGTCTGAGACAGGTTTCTGTCAGTTCCTGTTCTGAATGTATTTTAAATCTTTGTTTTCTGGAAGCAAATATGATTTCTGCTTTTCTAGTTATGGATCATTAGAGCTGTGCGAAGATTGAAAATGTTATAGCTTGAAGGATTTCAGGACCTACACTTACTATATTTTCTATTCACATCCTTGCAGTGCCTGTTTTTTGCCTTAAATTTGAGTTTTTTCATTTTTCAGTCTTGGTTTAGGGTGAGAAGATTAAATGCAAGAAACAAAAAGTATTCATGTTTCCCCAATTTTCCCAACACTCAGCCATCTTAACATGCTGTACAATGCTAAGAATGCAGAGATTAGCAATCATTCAAGACTGATACAAGCTTTTTTAAATTAAGAAATTCTGTTCTGAATGCTTATCCTTTTTCAGATATGGTGTCCAAGACATATTGCTTAGTCTAAATAGCTTTTTAATACTTCTGGGGTAAAACCTTGATCACATGAAAATCAGCAAGAAAATATTTTCTTAATTTCCATAGGGGGAACAAAGTTTTCCTATAATCTTGATATGACAGGATAATAAGTATTAGGATTACTTTGTATAATACAAGGTACACAAACCACACAATAGTGAGAGGAACTACAACTCAGAGTCTTGCAGTCACAGCTCCTTCTCTGTAATTTTCTTAATCTTCATTTACAAGAGTAGGGGTAAGGACATGGTGGCATTTTCCGACTGTCTTATGCAAGTAGTAAATCTGTCACATTGCTCACTGGTGGACTGCAAGAAGATATGAGTAGTAAGTAGTAAATAAATAATAAAAGCAACCTAAATAGTGCCTTTCATCATGAAAAATCCCAAATTATTTCACATGCGTAAGAAAATTTATAAAATACTAGTAATAGTAATAATATCACAGAATCACAGCATCACAGAACCACAGAATGGTCAGGGTTGGAAGGGACCTCTGGAGATCATCTAGTCCAACCCCCCCTGCCACAGCAGGGTCACCTACAGCACGTTGCACAGGGCGGCATCTAGGTGGGTTTTGAATGTCTCCAGTGTGGGAGACTCCACAACCTCTCTGGGCAGCCTGTTCCAGTGCTCTGCCACCCTCAAAGTAAAGAAGTTCCTCCTCATGTTTAAATGGAACTTCCTGTGCTCAAGTTTGTGCCCATTACCTCTTGTTCTATCACTGGGCACCACTGAAAAAAGACTGTTGCCATCTACCTGGCACCCTCCCTTTAAGTATTTATAAGTATTGATAAGATCCCCCCTCAGTCTTCTTTTTTCTGGACTGAAAAGACCCAAGTCCCTCATCCTTGGAAAGACAAATATGGAAAGACAAATGCTGTAATTAGAACAGCCTCATAAAATACATATAGTACTGTAATCGATAAATATGCATGCAGAAACTTTAGTAGTCTTGTTAATGTTTGTACTACTTTACTACAATAAAATATTTAATGGATGCATGCTCCGAATCTTCCCCTCTGCCTTTTGTCTTTCTGTGACTGCAAGTGCAATACTTTAGGATAAAAAGGGTTGTAGTGGTTAGTAATATAAGGGTATGCAGAAGGTGAGAGAATCTGCTTTATTAAGGTTATCCAGTCAAGGACTTTTCAATGCAAAGGGAATAATAGGTAAAGAGGAAAGTGATAAATGACAACACACAGAAACACAAGTCTGGTATACAGGGGATAACAGACACAATGCCAAAGACCAGTCTCTATTCATTGACTGATGGGCATTAAGAAACTCCAGGTACAGCTTTGGAGAAGGTCACTTGGACTTTCTAACTGATCAGAATGGGGGGAAACAAGAGAAACATGAGGATTGGGACATTAGATGGAAAATCTGTGGGACTATGCAAAACTTATTAAACCAGGGGCCTGGGCGCAGGGGCCATACTGGTGTCTGGGGGCACCTGTAAGCATGTGTGAATGCTGCATATTTGCTAGAGATCACCAAGCTGAACCAGTCATGAGTAGGGGACCTATGGGGTCAGTAAAAGGGCCAGGATCTAGGCAGAGGTACTAGGCATACAGGGGGACCATGCCAATATTTCAGAGATCTGCAAATGTGTGTGTGCCTGTGAACCTAGTAGCTGTTGTGTGCATGCCTGCACTAGTGACCTGTCTCTGCCAGACAAAGAGGAGGAAAGGGATGTGTATGTATGTGGTTTTAAATGGGTCCTGTATGTAGATGCTGTTGAAGGCAACACCTTGTCTGAGGCAGTCTGTGTGACCAGCCATGTCAGTGTCCTGTGTGTATCTCCAGGACACATGCTCAGTTTTGCTGCAAGTGGGAAAGAAGCAGGCACATCCATCAGCTTGGAGAAGAGGCCCCCAGGTCTCTAGGCTAGGCTTCAGCGTTCAGGCAGGAGGAATCCACAGACTCCCCTACCGCTGGGGACAACAGGCACCTGTAACTTCCCTTACCACGTGATAGTCTTGATATGGTGCACATGATTCATTTTAACACATATTAACGAGATCTCCATGTGACAAACAGCTGTAGATCTGTGCACAGTAATCTGCAGTTGCTGACTGGACAGTAAGTGAGGGTCTTCTGGGCTTGCCTGACAGCTAGCAGGGACAGATATTTGGGAAACTGCAACATCTCTGAATTTTGGCAGGGTTTTTTTTTCAGGTGTTTATGACAGTGAAAGGTTAGAAAAATTTTATGATGGAAAGTAATTTGGTTAGTAATTCTCAAAATAGTGATAACACAAACAATTTTGTTTAATACAAACTTCCTAGTTAAGGAAGGAACAAGAGCAACCTCCAAGTAGCAACCTCAGAAAATCAAGCTCAATACAGCAAACTGCAAAAGATAATGTAAGGGTTAAGGAGATGATAAGTGGCATCCGTCAGGCTTCTGAGCGTACTAATAAGCCTTAGTGGTCCTGATCAACCTGACCTTGTGCCTCCATCCACACTCATGGGCCCAGAAGTTCTATTAAAGCTTAGCCTGAGGCCTTTGATTCTGGTTTGGGCTATGTTTGGAGACTGGGACCAGGACTGAGGCCAGTACTACTGGTCTCCAGCCCAAACATGCCCCCATTTAGATATGGTGCCACTTGATCCAGATCTCAACCAGTGGGTAGGGATCCTGGCTTGACCTCAGTACTGTCTTGCCACTGTGGACCTGCCTGGTGATCACTGGACCTGGTCTTAAGCCTGATCTATGGACTGACTTCCTGGCTTGGCCTAGGACGTGCCTCATCACCATGATATTGCCTTACAACCTATCCTCTTGGTTGGACCTGGTCACTAGCACGAG
Organism: Pluvialis apricaria; assembly: GCA_017639485.1. Classification (NCBI taxonomy): domain Eukaryota; kingdom Metazoa; phylum Chordata; class Aves; order Charadriiformes; family Charadriidae; genus Pluvialis; species Pluvialis apricaria. Next base: position 60,892,551 of record CM030008.1, read on the forward strand.
CTCACGCTCACCTCACTGATGCTGCTGGCTGTGCTACTATTTTAGTGATGCCTAGTAACAGGACCAGAGGTAATGGACACAAACTGAAATACAGGAGGTTCCCTCTGAACATAAGGAAGCATTTTTTTTTTCTGTGATGGTGACCAAGCACTGACACAAGTTACCCAGAGAGGTTAAACATCCTTGGAGATGTTTACAAGTCATCTGGACACGGTCCTGGGCAATTCGCTTCAGATGGTCCTGCTTGAGCAAGAGAATTAACATGGTCACAGATAACTAGTAAAAGTAAATATAGTATTCACTTTTAAAAAGTGAGAAAGAATTAAAAGAAACCAGGGAATAATAACTCAGTGAGACTCACTTTGATAAAGTAAATTAATAACTTAAAATTATCCAAAAAGAAACAATGACACAAACCTAAGATTGTAAAGAGCAAATCAGGTCAAATGAATTCATATTTTAAGTTTTTGCAGATTAACTGGCTTTGTGAGTGAAAGATATTTAGATGTGACATACTGCAACCTTAATAATACACTGAGCTTTTACTTACCCATACTAATACATCAGACGTACTCAAAACTGTACAAGATTGTACTACTTCTGCCCAGCAGTGGCTATGAGGTACCATATGCTGTGTGATCTCTACACCTGCTGCAATGCGGAATCTGCCTAACTTAGTAAGTAATAGTGAGCTAATTGCAAAATTCAGATTCCTTGTCCAGAAGGTAAGCATGTGTTAAGCAGTCAGCTGCATCTGGGACACATGAGCTGCCCAACTATAGTGCATACTTCTTGATGAAATTGTCGATGATAGTCAGCAGCTATGCAGAAGGCTCCTACATCCACCTACCAGTATTTATATGGATAGTGTCCCAAATGTTACGGCAAGAATCCAGGAGGCAGAATATAATGTTGAGTAGGGAAGTATGAGAGAAGGAGAGATGCTGGCAGAGCATGATGGTGTACGGGTAGACAATGCTAGGTTATTTGGTAGCTTACTGCAGCATCAAGTCAGAATAGTGGTTCAATATTGGAAGCTGGATTCTTCAGTCACCTATCAACTCATTAGGTTTGAAAATGCATGCCATAAACAAACTAAGGATGTACAATCTATATGTAATTGTAAGAAAATAAGTATATACTGCTCCATATGTCTCTATTTCTGTCTCTAAAAGAGCATTTGTCAAGACTTTGTTATCAAGTGGGCAGGTCATTTTAATGGACAAGGTTCTGTCCTGAATCCAACTCTGTTCGATATTTTTGTTAACAGTTTGACTGATGGACTGAAGGCTATTTTTCAGAATTTTTTAGATATCATTATGCTAGGAGAGGAGATTTCAAGAACAGTGACAGACATGACAGATATTAAAGGCATTGCTGACTAAATGGAAAGAATTCAAAATTAGTTAAAAAGAGTGAATAAATTAAAAAGAATGCTCTATATATATCTAGGAGAATTCAAATGTACAAAGACACAAGCAGGAAAGACTGGGCAGAAAGCTATTTATGCTTATACTTATTAAAAACATATCAGTTAAGAGCATGAGAATGCTCTAAAAGCCACATTTCATTTTGGAATGAATATTAGCAAAAAGAAAGTTAATCAGTAGATAAAATATCAGTCAATATATTTTTTCAGAGAATAGTATTCACAAAATCTCTTGTTATAAACTTGACAGAAAAAGGGAGTTCCTGCTGATTTCACGTTTATTGATATATATGTGTAGAACAGGTGAAAACAACACAGTTCTGACGGTATGAACTGAGTACCATATCTTTGTCACAGATGAATAGACTGACATTTTAATCCCCTTTTCTGGATTTACATTTGATTTTAAAGACATATTTAATATGATGCCCACTATTACCAATGAGTGACTCCTCAATGTAAACATGACAGTCATCCATTCACACAAAACCCCTGCATTTGATAATATTACCAACACTTCTTTCATGTAATTTGTATAAACCAATGTTCGTTGACATTTAGAGAAACAGAAAACACTCGACTACAACCATAATGGACATTTGTCCGTTTATGAGTATGACTGAATTGAAAAATTTCCGTCAAAACTTCAATTTGTAGTAACTTAATTTTTTCTCTGTAGAATGGAATTCTGTCCTTTTACCCAAAGTATATATGTTTTTAATATTTTATGAAAAAATAGATTTTTCCTTAAAAATATTTGTCAAAAATAAATGCTTGCATGAAAGTTTTCTTCAGAAACAAAATTTTACTTTCTGCAAAGCTATTATTGAAAAAGTTGGCTTCAGGAACAGGAAAAATGTCTTTTGACTTGTGTGATTAGTTGCATGGTTGTATGAATGAATTGCAGGTATTTGAAAATGGAAGGCAGAGGTACATCTATTAATTTGACGGAAGTTTGTAGACTCAAATATTGTTGCCCCACATAGTCTAAGTGTCGTGGTTTAGGCCAAATCAGATACTGGGGATGTGGGGGACTCCTGATGGGACCGACAGATGCTTCCTTCTACCCCTCTTCAGAGAGAGGCAGAGGTTTGAAAAAGAGACTTATGAGTTTAGAAGGAATTAAATTACTTTAATGAAATATTAATAATAGAATAAAAGGAAATAATGAAATATATACAAAACCGTATCAAGCTCCCAGGATGACAATCACAACACTGGCTGGCACTGGGGAAGTCCCAGGATGGACTAAGTGATGGACAGGAACTAGGTTCCAGATCTGGATTCAGGATCAGGATCAAAGGCAGATGAACAGGCAGAGTCTTCCTCAGACGTTGGTCATTGAACAAAGAGAGTGAGAGCTGACCATTCCATCCCTCAGGTTTTATACTGAGCATGAGGCAGATGGGATGGAATACCCTGTCGGTTAGTTTTGGGTCATCTGTCCTGTCTGCTCCTCCCCACAGGTGTGACCCCTCTATGCTTTTCCACTTCCAACCCTCCAACAGGGCAAGTTACGAAGTTGGCTGGCCTTGGTTGCTATAGCAATAAGTATAAGCAAGAGCCTCTCTGCATACCATGCCTTGGCATCACCTATAAACATAGGTCTTATCACTCTGAGATAGTGAACATTGTCTGCACAATATGCTGTTAATTTCAGTAGGTAGAAGAGGCCCAGCTAAGAGGCAAAGTTACTGAACAAAATTGGTCCTGTTTTACCTCAAACCAGGACATTCCACTCCTTATTCCATACCATTTGCATCTTGCTCAGATTACTATTACTTTTATCTATCAAATCTCTACACACACAGATATATGTAATATGGATACATGCAGATGACTCATCTGCGATTTATGTTTATGTACAAAAGTTTGTTAAGTCCATTTAGTTCATGATTGCAGGATCTCATCTCAGGGCAGGAAAGATAGTACGAAATTCATTGTGGTTTGTGCCCATGGGTAGTATGTTCATTTTGAAAAGTTTTCTGGGTGCCACTTAATGAAGCTAGCTCAGGTTTCATCACCACTGTGTTATCCTGAAAAACACTTATTGAACACTGTTAGTATTGTGTAGTGATAAACATCATAGAGCTCAGGATTAAGTATTCTCACGAAGGGTTAAATTCCCTTGGGGTACACATTGAACTTCTCCATTCTTCAGCATCACCCATTAAGCACATTCAGGTCCTTGAGCAAAACCAGTCCCATGACTGGGTTTGCCTTTGCCTGAAGCAGGAAAACCCCAAACAGTTTTCCCTAACATATTCCTTTCATGCACCACAGGGACTTTATCCCCTTCTACTGTTTGTAAAATGTCTGATTGAGCAGGACCAGCTCAATTGATGGATCCCCTGATGTTAACTAACCAGTTAGCTTGCTCTAAATGCTTGTCCCAATTTTTGAAGGTTCCACCCCCTGTTGCTTTCAGGGTGGTTTTTAACAGTCCATTGTATCGCTCAATCTCCCCAGAAGCTGCTGCATGATAGGGGATATGATATATCCATTCAATGCCATGTTCTTTTGCCCAATTACTTATAAGACTGTTTTTAAAATGTGTCCCATTGTATGACTCAGTTCTTTCTGGAGTACCATGTCACCGCAAGACGTGCTTTTCAAGGCCCAGGATGGTATTCCACCATTACTTTGTTCACAATCTGTAAGTAGAAACAAGGGCTAAGTTTATCACATTTTGGAAAGAGTATCATTTAGTCAGCAAAATTCCATTGTGACCACATCCATTGTAAGATCTTCAATGAATTCATACTTAAAAGTTAATCAAACAGCACTGAAAATATAGAAGCAATATCTCACTCATTCTTCTCTTTCTCCTGATACATTTAATGTTGTTAAGGTATTCACGCTGCTTAGTTTCATTATGTGTTCAAGCTTAGACAGCCAGTGATCTCTTTATCTTGTGGATTAATCAACATTATTTTTGTTCAGATTGCAACAGACTAGGAGAGGATCCAGCCATCTTCTCTTTTCCAGATAAGAAATGGTGTTTTCTTAATACTGTAGGCCGAGTGTTTAATCATCTACACAAATACTCCAGCCCTTCATCTGGGCCAATGAAAAGCTAGAAGCACTACTGCTAAGTGCAATATTACTAGAATTGTCTGCTCTCTTTGATTTAAAAGATGACCTAAATGTAGTGATTCATACCCTTCACAGAGTTTATGATATGAAAGGATTAGAGGCCAGGCCATTAACATTAACCACCAGGTCTTCCAAATACCACGGGTATGTGCATTGAAAAGCCCTCCTTTAGGCAGCCGCAAACTTAAGACCATTATTCTGAGTGATGTCTATTTTGGCGTTGCTGGATGGAACTCTCTAACTTCAGTACTTTCACAGGATTTTTTGTTTTGTTTTTGCTTGTGAGCAAGTGAAGGGGAAAAAAAACAGAAAAAGAAGTTCTATTAAATGCAAAAGTACCATTAAATTACAGTGCAAGACTGGAGTATTGATCCTCAGGCATGGCACATCCTGCCTAGCTGAGCTCTAAAGAAGCTATACAAAGTATAAGCCAAACTTTTAAGGATGTAAAAATATATGTAAAGAGGCCCAATATATTTGTTTTGTCCACTGCTCTGCAAAATGAGAATCGTTTCCTACAGCTATGGGTTTATAGCCTTACATTGTAGTAATACTTTCCACTACTAAACGCTTCAGAGACATTCTTGTCAACAGTGGGTGAAAAATAGTTGTCACTCTGTAGAAACAAAATGGGAGGAAGGAAGCTGGACATCAGCAACTCTGTCTTTTTTCCCCAATAGGAGTATACAATGTAATTTCTTGATAGCAAAACTGTGTTTAGAAAAATATAAAATGCAACACATGAGAAAATTTCCTACCTGACAAATTCATTTATGTCATGCTGATTTTTGGCCTTAACAAGACTGAGTTAACTGAAGAGTTGTACAAAATATCACATCAAAGGCAGAGAAGTAAAAAAAAAAAAAACTAGTAAGAATTGGACTGTTTCAGTTTAAGCCCTCTAATTTTCCAAAATTTATTATCACATTCACAGAGTATTTTTAATGCTGATATTAAGTTAGGACACAATACCCAAACAATGGAAATTTGATAAGTTTGCCTTCTCCAGCATTGCATCAGGCTAACTGAATTCTGTTATAGTTCTGTCAAACATGACATTACATCAGTCTGTTTGGTGCAACACTACTTTCTAGTGACATGGTGGGAAAAAGGAAACTTCATTAGACAAAAAATAGAATGTGAGCTTTCGACAAGTTTCTTAAAGGTCACATAAAACCATTCTGATGTAATTATAGTTCTGGATACTGGTAAGAATTATTTCTTTTAGTAAGCACTCCCAGGGAACCATATAAATATTTTTATCATTATTTTTTTATGTGTAGAGAGCAAGGAGAAAGTTAAAAGTGTAATTTGGGTAATTCATTCTCTATAAGTAAAAGTGTAGCTAGAGAACACATTTGCCATAGTTGCTGTAGGAATCCAATAACTAACTGCAAAAGAGTTTGGGAAGCTGCAATGATGTGATATCTAACTAAGCTGTATGGCACAGCTGAGAAAAAGTATCAGTTGCTTTTCATCCTGGCTTCCCACATCCCACTTTCACAGCCTATTCAGCTGGGCTGGTGGATTCAAATGTGAATTCTCTGTTTGGGTTGAATCTTGATTTTGATATCTCTAGGTGCTACATAACCCAGTCTAACATATTTCTTAATGCATGTCCAAGTTGGGTTTTGATTCTGGAGTTTCATGGTAAGTTACTGCTAAATTTTAACTTTGCTATGTCCTTGCCAGTCCCCCAGGCTCCTTTCTAAACAAGCAAATGACCTTGCAGTCTTCCTGGCCGTCAGGTCTCTTTATATCTGGAGTAATTCCTGGACTTTAAGCTTCCTGATGTGTTTAATAAAGAGGGCTGGAACATTCTATTCTTATGTACTGCTAGGGAAGCAACATGTAGTTCTTGCCTATGAAACCTTTGGCTGTATCTGTGGGATGTATACCACCCTATTTTAGTGAAGGAATCACTAAATACATCCTATTCAGTGATAAAGTTTTGGCCTAGCAAATCTGTAAATACAGTAGTGCCCATATGAAGCAAGGGAACCAACTGTCGTGATAAGCAGTGACGATTGTACTCCAATATGTGGCAGGGGGATTATACCTTCCTGTAATACTTCTTTAATGAAGGTCAATGCAATTGAATCTCTCCAAAAGCGGGGGGGGGACTTTCAGACTTTCAAAAAGGAAAATAAGGAGGAAGTTACTTCTAGATTGAATGTCATTTAGCAGAAAGTAGCTTTGTTCAGCAGAACCTGTCTGGGAAAGCAGAATAAAAGCCAGGTTTTTCATGTCCTTGTCTAGCTGTATAGTGGTGAGTTCCTTCTTCCTCTTTATGATTCTCATCTCCACAGAATACTACCCTAGCCTTATGGAAGACAATAGAAAGAGTGAAAGAGCAGGAAAGAAAGGGACATTACTGGAGAAGAGAAGGAATGTTCTTTGTGGTATGTTTTGGGAAAGGAGTCCAAGAAGGACAAATATAAACAGCCATTTAAAAAACAGGCTGCCTGCTTTTCTTGCTTTGTTCTGATTCCTCCCACTCATCAGTAAAATGAAAATATTATACAAAAAATTCCAGGAAAGTGATTTCAAGGAAAAAAGAACTAGTTGGCAACTTCTATAAATAGGCCTTTTAATTTATTTCAGCTTTTCTGCTTTGTGGTCAATGCTTCTACCCCATCAAACAGGTTTGTTTTCCCCATGCAGTCTGCTCTAAGTATGTTAAAATTCATATTCTAAGGCAGATTATTTAAGGATTTGACTGTTTTAAGTTTGCCTACAGTTTAGTTTGTGTTGGTGTAGATAATTCCTGTCTAAACCAGGCTTAATATTCGGACATATGACAGAAGGCAACTGTTAACAGCAGCTTGATAGAGTGCCACTTGCCAGCAGAGTGTCTGTAGGATCTGAGGACGGTGACTGCTGTGCCTGGAAGCAAACAGCTGTTTGTTGAAGATGTGAATGACCTCAGCTGTCTGGCCCTGCCACCAGACTCTACTGCTGTCCTCGCAGAGCTGGCAGGAGCTAATGTTCGCTTCCTTCTCACTCTTCCCCAGATCAGACACTACTCTTCAGCACCCAATTTCCCTGGAAGTTTGTGTGAATGCACCAGAATATGGAAGGGTGCAGCTAAGTGTGTCACAGATTCCCCTCTGCTGCTCTTTTACCTCGGATGTGACCCATAGCAGAGGTTCAGACAGGCAGCCTGGGGAACTGGTACCTTCAACTGTTGCAGTCAGACGGAGCATAGCCCACCTAGGAGGTCCCTTGGCCCAGATCAGTAATGAACTTAAAGAAAAAAGGCAGATGTTTGTTAACATTATACTACTATTAATAACTACCATTGGTTACTATTTTTTCTGTTGTTTATCAAAATGAAATATCAAATAAACTATAAGATGAGATTTAGTTCAAATAAGTTCTTCATAGGTATCAAACTAATGGTAAGGAGAAAAATAATTTTAAAAACTACCAATAGAAAGCAGGAGTAAAGGAATATATTTTAAGTAATAACCCTTGCTTGTTTGCTAGTTTCAGTTGTGAGTGAAAGTGGTCATTTATTTCACTTTGATTCAAAAAACTGGTTTTCAAAATAAGGTCCACAGATCTTAGGTAATCTCCAGATTACTCCTACCAGGCTTCAATGATACTTAGGAAAAGAAATCACTAGTAGAATTAGTTGCCTTTTAGGAGTTTGTACTCATGGAGAATTTGAAATTGCATGACTGGTTGGCCCTGGGACTGGTGCTGGAGGATTATAGCATGGCTCCAAGAGGTGCGGAGGTATGAGAGAGTTTTTGGAGGTGCACATAAGACCTGAGGAGAAACTAATAGCTGATGTTTGATGACTTTTCATGTTGGAATTGTGGTAGTGTTACAGAATTTGAAGATAGTACTACAATTTGTACTGCCAAAAGAAGACTGGTCCTGATTCTCATCTGATGTTACCACTATAATTCCGTGAGTACTGCATTCACTTCTGGTTTACATGACTGTAGGTGAGGCAGGAATTTAGCTTGCACAATGAAATGGATTCTGGCTATACAGTTCTAATAAGTTTTTGTTACTTGTGTTTTGTATCTTATGCTAGTTTGGATGGTGACTTTAAATTATTTGGGAGAAGGAATTGTTGTCCAACATGTTGATAGTTATTGCCAATGGAGACTACACACCTGCTCCAGGAAATCCTTTCCAGTGTTTCACCATATTTTCTGCTAGGCACTTTGCCCTTATTTATCTCCTTAATGTACTTTGCCATAAATTAAGCCATTATATCCTTGCTTATACACCAGATATGAAAAACAGCATATTGCTTCATTTTTGCAGCAGCATGTTATACCTTCCTCTGTTAATTTCCACTCCCTTCAATTAACCAGCCAAAACTTTATACATCTTTTCTTGTAACTAATTTTCTTAAACTAACAATTTTTGCTGCTTTCCTCTTAACTCTCTCCATCTTTCTTAGAAATGTACTGTCAAAACTTGGATGTTGGACTCCCACTGATATCACACCACTGCTGCACAAACAGATATTTTTGCATCTCTCTTAATATGCATATAACTATGTACGGGATTTTGGTGTAGTGTGTTTTACTCCTGTTTAACTTCTGATTCTGCACAATAACACATAATCCTTTCCTGCAGAAATTCTACTTAATCTCTTCTGTTCTGTATTTGTGCAGATTTAAATTGTCTAAAAGTAGGCTATTTTTCCTAAAAACATGAAAAGGTGTATTACTGCAGTTCAACTTTGTCTCAGTAATTGACTGTGATTACATTTGATGTGTTTCTTGCTATAATAAAAATGTACGGACGATTTCATTATCTACAACCGATACAAACAACTCCTGTGGAATAGAGCAGCATTAAGAAAATAATCTAAATCAGATACAACGATTTGTTTAAAAACCCCTTTTATGTTTTGATAAGAATACAAAGGAAAATAAATAAAACCCTGTCCATGACTTTAAGAAAGAGTTACTCCTAAATGTAATTAAGGTAATGTTCCAGATCACCTGTTCCTGGAGATCTTCCTGGAATAGTGTAGTATGTTTTACTCCTGTTTATCTTCTGATTCTGGGAAATACCTTCCAGTTAGAGCTTGCCATGAAAAAAAGCACTTAAGTCTTCTTTCCCTTCCTTTCAGCAGCTTCCATAAAGTTCTCAAAGGAAGCCCTTTTTCCTCCCTTCTCCTTTCCTTTACGTAAATTCTGACAGCTATTTGCAGTCCTTTCCTCTGCTTCCTTACAGTTTTGGAACTAGTCAGGAGAAAATCAGACTCAGCTGGTTCTTTCCCAAGGTGAAGGGAAGAAAGGGAAAAACTACTACAGCTCCTAAGGGAGCATAAGTAACTGCTTATAGGTGGAAGTGAACTGGAAGCCAAAAGAGTGCATAAACACGTGATGTTGAAGTCAAGTGAGTACTGGGTTGATTTGAGAGTTGGAGGATGAAGTGACTTCCTGAGCTGAGGAATGGATAACCAGAATGGCAGGGTACACACAGCCTTTCAGTTAAGTAGACTATTGAACTGCTAGAGCTTCAGAAAGATAATGTTATGTCTTTAAGATTTGAAAGAATTCAAATTAAACTTTTTGAAAGCTCTTAACTATCTGTGAAAAATAGGCTGTTCCACTGATTTCAATGGAAATTTCAGTGGAGATGTAATTTGAAGGTCAATGAAAAATAACTTCATCTTTTCAATTGTAGTTCTAGTTTATTCTGAAGGATTACTTAGAATTTGGGATCAATACTAGTAAGTCTCTCTAGATAAGTGTTTATTTGAGGGAAAGCAGTTGAACTGAATAAAATGTAATATGTTTTTTTCCAAGTTTTTAGTTTTTCTAAAAAATTTTTGTGTGTATGTGAATGTTATAAGGCTTTCCAGGTTTCTTTCCTCTGTGAATGTGAACACTAACATCACTGTGTGATGTGAACATTAACCTGAAACACTTCAAAATTTGTATGGTGTCAGTTTAAAAATCAAACAAATATAAAAATAGGAAAAGTTCCCAAATTTTTATTGCACTTGAGGTTTTTTTATGCCAAAAAAAATGTTCATAATACCTCATATATTGTAATTATTAATTATTGTGTGTATCATGGCTTGGCCAAGAGAATACATACAGTAAGAGGCCTTAATGAAGAACAAGGATTTAAACTTAGCAAGGCTTGTATTTGTCTGTCTAGCATTAGGAATCTTTAGAAATCTTGCTGTAAACTGCTCCAGTCAATGGAAAGGAAGGCACTGCCATCCATCTCAGGAATGAAGCTGCTTTTGAAAATGCCTGTTTCTTTTTTCCTACTGACTATAGAAGGAGTTTAGGATAATAAGTATCATAACTTGGATATCTCAATTGAAGTCTTAAATTCAACTGAATCTGGACATCAGAATTACTTCTCAGTGAACTGTTCTGATAGTGCTAATGTAAAAGACAATGAATTAGTCTACTAATAAAAATTTTCAAATATTAGAATGCCTTTTTTCTGTACAATTTAAATTGACAAGACAGATGGTATTTGGAACAGTATTGGCACGTGGGGTCATTCAGCAGAAACTATTAAAAATTCACTTGGGATCTTAAACTTAAATTAACTTTCATATAGATACAAGCTGAAACTTTGTTAAATTCTTGTTGCTTCCCATGCATATACAATGGTCTGAATCATTCCTCACCTTACGTTACTTGTTTTCTGGTACTCAGGTCAAATCATGCTTAATTTTCAAATGGTTATATTTCACAAAATATCTGCTGAAAAAAAAAGAGATAATTGTATCGTTTGATTCCTATTGGATTTCTAATTAGAGGATACCCAGGTATTAATTAAGATAAAACAGTAGAACTATTTGAATATCATACTTTTGAGCATTAATTAAGGATATGAGATAGTAATTTAAAGACAGTTACATTTCTATTGCTTATATATTTTAATGGCATTTTCTCAAATGTAGTATTTCCAATGAAAATGTTAATCAATAAGGTGACTGATAATTATTACAAATCCATTGGCTTAGTGAGTAGTACCTTAATATATGGTTAACTTCACTTAATCTGTATGCTTAACGGATAAATAAATAATCGGTAAGGGCAGCATGGATGGGCTGCATATTTTGAATAATTTTATAGAAAAGTAATATAGGATACAGGTTTGTTCTGCAATTATTTCACCCATGAGTTTACATCACTTGCTAGGGTAATTCCACTAAATTTTCTAGTTAAATTACTATGATAATTACAGGTGAAGAAACTGCATAATCTCAAAGGTCTAAGTCAAAATAGCAGGAGTTGCAAAAGGAAGTAAAACATGGAAACTAACAATGAAATGAGGTGGGATTACTCAGTGTCAGGCCTTCAGGTACAAAAAGCAACTGAAACATAAATTTTAGTAGGAATATCTCTTGATAATGCCTAGTTCAAATGGAGGTCAATCAGACATTTTCCTGATTTCAAAGCAGAGAGTAAAAAACCCACCTGAAACAAACCTCATCTTCCATTCTCTCAGTCATTTCCACCTCTTTCCTTCCCTTGCTGCATTCTTGGAACTAAGGAGGCAGTGATTGAAAGTGGATAGCAAAGTTTCATAGTGTTGAATCCATGTCCTGCAATTACTGAGGGAGATTGTTACAACTTTTTCCTAAGGACTCATTACTTCAGAATACTGTGCAAGAGTTTGAAATTGACTGCTTTTCAAAACCACTGGCTAGACCTGCTAGCAGTTTGTAAAGTTTCCATTTAAGTTAGGCTTACTACCCATGCTGAACCGTAATCTGGTAACACTGAGACATCACCTGCTGCTTGAATGGGGCTAACACTTGGCTCCAGTTTGGAGTCAAATTTCTGATTTTTAATCACAGAATTGGAGCTGAATCAAGTAAATGTTACTGTATGTTACTGTAACTATGATGGTGAACAAAACCCATTGAAACCATCCACTTATCTCAGAAATTCTGTGGGCCAGATTCCTCCAAGTAAGGCCGTGTTAAACCTTTCTACTGAGAAATCAAGGTATGAGAATTTCTTTACAATGTTAATCCTGTACACTTATAGTCACACACGGAAACAATTAATAAAAGCTGATAAAGAGCAGGATGCGATAATGCAGTTCATATTGCCTATTCCATGACTGCTCATTCCAGTCTCACAATATCATAGAATCATAGAATGTTTAGAGTTGGAAGGGACCTTAAAGATCATGTAGTTCCAACCCCCTGACATGGGCAGGGACACCTCCCACTAGAACAGGTTACTCAAAGCCCCACCCAACCAGGCCTTGAACACTTCCAGGGATGGGGCAATCACAACTTCTCTGGGCAAACTGTTCACCGCTTGCAGAGTAAAGAACTTCCTATTATGTAATCTATATCTACCCTCTTTCACTTTAAAACCTTTACTCCTTGTCTTAACACTACACTCCCTTGAGTTTCACATTCCCCATCAGCTCCTCTTTGTTGGTAAGAATAAGGTCCAGCATGGCACCTCTCCTCATTGATTCCTCTATCACTTGGAGAAGGAGGTTATCATTGATGCATTGCAGGAAGCTCCTGGACTGCTTATGCTCTGCTGTGTTGTCCTTCCAACAGATATGTAGACATTGCAAGTTATCTTTCTTACTATGGATTCCTTTGTCTTATTTAAGAATAATTCTGGAAGCAAAAAAGTGCAAACCTCATTTTTTTCTGAACAAAAGTGGCTGTATTTCACCTGAACTTAACTCAAGGCCCACAAGCTCTAGGAGGGTTCTTGTACTACATCCCTACTCTTGCATTGATTATGCCTGATCAGGTTGCAGAACCTGGTGGCAGACTACATATAAATGAATATAACACAAGTCACTATGACTAACATGTAAAGATCATATCCCTTCTTGCAAAGCTAGTTAAAGGGGGGGAAAAAAAGGAAGAAAATCTTTCAGTGCTCTAATGTTCAGAGGAAGGCAATTTCCTAGTGCTAGGTGTATTGAAGAGTAAAATTCCAGCAGCATTCACCAAGAATTTTGTCTTTGGTAAGAGTAATGTCAGGGCAATACAATGCTTTTTCCATCTTACGTGGCTCAGTTTACAAGACTGGCATAGCTGAACCATCTGAAAATAACCACTGGAGGAGTACATCCTCAGCATGAAAAGCAATGATCTTTTGAAAGTATCCAGAGGCACCAAAGCTGTTTAGCCCCAGAACTGGTGTTTTGCATTGTGGCCACAGGCAAAAGGCTCTGTTAGGTTGCATCCAGAAACGTGGATGGGCAGCATGACTAGGCAGCTAAGACCTTCTGTGTGGAAATTATTACAGGCCTGTCTGTAGGCCTTTCAGCCCACTGAACACCCTGGGGGCAATCTACTGCTCCAGGAAGAAAAGTTGTACAGGTGAACCTTGCAGAAACACCTTTTCAGTTAGGGAAGAAGTAAGTTTTTCCTTCCAGGGAACAAGGAACAGGTCCCAGCTAAGGCTCCATGGGGAGCCGGACTCACCCTGTGAGCATAACAGCAGGTTGTCTGCTCCCTTTGCGCTCTTGTAGCCTACCTGTAATGGAATTTATTCACAGAGTAGAAGAGTTTAGGGTTGCCTTTCCTAAAGGACTACTCACACCTACTCTTGGCTATCCAGAGTTCAGGTCTTCAAAGAAGCTTCTAATTTTATTTACCCAGCTGCTCTGCTCAGTCTCACTTTTGGCTGAAGACATTTTCTAGCTGTAGATTTAGAGTTGTGGTGAGATTCTTGAAACTTTTTGAATGTTCTACACAAAGAATATATGATTGTGAAATTTTTTTCCATGAATTATACTTTAGGGGTTGGTTTTAATTAATTATGGGATAATAACTTTTATATTAAAACCTGATTTTGTACAGGGTAATTGCAGCAGCTGAATGAAACATGTTTACTAAGCATGAGGTAATGGAAATTGCTATGGTGTTTTTGAGAGAAAGGCATCTCTTTTCAGAAGAAGAAAATGAAGACAATCACAAAGTCTCCCATGACCAAATTATTCTGACACAAAACAAAAACCACATTTATATGGTAATGCAGAAAAGTCAGAGGTGGCAAATACAGTACTAAGAGGAGAGGGAAATGTTTCAAAAAATCAATGACAGCAAGTTTTGAGAAAAGTGCAATAAAAACTTTGAGAGAAGTGGATTTGTGATTGGAAGTTGAGCTCCAGTTTGAAGTCTCCAATGCCTGAAATTTAAAATTTCAGCTCTCGAGTGTTGCTGTTCCCTCTAGTGTGGGCACTGGGAGTGTCACTCTTCCTTACACAGAAAACTCTTTTCACGTAATCTGAAGGAACATGGTATTCTGGAGATTTCTGTATCCTCAGTTAAATCTGTCTGATTTTGGTCCAACAGTTCAACATGTTAAGAAGAGCCTGACTTTGACACAGAAGGGAAAAATGAGTGATCACATTAAGCCACATCTCATTAATAAACCAGGCTAAAAATAGGTGAAAAAGCTTTAACGCTTGAATTGTGAACTAATCATATTTTATACCTTGTAGATAGGTCTGAAAAGCCAGGGACACAAGACAAAAAAGGAAAAGTCAGAACTTCTTTAAGTCTGTAAACTTCTTTAAGAGGGAAAAAAAGAAATCAGCCTTTAGAAATATTCTTTGAGGTACAAATATGTATACTGCCCTGGTATAATGGAATTTCTTAAGATTTGCTGTATCTCTTATCCCCAGTTTGGTGAGAAAAATGCATGTACTGTAAAGTAGATTGTGGTCTATTCATCACTAAGCAATGAGAACCAGGCAGATACTTTGAATTTGAAGGAATTACTGGGAAAAACAGCATGGAGAGGAAAGGAGAGAGAAATTGTTTATAGCTACTGAAGAGCAGTTCTTGGTTAAATTCTTCTGATAACTTCAGGACAGTGAATCTGTTGTCATGTTTTATATCATACATAAGGGAATTATTTAAATGAAGATAACAGCATGAAATAATAAAGATAGCATTGCTATGAGTGGCAATCCTGATTATGTTAACTATGAAGGAAATAATGCCCTCTTATGAAATTTTCCTGAAATTCTTCATTTCCCTTTCATTTACAAAAATAGCAAGCCCAAGATATTCAGCATGAGAGTTCTACTTATGCAGACACCTAAATAAGTGGATAGCTTTTCAAAATTGCCAAGTAGTCTAGCAAGTCCCCTTGAAATGAATGAACTGAAGCATCCAGTACTTTAGAAGCTGTTTAGCATGACACATAAATAGGGGTAAATATTTGATTAGCATATTCTAGCATTTATATTTTTCCTAGTGTTCTGAAGACACTTTTCTAATGATAGAAGAAAATGCTGGTTTGGAGCAACAGGAGAATATATAAGAGATCAACTGTGCAAAGTTAAAAATTAAAAAAATTGTTCTTTAAAAATAATTATTGAAAGGATTTGCAACTAGTAGAGGATCTTTGTTAAAACCTTTTCTTATGTTGAAGGTGTTGCATTTACAGAGCACTAGTATATACACAAAGATACAAAAAATGCAAATTAATGTAGAAATTAATTTAGAATGTGAGAAGTGATATTGTCAACTCTAGACCTGTCAATCATTGTAACAAAAGACAGAGAACTTCAAAGGATAATAGCTCATAGTTGGAGTCAGATTCCTGTTCGTAACATGTTAAGAATTATTTTTGTGTATCGCATGTGTCCATCTCTAAAATTTTTGCAGGCATAAATGAGCATAGAGGAGCACAAACACATAGGTATGAAATGAGCAGACTACAAAAAAAGTGAATTTCAATTACCCAAGAACGTAAGGAAAAAAAAAAATACAAAGTATATTTAAATAATTAAAAAAAAAACCCAAAACAAAACAACAAAAACTCCCAAAATGTTGATATGTTACTCATATGGACATAAGCTGATATGGACAAGAAGATGTTTTCTTTTCACAAAGCAAGTTAATTTGACCAAATAATTACTTTTAACAAGTACATGTGAGTTGAAGCCAATGCGTATTAAAGAATATTTGGCCAAGATAAATGTTCAAGTTGGCAATCCCTAATGCAATTTATTCCCAAGTACTTAAAGAAGTAGATTAAGCAACCCTTGAAACTCTTAGTGATTGTGTGAAAATGATTTGCAACAGATGAAGAGAGGACATGATAAGAGGGGAGCAAACACAACTTCTTTTTTTTAATGGAAAATAAAGAATGTTTAGGATTGTATTTCAGGCATACTTTGACATTCTTTTCTTAAACAAGATACACCTCTCTTAAACAAGGATATACCATCCAATTATAACTGCCGGAAAGAAGGTAGGAGTAGGTTTAAAATTACTTTGACAGAACAGGCAGACTGAAAGGACATCTGAAGTTGCATTTGTTCACATGCTTTCTCTGTTGAACTCAAAATGGGAGTAATTGGTTAGGCAGCTAAAAAGGATGTCCTCCATAAGTTAAATATAGAACAACAGTGTGAAGATGCTGGAAAAATGTTGCTTCTATTCTGGGCTTCATTAATAGGAGTTTTTCTGTAACACAATGAAAGAAGTTAAAAGGCTTGGGTTTGTTTAATCTGGAAAAGAGAAGCTAGTCATGATGACTGTTTTTCCAGTATGTTCTCCATTGCCACTGAAAGAAAGAGGAGAAAAGATTGGCTCAATTTGCAGAAAAGTAGATTTCAGCTTGTTATTAGGAAAAACTGTCTAACTACATAAGGGTAGAGAAACTGTGGAGTACGCTAGGTATGGAGCTTGTAGAATCTCTTGTTGGAGATTTTTAAGAGTAGATTGTGTAGCTGTTGGGAATATGCTGGTAAAACGTGACATGATGCAGACAATCAGACTAGATACTCCTTGAAATTCTTTCTAAATTCTGTGATTCTGTAACTCAAAATTTCCACAGTCAAGACAATGATTTAGAGGCTACAGAGGGCTAGCATTTGCAGGTGAAGTCATGATGTTACTGGCATTAAGACCATATTATGGACATTACTGTTCAGGTCTTCAGCAAGACTGACTGCCACATGCCCTCAGCATGCTGAAAAAGTACCCCAGAAAGCAGCGCTTGACAGCGTAATAGGACCTGCCACTCAAAGTAGGAATTAGCATACATATATCCTGTCTTCTGGAAATCCCGATCCCTGAGAGAACAAGCACATAGAATATGAAGTAGGAACTAAGAAGTCACCACTTACAGTGGTTAATCAAACTTTCATGATGAATGCACTTCCTCTGAAGGCAAACATCCTTTCTTCTGGAAATAAGTGGCAATTAAAGACCTATAATCCGAAAACTAACTTACTGGGTGTTATCTGAAGACCTCATTTCTTTTCATTGCTGAAAAAATTTTATTTGGTGTTGACTCTATGCATTGTAATAATGCATTTTGTAACTCCACATGTCATTCTCTAAAATTTACAAGTTTGTAAGCAACAGTGCAAGATTTTTTTTGATGTGCCAGATCCCCTAAAAGCCTCACAAGACACACAAATGTTTTTTGATAATGTGGGAGTCAATAATTTAATGTTTACAGACTGATGTGGTTTTAGATGGAGATGAATGTGACTGAAATACTTCGGAAAACGAAGCTGCCTGTCATTGCTGCATTTGACCAGACATAATCAGAAATATTATGTGATACATGATGTCCCAAATAATTTTATGCTTTGAATCATGAATTGAGTAATGTAATGTATTGACTAATGTAGTGTATTGAGTAATAACAATGCTTTTCGTATGTCCCATTCAAATTAGAAGGTGTATGCACACTATGGAGCAAAAATACGTAACTAAACCCTTACTTTTTTGTAAAATACTTTCCTTCTGTATGCACAGATGCAAGGTTAGAATTGATGACATACTTTTTAAAAGGGAAATTAATCAATTGATATTGGCCTCTTTTTCTGCCTGCTCACTAAATACAGTACCTGATTTACTGTGTAGTTAATCTAAAATTTTTGGTTTGTTCTATTTGGGAGGTTCAAAAAAGAAGGGTTTCCTGGTCTGTCAAGTTTCTATTTTACTTATATTAAAAGTGTCCTATCACAACTTTTCCTAATCTTGGGTTTGCTGAAAAAATAAGTTTTTGTGAAGGTGCGTTTACTTTGCTTTCCTTCTGCTGTATAGTTTTTCTGGGGGAGGTTAGGTCTTCACTTGTGTTATTCCTCCTTCCAGCCTTTTACTATAGACTATCACAGGTATTTATTAAAAAAGATTTATTTAGAAACTGTACTTTTTTTTTTCTATCCATTAAAAAAACATAAAAAGCCAGAATAATGCAGTAAAGAATTCCATGTATCCTAAGTAAGATGTAACCAATAATTCTTTTGTTTTGGCAATTCATGAATGGGCGATTCAAGATTATTGAGTACTCTCCTTAAGTCTGTGTCCTGGCTTGAAGTAAAACAGGACCAATTTTGTTCAGTAACTTTACTTTTTAGCTAGGCCTCGTCTAATTATTGAAATTAACAGCATATTGTGCAGACACTGTTCACTCTCAGAGTGATAAGACCTGTGTTTATAGTTGATGCCAAGGAATGGGATGCAGAGAGGCTCTTGCTTATACTTATTGCTATATCACCCAAGGCCAGCTAACTTTGTTATGTGCCCCACTGGAGGGTCAGAAGCCGAAAAGCATAGAGGGGTCCCACATGCAGGGAGGAGCAGATAGGACAGGTGACCCAAAACTGACCAACAAGGTGTTGCAGCCCATCTGCCTCATGCTCAGTATAAAAGCTGAGGGGTCAAAGGGCCAGCTATCTTTCTTCAATGGCAGGTGTCTGAGGAGGACTCTGTCTGTTCGTCTGCCTTTGATCCTGATCCTGACCCCAGATCTGGAATCCACTTCCGGTCTATCACTGAGTCCATCCTGGGACTTCCCCAGTGCCAGTGACGTGATCATCATCCTGGGAGCTTGATAAGGTTTTGTATATATTTCATTATTTTATTTTTATTATTAATATTTCATTAAAGTAGTTTAGTTCCTTCTAAACTCATGTCTCATTTTCCCTCCTCTGCCTCTCTCTTTGAAGAGAGGTGAGGGGCAGCATCTGTCAGCCCCATCTGGGGTGCCCCAAATCCCCAGTGGCCAGTTCGGCCTAAACCATGACAGCCTGGCACAGCCTAAATGAAAATGCTGTGACACATAAGTGAAATCTTTAATTGTTTAATTTTGACAGCTCTTGGGACCATGAAGCACATTTCAGAAAAATCTCTGATTTCCAGACCTGTTACCTAGCACTCTGACATAGGTACTATTTGGAACGAAAAAGACATTTAAAACAGTCTTTATTCTGCTAAACAAAAACGAAGTGAATGTAAAATTAAGAGATATCATTTAAGGAGGAGAAAGTTTCTTTTCTCTATGAATTTACAAATGTAGAGGCTAGCAGGAGACAAATGAAGGCAATGGAAGGATATAGGTAAGACTTTAACATCACTGATGGTCTGACCATCTGCTTTAAGAGGCCCACCTCCAAGCCCTGGGACACTGTCACTCCTACCTCCTTGCAGACTGACAACACTTGTTATTATTTCAGCTTTGTTAAATTGCCAAGTAAAAGTCAGTAGGTTAGATGTGCATATAATCTGCCACTGTAAAACAGCCTGCTGTTTTGTTCAAAAGGTTTTTTCGTGTTTATCCAATGTTTTATTTTTGACTCAATTCCAAACCAAATATTTTATTTTAAAGGTGCTACTTAGCCTTCAATTTTTGTCTTTGTGCTGTCTTGAAACTCAAGATTCTTGGACACAAATACTGAAATATTCTTTCTTCCCAAGTTCTTCTCTCCATATTCTTCGCTTCCTATCTGGAACTTGAATTAGGCTGAGCTCTGTACAAACCTTCCATTTACACAGTTTGCCTGATAGGAAATTTACCTGCAAGTACTACAGAATATATCAGACTGCTAGAAGTTTGTACAGAAAAATGTTTCCCTGTTTATTTAAAAGACAAATGCCATAATGGAATGAAGATCCGTATGATTTAGTTCAAATAACAGACAAAATGTCGATACTATAGCTTTCAGTGCTCCAAAACTAGCATTGCATTCCAAACAATTAGATAAATGTGAAAATGTGTTTCCTCAAATTTAGTTTACTTATCATTTAACCATGGCTCTTAATCATTATCTTGGATAACTGAGTATTCATCATCATGGTGTCCAGAAACAATTTGCTGTGAATGGTTCCATGTTTCTAGAAGATAGTTTCCACTACTATTTACTACACAATAGTTATGTGAACTAGTATTAATGATCTAAGTACAGACTTGAAACAATGCACAGAATACTTGCTCCCTACAGCCCTTTTTTAAATGTACTTTGGATTTTTTGGATTTTTTTTCAGAAATTCTTTTCAGGAGGAGGAGAAGAGATTCTACCCCAAAGGGAAAAGTTGGAGTTTTTCTAGATAGCCTTTCATCAGAATGGCAAAGTGGTACATTATACAGAGTCATGGCATTTCTACTGGCAGAGAATCAGCCCCTAAAGGTATAGATGGCAGTGCTTTTTCAAATTCAGCCAGACTGGTTTAAGCAATTACTGTCCTTCAATGGAGGTGTTGGACTCAACTGCTGAGGTAGAATAACTGGCCACATCAATACTCCTCAGTTTCAGCAAACATTTTTAAAAGGTTTAATTGAGATGATAGCCTACAATTAAAATATGCTCAGCTTCTTTGAATATTGAATAATTTCATTTGTTTCCTCAGTTCCATTTGATCTTAATGGGTATTTGTTTATATTTTCTGTTCTGTGCTGTGATTATGAGATTTAGCTTTTCTTTTTGCCTATATATTTCAGCAAAATTTTATTATAATTGTTGCTTCAGAAATATTTTGGTTTTCTGTAATGCATGATTTTAGACCATTCTATACATTAATCCTTTTAAAGTTCAATTCCTTTTTTCCCCTCTGGAAAATATGAAATATTAAAAATATGAAAATATGAAAACATTAATAGGATGGCATAAATAGATTCTGGGTTTTTTTAATGCTGTCATGTGCTGACCCTTTGCAATGTAATAATTTATTTAGATAGATTTTGGGAGGAATACGATGAGGCATTTTACCCAAGAAATATTTTAGTCTGCTGAAGGAAAGTGAGTTATCATTCTTCCTACACTCTCTTCTTCATTACTGTTCTAGAAAAATTGTCTGAGTAAAAGGGTTATATCCAGAATAACCTTATTCTCTCAAGAGAGTCCTCATTGCCTTTCATATAGATTTGAGGACTAAGTCCAGAACCCCATCTTGGTTTAAGGCAAAGATACAACCCATTTTTTGTGCATAGCTTCATCCGCATAAGCAGCTTTCTCTTAAATGTAGCTTCATCTAAATCTGCTGTTCACTCCTCCTTTCCCTCTGCTCCAGTCCCTTCTCAGCATTTGTAGCTTTTACATCCTCAGTTTTGCATAAAGGATCAAAATATGTTTTTGTTGTGACATTCTCATGGTTTATCATCTGATTCCAGAGCGGGACTGAATGCTTTAGGAGAAAAAAAAAAAAAACAAACCAACCAGATTATAGTGATCTGTCTGGGTGCCAAATACAGCCTATTAGAGTTGGGAAGCTTTGTTACAGTACTCCAGAAGGTAGTGACTGTTGCCCTTGCCTTTTGCTGAATCTGATGTTTAACACTTAACCAAGAAAAGAAAACTCTAAGAAAGAACTGGGGTTCTCAGAAGAGAAACCTAATTGCCAAGCTGTTGGCAAGACTTTCATCTTTTCAGCACAACTTTAATGAAAGGAACCAGAGAAGTACTGGAATCCATTGCATAGCTGTTAGGGCATTCTACTGAGAGAAGAAAACCTGAGTCCGGTTCCAAATCCTGAAACAAAATATTCCTTTTATCAAATGAAAATAAAATTTTCTCAAATACAATGTAAAAGGCATCCATAGAATATACAGGAGAATCCCTCCTTCTTTCTTCTCCTGTTGGTTGGCACGTTTAATCTTCACTGGGAAGGACTATCATCTTGAGGTATCTCATTCTTCTCCTTCATTGTGGTAGAATTTTAAGTGTTTAACTCCTACATTTCCTTACTCAGAAATGCTGGGGACCTGAACAAACCTTCATGGAACTGAGACTATTTCCTGAGGTGGCCTCATTGATAATCAGATTACCCTTGGTTGCTTTAGAAACAGAAGAGGATAAACATCTATATTTTTAGCAACAATTTCTCTGTCACTATATACTAAAATGGATTTTCCGTAGACTAAAGGGATTATAGCCATCTCCTCCCCCAGATCATTCTGCAGTTCAGCATGCACTCCATATTTCATAATACCAGGGGAAGCTGGCCTCTCACTCTCTCCCCATCACCTGACTGGATACAGCAATGCACGTTTTCCCTAAAAGTCAATTGAGAACAGTAGGAATCACACTAGGACAAGTATGGCATAAGCTAATATTTCCAAAGACAAGCTGAACTTCAAAGACATATGGGTATGCACCCTAAAATCTGAAGGTGGTGACAGAATAGATCGTCTGTTCACTAATAGAGATGTTTTTAATAGCTTCTCAAGAAATAATCAGAGGCATTAGAGGACAAGAGGCAAATGAATACAAATTCATTGTTTAAGTAAGGGATTAGTGAGGAGACAAGAAACTGTAGACGAATAAATCTGAGTAATAGACATGTTTCTAATAACATCAATAAGATTCTCATGAAAAACAAATAATGTTAAAATAAACCAAAATAAATACTGTGTCTGCGGCAATAGTTTCAAAGGGAAAAGAAAAACAGGCTTGTGAAATTCTGTTACACCAGATCAGATAAATGAACACTGATCTCAGGATCAGGGTCGTTTTGGTAAGCCATAAAGTAACACATTTCCTGAGTAATATCCTTTCCTCCCACCCTGTATTCCAAATGTCATCATATTTCTGGCAGATGACACTGAACTTCCTATCGTCTCTCCATCTTGGTGGGAGTTACACACATGTGAACACTGGACAACATGATCTTATTTTGCAAACCAACTTTCATAGATAATATTTCAAAAAATGCATTGCAGAATTAAATTAAATACTGATAGAGTCATTAGGAGATTAAAGCATAGTTTCACTGAGTAACAACTAATAAGTAGCTCAATATTAAGAAGGAAAGTTAGAAGGGAAAATAGACTAGATAGTGAAGTTTGAAAAATACAAAACTAACTAGGGCTTCCTGTTAAATCACTCCATAGGAGTAAAGTGATGTCTCCATAATCACAGTGGAAGTGGTAACTCACTGATCTACAGAGGACACAGTATAATATACTGGTATTCTAGTAATTCTTAATTAAATTTACTTTAAGCTGCCTTATATAACATTTATTTTAGTGGGAAGATGTTTTTTGCTCTTTGTATCTTAATATTTTCCTTATTTCTTTGTGGACTTAGTCTGGAGACAGTTATGAGGATATGATACCTATAACAAAGAATGTTTTTTAATGACTCGTAGTCCCTTTTTCAGAAAGATAGTTTGGGCAAGCTTAATTTAGGCTTAAGATCATATTGGTTCAGCACAGTACATACTGATTTTTAAGTCAATAAGTTTTTAAATGTGTTTAGAGTTGAGCACTGCTTACATCTTTTGATGAGTCAATGCTTAGACAGGAATGATGAACTCTGTGTTAAAAATGTTAGAAAATTACTGTGAAAGGTATATTGCCTTCTCCCTAACCCACTAGTATACCCTAGTTTAGTAATATATCACAGTAAAGAAAGTGCTTTCTTTTGTGGATCAGGTTTAGTGTATGGCTAATTGCACTGGAAGCGGAAGAACAAAATATGAAATATTTAATTTAAAATTTCTTGTCTCAAGGTATTGAATGCTTGGTGTTTCACATAATTGTTATTGTCAATGTAGTTGTCTGGGTGGCAGAGTGTCTGAAATTTGTGTAACTACCATTGTCCACTAGTCAGGACTTCTCAGAAGAGCCTCATAGAAAGAATGTCTGGGGATGTCCATTCATTGAAACCTTCTTTTAGAGTGTCCTTTTAGCTGTCGCCTGGCTGTTGTCACAGACAAAGCACTACCAGGTGTAGCTGTTTTCTTGTTCAACCTCATGACTTTATTACCTCTCCTTTACAGGAGGAACTTTGTAGGTTTTTCTGTTCCAGTAGTTGCATTCCTCTTATGTCCCAGCAGTCACAAAAACTGTGCTGCCGTTTTATTGAGGCAGCCACATTTTTCATAATTAGTAACCAAGTTCTATGCAAGGAGCACCCTTGCTAGATGTTATCTACCCTTAATTCAACCAAAAGCCTGTAGTCTGGCAAATTATTTTTAACTATTGTATGGCAGCATACAATTATGAAGATATGAATGTGAAAATTTGTAAGAGGAAAGGTCTATCCAGCTCAGCATCCTGTCTCCAACAACAGCTATCAGCCTAGGAAAGAGTAAGTACAGTGCATATGTGTGCAGTAGTACTCTGTAATATTATCCCAGCCTCGAAATATTTTGAGATTGGAGATTTCCTAAGCCTGATGTGGTTTCTGCATGTTTAGTTAAATGTAACAATTTTCTTTTTCACATTCTTCTCAAGTTTCCATTTTGGCCCATGTAAACCTCCAGGATCCCCAGCTTGCTTTGGCAAGAACTTCTACAGACCTGTATTCTGTGTCAACAACCACCTTCTTCTGTTTGAATTTGGTTCTTCCTGGCTTTATGTGATGATCCTGAAGTGCTGGAGGAGAAGCTCTGATCTTTCTACTGCACGGAACACAATTGCTTTGGGGGAAAACCAGAAATGCTCTGTAGAAATATCTAGAGAAAAAGGGTTCATATCACCTGAAGCTTACTGCCCAAATCTAAGCAAACTAAGTCTTCTATCTTTACAGAGTTTTATGTGTGCGTCATCATATCAAGGATTGCTTGTGACAAATACTGCATCAATCTTACATTTGAAAAAAGCAAACAGAGAAACAAGTAAATATTTCAACAGCTGTGTTGTAACCATGAGTCTTTGCTGACATATGTCATGGGATCTTTCAATGTACATTTTTTGGTCAATTTCCCTGGAAACATAGATATTTTAAAATCTAAGCCTCAGTTTGAAAAACCAGCCACACTTTGAGAACTTTCAAGAACATAGCCATATTTAAGCATGTAGTATAGCTATTCTTATTCTCATGTACAGGTTTCCTCTGAATCAAGGCCCTCCACATCTGTCAAAAGGGTTTATTAAACAAAGCCTAGTATTCCCACTGAACTCAGAGGTGATGGCTATAGTACTCGTGTGAGGTTTTTGGAGCAGGCCCTTAAGGTTTAGGAAATTCAAGGCAGAGCAACTAAAATAACAGTGACCAATTAGATAACTAAATCAGAGTCTTGGCATATTTTTATTGCTGCAAAAAAATTCACTATCTTTCTGGTTAGCATTTTGCAGCCTTCCATTTTCAGCTGTTAACTGTTAACAATTAAATCCAGTTACAAACATTCACTTTTGGTTCTGGCAGAATTTCAGTTCCCCTTTTTCCTCCTCCACTATGTCTCTGTTTTATGCTCTATGGCATAGCTTACACCTTCCCATTTGAAAACTTTACAAAGCACTAACTTAATGTTACAACACTTGCAAAAAAACCTCAAAGGCAACCCATTCAGGTGTTTTTTTTTTCTGCACCTGGAAACATAAGGGATCAAAGGGTAAAGTCTTGTTCTCTTTGTAACAAAATTCCTAATGACTCAATAGGACCATTATTTTACAGCTCAGCCATCTCTATTGGTAGTGGCATTCAAGGTTTATTTATCCTTTCTATGGCTATCTCTTTGTTGCCTATTTTAATTAGTTTTAATTTTAGAATATTCGCTGTTGATATCAAAATTGTCCTAAAACTGGAATATACACAAATATATGTGTCTGTTTAAGGTCATAGCTTTCATTTCCCTTTGTTCATCACTAATGAAAGAAAAAAAGGATCAAATTAATCTCACGTGTGAATGAATTGTTGTGTGTGTTTTTGGTATCTAGGAAACTGTTGAGAAACATATTTCTGGAATCAGTCATGCACAAAAATATGCCTTTTATAGTACATCTCTATTAGTACATCAGATATAGCTAACATTCATACTTTTTCATGTAAGGATCAATTTTTGTCGATATCCAAAACTGTGTAGCTATAGAAATAAGAACATGTAATACCAAATTTCTACTTCATCAATAACTCATCACTACTAATCACCATAGATCATACATTTCATCTCTATTCTGAATGTGATTAGGAAGATTAAAACTGGAGCAGATATGGCACTGGACATGTTGTCAGGCAGTTTAGGCTTTCTTCTTAGGAATTCCATAGACCTACTTTATGTTTCTGGGCAAATCACTGATTTTCTCCAAGCATCTGTTTTCCTTCCTACTCGTGTTATCTCTTCTATTTTATTGCCATGAAATATTTAAAGATCATCTCTTATTGTGTTTGTATAGTGAAAAAACAAATGTGGTTCTGATTTCAAAATCATCCTTAAACATCATTGTTCTAGAATTGCTTCTCCTATAAAATTTCTGATTGTCTATATTTGTGATGATGCTGATTAATAAAGATTTTGTAAAATAGCATTAATTTGCTTTATGCTATTCAATCACTTTGTTGGTTTAACACATGTTCATACAGAAATAATTTGCTTGTTCATTCTTGTTTTTTAAAAAACACATTTGTATCATGATTTTCAGAAACAGGTTCATGGATTTCTCTGAGACAGCTTGTGAAGATAATGATGTTATCCATATTCTATTAAAAAAAATTAAAATTATATTTAAGGTGAAACTTGCTTCCTTATAGATTGTTCTTTATCTTATTATGATATTGCATTCTCTTTCACTGTTAATTTCAGCTGTCGAAATCAGTGATTAAAAAGTTGATTTCCAAGTAATTTTAAACTGAAATTCCTTTTTTTCACCCAGCATTTCTTTTTTTCACCCAGCATTTTCACCTTGCAGATTTTATTAGAATAAGTGTGCTGCAGCCCTCGTGTATATCTGTTCTAAGTTTAAACTATTTGTAGAATCATAGAAGCATAGAATGGGTTAGGGTGGAAGGGACCTTGAAAATCATCTAGTTCCAACCCCCCTGCCATGGGCAGGGACACCTCCCACCAGATCAGGTTCCTCAAAGCCCCATCCAACCTGGCCTTAAACACTTCCAGGGATGGCCATCCACAACTTCCCTGGGCAATTTGTTCCAATGCCTCACCACCTTCATAGTGAAAAATTTCTTCCTAATATGTGTTCTAAATCTCCCCTCTTCCAGTTTGAAGCTATTGCCCCTTGTTCTATCACTGCACGCCCTTATAAAATGTCCCTCTCCAGCTTTCTTGTCGGTGTCCTTCAGATATTGGAAGTCTGCTATAAGGTCTCCCCAGAGCCTTCTCTTCTCCAGGCTGAATAAACCCAACTCTCTCAGCCTGTCTTCATAGGAGAGATGCTCCACCCCTCTGATCATCCTCGTGGCCCTCCTCTGGACCCACTCCAACAGGTCCATGTCCTTC
Source organism: Pluvialis apricaria (assembly GCA_017639485.1). Lineage (NCBI taxonomy): Eukaryota > Metazoa > Chordata > Aves > Charadriiformes > Charadriidae > Pluvialis > Pluvialis apricaria. Next base: position 60,920,444 of record CM030008.1, read on the forward strand.
TTATGTTGGGGGCCCCAGAGCTGGACGCAGTACTCCAGGTGTGGTCTCACAAGAGTGGAGTAGAGGGGCAGAATCAGCATGATGTTGTGCGGGACACTGTCAAATGTTTTCCTCAGGTCCAGGTGGATGACACCTGTTGCTCTCCCCTTATCCACCAACACCGTAACCCCGTTGTAGAAGGCCACCAGATTTGTCAGGCATGACTTTCCCATAGTGAACCTGTCTGTTTCCAATAACCTCCTCATTTTCCACATGCTTTAGCATAGTTTCCAGGAGGATCTGCTGTATGATCTTGCAGGGCACAGAGGGGAGACTGACTGGCCTGTAGTTCTTTGGGTCTTCATTTTTTCCCTTTTTCAAAATGGGAGTTATGTTTGCCCTTTTCCAGTCAGCGGGAACTTCACAAGACTGCCACGACTTTTCCAATATAATGGATAGTTGCTTAGCAACTTCATCCGCGATTCCCTTAGGACCGTGGATGAATCTCGTTAGGTTCCATGGGCTTGTGCGCCTTCAGGTTCCTTAGAAGGTCTCAAACCTGGTCTTCTCCCACAGTGGTAAGGTCTTCATTCTTCCAGTCCCTGCCTTTGCTTTCTGCAACTTGGGTGGTGTGGTTAGAGCATTTGCCAATGAAGACTGAGGCAAAAAAGTTGTTGAGGACCTCAGCCTTCTCCATAACCTAGGTGACCACGTCTCCTGTTTGCTTCTGAAGAGGGCCCACATTTTTCCTAGTCTTTCTTTTATCACTGATGGACCTGTAGAAGTTTTTCCTGTTGCCCTAGACATCTCTGTCCAGATTTAATTTTATCAGGGCTTTAGCTTTCTTAACCCAAAACCTGTCTGCTTGGACAATTTCTCTGTATTCCTCCTAGGCTACCTGTCCTTGCTTACACCCTCTGTAGGCTTCCTTTTTCTGTTTGAGTTTCCCCAGGAGCTCCTTGTCCATCCATGCAGGCCTCCTGGCTTTTTTGCCTGACTTCTTCATTGTTGGGATGCATCGCTCTAGAGCTTGAAGGAGTTGATTCTTGGATACTAACTAGCTTTCCTGGCCCCTTTTCCCTCCAGGGCTTTATCCCATGGTACTCTGCCAAACAGATCCCTGAAGAGGCCAAAGTCTGCTCTCCTGGTGTCCAGGGTAGTGTGCTCACTGTGCATCTTCCTTGCTGCCCTAAGGATCTCAAACTCCACCATCTCATGGTCACTGCAGCCAAGGCTGCCCTTGAGCTTCACATTCCCCACCAGCCCCTTCTTGTTGGTGAGAACAAGGTCCAGCATGGCACCACTCCTCATTGATTCCTCTATCACTTGGAGAAGGAAGTTATCATTGACACATTCCAGGAACCTCCTGGATTGCTTATGCTCTGCTGTGTTGTCCCTCCGACAGATATCGAGTTGCTTGAAGTCCCCCATGAGGACTGTGGCTTGTGAACGTGAGGCTGCTTCTATCTGTCTATAGAGTGCCTCATCTGCTTGGTCTTCCTGGTCAGGTGGTCTGTAGCACACCCCCACTGTAATGTCACCTGTCCCTGCCCTCCCTTTAATTGTGACCCATAAGCTCTTGGTTGGCTCCTTATCCATCCCCAGGGAGAGTTCCATGCATTCCAGCTGGTCCTTGACATAAAGGACAACACCCCCTCCTTGTCCCCCCTACTTGTCCTTCCTGAGGAGCCTGTATCCTTCTGTTCCAACACTCTAATCATAGGCGCCATCCCACCATGTCTTTGTGATGCCAATAATATCATAGTCTTGTAAGCATGCAGACATTCTAGCTCCTCTTGTTTATTCCCCGTACTACATGCATTTTCATAGAGGCATTACAATTGGGCCCCTGATGAAGCTGACTTGCTGGCTGAAGTGGCTCAAATTCCTTTGTTCTGCACTCGGGGTGCTCTTCTGCTGACCTGTGATCCTTTTCCAGCCTCTGGACTTCTGTTGCTGGCACTGATCTCAAACTGGTAGGAGTGGGATGGATTGATGTTCCCCTCCCCCAGGAACTTTAGTTTAAAGCCCTCTTCACAAGCTTGGCATGCCTCTGACCAAAGGTGTTCTTCCTCTTCTCTGACAGGTGGACCCCATCAGCCACCAGTAGACCTTGTTTCTCAAAGTGAGTCCCATGGTCTAAGTAACTAAACCCCTGACTGCAGCACCAGTCCTGTAACCATTTCTTGAATCATAAGATTCGACTGGCTGTTTCAAACCCGTTCCCTTTGACTGGGAGGATTAATGAAAAAACTACCTGTGCTGCAGAGCACCTTACTGCCGCTCTGTAATCCTTCTTGATACTCCTCAGACTTCTCCTGGCTGCATAACTGGTGCACACATGAAACAGCAGCAGATAATAGTCTGTATGAGGCTCGCTTACTATCAATCTGGTTTGCAGCCTATAGCCATTTCTCAGCTTTGGCCTTTGTTTGAGCTAATATGCTATTTAGTAAGACATATAGTTCACTGCTCTGGTGTCATCAGAAATTTTCATTTTTCCTTCTTTGGAAAATACAATTCATAGCATCATAGAATGGTTTAGGTTGGAAGGGACCTTAAAGATATTCTAGTTTCAACCCCCCTGCCATGGTCAGGGACACTTTCCACTAGACTGTGTCATGAAAAGTCATGAAAAAGTAAAGTCATGAAAATGATGAGTTCATGAATTCATGAAAATACTGACATACAAAAAAATCCTCACCACTCTTTCGTCACTGAGTTATTTTCTATCATATGCACTGATTATTTTAGGTGAGCGCCTAAGTTTTCTGGAAAAAGTCAGTACAGCAGCTCAGATGGAGACTTTCATTTTCTAAAAGATGTACTGAGCTTTTATGAGTTTCCAGGAAATTATCTACTGTTCCTTTTTTCTTTGTCTCTTGGGAATTATGGGTGTAATCCAAAGTACACTGGAAGTCAATGCCCTCTCTATGAGGCAATTGCAAGGAGTAAACCCAGTGATCTAATAGGTCGTTTCCATCTCTAATTACCATGCTTCTATGAACTCCAGTCCCATGGTGAGGTCTCCCAGGTAATCTCTAAATAGCCTATTAAATAGCTGTAAGCTATTATTTTTCTTGAAAACAAAAGCTTGGGACATTTAAACTCACAGCAGTATATTATTATGACAACACTGACATGTTATCTCCGCTGTATCTAAGCATCAGTGAGAAAAATAGATCAAAAACTGGCACTGATTTATTTACTTAATTAGTCAGTGCTACATTATCATTACCCATACTGAGACGCTCCTGCACACTCTATTAATCTCAAATGGATGGCCCTTTGTCTGTGTGTCAGTTATGCACCTTTCATCCTCCCAGCAGGATCGGCCTTTGATGAGAAAAGTGCTTCAGTGTTTTCTGAAAGGCTAGGAAAGATATTTCTAATGTTGCCTGTTTGCTCTTGCCAGCATGTAAATTAGTTTGCAGCACACAAGTGTCTTAACAATCCCTGGTGGCTACTCAGAGATCCTTTGTATAAACAATTAATTTGTTTTCTTTAACCCTCTTGTCCGCTCTGTAATGAGAAGAACAAATAAGTGCAATGCAATGACAACTAATATTTGCAAATGCTACTCTGTAGTGAAGAAGCCAAATAATTTTCTTCTTTTGAGTCTGGAGAACAAAAAGTAGATAACTCAAAAACAAATATTCTTTAATTCAAGCCAGATGCAGTTCAAGTAAAGCTAAAGCAAGGAGATTCTGCATATCAAAATATTGGTACATTAATAATGTGATTGAAACTTTTACATATAAAGTTTATGATTATCCTTGCCCTGTTCACAAATAAATTACACTACTAGTCCGAGCAACAGAACTATGAAAAGCACACATTGAAGTGTTGATTTTTTTCCTTTCCCTACAAGGGTGTTCACAGTGGGCTTGATATTTTTGGATGCTGAAAGACTTTTATCTTTTGCTCCTGCTACAGGGAGTAAAATGCTCAAGGCTATAACAGGCAGTACTGAAAGAAAAATATAATTTCTGTTCTATTGAACCAATTTTATTAATAGATACCTGTAAAAAATATTTAAAATTGGAATATAATTCTAATAGATTCAGAAAATGTAGTACCTCACAAAATAAAAATAATTCTTTGTGCAGATGAGGTTCACCTGAACCAGAGAAGGAATTTGAACCTGTTGATCAAGTCTTGATTATGTGTGAATCTGTTAGTTATGCTCCACATAAAATTACTCTGTGTCAAACTGTATAGTGTCCTTGAGGTTGTTTGGTAGTCTAGAGAGGGATATGGGTTATACCATCTATTTACAATGCCTTGCCATTTCAGAACACATGAACAAAAAAAAACCACTTTATCTTCTACTTTTTTTCTTATCAGGGGGATGTTTTGCCAATAAACAGCATCTACTGCCAGAAGCTAACTATTGATTAAATGTCTGGTCACAGATCCTGTCAGCTGTAGGTGCATAAGTACCATCAGACTAGGGTCCTCAGCAGGACTGTTCGGGCTGAAGAACTGTAACTATCCAGGGGCAAGAGTAGTCCGTCCTTCATCAGTGTATCACCAAAGCTCATGCATGTGCACTGGACAGCTGGACCATGTGGAACCACAGTGCCACATCCTGGTCCTTGTGTCATCCACATTGCAATTGCGTTTAATGCTGCTTCTCCACTGGATATATGCAGTTATTTTCTGTTTATTCCCTTTCCCTTTCTCCAACAAATTAAGCGGAATGCTATTCCTATTGCAATGCCAGTATGTCTTTGATGGTTACAGCAGAACTACATGCAGCAAACAGGTGCAACTTGAGTCACTTGCCATTGTTATAAATATTCCATAAGCCGAAGTAACACTTTTTCACCAATACTCATTTGCTACAAGGGACTTTACTACCTGGTCTCACCATAATTAAAGAATCATGCCTTAATTACATAATAATTGAAAAATACATGGGAAATTATATGGTTTACCTACTTTTCGTTCCACATTTTTGTGAACAGATGAATCTAAGATCACAAAGCAATATAGGTAAGGACTCATACTGGCCATGTTGATGCTGACGGACAATCAGACCACGGAATTCTGTAAAATGGTCCACAAAACTTGATTTTTCCTTATAATTTGACATTCTGTTACAGATATCTAAATATTGTGGTGGGGCCTGGAACACAGAGACTTGTTCTTAGAAAAACTTTGGTGGACCTGGGAAGCCTTAATTCCAGTTACTTAGTGACTGTACAAGGTTTTAGTGGAGATAACGCTAATGAATTGGTTCTACAAAAAAATTCTAACCTTGTCAAGAAGATGCCGCGCAAGACGGCTACTTAGGGCATTAGGCTTTGAGAAACCAACTTGTATAAATATTGCAGTCTGGCTTGTACAGTTTCTACACATCCTTGTATAGGGAGCTGTTTTGCTCTTGGGCAAAATAGTCTTCTGTTGATTCTTGGTCTACATGGCACACCTTCGTTATGCATCAGCTAGCAGAATGCCACTGATGGTACTCAGTGATAAGGGCTAGTTTGACAGCTACTTGCTCATTGCCAAGGGAATTGCTTCACAGAAAGTTCAGAAGAACAAGTCATTGCTGGAGAATAAGCATGAAGGGCGTGTAGCTGAGGATGATTTCTGTTAAGATTGCAAATGGAGGGACTGTAAGCTTTACTATGGTCCTGCACTGGCTTAAGTGGGAAATTACCCATTTAACTTCAAATATGTTTCACAATTTATATCGGATGAACTTACCAAGTAACTTTCAACGGAACAAAGTGCGTTCTGTTTTCCTAGAATGGCAGAGAAGACTTCCTGGAATGCTGGAAGAACTGGAAGAGCTCTTTATAAATCTGTTTCTACCATTGAAAAGCAGGAACTGAAAATCTATATGAAGTATATTGTTGGGTTTTGTACTATCTGTATAAAAGATTCCATGTTGGATGACTCCAGAATGTCTTTAATGTTCAATAACAATGGAAACAGCCAAGTGGGATTCCCCTTGAAATAAATCAAAGTCCCTTCTCAAATATAAAAATATTCTTGGAGAAAATTGTCGTGCATTCCTTCCAAAGCAGGACTTCTAAGGGTAAAATATATTCAGTCCAAGTGTCATTCCAACTGCTTTTTTAGAGTGTTTTGCTGCGGTATCCAAGGAAAAGCAACGATAGATACGGTACTATTTTGCCACCTAATATCCTGCAATTTATTCAATCCGAACATAAACATTTGCTCTGGAGTAAAGTCCTGGCAACATTTGCTGACTGGCCCAAATAAGACATGCTTGCTAATGGTTCAGAGTCAGGTTATTTTGCCCATTCATTCCACTTTAGGGTAGCTCTTTTACACCAGGGAATTGTAGTTAAGCACCAACACCTACTGTCTCGTACAAGCCAATAAATCAATACTGTCCCACCACCAACTTTTTATTTTCTTTTTTCTTTCTTTTAACTTGTAGCCCAAAATAGATAGGTAGGCAGTTCCCTTTCACAGGCCAGACTTAGGTACAAAAAAGGCTTGCAAGATGTGGAATTCAGTTCAGCAGAAGCTGGCACTTAGAAAAGAACAAACCAAGTTTTGTCTTTGTTCACATAGATGGGAAGCGGTACTGTGTGGAATCAGAAGCACCTACTCTCAGGAAAGTTGAGGGTGATTAGCTCTTTGCCTTTCAAAAATCCTTAAGAGATTCCATTAACTTTAGACAAGTTGCTGTATTTATATCAATGTCACAAACTGGAGTCAATAAGGCTCCAGTCCAAAGCCCACTCAAGTAATTGTTAGTGTTAGCATTGAATTTAATTGTATTTGGTCTGATGCCTAAGAGAGGAATCCACAGAAATTTGTTCATTTTAAATGTATTTTCCAGCTGTCCGTTTTCAGTTTATCATTTGTTCATATATCAAAAGTTTAGCCCTTGAACTCTGTATGTGCTTAGAAATGATCTATTATAACTTAGTTGGTTGTTTATGGGTGCTTTTGCACTCATTTTTGTTCTGTCTCAGTGGGCCAAATTGTGTCCATTACTTGGTTTGAGTATTCGACCCAGTGAGACTGAACAAGTGACCATGCTTCAGTTCATGGTTATTTTTAAACTGTGATCAGTAGGGAGGTAAAAATGTGTTATCTTAAACCTCATAGTTTTGTGCTTGTAGCTTTCCTCAACTCCCATACTCAGTCCCATATTTTGTATAGTAGTTTAACTGGCAGGATTGGAAACACTAGCAGTGAAGACATTATCTCTACACAAGTTCCTATTAAAATCTGGTTTATTTAATTAAAACATTAAAAATTCCTAGCCTTTTTGGTCACAATTTAGATGCTATTAAGGTAGCTTGTGACTAGAATATTTGTCTAGAGTATTGTTAGATGCTAGTGGATTTTTTCAGACTTAATCCTAGGAATAGAGATAGTAAGATAAAGACCAGCTATAACTGAAACCTTAGCATGTACACAAAACCAGATCTGAATTCTAGCCTAATCTTTCTACCTGTTTCAGTTTCCCTTAGAAGTTTATATGGATGAGACATTTTTTGTTTTCTGGCTTATGATGCATTATACTCTGCTGGAGAACTATTTAATCTTTAACGTATCTCATCCAAATCTGAGGTGATATTTATGTAATCTTTCCTGCAAAACTGCTGCATAATTTGCAAAATTTGTGTGCTACAGAAGCACTGTAATTCTGCTGCAGCAGTAACAGCAATCAACAATCCTGTTGTTGCAAAACTGTCTTCGTAAACAGTGTCAGTACTGAGTTTGTGAATTTAGCTGATAAATTGTATCTTAGGGCATCCTTTTGCCATTTTAAAATTCCAGAAATTCCCCTAACAAGCCTATGCAAGATTGAGACTCTTAAAAGTAAGCACCCCACATAGTCTATAAAAAAGATTAAAGCTCTCTTCTATTCACCCTATCTTTTTCCACAAGGAACAAGTGCAAGGGAGTTTTTTCAAAGCATTCACGGATTCAGGCATGAAAATTAAGTACGACACCCTTTCAAATATGTCAGTAATTCACAAGTTGTCTAAAGGCTTGGGGCTGTTAGAACTGGTTTAGTAAGTATAAAGATGAAATACAGTGATCAAGTGTTCTTGTAGAACTGTTTCTCTTTGGAGAACACAAAATCTAGAAGTGTTGGGTGGCTTGTTTATTGGGGTTGTTTTGAGAGAGAGAAAGATAAATTCTGCTTGGGAGAATTCTGTGCTGTACTCTGTTATGAGACATGGAAAAAGCAACTGGGGGTGAAAAGACTGTGTCATTTAAAAGAAATGATGCACCCTTCTATGGACTTTTTTTTCACTTTCAGGGCTGTGGCTAGCATGAACACACATGACTGTAGGGGATACAGTTGGGAATAGGTGTTGAAATCAAGCATTAAGCTGCAAGCAGCTGACACCAAACAGCAGATACGCTCCCTCTGTCCTCCCCAGCTGAGTCCATCTGTCAGTTCTGCTTTGCAGCACTCCTTTCAAATGTTTGAGAGATCACCTGAATAAACAATTTTGCTACTTTCATCTTGACATATCCATATTCGTCTACTAACCCATCTTGGTCCCAGACTTCAAGGTTATGTCATTCCACCCAGTAACTTTGCTGATGTTAAAAAGCATCCAACATCCAGAGCAGAAGCAGGCACTGGCTATCCAGGCAGACTAGCTGGCCTGCTGTTATTTCCCTCCCTGATCCCACTGAGCACTGTGTGTGTACTTTTGTAGTACAAACCAAACCAAACCAACTTTCTGTTTGTTTTAAAGTAATCTTCTGTTTCACCTATTTGAACTGTCCTTCACTATAACATTTCAGACGCCTAGGAACGCCGGTTGCTGTGTAGCTTGAGCCTGTACTTTTTGTGAGTCTCAGTGAGGGTGATAGGTTCTGTGTGGTACAGCTGCGTGGAACTGTTACTACTATCAAATATGGTTCTGGACATCAGAATTGAGGCCAAAGAGGTTGATGCTCCCATTCTGACTCTTAATTATAAGTACTCTGGCTCATGAAACCCAAGGCAGAAAATACAGGGCATCTCCGTTGTGGTTCACTCTAATCTCATATCAGTTCTAATAACAAGTTTAAAAAAAAGAAAAAGATAAATGTAAATACTAGTAGACAAGCTACTCACATATTAGACACACAGAGGAAAATTCTCCTGGCAAAAAAAGTGATGTATATTAGAGACCTTGCATCTTTTCCTTGTTCTGTAGCTGCTGCTGACAGGAGACAATCACTGAAAAGGCATTCTCAGACAATCACTGCACTTATTTTGAAAAATCAGCTGCATTTTAGCAACTACCTTCCAGATAGAAGCTTCCACCTCAGCTATTAAAATGTTGGCGTAGTATCAAGCCAAGACATTTCATATGCCAGCAGCAGCATCCTGTAGATTTCTAATAGCTGAAGGATTTAAAAACTAAAACTCTTTAAAAACCAATTAGTAAGAAAATTATAGAGTTTAGTAAGTTGCTTGCTTTCAATGAGCACCAGTCATAGGAAGTAAATCTTAGTCAATAACTAAAAATTAGCAGAACCGATGAAATAAAATAACTTTTTTCTTTTTTTTCTGGCAGAAAATGCTACTTTATCAAAGTCAATTTCCCAAATAAATCTCTTTTTTTTTTTTTAATAAAAATGATTTCTTTTGCAGTGCTGAAACGCTCCTTTGCAAATGTGAAAAAAAAATTGAAACCTCAGTATTTCACCCAGTTATCAAAAGCTGAAATCTGAAATAGTCTTTCAAATGCATCAAAGAAGATATTTGAACTGGTCCCAGATTATATACATATATTTTTTGAAGGAGTTGTTTTTTGGAATGATTTGTAATTCCTTTCCTTTTGAAAACAAAAAACAAACTACAGATTTTTCCGCACTGGTGGTATTCCTATTATCATGCATGTCCACTGAAATGCGGATCCTAAGGAAATAGTGTGTGAAACTTCTTTGGGAAACTAAACTAACTCTGTTTTGGTATAGGTTAAATAGGCCCAAAATCCAAGACAGGTTCAAGAAAGACACAAAGGTCTTCAGACAATAAGTAATTTATGGTTTGACTGAAAAATCAAGTAAACCTGGCATTTTTGGCAAGGTTTACTATGTGAAAATTATTAAAACAAAAATATCAAAATGAAATGTAAATGAAAAGTGTACTTATGAAGTTGATTCAGCAATGACTACTGTAGTCCACTCAAGTCTCAACCTGCTGAATTCTGTTGGACATCGACACAGGTGTATCAGATGTTAGATTCTGCAGCACATATTTCATAGCATAATGACTTGAGGAACCCACAACTATTTATTGTCATTTAGACAATTATTCTCTCACTCAATAACCCCACCCAGAAATGGCAATCAGGAAAAAACAAGAAAACCCGAGGGCTGAAATATAAACAGATTTAATACCGATTTAATTTAAGACTAGTTAATTAACATTAATAACACTAAAGAACCAATATTGATCCTGATACCGGTACAAAATATACAAGGATTATAGTCAGCCAATTATATCAGCAGCAAGTTGCGCACTCCCAGCAGTGGACAGCAAATGTCAGACACTGAGTGCTATGGCTTCAGGAGGAAGGGGAAGGCCTCAGGGGTCTAGCACTGGGGTAAGAAGTTCTCAGGATTGTAGCCATCAAGAAAGAGAGAGAACTCCATAGCAAACTTTCTCATTTATATTGAATGTGACATTCATGGTAAGAAATAATCCAGTTTGGCTAGCTTGGGTCAAGTGCCCGGGTCTTGTTCCTCTTCCTCCCTGCACCTGGTTAACTCGAAAACACTGAGACCTGGAAACCCGCATACCAGAGCTGGCTATAAAGTAAATATTTTCACAAATTCAGACACCAGAGTCTTCTAAAAGTAGAGTTTTCCCAAGCAATAGAAGAGACCTTACTGAAAAGTAAAATTACTGAAAGAGAAATTAGTAGTGTCACTCAAACTAGGGCACTAAACAAAATGCTCTTCAGGTGAGGAAACAAAGACTAAAAACACTTCAAAAATTGCGTATTTAGCAGGTGTTAAAAGAAAAGAAAAAAAGCAGTGTCATTTTAATGAGGCTCAAAAGCTACTTTGTTCTATATAAAAGTGTGCTGTGTTGGTGTATACCCTTTTAGAGCAAACTCAGTAAGTTGTATGTGCTTTTGAGTGTGCCGAGTTCTCTTCTGTGGTTTTGCCCAACTGAAAAAATAAAAAACGGAGAGTAGACATGTAGCAAGATTTTATTTGAGTGAGGTGGAAGAAAAGACCCTCTGGATTTACACACTCTGCCACTAGAACCTTCCAACTGTTACCCATTTCACACTCTTTGTGATTATCTTTGATGATGTGGAACCTATCTCTTTCATCCTGAATAATTTACATCTGCACAGGTTTCAGTTGGTAGATTATTTCCATTTGCTCCATTTTTGATAGTTTATTCTTTCCCACAAAGCACATTAAAATTGAATCAACTTTTCATAGAAGATAATATGCCTACTTTCATTAGGAAATGTGTACCTTCGCTCCTTCACTAGATTAAGTATTCTTTACCTATTACTGAGATGAACACATGCTATAAACCAATTGACCATTTGCATACAAAGTAATTCCTCAAATAAACTCCAAACTGCTTTTTTATATAGTATCTTTTCACTGGGATATCTGTTAAGCCGAACACTAACTCTAAATAGCACTCACTGCAAATTTGTCAGCTTTTTTTCTGGCTGGTGAGTCTGAAATGTATCCAAATTTCTTGTTACTGTTGTTGCATGCTGAACAGTCAGACTAATAAACTATGAACTTTTGGGGGTTTTTAACCTTCTTTTTTAATAAGTTTTCTATTCCCTTATCCCATTCATCTTTCCCCTGTCCTTCCCCTCCTCTCTTCTCCAATGAAGTATATCTTCGTCCCTTTAATTTTGCCTTTGCAGTACCAACTGTTTAGGTGGTTCCACATTTGACACTAACAGAAGAAGAGAGGAAAACAAGGACAATGTTACTTACAAACCAAAGTTAACAATTTCCAAACTTATTTCCTGACGATTCTGTTGACAATGCATGATGAAAGACTGTGCTTTGGTAAAATTCTTTACCTGCAGAACTATTAATAAAGCACAAAAGAGAAAATTTAGCAATTAACTTACCCAGCTTATATTTTAGATGGTTTTTATTTCCACTAAAATTCACTAAAATGCTGCCACTCTTCTCTATTTTATTCAATACTTCACTACTGGTTCATGTATGTAATATTTGTATTAACAGTTCAGTACACTATTGCTATGAATAAAGAGCTCCAGACTGTATCCACAAAATAAATTTAGTTTGGAGTTCTTTTAAATTCAGATGAAGTTGTTCCTAGTCTGAAGTGTGCATTGGCACACCAAATAAAAAATCCCTCCTCCAAGTCACAGACATGTTGTTATAAGTCCTGATGGAATCTTGTGTCCATACAGACACTTCTAAGACTTTGATCCTCAAATGATGATTGGCCTAGATTGATAAATATCTTCAAAATTCCTTCTTAAGAGGATAAAATCTTATGAAGCTCTTGAAAGATCCATAACTTTATACCTAGTTATGTGTAAGTTTCTGCAACCGTCCATTCCAGCTGCCTATTTGTGCTGTGCTTTGTACTGCCTTTGCTCTTCCCAGTTCTGTCCAGACTGGAAAAGAAACGTGAAAATATTGAAAAATAGACTGTTTCCATGGCATTTGAAGCCCAAGAAGAACAAGATGTACAGGACATTTTCTGGAAAATTGAAAGATTTAGTCAAATTACACTAGTCACCTAAACAGCTCCAGCTGCACTGGCTTTTATTATGACAACAACACATAGGGGCCACAGCTGGTGGGTGTTCCATATATGAATTGTTGTAAGTGCAAAAATAGAGTCAGTGCCCCTAACAGTTTGGTCCAAGCTAAATATCATATGAAAAAAGTATGCAGTGTGCAAAAAGAGGAAGTTAAAGAACTATACACTATGTTTATATAATTATTCATAAGGTATTTTTATTATTGCTTATAAATAGAGTGCCATTTGTCTACCTTAACTCAGCTCTGTCACATTCTCAAGTGTTCTTCCATTGGTCTGGCCTTGAGATAAAATTTAAAGGAAAGGAAAAAAGTATCTTGCAAACCATTTTAAGGAATGTGCTTAACTTCAGAATGGTATAGATAGGCAAATAAACTGCATGCTTCGTTATGGTGGTACATGTATGAGTACGGAGGAGTGCCTGTCTGCTAGCATGAGATAACCAGCTCAGCAGACAGCTATTGACTCTTTAACATGTATTAACTGATGATGATACTTTATATATAAAAATACATGTACACATCTATATTCTGTGTATCAAATGCATAGTCAAAAACTGCTGTTAACACTGAAGAATGCTAATATCAGCACTAAAGGATGTCTAGGCAAATTTAATGGATACCTTTTGTCTGTTTGTGCTTTTCTGCACGGAGTTATGATAAAATCCTGAACTGCTCTCTCACAGATTAGGGATGACCTCTCACTTAGTCACTAACTGTTAAGTTTTTGGGTTTTGTCCTTCACCACTGCACTGTAGTCATCCCCCAATTTTGTGAAGGAGTTGTTTCCAGAAAGGCTTTGCTATGGCACCCGTCACAATTAGTATTTTAGTGTTTCATAGCTATTCCTTTCTTTTCACAATGATTCATCAAAGTGAGGCAGTAGTAATAGCCCCCACTTAGAAATAGGAAGCTGAGTCAGAAAGAGATCATCGTCAAAATTATTCGTTAATTCTGAATGTCTAAATGAAATGTGAAAAACCTTATCTCTTACAGCTGTTGTTGCATAACTCCTTGTATATTCAAGAACAACTTCAGTTGAAAATATGACAGCATATCACTTCTGAAAACAATTCTGCAAACATCAAGGAAAAGTTGAGTAATTAATGACTACCTGTAGAATGTTTGGTTTGCATTTCAATTCTGTCGAAAAGATAAATAGGGAATACAGTGCTCCAGGATATCATTGTTGCTTTAACTAGAAACCCACGGTCTCTTTTCCCTCCTTTACTCTCTTGATTTACTAAACAGTCTTTCAACTTCTGCAAATAATTACTGTTCCTGTAGAAATCAGTTTTCTTTTTTACACAACCATTATTTATTCCTGTAACAAATGTATCCTGTAACCTGAAAGATGTACAGCATCCATGGAGAAAGTTAGAGATCATCGCAGAAAAATTAAAATAAATACTCAGAAGAAGAATGAATTAGGAATGTAAAGACGTCCTTAATAGTGACATCCCCTGAATGATGTGTGCATGACGTGAAAACAAAATATCACCATATAGATCATTTCCTAGTAAACTCGGACTCAGCAAGGCTGTTACTGTGGCATCATCTTTATGCCCTACTGATCATCCCTGATGTTAGGACCCTTAGGATCCCATCAGTCACACAGGACTCTGTCACTTGAACAGGCTGTGTGAGACTCTCCTGAGTAAGGAGCTGTCATCTCCTACGTGTAATGTTAGCAAAGAATGCAAAACTTTGCTTTCAGATGTTACAGGTACTGGGTGACAACAGAATTGTGAGATTTCAAGCCTGGAGTTCAAATCCAAAACTTAAGGGTAGTGTTCACTCTAGCAATTCAGCCTGTTCCCTTCACTTTTTTCTTAGAAAGATTTCATCTGTCCCAGCCAGTTTATTCATGATTTTTCCCTGTCTCTGCCTCACCTCTGTTTCTGAGCTCTGTCCAGCTGTTTTTCAGTTTAGACAGTCTCAATCTCCTTTGTTTTTCCAGTGTAGACTCTCTCTTCTTGCTCGTCAGGTCGTAGTCTTATCTTTCCAGACTCGCCATTACCTTTTACTGTGCTTTACATATAACTCCAGAAGAACGTGTGGTACATTAAGGAATTTTCTTTCAGTCTTCCGTTTTCTCTTTCATCTCCAGTGGTTCAGAGTCCTGTTTCCCCTTTCCTTGGATTTTGTTAAACACTTTCAACCCCTCCCCACGTCCCTTGTTTCTTCTGTTCCTGACAAATGCATCTTTGTCCCAAATGATGCCTACAAAGACTGCTTCTACCTCCTGATTACTTGAACTAAAATAAGAAGAAAAAGGTTGCCTTTGAGCAAGACTCAGCTTCACCCAGCCAGAGATAAAAACACTCCAGGGATACAACTGTAAGAACAGATTGTGAGAAAAGCAGTTCACAAGGTTTTGTAGATTAATTTCATTTGAGAAATGTAACAGTATTACTCGTTTTGGTCAGTTTAACTTTCTGCTCCCTGCACATTATAACTGTTGTTGTCTTGTTCTGTTGCTTGACTGGAGCTCTGGCTGTTTAAAATCCAAGCCCGTGAGCCAAATCTAGTGTGGGTAGGTAGAGCTTAAGTTGGCATGTGAGGCCCACCCGTGACAGGAATCACTGAGCCTGAGGCATGTTCCATGCAAATCTAACCTGGGAACACTCTCACAAGTTTGAGAAAATGTAAAAGGCAATTATTCAAAGGCTTAGAGTCTGCAGAAATGTGGGTAAATTTGCCCAGAAATGTGGGTAAGTTTGTTAGTTTCCAAAAGGAATAAGTTAATTCTTGGGCTATAAGCCATCATTTTGTAGTATGTTAAGTCCCTGCTCCAAAGAATGAGGACTTTAGTGAAAAAAAAAAAGGTTACCAGACTTTTTGCACATGGACAAAAACTTATGTTTGTCACTGGCCTCATTCTGGGAAACAGCTGAGCTGTTTTTGCTGAAATTTTCCAAAAAAAGGTCATCCCAAGGCTAAAGCTCCGCATGGAAAATTTCAGTTCAAAAGAATTAAATTTTTCCAAGTTATTAACAACTGAAAACTCAGTCTTACAATACGGGGTACCAGGAAATTCTAGCATATAATATATTACTAATCTTTCACGTACATGTTTTTCCACATGCAGATGGAACCTCTGGAAAGTGTTCAGCTACTGCCCCCACTGAAACCAATTCAAGTAGTACCTTCAATTTAGTAGAGCATGGTTAGGAAACTGCTGAGCAATTGAGAACTCATCAGTTTGTACAACTTTTGCCAATGTTTTTTAGTACTTTTTGATGCAAAATGGTAAAACTAACAGTTTAAAGAAGTACACTTATTTCCTTCAGCTGGACTCTGGACTAGTTTATTGACTAGTTTATTATAGTTATGATTACTGTCACACTTTAGATGGAGGTGTTTTTTGGTTTGAGTTTTTAAACACATGTAATTGGGTGAATATGTATACAGACCTGTGACAAACAATTAATTTTTCATTACTTACTTGCCTTGCTTCAGGTAATATTCTATTTCAGACCAGGAAAGATGTTTTGGATAGCTGATCAGAAACATCCTGATGTACAGTAGAGTGATTTACCAGCTTTGTTATCTGGCAACATTTACTGTGAAAGGACGTTAGGCAATCTTCCTATTAGAAAAGATAAAGGAATATTTAATTAAATCTTCTTTGCTTCTAAATCACTATGTCATATCTGGCCTCACATCTCATTAATAAAGGTACTGCGTATAGCAAATCAAACTGTATCCATCTGAGTAATCTAGTAATACCCACCTTTCTCGGAATGATTTACAGAATGTCACTCAGTTGTGCTTACTTCTACCAAAACTGATGCCCTGTATATATTAATTTTTTTCCCAATGTAACTAAGGGGACCTTGGAAGCGGAAAAAGTGTTTCACAGAAAATGCAAATTTCAGTGTAAAACATTCACTTCTACATCAGTCAATGAAGAAAAGAAAATCTTCACATCCCCATGCTATTCCTCATTTATAATGAAGATGACCTGATTTTTTTATTTTTATAAATTATAGCCTTTTAATGTCCTATAAAGCAGCACACACAAAAATACTACACTTTTTATCCACAGTTAAGTTTCTTTAGTAGAAATTAGAAGGGAAAAAGAGTTATATAATTAAGCAGAGTGCAGTAAAATGAAGGAAGAATTAGCTTCAGTTTGTGAGTAGTGCCATTGCACACATTCTCACAAGATCAGGGTCTGAAGCAGTAAAACATACTTTTTGCAGTTGCTACTTAGCCTAATTTCAAACTTGAATTAAACTAGACATGAAACTTGCTCGTGAGTGTCTGAACAGCAAGACTCAAATCAAATGCTTAGTGATATAAAACACTCAGTTCAAATTTTAACTTTGTAGTTCCAGGCTTGCTGGATGTGGTGTAAAATGATAGAGAGCAGGGGAAGATGGGGGTTGAAATTAGGAAGCTCCAAAACCAGAAGAATTATCATAAATTTTATTTATTTGAAAACTTTCTGGGTGGTGCGTAACAAAAACCAATACAGTCACACAGAGAACTTGAAAAGTTTTGTTTTTGTTGTGGTATCGTTAATCTTAATCAGCACGATGCAGCAGTCAATTGGCAGTGCAAATTTCATAAACCATTCACATATCAAGGTTCCACGAATGTAAGAGTCTCTTCTGTCTGAGTATTTGGATAACATGCTATACTTTACTCCTTGCCAATCAAATGGAGCAATTTTAAACAAGAGCAAACTACAAATATTATGCCTTGAGCATTTTATGTGACTAAGGAGAAGAGGCAGTGGGAAAATTGCTAAGTCTAATAAACAAAATCAAGCATTTTAATTATTGATATAAAATAGACCAGAAGAACCAGCTTCTTCATCTATGTGCTACAGAGAAGACTAAAATTTTAAAGCATATTAAATAATAATTTTAAAGGGAAAACAAAAAGTTTTGGTCTTATTTTAGGTTTTGTGCACACAATCAGGTTTACTGTCTCAAAAGATTGAAAATGAAATGATTTTGAACTAAAAAATAACATTTGTAGCCCATGTAGTTGTAGTCCTAGGGCTGAAGCTGTGAGGAGCTTGTGGACCTGTACACTGTAATGTTCAATTTCCAGGCACGCCATTCTCTAGGGAAGTCTGTTGTGCAGGGTCGCGTATCCTGACTCCTGAGTGTAATACACAAGATGGGCAAAGATAGACTACCTGCAAGCAGCTCCATCAAAATAGTCCATGAATATGTTTTCACCCTGCAGAATATGTGAGTTAGTTTCAAGTATCTTGCACATGAGAGAAAAATGCTTAAATTGTATTAGTTTGAGAAACTTCTGTACAGTAGGTCTGGTGGTTTGGTTTGGGGACTAACACACCTGGGGGCCTGCAAAGCTACAGGGATCTACCTATATGACCACAAGAAGTGCCAAGAAAACTCAGATGGGTTGTAGCAAGATGTGGATTCTGCTTTCATTCAACCTCCCAGGAAGATGCTCTGATCACCAGCTGAGTAGCAGCTCTAAAAGTGCCGTTGGACCTACTGCACTGAATAAATGACTAAACATTCAGTGGAGTGGAAGCTTTCTCAAATAACTGCTGTGTAGGGTCACTGTCTGATTTTGTGGGACAGCAGTTGCTTTTGCCATAAAACTGTTTCAGTGGAGATTTTCTAGCTTGTGGGCCTTTATCAACTGTCTCCATTTTTCTCCACAGTTCTGTTCTTGCATCTCTTCAATGATTTTCAGAGTGTTTCTTTTTATTATAAATCGTATTGACTCTAACTCATGAGACTGGGCACACGTGTCTGCCCAAAAAAGTCAATGGAAGATTTTTCATGAAGTTCACTGTGCAATGCTTTGGACATGCTTCCAGAATTCAGATAATCTCCATTGCCATTAATACGTTCAGTGCCTCTCTCTATCTTTTCCCCTCTTTTATCAATGTGTTTTGACTTCTATTAGGCCCTTGTCTTGCAAAATATTAGTTATATGCCCCGTTGTTTGCAGAATCAAAAATTAACTTATGCAAGATGAAACAAATAGGAGTCATAAGAGTAAAAAAATAAGCAAAGGAAAATAAGGTATTTGAGAAACTATTTTAAAAGTACCTCTGTATTGTCTTAAACCCTAATTTACAAAATGAATTTCAATATAGAATATAAAAGAGATTGAATATTGAATATAGAGTATTTTTTTCATGAGCAAAAAGGATATAAATCTCTGTTGAGCATCATTTTAGGTTTTAATCAAACATGTCAACTAATTTACTGCCCAGGATATCATCAAATGTTTTCAGCATTTGGGATTCTCCCTGCTATATCTCAATGTAATTTCAATTCTATTTGCCTATAGAAACTGTTAATACAATTTATTCATGCCATTCATTTGCTTTAGAAGTGCAGTACATATAACAGCGACAACTTAGCTTCTATAGTTCTTCATGGGATCTATTCCCAGTATTTTTTTGCTCTGTAAACACTAATCTAGGCAGAGGTGGTGAAATAAGGTTTACTTAAATTGATGACCTTTGATGAAGGGAAAGCTCTGTTGGTTTTCAGGCTTCAGCAGTACAGAAACTAAAAATGAATTTTCTCTCTATATTTTATTTGCTTTCAGACCATGGTAAATAAGTCTGACCTCCATCTTGTTTGCAAACTTTTATCAAGAGGCAAAGTTTTGAGGGTATTTTTAATTTTTTTGGTGTCTCCGGTCCTTAAAATGTAAGCTCATGTAAATAGCATAACAATTGGATTAAATTACTTCTGTGGAAATCACTGAGAGATATAAATACATAGTACTTAAATATGTGGCTTTGTGGAAGCTGAGTTGGGAGAAGGTGAGCTGGTGGCATCCTTAAGCAATATTTCATTCAGTGAAAATCAGCAGTGCTTTCTATGACAACGTATTTGAGAAGGAGGATATTTCAAAGATTTTACACTGGAGTCCCTTAGGGCAAGATCACTTTCATGCAGAAACTTTAAAGTTTTACTTTCCATTTGTAAATATATAGGACGTCAGTGCCTCAGCTACTGAGAAAAAGAGATTAGCTTTAAATCTATGAATAGCTAATTCTGCTTCCATAATCCATGATAACAGTTCTCACTTCCACATAATATCTTTCTGTTGGTTATTGATTCCCACTCTTCCTACAGTGAGACTTGGAGAAGTATGGATAGGTTGTTGAGTTTGAGGACCTCTCTCAGTGAGCAAACAAGTGTTCACACCGGGATCTCCATATCTGAAGAAGTTCAAATTTAATTACAGTTCTCTGGAGAGATATACACAGTAAAAGACAAAAATGGTATAAACTGGTTAAGATACAATGAAAATAGCAAGTGATACAGGAATATCTTGTGTTGGCAACCAGAAAATATACTTCCTAAATAAAGATTCTTCAGGAATTCTCCTTAGCAAAATATCTCATCCCTGAATTCTAAGAAAGTGGAAGCCAGACACTACCCTTACACAGTGTTAATAGCTTTATATCTCATTCCTTTTGATATCTTTCTTAAGTGATTTCCTATTTATTTTAAAATACAAGACAGTTTTTTTGGTCTTTGCAGTTTATTCAAATGAAGGACATATTTGTACCTGTGCACCTGTTCAAAAATATGCATGGGTTTTCTACTAGCAGTCAGCTGTTTGTAGGTAGGAGAGCAGGGGCAGATCCTTGCAGTAGGAAAAGAGAGTAACGCCACTGGTTTTGGCGGAACAAGGCCCCCAGTATAGAACTCGGCTTTTTGTCTTCTGGTCTGCTTGTAAACTTGAGATGGTTGAGCACACACACATGATTTCTGAAGCTGGCAGAACTGCCAAATTCCAGTCTCTTTCTTGGGGAACTAGACACATTGTAGCTTCAGTATATCAGAATGCAAAAAGAAAGCACATCCCCAATCCTCAAAAACCTGTACTCTTTAAAGTAGACAGGGCTTTTTTAAAGAGTTCACACCTAAGGCAAATAGCTACCACTACCATGCAGCACAGCTGGGAGAAAAACTTATTCCTCAAGAACAATCACTGTTACAGCATAACTTCAGTGAAAAGATTTGAACTTTTAGTATGCAACTATGATGTTTCCAGGTTTCAGCTTCTTTGAAGCAAATTCTTTCATTATTTCAGCTCATCGTATGGATTGCAAATCTTAACCACTGTAGGAGTTCCGGCATGAGGTCAGGCCACATTCATGTTTAATAGGGGAATGGGTGTAGTTGCCCAAATAATTATATATCTGTATAAAATGCATGCATTTAGGTCTCAAATACTGTTAGGAAAGCAGTACATACTGAATCTGCTTCTTTTACCAGCACACCTATGCATAAAAATGTGCATGCCTAATTTTACAAAGGTATGCAGTGTCCTGATATATTGCTTTTTAATGTTTATGCGCTCATAAGTAACACTTCTGCACTAAGCCAGGGCATCTGTTCTTGAAGAAGCTGGATCATGTTGACAGCTTAATTTCTAAAAGTGTCTGAGACTTTTTAAACAGTCTAGTGCTAAAGCTAGGCTGTTAGAATTAGCTGGTGATGACCAGATAATCAAACACTAAAGTTGTTTGAATTTTAGGATACAAAATGGTTTTAGCGTTCGGGAAAGCCTAAGCCAGCTCTTAGAACTCCACTGGACACTATCCTACCAAAAAGCTATTTTGTAGCTTTGGTAAGGTGGGACAGCTTTTTTTCTTGAAACATTTTTTAACAGTCATATAGGTCTCAGATGGGTAGCTGAGAAAGCTCCTACAGAAGAACATTAAGGGAAATGCTGAGTGTTTACTGCTTAACACTCCATATGTGTGCAATATGGCCACTGCCACTCTAAGGAAATGCTTGCAAAAAGTAATGTTCCACCAAGGTAAGAGACAATTGGAGGGCAGGGGTTATCCTGCATAGGTGTTCAGGGAGAAGGCCATCAAATAAGGTTCAACTTTTTCCTTTTTGCGCCAGAATAGACTCAAATGAGACTCTTATAGTTCAGTTGTCCCTCCACTGTCCCTTATCCCTGAAGCAATTAGTTTTGATGACAAAAATAAAGAGTTTTTTCCACATTCATTCAGTCCTTGATTGAATTTCCAGGTGTGCCTGAAAAACAAGAAATTCCAGATAGAAAGGAAAAAGCAGCTTTGTTATCTACTTTCATCTCTAGATATGTGGTGGTTACTTCAAATGTTCCATCCTGCTGCTTTGAAACAGGACAGACTTCCTTGGTCTTTTGACCTTGACAAAAGTCAAACCACTGGCTTCCCTTGGGAATGTTTGTAATGTACATACTGAAATATGTGTATCTTGACAAGAGTGTTATTGAACTCCATAAATTACATTAAACCAATGAGAACAGAAAGATAACAATCAGGCTATTACATTGCCATACAACATTATCTAATAACCATGTATAAAGAATGCAGAATTGAAACATTTGTGCTCTATATATCTTGGACAGAATCTTTTCCAATTACAGTACTTTGACCTTTTAATGTTTTGTTTGCATTGCTGTTCAGTCTTAATCTCTCCTGTTTACAGCAACAATTCAGTAAGAAATTCAGTAAGGAAAATGAAGAGCAGCTAAAAGTTAAAAGCTGAGTTTTGTAAATCTAATCATATTTGATGGTCTTTTGTAAGATATATAGAACTTCCATATCTCAATGCCTTAGTTCCCTAAGGGCAATTTTTAGCAAGGCTATGAATTCGACATTTTTGTTTCAGCTTAAAATGTACAACAGAACCATTCACTAATTATTCCTCACTATATGTCTTTAAATTGGTTTGCCTGGGGAAAAGCAAAGGTGAAATCATGAGTATACATGGTGTAAACTCATTAGATCCACAACTTCAGTATCTGCAGTCCCATTATTTCATCAAAATATCATTTTGACTGTCATCACACTATAACAGGGCCTGCTTTGCCACCTGTGCTTTCCCAAGTTAGGGAAAAGGAATCCCTACCATGTGGGTTTCAGACAGTGCTGAGATGCGAGCAGGGTTTCAGATCACCTTCAGCCACTTTGGAGATGGGAAGAATGAGCAATCTGAGACAGAACAGGGAAGCATCTTGCTGCAGTCTGTGGACAGACAGTATCACAGATGGAATGAAAACTTGAGAAGTCCAAATTTCCAGACTCTAACTGGTTCATCCAGACTGCATCTCCTTAGATGGAATTGCAGATTACTGTGGAAATGATTGCAATAAGGGCAAGAAATGAGACAGAGAAAAAAATGTCAGAAATCCACATTTTCCTGATGCTCAGCACAAGTAAAAATGCAAGAGTGATCAGCAGTGTTGACAGTCAGACTTTTTGGGGCCTCTGTGTTGATTTTAAGCAGCTTTCTTGCCCTTTTTGTTTTCATACAGAATAGACAAATGAACAAATAAATCCTCATTAAGACTATCTATCCAGCCTCTTGCCTTCTTTGTAGTGTGCTGTGCTGCCAGTGTTTTAAGAGGGAACTCTTCCACAATGTTTTCCTCTTACCAGATGTGCATATCCTTGCAAAAAGAAAAGGCAAGAGACTGGGTTTCCATTCCTTTCTGCTCCTATTAAAAAGCCATGGGCATTTTTGGTCCTTGAAATCAAATTCACTAAGCAAATAAACTGAGCTGCGCTGTGTTGGAAATGTTAGTCTGTGTTTTTGAAGTCTGATACCAACCATTCTGATGACAATACGTGATACCAACATATAAACTTAGACAGGGGAAAACCCTATAAAAGGTTGAGAAGGGACTAATCACTGAAAAATATTTTGAAGGCAGTTATTTGGAAAACCCTTCTCTTCAAAAGCAAGCCTCTTCACATTCATAGACTGTCAGGGGACAGCATTGTTTTGTTTTCTCCTTAGAATAGCTGACCAATTGATGCTGGAAGTTTGAGTCTCCAGCTAAATAGTTTATATTAAGTGCTCTCTCATGTAGGGGTCTGAAGCCCAGGTTTATCTTTAGTGATGTGAATTGTCTTCTGTGCTTTATCGCTGAGTCCCACTAATTTTCAATCATCTGCCTCCCTGGCTGAATAATAATCATCACAAAGATCATTATTCTCTACAGAAAAATCCAAGGGCACATTTAATGACAACAACTGGCTGGGCTGAATATTTACCAAGGTGCTAAAAACTGTCATTAGTTTCCTGAACACTGGCAAACCTTTCTGTCTGGGATTTAAGATGCAAGGGTGAAGAAGCAAATCTTATTGCTTTGACAGCCTTACAGGAAAGGTTTAACATAAAGACTAAACTACAGAAGGCAGTCCAGGATACTTTTTGACTTAGCTCTTCTCCTGAGCATTTTCTATACCTCATGTAGGCATCTTCTTGCTCACCATTTTTCTCCATTTCATGCCCCTAATTTTTCCCAGAAAGCTTTGTATCTAAGTTGATATTTGTTAGGAGACCAATATTAGGCCAACTTTTGCCAGATTTAAGTCTTTTTCACCTCTCAGACTATTTTTCAGCAGCCAAAATTCCTTCTTTGCACCTCAGCAAAAACAAAACCCTGATCCTGGCTGCTGGCTTTTTTCTTGCAGTTAAATCTGGTCTATAACAGTGAAAGCCTGAAACAAGCTTCCTGTCACATCTTTGATCTTTCCTTAGTGAGGAAAATAGCTACATGTGCTGATACCTAGTATTTCTGCAATCCAACGTCTCTAGGCAGCATTACATAAGCCAGTGTGGTGATGCACATTTTATGTCATTTACATGAAGCACAAAAGAAGAAAAATTACATCAGTCACTAAAGCAGCACTTTTATTGCACTTTAAAGGGCTTGAGACCTTGGTTACAGAACAGCTGTAAGAAGACTGAGAACTTTCTGATGCCTGAAGCACCAAGAAGTTTTATCACACACACATATGCAAAAGATTATTTGCTTTAAAGTTGAAATCCTTCTCTGAGACCATGATTTATGGCTGGGTGTTGTCAAGACTCAACAACTATAATTTTTTTCATACTGTTTTTTATTGGGAGATCATCGTTCTGAAGCCTGAGTGTTCAGGCTTCTTAGTGGGTTTGCTCCTTTGTCTTCTTATAACACATCAACTCATATAAACAACTGCCTGACCTTGGTCCCACCTGGGTAGCTCAGTTCACTTTTGCATTTTTTATTCTTCAGTACTCTGCCCAGAGGTTACAGGCTTCACAGATAAAATTGAGAGCATATCTACACCATATATACAACTGGAGAATTTAAATTCTTTATTGGTGCTTTAATAGTTTTTCTTATCTCTTCCATAAGCATTTGTATTGTCCTTTCACAGATTAGGAAACACAGCAAAAAGAACTTCTTTTCAACAGTGCCTAACTGATATAAAGTGTATGCAGTATTTATAAGTCACACCATTAAACACAGCTTTGACAAAGAAATGGGACTTCTTTTTCTCAAATACATTTAATTTTGCATTATAATATTCTTCGACCCTTTCACCTTCAGCATCCCCTGTTATACATTCTGTCTTTTCTCCCAGTATAAAAGAAGCAAAACCAATTCTTTCCAACAACCCAGATTATTATCCCAAACAAAGGAAAATACCTTCAAATCTGCATCTTAACACAGGATATAGACAGTCATTGAATTCTACACTTATTGCTGTAAGAGCAAATAATTTTATAATACAGAATTCTTAAATAGCACTTTAACTAAAACCTTCTCCAGCAAGACTCACTAGTGTTGAAATAAAGTACATGCTGCTAGACATCCATAAGCTAATGACTTCAGACTGTGTGCTGTGCTGTTTTAGGGGTCGTTGTAACTAGAAATTGTTTACATGCAGCACCTGAAATACTTTCCAACTTCACTTATTTTGTTACTACTATTCAGATTCCCTGACAAAAAGACCCCCAAGATATCACTGTATTCTGGAGTTACTATCATACATCATATAAGGCTAAAATTTCCTTTAAAAAAACTTTCTTGGATAGCTATTTGCACATTATTTACAAAAAATACAGTAGAAGGAGAAAATAAAATTTGGAAAATTAACTTAGGGGTGCTTTTTTTCCTTAGCTAGATCAAATTGGATTTTGTCACTGTTCTGCACAGCTTTATTAGTACACATTTGGCATTTAATTAGTAAACAATATCATTTTTTAAACTTATTGCCATTTAGTATTTCCAATACAAGATATTGTTGAGCAAAACCAGGAGAATTTGTATCCATTCACTGACAGAGGATCATACAAGAATTTTGTCAACAGGTTTGGGGGATTTTTTTTTTTAAATTTAACAGTTGATTTGATCGGTACTTGAACAATGTGCTGATATCACACCTGTATAACTATACAGGAGTGCAAACAGTGTTCAAGCTTTATTATCGGGTGTTTGCACTTCAAAAGAATTTTATCTGTTAAAAATCCCATCAGGTTAAGCAGGAAGAGTTCCACCCTTTACAGGCAAAGCCTAACACCTGTTGATTACATTAATAAAGATTTTGCCTTCTAAGATCAAGAGGTATTGACAGAAAGAAGATTTCACTCTGCTCAGGATGATTCCTAGTTTTTGGAATATCTGAATCACTACTTTTTTACTGAAGGTAAAAAAATGAATAGATATTTATTTGCTTATATAATATTCAGGAAAATCATTGGGTGGGAAACGAAAATCCTGGAGGATAAGGCTACATTGCTGACAAACACTACAGAAAATTTTCAGTTGCCTTAATGTTACCTATGCATCCTGTCCTCCATCTTGAGTTTCTCAACATGGTGTCAGAGTATGCACGTGTTACAAGGTTTACCATTGCAATCTCCCTATTTACTTTCCCTCTCTTTGATCATGATAATTTTTGACAAGTATGTCAGTCTATCCAGCTGCTGTTCATTTCACTATATTCTCTGCAATATAAAAAAGAACATTACTGTGACCTTTGATGTCATGTCACAAGATAGGAATTTATTTAGCCGTCTCAGGTAATATGAGGAACATATCAACAGTGATATCTAGAGCAGAAGTTATGCAAAAGCATGGTAAACACTGCCACCACTTAAAAATGATCTGGTCTCAGACTTTGTAAAGCAGTGGACTGGAAAATGATGCTTTCTAAAAATTATTTTAAAAAATTGGAGTCATACTGATTCCTTAGGTGCTGCATGATCTACATTGCAAACAACCGTTTTATTTCACTTCCATGTTGACTAATGAACTGGTGGGGTAATCTCTAATTATGGTTCATATGTCAATAATAAAAAAGAAAAATTTCATTAATTCTAATCCAGCATATTCAGTGTTGAACAACAATTATAATGTGTCACTGGGATACACGTTTTGTTGAGACAACTTTCTTGCAGAGTAATCTTAATACAAAACCTGAGTGCTTTATGATATCAAAAACGTTTTCAACTAAGCAATGTGAATACTTGTCCTATCAACACCGCAGGCTTGAAGGTGCTTGCCTGTAAAAAAGATTGGATGGGCAACAGCTTACAGAATTTTCTTTAAATCAGACACTAGATACCTTTCATATTGGGATATATCCTCTAATAGGCCATATTCTTAATTTTTCTTGTGGAAGAATATAAAAATGAATTAAAAAAACATGCTACAAAACTACTTTTTTTCTTACAAATGAAGATACCACCATGCTTATCATTTAACGTAGCACTATTAGAGGCATGAAAATAAAAATGTGCACAGGTATGAACAGAGTCACATGATCAGTTTCTAGTTAATATCTGAATTGAAATCAAAGATTTAAATGCAATTGCTTTGCTTTTAAATAAAAATAAAACTTCAGGATGATCTAGCTTATTGTCTCTCCCTAATGTAAATGATAGAATATGCAAGCAGTGTTTTCTTTATATGGTATATGTCTAAATGATATGTTATCCCTGAATATGAATCTGCTGGGCAAGGAGTTGGGATGTTAAATATCTTATTAGGTTCAGAAAGGATTTTCTTGATATCAGGAAAAAAGGTATGCCTGCATAACATCTTTGTTGGCATTAATACCCAAGCAGGAATTAATTAGTCTTAATGAAAAACATCTGTAGAGAACCTGGTGATGATTTACTAGATGAAGTGATTCACAAAGTAATTATTGCCCACAGTGATAAGACAAAGATCTGCAAGGCTCAACAAGGTCTTACAGGTTCTGGTAAAGGAGACATCATTGGAGAAGAGAATTCCTCAACTTTATCTAGCTGTGTTCAGGGCTTTTATCTACATTCCACAATATGTGAATTAGGTCCAAAACACTGGTCTGATTATTATTATATATTTAACCATTGTCCAGATTTGCTTTCAGTATCTGGTTTTCAGTTTTGGCTTTTGAAAAATTTGTGCTCTCTCTGCAAGGGGGAATTCATCCCTGGAAACATCCAAGGTCAGGCTGGATGGAGCTCTAAGCAACCTGATGTAGTTAAAGATCTCCCTACTCATTGCAGGGGGTGTTGGACTAGATGACTTTTAAAGGTCTCTTCCAACTCAAACTATTCTATGATTCTATGAATTCCTAAGTCTGTGGCCACCTTCTCAGCTGGTTCCAAGTGCCACAGCTCTGCTGGGGTTGTGATTCCTCCTCTTCCCTTTTCAAATCTTTACTTGAAGAGCAGTAGTGAAGATTTTGATTTCCAGCTGGAAACAATGGATTTCTCAGGACAAGGTTTAGAAGTAGATTTCCAGCCTTCTCTATAAAGCCATGATTGCTGATCCAGAACTACCAACTCAGGGGACGTAAATAGACTTTTAGCAACTAAGACACAACACTGTTATGCACAAACAGGTGAGCAGTGTTGCATTTTACAACTGTGAACACTTACAAATGCAAACTCCAACCCCCCCCAGAAAATCAAGCTCCTTATAAGGATCAATGAAGTAAGTTAATACACATCTGTGTGCTTTTAATTGTAGACTAGCAATCACCTTCAAAATGAAATTAAATTTTTTATTAACTAGGAAATTTGAACACTTCAAAATTGTTTAATAGAAGTTTTTGATTCAGCTTATGACATTTTAAGAGAACGATGTTTTAACTCAATTTTGAGTTTTGCAGCAAAAAATATTTTCTTCTCAGCCATTTCAAATACATCTTTTTGAAGCCACAAGATATGTCTTCTGTGCTCCACTGTCTGATCTAAGAGTAAAAGATTGACATGAGAATTTGTTGCAATTGTTGCTTTATATTGGCCAGACATACCACTGCCGAGTCTCACAAAGGAATGTCTCCTTCCAGTAGTACCTTCACTTTATATCAGTCTCCGGAATGAAAACTGAGCTGTAATTCAGTAAAGTACTGAGCACTTGGATAACATTTAGTAATTCTTAGTCCCAGCAAGAGTATGTTTAGGAATCATTTGGTTCTTAAAAATATGTATTGCTGAACTTGAGTCAATAAGGACTGCTTAATAATGTATCAAGCATTGTTATGCTGCTTATATTATGCAACCTTCTTGTTCTTCCTTCCAGTGAGGGAACTGCAAGATCAGGAAAAAATCAGTTGAGAGTATTCAAATGTTCAAGGCCAGAAGTTTATGATTTGCAATTCATCATAAGTATCTGGACAGATACCCAGTGCTGACCTGCCAATATCATAAATGTTACACTGCTGAAGTGTAACGTGTCTGCTTTTGGGACTTCTAACCATCTATCTGTATTGCGTGATATAAATACATAAGCTGGAAACTTCTGGTTATTGCAGAATTGCAACGGACTATTTTGAGAAATACACAAAATAATTCCACATCTTGGGCAAAATATCTTTTTGTGACAAAACTGCAGAGTATTGTGTGCATGACTGTGACAAATGGACTAGTTTACATCAGTTATCTTCATCACAGCATGAATAGTAAATCAAAATATTATACCTGAACATGAAATAGCATGTTGCTAGACAACCAGACACCAACCATTTTTTTCTCTATTGTAAAATGTAACCTGAACTTCCAAGAAAGAGCCATTAAAGAATAGTAAGATGTTCATGCAATGAGTGTAGCATCATAGAGATTATTACCTGGCCATTTAGAGCTGTCTCAGAGCTCCTTCGGTTGGAACCTCCTGGACTGGAGGTGGAAAGTCTATGCTTCAGTATGGTTACAGTACATGCAAAGACCTGAAGTTGACAGACTACCTACAGCTGGATAGATACCCCTGGATATGTGTTAGGTTTTCTTCTAGAACTGTCAAAAATTATGCTCTGAACATGTCCTATTTAGTCCAGGGGATACTTTCATCATTTTTCAGAGGTGATTTTTGTTTTCCTTAAATTCTATCATTCCTCTCATTTACTTTGTCTTTTGACAGACAAGAACATAGCTGTGTTGTAAAGATCTAGAAGTTGCCACTTCTGGGGGTTCACTGGCATGATGGAGCCTTCAGAATCCCTGCAAAATGTACACAGGCTTCTCCAAAATGGATGATTTTGCTAACAGAGGCAGTGAATCAGTTATGATTAACGGACATTGTATTTTTGTTATTATGTCAATGGAATAACATGTCCCTTTGGGCTTCTGTGCTTGTGTCTGGTGGTCACGATGAGAAAGATTTTTATAAGCTGGTAACAAGTAAATACAGGGCTCTTTCAAGGTCTGTTTTACTAATACTGAGTTGGCTTGTAATTTCTCTAGGCTGCTTACATGTGGAAATAATCAACCCCCACATACAGCCCAGAAGCATCTTGGTTATCTGTAAGACAATCTCGCTATAAAACAATTTTCCTCAAACCAGCTAGAGAGCAGCAAAATCACTGGAATCCAGAGTTAAATATATCACTGTTTTTCTTATTTTGCATGACTTCTTTTAGAA
The DNA here is from genome assembly GCA_017639485.1 of Pluvialis apricaria. Classification (NCBI taxonomy): domain Eukaryota; kingdom Metazoa; phylum Chordata; class Aves; order Charadriiformes; family Charadriidae; genus Pluvialis; species Pluvialis apricaria. The sequence continues at coordinate 60,950,822 of CM030008.1, forward strand.
AATGAAGAAGAAAGTTACTTTGCGTGAGCAATTCTCTCTCTCTTTACTTAATAAACAAGCTCTATTTGCATGAATCATGATGGTGCAGGCTAAGAATGCAGGAAATGCTGTGGAGTAAAATGAAAGGGGGCTGCGGCACCAAAAGATTGGAAGTGGGGAGAAGAGGAAACAAACAATTGGAACAATTTTGTTCAGCTGGACCCTGCCTAGTTAGAAAAAGCCTCCCACATCTCTTTTTTGTTGGTGTGCTCTAGCCCAGTCCACAAAGGTAGGTTTCAGTTAACCCTCATTTATGCTTATTGGAGACTTCCCAGTACATATATTGATTCACATAGATCCATCCTTGATCACTTTCCTCCTTAGCAAGAAATATGAGCATCCTCTCCACTAAAAACAAGTGGAGAGAGTCAAGTGAAGAGACTTTGTTGCAGTCTTCAGCAGGGACTTCATGCTGTAAGTTTCGTTTAGAAAACTAGCAGTTTTCCTCTCGCGCAAAAAGGAACACGGGTCTTTTAGCACAGGCTTCATTCCTACTTGTGTTTGACTCTATCCTCATTTAAATGAGAATAAAATCTGACCCTTACAGCAATCTGTCTTATGTTTTAAATGTATGACAAGCTAAGAGATGAACAGATGTACCAAAACAACACATACTAGCCTCTGTTGATGACCCAGATTTATTTCTTGCCCTATATTTCTTGACATTATTCACAGTATGAATTGCTCTACAGGATACCCCTTCTGAGTACACTTAGTTCAAAAAAGTCCTCTTGCTGAGTAACATATGCACATAATAAATCCAGCTGCCAAATGTAAATTTTCTAGGAAATTTGTTGTTCTTCTTTTCTCTATGGAAATGTTCTGGAAAATATCCCTTTTTTTTTTTTTTTTTTTAAATCCAATGGATCTTTCAATACATTGGTCATTGTTTCTTTTTTAAATATCCCTAAGGTTTCACAATCTAGGCTTCGATATCAAGTATTCCACTGCAAAATCATTCCGTATTTTGGTGCACTTTGTAGTCATTATTACTGATGAGTCTTGCACAATCAAGCAAAATAGAAAGGAGAAAGTCAGTTGGGATTTGGAAAAAAAATGAATGTTTCAGTGCAATATCATATATGCAATCATGATTTTTGTCAAAGCTAACATATGGAATGCTTATACTACAGAAAGGATAAGGTAAGTCTTAAGTACTGCAATAATTTTGTGTCTACTGTCCAGGGTTGGAATAGTTAGAAAAACAAACAAACAAACAAACAATTCCTTAAGCCTTTGCCTAATGTGATTAGTTTAGCTATTTTTGCAGTGGGTTCCAGTTTAGAAACTTAAAGCACACAGGGAGTCCCATGATTTTGATATGATTTACTGGGTCTTTTAAGTTCAATAATGGGTACAGTAATTAATTATAGTGTGCTTTCTTATTACAATGCCTATCATCACACACATGTATGACTCAGTAGCTTTACCTAAATTATCTGCAACTTCATATTTTATCCCGAGAATATAGTAGACAATACATGTCCAGTTTGTGAATTAGCTTATTTAATAAGAACTATATCGAATGTATCATTTTTGCAATATTGAGTTTCTGATATTGAGCACTCCAGAAACAGGCAGACTCTAAAAACTCATTTTTCTTTACTAGCATTAACTCAGTGATATTACATATTGTTTATTCTCTATGAGAAACAATGTGTGAAAATTTATATTTAACAAAATGGAAAGGTAAAAGAATACACTGTGAACCTGCTACACAAAACAAAGAAATAATTTCCTGATTCATACATCATCTGAAGAATGGGTTGCTCTGTTTTAAAGCTATTTTTTTCCAGAAGGCATTCCTAGACCTTACTTTTGACTAGTGATTATGGACTTGGCACTTGCTTCTTCCTGATGAAGAAAAAATGGATTAAGGACTTCCCATATATATTACTTCTTTGGTACTGCATACTGACAATGAGTAAAGTGACCAAAACACCTTCTTGCTTCAGAATTTCCAGTTCTCTGAGTCCTTAATGTCATAATATTCGTGATAGGATTTTGTATTTATTTCTTGGACATGTGCCTGAAGGATCTCTTTATTTTTACTTTAGAAAAAGGGGAAAAAATGGTTAAAAACATCTGGTATTAATTAACTTATAAAAGCTATTCATTAACTCAGTATCTATGTTTCTTTCTCAATCTCTGCAAAATCTTCCTCTGAAACAGATTAAAACTCTCATTGGTTCCTTTTTTTCTTCTTTTTTTTTATTGGGTTGGCTATTCATTTGTTTTTTGATTCATGTATCTTCACAGTTTCTGCCTGAGTTTTGGAATCTTGTGAACCCCAGGTTTCTGATGAAGTTCAAATGTTACATTAGGATTTTACCTCCTACCAAAATCCCCTTCCTTTGAGCCTCAAGCTTTTATCAACCTTGAAAGAAAAGACTGATTTAACCTCTAATGTTTCTATGTTTTCTGAGCTGTGATGGGCCCTTCTTTGGTTTTGGTGATCCATCCAAAAGTTTCTGCAAAAGAGGAATTCTGTTGTTTCCAGGAAGTGCAGAAGTAGCTGGAAGCTTTTATCTTTAAGATGGTGAAGTGCAAGCCTATTCCTTCTCAGCTATCACCAAGAAAGACAGAACTAGAGTTATTTGAATGCCCTACCGACTTGATGGCCCTTCCCATATGTCATATGCCATACTGCACTAACTGATCCAATAACTATAGTAAAATGCACCAGACAGTTCCAGTACTGTAAAAAGTATAAAATAAGTAAGCAGGAGGCAAAATTAACTGAACTACAACAGCATCTAGAGGCCTATATATCATAAATACTAGATCTACAAACAAGACAGTTGCTGAGCCAATAAATTATTGGACCCCACAGTTGTCCTTCATATATGACTGTCCTCACCACTAAATTCCTCATCGCTAAATTGCAATCTGGCTTATCGTCTTCTTTCAAATTTAGTATCCAGTTGTTTATGCAGCACTAAATAGATTCAATAGCAGAGTGGTTTATCTTCAGACTGATGAAGGGCTGGTCATCCACCTTATCATTAAACATGTCTTGATTAGAGCATTTACTCAGGAAATGAGAAGCCAGTCCCAGTGTCATCCTTCACCTGAGATTCTGCTTTTTCCTGAATGCTGATGGGGCATCAGCAGGAGTCATCTCTACTCTGGGGCTGACTTGAGGTATGGCTTTGATTTCTTGTTCCTTTTGCGAACAGAGAAAGGCACTGAACTATTTCTGAATGAATGCTCCAAGGAATATTTTGTTGTAATATAAGATAATTCTTCTGAAAGAAGCAGTTCTTAAGTTTTTGAAGGATCCAACAGGACACAGAAGTCCCTCAGTGGGCTGCAATCAGGAAATATTAATGCTGATTTACTCAGCTTGCAACAGTTTCTTGTATGCTCAGAAGCAAAAACTTCAGAAGCTTTAAACCCAACAAGGTCGTGCACAGGAAATGTACATACTATTGGGATGAAGTAGCAGCTGCACAGTTCTCACTGCTCTGGAAGTCAGACACCTAAATTCTTTGTTGAATTTAGCCACAAGACCACATTATCTGTGTTGTGTTTTAATATCCCAACCAGAAATCTATCCTTCCTGATTAAATATCATTTTGGAACTGATTATCATTGTCTCACAGGGGAGTTAAAAGTATTTACCGGAATGGGATTTTTAAATGTGTGTTTCATACTTTAATATTTTCCCTGTATTTAAAAAGTTGGTTTGCCTTTGATAGCATATTTTGGCCTGAGAGCTAGATCAAAATTTTTCTCTTTTGTAACTTTTTCATTATAGTTTTGACTCTAAAGATTTTAGCTGTTGAGGTTTGGAAATAAAATAATGTGAAAAGTTTAGTGTTGAGAAAGAATACTACATAAGGCAAATCCTACTAGTGCTAAGGAAATGTAAATGACAAAGATGCTGATGTGAACATAGCCAGAAATTTTACAATTGGCATACACAAAAAAAGTCATTTATTCAGAATTTGAGCACTTACCTTTCTAGGAATAATTGGGAGGAAAGTATTATCAGTTCTGGTTTATTAGCTAGTTAAAATTGTACTAGCTAACATTTAATATGCATATTTAATTCATATTTAATACATATTAATGCACATTATAGCTTGTGTTTGAAATCCTTATAAGATAAATACAGTATCAAATTTGCCCTCTTCTAATACTTAGTTTGACGGATAATAACTGGAACATCAATAAAGGGATTACAATAAAGCAGTGGTCTCTAGTATTCCTTTTACCACATAAAAATTGCAAAAATTATAGATTTAGCAGTTAGAAGAAAACTTTACCTTGAAAGATTTTACATTTTATTTTACATACAAGATGCCAGCTGTCAAGACCTCTATAATTAATACAGAAATAATCTTTCTTAGAGTTTGAAAAATGTCCTTTGAAATAAACTTTTTCTAAGTACTTAGACTCTGAAAAAGCGTACACCATGTTTGAAAAAGAAGTCAGAGTTCCCAAGACTTAAGTATGGTCTTCAGATCTAGGGATGGCACCTAGAAATTACCACTGAAGAAAAATAATTTCTAAGATATCAGTGGGCAAACTTTGACAAGCAAGACTCTTCTGTGGTTTATTACTCTGCCTTACCTGGGAACAGGTTATAGATAACATTGCTAGTTGTTATTCCAAAGTCAGGACAGATGTTTGCTCCCTGACACAGAGTCATAGAATCATAAAATCACAAAGTCAGTTAGTTTGGAAAACACCTTTAAGGTCATTGAGTCCAACTGCAAACCCAACACTGCCAAATCCACCACTAAACCATGTCCCTAAGTACCACATCTACATGTTTTTTAAATACCTCCAGGGATCATGACTCAACCACTTCCCTGGGAGGTCTGTTCCAATGCTTGACAACCTTTTTGGTGAAGAAATTTTTCCTAATATCCAGTCTAAACCTCCCCTGGCACAACTTGAGGCCATTTCCTCTGGTCCTATCACTCCTTGCTTGGGAAAAGAGACCAACCCCTACCTCTCTACAACCTCCTTTCAGGTAACTGTAGAGAGTGATAAGGTCTCTTCTCAGCCTCCTTTTCTCCAGGCTAAACAACCCCAGTTCCCTCAGCTGCTCCTCAGAAGTCTTGTTCTCCATACCCTTCACCAGCTTCATTGCTCTTCTTTGTATGTGCTCCAGCACCTCAATGTCTTTCTTGTAGTGAGGGGCCCAAAACTTAACACAGTGTTTGAGGTGTTTCCTCACCAGTGCCAAGTACAGGGGGAGAATCACTTCCCTAGTCTTGCTGGCCACACTATTCCTGATACAGGGCAGGATGTTATTGGCCTTCTTGGCCACCTGGGCACACTGCTGGCTCATATTCAGCTGGCCATCAACCAACACTCCCAGCTCCTTTTCCACCAGGCAGCTTTCCAGCCACTTTTCCCCAAGCCTGTATTGTTGCATGGGGTTGTTGTGACCCAAGTGCAGGACCCAACAGTTGGACTAGTTGAACCCCATACCAATGGCCTCAGCCCATTGATCCAGCCTGTCCAGATCCCTCTGAAAAGCCTTTCTACCCTCAAGCAGATCAACAGTCCCACCTAACTTGGTGTCATCTGCAAACTTACTGAGCATGCACTCGATATCATCATCCAGATCATTGATAAAGATATTAAACAGAACTGACCCCAGTATTGAGCCCTAGAAAACACCACTTGTGACAGGCCACCAAGCAGATTTAACTGCATTCACCACAACTCTTTGGGCCTGGCCATCCAGACAGATTTTTACCCAGCAAAGTGTACACTTGTCCAAGCCATGAGCAGCCAGTTTCTGCAGGAGGATGCTGTGGGAAACAGTGTCAAAGGCTTTACTAAAGTCTAGGTAAACAAAATCCACAGTCTTTCCCTCAACCACTAAGTGGGTCAGTTTGTCATAGAAGGAGACCAGGTTAGTAAAGGAGGACCTGCCTTTCATAAACCCATGCTGACTGGGCCTGATCACCTGGTTGCCCTGTATGTGCCATGTGACGGCACTCAAGATGATCAACACTCTAGGGAACAATTTGGCCATTTAACTAACTAAAGCTCCCACTCATGTTGTATAAGGACTTCACAACAGGCAAAAGAGCTCCATGGGTAGAATAGACATAGACAACAGCTCCACAGATAGAATTAAAAGTGTTATGAATGAGGGGTGGAAGGAATCTCTTTGTGTACCTCCATGTAATGTCTGCAGTTTTAGTGTTAATGAGATATTGATGCATTAATAACAGACATAGCATTTGGCATGCTAGAAGGAAGACCCACTAGGCATCTGAGTTGTTGTCCATCTATACTAATGAGACTTACAAGCATTTCTGACATTCAAATTTAATTTATTCAGCTCTTACTGAAAATTATGGGATTTTTTTTGTTAAAAAATATCAAGAAAATTGGTGGAATCCTTAAAAAAAATAAAAATAAAAAATCCTAAAATCATGAGCGTGCATTGCATTAGCAAGAAAAGAAAACTGTTTTAAAGAATTAACTTTTAAAAGAATGCTTGTCCCAGGCAACGGGACTAAAGGCAATGTCCATCACACGGAGTTTTCCAGTTGGCTTTTCCACTGGAAATGATAAAAAGTTACAGCAGAGAATCAAAAAAAATATTTAAAAAGGGTGTGTGTGGAAAATGTATGTCTCTCCTGTAAAGAGTCTGGTTTGTCACTGTTAATTGTATTTGACACACTTATAACTAGGTCTTGCAGTTTCTTTCTTAAAAGAATAACGGAGTTATGCTGTGCAAGTATACTACAGTAACCACCTACTTGTCTTCAACTAAAATACCACAATAAAGCAGTCTCTCGCAATGTTTCCGCTTAAATACCACAGAAATGCTCCTCCCTGTTATATTTTGGTTTCTATAAAAGTAGAGTAGCCAGAAGTGTCTTACTTTTGGAGAAAGAATGATTTTTCCATTCATTCTGATGAGTTACTAGAGGCTATTGCAGAAGGTAGCATAAGCTCTGATTTTGCTTTAGAGTGGAAACTTCCCTTTTTCTGAGTGATCCATGTACGTGACAGTTCTATTACAGAGGATATGCTGTAAGGAATTGTACAATATATATGTCAGCATGCTGTGAGTTGCAGTGAATCCATTGAAAAACCTGAGGCCAAACAATCCTTAAATTAGTTAGGAAGCAATGATTTTATTTTTTTTTTTTCATCTGCTTATTGCAACCCCATCATTAGGACTCAGCAGTCTTCCTTTTCTTGAAATAAAAAAATACGGTGGATAGCTGTGTCCACTCTTTGAAACACAATAAAACATGCCAGTGTCTGTGCTTGGTAGTGTAGATGAGGCAATTGTTAACAGTTATATAGATGTCCACCTACTGGGGAAAGGAGGCCATAATTTGCAGCTGAACTCTACTGTATCACAAGAGTGATATTCCCATGTGCTTGGTCACCTCCAACATAGATAAAGGATCTCAACGTTGCTGACCCAAGGTAAAACTTTGCTTTTGCCTTCAGATACTTTGGTATCCCGCAGGGATAGAAAGTCAGGAGAAATCGATGCAATAAAAGATTACTTGAATACGGGAATAATAAATTCCATGTCTACATACTACCTATCATATAGAGGCTCTTGTCCTAGTCAGTATTTTTGATTCCTACATCTAAGATAAAGGCTTAACATTGGTAATAGGATAAAGGGGAGAATTCTGGAGACCTTGGGAAAACTTTAAAAATTGAAAAAGAAACAGAGGAATAATTTGGTAAGGGCATAGAAAAAGGGATTTGTCCATAGACAAATAGTGGTCATTCATGTGAGGTCTTTCAGAATTTAGCTGAATCAATACTCTAAGCCTTTTCAAAATTTAAAAGCTGATACGAAAGTATGAAAATCTGAAAATCTGCAACAATAACAGTTGAACTGAGATTGCCACTACATTGATGTGGGAGAGGGAAACTGCAAAAAAGCCACTCCTCATCTTTTAATCCTTCCAAGACACTGGAAATAATCCATGTGGATAGACAGCCTTCAAATTACAGAGGGAAACATGCTGGAGAGGAGGCTGAACCTGGTGGTCTCCCCACACACCAACAGAGCAGGCTGGTGTGGAGGGGGAAAGATGCTTCTAACAGGTATCTATAAATGATTAGCTGACATGTTTTAGGTATTTTTATATTAGAAAAACTGCTTTATTTATGCCTCTTTGAATAAGAACTGGCAAAAGGTATTGTAATTTCAGGCACATGTCTACTGTTTTTCCAGATAGTTATATTTTATTCATTACAAATTATGTGCTACAAACAAAGAACTTCTGGAATACCTCTTTTTGCCTGGCTTTTTCTGTTAAATTTATTTGTGTGGTCTCTTTGCTATCTGCCTACAATACTTACCTAGCTAGCTATCAGTAAAACATCTGGTAATCATCGGAACACTTGCATCATTCAATTTTCCTTCAAAGCAACTGCTACAAATTTGTATTGGAAGATGCCCAATGTTTAACTTAAAACAGACATCTGTAGCAAGAAGAGTGCCAAAATGTGTCGTAATTGAATTAACATTTTTACACACCCAATTTCGAATATGCTTTGATGTCCTTTAATTTCTAATATGTACATTTGAAATGGCATGTCTTGATGTATATGAGAAATGACAGTATGCAAACATCGTAGCTAAAAATTCAGGGGTTTTGTATCAAACACAATTTTCCCATCTTCATTCTTACAAGACTACCTATTTGCAATAGTCTAGGGCAAGTCAATGCCTCCTGAACATATATCATGGAACACAAGCGGAGAAAGTGTTAGAAATTGTAATGATAGTTTGATTACAATTCACATGAATGAGACGGGTCACTCCAAGGTGGGATTGGAGAGGCTGTTAAAATCTTTTTGAGATGCCACAGAAGAGAAGTTCATCCTATTTGTTACTCTGAGAATGATGCTTATGAGTTTAATCTGTTAAATTCTGGATAGCAAGCCACAGTTCCCGAGCATTCTGGATAGAAGTGATCCAGGCAATTTCATCAGAATATTTGGTAAGTATATGCACTTTGTTAAAATCCTTCATGGGATTATCATCTCAACAACAAAAGCTTATAAATTGCCAAATATTCTTTTTGATTCTTTTAAATGTTTTCACTTTTCATTCCGCACCACATTCTTCACTCATAATTTCAAGTTATACTAAAAACAGTTAAAAAGAAGAAAACATTTGATCTGATCTATAATTTTTTCCAGATGATCTGTTTGCAACATTATCAGGTTATTTTTTCCATTTCTTTCCAGCTTCCATACAAACTCTGGATTATGATAACTGCAGAGCAAATTCTGCCTTCAGATGCATGCAAAATTTTTTAGCAAAATTTCACATCTCTCTGTGGTTTCAGCCGGCTATACAGAAACTCACTCATCTGGTTTTTTTTCTTTGATTTTAAAATATCTTCTTTGTATAGGTCATCAGACATTCAACATGATAATGGAATCCAGATTAATAGTCAAACACTGGGAGAAAATTTCATATATTAAGTACATGATAGAAAATCCTGCTCCAATGAACAAATTATCATGAAATACAAAGCTAAAGAGTAAAAGTAGGACAGAAGTTACGATAAGGCTACACATTTTAGTTTTGTGTATCAGCTAAGAAAACTCTTTTTTATGCCATAGGAAGTGATAGATGTTTGTATGTAAACATGTAAGAAACCATAAAATGCATAAACCTGAATTTACAGTCTGAAACTCTCAAGGCCTCATCCTCCTCCAAATTAATTTCTGAAATTGCATGGTCCTCCACCAGCACTATTCCACAGCACTATCATAGAAACATAGAATGGTTTAGGTTGGAAGGGACCTTGAAGATCAGCTAATTCCAACCCCCCTGCCATGGGCAGGGACACCTTGCACCAGATCAGGTTCATCAAAGCCCCATCCAACCTGGCCTTAAACACTTCCAGGGATGGCCATCCACAACTTCCCTGGGCAATTTGTTCCAGTGCCTCACCACCCTCATAGTGAAAAATTTCTTCCTAATATGTGTTCTAAATCTCCCCTCTTCCAGTTTGAAGCTATTGCCCCTTGTTCTATCACTGCACGCCCTTGCAAAATGTCCCTCTCCAGCTTCCTTGTCGGTGTCCTTCAGATACTGGAAGACTGCTATAAGGTCTTCCCAGAGCCTTCTCTTCTCCAGGCTGAACAACCACAACTCTCTCAGCCTGTCTTCATAGGAGAGGTGCTCCAGCCCTCTGGCCCTCCTCTGGACCCACTCCAACAGGTCCATGTCCTTCTTATGTTGGGGGCCCCAGAGCTGGACGCAGTACTCCAGGTGTGGTCTCACAAGAGCAGAGTAGAGGGGCAGAATGAGCTCCCTCGACCTGCTGGCCACACTTCTCCTGATGCATCCCAGGATACGGTTGTTTTTCTGGGCTGAGAGCACACATTGCCAGCTCGTGTTGAGCTTCTCATCCACCAACACCCCCAAGTCCTTCTCCTCAGGGCTGCTCTCAATCCATTCTCCAACCCAGCCTGTATTTGTGCTTGGGATTGCCCCGGCCCACGTGCAGGACCTTGCACTTGTTCTTGTTGAACTTCATGAGGTTTGCACAGGCCCATTTCTCAAGCCTATCCAGGTCCCTCTGGATGGCATCCCTCCCCTCCAGCATGTCAACCGCTCCACACAGCTTGCTGTCATTGGCAAACGTGCTGAGGATGCACTCCATCCCAACATCCATGTCACTAACAAAGATGTTAAACAGCATCAGTCCCAGTACCGACCCCTGAGGAACACCACTTGTCACTGCTCACCACTTGGACATGGGGCTGTTGACTGCAACCCTTTGAGTGCAACCATCCAGACAATTCCTTATCCACCGAGTGGTCCATCAGTCAAATCCATGCCTCTCCAATTTAGAGACCAGGATGTCATGCGGAACAGTGTCAAATGCTTGGCACAAGTCCAGATAGATGACATTTGTTGCTCTCCCCTTTTCCACCAACGCCATAATACCGTCGTAGAAGGCCACCAAATTTGTCAGGCACAATTTTCCCTTGGTGAGACCACGTTGGCTGTCACCAATCACCTCCTTATTTTCCATGTCCCTTAGCATAGTTTCCAGGAGGATATGCTCCGTGATCTTGCTGGGCACAGAGGGGAGACTCACTAGCCTGTAGTTCCTGGGTCTTCACCCTTTTTAAAAATATTTCCCCTTTTCCAGTCAGTGGGAACTTCACCAGACTGCCACAACTTCTCAAATACGATGGGTAGTGGCTTGGCAAATTCATCTTCCGGTTCCCTTAGGACCCGCAGATGAATCTATCTCACCATCGACTCGTGTACTTTCAGGTTCCTTAGATGGTCTTGAACCTGGTCTTCTCCTACTGAGGGCAGTACGTCATTTTCCTAGTCCCTATTTTTGCCTTCTGCAACTTGGACAGTGTGATTAGAGCCCTTACCAGTGAAAACTGAGGCAAAATGTTGTTGAGTATCTCAGTCTCCTCTGTATCCCAGGTGACCATGTCTTCCGTTGCCTTCCTGAGAGGGCCCACATTTTCCCTAGTCTTCCTTTTGTCACTGATATACTTATAGAGGGCTTTCTTGTTTCCCCTGATGCCCCTGGCCAGATTTACCTCGATCTGGGCATTAGCTTTCTTAACCTGATCCCTGGCTGCTCAAACAATTTCTCTGTGTTCCTCCCAGAAGCAAGCGTCCTTGCTTACACCCTCTGTAGGCTTTCTTTTTCTGTTTAAGTCTGTCCAGGAGCTCCTTGTTTATCCACGCAGGCCTCCTCGTGTTTTTGCCTGACTTCCTCTTTGTTGGAATGCATCACTCCTGAGCTTGGACGAGGTGATCCTTGAATACTAACTAGCTTTCTTGGGGTCCTCTTCCCTCCAGGGCTTTATCCCATGGTACTCTGCCAAACAGATCCCTGAAGAGGCCAAAGTCTGCTCTCCTGGTGTCCAGGGTAGTGTGCTTACTATGCATCCTCCTCACTGCCCTAAGGATCTTGAAATCCACCATCTCATGGTCACTGCAGCCAAGGCTGCCCTTGAGCTTCACATTCCCCACCAGCCCCTTCTTGTTGGTGAGAACAAGGTCCAGCATGGCACCACTCCTCATTGGTTCCTCTGTCACTTAGAGAAGGAAGTTATCATTGACATATTCCAGGAACCTCCTGGATTGCTTATGCTCTGCTGCGTTGTTCCTCTGACAGATATCGAGTTGCTTGAAGTCCCCCATGAGGACTGTGGCTTGTGAACATGAGGCTGCTCCAATCTGTCTATAGAGGGTCCCATCTGCTTGGTCCTCCTGGTCAGGTAGCCTGTAGCAGACCCCTACTGTAACATCACCTGTCCCTGCCCTCTCTTTAATTGTGACCCATAAGCTCTTGGTCGGCTCCTCATCCATCCCCAGGCAGAGCTCCATGCACTCCATCTGGTCCTTGAGATAGAGGGCGACACCGCTTCCTCATCTCCCCTGCCTGTCCTTCCTGAAGAGCCGATATCCATCCATTTCAACACTCCAGTCATAGGCACCATCTCACCACGTCTCCATGATGCCAATTAGATCGTAGCCTGGCAGGCATGCACATGTCTCTAACTCCTCTTGTTTGTTACCCATGCTACGTGAGATTGCATACAGGCATTTAAGGCAAGAGTTACAGCTGCCTGGCCTCACGGGGATTTTCAGAGGAGTCTGAAAGTCTCAAGTGAGCCATTTAGCACTGAGAAGTCTCATCTTACAGTCCTTTTAAAGATCCAGAATTCTTTTGACTGCAAAACATAATTTATGTTTTTCATGTAAGTAACAGTTTATCAAAATACCTTCAAGGTCAATTTTCTCTCAACTGGAAAGGTAAAACCTTTGGGAAAAAATTTACAAAAACATTTCTTTGTTATTCTAGCAAATTTGAATAAGAATAACAATAAGAATAATGAAACAAATTTTATACTGGGCCCATAAGAAGCCATACATACCAAAATTATCTCTAATTGCTGTTCCCAAGTCCTGTGCTCTGTGGCTCCCAGTCCTGAAAATTCTGAAGAGGTTCATGTCTAACCCAAGCCATGGAAGAATTCACAAATATAAGAACTAGGAGATCCAACCTGCTGATCCCCCTGTTCTCCTACCGGACATGGTTCTAAACTAAGGGATAGCCACAGTGAGAGGAGAAGGCTGCCCCTGTTTTCTGCCAGAGGATGTGGTAGCAGGAACCCTTGCCTTCCTCATGCAAACTTCATCCTTCCACAGCAGCACTGTGGCTGCTCCAGGGAAGGCCTTACCTGAAATAAAGTAAATGCAATTGTGGGGGGGAGAGAAAGTATATTTAAGGAAGCATGAGCCTTTGACATCATGTTTAGCCCATGGGTGGAATAGCTTCTGAGAGTGTTTACATCTTTTGTAGTAAATAGTTTGATGCAGATATTTAAATATTTGAAGCATGCTGACAATTCCGGTTAGCTATATTTTCAAGGAAAATAATCTGTGGGAGTATACTAGCAAACATTTTCTTGTTTCTTCTCTTTCAAAAAACAGAGATAAATTTAGCTGAAAAAATGTGAAATCATTTATCTGAGATACAAAATAGAGAATTTTTCACAGAACTGACTAAAAACAGCCTATGAAGCTGCATGCAAAGATGTAACCATAACTAACAACCAAATGCAAGTTTAACTTTCTATTATTAGTATTCATGTACTTGAAACAGCTCTTGCCAAATCAAAATCTGGTGGAATTGGAATGATCTGAGATACATGCACCTTAAAAACACAACCGCCCTATAAATGACTTAAAACTGCCTGGAAAAATTAATTGTGTTGTAAAGATATTGTATGGAAAACATGGTGTCTGATATTATAAAAAAAATTTGGCATAATCTAATAATTTACTAGGTTACTAGCTACTTAAAACCTCTATCATTGCAGGCGTTTAAAATGTAATAATATACATATTAATATATGTAATAATATATGCTGACAATAAGCATCCCCAAATTAGGTTACTTTCAACCATCTTTTTTTTCTTTTAAGCTAGTCCTTTAAACAGAAAGCACTTTCTCTGAATCTTGAGTGAGGCTTTGGATTAAATCTCTAAGCATCAAACATCACTATTAGAGAGCTTTAAGGGCAGATTCTAATGTTTCTGAAAAATCAAAACAAAAATCATATTGGCTTCAATGGATCAAAATGCTCCATTTAAACTCTTTGTTACTGCTGTGCTATAGATGAACACTGAGGCATTCACCCAGCTTGCTATTGCTTTCTGAAAAAGTCAGCATACCTTAAAGATGATAACAGAAAAGCTAGATGAATGATTTGACATTGTAGATAAGAAGAGTTGGATTCTTTCTGTAGTCAGGAAACTACTCATTACTTAAGAAAGCCAGAAAATTTTCTGTGCTGCACTTGGGCTGTTTCTCAATCATTAAAATAGTAGCTTTCAAATTAATTACTGTATAGTCTTGAGTCATTCCTTATTGGATAAAAACACGCAGAGACATATGTCCACAACCACTTTTGTATCACACTTTTCAGACTGGTGAGGATCATATTCAGCCTAATGCAGCTACAAACTACTTATTACTCACCAAATAATTAACAGTCAGGAGCAGTGAAAAATTTTGTGAAGCCACTGTAATGCTTTCGGAACATGGTTGAACAAAATTGTCATTTTTCTTTGGAAAGTAGTGATATGGGATTGTACAAGGTATCAAAGGTCAGAATATGGAATTTGGAAAGACCAAATCAATGCTGTCCTGGTTCTGGTGGGGATAGGGTTAATTCTCCCAAGAATCTGGCACAGGACACAGATATACCATACCATGTGATGCCATGCCCAGTCTATAGCCGGGGAGCTGGCCAGCTGGCCATGGGAGGGTGTAGGAAACAGCCGCTTGGGAGCAGGCTGGGGGCTTTCTGGGTCCAGTCAGTGAGCAGTGGTACAGTAATCATGTTTGTGCATTCCTCTATCAGTATTACTGTTGTTGTTTTCCTACTTCCCTTGCTGTTCCATCAAAATGCCTTCATCTCAACCTACAAGTTTTGCCTTTTTCTTTGGATTCTCCCCCACAGCTCTGGGGGAATGAGTGAGCAGCCGCGTCATTCTTTGTTGCTGGCTGAGGCTAAACCACGACAATGCCCAATTTGATTTAATTTGTGTTCTTGAGTGATTGAAACAACACATTTTAGCCATCAGGAATGTCTCAATATGCTTTCTAAAGAACCACCTCCCATTTTGGAGAATTCTGCAATACAGCTTAAACTAACAAGTGACCTACATGGCATTTTCTGTGAGAATGACAGTCCCCTGTGGCATCTATTTCCAGTGCAAGTCAGTCTTGTGTAATACAGTTCTGTCATCTGAGATGAAGCACTCCAAAAGACACAATTCATCTGTGGATACTAATGATTGTTATTTATGATTTGGAAGGATGAGCAATATGATCCTTCTGAATGAAAGAGAACAAAGGAGACGTGCCATCATAGACGTAGTTTTAGAAGATCTCTTGTGTACACATTAATTGTGTTTGGTTTTAGAATTTAAATGAATCTTTTAGTCTTGCATTTTTTCTTGCCATTTGTTTGCAAGTGCTGTGTAGATAACCCTGTTTCCAGAATTTCCTAATGTCTGAGCCTTATTTGCTCTTCAAGATTAAATGACCTTTTTTCTTGCATGTGAGCAATGCAATATATGTTGTGCTCAAATATGCCCTGCTGCTGTTTTTTATAACAACATTGCACTGGCTGACAATATAAAAACCCACATATAATTATTCTGAACTAAAAGAAACTGTGTTCTACATAACACTTTCTAAACTTTAAAGAAAGATGATTGTGAAATGCTAATAAATCTTTCTTTGTTTGAAAATCGTGAATATCTAGCATAAATCTGTACTGAATTACCTCATGTACAAACACGTAGGTTTTCTGACTGCCTGACTGATGGTCTCTGATGTCATGACAGCTGAGGTCACAGTCGCAATGATATATGGAATATAGCAGTATTAAATGGTCAGATGAACCACAAGATAATTGACATTCTGCAAACAGGTAGAGGTGCAATTAAACCACCAAAGATTTTTACAAATTCCTTTTTGATGTAAGATACAGATTTTGTGTTGTATTTTTGTTTGCTTGTTTTTTCAAATGCACTGCAGGATTCTGTTTTTCAGTCAGTTGATTTTCAAAGTCAACATATTAAGTCATACATTATCTTACCTTGTAGTAAAATATATACTTACTTGACTGAATTGATGCTATGTGTGCATCAGTCCATGCCACTGATTGGAGATTAGGGACTACAAGGAGATCACTTATACGACAGAACTGTGATGTTCTGGTTGTACCTTTTCTTTAAGGTGGATTGCTGGTAAATGGATTCACATGATGAGATAACTTTCCTAGATTTGTCATCTATCTGGACTTGTGCCAAGCATTTGACACTGTTCCGCATGACATCCTGGTCTCTAAATTGGAGAGGCATGGATTTGACTGATGGACCACTCGGTGGATAAGGAATTGTCTGGATGGTTGCACTCAAAGGGTTGCAGTCAACAGCCCCATGTCCAAGTGGTGAGCAGTGACAAGTGGTGTTCCTCAGGGGTCGGTACTGGGACTGATGCTGTTTAACATCTTTGTTAGTGACATGGATGTTGGGATGGAGTGCATCCTCAGCACGTTTGCCAATGACAGCAAGCTGTGTGGAGCGGTTGACATGCTGGAGGGGAGGGATGCCATCCAGAGGGACCTGGATAGGCTTGAGAAATGGGCCTGTGCAAACCTCATGAAGTTCAACAAGAACAAGTGCAAGGTCCTGCACGTGGGCCGGGGCAATCCCAAGCACAAATACAGGCTGGGTTGGAGAATGGATTGAGAGCAGCCCTGAGGAGAAGGACTTGGGGGTGTTGGTGGATGAGAAGCTCAACACGAGCTGGCAATGTGTGCTCTCAGCCCAGAAAAACAACCGTATCCTGGGATGCATCAGGAGAAGTGTGGCCAGCAGGTCGAGGGAGCTCATTCTGCCCCTCTACTCTGCTCTTGTGAGACCACACCTGGAGTACTGCGTCCAGCTCTGGGGCCCCCAACATAAGAAGGACATGGACCTGTTGGAGTGGGTCCAGAGGAGGGCCAGAGGGCTGGAGCACCTCTCCTATGAAGACAGGCTGAGAGAGTTGTGGTTGTTCAGCCTGGAGAAGAGAAGGCTCTGGGAAGACCTTATAGCAGTCTTCCAGTATCTGAAGGACACCGACAAGGAAGCTGGAGAGGGACATTTTGCAAGGGCGTGCAGTGATAGAACAAGGGGCAATAGCTTCAAACTGGAAGAGGGGAGATTTAGAACACATATTAGGAAGAAATTTTTCACTATGAGGGTGGTGAGGCACTGGAACAAATTGCCCAGGGAAGTTGTGGATGGCCATCCCTGGAAGTGTTTAAGGCCAGGTTGGATGGGGCTTTGATGAACCTGATCTGGTGCAAGGTGTCCCTGCCCATGGCAGGGGGGTTGGAATGATTCTATGATTCTATGACTTCTCTCTTCACAGTCCTCTTTCTTGACAACAGAGCAGAGTGGGAATCATTTCTCAATTTAATTTTTTTTTAATTTCTGTATTTAGGGTTGTCCTTCAGGTTCCCATTTATCATATTTGGAGAAAGATGGAGCTTTTCTGTGAAACAGATAATACCCTTAAGGAATGTGACAGGGGGACTGGACAGTAGGACTACGGAGAAGTATCAGTAAACTCATACACTGCTACATAGTTTGGGCATATCCTTGACCTGCAAAAGTTTATGCATAGCACCATGGCCTTCTCTCATGTTCAGCTGGTTGATTGTTATGGGAACAGTTTATTGCATTGGGAAGAAAGCATGTGGTGAGGCAGAGAGTCTAGCCACCGCCTGTTCCTCTCTCCCATTTGTGCTTGCGATACAGTGAGCAAAGAAGTGGTCTGAATGCATCACCTTACTCAGCTCTTCATATAATTTGCAGAGAAATTGGGAGGTTTCATAAAAGATTTCTCTTCTCTCTCTTCATTCCTGTAAAATGGCATGATGTAGACCATGATTGGCTTCACATGAATGTTAGAATAAAATTGCTTTGCTAGCAGGTTATAGTGGAACATTTAAATCAAGGCATGCAACTTTCATTTCAGAGGTCAGCTGCTCAGCTTCTTCTTCTTGTTCTCTCCAGGCAGTGCATATACAGTTTTGAACTAAAAATATCAGAGTCCTACTAAGTAGGAAAGGGTCTATGCAGCAGTGCAACTGCCTGTACCAGCTCTGAACTTGACCAAAAGCTGGTAAAGCAATTTACCATTAAGAAAAAAAAATTACTTCCTAGAAATCTGTTTCCAAGGAAACTTTTCCATATTTTGTAAATTGGACAGTAAACTGCACAAGTGAACCAGCTGGAGACAATGTACTAGTGCCTTTCTACTGTGACTGAAATGAAAATTTTAAGGTGTGCCTTATGAACACGATTTTTCCCAGACAATACATGTCTTTTATTCCCACAAGTCATGAAAGTCTAGAATCGTATTGTCAGGTTTACAAATCAAAACCAAAAAGTTACAAGCTTCTTTGGAACAGCAAAGTAAATTCTTTGCTACATGTAGTTTTTAAATACCTCTGCTAAGCAAACTTGAATTTCCAGCATGACAGCAGTGTAGCTCTGAAAATCTCTGGTGAAATCTCTGGTTGTATGCTCAATATCCAAGAGCCTTTGGGCCATGGCTATTGGGGAATTCCCATAAACACTGCTAATGGCTGCTGAATAAAAGAAGATTGCTTTAGTATTATTTCCTATAAATAATATTGGAGTTGGTTTAGACACAACTACAAATGACAGCATGAGAAGAACAAACTTAGCCTTGGCAGATGTTTTGTAGAGAGGTATTAGGATACAGCTCTGCCAGGAAATCTTATTCCAGTCTCCTCTTTCCTATGAGGCTGGAAGTTGCCCTGCAGAATAATGCTCTTATTATTGAATATACAAAACCAAGCTCAAATCTGATGCCATCCTCTGGCTGGGGTACAGTTTGTACATCATATCCTGCTTCCACCAGTTAGCCCCTTCCATGTCAATGATCTTTTCTAACACAGATCTTCAGCTATCTGTACTCAACTACAGCATTGCATTCAATGAAAAACTTCATTCTACAACTTCAATTTCCTGTGGTCTGAAGTACCATATGGAGTTGTTGGTGAAATAGAAAATGAGTACTGAGCTGGCTGAAAACGACAGGTTAAAATGTTTGATTATTTTAATGAAAAACTGAGCAGGGAGTAGAAGTGTAATTGGTTTACAAAATCTTTATTTGATCAATGCTTTCAGTCTCTAGTTCCTGTTTTTTGAAAAATTAAATTTAATCTTTTTCCCCAGAATAGCCAGGTTGTAGTTTCCAGTTTTGGAAGACACAAATATCTTTCAAAAATCGATTGAAAAATATTTGAAATACAGGTCGTAGGCAACAATACCTGCTATAGTTGCACAGAATAATGTAAAATACATATGTACAGATCAGGTTTACAGAATCATATTTTAAACTGTGTTACTGACTTAGTTTGCTTGGATGTGTCACTCTACTTTTTCAACACCTTTCAAATCTATTGTACTATTATGCATGTTAAGACAATTTAAGTCCAACTGCTTTAATCACCAGTTGGTACAACTCAAACCCTCATAGCAACATTAAGATAAAATGTATGTTGCTACCAAATTTCTACCAACAAAAATAAAGTTTGAAATTTCTTGCATACTTTTTCACACATCAATTTTTAACTGAAATACAGTTCAGAAAAGGGAAAAGGTGAGAAAATCATGCATCTACTTGACAACAAACTTTAAATTAACATACCTATTTGAGCTTACAATTTTTGCTCAACACTAGCACTCATTTGCCATTCCTGGGTAAAGTTTGGGAGATTTATGTATCTGTCTGGGATAGCAGCTTTCACAGAACAGTTGGATATTGTGAAAACCTAGACATATGCAGATCCACCTCTCTTGTCCATATCCAATAGCTGCAAAGTTGTTCAAAAATGTCAGAAAATTGCCAGCTTCTAGACTTCATACTGGACAATGAGATTACCGTATCTTTCCTGTCCATAAATTATTTATTTATATGTTGAAATTTGATCTGAAATTAAATCTTACTGTGCTAGATATGGTAACAAAATTACAGTCAGAATAGTATGGGCATCCAGACTATGTAAATTGCTCATAGTGTGCAACTTAAGCAATACAGAAGGTTTTGGGGGAACTCAAGTTCTGGACCCCATTTCCTCTCCCCATTTCTCTTACCACATCCAGTCATTCAAACAAATGCTCAAATATCTTTGGACACCAGATAACAGCTAGTTTTGTGGCCCATGCTATTATTAATGGAATTTCACCAGAGCTGCTGGAGAAATGTCTCCAATTTGCAAAACTGTATGGTGATTTTTGTTAATGTTTCTCCTTTTTCATACTTTTTTTTAACCTCTGATGACTCAGATTTTTTGCATGTCAGTGACTTTTGGTGGTGCCTTTGGGTGCTGCCAATATAAACTATATTGGTTTCAAAGTTTCAGCATGTACAATTCGGGCAGTGGAGTCACACTGTGAAATCCTTCATGTCATTGTTTTTAAACATGTGAAAGGGTTTTAAAATGGATACCACTCCCTTGCCTGCACACTATCTTCCAATCATCTGGAAGCATATTCTGTGAAGAAAAAAATGTAGCAATTGCTTTGGACACAATAGTTACTGTCAGCTGCAAATACAGATAGGCCGCTAGCGAGATATCTAGTACCTCAGGTGCAGAAAGTTTCTAGAAATGTTCCCATCTGAGAATGATAAATTTGTGAATCATGGCATGAATTTTGCTATTTGGACTAAAAAAGCTGTAGCCTCTCCCTCATGGAAGTGTTGTTCATTGGAGGAAGGAGCCCCCACAACAATAGATAGCAGCCTGGCACAGCTCTCTCTGAATCATGCATGCTTTAGGGCATCCAGACAAACTCAAGCATCGCACCCTTGCCAAATTAATTCAGTTCCTTTCACAGACACCTAAATATTGAAGGCGTCTGGCCTTCGTTCTGCTGCATCCAAGTGTTAGATATGCTATCACAGCTGAACATGGCCCAAACATTACAAGTTTTTGTTTGAGAATTGTGCACATGGGTGAGTTTATCCCTATAGCAGGTGTGCAGTGTTAATGCTTGAGCATATTCACAAGGACCTGTGCACTCTTCCAGGACAGAACATGCTATGCTGTGACCAGTGCTGCTGTGACTGCCTGGGCTCACGTGTGTCCCACCCCAGAAATCTGGCACCGATATGTATCACATTTCTTGTACTGCATCTGTGGGTGCAGACATCTCTGCCATCAGCCAGATCACACATGTACAGCAAAGAGGATAGAAGTCTGGTCTATTGGTTCCCAAAACGAAGGCCTTTGCTATTTGAACTAAAAGAGAATTAGAGGCAGCTACAGAATAAGGATTGTTTTGGGGTTTTTTTGTTCACTGACTAAATGAGAAAACTTGGAAGAAAATCTAATTAAACCAAAAGGTTGTGTTCATTGGTGTTTGACATTCTCCTCTCAAGAAGTCAGCCCAATATTACTACAGATTTCAGTCCTTTTTTTTAAGGACTCATCAGTGCCTGAAAGACTTCCAAAAGTGCTGATTCTCTTCTTACTCTGAGGTCAAATTTTTGCATCTTGGGGCCATAATATGAACATCTGTTGTAGGCTACTTAGTCTCTAATGTCAAGTCCCATTATTGACCAGTACCACTGATGTGAAAGCTTGCTCTGAAAGCCATGCTTAGATAAAAGAGGAGCAAACAGGAGGAGCCAGTGTTTTCCACCCTTCACAGTGGCCTGGCCAACCAAGAAAAAACTCACCTCACTCTGTTTCCAAATTTTCTTTGATTTGTAAAGGACTACTTCAGCTATGAGACTGGTAGTTTGCGGATGTGGCTGTATCAGAGATATAAGTGAAGAGCTAGAGATTTAGACTGGGTTATGGGCTCAGGGAGCCATCTAGATCCTGTAAGTACAAGAGAATTAGCCAAAGCCCAGGGAGCCTTGAAGGTTTGCAAGGAACCGAGGGAAAGTTGGAGGGAAAGCAGTAGGCCCATTAATTTGCTATACAGAGGGCTGATGATGATGATGATAATCTAGGTGACTGTCTAAACACCTCCATAGAAAAAGGCAAAATTTCACATACTTATCATCAACAACCTTCTTGGGTTAAGCAGAACTGATGACGCTCCAGCTTTATTCTTGACATACCCTAAGTCTTTTCTCTGTAGATCCAGTAATTATCTAGTGAATCCCTCAGCAGATCCTACTTCCTCACCTCTCCTATGCCTACAACCTCTCATTTATTTATTCCTTTTCTTCCTTTCATAACAGCTGTCCTAGTTACAATCCTCTAGCTGAGCGAGACAGTCTACCCTAATCAAAAGTGACCCTGCAGTCGTGAAATATGTTCAGTTTTTGTCAAGCTGTCATTGACATAATGTTGCCACAGAAGTGGTCCAAGTTAGGCACAAGAATTGGTTTGGGTTTTGGTTGGGGTTTTTTTTTTGTACCGTGTACTTTGTATGGATATATTTGTCAAAGGTTTAGGAAGAACAAGTAAAAGTTATGTTAATGTCTCATTACAAAAAAAAGTTTATAAAGGATTGGTCAATAACCAAGGGATGTTGCTACCAACTTTTTCAACTTATAGAAATGGATGAGAGACAAGTTCTACTCCACAATATCTGATCCTATATTTAATACCTAACCATTTATCCATATAATACTAACAAATGAAAACTTACAATAAAGTATGTGTGGACACTCTCTTGGGTCAGGGAGGAGAGGATATCAGTTTTGTGGTCACTAAACTATTTTTACAGAACCAGCCCTCTCAAAATAACGTTTTAAGAGCAATTCATTATTTTTATATGCTTACAGACACTGTCTTCCTATTTCCACTATTCTCACAATTCTTGCTGTTGCAAGCTTCTTTCCCATTTTCTACAAATAATATATTAAAATTCAAGGAAACACCTTACTGATTCCTCTTTTCTTTCAGATACTTGCTTAATGATTCAACATCTGCTATGTTGGTATCATGGAAGGAGCCTCAGGTGGGTATTGTCATACACGGTCCTGCAGTATTCAAGGGCATGCAACTTGTAGGCTGTTATAGCAAACATCAGCAGATTTTTTCTCCTTTCATCTCAATAACTCATTTTGCTCTCTGGGGTGCAAGAATTTGTTTGGTCTGAGATTCCTGAAGAAGGTTTGTCTGTGACCAGCTCTGTTAGTGTTACTGAATGCAGTATAAATAAACAAGTTATATCAGCCAGATTGTACTTCAGACACATTTATCTTCCACCAAATGCTCTGTCCTGAGCAGCTCGAAAGGAGCCAGAGCTCACAATAATCCACTGGTCTAACACTGGTAACCTGGTAACATTCCCTCACTTCCTTCTTCTTATAAGGTTGAGACACAGGGAGAGATAGAGTAAGTCTTACTCAGTGTTTGCAACCCTAGCTGCACTATGCTTGAGGATTGTCAGTGATCGTTTGGCACACTCAAGCCCCCAAAACTAATATTTTAACTCAAAAGAGAGTTACTGAGAGAGGCGCATGTACTCTATTGACCAACGTCTGCTAGAGAAGATCAGTTTAAACAAAAAAAAATCAACTCCATTAGAGATTAGAAAGATATGGTTTGAAGTGATTGCCAACCTGAAGATTGGATGAAGGAAGGAACAGAGAAGGAGCTAGGGTGGTGGCTGATATTCAACCAAAGCATTTTTTTGTCCAAGACTTCGGGTAGGTAGAAAAAGACAAAATTCTTACATTTTTTTTTAGTCCATGATATTTCATGGGAGATTTCACTTTCAGATTTAAAAGATCTTTTCTACCCCTCTTATATCGTCTTCTTAAATTTTAACCCATTTCAAAAATGAAAATTTTCAGTTTGAGTCAATAGTCAAAAAAGTATGATTAAAAACCTGCAAACATTTTCACTTTTGGAAAACAGCTTTATTTTAACACTTTTTCAAAGCTTTCTTCTCTCCACTTCTATACTATACTTTCCTTCCTTTCATAACTGAACTATTGCTGAACTCAATCCAGATTCATATATGCCTTTAATCCCTTTTGTCCAGTTCTACATGTTACAATATTACACCAAATCAAAATATATTTTCAATTTATTGTTACTGTGAGCTCATGGCAGCGACCACTACTATCAAAAATCAATTCCAACAGCCTATAATACACTTATCCCACATTTTTTAACTAGGTAAAGATAACTTACAGTTAATTTTATTTAATTTCAGCTAACAATAGAGAAATATATTAGCAAAATAAAGTTGGTAGCACTGGGGAAGGCTAGCGAAGTGAAAATGATCAGTACTTTCTTGAATCCTGTATTATCCAAGTTACTAACTACCTAAAGTATGACTCTTTGAATGTTCTACATTGTTGAATAACACAGCAAATTTTTATTGGCTCACATCACACCTTAATCAGATTGTACGTTTACTAGATGCTGTATAACAAAAGGCATATTTTAAGTCCACAATCACCACAATTTCTTAGAAGTTGTACTGTCCCAACTTTACCTTGAAATAAATATGCAAACAATTTAGATGTCTCAAAGGCATTTTTATCAAATGCAGTAAACCATGATCAAATTTTTTTTTAATTCATAGCTAAAGGTTTTTCAGCTTTGCTACTGAAGCAGCCAGGAAAAGTATCACTTTAACAGCTCACTATTCTTCAGAACACAATGCTCTTTACTATAAAGTCTAGGACCACTATGTTTTGAAAAGCAGAATAATGTTAACTGACTTGGCATACAGACAACTGTAGATTGTGTGTCTTGGACTCAGCAGGATTTAAAAGTAATACCACCACCATCTTCTGTTCCTGTGGAAATTCTTATTGCCTTGCCTCTTAAGAAAATAAGTTTTGATTTGTAACTGTCAATTGACATGTGAACATGCGCACAGGTACATGTGCTGTGAAATGGTAATTGGAAAGAGGAAGCATAGGGCTTACTGCTGAAAGCTCCAGCAATGTCTGCGTGCATTAAAATTTGATCTCTGTCTCTTAGGCATGGATATGACTTCCATTCTTTTGGTATTTGAGTATCTGACAAATTTAATGTGTATATACTGGTAGGTAAGCACATGTCACAACTCGAAAGCTAAGGCACAGAGAGGTTAAAAGTGACTTCTGCATATGTTACAGACTTAAATTAATTATGAGCTCCTTAAATTAAGAGGAAATTGCACAGCTAAACACACTAATAATGTATTTAATCACTAACACCTCAATGTCATCCAGAACCCACAAGATAATTTTAGCTGTACAATGTCTATTCCATATGGAATTTGGCAGCAGACTGTCAATGTGGAAAGCTGATTGAGAGCAGGATAGGAGGTACTGCTGTCACTTGAAAAGCACGGCAGTTTGCCATGGCATAACTTGACATATAGTATTTTTCAGGCTTCCACGAAAGCCAGTACTTAAAATGGTAATGTTAGTTCCAAGTGTAACTTAATAGCTTTTGAAAACTCCTTCTCCTGTTGTGAAGGGGGAAGGGAAAGCAGGGAGGTTAGATTTGCACTTGGGACTTCTGCTTGTTTAACAAAACCTTTTACAGCCACGTCCTCAGTATCCATGTCAACAGCCAAGTGTGTTGTGCCATTTCAATTTCAAATGAAACTATCATCTGTCTGTCTGTCTTTTGTTATTTACCCCTGTCTCAGCTGAACCTTTTAAACTGGTTAAAAAAGAAAAGAAGATTGTATACTGACACAAATCTGTGGGACTCTGAAATAATGCAGCATGTTTGTACCATGCTTAAAGCAACCCACTCCTACTCACCTCAGGGGTAGATCTTTCCATCAACTTGAAGTGACTGTTACTTCTGCTTTTCACCATGGGCAAATCTTATTTTCCACAATAGAGCTATTGAGTTAAGAACTTGTTTGGCAATCTGAAAGGCAATCAAAGTTAAATGTCTCTCACTAGTTTCTACAGTTGAAGTACCCATTGAAAATACCATTGAAGGAACAGAAGCCTTGGGACACCTGCAGTGTCAAGCAGTGGCTGGGGACTGGGTGGGATCTTTGGGCACCTCAGATGGTGCCAGATGTCTCCCAGGTTTTAGTACATGGAATAAAGCTCTGCACCACTTGAGCCACAGATGTTTTTTGTGGGGAGGATCATCTAATAGATTCTGTGGCAAATACTTTTTCCTCCAAATCTCCCTCATTTTAAAATGACATAAAAATTAAAATGTGGTTCTCCATTGTTGTGACATAAATTTGGGAAGCATAAGCATAAGAATGACTTTTGTTTGCATAGCTGAAAAATTACTTCGTGCAATATTTAAAATTCTCCATTCATTTTGTTTACATGAAGCTGGGTTGTAGTTGACAAGTTGAACTGTCATGAGTTAAAATGGTGTGCTATTTCTAGATATATCTCTGGAATATTTTTATCCTGCAAACTGGAAAGTTATGGTACATATCTATCTTTTTCTGCTTGTTAGATCATTGCTATTATAATAAAGATTCCTCTGACCTGAAGAAGCCAACTGGCAAAATGGTTTCAAACATAAGTAAAGGCAGAATTTGGCCCTTCAAATGAACAGTTCATCCTTTTTGATTAGGGATAAAAAGGCATTGAATTTAAGCACGACTTTTTGTTCTAAAATGTGGAAATATATCTGTGGAAAGAAAATAAGTATATTTGTCCTCAAGTAACCCAGGAAAAGAGTTGTTGAGGAGGAAGGTGCTATTTGTACTCATATATTGTCAGCTCTCTAACTCTCAGCACATTTTGATTATTTTTAAAGCAAAACATAACATTCAAGAATTAAGTTCTCCTTTGATGGTCACATCAGGATTAAGACTGTTTGAATTTTATAAATGATATGAAAAGCCAAAAACTGAGAGAAGTGGTCGCATCTTTCTATTATGGGGCAGAGGCAATAGGAACCGACATGCCTTTAGACATTTTATCAAGAAATTTATTTTCAGTGCTTGGTGACACCAGAAGAATTAGTTATTTTATGTCAAAATGAAAAGTTAAGGATATAAACTGAAGAGCTTAAAATGTAGAACAAATTTCCTGAGATAAAAAGGATTTTTTAAAGGATTTAAAAAAAAAAAATTACATTCTGAAGTCTTATATTTAAATGGCTTGTAATACAGTAGTAAAAATATCTCCTCAAAATCCACTGTAAATGGAGATCCCTAGAGAATAGAAAGCATATGCCACTAGGTATCCTCTTTCCCTCAAGGTGCTTCATAAAGTTTAGCATATATATGTTAAAGGATACTTCAGTTTTAGTTTAGACAAAACTGACGGCAGCAGAAGAGTAGCACAGTTCCTTAGAGACCCACTGAACAATGGAGGTGAAGTTTCTATGTCAGTCACAAATAGGGCAGTCAGGAATAATGCAGTAGGTGAGTAAGCAATTTTAAAATCAAAGTGTAGGGACCCAACCTTGCAAGGTGTTCAAATGCCTCAGCTCTCAGGAGTTGAAACTGCTCAGCAGTTATTTAAGCCCTGGAACTTCATGAAAAGTGGTAAATAATCAACATTCTTTCAGAAATTACTCTGTCTAGCTGTCTTTTTTCTGTTGTATAGACTTTCTTTCTGCCTAATCCATTTTACTGGGTAGCAATGATTAGAAGAATAGCAAAAGTTTTTGAAGACTGCTGAGCTGAAGCTTTTTTTTGTCCTTTTTCTTTTTTTTCTGTCAGAGACTGAAAGTTTTGGTTTATCTTTGACAAGGAAAAAAAAAATAGCAGTAACATGGAGACCACGTGAAACAACTTCAAAATTTATCACAGTTAGTGCTGAAGAATGTCTCAGTCTGATGGGCTAAGACAGACACACCATCAAGGTCTTTGGAGTCTCATACCCTTGGGGTAGAATATCTTTGGGCATACTTCATGGAAATGGTTAGGTCTCTCAGTCCAACACTTGTTCTTCTTCTGGTATGTGGGTGGGTATTTTCCACATTTATGCCAAATGTACAAAGTGGATAACTTATCACATACACTGTGATGTTTCACCAACCACAGAATAAATGGTGAGCTGGAATATATTTGTTTATCTCTATGCTTATGGAAGTCACTGAATTCCAATCATACCAAAGCGGATCATTATTTCCAGAATAACTAGTTCTGGAAATGTAGTGAAAGGGAGGAAGAAAAGCTGTGCGTGGAAGATTCAACACAATTTATAATATGATGAGAGGGAAAAATCAAACACACAGAAAAAGTGAATAAAATATGGGGTAGGTAGCTTCATATTTTTACCAGGGATTTGCTGAAAAGTACTGTATAAACAAGACAAACTTGCATAAACTGGTTCAGTCCTGCATGTATTTTGAGCAGTGAAGACTATGTTTATTGATAATATCTAATCTGGTTCCCTGAAAAACACATTTCAGGTTTGATCTGCCTGTTACTTAAGTCCATGGAAAGATTGCTGTTGACTGTGTGGCCGGATTCTTGTTTTCCTGTATAACTCCAACTAAATCAGAAGAAAACCACTATTATCATCCATAAACTTCCAAAACTTTAGTGGTTACCTAAAAAATTATTGTATGGAAATTCTACCACATAGTGTGTATGTACTATATACACAATGTCACAGGACCTGAGGAGCTTTGTTTTCATCTCTCTTTCAGAGAAATACAAGATCATTAGAGATCTTTAATAATGCTTCAAATCATATGGCAATCAGAGCCTTCTGTAAAGAGCAAACAAGGAAAAACCCCTAATTTATTACTTTATCACTCTTGTCATTCTACCAGCTGAAAATTCAGTCCCTGGAGCATATGGCCAATTGATTCCAGTCTGGTCATTACGGGTCACATGCTCAGCTGGTGAAAGCTGAAGGAGATTCACCGAATGCATAGATCTGCCTAGTTTTATAGCAACTGAGGATCTGATTCTTGCATACTTTTATCCAAAGCTTTTTTTTTTTTTTTTTAACTGGACATATAATTGAATTCATAATTATGGTTAACTGATTTTGCTGGGTGCATACTTCATGCAGGTTGCCTCTGCCACTTGCTTGCTGGAAAACAGTGCTCTCGATCTGTCAGCACAGATAATCTTGCTTCTTAAAATCAAGACTCCTCTGTAGCTTTTCCAATTTAACACCTTTCATTCCACTTCCATGCAGTTATGCATTTTTCAAAGGGGTACAAACCCCATCTGTAATCTCAAGGGTGTCATTATTCTACCTCACTTTCCTCCAGATCTCTAGTATTCAAACAAATGAAAAGTAAAATCCCCAGGCATTATTTTAGGCTCCTTACTTGGTATTTGGATTCTCTAAATATTTACATTGACAGGATTAACTCCTTCCTGACTTTAAAACACCAGTACTTCTTTCAAAAACTTTGTTTAGGACCATTTTGAATGAGGACATGCATTTTCTGCTACAATTTCATCTATATTACAATATTTCTGGGTAGTGAAACAGTCCTCAGAAACCAGTTCCTGAGGTACAGGTTTGTCCATGCATTGGGTAAGATGATGTATCAGTGCTGTCTGGCTCTGTATAACTTGCTACACCAGTAAACATACTGATTTCAAAATCAATGAAGCCATTTTCTGTGCAAGTCAAATGAGGGCTGATACAGATTTAAAGTATTTGTTTCTGAAAATCTGTATTCTGTTGTTTGGAACACGACCCTATTACTTAATGTTATTCAGCTCCTGACATTGCTCAATCTAAAGTAACCTCCCTCCAGTTGAGAATTAAGTCATGAAAGAGGGAGGGGGAATTTTTTATATATATATATATATCAAATAATAATAATATATATTTTATATATATTTCAGTTAACTTTGGGTTTTGAGACCTTTTGTGCCCATTAAAAATTAAGAATCTGCAATTTTCTTTGGAAAATACAACACAGAAAGTTTGGATATTTGTGTCCCTGTGCAATGTCGTTTGTTGAAACTCTTTGGAAAACATTATCATTGGTAAGCTTATCTTCTTACTTGACATTGCATGCATAATAGCTTTAAAGTTCCTTTAATTCAATGTTTTCAATTGTCAGAAATTACAGAACAAGGAAATGAAGTGGAAATTTCTATAGTAAAGTAGTTAGCATTTATTTACAAGTAATGTCTTATTTGTGTTTCAGTGTTTCTTTCCATTCAGGCAAGGTGAATGAGTCATTCAAAGATTTTCTTTGGTTTTCAAAAGAAAACAGAACAAGTGAATTGACCAGGTTTAGAGTGTAAGTCAGTGCTTAAATCAATGTCTTCTGAGTTGCATATTCATGCCTGACAACCCAATTCTTCATTGACCATGGCTGTGACATCGTAGTGGCTCTAAATGTACTGTTTTAATCTGTAGCTGTGTAAATCAAAGAATAATTTATTTATTATGAAGACAGAAGTAGGCTAAGTTTGTTGAAGTTAGGTTAAATTTATTCTCTGGGACAGTTTGATTCCACTTATTTTGACATGGACTTTTTCATGTATTCTCCCATTGGTAAGAGATCGGGCCTGCAATTCACGGTGAAACCTAAATTCATCCAAATTCAGTGTGAATGTGGCTTTGCCAGTATGTTCCCCATTTCTTTAACAATTGAGGAATTGCTATTGACATTCCATTTCTGAATAGTTCTGTTAATTTGGGGCTAAATCTTGAATGGTGATTTAGGTACAATGAAGCTCAAGGGAATTATTTCTACTATGTCGGGCACAACAGTTTTGAGATACCACAGCTACGCAATATGAAAGGAATATCCAGTAGCCTAAAAATAGGTTTAATGGTGTCTAACACTAAGCAAGGAGGCATGAAGGAGGAGGGAGAGAGAAAAAGGCAGGCAATTTATATCCATCAAATATAGTTAGGCACATAGTACTGTCTTATGAGTCCTCAAGCCACGAGCAGCTTCTGGAGTCATCTGAGAGCCTACAGCCCTTCTCCTAGGATGTGGGAGGCCAGTTCTCAAATCCTAACCCTGTCTGATGTAGAGGAGGGATAAGAAGTTTCTACATCCTGGGTGAAGGCTATAATTTTGGGATTTGTAAAGCAATAACTGTCAGCCAATCTTTAGCGCTGTTCTGTGAAGTCTGATCTGGGCATGTATGCTCTAAAGTGAGTCTGGTAGGTGAGGCAAATGAGAGAATAGTTCATCTAAAGAACCATATGTTGGTGTAATAGCTCAGTGGTTTTTAGTGTGTCCCATAGTAGAAATGAGGAGGCTGACAAGGCAGAAACCTATTGGGATTATGTTTTGAGATCCAGAGCAGGGCAGTGTTTGAGTAGCAATACAAGCATCTGCTTATGCTCCAGTCTCTCAGGTGTAATTCATTGCATGAATATATCCTTTCCAATATTTCAGTCCTGTCCCTCTTTAAACACTCCACTAATATCAGTAGTGAAACCCATGGTAATCATCTGCACTTTAGCATATATGTCATGCTTCTAGTTTCAACCTAAATGCCTGCTGTAACAGAAGATAAGTGTTAGAACAAATCTTACATTTATCGCATTTAAATTGAGCCACTCCCAATTGTATTTCTTAAAGCATCGTGGATCACACAACTGAGAGCAGTTGGCAAACATTAGAATAGAGCCCAAAGAAACAAAAGAAACCTGCCCAAATACCCTTCACCAACAAATCAAAGTTTGGATTGTAGCCCACTGGCAGATCCATAGGATCTGAAATCATCTCATGGACCTTTTCCCCTTCCTCCCTATGAATATACACAAGCAATCAATGCATGGCTGAAATACAGCTTGCTAGTGAAAATGTATCTATACTCTTTGTACCACAAGGGTTCTGCGCCACTTGAAATTTCCTGCTGCTGAGCAGAATATTGTTTTAAAAGCAGGTCTCCCATGTACCAGCTCCAAGTAGCTGTCTAGATCCAGAGTTCAGAACTGATTATATGCTAGGAAGACAGCTCTATTCTGCACAAAACCAGGGGGCCTGCTTCTCATCATGCTACCAGATCAGGAACTCGCACCCATACCACACACTGTGCGAAGCTTAATAATCATGGCTGAAAAGGAGACAACAGGTGTTAGCTGATAAAGCCAGACTTTTACTGTGAAAAAGTTAGGGAGTTGCACAGGGAGCTCCTATTCAGTTTCCTTCAATAAGATGGTCAAATACTAGAAAGTTTTTCCTTTAAATATATGGCATGTTTATCAGTTTCGTACTTTATTTTATCTCCCTATTAATATATTATTGTAACTCATTGTGAAAATAGAGTCTATAATAAATGTATTTGGTCTATTTATTTGGTCTGTTGATTTTTCTGTTTTTCCCCTCACAAGTTTTTTAAGGAAGTTACAGTTCATTGTTGAGGGTGTTGCTAGGAGGACAGGCAAAGAGGAAAAACAGTTTTATTCGGGAAGTTGATGTTAGTTATGCCCCCATGTGAAACTGGGTACTTAGAGGTGACTGACACTGTAACACTTGCAGCTGTTAAGTTATGAGTTCTTCCTCCAGCCTGATTTCCTCCAATAACCAACTCCTTATACTCACTGATTCCTAAAGTATTCCTTGAAATTTCAAAAATGAATAAACAAATCCCCAAAACCCCAGAGATGGCATTTCAGTATTTTTGCATTACACCTGAATTGCCAGACCAAAACAGCTAAGTGGAATGTAAGATCACTCAGACTCACCCCTCCCCAAAAACACAGCTACCTTTGTATACGCATACAGTGTTTAAATTTACTGTGCATTTAATGGCAGCAAAAGTAATTACTAAAGCTAATGATTGAAAAATTAGCCAGTATAGCAAAGAAATATCCTAAACTGAGACTTCTGTGGTTAAATTAATGTAATGACCCTCTCTTAAGAAGCCATGAAGCACAAATAATTTCTTCTCTGTAATACCTTTCACTAAAAAATACAGTTATTCCGCTTGCTAATGTGAGAAAAATTGTGCTGTTACAGCCACTAATACTGATCTACTGATTCTACTGATTTGCCCGCATTTTCTCATATAAGCCAAACTGCTGTGTAGTTCATAATCAAGATGAAATGGGTATGTGAGGATCAAATCCTCTGTTCTTATTGATTACCAGCCTGGTCTTTGTCTGTTAGAGACCATTACTGTAAACAAAATACTTTATCTATGAACATCTTTAGTTCAGCTTAATATTATTGTTATTTGTGAAATTGCCAACAGTTTGCTTGGCACTATACATGAGACAACATACAGGACACATGCTGCCTGAAAAAACTCACAGTGTAAACAAGATAAGATTTCTATCTATTCAGCACATAATCACTTCTTTTCCTTTTAGTTTTTCTCCTGAGTTTGGTAAAATGGTCATTAATTATACAGGAGTTGCCTTGCTGTTGGTTATGATTGCTTAATTTATTTACCATTTTTACTCACCAAATGACAGCTCAAGCAAGCTGCCAGGTATTTGTAGGTTACGGCTGACAGAAATGCCCATTCTGCAGCACTCTTTGGAAGTCCTTACATTGGTTTTAGAGTGACATCTTGGAATTTGCTTATTCATCTTGCTTTTCTATCTCTCCTGATAAAGAAGATTATGATAGGAAAACCATCAGTGGATTTCCTTTTGCACAAAGTACTGCAGACTGAGTCACTGCCCTCTTTTTTTCATGTAAAATCAAGATATTATTTTCTTCTCCCTTTCACTTTTTGTCCTACTTTCTTAAACTCTGTATTTTTCTCTTTTCTGATGGTTAAAGTAGGTCAGCATTTCTTTTCCCTTGCTTTAGCACGCAGTACTAGCTCTTCGTTGGGCAGAGGACACTGAGCCCCTTCTGGGTACAAGACAGATCACCCATTCCAAAACCTAGCAATGTCTGAGTTTGCACACTCACTTTAAAGGCTGTTTTACACCAGCAGTTCCTTCTATTCTCTCTCCTTTTTAGTTACACTGCTGATTTTATATGTTGTGTTATATATTAGTGCATGCAAATATCATCCTTAATGAAGTCAAGTTCCAAAAAGGGAGGGGGAAAAAGATAGATGACGTGCCAAGTCCATGCTGAAGTTATTACAACCTCAGCATTTGCAGGAACATATGAACTTAATTCAGATAAAGGACCTGTAAAACATATGTCATTTTCCTGCATTTAAGAGTAGCAAGTTTTCTTCTAGTTCTAACACTTTAACACTCTACAGGGGGATACAGTACCAGAAATGGAATAAGATTAAAACAAAAAAATTAAGTTGTTTGGTTTGAAACCTCAAGGAGCACTTTCAAGCTTTTTCTTTTTTTCCTCCTTCAATTATTTTGTGTGTGTGCATGTATGTTTTTATTGTTACTATGAAAACTCCAGCACACAAAGAGCAGCCCTTTCAATAACCTCAGAGCAAGCATTTTCTAAAGAGTTTTTGGAAGAAAATAAAATAAAAAGAAATAAAAAGTATCGATCCCGATACCAATATAAAATAGACATGGATTATACTCAGCCAATTCTATCAGTAGGAAGCTGCGCACTCCCAGCAGTGGACACCAAATGTCAGATACTGCGAGCACTACAGCTTCGGGAGGAAGGGAAGGTCTCAGGGGTCCAGCACCAGGGCAAGTTCTCAGGATGGCAGCCATCAAGGGAGAGAAGAGCACTTCACAGCAAACTTTCTAATTTATATTGAATGTGATGTTCATGGTATGAAATAATCCTGTTGGCTAGCTTGGGTCAAGCAATCAGGTCTCGCTTCTTCTCATCCCTGCACCTGGCAAGCTCAAAAACACTGAGACCTTGAAACCTGCATATCAGAGCTGGCTATAAAGTAAATATTTTCACAAATTCAGACACTAGAGTCTTCTAAAAGTACAGTTTTCTCAAACATTAGAAGAGAAATTAGTCCTGTGTCTCTCAAACCAGAACAATATACTAAAGCTGTGTCTATATTGCAAGGTGAAGAAGTGGCTCAGGCTTTGTACGTACTTCCTGTGCTTCCAAGCAAGTTGTATGTCAGCTTTAGCGGGTAAATGTGCTGCTTTAAAAAGAGCTGAGCTTTGGATACCTGGTTATGTGATAAGCACAACCCCACCCAAGCCCATTCCAAATGGGCAGCATTTGACCTACCACCAACACACTTCCTTCTGTGTTTCTCTGGAGGATAAAGTTTCTTTGTCAACTTTTGCTTACAGTAAGATTTCATCTAAAAAAATAAAAGCAGCAGCAATAACAAAAAAAGTCACTGCGGTCTCTTCATTCAAATGCACTCATTGCAAATAAAGATTTTCTTTTATTCATATACTCTTTAAAGGAACCATGTTGAAAGAAACACCACTATGAAAAGAAGGAAAAAAAGAAAGAAAGAGAAAAGGGAAGAGAAAGAGAAAGAGACAGAGAAAGAGAAAGAGAAAGAGAAAGAGAAAGAGAAAGAGAAAGAGAAAGAGAAAGAGAGAAAGAAAGGAAAGAGCATTAGAAATTCAATTAATTTCAGCCAGGCGTGACTCCTGATGATTCCTATTTTAATTTTATTGTCCATAACCAACCAAAAACACCACACAAAGTCGAAATGGACACAGAATTTAATCCTGCTAAATTTTAACGTGGAAGATCAGCCATGTGTACAGAAAATAAAAATATCAGATCTACTGTAAAATAATTTCAGACTACTATCAGTAGACTTGTAACTAGGGATTGTATTGTTTTATAGGGTTGTTTTAAACATTATGAGTAACCCTAAATGTACATTTTTTTCTACTTGATGGGCCATTTTAATGGATATAGGCCAGAAGAGCTGATGCATGCTAGTAAGAGAAGAAATGTAGATTTTTTTTGGCCACAGGTTTGCCTTTAGCAATGGAAACATTACGAATGAACTCAGTGGTATCAGAGCATGACCAGATAAAAGACCTCCAACCAAAATAACTTAATTTGGCAAATGTAGATCACTTGGAACTTCAGCAGCTGTACAGGTAGGAACAGGAGGAAGGATGGGAAAGGGAAACACAGAAGGAAAGTGGAAGGACTGAATTCCAGCATGTGTGAAAAGGGTTCAGGAAGTCAACAGGTCAAAGTGTAGGAGGATAGCTGGCCCATATCGTCTAGTTTTGGTGTTTTTTTTCGGGGCAGTATGGGGTGGTGTTGATCCCTTTCACAGATTTTCCCTTTCTTTGCACCCTGTTCATCTTGGCATAAATGGAATAAAGTGTATTTTATAGTGCCTTTTGTACAGGGATGGCAAAATGCCTGACAGTGAATAATTAATTTGACCTCACAACAACCCTGTGAGAAAAGAAGTATTAGTTAAAGATGAGGCTCAGAGAGCGTAAGTGTCTTGTTCAAGGTCACAAGGACGTCTGTGGCAAACCTGGGAATTGTACCCAAGGCTCCTGGCCCTTAACCCTGTGTCTCAGCCACAATGCCATCTTTTCTTTCATGCAGTATATGTCTTGTACCATGTGCATTGCCACTTCTCCCTGACAGGTACGTGAACGGCAGCGTGATGTGATGTCTATAGATGCATCCATGTGACTTTTAATTCAGAGTAATCTATGAAAAATCATGTTGGAGTTTGAAGAGTTAAATAGATTAAACTGACCCAAAAAAAAGTGCACGCCCTTTAACCACTCTTTTTAATGCATCCAAAGTGCATTGCTACACATGCCAAAATCACATAAATTCCAATGTTTTTGCATTTTTGAACGAGCTCACTTATGATCCCAAGGAATGTGCTGGCCAAAATATAGGAATGCAAAATTCTTTCTTTCTTTCTTCTTCCCCCCTTCCTTTTTTTTTTTCTGTTGGTTATTCATGTGCTAGATAGACATCAAAAGCAAAAAAGGAAGGGTGAAAAGGTTAAATTCAGCCTTCCAAGAGTCTGAATGTTTGTTCAGATTTTATTTCCAAGTTAGCCAAACTCCCCATTGCTTAAAAATATCTATACTGGAAATCCCATGAGAAAAAAAATTACTTGTAAAAACGCTCATGCAGTCTTCTTCCACTCCCACTGGAAATATTATTAATGTTGTCTTAGTCATAGTATTTTTGCACTGTCTCTTTCGGTCCCAGACTGAGGAATTAGTGCAGATATGCATAAAACTGAAGACAAAATGAAATTAACTGTACTCAGTCAATTATCATAAAATCTCCATCTGCTTTTTTAGTGAAGGTTTGGGCTGATCCTTATGTTATCTTAACTATTTCATCCATCTCTAATATTTGTCCACGTTGTCGAGATCTGTCTCTCTCATTTGGACGCTGGTAAAACTTAAGAGTTTGAATTCTTTGCGGACTAAAGAAAATGAAGAAAACCTCTGTAAAACAGGGTTGACTGATTGACTAGACTTGATTTTGGCTTCTGCATCAAACTAGAATTTCCACATAAAAGGATTTAAATGTCTTTTATACTTCTGCGATGCGGTGTGCTTTTAACACTAAGTTCTCCCCACCATTTTTAACATATTTCTCTTAATCTTTTGATGTATATGATACATCTCCTACTGTTCCTCTCTGTAGACATTTTAATATGGCTTAAGCTTGCTTAAAAAATCTTACAGAAAAAGGCCAAAATGCAGCAATTCAGAAGGTCTTTCAGTTGGCAGTAGATTGTGTCTTAGTTTCAGCAGAATGTGATTTTCCTAGCCCATGTGCCATGTCCAAAGCAGAACGGTCCGGGGAGAGTCACTAAACATGATGGCTGTTTTGCTCCACTCCTGGCCATCACCCTTCGAAGAACCTCATACCAACGGTCAGTGGTGTTGCTCAGTCGACCTCAGGAGTCCAGGGCATGAGCCTTTCTCATCCAATTACTTATGGTCCTGTCACGAATTGTGTGGGCAGATAGCTGCAAGAAGATAATTCAACACTTTAGACAGGGCTATTTTTGGAATATGCATTTGTGTCCATTTTCTGGATTAACTAAGACAACGTCAGCAACAAGATTACTTATATTACTGAAGAAAATATTACTGTAGTAATACCCTTAAGACTGAAACCTGGGAAAGACTGAATCAGCAATAGTTGTATATAAACTGTTCCTGAATGTGCCAGTTTTCTACTCAGGCTATATCATTGGGTTCCACTCTTTTCTGATATCCCACTCATTTTTTTCATCTTTGTTTTCAAATCTTTACAAAGCCTCCTTGTTACCTGTGTTGACTTTTAGGTTTATTTGGATAGGCTTAGAATGTCCTCAACTCTGCCCACTCTGGTCTCATTATGTAGAGAGTTACCCTTCATCATATATTTAATTTCTTAAAAGCGTAGTTTCTTTGTCACATTCTACTAGTGATATAAGATTAACTTTTGCACCTTTTCCTCCATCAAATACCTTTATCAGGAATATTCTGTTATTAAAGTTTAAATGCACTCTTTTGTACTATCTACACTCTTTTCTAATTTCACACATTTTTAAACTGCTGCTGCGGTATTTAAATCCTCATATTCTGAAGCCCCAAATCAAAGAAACACCCAAAGCTCTTCTTAAGCACATGCAAACAAAGGTGGAAGTGAATCTACATTTATCCCAAGATAGTATCTGAACATGGATATTTCTTAAATCTTAATATTGAAAACTTTGAAGATCTTAACCAGATTGTAATTTCTCTAAGGCAGCAATTTTTTTCTTTAGTTGAGACTGTAAAATTGTATACATAT
Organism: Pluvialis apricaria; assembly: GCA_017639485.1. NCBI lineage: Eukaryota > Metazoa > Chordata > Aves > Charadriiformes > Charadriidae > Pluvialis > Pluvialis apricaria. Next base: position 60,989,387 of record CM030008.1, read on the forward strand.
TTATAGAAAGAAGATAACTCAGAACAGTTGAATCTAACCTTCCCAGTATAGTTTTCATGTTTGTGTTATTCTTTATATACACCTGAGGAACAGAATTATTTTTGTCTCTGTTTGAAATCAACCAAACTAGAGAACTCTTACTTGTTCTAGTGACTCGTTTATAACCTAACAAGAAAATATGTAGTTAAAAATTTCTTAATCTTTCATGAAACATACAATAGCAACTAGACCTTTATATCCATAGAGTATACTTCAGTATATTTCAAGGTAGTTCAGCACATGAGGGGAAAAAAAAAAAGACAAGGAAAACATTTAATAAAGTGATTTATCACTTAGTTTAATTTCAGATAACCACATCCACTGATTATGTTGTTACTTAAGGTCTGACTAAAGCTGAGTGCTATGGAGTCTTTGCATCAGCCTCAATAGGTTTTTTCTGGGCTGAAATTTTTGATTCTGAATCCATTTGTTAATGAGTGAAGTATTGACACAGGCTAACAAATCATGTAAATTCTCAATTTTAATGGCCTACACAAGTTCATTATATGTTCCATTTCAATATTTTAACTCACATATGGATATATTTTTTTTCCTTTTTGGATCTTTTGTGTGGCAGAATAGGTGCATTGGCTTCAGAGCTTTCACCAAAGTCCAAAATATGCAGCTGTTCACTGGCATCTAGTCAAGCTCTGACTGACACTGTACTTGGCTATGGATTTCAGATGTGGCCTGGTGCCTGGGATATTTTTAACCATGTAAGGGAATGATATAAACCGTAGCACAGACTTGACACTTTCCGCTCTAGCCATCCACCAAGAAAGAGATGAAACAGGTAGTTCCCTTGCCCTGGTTACAAAACTGCCTGAAAGCTCTCCCACTCAAAAGATGCTGCTAAACCTACTGCTTGTGACATCTGTGATGCTGCTTAACAAACCTTCACTTGTAGGCCATGCTCACCTTCCCAGCTTCAGCTTCACAGGCAAAATGGGGGGACTTTATTCCCAGTTAGCCAAATTAGTGATGGTGCAGACTCTTAAATACTGAAAGCTGTCTTTAGGCACAGGAACTTTAAAGAAAAAGAATGGACGAATATTTCAGTTTATGGCAAGTAGACAATGGCATAAATGTCATCAAAACTGAAAGCAGGAGTTTGGTTTATTCTGTCTGTATTAAACATGGTGGTCTCAAAAAAATGGAACAATAAGGTGGGAATAAATGATGATGAAAATCACATACATACTGGTGAAATGATTCAGACAGCTTATCTTTGGTGAGACATTTGTGTCATTGTGTTGACGTAGTCATTACACCAATGGACCATGGCCCAATGCCCAATAAAGACAGAATAAGCAGTCTGTTTGTTGTAAGAGTTTCATTCAGGTCAGGAGCTGGCAGAACATCAACACCCTTTGGTGATGCAAAATTGTAGCTACTCCAGTTGTCCTTCCTTCTGCTTCTTTGTAAGGGAGAGAGCTTTGGGAGGTGGACAACCGTATTTACAGACTCAATGGTCAGCTATATTCCTATATTGGTTTTCTTGTGTTTTTGTTCATGCTGTAATGAAACAAGGTCTGACATATCCCTGCTCCAAGAGATGCTTTTTCCTTCCTACAATGCACCATTCATAGAAACATAGAATCATAGAATAGTTTGGGTTGGAAGGAACCTTGGGTTGGAAGGTTATCTAGTTCAACCCCGCTGCAACGAGCAGGGACATCAACTAGATAAGATTGCTCAGAGCCCTGTCAAACCTGACCTTGAATGTTCGCAGGGATGGGGCATCTACCACCTCCCTGGGCAACCTGTTCCAGGGTTTCACCACCCTCATTGTAAAAAATTTCTTCCTTATATCTGGTCTAAATCTTCCCTCTTTCAGTGTAAAACTATTGCCCCTTGTCCTGTCACAACAGGCCCTGCTAAAAAGTTTGCCCCCATCTTTCTTATAAGCCCCCTTTATATATTGAAGGGCCGCAATAAGGTGTCCCCAGCTGTCTCAGCCTGTCCTCATAGGAGATGTTTTCCAACACTAATCATTTTTGTAGTCCTCCTCTGGACCCGTTCCAACAGGTCCATGTCTTTCCTGTGCTGAGGGTTCCAGAGCTGGACACAGTACTCCAGGTGGCGTCTACCAGAGTGGGGTAGAGGGAGGGAATCAGCTCCCTCGACCTCCTGGCCACGCTTCTTTTAGTACAGCCCAGGATACGGTTGGCTTTCTGGGCTGCAAGCACACATTGCCAGCTCATGTCCAGCTTTTCATCCACCAATACCCCAAAGTCCTTCTCCTCAGGGCTGCTCTCAATCCCTTCATCCCCCTGCCTCTACTGATGCTGGGGGTTGCCCCAACCCACATGCAGGACCCTGAACTTGGATTTGTTGAACTTCATGAGGTTCACACAGGCCAACTTCTCAAGTTTATCCAGGTCCTTCTGGATGGTATCCCATCTCTCAGGTGTGTCAACTGCACCACTCAGCTTGGTGTCATCGGCAAACTTGCTGAGGGTACATTAGATCCTACTGTCTATGTCATTGAGGAAGATATTAAACAGTACTGGTCCCAATATGGACCCCTGAGGGACACCACTTGTCACTAATCTCCATCTGGACATTAAGCCATTGACCACTACCCTCTGGATACCACCATGCAACCAATTCCTCATCCACCGAACGGTCCACCCATCAAATCCATATCTCTCCAGTTCAGGGAGAAAGATGTTGTGGGGGACCGTGTCAAAGGCCTTAGAGAAGTCTAGATAGACAACATCCACAGCTCTTCCATTGTCCACAGATGTAGGCACTCCATCACAGGCCACTAGGTTGCTCAGGCAAGACTTGCCCATGCTGGCTGTCTTGAATCACCTCCCTGTCCTCCACAGGCCTGAGCATAGCTTCTAGGAGGATCTCTTTCTTGATCTTCCCAGGCACAGAGGTGAGGCTGAAAGTTCAGTGTTCCCAGGGTCCTTCTTTCTACCCTTTATGAAAATGGGTGCAATGTTTCCCTTTTTCCAGTCACCACGGACTTCACCTGGCTGCCATGGCTTTTCAAATATCATGGACAGTGGCTTGGCAACTACATCAGCCAGTTCCCTCAGGACTCTGGGATGCATCTTGTCAGGTCCCATAGACTTCTGTCTGTTCAGGTTCCTCATAGAACCTCCTTTGTGGTCATGAACCTGATCTTCTCTTACAGTGGGAGGGATTTTGTTCCCTCAGTTCCTGCCTTACAGTCCATCCACTCGAGAGGTGTGGGGAGAGAGGTTGCCAGTGAAGACTGAGGCAAAAAAGTTGTTGAGTACCTCAGCCTTCTCATCCATTGTTATCAGTTTCCCAGTCTTGCTCACCAGGGGTGGTATACTTTCTTTGACCTTCCTTTTCTGGCTAACATACCTGTAGAAGCTCTTCTTATTATTCTTGTGTTCCATGCCAAGTTCAGCTCCAGCTGCACTTTGTCTTTCCTGACCCCATTCCTACACAACCAGGGAGCATCCCTATACTCTCCCCAGGATACCTGTCCCTGCTTCCACTGTCTGTGCCTCTCTTTCTTGCCTTCTAGTTTGAGCAGCAGGTCTTGACTCAGACATTGTTGTCTCACCCCCCTTCCTGATTTCTCACACCTGGGGACTTAGGGCTCTTGCGCTCAATGGAAAGCGTCCTTAAAGGTTTGTCAGCTCTGTTCTGCTTCCTTGCCCCTGAGGGCAGTTTCCCAAGGGGTCCTATTGACTAAGTCCTTGAAGAGCTAGAATTTTGCTTTTCTAAAATTCAGAGTCATGACTTTACTCCTCATCTGATCCACATCCATTAGGACTGCAAACTCCACCAGTGCATGACCACTGCAACCCAGGCTCCCTCCAATCTTGACATTACTGATTAGCTCACTTGTGTTAGTGACTAACAGGTCCAGTATCACATCGCCTCTGGTGGGGCTGTCTATTACCTGGCTTAAGGAGTTATCCTCCATGCACTCCAGGAGTCTCCTGGATTGCCTACAGCTCGCCGTTCTACTTTTCTAGCAGATGTCAGGGTGGTTGAAGTCCCCCAGCAGGATGAGAGCCTGCAAGTGCTATGAGTCCTGTAGCTGGAGTAAGAAGGCTTCATCAATAGGCTCACCTTGATTGAGCATCCTGTGATAGACACCATGATCTTCTCAGTTTTCACTTGAATCAGATGTTTGGGTGAATCAATACAGTAGAGTGATATTTTCAAAATTAAGACTTGACTGATTTAAAACAACCAAATTCCTGAGTGCAAAAAAAAAAAAAAGGCAAAACCCCAACTAAATGTCATTAATATGCATGCATAAAGTGATTTACTTGCAGTCTGTTGGAGCAGACATGTTAAGCAATCCATGCTTATCCTTTAAAATAAAAAAAAAAGAACCCCCCCCCACCTACATACAATTGCTTTTCTTTAAAAACAGAGCCTGACTTTTTGGTGACTACTTATCAGACTGAAAGGAAAGTTTGTAATACCTTTATTGTAAAGGCCTAACAGGCCTGTTTTTTTTAAATCTTGTCGATAGTACACAGGGACTTAGCAGGATAGGTGTGCAAGGAAAGCTAGTGGTGAAATAAGCATAAGCACAGTGAAACCTATTGAAACACGGTAGTCCTATTTTTACTGGCTGGTGTAATAGAATGAAAACGTTGGTTCTACTTAAATTTAAACAAGCAATGCATATGTAAAAGAAAATACTTTATGTAGAAATATAAAGGAAGGCAGCAGTGAAGCAAAGTGAATAGCTAGGAGGCTATGAAGAAGGTTAAGACTATATAACAAGATGGAGTCCTAGACGTAGTCTACCCAAGGTGCCAACCTAGGGAAGTCATTGGTAGGATCAGGAGATGCACCGGTGGATGAAACAAAAGGAAATCTCTCCTGCCTTAGTTTCTAGCACACAAAGATCTGTTGTAGAGTTGTAGAACTGATGATGAAACAAGAAGCTGCAGCTGCGAATAGGAGGAATTAACTTTGTGCTTTTTCCAATTTGTCTCCAAGATAAAAGTCCAGTTATCTTCTAGTAGGTAAGGGACAGGTAAATATAAATATTTTAAAAAATAAATATTCATTAAATGTCCATACAGACAGTTACATGGAATCTGTTTATTTTTTTTTCCCTAATCCTTTTTATGAACTTCCCCAGACTGTTAAGGTTGGGGGAAGACAAAGTGATTATTTAAAAGGTGAAATATAATTTACACTGTATTTAACCAGTCAAGAACATCTGGGCCTTATTTCATTATCTGCACATTTATGAGCACTTACGTTTTTTCAGGACTGTTCAGACTTGATAAAACTTTTTCATGAATACCAAATGAAAGGATTCAAGGAGGAACAGAAATAAAGGTTCTGATGTTCATAGTTTTACAAAACAAAAAGTTTAGATTTTTTGGTACAATGCGACCTATCCATAGCTCTTTACCCCACCTCTTTAGTTTAAGTAATAACTATTCACTTATGAAACATCTCATATGGCTTTGCAGAAACTACCTAAGATATGAGGCAGCAGCAGTGTTGATTGTGTCCCCAGGAATTAATTGGGCGTGAGTATCTCCCAAATGCTGTTGTACTGTAAACATTATATGTTACTAGCACAGGATTAATCTACTTTATTCTACCACACAGACCTTTGAAACGATGACTCAGATTATTCACACTTTGTATTGCTTTGTTTAGTATTAAACCTTCCTTTTCTTATGCATCAGCTTCCTTATTGTTGTTATCATTTAAAACACATTATAGCAAAGCTTATGTAGCCCTATCAAGATTGGAGCCTTATTATGATAACCACAAAGCAGATACAGTTTTAGAATGGATTCCTCCCTGAAGAGCTAAGGTGGTAAACACCCTACAATAGCTGAGAGGAAAATATACATATGATAGACAACTGATGCACAAATGGGCACGTTTCCCTCCTTGATTTTCCATATCAGAAATGCTCAAAGGTCAGTTTTAACACAATGTCCCAAATTGTTGTCATTATTCAGGAGGACTCTTCTTAAAACACAGAGCAAAAATGGACATGATTTGAACTGTTATTTCTGGAACAAAATTCCAACTCAAAGAGAATGCAATTAATGTATCAATAATCTGGAGAGCATGCTGCAAGTGATGTTTGAAAAGCATAAAACTGCCAGTGGCGGGGAGACAGATAACATTGTCCTACTTTGCTCACTGAAGTCATTGTTGTTGCTAGGGTTTTTTGGTTTTGTTTTGCTGGTGAGTTGGTTTTTGTTGGTTTTTTTTTTTTCATTCTTGCTGCTTATTTAATTTCAGAAAATGCTTTCAAGGAATTTTAATTGGTTCTTATGTATTTTTTTCCTGTTGGTATGTATGCCGATGTATATCTAACATTTTGGGATTGTTTTCTTGGTGTTTTTTTTGGTTCATTTCTTGTTTTTTTTCTTCTTTTTATAATAGTGGTTAAACCAGGGTCTTTAGAATTCAAAGGCCAACTGGTGAAGTCTGAGTAAAGAGATGCTCTTACACCATTTCAGAAATATCAGGATCTACTTCTGCAAAGCCACTCGGCAGTGTTGGGCAGATGGGTGCAAATCATCAGTAGTACTGTACTGAGATTCCAAAACTTATTCTTTCTCAGGGGAATAAGTTGAATGTAGTAGTTTATTTGGGACAACAAAGGAGCAGTAAAGACCCACTCAGGAAACCAGTCTGAATTGTGTGCAAACCCAGTAAAAGCCCAGCTAGACTGAGAAGTTCTTACAAATGGACTCACATGCCATGGAAAGGAGGAAACATGGATATGTATATTGAACCAAATATGTCTGAGTACTGAGTGCAATAGGAGTGGAAAGGAAGGTGATGATTCCTGCTTACATACTAACTCTGCTTTCTTTCTGAATTACTGACTTCAAAAGGTGCAGAAGAGGTATAAAAGCCTATGGATCTTTCATGTATTCTTTGTATGACCTGATCTGAAAACTTTATATGGTCAAGCTGATTTTTTTTTCACTCTAAATACTACATGACTGTTCTCCTGAAATGATCTGTTAGAAACATACTGTACCTAGTTAACTGTTCTTAACAACTGCTGTGTATCTGACTCTGAGGACCGCATAGCCAGAACCAGCACATAAGAAATCAATAGGTCATTGAGATATATGTAACCAGACTGGCAGAGCACTTAAACAAAAGAATTTAATTGGAAGGCAACGCAGAGGATATAGTATGGGAAAATACTCTAAACTATTATCAGACTGAAAGGAAAGAAATTGGAACTTATGGTTGTTCATTGCATGATTAAAAAAATATGGCGATTTATCTTTTTTCATTCGCTTTTTCGCTCTTCAAGGTAGAAGCCAGAAACTGTAATGGAGTGTTGTTGACAAAATGTGTGTTGATGTAAAAGATTGAAATATTGTAGTCAAGTTATACAGAGAATCACACTCCCTGATTAAGTTGCAGATATATGTGCAGCATTTGCTGAAACAATTAACTGGTACAAATGTAAGAAAAGATGCATCAGCTCTCAACATGTGTTCAGTTGAGAGCCAGAAAAAACATGTTCATGCCAGTGTGAACCATAGTTCAAAGAGCTGGAAAATTCGAAAGGCTTTGCCTGAAAGTTTCCACTATTGTTTTTGCTAAAAATACATTTGTTTAAACTAGAAGTATACCTTATTATAAGGTACACCATTTCTTTTTCTTTCTTTCTTTCTTTTGATTTCAGAAAAAAGATTTAAATGTCATATTCTTCTGTACAACATTAACATGCAGTAAAATAGCCAGTTAGATAAAAGACCATATTTGACGTCAATCTTTTCTCTTGAGTTTACTAGTCTATCTTTAAACCATTAAATACGTATGCACTCTCATTATTTTGAACCATATCTCAGCTATGGAAATTAAATAGAAGAGCAACATGATTTCTAAATTAGCAAGAGCTTTTACTGTTTCAGAGGGTCTGAAAAAGAGCTAAAACTGATTCACCCTACCACCATAATCAAGGAAATCATGTTGATTTTTTGAGTTAAACTACATGGCTCTCACTAAAGGCCATTAGTACCATAGTAATTTTTTTTAATGTTTCCTTCAGAGTATTCTCCAGTCATACTACAAGCACAAGTGAAAGAAGTGAACTTTCAGCTATCATTCTTTTTTGAACACAATTCTTTACTTAGTTTTTTTGGAAAACATCCACATTTTGTAGGAAATAATCCAGATATGGAATGTACTCTGTGCGTTTTCAAATACTGTCTTCCATGGACATCAGAAATGGAACCATTTGATTAATATAGCTTAACTTTCAGTGCACTCCATATGGTATGAATGGATTTAAAGGAGGTAATTCTCAGCAAAGGTGGAGGTACTGACTTCTATGCATCTTTTTTTATGCTATCTTTTTTTTTTGCCCCTATTGTCCCTTATTGTTACCCTCATCTTTTTAATGCCAGTTTTGGATTGTTCATCTCACATTAGTAGTGTGAGTTGAGAAAGCTTTAAGTCTGGAAAAGGAAGTTACTATGGATGATAATATGATGATATGAAGGGATAGAGTGTACCATCAGCAGGTTTGCTGATGATTGAAAACTGGGAGGGGTGGCTGACATGCCGGAAGGCTGTGCTGCCATACAGCGTGACCTGGACAGGCTGCAGAGTTGGGCAGAAAAAAAACTGATGAAGTTCAACAAAGGCAAGTGTAGGGTACTGCATCTGGGGAGGAATAACCCCATGCATCAGTACAGGTTGGGGGCTGACCTCCTGGAGAGCAGCCCTGTGGAAAGGAACCTGGGAGTCCTGGTGGACAACAGGATGACCATGAGGCAGCAATGTGCCCTGGTGGCCAAGAAGGCCAATGGCATCCTGGGGTGCATCAACAAGAGTGTGGCCAGCAGGTCGAGGGAGGTCATCCTCCCCCTCTACTCTGCCCTGGTGAGGCCGCATCTGGAGTACTGTGTCCAGTTCTGGGCTCCCCGGTTCAAGAAGGACAGGGAACTGCTGGAGAGGGTCCAGCAAAGAGCTACAAAGATGATTAGGGGACTGGAGCATTTTTCTAATGAGGAAAGGCTCAGGGACTTGGATCTTTTTAGTCTAGAAAAAAGAAGACTGAGGGCGGATCTTATCAATACTTATAAATACTTAAGGGGAAGGTGCCAGGGCGATGAGAAGAGTCTTTTTTCAGTGGTGCCCGGTGATAAGACAAGAAGTAACGGGCACAAACTTGAGCATAGGAAGTTCCATCTTAACATGAGGAGGAACTTCTTTACTTTGAGGGTGGCAGAGCACTGGAACAGACTGCCCAGAGAGGTTGTGGAGTCTTCCACACTGGAGACATTCAAAACCTGCCTGGACGCCATCCTGTGCAACGTGCTGTAGATGTCCCTGCTGTGGCAGGGGGGTTGGACTTAGATGATCTCCAGAGGTCCTTTCCAGCCCTGACGATACTGTGATACTGTGATAATGCATACAAGACAGAGGAGCAAACTCTATGAAAAGACACTGAAAATGTGGCAATTCTCATTTATTTTTATTTTAGCCCCTTGCAAGGGTACAAACCAAATGTAACTGTAGGAAATTTAGGGAAAACTCAGGAAGCTAGGGAAAATTGGAGGAAAAGTACCTTAATAGCACATAAAACAAAAGATATATTTCTCTGATTCCACGTGTCCATTTTTTGCGTGACTGCATATGTGTGTCCATTCTTGTTTGCACACATATTTCTGTATGTGTGGGTGCAAAGAAGTCTAGCTCTCTATCAAAAGTATGCTTTGGAATGAGTAACTCTTGTGCAACATTTTTTAGATTATATATTTTTAAACAACTTGTTTACCTCACTTTATTATGAAATTGTTGGTGAGTCAAACTCATTGTTGGGAAATTAATTTAAATACTGATCCAGGCTAACTAATTCAAACACCTAGAAAATGTGGAAAGGCCATTGTCTTTTATCTTTTCTTTTAGGATAAAGCTAGGAATAAACATTCATCTATGAAAAAATAAAAAGTTTAAAATAAAACCAAATGCAATTAATTTCTGTAAACACCATAAAACAGGATCCAAAACTTTAAACTGCAAATCACTAAATAACAGGGATTGTGCCGAGCTGGATAAACACAGAAATATTTGAATTTCATTCTTTCCAAATTTCCTTTCACTCCAAGCTCCAAATGGAACTTGAATCTTAAAAAACAGAAACTATTTTACAGCATTTTATTGTTGGAAGGTGATCAAGAGGATGTAGCCTAGCCTTAACAGGCTATGACTGGCACCTGAGGTTAGACCTTCAAAGAACAAACTATTGGCAATGACAGAAAGAACACAAAAGTGAAATGCGTAGTGTACAGGCTTTGGATTATAATTATTTCATAAGTATTTTATGTCCAAAAGGAAAGAGAAGAAAAATAAAAAATGTACTTAGTGGACACTTTCACATGTATGGCATTTTCACTCAAAATCTGTATTTGTTTTCTCTCTTTTATTCTTTTTTCCTCTTTTTTTTTTAACTTAAAATTTTATAGATGTTTCCAAACTTGGAATTTTAAGGAAAATATTATGCTATTGACATTTGTTGGCTTTCCTTAATTGCTTATGACCTCAGAAAATATTAATTGCATGTTTCCTTGATTTTGCATATTTACTCAAGTGTTTATTTGCTTCTTCTCTACATATAAGATTGAAGCTCTCTTTCAGACACAAAAAAAATTCAAAGATGCTTTTGTTTTACATAACTAGAATACGTGTTCAGCAATGTACTAACTGTCGTTTGGCCAAGATCTACTGAAGACATTCAGGAACTCTCTTCTATTAACTATTTGTGTATTATTTATGGTTCCCACATGATTTCTACTGACATTTTAGGCATGTGGTCAAGGTATACTACTGCATGTGCTGTATCACATTCATTTTGGTCATTTTGCTGCTCTCCTCATCTTGTCTTTGTCATTTCTGCAGAGCTTGTAGTGCAAAGATGACATGTGGAATTTGGTCTCTGAGGATGCTCCTGAAACAGCAGGGATCCTTCTCTGGGTGAAAAGCAGTAACAATCTAGAGTATAGCAGCTGCTTTAGTCTGAAAAGAGGGAGCACTTATTCTTTTCTGGTCCCTTGAGAGACAGAGGTGAAGTCTTACATCAAAAAGGTGAATTACAGTAGTCTTAGGTGGGTGATTTGGCTCTTGCCTTAGCAGTCACTCTTTTTTCCAGCATCTCAACTGTGCAGCCTCAAGGGTGGCGTGTGGATGGTTGATGTTTTTTGATTTCAAGGGCTGAAGGTGCAGAACAAGGGGCACCTTTGCTGTTGTTTCCAGAAGAAAGTGTACTGTCAAAGTCAAGCTGAAACCTTGCAGCATACAGAGATAGTGGGAAGACAGTTTCATGAGACTTGAAATGCATGAATGTGCACGTCTTTCCACATGAACATACCCCGCAGGGTGACCAAAGTTCTCCTTGGATCCATGGGGCTGCCACCCATTTGAGTAGCAGCTTTGAGGAGATGCTTTAACTGGAGCTGATGCTGGCATATTGTCAAAAGAGTGGAGGGAGGGAAAGGAAAAGGACCGAGTGTTAGGAGAAAGAAGGGAGAAGAGTCAGCTGTTTAGACATGAATCTCATGTTTCACACAGGACTTATTTCTGAACATCATCTAATCTAGGGTCTACTCTATTTCACATATACCCACAATTTCCAAATGGCCAGGAGCTTTGCAGGGAGCTTCTGCTTGCTTAAGCCTTAACTCATCAGACCCCTTGTAATACGAAGCAGTGCAACATCCTCTGAGCTGGCTAAGGCACTCAGGTGACTGAGTCTACACTGCAGATAAAGGTTCAGTCTCTCTTCTTCTGCCACTTCATGGGAGGGACTGAAATCTCCAGCCACAGTGCAGTAAGAAATAGTTGAAAGGTAGGAACATCTGAAATCACTCCAGCTGTTTTCAAAACGATTGTGTGCCTACATCCTGAGAAAGCTGAACACGTGATGGCAATAGGATGCTACAAGCTGAGTGTCGGTGGTAGAATTCCAGGACCATAACAACATGTGGCCAACTTCCTTGGCTATCTCTGGTAGTCTTATTGACTTGTGAAAAAGGGATACTTGTAGAGATCCACCATCTTCTAGGAATTGCTTCTAACTCTTAAAGGTCACAATAGTAAAAATTCACATTAATTTCACATCCATGGAGGACGTTTTTGTATGCTTGCCACAATGTCCAATTTACATTTGGGGCAGGGAGGAGAAACTCTTTCCACTGTAAATAATGTGAGGAATCTGGTCAGAAAGGATATCCCTATGTACTCAAATGTCTGTGCAGAAAGCTAATCTTTGAAAAATTTCAGAACATAATGAATGGAAATTAGACTGGCTATACAAGGTCCTTTTTATTTTAAATCTTATCTGTGATAATTTCAGTGGTGCTTCTCAGTTCTCAGGGAAAGTTTTTCAAGAAATTATGAGAAATTACCACTTAAATCACCTCCTCCATCATGCATTACAGCTTTCTTTGTCAGCCCTGAGGAGTCCTAGGCAATCTAGTCTCACTTGAATACAGCAGCCGTTCTTTACACCTCATAATAGTCATCATCTTTCTCTCTATCCTTTATCCTATAGTTCTACTACATAGAAAACTTTACCTCTTTAGGGTTCAGTGATTTTTTTAACAAAAATTTAAAATTCTATCAAAACTTTAAATCTAAAATGATGGCTCAGCATTCCAATTCACCCAACTGAAAACCAGTCTTATTTGTCTATAGGATATCTTAATCTGTAAACCACTTAAGCAAACAGCTGAGAAGAGAGGAATCTTGTTGCATGCCTCCAGATTCAACATATTCAACACCAAGGTGACTTTCAAAGATCAGTCATGGAGATTCTTTGCAACTAGTCTCCCATCACTCAGTCTGTGAGCTTCTTAACTGTAGATTCCCCACCAGGTGCAGGTATATTGGTATTGCCTGAATACAAAGGCAACACCACATTTTCTCATGTTGCAAACCTTTTAGACTTCTATGAGTTAAAAATCTAAAAGTTTTACCTAGTTGCCTAAAAGTCAGCTGTAAAGTTTTAATTATCCAAATGATTCCATCATATCATTAATGGCAGAACATATGGAAGAAGTATAAATTTTGAGGTAACAAAAAGAAGATATCAAGAAACATCTTAGTCTACAGAAGAATCTGAGGACCCTGAAAGACTGCAGGATTTCTAAATCTGAGCAACAAGTAACAAGCAAGTGTTACCAGATAAGGTGGCTGATCTGTGACATTTCTGCTTGTTGCTGCCTCCAAACTGATAATATTGCTTCTATCATGCCCAAACAAGCTCTAGCTAGCTGGTTTTGAGCCAAGACTTGGTATCCCATAAATTAGTCTATTGCAGCAATAAGGCCAAATGAAGACTGCAGCACCCATTATAAGGAACTGTTTTATTTCCTTCTAATGAACTCTACAATGATATCAGTTCCTGTAAGTATCTGCCCAAGAAGCATTTAGATCATTAAGAATGGAGAAATCAGAGATCCTTGTTAGATTTTTTTTTAAACTCTTGTGCAGACATATATATCACCTTCAAGATACACACATTTCCTAGCTTACGGAACAAGCAGTTCCTTGAGGACTGGCACTAAGGAAACTTGGTTTCCTTTTAAACAAAAGCCTGAGTAATGCTTCCTCCATTTTCAAGGTTTCTTTCAAGTGTGTGCCTAGTACTAGTGCCTAGCAAAGGAGATGGACCTTCGTTTGCAATAGTTATAAGATTCTCCCCCTCATGCCTTAATGCAGTCTTTCCCACAGTTACAGAATATCCAGTCTTGCTGCTCACTGCCAGTTCATTTGTGTACCAGTAACTTTGAGTTTCATTTTCTTCAAGGTTTCCACTGTTATCATTCTAATTTGGTTTAAAAATTGCCTAATATGTTTGAAATTCCTTTTTTAAAAATGTTTTGGAAGGCAAACCAAGTGATCATACATGACTTCTTTCCAGAAAACAACAGGATAAAAATAGCTTGCCTTTAAATTTTAGTTTGTGTCTTATGAGAACAAGGCCGCTGATAGTTACACAAAATAATTTTCAAACAAGCACAAGCACTTTGTTTGAGATTTTAGAACAAGTCAACAGTATATGGAAAGATGTAATTTGGGTACTTAGATTTCAAAAAGCTTTTGAATAGACTCTTCACTAAAGGCAGTTAAAAGGAACTGATTCACCACAGAATGGTATCTTCTAAACAACAGCAGAAAACAGGAAAAAAAGGTAGGATTAGAAAGACTTGGTTTTACAATGAAAAAAGTTATCCATTATGTCCCCCAGGAATCACTGCTGATACCTGGATACTTGAATTATACATACACAGTCTGAAATAGTGAGGTGAGAAATTTTTCAAGTCAGGCAAATTATTCAGACTTGTCAAAAAAATGGATCAAGAACTATCTCACGATAATGAATGAATAACCAGGCAAGGGAATGGCAGATACAACCTGATGGTGCTAAATCTAAAACTGGAACATAATCCCAATTATTTATTCCCAACAATAGGCTCTATATTACTTACTGCCATTCAGGATATAGACTTTGGTGTAAAACAATGATCTTACTAAATATTGCATGCAAAGTTGCTCACCTTATCCCAAAGAGAGGAACTTTTCTTAATAGTAGAAGAATAAAGGATGCAGAGAAAAGAGGATGAGTTAACTACTCACTCTCAAAAGAAATATTGAGATATTCAAGTAATTAATATATCTTTGTTGCTTTCATGGTTTCAGCTGGGATAGCGTTGACTTTCTCACTAGCAGCTGGTATAGTGCTATGCTTTGGATTTAGGATGAAAATAGTGTTGCTAAAACACTGATGATGATTGTTGTTAAGTAGCCAAGGCCTTTTCTGCTCCTCATATTTTCTCGTCAGAGGGTAGGCTGGGAGTGCACAAAAAGCTGAGAGGACACACAGCCAGGACAGCTGACCCCAACTGACAAAATGGATATTCCATACCATGTGACGTCATGCTCAGCATATAAAGCTGGGGGAAGAAGAATGAAGCACAGGGACATTCAGAGTTATGGTGTTTGTCTTCCCAAGTAACCTTTATGCGTGATGGAGCCCTGCTTTCCTGGAGATGACTGAACCCCTTCCTGCTGATGGGAAGTAGTGGATTAATTCCTTGTTTTGCTTTGCTTGCATGCCTGGCTTTTGCTTTAATTACTAAACTGTCTTTATCTCAACCCACAAGGTTTTCCCCACTTTTACTCTTCTGATTCTCTCCCTCATCCCACCAGGCGGGAGTGAGTGAGCGGCTGCATGGTCCTAGTTGCTGGCTGGGTTTAAACCACGACAATGTTTTTGGTGCCCAACATGCGGCTGGAAGGGTTTCAGAAAATAGCAGATTTGAATGGAATGTGCAGGATCGAATTTGTAACTATTATTGCTGTTTAGCTATTAATTGGCAGTCTCCTGTGCTTGCCAGTGGGCTTGCTTGCCTTACTGTAAATTGCAGTCTTGTACTCGTGTGCCCATTAGTGGCTGCTTTTTGCTTTTGCTGCTTGGTGTACTGCTTATCATTTACTCTGCTGTGCCTGGGAACAGTTTGATAACAGCAATGGCGATGCGCCTGGGCTGGCAGGTGGCCAGGGCTGCTGTTTCCTGTGCTGCCAACAGGCTGGAACTCCAGTGCTGACTTGAGTTGAACCAACTCTGCAGACCCTAAGATCAGTGAAGAAGGAGGGGAAGGAGGTACTTTAGGCACCAGAGCAGAAATTCCCTTGCAGCCTGTGGTGAAGACCATGGTAAAACAGGCTGTACCCCTGCGGCCCAAAGGATGTACCCTGTGGAAGGGACCCACGCTGCAGTAGTTTGTGATGAACTGCAGCATGTAGGAAGGACTCACATTGGAGAAGTTCATGGAGAACTGTCTCCCATGGGTAGGACCCCACGCTGGAGCAGGGAAAGGGTGTGAGGAGTCCTCGTGCTGAGGAGGAAGGAACGGCAGAAATGACGTGTGATGAACTGACCACAATCCCCATTCCCCGTCCCTCTGCGCCACTGGGAGCAGGGCAGGCAGAGAAATTGGGAGTAAAGTTGAAGCCCAGGATTTGAGTTGCATGTTATGGGAATTAGTATAGCAGAAACCCCTTGTCACTGGGGGGAGTGAGCGAGTGGTCCTAGTTGCCTGCTGGGGTTAAACCATGGCAGTTGCTTGTCGTGTCATCGGGACTCCTTAGAACATTACTTGCCCAATTTCAAATGCTTATCTTCATTTTTAAAGCCAGATAAATACTTCCCTCTTTTCTTGGTAGCTGCTGGACTCCCATCTCATCTTACCACACCAAAAGTCACATTGGACTGAGAGAACATTCTGTCCCTCACCACAATCTAAATGTTATGCTTGATGTCTTCCAAAACTAGCATACGATTTTTTTTCAAGGCAAGAAATTTTGCACCTTGCTTTAATAGATTTTATGATAGTTGACTGTAGAATGGATTACAAATGTGAGTTATATGTTTGGTACTTAAGGTGATTGTATTTGGAACGACAGATTTAGCTGCACTGGAAAGCTGTAAGTAATGTATTTAGTGTGTTCTTTTTCTTATGAAAATAAGACAGGGCATAATACAAGAGCAAGGAATAATCATATCAATAAACTATTTTAAAACCCAAAATTTTCCTACGGTTTTTTCCTGATAACTGATACATTTCTTTCAGAAAATTGAGATAGATTCTCTGTTTGTGGTCCATAGGGTCCAATATGAATTTGAAGTTTCACACCATGCCTTTCACCACTATGGTTATTGAGAATTTTATACAAAAGTAGAGAGATAATACATTCTTAGGCAAAAATCAGATGTTACTCTTTACTTTGATCTATAGCAGTAGGATTCTCACATAATTTTACATGTCTGAGCATGGTATACTCAATAGCCAAAAGTTAGATACAAGTTAGACATGCTGGAAAAAGCTGTATGTGACCTATTTTAGTTGTCTGCTTTTGGATTACACATATTGCTTCCTGGAAGTGTATCTTTCAGGGGTGACTAATTCATAATTTACCATACCCAGTGCAGCTTTCTACATTTAGTCAGAGGAATACCACCTTTATTGTCACAATCCCAATCACTGAGTGAGAAAAAGCAATTCCTTTTTAAGTTCCTGGTTGTTCTGAACTTTTTTTCTTCTTCCTTCCTGTCTTTCTTCTTCTCCAGTTTCCCTCTTTTTTCTCATTTCTGACAAGTCATATTGTCATAGAATATAGTAGTGCTATTAAATAATGATTACAACTGTTTTCAATCCCCTTTCTCCTCCTCCTAATAATGTATGTGATGAGGCAGAGTCAATACATTTTCTTAATCAAAAGAATATTCTCAAAAAAGACACTAAACTGAGTTTCATTTCTGGAATATAGCAGCTGTATTTAAACAGAAAGGGTCCAATCTATTATGTCCTTAAGTGATTAAATAGTTAAATGAGTAAAATGAGTATAATTCAGCAGATTTTTTTCTTTAGACTTTAATGAATCCTTTCCCTTCTGATTCAGTAGCATCCTCTCCTCCCTCTGCTCCAAGGGGGAACAACAGGGTGTGGCCTTTCATTCATAATTAAAGTATCCCTAATATGTGCACAACATGTGATTTAAGCTTTATAAACAATTTAATTGTGCTGGCTGGTTGGCCAAAAACTAGCCCACTGGATTTTGAACAACGTGCTTTGATAAAGCTAACCATGTTTAATCTGACCATCCTTTACTGAGATTTACCAGATATCAAGGCCAGCAATACTGCTTTGGAATAGAGAATGCAGAAGTATTTGATGGACCTCACTTGGAAACATAGAAATGAAATTACTTTTCTAGATTCCTAAATGAAATTATTTGCTCAGTTAAGGCTAACTCACTATTCTCCATTTCATTTACTATTTATCTATATCCTTCACCTTATAATTTAAAGGGAGCATTACAACATCTAATTTTCAATGTCATTTTTGGAGCAAGACTCTTCTTGCTCAACATTTCCTGTTGTTAGTACGGAAACTAGCTCTTGGCTCTAAGTATAGTACAAACACAAGAGCCTTCCTGTTTTCTCTGCAGTGCCCATTGACCAGTGATAATATCCTCATTGCCAAGAGTTGCGTATAATACTCAGTTTCTTAAGAGGAAGTAGCAAACCTCTTATTGAAGCATGTACTCACAGTACGTAAGAATCTCTGTATCCTGACAGCTCCATATCCTTAGTACTAAAGCTCTTCCATTACTCTTACAATTTATTTATAGGCATTTGCTGTTGGGATACTAAAGAAGTTTACTGAGGAAGAATATGAGAAGATTGAATATGGACACATACTACAGTTTCTGAGGTATAGGACAGCTGTATAGAAAATTAGGAAGTATGCATATGCCTCTACAAATGACTAGGTGGTGAGGTTCAGAAACAGACAAGTATTTCTACCGTCACCTACAGGACCTTGGTTTGCAAACTGAGATTTAGGATACTATAGGAAGAATATTCCTAACATATTATCAAGGCTTATTTAACTCACATAATAACAACCATAGTGTTATCATGCTTTCAGTCATCAGCTTTCTAAAAAAAGTCCACCCCGCATTCCCCTTTGCATTTTGCATGACATTTTGGTTAGAATTTACAACCTTGCTTAGTTGAAGAGGGTATCAGAATTCAAAAAGAATTTGGGCAGAATTGAGGAGTAAGGTAACCTAAACCTGGCTTCTTCTAAAACCTGTGGTGTTCACCTGCAACATCCAAAATGCTTAAATTTTGCAAGTTTTCAGGCAAGGTCTGGGAACTTATGTGTCAGCAATAGGAAGTGAAGCCTAAATATTCAGCCATGAAGAACTACTTAAATTACCCAACCAACTACATCATCTAGCAGTAGGGGGCTTTTTTTTTTTTTTTCCAACAGGGCCACATAGTGGGTTGGATGGACTCCGGTTGGATCTTCTCCAGCTTGAAGGAAGTAGGGTGGGGCGGGGGGATTTTTCCAGAGAAAAGAGTAATTATTTGGATTATATACTGCATTAAAAGAAGAGGTTGTTGGGAAATTTAGGCTTTTCCACCCTTACAAGGAGACAGCCTGCTCTCAGGGTTCCCATTCAGCCTGACTTGTGTGGCCAGTAGTTAACTTGGCAGACTGCCAAAGGTTTTGCTCATTATGCAAATACCAGGAAGGAAATGGGGATTTTCAGAGGGAGATGAGGATTTTTAAAAGAAAATGGGTATTCTTACCTCTCATCTGAATCCAGGCATCATCCTGTGGTACAAAAAGAAGGAACACCTCTGAATATCAGCTCTCTATCTGCCAGATTCTAAAGCTTCTTTACACATGGAGTGATAGGGTTTATTAAATAAGGTTTACTGGAATCTTTACACTGCGTTGTGCTAGAAAAACTAAATAATTAACAGCTCTTTGTATGTATAATATAAGAGCATATATTCAAGAGGATCAAATCAGCAAGAACTGTGGACAGTTTAGAAGCATTGCCAACTGTTGTGATAAAATTCTTGTGATATATGTTGTTTTTTCTTACACCTCATTGCTTGAACTCATCCTATTATGTGAGAATGTCAGCTTTTGTTTAAACACAAATACATCTTGTCCTTGCAGATAAAAAGATTAAGTAAAAAATATGACATTCAAAAGGTCAACACAAAAAAGAGGAGGCAAATTAAAGGCAAACATTTTTTATCCACTGAAAACCCATGATTATGAGGAAAGAGGCTGACTCACTATTTTTCAGTACTTAAAGTTGACCATCCTGTTCTGACACAACACATTACACATATTTGAATACAGTGTACAGGGTGGAAAGTTCAGAGCCTTTGCCTTTTGCTGGAAGGCACCAGTAAGGATCAGAAAATTGTGCTTTATTTCTTTCCCTTTCACCAAAAATGGGGAAACACGTTATTTGACCTTGTTATTTTTCTTCTCTTTTACCCATTTTTTTCAGTTGGAAACTCAGCTTTGAGACTTGGCTTAGTCTGCACTTCAAGAAAGAGTTAAAATCATTTTTTAAAACTTAGGGCTGAAATTCACCCCTATACAGATGGCAAACAAAAAGGCTGGTTAATCACTTGCATAGGACCTTGTGCAGGTGATAACCTAATGAAAATGTTCCAAAGAAAAGGCCTGGTAAAAGCTTCCTGTGCTTAGTGCAATTCAAAACACTCAGAAGTGTGTTTCTTAGTCATATTTGAAGAGGCAGTTTTCAGGGAAGCACTGATTCAAAAAATTATTCTACATATTGTAAGGTGAAGTGAGTGAGTGATTTGCCATTGATTTTGGAGGGACAGAATTTAGCGTCACTGTGCTTTCTTCACTTATGCCAACAGAAAAGCTTTCCTTGTTATAGTTGGGCAATATGAAGCAGGTATTGTTTTTTTCCTCTTTACACAATAGAAACTGCAGAGAAGTCAGCTGGTTCAGAAGTTGGGTCCCCAGTAATCCACCCTCTGTCTTTATTAAGACTACCTAAATGTTTCTGATTTTCTTAAGGTTTAGCAGCTCCCAAAGAAAAAAAATAATAGTGACAGCATTTACTAGAGGTATCAGGAATACTGAAAGGGCTATAGGATTGTTCTTTCACACCAATATTAAAGGTTCAAGCCTAGAAGGAGGGGTTGAGGACAAGCTGGTGTTCATTTTATACGAGCTCTTATAATCCATCAATTATCCAGTTAAGAAACTGCAGTAAAATATGTACTTTATATATTGCCATTGGGCATCTGCCAGTTAACATGGACCGTCTGAGTAATAGTTCTAAGAATCACATGAAAGAAATCGGTAGGGGCCAAAATGTTGACATTTTAATAATACCTTGGGATCAGAACTGCCTTTGGCCTAACACCATGTACTGTATATTTGTTTTGAGAATTCATCACATTTTGAGTTTAATGACCAAATGAATGTTAATTTTCCTTGGTGTACCAGTAAAAAGTGTGGAAGTTCTGCTCCCAAGCGCAGGCAGTTCATTCAATTTCCAGCAGTGTCCTATTAGAGTCACAGGGCTAGATTTTGAGGAATGATTAGACGTAGGCACCTGAGCCCCCTGAGTTGGGAGTCCAGCAGCCTGCGTTAAGCCTGTCTGCAATACTGCAGCAGCTGAATTAGACATCTTAGAATGGTGTCCAAAAATTACTAGGAGCCTGCCAGGAGGAATCAGCACTTTGAGACACTGATGGCTAGCCAGTAAGAAATACTGAAGACAGAGGTGGAGAGGCAACTCAGGATCCACAGCCTGAAGTGGGCAAGACCCCAGTTTTGTGGTTTTCAGTACTCACCTGGGAAGAGGGCATCTCAAATTGCAGTCCCAGGTCCAAGGACTGCTCGATTATTTTATTCAATGTCTGTTTTATTTAAACTACATAAAGGGTGGTAGACTTTACATCACCAGACATCTCACTGACCCAAGCCACCTTAACTTATTTTTTGCAAAGCAGAAAAGCTTGTAAAGAAAGAATTGAAGAGTATTCCATTTATTTTACCTTCCTTCTCTTTCTCCACAGGATCATACTAAGTACACAGATGGTTAGGACACTCCAGAGTATGGTGCCGCAGCAATGACGCAGTCAACCACACTGTCAGCCTCATATCCTGCTTGTTATGTTCTTCTTGTATCCTGCTCAAGATATGTGGACAGGCTTACTGCTGCAAAAGGGTAGCAGAAGTCCCTACCCCTAAAATCCTCAGCTACTTTGAGTTGCTGTGCTCTTTTTTGAAGTGATTGTCCCTGTTTCAAGCCTCCTTGCTGACACTGGGTATAAATGTCTGATTTTTGGAATGGAGTGGTAAGGGACCAGCTAGCCAAAAAAATGTCAGTTCCGGCCTCACATCTTCCCCCAGTTCCTTCTGGCCACTTAGTGAACATGGCTGTCCTTTACACTCCTTCATTTACCATGCTTTAGCATATGGCTCCCCGTCTTCATTCAGCATGTTGCAATGTATGACTCCTGGTTCCTATTTTCCATGAATTCTTACCCACTGTTCCATCCCCTTTACAAACTCATGTCACATTTGCAGGGTGATCTGTATTGAAGTCCCTTTTAAATACACTTTCCAGGAGTGTATTCTCACAAGAGAACAGCCTTACAGGTCAACCATTTGCTGGCCATTCAACTCAGCAATCAGCTATGAGGATAGCAGAGCTAGTGGTGCTTCAGGTCTGCAAGTATTTTCATTTGAAAAGTAATGACCAGAGATTGGTTATAAAGAAAACCCACAAAAGTTTCTTCAGAACCATTCTGCCCTACCAAAGGTGAACCAAAATGATCCCCAGAAGTTGAACCAAGGTCCAGCTGATAATGAGAAAAAGAAATACAAAGTTCCCTCGCTAGCTACCAGTCAATATACATCCTACAGGTCTCTAATCTCTGATGTGAAGCAACTGAATTCAAGTCAGTGCAGACATATACCTGCAGTATCACCTGCTCTTTCCATGTTAACCACCAGCCTAATCTTTTGCACTGAGTTATCAATAAAGTAGCTGTTCTGGCCTCTCCACCAGCCGCTTAGCTGCCATTTGTGAAAGCTGCTGCATATTTTAGCTTTGCTAACAATAATAAATCATACAGGCCTTCTATCACTGCCCTACGAAAAAAAGTTCAATTTTTCAACATCTACATTTTTTGTTTCCTATTTTTTGCACTTTTGCACTTTTACCCAATTTCAATACTAGGCAATAGACTAATCAGGGATTTTTAATGGCAGTTGGAGCCAAAAACTTCTACCAATTGCAATGAATCACTTTTAGTTTTAACAATCTCAGCTTTTGCTTCTAGTAAAGTTCACCTACTGATTCCTGAGTTGAAATGTTTGGAATGCAAAAGCTGAAAGGGAATGCTCATATTTAAAGAAAAATTGTTTTCCTTGGATTCATAATAGTTATAGGAAATTAAAGTTTCCTACCGAAGCAGTGACAAGATGTCACTAAGTATAAGGCCTAAGCTACCTGACAACAAGCCTTTGAAGTAAAATATTTTCTGTATTAAAAAAACAATGGCATAAAATATAAAAATTCCCTCTCCATTTCCATAATTGTGCATTCCTTTCTATTTTTAATAAATAATGCCCTGTATGTTGATACAGAAAATTTGAACCTACATTATAGTTGTCGGAAGAAATCTGACTTGGGAGTCTTTGGTGTAATTTTTCCAGTATGCCACGTCTTCAGTGTATCAGGTTTTTTACATATCAGTGATTCAACAAGAACATTTCACTAAACTTTAGCACAGACTGAAGCTAATTAATAGCCATAGATAAAAATTCAACTGCCCTTTAAATCTGGCAGATAAACAACAGCTCCCTGGCAAAAGAAGAAAATGCTGGACAATAGATGATAAAGTTCACCTTCTCCCAGGAACCAGTTCTGCCCACTACTCATTGAAGAGAGGAGATAGATACTTTTTAATCTCACTTGCTGAAATCTTGCAGGTGAACGGCATAGTTTAGCACAATTGGCAGTCATCACTGAGGATAAGCCAAGACTGGAATAGCAAAGCTGTTGCGTAGGAAATGCACTGGCAGAGGATGTGTGGAGAAACTAGAATAATAGCAGGCTATGTTATAACCAACTTTAACTAAAACGCCATCTTTTGCTATAAATTTCAAGATTTACTTATTTTAAAAAAAAAAAATCACTTTATTTAAACAGGAGTACAGCACTTCTTACATCAACAAAAAGTTTCTGTACACAAGGCTGACCAAGATGTATTTTTGATTTAATGCCCCTTAAAAAATTTAAATGAGGAAATATTTTTACATGTGCTTACTAGGCTTCAAACATTTTTCCCGAAGCAAATAGTATGGATTATTCATCACAGTACTTTAAACAAATTACAAAATATTTTTTGCTTTCCTAGCTAAATATTAAGGTTCTCCGGTAATTTTTACCTGGTCCTTATACAGGGACATTTGCATTTATCCTTGACTAGGCAAACGCAAAACTTCTATTTCTCCTGCAGTTAACCTGAATAATTAGCACCTGAATAGCACTAGTCTATGCCTCTGGACAGAAAAGCAATACTGTGTTTTTAGAGCTCCTGGCTGTGGCAGACGTTTTCTGAGGGTCACTTCTGCTACCAGCTGCACAAGCCCTTCTCCTTGGCTTCAGCATAGGGGGAGTATGAGGGCGTGAAGACTTGTGATATTGCCCGAGGTGTACTGACTAACTCCCAAAGATCAACAGCAGGCAGTACATAAGCACATGCTAGCACATGCAGCCCTGGTACCAAGCTGCAAGCTCTCTGACTTGGATTTCTGGGCCCCAGTCAAAAGAGTTTGTGCTCAACATACCTTCAGTGTTTCCTTTGTAGGGACTCATGTATCTATGCACACATACACACACACAAATATATGCATATGCATATGTGTATCCATATGTGTGTATATATATGTACTTTTTTCTTTCATAGAAACAGAACCTGAAAGGACAATGTATATTAGTATTATGACTATTGCCACAAGCATATTGTAAAAGACCTCATGGGTCAGATCTAGTCCTCCGCTATGTTCTGGGTCACGCACTTCTTCCATCAGCCTCTGTACTCCTCTGTGCAGCCATGGTCTGGAGTTTTTTAACCAGATTAAAGGAGTGCAAAAACTGTAGAACAACTGAGAGAACTCAGAGTGAGCTCTTTATATTTCCATTAAGCTCTAGCAACTTTGAGTTTTCACTGTTACCTTTCTACTCTCTCATTGCTGTTAGCCTGATTTTTTTCTTGGTCTTCACAGGTCTTTAAAGCAGAACTAATTGAGGACTTTTTCCCATGACCATACCTTTAGAGGTAATCAGCTGTTGTAGCCAAGCTGTTTTAACCATTTGAGTCCTACAGAAAAAGTCGAGACAGCTTGCTTTTTATTGCAAGATTTAATTCAAGTTTCTTCTCTGCATGTCTGCTCTCCAACATCAGGATATGAGTGCTCTTTGGGAGATTAAAAAGTTGAAACAAGTTCTGCCATTTTATACCAACTGAAGCTTCATCCATAAAGTTACAAGATTGAACAGACCTGTGCCATTTCTACAACTTGAACTACCTGAATCTACTACTTGATTTTGAGAAAACATTACTGAACAATGGAGGGAGGAGAGGAAAGGAAAAGAAAGGCTATTTTCTTCTTCTTTTAAAAGAAATCACACTATCAAAAACTGCAATATACAAATCACCAGCTGACTGTCCCTCTGAACTCAGTCATGCTCCCAGGAGCACAGTGTGGTTCAGAAAAATCTCAGGATGCCAGAGCCGCAGCCGGAGTGCTGCACCTGCCTTGCACAAGGGCATCAGACCAGGCAGTTTGGATCACTTGCAGCAGTGGTTCAAACTCCAGTGCATAGTGCCAGCTCCATGCCCTTCAATGGCAGCTTTCAGGCTTAGGTTTTCATTTCAATGCAACAGTAGCTTTTCCACAACCATTTCCATAGAAACATAAAGTAGATTCTTTCCCTGGAATAATAATTTCTGGCAATTCATTGGTTGCAGTTCTGTTTCCCGAGTCTTCTAAATTTCTGATGAAAGATTTCCCTCAGTTTGCAGAGGGTAGTCTTATTGTCCTCGACATCAGCTCTGGCCACAGGGTCATTCAGCATGGTACTGGTGGCCTAGTAGGGTTTATTTGTTTCACCCAAAGCCATCTACTGCATTTCATTTGTGTGCTGCAATCTCCTTGTTTTCCTTGAACAGTTTTTTCCCCCACCCTTGCTATTTTCTTTGTGATGTGACTTCAGTAGCAGTGGGTGAGTGACTGGACCCCACCAATTGGGTTTATTAGAATTGTTTCATGTTTCCAAATATGTGATCCCAGATAAATTTTGCACTTTTAAAATGCTGTATTAGCACTACAGAACTCTGTGGTCTTGTCACTTGCAAGAAGAGACATGAGCTCTGAGTGGTAAGTGCAGAACTACTGGTATTTGAGCAATTCATATCTGATGAACTACGTTAACATTTGGCCAAATTTTGTGCCCACCAGTTACAACAGATTTTACAAGCCTCCACTAAGCCACTGATGTCAATGCTGTGACTGTGGTACCATTAGGAATGGGATTCAGTGATGGAAGTAAATATTGTATGGATTGAAGTTGGATACTGTGTTTGTCACTGTTTCTTTATGATATGTTTGGTGTTAGATGTCTCAATTAAGAGTGGAAGGGGGTTCTGCTTTAAGATGAAATTTATCACAATTTTTAACAGCTGCACAGAGGTAAAATTCAGCCCAATAAATTAGCTGCATAGATTTAGCATTTCTTTGACTTAGACTTCAACTTAAACTAAGCAAAGACTTGTTTAACAACTCTTTTCTTGTCCAGCAAATTCTCAGGAGCTGAGAAACAGAAATCTCCTCTCGCTTTTCCTTGTTGTTCCTCAGTAACTGCAAATGCCTTTCCTTCCCTGCTATGCAATCTCACCGAGGGATCTGCAGGGAAGAGCCAGCCTGAGAGCAGCTGAAAAAAAATCTGGAGCTTTCCGAGTATTTAGAGATAGCTTTAGCATGTCCTGCCCATACAGACTGGCTGATTACAAAAAAACACCCCCCTTGATTAATGCTGTCTCTTCACCTTTACCTTGCTTCAATTTATACTTGTCTCCTTAGTTCCTTGTCTTCTGCCTTGTTCTGCCTTTAAAGTTGCTTATATTTTTGCTTTTAAATTCTGTTTACGTTTCCACATTACTCACTTGGGGTTTGTGGTACAAGTTTTTCTCTTACCTTGTACCAGCACCATCTATTTAGACCATAAACGCTTTAGAACAGCTCTTTTCTGAGACTTTGCTGTGTTGTGAGAAGTGCAAGCATATTGAGGCAGATGTTTAGACACTAACACAAAACCCCCATAATTTTTAAATAACTCTGTCATTTGATGTATTGAAATCTATGATGATTTCTTTGTTGGCGTATCCAGAAATAATGCCTACAGCAAAAAAGGTTATCTGGATCTACCTGGAGCATCGACCTTTTTAACTTTCTGCAGAGTTCCTGTTTGAAACTCAAAACATTTTAGCCAATCTGTGGCTTTCAGAGAATGTCTACTGCCATTTTTTTCCTTTGCCTCCCCCGGAGGCCTAGGAGAAATTGTAAACGCATATTGCAGACCACAGAAAAGCTCCTTTCAGTTTCAGTAAGCTTCCCATTTCACGTTTTTTTCTATGGGTTGCTCAAACAAGTGAGAATTTAAAATAAAATTTAAATCAAATTAAACTAAAAAATTAAATTGAAAATTTAACATGTCATAGAATCATAGAATAGTTTGGGTTGGAAGGGACCTTTAAAGGTCACCGAGTCCAATCTCCCCTGCAATGTTGTCATGGACATAAACACCGTTCCAAAAAGAGTTGTCTTCCTATTTCCATTGTACTCAAGCTTTTCCCTCTGTTAAAACAAAGTATTTCTATTAGTAAAAAAAATTAAATCTACATGTGTTTTAAAAACATCCATGGAGAAACCCATGAATTTGACTGCAAGCATGCAAATCTGTTTCACAGTAAGGAGCAAAATCAATAAAACTACAGTGTTAGTCATATGAAATTTGTCCTCCCTTTAAAAAGAAACAAGTCTTTCAGTTTTATACTTGGTTTGGAAAGCTGGAATGATGGAAAGCTTCTATGTTCAGCAACTGAAACTGGTTGGAAAATTTTCATGAAAATTTTCTTTCAGAGAAGACATTTTGAAAAGATAAGCTTTTTTGAGGGAATTCAGACATATTTTAATGAACCTTCACGTACACATTTGATTCTTTTGCTTTGGAAAAAATTTTATATCACTTTTTATGTGATGCTCTGTCACAAAATGTATTTCGCTTTGACTTTATTTTTATCCTGTGTTTACATGGTGATAATGTATGGTGATATAAGCCATTTGCTTGTTACTTTTCATTTAAATTACAACATATAGAACCATTTAGTTACAACACAAACAACAATCAATCTCATTTAGTAAAATAAGCAAAGATGTTTTAATATTAAGTAGAAGGTGTTCTTAATGCTTTCTAAAGTGAAAATGCTATCAAATAAATAGAATAGATTGACTATTACAACATACTGCTTGACATCTGTAGTATGGCATAGCTTAACATACATTATATATAATCAAAATATTAATTGAAATTAAAAATGCATTTACATATTCAAAAGATCTTTTCTAAACTGAAACATTGCAAATACTTTTTTTTCAGAAATTTCTTTTTGCAAAGAATATTCAAATAGGAACTCAGAAACCAGTTTCTAAATGCTGATATTTCATGAAACAGAAAGTCCAACTTTGATCTGTTCTGTAAAGAGGTGCATACTAACTGTGTATGGTCCGGCTTTTATATTGAGTGGGAGTGGAATTACTTTTAAGACCTTCCCTATGCAGAGAAGCACTTCCAAAAAGATGATGGCAGGGTTAGCCTTGAAATGGTCTGCCGGAAAAACAAATTTTAATTCAAATGTGCCTTCAGAATTACTGATTATTAATTAACAACGATTAGCAGGAGGCATACTTTCAGACAGGAGGTCAGGAGTAAAAAGGGTCAAAGGCAAACTATAGAAATGGGGGATCCTTCCCCATAGACTTTGTTCTGAATTTTTCTGTTGGTTTGTGTACAGCCAGGACTTTATTGAAGCTGTTCATTACAAAAGCAGACAATGTAACTAAGTATGTTACATTAAAACTAATGTCACTCAGTCTGCAGCTTTTCTGGGCCATCAGACTCTTAGGACTTGAGTAAGTTTTAAATTTTTTTCCCAATTCTTTAATTTGCCCCAACTTTAAAACACTATAATTCCATCCCTCTCAATGCTGAAGTATCTGCTATGTAATGATTAAAAAAAGCAAAATCGGGATTCCTGAGTAATCACAAATTTAATTTTTGGTGAAGATTCAGCACTTAGAAGAAACTGAATGTTGGCCAACATGCACAGGCAATCTGACGGCTGTGTATAAAAGCCTTGCAGTTTGACTGCGATGTTTATGTTTCTTGTGTGCTGGTCTGCTCTTAACTGTCCTTGTCTCATTATATTTCTGAATTTCAGACAAAATTCAATAATTATGCCTCTCTGAGGTCTTGATCCCCTGGATCCTCTGGATAATTAAAATAACTTTAGTTATTTTTTTTTTATTAGAGACTTTCCTTTCAGCAGAAATTAAGTTAATTTAATGTTTGTCACAAAAGCAACTCAGATGTTCTGGGGAATCTCTTTCCTAACCTACCTGTATGTCCACAGGTTTATATCTAGAAACAGCAGTCTGTCCCTATGCATTACACTCTGAGTACTGCTGAAAAGTTTACCTGTATTAATTCCATCTTCATTTTTCCTTTCCATGTCTCTGAACTGATCTATTTTCATAGCATTGCATTGGTTTGTGTTCTTATATGGACTACAATTAAGTTGATTTCCCTGAAGGTTTGAGAATATCCTTATCACAACAATCAGAAAAGCCTTGTCCCATCCTTTTGTCTGTATCTTGGTTACAGTTCCCATCCCTTGAGTCAGAATTACTTACCCTTTATTTCTGGAAACACCCTTCCACTTCTCAGCTCATACATGTAATTGAGCTGATGACCTACTTTGTGCTCCTCAGGCATCTGGATTTTTTTTTTTTCCCTTTTGTGTCTTGTTAAAGTACAGATTAATCATAGGAGATTGCAATTGGTGTCTGTTTGTCTTTTGTTTTTCCTACACCTCTTTACCATCCTTGGAGCCACATGCCTTCATGTGTTATCATCACACAACCTGTCTGTGGTTTTATTTGCTGTGTCTTTCCCGAGGCTCATTTCCTTTGGTCTAAGCTTCCTGGTAGAACAGCAGAATATGCTCTGCCCATTTAATTTTTCATTAATTCTTTTAGAAATAACAGCCACTGTCAGCTTTGTATTTTTGATAGCCCTGGAATTTGCAAAGGTAAAGGAGAGTTCTCAATCACTAAGCTTTTAAAGAAAGTTTGAAAATGCTTTATTTTTCTTTATCACTTAATAAATGTTACCCTTCCAGAAATATACAACCCACACATCTTAACCAACTCCTCTACCAAAGAAACTCCTGTACAAATACAGTTTTTTTGATATCTACCTGAGTTTTAGATAAGAAAAATGTGTTAACTTGCTAAACTCTGAATGCTATGCCTAGAATTGATGGTAATCACTGGATTACAGATATTTGGAACTGTTTTTTTTTTTAAATGTGGATCTTCATAGACTTAGGTATTGCCCCTGGAAAATATATCAGCTTGTCCAGACCTGGAAGGAATATGGCTTGCCGTAACTCTCGTTTGAAAGGTTTCTGTTTGTTATATGAAAAAGATAATGTTTCATAATAATTGTTTTATAAATATCTGACATCACATTGTTATTGACCTAAATGGTGTTTATTTGACCTAAATAAATGTCATCTACTGTTTTTATATTCCGAAAAAGACAGTAAGTAGTCTCCTGCAATAGTATGTAAGATATATGGTTATGTTCTCTTACTGATTCTTATTTAGCAGAAATTGAGTTACAAAAGATTTTGCAATAATCAGCACTGTGGACTATGGGTTTTTCTTAAATGAAAACCTGAGTTACTAGGAAAATTATCACAGCAAAGTCTAGCTGTCTGTTGGAGAAAATTTTTTTATCATATTCTGTTATGCCTTTTGAAGACAGAAATAAATTAACAATCAGCCTGTGTTACAGCTACAAGTGCAGAGCACAGAAAACTGAGAAATGTATTCCACTTTAATTATAGTCAGTATTAGTGACATCATGTAGTATGTATGGGCTACTTTCTTTTTAAGTCATTAGGAATAGATTTCCCCACAAAAATTATATATAATCTTGACTGCAGCTTAAGATATAATTTTCAAGTTATTCTCAAATGAAGGACTAAACCCAGGGAATTCAGAATTAAATGTACATGAAGTTGCAGTATACGAAGAATTGGAAACTATTTTCTACCTTGAAGCAACACCATAAAACAAACGGATGGTTACAAAGGCTTTTTTGTATTTATGGTTTTAAAAGAAATGTGATTTCTAAAATAATTTTACTGAAGACTATCATATACATCTTCTTCCCCTTTTTATTCTTGAAGCAGAATATTTTCAAATACAGAAACTTACTTCCTTAAACATTCCCCATAAAAAAATAGGGGCAAGTGCAGGGTACTGCATCTGGGGAGGAATAATCCCATGCATCAGCACAGGTTGGGGGCTGACCTGCTGGAGAGCAGCCGCGTAGAAAGGGACCTGGGAGTCCTGGTGGACAACAGGATGACCATGAGCCAGCAATGTGCCCTGGTGGCCAAGAAGGCCAATGGCATCCTGGGGTGCATCAAGAAGAGTGTGACCAGCAGGTCGAGAGAGGTTATGCCCTTCTACTCTGCCCTGGTGAGGCCACATCTGGAGTACTGTGTCCAGTTCTGGGCTCCCCGGTTCAAGAAGGATAGGGAACTGCTGGAGCGGGTCCAGCAAAGGGTTACGAAGATGATTAGGAGACCGGAGCATCTTTCTTATGAGGAAAGGCTGAGGGACTTGGGTCCTTATCAATGCTTATATATACTTAAAGGGAGGGTGCCAGGTGGATGGGAACAGTCTTTTTTCAGTGGTGTCCAGTGATAGGACAAGAAGTAACGGGCACAAACTCGAACATAGGAAGTTTCATCTTAACATGAGGAGGAACTTCTTTACTTTGAGGGTGGCAGAGCACTGGAACAGACTGACCAGGGAGGTTGTGGAGTCTCCCACACTGGAGACATTCAAAACCTGCCTGGACGCCATCCTGTGCAACCTGCTGTGGCAGGGGGGTTGGACTTAGATGATCTCCAGAGGTCCCTTCCAACCCCTATCATTCTGTGATTCTGTAATATTTCATGCGTCTTTAGCCCATTTTTCAATGTAGAGTAGATCTGTTGAGTTTTGTAACTAATTACTTAGCTTAGCTATTTTTCTACTTTTTTTTTATCTGCATTTGTTCTACTGAAATAAAATTAAATGTAATTTTTTCCAGAATTGCACCAGTGCCATTTAAATTACTCAAATGGCTCTGAATAACTTAGATTCAGAGTAAATGATGGCTTTTTAACTTAAATAGGTACTGTTATTGCCAAAACAGGTGTGTGATCCCAAGCCCACTGATGAATTTTGGAAGAGGGTTACTTTTTGTGACATTTTCTGAAGGTAATTTTCAGCTTCCCCTGAAAGACAACATTTCAGTTAAAAGTATGAGAATGAAAGGAATTACAAGGTTTTTTTAAGCTTTAACTACAGTTACATACACAACACTGAATAATCCTTGCATTGGCTGTTTGAAGAACCTATCATTAAGATAGCCAAAGATAAAAAAGCAGATCTCATGCAAGACAGTAAATTGCTTAAAGGTAATATTTAACAAACTTGTAGCTTTGTTGGTATATTTTTCGAAATCATTCTATT
Source organism: Pluvialis apricaria (assembly GCA_017639485.1). NCBI lineage: Eukaryota > Metazoa > Chordata > Aves > Charadriiformes > Charadriidae > Pluvialis > Pluvialis apricaria. Next base: position 61,021,708 of record CM030008.1, read on the forward strand.
GCCAAAATATATAGAGAGTAATTTTGAAGAAATATGCTCCTTTTGTCATATAAAACTATGTGAAAAACTGTCCTCCTAGCTGCAGTGTCCACCAATACTTGCTTAGTTAATAATGACTACAGTTCTGTAACAGGTGATTTGTGAGCAGTCATTTGCATTTACATTTTCTCCATATATATTAATGGGCTTCTCAGAAGCAAAAGGGCACTGTGTCTATCTGGGTAAGACAGTAAGACGGGGCCAGCATGCATAACATGAGCAAGGCATTATTGCACTAAGAACCTGAACTAGTTTTTACTTACCTGGGGCATCAAAGATGAACTACATGCTTGTTTCAGTTCCAAGGCTTTGCACAACTGTGCCTTTTGTTTACATTTCTTCTCTCATATTCCCCAGGGTGCCAACACCTTTCCTACCTGAGGCAGGAGCCTGTTCTTTATCTGCTCCTTTTTCACCCTTCACACACACTTGAAAACTTGCATCTTGCTCTGGGTTGCCCAGTTGGCTTCGGGGAGAGCAAACAACAAAAACAACAAAAAAAAAGCCTCACAAAAAATCTTCTGTCAGCCCCTTCCTCCCACTCACTTTAAAGCTCCCAGGGGCCCACCTGCTCCACACAGCATTCCAGTTTTCAGAATCCACACCCCGGCCCAGTGCTAACCCCACTCCAGTCCGCACCGCCGGAGTTGTGCTGACTTGTAGGCTGCACTCCTTGTGGTGGGGATATGATTATCTCTTTATCAAAGATACCCTGTGCTCACTCGTACAATGTCAAACCAGCAAATTACTGATATTAGGAAGATCAGATGGAGAGCAATTTCTCTGACATTCTCTGATGTTTTCCAGCAGAGAAAAAGAATGTCACATCTTCTGAATGCTCCTTAGCTGAAGTAAAGTATGTAGCAGTTTCAGGGAGTGCCTATTAGAGCCCGTTACTACCTCCCCAATTTGCTTTGGCTTGAAAGTGCATAGTGGAAGTTGTATATTTTTTGCACAATGAAGACTTTATTTTTGTGCACAGGCTTGAATTTGGACATGTTACTTTATGGGCTCTTGAGGTATGGGTATTGGAGAGGAAACATTGAAACAGGTTGACTAACTTGAGTCTAGGTATTCATGGTAATCCAACCTTATTGTAGTGTTTTGTGATGTGTTTTGTAGGGTAAAGACCACAGAAGCTTTCCAAAAATTCTTTCAAAGGATTTTTTGGAGTCCTGCACGGCTTTGAATTGCATAGAAAACATCAGTAACTAGGATGCACAAACTCATTTTTCTGCTTTTCAACTTCTTATAAAAACTTACTCAAAATGAACATTTTTTTTACCCCTCAAAGCCTGTTACCTGTCCAGATAAAGAATTTCTACAACCTGAGGAACCTACCGTGAAGGCAGACCCATCCCCAAATAGCTGTTCTCTATTGAAAAGAGATTCACTATCTGGCCCAGAGAGGTGCTATTTTTGCCCATACAGGTTAAAATTACTTAAAAGTGTTCAGGAGTGCCTAAACTGTTAAGAGGATCCGTGGAAAGCTGAGGAGGATTTGTCAGGAGACTTCTCTCATGGGCTGCTTCAGGACCTTACAGAGCCTCCTTTCACCATGTCTGTGCCACATCTTGGCAGTTAACACTTGCTCAAGCTCTTTGCTGCTGTTGCCCTGACTTAAGTACAGGAAGAGGGAGAGAGGCAAGATGGTATAGAAAGGAGAGTGAGAAATTGCTGTGGAAAGAGAACTGCCGGGAAGCAGGAGTGGTAGGGTCTGGATATTTTATGTGGTCTGGTACCAAACAGCACTCGAAGGCTCTGTCCGTAGCTACTTGAATATCACTGACTCACTTAAGTTTCCAAATTTTAATGTTTCTCTTTCACACAAACTCATATTTATCTGTAGGTGAACATCATAACTTTGCCCTCTGAGAAGAGGGAATTTGAAATGCTAGATTAAAATCTACCCATTCAGTTCTTACACAATTTTGAATAAAGTATTCCTGCAAAACAAATGTATATAATGCTTTCTTATCGTGCATCTAACTAACTCGCTAAAATACTCTGCCTAAGTATACTGGCCTAGCACATGATACACTGAAAAATTTTGTTCATTTAATTACATATCAGGAACACTGAAAAACTGTATTGCCACAAACTTAGAATTTTTAAGTGCCTATTAGTCAAAAAAAGAGGAAAACCTTTTACATTGTTTTCTCCAGTATGACAAATTTTGTTTAGTCTTGGAAATTGTATTATTTATACACCAGGTGAGCACCATTGGCACAAGTCCAGCTATCAGATATGCTGTAAATACTGCAGATCCTTCAGGACGGTATCTTTAAGATCTCTCTGCTAGCAACAATGAGCATATGAAGACATGTTTATGTGTGCTGGTTTGTCTGTATTTCTGCTGTATATGTGAATTCACAGTCATTCTTTTTAAAAACGTAAGACTTTTCAAACTAATTTTTTTTTGGCTTGCAACTTGAAGATATCTGCATTGTGTTTAGTTTCCTTTCCAGAGATTTCCACATTTCCAAAGAAGAGCTGACAATAAGACTGTGGCTCCATGATCTTTAATACTAGATCTACATATTTTTGCCATCTGTGCCAGTGCAAGTTTGACCCACATTTCATGTGTACCCCCAACCATATTCTTTCCAAATTAGCAGGACAATTCCTGTGCAAGCCAGCATTCATCAAGGGACTAATGCCCCATATCCAGAATGTATTGTGTCCACTTTAGTTCCTTTATTTTTTTTGTTACTTATGTTTATGCACAGGAATGTTAACCCTGCTGTCTTGTGGGGATGATTCCCAAGGAAGATGTTTTTCTGGTTTTAAAAGGTTACTGGGAGCCACCACTGTGCCTGGAGAATATGAATTTACAATGTGGAGAAGGCAGGTGACTGGAGACGACAGGTTGCGCAGACACGCTCCTTGGGATGGCAAGTTGGCCAACTGAAGATAATCATTCTCTTCAGACTAATATTCTGCTGGGTAGTGAGAAACCAATCCATTCCATTTCCAGTCAGCGAAATTTCCTCTTCAAGCCAAGGGACCCCCAAACAAGCGCAGTCCAATGCTTTTATTTCACGATATTTGCAAATGCAGTGGAGTCACCAACTTGAGCAGTTACAACACAAAGGGGGTACTATTTCCTTGGCTCATGTTCAGTTGTTTAATCCCTAATGCAACAGCTGAGATTAGAAGCATGATTCATGCTTACCTGTCTTCTGGAAGTTGCCAGGGAGATGGACAAAGGCTGCTGCTCTTTTCATTAAAATTTCTTTGGAGTAACAAATGTCTGATTCATTGTCAGTACCAGCATCTGCATTCTGAAAATTGCTACCATGTGGTTTAAGCATGAGTTTGGAAGATGCATCACAACCCAGAGCATAGAGGTACCTGGAGACAGGCCTACTGGCATGATGAGGTTGGCCATGTGTGTCAGCCTTTCAGGGTGTGGTTGGTAAGCACAGATCCACAAATTGGGAGCAGTTTCCAGCAATTCAAGAATTCAGTGTTCTCAGAAAATTACTTGTCCCACACCCACTTTCTGACTTTGGCCCACTCAGATGCAGTGGTCTGACTATTGTTCTCATGCTTTCCACTTAGGAGAGCTGTATTGTCATTACACAAAACAGAGTCCCAGATACTACCCAGGCATCCACTTGGTATCTGAAATCTCCCAGCTCAGGCTGCAGCCAAGCTCCCTGAGAGGCAGAGGGCACCGACGGTGGTTCCTCTAGTCCGATCTCAGATTCTTACCCTTTTCTCTGTGCTTGGTAATGAGTCAATGATAGATGGGATTACTCCTTTTCACTGAGGATTGAGGGCCCCTGCACGGATGCTTTCTCCAGAATCTAAGCAGGTCCAATGCCTCCGTGAAGACCAGTTGAGATCATGGTAAGAAGAAACGGTAAAAAATCACTTTTGGGCCAGCTCTGACTGGTCAGTGATGCTATTCTGTAGTTTAACATAGATGAGACAATTTTTCAGATTTTGTGGAGATCTGCATATAGGGAAAGAAAGATTGAATGTGAAAGAGTGATCAGATGAAACAGAAAGTATCAGAAATCCTGAGCCTGTACATCAGGGAAGGCAGTGATATCTAGGGACAGTGATATCATAGCAATAAGACTAAAAAGGCTAGACCATCTTGAAAATCTTTAGATAAATGCTCACTCACAGAGCAATACAAAAATGCCATGCCCAGTCAGAAATAAATTCTGCTGAACTCAGAGTAGTAGATTCAGAATTTTTAAATAACTTTAAACCGTGACTGTGTCTCTGTATTGCATTTTCTGTTTGCAACAGAATCCAACACAAGGATCTCTCAAAATTACTTCATCAGTAATTCACCATAGCCTAAAAGAGTTAAGTTCCCACACTTACCAGTATCCAAGTGTGTGAAACTATAGTGAATTGCTAAAATAATTGCATTTTACTTGCAGCCACCATAGGAAGTGCTTTGCAGCTAGTCCTTGACCCAAAGGACTTCAAGTGAAACATTCTATACCATAGCCCAAAAACTGATGCCTAGAAAAGTGATTTCTTGCCTCAAAGGGACTGGTCCTCCATCACTCAGGTGTAGTGTTCACATCAAGGCTTCAATATTTAAAATGTATGAGTGTGGGGAACAGCATATAAGGCCACTTTGTTGTAGCTACACTTGATGATAATGCCTTGTGATTGTTTGCTTCAAATGTGTGTAGCCTATGCTTGGTGTCTTCCAAATTAAGAAGGCTTGAACTGTGCCCTAAGACAACAAAAATCCTATGCCTTGTTAAATTAAAATCACTACTATGACTGTTGGGCTCACTTTGTTTTAATTGAGAACTGGTGTCAGTGCAGCATGAAGTGAAGAGCAGCTGAAGGCTTAGCAAGGGAACATATTAAGATATGTAAAGTACCACTGGATTTCCTTGTTAGCGAGGTCACAGAAGGTACATCATGACATACGGAGTCAGAGAACGAATCCCAAGCCGTGTTTAAGGATAGCTTCTCTACCGAACCTATTTTGCCCTCTGCACAGCTGAAAAGCATCTGGTAAGCAGTGAGAAAGGTGGCTTTAAGCAACTTAAGTCCATTCCTCTGATCCTGGGCCAGCTAGGGACTGTTTAGCACTCTGTATAATTCAAAGAAGCCTAAGGCTGTGCTTTCTGCCTTGTGCTGACATGTCTTCTTCAGAGAAGGTGGGGAGAGCAGGTGGTAGGGAGGAGGCATAGCCCTGCTTGGATTCTCCTCTGTCTGGAACAGCAGAGCTGTAGGGCAGCTCTCTACCTGCTTTTGTGCTGTTGAGGCAAATGTTACACTAAGTGTTGAGTGTGCTCTACATGGAGAAATCAGTTAACTTCAGAGATCTATTTATTTATTTTAGCATAAAACACTCTTGAGGGCTTCTGATCTAGATGGGTCATCAGTCAACAAATGCTTTATTTATTCCAGTATCATACCACGTTGCTGCCCTGGGCTTGTTTCTGATCTTAGGCACTTTAAGTGGAGTTTCGATAGCTGGGCAGCTTTCAAAATCATCAACTCAGACAAAAGAAGAAAACTAACGAAGGCTCAGCACACTCATTCAGCATAATTGTCTGACATCTATAGCAGTTAACAGCTGGAGATGAGAGGCAAATAAAGCTCTGTTTTATGACTACACAGAGATCAGCAGCATTACAAAGCAGGGTCTGTTTCACATAATGACCGAGGAATAGGCACAAATTGATTTTCATTTGCATTGTAAATAATTTTGCACTGCTTTCCATAGCTCTTGTAAGAAAACGAGTTGGGCTCAGCCCAAGATGCTTTCAACTTTTCTTTCTCCAACTACAGCGGTTTAAAGTGCAAGGAATGACTAACCCATCAAAAGGACTTTGCTTTAGTCTCTGACCAGAGACTCAACTCTGACCAACCATAGTAACAAAGTTTATTTATAAAATAAATTTTGTTGGAGAAGTTCGTTGACGTCTTAGTAAGTCAAGCAGAAAAGGCTTACAATGTGTTAACAGGTCCTTGCAGGAAGGGGAGAGCTAAGACAGTTGATCTTTCCCCTGCTATTTTTAAAGCATCAGTTGCACACAGAACAAAACTGTGTACTTTTTACCTAGGCTGAACTTCACTTCCATTAGCATTGTAAAGCCAGTCATGCTACTGGTGCTGAAACGGAGGAGTCTTAGCCATTGAAATCAATGGGAGCCTGTTCATGTACACAAGTAGACTTGAGGCTGAAGGAGAATCAGGCACCATATGCCTCATCTATTATTCTCCCTCTCTAAATATAGCCCACGCTATTGCTCAGAAGCTATCTGATGGGCTCACGTAAGCTGGGCAACCTTCCAATCTGATGTCATCACATGGGACATCCTGCCTGCCACAGTGGGGGCCTTGTCCAGCCAGCTGGCCCTGCCATTCCCCTGCATGTGTATCCTCCTGGAAGTGGGGGCCAGCTTTTGCTACCATACTCAGGATCTCTTCTCATGGTTTTGCTTTCCCTTCCTGAAACAAGAATATGCTGAGGGACTTTGGAAACTTACTGGAAACCACTGGAATTGCTGTGAACAAAGGCGGCCTATTCGCTTCCCCCAGCCCAGATGTCAGGGCAAGTTCATTATAAACTCCCTACCTCCCTCATAGAAATTCCTGTCAGGAAGAGAGGTTGGAAAGAGGCCCAAGCAGCTCCTCCAAAGACTATTCACAGATTGGCAGCCCCAAGTGCTCACTACTTATAAATTAAGCCTATGAAATCATGCAGTTACTAAAAATAACCCATCTGGGTGTCTTTCTATTTGGTTTTCATTTTGAGGGGCATGGCAGGTATGTGTCACATTGTAACTTTTTAGCTAAGCAGTCTTTTTTTCAAGAGAAAATATTATGTGTTCCTTGCATAATAACTTGACTCTAGGAGCTGGGATGGTAGAGAAGAAAACTACTTACAGTTAGGATTCTCACGCAGCTGTGAAAATTGATTACCATAGTCATGGCTAGTGCTTCAGTACGCTCTCCCCTTGTCAGGCGATCAACTTGTACTGATTTTGCTAACCAGAAGAACAGTAATAGAAAGTGTTTGGCTGCCCTTTTTTAGCTAAAAGCTTGCATGTATGAGACTAGGAGACATACTTAAATTACCACTAAATAGCTCAGTTTTTTACAGGAGCTACTCTTCAACCCAATGAGAAGCCTACAATGTAAGATTCAAAAAGCAATCTGGAGAAGTATCTTGTGGAGATATCATCTGACATGAGGCACAATCTCATGTATACAGTACGTGTATCTGGTCTTACATAAAAATTGTTAATTTACATAACATTACTTTTTAAAATTTAGATATACATTTTTTCCTGGCAGTATTCTTAAAGTATGTATTTTAAAACAAGGCAACCAACTGCTTCTAAGTCAGAAACTTTTGTGTCTGACAAAGTGTAAATAGATCCTAAAGATGAAATCCTTGATCCTGCATTTATCCTCTATTTCCTGCATCCTAGATATCCTGTATTTATCATAGATGCCTTTTACACACTGGAACAGGATCTTTTGTTGTGCATTTTGTTAACAGTTGAGGAGCAAGAGAATTCAGAGAATGAATTGTCTACTGCTAGTTTAGGTATGATTAGAGTAGGAGGAATTTTCCTACCATGACTTCAATTCAGTAAGAATTGTTGTCTCATGTTGTTTCACTTGAGAAAACTCAATGAATAAACACAGGCTTTAGCAACCTCTAGTGTTTCAAGTGTAGTGCTGTGATCTCAGTTTGCTGCTGAAGGATATTGTCCCTGCGGTGATTCCCTGTAGGCAATCATATGAGCCACCAAATAAAAGCAGGAAAGTGAGAATGGAATAGGAAAATTATGGGGAAGGTTCTCTTGCATTGTAGAGGAAGTTGTGTAACTTATACTGAAATAAAGCAAAAAAAATGGAAGGAACTAGAGGTGGCATCATGTTTTCAGATGTGAAGAGTTGCAAAATCAAGCCATTCTTACACATGCATGGTGAAAGTTCAGCATATTTTCAGAATAAATATGGTAAAAATAGGTTCTAAAAGTTCTCATTGCAGCGTGACTAAAGAAAAGGGAGAGAAAACTAGGGTGAGATGTGGGGTCTTTACTGGAAGAGATTAGTGGCCCAGGAGGAGAGAAAGAAAAAACAGTAGAAATGAATGGACATGCTTTCCACTTTCATCTAGGATTGTACTGAGAAGAAACTGTCAATATTGCAAATGTCCTTAGGGATGATGGGTTCTGGTCAGCAATCAGGCTTCTGACAGAGTGCCACAAACCAAATAATGATTGAGAAAGAACTCTCCAAATGGTAGACTCTACTTTAGTACATCATCAATATAGTATACGCAGTATATTGACTGATTTAAATGAGTATACACCACCAGTAGTGAGAGAGCTCAGTATCAAGGGATTTGAGAATGCTCTACACTGACATACACTTTGATACTCTTATCTGCTCCATCTAAGACTACCTTTTATTCTACGAGCACTAACACTTCGCCATGCAGCATTGTTGCCACCCCCTTGCATTTTCATAGGCACAATAAAGGGTAGGAATATTCTCCACGCAAAGTACAAGTCAGCTTTCAGAGTTTTTCATTCTCACTTCTGCGCCTGCCAGCACTTTTCTTCTTTTTTTTTTTCCCCACTCCTTTCCTATCATGCCTTTTTTTTTCACACAGCCTGTGCATTAATCACTATTCATTGTACAGAGGAGGTCTGAGAGAGTACAAGTGGATCATTCAAGGTGAGCACAGCCAGTCTTACCTGAACACTGTCTGCAAGTGTCTTGACATCCTTGTAAATTAAAAGCAGCGTTCATCCTGTTACAGATTGAAGAGTTATGGCTGACAATAATCACTATGCAGGATGTACACACCCAATCAATCAATCCCTCAGCTTGTTGACAAAAATGCTAGGTATGGTAATTCACTGTTTAAATATTGTGAAATGAGCTGGTGGTTTCAGTAACTCCTAGTCAGCAGGTCTTGTATCACACACATGAACAAAATATCACAATTGCTTCTAATTGGCAACCTTGTTGACAATCTCAGCAAAGGCTCCGGGTAACATGGGCAGAGAAGTTTGACTGTTCTCTTATCACAAGAATGTGATATCTTGGTAGAGACATGGGGAAAGCTGTCAGTGCTGTCATCCATGCTAGTCTTCACCTGTGCTTAAAAATCTTCAACCTCCAAAATGATTAGTGAGTCTAGAATCAGCAAGAGGAGAGGCCAGAAAGAGAGGAGAAAAAGGTTTGAAAAGGTTTGAGTTATTGTGTGTATAAATCTTATGTGTAAAGTTCACTCATATACTTGAGCACTGCTTGTTTTTACCAGAACACAGTATGCACTGTGAATTAAATTTTTAAGCTTGAGTGCTAAGCTGGTACAGCATATATATATATATATATATATATATAACGCAGCTACACAGTCACTAAGTCTTTAGGGGCAATGAGTACTGAACTCTTCTAGAAATCAAGGTATTTACTTGACCACATCTCAAAATATCAGCCAGCAATGACAGCGTACCAGTTTTGGCAGCTAACCACATCACTAGATTCAGGTGGGAATCCAAGATCTGCTTCAAAGGCCATTAAGCCTTTGAATTTTGGATCAGGCCTCAGTTAGTCCCAGGGAATCTAACCTGGTATAGCACCTTCTTCTGCCATGCTCAGCATTTAAATTAAACTAGCTTAAACTTGCTTGGGCTTGGTAAGAATCCCTAAGCCTTGCATCCACTCACTGATAAGGATCTTGCATCCACTTATACATTGCCTCTCAGTTTGGCCATTGAGTCAAAAGTAGATGCTATCTGCTTTACTCTCCTTCCTTCTCGGATACAGAAAAGACTCTTAACAGAAAAGCAACATATGGGAGCATGTAAGTTAAGCTAGTGGGTAACTCTCAGAGAACCAAAGCAGACAAACTTGTCTTTCTGGAAAGTGCGGCCCCTTTTTTTTTTTTTTTAAGCATAACACCTTCTAACTGTCTCATCAAATTGAAAGTGGGGAAGACAGGTGATAATTTTTTAATAGCTTAGGAAATGTCTGGTCATGCTATCAACAAGCTTTCATGGCTGGTATACAGCAAGACCGAAATAATCACATAAATTCTACAGATTTTGTATAACACTGAAATAGTTTTCATTTCCTGCCAGCATGAAGAAGGGAGGGAAGGAGGGGGGGGAGGGGGGAAAGGAGAGGAGGGAGTGCTGACTCAGGGCTGTTTTCTCCAGCAGTGGAACATGACTCTCTGAAGACTTACTTTAATACACTCTCGTGGCATAGAAGGTTCTTTGTTTATTGTTCCATTTGCATGTGGATTACCCTAGAAGCAAAGTACTAATAAATGACAACACAAAGTCATAGCTAGGAAACTCTAAAGGATTTATAATTTCTTTTCAACATGCACAGCGACACATCGAATTATTTATTCACACAGACTGTCTATTATTTTATTACATTGTTATGTGCTCTGAAGTGAGGAGATAAATAGTGGCGGAGAGAAAAGTAAACTCATCATAATTCTACTTCTGAACAGGCGGTGGATCAAGTGTGATATTTAGACTTGTCTTGACCTTAATAAATTCTCTCTCTGAGAATTGCGTGAAGTCATCTGGCCTCATCCCTCTTTGAAATCTGTATTACAGAGACTAAAAGATTGGTGAAATTGGTAGCTTTGCGGTATCTTAACCACTTTTAAGCAAAAATATCACTGTTTTTGTTTATTTCAACATTTAGGCTTATTGCTAAAATTAGAGAACTTTGATTTAAAACAAATGGCTGTCATCTATGATGGATTATACCTTCTTTTCACTGTTCCTGTAAGTCAAACGGTGCTGGCATGAAGTTCAAAGACAAAGTTCAAGTGGCAAGTTACATTTACAAGACTGGAGCCCATTTCTTAAAAATTAGAAGCAAAAAAACACCCTCAAAACACAAAATACAAGATGACTTAGAAGATCCAGAGCACTACCATGAAGTTAACTGAGAGTACTTGGCAACTATTTTTCTGAATTTTAAGACAAGTGCTTAGAGATAGGATAATAATTTGTCACAATAATGGAGTCACATAGAATACCTTCTTCTCTTCTATACAGTACTGACTTTCACATAATGTGTTTATGGGAGAGGTCTACCTCAAAATCAATGGCAGAACAGGACCTGCCATCTCTGTGGCAGTAGGCAAGAACACCAGTCTCTTTATATCTAGACTAAGATTCTGGTTCTGACTGGTAGACGAGATGTTGCCAAAGCAAGTACGTGAAATATTATTAAAAGTAAGCAGTGCTACACAATAAGAATGCATAACTCATTGAATCAAGGGGTCTTTATTTTTCCACTACTTCCACAGCACAAATGGCTTTGCTAGTAGACATTATCAAATGAATATAACCTGAATGAATATTATGACTGGATTGAAATTAATATTATCACTGTGAAATGAACTATTATCAGTGTGCGCTTAGAAAAGGAGATCCATAGCTATCATTCAAAATACATACATTTAACTAAATGGTTACTAAATTAGGGCCAAATTGTAATACTCCACCTTATACTGAACAGTAATGAATCCCAAAGTAGTCTTGTTGAAATGGGGTGATTTGGAGCAAGAGAAATGTGATTAAGGACACGAGCGTCGTTAAGACTCAGTGCAATTAAGGACAACAGAACACAGAACTCCCACTATCAGATGTCTTAAGACCGATTTTTTTTGTTTCCCACAAACATATGACAGCATTGTATCATTTTTCTTTGCACCATCTGTATTTCCTGTTTTGAACTCTGTGTCTATATAGTAGTATTTTTTTGACAGGAACAGCTAAACAAAACAGTATATGCGTCACTGCTATTTGGGTTCATTGCTGCTGAGGATATTTGAAACCTGACTAAGTCTGTGTGCATGCGTGAGTGCATGTGATGGAGAAAGAAGGATGTCATGAAGATCTGGAAAATTTCCACGTTCTTTTCAGTGACTTTACAAATAATGACAGAATTTAATGACTGTATACACAAAGGCTCCTGATTCATTAATATTAGTATTACAAAGGCATCTCTTTAACTATTACAGTAATCGTTCAGACTGAAAAGCTATAGCACATTTTCTTGATCCTACACAATCTGGAGTGTATGCAGGGCCCTGAGCATCAGGCAAACACAGAAATTTGGTGATAATTCTGAGCATCCCGAATGACACAGATAACCTTGGCCTTCAAGATGTGAGTAATGCCCTTAATACAAGAAGGACAACATAATATACCACAAAGGGAAACAAGGTAAAAACTTCTAACATAGATGAAATTTCTCTGAATCAGCATACACAATGCTGATTTACAGAAACACAAAGCAAAAGAACAAATGATTTTTAAATTATGGTGCAAAATGAGTCACATGCCCTGTCCTTCTTAGCTGTGAAGTTAAATTTGTTAACATAGCTGTCACTGGCAAGTTTGCCATTACAGATAAATATCCTCCTTGTTCTTCTTACTACCAAAATAATAATGACAACTTGTTGGTGTGAGACTTAAATATTCATCTGAGAGAACAGAAGATGTTAAAGATCCTTTCTACTTTTAGCACAATGTTGCAAAGCACATTCTCCATGGCATGTGACAGAGGAAAAGCAGTAGTCATCATGATCATAATTATGTCCAACCCTACTATACCTACGTTAGTTGAAGAATCAAAAGGAGAAGGTGCTGTCCAACAGAATAGCCTTGTACAGATTGCAGTGTGCTCCATCGAATTTCCATAAAAGAGAATAAAATGTGAGATGATGCGGGGTCAAATTAACTCCTGTGTAATGTCATATGTCTAAAATTCAAGGACCCACAACACAATGAGATGGGTTTGAAAACTGACATATTAAAAACTCTTCAGATACTCACTTTTAACATTTGCCTTGGGATTTGGGGCATTTAGGGTTTTACTTGTCTGTATTTTAATTCATCATCCCAAAAGAATAGAACTTACAAAACCTGAAGTCATGAGTATCACACAACGGACAGATATGGGATACAGAAACTCTAAAAATCATGAACATGCCAGGATCACAACTGTTGAATGTGACAGCTGATTGATTTATCTGTTAATGAATATAATGGTTCTGGATGGGATGGAGTTAATTTTCTTCATAACAGCCCATACGCTGTGTTTTGTCTTTGTGTCTAAACCAATGTTGGTAACACACCCCTGTTTTGGCTATTGCTGAGCAGTGCTTGCACAGCATCAAGGTTTTGGTTTTTCCTGCTCTGCAGCCCAGAGGAAGTAGGGCAAGAGGTGGGCAAGAGGCTGGGAGAGAGAATAGCCAGCACAGCTGACCCAAAATTACCAAAGGGATGTTCCATGCTATATAATGTCGAGTGGGTGGATGCTTAGCTGCTGGCTGGGGCTAACCCACCACAATGAGCTAACAGGATTTCATACTGAACTTATTTTTGGAAAGCAACAAGTACCTTATAAAAGACCCGGTGGTAGGAGATAAAACTGCGCTGAAGTGATTGAGTCTGATCACTTTGGATTACACAATATACAAAAGCAAATTTTCAGTTTTATTGGAAGAAATTTTGAGAAACTGGGTACAAATTGGTGAGACTGACTAGGAAGAGCACCTTATGGATTTGAGTACAAGCAGAATTACATAACGTCTAAGTGCCACTGCTATCCAGATAAAGGCTTCCAAGCAAGGAGAAAAAAAGTGCTAGGAATGGGCTACAGACCTACTAAAATGAATAAATACACCAGACAGGATTTTAAAAGGACAAACAGAATTGGAGCACAAAAAGAGGGTGATAAGCTAAGAGGGCTCTGTCTTGAACTTTAGGAAAAAAAAAGAAATACATTTAGTTAAAAGGCTAATTAAGCTTTACATTGGTAGGAAAACAAAACCAAATGCTAATGATGTCTTCACCAGCTATACAAGAGAGGAACAAGGAAAGAAAGACAGGCTGAGAAGAGAAAGACGAATAAGGGAATGTCCTATATACTAAATTAATACTTTAGTTTTCAGTAGAAATAAAGATTATGAGGGTAATGACAGGGTACCTAATCAGGAATGGGAGTAGGAATGGTAATTTCATTACTGTATTCAAAACAAAAGCAGAGTTTGGGCTGCTGACTGTGGTGAAATGAAGGAAGAAAGAGAGGGAGGAAAAAGGGACCAGCTAAAACACTAAAAGAATCACACATGAAATTGCAAGTTCAATAGCAGACATCTTTAATGACTCTCTCAGTTTGGGAATATGTGGTGCAAAGATGAGAGAACCTGCCCTCTGACTGGAGATAGCATATCTAATTACAGAAAGTTTTTGAGGAAAGAACAGGTGAAGTGATCTAGTTGGCTGCATTCCCATCAGTTTAGTCACCCCTACAGGAGCCCTTAGCACAGATCTTTAAAGTCAAGAACAATGAGCGGTAGAGGCAAATGGAAAGAGCTAAATTGTAATGTGGTTTTCTTTATCAGAGGTGCATACTAGGTTAGTCTGACATAATTTACATTTGACAAGATAGCTTTCTTGTAAGACAAGAGTAAATGTCATGTTTCTAAGAGTGTAGATTATGGTAAATCATACAGTACTTTACCACACAGGAAATGATTGTTTAAGGAGTTCAGGAAGGGTGTTAATATAGGAACTGTAAGGTAGATAAGGCAAAAACTAAGCAGAAGGCTAAAGTGAGCATATATTGAAAAGGAAGTCCCTAAAATGAAATTATCACCAGTGGCATTGCATACCTATCAGTCTTAGGATTGATCCTGCAGAGTGTTGTCATTAGCGAGAGAACAAGGTGTGGGCTCATGAGATTCTAGCTGACTGCCAAATGAAGATACTACTGAGGACTAACTTACCACACAGAAAGTATCACTTCTAAGACCTCTAAGACAGAGAAGCAGCAATGGGTTTGCATAATACAAAGCACACAGGCATCCACTTAGTAACTGCTGACAAAAGCATTTTCTAAAAACTGGGTGTTTATCAGCTGGAGGTGAAAGAGAAACATATGGAACAGGATGATATAGTCAACCAAAGGATGACAGGGAGTTTGCCAATGTGATGTGGCTGTAGAAAGAGAAAAAAGCAAGTCCAGACTATCATTTTCACTGAATACAAGGAGGTGCTGCTGCCTTCTACATTATACAAGGTGTTGGTACAAGCTAGGGTAGAATATTTTACATAGTTCTAGTCATTTGTATTCACAGAAATGTATTTTAAACTGAAATAGAGACAGAAAAGGGCTATTGGAATGATACTGACAATGAAGAATCCATCTTATGGGAGGACTAGAAATCTGGCAAAGGGCTATTTCAAATAAATAAATAGATAAATGAATAAATGAGTAAAAGTTGGAATACTTATCTAAGTTTCTAATCACAAGTGCCGTGAAGTTCTTTTTCAAGCAACAGGGATGAGAAAAGAACCACATTTGATTCAAGACAGACTATGGAAACTTCTTGAAGGGCTCTGTGTGACAGTAAAGGATGAATTCAGACATAGAAATTAGGTCAGTCAAGTTAGTATCTTCCTAGTAAGTTCTTGACAGATAAAAGCAAAATTGCTTTATTTTTGGTGCGGAGATGTACACCATCTTTTTGCAATGGTACCACTAAGTTATTAAGAGCCTTAGTGCTTCAGGGCACTTGGGCACTCTGCCAAGATAATACAGTTAAACTGCATTTGGACCAATACTGGCTCACATTCAATCAGTGTCAATACTTCTCTAATGTATTGTCCCACTTCCAGATCTGGGTCTAGGACAGGCAGAGAGAGCTTGGGTGCATCCATACCACTCCTGGGAGGGACACACCATCTATGGGACATGTAGGAAAGATAAAAGGCATCAACTTGAGCTGCAATGTCAATGCACATAACTGAATTTGTGTTCAACCACTATATAGACACACTAACTCAGAAGGAAATTGCCTTAATCTGAAGTAATTTAATTCACCACTAGATTTGAAAGCACTTTAACCATATCAACTTCATGCCCTTTGCTTTTTTTCTTTGCTTTTGTGAGCATCTTTGCATCACGGGCATGACAATCCTTCCTTGGGCCTCCAGGAATGTTTCTGTGAACATCTGAAAGATGCGCAGCTTTCTTCCCACTCTGTATCAGCTGTGTTTTGTCTGCCCGCTTTTTGACAGGGCAGAGCCAGAGGCCTTAGATCTCCCCCAGCTCCATCTTTCAGCAGAGGGAGAAATACGCATGTTTTTCCTGCTCTTCATCCTGCCTTTGTGTTTGAGACACATTGCAGGGCGTCCTCCTGTGGATGCTGCAGTGGAAAGAGTAAGTCACTAAAGACTTTTCTATCACAGCCTCTTGATAAGTATTACAACTTGGCTGTCTTTTGATCTACCTTTTTGCTATCCATTCTTTACATTAAGTGCAAATGCTTATCCAAATTACTTATTTTAAATGTTTAAAACTCGTGAGTCAAGCTCTTCAGACACATTACGGGATTAAGGCAAACTGAAAAGCAAAAGAACAGCTTGAGCTGTTTGCCTTTAGTTTCAGAGCCTCCACAATTCCTTCACGACACAACACCAAGCCATGAAAGTTAGAGCTGTATTTCTGCCTTCTCCTCTTTTTAATAAAAAAAAGAGTCTTGTTTAATCACTCGCCTAGAAGAATGGACACTTTCAAATACGGCATCAAGTACTGCGAGATTTCTGGATCAAACTGCAAAAGGTGGTGCTGCCAATTTAATCATTCTGACATTTTTAGACTGAAGAGCAAGTGCAGAACGCAGAAGCAGCTCAGTCACCCTTGTGCCCCTACAGTGTAACAGGCAAAGGAGTAAATAGAACTTGCCTAAGGGGACAGCCTTTCGGGGGAGCAGTGCAAAGCCACCTCCATGCCCTTTCCCTACCTTGGCAGCCAACTGAAGGCTACACAAGGGGAGCAGAAGGCAAGGGGAGCTGGTTTTGAGCTTGCACACCCTAAAGGTATTCTGCTCATCTGTGATTTCAACTACTGCTTCTGTGGGTTGGTACTGATATGCACAAGTTGTGAACATTTCCCTTTAGTGGCAACCTCTTGTAAAGGCAAGGTAAAGAAGGGAGATTTGACAACTGTCCTCCTCCATGTAGGCAAAGCTTTTTATTTTTTCACTAGTGGAAATTCATCCTTCTTTCAAAGTATTTATGGTGCTATAAGTATATTGGGAATACTATTCCACCATAAATGAGACTTGTCTCAGGTTAACTTTTAACCCGGTCTCTGAACTAGGTTCCCCATGAGACAAATGTTGTAACATGATACAAACCAAGTTTCTAAAATTCTTGACATTTGCCATCACTTGTACCTTTCCACAGAGAACTGAAGCAGATTTTCTTTTAAAACTGTGAAATCAATAAATTGGGTTTTCCATTTGTGGAACAGTGGAACTGATGCAGACTGAGCAATCTGGTATCAGCTGAATATTGAGCTACAAATAACAGACCTTTCTTCTGTTAAAACACATTTTGCATTTAAATATTTCTGTTACCTACTGAATCTGTTTGGAGAAGATATATGACATGTACCACCAACAAATTAGTGTAAAACTGTATTAACATGAATGATCTTTGCTCACACAACTACGGCATCTCAACCCCATTTTGTATATACCGTCACTGAGAATCGCGTGAGTACCCTATCACCAGGTCCTTTCATTCTTCTTTGTGAATTGGCCTACCAGTTGGTAATGAGTAATGGATGTTCTGATTTGCCTATATCTGCCAGTAACTGGATAAAGGCCAGTACCACACAAGTCACCTCAGTATTCATTTTGGATAGTAACTGCTGATTTGAGGAAGTCTGAAATTAGGTAGTCATTAAAAGTTACCAAATCAGGACAGTTGTCCTGGAAACTTTTAGGATGAATTATGACTATAGAACCTCACCTTAAAAACCCATTTACTGTGAAAAACAAAGAAGGGACTCTCGCCTTTGAAGTTAAATCAGGGATAACGATTAAATATTTTGCTTACTGTTTTTATTAGCTATTAGAAAGAGGGTATGACTATTTTAGCTATGTTCATCTGTCCAACAAATTCCCTCAAATAATTTTTACAACAGATGCAAAATAGTAGCAATGGACACTTTCAACCCAACTTGAAAGTAGGGCAGCTCTCAAAAAAACTAAATTACAAGTTTTGGTGTCTGCAATGAAAAAAGGTGAAATTCAGCCATGACACAGTATTTGACAGTAGCTGTTAATCAGCATGTATGAACAATATGACCTGTCCAGCCAATAAGTGTGAGTAACTTAGGATTAACTAAAGAATGAGAGATGTCTCTTAAAACATATGAAAATGCTGGCATTATTGCCACACTTGTAGGAAGAGTAGAGTTTTAGTGAACAATAATGCAAATCTGTAAGGAAAAAAAATAATTGGTTTAGCTGATCATAGAGCAAGTTCTTCAGTTTTGCTAATACAAACAGTCTAAATCTTAAGGGTATTGTGCGGGCTTTTTTTCCCCCAAAAAAATCTCTCCGCAGAATGATTTTCAGCAATCATATTATCCAACTGGTTTCAGTTTTCTTGAGAACCCATATGGCTGTAAGATTGATCTTGGCTAGATCACTAACATATTTTTAACTATATAGCTGAATTACCTTGATATACTCAGTTAACTTCCTCGACTTACTTCCATTTCAGTTTTATTCAGCAAAGGTACAGAAATACAGTTTCATACCATTTAGGTATCCTTATGTAAGTATCCATCCTTCTCTCAGTGTCATTCTCAGATTTTAATGGTTAATTTTTCAGAATTAGGAGACAAATTTATAATGCCAAAACTAAAATATGCAGAGGCAAAAGTACTATCAAGTTTCAGAAACGTAGATCAACTTTGGGTAACTTCAGCAAATAAACGATTAGGAATTTAAAAATAAGATTTCACAAAATTATAATGCTAATTCATGCTGAATATCTAGTAAGCTGTTTTCTTTCCCTTGGAAAACAAAGACAGTGTTGTAAGCACCTGATTAAAAAGGTTCATTTAAGTATGTTTCTAAGTTTTTGGCTATTGAATTGCAAAGGCTTTGGGGAATTGTAAGAACAGGGAATAGACTGTATTCTGCTTCACAGATTAAGATGGGAGGGATTTAAGGTTTGCCATCCAATGTCTCCAGGAAGAGAAAGAGCCACTGTTACTCACCAACCATTGACAAACAGGTTTAGCATCGCGTGGGCAGGGATCAGCTGGAACCTCACCAGCACGTGGGAGGCTGGGCAACAAAAGCAAAAGGTCCAGGTCCACGTTTGCAGAAGATTCCCTAAGAAGGCATGGGATATCTGAAAGAGATCAGAGGAAAAAATTAACTAGAGACAGCTGGACATTCCGATTTTTGACTCTTTCCCACAAAAAGGCTGCATATGTTCAACTGTCAATTTTCAACACAATAAACAATTTGTTTAGTTGTGAGAAGACAAAGAAATTCCTAATCTCCCCACTTTGACTCTAAATGTTCCCTAAGTTCACAGCCAAGGAACATCCTCCTTATGTTTATGTGCGGTTTACATTATAATTTGTAAAATATATTACAACATGCTATTTGCTTTATTTTGAAATTTCAAGACCTTTCTGTGGCTTTTCCATGCCCTAGAAATTTCACATATAAATCATAGGAAAAAAAGGCAAATCTCCTGTTTTCCTGTTCAGTGTTCCAAAGAAAACAGTTAGGAAGAAAGTTGCAAATCACTAATGTAAACTTCTATGCCAGCTCATCCCAATTATCCCAGCAGGTGCACCTGTTCCTAAAAGTGGCAAATACTTGCCAACTGAAAATACAATTTGGCTAAAATGTTCTAACTTGGGTAGATTAAGTTTAGGTGCCAAGGGAAAATGTATAAATCTAAATATAAACATATTAACTTATTTAAATTCCATTAAAGTCCCCACGCCCAGTTTTTCCTGTTGGCTAGATCTTTGTGGCTTTCAACTTGGACTCTGAATTGATCACTGAAAGCCCTCAGAAAGGGTGAGCAGGTGTATTTTCTGTCGTTGTTTCTCTTTTTTGAAGGAGCAAAGGTAATGTGCCCCTTCATAGTGTCTTATGATATGGCACACATAAGATCAGAGAGCTCTAGTTTGGAAAGGGAACAGGAAACCCTGTATCTCAGATGAAAATGTGGAGTGATATTGCACCTCAGAAGAACACAGTTGCTACACCAGTATTTAGGATTTCATAATCCACCAGGGATGTGGGATCATCCTGCTACAGAGGAACCTTGCTCCCTCCATTGACAAAGTGCAGGTCTTAGGTGCATGTCTAGCATGTGAATATGACCTACAGTTAGATTTTTTACAAACCTTTAGATTTGGACAGTCCACAGGAAAAATTCACGTGCTGCCTATCTGCACATTTACATGCCTGAATATTTTCAAAACTCCGAGCCGGAATGCCAAATTCAGTTACCTACATCACTTAAAAGCCTGACTTTCATATGGGTGAGTAATAGGAGGTGGGCACATTTAAAAACGGTTTCTTTCTCAGGGGCCTAAATTTAAGCTTAAATATCCAAGTTTGCAAATATGGCAGTCTGTTCTGTTGACATACACACACATTCACACATGCTTATCAGGGAGCATGTTTTTGCTTAGGGTGTAGTTATTGTGCAGTGTCATATTATGTAAAAGTTGCCTCACTGGCTTGTCGGCAGACAAAGCTTGTAATGACTACGCAGATCTTTTTCTGCTTTAAACAATCATGGCACATTGAACGGAGTATTAAAAGTACAGCACAATAAAAGTGAAAATAAATTACAGTAATAGTGTTAATGTCGTACCTCAGTTTTATTGGTATAATTAAAATCCCTTTAGAACAGGCCTGTTCCTTAAATATTTCTATTTCTGTTCTCCCCTTATTAGTGCAATTTCATGGAGACATCACTCACATTGGCTCTTAAGGGAATGATTTGTCACCTCCACTATGAAGTTGAGCATGGTGAGTGGTGATTGCTGCAGAACAGTCGAGGGACAGTATGGGGGAGCAGATAGCCAGCTCACTTACACTCTTTTGAAAGTCTCACTTAACTCCATGGGCAGCTGTGCAGGGTGCTACGGTGGTGTTGGTAGATGAGGTTACTTCCAATCATAAATCTTCTCTCATTAGAGAGAAAAAGGCAAATGTGCTCCACATTTATTGTCATAAATTAAATATTTCTGAAGGAATTTGGGATTGTATTTAGTATCTATTTTTTCTCTAAGAAATACAGCTCTGAATCTATCCTCTCTAAATATGGCAGTTGAGTTAGTGGAGTTGTTGCCATATAAAAATGCTGCAAAAGCAAAACACTGTTAATATAATCCTTCTTATCACTATAGGAATGTTTCAAGCTAATGCTTAAAGACTTATTAGAAAACCAAGAGCTAGCAATTTATTTAAAGACTGCTTATAGCAAGTGCCTTAGTATTATCTACCAGTTGGACTGGAAATGTCACTAACGGTGCTGAGTAAAGAATAATTTTTTTTCTGTTTTCATTGTAATCATTAAGTCCACATTCTTCTGCCAGCTGGATGCCAGTGGATAAAAAATTAGAGATTCCCTTCCCACCCTATTACACCACTCAAAGAGATGGAAATATTCCTCCTCGTTCAATAAATTTCCATTCAATTCAAAATTCAATTCAATTAAATACCTTCACATAAAGAAGGCAGAACGTAGGCTGGACATAGAAATATATACACACATAGACCTTTCAATCAGATTATCTTGGCATATTCTCCTTTAATTGTTTGGTTGCCTCCTGCTTTGTCTATGTCCTAGGCTGTCAGACCTAAGATGTATCAATTATACTTTACCTGTTTACACTTTCTCCTCTGAGTTATTGTTATGAAATGAGTAAAGTAGCTTCTGAGGCTTTGTATGTTTTTGTTTTGTTTTATTTAATGTTTTGAAAACCACAAATCTAAGATATGACTCAAAGATGAATTAAATGTCTTGCCTTCAAAATTAAGAAAGGTGTTTTGTTATTTACTGTTTTCTGTAGTCACTGAATAGTGGTCAGGCCCATGAAAGTGCTATACTTTGATTCACTCTGACAGATGGAAATAGTTGCTTGCAGCTGGCAGTCTTTAGTTTTGATGAAAGTGTCATGCAGGGGTTAAAGATATGCTGGAATCAATTTACTTAGATTAGATGTAACAAATGAAACAGGTACGGTATGCAGTAAAGCATATACCTTTAATGCATAGGCCAGAAGTGTTCTGTGCAGGATGAGAGAGGAACTGGGTGAATGCTTTGGTCCAGATAGTACTGGGATTAAGGAAGTGCGAAGGGAAGATAATGAAGAACTGTTGATCATTTATCATAGAATAAAAGTTCAAAAGAAGAAAAAGAAATAATGGTGCTGAACATTACTAACCATGAAAAATAAAACAGGTAGGATTTTGTTTTCAGAGACTATAAAGGTCAACAGCTCAGAAGAAATCTGTCTCTAGTGTTGACCAGGAAGTTCACAGGGGTCACAGAGAATCACAGAATGGCTGAGGTTGGAAGAGACCTGTGGAGGTCATCTGGTCCAACCCCCCTGCTCAAGCAAGACCATGTAGAGCTAGCTGCCCAGGACCATGTCCACATGGCTTTTCCAAGGATGAAGACTCCACAACCTCCCTGGGCAACCTGTGGCAGTGCTTGGTCACCCTCACAGTAAAAAAAGTGTTTCCTGATGTTCAGAGTGAACCTCCTGTGGTCCTGTCACTGGGCAACACTGAGCTTGGTTCCTGGGAGCCTGGCTCCGACTTCTTTGCACTCTCCCTTCAGGTATTTATACACATTAACAAGATTCCCTCTGAGCCTTCTCTTCTCCAGGTTGAACAGTCCCAGCTCTCTCAGCCTTTCCTCAATGGAGAGATGCTGCAGTCCCTTAATCACCTTGGTGGCCCTTTGCTGGACTCTCTCCAGTATGGAGCCCAGAACTGGACACAGTACTCGAGGTGTGGCCTCACCAGTGCTGAGCAGAGGGGAATGATTGCCTCCCTCGACCTGCTGGCACCACTTGGCCTAAGGCAGCCCAGGATACCATTAGCCTTCTTTGCCACATGGGTACATCACTGGCTCATGTCCAACTAGGTGTCCACCAGGACCCCTAGGTCCTTTCCTGCAAAGCTGCTTTCCAGCTGGGTGGCCCCCAGCATATACTGGTGCATGGGGTTGTTCCTGGCCAGATGCAAGACTTTGCACTTCTTGTTGAATTTCATGAGGTTTGTGTCAGCCCATTTCTCCAGCCTGTCAAGGTCCCTCCATGTGGCAGCACAACCCTCTGGTGTATCAGCCACTTGTCCCAGTTCTGTGTCATCAGTAAACTGGCTGAGGGTACACTCTGCCCCATCATCCAGGTCATTAATTAAGATGTTAAACAGGATTGGACCCAGTATGTACCTCTGGGGTACACTGCTATTTACTGGCCTCCAACTGGACTTCAAGCCACTGATTACTATCCTCTGGGCCTATCCATCAGTTTCAATCCACCTCACTGTCTCCTCATCCAACCCATACTTCAACAGCTTCTCTACGAGGATCTTATGGGAGACAATGTTGAAAGCCTTACTGAATCCAAGCAGTATCCAATCCACTGCTTTCCCCTCATCTATCAGGCCAGACATTTCATTGTAGAAGGTTATCAGATTGGTCCTTGCTGAAGCCATGCTGACTACTCCTGAAAACTTTCTTGTCTTTCATGGGCCTGGAAACAGTTTCCAGGATTAGCTGTTCCATCACCTTCCCAGGGCTCAAGGTGAAACTGACTGGCCTGTCGTTCCTTGGGTCCTCTTGCTTGCCCTTCTTGAAGATATGAGTAATATTTGCTTTTTTCCAGTGCTCAGGCACCTCTCCCAATTGCCAAAATCAATCCAAGATTATTAAAAGTGGCCTCGCAATGACAAAGCCAGGTTCCTCAGTGCTTGTGGATGAATCACATCAGGATCCATGGACTTACGTATGTCCACTTTGTTTAAGTATTCTCTCTCCTGATCTTCTTCCACCAAGAGCATGTCTTCCTTGCTCCGGTCTTTCCCCCTGGTCTCTGGAACCTGGGATTCCTGAAGGCTGGTCTTCCTAATAAAGATGGAGGCAAAGAAGGCATTGAATACCTCAGCCTTTTCCATGTTCTGCGTAATCAGGTCCCCTGTCCCATTCATCAGTGGGCCTACATTTTCCCTAATCTTCCTTTTGTCATCTACATACTTACAGAAGCCCTTCTTGTTGCCTTTGACATCCCTGGCCAGATCCAGTCTCACTTTGGCTTTGACTGTCCTAACCACATCTCTGCATGCTTGGATAGCGTCTCCGTATTCCTCCCAGGTTACCTGTTCCTGCTTCCACCCTCTGTGTATTTCCCTTTTTTTTTTTTTTTTTTTGAGTTTTGCCAGGACCTTTGTTATTCATCCATGCAGGCTTCCTGGCATTTGTGCTTGACTTCCTGTTCTTTAGGATGGACAACTCTTGAGCTTGGAGGAGGTGACCCTTGAATATTAACTAGCTTCCTTGGGTTCCTCTTCCCTCCAAGCCACAGGACTGTACCAAGCAGATCCCTGAAAAGCCTGCTCTCCTGAAAACCAGCATGGTGATTTTGCTTTTTGCCCTGCTTCCTCCTCTCAGAGTCTGACCTCCAACATCTCATGACCGCTGCATCCAAGGCTGCCTTCAACCTTCACATGCCCGATGAGTCCCTCCTTTCCTGTTCTTATATCTGCTCATAGCAGACACCCACTACAATGCCACCAGTAACAGTTTGCTTTTTAATCCTTCCTCATAAGTTCTCAGCTGGTTCATCATCCATCCCCAGGAAGAGCTCCATGCACTCCAGCTGCTCTCTCACGTAAAGGGAAACTCCGCCTCCCTGTCTTCATGACCTAAACAGCTTGTATCCCTCCATTGCAACACTCCAGTCATGGAAGCCATCCCACCACATCTCCATGATCCCAACAAGATTATAGTCCTGCAACTGCACACAGATCTATAATTCGTTATGTTTATTCACCATGCTATGTGCATGAGTGTGCAGGTGCTTTGGAGAGGCGCTCCAGCATGCTAATTTCCCAGAAAGGGGTTTGGGCCCTTCCTTGCTTAAACACAAGCGCTGGAGGTGGCCCTCCTTCAGCCCTGTCTTCTTAACTTTGTGATCGCTTTCTATCACATCACTGCCACTCCAGGCCCTTTGCTCATCAGACCTGTCCATCATTCCCTCACAGGGCTGCTGGTAACTTTCTCCCTCCCTATCATTGCTAGTTTAAAGCTCTCCTTACCAGGTCAGCCACCCTGCTGGCAAGAATACACAGAAAGGCTCACAGAAAATAGCCTGAGAACTGGCTGCTGGTCAGTTCTGTGTAGCTTTGGAATTGTTCTTTCATTTAAGAGAAAGAACCTTATTCACATGAAAGGGATATACGTGAACTTAAGACAAAATAATTTCCATAGATACTGGAAAAGCTGTTACTTAAACATGTGCACATAGTTCCCCGTTAAAATATGAGCTAGAAGGTGAATCTTTGTAAACTACTATTGATTAAAACAATACATCTAACATCTGATAGGTAAATATTAATATTTTTTATGTTTTCAGTCCTTAATGTATTTTGGTAGAATACTGTTATAAAAGTTAGTTGCTATTTTTTTTATCTTCTTCAATTTCTTTCTCCATAAAGTAGCACACTTTTGTGTCTACGGTTATATTTTATTATTGCTACTTTGTCATCCTCAGAAGCATCATGTAAACAGTTTGGGAAGATGAAGGCCTTCTGCATTCTGCTCTTGCCAGGGAGAAGTATAGTCAGCCGGGGAGGCAGCCACAGAAAAAATTATATGTGGTTAGGGACATTTTGCTAATCAAATGACAAAGAAAGCATGCTGCCCATCTACGTAAAGTAGAAGGAAGGCTCCATCTCAGCATCTCAGCAGTAGTTTAGGAACTCTGGTTTCATATTCTAGTTGATACAACTATTCCGTTGACATAAGTTATACTGTCTTGCACACAACGCTTTCCTAGCTAATGGCAAATCGGGCTCTGTGTCTCATTCCTCACCCATGTGTGTTAATGTGTATTAAGCCCTGACATTATTCAGAAATTTCTAGCCCTTACCTTCAGAGCTTTTTTCAGAGGTGGAAATTAAATAATGACACTGTACCACCTTTTTTCCAGGTGCTGCATTAATGTCATTCTCCAAAACCAGACTAGCAGTCCCAGACAAGTGTCCAAAACCCACTGTACACTGTGTAATTGATCTCTTACAAGTACTTTGTTACTAGTTTTATTACTCCCATCCCCAAGGGGGAAGGCTGTGTGGCATAAATTTCAGGCTAGAAATATGTTGAGTCTCTGGATGCACAGGTTCCAGGCTGTGTGACAGACTCAGACCTTCAGTTTTCTGTGGTCAATCAAGTGACTATCATGCACTTCGTTCTGTGTCCGAGTAAGCACTAATATATAGGGATGGGTATTGATACATCTTCTAGGATTGCTCACTTGCTCATTGACATCTACTTTCTATCAAGATGAGTGGTGCCTTGAAGAACAAAACTGTCTTCAAATTTGCCCACAAAAACTCAGCGTTTTTTTTTTTAATCCTTGTTCATAAACAGTTTTCTGGCCACAGTTAGAGAAATAAAAAGTGCATGTTTCATCAAGCCTGCAGGTGAACACACGCCACACCTGCAGGATGCAGTGGCCATGGGGATGCTTGCCGAAAGGCACTGTGCAGCCTTGCTCCTCTCCGTCCAAGCGCAGATTATAAATCAAGAGTAGCTCCATTTAGAGCAAAAGGCTTCCAGCAGTGCAAAGGGAAGATTAACCAGTCCCTTTCAGGCTAAAAAACACGTCCTGAAAAATCATGTGGCTTGGCATGAAGGTCGCGCCACAGCTCAAAATCCAGCAAGACGCAGCAACAGTTTCGGGAAGAGAGCTGTTCCCTTCTGTGTCGGAACTGCGAACTGGGGTAAGTTATGCATGTGGCAAGTGATGCATGTGGCAAGTCATGAGCTGGCTGCTCTCCGCGGGATCCGATTAATTATTAATCACCTCCGTGGAGGGGACACCAGGTTGATGGGCAAACAGGAACTGTGGAAACGGGGCAGGGCTGAACCACAGGGGACACCAGCGAGCACGGTGGTGGTCGCGGGCCGATGGCCCTCGGTGCCCCCTCCACCCGGGCCGGGCGGTGACCGCCCCCTCCCGGGGCTCCGCCGGCGCCTCCCTGCCCGGGGCTGCGGGCGGCCGGGCGGCGACGCCCCCCCGCGGCCGGGCGGTGGCGGCACGGGGAGGAGGGCGCTCTCACCTCGGGCCGAGGCGGGTGGGTGGCGGCGCGGCCAGCCGCCCCCCGAGAGCGGCACAAGGGACAAAAGGGTCGAGCCGCTGGTGTCCCGGCGCCGCGCCCGACCGGGCAGGGCAGAGCATGGCATGGGCCCTTCGCCGCCCGCGCTGCGCGGGGGAGGCACTGCCGCTCCTCTGTAGCCCTGCCGTGGCCTCCCCAAACGCCTTCTGCCTCGCACTGTCACTTCAGGGAGAGAAAGCACCTGAAGCCTGGCAATACCTCTGCTATTCTCTCCCCCGGGATTCATTTTCTGAAAACTCCTACGCGGTACCAAAGCGGGAAAGGTGCACAAATCACATGTTGTTATATAGCCAGTTGTTGGATTTTTCTTTGGGGAATGACTGGAAGAACACCATTTTGACATGAGTAAATTAAATAAAGCTGCTAAAACATTAATTTTTTTCAAGTGGATCCTCATTCTTCCACTCTCTCCACTTTCATATCATGTTTCTCTGTGTTACCAAAGCATTTAATTCCCTGTCTTAATCTCAATTTAAAGTTATTTTATCAGCACCTTGCAAAGGAAAGCTTTTAGTGCAAACAGCTGAAACACCCTAATGTACTCTCTACCTAATTAATGTGTAGGAAACTCAGGCTCCAATTTTGCACACCTGGCTGCAGCTGAGGACAAAGTTCCCTGCTGCTGTGGTCATCTCCCTCCGAGTCGACTGCTAGAGCTGCAGTGACAGTGTGGATCTCCTGCCATTTCATGGTATCATCAGTGAGGAGGAGGAGGTCTTAAAAAAAAAAAAGATAGCAAGTGCATGTGCGTGTATCTACATACCTGTTTAAAAAGAAAGTCTCAGGCAACTGAGTTTAGTGCTGCGTTCACGGCTTCTATGACTCCTGAGAGCATGAGAATATCTTTACTGGTGTGGACCAAAGGTCTGCCTATCCAGTTTCTGAGACCAGACGTTGAGTTGATTCCCAGGAAAGAGTGAGAACAGGACAACCATATATGACCCATCTCCTGACTGTTCTCCTAATCTCTGGCTGGTTTTAGCTTAGGGGATTTTCTGTAGCTGATGTGGTTTGGCTATTTAGCAGCTCTCAGTAGACCTATCTTCCAAGTACTTGTCCGATCTGCCCTTGAACCCATGTAACCCTTTTGCATGCAGAAGACTCTAAGTCTGTGTTTATACTATTAAACTAAACAGAGCCAGTTCACAAGTACAAGCCTTGTCCTGCGGTGCTCAACACTGTCAAACTGTTAGTAAGGGCTGTGGCACAAGCTGATCATCGTTCCCCGCAAACAAAGCCTGGGCGGTCTGAAGCATCAGCACACAAAATGCTCGCTGGTCTCCCTCCTGTCTGGGGCAGTAAGGCAATTGTCCACTGGGACCATTCCTGAAAGTGTAATCCCAGCGAGGCTCTGTGGTTGCGTGGTGGCCTGAAGAAGCTGTATTGGGCAGTCTGGATGTGGCTACTCTGTTTTAGGGGATAGGACAGCTTAGCACTGCAGTTCTGAGTCTTGTCATACTAGTTAGTGTCAAGGCCAGAGAATGGCTCCTGGCCTGGTTTACTTGCTAGCAGTCGTATAGCTAAGAGACTGGCATCATCTTTTGTGCCACCAAGGTGCTGGGAAACTCTGTTGCCCTAGGGACAGGAGCCGGATATTTAGTTTTGAAAGAACACAGGTATTACAAGCATCCCAGGAGTTTTCACTTCATGTCAGAGCCCAGTTCTCTTGATTCTTTAAGCTAAATAAGAATTGTTTCTCAACCTCAACAACAAGCCCTTCCTGTTAAGTAGTGAAGTGAGACCGTCACTGGCTGTAGCGCAAGGAAAGAGTGGGGTATCCTGTTCAACCCTGTTGGTGCTCCTCCCTGTCGTCTTGTTTACTGCTTAGCACCTCAGCTCCCAAGAAGTCATGAGCCCCGTAACCTCTGTGTGGTTCCCCAAATAACAGTGTTACAGAATCAATCACTCAGTTTTGCTGTTGGTTTTTTTTTGTTGTTTTATTAACTTACGTTAATAAAATACGTAGGACTACTTCATACCTTGAGGCATCTGAGACTGTTGGTGGAGACTCTTGTCTTTACAAAAGGAAGGGACCACCACAGCACTTGTGCCTGGGTGATACAGGATGGATCCTGTAGGAGGTTGGGATCCTTGTGGCACAGGGCAAGTACAACATATGGCAGCAGCTCTGCTCTACTAACGGCCTTGTCTTTAACATGAGAACACATCAAGAGTGAGAAAAAAACTCACTGTATGCATGCAGTGTTTGTTCAGTGTTATGATATGCCAACAAAGATGCCAGTCAGCTTTTTGCTACATAGATGTTTCTTAACTAAAATCTGAACCTTGTTGACCAGCAACTCATTCCCCGTATGGCTCCATGCTGCCATCAAAAAATATAGCTTTATGCCTGTCAAAGCAAGACTCTGCAAACAGAAGTTAGCCTATGACACTGTGCTGGTGTAAGAAGACAGTATTTTTGTTTAATAGAAAAATTTCACACATCATGGCTGACACTGTTTTGTTAAGGAGAACCCGTGGTCCGGTCACAGCCATGCTGACAGAAGGCAGCTTTTGTCAATTCAGGTTAAGTCTTTGAGAGAGCTAGTGTAATTACACCAGCAGAAAAATTCTGTTCTGTGTGTTGTGGGGTTTTTTAAATATATATATATACATACATACATACATATATATGTATTTTTATATATGTAAACCAAAGGTGCAGTTTAACATTGCAGCTCCTCTGTCAGCAAAGCCTCTTTATTAAGTTCCTACCCCAGCACCCCCAGCACCCCAGTTTGCTTCCCCCTGCAACTGTGCTGCCGGAAGCGATTGCAGACCACCCCGTAAACAGGATAGCTGCTTCCCCTGAAGTTGAGTGACTAGACAGTCTAGTGTGCCCTATCTAATTGAGCAAGATCATTTCACTGATCCATTTTTCAGTGTGAACAAAACAGTTGGATCTGTGCTTCAGAGTGGCTGACCAACTGCGCTGTAGGCATAGAAACAAGGTTTTGCTAAGGAAGAACTGAATGTTTCATATAGGGAAGAAAATCTCTGTACAACTGTATGCAAAATCTACTCTCTGATTTAGAGTTTGGGGAACTCTAAATCAGAATACAGTGTACCACGGGCAACCTCTTTAATTCTATTCCTTCTGTTATTTGTAGGATGCCTATGGCAAGGGCTGTCTCTTTTCTTATGTTTGTACATGTATCCACACAATCAGGCTGCCTGGATCTAGTTCAGAACTTTCTGTTATTGTTACGGAAATAATAATGATAGAGCTATTACAATATTGTGTAACTAGGATGGCAAGATTAGGTTGATTGAAATACTCTACTTTTAAATCTCTCTCTTGCTAATATGGAAGTCATGGCAGACTCTTCTGAAAATAACTCTATACTTAAGATTATACAATTTGTAAATAAAAGATTTGATGGTGCAGATTTTGGTGCAAGTACCACAACAAGGTGGTGTACAAACTCTGCCCGTGGAGTGAATTGTCTTTTTCTCATGTTGTTTGTGGGTAGGAACTCTGGAGCTCGTGGTGGCAGCAACAATAAGGCACAAATAAGATAATTTTGGAAATGCCATTTTCCATATCCTATTGAAAAGAATCCATGGACAAAGGAACTGTGACTGTTCCATCTTTACTACATGATCACAACTAATCTGGCCTAAACAGTAAATGCTGGCTTTTCACTGTTTTTTATTTGTGGGTTAGTAGTTACAAACATAATGTAGGTGATGAGGGTTACTAGCCAATTTCATCTGCACACATAGGTAAAAGTCCAGGGTTTTTTTTCTTAACAAAATATTATCATTCTCTTCAGAAATGCCACTTGCAGTCACATGCCAAGTCTAACAGCCATTATCAGATCTAAAATGTATGAAATGAGTGGTAGTAACATTTAAGAATTTCTAAAATTGCCAGCTATTGATATGTTTAGGCAGCAGAGAGATTGTTTAAAATTGGATCTTACTTGGGCAACTCAAGGTGAAAGATCCATATGTAACTTGGACATAACATTGTCCAGTCACTTCAATTTATGACATATTCTTCTGTCAATATCTAGTCTAAAACCACTAACATGCATGAATTTCAGATCTGTGTAGGTTTGATCTGAAATCTTTTCTAGATATCACTCTGTATGTAGAAACCTTGATGCGCAGCCGTGGGCTTAAAAAATTATCCACTTTCATTGGCTAGATAGAAAAGGGAAAGGCACAGCTTAGCCCTAACCTAGCCAAGTCTGATCCCTGATCAAATAAATGTTTAGGCACTGATGCTTTGAGGGGGCTGACTTCATAAAAGTTTAACAGAATATTAATGGTAAATTACCAAAATTTAGAATTCATTATCAGTAATTGATAAAAGGCAGCTGAACTCCTACGGAGAACCCTTAAAAATACCCTGACTCCACAAAAAAAAAAAAAAAAAGCTGTCTGTCTTTAAGACATTAAAATCAGTCACTCCTGAGTAGCTGATTATTTGGTAGAAGACCAGATCGATTTGTGGGTTAGGCGTTTTTTGGCTAGCTGACGATTTCTACTTTCAAGGCCCATGGAACTACATCTTTTACTATTTGGGATTTTTACATTCACTCCTGAAAAGAAGCAGAAAAGACAATTTTGCAAGAGTCTGTCCTTCCATTGACCTCAGTGGCCTTTATTCACTGTACCTTGACCATTTTCCCTAGCTGTCTCTGGTACTTCGCTGTTGTTTCTGTGGCGTTCAGGCTGCTTGTTTCTCTTCTGAGTGCATGCACAACCCTACTCCAGCAATACCCAACCCCTGTGTTTGTGTTCAGCTCCCAGAGAAACCCCTCCACCCACACAGCTAAGCATCTGACCAGCCATGCATGTGGCCTGTGTTTTGGGCGGTGGCTGCCTATTGCTTCAACAGTTTTGTTGAATAAGGACATTTAACTACTCCTGATGTGTACCCCAATGAAGGGTAACTGCTACACTCAGCAGCTTCAGCTACATTTCATTCAGTATTAACAGTATTTTCCATTGCGAGTAATGCAAGGATTATTTGCTTTCTTATGCTTCAGCTTGTTGTTGGTCTTTTATAACAATGGAATTAAATGATATGCAAAGTTTGAATCAGCTCCCATTTGCTTGGAGTACTATAAGCCTGTCTTTATTCTGTGCTGAACTATGGCAGTGTATGTATGAACAGTATTTATGGGATCTGATCTTTGCTATTTAAAGGTGTATGTTAATTAGATGCCTGTAATACAGTAAATTAAAGTAGGCACAGTTACCATAGCAATCAGTATTACAGTATATCATAATAGCGTGAAAGGTATTGCACCATATGGAAATAATAATGTCTCCAGAAGACATAAAATATTGCCTTCATCTTACTACTACTAGCATATTTTTAATGCACGGTTGAAAATCATGGTGCTGTTGCTTTTGAAAGTGCAAAAATCACAGTTTAACAAATTAATTCCAAATGTAGATTTCTTCTAAGAACTTTGTGTTTTTATATTGTCTGTTATTGCCACATCTTGCAGATCCCACAACATAGGACAGCAGATGACTTAGTTTAAATGATTCTCCATTGTTTTTAATATTTTTAACATCCCAAAGGGGGGAGGGTATTTATATGTTTAATAATTTCCAGATTTTTGAGCTGCTAGTCTGTTCAGTTGTCTGGAAAAAAATCTGATGGCTATTATTCATCTTTTTCGGTCAAAGATGGTTTTGGACCTCTGGTTGGATTATTAAAGCAAAACTGCTCAGTTTTGTTTAGGCGTATTTTCACTTTTTGTTTATATCTAATTGAGAATAATGAAAAAGATAGTTTTTAAAAGCATTCCATTGAGTTCCTTCTTTCGGTCACACATACAGATGTGGGAATGACTGTATGACCTACATTTTCTGACAGCAAGTTTAATGTAGTTATATATGTCTATATCTGCACACATCTATCCATATAGCTGGTTTTTATTATATATAATTATTATTTTATTATATATAATAACATGCTATTTCTATAATAATAAATAATTTGGGGGTCAGGTCCTTAGATTAATATCGAGGTTGCCTAGCTTAGAAAATATGACCTAGTCTCTCTCTAAAGTAGCTTTAAATTAATCCAGTCTCATCTGAGCAAATTCTTAGTGTAGACTGTTATAAGGCAAGTCAGTCCTTAAGAGGATTTAACTTAAAATACTAAATAACAATCACTTCAATAGTAAAGAAGAAAAAGAGTTGGAAGTCATGCACTGCATTCAAATAAGCTGATTATTTGCAGTGCTAAGAACATAAAGGAGCAATGAAGATGTTACAGGAGAATATACTGAATGAAACTGGCAGTATTAGTGAAAGTCTTATGGTATGTTGGTATGTGTTATCAACAACAAGGCTGCAATAGGCTTTTTCTTGAACTTATTCTCATAATTTGGGGTTTGGGAAGTTCTGATGCAGGCTCATCTGTCAGTAGACAAATTATCATTTGTATTAATTATAAAACGCTACTATGGCTAATTCCTTTCAAAACCACATTGGGCATCTATTTTTTATTCAAATGAATAGAGATAAAATATGCAGTTGTATTTGTAGTCCATGGAAGAAAGTGACTACAATTGTCATGCTGGTGTTTTCCTTAGAGAGACATTTATGAACTAGAATCAATTTAAGGCAATAAATTAGGTTGGTTTAAATGAAGAGTAAACTTTTTAATGGGAACATGAAAAGAGACAACCCTTGTCTTTGGCTCCTGTCTGGAAAAATAAAAACTCTTGCTAGGAAGTTTGATTGTGGATGGGCCCAGAAAGCTCAGGAAGCATCTGCTTGAAATCACTTTTCTAGTAGACTGAAACAGTTGTACGTTGTACAAAATGCACATAAGAGGGACACAGCTGCAGAAATAAGACTATTACCTTTGTCAGTACAACCCTTTCTATGCCCTCCTGTGATAATAAAGCTATATGTGAGTATTTAAAACGGTATATATCTGAGTAAAAATTGCTACCATCATACTTCTGACCAATCTGGCTGAACTCAACAAAGACTTTTAGTGCAGAAATAGACTAGAGGTCGAGACTAAGATATAGAAGCCAATAAGGACAGGGGTAGACTGATCTTTCTGCAGGTCTGAGAAATTTTTCTTGTCTGCAGGGGGAAGGAACTGCTAGGCAATGTGAGAAGTTACATCAGATTCTATCAATTTTCATCCACCATTTAGTAGTTTTCTAAGGGAGACTTCGAGGACAGCTTGCTTCAGAGTTGAATTCTGGATTCAAAACCTCCATCCCATACATAACAACTTCCTGAACAGGTTGTACTTTGAATACCAAGATATAATAATGCTGCCTAGTGTCCTTCAAATTCTCTGGCTAGTGAAGTGAGAGATGTATTCATTCCCTTAACCTCCTTGTGAAGTGTTGTTTTCCAAAATTTACTGTCGAGTGAGCTCTGATACGTAGGGCTTCATTCTCTTTCCCCTCCTGCCTACTTTTCACCATTCTAGCTCCATTAATATCAGTGGAGTTGTTCTTAATTCTTAGCAATGTTATGAAAGGACAATTAAACCAGTGATAGCACAAGGTGAAATGGATTCCACACGTTATGTGACTGACATAGCATGCTTTCCTAAAATTAAGTCCCCGTAAGAGATTATTTTGTTTAACTGACAGCTAGTAGTGTTTCGTTTGTGGAGACATGCTCCACCATGACTTCTCTTCAGAGATCATAGAATCATAGTGTCATTTAGGTTGGAAACGACCTTTAAGATCATTGAGTCCAATTGTAAACCTAATACTACTAAGTTCACCAATAAACCGTGTGCCTAAGTGCCACATCTACACATCATTTAAATACCTCCAGGGATGGTGACTCTACCACTTCCCTGGGCAGCCTGTTCCAATGCTTGGTAATCCTTTCAGTGAAAAATTTTTTCCTAATATCCAATCTAAACCTCCCCTGGCACAACTTGAGGCCATTTCCTTTCATCCTAAATGTCAGCAGGTGAGCCTCGACTGCTCACATTTTCAAGTGATTTTTAATATAATGTTCAATAATATGCAGATCACAGTCCTTTTCCTCTAATAAAAACCAGAACATTTTCAAGGGATTGTGCTGTAACTCGAGGTGCCTATAAAAATCTACATGAACAAGTAGTTTGTTGCAGTGCTATCAGATCAGTAAACTGAAGCAGTGATTACAGAAACTCCTGTTTCTGCACTGGGTACACTTCGGGGCTGTATTTTGGACTAGTCTGCTAGACCTAATGTCTCTTTATGTACATGGATCAAAGGGCCACTTGTTAGTTCAGACCCAAATGCCCCCAGGTCATCAGGAATATTGCCCCTGACTTCAACAGCAGGAACAAGATTTCATTTAGCCCCCTTGTTTTCTGGTCACACCCGCATATATAACAAGGACATGTACATATCTTTCCAGCATCACTTGTGACATTTATCCTTCTGAGAAACTACTGTACACTGAAGAAGCAGAATGTTTGTTTGTATGCTGTGATTTGACTTTCCAGATTCTCCTAAGAACTGTCAGAGTTTGTGGCTCAGAGCCAAAACCAAGACATACGACACTCTTGTGAATTGCAGAGATAGGCTTTGTGCGAGGATAACTATGCTGAAATTTGGAACCAGCCTATTTACAATATTTTTTTAAAAAGCATGATAATTTTCTGACTAACCCTCAGGGAGACGGAATTTTGAAAAACAGAACAACAACAAGAAGCATCAGACAGCATGGGATACTAAGCATGCGTCATCAAATACATCATATGTATTGCTGTTCTCTTTCTAGGTATGGCTTCCCAGACTGGAGAATGTGACTATACTAAAAAAAAAAAAACAAAAGTGTTTTTCGATTATGTTCCTGGGAAATTCTTCACAGAATCACAGAATGGTCAGGGTTGGAAGGGACCTCTGGAGATCATCTAAGTCCAACCCCCCTGCCACAGCAGGGACACCTACAGCACGTTGCACAGGACGGCGTCCAGGCGGGTTTTGAATGTCTCCAGTGTGGGAGACTCCACAACCTCTCTGGGCAGCCTGTGCCAGTGCTCTGCCACCCTCAAAGGAAAGAAGTTCCTCTGCATGTTAAGATGGAACTTCGTGTGTTCAAGTTTGTGCCTGTTACCTCTAGTCCTATTACTGGGCACCACTGGAAAAAGACTCTTCTCATCTACCTGGCACCCTCCCCTTAAGTATTTATAAGTATTGATAAGATTCCCCCTGAGTCTTCTTTTTTCTAGACTAAAAAGACCCAAGTCCCTGAGCCTTTCCTCATAAGAAAGATGCTCCAATCCCCTAATCATCTTAGTAGCCCTTTGCTGGACCCTCTCCAGCAGTTCCCTGTCCTTCTTGAACCGGGGAGCCCAGAACTGGACACAGTACTCCAGATGCGGCCTCACCAGGGCAGAGTAGAGGGGGAGGATGACCTCCCTCGACCTGCTGGCCACACTCTTCTTGATACACCCCAGGATGCCATTGGCCTTCTTGGCCACCAGGGCACATTGCTGCCTCATGGTCATCCTGTTGTCCACCAGGACTCCCAGGTCCCTTTCCACAGGGCTGCTCTCCAGGAGGTCAGCCCCCAACCTGTACTGATGCATGGGGTTATTCCTCCCCAGGTGTAGTACCCTACACTTGCCCTTGTTGAACTTCATCAGGTTTTTTTCTGCCCAACTCTGCAGCCTGTCCAGGTCGCGCTGTATGGCAGCACAGCCTTCCAGCGTGTCAGCCACCCCTCCCAGTTTTGTGTCATCAGCAAACTTGCTGATGGTACACTGTCCCTTCTTCCAGGTCATTGATGAATACATTGAACAGGACTGGACCCAGTACTGACCCCTGAGGGACACCACTTGTTACTGGCCTCCAACTGGACTCTGCACCACTAACCACAACCCTCTGAGCTCTATCTGTCAACCACTGTTCCATCCACCCCACTGTCCATTCATCTAACCCACACTTCCTAAGCTTGTCTGTGAGGATGATGTGGGAGACAGTGTCGAAAGCCTTGCTGAAGTCAAGGTAGACAACATCCACTGCCCTCCCCTCATCCACCCATCCAGTCAAGCCATCATAGAAGGCTATCAGATTAGTCAGACATGACTTCCCCTTGGTGAATCCATGTTGACTACTTCTGATAACCTTCTTTTCCTCCAGATGCTTGGAGACGACGGCCAGAACAAACTGTTCCATCATCTTTCCAGGGTTGGAGGTGAGGCTGACTGGCCTGTAGTTTCCCGGGTCATCCTTTTTGCGCTTTTTGAAGACTGGAGTGACATTGGCTTTCCTCCAGTCCTCAGGCACCTCCCCTGTTCTCCAGGACCTTTCAAAGATGATGGAGAGTGGCCCAGCAATGACTTCCGCTAGCTCCCTCAGCACTCGCGGGTGCATCCCATCAGGCCCCATGGACTTGTGGGTATCCAGTTTACTTAATTGTTCCCTAACTTGTTCCTCTTCAACCAAGGGAAAGTTTTCCTTCCTCCAGACTTTCTCTGTTACTTGCAAAGTCTGGGGCTCCCGAGAGCTGGCCCGAGCAGTGAAGACAGAAGCAAAGAAGGCATTCAGCAACTCTGCCTTCTCTGCATCATCTGTCACCACAGCAGCCGTCTCGTTCAAA
Source organism: Pluvialis apricaria (assembly GCA_017639485.1). Taxonomy (NCBI): domain Eukaryota; kingdom Metazoa; phylum Chordata; class Aves; order Charadriiformes; family Charadriidae; genus Pluvialis; species Pluvialis apricaria. The sequence goes on from CM030008.1 coordinate 61,059,560, forward strand.
AGCGGGCCCACATTTTCCCTGGTTTTCCTTTTGCCTCCTATATACTTAAAGAAACCCTTCCTATTGGTCTTGACATCCCTCGCCAGGTTCAATCCCAAGGCTGCCTTGGCTTTTCTCGTTTCTTCCCTGCATACCCTGACAGCATTCTTATACTCATCCCAAGTCGTCAGCCCCCTTTTCCACATCTTGTGAACTCCCCTCTTCCACCTGAGCTTTTTCAGAAGATCCCTGCTCAGCCATGCAGGTCTCCTTCCCTTGCCCGATTTCTTGCTCTTTGGGATGCACCTATCCTGAGGTGCATTTTGGAACTTGCACAATACCCAGATCGCTGGCTGTGGTGTGGGTGTGGAGAACATCTGGACCAGCAGCAGTCTCTTATGAAGAAGTCCTGAGAGCTAGATTTTTTTTCTTCATTTCCTCCTCCCTCTAATCCCTCTTAGATTTCATAAGATTTTTATTGCCATGACACACTATATAATGCCTAATTAATATATAAAAGACATGAACAGCTCTCTGGATAAGAACTTTGTAGTAGGAAACCTATCAGCTATCTTCCTCTATTATGGTTAACAAGATGTCTCAATTAGTAAAGGGAAGTGTTTGGTAACTGTTTTTGTAATACTGCCAATATACATCCTTTCATTACATATGCCTCTGGTAGCACAGAAAGGGACAAATCCTGAAAGTCTTTGCTAGTGTGTAAAATGTCTCAATTCAGTTGACTTCCCAACAAAGGATTTGCTATTTCTCCTTTTGTTTCCTAATTTTATCTGCTTCCAAGTTCATTTGTCATCTGTTCTGTCACACTGAATTCAGATTGCCATCTTCATACAAGCAGCACAGGGTGGCATTTGAGAGGAATCATGCTTGCACGCTTGGCTTAGAAGGGGGAGCTGGAAAACGCCTGAGATGTTCATGTCTAGCCCCAAACCAGGAGCAGATCTGCAGGAAAATTTTCTTAAACTATATTTTTACAGACAAGTAACAAATAATGCTGAGATCTTAATCCTCACCTTTGTGAAAACAGTGATCTAGAAAGTATCATTTAGATTAAGTGTAAAGTATGCATTATGTCAACTGACTTCATTGTAAATCTGAGTATTCTTGCTCTGAAAAACAAGAACATATTGAGGAAATCCTACTTTCTGCTGACTTCAGAAGCTTATTGTACATAAAACTCCAAAGTCTGCAAAAAGAAGAGCAGAGAGGCCCAAATGAAAGGATGCTTTGCAAATGTGGATTTAGCCGTCAACCCAAGATGAGCTATGTATCTCTAGATTTCTGTGAACGGTTGTTTGGTTTTTTTTTGGTCTGAAAAAGAGTTGCAAAATTACCCGAGTTTTAAAATGCCATTATATAGGGAAGCTCACATTCTTGAAAGTTAAATTTTGGGTAGTGTAACCATATGCAGTACAACAGGACTACACTAAAAAGTCTGGATTGTTCCAAAATGTAATGTGACCATGCAGCGGAAAGTAGAGCTACTTCAACCACAACTCTAGTTCCCATGTCTTGTCCCTGTAGCAAACACAGCCACCAATAAACAACTACACAAAAGGTACGAGTTCAGCTAATGCATCAGAGAGAGAGAGCTGAATATAAAGGAGGAGGGAGGATAAAGTGGAAGGAGAAATGAAGTGCAGACTTTTTGTGCATCCATAAATTACGCTTTCAATCTCTAGAGCAATGGGAGGAGGACGTGAGATTCTCTGAAGCACAGTGCCTTTCAGTTGTCCTCCTTCTGCTCTCCATCACCTAAAACTGACTGTAGAGGTTCAGTATAAACCCTACATGACTTTTGTTTCTCCCTCTTCTCCCAGGAAAACTGAATAAAGAGAAAAAAAATTGCAAAGCTTCTGGAATAAACAGTAAATGTAAAGTTTTATAATCATTGCTGCTTTGCATATTTAACCCTTGGCCTTGTCAAGATAGAAGAGTCCTTTGATAATACTAAGGTTTGGTCTATAAGTGTAATTCAGCTGTTAGGTACAGGTGTATGTTGGGTTTTTTTGGTTTTTTTCTTTATAAATTTCATATTTGGCTTTCCAGATACATTAGTATCTGTCTTCTGATTGCCAAGAAGGGCTTTGAACCAAATTCTGTCATTCATATAAATGCATTGCAATGCAGTGCCTATTGGTTAAGACAGTGCAAACAGCTAATTGTTTAGTAAAAGCTGTTAGGCCAACATGATCTTTGACACATCACTAGCTTTCTACTCATTTACTGCAATGGTATTCAGCCACATCTTAGGCAGTGTTAATTTTCCATTTGGAATACTTTTTGTTCAAAGTACCTTGATGTCACATTAACCTTGGTTTATTCTATTTTAAAATGTATACTAAGTTCACCAATTGAGTATTTTAAAAGAAAAAAATTGGACCACTTTTATTTGGTGACATTGCAAATACCTCCTTGTATTAACAGGACTTCAAAATGGTGCATCACAAAGTTTGTGGAATGTTATAAAAGAAAGAAGAGAAACCAAAAAAATGTCTTTCTGATGGTGGGAATCAAATTTCAGCTGGATAAGAATGTTCGTGCCGCAGTTTGAAATAAAAGTTACACTGGTATTAGTGTGTAAGTGAGAGGTGTATGACTGTGGTGAAGGAAGAGGGTTGCTCTCTTTTATTCCTTCCATCCCCTAATTCCCTTTGCCCCACTTTACTTACCTTCTCACAGCATTTCCTCTGCATTATTGTTTCAGTTTTGAAAGCAGCATGCTATAAAAGCTTGCTCCAGCTGAAAAGGTGCCCGTATAGGTAGAACGTACAGTGCTACCCTACTGTGTTACTGCTACAGCAGAAAGGAAGAAGGTCTCTGCTTTCTGCTAGACCTAATCTGAGTTCTCCTGATGCATCCTGCCAGAAAATCCAAAGATTTTCAGACTTCTTCAGCTATAGTTATTAAAATCAAAGTAAAATAAAAAGGTAATAGCAAGCTTTGCTGCAATGGTCTTAAAAAAAAATAAAAAATCCCCAAAACACAAACCCAAAAAAACCAGCCCTGAAACCAAACATGCAGTATATTGTGCTTGATCAATTTCCCCTTTGTAGATGGGCACACACAGATTTACTGAGTCTCTAATTCAATCCTGGACAACCTGCGACCTCTTTTGGTCAATTAACAAAATGAACAAGAGGACAAAAGACGGCTGAAAAGCCTTGGGTGCAGTCACCCATCGGGACATTAAGCAAGGCTGATCTCTCCTCCAACGCATCTTTAATTTAATTTCCTAAGGAAAAGTCTCTGCACCATATTCTCTCTCTTACGTCATATTCTTCACACATAAATCAGATATTTTTTATCCTGCTATCTACGATGCACCTTTAAAGATGGTATCTGAAAGGCATCATTACTGAATAACGAACAGAGAAAACAAGCTGAATACTTGATTCTAATGATCTGAAAAGATCTGATTTGTAAAAAGTGCAGTTTTTGAGATTCACAGTATCTTGGCTAGTACCTTGAGCAATAACATATAGACTCCACGTTTCCACTTGAATTCAGATACATGAACAGCTGAAGAATTACTGGAAGCTGAGCTTCAGTGTTAATGATGAAGGGGCTGAAAACAGAGCAGTAGTCTAGCTCTTATCATTCCCAAGGCAGAATATATTTGTATAAGCCAGTATCTATAAGCATTATTGGTTTTATTTTCCATGAGGAGCAGGGTCCTATGGCTGAAACACCATATGTATGTCTATGTATATACCTCACCATCCCCTTCCACATCAGCTCGCAGGGGACCCTCAGAAAGGATGGTCACAAATTTTGTCATTGCCAATTCAGATTTTCTGCATCAAAGTTAAGCCAAGTTAACAGGGGGAGAGAAAGAAGCCAAGCAGAAAGGGGACGGGATTTGCAGCAGCTACAAACAGAACGCAAGCACATGCATTGTGTAAAATTGACGTAGGGTTTCACTGTGAGGGTTTTTTTGGTGTGGTGTTTTGGTTTTTTTTTTCCTAAATTTGTGAGGATGTTGCAATGGAAATTGTTTGTCTTATAGATGGAGGGAAAAGTTTTTAAGAGTTCAGAAAACACTTAGTAGTTAGGGGAGGCACATTCATGAGGCTGGGGCACCACATGGACTAAGTCCTGTGCCAGAGAGCGACATCTGTGCAAAGTGTGTGTGTGCGTGTGTCTGCTGTGTGCGTGTGTGTGCCCCCATCTTCCTCAGAAACGCAGCTGTCATGTGAGCTGTAAGCCGGTCCCAAGGTATGCCCTGAACCTGCGTGTGGGCCTGCGTGTGTCTGTGCATGTGTGTGCGTGTGAGCAAAGGCACGCCTCCTCCATGGCCGGGGCCATCCATCAGCCCCAAAGCAGACAGGATTGTAGACAGGAGTCCAAAAAAGGGCACTGTCTGCGAGCTTTCCTCGTGTCTCCTCTCCCGGTGCCAAGGAAACACACACGGCCATGGCACCGGCCACGGCCACGGCCACGGCCACACACACCCCCACACGCACACAGAGCGCTTTTTCTTGAAACAAAAGGCACACGACGTGCCCCTCTCCCCACAGCCGTACCCCTTACAGCTGATTTCTAAGAACTGCCTCTAAACCCCCGGCACCGCCGTCCCCCCCACCCCGCCGCACCGCCCTCCCAGCCCTCCGTGACCGAAACCTGGATTTGGCGAGGGCCGGCGCTCCCCGCCGCGCCGCGCCGCTCATTATTCATGGCGCGGGGCGGGCCGGCGGCCGCGGCGCTATATAGGGCGGGCCGGGCGGCCCGAGGGGACAGATGGGCGCAGAGTGGCGGGGAGCGGAGGCGGGTGGCAGGCGGCAAAGAGAATAAAAAGACGGGAACCTTGCTTTCTTAATTTATTTTTTTTTTTTTTTTCCCCCACCCCGCTCTATTTCCCCACCCTCCGCTCTTTCTCCTTCTTTCTTTTCTGAAGCGTTTTTGGACCAAGTTTTCTTCAGATCGTCTGGGCTTGGCTTTTTAATTTTTTTTTATTTTTTTTTTAATTTTTTTTTTTTTTAACTTTTACAAGGCTTTTTTTTTTTTTTTCCCCTGAGTTGTGTGTGGCAAAAAAAAAAGAAAAAAAAAAAGAGTGTCAAGCCAAGTGATTCAGGCGCTCTGCAGGGAGGAGGAGGTGGGGGGGGGAGAAGGAAAAAGTTGCCTTTGTTGCTAGCGAGCTCTCGCTACCTTTATGTGACTAAGGGCTGAAGAGAGAGAGGGTCAGCGCGCGTGTGCCGGCCGCGCAGCTCTGCTGCCTCCCCGCGCTGGTCGGGGTACGGGCGGCCGGAGGCTCCTCTCCCCGCAGCCCCCGTCGGAGGCGGCGCGGGCCGTGCGCGCCGCTCCGCTCCGCGCCCCTTCGCCCGCGGCGGCGTGTTCCTGCCGGCGCCGGGCTCTGCCCGTCCCGCTCCCCGCCCGGGGGTGCGCGGGGGCGCCTCCCGGCGGCCCCTCTCCGCCGGTTGCCATGGTGCCGCGGCCCGGCGTGCTGTGGGCAGTGGCGGCGGCGGCGCTGGCGCTGCTGGTCCGGCGGGCGGCGGCGGCGGCGGCGCTGGCGGGGCCGGTGGTCCGCTGCGAGCCCTGCGACGCCCGGGCGCTGCAGCAGTGCAAGCCCTTGCAGCCCGACTGCGCCGAGCGGGTGCGGGAGCCGGGCTGCGGCTGCTGCCTCACCTGCGCCCTGCGCCCGGGGCAGCCCTGCGGCATCTACACCGAGCGCTGCGGCGCCGGCCTCAGCTGCCAGCCGCGGCGGGAGGAGGCGCGGCCGCTGCAGGCGCTGCTGGAGGGCCGCGGGCTCTGCACCAACGCTACGGCGGGCGGCGGCAAGCTGCGGGCTTTCCTCCTGCCGGGACCGCACGCTGCAGGTAAGGGGGCCGCGCCTCGGGGCGGGGGGCGAAGAACCGTCAGGAGGCGGCATGCATGCGCACCGCTTCTCTTGTTCGCGGCTTCCTTGCCTTTTTTTTTTTTTTTTTTTTTTTTTAAGTTAAAAAGTAAGTTGCACGCAGCCGGGGTGGGGGGACGCGGGCAGGCTTGCTGCAGACGTGTTCCTCCGGAAAGGCCCCCCGGTCGCTGCCCGGCGCTGCCGGCCCGCGGGGGGGGGCTCCTCGGGCAGCCGCGAAGCCGGGGCGGGGATCGGCTTGAAGGAGGGGTGATGCTGCCGAAGGAAAGGAAGATTTACCTCTTACGCCCTACTTATGTATATATTTGTTTTCTTCAACGCCGATGCTAACAAGTGGCTTCCCGCAAAAGAGGCAGTTGCTCTTTTTGAGGGGAAAAAAAGAAAATATCGGGGGGTGGGGAGGGATTGCGTGTTGCTCCTGCGGGTGCGCGGGGCTGCCGGGCTGCAGAGCCTGGATGGAGAGAGGGTGAAATCCTCACGATTTGTCCCCAGTGTTCCTGGAAAGAGGGTGCGAGAAAACTGGGCTAACTCCTGTGCTGCAGCCCGGCTGAGTCAGGGGAATGCTAAGCAGAGAGAGGGGCGGAAAAAAAAAAAAAGGGAGTTAAATATTCTCCTGGCCCGGGAAGGTGGTTTTTCAGAACAAAGCGTTTGCACAGCACTATTTAAGAGGACGTTGGTTTTTTGCCTGCACTGCAAATAAATCTTTGGTCAAACGAAGCTTTCCCGTACCTCTTACATGTCTTGTAAATGAGACGTTCACAGAGCGGGTTTTGTTTTGTTTGAAGAGGAAGGGACGGTTGGAAAAAGTTCTGTTAGCATGCACATTTGGAAACTTAAGACAGGGAAACTTGGGATTCAGATCAAGAAAGCACAGTCCCTCTGTGCAAACATTTCATTAAACTGTTTGCTAACCAACAGCAAGTATGTTAACATTTATTTAATAGAAAAGTGTGTCAAAAGGCTTTCCACTGTTTGCATTTTTAAAAGGCCAGGAGTTTTTCAGCTAGGTTGCAGGGACTCTGGCTGGCCTCTCCTTAGCTGAGGAAGTGGCACCCGGGCTCCAGTTAACTGGCTGCCATGAGAGTAGGAGATGCCTTATTATAATTATTTATGTGCTGCTCCCAAGCTGTGACAATTTGAATGAGGGGGAGTTTGGAGGTACTCACTTAAGTTTTAAATCTCACTGGAACACGGAGCAACTTCCTTCATCAAATGAACTTGGCTCTGCATATTCATCCTTCATATGAATTGGAAACAAGGGGCGTCTCTCCATACTTGAGAGTTGGTGCTGCTTAATGGAGGGGTAGTGCTTTTCACCCTAACCATTAGATAAGGAGAAGGGGGAAGAGAGAGCTGCACTTTGCTGAAAATCTTTCTGTTTTCAGCCTAAATAGTCAAAATGCCGAGTTCCTGTTTCTGCATTCTTGGCTGAGGGAGAACTCTGATTTTGAAATCAGTAGGAGCTTTGATTCCTTAAAAAGTGCAAAGTAGGACCCTTACAGTTCACATTCAAGGAGTGAAGGCTGCAAACCTGGTGTGCAAGAAGGAAGAAGTATGCTGAACCTGTGTGACACGTAGTGCCCGCCTCCTCATGGGGACTGCTCCACTTTCAGATCTGAATCCCGCACTCCCTGGTACACAGCCTTCCCGAGCAGGAGCACATCCTTACACCCAGCTAGGTCCTGCATCACGTGCTACACTTTTGGTTGTTAGTAGTTTACAGAAATTGCTAGAAATTGGTATGGGGTGGTGTATATTACAGTAGCTTCTTAACAGCAACTAGTAGGCCCCTAATTTACTTTCCAATTCAGGCTTTTGGGGCACGACAGTGTTAAGTAGTAGTGTGCCTCTGCAACTCTTCTAATCTGTTTTAAAAAACAGATCAAGTAACTCTTAGAGCAGTTTTGTTTCTGTTATGAGGGTATGTGGCACCAGGTTTTGTGAAACTGAGTTAATCAAATATGCTTTACAGTTTAAAATGTGGCATTATGACTGTTCCAAATTGAAGTGTAGTAAGTGCTATTGAACTGTGATGGTCTATCTAAACTGAAATGACCAGCCTGGCAATTATTTTATGAATATAAATAATATTTTCTACTTATTTTTGGTAGAGGAGGCAAGCTAATGAACTGGACTAGATTGCAGAAAACCTAGTAGGCATAGTATTTATAGTTAGGAGATTCAGGTTTGTAACATTTTATTGTGTCATTTCTTGCAAACTTCATTGAGAATGTGGAAAAAAAATACCACTGTTTAAAAACAGGACATTAAACCACCAAAAATATGTTCAAATACCACTGAGAGTCTGAGTTAAACCCACAAAAGCCAGGAAATTTAGACTTAAGACTTAAACTTCCTTAATGCATTTGCACTGGGAGTTGGATTTTCCTGGTCAATTATGTCCATTGCCAGTAGTGGCTACACTAAAACCACCGGTACCAAGATGTTAACTCGAATCCCTCCTCCTCGTGTTCCTCCCCTGTTCCTGTGTATTGGCAGTGCTACTGTACTGCCTGTGTTGAAATATTTAGTCAGTGGGCTACGTGAACATGGCCTTTTGGGTTTACCACTGAATTTCTTGGCTTTTGTGGTTTTTCAGTGAGCCATCAAGTACAATTTTAATGCAGATGTCCAGGATGTTCCTTGTGCATCAGTTATCATTGTGCACTCCCAATATGATTTCCTTAAAAAAAAAAAAAAAAAAAAAAAAAAAAAAAAAAAAGGCCAGCCGCCAAGGCAGGAACTAGTGGGACTTGGCTACTTAGCTGATAGCAATATCCAAACTTGAAAAATTCCCTGGAGGAAATGCAGCCAGTTACAGTTACACTGCAGGAGTCTCCTGAGAGGGAGAAATGCAATGTAGACTAATACCTCAGAAGGTACAGGAACACTAGGCTTATGCACTATTTTGGAAAAAATGTGCTTCTCCTGTATTTTTGTGGATGGTAGTTTAAAGAGAAAATATTTTTGAAGCTCGTAATGAAAGCAGATGTTTGTCCTTTGACACTGTTACAGAATGAATGGCATTTTTTTGTCCGTTACCTTTAAAATGTATTTTGTACACCTAGAAACGTTTCTGATTTCAATAGCAGAATGAAAACGTGCTATTTTTTTTTCTCTTTCCTATTCTGTACGTTGAATAAAATTAAGAAAGAGTGTTAAAAATAGCTAACTAGAACCGTGAAACTCAACGTGGTAGATTTTATTGTATTAAAGACTCTTATTTTTTTAAAAAAATCCAAACAAACAAAAAAAAAAACCCAAACCCAAAACAACCTTCCTGGGGAAGACAAAGAGTCACGCTACAGCCCATAAGTTACCCGAGCCAGCCGCGTTTAACCGGCGCTGATTCAGCCAGCCGTGGGTCACCCGTCGCGGAGGGGACGGCTCCGCGCCCCCCGGCGCCGGTGGGGCCGCTGCGGGCTCCCGCTGCAGCGGCGGTGCCTCCGCCGGCGGCGCAGATCTGCCCCCTCCCGCCGGCGGGCGAAACTGCAGCGGACGCCGAGGGGCGAGAAAGCGGGGCGGTGGTGGCTTGCGGCGGAGCGGCGGTAGCTGGTTTTCGGGTGTTGGGCAGCCGGCACGGGCGGTGCGGTGGGGTACGGTGCGAGGCTGCTGGGAGCAAGGGGGATGCCTCAGTGCACAAGTCATCGCTTGGCTGCAGAGGCGCTGATGCATGCGGAATGCTAAGTTGTTCATCTCTCATATATTGCTGTTTTGTAAAGGAAAGGTAAGCACGTAGGCTAATCTGCTGGCTTGTTGACCTTCCGGACCTAACTGGCAGTGGATTAACATTGTTCCTTCACTGCATTTGTTCTTCTCGAAGGCAATTCCAGTGATTCAGAAGAAGAAGACCGGAGTACCAGCAGCATAGAAAATCAGGCCATCCCAAATTCTCACAGGGTGCCAGATTCCAAATCACATCCACCACACATCAAGATAGACATCATCAGGAAAGTGCAAGCCAAAAATACGCAGCGCTATAAAGTGGAATATGATTCGCAGAGTACGGATACACTGAATTTCTCTTCTGAATCCAAACAAGAGACTGAATATGTAAGTACTTTTGTAAATGGAAAGGCATTTCCCAGCATATGAGTGTGCATGTGCGTGTGTATGTATAGGCATGTCGTGCATATGACAGGATAAATAACTAAGTAACTAAGTGGTGGTAATTGTTGTAGCCATTTAGGGCGTTTTGACTGTTTAACCAGCAGAACTATTGGATCTGCAAATGCAGTCAGCAGACAGAGCAGATCACATTCAGAAAGCACGGAGGCCTAACACGATGTTTACATTGATACAAGTATGATTTTCACTATGTCATTTCTTAGAGATCGAAATTTCTTGTTCCCCCCCTGTAATTATCACACATTTGAGTCAGTGGACTTGGCACAGGTTTAGTAGTGTCTTCATTAAATTTGGTTGCAAGCACCATTATTCGGTTGCAATAATGGAAAAAAGATGTTTCACATTCGGTGTAGTGGCACTGTGTTCACACTCCATGGGGCAAATCGAGGGAGGTAAACTTAGGCTGGGTTGAGGATTAGGATCTTGACTGATCAGTCATTGTTTGTGTGATGTGCTGAACACTGCCTCCACTTGTACTTTGGTGCCACTGCCTAAATGCAAAGGCCACACAAGCTGCCATTGCTTCCTACTGACTGTGCCCAGTGGATTAGCAGGACAGCTGGAGTGTGGTGAATCTGAGGGGAGAATAATTCCTCTTCCTGGACATCCTGGCTGATAACCCAGTGGTTATCCTTGTGCCTGTGCCAGATGACCTAAAAAATATGTCCGGATATACTTTGGCATTTCGTCAAAACAGTCATGGTGAAACCAAACATGGCTTCCCATCTGCAAAAGAAGGTTTTGAAACCTGTGTGAGGTGGAAAGTTGTGTCTGAAGAGAGCGGTGGCCTCCAAGTTAACATAGCAAGAGCGGTGAAGCTGCATGTTTAGTTTGTCACTGATGTCCAGCAGTCTAGCGAAAACATTTCAGTATCTGCCTTTCAGCATGGCCTCCTCCCAAAACCATGAAGTAAACTGCCTACAGTAAAGGAATGAACTTTGGTAGCTCTGAGGAAGTAGGGTCCTGATCTTAACTAGGATGAACATTTCACTTATGTGGTAGTTGGGCCCCATGAGCAGAGGCGCACTGGCTTACCAAGGCGGCTGGTGTCTGTAAGAACCAGAAATAAGCCCACCGGGAACAGGTGCCTTTGTCAGCAAATGCCCTTCTAGCTGTGTCTGCATGTTAGCTTTTGATATTGATCTCTCTGACTTTGGAAGCCTGCTTCAAATTAATAATTAAAAAAAAGCTGTTGATCTTTTTGTAGGACTAACTCAGGACCAAATCTTGGAATGTGTGTGATTTGCAGTCAGCATGTCTGAGCAGTCTCATTTTTTTAAGGAACTGCCAATAAGAGCAGCAATTCAAAGCACACATTTAGAGCTTGTGAGATTGATACTGAAAGAAAACATATGAAAGCAGCAAGGAAGTGCTTTGCTAACAAAACAAAATCAATTTTAAACTTCAGTAGCACTGTGGAGTCTATATGCTTTCAGACACTCACATGAAAGGGACTCTACGTGAGCGAACTATTAATATTACCACTTAAAAGTATAAATGTCATTACTTCGCTAATTAAAAATTGCACCGAGTCTTTCTGTTGATACAGCAACTTAAACATTTTAAACCCATGCAACCATGCAAAGGAATTTTTTCATGTGTCTGCTGAACAAGTGGGCTCATGGACCTAGTCAGTAATGTGCCCAGACAGGAGTGTCGCTAAGCACATGGTTTGTAGGCTACTGACACTTGACTGCCTTCTGGGCCTCTGGCAAAGCATGAACTCCTCCGCTCCTGGTTTTCTGACTGCAAAGTGGGGCTCCTCTAACGCTTTACTCCCTGCCCCGGAGGGCTGCAGTGAGAAATAATTAGTTGGAGTTTGAGACATGCTCTTAAAAGTGCTTCTGGAAGTTCTTTTTTGGCTCATTGTCCTAAAGCTAATCCTCACTACATTGTTGTCAGCCTTTTGCAGGTGGAGAAAGTGAGGCAAAGAGTGACATACTTATCTAATGAGAATGTTGTGTGCAACCATTTGTTTGCATGGTTACATCCATTTCGTCCAGTTGAAATGGGGAATTGTTGTCCAAAGTTGTAGTATTTTTATATATACGTATACATATGCCAAACTACTTGTTTTCAATTAAATCTGTTTCATTTAAGCTTTCAAATCCAGCAGAATCACAAAAGTCAAATGGCATTGGGGAAAATCTACCGAGTAGTGTATGTCTAGTTGCCTACCTCCTTCTTGTCCCGCTTGGTGCAAGGCCAGCTTTTCCAAACCTAAGTTATATATGATTGATTTACATACATACTGGTTAAGCCTTCCCATAGGTATATCTGGCTGTGATTTCAACTGGAAATGCCAGTCTATGCCTCAACATAGCATAGCGCCTTCAGTGTTTAGAAATTGGCCTATCCTGAATAAAGCAGAAAGTTAGAATTTGATCTGTGAGTGGTCTGCCTTTTTACATATCCAGCCATTCGTGTTTTTTAATGGATTTGTTTGGGTTTGTGCTTCCTGCCCTTTAAAGGTTTGTTAACTCTTGTATTAAAGACAGCATTTGGGAATGAAGTTTCATGTGTGTTTTCTAAAACATGCTCGTTAACAGGGTCCCTGTCGTAGAGAAATGGAAGACACTTTAAACCACCTAAAGATCCTGAATGTCTTGAGTCCCAGGGGTTTTCATATTCCAAATTGTGACAAGAAGGGGTTCTACAAGAAAAAGCAAGTAAGTACAGAGTCTTGATCATTTCAATGAATGTACTTCACCTTTTCTGCATCTTTGCTGAAGGATCTTGCCAGCAAGATGCATTATGCATCATTTTACAGAGGAACTAGTTAATTTCCAGTCTTAGGACCTGATCTGATAGTGCTGAAGCTTGTCAAGTGGGGACAGTGTTTTTATTTTCTGTTGGTCATGACAACAGATTCATTTGAGAAACTTCATACCTAATCACACATGGATTGGCTGGTGCCCTAGATACTAATGCCCTTTGGTTTAAAAAAAGCAGTGCCTCTGTAATAACCCACAGAGCTAAATGTTGCAGTCACCATATGACTGCAATAGATCAATGCTTTGAATTGTAAATAGCTGCTTGAGAGTTCCTAGAAGAACTGCAGTGGATCATATTACAAAAAGCAACTTGAGAAAGGCATGTGTCTGTCCTTTATGTGCTACACAGATCGCTTCCAAAATCCAGGTCATGTTATCGTGAAAGTGATACATCTAGAGTACATACTCTGCGGCAAGGATGGCTTCTCAGCCCCTTTTGGTTCTGGGGTTGTGACCTTTCTTGACAAATGCAGGCCTAAACTGCAGGTATTTATGCTTTAGTTGTGTAGGGTTGAGCTACGGCAGCATTCTCCGTTCAGTGCTGCCCTTGAAGCTCATTCAGAAACTTGGGGAAGTGTGAGACGTGCCAGGTTCTTTGCTCAGTGTGGACATCCCATCTAATTCCAGTGTTTAGTTAGTGACCTGCCTCCAAATGTGTTTCTTGGTATAATTCCAAAATTTCCTGAATTGGAAAGTGTCTTCAAGCTTTTCCTCAAGGCAAACCCTCTGTAAGGACAGATTTTGTTTATGGACCATCTTCTCTCTCCCGTCTGGGTTTACGCGAGTCAGCCTCTCTATCTCTGGTAACCAAAGGAGTGGCTGACTTGGTGTTACTAGTTCATGCAGTTCATTGGTTGGAAGTGAGAGGCCAACCTCCGACCAGGCAACCTTATTTCAGGAATGGTATCTCTCCATTTTTTGGCTTCCAGCTTTCTTAGAAACAGTCCTTCCCTTTCGGGTATTCCCTGGAGCTCTGTGTTAAGCTGGCAGTGTCAGGTGGGGCGTTTAGCAATAGGGGTGAGGTTTCCAGCCTTCCCTTCTGCCATCAGCCCAGCACTGGCTGCACTGTTTGACCTTTGGTGCATGCTACTGAGCTTGTCTATGCTCCCCAATTTTTCCCGAGCAGGTGGTGGCAACTCCCAAGCAGGGACAGAGTTTTCTTTTTATTGTCTGGAGTTTTGAGAAGCCCATGTCATTCGTGTCTCGCTGCGTGTGAACTAGCAGAGAGCAGTGCTCGCATCTTGGCCTGCATTTGTTCAGAAAATACTACTATATGGAGTGAGGCTAGGACTGTGTTTTGTGCCTGTGCCATAACAGCATTTGCTTAGCTACTCTAGAACAGCGCATAATTTAACTGTATTCAAGGCACACAAGCATACTGTATCCCTTTTCCTTCTCTGGGTATGAGAGAAGACCGCAGATTGGTATTTACTTTGTTCAGTAGATCTTCCTTTCATCTGTCTTCAGACTCTGAGGTTTTTGCTTCGTCAGCAAAAAGGTGGTGGTTTGCACACAGTCTCTGGCATGTGTATGTAGTAAATCAGACCCACAGTAAGCACATACTAAAGTGACTTACTTTTAAGGATGACTGTACTTTAAAAGCGCAGTCATAGTTGTTCCGCTGAGGCAGAAAAAAAAGAAAATACGGAGGGGAAAGAAAAAGGAAAGAGAGATAATACACTTACCTAGTCTTTGTTCCTAAAAGTTGATTTACAAGAATAAGGTGTTGGTACAGAGCAAAGATATGCTTCTGCCCTCTGTGTAGTGTCTGTGCTGCCTAGAGACTTTCAAACTGCTTTAGGAAAGGTTCCTGCGGTATGTGCAACAGCCCATCTGGTCAGCAAACATAGAGGATGAAGGGGCACTTTCATACCTGGCCAGCCTTGTCAAGCGCCATGCCAATTTACACAGGTCCGGTAGTTTCAATGGTAGTTTCAGACAACTCAGGATCTTGTAGGAGATGCCCACAAATGGAGCCCATGTGAGTAAATATTCTACATGAAATGCAGTTGGAGTGCTTCTCCTGTAAATGAACCTCAGTCAACCCTGGGAACAGGCCTTCATAGATAGGGCTTACAAAGGCAGACTGCTTCTCACATGAACAAAATACAAGCAAAAAATGATGTATCTGAGTTGCCCTTGTAGAATTAACTCCTAGAAAAACACCTCAGTTTGTGAAGTGAGTGAGTCCTGTTCGGACTGATTTCACTGTCTGCAAGGCAATGCGACAATTGTGTTTGTTTGGTTTTCTTTTTGGAGCATCAACATGTAGGTCTGATATTTTAGGCACCGTGAGCAGGTGTCTTATCTCATTAACAGAATGCTAGGCTATTTTATTAATTTCCTTCATTGCTATTATTAGCAGCATTCAATCTGTAATTCAGTTATATTCTATTGTGACAACAAAATTCAGAATAATAGGTTAGGAAATACACAGTAAATTTGTCAAAAAACGAGTTTGAGCTAGGCTTTTTTAATTCTGGAAAGAGCTGCCAAAACCACTGCCTAGGATGATAATGTTGATAGGTGTGTAGGAATCTTAAAAATTATGATAATCCTGTAAACCATTAAAACTAATGCAGGAGGCACTTCCCACGTTAGTATATTCTTCCTTCCTGGTCACCTGCTCTTCTAGTCAAGTTGAAAGCAGTTATTTTTCAAGACATTTGTGCATATCTAGAAACTGACTTTTCAGGAACAACCACAGGGAGTAGTTTGCCTATGTGAAACAATTTTAATAACATAAATTTATCTGTCAGGCTATAACATGAAAAATACTTCACACCTTCTGTTTATATATAAACTTTTTTAAAATCAGACCTATTAAAATTTAGAATTCTTTTTCTTAATAAATCACACGTGCAAGGTTGTACTATTTGACTGTGGTATATGGGTATATTTATGTGGAATAGGTTGATACAGGCACGTTTCTGCCTCAAGCATGGAAAAAAAGCTCTGATGAAATTAGAATTATTATATGGGGCAATTACTAGAATTGCCCCATATTTGTATACTGGAGCCAGATACTCACCTAAATGTGAGCTGGCATCGTTCCACTGAAAACAGGGCTGGGCTTGGCGGGAGCCAAAACGGCCCAAGGTATATGTCAATGCTGTCTGCAGTCTGTTCTGGGAGACCACAGTTGTAGCTCCACGGAGACCTCTGGCCTGACCAGGAATTCAATGGGATACCATATGCTTTTCTGTGCCCCACGAATGCCTCTGCGGCACTTCTTTGTGGAAGGGAGAGGGGCAGGTGGCATGGAAGCTGGCAGCTGGTGTTTCTATCAGAAGTAATTACTGGCTCCACCACTTGGGCAGTTTTCCAGCTTTTTGGACTTTCTGAAGTCATACAGAAGAGCTGGGCAGAGCCTTGACATATATGTGGAGTACAAAATTCAGAAGAGCAGATTTTATTTTTTTTTTTTCCCATATAAACTTCTGTAGGGAATGCAAGCTAGCTGCTTCAGGATAAAAGCATCACTTTTGAATCAGAAGTGCTCTGCTATTCACAGCATGGCTGAGCGGGTAGTACAAACTTGCAGATTGGAAGAGGTAAATTGTTTCCTCACAGAGTGTTATTTCAGCTGTAGAATGAGCTAAGGGTTTCGTTTTCAAAATGGGTTGTCTAGAAGAAATTAAAAAAATATTAGTAGTGGGGAAGGTGTTCCTGCAGACTAACTTAATGTTGTAATTAGTTCCAAAAATTGACTATGCAATTGTAAAAAGCAATCAAAACCTCCCAACAACATGAGATAACTTTAATTGATCATTTGTTTTGAGAGTGATGCAAGCCTATGAATCAGCGAGAGTTGTGTAACATACTTCATATAGTACTTCTAAAAGGGGAGGCTATGTTACTATTATTAGCAGAAGTATAGTTTCATTGCTGAAGCACCAGGCTGGCAGCCAGAAGCCCTGTGCTCTAATTCACGCTCCATCTGTGCCTGCTCTCTTGGGAAAAACAACTCAAGAACTGCTGCCTCAGTTTCCTTTTCTGTAAAATTTAAATTGTGCAAACGCTGTTGTTTATGAATTCCTCAGTTTTGAGCATGAAGAATTTAAATTACTAAATGTTAATACCACTTAAGCTAGAGTCTAGTCACCACCAAAATTGAAGGAAAATTTCCCATTGACGTCAGTGGACTTTGAGCAACCATTCATGGAAATCCTGAAGAATACATGGAAGCCCTAGTCAGGCTTTTGAGACAATAAACTTAAGTTATAAAACTTATTTTTAAAGATTTAGTACAGAAAAACAGCCGAACACATAACTAGAACTCAAATGCAGCTAACCGTGTAGTTCAGCAAATTATTAATGTAGATGTTCTCTCAGTAGGTTTCAACTTCTTCACCCTCTCCTAAAGTAAGCTTGATCTTGCGATCCTGCTGCTGTCCATTTGCATAGGGCTAATGCAGGACTACAAATTCAGAGAAGAGAAGGCATTGTATTATTTCTCAATTGGGCTTGTTAGTCAAAGATATATCACGAGGGTAGTAGATTAATTTGCAGTTACGATGATTAACTTCACTTACTCTAAAATAAAACAAACAAGATGGAAACTTGTTCAGAAATTTGCGTCTAATATGTGATCTGCTCCCATCTCCCTTTCACAAGTTCCTTGTGAAAACTGTCTACCCTACTCCCTGCTGCCACAAATTAGTTGGCTCGGGGGCCAGTGCGCTGGTGCAGGCTGTCCCCAGGAATGACCCATATTCACAGTTCTGTCCGAAATACCACCCTTTTGCCTGAGGTCCTACACTAGACGTGGAAAGGGTCAGGCACTTTGGGCAGCATGTGAAGCCCAACATTTGTTTGATGTTTCCTTGCGTACCTGCATGTGGAAAAGGCACTTAGCTTTGTGAACCACTGCCATACCCACATGGGAGATGGGGACACGCCCGTTAGACTGGAAAACAAGCAGTTGAGCAGTAGTGGCAAAGTTTATCTTACTTGTACCAGTGTGAACCTCTGAAATACTTGAATTGCTGTGAGCGTGATCTCGGAGGCAGCATTTGCTCTGCTTGCAAGATAGCCTTTCCAGTGTTGAGGGCCCTGAGTGGCTTCGGTCTAGCCTGTCTTCCTTCATGTTGGCGATGCAACAGATGAAAACCTCAGTCTTTGAAAAGCTAGGTATATTTGTGTCACTGCCTCCTTTGTAATTCTGTCCTGACTAAACAGCCACCTCTGGTAGCATTTGCAGAGAATCCCGTATCATCAAATCTCAAAACTTGGCTATGTCTTGGTAATGAGATTGGCCATGGCAAACCTAGTGAGATAATCCGTGTCTTGGAGACATGCGTCTTTTGAGTGGGTGAAAACCTTGCAGGGTCCCAGAGGTTCACAGTATGTAACTGTGTCTGGGGTTGCATCCCGAATGCAACCTGCAGCATGTCATCTCTTCTAGTCTAGTTTTTACCATTCTTGGTTCCTTAGGGAGAGCATTACTTAGTACATACTAGGCTTTATAATGCATTTTTACTGCATTACTATTTCTAAAGAAGTTCAGTGTTGTTGCCTGTCTAGTGGTAGTTTCAGGTTGGTCAGCATTGCTGGCAAATTCTACCAGGCAACTTCTAAAGCTGACATGGGTTATAGACTAATATATAAGCAACCTTATTTATAGGAAAATAACACATGTAAAGTTCTAGTACACCTAGCAGTTGTTGAAGTGATAACTCCATTACAGAAGGATTATGTATCTGTTAATAAATGTCAACTACAGTATTGAAATTCCTCCAGGAAACAGATGCAAGCCAAGGGTGTTTATTGCTGCAATGACTGTCTTTGCCAGACGTGTGCTTTAGCATAGAAAAAATCTGTTAACTTTCTTTTCCAAAGATGGGTCCCAGTCATCAGCCCGTACTGTTACAAGTAGTCCTGGTATTCAAAGGGGGCAACTGTGCTGCCTAATATAATAGGGAGTAGTTCATAAAGGCTGTTTTCTGGTAGTTCTCAGAGCAGTTTTATTGTGGAGTAATTAGACCCAAAGGGGTTGGTGGGCAGAGCAGGTAAGCTTTTATAGTAATACTTTCTCGTGGTAATAAATACTGTGTTTGATTCTGTCAGATATGGCCAGGATATGGAAGTGCAGCTATCAAATGAGCAGGAATCCCTGCTATGTAACACTAAGATAGGAGAAAACAAAAATAACGTTAACTGGGTCTTGTATTCTGTTTCAGTGTCGCCCATCCAAAGGCCGAAAGAGAGGTTACTGCTGGTGTGTGGATAAATACGGACAACCACTTCCCGGGTATGATGGGAAGGGAAAAGGAGATGTCCACTGCTATAACTTGGAAAGCAAATGAGGGCTGGGTGCCAGCTCTTCTGGCATCTGTGCATGGCCACTGGACCTCGCAGAGACCTTGGAGGGGCTGGACAAACACTGTGGACTGTGTTGCGCGTGGAGTAACGAGCTCTGCCTCCTGCGGCGGATGGGGAGTCGCAGCCTCTGCGGACACTGCTGCAGCTGCACCCTGCCACTGACACACGTCGGGCTTCCTATAGGATGTGTAGGGAGCTCTGAATTCCCACGTAAACCTGCACTATTGATACCCAGAGAGAAAAACAAACGGCACTTCAGAATGGATTCAGGGAGTCTCCACTGACTTTTAAAGAACGGCCTGTGACCAATTTGATCCCGAAAGATACTGTTTTTTTATTTTAAAGAATTTATAGATTGCAAGCTTCTAAAAGTATTGCAGGAAAAAAAAAAAGCAAAACAAAAAACACAAGGATTTTAAAAAAAATTAAAAAAAGCTTAAAGATTGAGCTTTTTTTACAGGTCTGACGGGAAACATCTTCACGGGTAAAAATTTTATAAAAATCGCAACTTTTTAAAGAATCTTATTTCTAAAATAAAGACATGGCTATTTTTTCTGTAAAATATATTATGAATATTCTGTTAGTCTGTATTTAATATAATTGTTTTTTAATAAACTTTATTTAAATGTACCATGTGAATACCAAATACTACACAGTAATTCTAGTGTATACTTCTGTATGCAAAGAGAAAGTAAGGGTATGGAATGATTTACGAATATGTATAGATCCATATGCGTACACACTGACCTATTCTAGATAACAGAAATGAATTTGTGGAGCAAAGGAAGTGTTTCCAGAAGAGATTAAGTTTTGTTATTTGAAGTAACTACAAATACCAAGATAATAGTTCCTAATTTTTTTTTAATTATTTTACCGGTATGTCTAATGTACCCATCACTGAATTATGCCACTGGAAAGGATAACAGTTGCACTGAAGCTCTCAGTAAAGCATTCTTCTGTCTGTCCTTCACCTCAGTTTGTGCAACAGGGCTTGCATTTCTTCTGTTTCCTGCTCACACTAATACAGAATATTCACGGACAAAAAATTGCTATTACAGTACCACCCTTTCTATTTGCTTATTTATTTTGAAAAGCTGTATCTATTCTGTGTTGTCTTGGTACTCTCTACCAAAGCACATATTCTGTATGAGGAACTCCTGTTTAAAACAATGCTGACAAGATGGGGGGATCATGGTTGAGACCCCTGCACTTCACTTATGCTACACACAATTGTTGCTTGCTTTGACTTCGGTAGAAATTTTTTGCCTGCATCTAAGCATAGAATAAGAATCATTGGGTTTAAATATTTAAACCAACTGTCTGCCATGATGTTATATGTCCTTTTAATCGGAAGAGAAGTGATTTGGTTTTGCTCTGGTATGTGATGCTTTCACATAAGGAGGACTTTGGCAGCATTTTTTTTTTTTTTGAGGCTGATGATTGTTTACTGAACTTCATGACAAATTCTGTATGATAATGAAATATGGATAAGGAAAGGTGGCCTGTGAAATGTAACATCTCTCTGGAAAGTAATGCCATATTTTGTATATGTATTTATTTATATATTTTATATAAATATTTTATATATTTATATAAATATATAATATATTCTTCTATGTGTCACTATAAATGTTTGATGTCACTGTAGAAAAAAGAAACTTAACACTGTAATTTCCTGTTGGGTTGGGAGCTCTACGGAGACTGAGGGCAGTGGGTTTCCAGACGATGGGGCCAGGGGTTGTGCTGACAGAGGGGAGACCACAGGGCTGAGGAGCCCGTTGCTTTCCTGCCCCGTGAATTACAACCACCCGTGTTCCTGCCAGCAATGGCAAATGTCTTGAAACTTTGACATGGAAAGGTTTGGGTATGCAGCCTGCCCGGACTGAGACAGACAGTCACCATAAATCAGATGTTTAAAGCCTTACCCTGAAACGTATTAGGTGAACAGCCCTGTGTACATTCTGCACGTCTTCCTAATTTCTGTCTAATGATATGAGTGCACATCATCCTTAAAACCGAAATTTTTTAAACTTAGAGTAAGGAAAAAAGTATACGTGGAGTGATGCTTACTCCAGGCTAATACAGATTTCCTGACAGATGGTTACAGAAGGCTTTGTGAGGTGAAGATTTATTGCAATATTTTTACTGCTAATGCAAATGTAATGCCTGCAAAGATTTGTTGGCAAAAAATAAATACTGGGCCTTCTTTTTCTTTTTTTTAAATTGTAAACCAGTTCCTTTGAAATAATTTTACAGAGGGAAGAAAGTTATGTATATAACAATATTTGGGCATGAAACCATGGATATGAAAACAAGGGTTGGATTCACGAAAGTGAGTTAGTATTTTGGCTTTTTTTTTTTTTTTAATGGCTATTTTGTGAGCCTTCCGAAAAAGAAAAGCAGCTTTTCACCAAAAAAGGTGGATAGCTGCCTTGCGTGCCATATTTTGCCACTATGCCAGAAATGTTTTAACAGCCTGTGGCAGTATTTCTAATTGGTATATTTTGTCAAGTTTTTAAGCTTTTTATGTTTTGCCCTACCATTAAAAGCAAATAAATATAGAAGAAGCTGGCTAGTAAAGGTCCTTAAGTGATAACGAAATTCTCTAATCTGTGCAGAGCACCAACTTTATTTTTTAAAAAATACTACTTCTCAAGGAACTCAAACTGATTCAAGCAAGCAATCTGTCACATGAATTATTTAAGAAACTGCATTCAGCTCCATTAGTGGTACTAGTGGTCTTTGATATGTAACAGAGAAAACATACAGCCATAAGGGGGAAAAATAAAAAAATAATTGCATGGTCGTGCAAGTCAGTTAGGTTATTTTGCTTCCAACAGTTGTCTATAAAAGACTGTGTCTAAAAATAGCCAAAAAAAATTCTCACCTGTAATTTAAAGCTTCCCCTTTTTCAGAAGTTGCCTTTTATATATTTTTTATGAGCACATTTGCTTGCGCTAGTATTGGATACTCCCTGTTGTCTATCTGATGTTCCTGGCAGCTGGTATTCTTGGTATGAAATGCAAAATAACATTATTTCCCCCTAAAAAAAAAAATCACTGTTTAAAATGAAGAGAATCAGTGGTGGCTTTTTCCTTTTTGGGTTTTGGGTTTTTTTTTGTTTTTAACATTTCTATTTCTATGAAGACAAGGGTTCAATTCAATAGACAGGTTACTTGTCGTTCAAAGATTTTTCTCTTGGCTGTGAGAGCCAGGCTGCAATTCAAATAAAAATATTTGTGGGCTACATCCAGGCAGAAGAATGTGGGCAGCACGAAGCAAATGTATGGGTCAGTATCAGTTCAGGGGAAGATCTCCATCCATGCACAGTTTAGAAATGTTTCCTGCTAAGAACTGCAATGAGTGGAAGGCTTTGTTTTTGGTGGCAGAAGTGGAACCAATGCATTCGAAAAATGCCTCCTGTTTTGGTGCCTTCGCTGCCTTCAGCTCAGGTGGTTTATTTTTTCAAGTGAACGTTTTCCAGCTTTTTTTTTCGTATTTTTAGCAAGCTCTTTGAAGAATCTCAGTGATCTGGGTGAACATTATGAAGTCTCAGAAAAATCCTTGTAACTGCTAACATTATTTACACGTCAAATATTTGCATGGGAAGGCACTACAAAAGCTTAATGTATGTACTGCAAAAGTTGCTAATTTCTTTTTGAGCATATTTCATCTCTAGATGCTACATGGGTACCATATGTAGCCCAGATTGATGTGGTAAGTATTCATTTTAACCAGTGTAATAAATAGTTGCATAAATCCCTATAATTGACCAGAATGCAAGTTAAAGCTGCCTGCAGGCAGTTCTATTATCTTTCAAACTACCTGAGAAAGTTCCCTTTTTTAATAGACCTACTGTGCTATAGTCTTTTGAGCTCAGAATATCCTTTTCCACCTTTTTGGCACGCACGCCCTTCAGGGCATAGTGTTAGCTATTTGTGCACAGGGGAAGGAGACTTCAATGAATACCAAAACCACAGAATTAATTAGTTTTTAGTACAGTCTGAACTTTTTATGACTAAATTCCATAGAAACCTTAACACAGCATAATTCTTTATTGAACTGAGTCCTAAATTTAAGTAATGGTTTTACAAACCTTTTGGGAAATAATTTTTTGGTATCTCTAGTCACTCTCTAAAACTCTGTAAGCAAGGATGGCTCCACAGAGATTTTACACATTAGCAATAGGTATTATATTTAAAGTATGAAAAGTCGTGAGCAATTTTCCTGGATGCCAATGCATATTAGTATTCATAATTAAATGTTTATATGGGTAACTGTTTTGAACATGGTTGTATTAGGTTTGCATGGCAAGGTTTTGGTGGGGGGGTGGACTACAGGGGTGGCTTATATTGAGAAGCTGCTAGAAGCTTCCCCTCTGTCTGATAGAGCCAATGCCAGCCAGCTCCAAGACGAACCCACCACTGGCCAAGGTCAAGGCCATCACTGATGGTGGTAGCACCTCTGTGATAATGTATTTAAGAAGGGGAAAAAACCCAACTGTGCAATTACAGCTGAAGAGAGGAGTGAGAATATGTGAGAGAAACAACTCTGCAGACACCAAGGTCAGTGAAGAACGAGGGGAAGGAGGTGCTCCAGGCACAGGAGCAGAGATTCCCCTTCAGCCCATGGTGAAGACCATGGTGAGGCAGGCTGTACCCCTGCAGCCTGTGGAGGCTAATGGTGGAGCAGATATCCACCTGCACCCTATGGAGGACCCCATGCAAGAGCAGGTGGATGCCTGAAGGAGGCTGTGACCTGATGGAGAGCCTGTGCTGGAGCAGGCTTCTGGCAGGACCTGTGGCCCTGTGGAGAGAGGAGTCCACACTGGAGCAGGTTTGCTGACAGAACTTTGAGCCTGTGGGGGACCCACGCTGGCGCAGTCAGTTCCTGAAGGACTGCACCCCATGGAAGGGACCCATGCTGGAGCAGTTCATTAAGAACTGCAACCTGTGGGAAGGACTCATGCTGGAGAAGTTAATGGAGAACTGCCTCCGTGGGAAGGACCTCACGTTAGTGCAGGGGAAGAGTGTGCAGAGTCCTCCATCTGAGGAGGAAGGAGCGGCAGAGAAAATGTGTGATGAACTGACCACAACCTCCATTCCCCATCCCCCTGAGACACTCAGGGGGAGGAGCTAGAGAAAATCAGGAGTGAATTTGAGCCTGGGAAGAAGGGAGGGGTGGGGGAAAGGTGTTTTAAAATTTAGTTTTTAGTTCTCATTATCCTCTTCTGATTTCATTGGTAATAAATTAAATTAATTTTCCCCAAGTCAAGTCTGTTTTGCCTGCGACGGTAATTGTTGAATGATGTCTCCCTGTCCTTAACCCAAAAGCCTTTCATTGTATTTTCTCTCCCCTGTCTAGTTGAGGAGATGGAGTGATAGAGCAGCTTCAGTGGGCACCTGCCATC
Source organism: Pluvialis apricaria (assembly GCA_017639485.1). Classification (NCBI taxonomy): domain Eukaryota; kingdom Metazoa; phylum Chordata; class Aves; order Charadriiformes; family Charadriidae; genus Pluvialis; species Pluvialis apricaria. The sequence goes on from CM030008.1 coordinate 61,084,047, forward strand.
CAGCCAGGGTCAACCCACCACAGTGGTCCTGCTGCGCCTTTAGGAACTCTTCACATCTATTAATTTCTATCAAAGGAATATGCTTGCATCCTACATTAGAAAGGACCCTTTTTTCTTCTCCCACTCCCTCTTTTTTTCTGAGAGATCCAAAAATAAGATCCAAAAAGGGTATCAGAGTATTCCAAGGGTAAGAATTTTGTTGTCAGTATCAGTAATGCCTTCATCTGCAAGTGTGCAAAATTCATTTTGTTTAAGGGCATTAGAAGAGAAGTGTTTTGGTATGTCCAGTGGACCTGGGTATCTTCTTCCAACTGGAAAGTATTTAACCTTCATTTGATTTTGGAGTCTCCATCCTTGGAGATACTCAAAGGCCATCTGGACACGGTCCTGGTCAACTGGCTGTAGGTGGCCCTGCTTGAGCAAGGGGGTTGGACCAGGTGACCTCCAGAAATCCCTTCCAACCTCAACCATCCTGTGGTTCTATGAACCTGTCAGGATGTGGTATCTTGGTGTCTGGAGTTCCAGCGCATGAGATTGTCTACATTATACAACACATTGATAGAGAAGATGTTACATCTTTTTCTGGTAAAATGGCAAGTAGTGCAAATTTTTTGTTCCCCAGAAGAACTTTAGTTTTAAAACTCTGCATTTTATGTATTATTTCTTTCAGTTCAGATTTTGCAGCTGTAGAAGCATATACACCAGCCTTAGAGAAAATCCCGTTGTAAAAACCTTTGCTTTTGCTTTGACTTGTACATATATTAAAAAATGCAAATGACTTCAAGGCTGAAAGTTCCAGCTGAAAAAAACTGCAGACCAGGTATTAGCAAAAGCAAAGGGTAACGCTGCAAATCTCAGTTTATCCTTGCAGAATGTGTGTCCTGCTGCACTATGTATCCTGGCTTTCCACTTCTGCTGACCTATCCAAATTCCTTAAGAGCCTTTCTCTGTCATGGCTAATTTCACACACCACGCTCTCCGTGAGTGGGGATGGAAAGAAAGGCAGCAAAGTTAATGCTGAAGAGAGAAGCTGAGATTTCCTTCAGAAAAATCTGTGAAGCTGAAGAAAATGTCGTTGAGAAGGACTGCTTCCCACAGCCATGTGTGGGACCTTCCAAAACTGGGGTAGTGAAGAGAGTTGCTTATGAGAGCCAGGCTGAGTGTGCATTTCCCTCACTCCCTGCAACTGGAGAGCAGGGGCTATTTTTGCCTGCTTATGCCACAGAGAGAATATTCAAGGTGAAGACTTGTTTCCTACGTCTGGTACGTATCACATAACTTGCACACAGTAAAAAAGACCTAACTGACTGATCTTCAGAAGTCGATGATTGCTTTATCACAGGGGTGCCAATGCAACCTTCAGCCCTGAGACCCTGCCATACATTTCCACAGCTGCTATTACCCTGCTACCAGCAACATGTTGCTGCTCTTCTTTTTCTGTTCCCTTGCTGCGGCTAAACAGTGAGGGCTCAGCTGCCAAAACAGCAATAAACAGAAGCCACAGGCAAAGAGAAAGTATGAAAGATGATGATATAGCCAGCATTTGCTCTAGGCCTCCAGAGACATCCCTTTTCCAAGGAACCTCAGCGTCTACACATCAGCCCGTTGAACTACAAAGCACTGTCACTGACAGAGAAAAAAGTCACACGTCACCACTGGCATAATTATACAATTAAAAACCTTGGAGTAGGCACAAATGCGCTGCTTAACAGTTGGAGGAGACGAAGAGCAGGAGGAAGACTGCAGACGGCAGAACTGCATCAGGGAGGCTCTGCTGGAATAGCTGTGCCCGCTGGCCAGGCACTGACCCTGCTGGGAAACGTGGTTCATAAGGAAGCAGCAAGGAGACGAGCGTGCCTGTGGCCCTGCCTTCCCCTGCGTGCCCTTGTCTCTGCTAGGTTTCCCATACTGCCACTCAGAGGTGATATCTAACACAGAGTCTGAAAAGGCAAGCAGAAACTTTTTCAAAATTCAACAGCCAAGATCTGGAACAGGCTAAGTTTAGATTTGTTCATTTGACCTTACTTCAACATCCACGAGCACCCTTGCTCCCACATCTCTCCCGCAGGAGGTGGTTGCCCCTCTCCCTGGGCCCTCACAGTAGCTTACTTGCAGATGAACTTTGCACCCTGGGGGAGGAGGTAGGTCAAGGGAGGAGGAAAGGAGGGAAAATAAAATAAAGCCCTTGTTTGTTGACAGAACTATCATCAGAGCTGTTTTCATTACTCAGAGTGCAAGTACTGGTATGTCTGGGCTCCGGCTCCACTGCTGTTGTTTCTGGTAATACAGAACTAACCGGCTGTGGTCCCAGCAGATCTTTTCCTTCTTTGTCCCCTTCTGCCTTTATCTAAATGTGACTACGTAATATAGGGTGAAGGTCAGTAAGAGAAGCCCTCAGCTTGCCCCAGCTCTCCTGCCATTACTTACTATATACCACCTATCCAAGTCTTAAAGAAGGCAAATGTGCTAAACATAATTAGGTGTTTGTTGAGATACTCGTACCCCACTTTCCCGTGCTGTCTGAATCCCTGCCTAATTCTTGATGCAATGTACAAGTGCATAACATAATTGGTCCATAAATATGAAATATGTCGGCAAACAGAAAGGCTGGGGAGGCTGTTTAGGCTAGTGGTTTATCAGTGAAGTGATAGCCGAGGAAAAGTAGACCCACTTCAAAGGTGTTGTCTAAATATAGAGATAGGACTTGTCCATTCAACATGCAGCATGGACTTAGAGTCTACCTTGGAATGAGTCACTTGGATCTTTTTTTTACAGATACTTTTGTTATTATTATTATTATGGGTTGGGCAGGGATTAGACATTAGTGTTGTTCTGCAATAGCAAGGCAGTGATGTCGGTAGAAAAATAACGTTTCTAATTCTGCAAAGTCAGTGCTACTATACTGCTGGTAAAGTAGAAACATCTTTGGTTCTGACTTTGCAGAAAAAAAATGTTTTGTTTTAGTATTTTGGGAGGGGGCTACCACATAGTGTCTGATGCTATGGGACCTGAGCGCTTTCCAGGAGTGCAGTAACTCCTAAGACAAGCCTCTGCCATGTGCTGTTCTTTTCCATTCCACTTTTCTTTCCCTTGAGGAAAGAAAGCTTTTCTGTTTGCCTTTTTATTTTGTGATGTGTTTAGGACTCCCATTAGTAAGTGCAAGGTCAAAGGAATATATGGGTTTTGGAAAGAAAAAGGCTAAATCTTGACATGCTTAATATCTGATCATGTTTTGGTCTGGGTCTATAGAAATCTGTTCCCTGTCTTAAGTTTTGCCTTTGTGGAGCATGTGTTCATATGGTAGAGAAGTGACAGAGATGCTCATGAGCTTTCAGTATTAGTCTTGGCTGCCGTCTGTCCCCATTTTCTTTCTCTTCTCCTTTCTCCCCTTGCCTCCTGTCAGCACTAGCTGACACGAATGTGTCTCTGCTGTACCCCAAAGTGATGAGCAGAACTGACTCAGAATGAGCAGAGCCCAATACCAGGTGACTGTAGGTTGTCTTGGACAGCTTTAGGGGAAAAGGAGGGTAGAAAATAAAGTGCAGAGGGCAGTGACCTCATTTCTGTGCTATGAGCATTTTGCAGCTGGCAGTAGGCCAGGGGCAAGAGGAGGCATGGCTGGAACAAACCCTGCTGCAGCAAATCTGGCAGGGTTTTGGCAGGAAGAAGCACAAACTGGGTAGGTAGGGTTCTCAAATAACGTGAACTAAACATTACAGACGCTCACCTAAAACCTTCCCGCCAATTAATTCTTTTTAGGTGGGGTAGGAGGAGTGCAAGAGGGTGTGAAGGGAGGCAGCTGAAATAACGAGGAACAGTATATCCCCTTTACGGATCCAGCTGCATGCTGGAGCTGAGCTTCGTGACCTGAGCTTCTAAGAGCATCCTGCAGCACCTTCCCTGTTTCCCCACTCATTGCCACCAGGCTTGGCTTGCCAGCGCAGGTGGGACCACTGCAGCAGGCACCCACTGAAGCCAGGTTTGCCAGCTGACACATGGAAAAAAAAAAAAAAAAAAGGCAAAAAAGCGCACCCCAGAGACAGGAAAAAAATAGCCAAAACAAAGGACAACTACAGAACTTTGCTTTTTCACCCTGCTACTGAGGCTGATCATAAAAATTAGGGCAAATCAAAATCCATGGCATCTATGGCCTAAATGTAGTCCAAGCTTCTGTTAGCACTGTGATAGGGGAGAAATAATTTGCCGTCTTTGCCTCCTTGCATTAGGCCTAACCCCAGTATACAGAAGGGTCTGGCCCAAGTCAGACAGCCCATCCCAGAGCAGCTCAGCAGAAGTCTGTCCTGGTGAGTCCTGGCAAGATGTCACATGAGGCCAGATTGCAGATAAGGAGGCACTCATCCCCTGTTGCTTTCAGTGGGAGGTAAGGAGCTAAATCCCTCTAAGAAATTGGCCTGTCATGCCTGAATGCTGTACAAAGCAATTTCTGCCCCTGGTACTTAACATTTAAAGGAAAGAGTTCCCCTAAAACTCTGTCCCTTTTCTAATTTCTTGCAGCTAGGATGAGAACCTGCCACCATGCAAAACATTGGAAGTAGCTGTTCACTGGATTGCTACACTGCAAATAGACTGTGCTATTAATAATTATTAACGTTATGAACATTTCCCCTATATACAATGATCCAAACAAAAAGAACCCATTTCTGCTCTTTAGAGATCAACCTTTACACAAGGTCGATGGAGTGAGAGCAATCAGAAAGCTCTTACGCGTGTGCTGTGGTGGTGAATATATGATTTCCCCTCTTTTCTTCACCATTTTCCCTTGGCAATGCTGCATGACAGTTGTTCAGTGCTGGGTAGACTCCATGAAAGGACTCTAAGGTTCTGCCCAAATTTGCTGCTTCTTCATTATTTTGATACAATGATTGCCAAGCATTTTGACACAGTGAATGCTGTATTGTAACACAGTTTTAGCCAGGTCTCACTGTAGCTCATTACAGGGAGGTTAGACGTTAATTATTTATAATACCAATGCCATCAACTGCTTTTGCAGTGCTTTCCTTGGGAAGATCTCAAAACACTGTACAAAGAATCTCAGTAGTAAATACATACTTTTAAATCTGGAGCAGTTTATTAGACCCCAATTCGATCAGCTGACATTGACATGCAAATACAGCCAACACATTCAGCAAGCACAACGTGCAATGCCACAGAGCTGTGATATGGAGAGCAGAGATAGCCACGCTTTGGCTTTGCAGTTTCTACAAGCTGCTTCCCGCTCCCATTTAAAACCCAAAGTTGGTGCCAACAAACGGCAGGAGGATTTTAGGTTGAGTTTCCCTCCTGCCAGGCTCTTAGAAAATGTTATTACTCTCCTCTCGGGCTGTTTTCTCAGGCAGGGTTAGTGCAGCCTGTTCCCAGCTCTGGGACTTGCTAACTCCCACACCAGTTTCTCCATGGACAAAGCCAGCTTGAAGCTGGCAGGGCAGTCGCTTTCTCTCATTTTCTCCGCAACCACTAACTCGAAGGAACACGTGGGGGAGGGAGATGGACCACATCCCAACCAAGGGGACCCTCGTCTCTGCTTTCAGCAAAAAGAGTAAGGCCAAGCTTTTCCCCAGCCTTTTATAACCTCTGACTTTCTGTGCAGGAAATGGTTCTTCCTAGTCTCGACGTTATCTTTTAAATGCACTAATACTGCTGCCTTGGGCTTTTGATTGGAGAAAGGCATCCAGCTTTCCTACCCAGAAATCCTTTTAGTAACTTCCCTTGGAGGCTGCTGCTTTGCCCAATGCGAAGACTTGCAGAGCACAGCTGGGATTGGAGAGGACAGGAGAAGTGGAACGGGGCAGGGAGAGCAAACAAAGAAAACTCATTGCAGGCAAATGGAGTTAGTTCAGGAGGCAGATTTGCAAGAGGCATGTTTTCCTCCACGCTCTAACCCACTGCTGCGCTGTCCTGCTGAGGTCAGCCTGATGAACAGGAACATGCAGAAAGCAAGAGACTGGGACAGTGTAGAAGACATTATTTAATAGCTCATCTTAAATAACATGACAATGTCAACATGTGAACAACTTACACCTGTCAAAGGTGGCACAGAATATCCTGTTGTGTTTTGCCATTTATCCAGTGCATATGTTTGGAAAATAGAAACAAATACTGTCCCATCAGGAGCTTCAGTATATAATCAAGGTTTAGACTTTCTTTTTTAAGAAACAGCTTGACATTGAAATAGAGGTGCAAAAGCAACATGATATATAAACAAAACAGGTTTTAAATAAGTTTCTAAGCGTGTTCTCTACTGAAAGCTATTTTTTAAAATTCAGTTTTTCATCTATAAATACATAGTACAAAAATGCAAGTTTACAAGCCATTTTTCCCAGTAGAGTTATGCCATTTGAAGTTTTAAGTAGCAACATTCCTCCAACATAAGATGCATACATTTAAGAGCAATAATATTAAGTATTTACATATAAAGTTATGAAGTGTTTGAGGATATAAATTAGTAATAACACACAGAGACAAAAATACACATACTGTGAAATAAATAATTCAACAGCTTTACATATGAGAGTATCTATAATATTATACAAACAAAATATACAAGATTGTAGGACTTGATCTTGCAGTTGCTCGTATCTGTCACTCAAGCATCTGAGTAATACCAGTGCAGTAAAAAAGCTACTTTATGGGGTTACTCATATGCTGAAAATCAGATGCACAAAACTACTGTACTGAAACAGTTCCTGACTGAAATGTCTCCTGACTACATCAGGCCCCACAGAAAACTTGATGTGAATGAATGTGTTCAGTTTTATTCTTGCGAGTTGAGATACTGTTGGCATTCGGGGTCTCCTTTCATTTCTGGAGATCCAGGAATTCTTCTTCCATTTTTTGGATAGACACACCAGCATCCAGCAGACTCTCCATCCAGTGAAGTTTCGCACTAGAATATTATTAGCAAAACAAATTCCACAATAAGTAACTGTAAGCAGAAGATTACTTGTGAGATACTGCAAGTAGAGGTCTTAGACAGAACTAGGATCAGAAGGTGGGGACCTGCCATGCACAGACTTGTTTTGGATGCAGTGGTCCCTGCTCTAACAGAGCCTCCGACCAACGCACTTGGTTAGGGAGCCATGACCCAAGCTCAGCCACCACAACAGCAACTTCAGATATAAAACAGTTTGCCCACTCCTTGGTAAACAGCAGTATAAACCAGCAATATCTTCCAGAGTGAGAAACTGAAGGAAGGCAGAATATGTGAGCTGGTAGAATGAGAGCAATGACTGGATGGTCTGGCTTTTCACTCAAGGAGGCAAATAGGGTGTGTTTTTTCTTCAGGAGGGGGTTAAACAGATTTCTGTTTGTGCCTGATTAGATCCTAGGTCACAATGTTTGTGAGTCACACAGTGGTGCCATGCCCAAAAACAAGGAGTCTCGGTGACACAGATTTATGCAGACCTACTAAATTTGTGTGCATGACCTGTGGTTACAAGGGTGTGGCCTGAGGTTTGGAGCTTTAGTTAGGTTTGCAGATTACTCTCAGTGTAACTTGCAATGGCTTTTTTTTTTTGAGGCTATAATGGAAATGAGCATATAACATAACCCATAGGCAGCACGGATCAGTATTTTTGTTCTACTTTCAGATGGCTAATTTTGCTCCAGAGAATTTTTTCACTGCCTGTGTGAGTTTTTCTCTGCCCAGGAGCTGAGAGCCTCCTTTCTCTGTAGTGATTATTATATATTCAATGGGCTTTGCAGGCAGTATGGTGGATATTATGAATTAATGTCAACTGGGAATATGCTAACAAATCAGGTACATGGAGCTTGATTTGGCCTGGGAGCAGACAGGGTTAAAAGATTTTGGAGAAGGCCTTGCGTGCACCTGTTCTGTGAATGGAAAAGACTCCTGCCTCCATTGCTGTCAGCCCACAGCATGCGGCTCACTTTTAAGAGAAGAAGGACAAACCATCTGCTCCCACTACTAAGTATCCCTGTTTTCACAACCTGCTTTTCCAGCAGCTGCAAACTTGTGAGTTTGGGAACAGAGGGCTATGAAAGAGTTGGCTGTGTCAGGCTAGTCACAGTGCTGCTGTGAGCAGACAGGGGAAAAGGCACGTACCTGTTTGCTGTGGTAAAATCCATTCTTGTTGCAGTTGGGCAAGTAGAATTTGTAAATCTCCCCTCCACTTCTCTGCTGAGCCTTCGCCAATTTATACAGGGCTCTATAGAGCTCCTTCTGACAAGGTCCCTGCAAGAATACCATGAAAAGGCTGTCGATACCAAAATCACAAAGAAACCAGCTAAACAAAATGTGATCAGTATAAAGCTAGCAAAAAGCTGAAAATACTTATTAGTCATATAATCTGCACCAGGCTGCTTTGCATGTAGTTTTTACTTGTTTCAGTAGGAGCACAGCCAGAAAAATCTGGTGTTGCATTTAGGCCTTTGTTTTTATTCTTTGAGGTATTTTCTGTCCTCAGAAACATGAGGATTTAAGTCCTTAAATTGCCACACAAGGAAATTTAACCTGTACTAAGTAAACACATTACTGCTCAGAGGGTACAATCTCTCCTATTATGGGGAGGTGCACGTTAGAAGGCTGGTGTACGTGAGACTAGCCACGTTTTCTGGGTTGCCATGGCCCTGTGCTCTGTTGATGTATGGAGAATAGGTGCAAGACATATATAGATGGTGCAAGAACAAACATCTGAATGTTTGTTATCTTTTGTACAGGACAGAGCTGTCGCCAAAGCAGAATAGAGAGCACCCCTGTGGCTCTGAGACCCAAACCCAAAGTTCCTGGAACTAGAGAAGATGACCTCTGTGTAATATTCACTATTTTCACAATTTGCTCGCTCCCTTTTTCAAAGTCACGATGGCCGCATATTAATAGTACCTAATGTGTTTAAATGAGTGAGAGCAGAGGAGAAATGACTGAACAAATATTTTTACTTTAGAGTGAAAATAATCATACCCTCTGCTTTTGCAATATTTCCCTGTGTCAGTCCCTCACATAAGTGGTCCTGTTGAAGTAAATGGACTTATCTGTGGTTCTGGGTGTGAAAAGCAGAAGCCTAAAAATCAGAACTGGCGCTAACAGCACTTATGTATAATAGTTCAAACTAAATCAGTGATTAAGGCCTGTTCTGGATGTGGAATGAGGCTGCCTAGGGTGGCGTTGTGGTTAGTAGGTTTTTGCCTTTTTTTTTTTTTTTTCATTTTGTCTGTGACCATTACAAAACTGGGCTTCTGTGGTGCCGAATTCCGATTCAGCTCCGTGCTGCGGGTGTGCTGGCTCACCGGGACTGGTCTAACTGTGGTTCTCTGGTGCCCTCAAGTGGAACACGGACCTGCTTGCAAAGGCCCCACACCCCCACTTCCCACTGTAGTGCCGAAGGTAAAAGCTTTAATTGTTGAGCTTTCTGTCTTTTTGCATGCATCTACTTAATAGCGTTTCCTTGTGATCAGAAAGAAACACGTTTTGGTTTGTATTGGAGTTTCATCAACAACTGTATGTAAGGACTCCCCTTTTATTTCGCTGAGCATTGGACAAATGTCCGTTATTTTTTAACTAAAGAACAAAAGGAGTCCAAGATTTTAATACGGGCTCCTGGAAATTAAGAGCCCATGTTAATAATCTGATAGTAAATGCAGGGAAAGATTCAGCCTCCTCATGCAGTCTGTATAGGACATATCTGATGCACACCTGTTTTTATCACTCCTTCCATTTTGCCTGTTCCTCAAGCATCTGATGAAGGCATTCCAAAAGTCTGTTTGCTGACTGCCCAAAATACTGACATCCCAGTGCTGCTGCTAGGATTTCATGCACATTTTTATTTCGTATTCTGAATCAATAGCATCTACTAAAATGGTCTCTGAAAGGTTTGCAAAGAGAACCCACCTGTTCTTTCCATTTCTTGAGTTCAGATATTCTCTTTGCTTTCATGTTTTCATATGCAGTGATGGCGTTCCAGGGGATGGATTTGTCCTGGCCTATGGGAAACATCAACTGATAGTTCAGCAGCTGATCCTGTGTCATTTCAGTGCTTTCCAAAGGTATATCCTCAGGTTCGATAGAGTCTGGAAAGGAATGATACTAAGGTGAACACCTTCAGTGAACTTTTGCATTTATTTCTCTAAGTTAAAAAGGTTAAAAAAAAGAAGAATAATCAACAACAGCAAAAAAAAAGCAATATCTGAGACAGATCCATTACAGTAGCTTTTGCTGGAGTAATAAATTACATGTGCAGCACAGCAAATTAAACTTTCGTCATAAATTCATATGAAGAGGCATCAGCTGATCTCTAACAAGTTGGTTATTTTATGATCCTTCAAAATCACTCTAATCCCAAAGATGAAGCTGTAGCCAGTCTGTTAGAAATAAAAAAAACTTTCTTGACCACAATGGATTGTAGAGACTTTGCTAAATGAGGAAAGGCTGGAGTTAAACTTGTAATGAATTTAGATTTTTTGTCGGCATGATGTGGTTCAGTTTTTATTCAGGAGAGGAACTGGTCCAGACCTGATCCCATGGCATCCTGTACTTTGTTCTGCGGCTTGCCTCACATTTAAGAAGTGGTGGCAATTCATAGGAGCCAGCAGTAGCTCATGCTGCCCTGCAGTGGATCAAATTGCCAGGGAATGGCAGAAACTGGATCTGCCTGATCATCGCCTGCACGCCAGTGCCTAAGCCAGCTTGTGTGAACTCTCCCATTCGAAGCAACAGAAGCTCTTTGCAATTGTAGGGACTCATCATGGGATAAAAGTTTGACATGTGTCTAAAGAACTTGTTGGATGAAGGCTGTAAAAAATCATCCAGTGTGCTAAAACTGACCTGTTTTTCCCTTTGACAAAGGGGAAAAGAAAATTTATGAAAAAATGGAGGTCAAAAATTGTGGAGGGGAAAGAAAGAAAAGGAAGGAAGGAAGGAAGGAAGGAAGGAAGGAAGGAAGGAAGGAAGGAAGGAAGGAAGGAAGGGAGGGAGGGAGGGAGGGAGGGAGGGAGGGAGAAAGAAAGAAAGAAAGAGAGAAAGAGAAAGAAAGAAAGAAAGAAAGAAAGAAAGAAAGAAAGAAAGAAAGAAAGAAAGAGAGAAAGAGAGAAAGAGAGAAAGAGAGAAAGAGGAGAAAGAGAGAAAGAGAGAAAGAGAGAAAGAAAGAAAGAAAGAAAGAAAGAAAGAAAGAAAGAAAGAAAGAAAGAAAAGAAAGAGAAAGAAGATAGATAAAATACTAGACATCTTTAAACTGCAGGAGCCTTAAACACTCAGTTTAGTCACTCCCTGCCCCAAGTACAAGAGAAACTTCAGTTACTGCGACCAATGGCCATTGTTGAGTCAACAATGATTATTTTTGTAATGCCACTGAGTTACCTTAATCACCACCGTAACATAGCAGTATTGATGGTGATATAATAATAATAATAAAAAATAATTGTAAAGTAATGAAATAACACCGAAGAAGTTCCTGATCATCATAGAGCATAAGATGCTTGATATGTCTTTTTGCTCGAAGATAGTTTGGCCAGCATTACACTACTTCAGATACGTTTTATTCTTGAAGTGAAGTCAGGCACAAAGCCTGTTTAGGTCTTTTCAAATTTCTATCATGACTTTTGGAGACGGACATAAAGTCTAGAAAACATTTGTCCTACTCTAGTTACTGTTTACTACTAAGGAAAAGCTGTCCATCCCTTCCCAGAAATCTTATTCCGATTGTTCTGCATCGTCCCATTGCTACGCTTTAGGGTTTTCGTGCTTTCTGCCTGCGGCGTAACAGCCTGCTGCGAACATCTCTTGGCTCCGCACCAAGGATGCGCCTCACCTCGCGCAGGTCAGAGCACGTTTTCCTGGAAAACGCAGTCCGGCTTCCCTGTTTTCCAAGCGCCTGCCTAACTCCGCTCATTTTCCCAAGCTCCTGACGCCCAGTGCCCGCAGCGCCTTCACTGGCGCCAGGCGCGTCCCGCTGCGGAGCCCTGCTTGCCCTCGGCGAGGGGCTCCGCCGCAGCGCCCCGGCGCGCAGCCCCCCCGGCCCGGCGGCGCGGAGCGGGGACGCGATCGCAAGGTACCTGCCGGCTCCGCCGTGCGCATCCCTCCGGCCTCGCTGGCGGGCAGGCACGTCCCTTGGCCCTGGATGAGGGCGGAGAGGGGCCGGGGCTCTCCCGCGGGGACGTGGCAGCGGAGCCCCTGGCGGCAGCGGGCCGTGTAGACCCCGCACGGCTGGCCCGGCCCCAGGGCGCAGGTTTGGCAGCAGCCGCAGCCGGGCTGCCGGGCCGTCTCCGGGCAGCCCGGCGCGACGGGCGGGCAAAGGGCGAGCTTCTCCTGGGTGCACGGGGCGCAGTGCATGGGCTGCAGGGCCACCCCGGCAACGAGGCGGGGGCCCAGGATGGCCGGCAGCAGCAGGGACGGCAGCCAGCAGCGGCGCAGCAGAGACCGCAGGCTGCTCATGTCGCTGATGAGGAGGGACCACAGAGAGGGTAGCTCAGCAGGCTGAGGAGCGGGAGGCAGTTTACATACATTCAGCTCGCCCGGGCCATTTATACAGTGCTTTGCCTGGCTATTAATCTTTAACCCCGAGTTAACTATTATCTGAACAGGAGGGCTGGAGAAGCATCATTTCACTGGCGGTTCAAGTCCCTGACCACTCTTCCCCTCCCCTTTCACTTTCCCCCTTTATCTTTTTTCTTTCCTCCAGACATGCAGGAATGCTTTTATTCCCTCACCCCCACCTCTCTGCCCTAGCACGGTTAACAAGGAAAAATGTGGCGGGGGGGTGGAGGGGAAACGGGCAGAGGGGAATGGAAGAGTGGGGAATATCCCCTCCCCTTTTGCCTGTCACAAATGCCTCCTGTCTCCTGTTCTTGACATTTTATAAAAATGCAAATATTAAAAAAAAAAAAAAAGGGCGGGGGAGGGGGGGAAAGGAGGAGGAAATTCCCATTGAAACTGAAGCAACTGACTTCATATTTCCACAGCAACAAATGCAACAAACCCTTGTTTAATTTTCGTCATGTGGCTGCAGGTTAGGAGGACACTGACATACCAAAGAGGAGGCCCCAAGGGTGATAAAGCCATCAGGATCCTGTAACCACTGCACACATGCACGTAGGAGTCCTTGCGTTAACCTCCGGGAGGGGTTGCACAGCCGAAGCTGGAGGGATCTCCCGTGTCTGGGCTCAGTTTTGCTACTGCTGTTGGGATGAGAGGAGTATCAGTCCTCAAAACATGCACTTGGGGGAAACCAGTGTTTGTCAAACAGTCCAGAAATAAATGAGATATCTACTTTTCTGTCTGTTCTCTTACCTTCTCCATCTCCTCATATATCACCTGGGGAAAAAAATAAATCATTTTCTCCTTTGCGTGGAAAAGGTTGTCACTACAATAAAAGCAAAAATATTAAAACTTCACTGTGCTGAACAGATTATTTTATCCTGGTATTTGCAGTATGTACTAAGCTGGAAATAGCGAATTCCACTGCCAAGTCATCTAATGCAACATGATTTTTGTTTGGTTGGTTATTTTGCATTTAGTTCTCCTCTTTTGTAAATACATCATTTGTGTGAAAGAAAGTGAAGCAAAACTGCAGAGCATTGTTTAGCATTCTATTATCCATTCTTTTTCTGGTGTTGATGCCAAAGGTTTTATTTATAATGTAGTGAATTTTTAACGCCCTATATTCATAACTCTGTTCTTAAAAGTATTCTCATTGGTTACAGATTTTTGCAACTTGAGACATTGTCACTTAACTACTTCATCTAATTATTTTTTTAATTCAGGTTTGTTTAGGGATGTCTATCTGGATGCACAAAAGTTAGCAGCCCTTAAAACTCATGAGCATCTTTAAGCATTTTAAACAAAACTAATTTTACAGATTTTAAAAGAATTCTGTGGTTTCTGTGGACGAGGAGCAAATTTTGGCTGAAAACCTAGAGCACAAGAATTTCTGCAGAACATCACAATTGAACTTTTCAAGCTCTAATGCAGGTTTTCCCCTTTCATTTCTAATTTTTGCTTATACATCTGTCTTGGAAAATCACAATTCTTTTACCATTCAATGTGAAGTGGAAAATATACAGAAATATGTCTTCTTTCCTCCCTCAAAGAGAAAAAGAAAACAATACAAAACAAAGTCCCTTTCGTGAAGAAACATGAAAAAAAAATTACAAATGAAAAGTAGACCCAGTTGTAAAATGACAAAGGCCCAAAGAGCTCATATGCATTTGTATATGTGTATGCATGTATTCATTCACTTATCTATGTATGACTGTCTGTTGTGTTAGATAGCTTTGTATGAACAGAATTGAGGATCATTCTACTACCAACTGCTTAACATAAGCTACTTGCCCCTGAAATGACTGTACTCCAGAGTGACTGCTACTGTCGTGCCTGCAGTTTTTCTGTCTTTAAAAAAGAGGGATGTGAACTGAGAGGAAATAGCTTTTAATTACACACGTGAAGTGTTTTTTGAAAGGATTTTTAACACATCACTATCATTTTTAAGTAACTAGATAAAGACAATTAATGCAAGAACAGAGTCCTTGTCTGACATACGGGTCTACATCATAAAACTTCCATTAGCTTCAGAAGAATCTCAATCTTCCAAAGCACCATCATGTTTTCAGGTCTTTGGCATAAATATGCCTCGCTCTCAGGCAGCTGGCAGTATCTGAACTGCTCAGGCAATTCCTAACAACTGGCAGCCCTTTAGAAACCAGATTTTTTCAGTTTACCCAGTAAGATAAACACACACCCCTCCCCCAGATTAAGACACATTTTGAAGGTGTTTTTGTTTTGTTTCCTTTATGATTGCAGGTCAACTCTAGATGATGCCCAGCCTTTTTTTTTCCTTGCTGTCTTTTGTACAATCAAACTGAGGAAATAAAACTCTGCTAAAGCAGACTTTGTGAGCAGATGTTCTTCTACACAAAAGGTAGACCCATAAAAATCATTCCCTTCATATTTCATTTATGTAAATGTAATGAATGTATGTTAGAACAGATTATGATAATTTAGGGCAGTATCAATCAACAAGGCAATGATTTTGTATAGGCCACAGGACATCAGTGAAGTGAAAGCAGTATATATGTTTATGTAGGCTCTGTTTGATGTAATACTACAACTCATCTACCAATCTCCATCTCTGACCCTGACATTGCTTTAAAGAACACAAATAGATAAGAGTCAGGAGGCTAAAAACATCCATGATGTAAAGTTGTGTTTACTGAAGACTTTTGATGGTAATTTTTAGGTGTCCCAACTGTTATCCCCTAATTTGAACCACTTGTCAGAAGACACCACATGAATCCTAGGCAAGGGTTACTTTTCTGTAAGACTTTTGCAGTTTGTTTCTTTATAATTCTTAGCCAATGACCTCATTTTGCATGTTAAATACAGTTTGGGATTTTTTATTTTTTTCTATGAAGCCACATGGAGTGACTCACAGAACATAAAGTTTTATATAAGTTTGTGTACAAGTGATCTTTATCCTCTAATCACCAAAAATTCAAGTGACTTGCCAAATAATTTCCTACTGGGTCTTCTCTGGATATGTTTAAAAAAACCCCAAACAACAGTGGAATATCCTCATTATTTTTCTTTAGGTAAGAAACTAATCCTGAATTGTAAGTTTAATATCCAAAACTACTATGTGATACACACACACACACACACATATATTGCATCAAGCATATGAAGAGAAACAGCTATGATAGAAATACAAAACCCCTGGTCCTTTCTCTGTCATTTATCCCTATTAAAAATGCTTTATTTCAGCTCTGTGGATTATTAGGAATCTTTTATACAAGTAATTGACAGTGCTTAGGTTATTGATGTATAATTTGATTCAAGAATGTATTGATTGTTGTCACTTTGTGGCAATGGCATATATGCCATTTGATACCATTTTTCTATTCTGGTTGGGTAAGCATGACTTTTAGAATTAGATTCTGGATGCAGATAATGAGGTGTCCCAAGTTTGTGTCACATTAATATTCTCTAACTATTACAGACTGACTTTTGCTATTTTTTTTCCCCAGCAATTAATTTTGCTAGAATTTGGAAAATATTTTAGAAATATCTAAAATTAAAACTGCAGAAACACTAGTGAGAGAAGAAAAGTGAGAGGCTGTCTCATGACAAGTCTAGCTAGGGAAGGCTACAGACTTTCTGCATCAAATCATGGGTCATCACGTTCAAAAAAAGAGAGGAAAAAGTAACTTATTTCCTTTGTGGCACATAAAGTGTTTGGGCACCATTGTAAAACACCTTGTTCACAATGTTGTGCATGCATAGACCAGCCAGACAATTATTTTCCAAGAACTATTGAGCTCTTCTGTCAAGATAGGTTAAAGTCCTTTAGTAATCCTACCATGGGCCACTGCTTTATGCAGTGATGGCACAAGTGTGTTTGCCTAGCTGGAGAAATAATCCAGAAACATTTTGGCAAGAGCTAAAGCTGAAAGCATGCTGCAGAGCATGAGCTCCTGTCTGGAGAGTTAATATAAAAAAGCTTCTGCTTTACCCCTTCTGCTGTAGTCAGCATTACTAGCCCCAGGTATTCCCTGGGACCAGCCATGGAAATAAAGGCTTTTCAGTGCCTAACAGAGTGAGCTATAGCTTAGCAGGGACTTTGAAAAATGTAAATGATCCCTTTAGCACTGGCTCCAGGCACCTAAACTAGCATCAGCTGTTTAAATCTCTTTGTATTCCTCAGCCACTGTGTCTCTGTGCACCCAGAAACAGAAAAGAGCACCACCAACCAAGTGCCCTTTACTGCAGTCCCTGAGGGCTGTAGGCACTGATGACATGAGCCTCCAGCCTTCAGCACCGTTACTTTCTTAAGTGGTTGCTATCTTATGCTGACAAAGGAAGAGGTAAATTCGCCAGATATTTACTCTAAAAGCAATTTAAATATAATAGGGCTTTCAAATACATATTATGGCATCTCATGTGAAAAACAGTTTGAGACAATAACAGAAAGCTACTGCTTACTTTAATGTCTTTGTCTGTCACATGGGTTAAATGCCAGGATGCACATGAAACTCCCCTTCCCTCCCCAAACTAATATATGGCTTTCCAGGAACAAGCCTTTCCACATGCAGTAGGGAGAAAAGTAAGCAGTACTGATGGAGAAGTGAGATCCAGCCCCAGACCAGGGGCATCATAAGTCACAGCCAGTTGCACAACTTAGGGGAAAATTGTCCATGGGACAACAGCCAATGATAATTAATTTATATTGGTTTACACCTCATCAAGTACAACAGTGGATATTCTCTTTCACAATAGAGAGGCTGTATTTTTAAAGGAGCTTACTGCTGACCCAAAAATGGAGGAACCCCTGATGTTTCAAATTCCTGCTCTTTTCTTCTGAGGCTTCATGGAGGCTTTTCTCCTCCATGAGTATATTTGGCTGTTAGTACTAGAACCTAAACTGCCTTTCTTTCATCTTTTTATCCTTTAAAAAATGCTAATAAAACTAGGTATAAGTTATAAGACCCAGACCACAGTAAGTCAAGAGGTCCATTTTCTGTGGTTATCCATCCTATGAAGTGGGGAGCTAAAACCTGGGGACAAACATGCCTGAACCGTGCCTTCTACAGAAACAGGGGCTGGGCTGCAGGCAGAGCAGAAGACAGCAGCCTGAAATTCTCAGCAAGAGAGCAAGAGGGCTGTTACTGACAGCAAAATGATACGCTGTTAAAACAGGAGGGTACATTTCTGTGGATCATTTACAATTGTTTTCCACGTCTAGGTTATTCACTTCTGCACTGGTTCTTACAAAAATAAAACAGTTTGTCTAGCTGCTTTTGTCAAGAAATCTGTCCCTGCCTTTTGTCCTGGGGCATTTCTGATTTCAGCAATATCATTGCTATTAATTATTATAATAATATTGTTGCTAGTAATGTCAAGAATACTTTTTTCCAGGTTTCAGAGCCCCTACTATTTCCCCAGATGAGAGACACGACTCTGGGACTTCAGTCAGTTCTAGAGAGCTTGAGAGGCTTGCATGGAGAACTGAAACCAAGTAAGCTGCTACTGGTATACAGCATTACCTGAGCTATTCAAACATCACCACTGTTGAATTAGTGTCTGATAGTTATCAAGTGTGAAAGCTTCTGATTCTCCTGCAGCCTTAATCTACATGTATTTACTATTCCAAACTCTTTGCAGGGATCCACAGTGTGGTATAGGCAAGTTCACACTGCCCAAAAAAACAAAGATGCTCAGAGGTGCTGGCCTCTGTTTGGGACCCCTGAACCTTTTGGTGTAAGGGGGGCAGGGCTTGCTTTCTGTGGGAAGAGGTAGGAGAACAGCATGAAGACAAAGTAACTGTGAGACACAACACCCTCGTTCAGGCAGGTAACTCTCTGTGGCACCTACTATTGGGCGAATACACCTCAGCAAGCATTTAAGGGAAAACTGAAGCTGCTAACTTTACTTGTCAGCAATTTTAAGGCTCCTTGAAGGACAGCACATTTTGCAAATAGAGACATGAAGGTGTTAATCCAACCTGTTATTATATCAAAATCACACTGGAGATAAGATTGAATGTCATACGAGTATTTGCCTGACCTACTGTATAAATAATCTCTGCCATCAAACACAGAGTTACTGGATTAAAAAAAATCAATATAATTAATGTATAATGAAACAAAGTAAAAGGCCAAGATTAGATTGTCAAGGCACTTCGTTACAGATGAAAGCAGAGTGCACCTCTTTACAAATAGGAATTTGACTGCATTCAATAAAATCACCATGATTCTGCCTTCTGTAGCAAAGCCATGTGGAAATAATAAAACTTCTAGTAGCCCACAGCTTGGTGATGATGAATCAGTTGTAAAAACTGAGACAGACACAGAGAAGAATTAGTAGATGTCTCAAAATCTTTTCTCTCATGAAATCTGATTAATCAAGCTGTTGTAGAAATGCTTATATGTGTAACTATAAAAGTACGACTTTAATTTTATTTTTGTTGTTGCTGTTGTTATTATGATCAGTGACTGGTTGACCATAACATGGTCAACATGACAAAAATTAACAACCCCCCCAACACCACCTTCTTTTTAATGTTATATTCTACATTTTGATATATAGCACTTTTTCCCCCTCTCTGATTTGATAATTTTCTGTCTCAAAGATATCTATCTAGCAAAAACATGTTCGGCAGACTTATTAAGTATATGCAAAAAAGACACTTTTTAAAATATCAGTTCAAGTCCTATTTCTCTTTAACTCCACTGATTTTGCATTCTGAGAAACTGGAATGGCCAAGTGACCTTTTAGGTGTCATGAGTCTGCTATTGTGTTTTTGCTTGACTTATTCATCTGTTCTTCAAAGGTAGTCATTCCAGTCTTTTCATTTTGCCAGTCTCATGTAAGGGCTTTGCTTGTTGTTTTGTTTTCTTTAATCAGGTTTTATCATTGCTCAGTTGTGGTCCCAAAAGCCCGCCTGCTCCTGAATATACTAGTCACAGTCAGGATACACTATTCATTTGTATGCTTGAATCATAACATTTGTAGTATAATTTCCAATCCTACAGACTCAGTGGACTTTTTCTCACCTAGCTAGGGGCATGCAGGATGCCAAACAGCACTTCTTTCCCCACCATCCCAGTTCCACCCCTTCTTTCTTCCCTCTAGCACAGTTACAATTATAACACATATCCACATTAGCATATGCATTATAACTTATTTGCATAAGGTTTTGATTGCAGTTGTAAGCCTTTTGTCTACTTGTAATGGCTTCCCTCCCGTGGAGCAAAGCCCGTTGCTGTTGTTGAACTATCAGTTTTGCAGTTTTGTTTTTTTTTTCTGTGTTTTTTTTTTTCTGAGAGAGGAGCAACAAGTGCTAAAGCACCTGTCTCCTTTGTGTGAATACTCTCACACAGCACCAATTTGATTTAATTGCATGCTGTATGATGCAATAAATGGCTTGGTGCTCTCTTGTCTGAGAAGTATACTTTGAAACCCATTTTATCCAGGCATCTTGTAAGTGCTTTTTTGATCCAGCTCCTCTCCCAGTAAATTTTTTTAGCAGTGTTGCCCATACTTGCTTTCCTACATCTGAATTCACATTACTTTTCTGTACTAAAAAGTTGGATAATTCTATTTCTAGAAAGAGAACATTTATTTTTCTGTCCTGGAGGTATAAGATATTTCTTTTCCCCTTTCATTGCTGGCATCTTCTCTTTAAGAGAGTAAGATGTAAGCTTTAGGAGGCTTATGGTATCTGCCAGTAGAAGAGGGTCACTACAGGGGACAAACCTGCAATGACATGAAGAGCTGAAAGCAGAAGCCAGTTAGAAGAGGACGTGCAGAGCTAGGAAAGGCCAAAAGGACAAATTGGAGAACAACAAAGGGGATCAAAATGGCAGCAACAGTAAGAAACAGAAATTATCTCTTTCTTTTTTCACTCCCTGGGAGTAATGAAGTATGTTTTTCCCCCTTCTTCTTTCCATTTCTTCAATAAAAATGAATTAAAACATAAAAAAACCCACAAACACCCAAGAAATAAAATACCACAGGTGCAAGACAGTGAGTCACTGACCTATGATGCAAGTTCAATCTTCGTTTTTAATGAATACTTAGGCAAAATAGAACAACTTTGACAGGTACCACTTAAAAGCCTGGACTCCTCAGTAAGTCTAGAGATGGTGATTACTGCCTTGTGATGTAGGATGCTTAGTTTTAAGGTCCTATCTCAGATGAGAAGGAGATTTGAAATGTGGTCTCTTACTTCGTGGAGTTTTATCCTATGGCTGATGAAACTAAGGGCAGATAGATATGCCTTCTGTCTGACTGGTGTCTGCTACGTGTCTCCTGCACACACATCCCATTTCAGGGTGGAGGGGTGGGACTGGTGTAAAGTACTGTGTCATCACGTGCCATGGGCAGAGCCAGGAGGCTGGTAACCAGGAGCTGCTCTCAAGCTCTACGAGGTTTTGCATGCCTGCTGGGACTGACTGCACTATAAAACAAAATTTCATTGTGTAGGGGCATTAGGTAACTACATAGCAATACAAGGACTGAGCAGCAGATCTGAGGTTTTCTGGGAGGGGGCCTACCTCCTAGGTGAAGTCCTAAAATCTGTGCTTAGGTCTAGTTTTTAATAACTTTTGAAAATATTACTCAATCGCTTCAACTGGTCCAACTTTTCTAGGTGCTGCTAGGCTCAGTCAAAATTTCAGTATGTTTGTTCATTTCTTTCTAATAAGTAAGAAGTGTTGAGGAGCGAGCTGTTATAATAGACATTGTGGACTGCAACGACAGATGGAGCTAAGGGGTACTTTTGTGCTTGTATGTCTTATAGAACAAAACACACCAGAGTACAGGTCAGTGACACTGCTATGTGATTTATTACTCAGGGTCTTGTCCGTAATAGGAATGTAACTATGTTGTGATTTAGAGGAAAAAAAATATCTGTTTTTGTTTAAGACTTTTCCACTTTTCCTAGTTGTCCTAAAATTGTTCAGCTATGATCAGCGAAGAAATAACTTAGTTACCAGTTCTCTGTTATTTAAATCTGAAATATGTAAAATATGTGTGCTAAACATTTTTCTCTTCAATCTGGCCTCATACAGAAGCACTGCAGCTGGGCAGAACACTCCCAGCTCTGTCAACAGGAGTGTTACCATTGCTTCAGTGGGAGCAAGACTGAGCTCATAAATCCAGGGTGAAGACATTTCTGTCTCTTCCCTCGGTTCTTGGTAGTGTTTTTTGTTCTTCTCCATCCAACATCATGCTTAGTCACCATCAGCAGGTAGATTGTGTAATATCCGTTCAGAGACAAGTGCACCGAAAACAGTTCCCTAGGTCAAGGGCATAGCTTAGGTCCTAAAGGAAAAATACTGCCCTAAAAGAGCACCATCAGTGGCTGTTCTGAAGTTACAAACATGTTCAGTGTTGCTTTTGAAAGCCAGGACAAGAGCAAGGCTTCAGAACCTACTGCAACACTTATTCATGTTGATCCATGCAGAAAAAGGCCTTTTTTATTTTACAAAACATGATGCTTTGGGTGTTATCTTCTCATAAGAATCTGGTGTCTGTAGCCCCTAATCTTTTCCAGCCTCAGCACCTGCAATCCATACTTCAGGTCACTAATAATTAGAGAGGCCTGTTTTTTGGAGATGTTGGACTTTATGGCTCCCTTTAAGTTTTGTTCTGTTTGGGTTTTTGTTGGTTTTTTTTTTTTTTTTTTGCACTGTGGTGATATTGCAATATAAATACGCATGAAGGAACTTTGCACATGAGGAGAGTTGCTAACAAAATAGTAATTTGCCATTGTTGCCACTAGAGGATGAACATTAAACAACATTGAAACTGCATACTATTAGTGCCTCTCTCAAAGCCTATTCTTTTCAAAGTATATGTGTGTACTATAACAGAAAACTAGCTGTATCGTTAAACTTAAACATTAAACTGCAGTAGACTTGGGAGTTTACTGGAAAAACAAAGGAAAGTGCAAACCCTGTAAACAAAAGAAATACTAGTTTGCGTTGTTGTGGGTTTTTTTTCCATTTTGCCCCAATGGATATACTTACATATGAAAGGCAATACTAACACTGTAGTTTTGTATGTGTGGTTTGATATATGTAGTTTCATATTCCTTGACATTCTAGCTTTTAAAAATTAGAGATGAGGCTTTCTTTGGGAACATCTTTCACTGGGAGATAATGTGTAGTTTAGCGCTATATAGGTCTAGTTGAAGTCCCTTGGTATTCTAACCTATAATTAACAATAATACTGTTGATGTAGAGTATCAGACATTTCAGAAACCCCTGAAGCACCAATTAATTCTATTAATATTTTTGCATAAAAGGCTATCAGAACAATATCGTGAGTTTTGCAAATTCATGAGGACCTGAATTACTGCAAGATAAATGCTATACAGTCTTTTGTATTTCTTTTAAAACATTCCAAAGAGAGGAAATAGAAGTGGTTTCCAAAATCCTGAAAGCCCTTTGTTTTGTCCATCTGCCTACCTGCTATATCTTCAGGACTTGCAAAGACCCAGTCAAAGTCAATTCTGTGTTACCACTCTGGGCAATTTGTTTCCCTCCGCTGAGGAAAGTCTCTGGGATTTTATTGGCACTGACTAGTTCCATGAATTAGGCAGGGTGGCAGCCTTGTTTTCTGGAAAGCTTTCCCAGCATTTAGTGTTCTGAATCTTAGAAAGTTTTGCATTGCACTTGGCACAAAGCCGAACAATTCTTAGATGTTGAGCAGCCACATTCCCTGGATTACTCTTGCATTTGAGGTAGCTGGAAGTAGGGCCTGAGAAGGCCTTTCCCAGCAACTGTTAAGGGCTGGAACTTGGTCCAATTAGCCTTTAATAACTCCTACACTTGGCTTAACATCATGGAGGGGGT
The DNA here is from genome assembly GCA_017639485.1 of Pluvialis apricaria. Lineage (NCBI taxonomy): Eukaryota > Metazoa > Chordata > Aves > Charadriiformes > Charadriidae > Pluvialis > Pluvialis apricaria. Next base: position 61,107,369 of record CM030008.1, read on the forward strand.
CAACCTAAGCAGACAAAGGCACTTAGGGGTTTGGCAGCTGAGTCTGAGTTTTGGCAGAAGACTGACATCAGGTATCAGAGGGACAAGGAATCCAGCAGTGAAGAGCAGGCATAGAAGAATTCTGTGTCTTATAAGGAAGAAAGCCACTAGAGGCCAGACTGGAGAAGACATTAGATGGAAACATTTGAAGACCAAGGAACTGGATGGGCTCAAGCAGAAGCGAAGAGTGACTTCAAGAGGTGACTAGGAGAGAGAAAAGCAAAAGCAGTATCATGACTTTCTGAGACCAGAATGAGAAGTCTGAAGAAGGAACAAGTGGAACTGGCTATCTGGGAAGGTACAAGTAAACAAGAGACAGAACTGGGTCATTTGGATTAAGCATTGGGTCATGTGGCCAGACTAATCTGTGCTTGTCCCAGGGGTAGAGGAGGGTTTTACGCTAACCTTGCACTTGCCTGATCTTAGTTCAGCCCCTGGCACAAATCATAGATGCTGATGAAATGCCTGCAAGCTCAAGGGGAATAGCAGTACATCTGCAACCATGCCTATTTTATCTCAGAAGCAGCTTGGGATCTACATCAGCCAGGAGCTCCCTGGTTGCCAGAGGAACCTGCGGAGGCCAGACAAGCAGCCTGGGTAACACACACAAACAAATACCAGAACATTAACTAAACATCAAAACCAAGTGAGCATGCCTTGGCCAGTGACCTAAGGGGCAACATCGCCCCACTGCCTGGCTACCACAGAAAGCCAGGTCTGAAGACAAGGCTGTTCTCCTAAGAAACTCTGAAGAGTTTCACTTCAGAAATCATTAGCAAAGTAATCCTAACTCCTTTTAAATCCTGAAAGAGGTTGTAAAACCACAACTCCACTCTTGCATTTTTGAGCCTAACACAGCTGCTATTGGTTAGCCTGTCTCATAATGTTGGCTTGGGCCGCACTTTTGCTTCTCTGCAGTCTTTGACATGAGATATTACAACTTTCAGTGTGTGAGAATGAAATGCAAAAGCTTCCCTTGCCTCCGTCCTTAATTTGCAGCTTCTTTTGAACAGGATCTCTCCCCTTGGGGGTAATTATGTAGTGCCTGGGACAGGCTGCAAAAGCAGTATAGCCAGGCAAGTGCGTGTACTAGAGCCACACAAGTGCAGGGATATGTGCATGCATGTGGTAAATCTGTTCTGGGTCCCTGCTGCCGACTCCCCATAGATCACTTAGAAGTGTTAAACTCAGCCTAAAGATTATGTAACAGACAGCAGTAGGAACTAATATGAACATTATGCTTTTTGCGTTACTTCTTGACTCGTGCTTCATGAAAAGCTGCTCTGAGCTAGATTGCCATTTTGCCAGTACAGCTGTCAGAGAGACACCCTTCTTCCTCCCCATGCAGCAGCTCTAGAGAAAAATAAACAGAAACCGTATACCTCCTCAAAGCACACAGCTGAGCATTAAGGACCTCCAGTGCAACAGTGAGGTGCATTTACCATCTGCGGCAAACTCGTTTTGAACCAAAACTTCAAAACAAACTGTCATTAACTAGTAATCTCTAGAGGCTGTACTCCCTTCTTGGTGCCTCTCACTATTTCCTCATCTCCCCAGCTAGCAGCAAAAACATTCCCGATTGCATCAGTTTTGATTACTCTTTAGATGAGGAGATTCTCCTTTGGCTAACGAGGATTGCACTCTATGTGGCTACTAGGACTTTGTCACTTAAGGAACATTAGCAACCCTAGAAGATTTGAATGGTACACAAAAGAGCATGGTCAGGAAGAATGATTCTTACAAAGTTCTCCCTCCCTTCTTTCTTCCAGGCCTTCAGCCATTATAAATTAATATTGGTTCTCGTGTAGAGGCACTTAATTTGTACCTGAATCCTCCTAGATTTAAGAGGCAAAAAGAATCACAAAACAAACAATAAAAAGAAAACATTGTGGAAGGAAAGAGGAAGTCTAAGAGGCATTATAGTCAGGTGTGTGATTTATTGGAACCAGCTGTTCCCATGAGGATGTGATAGCACTAACTCCATAGTTAGTTCAGTCAGTCTTCTTCAATTGTCAGTTCATGTTCAGTTGCTTCCTCAATGTTTTTAAGTTGACGAAGCACCCATTCTCTTTGTTTCTTTCTCTGTTATAGAAAAGAAAATATTATTTAGTCAACCTAACCCATTCAGATGTCACCTGCTTAAAAACAAAAACATCAAAACACAAACACACAACAACAAAAAAACCCAAGCAACATACACAAAGGCATTATGAACCCAACTGGATTTTGTCTGAAGTTTTCCATTTGTTCTAAGCTAAGGAGCCTTTACTCTCAGAGCAGGCAAGTTTTTCTGAGTTTCCAACACGCTTGTGAACAATATGGTACAGGGGAAAAAACAAACCAGAGCAGAATTTGATGGAGGCTGTTATGTCAGTTTGAAGCCAGAGTCTAACTCTGCTGCCTCCCTATCCTTTGTATGGGCTTTCCACAGGGCGCTTGCTAGTAATCAGAGTTCTGGGAAATCGAGTTCTTGTGCTCCACAGAACAGAAAAATAAAGACCTACATAAAATCTATTAATCTAAGCCTTCCCCAGGAAACCCTACACTAATCAAAGAACTGTGTACAAGGCCCCATTTGCAATGACTGGCATTCTTTTTATAAAGCACTATGATTTGGACTAAGTGAGGAAAGTAGTAGATTACTTGTTTCTCCAGTTTTCATTAACTTCCCAACATTATGAAACTTAACAATTTAAATCACTGCTTTCTTCCCATTCTTAAGTTTGTCCTAAAGTAAGGTGTATTTTAAAAAAAATGTACTTTTGCACTAGTGTACACAACTAGTCATATAAGTTCACAAGCTGAAGCAAGTACTGGTTTGGACGACTGCATACCATCCAGTCCATGATTAGGAATAACACCAGAGTCCAGCAGGTTATGACCCAATTCATAAATATACATTCTCACTGGTAAAGTTGTGGAGATGTTCCATAACTAAGATTTTCCCATCTTACTAGAAAGATCTGTATATACTCAGCATTGGTAGGAAATTGTTTAGCTTAGCTATTTCACAACTAAGGGGAAGCAATTACCACAAGAGCTTTGTCAATTTTCTTCTTCCTGGTTTTTGCTATCGGGACGTCTTTTATCCCTGGTATGCCAGTAACAAGCCATGAAGGTCCATTGCTGGGTTTTACTGCGGCCTCCTCATATGCCATGGTAGGAGCTTGAGTTTCCATGTTTGGGTCAGCCTTCTCACTTGGCTCTTCATTTGATTCATCAGAGGCCACCACTGTGGAAAGCCTCCGTCTAGAAAATACAACCCGAGAGCTTTGGCTTATCTCTTTGTTTAATTCTTGCGAGTCAGACGCTGTCGGAAGCCTTTTCGGGGACATATGAGGGATGTATGCATCAACACATACTAATGATACTTGGGCTAATGATCTATTTAGATTTGATTTTGGCACTGGAGATCCGTAAACTCTCTTACTGACATCTTGGTCCTTGATTGACTGACTTGTCAGATCTGTAAGAGATGGCATTGTTCTTGAAAGCATTGAGTCCACTGGAGTGCTGTGTTTCACCATTCTCTTTTTCAGAGATCTTTTAACATTCAGAAAAGAATCTTCTTCCTCTGACATCTTGGAATCAGGTTTATTGCCTTAAGAAAATAAGAAGAGAAGATTGTGTCATTGCTCACATAGCGAGAGACGCCATGTAAGGTGTTAGCTGCTGTGTGTTCCTATTTTCATGCCTGCATTCTGTCTTTACATAGACTTTATCCTTCATATAGATCAGTGTTCTTCAAGGGTTTGGAAGAGCCATGTTGAAAACATTAGAAGACAGCTTATCACACAGACAACACTTTCTCGTATCCCAGCCCTCTGCAAGTGGAGCTCCACATATGCTAGAATATTATTTTTTTTAAAAGATATTTCATTAACTGAAACATCATTAAGTGTTTTCTCCTTCAGAATATACAAATAATATACTTTTTGGGTTGCAGGTTCTAGCACAGCATAGGTAGATGAAAACTGTTACATGCCAGAGGGATTACCATATCATAACAAAAATTCAAGTACTCTAGAGAGATGTGCAGAGAAGTTGTGGATTCAAGCGAACAACTCAACCGCCATTTTGTTTCTCTTATAAGGGGGCACACAAACCTCTCATTCCCTCCTACTCACTTGACATTTGTCTTGCTTCTTCTGCTGATCCTAAAACAACTGTGTTCTCTGCTAGTCTGTTTTCAACTGAATTTATAACTGTGGCAAGGTTGTTTCTGTTAGAAGAATTTCCTCTACCCATTTGCCAGTCCCCAACAAAAAGAAATTGACATGGAGATGCCCAAGATAAATATATCCAGTTTAAGGTATATTTAAGATAAGTATCCTAATTAGATGAGCAGTAAAGTACTTCTAGTAACTGTTGAACTCTGCTTTCATGAGGCAGTTCAGATATTTCACACAGGTTTATTGCATGAAGCTCATCAAGGGGGCAATACATTTTAAGTGCCCAAGTTCTAAGCCCTATAGATCAAAGGCCTTAGCAGGGGTTTGGGTGGGGGGTGCACAACAACAAAGGAGGGCACAGGAGAACAGGGAGATATGTTTGCTGAAGTAAAAGACATCAGTTCTCCATTAGTCATCAGTGTTTTTCACCTGTATAGGGTCTGAGTTTAGCAATTTCACATCCACTTTGTGTTTCTAAAGAACAGGAAGCAAGAGGTAGAGCACTGACTCTTTGGTACAGCAAGAGTCAGGTGTTTTGTGGTTTTTTTTTTCCTTCTTAGAAAGAAGGGGGGGGGGAAGAAAACTACATTATCACTTTTATTTGGATATGTATTTCTCTTCTTACTCCTTAAGCAGTGCTAGTTTGTGTGACACATTATAGGCAGCACTCAACCTACAGACACTGCCTTTTTCCTTTCCTGTTCAGCCAGAATGAATTTCTTTAGCCTTTATCATAGAAGCTTACTGGTAGTAAGCTTACATGATCATACTTAGAGAGAAAAAGAAGGAGCTTCAAACCACCACACCCCCCAAGCCCACCCTCAGCTATAAGTTTTGATGCTTTCCCCTAACTCATTACATTTTAAATGGTCAATTAAAAACAATTTTTTATTTAAAGTTAGCTTTTAAAGAACGTTGTCAACCAAAGCATCTCAGAAAGACTTTTTTTTTTCCATTTCACATTTTTCTATGCTTTAGAGATACATATATACAAGCAACAAACTTTTTATGTTCAGTTGTTTTAATAACACCATTATAGGTAAAGGAGGGGAGAAGTCTAAAATCAACAGAGAAAAATAAACCATTTAAGAATATCAGAGTCTGCCATAGAGAATATATCTTGCAGCAGCTATGACAAAAGAAACCAACCTTACCTGACCTACCAAGTTCCCCTGACATCTTTCTCTGCTTCTCAAGCAATCTGGTTTCAGCTGCTACTTCACTTATAGCCCTGCTAGCCTCCCAACATCCTTTGCTTCAGAGACTCCCTAAATCACACATTTAGCATTTTTTAGGAGTTTCAGCAGTGCTGCTAACTGAATAAACTACTAAATAGAATTCTAGACAACTTATCTCTGTGCTATGTTTATTGCTATTTAATCTCTGCTGCTTACTGCCTGTTTCAATCACAAAAATACATCTAGTCATTAATTGGCTTCACATGGCTGATAAGGCACATTGAGGATGTGTCACAGATGGATGTATGTTGATGGATGTGTATATGTTGATGGAATATATCTGTTCCCATTCTGATTTTACTGTCTTACTGCCTCTCTTGCCCAAAACATAAATGAGAAAACAAATTTAATTCTGCCATGGAAAAGCTCTTCTTTTAGGAAAACAGGTAGTGAGAATAAACTGAAGATTATTTTACTGCAGTCTGAATTTCATAGCCTTTGTGGCTAACTGTGGAAATGGCAGCATTTTATCTTGAAGCAAGTGGTTTCAAAATATCAGCTCTTAGATGAGAATTGCATTGTTCTGAGATGGTATGGGTCAGATGGAGGACTGTAATTTTTGTTGACAGAGAAAAGCAGTTGGACTGCACCAGCCCTGCTGAATTGCAGGTGAGCTCTGTGGTGGGTGGCAGTAAACATCTGCTATCAATCACAACACTCTAGAGCAAGCACAGGTGTGAGGGAGCATGTGCACAAATATTGGGGTAGCCCCTTTTGACAAGGCATGACCTGTGGACCTTTAAAATCTAGGCTGATTGGACAGACCTAATTGCAGGGCTTTATGTGGGTGACGTGAGACTGTAGAGTCCATCTAGCACAGACAGAGGGGTGAAGGGCTGATCTCGCCGGGATTTGAACTTGTGGTTCCAGGGAGTCTGGGCATTTCAAACCTAATCATAAACCACCCTCTCTTGCCGCATTAATAATTGCACTATGAATAGAGAATTGGAGCTACCAGTTCAGTATTTAGGAATAACAGTCTGTCAGTATATGGGGAAAGTTGCTAGGTTTAAATTATGTGCCCCTAAGGAACTGAAAGAGAGCTTGAGAAATGGAGGCACTTTACAATCACATGGATTGCACAAGTAAACATCCTGGAAATAAATAGTCTGTCCAGGATAAGCTATTTATTTCCTAAACTCCCAGGGGAGGTTCCTACAAGAATATTTTGAGAACTAAACAGAAACTATTTTGAGATATTTGTGGCTGGGGAAAAAAAATAAAAAATTCTCAGTCCTTTATAAACATAGAAGAGGCTAGACCAACCCTTACCTAATTTTGAATATTAGTAGTTAGTTTTCAAACTAATGGCCTTGTGGCTTGGTAAGCAAACCCACCAGGTCAGCCATACTGTACCTTGCAGAGTGCGGCAAGCCAGTTCCTTATATAGCACAGAGCAGAGAGTGATGTCTTGACATAGTGTTGCAATGTTTGCACTGTCCTGCTGTGTCAGTGGAACATAATATCGCCTCTCCCAGTGAGGCAGTGATGCAAACAACGCTGTGCTGCATGAACCTGTGTGAGAAGCTTTTTGGTGGGTCTGAGCAAAATTGACATGATGTCACTGGACCCCTTCAAAAACTCCTGGCCTTGTCTTCCAGCTTGTGCTTTGCCCTCTTTGCCGTGCTTTTAGTGTATCCTTTTCATGGCATCTCACAGTCCACCGATGCTGTCTGTAGCTGCACTATCTTTATGCCTACCTTCCATGGCCTTTTCCTACAAATCTCTTAAAAAATAATCTTCCCCTTTCCTGCAATGCCATTACTTGCTGTTTCCTCTAGTTCCTTGCCAAATGTTCTCAGGATATTAATTAGGAAGTTTTTAATTTGCAAGTTGTTCTCACTGTTAGCCATGGTTTCTCTTATGTCCTACAGATTTAGCTTTTTATGAAATGGTGACAGGATGTCTCAGAGAGCAGGAAGGACATAACTATGCAGAGATCAAACAGAATCATAGAATGGTTTAGGTTGGAAGGGACCTTGAAGATTATCTAGTTCCAACCCCCCTGCCATGGGGAGGGACATCTCCCACCAGATCAGGTTGCTCAAAGCCCCATCCAGCCTGGCCTTAAACACCTCCAGGGATGGAGTCCAAAATTAATGTAAGTATGTGAAGCTCAGCAGACCAGCTGCAGTGATGATATTACCTTGGTCTTGGTGTATATGTAGACTGGACATGAAACACCCCAGCTCTGGCATGAGTGGCACCTTGAAGGCTTCTTGCATCTTTCAAAGAATAACACATACTGTGTCCTGCACCCACATGTGTTCATTATGAACCATCTTCCTCCTCAGCATTGTCTACCTGATATTTTTGAACAATAACTCCATAGGTCTGAATCCAGCTGTTTGGACTATGTTTACACACCTTCCTCTCTTTTGCTGTGTGATGCAACATGGCACACAATTCTAGCAATATTATTATGCACCTCTGTATATATTATATCAAACCTCCCACCACTTTATGTTTATGGCTTGAAAGATTCTTTTGTTGATCTCATTTTAGGAGATAACTTCATCTCCCTTTCTAAATTTGTTCCAAAAATACAAAACCCACATAGGAAATGATTTAAACGTTTGTACTGCATTCTCTTGTGGGAAACATTAATTCTTAATATTTTTACTTCCAAACCCAACAAAAGTGAGGAAAACAAAACAGCACAGTGTTTTGTTCAAATTTCAGCCCTTTCGTTCCAGTTCAAAATGCACAAATTTACTTCAGAGACATGGGAAATGAGGAGGCGTTATGTGGAAGAGGACAAAACTGGAATTATTTTTCAGTTTGCCAAGGAATAACATATATACAGGGACATAAAGGGACACTTTCTTCCCTTAGTGTTCTGGTCTAATCTGAGAAACTGCGATACTTCAATTTCTGCTCTGTTAATTTCTTCATTTCCCGCTCTGATGGTGTCACCAAACAGCTTTCCTGAAGGGAACTTGGATGCTGAATCAGCCCTTAGCTCATATGCTTCCCTAACATAGTATCTTGCAAAAGGGTCCAAGCAGTTAAGACTAGATGCAGTCTTTCCTGGGCAGAACAGTATCAGACCTTCTTCCTGCTGATGCAACTAGCCTGATGGTTTTTGGTGCAGAGGGTGATTCCACAAAGCAGTACATAATAGGCAGTAGGAGCTGGTGAGCGGAGCTCAGCACTCTACTCTGTCTGACGACCCATGGTGGGATGACCCTTGTTTGGAGAATTGGAAGAAAGAAAGAAGAGCCAGAAAAAGAATACAAATGGTGTTCGGGAGTAAAAGGGGGGTAAAAAGAAGAAGAAGAAATTGAGAGAGGGACACAAAGATGTAAATACTTTCCTAAATTTGGAGCCATCTGGAAAGAATAGATTAGAAGAAGGATTAAAGGAATGGGCAAGACAAAGGGAAAAATAAAAAAAGAAAGAAAATTAAACTGTATTTCCCAAAATACTTAGAAAACTTAGGCCCAGATTATGAGTCCATTATGGATGAACCCCATTAGAATGCAAATCTGATTCGAATTCCCATAATCTATTCTTCCTGTATCTGAGTTTTGAGTATAGACAAGTCAAACACGAGCACTCTAAGACTGCTGATCAGGCCGAACTCCTCAGTGAAAACAGGAGTAGAACATCTCATTTGTTGACAAGAAGGCTGAAACCAGCAGGGAGCTTCATCATGAACTAACCTCTGCAGATGTAGTGCCTCCCTTGGTCTTTCCAGCATTACGGTACAGTGGGGCATGCAAGAGGAGCGCAGCCTCTGTCCTAGTGAATCATAAGCTCCTTGGGCAGCCACAGACATTGAAATGGAAACAGTCCAACACTCCCTGTGATTTAGCCTCTTTAGGTACATCAAGCTGCACAAAGGAACGCAGTGGGATTTTTCAAAAGCACTGTAGCACTTTATTTCCACTTATTTCTGTAGGAATTTCATGCCTGGGAACTACTGAAAATCCTGAGATTCATGATAGGGTATACAGTCATTTTATTTTGTTTTGAAGACACTTTAGGATAGGATAGGATTTTTTTTTTCAGTTGGAAGGGACCTACAATGATCATCTAGTCCAACTGCCTGACCACTTCAGGGCTGACCAAAAGTTAAAGCATCTTATTAAGGGCATTGCCCAAATGCCTCTTAGACACTGACAGGCTTGGGGCATCGACTACCTTTCTCGGAAGCCTGTGCCAGTGTTTGACCACCATCTTGGTAAAGAAATGCTTCCTAATGTCCAGTCTAAACCTTCCCTGGTACAGCTTTGAACCATTCCCATGCATCCTGGCACTGGATCCCAGTGACAAGAGATCAGCACCTCCCTGTGCGCTTCCCCTCCTCAGGAAGCTGTAGAGAGCAATGAGGTCGCTCCTCAGCCTCCTTCTCTCCAAACTAGACAAACCCAAAGTCCTTAGCTGCTCCTCAGAGGACATGCCTTCCAGCCCTTTCACCAGCAAAACCTTTGCTGAAACCTTCAGAAACCAAGGACTATATAAAACCTTTGTGGTCTGTTGAACAAGCTTTTCAGTGCCTGAAAACCACTTATGTACATTTATGAACTTGCCCTCCAGCAAATTTAAAGTTTTCATCTTTTGGAAGACTCTCCTCATAGTTGGTAGAATAATGCTGAATTATGATGTTATGATCACTGGAGAAAATTGCAGAATTATTTATGGTGGTAGTGTGGAAGTTTTATCTTTGCAACTGTTGGACTATCACATTTTTCAGTGTGGCAATGACCTTTTTTTCGGGCCAGAGTCAAGGTCAATGTCTTTGGCTACAGTGTCCAGGAACAGACCTAAGTGTGTGTCCTGGTTTGAGGTAAAACAGGACCAATTTTGTTCAGTAACTTTACTTCTTAGCTAGGTCTCTTGTAACTACTGAAATGCTCGCCTGCTGGCTGGTTTGGCCCAAACCACGACAGGGTGGTATAATTCCCACTCCAGCTACTGTCATTGAAGCATCTCATAAGCAGCCTGAAAGTAAGGCTTTACAGAATCCTGAAAAGATGGTTTGGGGGTTTCATAAGCTACCAGGAAAAAAATGGCTCTGTACTAGCCATACAGAGTCATGACGTACGCTTCAGGTTATATATTTCTACAGATTTTGAGTAGTGTACCTCTGCTGTGACTAGATCTGTCCGACTGTAAAACAAATTTGATTTTGTGCACTCAAAACCACAATCGATATACTAACTGGGTTTCATGGCTGCTCAGAAAGTCAAACCCTTATTTAATTGTCTAAATCACCTTCTATATGATTCATTTCAGTGAAAGTTTGAGGAACAATGCAACTTAGCTCTTTGTCTCTGAAACATTGCAAATATTCTTAAATGTTTTTAATTTAGATGTTGATGGTATAAAATTTTCACCTAGATCTACCAATTGCAGGGAATTAAAAGCAGTATTCTAACAGCCATTTTTTTTTCTGCTGTAATATAGTGTTACGCCTGAGTAAACATAAGCCTTAGGGAACACACCTTTATCCCTTATAGACAAGTTCAGTGCCACATCCTCCCTCACATGGACCAGCTCTGCTCTTGGATGCAGTGGTTGGTGTCTATGTGAGAGGAGGATTAGACTGTACATATTTAAAGATGCTGCTATCTTAAGATCAATTATAAAACCTTAAGGCATTAAAAATTGTTGCCTCTCTTGGTTAAACAAGGTTGAAATACACACGTAGCCACTCTAAAACCATTGTGGGGAATGCCAGATTGAGAAAAGTATCTTTTTTATCCAAAGGTCTGGCAGATTAATATTTGACTTCAAAAAGTCTAATTACCTCAGTAGTAAGAAACTAGGTACACTTTAATAGCAGTAGAGGTCATTGACCTTGATAAAATCAATGTGCCACCACCTGCCTTTGTAATTACGTCAATGACTCCTCTTCATTATATGCTTATCCACTTCAGTCTTACCAGAGTACCACAATGTGTTCTATCTGCATGTTGTTTATTCACTAGACGGTGTCCTATACACTTTCTACGTGTTTCTACACCCCAGAAGTCAATCTGAGTTAATATTCAACTGGGATCTTTCCTCAGTAACTTGCTGTGTGTTTTCTGATATGATTGCTCCTTTCTAATTATGTTGGCAGTGCTGCTGAGGAGCACATAATATTATTGCCAAAGTTCAATAAACATACAGAGTAACTATAGAGTTTAGGGGAAAACAGTCGGTGGTGCTTTCATGACCTTTGGCAACAGAATGAGCACAGTTTGGCCAATGCCAAACAAATGTCTAACTTCAAATCTCTCAGCGACCAGAAAATGATGGATTTGTTTTACTTTGTTACATCTAATAATAAACAAAAAATGCTGTTTGTGCAGGGCAGTAGCATGGCCAGACTGAGTGTAGTCCTGTGCAGGATGTCAGGCCAGATGAATATTGATGGCTCTTTCTTGTTGTATTAGAATCCTGCAGACAAATCACCAGGTGATCTGAGATGAGGGAATGCTAATGAAGTCATTGGAGTCCCACTGACTTAGTGAAGCAGAGCATTGGTGATAGGGAAGCTCATCTGTTTCGTCTGTGATGGTGTTGTAATTGATAGGTTACACTGTCTCTTTGAAAGTCCTCATTGGCATCTTCAGACTATGCCTAGTAAATGGAAAGGTAATCATTCATAATAATCATGACTACTTCTTCATCACTAGCTCCTACTTCTTCATTGCTAGGTCACTATGGCTAAATCTAATAATAGTGGACTGATGTCTGGTCATAAGTATAGAAACAGCATAAGCCTGTGAGGCTCATATTAATGTAATATTAAAAGCCAGTTTCTATTCTCTGAGCCTTGAGCTTGAAAGCCTATGCAAACTACTGCTGCAATTGATAGCAGAAATAATCTGCATAGAAGTGGATGTTTAGGATCAGATCAGGACTCCTCAGCAGCCTGGCTATACCTCAAGATCCCCATCCTCAAATGCTCTCTCCACAGTTCAGTAGGCTTAATGAGAGCCAGAATTGTCACAGACAATTTCCACTCCGTGACTCACTTTCCAGCTATGGCTTTATTTCCATCAGAACAGCCCAAACAGAATATAATCCATGACTGGTACCTGTATAATTGTTTCCTTCCATTGAACATCATGTTCCACCAGCAGGAACAGTGCGTTAGGTGACCCGCTGCCCTAGGGAATGGCTGCAAAACGGAAGGCTTTGACACAGGTACCATGGCAATGCACCAATAATGCCTGTATGATGTACACAATATTCTTATTTTCCATTTTCCCCTTCCCCCTATTTCAAATTGACAATATTCTCTGGTAACATATTTGGACAAGAACACCAATTCCAGTCCTGGGTGGTTTATACTATAGAAATTCAGTCTCTCTGGAATTTCTCCCCACAACTGGAACTGGTGTTCTTGTCCAAAAATGTTACCAGAGGATATAAGCAACCCACCACTGATACTACCTCATTCTTTAAGCAAAACAAATTCTTATACTGTGTGATTATGTCTCTGAAGTGATCCAGCTGTGTAACAGGGCACGACAGAAACATGTTTCCAAGTACCTGACCTGTGTTATTAATCCAGAACGTACACTATCTCATTAGCATATGTGTGTATGTATATATTTTACATAAAAGTATATATAGCTCTGTGTGTATTTATATACATAAAATCCCGTCTTTTATTTTCATACATAAAATCACATGTCTTTCAGAGGGGAAGGAGAAAACAAAAATGCCTACATAAGGCCTCAAACACTTCTCACTGGTGTCAGGGTAAACCAAGAACAGTTCCATCACACTCACTGTTATCACAATAATTCTGTACAACTCACGCTGTGCTCTCTAACCTGCAAGAGAAACAGCTGGGGAGCCTTAGCCTAGCATTTGGAATAGACCCCCTTGCTTCTGAGCCCAGGCTGTTTTCCATCACAAGGGACTCTGCATTTCCAAGTTATCTCAGGGCATATCTGCATGGACAGGCGTGACGGACCTGGGTGCCTCTGCTTTTGCTCTGAGCTGTCCAGATGGGAGTCTGCTGTGATTTGGAAACGGTACTAGCAAATTACTTTGGTACTGTGCCCAAGCTTACAGAGTCTCTGGAAAGACATGTTACCTGATATAGCTTTATCAGTTTTCAAATAAATTATAAGTTAACCTATGCAATTTTACACTTAGGTTGGTTCTGTATCTTGCACAATATAAACTGCCTACACAATCTACACTTGGCCTAAGTTGGTCAGTTATTTCTGGCTTGCGGAAAGGGAGAGATGAGCTTCCCCTTCCCATCTTCTGGTCTATGTGGCCAGTATTTTACCAGCATTTGCACATGTTTACTTTCCTCTGCTTGCACAATGGATGGAGCACTTGGCTCAAGCTGGATTCCACTGTGGTCAATGCAGAAAGTCAACAAGACTCACAAAGAAGCTGAATTATTCCCATAAGATTCTTGAGCTCAAAGCAATTGTGAAAGTAAAATTGCAGGATTTCTTGATGCATGTTCTTAGCCTGAAAACTAAGAAGCTGTAGTTGGACCATGTGAAAGGCAGCTTGGTTTAGAATAATGAATGTTACTTGATTTTTAAAAAACACAACCCAAAACTAAAAGAACAATCCCAAACAGCTGTTTATTCAAGCAAATTTTTTTCCTTTATTTTTAATTAGATTCCAGAAATTATAATAGTGCAAACACTCAGTATAAAAGTTTCAATAAGAAATTTACATTCACATTTAACATTTCAGTCCATTCACTTTTTAACATAAAAATAGGACAAATATTCAATTGCTCTTCTCAATTTAACAATCCTGAAAAAGACTGGAAGATACTCTACAATATTCTATGTACATAAAAATAGACCCGTATTATTAATGCAAATCTATCATGAGAAGTTACCCAGTGTTAAGTTATTGTATTGTACTATGTATATACATACATATATATATAGTGTATAGCTATATAGATATAAAAATTATTTATAGGTTCAGTGGGCTACAATAGTTGGAAAAATGACATCTTGACTTACTAGTTTATTCCTTAAAGTTAGGACTATTCATTTTATTTACCTATGTAGATGTTTCTATTGTGATACAGTAGGCCTCCTCCTGGTCCCTTTGAAGTCACTGGCAACATCCTATTTGACATCAGTGGGAGAGGAACAGACTTTAGAGTAAGGCCTGATCTAACAATTCAACAATCATTGAAGTCAATATTTCCATTAACTTTATTGGGCTGTAAATCAGACTAAAAGATCTTCCGAAACCTCATATGCCAATTAAATAGAGAAGAATACATCTGGCTTTTCATTTGAGGAATGGACTATTTCTACCTGATGCAAATAATTTTTTTTTTCAAAGTCTAAGCAGAATATTCAAGTTAGTTCAGAAACAATACAGAATTTGCTGCAAACATCTGCAGGTTCAGCAGCTGATAAGATTCCTTTTGTACGGTCTTCTTACTGAATAGCTCAATTCAACCAGCCTTATAAAACCCTAAGACTGTATCTCTCCTTGCTCTTATTTTTTAATAAATACTGGCATTGAGCCACAGACAACATGACTGCCCTTGAAATGGGTTTGCACGTGTTTAGTAAACTGCTAGGGGACATGAATTAGGCTACCACACTCTTGCTTATCTGTGTCTCTTCTTTGGGGACACGAGCAGAGATGCTGCTCTGTATGCAGCTGGCAGGGTTAAGCCTCGTTGCCCAGCTTGCTGCCAGCTGCTGGTGCCTCTACTCCCACCACAGGGTATGTTTATTCGCCCTTTCAGGTTTCCTCTCATATGTACTGCTTCCTAACCAGATTATTCAAAAGCTATTTCTTTTCCCCTAAACACCCATTATATGAAAAATCTGCTTTTTGAAAATGTATTTTCTTTTTGAAAAAGAAATTTGACAACCATGTGATGAAAGACATACAGAGGGAATTAGTAAGCAGGTCTGAGTGGGCAGGAACTGCCTGCAACAACAACGTGATGGCACTGAACAACTGAAGGTGAGTTAAGGGCAGCAGGGGCACCAATTTCTTAGGAAGCAGTGTTTTATGAGCTACAGGTCCCATTTTTACATCCAAAGAAGAATTATGTGGCACGCCTAGCTCCTTTTCCTCTTAGTGCTATGGCGTTTATTACATTTAAATATTTCCAGGATGCTTAAAATTATGGCTAAGCCTCCAATAGACACTGTGCCATCATGTGTAGGCAGACCAATTTTGATTGTAAGAACACATGCTCTGTGTGGTTTTTTGCTTCTTACCTTAGGCTGCTGAACATTTCATTATAAAAAGAAGGAATCAATACACGTTTAAATCTTTTCAATTAACAGATCAGAAAAGTATTTAACATTTCCTTTCCAGGCAGAACCTGTGGACATATACCAGAAGGGCAAAAATTAACCTCCTGACAGCAGAAAGTACGAGGACTAATCAGCAGGATAAAATCTAGACAGATGTAAGTTGCAATGCAAGTTTTAGTGGCAAGGATTTTAAGAGATTGGTCAAATTTGGCTGAATCTGCTTAAAACTGTGAAATGTGTGTATTACTACTGTATTGTACCATTATCTGCATTCTATGTATAAACTGATGATTTGCATACAGACAAATCTACACACAAGTAGGTTATGGAAAAAGAACCTCCAAGAAGGGGTTTTTAACCTCTGTCAGAATTTTACTGAAAATAATATCACTGCTCTACAATTCTCTGTATTGGATTAAATTACGGTAGAAATGGTAACTTCTCTTGGACTCTGTTTTTTAGGCCAGTAACTCTGAAAGCATTACTTTCATTCTTACTGCATTCTGTAACATTTTCTAAATCTACTTCTGTGTAATAACCAGCTGCTTGAATGCAGAAAACAAAGTCACAGTTTGCTTTGTCTAAGTCCAAATTTGTGCACACAATTGTACTTGTAAAGGGGAGCAAGTTACACAGTCACTTTACTTATTTTTTCTTAATTGAACCCTCAAAGTTACTGTAAAACCAGCAGGAATTCTAAGAAGGATTTCTACTGTAACAATTTAAAAAGTATAATTATCATGAAGCAATTTTTGATGGCACAGGTAATTTGTTTTCATTTACATTTCATCGAAAATTCTTGGTATATCACTCAAATGGCATTTGAAATGTATGAACAGACAACCTGTGCACCCATGCGCAGTAAGGGGTAAAAGACATGAGAAATCACCTAAATAAGTTCAATGTGCCAGCTGAAATTTTTCATAAATGATGCCACCATTGACAGGTTTTTGATCGAAGCAGCTACTCAGGCACTTGAAAGTAAGACACGATAGTGTGCACAGCCACAGTAATTAAAGCCCACCTTAGCCTTATCCACAATGAGAATTGTTAGCTCTCTTACCACCAGCAGTCTAACCTATGTCTAGCAAACGTGGCAGTGCAGTTACAAGCTGTAGGTAAGTGTTCTGCATGTTTTTAATCAATGTGTTGTGTAAGCCAGTTCTGAAGAGGACGGCAGCCAGCTTTTTCAAAGGAGCTCCAAACTATCTGGACAGATTTTCTGCACAACTCAGCTCACTGTGTGACTGAGCTTTCTAGGAAATCTGTTCTTATTTAGCTTGGACCCACATGTACCTGTGTATGGCCTCCCTCCAGAAACACTTGGAGCACTCCTTGCACCACATAGCTGTGCTGGTAGTAAACCAAAGTAGGAAAGGAAGTAGTAAAAAAGCTTCACAGTGATACAGCACTGTTTGTTCCTTCAGTTTTATGCAGGTGTGACATGGCTGATGCCACAGAAGGCATAAAACAGGGATCCTAATATAAAGAAGCAGATCCTCCAGCATGCAGTAAGGCACAAGCAACACCAAGTCCTTGCAGCACATAGGCTATGTACATTAACCAATGCTAATTCAAATTTCAAGGTGCTTCCTCATGATAAGAAAATAGGCATTAAAGGTAACAACCCCCAACCATTTCAAATAATTCCTTCTGAAATTCTGAAAGCAGTTCACCAAGAGATACTGAACACACTTGTGAATGTGAACAGACACAAAAACTTAGAAATGGATTTGGCCGTGCAGTTAAACACAAGCCTTATTTTTGTTGCACTAGGAATCTGGTTGAGTACTCTGCCAGCTCAGATACTCAAGATCTGTCCCATGTCACCGAGAGCTTTGTCACTGACTTCAGAAAGAGTACTGTCTTTTCACCTTTTCCTTTCAGAAATTGCTATCTCACAGGCTTCTTTTCCTTTTGTTATTTTGTACTCCTGCTAACTGTGCTTTTTTTTTTTTTAATTCTTTTCCTGTTTTTGTCCTTGCACCAAGCAGATTATAAGTCACAACAGGCCACCCAAGCAGTGTATTTTGAAGAGTAATTAAAGAGCAACAGGCAGCCCCCTCTTATGTGTACTTTTTTCCATTTATTTACATTTATATATTTATTCATGATTTAGATTTGGCCTGAAAACTCAGCTAAGATTTAAAAAAAGTCTATACAGATTTCTGGAAAAGGCCAATCATAAACAGGGTTGGGGTAGAGAAGCAGAGTCCAGATTGTCATTACTCACAACAATTATGCCACACTGAGATGTAAAACCCACTGAATTTGAGATGAGTTAGTTTATGACCGTTAGAAACCCTTAATTGCTGTATGAAGCCAATCATCAGTACAAATAGTGGTCTTGTAGGCAGGCAACTGGGATATGTTATATGAATCTACATCTTAACTTATGATGACAGAAGTACTTGCAGAAGCTGTACTGCTTCGTTTACCCCACAGTCACCTGATTAAACAAACAAATTAACAGATTTCTAAGTCTTATTATAAAACTAGCTCAAATCTGTAAAATGCAAGAAGTCCTTATTAGTCCATAGTAGAAAGTATTCACAGTCCACAACCTTTTTCCTCTGCCACCAATCTCAGTGTTATGCTCCTACAATACCCCTCATTTATCATACATCAATGATACAGATAATTTGAGAAGTAGTCCCAAGCTGTAGTGACACAGATATGCCAACTTTAAAAATGACGCCTGCAAAATACCTCCAGAATTTCAAGTTTTGTTCAGCAGCAATAGGGGAAAAATCAGCTAGAGTATTGGATATTGATTTCTTAGTCCTATGTCACTAACTGACATGGGCCTTAAGCTGTGGGTTAGACTTTGATACCTAAGGGAGGCATCCCTGTAAGCATGGCTTTAGTGGGAGCAGGACTAGCATCAGCACAGAACCCGGATGGCTCAAAGCCAGAGAACCCAGTGAACCTTTTCCTAACAGTTCTGTTAAATACTTTCTGCTTAGCAATAGAAGTTATTTGGAAAATGAGTCAAAAAAGCTAACAAAAATAAGGCAAAAAGATTAATTCATATATATGCACATACATATATATATGTATGTATCTAGGAAAACAATCTATTTGCATTGTGTACTTTTCACATACAATAACTTATTACCATATTAGAAATATACTCTGGGTAACATCAATGGGCCAAATTCACCTCCTTTACCTTCCATAGTGTTGCACCTGCATACAGCAATGATGGATTTCACACTTGGTCCTTCTTGATAACAATACTACATCAAATGCAGTATCAGAGAACACCCATTGAATGTCAGATATTACACCATTATGAACTAGAATATCTGCTTGCTTTTTATATTACAGTAAGTAGAGTTTATTGCTTCTAATGACCAGAAGGTACCTTATGAAGACAGCATAGATGTTGATAACATTTTTCATATACTGTATTATGGGTCTTGGAACACTGAGGTTGGCAGATCACAATCATTAAATTATTTTTCTTCTTTATTTGCTGTCTGCATTTTGATTTTGCTTTGCTGAACGCACATGCAACTAGTGGATTTAATTCTGTGCCAGAAGTGATATGTCAAAAACATTTAGGAAAACTCACTGTTTTGTTTTGTTTTACTGAAGTCAGGCATGAGTGGCATGCAGTAGATTGCAAGGAAAAGCAAAAGGACGTCCATTTCCAAAGGATTTATAATCTCCATGCACATGTAAAATGTTTCTTACAAAAATTGTTAACATTTGTTAAAAGTGTGCCTTTTTGCCTCTTTTTATACAAGTGTACATGCAATTACCTGTCTTACCTAAAACTATTTACAAAATTTCATAATACAATACATCTTTTAAAGTGAATAATACATGAAAGGCCAATGTTTTCTGTTGTTTTGTAACACTGTACAAGATTAAAAATAAATAAGGCATTATAATACAGGTTTATCACAAATTAAAAAATGTTGGTTTTCACTGTAATACAAAACTCTAACTTGAAAGAACATTATGGCTAAATAGTCCTCCTGCCTGGGCAGAACACGTACAGAATCTGGACTTGCTGATGTAAAGAAACACTCTGTTTCTGCTACAAGCAGGAATTCAACACATGAAAATGATTCATGCTACTTACTAATGAGTTCAGACTCCTCAAAGCACTGAAATGGCACAGGTCATATACTGTTTCCCTTCGAACAGTGACTCCCAAGTACTTTCTTTTGCCTTACAGATAAATTACAGGCAAAAGTGTGAAAGAGATTTAGGCGCACGACCTACTCTTAGTTACAGTATTGTAAAATATTCAGTTCAGTACCGACACGAGACATCACTGTAACCCAAAGCAGAACTTGGCCTACAGGAGCTCAACTCCTGACCTTCATAAGCATGCTAAACTCCTGGTGATTTCTTTAGGCCTTGTGGGTACATAAGGGAGGCAGATTCAGCCCTAACGAGCTGAAGCTTTTGGCTCTCAGTCTCACCTAGAGAAAGCAAGGGAGAATTTGTGTGTGTTTTAGTGAAGACAAGGGAATGTGACTTGCCACAGTGGGAGCAGCTACAAAAAACAACGCATTTTACAGGCTTGATAAAATAACTTTCTAGTCAATGCAAATGGAAAATGTTTGGAAATATCTAGCCAGTAATTCAACTGAATGCCATTTTGTAATCTCAGCAGAGAATAATAATTAAAAAATCATTTCAAGATAAAGGTAGCATAGGAACACTTTGAAATTAGCTCCCAAGACAGTGAAGTCTGAAGATCTCTGATAATTCTCTCTTTATATAAAGAACAACAGACTTTGATTATTACTATTGTCTGAAAGAGAAAACGTGCAAACTGATGTGAAATATTGTGCTTGCTATTGACAGACATCAACATGCCAAAGTGGCATCACTTTGTGGTAGGGCTCATATCTGTTAATTGTTTCAAGCTGCACAAAACAGTGAACAGAAGTGCAGGAGGCTATTCTGCCCACAATGCAACAAATTGCTATCCTCAGTTAAACGTGAGGGCCTTTTGGGTTCTGTGCGGCAGAACTGACTCCTCGCTGGGGCTACAGCAAGGCACAAGTTACAGAGCTTGACCAGAAAATTAATAAATGCACGATAGGGAATACAACTGCATGCATTAAGGTGGATACCACCCAAATCCCACAGAAATCCAAGGAAATTCTTCTGATGATTTTCAGGGATATTGGAGTGGGCCACATATTATTTTCAGCCAATTGCCAATAAAAAATTGATGACAAGCTTCTCTAATTTGGCAGAAAACATTTGTGGGGTTATTACTACTACCTCTTTCCATGTATAAAACTTACTGAACATATCAAAGAATACAGAACAGCAGCGAGATTAAATCTATCATTTAAAGCTATTACACGGAAGCTGAAATAAAACAAAGTACACGGAAAAGGAAAACAGGGAAAAATGATGTGAATAGGGAGGGAAAGCATAAAGGCAAGAGCACAGCTTCATTATATCATGATTTCAACGGGCATTTAATTTTCCCTGTTGAAATGGCTATTGAACACTGCCTATAATTTTCACATGGCTTTTTACTAATTCATGCCTTGGCTGAACTTACTTCATGATTCCATACTGCTCAGTCCAGGACTACATAGAAAAATATAGTTCTCCCATAGTAAAAACAGTAACAACCACAACAAAAATATGAAAAATGTTAACTCAAGCAAAGTCTGGAAACTGACTCCAAATACACTATCACTGATGCTGTAAGCTAGCACACACACACACCGGACTGGTTGCAGCACCAAGAAGTCATCCTGGTCCACTCAACCTGCTCTGGTGGCACAGACCTCCTGCAAAAGGGCCAAATGAGAAGCTGATGATGGACTACACCTGTCTGGTCCCTTCCATTCAACATCGAAAACATTCTTACAAAACTCACATGCCTCATTTGACTGTTGGAGAGGATTAGGCTTAGAAAAACTTTGGAGTAATTCTACTAGCACCTGCTTATCTTTTAAAATATTAAAATGAATAATCCAAATTTACCTTGCTACATTATCTACCACTGACATTACTCCAGGACTAGGCTGGGAATGAGTCTGGGAATAAGAACAGTGCTGAAAATACTAGCACATGGGACAATTCATTTCTGCTCATTGTCCATTTAGTGATTAAAAGAAACAATGGCAACATGCCTATATCTTGGCATATAGGCCTATACCTATAGGTATAGGTATATAGGTATATAGACCATATAGGTCTATTCCTATAAAAGAGTAACAAAGAAATAAATTAATTGTAAGCTTTTGGGGTGGGTCAATGGCTATATTTGGTCTATGTGTTCACATACTACCAGATCTACTTCTAAGATCTGAAGATGCTTTTAATAACAGTACTTGTAAAAATAATATTTCATTATTATTGGTGAAATTATACCAAATTCACTGATTCAAAAATTGTGTAATTTGGGCTCTTTGTGAGTGGAACTGAGTGATTAATGCTATTGCACATAATGCTTTCCATTTTGGTTAAATATTTAACTTAACTGTGTGATGATTTAGTTATTAGAAAACATAAATATGCAGTGTGCTTTACATGGCTACCACTTATTCAGTTTAATTATGTAAATGTTAGTTCTTTTAAATCTGTATTCTCTACATGTATTTATTTAAATGGCTTTGAACGCCTCATAACCAGAATTAAATTATTCTAGAAGAATACCTGTGAACTGGATAGCTGTTGGGGAGATAAAGAAATGCAGCGACTTTCCACATATCAGTCAGGGTGCATACACCTAGTACAGTTAGGAAGCAATTGTCAGATTTTATCACTTTTTTTTTTTTTTGTCACTTTAACCACAACACTAATATTGTTAGCTTTGTAGTGAAGCATTTAGCTGTCAGGGTACATAAAAATTAATTAAAAACCCTGCTGAAAACCACTGGAGTCCCACAGCAGCTTGGTATGTCTATATGGAGAATGGAAACTCCTGCAGCATTTCTTTAACCATTTGCATCTGTTGACACAGTATTTGTCCATATACTTTTACTACAAATAGTGACTGCTCCAAAGCAAATGCTGATTGCAGGAAAATAGCTCAGAATCTTCTTTCCACTGAAATAAGTAATAAAATAGGCCCACCAAAGGGAAAAGTGACATCTACTGTACACATACAACCTGGACAACTTCTGCAGTCTTGGGTGGGTTTTTCAGGTTTGGGGTTTTTTTTGGGGGGATGTGTGTGTGTGTGTGTGGGGGGGGTGGGTGGTTTTTTTTTAGTTAAAAGGAAGTTTTGCATGTTTTTAGATGATGTAAAGTTTTGCTTCTCTTTTGGAAAGTGGTGAAGCTGGTTAGCTTGTGCATCCCCATCAGGACAGTATGGCACCTGTCCATGCAGCACATGTCACTCAGCAGGATGACCTCCAACTGTCCCCACCTCAGGTACAGAGCTGCGCTCCACTTTTCACATCCAGATCAGCATTTCAAGATGAAACCATGAACAATAGGATGTGGGCTGCATTAGAGGAAAAAGCAGTCAAAATATGTTCCCTTTTATGCAGATTAAGAGCAGGCCTTACTCTCCTGGCACGTTTACCAGTGTGCTCCTCATTTGGGCAAAGTTGGACTGTGCTTGTTTCTCAGAATTATAGCTTTCTATAATTGTACAGCTTTGAAGAGTGAGCCTGGGTAGAATCAAGATATAATAAAACTGTGGCATAAATTTAAAAATCAATTAAGATGTAAGACTATGTTGGCAAACATACAAGTGTCACAGAGCTAGCAACAGCATGTTTGCCACCATTATAGGACTATTCTTTGAGTTGTTTGTTTAGAAAGGTAAAGCTAAATCCTGGAACTGAGTCACAGGACCTGTGCTGTTTGTAAAAGCCTGAAATAATACCATCTTCCTGCTCTTCAATAAAATCAGCATTGTACATAAAGGAATGTTTCTATATTGCATAAGCATATTGCTGTGCTTGCAGGGTGGCTCCTCTGTCTTGTACAGAGTCAAATAACCTGTGAAGAGGCAGCAACTTCTAAACTCTATCATCCTTTTTTTTTTTTTAATGGAAAGAATATATATTGTTCTTCTGCCAAACCTTTAAGCTCTGTAGTTTATCTACTTCATATCCCAGTGTAATGGTTTGAATTGGTCTTTTTTTTTAAGCTTTTGGAGCATGCAAGGATAATTTTAAAAAATACATAGGGTTTAGCAATTAGCTGAATCCAGCCTTCATTAATATGACATTGACAGCACAATGAACACTGTTCTCATTGCTTTAACTCATGCATGGGGAGCACAGTTACTCTAACTCTTGCTGTAGCCCTGAAGAGGCTCCAGCTGCCCCACACTCCACAGTTAAATGCAGCTTTGCTAATCCCAGACCCAAAAATGCTGGCTATCACAGAAAGAGAAATCTCTTTTCTATGTCATTGCAAGTGGATGTGTAAATAAATACATATTTTTATGTTTATCTCTATAAATCTCTATTAAGTCTACACAGGACTGCTTGTATATGTGCATATATAGATTAAAACATATATATACACACACACACATAAATAATCGCTTGCACGTTTATCTCATTTTTTTTCATTTACCCTTTAAAAATGCCAAGAAAATATCCCTCATTTCCACAAAATCAGGTTCTGACTTTTCCTAACAGAATTGCTAGCCCTTATATGTTCCATCCCAAGAGTTCATTACACAGTCCCCAAGTTCTCTTTGGTTGGGTTGTAGTGGTCCTTGGTTAATGCCATGGTCTATGACCTCTGATCTCTTGGTAAAAATTCAGGCAACCATTGCTCTCCAAGTTCACTGCAAATGGCATAACCAAATCTCCTTTGCTCTACGCCTCCTTCACCGCTGGCACAGAAGGAAGATAATGCAGTGTTTGATTTGTGTGACTGGCAGATGTTTGACCTGCTCCAAGCCCAGGTTTTACAGTAAAGCTAGCAACTGAGGACACCGACGGACAGCTGGTGCCCAGTTTTGTTTGAATGTTTGCTCTCCCGTAAGGGTACATTTTCCGCTCTAAGTTTAAAGACCGTGTCTGTGAATTATT
This sequence comes from Pluvialis apricaria, assembly GCA_017639485.1. Taxonomy (NCBI): domain Eukaryota; kingdom Metazoa; phylum Chordata; class Aves; order Charadriiformes; family Charadriidae; genus Pluvialis; species Pluvialis apricaria. The sequence continues at coordinate 61,132,031 of CM030008.1, forward strand.
TCCATCAGCCTTTCCTTCCAGGAAATAGGTCAACATTTCACCTTTTCCTTTTACACTGACTTTACCCCTGCACACGAATTCATAACTGCACCTTTTTAATATCCGCTGAACTTCTTCTGTCACCTGAAGATGGAAAAAAAACCTATTAGTTTTTCCTGTTCATATAAGGTTAATCATATAGAACTGCCCACCCCTCCTCATTTTACTTCTCTGTCATGAAATATGTATAAGCAGAATGAATTAGCATCTACTGCTGCTCTCGGGCTCACTTAGAGTTTTCTTAAAGAATTAAAAATCACTGACCAAACTGGAATCACAGAAGCAGAACTTCTGGTCTTGAGCTGACACAGCCAGATAAAGCTCCATCCAACAGAAATGAGTAATCAAATTGTCCACTGTTGTAAGCTGGATCAGTTCCAGTGACGTTAATTTACTCCAGAAGAACTTTTGATCCCTGGAGACTAGACAGGTATTTTGGATAAAGGACTGCAAGAGTTCATTGAGATTTTGAGAGGTGCAGCATAGCTTCTAGCCAAGCTCTAGTAGAACAACAATGTTCTCTCTCTGTGTAGCATCTCCACTCCAAAGCATCCAAGGAATTTTTAAAGCTACATAAAATGCAGCAGGATGCAAATGGACATAGATTCTTTCCTTGTAGTCTTTATTCAGGCAAAATTCCTACAGCACAAGGATAGCCCATGCAGTGTCGGCATTCCCAGGCTTGCCTCCAACTGTGTGCAATGCAGCAGAGAACTCTGTTTCTTCTGATGGGAAATGATTTATTTGGGGATTTCGTTGCCTAGTAGTAGTGAAGCGTATATAATGGAAAACAAGTATACCTCTGATGCTTGAATCATCTGAAGAATGTTGCCCTTTTCGTAAGAACCACAAGGTCAAGTGAAGCTGTGTTTTCTAAGCGGTCTTGAAAATGCAACCACATATAAAACAGGAGGTATGTAAAATTTGCAAAATTGTCTCAGCATGCACTTACCTGAATTTTCCCCTGCACTCCAGTACTATCCATGCGGCTGGCAACATTTACAGTGTTCCCCCAGATATCATACTGTGGTCTTCTGGCTCCAATGACTCCAGCCACTACTGGCCCAACATTAATACCTAAATCAAAACAATGAATTTGGGTTCAAACACTACAGCGTATTATCCAAGGGAAACATGAATCCTGCAAAACAGATTTAACACAAGTGCCTTAGAATTTTTCTGGTCATAGGACGTAATATACATTAAATTAATACCAATTAGACTTCTGTATTTGTAAGAGGTTTAGAAACAGAATAAAGACATACACAGAGAGATCGTATTGGAAATGCAATATGATAGACAACAAAAAAAATTTGGCACATCTGTGGATTTTCTTTTTTTGTTTGTTTTAAGAAAAGAAGAAAAGCAGTGGTAGTAGAGAGTTTAGCTATAGAACAATTCAGGACAAACTGTTAAAGATTTTTAATTGTTTTCTATGACTTCCACTGTGGTTACTCATATAAAGCCTTTAAATGGAGGTTTTCCAAGTGGAACAGAAATACTGGCCTGGAAGACACAAGGAATGGGGTAAGGGAAGCATGTCACATTGGTTGTCAGTATTAGACAACACAGACCAGGGAGACGCTGGAAGAAGACAAGAGTATGTGAAAACACCTCAAGCATCTTTTTTGGGAAACCACAGGGCTCGGTTCTACATTTCTGAATGATTTTGACACCTTTTTTTGAAGATAAAAGCGGATGTTCCTTCTTCTGAGTGCCCTGAAGAGCTGCAGATGCTAAACCCTGCATGCGGTTCTGTGCAAGGGCTTTCCCAGGCAACTTATGCAGTAGAATGGGGGTTAGAGATTTGTCTTCTGCTCCTTTGTGAATCTGGAAACACCAGTTATAACAGATTTCAAAGAGAATTTGGGGCTTATAATTATTAGGATGTACAGGAGGGCAAAGACTTATAAATCTCCTATTGCTACCCTTGATGTCTTTGGTCTTTCTCAATCTTCTGCTCCTAGCAACCTCACTTTTCTGGTTGTCCAGCCCATTATCACAATTCAGCCATGAAAATATATGGACAAAGAAACTGGAGTAAACTGTCTGTGTTAGAATATGCAATGAAATGAGAACAGCAGTGGAAGTACCATTGGAGTGGAGCTGGATGCAGGGAAGGAAGGGAAGAAGGGAACTTGCTTTCTAAAACAGCTGGGAGAAAGGACTCTGAGAGGTAAGACATGTCATAAGATGTAAAGGATTGCATGGAAAGGTTTGTTTTGTGAGGACTAGAGGATTTCTGGAGGGGAACCTTGATCCATCCCACTCCTACCAGTATGATGCCAATGCCAGCAACAGATGCCCAGAGCCTGGACAAGGGTGGTTGCAGATCAACAGGAGAGCACCTGGAGTGCAGCACAAAGGAATTCCAGCTACTCCAGCCAGTTAGTCAGCTTTATCGGGGGCCCAACTTAAATGCAAACGTATGTAACAAGCAGAATAAACAGGAGGAGTTAGAAATGTGCGCACGCCTGCAGGGCTATGATCTTATTGGCATCATGGAGACATGGTGGGATGGCTCCTGTGACTGGGAGTGTTGGAATGGAAGGCTACAAGCTCTTCAGGAAGGACAGGCAGGGGAGATGAGGTGGGGGTGTTGCCCTCTATGTCAATGAACAGTTGGAGTGCATGGAGCTCTGCCTGGGGATGGATGAGGAGCTGACCGAGAGCTTATGGGTCAGGATTAAAGGGAATGCTGGGACAGTAGATGTTACAGTGGGGGTCTGCTACAGGCCACCCTACCAGGTGGGTAGGTGAGGCCCTCCTTAGACAGGTAGAAGCAGCCTCAGGTTCACAAGCCACAGTCCTCATGGGGGACTTCAACAACCCTGATATCTGTTGGAGGGACAACACAGCAGAGCATAAGCAATCCAGGAGGTTCCTGGAATGCATCAATGATAACTTCTGGCTCCAAGTGATAGAAAAGCCAACAAGGAAAGGTGCCATGTTGGCCCTTTTTGTCATGAACAAGGAGGGGCTGGTGGGGAGCCTTGGCTGCAGTGACCATGAGATGGTGGAGTTCAAGATCCTTAGGGCGACGAGGAAGGTGCACAGTAAGCTCGCTACCCTGGACTTCAGGAGAGCAGACTTTGGCCTCTTCAAGGATCTGCTTCGTAAAGTACCATGGGATAAAGCCCTGGAGAGAAGACTGGCCCAGGAAAGCTGGTTAGTATTCAAGGATCACCTCGTCCAAGCTCAGCAGTGATCCATCCCAACAAAGAGGAAGACAGGCAAAAACACTGGGAGGCCTGCATAGATGAACAAGGACAAACTCAAACAGAAAAAGGAAGCCTACAGAGGGTGGAAGCAAGGACAGGTAGCCTGGGAGGAATACAGAGAAATTGTCCAAGCAACCAGGGATCAGGTTAGGAAAGCTAAAGCCCAGATAGAATTAAATCTGGACAGGGATGTCAAGGGCAACAAGAAAAGCTTCTATAGGTATGTCAGTGATAAAAAGAAGATGAGAGAAAATGTGGGCCCTCTCTGGAGAGAAACAGGAGACATGGTCACCCGAGATATGGAGAAAGTTGAGGCACTCAACAACTCTTTTGCCTCGGTCTTAACTGGCAAGTGCTCTAGCAACACCACCCAAGTTGCAGAAGGCAAAGGCAGGGACTGGGGGAATGAGGAACTGCCCACTGTTGGAGAAGACCAGGTTCTAGATCATCTAAAGAACCTGAAGGTGCACAAGTCTGTGAGACCTGATGAGATTCATCTGCAGGTCCTAAGGGAACTGGCAGATGAAGTTGCTGAGCCACTATCCATCAAATAGCAGCCCTGAGGAGAAGGGCTCCAGGGTGTTGGTTGATGAGAAGCTCAACGTGAGCTGGCAATGTGCTCTTGCAGCCCACAAACTGAACTGCATCCTGGGCTGCCTCAAAAGCATGGCCAGCAGGTCGAAGGAGATGATTCTGCCCCTCTACGCTGCTCTCGTGAGATCCCACCTGCAGTACTGTGTCCGGCTCTGGAGCCCCCAACATAAGAAGGACAAGGACTTGTTAGAGCAAGTCCAGAGGAGGGCCAGAGGGCTGGAGCACCTCTCCTATGAAGACAGGCTGAGAGAGTTGGGGTTGTTCAGCCTGGAGAATAGAAGACTTTTGTGAAACCTTATAGCAGACTTCTAGCACTTAAAGGGGGCTTACAGGAAAGACGGAGAGGGACTCTTTATCAGGGAGTGTAGTGACAGGACAAGTAGCAATGGTTTCAAACTGGAAGAGGGTAGATTTAGATTAGATATTAGGAAGAAATTCTTTACTCTGAGAGTAGTGAGACACTGGAACAAGTTGCCCAGGGAAGTTGTGGATGCCCCATCCCTGGACATGTTTAAGGCCAGGGCAGATGGGGCTTTGAGCAGCCTGGTCTAGTGGAAGGTGTCCTTGCCTATGGCAGGGGAGTTGGAATTAGACGATCTTTAAGATCCCTTCCAACTCTAACTATTATATGCGTCTATGGTTTGATTTGTTGGAGAAAACAGGACTGGTTGAGGCGATTTGGCATCTGTGGACAAAACCTCACATCACACTTTCAATGCCAACAAAGCTTTTGCAGATGAAACTTAAATTAATAGTTACAGTCAGACCCAGTTTTCAGCAGTTTAGCAATGCAAAGCAGTATAAGCCACAAGACTGGGTACATTAATAATACTGTATAAAATTATTGGTGCAGTTTTCTTTTAGGGGTGTGTAGATTAAATAAACACAGTGGAATTGGACACAATTATAATTCTGTAATACCATCCAGCCTGCTGACCTTCTACATGGATATGACTCTCCTGCTAAAGGGGCTTTTTAGTTTTTATCATGAGTGCAGGACAAGTTATCCTTTGTAGACAGCACAGAGAAAGCCAACAAACAACAATGTTCTGCTTGTGTGATAATTGTAGAAACGTGACTTACCAACTCGTAGGACAAAGTCGTTGTAAGACTGATAGTTGATTTCATCAAGAACGTCAAACATCTCTATTGCAAAATCTGCCAGTGTACTCAGATGAGAATAAATCGATTTTTTAGCCTAGAAACAAAATAGTACCGCACATTAGATTTGCATGGTTCTGAGAGGCAGGTGAAATACCAAAGTGAAAAACAATGAAAAGTTCAGACTGGATGGCTTAGTGAAAGAATCTAACCCATTTTGCTGTTTGTGAAAAGAAACTTTTGATTGTGGCTACAGCACATGCATTCTTTTCTCAAATACTGATTTGTTTTTTCTTTTCTCTCTCTTTTTGATTTCTGGGAAGAATGGAAAGCAAAGTTCCCGTGGTAAAGTGGTTCTGTTGCTAGAGAGCTGCAGATGTTTGTTGTGAGCATGGCAGGGAATATAACCTGCTTTCTTACAAAACTGCTTTGCCTGATGATTATTAATAACTATAGTTTCTGCCCTCTTCTCCCTTTGGGGCTTTTGCTAGCTCCCAGCTCCACAGGGTGCATGCTGTTCCCATTGACAAAATTCCTGTTAGGTTTAATCCTGTGAGATGCAGCGCACCCCTATTTTCTTTCCTTTCCAGGCAAGCTGAAGGGAGTTTAACGTATCTAAATGAACTAAAGCAAAAGAACCAGAAGGGAGCAAATGAAATGCTGAAGTATCAACTTGTAAAAAAACCCCCAAAACATAAGAAAATAATTTTTACAACTTCAGTCTAATTAAACTGTGGAACTCATTTTCAGAGGATATTGTGGATTCCAAAAGTTAGCTAGATTCAAACATAATTACTCAAACTCATGGAAGAAATATTTCCTACAAAGTAGTACAAAGATATTATCTGTAGCTCTAGAATTTCTTAAGCAGCATGTCATTAGAAAGTGGAAGAGAGAGGTTTGCATGTTTGTCCTGTAACTCCTACCCTTCCCCCAGGATCTACCCTTGGCTAGTTAAAGACAGGTTACTAGCATAGACCTTTGACCTGACTCAGTATGATTGCTCTTATGTTGGGCTCTTATTTGAATAATAAATATGAATTCTTGAACAGATTTGCAAAGTGAAAGTGGGCTAAAGGTAGGATATGGTGAAAGAAATGCAAGGTCAGTGGCAGTCTAGCTTCAGTAGGGTGTTGCACAACAGGGCTGTGGCAGCTGGCATGAGATGAAAGCTTGCCGGGTTTTTGTCATGATAGTGAGATTGTATAAAGTGAGTGGCTGAGAAACCTGAGAAACAGGTTGCTATTTGTTTTATTCAGCTCAGTTTGAAAGGGTTCCTTCAGGTGGCTGGGAAACTTACAAAAATTAGAGCAAAGTGCTAACAAAATATTATGAAAGTCATCCTTGGGCCAGTCCCAAGTCTTAGGAAGGATATTTTTATTTACCTGCCTGGGTCTCTGGCATTCTGCTTCTTGCAATGTCAACTAGCTCTACTCTTTTCCAGCCTTACCAAGACAAAGGAAGAACAAGAATTAATATTGGCTACACTTCCAACAGAGAAGAAGAATATTGAATGTCTGGAGGAGGGAAGGAGCAGTGTATAGTTTTATTTAATCATCTAATCTTCTTTATATTCCTTATCCTTCCAATTCTTTGCTGCCCAATGAATGCTTTGATTTCCTGCAATGCCCCTCAGGGTTGCAGGAGAGAGGACTGATGACAAATACTGGAAGCACTGCAGGTGACAGATGCCTCTCAAAAGGATTACTGGCAAACTCTTTTGAACCTGCACTGAAGAACACCACAAAGTTAGGACCCTGGTGAAGTCAGAACCCTAGTGAAATCACAGACGTAATTTCAAAGGACTCCACACACACAATAAACTTATATTGTGCAAAAGATCTACAAAGAGCTTGGTTTGTGTGCTGCCCTGATGGTGTAACTGGCAAGCATATATTTATTTAAACATCAGAGAAATAGTTACTGGAAATACTGCGCAGAGCATCACAACAAAGCAAAACCCCTTGACAGAGGCAATGTGCATTTACTATAGTCACCTGCTGAAGTCAAGGTGCAGAAACAACAGTCCTGTAAAATATGGGATTTAAATATTTAACTTCATCAGGGTACTGGGTTCTTATGTGTGTAAATATCCTCCATTAAGAGGGCAGTTAACTCCATCCACTCCTTTCTGCTCATGTCCAAATCCTAGCATGAAATTGGTGGCTCACAATCATAAAGTTGTGCCAGATTTTCTGATGAAGCTGGGACACCCCTGGCAGAGGGGAGATCAGAAGCACTTGAGTCTCTTATGGCTCCCCGTGGACACATATAACTCTCTAGGGCAGGGACTGTGTGACGGCTGGCAGTGATCGTCTGCGCATGATAGGCTACCCAGGATCATCGGACTTCTAATACGTGGCTGCATGCTGAAGACCTAGTGGGAAACTGCCAAGAGGATGTGAATAATTTCTACTGGTTTGCATCACACGAGCAGGGGGAAGAGATCACAGAAGAGATGAAACCCCAAGTTAAATTAAAAAATATTGTCTGTTTCATACAAGATCTTTAGGTTTTCTGAATGTTAAATAAATTCTACCTGTACAGAAAAGATCAAAATTTGCCCCAAAATTTCAGAGAAAGGCAGAGTCCTGTACAAGACCTTCTGCAGTGATTTAAAATGCATTACTATCATAAGCTCAGTGTGGTATCTTCAGTAATGGGCTAACTCAGCTGACCCTTCAGTTAGCAACTATAAAATACAAGAGATAAACATGTTTAGGTTTTGGAACATATGCTGCCAAAGTTACCCAATAACACACTTGTTTTCAGGATTATAGTTCAAAGAGCATTTATAGCAGACACACAAGTATGCTGTTGCCTGTTTGCCCGAGATCACACCGAACAAAATTCAAAGGATCAATTTTTTTGCCTGCCTCAGGACCCAGGAGTCAAACATTTCAGCATAAACAGAGTTTTAAAAGTTCCTTTTAATAATGTGTAGATTTCTAGGAATGATACAAAGGAAAGCATCAGTTGTAAATACCCTGCAGATCAGAAAATTAGTTGCATGGGATATACTCCAACATGATTCTAACAGTTGATTTCAATGTGGCCTTGTTTTTTATTTACTTAACAAGGATAAATGTTGCTAGAAAGTTCACAGGCCATCGTCTGGACCTTTTTGCTTTTGCCTTCTAATTCAGTGTTACTTTGCAATGCTAAACCATATGCATGAGTGTACCTCTGTAACATACGTACAGGCATATCAGAACAGAGGAGAGGTGTCTAGAAATTCTGGGCGGACTAGGTGCATGGATTACTTTAATTTTCATTTTGTTCCTCATATAATTAATTTTATTATTTTTTTATTAAATCAATTTTATTAATATAATTATTAATGTGCGTAGTACTCTGCATGCAATATATTCAGCATATTGTCCACAGGGTTCTCTGCTTTTCCTGATGCTGCATGCAAATGTAGGAAATCTCTGTCCTAAGAAACAAACTTAAGGTGAGAAACACTCAAAGAGTAGTAAAGAGGATACAGAAGAAGAACTGTGCCCTAGAACTAGTGGGTCTGAAATGACTTTGTCTTCTTTTTTATTGCTGAGTAATTAAAGTTGTAAAAAGAATGCTAGCAGTAGAGACAAAGAAGTGCTGATTTGGAGGGACCAGCGTGAAGTGCCTGGCAGCAATGTACCTAGCACTAAGTTCCTGTCCATAATGGAGGTTGGTAGAGGCTGTTTTGATTGTAGGTTGCACTGAGATTTCAATATAAAAAATAAAAAAAAATGTGTATTTTAATATTCTTGTGTTAGTTTTGCAGCAATTGATTACACAGTCTCCCCTTCCCTTCATCTTACAAGGTCGTCTAAGGTACTGGGTTTAAAACACTACCACTTTGATCTAGAAGCTTTTTTTTCTAATGCCAATTTGCAGAGAATCCAGAGCAAATGAAATCCCAAATGAAGCCACATGAGCAACTGCTGGGATAGCAATTTTTCTATCCAGGCTACAATTGTTCTTTGTATTTCAGATTTAAATTGCTGTGAAGAAGTAATACAAGTTATCTGTAATCACATGGAGTTTGTTGTGTTTCTGATGTTCCTCTGAAAATTGAAGGAGAATGGTTCCTCCACAAATGACCATCATGTAAAATCTTCTTACCTTAGTTCCCGAAGTAGGTACAAGTCCCACAGCTGCCATATATGTACTTCCAATTGTCTTGATCTTTTCTATGTCCTTATAATATTCTTTGTCCATAAGCTTTGTTTAAAACATAAAACTGTTAAATATTACATAATATTTTAGACAAACAACCATAGTTATCAGATAATATGTGCAAGTTGCTTAAACCATATTATTTTGGGTAAGTTGAGGCTTGCCCACTTTGAGGTCATTGAAAAAACTACCGTTTACTTGCATTTTAATACTCTTCCTATATTAGAGGAATTTGAGGTCAGACTCTGGTGACCAAAAGTACAAACTGGGCACTCTGGAGAAGCTCAGTGGACACCAACTACCATTAAAGAGGAAGCTTACACTACTGTTTTATTAGGTAGTCCAAGATACGCTGAGTTGCTACAGATAATCTCTGTTGATAATAATTTGGTAGAACTGATATGGTCAAAAGACAAAGTTTTTAGACCTTACCTCATCGAAATCAGCAATTATTTCATTTAACAGGCGTAAACATTCCACTCCCATATTATTGCCATCCAATTCGATGTAGAAATCATTGAAATTTGGGATGGAAGCAAACATCACTCCCACTTGCGAATATGACTGGTAATAAAGGTCCTGCAGTTCATAAGCAGATGCAATTTTTATTTTAAAAGATTAATCTAAACCAGGCAATATTACTATGATGTCTATTCTACTGCTAAGCAATAGCTAGGACAAAACCCATCATTTTTGGTAGAGAGAAAGCCAGCCTTATTAAAAAAAATGTTGAAAGATCTCTCCACTCAAAAACACAAAAGAAAATTTACACCTAAGCTATTAAACCCATTTAAAGCAACTTAGTCTTTTTCCCTGTTAGACACGGAAGTAGTAAGTAAAAATTTTGTAGAAAGTCTTAACAGTTGTAGAAATTTTATTGTATGAGAAATAATTGCATTTTCTCAATTTTGTTTTATAACTAAAATAGGAGACGGAACAATTTTACCCTGCAGCACAAAACCAGCCTCACTCCTTCATGTCTTTCCCTGAGTTGCGGAGTCCTGTATTCAACATTAACAATGTAACACTCTTCTGTATGGTAAGGTTTCTGATTAAGAATTTGTAGGGCTCATGGAGAGTAATACTGCTCTTCTGTGGTTCAAATACATTGATCCAAACTCTCAAGAGCAGTATCATGGCCATTACAGCTACTCCAGTGGTGCCGGTATTGCAGCTGCACTGGAAGGGCTCTGGTAAGGGCTTCCTGAACTACTTTATTTAATCACTGCAGCCTTTGATGTTAAAAGCTACTGTGTCTTCCTTGGGTGGGTACAATTCTCTGTTTTTAACTTTAAATGAATGGGTTTGGTAATGGCAGCATATTTCCAGAACAAGAGTGGTTCATGTGGAAGTGTATGAGAGTTCATATACTTCACCATTCAGAATCAAAACGAGCTCATGAAATACTGTGATAAATCCCAATATTCTAAATTGATTGAAAAAAAAAATTAATGATTTGCATGGAGACACTTGGCTGCATTGACGTTGAATGACACAACATTCTCTTTTCCTGCTTTTTATTAAAATTCTTCAGAGAAGTACACTACAGTGAAAGAAATAATCCCAATATAATTCCTGAACACAAGTTTTTACAACGCTATTCCTTTTAACATGAATGAAATTTTATAAGTCCAAGCCTTTCTGGAAAACATACAGTTAAAAGGTAACCCAAGCTATACAGGGTCACACCCATATAACATCACTATGTATTTAAATTTTATCTTGGTTTACCATATTTCTTGGATTAGACATAAGAAAATGCTGTGCAACATGTGCTGGCAACAGGTTGAAGAGAATTCTTTTATTATCCAGCTTGACTCTCTCCATATCATCTCTCTCTTCTTCTGCCTGTGGGGACAGAGGAAAAGAAATACCTTTCTAAAAAGCAAAAAATTAGTTGAAGCCATTTAATAGCTTCTATTAATTCATCCTTTGAAATTAAACTGAGCAAACTAATGCCTGCAAAGTAGAGTGTGAAGAGTTCTCCTATACCATGCTTTTACATCAGTGCAAAATCCCTTTAAGTCCTTAGTAATTCAAGCTAAAGTCTCTGGGCTGATGATTACTTTCAGGGCTTGATTAGCTAAACGTACTGCTGTCTTCTATAGTTCTCCGTTCTTTTAAATAGCCCCTTGATATCTTTACAGAGTAAAAAGCTAGAATAATGCCACTTAAGTCACATTGGCCTTGGAGGTCAACCACTTCCCAGGCAGGTGGAGACAGTGACAGCAGTATTTGATCCACCTTTCAAAGAAGAGAAGCCTGGAGAATCACCATTGTTTAAAGCAAACCTACGTCATTTTGCAGAAAATAGAAACAGACCTGGTAAGACAGTAACTTCAACAGAGAAAAAGGATTTAAAATTGAACATCCTTAAGAATGATATGCAATCAAAAAAAAAAAAAAAGTAATATAAAAATAATTAGCATTTCTAGAGTTACTTTTAATTACTCTGGTATTTGTCATGAAAGCATATACAGTCCCTGCATACCGAAATTTCTGTGCACAACAGCAACAGAAATGCTATCATTCATATGAATGACAGCATTCAGAAAGCGTGCCTAGGAGTTAACACATCTGAGGTCCTTAACTCAAGGTACTGGTATCTTATTACAAGTGTCTTGACTCACAGGAGTTAGTGGGAGTCACGGGTTAGGAAACAGTTCTAAAAATCAGACCCCTTATTGGAAAAATACTGAATATTTATGGATCTAGATTTGGGGATCCTAGGTCTGCAAATTCTACCATAGTCCTTAGTAGACTCTCCTGCAAAATTAATTCTCTGGAATTTGCTCCTGTTGTTAGAGTGACTTTTGGCCCCACATTCTGACTTCAATTAGAAAACATCTGACCAGTATTTTATAATTCATCTCATAGATATCACAGCTTATTCTTTGCTCTTCAATCACACTCACAGAACTGTAACACAAATATTCTGCTGTGATGCCAATAGGATTTTGTTTATCTACAGTCAGCACAAGACTGGAAGGCCAAGTTCTCAGGCATTGTTGAGAAACTACAATCTTGTAAACCACTGAAGAATCTGCCCTAATCTTTGCTCATGTCCCTTTTGTATCTAGAATTTGCTATCCTGATCTATTAGAAAGTCCACATACTTTTGTCACTATCCATTCCTGTCTAAGCAGGAGAAAACCAGTCAACTGCCTTTGTGTAGTCTTACAATATTCTTTTCATATGATTTTTTTACCTTCAGGAAGCTAATTTTTGCTTTCCATAACAAAACTTAGGAAACAACCTTTTTATTCAAATCACAGTCTGATTTTCCTTGCAGTTTACTTATGTATTCTTAAATTTCTTTGCAAATAGAAAGAATGCTGAACGAGAACTGTTCCTATAAACTTAAGTTCTTTAGGAATCATTTATTTTTGAAATAAATTCTCAGTTCCTCCTCTAATCTGTATAATAAAGATCAGAGTTTATTCCAGAGGTGAAATATCAGTAAACATGAAATAGCAGTTAAACTCTGCAAGAAATAAACCTGAAATTTTTATTCCCAGCAAATATCTATTTCCTGTTTGTGAGCTGTTTTCCTAACACTTTTTTTGCTGTTTAAATTTCATATTCTGTTTTCTTAAAATATCCTTCCCCTGTTTTGGGGGTATAACTCTGTCCCTGACTTATTGTTGTCTATAAACATGTGTAATGGCCACCTGCGTTTAGTCTGTTTGAATTTAAACGTCCTAATAGTAAAAATAAAAATCTTTTTTCCAGCTGAAAATCCAAATCAAGCTTACAGATTCTTTTTTACATCATACTGGAATATGGGAAATTTTACTCTAACAACAGCAAAGAGATTTGCAAACTGAATTCAAGCTCTGAATAAAAAAAATCCTTTTTGCGCTTCCTTATCCATTTCTCAATTTTTCAATAAGAACTTTTTTGTTACTTTCTTTCTAGGAACATTTAAGGTTCTCAGTTAAGCTCCCAATACAATATGGGGCAGAATAGCAGCACAAAGAACTACACATATGTGGGCCAGAGCATAGAGATTTCTGTACAAGTTGAAGTAATCAAGCAGGGGTAGGTAAGCAGAGTAATCAGTTTGACGCATTGCATGAATGGTGATGTTGCTCTATCACTGGCAGCTGATGTTCATTTCTGATCTGGAAATTTGTGATCAGATTCCTCTGCATTGCCCAGTTGTGGACCAAAGCATTAATTTTGGAAGACATGACTGAGAACATTCTTCAGTAATATGTAGTGTTTCCTACCATTGTGTAAGATTCTCAACAAAGGTTTCAGAGCAAGCCACAGCACAAGGACAAAGCTGCCAGCACTGAAGCAGACCCTTGTGACATTGGTCATGTTGCTGGACTTCTGTCCAGCCTTTGACACTCAGAAATAAAAGACAATTCTAATATATCAACATAAAATAAATGAGAAAGGACACTCTAGCCTATTGGTTTTCTGATTGCTTCCTTCTGACAGAACTTTAAGGCGTGTGATGGCTTTTCTCCTCCTTTCTGTCTCGCTTCAGTACGGTCATGAAAATACTGGAAGAGAAACGTCAGTGACACTGTTCTGTGTGTTCAGGTATGGGTGTGACAATGTTCACAATGATGGGACCACAGGCATGACTAAGAGGCTGAGATCTGAGCTCCTGAGTGAAGAGCTAGTAGCTCAAACCAAATCACCAAAGTCAGGACTGAAGGGGTGGCAAAATACTCTAAGAGCAGGGAAACGCATCAAAGATGTCACCATTGCTAAGAAACACAGTAGAATGCTACATTTCCAACACATCTAGCAAGTGTGTCTTTGCCTCTTTGGATGCAAAACTGTTAACTACAATTTTGACTCCAAGACGTTTTAGTTGCCAGAAATGAGATGAAAGCCACTAAGCTCATGGAAGGCCCTTGAATAACACCATGGGGTAGAATTGGCCCTTGAATAATACTAATGGTAGCAAACCTTAAGTAGAGACAAATTATGCAAACAGCAGAGCGAGGGGAATGTAAGTCAAGTGCTCTTAGCTTTTTGTGCACTGGCCTATTTCAGGTCAGGCACTTCCTAGCCAACAGGGAGAGAGGAGTGGACTCTACCTGTAGTTCAGGGAGACATTTGCACAGGCAATGCCTATATGGGGCAATGTAGTGCCACGAAGAATAAGTTGTGTTAGCTCTGCCTGACCTAGCCCCAGACCTGGAAGCAGAATCTTCATGGAATTAGCATAGCACTCCTTCCGAGCTACTCAGTTGTTTTGAAAAGCAGGGTATATTGGCTTAGACCACACACAGGGTTAATCCTGCTATATTGTTGCTGGTACCCCAGCCAGAATCTCTGCATGGACTGCATCATCCAGACAGACCAAAGTCTAACATCCTGCCTTTATTAAAGCAGTCTGCTAGGAATATGAACTGAATTGTACCTTCTCTGCTACTACCGCACAGAGTTTGAGCATCCATTCTCTCACTGCACACTGCCTAAGACAGCTCTCATGTGCAACTCCTCAGGAGCTGCCTGGGGAAAGAGGAAAGATGTCCTTGTGTCTCTTGCAAGGGAAGATAAGGAGTGAAGGTGAGATAAAAAAAGACTTGATCATGTTCAGCAGTGAGGACTCTATCCCATCACACAGTGCTGGGGGGTAGGGGGAGTAAACCAATTACTGATATTTTCTCACTTTTTTCCAGCATCCTGATTTCTGCCCTTCGGGGTAACGCAATGAAAACTGTCTTTCCTCCTTGTGACTCATGAACTCCTACTGCCTACTCTTTGAGCAGCTGAGATAAAAGGATGTGTAGGCATCACCTTTTCCCAGGCAGAACAGGCACTGAGAAGGGAGAAGGAGTACTTGGGCCTGGAGAAAGAAGATTAAAATAGCACAGATCATAGGTATTTACATTCCTGGTGGAAATATTACCCAGACAGCTAAACAGTACCCAAACCTTTGTCTATTTGCCCCTATTCCTATTGGTAAATTAAGGGAAACTGCCTGCGTGATAATTACGCAATAGCTGCTGGCTCAAAAACAAAGGCAGATTATTGTGAAAAAAACCATGAAAGAAAATACATAGGCATAAGCAACATCATTTTTCATATTCTGCTTTTTGCTTATACCTGTCTGGTATTCATGGCAGCTAGGTCATTTTGCAGAACTTAACTGTATTTGCAGAGCTGCAGTATTTAAAAGCAGGCTTTGTTTTTGCTTCGGACCTGGTGACAAAATTTAAAATGTTCTTTGGTACTATGGCTTTTGACATCAACATAATTAATAGCTATTGCATTTTACAAAGTTACACAGCATCCCACAGTTTTTACAATGCTAGTAACTGGGTACACATCCTCTGTTGAGGAAGTGGTCTGAACTGTTGTATCACTTGAGTTGTCAGGTGACTGTTTAAGAAGCATAAAAATGCTGTAGCAATGTCACTGACTAAAGAGTTATCACATGAAAATCCACTGTTTCAAGACACAGCTAACAAGAAGCTGGGCACTGGTCCCCCAGAAACATCATCTTTGTACCTGAAGGTGGCACTAAAACCACAGGGAAGAGACTCATCACACTGCTTCTATAGGGCCAGATTTTTAAGAGGAAATGCAAGCACACCTGGCAAGTCTTGCCTGCCGACTGTAAGATACATATTTCTTACAAGTGTCATGGATTAGAAAAGACAGCTGAATGATATTCTAGTATTCCCTAAAGACTAAAGTATTCCCTAAACAATCAGTCATATCATTGTATTGTTCTTGTTTTTCTCCCCTGACAAATCCTAGGTAAGTGAGCAACTCCATTTTTTAGGCAGTTTTAGCTTCTTCACAAATTTATTGCTTGTATTTTTTTGTGTCCCTCCCCCCCAGTTTTGTTGAATAATTTGCATAAGCAAAAGTGATTATCAGTCACAAATAAGTAAAATGCTCCTATATTTGCTAGTCACAGTTATTGTCATGTGAGGCACATGGAGTTACTCAACAATGTTATACAGAAAATGAAATTCTCCTCCCACTGCCTGTTAAAAAAAAAAACCAAAACAAAACCAACAGATATTTTCTGGAAAGACTATGGTATTCAGAAAGGTT
Organism: Pluvialis apricaria; assembly: GCA_017639485.1. Taxonomy (NCBI): domain Eukaryota; kingdom Metazoa; phylum Chordata; class Aves; order Charadriiformes; family Charadriidae; genus Pluvialis; species Pluvialis apricaria. The sequence continues at coordinate 61,148,185 of CM030008.1, forward strand.
AAGTTTGGCACAGAAAAAAACCTAGCAAAATCAACAAGAACCTGTAACACCATTGACATGTGAACAATAAGTATAAATATAAATGTTTTAACAACCTATCAGAAAAATCTATTTTTTTCACACGATGTACATAAATCATACTGTATTATCTCTGTTCTGGTTACATAACCTAGATGCATGGAAATTAGATTAACTTTTCTTGAAACTGGACCATTTTTCTAAATCAGTTTTTCTTGTTTGAAATTTGCTTTTCCTCAAAACACATTATTTTCCTGATATGGCAGTCAAAATCTATGAAAATGGGTTTTCCTCTGACCTTAGCATAGACCACTTAACATCTATCTATATATGCTTACTAATAATGGTATTAATTGCAGGATACTTTCAGTGTTTAAAATATCATTTAGTAAGTACTAGATTGTTTGTTGCTCATGAAGAAGTAAATGAAAATATCTATGAAATCCTTTTTATTGCAGTTTCTGCCACAAATGGTTTTATTCATCTGAGAACATTTTTACAGGATTAGCCTCACAATGAGCCTTACTAAAAGTATGCAGACAAAGTGCTTACAGCTTCCAGAATAGCCCTTGAGTATGAAATTCTCCCAGTTGTAAGCAAACAACTGAGAACCTTCCTAAAAATACATGTTGTACCATGTTGGCACATCTTCCACACAGCAGCAGCTGGTTACTGGGAGATGTGAGTCTCCAGGTCTAGCAGTGGTTCATGCAATTCGGTGTTTGCACAAAGAACCAGCATGCTCATTCTGTAAAACAGAAGAAAATCTCCATAGCCCCTGTGCACTAAGTCAATGGTCTTTCTAAAACTTCTGCTACCAAGAACGTAACCAAGTTAAGCCAACATAGTTCAATGGTAAGTAGTACAGTGGCTGTAGAGAAACATGACCAAGAATGCAGTCCAGCAGCTAGAGAAAACTGTCACTCAGGAAGTTGGTTTTTACCCTTCTCTTCTCTTAAAGATTATTAAACAATTAGTAGCTTGGAGTTTGCTAACTCTTCAAAGGCAGTTTTAACATATAGGTATTTCCAACCAACAGTATTCCCAGAGCTTTTAATACTCAGATTTTTACTATGCCAAAGAGCCTAATAAGTACAAAGATAATGTGTTTTTTACTTATCCATTTGAATAGGTAAGCACCATAAGCGCTTCTGTAACATCCATCATGATGATACTTCTGCATGTTATGTTAATTAGCCCGTGTATTCAATATCATTTACAACCAACACACAGAGTGGAAACTAGGACAACATTCTTTACAATGTGTTATCCACTATTATTTATTGTACAGGGAATAGATCTTCCATGTGGAGTCAAGAATAACAAGGGTATATGCCCAGATCATCAGAGGCCAAGCATGTACCCAGCATACTGATTTCAAAGAATGGCAGTTATGTGGATCCTTAGTTTCTGAATTTTCTACCTACACTGATTTTTTTTCCTTTCTCATTATTATCATGCAAATCTCACAGACAGGATGGTACCACATAAGTACCTGATTTGCAATTGAAAAGATCTGAAATGGCATTTGATCTTCTCAGATGAAAAGCACTTTTTGAAATGGTACCTGAAGATGCTGCTGGACATTACTGAAATTTGATAGGCATCCATATGTCTTAACTCCCCTTATTGTCCTTTGGAGTAAGTGCACAATGGTTTTAACAATAGTGGTAGACGACTAGGTATTTCTGTAAAACCTGGCCCCAAGAAAACAGAAAAAGTTTATATTTCTGCTTTTACTATTGTCCGGTTCTGGTCTTTCAGCAGGCAAGCATCCCATTAATTTCCTGCACTTGAATTTTTAAAACTAATAGATTGCTAATGAAAAGCCAAGTTAAAACTAAGAATCTTTAAGAAGTACATTCCTTAGGGATGCACAATTCACTGTGCAAGTCAGAGTAGCTGAAATGATGAAAAGCATTTCAGATGCTGGAACTCACTCTTGACCTGTTGAAAGACCACAGGATAGCAAAACAGTATCTTTCTGCTTGCCACTCTATTTCATGGCTAGGAATAACATACAGAAGGTCACGTATTGATGGATCATATGGCACTCACATAGCTCCACCGCATGCCAGCCTATATAAAGATAGCTGCTATATAGCTAGTCATGTGCTGCTCTGAGTTTCAAAGTTAGGGGATTTTTTTTTTTTCCCACCTGAAAACTGTTTTTGGCACCACAGCAAGTGGAAACTATTATCAGTTTATCCAAAGAAAACTTCTGAGGCTGAGGCACAGCACCTATCAATACTGCAGGTCACAGGACAAAAATTAAATGAAGTGATCATGTGTTGTTTACTCGGTTAAACAGCACAGAGTCCACAGAAATTAAAGAACAAGATAAACTTAAATCATAAAGGAGGTGGACATGGTCTTGGAAATCAAGACACAAAAAAAAAACCCAACAGAGCTTAATTGTTAGGTTGAAAAACTTTAAGAGTAGAAGATAGTAGGTAACACAGCAGAATCAGGGATGTGTTTAACCCATGTGTTCCCGTCTTGGTCTTACATGTAAAAGCAAGCACTTAGATGATTTATACAGTCCTCTTAACAGCATAGTTAACAGGATGTAGGTGAGAACAGGATGTGACCTCTGTGAACTACAAGAGTGTAAAAGTGTAAGATTTATCAGAAAGGCAACCTCCAAATTCCACCAGAACAAACTTACATCTTCTTCAACTTTCTCTTTTCCTCAAGGGCCAGTGTGAAACACTTTGGAGGTGGGAATAAGACTGCTGGGAGGCATGACAGGAGGTAGAAATTTCCTGATGCCCCTGCTTCTGGCTAATATAATTTCTATAGGTTTTGCTGCGATTATGATAGTTAAGAAATACATTTTTTAAAAGGAAGTCCATGCACTTGGTATCTAAATAAATTTCTGATCTTCCTTTGGGAAAGAGTTCCCAAAAAAACCCATGGATTTAATTTCTTTATCTCAAGTTCATATTGCTAACAGTCAATTTCCCATGTTTGAAATTCTCTTTATTCATTATGCACCTTAGATATAAATATATAACTTCATTAATGATGTACTGTTATGGAACAACTACAAACAAAAAAATAATCAGTTCTCCAGAGCAAATGAATTTTATAGGTCTGTGGAAAGAAAGCTCTAATAGTTTTGCTTTATAAACCCCAACAGACATGAAAAATTTTGAAAGTATCTTAGTCCAACTGAAAGTTGTTCTGAAAGTATTTGCACGCCAATTCAAAAAGTCAGGCATCATTTTCTGTGCCTGGAAACTAGAAAGAAATGTCCTATGACTTACCTGCACAGCCCAGAGGTAGTCCAGACGCAGCTTCAAGTCCACCTGTCTGGAATGCAGTGCCAAAGCACAAGAAAATAACAAAATGGCTAGTATTGGTTCATAGCCACGCATATAAAAGGAGCCACCCCTTAAAAATAAAAGGAAAGTAAAAGGTTTATTTCAGGTCTTCTAACACCTAACACTGCATATTTTTTATATCTGATCTTTATTTTAGAACATGTGGGTGCCCCCTAATCACTAGCCTTTTCTGAAAAGGCTCATAAGGGCAGGGAGGTGGGTGGCAGTAAATCTGATCACTGCATCACACAAACATTCAACATCTTGAGGATTTTATAATGCTATGCATTATTGTAATGTATGTCCATGCTTTTAATTAGGAAATATAAAAACATTCAAAAACTCAAATGCTTAAATGAAATTGGAATTGGTTGAAGGCTGCTGAAATATGGAAGTGAAGTTTTTAACAGTGTTTTTCTATTTCATATTATAATTAGGCTGCAGGGTGTTCAGCTGAGCTATGTTAGCATAAAACCACAGAATAATGGGGCAACAGTTGCTAGTTCCCAAAAGCTGATCTCCTCTTAATGGATATTACAACTCCTACAGTTGCTGGGGAAGAGTATGGCTTAAGTATTTCTTATGCTCTACTGAGTATATAGCCCTAAGCAGCGCTGAATGCTGGAGGACAATCCAGAGATGAGTAGTCAATGTCGTGACTATCTATACAGAAATAACCATTGCTTTAACTTTGCAAGATACCTACCCCACTGCTTTTCTATAACCACTGAGTTCCAGAATAACTATGTACAAAATTGTAACAAAAAGCAGGAGAATCATTTTTGGCAAGGAAGATACACGTAGAAATATTGCCAAGGTGAGAGTCCCCACTACACAGGAAAGGAAAGCATAGTGGGCTGTGTCACATGGAAGTTCATTCATTGTTTTATTTGTTCCACCAGGAGAAATGATAACTATTGAACTGCTGGAATTGGTATTCCAAACCCAAGGCATACAGCCAACCTAGAAAAGACAGGAGAGGTGAGAAGGGGAGAAAGTTAAATATTAAATAAACAGAAATGCAGCTGCTAAGGGAGCTGACTGTAGTTCATTTCTAATTGGGAAATTATGGTTGTGGTGTTCCCATCCAGCTCACTGCTCTAATATCTCTCTCCTTTTCCTGTCACACTTTGCTCAGTTTTAGGTGGGAGACACTCTTTGTTCATTAGGTCCCAGTAAGGCCAATCAATTAAAATCTGGGCTTAGCTGGATAGTTTCTTTCTCAGAGCTCAAAACCAAGCGGGTCTCAAGTCAACATATTCCTGCAAAATTAAGGAACCTGAGTAAACATTTTGTGGGTGAAAAAGGTTCTTGCACAGAGCACAGAAAGAAATGCATTTGTTTTATTGACCACATAAACTGTATCAATTTCAATTAATCAAATATAAAATAAAACATATTGTAATCTTTGATTGAAAAGCTAAACATGAACAATATCTTTTCTCCACTTCAGAGATACTTCTGCTATCACATATGATTTAAATACAAGGCTTCATCTTTAATTATCCCTGCCATTTCAGTTATCCAAGGAGTTCCATTTCCTCCCTAGACTGGGAAATAAAAAAATGTTGTTGTGTATTTTGTATTGAAAATTTGAGGAAATTTAACCTGCTCCTTCCAAAGGCAATGTCATGTATACATCTCAGAGCTGTTATCCAAGGAAGGGAGGAATTTCGAGCACATAGTGCAAGTCTCTAGAGCTCCAGTTTTAATTGCACTCCAACCTTCACCCCTTATAAAGGGAGAGGATAAGAGTTAGCATAAACGGGAAGAGTGGGATGATAGTGTGAAATTGATTTTAACAGGCATCGCCACATAAGCCCTGCCCTGTACTTAAGCTTCTCTTTTGAAGTGTGTTATTAGAACTTTTTATTTCATCCTAACCACTGATAATGAAATTTTATAGCGTGCTGTAAAATAACTGAAAACCTGAAAGGTGATTAAGCAATATATTTTACAGGGGGTTTTAGTCATTTAAAAAGATGAGACATAACAGATAAAATGTGAGTTAAACTCATAACGGCTAACATTATGAAATGAGATGAGAACGAGTGAAGTGAAAAATCCGTTTAATGTGATTTTGTTCAATATCCCTAAAAATGCTGTTCATACTAAACTCATCTGAAAACATAGGCATGCATGAGGGCTTCATAAATGATGTGCAATACATCCAGGAAAATACCATCTGCTCTACAACTAAGAGTGAAACCTCTACACCTAGCTCCTCTGCTAGCTGAGAATTCTAGAGGCATTATTTTGCAGGAACTAATAATTTCTACTGATTAAACATTTCTCCTAAGCATTTCAAGGGTTACAAGCTATTTTTGCTTCAATAAAGGCTAATATTATATTTGTGACCTAGTCTAAATTGTAACTGAATGATCACTGACTTGTTGGAGGCCGGAACTTCTGAATTCTAATCTGCCTTCTTCCACCAGTGTTCAACTTTGCCTTATGCCTTACGATGTCTATTTCTCATTTTCACCATCTTTAAGTGGCAAAAATGGTGCTTGTTTCTTTTGGTCAAACTAAGTGTTAGACCTATGGGGGCTGATGCACAAAAGTTCCAGCTGTCATAACATTCATTTAAATCCCAATGTCAGATACACAGAACTTGCTGCGATGCTAGCTAGCCTGGAGGCACTGCACATCTCTATGCATTTATGGCTTATATGCACATTAAAAACCACATATATGTCTGTGTGCTATTAGGGCTGTGTGTTACTCACACAGCTGATGTTCAGGAATTCTCAGAAATGTCTGAACATCAGTAATACTTGGTACCTCTCAGGACATTGGAATTTGCAGACAAGGGATCCTCTGCCCATTTAGTTCATGGGGATCAGCTTGGTAGATGTTCTCAGGGCAGGTCCAGGGATGAGTCAATAGACAAAATACAAAATAAGGGGCTTGGCATCTCAGTTAGCACTGTGAATTGCTCATGAAATCACTGTCTTCCTATTGGTCAGAACATATTGCCTAAATCCTGCAGAGAGGCATGATTTGAGACATCTGCCTTCTCAGCATTTCCAATTGTGTTTAGTGTGCTATTTTTGTGAGGATTCTTTCCTTTGGGTACCCTAACATGTTTAATTCATCAGCATTAGCAGCCAAAATGCTGAAATTGAGTGCTAGAAATCTGACAAGGCAACTAAATGCCAAATACTTAGGTGAAAGTTTAAATCCCATTTGACATTCAAGTCCACCATGTAGAACTAGCTGCTAATCTACAGTAAAAGAAGCTCAATTATCAGAAGTATTGAGCAAGTTCACTTCATACAAGAGAAGCTTCCTAGACATTAGATGTGAATAGATCATGTAAGTAGCACAGTGTAAGCACCTCTTCTCATTACACAATACTGGCCATATTTTAAGATCTTGTTATCTTTTCTGATCTGCCTGGACTAAAAATATCTCCCTGTTACTACACACAAATATGTTCTATAAGTTGCCACTCAGAAATAAGTAATGTTGTTTGACACCATGCCTTGTCTGTCACAAAATATTAGCCATTGAACTAGTAAGCAAGTTGAACATTTAAAAATAGTTTTCCCATAAAGTAAATGACATCAGCAGACTATGTGATACTAAGGTCTGATATAAAAATTTATATAGGTGTCGACTAGGTATTATCTGTGTAATTTGCTCATACCTTTGTCATTCCTAATTCAACATCCTGACTCAGGGCAGTGAAAGTTCAAATTATAGCAAATGGCTTTAATTTTGAAGAAACATGCTCTGCAAGTATGAATAATAAGAGTAGGAATTCACCAGATGAGAATATGGTATGTGTTTAACGGATCTATACCAGGTTGTTCTTTAAATAGAATGCTAAATTAAGTGATACTTGATTTAAATACTCACCACACATCCTTGAGCCACAGAGTATATTAAGATCACAATAAAAATACACAAAATGGTACGAATTTGTATTGTCAGGCACCCTGGAAAACACTAAGGAAGACAAAAAAAAGATTTATAGATAAAGACATAAAAATATTTTTTAAAGTGGGGTTGTTATTTTTCAGTAGTCTATAAAAAGATGTGAATAAGGGATACAGAAATTCTGCCTGCACTGCAAATTATGAAACAAGCATGCAGTTATTATTGTGTACATGTGTTTTAATGGTAATTGCATTTTTTGGGTAATAAATCTGAAATTATTATTACTACATATTATTTCTCACTATAATTAAAACTCTTTGAAAGGTTAGTAGGATGTCCGCTCATAATGCAAATAATAAATTAGGATGGCATTTGATTTTGTTCCCATGGGGAAAATACCCAAAGTGTCTTTTGCTTTGCAAATTATCAGCTACAAATAGTGATCCAAGAGAACATACTGTGGTAGGATAGGATTTTGGAGTGGTATTTGTGTCTTCTGCTATAATAGTCATGTTAAATGCCAGGGTGGTTTTAGTTATCAGGACTCATCAAAAATATTGAATTTATCAGAGCAGAAAAAGCAGTAGAGAACAAAAATATCTGGTGGACTGGAGTCTTGTGAATCTCTTGCTCATCTCCATTTTTACCCTGATTCCATCACTGTGAAGTGTGAAGTGCTTGCTGCAGTGAGCAAATATGAAGCCAGTGACAGAAGGTGAGAGAGGAAGGATAAGTTTGTCCGGCTGTAGTACTTATTCTTGTTCCAGTCATACTGATCTACTCTGGTATCAGGGAAAGCTGCTTTCCTTCTTTTCCCCTTGCACAAAGAATGTTTGGGGCATCTGTTATCTACTGGATCCACAGTACAACTTTCAGACCACAGGACTTATTCCAGTGACTTCAAAGGACAAGAATCAACTCCAGGAAACAGTTAGATTTAAAGGGGGAACAATCTTCTGTCCCTTAAAAGGAGGGGGCTCAGACTTATCAAGACTTATAAGACTTATCAAGACTTGATCTGGACAGGCTGGACAGATGGGCTGAGGCCAATGGTATGAGGTTCAACAAGGCCAAGTGTCGGGTCCTGCACTTGGGTCACAACAACCCCATGCAGTGCTACAGACTGGGGGCGGAGTGGCTCGAAAGCTGCCTGGCAGAGAAGGATCTGGGGGTGTTGGTGGACAGCCGGCTGAGTATGAGCCAGCAGTGTGCCCAGGCAGCCAAGAGGGCCAACAACATCCTGGCCTGCATCAGGAATAGTGTAGTGAGCCGGAGTAGGGAAGTAATCATCTCCCTGTACTCGGCACTGGTGAGGCCTCACCTCGAGTACTGTGTTCAGTTTTGGGCCCCTCACTACAAGAAGGACATTGAGGTGCTGGAGCGTGTCCAGAGAAGGGCTACCAGGCTGGTGAGGGGTCTGGAGGACAAGCCTTATGAGGAACGACTGAGGGAGCTGGGGTTGTTTAGCCTGGAGAAGAGGAGGCTGAGGGGTGACCTTATCACCCTCTACAACTACCTGAAGGGAGGTTTTAGAGAGATGGGGGCTGACCTCTTCTCCCACGTGGCAAGTGATAGGACAAGAGGAAACGGGTTCAAGTTATGTCAGGGCAGGTTTAGATTGGATATTAGGAAGCATTTTTTCACTGAAAGGGTTATTAAACATTGGAATGGGCTGCCCAGAGAGGTGTTGGATTCACCATCCCTGGAGGTGTTTAAGAAAAGGGTAGATGAGATGCTTAGGGACATGGTTTAGAAGTGGGTGTTTTTAAATCAGGGTAGGTTAACGGTTGGACTTGATGATCTTAATGGTCCCTTCCAACCTCACTTATTCTATGATTCTATGACTGGATTTGACTTATGATCAAATGGAGCAAGCAAACACATAATTTTTGGATGAAAGTCACCAGTGCTGAAGAAAAGCTGTTCACTTTATGGATATCATCAATATCAAAAGCATAGCTTCCAGCAGGCAACAAAGTACCCATAGAAAGGGGCATCTGTGGCCTTGGCACAATAGAAATCATGTGTTGAAACTCCTCCCCTTCCTTTCACATACGCAGAGACATTTGCCCTGTATGTGTGACCACAAATTAAAAGTTTGATATAGTTATAGGTGAATCAACTTCATATGGGCTGTGAAACATGAGAATACAGAAATTACAGAAAAAACAAAAACCATGTGTGATCTGCAAATACATTCTGGCTTCAGTATGGATTAAGTCCATATTACCAATGTAATATCAATAGTAGATTTATATAAGCATGTAAGGACAGGAGTTGATTGGCTCCACTAGAAACTGTTAGTCAGCATCAGTAAAATAGATTGGGATACCCGAGGAACATCACCTTTAATAAAAAAGTAAGCATATTGTAGAACAAAACCTTGAATTGTAAGAATCTCACATTGAAAAGCTGTGTATCAACAGATGGGACATAGCAGTGTCCAAAATTACACTATGAAAAAAGAGATAGACTATTTCTGCATTTATTGATCATTATCATACAGTTCTGGTTGGAAGGGACCTCAAGGGGCCCAAAAGTACTGTCTGCTTTGACCCCCAGGGCCATTTCTGCAGAGCTGGTCAGTCCTCAGCCTGTGTCATTGCAGGGGGTTGCTCCTTCTCAGGGCTTGGACTTTGCATTTATCCATGCTGTATTTCATAAGATTCCTGTTGGCCCATTCTGCCAACCTATCTAAGTCCCCCTCAATGGTCATCCTGCCAGTGTGTTGGCTGTTACCCTGAAACTGGAGTCACCTGAAATCTTGACATGAGTATACTCCACATCCTTCTCCAGGTCATTGATAAAAATGTTTAACAGGACAGGTCCCAGGATAAACTCCTGTGGTACTCCACTTATTATTGGCTTCAAGGTACAGTACGATCATAAACTGCTATGCTCTGAATGTGATCATCCAGACAGTTTTTTACTCATCAAGTTGTCCACCCAACTAGACTAAAATCCTATGCACACATGAGATGGAACACTCATCCATATAAATAAAACCCAAAATAATAATTTTGTTTGAAGGAAATATATATATTCTATTAATTCAGTTTGCAACCAAGTAAGTTATCTACTGCTTATTAAAATCCACATAGTTCAAAGATAATGCTGCATGGTTAACAGTGACAAAGCAAAATGCAGATTCAAAGACACATTGCATAGGTTTTTTATTTTTGTGTGTGGTAGGTATATGTTCTAAATGTTGACATGCCAGACTACTGGGTTAAAAAGGAAAAGACACCTTTAAAAGGTAAGGTATGAGACATGTCTGAATTAAAACTCTGACTGACACTTAAAAGATTTAAACTTCTGACTTTTGGTCATTCTAAGATTGCATCTGCTCTTTTATGATAGCATAACATTTTAGGCTTCGTTTTCTTTGCTTTATTTTATTTGTGGAATTTTTATTAACGAAATAAGTACTGTCAGATCCCCAAAATGCTAGGTAACAGGTACAGTAATACATTATTATAGTGGTTTTATGAGTGAGGCATTTGATGCTAAAGCATGGAGAAGCTGAGTCACTTGTCCAGGGTAAAATAGCAAATAAGTGCCAGAAGATTGACCAAAATAGGGGAATGACCAGTTTACAATTCTATATTCGTGATACGTAGCATATTCATTATCTTTTATTTCTTATATAAGACAAATTGTCACCACAAAATTTCATACTGCAATATTCTGAGTTTTTATATCTCTTTATTTTTCTGATGCTGGATTTGATTCTGTAAGGTACTGAACCTCTGGAGAAACCTGGAATAAATTCAAATTCTGTTGACTGCCAAAACAGCTGGAACAAATCTTAAGTTTGCACTAGCCCCAGGGAAATGGCGTAAAAAGGAGCAATTTCCTACAAACTTCATCTGTGTTTCTACCGTCCATAGAAAGAACAACAGATGATAAACTACTGTGCCTTTATGAAACAAGAGATCATCAAAATTACTACCAAATAATTGTGTAAGTTGATAAATACAGATCTGCTCTGTATGAGATACTCTGCTAATATACTATTTATGTTTCCATGAAAACAATTACTTTCCTCCTGCCAAAGGGCATTTCTTCTTAACTAAAAATTAGCGTGTGCTAATCAGCAAAGCTGATTAACTGTGTAGGTGTTTTCTCCTGATATTTGTCTGAAAAGACTAAATTTAGCTTAAGCCACTACAGATTTCTTTCATCAGAAAATTAGTCTGTAGATGCTTTATTCTGATCTGGCAGAGCTAGTTCTCTCCTACAACAACCACATGCCCTTCTGCATCATTACTGTTGTGAAAATGTAATGCAGGAGAATTAATCATTACTAAAAGTTTTGAAAAGGTCAAGTGTTGCATGTACAAAATATTGTGCTTTACCATCAAAACAGCTGCTGGTTTTGGCAGGAAAAGTTCTGAAAACAGAGGGGAAGTTAGCAGGACTTTACACCCAGATACTGGTCAGAATGGAAGGGAGAACTAGTGTGCTCTGTAGTCAGAAAGGATAAAAAGTCAGGTTAAAGCAGCTGTTTATCTGAACACTGGAATGATTCAGTAGCTAGTAGTAGGTGTTCAGGGAAGACGTAGCAAAAAAGACAAAATGCATTAATAGCACTGAATGCTATGCTGCTGTAACAATTACTCATGTAAAAAGTCCGCTTTCAGGTGAACCATCTTTGTTTTCGAAGTGCCTAATACACTACTTGGCAACGAACTTGAAAAGCACATAAATTTCAGACTCTATGAATCTGTGAAACATGCACTGATGGCTTCATATTCCAAAGGACAAACAAAGCATAGCTGCCGAAGAGAAGAATAGTCATAAAATCTTAAATCACTTACTTGTACTCGTGTGACATGTAGGTACATAATACAAGCCACTAGGAAGCATATGCAGAACACCAGGAGAACAAGAACTACGGTACTCCTAGAATCAAAACACAATAGAAGTAAAGCAATGCAACTCAGTAGCAGATGAGAACAAACAGCACAGGGGTCCTTCTGAAACGGTATTTTGGATGAATGGTGGAGGATCTTGCCCTCACCCTTGTTGTAATACTAACTGTCGCAGAGGAAATTTCACAGTGAACCGCGCTGCTCTCAAGAACGAGAAATCAGTAAATTCTCTTGTATATGGTGCCCATATACTTGCCCTCAGCAAGGAGACCAAAGCACCTCAAAAATTCAACTGTATGGTGTGTTAGGAGAGACACTTTCTAATTGTAGGCTAATGCAGAATATTCAGCATGATGACTCTTATAAGTGGAGTGTGTAACCCAATTACTTGGCCTTGGCAGCTGTGTAACAGTTACCAGATGTTTTTCCCTTGTAACCTCTCCTCAAAGATTCAGAAATCAGAGGTCTGTCAACTCAGTCACTTATCAAGTCAAATAAAATCAAACCAGACTGTGATCCCTTCTAATGAAACAAAGCAAGTCCTTCCTTTTGAGTCTTCCTTAATGGTCAGAAAAATCTTAGGTTTCACAAAGGTGCTGTAATAATTCTTTTAATTATTAATCTTCCCTCTCCTGATCTTTCAAAATAGGCTTGTTCTTCAAGATTAGAGGGGTGCAAACCAAGCATTTCCCTCCTTCAGAAAACCTGTGTTATTGGAACAGGACCTTACAGTTGTGAGCAAGCTGGCAAAAATAAGTCCACCAGTGCTGGTGCTTTGATTTATGCTCAGGGACAGCCTGGCCCCAAGACAGCCATGGAACCAGGGCCATATGACAGCAGTATAACATGATCTTCACACCTTATTTTCTAGTCTTGTGAAAACAACCCAGCCAGTCTAGAAGATGTGAGCCATGGCTGCAGGCATATATGTATCTATGCCCTTGACAATCACTGGGGAAAGATTGCTTACGTAGGGTTTCTAATAGTAGAAGAGTGCAATTCTTCCGCTGTGGAATTTCTCAGTATGTGGCTTCGATTTCAAATTCATGTAATAATTCTCACCAATACACAAACAGGGAAAAAGTCTGTGGTGTAGTATGTATATCCAGGATGGGAAGGTGACTATAGAAGCTGTCAGTGTGGATTCTGAATACAAATATTAATAGACAGCAGGCTGTCCTGTGCTTTTAGAGAATTGACTTGTATTCAGGATGGTAGTATGCTAGAAAAAAAATGCAGGGGATGATTGCAATAGTGTCTTTTAAGGCAGCAACAGCCAACAACTGACACTAGTGCTGAGTGGGACCCTGACAGAGATTTGGGTTGGCACCAGTAACAAAGGGCCACATTGTTTTTTAAAAATAAACCCAGCATAAGATATCAGAAAGGTTCATCATCGGGGCTTTTAGTGGCTACGCTGCATGTGTGCCTCCATAATTGGACAGCTTAGGTTGACAGAAACAGAGCCTTACTTTCAGCAACTCCATCTGGGGACATAAAATATGTCTTTAGCTGAGAAGCTGTTTTGCTCAGATGATCATAGGAATTGTGAGAATGTCAAGCCCATTGCTTTCTGTGTATTTATGCAGCAACTGGCTTTCTTACAACATTTTTTTGTCTCTAGATTTTGAACCTCCTCCTTGGAATATTGTGATACATGTCAAACACCATTATTATCACTTCGCCCATTATAGTAACACATTAAACTTCTTGTCTTGGCTTTTGCATTCTCTTGTCATACTTATAATTACTTTGGCAATCTAAAGAGCAACTTAAAGCTCCAAGTTCTGTGGAGAGGGGAAATTTTCCAAAGTTTTAGCTCTGTGTCACAGCGAGGGAAGAGCCTGAGAAGGCTAGTAATTTGGTTGCATGAAGCCACCACCAACAGACACTGGAAGAAAGAACTTAAAACCATTCAGTGGGTGGCTTTTCTAACTAACCCTGTGATGAACCAGTCCATCTTCATGGCCTTTGGTGGTCATTTTCTGCTGGTGCTTATGTGTGTGTCAGGTCAGAACTTAAACTGCATCTCTGTCCATCTGTTTTTTAAGTGACAGTACTTTTTGGAAAGGTTGCCAACTATCACACCATGATTCTTGGAAATTCATTACAGCTTCAACTACACTAATACTCTTTGTCTCTCCTTGCTCTAAATTGCCACGTACTGCAGCTGGACTTTACTTCAGAAGTAGGTGAAAGAGTTCTCAACTATACTCCAATTAGCAGAGGTCATTAGTCTGGAAATTACATGATTTATGTAAATGACTTTGATTCTTCAGATGAAAGGTATTACATGACAAATTAAAATTATTATTATTCTTATTGAAGTAAAAAAGATGTTTCTCAAACTTTCAATTAGAAATAATAGAATATAGGAGTAAGTATTATTCTGACTAGGGATCTGTGAATAGAAATGACCACAATTTAAAATGGGATTTTCAAAAGCATTATACTGTCGCCAGTTCTATTCCTATTGAAATCCCAATAATTAGTAAAAGTGAGTGAAGCTTATTTTGAATGTTTTGATATTCTCATCTGAAAAAGCTTATTACTTATCATTTTTATACCTTGAATACAATTACATTTATTGTAACCCCTAGATTTGAAAGTGAAGTCCAATTATTTTTTTGTTTAGTAAGCATTCACATAGAATTGACAAAATCTGAAATAATCATTAAATAATATCACTCAACAATAGGCATCAAATGCCCCCCAGATACATCATAAGTATTTGGTTATGTCTGCTTTAGTGCAGCCAATATCTGACTGCAACTAATGTGGGGATGGCCAAACTATGCACTAGGCAGTTTGTGTACTGATAGTATTGATACCAAATACCTCAATGCAGGCTATAAATTTGGTTTGAAAAGCTGGATGGATACTTCAGTATTTAGTTCTCGTTAAGCTCTGTATAGTTTTACCTATGTTGCTATCAATACCTGAAGTACCTTGTCCAAAGCCAGCATAAACACATTTAAAAAAGCTGCAGTAACACCTTTGTTTGTAGTGCAGCTACAGCCTTAAAAAGCTGTAGCACATTACACCTTTAAATAAGTTTAGCAGATTTCAGTGTTTTTGTCTTCTAAGTGCATCCTTCTACCAAAAAAAAAAAAAAAAAAAAAAAAGAGGAAAAAAAAGAGAAAAAAAGAAGAGAGAGAAGAGGAAAGAAATTGTTTTAAATAAGATAGCAAAATTTGGCTCCATTGGACAAATGGAAGAGGTAACAGTTAGACTGAGGGTATACCAACACAGAATCTCCTGTTTGAAAAGATACTGACCTGAATGCTAATTCCCATTCAAATGACATTAATGTTTTGACCTGTGCAGGATGTTTGAAGATGTTCCACTTGAATTATAATGGCAAAAAGACAGAAACTTACTGTGGTATTATTAGAAGGTAGACAAGGCCAAATAAGGCAGCTAGAATTAGTGAGAGAACTACAGCACTGGTGAAGTATTCATCCTGAAGCTGGTGGTACTGTTAAGAAAGGAACAAATGAAGACAGTGAGCATTTTATACACACCCAGCCACCCACACTTGTGCATTGTCAGTATGAAAGAACTATAGCCTAAAATAAAACAAGCCTCTACCCATTTTACAAACATACAAATAATCATTGCTTAATTCACACCAAAAAAAACAAATGAGGCAAGTCTACACAACATTTTCCTTTACAGGCTTCTGTTTCAGCTGCTCCTGTTGGCCTAGCTGTTTAGTTTTCACCCTGTAACTAGTCAAATCTGGGTTATGCTCAG
The DNA here is from genome assembly GCA_017639485.1 of Pluvialis apricaria. Classification (NCBI taxonomy): domain Eukaryota; kingdom Metazoa; phylum Chordata; class Aves; order Charadriiformes; family Charadriidae; genus Pluvialis; species Pluvialis apricaria. The sequence goes on from CM030008.1 coordinate 61,164,044, forward strand.
AGATAAGTTTATCTTTTGGAGCAAAAAGGATTCAGCCATTTTGAACCAGGAGGAGGTGGTGCTCCCTCCTCTCCACTTATTCATCACAAAAAAAAGGCTAAAAACCTTGGTGCTGCCTTCAAGGAATCTTGTCACCTCAGCTGCTCAGGACAGTACTCTAATGGGTGGGCTGGAGGCAGCCGCTAATGAGAGACATGTTTTTGAGCAGTTTTTGAGTAGTTTTGAGCAGTTACTGTCCCTGATTCCACTAAGCCACCATCCTTACAACAGAATACTTTTCAGTGTTTTCTCAGAAAGATCCACATTTCAATCTCATTTACACCAAAATACTTTCTTATTTTGAAAGAAACCAATTATAATTAAATAATAAATCACTGTGGAAACTTGAAATCAAAGTTAATGTTCAGAACTTTAAAGAAATTGAGTCCAATGTTGCACACAGCTATCTGACTCGAAACAGTAGTGACATGAAATCTTAGACTACAAAGTGACTTACAGTGGAAAAATAAATGCCACTGCCACATTAATCCAAAATCATACCACTTTTGCTTTTTCAAAAACATAAACCAAAGGTTTTCTTAGTTTGGGTATTTTTTTTTTTCAATTAAATCAATTTGTATTTACAAACAAAATCCATTCGAGGTAGGAACAAACAGGTCTACTTTGTTAGCTTATATGCATAAGTCTGGAGTAAGTTCACTGCTTTCAGCAGAGTCACACTGGCAAAAGATCACAACCTTGCCCAGAGATTTAAGATTTTTTCTACATTTTCTAGGTTTGATGGGATCAATACTTATCAGGCTACATATGCAGAGGGAAGCATCCTCCTGTCATTAACGCTTCTCCAGAGCAGATGAGTCAGTAGGCAGACACATTGCCACCGGACAGCGTCGAACAGGGGATGCAGGTCAGGCAGTTTGGAGAAGCGAAAGGAAGGCCAAAACTATCAAAAAGAGATATGTAACTCTATGGGGGAGGATCTTGATGAGTAGCAAGATACTGATCTTTCTTTTTATCCCCTCCAAGTGCTCCCCTAGAAGGTGGAGATAAAGTCTCCCTATTAAATGAGAGACAGTCCAGAGGATTATTTAAAGATACTGAGTAGAATTTAAATATTGTCTATAAGCAAACAAAAAACCCAATGCTAGCTGGCTCATGGTCAATGAAATCAGTAAAAATAATTAAAAAACCCTTACTTTATTTTCACGCTCAATTTGCTTATACTTCAGGGTAATGAAGTTCAAGTCAGCCATCTCAGACTCAGTTTGCCGGGCCTCTATCAAACGGCTGATGTATCTGTTTACTCGAGTTCCTGGAGTGTTGTATACAACATTAGTAGAAAAAGAGGAACGATTCCTGAGTTTTTCAGAGGCTGTCCTTAATGCTCTCCTCTGTAGCACAGACGAAGAAAGAAGCACAGATATTATTAACATTGTCATTTTTCATTGCTGTTCATATTATCCCAAGCTCACAGCCAGGATGAGGAATTCATTAAGCAGAGAAACTACAAAAGGCAGAGATTTTATCTCCATGTGATTGTCATCTTTTAAAAACTCCTTAGCTGGAATCCCAATCTCATTAAAATCAATGAGAAACCCCCCACTGTATTCTAGGATTTCAATCCTCGTCTGCAGAAATTGTCTTCACGTACTGCCCTGACACTGCCTCTGAGGAAATAATCAGTTTGATCCCAACCAGTGTGACTTTACCTAGAAAAATAATTAGAACTTTTTTCTTGATGGAAGACATGGAGCTCTGGATATCTTGAAGATAAGATAACCAGCTTTTCATGATACAAGAAAAGTCCTACTGTCCAAGACTGTCTAGGTAACAATATATATTTTGAAAAGATAATTTTCCTATACCTCTTGCACAATGACCATATGTGACTTCAGAGGGTCTGAAATTTCAAGTGTTCCTATCTTTAACTCACCCAAGTGGCTCTCTTGTTAAGATCTCTTGGGCATGTCTTAAGTGCACTTGCAGATCCAGATGGAGCAGTCCAATAAATTATCAGAGCTAATCTGTGCCTCACTGGGGTTAATTCTTCCATGGCTGAGATAGCACAACTGACAAGATGATCCCTCTTAGTCCTTTTCAGTGCAAAAGATTTACCACAGAGTGTATCTGAAAGGGATTTTAGACAATCTGTCTCACTTTTCACAGAGAGCACTTTGAAGATGGTGAGCAGCATCTCAGCCATGCTGGCAGTAACCTTCAGTTGAGGGCACTGTAATCTAAACCATTACGGCTAGATGTGCACTAGTATGACTGCCCATACCCCAGCACACTGAAAGGACCAGGGCCTTCACAAAATGCTCTTGTAGATGCAGCATTTTTTAAACACAGAGTGAGAAAGATGTAGGCCAATCTTGTAAAAGAAAAAACAGTCACCTAATGGTGACAGTGAGCAGGAAGAGAAAGACATCAATTGAACATAGTTTTCACCTCAAAAGGGGTCAAACCTTACTTCTCAGAAGAGTTCTGACAACCAAGCTCAGGCAAGTTGTACTCTTTTTATTCAGTTAAAGGAATGCTTTTTTTACCTAACATCTGCAGAGTTCAGGAAGAGAATTCAAAACATTATGAAATGACAAGTCTGCTCGGGGATAAGGACAACATTAGCTCAGGATATAATCAGTATAGTCTGTCAGCAAGCTGTTACAAAACCACACAAAATTTGTCTCTTCAGAGCAGTCAGTACTTAATAGCCCACTATTTAAAGGCTATACTACAAATATCCTTTTAAACCAGATGGTAAAAAGAGGTGGCGATCACTATTTAAGTAATTCTGCAGGAATGGCGGTTTCCTGTCTTATTCCAGAAGAAGTAGTTGTCGTGAGATCCTCATCAGTGAACAAACAGTGGACTACAGCAGTTCACTAGCTTACATAACTTACGTTATATGCATATTATACCTGAATACTTATGAACAATGGGAAGGGTTAACTGCTACCAATACCTTAGTTTCCTGATTGAAAAGAAGAATGGACCTTAGCAAAGATAAAATAACTTTCCAAGGCCTATTTTGCTGGCTTTATATGAAGAGAGAAGGTTATACCACCATCAAACAATTATGAGGCTACTTCAAACATTTTTCTTCAATCAATCAGATCCCATTACTTGTTGTCTGTGGTGTAAGAACTAATTGTTTCAACATGAAAAATAATCCCGTGGACATACATGGATTAGAGCTTTCAAATCCGATTTTCTGGGTTCTGTTAGCCATAATAGAAATCTTAAATTGCCAGCCAGACTACTATTCTAAATGTTTCTAAACCGAGATAAAGTTGTCCTGCAGAAGACGTTTGTCCCACAAGTAGGGAAACTGAATGCTTTTAGGAATATTGTCAGGAATATACAGTTTTGCTCTTCATAAAGACAGACAACATTTAGTTAGCATATGTTAGCAGGAAGTACCTCTTTGGGGATTTTTTATAATCCAAATATAAGGCTATAGCATAATAATTAGCATGCTTTGCTTTAAAATCTGGAATGAGGGTAGACAATGGGAGTTATTCTGATATATGGAATAAATTATATTATCTATTCTGCCATTTTGAAATAGGGTCAAAGTTACTGCACTTAATCTAAATAGCTGCTGCTATACAGATAATTATTTTCACTAGGTGTCTTATTTTTATCTCTATTATTGTTTCACACAGCAGACTTTCATTATGTCATATATGTGACCAAGATCCAGTATTTATATTACTCAGAAATCAAATAAATACATGCTACAGTAATGTACTGGCTTCGAAGCCTTTATAGCCATAGCTTGTTTTACATGATTTGAGTATTGATATCTCTGAAGAAACCCTGCATTGCAACAGTGTGTTTATATTATAATCATGTATCATGCTCCACGATAAATATTGTGTATTAGGTACAAAAGCTCAGAACAACTGGTTCAGTTAAGGATAGCATTGTAGAACTTCACTGCAAATGTTTTGACACGAGAAAATTTTCATCAGATCCCTAGCAACCCCATATCGGGATTTTCTGTGTATACTACCATATTTATACATATATATACACAAGACACATTGTAAAGTATTGCATATGCTTCAAAGAATGTGTGAGTTACTTTTTTTAAATACTCAAAGAACAGTACTAATTCACAATTGGAAGGCCTTGTACATGGCTAATTTAAAAATCAAATCTGTAGTTTCTGATAGTCTTCACTGAAACCTTTCTAAATGAGCTCACTGACTTTTCTCCCCTTTTCCTGCAGAAGAAACACAAGCACACGTAAAATCCAAAATATAAAAGTTAGAAGGCTTTCTGCAAGCACGATTTAGACTGAATCTTCAATAATAGTATATTATTAAACAAAAAAAAAAGTGGAGCAATCAGTCAAGATGAAATACTTATTCCAGTGCACACAGGCCTTGCTTTGGTGCGCTGGTGGAGTGATCTATGTAATATTGCCACCTGCTGGCAAAGAAAATGGAATGACCAACTCTTCAAAAGTGTGTTTCTCCATAAATTTCTGGGTAGATCCCCATACAGAAAAGGAATTAAGCCAGGCTACTAGTATGTAAAGCAATTTTGAGTTATGGCGTTACAAGCCATTCAAGAAAGCAGTATTCGTAGTTGTATTAGGGACTTTTGTGTTTATGATTTGTATTAGGGACTAAGAGGTCTTTTGGCTAATCATTTGCCTTTCATTTTTTAGAGAACCATCTAGAGATACAAAATTATTCTGTTACTTTGCATTTGCTGCTGTCAGCTTCAGACTGTGATGGACTCATGATGCAAAGGAACAGCTCTTGGTAATTGCAGAAGAAGCCTCAGAAACTCTAATTCCTGTGAAGGAAGCCCTTAATAGAAGCCACATAGGCCACCTGTCCTGGCTTGTTCAAGAGGAGCTCCAAATTAGAGGCCTGTTATAATTAAGTTTTGTCTTTACTGGGAGAAGGCTGTGGCCATTAGATAGCTCTGGCTGCAGCAGGAACACCAGAAACTCCTCTATCAGTTGGTCAGGTCACTTCATATGTTCTTAGAGCAGGTTTGCTTGATGCAGCCCGGGAAACCGATGCCCAAAGAGCCCACATGGATTACCTTATCATCATCCTCACATGTCATGACATTGGAGAAAGGGATCTCCGCTTTGAACATCTTACGACAGTGCATGAGCTGAACAAGCAGGTAGCAGACTGTCTTGAACTTCATCCTTTTGGCAGGCTTAATGTCTGACAGAATCAGTCCAGGAAATATCTGTTGGTCAGAAAAATAATATTTATAACTGCATCATTACATTCCCATGCAGACATACGTACGTGCAGACATTTACACCATCTAGTGGTCAGAACAAAGCAATATTCTAATCAAGAAGCAATGCATTTTGACAAACATCATATATTTGCAGATGACAATTACCCCACGTTTTTTAAACCTCAGACATAAATAATCTATTGAACAGATGGTATTTAAATGCCTACTTAACATTCTGGGAACTGTTTTCTACATAGAAGAAAACTCACTCATAAAAGAGGCAGTATTTGTATTTCTTTACCCTAAAAAAATTCTAGAAAAATACAGGAATAAATAAGGAGGAAATACGCATTTTTATAAATTGATGTTAAAAAATATAATTTCAGTCTTTTTCTTATTTCCTCATTTTGTTACTTCAGTCACTGGTAAGCCCATTAAAATAAGAAGAGGATAACTTTTGTTTTAAAGATACACTTATATATACGTTCTAAAAGGAGGCTGTGAGGCACTGGGGTTATATCTTACATCTTACTTCTTCAAAGCAAGAAGTGTTATACCAGAGAGAAATATTCTCAAAGAGTTGGGTATAATCTGTTCCTTTTACCATGGAGCTCCCAGTTCAGCAAGGACAAATATTTTCTTGGTTAACTTTTAAGCATGTATTTCACTCTTCCTGACTTTAGTAAACTCCTAGCACATGTTCAGATGTTTTCACAGATCAGAATAAGAGTGATTCTTTATTCTACCCTCAGTATTTATACCAATCTTATCCATGCCTCTGGCATGTGGAATGTGTAAAGCAGTGCTCATGGGAAATGTTGAAGGACCCCATGCCACAAAAGTATGGGTATTTAAGCTTATAGAATTAATCTTTTCTGGAACAGCAAATTAACGAAGCACAGAGGATTTGGTCCCAGTGTTCCTAGGTACAAAAGACAGAGCAAATCATACTCCAAAAACTTTATTCAAATGCTCTAAAACCCACAAATGGCACTGAGGATTTGCTGTACAGTCTTCACAATACTATGGTTTACTAAAGCAGTTTACATCATTACTTCAATGATCAAGGAATGAAGAAGGAAGTAAACTGGAAGCATTAGTTTAATGCATGTTTTCATGGGTACCTAAATTCAGAGGGACAGGGCAAATGACACTGCTTACATTCTGAATGGCATCTCAGGTATTGGTTTGCTATGCTGTTTAACACATACAGCTATGCACTTGCATTTTCTAGAGACTCCAGGGTATCTCCTATTGATCTACCAATACTCTATTTAGTCAGTTACACTGTGGCTATGAAACACAAAAATTACTTGTGTATAAATATTTGCACTTTTTTTATTAGCAGATGGCTATGTTATAAACATGAGACGTTTCAAATGTGGAAAGGTGCCTAGATAGGCACATGTGCCTTACTGTGGACTAAAAGGCTGACTGAAGCCAGCTAGCATCACCAGCACTGTACTGCACGGTCATCAGCTGGGATCTAAGAGGACACTAGTGTTATCTAGTGTGTAATCACTTGTGTAAGTGATAGTTTAACAAAAGTCCCCATAAAGAGATTCCCAATATGAACCCTTTTTTTTTTGAGGGCTTTCTGGCAGAAGACTTACCGGTGTATTGCAATAACTGCATAGAAGATACTGTACAAGTATATGCACATGCTAATCATCATTTAGGTATTCCTAAGGACACCAAGTAGTTGTTAGGCTTGAGTGTGGCAGATATGATCAGCTTTTGAGCTACCATTCCCAACAGCTAAAACATACTTTTTGAACAAGTATTCCACTTACAAATTCTCCTAATGTAGCCATAATTCCTCTAGAAGTACTCAGCCTCCTTGTCAACCTTTTGATACAACAGAAATGAGCAACTTTCTTGAAACTCCCTCCAGTTTTGTATTTTACTGCTTTTTTTTTTTTTTTTTAAGACCCAGAGATAAAAAGGAAATACACAGATGTTTACAGGTGGACCATAGTAGTAGTCAGAGAGAAGGCAGAGCCAGACTCATCCCAAAAATGCTCAGAAAAAGCACAACAGGCAATGAACATAGGCTGGACCAAGGGAAATTTCTATTCGATACAAAGAACAGAAGTTTCAACTGTGAGGATGATCATGAGCTGGAGCAGGCTGCCCAGAGAGGCTGCTGAATGGCCAGCCAGGGAAACACTCAGCACTCACTCAGAGGAGTTGCCCTGAGCAACCTGTAATTCCAAAAATGGTTCTAACTGTGAAGCTGGTCCTGCTTTGAGGAGGGAGGTCAACCACATGACCTCCAAGGGTCTCATCCAGATTCAGCTATTGTGCGATGCTATGAAAATGTGTGGAACACATATACCTACTATTCCTCATGGCTGGCCTAGGACCTAACCACTCAAAGGACATCACAATACACACAAGTAGTATTGTGTGCCACACAACAGCACTGGCAATTCTCAGATCATGTATAATTCTATATATAGCTCTTCTGGTTTTTTTTGTTTTGTTTTGTTTTTTTTTAATCTAATGGTTGCAGGACAAACAGATTCTGCACTGGGACTGAGGATTTTCCATTCTACTATTATATATACATAATGTAAAAAATACAAACAAAGGAATTCTCTCCCACTTTCACCTCACAAATCCTGCCCCTTTTTTATTATTACTTTTATGTCAGAACCACACTTTTGACACTGAACTTCTGAGTGGAATATTCAAGTAATCTCACCTTCTGCTGTAAGCCTCTAGTAAAGGCAAGAAATGCAGTACAGTCTCGTAAAACAGACTTAAAAAACCAAAACAAAACAAAAATCCAACCCCAGTGTCTTCCACTCTGCCTTTTCTCTGAACTTGCTCCAGGACAGCGTTAGAGGAAAGCTAGACTGCAGCATTCTCATTCCGGCTCTTTTTGTCAATGCGTTTTACTTTCACACTTCTTTTTGACCCTCAGGATCATCTCTTATTCTGTTAGCTGTTCATTTGCTTCATAATTTTAGGAAAGGTTGGTTATTTGTTGCAACGCAGCTGGCAAATAAGGTTAAGAGTTGGGATTTTCTAATAGAGCACTCTGAAAGCAGCCAGACTATCTACAGCTTTGTGACTGTCTTTAAGTATGCAGAAAACAAACAAGCGCTGATTAAAATTCTGGGAAAACACCCCAGTGTTTGAATCTCATGTAATACTCTGGTAAGGGATTCACTGGTGCTTATCTAGGATTCTCAGAAACAGCACCAGACTGTTGTTCCCCTGACTATATTCAACCACAGTGCTTCAAATGGCACGGGAAAGAAAATACTAATGACATTGAAAACACATTTACAGAAACCATAAATGCTGTAGCACTATGTCTGTCTGTGCTTCCTATCTTCAGGCAGGCAGGACCATGCCTCTTGATAGTAGTGTTGGTTCCACTTCTGTCTGAAAGCTATTTTGTCCTGAGACAGATGAACAAATCTTATTTGATTTTTTTTTCTTCTTACAGTTAAAATCATCAGGCATTTGATTTTCCATCCTTTTCTACTGCCCTGATGATACATTTTGCTTATCACACCTCAGCTGTCTGTCAGGAAAGTATATTAGTGATTTTTACCAGTAAATAATACAGCTTCTATAAGACAAACTCTTAATATTCAGAACGGTGTGGCCACTTTCTTGACACAGATGTAGAAAAAGATTTTAGCTGCTGTGAAGACTAAAACAATCTCTAGGAGATCAATAACAGAGAAAATCTTATATCAGTGCCCTACGTTTCTCCCTTCTGCAAATTTGTACATTTCTGAAGGAAGAAAAAGAAGAGAGGAGAACGATGTTAGAGCACCTAACTAATTCCACCATTGCTGACAGCCCAAGCTGCGGGCTGTCACATTGACGATGATGCACTAGCAGCTTCACAGCAACTGCAGAAACAATCCTGAAGATGTAGAGCAACACGGTCTGCAACACAAGCATCATTCCTCTGTCTGTGTTTGCTGGGTGGTAACACAAGCAGCCTACTGCCAGTGTCAGAGTGTGTATATCCCAACAACTTGTGCAATGCAAAGTCTCAGGCACAGATCTGCCCCTGTCCAGAGACAAGCTAGAGCTTCCATCAAAAGGCTATATGTGTATCTGTTAAATCAGATCTGCTAAGGTATATCTGACGTTTTAAAGCCTGAAATGCCCAAGTTACGTATTCAGATCTCTGGTTAAGTCCCTTGGTAGGAGCTGTCAGCCACTGAGAGCAAAGACCACCCTGGACTGTCCTAGGCATGGCAGCAGCAGTAGCTGCAGGTAGTCATCAATTTGAAAGCAGAAATCAGCAGTGTGTGCGCAGCTACGGACTCAGATTCCTAACTTGGGGCATTTCAAATTAGAACAATTTTGTCAAATACATTTTTGCTTGCTGTGTGCTAGCAAAGGAGAGAGTTTGTCTGAGTAGTTGGAAAAGTTTTCACATGCCCTGCATTAACTGTAAAGCACTCTTCTATTACGACTTAGAGTTTAGGAGTCCGAGCTGTAGCACTCCGTAAGGGCTAGTAAGCATATGGTCACTTAAGTAAAAATATCCTTAGAATGCTGTCCAGAAAGCTGACAACATACAATGACCATGAAAACTTTCTTAAGCCAAAATGGACTGGATATTTTTAGAAGAGTCAGATGCAAAAAAATCCTAGGGAGCTGCTAGCCATATGGATGGATTTATTGTGCCATAAGTGCTCTGTGGAAAACACAAATTTTACAGGTTTTACAGTGTGGTATGTCTGCATAGACATAACCAGAATGATTAAATCCAATTAACTTTGCAGAGAAGGAAACTTCCTGGAAATATAGATGGAACTTCAATTTGAATGGAAATAAAAAATTAAAAAGAATTAATTGTAGTAATTTTAGACCTATTGTTTCACTCAGTTTACTTTTTTCCTTCTGTAGCCTTCTTTTTCTTTTGTTATTGTTCACACGATGATGCCAAGATGACATCTTTTAATCAGGTCAGACAAAATCCAACAACCTGCTATCAAAAATCCTAGTAATACATGGATTATATACATCCAATTGCTTCACTCTAAAAAGTTAGATGAAAGGATTATTAAGACATGATAGAAAGCATCTCAGAGTGTACATGAGTGGGTATACTTGTGGCACACACTAAGAACTATTCACAGGTAAAAGTGATTCACCAATAAAGTCAAAAGGCAAGCACATATAGTTAGTATGTATTTCAGAAAGCACGCATGTATGTTGTTTTCTATGTGCTATATTGCATAAATTTCATTCCATGCTGGGGAAAAAAAACCCAACGAATCAGCCACAGGAAAGACATAAGCAGACAAAAGCTGTTGGTCGTTGGTGGAAAGATACGGAGCCTAGTAGTTTATTTTAACATAGAAGACAGATCATCTGCTTCATGCAACAAAGCTATGCTGATTAGCAGTAAAGTAGGATGTTGTACTCCAAGGCGAAAGCCACTGCCTTTTCAAGCAGCAGATAGGAAATTTGTTTATTTTCTGTTACTCCTTGGTGACAGGACTGCAACGTAGGAAGTTTAAAATCACATCTGTTTATGCTAGATGAAACAACATGTGAAAGTGATGTGACAGCCTTTGCCACTTTTCTTGCAGCTATTGTCATGCAAGTTAGAATGAATCTCAGGTTGCTGAATTTCTGCCTATTCGATAATAAGTCAAAGAAATTAACTGATCAACCTTTTCAGCTGTTAAATCCATCTTGCAGTTCACAATAAATTATGCCACAGGTGTGTAGTGTAGATAATTGCTGTAGATATTTCTGTCATTTGCAAGAGTTTTTACATTTTAAATAGCACTTTCCAAAGGATGCTCCTGAGCTGTGTTTGGTTATTGAGAGGATTCTTGAACCTTCAGGCTTTCAACTTAATTTTTCTGAAATCATAAGGCTGACAAAAGTGCTCTCATCTTCCTCAACTATTGCTTTAACTTCTCTTTTTAAATAGACTGCTGGTATTTTGGTTTGGCTATATTAATTTTTTGGACAAAAATAAAATAGAAATTCTAGCCACCTGCATTGGAATGTTTAGGGCATGATTCAACATAGCAAACCAGGCAGGAGACAGAGCACCATATCCCTAACCAGCATCCACTTCCTTCTGGCTCAATAACTAAACAAGGACTCAGAAAAAGAAATATTAGACCCTTTCACCTGGAATTTTCAGGATGGTCATAGCATTACTTGGAGACTTCAGATAATTGAGCAGGCCTGTCCAAGCTACAGAAAGGATTTTCTGAGACTGCCTGGCATGGCTTTGTATGTACATGGTAAGGTAGTGAAGAGAAAAGTCAGCCTTTTCAGAGAAACATCTAGTTTCCAAAGGGTGAACAGATGTGATACTCACTTCCATGGACTTTTCATGAATGTCCATCACTGTGTGCTATTCAAATAGTAGATGCAGATACCATGCGATTTACATTGCCACAAATAAAAGATAACTACTATCTTTGAATATACAGTTAGTTGGTGAATAACTCAATAGTATATTAGTAGAAATTTTGCAGATGGTGATTAGCAACCTATTGGAAGTTAATTATTGATTATATTTGAGGTATGCTGTAAAATCCACAAGACACTTATGAACATATAGAATCATTTATAAGTTGTATCTATACTGTTTCCCTATGATTTTCATGATTTTTATTACTTCCTTTCCTAGACACAGCTCTATTGCTTTCTGTTAATGATCTATAGAATTATTTGATTTTGCCTTAGCTCTGGAGCCAGCAAAGTTACTCAGTGAAACAGGTCCCTTAAGCTGTCAATGAGTAATGGCAGGCCCACTTCTGTAAATGCAAAAACTAACACATTCTAAGAAATCTTTCCCCTCACAAAAACTTGATTACTTCTGACCACTGCTTGGCTATCTGTAAAAGTACCTTAAGAATTTCACTTAATCATATGTGCTGGGCTGTTTTCTCAGCTGCTGAAATTAAGGAGCCTTTTCAAAACTAGAGAGGGGCCATCAGAGAGTGAATTGCTGCAACAAATACAAAGAAGTAAGCATAAGTACAAAATCACCTGGTTATCACCGAGTTTGTGGCCAAACCTTAGGAGGTGTTATACTGCAGGAGAACCATACTTTCTAGAGCAACCATTGAAGTGAAGTAGACAGTCTGGCTAAGCTCACTACCTCTGCTGTGCTTCTGGGAGCCAGCTATGCCACCTGTAAAACTGAGGCAAAGATGCTTTCCCTAACATCAGTGCTGACAATGAAAGAACAAAGAGTTCTGATGAAAGCCAGATCCACTCTATCAAAAAGATTTAAATTGAATTTTAAGCATAGTTTGAAAGTCGGAACAGGATTAGTCAGGTAGATTACTAAGGAATCATTAATGGAAAAAATTATTTAGCTGGGTCTAAGCAGCATTATAAAGTTCACAAGAATTGAGATTAACAGATCTCACCCAGATTTTTTTTTCTGAAATAACATCCACATACAGTAATACTTACAATACTTCAGAAAGCTAGGACATTTTGAAACTAAGAGAATGTCTATGTGTCTAAAGCACAGAGTATGGATCTGGTGACTATTTAGTATATTAGAAAGAGATCTGTTTTTCTAACTGGATCAGACACGTTTTAGAAGTCCAAGACATTCATGTATGTGGTCAGACTTGTGGCTAGTTACAGACTCGTGACTAGAAATTTTCAAATCTTGTCTCGGTGCAATATTTTGGTCACATCACTGTAAGTTTTAGTATCAATATGAAATATCATGAAGACATAATTAAACTTTACTTAAAAAATATGAGCTGGCATTTTCAGAACTAGAAACTTTTTCCAGGCATTATAACATTTTGTACTATATTTAAAAAAAATATTTGCATAACTATGATGGCCAGCAAAAAAATTTAATTTAATTCAAAAAATTCCTGTATGCCTTTGGAAATCAGATGAATTATTTAAATATGTTTAGAAGCTGAATGCTATCTAGTCAAACATGCATAATTATTGCTTAATGATAATAATAATAATAATAATAATAATAATAATAATAGACTAATATAATCTCTACCAAAATAAAAAGTGTAACAAAACAGAAAGAAAAGTATTCCCTCAGTGGCCACTTAGAAGTGCTCTCACACATACTAGATTATACCAAACTAGCAATCAGATCAGATCACAAAATTGTGGTTGTTAGCTGATTCAATAAAGGATTAAAAAAAGTTTGGAATATTTTATAATTTGTTCACATTTTAAATTTAACTGGTACTTGAATGAGTGGTCTTATACTGTTATTCTCATTCTTGGCTTGGGTGATATCTGTGATGAAATATCTTCCTGTCAGACCAAATATGGAACTATGTGGGGTATGTGTCTTCTAAATAAATAAATAAAAATTTTAGAAGATCTAAGTGGGCCTATTTACCTTTCAAATTCAACAGATTCTTGGCCATCTGTTGCTCATAACATTGATTTTCATTCCTCTTGGCACCATACCTGCTAAAGTCAGTTCATATTAATGTCAGAGATGATGCATAAAGAATAAAAAATGTATCTGCATTTCAGCTACTGAGGCTCCAGAGGAAGGAATACAATATTAAACCAGCAGATATCTGAATTCACCTAAAGAAACTCCTACTTGTCTGTGTTTCTTGGGTAGCCTTCTCTTTCTATGTCTCTGAAGAATTAATGGCTGAATCAGGGTAAGAGGGGACAGCAGGTGTTTATTTTGAAGGTAAATATACTGTTAGGTAGCTCATGGTCCAACAATCAGTATGCAATGATACGAAGACTGGGGACAGCTGTGATGTACTGTGACAAACAGCAAAGTGACATGCTGATTGATCTGTGAGCCCCGTGGAGAAGCCAGTCAATACCAGTAAAATTCATGAAGTGTTTCTTTCTGCCAGTTTGGCTGACATGCCATTGATGCATGCTAGAGAGCTAATGTCATTAGCCAAGCTGTACTGCAGCATCTGCCACTTCCACAAACCCATCAGTGACACCCATGGGTAAGATGGCATTTGGTTTATGTAGCTGATGACAATCCGATCAGTTGTTTCTCAGCAGTCACCAGTACTTTCTCAGCAATCTTGCAAAGATGAAGAAACGTGTGCTCACACAGTAGTAGACTCTCATCCTTGCACATTAAACATGCACTGACCTTGTTTACTTCAACATGTGAATATCAAGTTTCTGTTCCTCAATCACTGGTTTATGCTGTGGAGTTGACACAACACAGTTCCTATATGTAATAGCCCTGTTTATCCCTTTTTCTCTCTACTTGACCCTGTGCACCAAGCTACCAACCGTTTCCCGAAATTCAGCTATTTCTCTTCTCAATATGAAATGAAACCTGATACATAATAACATAGGAAATGAAATTATACATAATGCTGTAGGAGTAAAAACAGCAGAAAACCAAGACAAACAAATCTAGCAGCAAGAAGAAACACACATACCTTAACTAAACCCCCCCTGATATTTTCTTCTTTATTGGGATTGATTCTGGTTTCAAGAAAGCCACCAGAAAAATGTCTCACTGACTGCCAAAACAGAATCTAGTCCACTGTTTTTCCACCTGTTTTCTTTCAGACTGCCTAAAACCAAATCTAATATATACCAGCAGAAGAACAAGACGTGAGATTGCATGATTTTCACAGCGGATGAGAACACTCCATCTCTCTAATAACAAGATGCTTTAGAGGAAGTGCATAAGAAAATACCCTTGCAGCAGCCTTTCTGGGATAAAAAACAGGAGTTTTCACTTCCAGAATCAAATTCCCCTGGTGACTGGACTCCCAACATTTCCATAAAAACTCTCTGAGTAATCAAATTCAAGAAACTGACTGCAGGCAAGGAATTCAAGATGACCTGTTTTTCCCTGGTTACATTTTTGTCAAACACCTGTTGGCTAACACTCTCAAGCACGGAACTTTGACATCACTTTAAAACCTCATCTGTATTGTTTTCATACTTAGTTTCAGAATTGGATATTATAATTTTCCCTTTAAAGGTCAAATTCCTGAGTGAAACTTGTTTGGGCAGAGTCTCAGAAGAGAAGGGTGCAAAAGTGTGTATCCTATGTTGTCTGGCTGAGATAAAGAGCAGTAAAGTTCCTCTTGGCCTGTAAACATGTTATGTCAGATAGCTTCTAAGATAAGCCTCATTTGATGTGGAAAAGGTTGGAACAGACTGAATGTGTTTAAATGATGATTATGGACTTTCAAGACTCCATTTTGTAGTTGAACAAACGGCTGCCCTAAACTCAGTAACTGGTTAAGGAAGAAAGGTGTGACTATGAATGAACCTGTTGGAAAACCACTGTCACAACCTTCACTGCAAGCTGAGACTCAAGACATTGCCATTTCATTGCTGAGCCTGTTCTCCTTATCCTGAAAATCTGGTTAGAATGAGGAGTCACATCCATCTCCATCAGGGGTGGCTAAATCCTGAGAAATATCTAAGAAATGAAGTTCCTGCTCAAATGAGCTAAAATCTTCTCTTACCTTATTCTTTCCACACTTTCCATTTTCTTTTCTCCACCAAAACCAAGAAAAGAGCACAAAACGTTATTGTCCCTCAACAACACTGCTGACTTACTCCTCTTTCCCCAGTATATCTCCAGGGGTCTGACAAAAAGAAGAAGGTGAAGGGAGAGGGGAGCTTGAGAAAATTTGGAGGGAAGGGCAGCTAAGATAACCAAGGCATGACCAAAATCATTGTGGGAGTCTGAGGTGGCAGAGCAAGCAAGGAAAACATTGAATTTGTCATGAGCAGCTCAATGTAGCAGGAGAAAAAAACATGCATGTTTTGGACAGAGAATATACTATTTGTTGCAATAATCTTAGAAAATTTACTCAACTTCAGCATAAATACCTGATCCGTGGTACAGTGGTATATAGATTTGAAAGCAGGATGGTTGACTGCAGCCTCTTCCTCTGACCTGGGTAAAAGGGCTTGTGTTGTACAGCTTGGCAACATGACAGGTTTTCCAGACTTCCAGGGCATATTACTTCAATCACTGCTGAATTAATTCCACTAACTTTTCCACTGTGGGCATGACGTGTCTACAAATGCTACTTTTTCTGTGTCTATTCATTGGAGAATTCTCCAGGCCCGGTAAAGGAGCCACCAGTATCACAAGTAGTTATAGAAAGGGTTAGGAGAGCATGAGCAAAATGGCATGGGAATATGGGAATGAAAGAGTACAGAAAACTTGAAGAAAAACAGCCAAGCTGTGTGCATTAATATTCTGAAACACCCTTTTGAAGGGAGAAGGAAGGGAAGAGTGAATTAAATTTTTGGAGTAACTATCATGTAATTTCTTATAGAATGATTACAGAATCTGAATAAACAACAGTTTTTTTTGGGGGGGGGCACAAAGGGGAAAATTGTTCTATTTTAAACTTCAAAAGTAAATGGAACATCTTCTCTATGTAATGTTCAAGGTTAGGTTTTTCAGCATTCCTGCCTCAGTCAAAACCAAAAAGTCTAATTTCAGGAGTTTTTGAAGAGCTTTTAGAAATAAGAAATACCAGTATTGCCTCTGCTTTCAGAATATCAGAGAACATTTGTTAAATTATGAAAACACATCACACAATAAGCTAGAATTTGTAGAGCTTACCTTCCTACGATGGGATGGCACAATAAAATATGTTTCAATATTATGCTTCTTCAAGAAACTATTCCTTTCATGACCATATCCTGGTTCTACCTCGTAGTCCCCATTTAGGCACTCTAGGGTGGTCTTTGTAATGTGAACTTTCCTGGAGAGAAAAATCGGACATTATTGCATAAAGCAAAGAAAGATACATTATGAGCTAGTTGTTACTGAAATACGCTCTTGTGCAGAAGATCATAAAGAGGTCAAATTACATGCAAAACCCCATTTTTGATGTAAAAAAAAGTTTTGTTTTGTCTTTTCAGCCAAATAGACATATTTCTATGCATTTTCTAAACTTGAGCAAAGTGAACAGAAAGATAACTGTTGACTGTCCAAACACTTGCAGATTTGTTGATCTGCAGAAAGTGAAAGTCTGCACATCATCTTCCACATTGTGTGGCTTTCTTAAGTGTTTACCTTACTGCCTGCTTGGAAAAACATCCTGCTGTTTGAAATTTGTGACTTCATGCTCCGAATCTCTCCCGTGTATAAAGGAGAAACTTCTTTTCCTGTTCCCCTTCATGTCTCTGACTTGTTTCACTTACTCTGTTTTGTAGGCAGCTTTCTAACTCACTTTGTTTTGGCAGAAAAACCATCTTTGATGCTATTTGTGAGTTTTCTTACCCTGAAATCTGTCTTCACATTTTCACCCAATAGACCCCTTATATTTGAAATGTCTTCACAGAAGATATCTGAAAAGCTATTACTGCTTTCCTCTATTAAACGTGTTCAATTTTTTTTTGCTTGAAAGCCTTATGGTAAGGAACATACAAAATACACTGCCAAAATTGTCTAAGGCAGACATACTTAACAAACAGAAATTCACTCATCTTAACCACAAAAACTAAGAGGTTCCATTGCCCCCCCTGTTCAGCAAATCATGATCTTGTAAAAATCCAACAGAGGATGGTAGGTCCCAGTCCAAATGTGAGTTGCACACAGAAGCACACTCATGCACCTCTGTGAAAGCTCAATGTGTACATTTAAATTGGGTCCAAGGCTGTCCAAGGAGTAATTAAAATTCCAGGATGTGCCCCATGGGTTGGCTGCAGATTTATGTGCTACTGTATCATTTGCACACACACCATCAATATCTGAGTTCATAAACAGGCATTTTTTTCTATAGAACACTAGTAGTGTTGGAAACCTTGGAGTAATGTGGGGACACATGTAAAGGTGCAAGGCTAAAAATTTCCTGGAATAACTAGATGGTTTTACTTTTATAACATGAAGTGGTGAAAATCTAGCATTTCTACATTCCTAGAATTGCCTCATTCCTACTCTTTTTATTTGGCAGCTTCTAATAAAGATTTTGTTTGGAAATGTTTCATTCTAATCCAACCTATTAGTAATGTAAATATCAAAGTCATTTGGAGAATTCCACAGGATAAATCACATAATACATTGATTGCTCTTGCTGAACACAATCCTTCTTATCGACAGCAATTCTATTGCAAATGCCTCAAAGAAGGAAATAAATTCTTCACCCATACAGGTTTCTGTTTCTTTTTCTACGGTTCTTTCTCAGACTTACCCAGGCAGTCCTCCAGCTTCCATTACATTAGCTAAAGTCACATCATTTGACCAGACATCATATTGCCATTTTCGGAGACCCAGGACCCCACAAAGCACCCTGCCTGTATGCAATCCAACTCTCATGTTGAGATCAACCTCTGTGGCTTCTGCAACAGATCTGGAATAGACAGCATCAGAATATTATTCTTTAGACACTGACATTGCTCTTGATTTTCTTTTTCTCTCCTTCCCCAAAAGTTAACATATATATACATGACTGAATAGACAGGATCTTTTGAAAATCATAGAATCATTGAATGGTTTAGGTGGAAAGGAACCTTGAAGATCATTGGGTTCCAACCCTCCTGCCATAGGCAGGGACACCTCCCACTAGACCAGGTTGCCCAAGGCCCCAGCCAGCCTGGCCTTAAACACCTCCAGGAAACACCTCCAGGAAATCTCGAATTATATATTCAAGTACTGTTCTTTTCCTTCACTAGTTTCAAAGTCCCAACTGGAATTCCAAAGAAATAATTTTCTCGGTCATATTTTAATTACTGTTGAACCAAAATCTTAGTATTTCTAAACTTCTTGACCTAATACATTACATACATTTCAAGGAAACCCAGAAAAGGTTACGTTTCATTACATTTAATAAAATAAAAAAAGGGAAAAAAAAGGACAATAAAGCAAGTGTAGTAAATGGTTTTGTCACGAAAATTCCCTAAGACTGTAACTTTTAGGTTTTATTTGCCCCTGTTGCAGTATTTGCTATCACAGTCCTACAGAAACTTAGATATTTTACTGGGAGATAAACAAAGAACTTTCTGATTGTAGCTCAAATAACTCAGAGACAGCCAGCTTAACTCTTGCACTTTCCTGTTTACCTTGCAACTCTCACATACTCACTTTTTTTTTTTGTCATAAATTTCCCTTTTTCCCAATGCATATTTATTTCAGCAGGATGACAAGCGACCACAACGTGATTGTTGGAATCAAAAGAAGATTTTTAAAATTCTCTTAATAGGCTTAATTTTAACTTGACATGAATATAAGCAAACATGTTTCAGTTCTATCATTACTCCGGACTGCTTTCAACTCAGTATTAAAAAAGGGCTATCTGGCTTCTTCTTTTTACTAAAAATCTCTGTTAATATTTCTCCTTATCCTAGACTTGGGTTTACTGGTTGGTAGATTTTTCTCTCTCAAATTCTTTTTTTACCCACCCCACTTCACTCATATAAAGCTCATAACTGATCCTACATGGGCTAACTGAATTTCATCATGAAGGAGTTTAATATTAAAAATTAAGGAAAAGATTGGTCTTGTGAGCAAAACCTAAACTTAAGTCACTCAAGACTTGCATTTAATTTGTCTCCTCTTTTACCACAGTTCATGGTGACTCAAAGTAATTTTATCCTCTTTCAGTTCTTCATTTGTAATATCAAAATAATACTTTATTTTCCTTACTCCTTTTGTTTGCAGTGGCTTGATGTCAAGGTAATAGTGTAAAACATTTATTTTTTAATTAAAATAATATAAAATAATCTGGAAAAAGAGCATAGTATGGACCCCAATACTTCCCCTCTGTGCTGCACAGAGGGTTAAAAATAATTAAAAAGTTGTTGTCTCATTTATGTTGTCACAGTCTAGATTTGTGGTGTTGTCTAAGTTCACCATTTAATTAAAATTCTACTTGAATGAAAATCTACTTAGTGAAAAATTAGCATTTTTTTTTCCCAAATGTCTCACATTGTCAGTCTTCTTGGATAATACTTATTTAATATTTCATGGTATTTTTTCAACTGATATTTTCACCCTATGCTACTGCTAGGAAACTGTTGCAACTACTAGTAATCACACAGAGTCCTGCTGCGCCTTTACCTTTATGGTATGCTCAGCTAAGCATCATTTCCTACGGTGAGAACAAAAGGGCACAGACTTATATTTAAATGCTCTTACAGTTTCTGCCAGAAAAGAGATATGAAGAGATACTAGTTGAGAGGGCAAATGGATAAGCAATGACTCCACTCTACTATGTTCTAATTGGTTCAATTACCCAGTTACAGGAGTACAGGACAAAGAAAATGATGAAAGCAATAAATCAGTGCAAGAACAGCAGATGAAGAGTGATTATAAACACTAATATCTTTCCAAAGTTCCTGCAAGAGTGCCACAGAAATCACCTATAACTGTCGACTTGCACCTGTAAATTAAATCTAGCCTTCAGAGATTTTCATTGTGTAGCTGGGAAAGGAGGAAACAATTGGCAAAGTCATTATTAAAAGCATTTTTAATTTTGGTGCCACAGTAAGGCATCTGAAGGATTCTTCATTTCTGTGAATGCATGACATGCTATAACTTGTACCCTGTACTGACTTGTGAACACTGAAAAGGAACCTTGAAACTAATAGTCTTACACATTACATGCAGAGATAACACTGTGCATAAATCTTTGCAGCTTTTTCTGTTACAGAGACACCTGGCATTCCACAGTTAAGCTGCAGTCCAAAAAGTGAGAGTACTGGTGAATATATGAAACTGACTAATCAGCTTAAGACTTGATTTTCATTAGGTTTTTAAATTTAAAACTTCCACTGCATTTAATAGGAGAAGACCATAAACTAAGGTTCTCGCTATAATTTTCCCTTGATCTTCATTGACCATTATATTTTTTAAAGTATCATCCAGCTACACTGGATTTGGCAGAGAGGTCTTTAGGAGGACTGTTCAACTACTTCAGGAGCAGTCACTGCATTTGTCTCTTGTATAGTTGTACTTCTGTAAACACAATTGATAGAAAGGGCAGCATAGGTCAAGATGTGGTGTGAGCAGCACAAGATACCTGACCTCAATTTAAGTACCAAACTCTGCAGTCATGAAGTGCTGAAGTATATACCATGTCAGCCATCACTAATGTGAGGAATGTGGAGATCTCTTTTGTCCCCACAGGGAATCTGGGCATACTACATTTTTCGGTCATATTTTATGCAACAGCACATAAAGCCTTATGCACAGCTTTCTGAAAGATTAAATATTTCCTTCTCCTGTTTCTATTGACTGCAAGTCAGCTTTGCTTTATTCAGTATCCGTTCCCAGTCAAGCCTCAAAAATTACTCCAAGGAGTCCTAACAGGACTTGAGAGTTACAGTGATTGCTGTCCACACTATCTGCTTGACAAAGCCTTGAAGAAAATGAAAGGAGATAATAATGTAAGGCACCTAATGATAACTTAACCATTAACAGACTGACCTTACACCAGGACCACACCCTGCAAGCCAAAGCCCTTCAGGATTACACCTTGCTTGCCTATGTTCTACGGCATAACTAAGTGCCTATGTAATTATATTCACTGGCAAACCTGCAAGTGTTTGAATTTTTCTGTTCGCAAATGAATGTGTTTTTTTTTTTTTTTTTCCCAATTCCAAACAGTATATAAAACCTCAGGCTAAATGTAAGTGGAAAGATACACTATACTCAAAAGTTTTCCAAATGTTAACACAAAAGTAGTGCCAGAAAGAAATGGAAATGGAAAAACATTTTCTTTTTAAACTAGAAGCATGCAGAGCCTATGTAAGTGACTAATAGGATAACCATCTACAGCTCAAGTAACCTAACAAGCCTTTAAATTTTAGTTCTCTCCTTAGCTACAAATATTTCATGGGCTGCTACAAACCATCAAAGTAATTTAGATCATCTGCAGAACAGCTCCAGACCTGTGCTGCATTTGAAGGAAAAAAAAAGGCTCTGCATCCCATTTCTTATAAGTTATTCAGGGCTTTTCTTTAGGTCCAAAAATATCTGCATCGAAATAGATGTTTCCTGGTTAAAGGCATAGACAAGATTTTTGGTTCAGTTACATACGTTTCCTTTTTGTATACGCACGGTTCTAAGATAAGGGTGTCCTTTATTTTTGCATGTCTCCCTAAATATTTCTGCATCAGTTCCATTTCAACATCATCAGGAATTAGCTATTTCTTGGATGTTAATGACAAAGACTATCTTTCTATGAACTGCTCTGTCAGCCCAGCAGGTCATGGGAGGAGAGGCTGCTGGCCATGGCCTAGAGTACTAAGTAACACCCGTATGCCAGGCCACCTTGCCTTCTCTCAGATTTGATTTCCTAGATGGTGGGGGCCATGTTAGTCCTTTCAGGCAACTAAGTTTTGTTGTTTGAAAACTTTTGCTGTCCCGTTTCAGCAGCCATTTCTTCAGGTCAGGTTTGGGTTTTTTGGTTTGTTTGTTTGTTTTTTGTGGGTTTGGTTGTGTTTTTTTTTTCCAATGTTGACCAGAGCTGCATGCTTTACCAGTACATTGCTCACCTGGAGCATGGCAGCAGAAAGCTAGGGCAGAGAGCCTGGGCTGTGAAAGTCTGATGGCTTCAGCAGTCAAGAGGCACACTTTGACAGAAGTGCAAGCTGACTAAGCTTTCACCAATGGTGGTGAAGTCAGCTTATGGTAGACAGTGTTCTCCACTGCCGAAAATGCAGTTGCTGGTTCTCCCAGAACTGAAGGTCAACTCACTCCTGCCGGTCCAAATTTCCCCAGGCCCTGGACCTCTGGAGGATCAGGGGAAAAGTATCAACAGTGTTGACATCAGTAAAGTTAGTGCTTCTGCCTTCTTCCTCAGGCAAAAGATCACACAGGAAAACTTGACATTTCAGTTGGGCTTCCTCAAACTGGCTGCTGTAGTTCCTCTCCCTTTCCCAGTGCCTTTGGTCAGCTGATGACCAAACCCATGGGAAGGAGACAGTTCAAGCATCAGCCTATACAATGTCCCATGCAACCAAGCAGCAACACAATGTGGAGGTGCAAAATAAGCACAACTTCCATTTGTGAAGTCATACAGGGATGAATAGTGGAGTCATCTATATCAGGTGGAGTCATCCATATAGGATAAACTCACCTATGTGACACAAAGAAAAGCTGATCTATCTCCTGATAGACCCCACTGGGGTGCCCAGATTTCAAGAAGCAAAGGTTCATGGACACTTTCTTTCAGACTTCTTCAAACTCCACATGCAGTAGGAACATTCAATACAGGGGGGCAGACAAAACCTATTCTAAAGTAAACCTCTGCCTCCTACCCCCTTAATATGTATAGGTTAAACTGAAGTAGTCAGCACCAGCTGCTGTGAGCTACAGATGTGCTCCTACTGTGCCATACTACCTGCTAATGTAGACATAGCCAATGATGCAGCTAGTGGTGCAATTCCTTCTGAGTACTAAAATGGCATCCTAGTAAGATGTCAAGGGAAGGACTATTGTGAAAACGTACCGTTTACGTGACAACATGAATGATTACAAGATCCCATTACACTTTTGACAAGTTTATGGATGTTAACCCCAGTATTCTGGCCCAGTCCCAAATCTAGTATTTATATCCTGCTCACCCAGATTCCCTCCTCATTTCTAATTGGAAACATTACAGTTTGCTTTTTGCCCTGTGGCATTATCGAGTGCATTTAAATAACTCTCTCATTTCATCACATTTCATCTCCTACGAGGTAATATTTCTGGACTGAGCCAAAGAAATGTTTAATATAATTTATATAAGTTGATGAAGTGCTCTGTAAGGAAAGACAAACTATTATTAAGAATGTATAAAATTGCCTCCGTAACACTAGCTCAAACCAGAACTCTAGCCAGTTTATGGGGGAGAGAGGGAAGAGCTTGGGTAGCTGGGCAAAACTTTTCTACATGGCAATTTGCTAATAAATATATCTATTTAGAAAGTAAAATACTGTAGTAAATAGAGTGGAATCTTCAAAGGCAAGCAATTTAAGTAAGGTGAAGAGTGTACTTGGCCTAACACACTGTTTAAAACCGAGGTGAGGACAACATCTGTCACATTAGAGCAACATCTGGCACATTAGAGGCGCTGATGAACTCGACCATTTTAATTATATTACTAACAAAAATCTGACAGTTAAAACTCATCTGATGAAAGCAACGTCGGTGGTATCCAACACTTAAATCTCACTTAAATACTGCCATGATGGTTTAAGTGACTCTGAAGTAGAACAAACACCTGGCCTGTACTGAGGCACTGACACAAAACTCATTAACAGCAGAAATTCTTTTGGAATAGAAACAGAATATAACACTATCTGTTTTGTTGGGTTTTTTAAGGAAACAAAAAATCCTCCCATAATGATTCTGGTCTGACTTTAACTATGCCCTTGGAAAAAAACTTTGGAGAAAGCAGATGAAATTGTGAAAATTTTAAGTATTTTATAATGTTCTTTGAAAATTACCCTGAAAATCTCAATCTAAACGTAACGAGGCAACATTATCAGATGATACTCACATGCAGCATCATATTCTAGGATACTTAAATAACATTTACACAGAACATGAAGAGAATAGAAAGTATCAATTTCTATGAACTCATTATAACATCCAATTCAGTCAAATCACGGATCCATCAACGAGCTACTAGAAGCTTCTATTCCTTGGTTTCCTGGAAAAAGGACATCTTGGTGGTACATATTTCTAGGACAGGCACTTTTGATAGATCCATCAGCTGAATCACAATTCAAATAAATTTATTTATTTATTTATCCCAGAAATATGCATTGAGCCTGGATCTTACAGTTCTTACACCATTCCTAATTTAAAAAAAAACCAACCAATGGGGAGTAATGAATTGTGCTTATCTACAAAGGATGCAGAATAGGTCTCTAGCCATTCAACAACCCTAAATAAATCTGGCACACTCCTATAACCTTGCCTTTTCTCCATCTTGCCCTCTCACTGTGCTCTGATCACTGACTACACACTCTACACGACTTACAATTTATGAATTCTTTAAAAAATAAAATGCTGAAATTGTCAGTTAGTTATCTTCTACCACAGACTCTCACTAAACATGTTGAGATAACACACTACAGCCCATTCACTTAGAATCACCGAGGTGATGACGCTGAAAGGGCCTCTGGAAATCATCTAGACCAACCCCTCTGCTCACAGCAGGGTCAGCTACAGGAGGTTGCCCAGGACTGTGTCTAGCTGGGATTTAAATCTCTCCAAGGATCCAAATTCCACAACCTTCCAGTGCAATGTCTACAGTATCTGACCACCTCCACAGTAAAAAAGTTTTTTTCTTGTATTTAAATGGAAGTTCTTGTATTTCAGTTTGTGCCTATTTCCTCTTACCCTGACACTGAATACCACGGGGGAAAGTTTGGCTTTGTCCTCTTTACACCCTCCCATCAGCTATTTGTATGCATTGATAAGATTGTCCCTGAGCCTTCTCTTCTCCAGGCTGAACAATCCCAGTTCATTTCTTCCTTTTTAATTCAACTCCTTTTTCAAGTGTATATTATCATGACAGCAGCCAATAAA
Organism: Pluvialis apricaria; assembly: GCA_017639485.1. Taxonomy (NCBI): domain Eukaryota; kingdom Metazoa; phylum Chordata; class Aves; order Charadriiformes; family Charadriidae; genus Pluvialis; species Pluvialis apricaria. Next base: position 61,189,716 of record CM030008.1, read on the forward strand.
TGACAACATAAAAAGGGAATGTTTCATTTCTAATATTAGTAAAACTGAAACATTCAAAAAAGGAAAGTTCAGACAGCTATATCACTACCTTATTTGTATACATGAAACACCGCACAACTAATGAATTAAAGATTAATGCTAGGTTTAAAAGAGGGTGACAGCATCAGCTACTGCTTTCCAGGGTTTTTAAAAAAAAGACTTTGGAAAATGTGTACAAGGCCTGTATATCTAATCATGCTTCTAAAGGCCAAGACTTCCTTATAAATGGAGTATCCATATAATGCTGGAAGAATGCACATATACATAATTTGCAGACTTAGGATATTTTTTAGGATTTTACAGTATCATAGACTATCATATATTATCATAAATTACAAAGTCTTTTATCAATTTTACAATTTTTACAAAGATGACGAACTAGCATTGAATGAGATTCATGGAGAGAACATGGATTCATTTACCCAAATCTTTACATTCTGACAGATTTTATAAATGAACATTGTAATAAAAACACATGTATTTAGCTAGAAATAATAATGAGCCTTCAATTGCTTTAAGTACTCCTCTCCTTTTTTTCTGTGCTTTCAAGTCCTCTGCAAAGAAAGCTCAGTGAATCCAGGTTCATGGAAAAGTTTAAAGCTGATATGAAACAACAAAAAATGTGTGGTAATGTCCATGTTCCCCTAAGGCATTAGCAGGGTTTGAATGACTAGCCATTACGTCCATAGAGATAAACCCAACTCTCTTGAGCAAAACTTACAGTGAACTCTGTGAGAGGATCAGAATACATTCTTCTACAACACCAATACTCTCTACAAATGAACACAATTTGGTTTTGGAAAAACAACTTCTTTGTGTGCATATATGTGCATAAACATCCTCACATACAAATGGCAGACATGAATATATGATGTGGAAAAAGCTTTCTTAGAAACAAGAAAGAAGGTGAAATGTTCCAAATAAAAAATGCATAATTTCAATTCATAAGCCTCATGTTTGCTTATTCTATAATCTTTTTCTTTATTTAATAGTCTACTACTTATTTTTAAATTGAGATTACTCTGTAGTCTATTCACCTTCACAGAGAAGGCAGGTCTTCTCTGTGTACAATGCAAAAACTTGGGGATTAAGTAAGGGGAAGCAGAACCTTGAGTCAACTCTGTATTACCAATAGCCCAGCTGACAACAGAAAGAAAGAATAACTGGCTACTGGAAACAGTGGCCAAACGTTTTCCAATACAGAACAGGCTAAGGCCTCTGATGTGACACATTTGTGCAAGCTCCTTCCAAATGTAATAGCACTGTGCTGACCAGTATTTATTTATATACAGAATTAATACAGGTGCGCACTCCTTCCTAAAGCCTCCCTATAAAATACAAGCACAGGCACGCGCACACACACGCAGACCAATAGAGTAGTGAAGAAACTTCCCATCTTTATCCCTTCCCTCCTATATAATGAAATAGATCTTCAGCTCTCGCTAAAAGCTCATTCACAGTTCTCTCACATTCACATTTTTCGCCTTGGTAAAATAATGATCAGTGCAGAGCTCTCAAGCATAAAAAAATTCTTCTGATCAGCAAAGTGAATTTCACATTACATTTCTGAAAAGCAGAATAAATTAAAGGTTTAAGCAAGACATACAGAAAGGAGAAATCAGCAAGCTATTATTTTGAGAATACAAACACATATACAACATCCATACATCAGGACTGGCTTTGAGTTTACATACTGGTGTGCAAAATGAGCAGTGTTTACCCCTGTAAAACAAGAAATCGGGACCCCTTTGTGGCAAATGGCCATAGGAATATTTCATTATTTCCCAGTACCTTTCTGCCTCCTAATCAGTACAGGTATATGCCTCTACATACTCACACTTGTGCACTTTTTCCTCACAGCAATTAAATGGAGTGGAAAATTGATGTCTAGAATGACCCTTCCTAAAACCAGTATCCTTTGACCTGAATGCAACAGTGTGAATTGATACATGGGCAGTGCTAGCAAACACCGCTGTTTTTCTGAGAACACACTTTCTGAATGCCACATAGAAGTTGTAGCACTCCTGTCTGGGTTCACCGTGTATAGTACTTACGTGATGGTGTCAATCATATCCAGTCCCATTTCAACACAGCAATGGGCATGATCTGTTTTGGGCTGAGTCAATCCTGATACACAGTAGTAACAGTCCCCTAGGATTTTTATCCTTCTGCAGTGGTTTTCCTTTAATAAAAACAGAATGGGAAAAGTTAGGCTGTCCATACAAATATTCCAATATTTACAGGATAAAATCTTCTCCAATACTATGCTGTCATTCAGGGAATCCTTTTGTGGTCAAATGAAGTAATCTACAGTTCGTGAAATGTGGGTTCCCTGTACAGAATAGCTAACATATACATATTTGGTTGGTTGGTTGGTTGGTTGTTTGTTGTTTTTTTTTTAATAAACACACACATATATACTGGAGATCAACCCTGCATTGTTCAACACACACGGGGTAACACTGCTTAAAACTATTGTTCTGAACAAATATTATTCCCTTGCCCTCACATTAGGTCAGCATGAATTCAAGACTTGCAATGAGACTTTAATTTCTGTGTGAATCCAAACCAAAGGACTGAAGCCAAACAACTACTGAATATCAGGAAATGTTTGTATTCTGAGAAGTTTTTATTTCAAATCCAGTTTCAGTTTACCAGGAAAGATGATGTATTTATCTGTAAAGTCCACACATTTGTGCATTACCAATTCATAAATCACAATTTACAATACAGCATGATCGGTGTAAATATGACACAGTTGCAGATCAGAAGACAGGCAGTTTGCATTACCATTGAATTTATCTCCTGTTTGCATACAGTTTAATTTCTACAGACGAAGAGATCTGGCTAAATCTCTCCTGTTTTGAAAAACCAATGATGGCATGTCATGATTGCTACATCAATCTGAGCAGAAAGTTTATCTCTAAACAGAAAGCACGTAACAAAATGCCTTTAATGAAGCAGTGCCTTTAACTAATAAACTGTGAGGAGACATGATGGTATCCCTTGCAGCTAGACTAGGGCAAATTCTAACCATTTAGAGTATGGCACAGAAAAGTAAATAACCTGATTAAATGAATCCAACTTACACACCTGGGACTACGCCAGTAAGTGCCACGCAAAATCAACTGTTGTGAATATTATGAGAGAGGATTAACAAAAAGTTGATTGCTCCCCCAGCAGTGTGCTATGTAGACTTGACTTCACTGGCATAGAAAGAGAAGCAAAAAAAAGCGGGGTGGTGGTGGGGGAATTTAAAATTTTTGAAAAAAAATTACCTAATCATACTGGTTCAGCTTCTCACACAGGCACATATTCTTGCTCAATTTCCTACCTACAAGAATCAAAGCCTTCTTAAGTTGACCACACTCTCCACATCATTACCCATATTCCAGCTCAGAAGCGATGATTATGCCTACAGCGATCCCTTTATTTCCAACATGTCATACACCAACGTTCGGGGGCTTTTTATTACACACTCTTCCAGCTGCAGGCATTCCCACGCCTGTCTTCTTTGTAAATGGTTCCGAGTATTGAACAAATATTATAAAATGAGAATTACCTCTGTTCAGGCATGGAAGAAGGCATGTTAACACTGTTTGGGAAAATTGATTTGTCTACTTCTTTTTATAAATTAAGCAGAAAATTCAGATCTTGAAACAAAGAAGAGAGGCATCTTTTTGGATATGCTTAACTAGCAGAAAAGGCTTTTCTAAGAGTGACTACTTAATATTTATTCTGCTGTACAGCAGGATTTTAAATATACCACTATTTATCATTGCTAACATATATTTTAATGAATGAGAGCATAATTATTCTAGAGTACTCCCTCAGCCTACAGCCACAAAATGCCTCACCAATTTTACTTAGAGTTTTAACTGGGTATTTTGAGATCCTTCGTTAAATGGCATTATATGAGTGAAATAATTATTGATGCACACAAAGTAATATGCAGACCTCAAAATCCATCCTGACACAAAACAGGCCTTCCAACTCAAAGTTTTTGAACAGAAAGCACAAAGTTTTTTAGTAGAAACCACTAAATTGTACTGCCAAAATAAGCCTTTTTTTCAAAAATTGTGGGTAAATCTTGAAGCAGTAGAGGGTACTCAGTAGATAAAGCTGGAACCTACTTTCCAAAATAAATCCAGTTTTGCCCCACACCTTACAATCCTCTATAAAGCCCTTTTCATCTTCAGATTTGGTATACATGATTTGTGGCCAGGCAATGACTATTTGACCAAGCTGAAAGTTATTCAGAAAAGCCATTTCAGTAATCTGGGGTGGACAATACGTATCTGTTAATCAGTTAGTGTTCTCTCCTACTCAGTGTCTAACTCCAAAATGAGTAATTTCTAATGATTTGGTTTATAGAACAGTACTGCACGTTTTATAACAGAGTACACAAAAGTACTGTCAGACTGGCACAGCACAGTCTAGCAGCCTGGTAGATAGTTTAAGAAAGGAAAAAACAGAACAGATCTTGATCCATTACCACTTTCCCAAGTCAGTTTATTACTTGTGCAGGAGAAAAACAAAAGAAAAAGAAAAGAAGGACTACAGCATTTTCTAGAGAGATATTAATTTTGATGGAAGACATATGGCTAAATCACCTGCTGTTTTTGAAACCACCGCTCTGTTCCTTATCAGATGTTATCCTCACTGTCCTTATTTATAATAATCAATACGCAGTAATCTCTAGCAAAATCACTTGTTTTCTTTTTCTCGACACGTGAAGCAGACTTCCACAAACTTCCAGCTTTATAAGAACAATCTTTTTAAGGATTGATATGCAAATTGACAAAACAAACCCTTTCCTCTCTTTGTTTTGTTTCTTCAGCAACTTCCAAAGAAGCCCTTGACTCGGCAATGTTTTTCACATTTGTGACAGTGATGAATTCAAGCGTGATAGTTACAAATTCTAGTCACACTTGATACAAGCAATGTCTGTTTAGAAACAGCTGATAATTTAGTTTTATGCACATGATAAAAAGCACCAGAGACTGCTAGCACTGCATTAGCCAGGCAGCTTGCCCACCTGCAGTGCCTTACTGAGACGTTTCCAAGCGGGTCTGCACAATTCCCTCTAGCACAACTGTCAGTCACAGGGTTTGTCAGTGTGAAGTGGAAGCCTAGCTGGGAAAGCGGAGGATACTTCAAAGTTGCTAAGAGCTTTCTTTACACTTTGAGACAAGCACTTTATAAAGCAGTTCGTTCTACCTATCTGTTAGGTGGAACGGCGGGGCGGGGGCTTCTGTTTCAAACAACTCTGCGTTTTTGTTGTGGTAGCTCTTTATTTAAACATATTTTGCAGAAGGCGTGAAGTCTGCCAACTCAGACTGCAAAACTGGAAATTCAGCCCATTAACTCCATAATCTTCTACTATATGATTCAAATATTGTTTTGTATACTCTGGATAAGGGTTTCTTTAATAAAAAGTGAAAAGAAAACAATTTACTGTTTTTAAATATATATACACACATATATAAAAATCAAAAAAGATTGATTTTGCAAAGAAATAACAAAGTTTAAAGTGCTTTCAGACCTCTCCCAGCAGAATACATAAGCAGAAGGCTATGTGTCCTCTTGAACAGAGAGATTGTACTGGATAAGTGCAAAGTGCTTTAAAGGAAGATCTTTCTCACATTGCAATAATTCTTACTGTTGCTGCTGTTTTTTTTTTATTTTTGAGTTTGTTTGTTTGGGTTTTTTTGTTGGTTTCTTTTTTATAGTCTATCCAAGTAAGTAATTGTTTGTTACATGAATACATCCAAAGTCAGTCAGGGATGCTTAGTACATTATTTTTGTTTCTTCTAACACTGTCTGTCAGGAGAAGAGCCTCTCTAAAGCTTTTAATTATTTTAGAGATGGCATATGCTAATGCAGGAAAGAGTCCCTGCTCTACCTTCTGCCACTGCAACAATCTATGTATTTCTACATACTTGTGTGTCATCATGGTATGTGAGTACCTATGAAAGTGAGCCACAAAGGAAGGCCAGATAGATTACAATTTTAAAAAGCAAGATTTTAAAAGCTAAACATTGAACTGCTCTCTCTCGTAATACCAATAACTGCAGTGGAATTACACCAAGGATGAGTCTGACCCTGTGTGACTTCATAGAATCATAGAATCATAGAATGGTTTAGGTTGGAAGGGACCTTGAAGATCATCGAGTTCCAACCCCCCTGCCACAGGCAGGGATATCTCTCACTAGACCAGGTTGCCCAAGGCCACGTCCAGCCTGGCCTTGAACACCTCCAGGGATGGGGCTTCAACAACCTCTCTGGGCAACCTGTTCCAGTGCCTCACCACCCTTAAAGTGAAAAACTTCTTCCTAATGTTTAATCTAAACCTGCCCTCTTCCAGCTTAAAGCCATTCCCCCTCGTCCTATCACTACATGCCCATGTAAAAAGTCCTTCCCCAGCTCTCCTGTAGGCCCCCTTTAGGTACTGGAAGGCCGCAATAAGATCTCCCCGGAGCCTTCTCTTCTCCAGGCTGAACAGCCCCAACTCTCTCAGCCTCTCCTCATAGGAGAGGTGCTCCAGCCCTCGGATCATCCTCGTGGCTCTCCTCTGGACACACTCCAGCAGGTCCATGTCCTTCTTATGTTGGGGACTCCAGAGCTGGATGCAGTACTCCAGGTGGGGTCTCACGAGAGCGGAGTAGAGGGGCAGAATCACCTCCCTTGACCTGCTGGCCACACTTCTTTTGATGCAGCCCAGGATACGGTTGTCCTTCTGGGCTGCGATCGCACACTGCTTGCTCATGTCGAGCTTCTCATCAATCATCACCCCCAGGTCCTTCTCCACAGGGCTGCTCTCCAGCCATTCTCCGCCGAGCCTGTATTTGTGCTTGGGATTGCCCTGACCCAGATGTAGGACCTTGCACTTGGCCTTGTTGAACTGCATGAGGTTGGCTTGGGCCCACCTCTCCAGCCTGTCCAGGTCCCTCTGGATGGCATCCCTCCTCTCAAGCGTGTCTGCCTCGCCAAACAGCTTGGTATCATCAGCAAACTTGCTGAGGGTGCACTCTACCCCACTGTCCATGTCGCTAACAAAGATGTTGAACAGTACGGGTCCCAGTACCGACCCCTGAGGAACGCCACTCGTCACTGCTCTCCACTTGGACACCGAGCCGTTGACCGCAACTCTTTGAGTGCGACCATCCAGCCAGTTCTTTATCCACCGAGTGGTCCATTTATCGAATCCATGTCTCTTCAATTTAGAGATCAGGATATCGTGTGGGACAGTGTCAAACGCTTTGCACAAGTCCAGGTAGATGACATCAGCAGATCTTCCCTTGTCCACTGCCGCTGTAACCCCTTCATAGAAGGCCACCAAATTTGTCAGGCTTAATTACAATGTATTTTTTTACATTAATTAATTACAATGTATTAATTGTCAGACTTAATTACAGTGTATTTTATGCTTGTTATACACATCCATTTCTTTTCCTGCAAGCCTGCTAACAACCTGATTTGCAGGTGTGCTTTTCAGACTTTTACTGTCTTACCCTCCTGGAACCAGAGTCTGTGAGTAGGAGGGATTTTATTTATCCATAAATTAGAAAGATACTTTTTTGCTGTTGCTACTAATAAAAGCTGCATCATCTAAGGTACATAAAAAGATTCTTTACCATATTCAGCCAATTTGGATTTAGTTATGCTGTGCAGAGTAAGAGAAAATATTAATAAGGCCTACAAAAAGTGCATAAGCACTGATTCCCGTTTCCCCTAACTCCAACCCTATCATCAGACTTACACTCTCCTAGAACACCCTTGGACATGAGCAGTAATAACATTTAGTTTTGTTTAGGATAGAAAAATGTGAACAAGAGTTTGGTCACTACCTATGATGCTTAGTGATTGCAAAGTTAGAGTCTTAAAAAAAAAAAAAAGGAAAAAGAGAATATCAAAAGCAACACATGCCCAGGTTCAGCTATTAAAGTGTTGGGGTAAAAGGGAGTAGATCTATTAGGACTGGACTTACACTGAAGGCTTTAAGCTCTCAGGAAAGGTTTTAGTATCCTCACCAAACCTCAGACTTCAGCATTAGTGAGACCTTGGGTATTGCCCCTGCATAGCTGCAAATTAGTACAAGAGCAGTACTGCATGCAGCAGGGGAGTGGAAGGAGATGCACTGGCAACACCAGGAGCAGCTTTTGAGCTTAAAAATCCTTCATGCCTCCCCTATCCATTCATTGCCTGAAACTGTTTGAATCTGGGGGGCAAAACCCTCATTGCCCTACTCCCTGAAAAAAACCAGTTAGCTAAATGTTTTCTTCACATATTGAAGAGAAGTCTTGGGTAGAGGGAAACCACCAAAATGCAAATCTCTGATGGCTCAGTTTTCACTAAGAGCAGAATTAATTCTGGGGGGGTAGTGGTGAACTACGAGGGCTGAAGAAGGAACACACACTACTCTCCTGGCCCCACCACTGCTGTCAAGAGCTTCGTCACTAGGGCCAGGCAGTGCCACAGAGTGGCATGGTTACCCTCCCTTACAGATGTTCAATGAGCCAAAAGGAAGATCAGCGACCCTGAGGAAAGGACCCATCACAAATACGTTTGTGTTTTATTCCCCTGCATACTTTTCCTCTTGTTTTCTTTCCTTCTTTTTTATCAGTCATTTTGTTTTGGAAAGACCCATTCCAACAGCTTCCTCTGAGCAGCCTGCTGGGCTCATAGCTGAACTGTATCAGGTAGGTAAAGGGGATGAAATATTCAGTTCATATTAATCAGCATGGCACAGATTTCAGGGGAACTACACTAATTTATACCAGCTGTCCCTCTAATCCTCAGGGACCCAAGCCATAATTCAATAATCCAGGCTAACCACATCACAGTTACAGTCCTTTCTTAGTTATTACAGTGTAAAATGACTACTGGGGGGAAAAAAATGCAAAGCACCATTAGAACTCCCTAAAGGCGTAAAATAGCAATAAAATGCATTCCCTAGTTATGTCTCTTCACAAACCTAGAACTTCATTCTTCTTCCAAGGAGGTCTTGAGAGAGAACAAGATAGGATTCACCACTGTTACCACTGCATCTTATTTTCACTGTATTTAGCTTGTACAGCATACTTAATGTTTATAGCACTTTGTGCCAAAGTGCTATTAATCTCTATAGAAAATTGCATTAGAAAGCTCTGAATCACTCTAGAAGTTAACATCATTTTATATACATTACAGATGTGTACAGAGACACAAAAGATACATGCAGAAAGAATAGTATTTTCTACTACATCCTCTAAAGCTGGAATGACACCTCTATTCAATTTCATTAAATATATCCATTATATTGGAACAGAAATGGAATAAAATACGTTTTGGCTACCATGCTGTATAAATATATGTATTTGTGCATACATATGTGCATGTAGAACATGCACAGACACACAGTTCTGCAAATTTACCTACATTCTCTTGCATATATACCCAACATATGTGATAAATGCAAATTTTAATATTCATCCTCTGGACTACTGATATACTAACCAAGGTGACTCAGCATGACAGTTATGGGCCAGACACCACTTTTGAGCCCCACCTTTCAACAGATTTGAACACAGACTGGTAGAAGATATCTGGGTATTGACACCTGTTCCCAGCATTACTATTTCACTCCTTCCTTTATGCAGAGGAATAGTGAAGGCCTTACTGCTCCAAGCGCCTTTGGAAGGGCATAGTATAGTGTTCTGCTGTTAAGGAAATGGTGAAGGACAAGACACCTTCCTTCAGAGTCACAGAAAAAAAGGTAGTGAATTAGATGGATTTAGTTGGAAGGCTTTACAGTGCAACTAAGCAATACCATATCAAGTTAATAGTTTAAGTTCAGTGCATGGTGAGAGGGAGAAATCCTTCATAAGAGATCTCATTTTTGATATTTACACCTTCCTACTATATTTAATTGCCGTATAAAATTAAACAAAACAAAAGATCTTTCAATTTTTTTTTTCTCAGCTCTGTAACTCTGTCTTGTGCACCGAAGAGCTTTAGAGAAAAACAAAACAAACGACATTCCAGGGGAAGGACAACCCAGTGAAAGTCTCTTACACTGCAGATGGATACAGCTAAGTACAGAAAAAGATGAAGAAATGGTTTTAGATTCACATGCAAAACACTCCTTAGAACCCTACTTTGAATCCCCTTTCAAAGCGCCCTCTTTCTGTGCTGATGAAAAATGACCCTACTTACGCTAACTTCTAACAGCTAAATCTCTGAAAATCATAGAATCACAGAATCATAGAATGGTTTGGGTTGGAAGGGACCTGTAAAGATCATCTAGTTCCAACCCCTCTGTCAGGGGCAGTGACATCTTCCACTAGATCGGTTGCTCAAACCGCCATCCAACCTGGCCTTGAACACTTCCAGGGACAGGGTATGCACAACTTCTCTGGGCAACCTGTTCCAGTGCCTTACTACCCCCAGAGTGAAAAATTTCTTCCTAATATCTCATTTAAATTTACCCTCTTCCAGTTTGAAGCCATTCCCCCTCCTCCTATGACTACATGCCCTTGTAAAAAGTCTCTTGCTGACTTTCTTATAAGTATTCTTTATATATTAAAATATGTATTAAAATAAGGTCTGCCTTCTCTTCTCCAGGATGAACAACCCCAACTCTCCCAGCCTTTCTTCGTAGGAGAGGTGCTCCAGCTCTCTCATCGTTTTTGTTACTCTCTTCTGTACCAACTCCAACAGGTCCATGTATGTCTTGTGCTGGGGGCCCCAGAGCTGGATGCACACTTTACTCATGTCATCTGCATCTTTCATTAATGACAAACAGTAATTTCATTTATCATTTTTCTTTTTTTTTCAGTAAAATGAAAAGATTTGCCAACATGGTTTCTCTGTGTAGTATCCAAATCTGTTTTAATAACTATGCTGAATGTGGGCCACAACATGTGAGAGATTATTGAAGCGAGATTATTGGAGCCAGCTTATCAGATAAACTTCATAGTCAAATCCTGAGTGTAATGAAGTGACATGGAAATTACAACCAGCTCCATTACATTACAGTGTGCCAATAGCGATAATACACTTTTAAAAACTCTCCAGCCCATTACAAAATTTCATTGAATCCTGTCAATTACTGCATACACATTTTAACATTTCTTTTCACCCAGGTTTTGAACTGTGGGTTTAAAAACTGAAACAACTATTTTGATAACCTTTTAATGGAATAATGTCTGAAAATAGTAACTTTACCAATTTACACTGGTTCTTGCACATCTGCTAGTCCCACCATAAAAAAAACCCTTGAGAATGAGCTAACTGCAATACATAGAGTTCAATTTAGCAGGGTAATGGAGACATACTCATAGCAATAAATGGTTAGCATAGACTTAACAAGAAGAGCTTGTACACAGTGGGAGAAATAATAAGAAAGGAAGACAAATCTGGTTACAGTATACGAAATACCACAGAAAGTGGCTTGCTAGGCTCTGATTGAGGAAAGCTAGCCATCTCCAGATGAGCATATGTAAGCTTGTAATTTAGTAACACTTTTGTGAAATCATTAGAAATTATCTACCACCATGGAGCCATATCATACATGAACAAATGTAGAATTATTCAGGATAGCTATAAAAAGGAAGACATTTTGCTTCAAATCTTTTCCCTCAATTTTATTGGCAATTATGTGCACTGACCTGCAATAACCTACTGGTTCTTGGCCTAACTTTTCTGTGCGTTCTCATTCTCACAATAAATTACTTCCCTACTCCACATGGAGAGTAATTTTACAAAACCTGGAGAGTAAGAACCTACTTAACAGTCATATATGTTAATTTACTAGGAAATTAAAAAGGATTTTAGCAAGAATATTTTACACAATCATCATGACTGATATGAATGCTTGTCTCCTTTCCAGCTTTCATTAAGTATCCCTTAAGATGCTGCCTTTTTATGAAGAGGAATAATCCAGGAGAAACAAGCCTAAAACAAATACATTACAAAATGTTGAAAAACTAAGCTCTAAATTTCAGGAAATTGATTTTTTCCCAGATTCTTCTGGAAACAACACAATAGAGAAGAGTTTTAAAAAAACTGTCACATTTGTGCACCAACAAAAGCATGAAATTGTCATGCTCCAGACAAAAAAGCATGGGAAATCTTCAAGACCTAACAGCTGGAAATGGCCATTCTTCTCCACTTGACAGAATTACTGAAAAATGACAGCATGAGAAGAACTAGGTGATGAACTAGAACTAGATGTTGTATACAGCTGACTATAAAGAAAGAAGTTTCCAGAAATATTTCCATAGGCTTCAAGGAGATTAAAAGTCTGTCTTGAGAACAGCAAAGCTAACTGCTCTGAGGATAGTGCTTCTGGACACCAGGGCAGGAGGCATGGTCCCCCCCCAGGCTGAGGAGAGGTCCTGACAGCTGCTCCCATGATGCATGGCTATGCCCCACGCAACAGATCTGCACATGGGCAATGGACTCCATGTAGGACTGTGTACGCAGAGTACATATAGACAGCTAAAATACACACCTGGTTTATCAGTAAAACTGCCTCTACAACAATGAAGTGAAACAGACACTTCTGGAGTGCAATTAGATGTCCTTCTTGGATGACACACACTGAACTCCAGAAATACCTTTCTCATGCTAACTGCACAGGGAGTCAAAACAATTAGTTTCAGTACAAATGCCCACACGGCAAGCATCTGAAGCCGATCAGAATAATCCAACACATTCCTATACAAAGATGCAAATTTCAGATTTGCAGAATACAAACACAGGAAGATTTGGTAATTTACCACAAGCATACAGATCATGACAAGAGTTATGACAGAGAATTGGCATAACAAGCACGGCATACTCTTACCTAAAAAGTACCATGAAGGAGGTTAGACAAGAGCTAACGTCTGTGGTCCCTCCCCATTTATATGTTCCTACAATACTTGAAGTGTGTGACATTATCTTCCTCCCTGGAAAACTGTCCCACAGACATTTACTTTAGCTCCACACCATACACACATCATTAGTTCCTGATCCTATAGAGTCACAGGCGTGTTCATTAAGATCACTTTAATTTAAGAAAGCTTACTGCTTAGGTCTCTCTAGGAGACATCTCCAGATGGCTTTTCAGAACCAGACTCCAGCTTACGTGCATTATCTGCCTCAGTGGGATCCTATGTCTGCACTATCAAGGGAACTTGGGGAGAAAAATGTCCTTAAAATTAGCCTTTGTAAATATCCCCCTCTAGTGCACACTTACCAACTTCAACAAAGAAGGGTTACACCCTGTAAGTTTACGTCTGTTTTCCAGCACTAACTTTCCCATCTTACCCAGCCCACAAAACTTTGTTAATTTTATATTTAAAAAATACATCATAATTATCTTCATATAAACTAAAAGCATTCTACAGATTCAATAGAATCAATTTCTTAAAGTAATTGCTTCTAGGAATAGCTAGTTCAAAGCACAGCAAAGGACTGACTGTTCTTGACACTGTCAAAAAAAAACAACACAGAAACTGATTAAAAATATTACTTACTGACCCTTTGCCTACGGCTCAGCAGCAACGTTGTTTAGTTCAATACCTTTGAGGCTGAACAGGTACAAAAAGCCACTTCAGTAACATTGAAATTTGGAAAGTAAAAATTGTTGAAAGCTAAGAAGGTAATCAGGAAAGGATACTAAATTAGAATGGAAAGAAATAAAAATAGACTTAGCCTACAAATCCTGACAAAGCCTGAAGGTATACATTACTGCAAATGGAAGGAACAAGGAAGTGGTGTGTATCAGCCTGGCTAATAGATGAGATGCCAAAAGTGGCATGAACAAGTAAAATCTTTCATTCAGAATATCAAAATCTTCTTGTAATGATTTCCTTTAAAAAGAGCATAAACTTCATTTATCCTTATCCACTTGTAAATGGAAAGCCTTAGAAGTCCAAGATGCAGTAACACAGAAGTTGAAAGGGAAATAAAAGAATCTGTAAACACAAATAATTAATTCTCCACATAGATTAGATGCAGAAAGTATATGAGAAAAATCTACCAAAGAAAAGAATAATTAAAAAAGATTAAAACTTCTCTAAAAATCAAAGCTGTTTCATTATGATGCAGGATGCTGCAGAAATGCCTCCTCTTTTCTGTTAAGATCACCTATTTTGGGTATAGCTGAACCGTATCACAAGATAGTGGAGCTGTGACCATGACAGTACCCAAACAGGGACATGTGCAACTCTGTGTGATGCTACATGGGTAACTGCAGCCTTGAGAACTTCTCTCAGTCACAGTAAATCCATGCCACAGCTAAAGCATGATGAGAAAATGCACAGTGTATTAAAGAAGACAAAGAGAAAAGCATACAGTGTATTAAAGCAACAAGGCACTCAACCTAAGTGTCATGTGTCCAAGAATTTCTTGGAAACATAAAACCAACATGATGCAAATGGTTATATCTCATTAAAATTTGTCACTCTTACAAGTAAGCTGAAGAATGACAAACTGGAAGCTAGCTACACTATTAAGTGTTAATTGCAAGGCATCTAAGACCTCATGCAAATATCAATTTTTTAAAGCGTTCATTGATAATATGTAATGTGGAATGACTATCATTAGGGCAAAACCTGAGACTGCACAAAGCCACTCTGCTTAACCAAAACTGGAAGAAACTGAGGAACTTCAGAAGTAAGTTTTTCTTCTGAAAAAGCTTAGGTGGAAGAAGGGAGTTTACAGTATGTGGAAAAGTGGGCTGACGACTTGGGATGAGTATAAGAACGCTGTCAGGGTATGCAGGGAAGAAATGAGAAAAGCCAAGGCAGCCTTGGAATTGAACCTGGCAAGGGATGTAAAGACCAATAGGAAGGGTTTCTTTAAGTATATAGGAGACAAAAGGAGAACCAGGGAAAATGTGGGCCCGCTCTTGAACGAGATGGGTGCTGTGGTGATGGATGATGCAGAGAAGGCAGAGTTGCTGAATGCCTTCTTTGCTTCTGTCTTCACTGCTCGGGCCAGCTCTCGGGAGTCCCAGACTTGGCAAGTAACAGAGAAAGTCTGGAGGAAGGAAAACTTTCCCTTGGTTGAAGAGGAACAAGTTAGAGAACAATTAAGTAAACTGGATACCCACAAGTCCATGGGGCCTGATGGGATGCACCCACGAGTGCTGAGGGAGCTAGCGGAAGTCATTGCTGGGCCGCTCTCCATCATATTTGAAAGGTCCTGGAGAACAGGGGAGGTGCCTGAGGACTGGAGGAAAGCCAATGTCACTCCACTCTTCAAAAAGGGCAAGAAGGACGACCTGGGAAACTACAGGCCAGTCAGCCTCACCTCCATCCCTGGAAAAACGATGGAACAGCTCGTTCTGGGTGTCATCTCCAAGCATCTGGAGGAAAAGAAAGTTATCAGAAGTAGTCAACATGGATTCACCAAGGGGAAGTCATGTCTGACTAATCTGATAGCCTTCTATGATGGTGTGACTGGATGGGTGGATGAGGGGAGGGCAGTAGATGTTGTCTACCTTGACTTCAGCAAGGCTTTCGACACTGTTTCCCACATCATCCTCACAGGCAAGCTTAGGAAGTGTGGGTTAGATGAATGGACAGTGGAGTGGATTGAACAGTGGTTGACAGATAGAGCTCAGAGGGCTGTGGTTAGTGGTGCAGAGTCCAGTTGGAGGCCAGTAACAAGTGGTGTCCCACAGGGGTCAGTACTGGGTCCAGTCCTGTTCAATATATTCATCAAGGACCTGGATGAAGGGACAGAGTGTACCATCAGCAAGTTTGCTGATGATACAAAACTGGGAGGGGTGGCTGACACGCCAGAAGGCTGTGCCACCATACAGCGTGACCTGGACAGGCTGGAGAGTTGGGCAGAAAACAACCTGATGAGGTTCAATAAAGGCAAGTGTAGGGTACTGCATCTGGGGAGGAATAATCCCATGCATCAGTACAGGTTGGGGGCTGACCTCCTGGAGAGCAGCGGTGTGGAAAGGGACCTGGGAGTCCTGGTGGACAACAGGATGACTATGAGCCAGCAATGTGCCCTGGTGGCCAAGAAGGCCAATGGCATCCTGGGGTGTATCAAGAAGAGTGTGGCCAGCAGGTCGAGGGAGGTCATTCTCCCCCTCTACTCTGCCCTGGTGAGGCCGCATCTGGAGTACTGTGTCCAGTTCTGGGCTCCCCGGTTCAAGAAGGACAGGGAACTGCTGGAGAGAGTCCAGCAAAGGGCTACCAAGATGATTAGGGGATTGGAACATCTTTCTTATGAGGAAAGGCTCAGGGACTTGGGTCTTTTTAGTCTAGAAAAAAGAAGACTCAGGGGGGATCTTATCAATACTTATAAATACTTAAGGGGAGGGTGCCAGGTAGATGAGAAGAGTCTTTTTTCAGTGGTGCCCAGTGATAGGACTAGAGGTAACGGGCACAAACTTGAGCATAGGAAGTTCCATCTTAACATGAGGAGAAACTTCTTTACTTTGAGGGTGGCAGAGCACTGGCACAGGCTGCCCAGAGAGGTTGTGGAGTCTCCCACACTGGAGACATTCAAAACCCGCCTGGACGCCGTCCTGTGCAACCTGCTGTAGGTGTCCCTGCTGTGGCACGGGGTTTGGACTTAGATGATCTCCAGAGGTCCCTTCCAACCCTGACCATTCTGTGATTCTGTGACAGCCTGAACTAGGTAAACTAAGCCTGAACAGCAGATAAAATCCAATAGAAATTAATGTAAAATCATTCTTTCTATCTACCTGAACTATTCATAAGCCTTATGACAAACTTAACTAACTGCATGAGTTCAGGAAGGTGTCTTGCTATTGTTGTCTACAGTCCCAAGCGGACCTCTGCAGAATGAGCAAACTTATCCAAAATGCTTATAGAAAATAAGGGTGCCTACAGACTGTGACATTGCAAGTACCTCAGTAACCAGTCATACAAATGAACTCTGAGGCACTCATAACAGCACCTCTCTCTCTGATGTCTGTCTAGGATGAAGTTACACTCCCGCAAGGATGCTAGTATTGTTACTCATTTTTGTTTAGCTTTATATTTTTAAGACTCGCTTTCATTTCTTCAAAGTGACTGAAGTTGGCCCAAAGACTCAAAAGTTATTCAGGGGACCACAAAGTCCTATATAAAATAGAATTACCTAAGATTGTTTCTTTAAGAAACCAAACAGTGCTGTTGTGAAAACAGAAGACATGCCATTATTTTAAGTACTGTATTCTGATCACCTCTTCTCCTAACAAAGACTCAGTGACTTACAAAGTAAAATAACCTGTACAAGATAAGCGTTTGAAAAACATGTTTTCTCTAAAGGTGAATAAAAAAGAAAGGACATGATAAAAGTACAAATCATTTATAGTAGGGAGTAAGAAGATCAGGAATTTTCTTCCCTCTGTATAAACAGAATGCATAAGCAAACTTTCAAAGGACTTGAAAGGCAATAAAGTGAAACCTAAGGTCTGCCTTCAGAACTCCCTGTTACAAACTGTAACTATTTTTAAAGCTATTGTGATTTGAAAAAAAGGATCAGCATTTCAAAAAGAGCAAAACTATTTGCCTTACCAAAAAAAATCAAACAATCAGCATATAGAAAGAGAGAAAAATCTAATGCTAAAGAGCATAAACCAGCTTCTAAATTTCAGGACAAAATTTAGGATTAAATTGTCCCAGATCTCTCAACAAGAATTTTTTATTGTCCGTCTGAAGCACCTGGTTCTGGGCAGCTTCAGAGCTATACTGTCAAAAAGCAAAGACTCACTATTCCTACAAAGTGTCCTGTGCCAAAATGCCAAGACTCTTCATGAGACTCCCAGCAAATATATGCTGCCTTACACTTACTACACTTCCCACAGTGGTGAAAGGGGTTTTTTTAAGCATTAGAGTTTTAAGAGACGACAATTGTTTTAACAAGGGTTATCATAAACTGCCCCTTCCAGTTGACATTGCTTCTTAAGAAGTAAGAAGCAGCAGCACACAGCATGCACACTCACAGATCACACTTTAGTAGTCACAGGGAACATACCTATCACCATTACATTTTTCTTTAAAGTCCCTGCAGTTTTCTACTACATCATTCTGAATACTAAAGCACAGCATTGTTTTAAAATCAGCCCATTCCTCTGTTTTTATCTAATAATGAATATCTGGAAGTTGTTTTAACCAAAAGATCAGAATCCTTCTGAAAAATTACATTTCTCAGTGCATTACTCCTGACTTTAGGACTCACAACAACGAGTCTCCCTTCACCACATCAGAAGGTGCCAAGGAAAGTTCATACATTGTGTGCTTAATCACACCCGGATGCACCATGGTCTGAACTAGAAGGACAAATAAATAAATCTTCTTCACATAGCTGGAAGAAACCATAAGATCTAATTTCAAATTTGGAAAAAGAATGCATGCAGGCTGAACAGAAAAGCTAAGGCTTTTTAGGTCCCTTGCTATCTCTGATCTGCTTCTTCCCTGACAAACAACTGACTTCATGCCAAAAGCTGGCATCTGCCTGGTACCCTGGCTTCAGGTGTGACTGACACCTCCAGTTGGCTGCACCTGACCACTGCTAATGGAGCACACACGGTGCAGTAGCCATCTCCCTGGCTTCAGCGTCTCATCTCATAGGCATGTGCATTTCTGTGTGCACATGTGTGATCTCATGTTATGGCACAATACTCCCATGTTATTACACTGTCTTTTGTTTCATGGTTATGATGACTCTACAAATGATAGCATTACAAGTCTTAAAACAGCTTATTAGATGGTTGGTTGACATTTGGAGGATGAAATTCAGTAATGAAATCAAAGTAAGGAGACTATTTGAACTTTCTAGGCCATTTAAGCTCTTGCCAATGACTATCTACATGGCAGTCCCTTTTATTTCTGAGGTATACATCTATGAAGTACTCTGGGCTGGGGACCTGTACTCTCTATGAGGCACTGCCAGTACTTCTAGTAATGAATTGGTTACACAAATGCTTATGAGTGTGTAACAAATTCACACCATTCATTCACCTCCACTGGATCTCTACTCAGCATCTGTTAATCTTCTGTATTTCTTGGAAAAAAAGGAACACACAATAGTTGTTCTCTGTTATGACTTGAACAGCTAGTACAAATGAGGACATAGCAGTTGATCAAATGATAACTCCTTTAACTAAGAATAGGTCTTCCTCAACTCTGGCAACTTGTAGAGCTTTGTCCTTGAGGTCCTTAAGAGCTGTTTATCAAGAGGGAGCCATAGATGCAAAGTGTCCACAGGCTTCAGACCTCTCATGTGGAAGACTACATCACAGAATCACAGAATGGTCAGGGTTGGAAGGGACCTCTGGAGATCATCTAAGTCCAAACCCCGTGCCACAGCAGGGACACCTACAGCAGGTTGCACAGGACGGCGTCCAGGCGGGTTTTGAATGTCTCCAGTGTGGGAGACTCCACAACCTCTCTGGGCAGCCTGTGCCAGTGCTCTGCCACCCTCAAAGTAAAGAAGTTTCTCCTCATGTTAAGATGGAACTTCCTATGCTCAAGTTTGTGCCCGTTACCTCTAGTCCTATCACTGGGCACCACTGAAAAAAGACTCTTCTCATCTACCTGGCACCCTCCCCTTAAGTATTTATAAGTATTGATAAGATCCCCCCTGAGTCTTCTTTTTTCTAGACTAAAAAGACCCAAGTCCCTGAGCCTTTCCTCATAAGAAAGATGTTCCAATCCCCTAATCATCTTGGTAGCCCTTTGCTGGACTCTCTCCAGCAGTTCCCTGTCCTTCTTGAACCGGGGAGCCCAGAACTGGACACAGTACTCCAGATGCGGCCTCACCAGGGCAGAGTAGAGGGGGAGAATGACCTCCCTCGACCTGCTGGCCACACTCTTCTTGATACACCCCAGGATGCCATTGGCCTTCTTGGCCACCAGGGCACATTGCTGGCTCATAGTCATCCTGTTGTCCACCAGGACTCCCAGGTCCCTTTCCACACCGCTGCTCTCCAGGAGGTCAGCCCCCAACCTGTACTGATGCATGGGATTATTCCTCCCCAGATGCAGTACCCTACACTTGCCTTTATTGAACCTCATCAGGTTGTTTTCTGCCCAACTCTCCAGCCTGTCCAGGTCACGCTGTATGGTGGCACAGCCTTCTGGCGTGTCAGCCACCCCTCCCAGTTTTGTATCATCAGCAAATTTGTTGAAAAATCAAGAGAAGTGAGTTTGGACTGAAAAATGTGGATGGTGTTTATGTTGGGGACCTAAAGAAATATGCTCTCTAGGCTGCTGCAAAGACTCTGAAGATGAGATAGCTAGATAGTGAAGGAGCATAATTTATGTGGAGGTGATACTTCTCAGCAATGAAGGCTCTGAGGATATGGCTGGCAAACAAGATAGATTTGGTTAAGTTTTGCTTTGTTCAAGAGGAAAACACATTTTCAGAATATTGTTAATGTAATTTGAAACAAGATATGTGATTTTTTCAGGCACATTCCTTCCTCCCATTTCTTGTCAAATGCTTGTGGTACCATTAGACTGCTAGGAGTTATAGGCAAGGAACATTTCTCTCATTTCCTTTTCCTTCGGGAATCTGGCACAATGTAAGTGCAATGACCAAAACATAAGTATCACTTATGACACAGATCCAATTTTGCCTACAATAGCCTCTCTGAAAAGCGACCATCATTTCTGTGACAAGCAGTGCCCTGTGTGAAGAACTAATTCTACTCCCTAGCTTCTTATTATCACAGAAAGTAGTTTTATGCCATACTGCCAATATTTTCACATTTTCCATGATACTGTTTTTTTCCATGAAGGATACAAATGTAAATATTGAAATATTTTCTCTGTCTTGTGCAAACAAAACCAATGATGAACACTGATGGCCTCCAAGGAGAGGGAAGAAAACTGTATTTTAAAATAGCAACTTAAGCTTCTTTTCTAAACAATTAAAATAGACTGTTTCCTCTCCAGAGTATTAATAAAAAATGGAAGCTTTAGAAATTCATGACACATGGGGCTAAATCAGTCTATTACAGATTTCTAACATGTGTAACTCATGCATCATTTTTCAGAAGGGAATTTAAATTAAATTGAAATAAGAATGTTGTACTTACTGTAGCTAATTCATCAAATTTGCCAAAGAGCTCATTCAGCAGCTTCACCAGCTCTTGGGCAGTACACTGTGATGCCAAACTAGTGAACCCCACAATATCTGCAAACAAAATGCTGTAAAGAAGGAAAAAGACACAGAGATATCAGTACAGAAGACACCTTCAAATTCTCGTTACCCTTTTTTATAGCATAAATATGACCCAAAGCACAAACTCAAACAAGCCCTGAAACACTACCAATAAAGTGCTGTTTGGAACAAAAACGGCAAACATTCAGACAAATAGGCATCAGTCTGGTGCTGTCAACTATTGTAGAGAACACTGGGACACTTTCAATGCCTAGATACCTATCCTATATACCTATGCCATGTTGATATGGCAAAGCACCTCATTCATGAGGCTCCCCTGTGAGCACTCCAGTAGCACAGGGAAAAATTGCCTCTCCTCTTTACAGCTGGGATCTTCTCAGCTCGATTGGTTTCAAAGACAGTTCTTGCACTGGTGGAGTTCCACAGCCAAATTGATAAACCTTGCATGAGGTCTACTAAGCACGGAAAGACAGGACTTAATAACTTGCGTGCAATAGCTCCGTGACGTGGTGTTACTGCTCCCTGTGAGGAGCTAGCATCCACAGTGGATGATTCACAGGCTTCTCTGTACCATGCTGTGTGGCTCAGGTAAGTGTACACCATCCATCAGTGTTAGCAAAGTTTTAATGTCCAACAATTTAATCTGCCTTAACAATCCCTACCCATCTGTGATGAGAAAGGGAGATAGCTGAAAGAAGCCCAGATACTACTGTAAGGGAGAGAATAAAAATTCTTGTGCAGATCCTGAAACTCAAGAGAGTACGGAGCTCTGATCCTTTTAATTATTTAGATTCCTTCATCTGTTGGCAGAGACCCATAGCCCACTGCAGGAATCTAATGTATTTATCTCCAGTGCTCAGACTATAAATGTCAAACAAGTCTTTACTTATGCAAATGCTAACAAACAGTCCCATGCTATATGGCCTAGGTATACTTGACATAGTGTAAAACTTAGATTACAAACTGTAAGTTAAATTAAGCATTACGTACTCTCCCTCCTCTCAACATACCTTCACTCTATAGATAAAATAGCAGATGCTAGAAAAGCAGGACTAAGAAGTCTACTGTTTCCCATTCACCATAATCAAGTCTGAACTCTCCCAATAAGCTACAAAAAAAGAGAAAATGCAACTCCTAACTCAGCCCCTGTTCTGTAATTTCATTTAACCCACTTGCTACAATCCCTTGTCCTTTGTGTATCCCAGCACAAAACTGACTCATCCAATGGCTTTAATCTACAAACAAAGCCTCTACGTTTTCATGCTAATCCTTGTGGCGGTCTCCCCACACTCTTCTCCTTTGAGCATGCTTTAAGAGAACATTGCTCAAGATAGCCCCGGTTCAGGGTAAAAATAGCTATTCTATCACTATGCTGTTTAAACACAACAAAAAGGCTTCTTAAAATAAAAACATTCAGCATTTAGTTAATTTTACTGATTTGTGTCTCTGTTATCATGAATGTGAACCATCCAAGTGATGAGTAAGGTAAAAGGCATTAACAGAGTGCAATAGCACCAGCAACGCGTTCTGCATATTTGCCCACGGAGATCTACTTATTCTCTACATTCTGGATTGGCATCCTCGTTGTTTGACAGCCTGAGGCTGGTCTTTCTGGAAATTCATCAGTTAATATCAAAACATCCTCCTAAATTCCTTGAAGATTTTCAGATGTACTTAAATGTGCATCAAGGTCTTTCATACAGTTTGCTTTATGACCCATTTGTTTTATGACCTACATTCACATCAAAATTCATACAGTTGACAAAGACACAGAGGAAAAAACAACAACTATAACTGTTGCAGTTCAACATGTCACGTAGTTTCCAGGTTTTAGTTACTGTTAGTATGGAGGGGGAGTGTAAATGCTATTTTATAATAACAGCTTCTGCTAGCCTCTCTGACATTCTACATCTCATCCTTTGCACATTCTACGTTTTGATTATTTTAACTTTTCTATTTCCATTTCAAATATGGCACTCTACTTTTGTCCTGTCCAACCACTTTAACAGTAACAGTAATATCTCCCCCAGCACCAACAATGTCCACTTGAAAAAAATTAGCGTTTGGGGTGGGGGATTAGGCCTTTAAGGTAAGAACAATATTATCTCTTTACCAAGGTCTTTAACAATGAAGAACATACACACGAACCAGAAACATCCAGTGTTTGTGGAGACTATATAACAATGTCTTAACAACTAACAGAGCAACCATTACATTGCTGATACGTACACTTACATCAAAACCTCTCAATTAGTCAAGCACTGAGCAGGACATACATTCATGCATAATTATTCAGCTAAAAGCAAAGTTATTTTACATATGACTACCTTAATAAGTCAGTATGTGATCCCCGCTAATCCTTTAAACATTTAAAAAATGTTTAGCCCTCAGCACTTGATTCAAAACACTGGTAATTATACAAAAAAGTGAAGTTCATAAAAGTACCCACAACACATAACTGAACATGTAATTGCAAATTTACGTAAAATATGTAATTATTGTGTGCTGAGACACAGTTGGAGTTCAGTTATGCTTGTGAACTATTTCATACTGCATTTAACTGCATGTATATATTTTAAAGCTAACGGAATAGGTTAGGTAGTATTACTGTTACACTTTCTTGGCATAAGAAAAAAAATTCTAACTGCTTTTTTACAAAATTTGTAGCTGCTTTAATACGATACTCTTCAAATGTGCAAAGTATAACTCCTGTGTCTGGACATGGCACAGCAGATGGGAGCAATGCTGTGAGCACAAGCCCTGCTTTTTTTTAGAGAAATTCTGCTCATTTCTACCACCATGAAATGTTACAACCATAGCAGCTGCTGCATTTCTTTCAAAAGTTAGCCAAAATACAAATGCCTAAACCTGATTTTTCAGCAGTGATGGTAGGAAACAGCCAGTGGATGAGCAGGGGCTTTGCAGACCCAAACTGCAACTGGGACTGCAAGCCTGCTGCTTCCACAGACAGTTGCCACTCAGGGGTGGCAGTCCTGAGGCGGGTGACTCCCTCTTACACACACAGAGCTCTGATATTCTAAAAATGTCACTGAAACTCATTAGCTGTTTCATTTTATTTTAACTAGTGTGCTGACCAATATTATCTCTTGCACTTCTTCACCTCTCTGTGTCCATCTGTTGTCTCTTCTCTTACTACTTGGACTACAAGTATTGTGGGGCAGCGCCAACACTTACTCTTTATTGTACAATGTCTAAAACAAATGAGGGCAGCATCTTGGTCTGTGACATGGGGTTTTGATTATGGAGTCATCCATAATTGCACCCATCTGATGCAATAAACTTTTTTTCCCTCTGTTATATTCTCCTCAGGTTTTTGGAATGTAAAGGACACAGAAGGCCTTTATCAAGAGGTGGCAAAATCTGCCATAGGGAGTGAGAACAGAAAATAGATTATAATTCTTGCTTTGGCCATGACAATCATAAGGGTACTAAAGAGAGAAATGATAACATATACAGTGCCAGAATTCCAGTGATATGCCTGAAGTGTTTACAGGGCCAAACTGTATTTTCAAATATATTCAAATATTTTTAAAGTCCAAGTCCCCACCTGTTTCTCAGCAGAACACAACACTGAAATTCCCTTTCCCTTGATTTGGATATTTTATTCACACAAAAATAATGACAGACTTAAATGTAGGCCATGTCTAACATTGGTATACTTAGAAAAGTTAAGACAAAGCAACTACAGGAGTGACACCAGTGTTAAGACACATTAATCACTGCTGCTCGTTCAAGAGCAAAGTAGCCTTGGTTCACTGTAACTTAACTGCTAATTGCCATGGAGGTTCACATCCTCAGAAAGGATTAAACTAGAGTGAACTAGGGCTTATTTATGCATGAAAGAGTCCTCATAATAGTATCGTATACAAAGGGGCACTTCACAGTGATTGCCAAGTAATTTTATTTTAAAATATATATATATTAGGATATATAGAAACAAGAAGTGAGAAGCTACCCATTAACAATTGTTTCTCTTAATGACCATTCAGGGATATGACTCTCCCAGCTTTAATTCCGCAGAAATCTTAACAATGCCATTGGGGCCCTCTGGTGAAAAACAGAAAAAACAACCTCAATTAAACTGCAACTATTAAAGAAAGAAGAGAAATGAAAGTGGAAAGAAAGTGAAAACACAGGACAAAGGTTACTTTTGTTTGTTCAACAGCATAGCTAGCGCATGATTCAAGCCCAGCTCTCCATGGCAAGCGATGTAAATGTGATGGTTAGCAAGGCTAACTAGTTATTACAGTGCTAAGCCTGGTATTGCCTCATTGCCCAGGGGCTCAGCAATGGTCTTATTCCTCTGTCCCACAGTTGATCAAAGGGACCCCAAGGAGCTATCATTCTCTTTGCTTCTGTGCTACACCAAAAACTCTGCAATCCTATGCTCTTTGAGATATTCAGCATTTGTCCTGTAGTTTTCAGTCATACCAGGATTTTACCAGTAAGTTCACAGGATCAGGAAGTTTGGCTAATCTGGTAAAAACTTTGGCTTTTAGACAGACAAGTTATTAGCGTCATAAGTTACAACAGCATATCAATATTCTAATTAAATCCCAGGGGGAAAAATAATCAATTATTGAGCAGAGCTTTGTCAACTTCTGCTCTGCTCTTGATTTTGAAGTCTGTGTGATGCCATTGTGTTGCAGGAGTAGTGCTGTCCTGGGTTGGAGGTTTGCTTGCACCTAACGCTGCTTGCTTGCTTACAAAAGGTGAGAGAAACATATAGTGAGTATTTCTAAAGCGCAAGACAGCAACAGAAGGAGACTAGTTTGAAATCGTTCCTTCTGATAGCTTTGAGATGCAAGACACACTTTTGTTACTGGTTTTCTCTCTCAAGATAACACCTATGGTTACCCTTTCCATGAGTTGAAACCCCCATTGCTCCAGTAAGACCTTTTGCTCACAGCTAATAACCACTTGTTGGTGCAGCTGCACTTGAGTCAGTATTGCCCTTCTTGCAGCACTCCCAGACCAAGGCTAAAACACAGTTTTGACTCTAGCATTTCTGTAGCTATTTTCTGCAACTTTCAACTGGTCTTACTCTCATTTAGGAAAATAAGCTTTAAACTACTTGGTTTTTTGATCAATAACTTTAAGTTTTAACATTTTTTAATGTATTGATTGCTAGATTGTAGCCTAAATAATCCTCCCTGAAAACATGGCCTGTCTTTCTAACATTTACATAGTCAACTTTCTATATTTGACAGGAAAATAAGCCTATTTCTGACAGAAAGCTACCCAATTTTTTCATTAATAATATTTTATACATAAATGGCTTTAGTTACCAATAATACTAAATCACAAGTATGTCCAAAACATTTTGAAATATATATAATCTCAAGAAGCTATTTGCAACTGCAAAAATCACCAAATTTGCAAATAAATTTCTTCAAAGGAGTTTAATTTTCTACAGAAGATTTCCTGTTACAGATGCTATGCACTGCATCTTTCCCTCTGATCTTAGAATACTTCCTCCTTTCTTAATGTGCCTAGTTTCTGAAAAGATAACTTTTTCAAAAAAGCTTGAAAAAAGTTCCTTCAAATACAGTGTACAGGAATTGCTTCTTTTGAGGCAGCCCAGGACGCGGTTGGCTTTCTGGGCTGCAAGCGCATTGCTGGGTCATGTTGAGCTTCTCATCCACCAACACCCTCAAGTCTTCTCAGGGCTGCTCTCAGTCCACTCTCCACCCATCCTGTATTTGTGCTTCGTATTGCCCTGATCCATGTGAGGACCTTGCACTTGTCCTTGCTGAACTTCATGAGGTTTCCATAGGCCCACCTCTCCAGCCTGTCCAGGTCCCTCTGGATGGCATCCCTTCCTCCAGTGTGTTGACTGCCCCACACAACATGGTGTTGTAGGCAAACTTGCTGAGGGTGCACAAATCCCAACATCCATGTTGCCAACAAAGATCTCAAACAGCGCTGGTCCCAGTACTGACCCCTGAGGAGCAGCACTCATCACTGCTTACCATTTGAACATCGAGCTGTTGACTGCAATTCTTTGAGTGCTACCATCCAGCCAATTCCTTATCCACCAAGTGGCCCATCTGTCAAATCCATGTCTCTCCAATTTAGAGACAAGGACGTCATGCAGGACAGTGTCAAATGCTTTGCACAAGTCCCAGTAGATGACATCAGTTGCTCTCCCCTTATCCACCAATGCTGTAACACTGTCGTAGAACACTTCCATTCCTGGAATTGTTCAAGGTCAGGTTGGTCAGGGTTTTGAGTAAGCTGATCTAGTGAAAGATGTCCCTGACCATGTCAGGGGGATTTGACTTTAAAGATCCTTTCCAACCCAAACCATTTTATGATTCTATGATTCAAATTTTTAATGAAGGTTTCCTAGGGACTTTTTAAAAAGTTACCCGGAATATTTGCTTTGATACGCAAATATGCCACCCCCACCCCACCCAGCTACTTCTAACTGCTTCTGGCATAAAAAATCTGAATAAAAGCAAAGCAACACTGCAGTGACCAACCTCAGGAAAGAAAACATTATGAATAGCCATTTCTCTCATCTGTCATAAACAAGGAGCTGAGCTGGTTCAGCACAGGCATACAAGTTACATACATCATTATTTCATACTCCTTGACTCTCTGGAGCATTTCTGTGTCGACAAGCCTTGAGTCATCCCTCCAGGACCTCTTGTATTCCTGTTTCCTCCCCTGTCTCTCCCCTGCGATCCCTGCACGCAGGCATAGCCAGCACCTGCCTGGTGACTGCAGCCCTTCTGCAGCACTGCAGGAAGCTGCTGCACCTGCTAAACCCGAGCGTGGAAAGCCTGTGGCTTGGTTTAAGAGATTTAAGCTGATTCCCAACTGTGAGTATTGATGGAGCAACCCTTTTCTATGTCACTCTATGGGGCGTTCAGAAAGAGAAATCCTGCCAAGTTACACAAGAGATTTAAGAGCTTGTAGGTGGTAAATGTTCGCTTTTAACATCATTCATTCATGTGCTTTGTGCATTTGCATACTCCTGCTGGTTTCAGTGGAGCCACTTGTATAAACAAATATGCAGCAAAATAAGGAGGGGTTGCATGCCCTGTTTTTTCTTTCCACTTGGGTTATTTGCTTAATTACAATACAACTTATAGTAAGAATATTTTAATGGCACATGTTGCCCCAGACAGGAACCTGTACTTTTTTTTTCTTTAAAGATCAACCGTAAGGCAAAATTATTAATAATTTTATCTATAACTCACTGCAATGATGAAGAAACAAGTGCTCTCAAGAAATGAGAGAGGATTGTTAAAACTAAAAACAAAGGGAGGGTTGTTTTTGCAAAATAATAATTCATGAAAGCTAGTTCACTGTGAAGTCTTATGAGCTCAGAAAGCCTACATACAAAAGCCTGTTCATAGTCATCACGATCACAGCTTTTTAAAACATTGGAATGGGTAAGTTAAATTAAAAAATTTTTTGAGTTCTGATGCTTTTTAGAAGACAGGACAGATCAGAAATTTTTTGCATATAAATAGCTGCAGACTGTGCTCTGGCCTCAGACTGGGTCACAACAAGCTCTAAATGGCTACAAGGAATCTTTGTATTGGTGGCTTTGAATCAGGCAGTGTATTTCCTTAAATTAGTATCTCTTCTTACAAAGCAGTCAGTTCTATTTCACATTTGTAAAAATCAGGCTAAATGAAATTGCTGTACCAGAGGCTCAAGAAACTGGTAGCAGTTCAATGTTCAATTTCTGTTTATCTCTTGAATGTTATTTGAGTTACAGAGCAGTGAGAAGTTGTCTGTTAACACACCGAGTAAGTCATATCCTCATCCATGCATGCGTTGAAACAGTTTCATTAATATCTAATGGAGTGGGAAAAGTCCATTTCAAAAGAGACAAACAACAAAATGTGTTGAGGGCTCCACACAGGGCATATATTTGAGCTGAAACACAACTTGAGATTACTTAGTTGAATTATAGCTGCATGGAGAAATTAAGTCAAGTAGTGTGTTTTTACAGTAGCCACTGTACGTATATATGTAATCTGTAAATTCCTCAACCCTGTAGGGCCAGACAAGGGATAAGAAAAGGAAATATTAATCCTACATTACTTAACCTAATCTTGGGAAAGAGCTGTCTCTTGTATGTTACAAACCATACTCCTGAGCATCACAGAAGAGCTGTTCTTTTGGGAAGTCTTAACATGTAAGCTGACATCTGGTCCTCACATCCTTCATTGCAACCTTGGCTGGGGTCACCTCAGTAAGATAACACCTGTACTGTGTTGAAATGGCTCCTGAACTGTGTATGGACTATTTCCTTCTCATGAGGTACAGGTATTATACTGGTTGTGATTATTTTACCTTCCTGTTGCTTGAATGTAGTGTCCTCACTGGGGTCATGCTATCATAATTTTGGGTGTGTATTTGCATGTCTTGTTTTGCATATTTCATTTGCATTAAGTTGTTTGTTGCCAGTTAAAACACGTGCACTCATTTCCTACTGTACAGCAATTCTGTTCAAAAACTTTACAAGGTAGCAGATATACGAAAAGCCTCATTTCTTCCTCTTTGACAAAAACGTCGTTATCTTCTTCAAGATCATTCAGGTATTCCACACAAAACATGGGAAAAGAAGTAGCATACAGAAGAATGAAGAATTTGTTGGCAAAGAATTGATTTTCATCAACTTGTGACAATTCCTTTTGACCTCTTCTTTGGGAAGCTTCCATAGATAAATATATTCTGTTTTAACCACTACCCTTTACAGTCTGTAAACAGGAGTTAATAAAACTTGCCCAGGAAAGATTTCTTGTTCCTTTTTGCACAGGCACAAATACATACAGAGGGCTGGAATGGGTAACAACCTTTTCTTGTACCATTATCTCACTTCCAAAACAAAGGTGAATTTGGGCCTAGTGATCTTTCTCTTTTGACGTCAAACTGCTGCTGAACAGAGAGCTTTGATGCTCTTCAAAAGTTAACAGTTAGTGGATTGTGATAGAGGAGAAAAAAACAGTTCATGCTGTATGTTTCACCTAATCTTCAAATAATGCAAAAAAAATTACAGAACAGCCACAAAACTGCATTAGGAAAAAACAAATATAAGGAAGGGGAAAAAATGCAAATAAAGGTGATAAAAAGTTGACATAAACAAAATATTCAGAGCAATTAATTTAAAAATATAAAAGCTAAATAAAAAATAAAGAATCATAGAATCACAGAATTGTCTAGGTTGGAAGGGACCTTTAAGATCATTGAGTCCAACCTAACACTACCAAAAACACCACTAAACCATGTCCCTCAGCACCATGTCTACCCGTCTTTTAAATACCTCCAGGTATGGTGACTCCCACCAGCTCCCTGGGCAGTCTGTTCCAATGCTTAACAATGCTTTCTGTGAAGAATTTTTTCCTAATATCCATCCTGAACCTACCCTGGCGTAACTTAAGGCCATTTCCTCTCATCCTATCACTTGTTACTAGCAAGAAGAGGTTGACCCCCACCTCTCTACAACCTCCTTTCAGGTAGTTGTAGAGAGCAATAAGGTCTCCCCTCACCCTCCTTTTCTCCAGGCTAAACAACCCCAGTTCCCTCAGCCACTCCTCATAAGACTTGTTCTCCAGATCCCTCACCAGCTTTGTTGCCCTCCTCTGCACATGCTCCAGCACCTCGATGTCCTTCTTGAAGTGAGGGGCCCAAAACTGAACAGAGTACTCGAGGTAGGGCCTTACCAGTGCCGAGGACAGGGGAGTGATCATTTCCCTAGTCCTGCTGGCAACACTATTCCTGATACAAGCCAGGATGCTGTTGGCCTTCTTGGCCACCTGCACCCACTCCTGGCTCATATTCAGCCAGCTATCAATCAACACCCCCAGGTCCTTTTCTGCCAGGCAGCTTTCCAGCCATTCTACTCCAAGACTGTAATGTTGCATGGGGTTGTTATAATCTAAGTGCAGGATCCGGCATTTGGCCTTGTTGAACTTCATACCATCAGCCTCGACCCATTGGTCCAACCTGTCCAGATCTCTCTGTAGAGCTATCCTACCCTCAAGCAGATTGACACTCCCGCCTAACTTAGTGTCATCTGCAAACTTACTGAGGGTGCACTTGATCCCCTTGCCCAGATCATTGATAAAGGTATTAAAGACAACCAGCCCCAGTATCGAGCCCTGGGGAACACTTGTGACTGGCCACCAACTGGATTTAATTCCATTCACCACCACTCTCAGGGCATGGCCATCCAGCCATTTTTTTACTCAGCGAAGAGTACACCCATACAAGCCATGAGCGGTCAGTTTCTCCAGGACAATGCTGTAGGAAACAGTGTCGAAGGCTTTATTGAAGTCCAGGTAAACAACATTCACAGCTTTTCCCTCATCCACTAAGTGAGTCACCTTGTCATAGAAGATCAGTTTTGTCAAGCAGGACCTTGCTTTCATGAACTGACTGGGCCTGATGACCTACCTGATTGTCCTGCATGCGCTGCATAATGACACTCAGGATGATCTGTTCCATAACTTCCCAAGCATCAAGGTCAGACTGACAGGCCTGTAGTTCCCCGGATCCTCCTTCCGGCCCTTCTTGTGGATGGGTGTCACGTTTGCTAACTTCCAGTCAACTGGGACCTCCTTGGTTAGCCAGGACTTCAGATAAATCATGGAAAGTGGCTTGGCAAGCACTCCCTCCAGCTCCTTCAGTACCCTCGGGTGGATCCCATCTGGCCCCATGGACTTGTGTATGTCCAGGTGCCGAAGCAGGTCACTCGTTATTTCTCCGTGGATTATGGGGCCTTCATTCTGCTCCCTACCCTTCTCTACTAGCACAGGGGGCTGGGTACTCAGGGAACAACTCATCTTACTCTTAAAGACTGAGGCAAAGAAGGCATTAAGTACCTCAGCCTTTTCCTCATCCTTTGTCACTATGTTTCTGCCCCTGTCTACTAAAGGACAGAGATTACCCTTAGTCCTCCTTTTACTGTTAATGTATTTATTGAAACTTTTTTTATTGTCCTTAACAGCAGTAGCAACGTTAAGTTTTAGTTGGGCACAATTTCAGATTGTGGACCATCAGTATTTGTTTCTGCAAAGCTCAAGCAGTAAGCACAAGCATTGTGCAAAGGATCTGCTTCTATTGGAATTAGGTTATAAAAGTTCAAGCTCTGGCATTGGAGGAACAAAGAGGGTTCAAGCTTTCAGCCTTCCTCTGCACTTCTGGCACTTTCAGTAAGTTGTATAACAGACCTTCACCGAGTTAAGAGCTTGTATATGTCTTTCTTAGCAGGAATTTTTCATTTGCTAAACGTGAGCATTTTGGAAGAGAAAAAGGCTTTTCCCCACAAACTACTACAGTTCCCAGGGCCCTTGCAAATTCCTTTGATGGCACTGTCATTCTGCATAGGAAGCCATCTATTCAGTGCTCTTTTATGGGCCGTGTTCATCTATGGCCTTAGAATAGTCTCAAATGGAAATATAAAGTAAGTTTTAAACTGCCCCCCCTCCACATAGAAATCTTCAATTGATGTTAAAGGAGTTTAATGCTTTGTACTGCAGAGAGAAAAATAAAATCCTGGGTACTAAGATGGAGGTCTGAAGTGATTTCTAACTGAAGAGAGTTATCTGTGAGAAAAATAAACTCTCTTTATTACAGATCTGGGAAGTGCTCACGAAGCGTGACACAACTTAGGGTTTTGCCCTCAACATGAAGAGGTGTGTTTCCGTTGCCTTTCAGAGGCGCAGTCAGTTGCAGGCAGTCATTCAACAACTATTTGATAGTTGGTAAAATATTTACCAACTAATTGATAAACCAGTGCTGTTGCCATGGTGTACCTGAAATATGCCAGTAACTTTTTCCAGTCCGTCATTCACTTTTTACAGGGGCGTGGATATATATATATCCACTGTAATGTATCCCCCTGTGTTTTTCTGGGAGAAGATAAAGAAGGTAGCTGTATGAATCTCTTATTTTTCACATGTAAGATCTAGTACTTAGAGACTGTTTTTTTTCAGGCAGCTATTTAGAAGATTGAAACAGATGGGGTTTGTTGCTGGTGAGATTTTTTTTGTTGTTGGGGTGTTGTTTTTTTTTTTAATAGGTGAGGAGTAGAAAAATCATGCAGTTTACTAATTGCATGCCTACGCCTTCCAGCCTATCCTTTCTGGATGATAATGCTCTGACACGACCAGATATTTGCTGGGGGAAAAAGAAATCCTTGCTACAGGAAAGACAAAAGTGCAGCTCATTTTCCCCCAACATAGGAAAGACATGGACCTGTTAAAGTGGGTCCAGAGGAGGGCCATAAAGCTGATGAGAGGGCTGGAGTACCTCTCCTATGAAGACAGGCTGAGAGAGTTGGGGTTCTTCAGCCGGGAGAAGAGAAGACTCCAGGGAGACCTTATAGCAGCCTTCCAGTACCTAAAGGGGGCCTACAGGAAAGATGGGGAGGGACTTTTTACAAGGGCATGTAGTGATAGAATGAAGGGGAATGGCTTCAAACTGGAAGAGAGGAGATTTAGATTAGATATTAGGAAGAAATTTTTCACTCTGAGGGTGGTAAGGCACAGGACCAGGTTGCCCACAGAAGTTGTGGCAGCTCCATCCCTGGAGGTGTTTAAAGCCAGGCTGGATGGGACTTTCAGCAACCTGGTCTAGTGGGAGGTGTCCCTGCCTGTGGCAGGGGGCTTGGAACTAGATGATCTTCAAGGTCCCTTCCAACCTAAACCATTCTATGATTCTATGATTTTCTATTTTCCACTGAGTAGCTTTGGGGTTAAAAACTCCAGGAATTTAAAACAATAGAGGGGCTTTTTGTTTTTTCGTTTTAATAGGGGTGTTTTACAGAACTGCTTGGTGTGAAGAGGGCAAGTCATGAGAATATGGGAATGGTTTCTTAGGTCTGCTCAGTATAGCACTGAACTGCCACTACTCAAAAGAAAAAAAGTTGTTTTCATTTTCTTAAAAAGGGAGAGCACACATCTTAGTATTGGCATTGACCACCAGCAGCACTTCCCGGAGGGATGTTGTAGTGCTGTCCTCCACACTGGTCTCAGGGTGGCACCTGCAGGGAGCTGCCCTGTATCATTCGGATCTGCAGAGTCACACAGCTCCTGGGATGGAACTCTGGTATACCAGGACTTGCTAGCAACAGCTTGCTGGGTATTTAATGGGACACTATGTTCCCCATTATCTTCTTTTTTAATACAATAGTTGCTGAAATAAAAGGTAATAGAGTTTCTTATAGTGCAGATTGTGAGGGGAGGTCTCCTGTTTTCGGTTCTCTTCCTTGAGCGTCTTTCCTTTGACATTAAAATGAGACCATCTTACTTTGCCTCCATTTGCCCCAAAAGTACCCTCTTAATGTCAGAGAATGAATTCGCCTCTCCAGACAGGGTATTCAGGTTCAAAATCTTTTATGAACTCCACATCAAAGCAGTGAGTAAGCCAGGGCAGCCTTAGGGGTTGTGTGAAACACCATTTAATGTAGAAAAAAAAAAGGGTACTCCTCAGGTTACATTTCAAAAAGATCGCAGTGCAAGAGAGGACTCAAAAGCATTATAATCAACCAGTCCAGCTGCAAAGCAATGCCATTTAAGATGACTACCCACACTGTACCCAATGGAGCTACCTGTGACACATACAAGGTATAAATGCACTAGTCAGGATACAGTTATCGTTGGCTTGTCTTGAATCTGAGTATAAGATTCAACAACAGTAGTATTTGCAACCAACAGTAGTATTTCACAGCACTGTGACGGCATAACTAGACACAATTTTTTTTAGTATATAAGCAATATGATCACCAAACGTACAAACAAAGACAGCAGAAAGCACCCAAGCAACAAAAAGTCTGGCAGGGAGCACACAAGATAAGCATGAGTGATTGCAAATAGACAGAACATCACCCAAAGATGGAAGATTGGCAAGAAAAAGAGACAAATGTGGTGGGTGTGCGTGTGTGGGGGTGGGGGGCAACAGCATAAAAGCATTAAGCAGAAACAAGGAAAATTGGAGAAGACAGCCCACTCTGATCTTGAATTCTGTCCTTCAGGAGCTCTAAGGCATGACTTTGGCAATTGAGAACCATCAAAAACTGTAACCAACAATGCCAACTTTGCAGCATCAGCTCTGGGGTACTGTACACTTTCAGCTAACTTTAAATTGATTGTTAAAGGCCAAGAGTTTTGTATATGTAGTGATGATGATCAACATTATGTAAGATTTAACCATCAGCAAGAAGTGAGCCGCTCGTGAATCAATTCAGTAATATCCGATTTTATAGTGTAAAACTGACCTAATTTGTCAGTCTTCTAAATGCCCCCATCAAAGCCGTTTCCAATTCCCTCACTGACATAGATGCTTTTAGTTGCAACAACTTAGTCACTAGGAAGTGGTCCTTGCAAATAATAGTCAGCTCAATGGGAGATAGACTGAACCCCAAGAGAAGGAACTTACCAGTGGATGAGGGAGAGGAGAAGGTGCTAAGGGAGTTTACTCCTTTGCCACATGAGTACATGGACCAAATCAAGGCAGCTCTGTGGCATCCCTTATTAAGCCTGCACCTTGTTTAGTGCAAGGGTGGCACCCAGTAAACCTCTTTGACACTGTTTTTGGTGTTGAAGGAAGGTGCTTGGAGAAGAAGTAGGTAGAGGCAGTATGATAAAAGAACACCATTCATACAAGGCCTTTAATGATTTTTTGGGGGGGGGCAATAGAGAAGAATAGCAAATGAGAATGCACTTTAACAACAACACTTGCACTTGCACAACAGTCTATTACTGAGCAAGAACAAGAAATAGAATTGAGCCTCAGTCAATAACCTCTGAGGAGGAATGCTTGTATGATGGGGACAGATACACATTTTTTTAAATTTACATCACACTTTCTTTCCATATTTCCAAGCTATTACCCAGAAAATCTATTGCATTAAAAGTAATTCATCTTACTATTAGGAAAACATAAATGTGTAAAAGTTACAATGCAAAATAAATACTCCCATTCATCCAAAACGCAACACAGTACAAAAAGAATGACTACTCATTTGAGAAAAGTTGTCTGCCTCCCAGCAGTACTATTCTAAGCCATTTATTGATTCACCATTATCTTATGAGAACACTATGAAGTCTTCTAGTGGGCTCATTCTCCTCCTATGCATAAATGACAAATCTTCACTGTACTAGTTGGGTTTTTTTCTCTAAGACCTGTCTGCAATTGCACATCACTATATTTGTACTAAATATTCTCTGCTTTAAATTATTTTATGGGCTACATCAATCCTACCTAACGTTGTCATGCCTCTGAATGTAAATCTTGTGAAAAATCCTTTCAGGAGGCTTCAGGAAATCTTCCTTCATTTCCATTGCAACATTCCTGGGCAAAAGACTCATCAAGAGACGTTCCTAAAAGAAAACATAAACAACATCAGTTTTGTGGTGTAGTTTATGATCATTATTCAAAAGTTTTAAACTAGCAAACTAGACAATCTTTCCCTAATGTAGTCTGCTTCCTGAGAATTGCCACTGCATAAATAATATGAACCATTTCTCTCAAACTTCTGCAGCCTGTGTGGGTATCTTTTTTAAGTCTTCTGCACTAAAAAAAAATAAAAAAAAAATAAAAACACTATACATACAGGGAAGGGCCAGCTTCAAGAGCAGATAATTGTCCATAATATTCATTAACATCACAATGCTAATAATAACAACTTACTTTATTGTTAGTAGCATTTATCTGTCTAGAAAAGACTTCCTAGGATCATTTACCATCCTTTTGTGTGTCCTATTTCTGAACCTAATGAAAGTGTTGCGTTACAAGGACGATGACAGCTGGTTATTAAGCAGTGAGGGTGGATGATAGATTTATCCACAATCTGAATCAGCAGAACAGTAATAAAGATACAGTTTTAATGTCATCTTCTCCAGGGTGGCAATGTCTGTTCCAAACAGCTCAGTAATGGAATGCATCAGTACAAAGCCCTGGTTAAACACATCTCTTCTTGCTATACCCACAGAGAGATTTTTAGCATGGGTCACTTACCTGCATAAAAAGGATATCTAATGTTTTGGACCTTGTCAGTATTGACTATAAAGGCCTATGTAGCTTTTCCACGTATTCTGGAGCATTCACAGGTACCTCCTGGAAAACTTGCAGTTCTTAGGTGTTGTAAGGTGTCCTCAGACACCCACTTAAGTTTTATTTTCACACAGAAAACACTTGCCATTTAAAACGCAGTTCCAAACTTATCCATCAGAGCTGCTAGCTTCAGCCATGGCAACAGTCTGAATGGATTCACAGAACCATATCTGATCTGATTCAGGAATCCCAGATTCCAGAGAACATGGGGAAAGGCTCGAGCAAGGAAGATGTACCCTTGGTGGAAGAGGATCAGGCCAGGGAATACTTAAGCAAACTGGACATATATAAGTCCATAGGCCCTGATGGGAAGTGCCCACAAGCATTGAGGCAGATGTCATTGCAAGGCTCGATAATTTTTGATCAAGCATGGTGGGGAGAAGTGCCTGAAAACTGGAGGAAAGAAAATGTCACTCCTGTCTTCAAGAAGGGCAAGAAGGAGGACCCAAGGAACTACAGGCCAGGCCAGTCAATTTCACCTTGAGTCCTAGAAAAGTGATGGAGCAGCTCATCCTGGAAACCAGGGTGGTTGGACGAGATGACCTCTAGAGTTCCCTTCCTACTTCAACTATTCTGTGATTCTAATATCTGATGATCGAGAACCACCATAATGGCAGCTGCAAGATATGACAGAAGTGCAGATCTTAGCCAAACCACACCCTCCTTTCATTTAAATGACATCAAATAAATAAGGAGCAACAATTAGCACTGCTTTGTGTTGCTCACATGCACACATTCACCAGCCAAAACCACCAAATAATACTCAAAGGCTTTCTAATGTTACAGTTTCTTCTGGAAGAAGACACATTGAATATTTATGTCACCAAGGAATAAGTTAAACTTTGCAGAACTGCCCTGATACTTACTGTAGACTACAGTTCCTTCATGTTTGTGGCAGTTCATGTGGACTTGAGGCTAAGGAATGTTAATTAAGGCTATTTCCTATTGTTCTCATATGTATACTAAGAATATTGCAAAGAATATAATGGAATTAAAGATTTGTTACAGTTTATGCATGTATCAATTTCTGATTAACCAGTCTCACATATTGGTAGAAAATGGTTAATTATTTTTTATGTTAATTTAATTATGTTTATAGCTCTGCAGCAGAATTCTATTTTGGTAACCCGAAATTAGGGTTAAAATACAAAACAAATAATTTTGTCAACAGTGGATCTTACAAAGCTCAGTTGCCCACTACTTGTGTCTTGCAGTTTTACAGTCTTACTGTTTTAACTGAAATATACTGAGAATGTAAAAGGAGCTGACCACCTATCAGACAACAGAGAATCCACACGAGCGAGAAGTTTGGACTGATGGTTAAATACTCTGGTGCTTAAGGTGGCATAACTCCAAAGGATGCTGGAATTTCGTAAGTATTACCCTGGATGCCAATTTTATGATGTCTGATGAGGACTAAATGTTCACTGTAGCTTCTCTTTAAGTGAGCATATTAAAGAAGATATTTGACATTTTGCTGAAACTGGTAAGTAAATTCCAAAATGATTGTGGAGAAAGAGTGGGGTTTCAGCTTCTGTTTCCTAGAAAGCCAGACTAAAACCAACAGACAAACAACCAAATAAAATTTATACTGCCAGACTCTTACAGAGAACAATGCTGACTGAATAGTTCTTCTGTGGCCTGTAAACACAATTGCAATACAAGATGTGAATAAAAAACTCACAGACCACTTCTGCAGTGCATGGCAAATAGCATAGAAGCCAGGGAAGTAATAACAATCATTACTGTGAAAGTAGCACTGGAGAGCTGCAGGATGCAGCACTTGACAACATTGAAACCTGCAGATGTCAGTTGTATTAAGGGAGGCTACAAATACGGTGATTCCTATACACGTTAGCTTGACTATTACAAGACCTGAAGGGAGCTTATGACAATCCTATATCAAATTGTGGTGGCTTCCATTAGAGATGAAAAAAAAAGAAAACAACAACAAAAAAAGATGGATTACTGGGAAGAATTGTAGTGTCTTTAAAAAGAGGGTTAGCAGCCTCAGACTCACCGAGTGAGGAAAGACTCACTTATGGCTTTCTCAAGGGTAGCCACTGCTGACCTTTCAGGCCAAGAGGGAAGCAACATTGTGGCTGTAAAAAATTGTCACTGGAGGAGAGGCTGGAAAATGTAAGAAACAACCCCACAATGGAAAGTATCGAAGCACTGAAAATAAATGAAAGATAGCATCTAGCTCTCTAGAAAAAAAATCTAAGAAAAGTCTCTTTTATTTGGGGCAAAATGTCATCTTGTCAAGCAAAGCTGTATTGACCTTCAGGTCAGCCTATAGAATGATTAAGAACTCAGAGGTTTGGAGCTGCAAGAGTGAATTAAAGTACGTAAATACAGCCATTGGAAGGTTTGGGAAAGGGTTCCGCGTGGATCTGTATTCAGCAAGTCCTACCACAGTAGTCTGATTTTTTTTTCATTTGCTCCTGTATGGCTGATCTGATTATAAAAATAATCTGAAAACCAGACTAAAAGAAAAACTAGATGTGCATAGCTACATAGTGCATTGAACGGAACAAGTGACAGCACTGAAGCAAGGCCAGTCACATTTGTGATGACATTCATGCTTGAGTGGTTGTTGCCTCTGATGGGGACGGATGGTGACAGAAAAAAATTGAAAGAATGAGACAGGGAGCACTAATCAATTAGCAACAACTTTGACTAGCATAAAACAACACTCATGCTGCAGACCTTCTTATTGGTGACAAATTATGTTGTATTGAGGTAGCCTCAACATGTGGCATATTCCAAAACACAAGACCTAGTAAAGAGAAAAATCTTTCCACATTTTCACTTTTCTCACTGGTCCACAATGCTGTTTAGGTTTATTACAGCTGGTTTCTACACAGAAAATTAAGTCTTGGCCCTATGACCAACTTATGTTATTTTAGGAACTCGTACTCTCTTCTTCTCCTGCTGTAAATCTTCACTCAGCATTAACATGGTCTAAAGTAAAATTGCATGCTGAAAAAAAAAGATTATTTTCAGAGATTGCAATTGTCTGTCAATGATTTTGCATTCCCTGCACAAATCTCACCAAGAAAAGAAAATGACAGATGAGGACCTATATCTCCTTCATTCACATAATTTTTCATTAAATTTGTATTCTAAATTGCTAGTCCTAGCCTGGGATTTGGAATGCCAAACAGGGATGCCTCTGCCAACTGTTTTATCCTCATTAATGAGGATTTCTGCACCATTAATGAAGACTTAGTTAATTTTGAAAAGGACACTCGATTTAGAAAAACATCCAGATTTCTTTCTCCCACAGCAATGAAGCATTGCTAGAAATAAGAGAAGGAACAAACATTCATTTGACTCCAAGGCAAGTCAAAATGTGCATACCGAGCCCATTAGCAATTGCTTGGTGTTACCTTGGCACTATTCAACAACTAGCACCATTATGCACATGACAAAGAAGGAAAATATGCAAAGGCACAGAAATGAAAAAAAAAAAAGTTTCCCACTGTTAATGGCCAAAAAGACTCTATATTACTACTTGGTGTTTGCAACATTCTCAACCCTAATTGCAAGTACAAGCTCCTGTCCTGCCAGTCTCACTCGGGGTTGGACCTGGGGAAACACTTTAACAGTCTTGCAGTTAGTCAAGACTTGGCTAGACAAAGCCACAGTTGACCAGACCTGGTGTTGCTGGCAGTCCTGCTTTGAGGGGGTGGTTGGACAGGATGATTTCCAGAGGTCCCTTCTGACCGTTGTGCACCAAGAGGGACAACAGCCCAAGGATCAGGAGTGGAGGGTGCCTGTGGCTTCCTGGGGAGGCCTGAAGCCATCCTGCCACCTTATCACATGCAAGTGTGGCTTCTAAAATAGCAGGGGAGCTCAAGGCTCAGCACCCTCTAACAGTAGTATGATTTCTCTTTCCTGAGTGGGGAAGTGGAAAGAAACAAGCACACAACAGACACTACTGCAGCAACAGTTTCCATCATGTGCAAGCTATATTCAGTCCCAACACTCTCTTCAGCTTTCTCCAATTCGGAGGCTTCTCAGCACAACTCCCTCTCCCGTCCCCATCCCTGGTTTGGACAGCTTCTCCCACCCGCACCCCAGCCCTGCTTTTATGGGAGTCCCCAGTGCACATTCCTCACACATTTCTTGCGCTTGTCTCCAAATGAAGATGCCCTTCCCCTCCCATTTTGAAAATCATTGTCTTATTTCACTGTTTCTTCCAAACACTTATGACTCTCTCAAACTCCCTTTGAAATTTTCACCTTGATTTTTAATCATTTCATGCAGCTCCCCAAACAATACTACCCAGTCCAACACCACATTCTATTCCTATAGTACAAAATGATTTATTTTGACATCTGTATGGGAAATGACTGCCATACATTTTCAAATTCCTTCAGCAAGTTGTAAATCATTTATGAACCCAGTCTCGCTTCATCAGAAAAGATGACTGAAATGCAGGAAAATGTCTTAATGTTCCCAACCAGCATCCTATTCTTTCTTTCCCATTGCCTGCTGGGCAGTTGGATGACCCCTCACAACATTCTACCCATAAACTGGAAGCATTTGCTGTGCTTCTCCATGCTAAATTGTATTCCTGTAGATTATCATATGAGATAAACAGACAACAAAACGGAAATCTTATTTATAGTCAGTGCAGACTATTTTATCAAAGGAAATAGTTGTTGCCATTTTTTTCTGAGATACAGAAGAGAAGCCACCAGAGGAACTGTAGCATTGTCTCAAAGCTGTGGGCTCTCATGTTTTTCTGGTTCTTTGAATCTCATTGCTCCTTGTCCTCTCACGCTACTGTATA
Source organism: Pluvialis apricaria (assembly GCA_017639485.1). Lineage (NCBI taxonomy): Eukaryota > Metazoa > Chordata > Aves > Charadriiformes > Charadriidae > Pluvialis > Pluvialis apricaria. The sequence goes on from CM030008.1 coordinate 61,231,789, forward strand.
TGTATATCTAGTGGAATTCATTTTGAGAATGAAGTTATAGTCTGGACCTGCTAAAGGGTCATGCAGAAAAATTTACTGCTTTGCATGTCTTTCAATCCCATGAGAACAGGACTGTAATGGATGCAACTCAGCCTCTTTTAGTCAGCTTCGCTGGGTTCCTCCTGAACTGCTGCCTATAGCCAGCCTGCTGGCACTGCTGCCCTCACCCATCAGGGAGCCTGGGCCCTATGCCTGGCTTGGCAGAGAGCTCTGTCTCGTGAAGCTTCCTCAAAATGGGACTCAGAGGTTCCCAAGCTCATGCTGGGGAAAGCAATAACTGTGGATGGCGCTCCAGATCCTTGTCCTTTCTCACACTCCCTGGCACTGAACCACATTATTCAGGATAGACTGCATGCCCATGGTACACTGCTTTTTGCATTTTAATAGAAAATCTTCATTTAAAAAGAAAGAAAGAAAAAAAGAAGCATGAAACAAAACAAGTTTGGCACCTTTGTTTCCTGGCTGATAAAATATGAATATTTTTGTTTGTTATACTAACACTCCAACAATGATGACAAATAGGAAAAGGAGCTCACAAAAGAAAGGAGCATTTTGATCATCTACTCTACAAAGTTTTTTACAATACAAAACATGAAATCTAACCCACTAATTTTTGCAGTCTACCTCAGAGCTTCTTTTGTTATTGCTATACTTAAATGGAAAGTGCCACCATATTTAAAAGCATTTTTTTTCCTGCAGAAGACAAGCATCAGACATGCATATGAAATATTAATGACTGTTTCAAAGTCAACACATCTATATAATTTTGAGATTCAGCTTCTACTTAGTCAACTGGGACTCCAAAGTACATCCTAAATATTACCACCTGCTACCTAATTATACCTTGATAAGTTCACTCTTGCATAATTTTAAAAGCTACTGCTTAGTGGGTTTATGGTCTCTGTCATCCCTATATTACACTGCACAGCCATTTTAATTTGCTGTAAGGAAAACAAAAAAATGAGAGACAACAAGCGTAGTGCAATGCGTGGAAGAAGAACTCCTAGGATTCATTTATCCTTCCTGTAAGCTGGAAAACAAAGACAGAAGATTTAATTAGTGAATTATTTTAAATTAAACTATGCTATGCCTTTTCTTTCAACAAAGTACAAGAAAAGGCACTGTTAAAGATGGTGAATTTTTAAAAGCCACAAGGTGGCAATGTTTCAGAACATTACCGAAATTTCCTGAAAAATTATATTTATCAGTAAGTCATTATTCCAATCATAATTATAAAAGACCATCCATAAAGCTGCCATCTAATGCACCAATTTTGAGTAGTAACAGGATGGCTAACAACATCCAGTTATGACGGGGTCTCATAAGAGTGGAGTAGAGGGGCAGAATCGCCTCCCTCAACTTGCTGGCCATGCTTCTTTGATGCAGCCCAGGATGTGGTTGGCTTTCTGGGCTGAGAGCACGCACTGCCAACTCATGTTGAGCTCCTCATCCACCAACACCCTCAAGTCCTTCTCCTCAGGGCTGCTCTCAATCCATTCTCCACCAAGCCTGTATTTGTGCTTCGGATTGCCCAGGCCCACGTGCAGGACCTTGCATTTGGCTGTGTTGAACTTCATGAGGTTCACACGGGGCCACCTCTCAAGCCTGTCCAGGTCCCTCTGGATGGTATCCTCTCCCTCCAGCATGTTAACTGCACCACACAGCTTGATGTCATCAACGAACTTGCTGAGGGTGCACTCAATCCCAACATCCATGTCAGCAACAAAGATGTTAAATGGTACCAGTCTCAGTACTGACCCCTGAGGAGCACCACTCATCACTGCTTACCATTTGAACATTGAGCCGTTGACCACAATTCTTTGAGTGCGGCCATCCAGCCAATTCCTTATCCACCAAGTGGCCCATCTGTCAAATCCATGTCTCTCCCATTTAGAGAAAAGGACGTCATGCGGGACAGTGTCAAATGCTTTGTACAAGTCCCAGTAGATGACATCAGTTGCTCTCCCCTTATCCACCAATGCTGTAATGCCATCGTAGGTGGCCACCAAATTTGTCAGACATGATTTGCCCTTAATGAAGCCATATTGGCTATCACCAATTACCTCCTTATTTTCTATGCACCTTAGCACAGTTTCCAGAAGGATCTGCTCCATGATCTTGCCCGGCACAGAGGTGAGACTGATCAGTCTATAGTTCCCTGGGTGTTCCTTTTTTGTTTTTTTTAAAAATGGGGATTATGTTTCCCTTTTTCCAGTCAATGGTAACTTTACTGGACTGCCAAGACTTCTCAAATATGATGGACAGTAGCTTGGCAACTTCATCCGCCAGTTCCCTCAGGACCCACGGATGAATCTCATCAGGTCCCATGGAATTGTGAACCTTCAGGTTCCTTAGACGGTCTCAAACCTGGTCTTCTCCTACAGTGGGCTGTTCCTCATTCTCCCAGTCCCTGCCTTTCCGTTCTGTGACTTGGTTGGTGTGGCTAGAGCACTCGCCAGTGAAGACTGAGGCAAAAAAGTCATTGCGTAACTCAGCCTTTTCCATATCGCAGGTGAACAGGTCTCCCGTTTTCTTTCAGAGAGGGCCCACATTTTTCCTAGTCTTCCTGAGAGCCCACCTCTGAGTGCTGCATCCAGCTCTGGAGCCCCCAACATAAGAAGGATATGGACCTATTGGAGGAAGTCCAGAGGAGAGCCACACAAAGATGATCAGAGCACTGGAGCACATTTCCTATGAAGACAGGCTGGGAGAGTTGAGATTGTTGAGCCTGGAGAAGAGAAAGCTCCAGGGAGACCTTATCGTGGGCTTCCAGTACCTAAAGGGGGCCTACAGGAAAGATGGGGAGGGACTCTTTATCAGGGCGTGTAGTGACAGGACAAGTGTAATGGTTTTAAACTGAAAAAGGGTAGATTTAGATTAGATATTAGGAAGAAATTTTTCACTCTGAGGGTGGTAAGGCACTGGAACAGGTTGCCCGGAGAAGTTCTGGAAGCCCCATCCATGGCAGTGTTCAAGGCCAGGTTGGATGGGGCTTTGAGCATCTTGGTCTAATGGAAGGTGTCCCTGCCCATGTCAGGGGGGTTGGAACTAGATGATCTTTAAGGTCCCTTCCAACTCTAACCATTCTATGATTCTATGATCAATATACTTTGTATGAACTGCAAGACAGATTTAGGATAAGTAGACCGGAACCAGACCAATCTGACATCTTTCTATGGTTAATCTATTATTTTTGTTCAAATAAAGGAAAGGCAGGATATATCATCAGCATAGTGTTTAATGAGGCATTGATAATTCCCACATGGAAGATTGTTCATTACAATGGAGAAGGTAAGACTGTGAAAGAGTTAGGCGAGGGTGAAGTCTTGGCTGAAACAGAAAGAGCAATGGGTAGCATGGAGTGCACAAGCATCGGGCTGGAGAGTGGGCATAAAGAGACCATAAAACTGCTTGAAGGTACAAAGTTCACAGGATAGCATACAAGAAGTGGAACGATAAGAATGAGAAAAATTCAGCACTACATTGCGCTTTTTAGGTACCATCAACAAAAACACATGAGATAAAACAAGCTGGAAACCTCTACACGTAAAAGAGCCCCAGATGCTCACTGACCACTGAATGACTATGGAGTATTTATGTGATGCTACCCTAAAAAGGCAAGTGTGATTCCAGAATGGACTGGAAGATTGCTAGTAGGATAACTTGAGATCAGCTCCACAAATCTTGTTCAAACAGGAACAAGAGCAGAGAAAAGCTACGAGGATAAACAGGGAAACCAGAAGTATAAAAAGCATAGCATGTTTTCCTGGTTGCCTTCATATCTATTAAATCAGAATGCTCTAGAAACACATCAGTAAGGATTAATCTTCAGAAAGGCAAGCTAACAGCACTGACACCAGATATAAACTGGCAATGAATAAATGACTGCAGCATGAGCCTACCATTCATCTTTTTATTTTCCCACCATATCCTTAGTATTCACTCTCTCTGAAACCTAACTGGCAAAATTCAATGTATCCACAAAACCATCACAGAAAACTTGACAGGAAAAGGATGATACTCATTTCAGTTGATGGAAATCTTCCTACTGGAAGTGAGCTTGAGCGAGAAGAAGCTAAAATCACAAAACCAAACAGTGCCTTTATACTTAAGGCATCTTTATTTGCCTCACTATAGTGCAGGCAAGTAGCCATACAGATATAATCAGACCATCCTCTAGAGCAGGTAACTTCAAACCCTCCTTATGCTTGGCTGAGAAGAAGGAATATAATTTCTGCAGTACATTGCTAGGGACAGGTATTTCTCAACTCCAGCAGTGATTATCTCTTCAAAGTGACCGCTTCAATCTAGGTGTGGAACACCACATTGTTCGTCTCTTCTGCTTGGTGAAGGCAGAAACAGATGGAGCAAAAACAAGACAAGGCACAGAAAAAACCAAAGCAGTGGCAATACTCCTTGCCTTTCTGCAGTGAACGCAGGGAAGGAGAAGAGAGGTCTGAAAACTTCCCTGGGTGCAACCCCCAGTGACAGAATGATCAGCAATTATGGAATCATATCCTTAAAACACACATTTCAAATATACTCTAACTCAGTGCTCTTCTTTTGAGGAACTGGAGTTAGGAGGTAAACCATATAGTCTCAACACAAATTTCTTTTTTTAGTCTTCGTCGGTGTTCTGTTCAAAAGATGTGTGGGTCAGCAAAGACATGCTGCCAACCATGGAAACATTTAGAGAAGGTTAGTGGGTAAGGGAAAACAGTAATATGGTATACTTGAAAATATCTGCTAGGAAAACTAAAAAAAAGTCAAATGGGAGTTTTCAAAGTTTTCTTATTTATTAAATGTTAGTCTAATAAATGTCTTTGTTTCTATCTATCAAGCTCCACTAGGATTTTAATAAGTGGGTTCTTGATGGTATATCAATAAAGATGAAACTTTTTTGGCACAGAAACAGCCACTGAACATACCATTCTAAGTCTTCCTATGTGGAAAGAAAACATTTTGCCCATTCCCTTGCAGAGTCAGGAAGGCCAGGTTTCATCTTTCAGTGAAATGATCCCCTCATAGTAGCACTGGCAGTATGCATATGTGTGAAGTATATACGTTAAAAAGACACACTTAAAGCACAAGTTCCAAAAATTTAATTACTTTATAAAAAGGCTTTTCTGATTTAAATAAAGAGGGGCATTGGAAGGATCAGAAGCAGTACCAATCATCTGCCAATGTCGTGATCAGAGGGAATACAGAATTGCTAATGCAATTCCTAGGCAGGCCTGCAGCTGAGACACACGTGAGCTCAGGTTTGCTAGAAGCTGAAGTGCCATACAGAGAGATGTGTTCCACTGCGAGAAGGACTGGGACAACAATCCTGTCATGGTATCTCTCTCTTCTTCTGAAGATGCTAGGAAGATGGCATCACAAGCAACATCAGCTTTGCCAACGCTAACCCCTTCCAGGGTAAATGGGAGAGCAGACAGAGCTTCAGTGGCTTACCCCTCCTGTACTAAGTTTCCTCTACAGTTACAGGTTCACCTCTTTCCAGTCCACAGTCATGCCTGGTTTGTTCCACCAATGTAACACTGAATACTTGGGCTAGGCATGCATGTATGTATTCCTCAGCAAGTGAAAGTCACAGAGCTCAACCTTCAGCAAGGTAGAGGCATTCCCCTCTTCTGCCCTCGCTAATCCTCCAGTCCACAGCTAGTGGGATTTTTCTCAAAGAACATGATACATATTACAGCTCGAGATGGTGCTGGGACTGTGGCACACTCTGCTTTTTCTCTGCCTGTAAGATATGACGTCTTCCCTCACCACACTCCTCCAAAACCCAGGTATCTCCACCAGCTCCACATAGATATGTGGAAAATCTGCCATGATCTGCTCTGGCACCTTGATGCGAAAAGAGGCCAGCATACAGGAGTGGTGGCAGAAAGGCTGCAGACTTCTCCAGTTCTCTTTCCTCACTGCTGGAGTAGACATACTCTGCGGTTGAGGGTCCAGAACAGGGGAAGAATCAGAGGAACTTAAGGACACGCTGCTGCACAACTGCTGTACCGGTGCTTCACAACATTGCTATTGTCTGATAAAGCATACATTTAGAGTTGCAGTAGCCACTCAATATCAGTACATGCCTTTTCTTATTACAGATTTTTGGAAGTAGTAGAACAAGCAAGAACTCTTCAGTAAAAATAAACTTTCTGATTGCTGATAAAAACTGAACTCAGTAGTGGGTGTATGCAGATTAAGGATTTAAAAAAAAAAACAAACAGGAACCTCAAGTCAAAAGCATTAATTTTAGAACCTAAGTGAGACATATTAAGTGGTAAGCAGTTAGCATTTCCTTGTTCAAAAACCACAGACGCCTTTAGTATAGCAATATAAAAGCAAATCACAGCGCAAAACAGTAAAATGGAATAGATGCCAAAATTTGCAGAGACTAAGATATAATACTTTGCTTTGAAAAATTTAGATTTTTTTTAATCTAGATTAGAAAAATCTGAAAGCCTTTGTCCCTTGCTACTTGTTCTCACTTTTGTTTTCACAGAGGAGGGAAGTGAGCCTGACCCATCAGCAGAAAATCTCATTGCCTTCCAAAGAAGAAAAACAAGGACCAACCATGAACATAATAAGGAAGCAATGAGCATATTCACTCACTTAAAATAACAAGTGTGACTCAGATTTAGTTCATTATTACCATGTCAAACTGGGAAATTCCTAATCAAATATGCCTGAAGGGAAGCTAAACTCCAAACAAAATCAGTTTATATTGAAGAGGTAATGGAGAACAGAAACCTTGGAAAGAATTTAAATTATGTGACAGATGGAAGTTCATTCTAGAATGGCAAACCTGAAAAAAAAATTTACCTTAGAATGCATTTTTTTTTTGCCAGTCAATGGGATGTGGTCTAGCTCTTTTTCTCCACAGAAGGTTGACCAAAATGAACAGGCAAAACATCTGTAAGAATACATGTGTGCAAACATTGTATACTGTTGCACACTGGAATGAAATCAAAGTGCCCAGCTCACTATCCTGTTCATGGAGATAATATGTGCTTAAGCAGTAAAATAGCAACTCAGGAACCATTTGGCAAACTGCGTGTGTGGCTACGCCAGCTGCTGTAATGTGAAGCACCTGTGTGGCATACCGGCTGCTCTATGGTGGAACCACCTTGCGTTTGAAGAGTGGCACAGGAAGAGTTGTGTCAAACTTGTGTTAAAGCATTAGCTAGCTTTTTGTTATAGTTAAGACACTTCTTTAAGTGAAAACAATTCTGCAGACAGCAATAAAAATACATGTAAGACAACTTTGCTAATGACTGTTTAAAACTCCCTATGAATTCCTGCTGCTGAGGGAAGAACATCAGGAATCACTCCTGAGGTTGCATTACTTTATACTGTGGCATCCTACTAAAATATGTAAAAACATTGCATGAGTGTCCACACAGCACTGCTGTCATGGATATTGCTTTAAACTTAGAAATTAGCCATAAGAAAGTACTTTTGAAGTATTTGTCTTATTATTTAACTTAAAGACCTGGAGCACCATACCCACTGTTCTTACCTATGATAATTTGCTTTAGCAACTCTTATCCACAATGTTATCTGCTGAAAACTGCATGGTAGTGTATGTTTAATCATGTAAAGACATGGTTCTGTGCTCTAATTTGTCCTTCCACCTCCATTCTCTCTAATGGAAAACACACAGCGCAAGTAGCAAAAATAAACTGAAAAATTCACAGAGTCAAACAACACCAGCAAATTTAATTGACAGTTGTTTTAAGCAGAACATATTCAAAATTTCCCAATATTTATTTCAAAACTCCTAACAGCCAAAGTATCAACAGGTTATAGAATGCTACAACTTCTATTTTTTAACTTATCTATTTATGTTTGTCTACTCAATATAAGCCAGCATCCATTACAACATATAAGAGCTTAAAATAAGTGGCATGACTATATGTCATACATACATCTATGACAAAAAAAACGTGTAACAAACAGCAGTCCAAGACATCCCCCTGTTAGATTGATTATGAGTGACTCCATAGACTTAAAATAAAAAGCAAAGTTCATATGCCCTATTTTCTTCTTTAGAAAACTGTTCAGTTGCCATCATTCACACCTTGTGTCAAAAAATTAAATGGCTTATAACTGATTTAATTGACTTGCTTACTAACATCAAAAAGCTTTCAGGGGGTGAAATAAAGTTAAATCAAATTGTTATAGTACTGATCTGGCCTGCTGTTATGTGTGGCTTTTTAAAGGCTTTTATAGATTTTTCTATAATACCATATGTTACATTTTGCAAATTAAAGGCATATGGGTAAAGTAATACAATTAAAACGCAATTAAAATGTATGTACTTTGTATGATTTATAACTGTACATTTTTTCTTCTGTTACTGAGTTTCTACACTTTGACATTTCAAGTCCAGTTGCAAGGCACTCTCTTAATATACAGCTGTTGTAGCCCCAAGCTTAGGTGTCCCCCTGTAACCATTCCCAGGGAAAAACCTCACCTCATCTTCAGCAAGGTGTTCAGGATAGAAGGGATGATCTACCCTTGTATGTGTCTATTACTACTAAGGATTACTGCCTATAGGTTAAAAGGTTAGAGTACAAGCTTCACTTTTACTTGGCCGAAGTTAGGTAAGAAGAAGCCCAATGGTATGCCAGAGAATGCAGCTTCTGGCACTAACCGCATTCTGATGGGATGTTTATTCTGCATAAAAAGAGGTGCAATAGAGCTGTAAAACTAGAACACATTTATTTGTTTGCTGTATCCTGCCTTGCAAGGGGTAACAAGCAGTTCCTAATAGCTTCAGGTCGAAGCTGAAGGCTTCCACCTGAAGGTTTGCATTTAACCTGAGTAACCCTCAGATTTAATATTTGCTGTATTAAGGATAGACACGTGCATGACTACTGCAGGACTGAGCACTGACAGATGCTAGTCAGTGGAAAGCTTCTGGGCAATTATTGCTGTGTCGGAGCCTCTTAACAGCTCCTTTTACCTGAGAAAGGTGGAAGACAGACCAAGGGTGCCACGTAGCAGGATAAAGCTAGACAACAGTTCATCTCAGCTCCGTGTAAGGATCCAGGCAGCCAAAGGTCACAAATGAAGCAGAGAGCAGGACAAGCTCCCATCTCTGCTCCTGTTGCTATTTGGCTAAGAGGCATTGCTGGCCAGCCTGCACGAGTGGGAGTGAAGCCCAGCAGTTCAGACTGAGAGCCTGAAAGTGTAACCCTCCTTATTTTCTATTTTCCCTGATCCTAGCAAAGAACAAATAGATTTTTGAAGGTGGACTTTCCTGTGTAAGGTTGTGGCTCGATGACACAATAAATTCAATTTTAAGCCTCCCTGTAACACAGAACACAGTGCTAATGTGGTACAGGTTCACCCTGTCAGATGAAATTAGTTAGTCCACCTACATTTTTCAAAGATTGCACTGGCTAGCTTTTGCAGAGGATCTGGTATCATCTCTTGCCCTGCAATTTGTATAAAATCAGGATCACCTCCCTGTTGCACATTAGATAATTTAACAAGAGCATGTTTTTGTGCCCACACATGATCCAGATGAAATTTTTGCTGCAGGGCGATTTGCTGATGCACAGAGCCAGTAAGAATGATTATGGAAACAGGACCTGTGTTTTAATGATAAATTTCATATTTTCTTCTGCACCACAGTGAAAAAAGATGCAAGATTCTGAGAATAAAAAGTACCGAAAACATGAGGAGAACCTGATTATGCATTGATAAGCATGCTGTCAGGCACCCTAGAAATTACTTCTGCCTGAGGCTGTGCAAATAACTAATTCTTCAGTTCAGTTGTTGAATAGGAAGAAAAGAACCCCAGCAACCTGTTATCCATTACCAAAATGAAAGTCCAACATGGTTTACTTTATTCAAACACAATGTTTTATTTTTTTTCCTTTTTTCATAAATCCTTGAAATTAAACATAACGGACAAAACCACTGGAGGGTTGCTATGGGTGTCATCCTTTTACCCAAAGGTACAGGAGGTAATACACATATCCAAAGTGTGTAATATCTAGATTAAATTGTTTTGAAGGGGGATCTGAACCCAGCAGGGAATTTGAACCCAAAATGCCCTAAGCAGCAGTTCAAAGTATTCTGCACTGAGACTTGTGGTATCTTTCGCTGACACTGTTTCATTTTCCATGAATAGTTATTAAACAAATCTCTGACTCAGTGATGTCCCAGTTACTATATGCAATGTTAAGAATACTGCCCTAAAATGCAGCAGACACTTGGAATGCATACACATATACATGCAGACATTTGTATGCACAATTCAGCATTGCACACAGAGAATTTAGTTGGCTTCAAATGATCTGGTGAATGTGTACAGAAGCACTGCAGAGCAACACCAAGGTGCTAGTCGTGCTAGTCTGTCTCCCAAGAATCAGCATTACTGCAGTAGCACTGTTTTGTACTAGCAAAGGGAACAACCCTACCTCTCAGCAAAAGTAATTCTATTAGCTGGAGTGCCCTGCTTCTGGCTCTGAAGCTAGCCACAGAGCTGGCTGTCTCAGCCCAGTGCTTCCTAACTCCTTGTAGTTTTTAGTGCTTCCTTCAGGTTCTTACGTTAAAGCCTGTATTAAACTTAAATTTTGTGCATTGTAGTGGAGTACACAACTATTTCATGAAAGATGGATGCCACCACTAAATAAATTTCTCCAGTCCCAACAGTTTGACAAGCTAAATGTGAATTCACAAATAGTTTTTAAGATAGCCAATCCCCCATTCTGGAGACTTTGCTATTCTCCAGTTGTTTTCCCACCATCATGCTCTAATTGTAAGCAAGTTGTGGTGGTGCAGTCTCCCCTTCCCACTTTAGGCCTCTCAGTAATTGGCATGATGTCCTCCCTGCCTGGGCCACATAAGAATACACAGGACGAGAACGTAAAACAATGGTCTGTCGTGAAAGAAAGAAAAGGTGGAGAGCAATAGATCAAGAACACAATAGTGTCCCTGGTCCCCATGGCTCCTACCGTTTGAAGATAATAACTATAATCAATCACTCCTGACAACATATAGATTGTGGCCACAGAGAGGCGGGTACCAGGACCACAAGCTCTAGCAAGTCCTGGGCTTGCATAACCACACAAAGTACTGAAACACACCATTGTCTGAGCTGGGCCAGAGTGGAAAAGTACCTGACGAAAGTCAGTTATCTCGGATCCTATAAGTAGCGATTCTAGTAAAGACCCTTTGAGCTGTTCTGGATCGCAGTGGGCTGTGGCCAGTAGCTCCCCTGAGTTGAAACACTGCTCAGGCAGACACCTTGAGGACTAGAAGGCCAGGGCAAGACAACCCTTGCCGAGCCTCAAATATTGCCCATTGAGGAATGCCGATACATTGTGAGTATTTACTCTAACTCAAAAAGGGAAATTTTAACTATAGGCTGGTCTCTTCTTCATCCATCTCTCCACTTACATGCCATGATTAGCTTTATAGATGTGGATGCTCTTCCATTTGTCCATGCACGTGTAGGAGTTAAAAAGGGTACCTGCCAGCTCACTAGAGTCATGCGATATTAGATCTTTGATCTCTGCGTTTATAGACCGGGATGTGTGTGTATGTATGCACATGCTTATATGCATATGCAATAATTTGAGATCTGTGCTTTTGTTCATGTGTACATGTACTGATTTGGGATACTTTATAGTAAGTTAGTGTGAATCCTGCCATCTTCGAATCTGTACTTAAGTCACTGTTTAGTTATTTTGTTAAGTTACTCTGTAAACCTTTAAATCAGTTATTGATTAAGTGCTGCTAAGATTCAACCTCTTGACTTATCTCAAATTTTTAATAAATTTTGAATCACTGCTTAATCATAACTGTGTCAAATACTTCCATCCACGTCACAAGTACAAAAGTAACATTTAGGAGGGAAGGAAATATCTAAACAAGTTGCTTGAAAGACGGTCATTAATTTGCAAACATATTTGCATGTACTTACACAATTAAAAAACAGTGAAGATATCCAAGCTGTTTTTGTGGGCTTTGGAGGTTTGCATGAAGTCAAACGTTTTCCCAGCTTTCCTCATATGAAAACAACAGGCACTTTTCACATCAGCCTGTTCTGCAGCAAGTGTATTTGTCTGACGGAAATTATACGCATTATCTCTAAATCCAATGCATGAATATGCACAAAAACATTCTTATGGTTGGGGAGAGGAAGGAAAAACATGAGTCACATTTGTTACAAAGTTGGCAAGACTGGGGCAGGAAACAGTTTCCACACATCGGGAGACTAAACAGGCAACAATTCTTCAGCTTGGAAAGAGAGATGAGCAGGGTTATGAGAGAAGTCTACAGTGTCATGACTGGCATGGAAAAGGTTACCATAGAATGATTACTCACAATTTATCACAAAATAAGAGCTGGAGAGCACCCAATCAAGTCATCAGACAACAAATCTATGACAAATAGAAGGAAGTTCTGTTTCAGGGAGTGCATAATTAGAGTGAAATTCACCATCACAAAAGTGTGGGGAGGACAAAACTATACACATGCTGAAACAGAGACTAGAAAAATGGAAAATGAGAGTCTACAGGCCCTTAAACACAATGGTGCAGTTGCACTTCAAATTAAAATGGCCTCAGAATTACAATGCTACCACTTCCTTGGAGCATGGCACCACTTCAGTAGTCGCCACGCTGGGAAGTAATACATGATGAGCCACAACTTCCTTACTTGTTTCCCCTCTGAATCAGATGGCAAGCAGCCTCAATCAGCAGCAGATTACTTCTTTCTCTACACTGAACGCCTCCCCCATTCCCCACCCCTGCTTGCTCCTTTCTTGCTCACTTGAGAAGGGGTGAAGCACTGCCTGGAGGCTGCTCTCAGGATCAGTAGGGACATCTAACACTGGGAGTCCTCCAGGGAGCAGGGTGACAATGTCTTGCTTGCTGTATGGGTGAAGGATAATCTGGAATTAATGAAGTGGACACAGAGAGATAGTGCACTGGGAGTAAAGGGGAAGTGCTCAGGTCCTCTGACTGAGCAGGAAGAGAACAAGCACAGTTCCAGGGAACTGGACTCACCTCACAGTATTTACTCTTAACTACTTGTTCTGCAGAGGATGGTCTTGCTGCTGAGATTTATAGACAACGAGAGAGGCAGCTTATCCAAAGTGAATTATTATAATTATTCATTCATGGTCTAAAACTTATTTAGTTCTTGCCCTCTGCTTCTGGTGTTACTCTGGAATTGTAGTCTAGTATTCAGCAACATAACAAATGGATGATGCCATCATTGAGGCCAGTTATTTGTTGTGACCATAGAGAACAGATAACAGGGTGAACATTAAACTGAATTTTAAAATAAATAGAGCCCGTCTGCTCCCTTTCTCCCCAGCAACACTTTCAAAGCCTACTTGCAAACTCCTGCATGATGACTCCAAAAATGCTACAACATGAGATCTTTGCTCCTGCTAATAAAAATAGATTTATGCAAACTGTCACGTTGGACTATTACTACAAATGCATCTCATATGAGAAGAATCACTCTAAGTAGGACACAGAGGAGGAAATCGCACTTAGAGTTTCAGATGTGGTATCTGTCTCACACAGTTGAGACTTTAACTCCAGAAGGCTGTGTATGTTCAAAAGCCAAGAGCATGTTCTTTCCTTTCCCATTTGAGACTTGCACAGAAAGACCAGGGAAAGGTTTTAGCATTTTGGATTATAATTCTCAATGTAAAAGGGCTACAGTATTTAGGTCAGAATGTTTGAATGAGACAAGAAAGTCTAATGAAAAAATGCAGTCCTTTTTAACATGTAACGTTGGTACCTCAGAGAACAAAAATACAGGAATGATCACAAAAAATTGAACTAGGTCAGCAACATCTCTTTTCCTCTCAAACACGCTTGAGTGTTGCCAGCTGGAAACTTGGGCTACGTTATGCCACAGCAACTGCAGAATAATTTTGTAGCCTGTAATAATGTCTTAACTCTTGCCCTGGTTTTAGAGGTATTTGCAAGTAGTGTGACAGCAACAACAGAAAATATTTTGGTGGTACTTTTACAGCTAATTACCATATTTCACCACTGTATTGAGTTTTACACTATGTTGCATAAAGTTAATTTCCCAAGTGTAGGAGAAAAGTGTATTCTCTTCACTGACCTGTATACTGCATTGGAAAAACATTTGCAGGATTCTCTAGGTATGCTATCAGCAATAATGATACTTATGTGTAATGTTTTTGATTTCTTGTATTTCTATATGCATGGATAAAATATAAAAAAAGACAAATTGCTAATGTGCTCACTAAAGACACACAAAAATCAGTATTATTTTCATGTTGGATGCCAGAAGTGGGTTTTCAAAGGCACAAATGGCAGGGTTGCCTAAATCCCATGGAAATTCACTTATGGCATTTTATGATTTTGAAAATCTGGAGCTTTGGATTAAAAAAAGACCAGAATCAAACTTAAAGGCTTTGATCCTAGTACCATTTTTATACAGCCAGCAAAGTATGCAGTTGTTCAAAGAAGACATCTACTTATTGCAGAGTATGTTCAGGTCATAAAAATGCATTCACTCAGTTCATAACAGGACGTACTTAAAGACCTGTGTTATTTCACACATAGGAATAGACTTGCTAGAGAAACTGCAAGTGAAGTGGAGTAAAAGTGTGTGAGGTACGCAAGCTTTGGGGACCTCAACATCTTGTATAGCAAGGTTTGAATACCACTTAAGTCCTTTATTGGCATAAGTTACCATCATTCTACAGAGGTCAATGGAGTTGTATCTATGTATTCCAGCTTGGCCCTCTAGTATCATCTAGACAGAAAGAAAAATCTAGTCCAAACCTTACAGATGAACAGATCTTAGCAGGCTTAACATTCAGACCTGTGAGTAACAACAGCAAGCTCTACAATATAGCATTTTTTCTTATTGTTTCCAAATCTGCTTGGAAGATTGATTGATAAAATTGTGTGAAATAAACCATCAAACTACTAAGATGACTTTTGAGAAAATGAATAGATTGTTATCAGAGTTATTCATGTATATCAGTGCAGCCCCTTCTCCCCAAAATGTGGATTTTTTTTACAGATATCATGAATGCAAACAAGTTATAGCACACACAGCCAGAACAGAAGTATTTCCAGCATATCTAATACCCACCCAAAAACATCCATGCAGAAAAAAAATCAGGATCTTAGATTGCAGTAGTATGTTAGCTTTGTCTAAGACCTAAAATACATCCCCTCTGGTGCTGGAGCTGACAGTAGCCTTGGGTCAGCCTGCACCTTCCGTGTGCAGTGCAGATGAAGAGCGAAGCGTGCATGTACTGGTGAGGAAGAGCTGAAGCAGGCTGGGGGAGGCAGCACCCTTCCTTTGCAATGGAAACACACACATGCCCTATCATGCACTCAGCAGCCATATACTGACCTGTGGTTCACATAACTACAGTCATCTCAGAAGAAACAGAGAAAAAGAAATAAGGCTTAGAAACTGACCTGTTTTTCATTTTCATCCTCCAGCCTCAGTCTGTCCTCAATGCAGTTCCTGGCCTGAAGGAATGCCTTCCTCTGAGCCCTTTCTGTCAAAATCCTCACAAAGACCCCATACAAATTTACACTGACAAAAAGGATTGCATTGGCCACAAGCTGTAAGAAAGAAAGAAAAATAAATTAATACTTTAAAATACAGATTTTTATTTTACATTTCTACTCAGCAAAATTAAAAAAAAAAGGCACTGTCTTTAAAAATTTCACCTCGCTACCCATGTCACTGATACCCCTTCCCACAACCCAACTGCAATGAAACAATTATAGCAGCTACCACAAATCTAGGCAAGGAATATTGCATAATACAGAACTTCATAACTGCTGAACTTAATTTCTCTTACAATGATCTGTAGCTTATAATTTTCATTCAGCATCGGTTCTTTCATCAGCCCATTGGCAGACCTGTCCATCTAATAAGGACAGCATCTTCAACTGCGAGACGCCTGGAACACTAAAATTATTTTCCTAGGCCTTTGTAAACCAGTGATATTTTTGTCCCTTTTTTTACAGTTAAGAAGCAAGGCACTGAAAAAATCTGTGACTAAATTAAAATGTGTGCCTGGGTACCACAAGCTTTCATATTGTGCAGTTTGCACTTGGAAAATCTACTTCACTTCCCATATCTATACTGTTAGTGACTATACTGTATTTTTTATGAAATCATCAGATATATTGTTGATGCTATCCTGCAGCAAAGTTCTCAGTAGGTGGTTAGTTAACTTCTACAAACAGTACTTTGATGAAGGACACATAAATGACCCAATTGCCCTCCTGGCTTTTTTTAACATTTTTGCAATACGTGATAAATTAGTTATCTGACCTAAATAACTCAACAGTGGCTTGCACACAACCTCCCTCTCTAAGACAATCCTGTCTAAGTTTCTCATTTCGTTTCTGATGTCTGAAACATGTCTTCAGACGGTAAATTCTGAAATGCAATGCAGTGTTTGTTTAGAAAGGACGCAATAAGGCCTGTTTACCCAATATCTTTTCAGTCTCATTCTCCATGTGTACTCTAGTTACAACCACAGCATCATGATAAGGATTCACAGGACTCAGAAATTCCCAGATTTCAGAAATCAGCTGGCACATAAATTGACTGAGATTGGGTATAACAAAAGCAAAGAAAGACATTACAGCAAGTGACACAATTAATGTTAAATTCCTAAGCACCTGAAATAGTTCATACAGACCATATAACTGACATTTATTTCTCAATTCAAGGTATACATTTCAAGCTGGTACATCTCTACTTTTGCATGATCTGCTAACGCAAAATGAAGAGAAGACCACTGCCCTTATTTGCACTGCATAGTAAGTCCAGATGTGCCAACAACACAATGATTTTTTTTTTAAAATAAAACCACTGACATCATTGTAGAGAATGCTTACTGAGTAACGGGACTAGGGTTGAAGGCTTGAATTCAGCCAATATGGTAAGCAAAGATCCAAAATGACATCCAGAAACTCCCTGCTGATTTTGGAGAGCCTTTGGGAAATGTTTCACCCTACAAAAATAAGAAGGAAGTTTCTGATGTGTTTAACTAATGACAGTATACATCTCCCATGTTCTGTGATCTCAGTATAGTGGGGAGAACTGAAAGATTCATTCTGGGTGGGTTCTCCAGACCTTCGCAGATTCACAATTCCTCTAACTTTTACCTTCATACCTGGTTGTTATTAGTCAACAGGACATCAACAACAAATTCCCTGCAAACATTCTCACCAGCGCAAAATAAAAAGATACCCTGTGACAATTAAGAGAGCGGTGCATAGCAGTAGAGTTTTCTTTCTCCTCAGATATCCAAAAAGAAACAGTTATGTCAGAAGAGCTAACAGCAGTGAAGAATGGTGTTACGGCTTCCTCCTGAGAACTGCAAAATGCAGGTTCAGGTGTCACCAGTCAGAAGAATTTCAACCTAAGAATCTCATATACCAGTTACTTACATGTCACTTCTCAGAGATGGTAATATTGATGGTAAAACTTTGAAGATGAAAAGCAGTACATAAGCATATAATTTCATGATACAGCCTGAGCATAAACAGTCTGCAATTCCTATCTTGCTTTATTTTGCTTCAACACAGAGAACTGTTTGAGGTATATAAATTTTCAGCACAAGTTAAAGCCTACTAAAATGAAATTACTGTAGAAATTCCAGTAGAATCCTATTTTTAGGACATAGAGACATGAATGCAGTCGCACTCACCTTATCCCTGCATTTTATCATGCTGAAGTGTAGCGACAACAATGTATTTTAAAGCTAATTCTTAGAAGCGCAATGGAATAAAAATAGAAAGGATTTGTAAAGGCCATATTCAAAGGCAGTAGAGAGAACCCACAGAATAAACACTCAAGATGGTTACAGGCAGTGCAACTACTTAACCCTGTCCATATACAAAACAGCTGTTAATAACACAGGGTGAAAACCTAATGCTATCTTTATGCACTGATATCAGAGTGGCCCAAAACATAAATAATTACTTCTAAATAAAATAAAATTTAAAAAAAAAAAGTCAACTCAGTTTCTGGTCTTCAAATGGAAGCAGTAAAGACCATACATTATAACAATCTGCCAGCTGTTCTGGGACTATCATAACAACTTCACTCAAGCAACGGTGATCACCTGGACTGGGGGTAACCAGTAGGTGGGTTCCTGCAATCATGCAGCCACTTTCAGACTCAGCAGGGTAAGTCATTTTCTGACATGCTTTGAACAGTTTAAGATAAAACAGAGGCTTAGCTGTCAGCTCTGGCCTGCAGGGAATCAGGAAAAGTGATAAAGCAAGTAAAAGATTCATAGATTTCAAAATGCGAGAAAAGAAAGTAGGGCAGATTGTCTCCCGAGGTAAGAGTTCCTTCCCTCCACGAACCATTTTCTGCTTAATTACTATTTTTTCCCCAATTGCAAACTACATACATATCTCTCTCTAGGTTTCTCAAATGCATTCCCTTTCCTGGTCCCTTTCATTTTAATATGTAAACATGTACCTCTATATAGATACACATACATACATATATAACTTGCACACATTATGTGCTGTAACTGCAGGAAAGATTGAGAGACTTGATGTTAAAACTAAGCACCTTTGCAGTACTGAGGCATCCAGAACTGCTGAAATATCAAGGAATTTAATTTTAAATCATTTCTGTGTTATTCACTATACTACTGCTTAGTAGCAAACAGAGTGCTCTCCAGGCTTCACCATCACCTTCTATTTACAGAACTACTAAAGAAACAATTTACTTAGTGCAACACAAAGTGACTCAAAGACATTTTTATGCTGCAACCTCTTTCAAACAATGTTATTCTCTCATTCCATAATGAGATTACAGATCAGCCAGAATAAAAAAATGGCAACAGGGTCATGAAAGCTTTATTAATTTTCTTAAATTTTTTAAATTCTTTTTAATCACTGTTGTCACTGAATCTTGTATTATGTATTCTGCATATCTGCTACACTTCAGTACCAACATCCTGAGCTATAAGCTTGTCTAGTCCTTGGTAGGGTGCACTTCCTATCACTGGATGAACTCTGGCATGATTCCTTGTGCTGGCTCTAGAGGGTGTTAGCAAAGGCAGACTTCCAACACAGAGGGCTAGTTCTTGTGGGCTGCCTAGTCAGTGAAGAGAGACTGGCAGCTCCAACAGGTATTTCAACCAAATTTCTGTCTCCCCTGTTCTTTTCCCCTACTGACTTTCTTGGGTCTCAAGTTGGTTTTGGTAGGGAACTCAAATTGTGTAATAGAACAATGCCCATCACAGAATGAGCAAATAATTCTGGAGGTAAGATGCACGTAACATGAACACGCATACACAGGGCTTGAATAGTTTAATTAAAGATCTCTTCTTTTTTTTTTTTTTCCTAGAATGATCTCCCACTTCTTGAGTATCCCTTGGGATTAGTTGACTCTTTGAAGAGTCTCTCAAACTTTTCTCTCGATTCCAGATAGGTTTTATTCTCCACTTCTTTTTCCTTCAAAGTAAGAATCCTCATGTGTGCATTCATGCCTGCATTTGCTCTCTCTTAAACAAATGGTGAAAAATTCTTCTATGTGTTGATGTTTGCCTTTTGAGCAGACTAATTCTGCTATCAGGTAAACAGTTACATAGTAGATGGTTCAAACCTGAGGCTGGTTTCCACCGTGGCGTAGTCTTCTGTTTGTCTCACAAAATTGCCTTGTAGAAAAATGTGGCTATTTCATAAAGGTGTGAATGACTTCTAGATCACTCAAAGACTTTTTTACAAAGTGGCATATATGTGGATGCATATTGAAATACCCAACTGAAGTAGACTAAATGAGAAATACAAATTACCAGAGAAGAAAAATTTAGGATATTACTCCAAAACTTCATTTTGCTTTCTACAAGCTGGGCTTGTGGCATGAATGGGAATGAGAAGGGATTCCAATAGTTACCATTCCCAGGATTGTAATTCAGTAGCTAATATCAATATTTGATTTATTCTCAGCAATATGAGTTCTCACAATATCCCATGAAGTAGACAAGAGTGGAATATGTAGGAAATGTGACTTGCATTTCCAGGTGAAGGTTGAAATTTGCAGAAAAGACACCACCAGCGTGCTTCGTGTATTCGTGTCTTAACCCTCAGATACCCGATAAGATGAGAGGTAAGGAGGGCCTGAATTCTACTTCCAGTTTTCTCTGTTAATTCAATTTTACTGCAAGTAATTTCTGTGCTACTATTGTGGTTCCTGTTATGCAGACAATGTAACATTTACTCATTCTGTCAAAATACTTTGAGATATGGCAATGAAATGCATTATTGTAAAATATGAATGTCTATTGTGAGGCATACCTCTAAGGAAAGAGTCATGAACAACTTATCAAAATGAGCCAGTGCTTCCACCATTAAAACCCTTGAAGAGCAAGACAAGACTATGCTGTTTATGAAAATTGTTGATATCATGAACAAGACCTTTTACAAGTTTAAACAAAAATCGTTTCTCTTTTTCCTCTTATGGAAAATGTTACCATTAGAGCAGTGCTTTATTTACAGTACAAGACTGCATAAAAGAGAACGCACAATCACCTCTTGATCCTGACATGGTTTTGTTAAGTTTAGTAATTCACTTAACTCACTTCACAACCTTTTGAGAACACTTAATTACTACATCTGCTCCCTCCTTTTGCTGAAGTGGCATAACACAGGCGCACAGAACTTCTCCTTAGTACCTGACTGCATCCCAAAAAGCACACCCTCCTACCAGAGAAGGCAGCCAAACAAAGTTTCTCCAGATTAAATAAACGTATTCCCATTTTGAATAAATGTCCCTCTCTTATTTTTGTTAGTTTTTGTCCTAACTGGGTTATGCCATGTACTAGGAAAACATTGTTCTGCTGTGCTATTCTCCTTGGTTTCTGTCTTCATTTGCACCCCTCCTGAATCTACAGCATACTCTAAGAGCGGATTAGTGACTAGTTATTTCAGTGATAATGTGCTGAATGAAAGCAGATGTCACCGTCAAGAAAGACAGAAGCACTGGGGTGTCTATAAGCACACAAGTGACGACAAACTTTTAGGATATCTAGGATACTATGTCCATTAACTAGAGACAGGTTTTACGAAGTGTACACGCACAATGTGTGTTTGCAGAAATCCACTTTGTCTCTCCCTCTGTTTGCATACCTTTTTCACCAAAGTATGTCACAATTTATAACCACTGTTTAAAATACATGCCATAAACCTTTCTAAAAAACGCCCCCTACAACGGCAGAGTCTTAATAGAGCCATCAAGCTCCCCGGTGTTAAAAAGTTCATGTGTTGAAGGTTATGTCCTTTTAACTTGGAAACATACACTAGAACGGTTAGTGCACATCCTTCTCACGTTATATGCTGTTGGCTGTTTATCTGGTGTCAGAAGCACTTACCTTTGAGATTAAGTAGCAGACAATTATGATGGAATATCAGAACCAGGGTTGATTGAATTATAAATTTTGAATCCTAAACCTTATGTAGCACTACAGCATTCTGATAAAGATATCCATGATTACCTAAGATACCAAATACTTGTTTTGCTGAAGTCCCAGCGTGTCAACTGCCTGCCCATCAATACTCTCACTCAGATGTGTGATATTAATTTCAGGCTCCTATTTTTGAGACTCTGAGCTTTTGTGCCTTTTTTAGTGAATTTCTGAAATGAACTCACAATTCAATCACGTTCAGAAGACAGAAAGGAGCACTTACGCACAAGAACTTTAGTTCTTGTTGGCATTGTTTTAATTAAAAAAAAGGCAGCTGATTTTTAGGGAATAAGAAAAATATGAGACAGAGGACTTACAGGTAATATACAACAGAGCACTGATATATGAAATTGTAGAAATAAAAAATACAGTACTGGATGTAAAATACTGCAAGCAGCATAGAGGCTGAAATGCCTTTAAGCATAACTTCTAAATCACTTCAAACCATTCCAAATAATGAATGACTTCATAAAAGCTGTATTTTTGAAAAGAAAAAAAAAACAACTAAACACATAGCAGTATTCTATCAGAAATGTTTGGCGCTACTGCAATGGGAATGTCTGAAACTTGCCAAGTATAGCACTGGGCTGTTGCACTTCAGAAATTCAAAAAAGCAAGAAGAAAATGCCCGGATTTGTCTCTGTCCAAAGCCTGTTTTTGTACATAATGTGTGCATACTGATACACGCATAACAATATTAATTATTTTTCTTGGTTTCATATTTGTATCCATTAAGCCCAGTTGAGGTTAGTGTCAGCAAGCTTTCCATATATCAAACCAGACCTTACAGATAGATAATTAGAGGTTACTTTTACAGAAGGCAACAAACTTTCTCCAAAACCCACAGAAGCGCTGGGACAACTGCAGACAGAAGAGAATATCTGAAAAATACTACATGTGAAGCAAAAATAATTTCCCAGTCACCCACACTAATCATTCAAGTCTAGGTACACAAAAGATCTGGCTGATCTCCACGTTTTTTCACTATACGAGAGGCTGTGATTGCCTCTCAGATAAGATATGAGAGATATGATATCTCAGCTGCAGCTTTCTCTTGCTGTAATATTATGGTACTGCACTCAAGAGTGTGTTCACAGCAGAACATATACCTTAAACATAATAATATGTTCTCAGTCACTTCCATCAGTGGAAAGCTGAGACAATGAGCTACCCAGAAAAAGGTCAAAATATTCTTGCTAACTGGCTTACATGTCACATCCCACAAATTTCTTTGTGCTGAGAAGAGACAGGCAAACGTTACTTGTATTTCTTTCCTGATCTAGCTGTTGCATTCTTTTACGGCATACTGTAAGCTACCGTAGAACAAATAAGCGCTCAGTTCTTCTGTGCTTTTGGGGTGGTTGTTATGGTTTGGGGTTTTTCGGACATTGCAATTGTTCCCAAGCATTATAAGTAGCTGCTGTATATCACAAAAGACTTTGAATATATTCCCAAAGCCACCTGAAATAATTTCTATGAAATTACAGCCAATATTTTTATTTATTTGTGCATGTTATCCACTTGCTTGGCAGAGTCCAGCTGATCAGCCCCTGAAGCTGTTGCACATCAACAAAAATCTGCAACTTCCTCCCCTTTTCCTATGAGTTAGTATAATGCCTTGTGTGCAATTAGAGCATAGGACAGTAATCTGTTGTTGAAAAATAGTTTGCATTTGCTCTATGAAACACGTGGTTCCTTTCCAGTACTTCTTTTGCCCCAAGAACCCATCTGAACATCTTAATACTTTTTTTTTAAAGCTGCAGTAATTAAATACATAAAAATAAAGACTTGTGGGGATACACAATCCAAGCTAGTTTGAAACATGTGGTGGGACTATAGTTGCTAGGTGACTGGACCTTCAGATCTTAAATGCAATTTTTCTTCATTTGAGTCCTGTGCATGGCTGGGAAACCACATGTAGCAGCCTCAGTCTGGCGCCTGGCTGCTGTAGACAGGAAGCATTTCTTATCTAGTGTACAGCTCTTAGACTACAGAGACACAAAATGAGGCTGTGGCTTCAGTTCAGCAAGGGGCTCCACGTTTCCAGATTTCTTCTGTAACAACCCAGGAGGAAGATTGCCCAGCCTGAGTGGGACAGCCTCCTTCCCAGGCTCCCAGCCATGCTCCTTTTGCAGCCCACTGTGTGCCACCAGCTGAGTGAACTCACTGTCGTCTCATGCTCCTGTGGCATGATTTGGTTATATCCATAAAACATACCCCACAATATGTCTCTTACGGGACCTTGCTTACTGAAGACTGACAGATATGTCCTGAGCTCCTGCACATTCTGGCAGCTGGACTGCACTTCCAGCTTTTCAGTCAGGACCTCTTACTTGTCAGCTTTAGTTTAGTTAGTCAAAGTGTTTTCTGTAAAAACTCAAAAGTGCTCTACAAAGCTTTGCCAATAAACAGTGCTGAGGCGGAGGTCAGTGACTGAGCTGGTGACAAAACATGAGTCTTCCAAGTCCTGGGTCTGTTCTCCACGGTACAAGCTCAGTCTTGTCAAGCCTACGAACTGTGCTGCTGGTGACAAAGTAGGGCTTTTGTCCTACTTTGGACAAAAATCCCCAGGGCTTATTATACATGCTGCACAGACACTGCACCATCCATTTGGTACTGAAATGGCACACTCCTGTGCTGCACACAGGCTACTTCCAAAGAGAGCTTGAATTTTGCTCCTGGAAGGTTGGGTGCATAAAACCCAGGAAATGCAACACCCATGCTTAAAACCTCGACGTGCCTTTTTTGAATTTAAACTTCAGGGGACTTTCTCAAGATGTGGGAGACAGCCATGGGTATAACCAGGTTCCCAAGTTAATGTATGTCAGTTAGGTATGATCACAGGCATATTGCAGATGAGAAAACAGACACAGGTTAAGTTCAAGCAGCTGTCCAAATATTACATTGTAATGAACTTATTTGTTAGGAAATAGTGCTGAAATTCATTACTTAAGGTCCTATATAGCAAATTCAAGCCATTTTTGGTGACCGAGGCAGTGTCAGGTACACATTTTCCATATCAAGCACGGGACCTTGTATTTATTTTATGGCACTAAAAAAAGTTTGCCCCAAAAATGTCAAGAAGTATACAGAAGTCTTCTAACAAGTCACCTGTAAATTAAACGGAATGACTAAACTGTGAGGCCTTGGTTCTCACTCACTGCTGAAACACCTGGTTCTTTTCCAAATGAATGAAGGCAGTCAGAGATAAATAGAGGAAAAAGTGCACACGCTGCTGCTCTGGCTGCCTGTGTACTGCTAAGTGAAAACATGACTGCATTAGGACTAAACTGATCTCAGTCGGTTTCCCTTTCCACCAGAAGGATTGCCTGCTAGACTTGACAAATGTCCTCTTGTATCTCTTTTCTGTTTTTTTCTCTCCATGCAGATATTTGAAGTAGTTGGTGAATGATGTCACTTCTGGTCAAATGTCCTGAAAAGATGAAAGTGTTTGCCTTGAGGAAACTATGTTCTATTACACAGAGCCCGTTTACTTTTCTCCTATTGTGCTTTACAACTTGCAAGAGCTGTCTCCGCAGATAATAAGATTTTCGCTCTGCAGGGTCATTTAAGCTATGGTATCTTCTCTCAGTGTTGGCGCTTGAGTGCTTTAATACTGTCAAAATTGCAAAGGAGCAATTTAAGTAGAAGAGATAGAGAAAAACAGGCATTTTCTTGTTCAACGTCGAAAATTATTTTTCCAAAGAGAAACCAGCTATAAAGTATGTCACTAAGCAACTGATCGAACAAGAAATTGATGGAAGATTTAAAAAAAATATTTCCAGTCACACTTGCACTTGAGAGACTTATTAGGTAAACAAGAGGATATATCTGTTTAGTGATTTTATTAAACAGTTGAATTCCTTGGACAATGATTTCAAGAGAAGCCAAAGAAATTCTAAAGATTTAGGACCAAAGGACCAAAGTCTACTCATTTTCAGTTAGTGATTCGAAAAATCAAGTTTGTTGTTAGAATCTCTATACTCAATGATTAAAAATAGTCTGATGTGCTAAAAAACAGAGGCATGATTCCATGGTTGGGAATTTGGGTAGTGTTCCAAACTGATTCATACAAACCTCATTGCTGGAGCAGGACCTCAGAAAGAAAAATATGCCGATTTTGTGAGCAACAGGATGCTTTTAAAGACTTATCATGAGAGCACATGACTAATAACTTCTTGGGTTATATGATCTTCTTGTCATGTGTAGGTTTTCTGGTTCTGTTTTAATGTAACATCATTTGAATGCAAAAAAATTATTTTGAAAAAAAGTCACAATATTGTGAATGCCAAGCATTTAAAAACACTGAGCTGAACTGCAGAAATAAATCAAAGTGTTAAATCACAAACCTGGAGGAAGGCAGGAGATAACAGGACATAAATCAAGTATGTTTTTGGAACAGGAGGAATAAATGGGGGTAAAGCAAAAATAAAAAAAAAAAAAGAAAGAAGGAAAATAATGATAAAAAGTGGAACTGGAGTATGCCTACTCTGAGCTGAAAAGAAGAGCAAAAGAATAGTAAGAGGGCTAGAATTACAGATATGATGCCAAATGTAGAGAAAATTTAGCACAATCTTCAAGACTGCTAATTTTTTTTCTTTTTCTTTTGCCAATGTCATATTTTGTTCTTGCTCATTAGAGAGGGGTTTTTTTTTTGTTATGTTTTGGTTTTTTATTTGAATGAAAGAGATGATGGGTAAGGATCATGGACTGCTATTCTTTGAATTGTGAATGAGGTGCCTTCCTGGCATTTTTTTTGCTCCTATAGCTACTGAAATACTCAGAAACTCATCCCAACTTTAATTTAAACAATGAAAGTCTTCCTTCCTACAAACTGTCTGGTGGGTTTATTTTCTGCTTCGAATGTCTTGTCAGTTCTGGTTAGCTTAAGGCTGTCCATCAAATTAAGAATGTGCAATCTTAAAAGAAATTGTGTTTCTTCCATGTACATATTATAAGAGATTGCAAACAGCAGAATTTTATTCCCTGGAAAAGACAAGAGTGGGATTTAACTGAGTTATTGAGAATTCTGAAAATTACAGAGGAGAACAAAATACATCAGTAATTTCTTATTCTGCTTCAAAACAAATGAGACAGGGGAGACAATATGTTAAGCCCCAAAGCAAGCTGTTCACTGGTAAAAAAATAATAAGAGTCAATTGCAACTACTGTAATATGTCATATTATGTCATATTTCATCTTTCTTAACTGTACACAAATCCCCTCTTAAGGGTTTGCTGACTGCACTCTTTTTTGCAAGAAGAAACACCAAGTATGGAATAGACATGTACTCTTCAGTGATGCTGTATTTTTGCTTTCTTCTGGCGTGGGCTCTGCATGTTCATTGTCTGACCCGAAAGACGCCAGATAAATCAAGGAATGTATTTTACTACATTTACAATAGGAAGAAAAATGCCCAACAGGTGTGGACTTGCAGCTGGAAAGAGGTGGTGCTCAGGATGCCCACACTATGTGCATTTTGGGAGAGGTTACTTTGGATCAGCTCTAGCTTGGTCCTGTTCACCAAACACCAGTTAGCCCACTTTCCACTGAAGTCTCTGGTCTTAAATGCACAAAATGCATTACCAGAACACAGACAAGATATTCAAGCTTTTTCTTTTTTTTTTTTTCCTCCGGTATAGCAAAAAATAGAGATTAATTCTTGAAATGATCCACTTCCCTGCAAGTCTCAAAGGACTTGTATCACAAAGACTGCACAGGTACAGGCAAATATGGCACTTCCATCACAGAGTTATGTGCTGAATCATGCTAAGTGTAAATTTTATAAAAGGGGCTTATAGCAAAAGCAAATATAGCACTGCTGATTATACTATATGTATATGAGCAAGCTACAATATACAAAAAAGTCTGGCAGATGCTTATTACTACATGGCACAGCTTTGCCACCTACAGAAAGATTAAAATATTAATCACCTATTCATTCAATAACTTGTCAAGCATTTTAATATTTTCTAATGTCTCCTGATAATAATAGTTTCCTGAAATAAGTAGTTCCTAAATCATTATAGGATAATGTAAGAAACAATCCTGGAAATTACTGGAGAATTCCTGGAAGTCTTTAAGAGGGGATTTAAAAAGGAGATATGTGGTATTGAATAAAAGCTTCATAATAACTGTGCAGATATTTAGATGTTTTTAGACCAGAAATATAAGCAAGAAAATATAATTTCACAGTACACTACAACTTCTCCATTTTTCTCCTTTTTTCCCCTTTCTGTACTTAATAAAAATAGATATGAAACATACATTCTTGCAACAACAGCATAACACTAGTTATATTCATTTTTAAGACTCTGTAAATAGTTGTATATAGTAGATTATGCCAATGAAGAGATTGCTTTACTGTTATCATTATCACACTCTTTTTTATATATGTTTCTGATGTGAAGATAACAATAATAAAATAAAGTCTTTTATATCAAATCCTTCAAAAATTTTCTTGGCCAGGTTCTGATACGCTGAGTATCTCTTGGGTGACTGCCCCAAATGCTCTGACAAAGTATATGTTAGCTGTTGTCAAACCCTTTTGTAAAAAATCCTAACTTACACGAACAGATTCATTAGGGATAGTTCTCCTGCCTTCAGAACTAAATACTCGTGATCTGATCCCAATTCCCTCAATGAAGTAATCTGAAATACTTCTTAAAAGAACCTGGCATCAAACGCTGCGTCATGGGGTACTTGAAAGTTGAGGTGATAGCAGAAGTTCAGGGAAGACCCTTCAAAAAATGCAGGTGTTGAATTAGTAATTTTGGAACAGGATGAGTTTTTGGAAGCAGGATGAACTTCATAGAAATAAAAAATGGGTCAAAACAAAACTATGAATTGAGGAGTTTTGACAAGGTGGAAGATCACACAGTTCAAGAGTATACATCCTTTGCAGGTGAAATAAGGCAAAATTACTTAGACTGAGAACAGCTGCAGGGAGAAACAATGAATAACATCTTGAACCATTCAAGTCCATCTAAACAGAGCGCAGAAAGTATGTAGTCAGACCAAAATGGGTATGTGCTTCTATGGCAATACAGAAGGAGGAACTGGGATGAATTAAAACTGAACACTGAATGAGAAATATCATATTAGAAGGATACTAGAAAGAAAATAATCAGTGGGACACTGTATTTCCAAGGTGCAAAATACACAGGGAAAAAACAAGAGGCAAGATCACAGTAGTGGTGCTACGCATTAAAGGAAGGATGCAGCCCAACCAGGTGATTAAGTTAACTGTACTGAGATGTAACAGAATCTCCATGGATTAAAATTTAATACCTATGTAGGAAAAACATATTAATAGGGCAACACTATCACAGCCTGAGGAGGATGGAAAGAGGGAGTATGGTTCACTTGGGAGCTCTCAGAGGCTGTCGCTGCAGAATACAGACTAAAGGGAGACTCCGGTCATTCCCATGCAGGCTCAGTAACTATTGCACTGGACCATGAAACTAAGGCAAACTTTTAGATCCCATAAATGACTGCTTCCTGAAGCAGCTAAATGGGGAACTAACAGGAAGAGAAGCACTCCTGAATGTTTTTCTGACCACTTTCCTAATACCTGGTTCAAAAATGTAACCGTGAAAGTACAAGTAAGCACAAAGTACTCAGAGATACCCTTGCAGGGGAAAAAAGAAAAAGAAAAAAAAAAAAACACAAAGCAAAACAATCAGAAAATCTACATTAGTGTTTGATTTTAGAAGGAGGAAGCATTGTTACTTATAAGGAACATATAAGGGAATCTTTCTTAGATGGAATTATCCATAAAATACGTTCTAAAACAAATCCCCAAATGAGGAGGATAAGATTGCCAGGACCAGGCCATATTCTGCTAGCCATTCCTACAAAACTTCAGTGTGACATTACTGAACTATTGCTTTTATATTGGGCAAAGTGGTAAAAACGATGAAAAACAACAGAATCTATAGAAAAAACATAGGGAAAAGTGAATACAGTGCTTTTAGAGGAAAGGTATGTCTGTGAACATGAAGTCTCTCAGTAGGTATTTTTATTTAAAAATTAATCTGAACTAAGACAAGTACCAATCACAGGAATACTACTTCTGTTCTGTTTTAGGGGTTTCCAGCAACTTCTATCAGTATTTTTCAGTAAGTTCAAATGCCAGCTAAAACACTAGTTAGAGACAACATGCATGACATTCATTCAAAGTTCTGACAACTTTAGAGACACAACCCTACTCTTTATATTGAGATATAATGATTGCCCCAGTGCAGTTATTTTGACTACCTCTAAAACCCCAAATGCATAGTCTGTAATCAGTGGACTAAATTCTGCTAGCAGTGACTTCACACAACCTGGTTCACTTGCATATCAACATGGAAGTCAGAATGACAGCATGCTTTCTGCCTTAATATCTTAGGCTTCCACACTGTAATCTAAACACATGGTTACTGCGGCTATGTCACTATTGGCAGCCTATCTACATATCTCCAGTATTTTGAAATTTATTTTAAATTCTGTGTTGTGTACTGTTGCATTTTCTATATTGCCTTGCTTTGGGATGTTGAAAAAAACCCATTTCATTAAAATAGGCCAATTTTCATATTAAGTAACTAAAGGGTCTATTTTTACAGTCAGAATTAACTAAGCACAAGAACTGAGGCAAGGGCTAAGATTAGTTTTAGAAAGAACTCTAACTTTATACATGTTAATATATGTTTGTAATTGTGTTCAGATTATATAAATTATACGCAATTCTACCCTTAGAGACCTGTGCTGATAGGGACATTGAGTGAGACATTTTTCCAGTGTAAGGCACTGCATAATTAGTTCAGTGTAGGAAATATACCAAGTAATTACATTTTTGCCTGCCTAAATTACCCCTGTAGATTCAGTTCATTATAGGAATCTGCCAGCTGTTAAGCAACTACTGTGTTTCACCTCTATTAGTGGCTTTTCAGCAATGCAATACGCAAAATAATTCCTGTAAGTCTGTAAAATCTCACCATGCTTTTGAACGGACCTATGTGTACAAATGTAACATCATCTGTACAATTGCACAATTAATGAAACCTATCTGTTGCTGTCTCCAGTAATACAACATTATGCAGCAACAACTCAGTGTGTTAGAGCTCACCACTGCACTCCTTTGAGTTACTGGTAAGGAACACCATTGGTTTTCCACATATTTTTTAGTAAGTCGTGCATGCAGAATATGGCATAGCATTTTGCATAATCAAGACAAGACTACTGATAGGAGTAGGATACAAGTATAAGCGAATCAATAACTTGACCTAGCAATGCAACTTTTTGGCAAAAGACTGCATAATTTAATGAGTCAGTTTATTTAGGGAGTTAGACTTCTTTGCACAGTCCAAATAGAAAGACAGTCACTTAACCCCCTTCATAGGCACACATCCTAAGGTTGACCAGTACGCCTCCTGAGCACAGCACAGCACTGCAAAGACAGCATCAGCTGACCTCTGAAAACTGTATATCCACAACACTGCAGTGTCTCTGCGTGAGAGACTTGAAACCCTCCCTTAAGAGAGTTTATTCTTCCAGGTGCAATGCTGTGCTATTACAGCCATAGAGCTTCTGGTTTCAGCTTGAATGGATTCTGTGAGCTCTGCACTGTGTCCTTATTAGTGCTGCTACATATGCATGTAGCAAATAGGGAGTGGGAGGCAGGGGGCACCAAGGCAGCTTGAGCCAGCAGAAGCAGAGATTGCCCTGATGCTCCTTTCCCTTCTGCTGACTCTTGTTCCTATCCTGTGCCAGCAGTCACGTTTAACTATCCATGGGAACTCACCAGGCCAAAAATAACCCACTCTTTACAAATAATCTTATTTTTCAAAATCATTCCCCTTGGGGGATTGCACGTTTTTCAACAGTAAGCAACATGAGGTGCACCACTGCATGGAAACGTGTTCCAGCTAAACAAAATTAATAAAGCAAGGTGCCACAGATATTTGTATTAAGCCATAAAATGTTGGCCCTAGTTACTTCCACAGGGAGGCTACTCACTATTATGAAGGTGCTGACTTTGAAGATGCATAGTGCATTTAAGTTAGTTACAGTAGCAAAAGAACCTAGAAAAGGACTTCAAGCATCAAGTTTATTTAACAGTACAGGTATAAAACAGTAAGATGGAACCAATATTCTTTGCTTAGCCTGAGCTCTGTCAAGAACATCCACTTCAGGAGAATAGTCCAGCCTCTCTTGGATCAATAGTAAACATACATTCTGAACCTGACAGTGATTTCTTAGAGATCTGGTTCTCCAACCACACAGCTCTCATCCATGCTGCCCATGGAGAAAGTGGTTTGGCACGTAAATACCTCCAGCCTCCAAATGAGATCACCTACAGACTAAATACAGTAATTGCCTACTGCCACTATGTTGTCTGTGGACTGAGAAAGTTTGGGATCCACTGCACTGGAACCATGCACTGAAAGGTGCTAAAGGCTCTCCTCAAAGGTCCTAAATATGCAGCAAAATAGTTCACTACAAGGAGGAAGAACAGTTTGTATCAGAGGTGCAGTCTGAGGGTGCCAAGGGCTGCAGCAGAAAGCTTTGGGAAATTGCACAAATTAGCGTACAAGGGAGAAAAACTGAATAGCATTTCCTTAAAAAAAGGTAGATGCTTCAGGGAAGAAAGCTCAGAGAAAAGATGCTAGGTTTTCAATCTGTTGGGGTTTTTTACTTGTTTTGTGGGGTTTTTTTATCCCTAGATGAAAGCAGAGGAGATTTCATTACTGAATTAAAAGGGAGAATATGGTTCAGCCCAACGTAGAAATAAAGCTTCCAGGCAGTATTTTATTTTTTCATAATGACCATACCATTATTGTAAAGTATATACACACAAATTGTCATTCTAATACAGGTGGGCCATGCTATAGTATTCATGATGATGTTTACAGGTTCAGTGAAAAAATATTAAAGGTGAAAAAATTACAGACAAAAGTATTTGAAAGCTACAGAGACTATTAAGTTTGCAGTCATGAAGCCACAACTAAAGAGGTAATAGAGACAGCCACAAACAAAGAAATGTTCATATCCATGCTCTAAGCATAGATAAGCAGACAAGCAGTAGACAGCCTGCCTACTTTTAAGGCCTACAGACAAATGGACAAGAGCAATACTGCCAATTAGTTAGTGTTCATTTGAAAAATCCAATCAGGTAACCAAAATCCAAGAACTGCAAATCAACCATCCGATATAGATGATGGAAACAGTATTGGTAGCAGCCAGCTAGGAAAAAAGGCAAGTCAGCCATCACTTGCTAGGACTACCAGAACTGAAAAGAAGACCAATGTATGAACAAGCTAACTGCACTACCTAGTGAACAGATGCCCATCCACCACAGAAATCACATGAAGAGTTAAGAAGTGAAACAGCCAAACCCACAGTTCCCAGATGGTATAATTCTTCACAAAAGATCAAAGCTCAAAATCAATGTTTTAAGCAGTTGCTGAAGGTTATGCGTATCGTGCAGTATTTTGATAACATTTTTTTATTTAAATAAGCACCCCAGGAGAGGAGTACAAATATCAAATGTCTCTTGCAAAGATATGTCCTACAGTTCCAATTCAGCAATATTTAATTCAACTGCTGCACAAGTCCTTTTATTAAAAAACCAAAACAAACCAAACACCTTTTTCCACACCTCTGGCTTTCTTTGTCAAACAGCAGTTTGCTTTGGAAATTTTTACTCCACAATGGCACTCTGGCAAACCTGGTGAGGAATTCAGATGTGCTCTGAGACAGAGCCTGGCTTGGGACCATTAAAGAAAGCTAATATCAAGCCCACCAGCTGTGGCATTAAAACTACTGCAAAGCTATTATTTTGTTATGTGCAGGTAAAAGTAGTTGATGGGGCCTATGATGAAAGATGACCAGGAATACATGCAAGAACTTTGTATTTTTGCCTTTATCTAAAACATGATTATGCATTTGACTCCTGAGACGGTGTAAGACATCTGTACCCTGGCATCCAAGGAGGACACAGGCATCTGATGACAAAACTGACTGAATGGACCTAGCAGCTCAAGTGACAGGTTGTGCTGTTTGTTTTTTTCTGTTGCACAGCCCCTGTGCGACAGTTCTGCTGAGTGAGAAAAAACGAACCAAACCAAACCACCAGTGGGACAGACTGAACCAAACAGAGCCAGGCAGAGCACTCTCCAGGCTCTCACAAGCAATTGCTGGGAATACTGGCATGCCATGCTCTGCACAATAATTAAGCTGGAAGAATAATCTGTGGAAAAATACAAGGTCTCTTCTGTTCTCATCACCTAAAAGGGAAGCCATTCACAAAGCAACGGGATGTGGGAAAGAGACCTAGGCTAATCTGGTGGCGTGAAAAGTGGCTGATGCACACCAGGCAGGTATGTACATCCCTGCCTGTGTGTCACTGCACAAAGCGCTGCAACAAAGAGGTGAGAGACAACAGCTCTGGAAAAAACAGGTTTGGTTTCACAGTATAGCCAACCTGATGCTTTCACTGTGGAGGTATTTTATGTATTTAAACAAATATATAAAAGAATCCCAAAACTCCAAGGTGAGACTCAACATGGCATAGGACCTCACTGTGGAGGTATTTTATGTATTTATACAAATATATAAAAGAATCCTGAAACTCCACTGGGAGACACTACATGGCATAGGACCTCACTGTGGAGGTATTTTATGTATATATACACAAATATATGAAAGAATCCCGAAACTCCACTGGGAGACACTACAGGGCATAGGACCAAGACCAAAACCAAAAATAGATCAGGGAGAAAGAAATGAGGCTAGCCCTGTAACCCTGTCAAGAGATTCAAAATAGCACAGTAGGAAATCCATAGGAGAGCAAATCCCTTTCATCCCGTACAATTATCCCTTGTTGCATAGTTGTTTTTGGCTACCTCCTTTCAAGCTTTAAAGGCCTAGATACTTCTCTGCAGAAATTAGAAGTCTGCCTGGGTATAACATGATAATTAATAATTCTGAGTTATCTAAAATGCAAATTAGGCTGCCAGATATGTTCCATTAATGATCCTTTTAAAGTTACAACAGCATTTTCAGAAAAATTATTTCCTCACAAATGTAGGTCAGTGACTGTATTCCACTGATCAGATAAGTGGAATATCTTAACCTACTTAAAGGAGTTTAAATTTAAACTTATTCCCAAAATCATCCATTGCAAAATGGTATGTGTATGTGTATATATATGTGTGACATCTGTATGTTTTGTATGTTTTATATACGTATATATATCTACAGATATATGTTCCTAATTCCAATTTAGAATGACTGAAGTCATCCCAAATATTATCATAAAATCAAAACATATATAACATTGATGCAATAGCATTTGATTACTTCTAATTACAACTCAACCCAAATTTTCATGCTGCCCTGCCATATTGCCCATTCTCACTTCATATAGCCAATATTTCACAGCTTTGCAAGTGAGTGAGGGACGCTAACACCCTGATGTAATTCCATACAAAATACCCCTTGACATGCTTTATTTGTTTTTTCTAATTAAGTGCTTAGCAAACCCACACAGCAATTTGGACACATGTAACTCTGTGAGCGTACGTACATCATGCTTCTCCACTCTTGCAAATGACTCCCACCTTCCTGGAAACACACATGCCTCCTACCTCCCAAATGCAGATGGTATTAATTATCAGAAAGGACCTAAATGTTTACAACAGGGATTTAACATTTTCATCAACATGCTTCTTTACTAAGTATTAATAAAAAAATACGTGGAGTAAGGTCAGTATTTGCCAAACTAGAAGCAGAAGTAATGTGAATTTACAATTTTCATGCAATTCTGCTTTAAACAGTTACTCAAAGATATACCCATTGCCAAGAGATTTACAATGTACTTATCATTAAATAAGGTCCCGTTTTTTTATATAGCAACTACCCACTCACTCGAACTGTGATTCTAAGTTCTACCCTTGCTGCTAACATTGGAAACCAGACGACTTCTAGTCAGTGTGAAGAGAGCAGCATTGCAGCATTGTCTGCAGTGGACTGTCCAGTTTGAGTTTGTTGCGCTTAGGTGTTAGCCCTTCCAAGGACTTCTTGTGAGTTTGAACAGAATACAATCCACAGTGAAAAAAAAGTGAAGTTCACAGCATGTTGAAAGTATGAACTGGTTTGGTACTCCTTGAAGCTGAGCCACCACAGGGGGTAGACAGTATCTGCCCCAACACTGACCTCCATCAGAGGGGCAGCAACAACCTGGCACCACGGATCTGATGGTCATGCTGTGCCCCACTCGGCCTCCTGGTACAAGCACCAGTGTGGCCAGTCTGCGTGAGGAATGCCAGTTCATTTTAATTACTGGACTGAATGGTCAGCAAGTGGTAACTGTGTGATGATTACAGGCAAGATTATCACTAAATCAGTCATTTTTTATCACTAGATATGCAGAACTATAACTGCATCTAATTTTTGTTACCTTTGTAGATCACATTTCGTGGTTTCTCACAGCCTGACATAATGCAAGGGTCTGATTTAACTTTACTGAGACATCATCCCACTCTGATGTAGCGAAAAGGGGAACAGAGAGAAAAAAAAAAGGGAGTGGGAAGCAATTCCCCAAACCTGCTACCAACAGCATGGGCATCAGTAAAATCTCTAAGAAAAAGCTCTACTGAGAACATCACTAGCCGAGGCACTAGCCACAGTGAAGCAAGCATAAAATTGTAAGTGGGTAACAGGCCATAAAATAAGAGTTTCTTTGATAATTAAATATACCATATTCTTGACCACAATCTCCATGAAAGTAACTGTGATATGAAGTCTAGATATCCAGACACATATCCAGAGAGTAGCTACGCTGACACACACAAAAAGCACAGAGAGATTCCCCTTCTGTAAGAGATGAAGATCTCCCTCAGCTGTTGTACGCAGAGCAAATACCTGAGGTGAGGCTCACTTCATCACAAGCAGAAAAACAGCAGAGAGCTGCAGCCCTCCTCTAATTCAGCTGGTTTCTTGGATGCTTCCCTTACACCACTCAGTTTGAGCTCACCTTTCCCTCTCTTTGCTACAATCCTTTTACACTCTATTTAGCCTCACTTTCTGCTCTATAAATCTCTGTACTTATGACAGGCAGCTGTGACCATTCCTTGAGCCTTGAGAAGAAACCCTTTTCCTGGAATAAATCATTGCTGGAGACATATACATGCAGCAAACCCTTCAACAGGACTAGAAGTGCTCTGCTGAAGCACTCACTACCAAAAGCATACCTTTGGCGGAAGGTAAGGGACACAGTGTCACAGTGACTGGCTATAAAGGCAGAAAGAATTATTTCCAGAAGACACAGGAAGCCTTTGAACAGATGGGACAGTTCCTTACCTTCCCCGAAATCCACTTCTTTCTCAATATACGTACATGAACCTTAAGGCAACATGGATGCATTAATGATACAATTACTATGATAATTTGTTATCCTACTTCGGTGCCTTAATATTTACTGTTTACTAACAAGCACAATAATAATACATTTATTTTGGAGGAGGCAGGGCCCTCTTTCTGTTTTGCACTAACACACCACCCAGTTCAACAAAATCCTGATGAATAGCTTTGCTGGAGTATTTTTATTAAATTCAGTTTTCTGGGCAAAAGTGCTAAAGGAGAGTGGAAGGTTTTGGGGGGTTGATTTGCCTGTCTGATTAAGCTCTTCCTGACCCTCCCTTCCCCTTTTATTTCTCGGCATGGCATTCATTTTCATAGGGGTTACTAATACAAGGGGAGATGCTGTAGACTCTGACAGTTGAGTGGGAGGTGACTAAGGAACAGCCTCTATTTTAAGATAACCTACATGCCATGTTGTCTTTCCTGTATCATAGCTTAAGAAACCTTCCCATTTCAGGAGTATACGGGCCATAATGCTGCTTTTAAGTGGAGGCAAAGAGAATTCTAAGAATATTTTTTATTCTTTTTCTGAAGGGAAAACATCTTCATACCAACTTAACTCATCCAGACCTCCACTTCCCACAGATTTGTCAGACTTAGCATGAAAACTTAGCATGTGCTTCTCATATGCTCTGTCTTCAGTGATTGCTAATGCTCTGGAAATCCCTGGCCCTGATGCTCTATTGCTTGTGCTTATCAGTGTGATTAAGAACAAAAACCTAAGCTGTGCAGTTACAACCACATGATAGCCCAGCCAAGATCCCTCCTGGTAACACAGATAGCACTTATCTGTGTGATTTTGTCTGATCATATCTATCTTTCTCCTCTGTGTATGATCTCATCATAGCAAACTGTATTATTCTTGTTACTGAGCATATGGCCACAAGAAAAGTCTTAAAATACCTCTTTTAAAATATTTTCAGAGTGCTAATTCAATGATGGTAAATGTATTCTGGGGTTATTTGATAAATAGTTATAATCAAACACAGAATTAACAAAGGCAAAAACATCAGGGGACATATTTTCAGTTTATATAAGCTGAAGTCACTGGAGCTATGGTGGTAAGAATACCCTGGATCAGGGAATAAAGTTTGATTCTTAATTCTGGAATGTATAAATAAACCCTTCTCTCTCCTGTTTGGATAGGCTCTCATCGTTAATGAAGCACCTATCACACTATGTTTTTACTGCCAGTGCCTGAGCAAACAGTTGCACAATTACACTGGTACCATTTTAGTATGCACTTTTGATTGTCTGTTTGGTACCAGTGGTTCCTGTCTTGACCTTTGAAACACAACCCTTACTACAGTCTAATAATTAACAAAGGCCTATCACAAACTGACTAGTTGTGCAGCGCGCAGCCAGTGTTCACATGCACATTTACTAAACGACCAACCTGTGGTGCTCATGGAGATGCCCATGGGGACCACAATGTGACTCAAATGGCCACGCAGCAGGAACTCAATCCTATGAAACTGCCACAACCTCCCAACAGAAAACAAGAGCTCAGGCTTACAAAGTTCTTTCTGCACCACTCTATCCAGTTGCAAGAACTGATGCCTAGAGTTACAGGCTTAATTCTATCGAGATCATGGGGAGTTGCATGACTAGGTGCCTTTTGGATGTTCCGGCCCAAATTGAATTCAACAGCTAAGACATTTTCAGTATGCATCCTGAAAGGTGTTTAAGCAAGTACTCCCGGCACAGATGAAGCATTACTGTAACACAGCTTTTGCAGCAGAAATCATCCAGGGGTATCCATATCAGGCCCAAGCTGGAAGCCCAAGGTCTTCTGTTATGGAATAGGGAAAGCTGGACCTCGTTCTGCAGAGGAAAGGCATTTAAAGCCCTTTCTCAGAGTTTAACCACCTTTGCATTGCTGTGCCCAGTAAATGCCCAAGGTAACAGAGACACACCGAACCATTTTTGTCTGCATTCATTTCTACTTCACAGGTTATATCTGTCCCTCCTGATGTGCAGTCTCACGAATGACAAGCAATCCCTGAGTCAATATTCATCAAACTAAGCCCTACTGGTAAAAAAAGTGATTTCCTGCCTATCTGCTTCCATGTGAACCAGAGCTTCCATCAGCATCCAAGGTTTTCAAGGTGTCTGCTAGTACAGGCCTGGTTGTGGAGAAATTACTATCAGACAGCTGAAAGCAGTCAACCATGGACTTGGGTGCAAACCCATGCATGTATTTACGGGCCTAATTGTCTCTAAAGTCAACCTAGGCTCTGAGACATAAGTACTTGTGAGGACCTGGGCCTCACAGTTCAAGTCTCATTGAAAATGTTGATAAAGTAGTATTCAATATATAATATAGTCACCACCACATCTTGAATTATTTCTAAAGGGATATTTAGCCTTCATAACAGTGAGTAGAGGATACCTTTACAAATTTATGCTTAAAAGTCTTTACATTTACTGACCAGTTTGGTGATGAGACCTGAGTAGGTCACTGCTTCTCTGTGCAAAAAACCCTAAGAATTTGTTTCAAGCCTCAGAAGTTAAAATGCTTTAATCCATGAAAGACTACAAGCAGCCAGAAAAGCAAATCTTGAAATCTGTACTTTACTTTTCCTTAGGCTTTCTAGTCAAAATCCCTAGTGAAGTCAGACACAGAACACATTCCTACAGAAGGTCACAGGCTCTAGCCCTGTACAATTCTTTACAGATTTTCCAGTGTGCTAGTTTTGTGTTAATCATCATCTGAGCAGTCTGCATGAGCACAGTGAAGTCAACATTTGTACCTGAGGGAAGAAAATAAATGAAGACAATAAATAGTGCTTTTTTTTGGTCTCCTATCACCTGAGAAAGAGCGAAAGAGAGAAAAAGACAATGATAGAGATAAATATAGGAAGAGAGAAAGAAGGAATCAAAGTAAAAGGGAATGAAAGAGGTAAAAATGGAATGAGAGAAAGAAAGAAAGAAGGAGAGAAAGAAAGAAAGGAAAGGAAAGAAAGGAAAGAAAA
Source organism: Pluvialis apricaria (assembly GCA_017639485.1). Taxonomy (NCBI): domain Eukaryota; kingdom Metazoa; phylum Chordata; class Aves; order Charadriiformes; family Charadriidae; genus Pluvialis; species Pluvialis apricaria. The sequence continues at coordinate 61,271,695 of CM030008.1, forward strand.
AGAAAAAAGAAAGAAAAGGAAAGAAAGAAAAAGAAAGAAAGAGAAAGAAAAGAAAGAATGAAAGAAAAAAGCACAAAGGAAAAAAGAAAAAGAAAGAAAAAAATTAAAAAGAACAAATGAAAGAAATGGATGGACAGACAAAAAGATTAAATATTAGGAAATAATGGAGTCTCCAAACCTGTGTGAACTAACTGGACTGCAGACAGATGTCTTAAGAACAAAATCTCATCTCACTTAAAATTAGTAAAAAATAGAGTAACTATTCAAAATGTACTAAATTGAGTATACACAACTAAAACAAGCTTCTAATCTAGGTCATTGTTTTGTATAGTACTCGGATATGCATGAACGCATTTGATGCAGAAATCAGGAAGAGTTACACAAATATAGCTGAGGACAAGATCTGCTTCGTTTTCCAAAATTACTGTGCCTAAAACACCTCTTCAGTTGCACAAGATAACTAAATAATGTTACCACAGTATTTACCATGTTCTCTAAATCTCACCAAGACTAATCACACTGCAAATACTGAAAATACATTACCCAAAGCACAATTAGAAAGGCACTCAAATAATTTTTTGCATCTTTGTTTTGGACTTGACTTTTAATGTATTGACAAGTCATTTAAGTCCAGCCAAGTCAATTAATTAGCTGTTCATATACTACATTGATTACACTATATAAGATGGGTAAGGTTTACATACTGTCTGTTGGTCCTGCATTAATACTTAAGTAGGATATGCAAAAGCCAAGCTTGTAATGTTGTGATCACATGGAGTATTATATCAAAAAAAGGCAGAACAAAAACAAAGAATTTGATTCAGAGCCTAAAGGTTGAAAATGGTGCTGGTCATTGCAAATGATGTTCAAGGAGGATGTTAGTCAAGCGGTATATGAGTGCATACAGAGTTTCTGAAACAAGCTCATTAACACAATCACTTTTTTCTCATGGAAAGTACACATGTTGAAGTCAATAGCAAAGTATACATTTTTTCATAGCTACAACACAAATATATTCTGTCAACCAAAAAACCCACCCTTTCCACACCTGAACGGCAATAAAAGCCTCACCTGGGATTTAAATCTTCTACCAGACAGGAGCGGCGAAACACACCGCACTGAGAGGGGCCTGTGCGTCAGTCCCTGGCTGGGTGATAGAGGGAGGATACTGCTGCAGCACACGAGGAAATCTGCCAGCTTTCTTATATCACACTAGTCATATTTGCAGCCCAAACCTCACTTACAAGTGCAGTTGTACAATGTATTTCCATGCCTTACTTTCAAATAGTCCAGACCTGAATGAGGATGATAGAGGTATTTTTACACAGGGGGAATATCTTCCAGCAGACAGACAAATGCTTCTGCTTGAGAGCACAGTGTTTATGAAACAGCAGGCCCTTTAGTTGCCCTGGAAACTATATTTGTAAAGGGCCACAATTTATATTGTCCCGCAGGCTTTTAACATTTGCATCAAAGCTTCAGAAGATGAGCACTGTCAGTGAGTATTTATTCACAAAAAAACCAAACTTCACTTTAAGAAGGTTGAGTGGCGTATTTTTTTCCCTGGCTGATGAGAAATGATCTTTCAAGAAACAAACCAAAAAAAAAACCATGAAGCAGTACTTGTGTGATGTGTTTACGGAAAGTCAAGAGCAACACACTTAGGATGTTACACTTGCTGGTCAGGGTTACACAGAGAACTGCCAATGAAATAGAAGGCAAAAAAATAAATGGAACTCCAACAGTTTAAATACTGTCAGCATTTTCTGTTTACTGCTGTTCAGATATGACCCTTACCATCCAGAAACCTCCACCAGATTAAGACCTACTCTGTAATCATAGAGTAAAGGAGATCTCCTTAGAAAAAGCACAAAATGCAGAAAGCGAAAATTAAGCAGGCAGGAAAACTTGAGTTTAGTTCAAATACTTAACTGAGAAAATGCTCTTAATTTTAGGAGCAGGGAGAGCTTTATTTTTTCCAAGAACTCTAAAAAAAAATCCAACCCTTCTGCTACCATCAGAGGTTCACAAATTTAAGTTGTACAAAACACTGTGCAGAAAGAGTCAATACACTTACTATTTTCTGAACTTAGATACTGAAAAACAGTCTACAGAGGAGTCTTGATACTTATAAGCAAACCCACTGCTGGGGTGAAGTGCTTGTTCCAGGATGAAGCAGAATAGTCAAGGAGATACCTTTCGATTTTTCCCATTTCTGCATCAATTTCTACTCTTGAAAAGTGTAAGGAATGGAAGCTGCAACAAGATTAATTCCTCTTTTGAGGGTCTTGCACAACCAGGAGTTGAGGGTAAGATGCAGAAATTTGTATTTATGACTTGTGTAATGAAAGAATTCAGAAAAGATAAAAAAAAAGAGACCTTCCCCTAGTCACAGAGATGCTTAGAGATGAGTTGAGGGAAAATCTTTGAGAGATCTCTGCAAGAACACTAATGTGGAATAGAGACAGACAGAATGAGAAATTAAGAGTCCTCTGACTCATTTCCTTTGGGAGGGAAAAACTGAATGAGGAAACAGAAAAAATAGAAAACAGGCAGGATACTTCTTTCAATAACTTTCAGAATAAATCTGCTCTATCTTTGTGTAGGCGATTGTATACTTTAGACTAGCATTTGCAATATTTAAATGTCATATTCAAATAGCAAAAACCAAGCACAGTGAAAGTTTCAAAAATGAAAGCAGACAAGAGGAGGGAAATGGTATTTTTTCACAATATTTTACAAAACGAAGCCACTTATATCCCTCACATCATAAACTTTTTATCTATTCTTTGATCATTTTGATTTGTTCTGCTAAAGTTTGCTTCAATCGTGTGCTGTCAAACACACAGCTACGGGTAAAAGTCCATAATGTTCATGGCAAGATTTTTCTAACTCACAATACTTGTAAAGCTGCTCCTGGGAATTATCATCAGTTAGCAATGGGTAAGAGGACAGCTTCCCTCTTCTTTTTGGTTTGACTAACCACTGATTCCATCAAGCTTCCTCTCAAGCTGGCCAGGTACACACATCTTACATCTCTCTCTTTTATGTTGTTGAGCAAAAAGCAGCCAAAATCCTCTGCAGGTAAACCAGTGTACTCCCTCCAAAAAGCCTGTTAATATTTCTTTAGAAATGCCAAACAGAAATTAAATTAATCTTTGTTTTCTTTTTCAGATTTCACATTGCTTAGATCTAGTTTCTTACCATTATCAGAATTAAAATGCAATATGCTCCGGCATAACTCCATTCATCTTTATCTCAACATTATATCTGGGATACAGAATAAAAATGAGTACCCATTAAAATGTACAAATTATGTCTAGTTTATTCTAAAACGTGATGGAAGAATATTCAAAAACATCTTTGCAGCTTCACTTTGCCCAAGAGAGAAAAAATGAAGTGAAACAATTCCAACTATTATTGGAGAATATATAGATAAGTAGCTATTCTTGGTTGTGTACATTCATGTCATTGCTTTGGGTAAACAAAATCAACCTTTCATCTATATCTTATGCAGTTAATAACAAAGTTACTGAGGCAAATACATTGAAAAAAACTTTAAATGGCTCATAAACATGCTCCATTTAACTGTAACATGAAACTCCTCACTCTTTTATGAACATCCTGCCCCAAGTCATGCAGACCAAAGGAAAAGGTTCATCTCAAAGTAATTGAAAAGAAGAAAACATGACAGTATGGCTTAGCCAAGAGTAAATGGAAATATTTTAAACTATTCCTTGGGGCTTTATGATGCTTAAGATGAAGTCTTGTATTTATGAAATTCTGGTCCCAGACAACTGCAGCTGGAGTCAGGAGACTCACAATCTATTCTGACTGACCTCAGAGTTCTGGAAAATCATCTTGCCTCTCTATCTCTAGTCTGTTTTCTGTTCTTTGTCATGTCTAGCAGAGGACAATGGATTGCCCATTATTTGTGCACTTGTACAGCAAGCAGCGAGTTGAGAAGCTAATCAAACTTGACACCTGTAGGCATTACCATAACATCAATGGTAAATAATAATAAGACAAGCTGCATTTCAGCCTAGAATTTGATATGTAAGGTTCGTGAGCAATCCCTTGTTTGCTTTGTATTACTGTGTCCTCAGCTACAACGACAAAAGAGTCATTGAAAAAGAAGCATCTTAAGCAAGCAGTGCTTCCCTGAGACACTACTGCAAAGTAAGACTGGTTTCAGGATAAACAGCTAATGTATGTTATAGCACTGCATCATTCATTTTCAGCAAGTGGTCTTTTGTGTTTTCCATTAATTTGCTGCAAGACATCTTTATCTGAATGCATGCAACTACAGTACTATGCAAAGCTTCTTCCTGAATGACACTGCAAAACAAATTTAAATATTTTGTGAATCTCCTTCTGCTCTTGACTGTGACTGGATGCAGCAGTGCTGAAAAGCACAGATTATTACAGGGTATCATCCTTGCTATCAAAATTAAGGTGGTTTTTTGAGTGCCTGCTTTGTAACTCAGGTATTCAGAATCAAATATAGCCAAAGTAATAGTATAAGATAGAAACTACCTATTTTGTATGCAGAGAAGATAGTTTCAGTCCGTTCTGAAAGAAATAACATATTCACATAACATTTCCATGCTAACATGCAAAGCCCATTGATTTCCTGTATCAAAATCCCATATAGTAACTTCTATACTTGGCACCACACACATCATTACCTGCTCCAGAACTAATAGGTTCAGTGATTCACTCATAGAGTTCACCATATTGGTTATAAATATAAAACTTTTTTATGGACATTAAGGCAATTTTAAAGTTTTGGGGCATTTAAAGATGCCTAAAATGGCACCTTGTAGGAATTAAAAATCTTTAAACAAATTTCATTTGCTTCTAGCCATTTTTAAAAGTCACTTGGTTCTTTTGGCACCATTTAACAAACTAGCCTCTCTATATAAATGGCTTAAGTGGGGATCCCTGAATTATTTTTAAAGGGTTTTTGAAACATAAGAAAATATGATTGTTGGTCCTTAACAGGAATTTATGTTTGCAAATTGCTGATAAAGGTTTGGCACCTATGCTGAAAGCTGTTCCAGGATCCATCCATGAAAAACATTGTGGCTACACTAAATCAACCCAACCTTTAGTTCTATCACCTGATTTACCTATTTTTTCAAACTTCTCTATCTGAACTAATGCACACATGATTAGCTTTAAAGTTAAAAGATAGGCTGCATTTGTAAAAGATGTCATCGGGCTAAAGCTATTCCGACTGAAGTTCATGTAGCAGTGAATACGGCACGGTTACAACATGAGGACATAAACTGACAGAACAGTAAAAATAAATCATTTCTGCCCTCTTTTTTACACTGGTTGCTCATTCCTATTCCCAGCCTTTTCATGTCAGCACAGAAGCCCGTGCATGTGTGAACAGGACTAGCGAACTCATCCATCTGGGATGGTTCTAACCTGCATTAGCTCCCTGGTCCGTTCAGTTCAGGGCTTCAGCTGTGTTTGGGTGATGAAAATGGGTGAAAAGGAGTCCGTATCCACATCCATGGGTCTACATTTTTCAGTGGTAATGGTGAATTAAAACATGGCTTGAGAGTAAAACTAGGCCATTAATAGCTGTTTTGATCAACAGAAAGAAATAGCTGGCCTTTTAATTATTTGTGTAACCTTAATCACTCACCTATGAGCCTTCCTTCCTACTAGACTGAATACTGATGTTCCTGGAGTCTGAACAAAGTCTAGGCACTGCCTTTCAACACTAGAGATTTCTGAATCTTGTTCAGAGGTCATTACTTGAGCATCACATGTCATCATACCTGCTAATGGTTTCCAAGTTTACTATTCAGGACATAAACAGCAGATGTGATGATATGACCAGGTTTTGTTACCTCTCCTGTTATCTGACCTGTGTGTTAGCACTTTTATGCCAGTTTAAGATCCACACAGAGATGAGATTACAACAGAGCAGGCTGTATTGCCAAAATGAACCTGGCTGAGTGACAGAGTTTGTACGCTCGTGCGACTAAGCTTGACTAACAGATTCCCAAAAGCATGCCTCAGGTGGGACAATATGGGGTGTTATCCACCCTTACCAAAGGCACAGGCACAACTGACCTAGAATGGAAGGAGTGACTCCATAGCGCAGAAAGTGAATGCACCAGAACATAGCACACCAAGGTGTGTCTCCAAGTCTCTCCTCTTCTGAATACAAAGACTTGTGTTTCAGTTCCGTTGAGTCAGAGGAGAAAATGTGTTAGCTGGAGTTCCTCTTCTGTTTGCACACATTATACAGCTGGCACAAACATGAGTTAGGGTTTGTACATGGAGTACCCCACGCTGGAACAGTGTGCTTCGGACGCCAAGGGCATCATCAACAGGCTGGTGCAAAGAGCAGTTTGCTTCTTGTCTTTTGACATTATGTTTGACTGACACTGACAGTCTTCTGTGTCCATCACGTTAATAAGGACTAAATTAATCTGTAAAATGGAAGGTGGAACCAAGCCTCTGGTGTTTATTAGTTGTTAAAAGGAAGTCTAGTATCTGTTCACATATCAGTAATTTTGTCTTAAAAAAAAATTTCCTCCATTCTTCACAATGCTCAGGGAATTGCATGCCAGACTAGAAATTCACGCCTGAAGAGAGGCCAGGAGAGGTGTAAGACATGAAGCACTGTACCTACTGGGCAAAGACTAAGCTAAATAAATCCTGTGTTTCCTATAGTACTTTGTCACATGAAACTCCCCAAAAGAACTTAACCCAGAAACTGGTCAGTCTACAGACTGGTAATACCAATCAACATCTACAGTTGTTGATTATTTTACATCTAGGTATATCAGAGTGATATTGTATTATGTCTAGGTCCTTTATAATAGAGACCTTTGACATCTACACTGATCCCAAGAAGCTTTCCAACAGGAGATTGTTTAACCAACTCTGAAAACAACTGTGAGATTTCCAGATGCTAGAGAGAGAAATATTTCTACTGAGCATGAGTAACCTGACCCCTAATGGTTTTCCCTTCTTCAGCTACTCCAAGACAGCCTGCTGCAAGCCAGCTTTTGAACTACTGTACCTGGGAGTTTCCAGATGACTTAAGGGTTCCTTAAAGGAAAAAACCCACACCCTCAAAATACATTGCATTCATTGCAGTATGCCACAGAATGAGCTCATGCTGTAGCCAATGTCTTCTTACATGTTGCACTGCTGTTGCTTGCTGACAAGTCAAAGCCCTCGGTTCTCCCTTGGGATTGATTTAGGGTCAGTGTCACATTTGCCACAATAAGAATCATGGTATTTACCCAATATGTTAAAAGTTAAACACAGCAGCAGACTCCGTAACAACTTGGAAGAATGTTTGCCTCACATTCTGTTGTTATACATATTAACACCACCAATGCAGAGGTCCTGTGAACTTTCACTACAATTCCATGTAAGACATACATATTACCTCATAAGCAATCATAGCAAAACAACACTTGTGTTTGCCCACAGACTAAGAAAACAACTTTTAAGTTTGCTGGGCTTGCTGAGTTACCAACAGTGATGCTATATAAAACCCTCATATTTACATCTCAGAAACTGGACTATCAGCATCAGTCTTTCTTACACATTTTGGTAGGTCATCAAAATATCTTTAGACAGTAAAGAAACTTGAACTTTGGCAACCTAAGTTTGAGCTGTGACTCTAAAGAAGAAAAGAGCTTTCCATCATACAGGTCCACTCTTGAACCCTTTAGTTGCAATAAGGAAAGAAAGATGTATTATCTACATATATCTATATATATCTTTTCCAAGGGTTGTACCATTGAATAAAACCATCTACATTTAGGACCATGCATAGTGAGATTACTGTAACTCAGCAGTGCATTATATATCAGCTCTAGGATTACTTTCTTTTTTTTTAATTACAACTTTAGAAACAGGTTTTCAACTGCCTCGTAAAAAGTAGTTGTAAGTCATTGATTTTTCAGTCTTTTCTTTTTTTCTGAGTGGAATGGCAGCAGCTATCATACACAAGGGAAAAGAAGCCAAGATAGCACCTGCTATCTCCCTGTGAAGAGCATTTCTTTGAGAATGTTAGATAATGAATTATATATGTGTCAAATCCTTACCTTTACAGAGGACTGGCAACTCTAAGTAAACTTCAAAAGACAATTTCAGGGGCATGTAAGACATTTTGTAAGGAAGACAATTTCTCCCTATTTTAGGTATTATATCTTTTACTCAAGAGAAGGAAAAATCATTGTGATCAAGTAGCCAAGCTCAGTTCTTCAGGATACAATCGTGCTGGAGAAATGGGGCTTTTGCAAATGATACCATAGAGATTTGGGACGAAGGTTCATGAGTGTAGACTCACTAACTGACAAAGACAGATGAAGTCCTGGGACTCAATGTTGTGCACCCTTAGGGAAATTATAGAAGATCAACCTCCCTTCTGCAGTCATCCCCACCCCAGGAGAATGTTCCCTCTTTTCTATCTGGTTGATGTTCTCTTTTGGGGGAAGTTCAATAGAGGTCACTGCACCAAGAACTGCAGTAGCCAGCACAAAACTGACAGGGACTTCACAAAAGCAGCAGCAGAAAAAGAAAAAAGCAAGTAAGCAAAACTTTTTTTTTTAATTATTATGTCCTCTGATGATAAACTAGAAATGCTACAAAAATATCAGTTAAGGATAGACAGTAATTCATAGCTTTGCAAGTGGTCATTGCCCATTTCAGTACTTCTGTTCATCCTAACCGTAAAATACCAACTGTAAAATTTTTCAGCATATTCTCCTAAGAACAAGAGTAAGAAAGTGCATTTTTCATGTCCCTTGCCCATAGGCAAGCTAAGAAAATCCTATAGCTTACCCTATATATTTCCCACCGAATATTAACTACACATAAGATTTGCACCAAATAGTCAGAGGGTATTCAGGAGCTCACTCACGATTCCCTTAAGATTTCTGTCAGACATCAAATAAGGGTTAGAAATAATTCTGTTGAGAGAAAAACGCCATGCCAAACAATTTTATCAATCACCCTCATCTGGATTTCTAATTTAGCAATAGCAATGGAACTGATTAACAGCCTAGCAAATTAAGCTCTCCCTCTCTTAAACATCATCGTGCTTTTCAGTGAAGGATATTCCAGAAGCTGTTATAAGAAGAGCACGTGCTTTCAGTTGGAAAAGTACATTACCCTCCCACCAAAGCTGTTTCAGCCACTGTGTTAATATTACGCGATATTGTAAAGTGCAGTTTAGAATAGGAATCCCCTCTTCAGGCTGTGGTCTCTTCAAAGAGAAAAATCAGACTAATCATTTTAACAGCATAAGCAAGAAGAAATGGACTATTGATAAAGCCATTTATTTTGAGTAACAGGTGAGGCAAATTAGCTTGGATGCCATCTCCTCAACCTACTGCTGCCTAAAATAGAAAGACGGGTGCATGGAGAAGGCCAAATAAGCTAATGTACACTTTCCATCTGGGGGAACTCAAGCAGCTATCATTCACCACTGTCATTTACATAACTGGGGCTGGGAAGAGGGAACTCACATACTGAACATGGAGACAACACTGTTTGTTTCTCTGTTTTGAAAAGCATCATTATTCCTTGTATTTCAAAGCACAGAGGAGTGACAGAGCACTCATCATAGCTAATCCACCATGGACTTAAAAACCAGGCTTCTTCAACTCCCACAGCCCCGCTACAGTTGATTTGCACTAAACTAGCAGGGATCAGCAGAGACATCAGCACAACAGTTGCAGAATCCAGTATCAGGAATCACACAGAACATCTGTGAGGGGTCATCCTCAATTTCCAGAGCACAGCATCTAAACTCTGTGACCCATAATCCCAGGTGAGGAATAGCATCCAAATCTTTGACAAACATGACAGCAGTGACCAGAAGTCTGCAGAGCAGGCTCTAGAGACAACCTGCAACAATGGGAATTTGATCCTGATCTAGCTTCTCTCTTTTATGGGCCTGTTTGCCCATAAGGAGAGGTTCCTTTCCACTGCCATTACTACTTTCATGTCATAAGGTAAATAAGCAGATCTTGACTTCCTACGTAGTTCACATTAAATGTTTTGCCCTTTTAGTTAAATCATTCTGGGATGAAAATATTACAGGCAAGAATAATTTTTGGCACATCACATAAATCTTCCCAAAGCCCCATGAGATTTTTTTTTGTGTTTAAAAGTGAAATGAGGCTCAGGCCTATATCCTTTACCTTTGGATGAGCATTGATCAATTTATCTCAAAGCTTCCTTTTGCCACATTTTATTTTATGCTGATTAGCTCAAACTCTGCACAGAAAGAAAGACATTCTTTACTTAGAAGGCATAGGCCTATTCTCAAGTTCATATGAACAAATTTCACAAGTTCTGCGCAAGCACAATATTCTTTTTCAGGCTGTTGATACTTCAAATTAAGGATACATTTTATGTAAATCTCTTTTACAATCGTGTTTATTAGTGTTATTTCATTTCCTAATTTTGTGTGGGTGAATAATTACTTTCATCTTCTAAGAGAGAATCATAAGCAGATTTATGGAAATTAAAAAAATATTTCCGTACTATTGTAGTGTATGAATGAGCAACCTATGCAAAAGGAAAGACTGTCGGTTGGCTATAAGTACCCCTTAATTTTATGTGCTAACCACCGTAAAGAACAGTTAATTATGCTTACCTATAAAGTTGTATAGGAGGATGCAGAACCACATCCAATAATGAACACCCTGCTCCAGAACAAATGTCTGAAAGGTGGTGTTATAGTGGAATATTGTTCTATAATGTTTTTCATACTAGGCACACTTAGATGATTTCTTGCAACATGTATCTCTGGATGACAAAGGACTTCTGTTATTCTTGAACCACAACTAAAGAAATAAATGTATTTCTTACAGGTTTTTCACACTTTATTGCCTGCCTTAGAGACACACTAGATCCACATTTCTGGGATTTTTCACTATTTCAAATCCTGCTGGAGAAAACAGCTTTTCTGTATATATAATGTGTTTGGTGAATTTATTTCTTTCAGGAATCAGATCATGTGGAAAGTTCATACTGAATAAGTATTCCTGTATTATATTTATTGTACATTTATGTGAATTAAAATTCATATTATACTAATCTGCATTGAAGGTAAGTGCTTTGCCCAGATTACACTTGAGTAAATGAAAAGTAATGCTATTGTGTTTGGTTATTCCAAATACAAAAAAAAACAGGTGGACAGAGTAGTAACTATGTTGTTTCCTCAAATTCCTCCAGGTACATATCTTAAAAATTTGAAGCAAAGACAATTTCTTCCATGAAAAGTTTCCCAGAGGAAGAAAGTAAGAAAGGAAATCACATACTTCAGAAATTTTAAAACAAAACATAGTGGTTACATTATACTCTTTGATAGTCTCTCAGACCCATTCATCATAGCAAGCCAAAGATGGAGCTCAGCCCCAAAGCTTGAACCAGCCTCTTCCCAACAGCAAGGGTCTTGCAGGAATTAATACTGCCTGAGTTCTTCCTGTCAGCAATGTTCAAGAGTTGTAAACCACAATCATTTTAAGTCCTAGATGAAATTTTCTTATAACATATTATGAATTAACCAGAACATGAAACCTGCATGAAACCATGCCATCCCTTTGCCACACTCATAAAAGACTTTCTAATAATTATTCCATATTGGCACAACCAAGAGCTTACAAGCAACAAGGATTGCTGCTGTTCTGGCTCATCTCTCTCTTTCCATACATGCCATACACATTTAGTTATGTTTTGTACTACTTTATTCTTGTAGGGAAGACAGGAGTATATGGACTTTTGAATCTATGAAAGTACAAGACAATAACTAACCATGATAGACAGAAAACATTTTTTATGATAGCTGATGTTTTCTGAAATGGCAACATCAGAACTTAGCATGTAAGAATGCAACGCATCTAAAGTGACAGAATGAGATAAGAAAAAGCTAGAAAGACGACTTCTGCTCTAGTTAGTAAGGGCCATCTTATATAGACATGCAGACATTCAGGGCTGTGTTTAAAGTAGATTAAAAGAAACTGAAACCTGCATTAGCTAGATAATGTATTACACTGGTTCTGTCTAGCACATACTGCACTATAAAAATAACTGGGTAAAACAAGATGGGAAAAAAACAATTTATAAATTTGAATCCAGAGGAAGAAATGGCGGATCACATCAAGGGCAACTATTCCCTAGTCTCAAAATTTTCTCACCTGAGTTTAGCACTGAATATATCCAAAATTACATGTTCGGAAAGGAAGGAAGGAAGGAAGGAAGGAAGGAAAAAAGAAATAGAAACCCTCAATAACTTATCCCATAGAAGGCTCAAAGATCTTTAAACACAAATTGGGAGCCCCTGAGCTCAGAGCAGCACAAACACATACGAAAACAGCTTTTTCACACAGTAAGTATGTAAATTAAACACAGTCCCTAATTACTAACATTATGTGCAATGTGTTGCTATTAACCAGGGTCTAGACAATAAAATTTTACCATTTTGAAATGAAGCCATTTGGCCCACTTTGTTAGCATTAAAATGAAAGCAACAATAAGACACATAGAGACAGTCTAAACCACACACATATTCACAAGGACTGCAACCATATAGTCCTATAATACTGTATTGCCATTGCTATTACTGTATTGCCATTGCTATACAGAAAGCCATAAGCTTTGTACTGATTTTGCAAGACCTCTGGACTGAAGCATGTCAGACTTGCTCTGGACTAAAAGTTTATCTTCTCAGGCTACATTTTTTTTGACCTCTCTGCACTTTGTTTTACCTGGGTTAGATATAACGGCATTTTTTTCTAATTGACCATGTATCTGTAGCTAATTTGTGTTACTTTTTTGTATGCTAGCACAACAGTTTTATGACTAGCCTATGGAAACATTGAATAGGCCTAGAGAAGTAGAGATGCAGGAGATGGTGTAGAGGGGTAGAGGCATGAAATTACAAAAGATGGGACATAGGCTTGGTACTGAAGGCAACACCCATAGCTATAAAAAAGACTCACCAATGGTCAGTTAAAGAAACGTGGACCTAAAGATGGATAAAACCAGGTTTAATTGTAACAAAGAGAACAAAGAACAAGTATCTAACATACATAAAAGGAAACACATGTAGTAAATTTGGATGCAACATGGAGCTGTAGACAAATAAAGAAATACAAATGAATGTTAGCAAGCTTATAAAAATGTCTCTAAGTGGACTCTAAAGCAAAGAAGAAGAAACCATTAACATGAACATTCCCTTCCTTCCAGTGACATACTCCAGATGCCACCAACACAGGTAACATCACCAGCAGAATGAAGCCATCAACCCTAAGACTTGGAGAAGCAGGGGAAGGGTGAGCATAATATCAAGGAAAGACAGTAGAAACTAAGCAAGTGTATAACAGTGATAGCTGCTTTATTATTATTAAAACATTTTCTGCATGGAAGCCCTCTTTTTCTTTGGTAATAATGGGATCTAGCCTATTAATGATTCTTTGATTAGCCAGTTAAGATTTCTGTTACACTAAAAAGAATAAATTCCTAGCTTTATATAAGATGCATTTCCTCTTTGTCCGTAAACAAGATTTTGAGCATAACAAGACTAAGATATGTTAAGAGATGTTTGACAAGTCAGTCAGAGCTTACCATTAGCAAATTCAATGTACATTTCCATGGGAAGTTTTTTGCAAATGGAAAGTACAGAATGGGAGAGGAAGAGGTGGAGCCAAGGAGAAAGTCTGTCCTTTTGTCCTGTATTTATTCACTAGATTAGTTAACAGGCATTTGGTCCGTCATGGGGAACCCTAGGTGTTACTGCAATACAAACAGTAACACACTAGCCACAGGTGTCCATACAAAGGTCATATGACAAATCATTGCAAAGAACTGCTACCAAAAAATTAAATTCTTACAGAACTGTGAATATGGTGACATTCATTGGAGGGAAGCTGCATTATCGCCAGGCTGTTAAGCAGGAGAAAAACAACTAAACTTGTTGGATAAATTGTTATTTACTGTTTCTCCAAGTCTGTACGATTCTTGCCAGTTTCCCAAAGGCTTCTTGTTTCTCAAGCTTGCAGAAACATCAACGTGCTGTTATTGTTTGGAAACCCATGAAGAGTACCATTGTCAGCAGTTTGCAGACTCAGGAAGCCAAAAGCATATCAATCTCTACGTGGAAAAAGCTCTACATTCCATAGAAAATCCTATACTTCAGCTGCTATGTAAAAGGACTGTCGTCAATACCTGGCAATCCCCATGCCAAAAATGAAGATTAAAATCCCATTTTAACCAGGAAAAAAAAAAAAAGAAAGTTTTACCAATCTTTTAATAGGGAGTAAATGTCAACCTAAAGTTAACACTTATGCACAGGTATTAAGAACCTCTAAGATCAGTGGCCCCAATCTTTGGAAAAAGGGGAAAACAGTGAATTCAGATTATTAGTGCATAGATATGCTTGCAATACTAGAGATATTCTTGATACTAATATTTGAAAAGCACCACAGAGAATGAACTAGTACAGTGCCTCAGCAGTACTTTATATGCATGAAGGAGAAAACCTGAGCTTTGCACAGAATAATAACGACAGAGGAGCTGAGCTGTCTTTGATTTGCAACCCTTTTTATTAGACTGCTAGACCCTACCTTCTGTGTGAGAGACAAAGGTGTGGAGATTAACAGCTCTATCAGTGATGTGTTCATTAATTACATTTTAAACACTAGCAGAAATAAGATTAACTGTAGCACAATAATGATAATTCCTTGTAATATTCCAGACTACTATGACACTAACTTGCAAAGAGTTAAGATAAAATAAAATTGTAATTATTAAATAAATTATTTTAAATAATTGTTACCAGTTTCTCCATGTTATACTTTTCATAGTCTACCCATTCCCCATGACAATTTTGGTACTTGCTGAATCAACAAAAGTGCTAATCATACAAATAAATAAATACATGCACAAAACCAGTTTTAAATACAGCCAGAAAAATACTACAACATTTATTTCATCACACTGCTGAAAAATATTTTTTTCACTAATTTATGATAGCACCTTTGTTTCTTCTGCTCTTTGTTATTGTTATCTCTGTTATCTAAGCTGGAACTTTGGTTTTCACAAAAGATTTGCTCTTTCACAAAGACTGTGATGTGTGAGGGCACTTCGTTGGTGTATGATTTGCTTTTGAATTTTCTGGAAATAAGCATACTTTTTTTAAAAAAAACAAGAGACAAAAATATTTAGAGGGACAAAAAAAGTTATTGAACACTAACTCATGAAACTGCACTGCCAACGCTAATTTCTGTGAGCAGCCTTTGCCTTTCTCACCCCATCTGGCCTTAATGTCTCTAACACCCACTCACTGCATGACAACAGAAATTAGACTAAGCTCCTTGGGGCAGTGGTCTGTATTTCTGTAACTGCTCCTAAACACCTAACATACATTTGGAAGCTGTGGGGAAAAAAATAAAAAAAAAAAGACTAGAGTCCAAACTGTTGAAACCTCACCTGTAGGTTCAGCCACCTGTGGATACCTTGGCACATTATGTGACATGAGCATTTTGTTCCCTGGCTCCAAAGGAAGTGAAAGAGTCCGACTAACATCACCAATATGCTATTGGTTATCTACACTATTTACATCCTTATCACAGTGTCAAACGAGACATGCTAAACCACCTGTGAAGTCAGCATAACTTTTGCCATGAACTTATTCCAAATGGGCTCAAGGTTGCCCACAAGTACTTTGAATATTTTTAATATTCCATGTTTTTTTATATATGTTTTATCTATTACTACATTTTTCTTAAGAAATGAGCAGTACAGATTAGCAGATTGGAATGTTTCATTTGATGAAAAACCTGTTACTGAGTGGAAAGATGAAGCTAAAGTTCTGCCACATTACTCCCCTGGCTCTCTTTGCCTCCCTGCTCTTGTGTTCCTCTACTCCTCTTGCTTTTACACAGACCTGTGTCTCAACTCCGACATGATGTGACATGACATGACATGACATGACATGAGATGGCATGGCACGGCATGGCATGGCATGGCATGGCATCTAATGGTGGAGAGAGAGAGAAGAAATGAGCCTTTGATCTCCACAGACCACCCACAGACAACACTGTGTCATCAGAAAACTATCACTTGCAAATTAAACGTGCTTTACTGTGTAGATGTCATAACAAACTTCTCCCACAATGAGCTGATCTATTGGTTTTAATATGCTGAAATGTTTGAGTATTTGTATGAATGCAAATTTTAAGCACGCCATGGGACCCACTCAGGGTCTGATTCAGCACTATGGAAGTCAGTGAGGCTTTTGGCAATCGAAGATCTGCTTATGGCGATTCCTCAGATAGCATGGAATAGAAGATATGCATCCAAAAGCCCACTTCAGAACAAACCGCTTAACTTTGATATGCCTTTTTTTTCATGTGGGTTGAACTTGAAACAACATGAAGTGCTTGGTCTTGCTGACAACTTGCCAGTTTGTCTTCAATGGAAGTTACTAGATCTGTGCTCTCTTAAAGCTCTGCGTAAACAAAAATAAAATTGGTTCCCTGCCTGAATCACCCAAAACTCAAAGGCTTTGTTAACAGAACACTGGCCTCAGTGGTTGGTGCAGGTGCTTCTGCATTTCTGGACACAGCAGATTTCTATTTAGAGATTTAAATTCACCCGTTTGCTTGGGGCTAAGGGGCAAGAGGTTGGGAGAAAGAACAGAGCCATTAACGCTATTGCAGCTCTGCATAGAGCAGTCCAGCCTCCTTGGCAGGCGGACTGCATGCTGTATCTACAAGCACCAGCACTGGGACAGTCATGATAAAATCCAGTGGCTGGGAA
This sequence comes from Pluvialis apricaria, assembly GCA_017639485.1. Lineage (NCBI taxonomy): Eukaryota > Metazoa > Chordata > Aves > Charadriiformes > Charadriidae > Pluvialis > Pluvialis apricaria. Next base: position 61,288,513 of record CM030008.1, read on the forward strand.
GCAGATCCAGACAGCATGCCAGCATCCATTCTAGCCATTACAAAAAAGGCTGGGTTTCTCTCGGGCTATTCTCAGTCCAGGCAAAAAAAATTCAGATGATGCAGCTTTTGCACAACTTTAAATTTCCAACCATTGTGAATTTGTTCTTTGGAAAAGAAAAAACAACTTCTTTGTAAAGTAATAGTCCCTTCCATACACAAAGATAGTCTTCAAATCAGAAGACCTTTTGCTTGCAAATATGCGACAAATCAATGTGCATTTCTGTGTGACATAAGTTCACAGACCAGTTATTTTGCTTGACTCAGAGCTGGTTTCTGCCTCCTGTTATCAGCAAAGCATACTGCTCCGGGGACTGCATACAAATTACTGAAATTACTTTGGTGGGGGGGAGAGGGTGATGAAGAAGAAACATACGTATGTTACATCAGCCGCTAGTCAACTATTTCTATGTATTTTTAAGCCAGTTTCTCACCTGTTCAATAACTGAGTTAAACTAGTGTGAAGAAAGTAAGTGAGCAGATTTCCTCTCTTCAAAATGTTCCACATTCAACTTGGTTAGATAATTTAGAGTAAGCAGACTTTATTGTCAGCTTCTTTATGTTGTCCGTCTAGAAGAGCAGGTGCCACACTGAGCTGCAACTTGGCATCAAGGAAAATCTGCCTCTGTGTCAGGGCAGCCAGGATCGCCTGGACTCCCATAAGGACTAATTGGTACTCCAGTAAAAATAGCTATCTTCAGCCCTACTCAAAGAGAAATATTCTAGCGTTTTTAGCATCCTTTGGGATGCTTTTAAGGAAGGCTTCTCTCAGTGCTCCTGCATTTCATCAGCTCTCCCTCTCACGGAAACTCTAAATCACGCATTTAAAAATAGACCATCAGATTATCTGGGTAAATCATAAAGCTCAGCTTATCTCTCTCTTCCCCTTCAAAATATACAATTTATTTTGTCCACCAGCTCAGCAGCGTGAAGCCATGAATAATCCTGTTTGTCTCAGTAACCCCACTCTTTTGATGATTCCTGTGTATTATATGCATGTATGTCACGCTGGGGGGTGTGTATCTGTGTGAGCTTGTAAGGAGGAAGAAGGAATTCACAGCTCTGGGCACAAAGGTGTATGATTCTGTTTATGGCAGTGTTTATGCCCATGCCAACCGTGTGCGTCCTAGCATCACAACACAGCCTTACACAGCCATAGAGAATAATACCAGGATTCAGCAGAAGTAATGTACTAAGCACTTCAATTATGCATTAAATTGTTGTTTAACACCAATCTAGACCCTAGAACCGGTGTGCTTCCCCTGAGAACAGACATAATCAATGCAATAGGAGGGAGGACACAATAATTTCTAAATGTCTCTTTCCCAGTGGTTCAGAGGCACCACATAAGGGAGCCTCAAGCAGCAAACCCCGACTCCCAGCGCCAGCGTTTCCCACATGCTCATCTCCTCATCCTCCTCCCCCTGCCAGTGCGGCCCATCAGGCCACGGAAGCCGGAGAAAGCCCTGCAGGGCTATAAATAGCTACTCGAGGGAGTGGGGAGAGTGCAGCAGCACGTTTCCAATGATGCTTGCTGCAGAGGGAGGTTTTGCTGGATTAATTCAGAGGGGAAAGGGAACCGCTAGGAAGTTCACTGACATAGCAGGTAATGTCTGTGGAGAGGGGGCAGCTGCTGCCCTGGGGGAACTGAGGGGGGAATGCCCCTCTCGCTTCGAGATCAGCGAGGTGGGTTTCCCCCCCTGAGTGCCCCACCTGTTTCAGATCGTTTCTGCAGAGACCCCCCCTGAGATGAGCTGTGGGCACGAAGGGTCCATGACTGAGCGGAGACAGCGAGGATACGAAATCAACTCGATCGACGTGTTATTAGCACACGCAGCTTATTCTCTATGCCAAGTTTGTACTGAGTCAAGCGCTGTTATTTACACGCACTGGATTTGCACTGACGGTGCCCCTGAACCTGCCCAAGCGTGGAAACGGTAGTGCTGGCTCCCCTACCCTCTCCCCGGTTTTCCTTCGAGAGACAAAGCCGGGAGGTCCCGTCTGCCAGGAGCCACCCGAGCCCCCTCCCCCCCCCCCCCCCGCCTCCCGGAAACTTTCGGGAACTACAGACACCGCCTGAAGCACAGGTGCGTGCTCGCCCCTTCCCCGCCGGGGACGCACCGGGCACTCCCCGTCCATCGCCGGGCGCCGCCGCCACCCCGGCTGGCTGCGCGGGGGGCGGCATGCAGCCCTCGCCGCTCCCCGGGGCGCGCTCCGCGCCGCTCCGCGCCTCTCCGCGCTTCCCCGCCCGCCCTCCGGGCACGCACCGCGCGGCCGTGCTGCAGTGCCCGGCCCGGCCCGGCCCTCTCTCACCGTCCTCCAGAGCCGCTGCCGCTTGGCACTGACGGAGGTGGCGGTGACGATGAGGTGGGAGACGGACACCACCAGCCCGAAGACGATGGCCAGCAGGGTCCGGACGGGCAGCAGCGAGTAGGAGACGAAGGTGACCAGCATGAGCTGCCACATGCCCTGCTCGGGGGCGCTGGGGGGCTCCATGCCGTAGGCGCCGAGCGAGAAGGGGCAGCAGAGGAAGGAGAAGGTGAAGCTGAAGAGCAAGGTGAGCTTGACGATCTGCTGCAGCTGGGTGACCTGCAGGTACTTGACATTGGTGACGATGAAGAGGGAGAGGAAGATGATGCAGTGCACTGGGTGCGAGCCTTTGGAGATGGTCAGGCTGGGGCCGGAAAGCAGCTCCACCAGGGCCAGGCTGGCGGTGAGCACAATGAGGACGGCCAGCGCTTTGAGCGTGGACGTCTGCTCCAGCTTCAGGTTGTAGCTCTGGAAGAGAGCCTCCAGCTCCTTGCAGTCAAACTCGTCCTCGCAGGCGATGGCATCCAGCAGCAGCAAGGGAGGGGGGTCCACCAGCCCGGCTCCCGCTCCCGCCGCCGCGGCAGCCGGCGGGGAGCAGCAGCAGTGGCAGCACTTCTTCCTCTTGGTCTTGACTTTCTGAAACGGTATTTCCTCCATGTCAGTGCCATTCATAAACCCCGGGGAAGAAATGCTCCTCCTGGTGTCCCTCGCTGCCGCTCCTCCACCTCGCTGCTCATAAAAGAGAGGGGGGCTGCGAGCAGGAGCCGCGGCCGCACGCCCGCCGGCAGCCCGCGCCGCCGCAGCTCCGCGGACGCGGGCACCGGGCGCAGCCCGCCAGCCGCCGGCCGCAACCCGCGGCGCCGGCAAACGCCCCCCTCCGCTGCCACCAAAGAGCCGGGGATGGCTGGGACGGCGGGAGGAGAGCCTCACTCGTGTTAATATGCCAACCTTCCTGCCTGCTGTCTGTGTGTGTGTCTCTCTCTCTCTCTCTCTCTCTCTCTCCCTCTCTCCCTCTCTCCCCTCCACCCTCCTCCTCCTCCTCCTCCTCCCCTGGTGCTCCAGGGATGTTAATCTCCTAATGACACCAAAACACCATCCAAAGGTTTGAAATCAAGCGGAGGGAGGGGTGGGGGCAGAGGGTGGGTGGAAGCGGAGAGAAGGGGAGTGGGGGATAATCAACAGGCGGGTCTCCCTTCAGATACCGCTATTCGGAGGAGCAGGGGCTACAGAGAGTGGGTGGCAAGCGGGCTCCCGGGGAGTGGGCAACATTTCAAAAAAAAAGAAAAAAAAAACAAACCAAAAAACAAAAAAAAAAAAAAAAAAAAAAAAAAAAAAAAAAAAAAACGAAAAACGATGAAGAACGACGAGGGGCGAAAAATAATGAAACCCAGCTAAGGGGAGGAAAAGTGGGGCAGAGGACCCGGAGAGAGAAAGCAGGAGGCAGGGGAAAGCAGGGCGATCCCCTTCCCACGTCCGAGAGCATCACGGCGGGGTTGGGGAGGGAGAGGCGCCTGCGCGCCGCCCGCTTGGGAAGCCGGACACGTCCCCCGCCGGGGCAGCGCGGCTCGGCGGCGGCGGGGGGGACCGCCCGCGCCCCACGCCCTCCCCGCCGCGCCCCCGGGGCCCGCCGGCTTTCCAGCTACACACGCCTTCGTGCTGCGGCTGCTGCCTGACAGCAGGGTGTTGCCCGCCCGCCTTTACATCTATTTAGATGTATATAAATACACAAAATCTGCATATAAAGACATGTAAATAGCCATGCATGTGTAAATACATAGAATATATAGAAATGTATTCACCTGTACATATAGGTGAATCCTGCTTCCTCGGAGAAATTAAGTGTTACCTGCCTGAATAAACACGCTGATTTTACTCGTTTTGCCTCCTAGACTCTGAAGCAGTTGGAAAAAGTGCAGTGAATGGGAAAATTTTCAAGAAAACACGTTTCTGTGTGCACTTCTCCCTGTCTGGGAGTACAAATCGGTCAGTGGCCATGGAGGGGTATTCTCGTGTCAGGAGTTAATTATCATCCCACACAAAATTGCACTCAGTGCCTCATCAAAAACTTGAGCTGGGAGTTTGTGTGTTTTTGAAAAAAACCTTCCAGTTCTGCCTACAATGCTGCTACCACATCCCACTATTACCAAGTTGCCACCAAAGAATACAATACAATATTCTTTTCTGTAACCATTTCATCTAATTTTTGGGATTATGATACTGATTCTGAACTCACCAAAGACTAGAGGAAGAACTCCAATGTTTTTTTTTTGGCTTTGGATCAAGCATTTGTGAGAATCAGGGTTAGGAAAATGTCAAAATAGAAGACTTTAATAGATTACGAGCATTTGGCTTTTCAAAGGTAGTGCAGGAATGCTTTCCAGAATCGAAGCAGAATCCTACTGTTAAGGGTATGTTGCAGATCTAATTGCTGATTTTTGTGTCAGTGATGTCAGATTCTGGTTCTGGATTTAGGCTGAAAAGCCTTAAGATCAACAGGAGGCAGGGATTCTTTAAGATTTGTTACAGCTGTGAATGATGTTGGTTCTTCAATTCTGGATACTAAAGTAGCTTTAAAAAAAATCTCTGATATATGATCTAAAGCAACATAGTTTTTTACATTAATATTTTAGTATTTTATGTTAGTCTTAGCCCTCCAGACTCAGTATGCAGTCATTCTTTTGAACCTGTACAGACCTCATTAGGAAGAGAGAATGAATCAACATTGCTGGAGTTTGTGTGTTACAAATTCAAAATATTTCACACTTGAGACAATGACTGTTACTTACTCTGTGTTCATATGACACCACTCATGATGGTTTCCTAGACTTTGGTTTAGACCTTCAAACACTGTAGAACTATAAAAATAGCTGGTATGTAGTCTTCTGTAAATTCCTTCAGGAAGAAAGTAAAAAGGTTGGATGTGCTGGCCTGAGTGCTGGAAACAGGAAGAGATGTTTAGCTGAAATGAAATTAAATCTAACAAAAAAAAAAAAAAGGCTTCCTTTGTTTTGGAGTTTCTCTAGTGTGTTTGGAAAGCTAATAAAATTCATCTCCTTGTTCACTTTGGTGCATAAATGCACTTCAGTCACACATATATTGGACAAATACACACTGTTACATTTTCACCTGTCCTCAGCTTTCTTCTGAGCTCATATATCCTGAGGGATAAATTAATATTTCACATCTCACACTGCATAAGAGGTGGCACCTAGCTTCCCAGCCCTAGGAACAGTCCTCTGAAAGAGTTGTCATGCTAGCAGTTATCATTTCTTTCTTCTGGCTCTCAGCTTGCTGTTGGGAAAATGAAAGGTGAGTAATTCCCTGCAAGGCACCCTGTGGTTTAGATTGTTTTCATGCTTCTTACAACCTCAGGTTGGGTTAGTTAGTACATACATACAGCAGAGAAGGCCCATGTGTATGAGGCATAGACATCTCCATTCTTATTAGGTCAAGGGGAAGCAGTGAACTGTTGAACCTTCATCTCCTTATACACTGTAGGAATATGGAAATGCCACACTGATCAATGCAACTCTTCCATCCTTGATAAACTGTTTCATGTCACAGGGCAAATACCTCACCTTACCCTGCATAGTGAAGAGCCCAATTTTTATCACCTGATGTTACAAATACAAAGAAGGAACCTCAGAACCTTTGTCTGAAACAGGCATCTTACTAAAGCAAATAACCAGCTACAAAGCTGCTGGAATGCACTTGACACATTGCTGTATTTTCTGACCAAACTTACCTGCTTCAGATTACAGCAGCCTGGTTGGGGTTTTGTGAACTATGAACAACATTTTGTGGTCTAGAGTGCAATTTTGTCTCATTTCTAAGGAAGATACATGGTTGGTTTTCATATATAATGCCCTCAAAGTTCTGGATGTTGGCCAGATCCAAGCCAGCTCTTCCTGTTTAATGTCCTTGTGTTTGTAACCAGAGACTACTCTATCAATAAATGTAGTATTGACAGGAAAGGGCGATTAGAGCCCAGCTTTATCACCTTTTGAATTGCAAAACCTATCTGTTTTTTCAGCCTTTTCCTAAGAGGCAAGCTGACTTGATTGTTTGAGTCACTGGAAGTGGAAAACATTTCTTCATGGCAAGTTGGGCAGTATATGGATCTAGGTTAAACTAAGAGGTCTCTCTACCTTTTACTGACCCTTAGGAATTGTCTTGAATTAAAGGGCTACTCAGAGCTTCAGAACATCTATTTTTATTTACTTTATGCATATAGATTATCCATTTAATAATTAATTATTCTTCACTGTCCGTCTGGTTTTACTTCACTGAACTCAGTACGTGCTTTTTGTATCTGCTTACCTCCAACAGTTTCAAGCACTCACTGCCTGATGTATTGGCTGGAGATCATTGTTGGAAGTAGTATTTTTCATAGAACTAGAGCTTTTGAGATTCATGAAAATTTTAGAATTAAGCATAATCAAAGTTTGGCATCAATAGAATTTTTGTCTTGGGTTAATTTTTATCTGAGTAAGGATTGCAAAGATCTTAATCTTTTATCCATATTGAGTATAGCCGACTTGTAACAGAATGCCGTGCTCTATCATCTGAGACAGGGATAGAAATCTTTTTTCTTCTCACCCCCTCTGACAGTAAGAGTAAGGACTCTGCATAAAGCTATTGAGAATTTTTTGCAGACTCATTCTAGCAGGCACAGCTTGTTAATGCCACCACAGAAATATGTCTAGCGAGAGAAAAGGAGTGATGTGGGCAAGACAGAAGAGGTTCTGCAGAAAATTGTAGGAATGGCCAGGCTTAAACATAAAAAAATCAAGAGAGTGTTTTCCTCCTCTCATGGACCTCTGAAATATAGTCAACATTTTTTTTAGATTTTGAGGAAAGCCAAGGTTTGAAAAAAGTGAAACTATGTTTTTCCAAATCATGCACAGATTCCATTTAGAATCAGTATGGGGACTCCAATCACATTCCTATTTCAAGAAATATAGACTAGATTTCTGTAAGGCTACTGAAATACTGTTTGAATGGATCTCATGAGCATTATAATAACTGTTCCTTAAAATTAATTATGATCTTAAAGTTTGATTTTTGTTGCATGCATTCTGATGCACAATAAATGAAACAGATAGTTCTGATATATACCACTGCTACAGTTAAACAACTTTAGCTGCAAGTTTGAATTCACCTAACTAGAAAGTTTCTACTACAGAGCTGAGAGAAACTTTGCCCAGAGACAGTAAGTGACAGCCTTACAACACCTGCAAGTTCATTTGTTAGGAAACATTAGCATTTAACCTCAACACTGTTCTCCAAACCAAATTATTGATTTAAACTTTTCCTTTGTGCTTCTTCATACAAGAACCAGTTTTAAGAGACAAGCAATTACCTAGGCACCCAGAACAGAGTTGAGTTCTTCAAGGGTATATTTAGGCTATAATACTAATCACTCAATGACAAACCTGTGCCTTACCTTCTGCACAGGTCTAACAACAGCACTTTTGCTCTCTCAGTTTCCTTTGGACCACACAGTGCTTTTGCACTCAGACTATTCTAATCACAATTCTATCTGTATAGAAGTCTATTTAATTGTGTAATCTATTGAAGAAAAAAAAAATCAGATGAGAAGAAAATTACATTAAGGCCTTGACCCCAAGTCACTTGTCAGACAAGACTGCTGCTGAAGCAATTAGGAGATTTGACCAAAAAATAATATGGTTAAAGTGGATAATTTACCAGCAGAGAATGGGGATGGGTGTTCTCTAGTCCTCTGCTGAGCAGAGAGTACAGACATTAAGAGCATTTGAATTCTTTACCTCTCTCTTCTATTCTAAGCCTTCCAGGAGAGCATGAGACTTCTGTGACCTACTGAACTTCTATATTAATACTAATGAATCTCTCCAGTGAGCAAGCAGCGTGCTTTTCAGCCAGCATGGATTTATAGCAGGTCAGCTGGATCCTTCCAGCTTTTGACAAGCCATTCATTTCCTCCATCAGTACTGCATCAACTTTGATTTATCTATTCTTCTTCTAAAATTAGAGCCATCTAAAGTCTATTATATAGGCAAAATTTCAGGAAAGGGGTTGGTGCATTTTTATGAGGAATTCATTGACTGTTTCTTTTATGATCTCTAGTAAGCCATAGTTCTCAGGAGCTTCCCCAAATACCACACCCTGTCTGGCCATGCTTCTGTCTCACCACTCCTGACTGCATCTTCCCTGTTACCTCAGGGAAATGTCAAGATTTTTCCTTCATGAGCCTGTGGACGGTAACAGCATGGGAATGACACAGGAAAGGTTTCAAAGTTTCTTCAAAACAGTTTGCTGCATACTTTGCCAAGGGTTATACAACAGTGATATATATCGATTAAAAAATCCAACAGCAAAATGAGAAATGACAAACCACCTGCAAAACCTACACAGCACTCACACCATCTACTTTCGCTATTCTGTTTTAGATGTGTAAGGTAGAGCCTGCTCTTTTTCAGTGGAGAATAGTGCTGAAGAGGATATCATGCAGCTACTCTCAGTTGGCTATGAATGTTCTGGTACACCCTCATGGTGCAATGCAGCTCCATGCAGAGGTACCTGGTTAGTTACTGAAACCCATGTAGCTGCACATTACATGGCCTTGCACTTGTGTCAGAGCTTACCAGCTCAGGCTTCATACTGTGTTTACGTGGTTGTGCAGTAACCGGGTCTGGAGACAGCTTGTTCAGGGCTGCCTTGGGATCTTTGCACTGCAGTCTGGAGGCTGGAAATATCACATATTAGGCTGCAGCAGCTGACAACCTTTTCCCTTCTTTCCTTTCAGTAAGGCACATCTTTCAATACATTGGTATCTTCAGAATCACATTCCCATCCAAGGCCAGGATATAATCCAAGCAGTTGTGTTTGGTTGTTTCCTTTAATAAAGTTTGTATTTTATCTTTCCTCATCAGCTTGGTTAACAGACTTTTTCTGAGCCAACCCCACAGTCAATATCTCACAAACCCCACAATTATATAAAGCTGGATCAGTTCTTAGGCAAAATACAAATATTTTCAAGTTCCCACAAGTTTTCTTTTACAAATCCTTTCAGAAAAAACAAAGAAAAGAAAACAAACCCAACCCTTCTGCCCCAACATCTCAATACTTGTCCATGCAGCAGAAAAATGAAAATTTCCAAAACCGGTCAGCAGATCTGGTAGCAATTTCTGTTATGCAGGGGATCTGATTAACCAAGGCATTCTTAAAAATCCCTTAGCTGTAAAAACGTACTCAGTAAAACTGAGACCACTTGAAATAAAATATTTTTAATTCTCCTTGCTTCCATGTCAAGCATTCAATTCTCATTTTGGGAGTTCTGCAAATGCCTAGCATCAGGGTGCTGGCAGTGTTTGACAACATTACATGGCTCTGATCCTGTTCCATGAAGTTTTGGTATTCACTGCAGCTATATTAGCCCTGATATTATAACCGTGCTTATTTCCCAAGGAATTTTTTTTCTGTTTCTGTTCCTCTTGATATTCATATCACCATTTTCTAAGGTAAGAGCATGGCTCTGTTCAGAGCCTATAACATTCTTGTTTGCTGAATGAAATGTAGTTTAGATGTATTTCAGAGTGTGCATAAGGACAAGCATTTTGCTTAGTGTAATCCCTTGAATCCCTTGAAAAGGAAAAGCCAAGATGTAAGCAAAAATAAAGACAGAAATTATAGCTGAATTCCACAGTTGACTCCTAGCCTTATTTCTGATACATCAATTTTTTAAAAATATACATTAAATAGGAATTCATATTCACCAAATCTGGCGTCCTATTTTGCTCATCTCTAAGTTATAGTGCACACATATGCTTGCATCAGTTATGCTAAAGCATGTATTATTATTTATGAAATGAAAGCTGAGTAAACAGCTTTTTTCTTTTTTTCTTTTTTCTTTTTTTTTTTTTAAATGAAGGCTATCAGTTACTTAAGATTTGTTTTATCCCGTGTATGTTTTCATTATGTCAAGTTTTCACTCTTGGTAATATTCAGGACGTGCTCTGCTATGACTTTCCATCACAGTGCACTCATTAACAGTTCTGTAAATAGCTTCTTCAAGTGCCAGACCTGAGGCTCCCTTTTGGACTTCTGATTTGGGCAGAACTCCACTTTGATTTCATTTGGGAGTTTTTCTTGAGTAAATGTTCTAAAAGCCTGCATATTTTCATTTGCAGAGCATCCTGTCAAAGACTGAAAAGTACACTGACAATATGAATTTAACAACAAAAAGTAATATATTTGTAGTCAGCTCCCGCTGGAGAAAAATATTGCTCTTTTATACTAATTTTAGTGTTTTCTGATGATAACTATGAAGCTAACAATATTTTCAAGGCATAGCATAACACAGACAACCACAGTGTTCCCTGCCAATTAGTACTTGCACTTCATCACTGAAGTGAATACAGATATAGTCCTTTGCTTTTTTATAAACCCAGGGAAACAATCCCCCAAACCAGCAGAATTTTAAATAAAAATTTAAATTATGCTTTTCAAATAGAAAGATAAGCTTGTTACAGAAGGCTAAGTCACAGAAGACACTTATTAGAGATTCACCTCCTCTCACACCCCCTTGCAAAGTCCAGAGTACCCAGAAACAGCATGTATCAGATATTAAACTGCTGTTCCACTTGATCTCCACCGAGGGCCAAGATTCCCTCTATTTCGTATTTAATCTATGTAATGAGATTCTTCATGTAAGTCCTGCAACTAGCAACAACTAATTAGGTCAAATTAACAGTACATATGTTACTGGATCTATTTTGAGTTTAAACCCTCAAGATGGAGCTACCCTCCTCTTTAAGGGAACAACTGCTGGCTGTTAAAAGTAAAAAGACAACTTTATGTTGTCCTGTGTTCACTATTCCTTTAGTCAGACCATTGCTCAACATTAAGACAGATTTCCGGTGGCCTTCAATGCTATATTTGTTTTCCTGTCACCTGTGCTCCCCTTTCATCCTAAACAATTTGCATAAACCTGCATAATGCTATTTAGCTTATGCCCCACTGTTACTATAAATAGATGAACTGGAAATTCAGCTTAGTAAAGCAACTTAATTCTTTTCTTGTCTCATTCTTTCTTCCTGCTTACACGCTGTGCATGTGTTTGTGTGTGTGAAAGAGTGAAAGAGAGATCGTGTACTCAAAAGGAATTTTTAGAGATAAGTGTTATTGTTCTTATTAATGATTAGGGGAAACACAAAATTTTCTGAGCTGCTGCAAAAGTAGGAGCCTTAACAACCCCAAATATTACAGAGGTTCCTGTATTTGTGTGTGTACCTGTCTGTATGCGTGTATGAATGTGTATGTTTGTAAATGTAGAGAAGCAGGATATTTTTTCTTATTTTTTTAAGACTAAAAAAGGAAACATTTTTCATTTTTCCTCATGTGAGACAGGTTGAGAGTTATGTAGTCAGGTGGTGATGTTACTAACACTACATCTTACACCTTTCACACACAGTCTTCCTTTTTTTGGTGTGTGTTTTCATTTACTTGCTCAACAACCTGTTTGCTTATTAGTCAAGACTGCCGTTGAAAATTAGGTTCTTTCTTTAAAAACCTACAGGTGAACATAAAAATCTCATAGAATACAGAATATGTCTAGTTGGAGGGCACTGATTAGGGTCATCTCAATTTTGGAACATAATAAAAACAATGCTTAGATTTTATTTAAAAGTAGGCATTTTTTCTCACAAGTTTTGTTTGCAAAATTCATAAAAAATACAGTAGTTTAAATATAGGTCTGCATGCCTAAAAAATTAATTGTATATTTGGTAGAGCTATTTTTGTAGCACCTTAGCAGTTAATCCCTAAGAATGCTTCCCGTCCTCAGCGCTGATAGCACTTTAAAGCACAGAGACGCATTACTCTAAGGAGAGCTTACCGTTGTTTTTAACTCTAGACTGAGTACGTACAAGCCTGACTACATCTATTATAGATTGGGTCTTACCCTCTAGTCTGAAATATATCTGACTTCTCTAAATAAGGTTAAGTGCTATTTTTCTTCCCCTAATCCTGTTTAGCAAGACAACGTGGTAGTCTGGGCAGTTTAAATATTCCAGTTAAGTGGGAGAAAGGTCACTGCAAGATTACTGCAAAGGTATCAGCTGTCACTAAAGGGCAAATATATTTTCCAAAAGAATTTCCTAAAGGATTTCCAAAGGATTTTAGGGAAGGCAAGGCAATACTAACATGAAAATAAACCATCTGTAGGAATATCCAACTACCATCACAGTGATGAAACCTGTGTTCATTTTTGCAGGTAGATTTTACAGTTTTGTCCGGCACCAATGTACTCTTTTGGCCCTGCACCAAAGTTACCAAAAGCTGGGGGACACCTTACACTGCCTTTAGCCCTGAGCGCCACTCTGCAGTGCCCAGTGATGAACTCTGCCTCATGGTGGCAAGCTCTGCTCATCACACTGCCTAAGAAAAATTGCCCTGATTTCAGTGGACATGTATCCTGTATCCTACAGGTCTGAATCCAGAGGTTAAGGAAGTTGACTGGATATTTTCCATCACCTCTACACAGTTTTATGCCTTTTGGGCCTTTACATTCAAAATATATGTGTGACTAACGGACCTCTTCAGTGAGATTTGCAATAGCCCCTGTAGTAACCAAGGTGCTTCTGGAGGTCAGTGTGTCCACAAGACAGATTTGCACACCAAATACTGAAGAGAAATGCCCTATTGACTAAGCATTCAAAATTATCATCTGTAGGTAATTTTTTTCCCCGCGAGAACCCTGGGGGACTTTCTCCAAGGACCGGGTGGGAAGAGGTAGCAGTGATAATCCAAAAAAGTGATGAGAGCAGTTTCTGAGAATGTAGGAAACTCAAGTACCATCCCTGATGGTGCAGGCATCACATTCACCATCTCACACATTAGTATATGCTGGGGGCCATCCAGCTGGAAAGCAGCTTGGCAGAAATGGATCTGGGGATCCTGGTGGACACCAAGTTGAGTATAAACCAGCGATGTGGCCTTGTGGCAAAGGCGGCTAATGGTGTCCTGGGATGCACTGGGAGAAATTCTGCCAGCATGTTGAGGAAGGTGATCCTTTCCCTCTGCTCAGCACTGGTGAGGCCATGCCTGGAGTACTGTGTCCAGTTCTGGGGTCCGCAGTACAAGAGAGACATGGACTTACTGGAGAGACTCCAGCAAAGGGCCACAGAGATGATTAAGGGACAGGAGATCTCTGCTGTGAAGAAAGGCTGAGAGGGCTGGGACTCTTCAGCCTGGAAAGGAGAAGGCTCAGGGGAATCTCATCAATGTCTATAAATACCTGAAGGGAGGGTGCAAAGAGGATGGAGCCAGGCTCTTTTCCATGGTCCCCTGTGACAGGACCAGAGGCAATGGGCACCCAATGAAACGCAGGAGGTTCCCTCTGAACATCAGGAAACACTTTTTTACTGTGAGGGTGACTAAGCACTGTCACAGGTTGCCCAGAGAGGATGTGGAGTTGCCATTCTTAGAGATATTCAAAAGCCATGAGGACATGGTCCTGGATAACTGGCTCTAGGTGGCCCTGCTTGAGCAGGGGAGTTGGACTAGATGACTTCCAGAGTTCCCTTCCAATCTCAGCCCTTCTGTAATGCTGCAGTTCTGTGCTATATGTGGGGAGGGGGCTGCAAACCACCCTGGTGCAACCCCACTTCAAGTGACAGGAGTGCAGGAACCGTCTCCTCCATTTTCTACATCGTGTTGAAAAAGAAAAATAAAAATTATTTAGTGTGTTAAAGAAAAAGCAGATTGGACAATGCAAGATCTGCCCTAAAAAACATATCTAATGATTACAAAATGCAAAAGTGTGACTGCATTTTCTAATACACCTGATCCTGCAGGGTTTAGATGTATTACAAGCTTCTCATGGAATTACAGAACAATTAAAGGAACAATTACTTTAGAGATGCTAACTGGGCATATGCATGACTTGGGTGACAGAGAAAAACCCTCAACTCCCTCAAAACTGGGGTAGTTCTGAGAAAACAGGTGAAAACTCCAGGTGCCTAGAAAATATGCCAAAAGAAAAGAGGTATGGAAACATTATTTTAGCACTCCAGTTTTATGCAGCAGTTGAATGGGAGATTTGAGGACTGTAATTTGTGTTAAGGTTCTTAATTTGGTTGCCTAGATCACTCATGGGATCTGACCTAGAGTGTGAAAATTTGTGTGCATGAGCAGAGAAATAAGAAAACTGTGCACTATCAAGCTGACCTGCTTCACAAACTTTGAAATATTCTGCCTGGAAATGATTCCATACCATAGCTTTCGAAAGTTATCATGTGTAATGACCGGATTTTGTAACCTTTGCATTTTGCACATAAGTGAGTCTTATTCTCTTTTTTAAATATATTGTGATTTATGGAACTTACAGATTTGCAATATTATTTTTCCCTTATCTATAATCATTCACATGATTAAGCTAAGAGAATAATTAAAAGAAAGGAAATGGGAACAGCATGAGTTACTATTCACCCACCATATCTGAACAGCATTTGTTTTGGTTCAGTAGCATCCTTGTGTGTGCCTCATATTATTGTGTCCTTATGATTTTGGTGAAACTCTTCACAGACCCCTTTACATTTAATGTTTCTCTTCACCTTATATAGTATTTCAATTACATGCCATAGATGAAATGCCTTTCTACAATTTCAGTATTTGAAATGGATCAACCTGGCTCTTGAATAGATTTCAAAACCTATTTATCATCAAGGGGAACTTTTTTTAACCTAAGGAGTTTTATGCATACATTTATGGTAATGAGTACAAGCTATTATGCCTGTCATAATACAAAGCAATTCAGCTGGTATTATTTTCATAAATATTTAAAAGCTGGAACACCTACAGTGTAGGCTAGGGATATTCTAGTAGAGTCATTAAAAAAAGGAAAAAGCTGTGTGATCTTCATCTAGATAAACTTGGTTAAAATAGCAGTGAAGAGGAGACACGAGTTTTATTTTGAGTTAACAGGTTAAACTCAGGTTTAGAGATAATTAGAATAAAAACCTAAGATGTCCTTTCTTCACTGCAGTTTTAATATAGTTTGACTAGATCAGCTTTGTCACTTCTAGTTTGGAACAAGTTTTTCTCCTACAGTGTAAACACAGTTTGTGTGAGAATATATATGTACCACATCTCCCAGGAGACTGCAACCAAGATGCAGTCTTGGACATGGCTTTGATCAACCTGATCTAGTGAAAGATGTTCCTGCCCATGGCAGGGGGGTAGATGGTCTTTGAAGGTCCCTTCCAACCCAAACTGTTCTATGATTTTGTGATTCTGTGTTACAGCTGATGATTCTAATCAGCAAAGACAGTATTAAATTTGGTACCCTGTATCCAAGGGTGAGAACAACAACAGGCATACCTGGGATATTGAACCATGGCAGAATTGTGAAGAGGGAAATGTGAAATATATATAGAAACACTGAGTCAAGTAGATTGCTCCAAAAGGACTTCCTTTTCTATTTGTCCAAAAGTAGTGTTCAGTATTAGGCCTTGCTCTTCCTTTTTTCTTGTATTTGTAAACTTCATCTGGCTAGATTCATTGTAAAATATAATTTTGCTGAGACAAGAACAGAGAACATGAGTTGAGAAGCCTTTCAGTTACCTTTTCAGGTGTCTCCATTTATTGGACACCCAACTCCATGTAGCCTTGGACAGGAACTGAAAAACTCTTTGATCACAAAGATATAACATGTCAATAAATGGAGCAAAGCCCTTTTTCTATCCTTCCAATCACTTTGGTATCATTGCTGTCTGCTGTAGGGAACTAGAATATTCTGTTGGGAACTTTTGCCAGAGGAACAACCTTATGTATATTTGATGTGGTTGCTAAATGGTATTGTGCTTGTCATTTGTGAATCACTGAAGCTTGCATCTGTTCCTTGTAGCTGGGTTTTGGGCCTAAAGGTTTATTTTAATGGCCCATTAAACTCCCACCTGGCTATTTTGTTGCTTACACTAATCTATTTGTGCATTCATTTGTAGATTTTCTAAGGCAGGTAAAAGCATATAGTCCTTTCTATGATCCACTTTAACATGCTGCGACTGTTACCAGTTTAAAATATACAAAGGACTCATGGCAATAGGCAACTAGTTCAAGGTAGTGAAAGGGTGGAAAGGGTGGAATTCCTCTACTTTCTTTGCTTCTACGTCTAGAACTAATGAAATATAAGGATAACAAAAAATGGTAGCTTCTTAGGAATGATGTGAAGTACAAAATGCAGCAATAATGAACTTTATTTTTTCAGTCTTGGAAATAAAGGACTTAAAATGTTGTTTACTCATACAAAAATGTTATCATTAAACTATGGCATTATTGTGGGTATTATTCTTTAAGATTAATTATTTGTACTTTAAGAATACCAAAAATGATACCATAGAATCACAGAATCATAGAATGGTTTGGGTTGGAAAGGACCTTTAAAGGTCGTCTAGTCCAACCCCTCTGCAATGAGCAGGGATATCTTCAACTAGATCAGGTTACTCAGAACCCCATTCAACCTGACCTTGAATGTTTCCAGGGATGGGGCATCTACCACCTCTCTGGGAAACCTGTGCCAGTGTTTCACCACCCTCATCGTAAAAAATTTCTGCCATATGCAGGTTTAAAATTTAGTTGTGCAAAATTCTGTAAAAGTATGTTGCATGATAATTCCATTCCTGAAGAGCTTAAAACATAAATAAACAAGACTGAAGGAACCTATAGAAGGTAAAGGGGATACTAAATGCAAAAAAAAAGTTTATGGAATAATACTCAATCAACTGCAAGGAAATTTTTAGGATGTGTTACATATGCAAGCGAAGTCAGTTTTCTGATTATTTTTCTGAGAAAAAAAATAATTTCTTCAGCTCAGAGCAGTTGCTTACAGGGTACTTAGCAAGCAAACCGAAGCTAATTTTCGTCTGTGGCTTTACACTGACTTTCCTTCATGTACAAGTTCTCATTCTGTTGCCTTGATTGACAGAAAAATGCTTATCCTGTCTCAGTGAGCACGATACGCAAACTACTCATCACATGTCAAACTGCTCACATATATAATTTTTTTTAAAACTCAAAATTTAATCTTATTTCCAATCTATTTAACTACATACTTTCACCTTTTGTACTTCTAATTGGTCACACGAATAGAGTCCTGGAAGACTGCACAGATGACTACTCAGCTGCCATTGGTGATCCATCCACTTATCAGAGGTACAAATTGGTGATATAACCACATCACAGTGGAAAAAATAATGGCTGAGTTAGGAGTTACATACAGCTTTTCTGCTCATTGCACTGGGTTAGGTTACATCTCATCTAAAAATACTAGTTTTCAACTAACTGTGAATAGCCAGTAAACATAAAGGAAGAAGTGCAGTAATGTGCATAGCACCAGCAGTGCACTTCGAATTTAAACAGTATGATGGATCCCCAAAGTGAAGATTTTAAAGTCTACGTAAGCAAAATTCAAGCACAGGATTTTCAAAAGTGGTCTAATTTGACTTCTGTCTGTTCATGCCCAGCCCTCACCAAGACTAACTTTTCCAATCAGTAAAACAGCTATTTGGAATATATACTAGTATTACTTATCTCCTCCACATTTAACCGTAATCCATTTACCTTTTTCTATATGCATTTAATCATTACTGTTTTGCAAAAGAAAGATCCTTCTCTGTTGACGTAACTGATATGCAGATAAAAGCCTTTTTTTTTATCTTTGGTGTTAGCTGTTCCACTTGAGATCAACATTTCAGTAGCTTTTGAACTGAGAGACTGTCAGTACCGGTTCAATAACCATGTGGACAGCAGTAGTTGTGCTGACACCCTTGTCAGAAAAGAATTCAATGAATTTGTCATTTTCAACTGCACATAAATCCCCTCCTCTGAGGTTTATATCTGTTGGTCTGCTATTTTAGTATGGAAGAATATACCTGCAAAAATCTAGTTGTCTTTAGAGAGAAGAGCAAGGTCCTCATCCTTTGAACAACAAGCAACTTGCTCAAGAAACTACGAAAAAGCTTCTCCATGTCAAAGCCTGTAATACTAACCAAACCAGAAACCAACACTGCCTAAAATACACATGGGCAACATTTATGAACATTCAGGCACAAGACATGCAGAATTTATGAAAAATTTGAATTTTTGTGAAGCTGTAAAGAAATAAGGAAGAACAGAATCTTTAGAAATCTTTTCAGTGGTTTAGAAAGTTTTTGCATCAGATCTAATGAAATTGTCAGGCTGATACCTTCTCAAGTGCATCTGGAATATCAGAAAGAAACTTGTTAGGAAGTTAACCAAAAAGGTTTCGGCATTAAGGGAGAATATATATACAGTCTGGAAGGTTTTGAAAGATATGAAAAGTACAGTTAACAACTGGAAATCATTGGAAAAAATACCTCTCAGCTGGGAGAACTATTGGTTTGAAAGTGAAAGCAGGAAAGAAGTACTGCTGAAAACAAAGTAACTTTAAAGAAAAAAATGTGTTGGCTTTGTTAAAAATATATGAAACTATTGAACAAGAATCAAAGATAGGGCACTGGTGACTTTCAGACTATAAACTTAATTAACTGGATCTCTTATCAGATTTTAATTTGGAAACAGAAAGATTTCACGCCTGTGTACATGTAGGAGCTGCTTAGCATGCGTCAGAAGACCTACCCACAATAAACAAAATCATGGGATATAATTGTGAGAGACATGATTCCAGAGACAAAAAAAGAGAGCCCTCTTATAGTCCAAAATTATTATATACATTGACTGGAGGACAGTATTTGTGCAGTGTGCTAATGCTCTTTATACAGCAGACTAGTTGCACTTCTTTATCACAGACACAACAAGTCATTGTGTTTTTTTTTCCGCCTGGGTAGATGAAATTCCAAGGACAAATGTCTTTTGGAAGTATTTGTACACATACTTGAAACCAAGCTTGTTCTAAGAGCCCCATCACTGAAGGTATTTTAATGATGTCTTTTATTTCTAAGTAAAGTAGACTTCAGCTAGATGAAGAGTAGGATTCAGGAGTGAATTCTGGACCCTAGATGGTGGAATTTGAAGAAGCAGGGAAAAAAAGGTCTATTTTGTGTCAAATTCCCAAACAGGCTGTTTGCATTTCTCACGAGAATGTAGGTAAAGATTTCTTTAGAAAAACCACAAATCTCCACAAAATCAACACCCACTGTCCTGGTTTTAGTGACACAGGGTTAATTTCTCTTCTAATACTTAGGAAGACTGCTCATTTAGAAGACTCTAGTGTCCTAATTTGTGAAAATATTTACTTTGTAGCCAGCTATGGTATGTGGGTTTCAAGGTCTCAGTGTTTTCAAGCTTGCCAGGTGCAGGGATGAGGAGGAGCAAGACCTGAGCACTTGACCCAAGTGGCCAACAGGATTATTTCATACCATGAATGTCACATTCAACATAAATTATAAAGTTTGCTGCGTAGTTCTCTCTCTCCTTTGATGGCTGTGGTCCTGAGAACTTCTTGCCCTGCTGCCAGACCCCTGAAGCCTTCCCTTCCTTCCAAAGCCGTAGCACTGGCAGTGTCCAACATTTGCTGTCCACTGCTGGGAGTGCACAGCTTCCTACTGATAGAATTGGCTGAGTATAATCTTTGCATATTCTGTATTGGTATCGGGATCAATATTGGTTCTTTAGTGCTATTAATGTTAATTATCTAATCTTACTCTATTAAATCTGTTTGTATTTCAACCCCTGGGTTTCCTTTTTTTTTTCCCAATTCCCTTTCCCAGGTGGGGAGGAGTCATCGGCTGATAGAATGATTGTCTAAACGACAATAAATTGTTACGGGTTTCTCAAACCGTAACACCCACCAAAAGCAAGAATCTGTTTGTTGTCACAGCAAATATATCTCGGGCTTTCTTTTCACAACTCCGGCAGAAGAAACCTGGCTTTTGGTTGCTCTATTACCTTCACATTCAGACATGACTCCATTTTGATTAGGGGGGTAACTTGGCCAAAGTCAAAGAGCTGAGTCATCTCTACTGACTGAATTGCCTTTCCTGTTGATACAGCACTCATACCACATAACAGGGTTTTCTTGTCTAACTTTGAAACAGCTTGAATCTTCCACCACACCTTCTCCCTGACTTAAGAAAAAGACAGGCAGTGTGGTCAGGGCTCAAAGTTCATCTGCAGATTGAAGCAGAGACATTTTCACTTTCAAAGTCTCCTTGATATGCCTAATCATCATTTGGTAGCGATGGCTAAATAGCTAGTGCATCATGGTGATTTTCATTCCTTCCCCCTCCTAGATACTGTCCATATTGTGAGTATGATGGCAGCACAGTCATAGAAACAGGTATTACCAATTGATATTTCACTGGTGTGAATGTGTGCATTGTTCCTTTAAAAATTACTGTGTTTGGACTTTGAAGGAGTAGGCAATACTGTCACTGCAAAGGTAGCAAATACAGAAAAAAAACATAAAAGGTATCATGAATATCCAAAAAGGTTTGGCCATATTTGCTAAAAGAAGTAAACAAGCTAAACGTGATAAAGTAATTTAAGTCTTCCAATTAGTAAAGCAAAACCAGCAACTTTACTGCGTATTATCTAAAGCAACTGTGTTTTAAAAGGGCATTTCTATTCAGGAAAAAATAGATGGAAGTTAGCAGATGTAATTCACAAGGAAATGCACTGAGTTTTCACTGAATTTGAGGTGATGGAGACTGGGCGGAGCATGAGTGATATCTGTACTTTTCTTTGCACGATGTTGTCCTACAAAATAGTAGACTGTAAAGGAAAAAAAAAGAAAAGATAAAAATCAGCAACATGCTGTTTGTGTTATAGCTGATAAAACAATGCTCCAGAGCCTAATGGCAGAAGACATGGTCTATAGGTCTTGTCACATATAATGAAAAGCAAGAATATAAAGAGAGATGTAAGCAATTGGTTAGAGTAGGCTTAGGTCATACATACTTTAATGTACTTTAAGTAATGCTATCTAAATGTTCCAACAATAGTTCCAGCTTAGGTTGCCTGTTATCAGTTTGCAACAGCTAATACATGTCTAAAGGGATATTCAGTTAAAACACTGGTTTTGTGAAAGAAAAAAAAAAGAAGAAAAAGGGATTTCAGATAACCTACTTTCATTTTTTCCATGTCTGTGCTGTTTAGAGTCAAGTACTGATGGTAACATGGATGAAAAACATGGGATAGAATGACTGAGTAAGCAAGAGTGAGATTTGCCATAGAAACTCACACTGAATAATATCTTCCAGTAAAGTCTACTTTCATTGCAGTCAATTGCTATGTGACTGAGGAAAGAAAGATTTAGAGAATATAGTCTTTTTCATGCACCAAAGAAACAGAACTACAGGAAACTAAAAAAAAGCACAGCACTGTCAATACCACTACTTTGCTTTTTATTCGTATAATTGAAGAACTTATATTATATTCTTATAATTGCCATGATTTTACACTTGGACTTTCTTCCTTAGAAACTTCCCTTAAGAAGAGAGGACCAAACTGGAAAATATGTTATAATTTGTATAAGAATACAGTGTTTTGAAAAATAAACCAATCTCCTCCTAATACGGATCAACTAAGGCATTGGGAGGGGCAATGATTTTCCCAATAACACCACCTAAATCCTGGAAAACCTGTGAATAAAAGAAATCTTGCAATCCTGTCCCCCAAGTCACTTGACACAGGGAAAACCTTTATTATTTTATTTAAACTGAGGAAGTAATTTAATTCAATTTAAGTTTTGGATACAGGACAGGATTTTCTAAATTCATCTGTGATTTCACAGGTAGTGGCTGGCCACTGCCTGATCTTTCTTTGCATTCCTGCAAAATAAAAACCATTACAATTTCAGATTGCTGCAATGGCCCTTCACCCCCATATCTCAGCTTGAATATCTAGTTCAATGTTACTTTTCCGGTTTCCAAAAATGCTTTCTATTTCTATTAGTTCATATGCACCAATACCTTTGGCAGAAGCAGCAATCTAGAAACATTGTTTATAGGTAGCTCAACACAGGGATAGGCGTGTAGAACCCTGTGTATCAGGATGTATCACAGAGAAGTAGAATAATGTGCCACATGATTTATCCTACTTTTACTGTGTGTTTTCACAAATGTACTATGAGCTATTCAGTGAAAGGCAGGAAAAATTAGACTCCATTAATCTTTGGACACTTGTTTGACTCTGGTATAATGACAATTTGTAAAATGCACTCATTGATATTTATTACCAGCAATAAAGCAATGGTTTAGCTTCCCTTTTTGTACGTGCATACAATTACATGAAAACTATCACAGGGATATGTCCATGCCTATTACTCTAGTTCATCTCCAAAACGTCAGACAACAAAGCAGACTCTCTTCAAAACAGCAGGTTTTTTTTTTTTTTTTCCTTGGCACAAATCTCATTATGTTATTATTTTATCTATAATTGGATGTATCATATAATTAAGAGCTGACATATTGGTTGGATTATTCTTTATGAATTTCTCAGAATATAAAAGACTGACAGCTTTTATATACATGTCTGCTGGCAAAGACAAGAAAGACATCAGCATATATTCTCCTCTAAAAGTTGTTTTCCTCCTCTATTTATGATGCTTTTTAAGAACAAAGTTGTTCAGCGGTCATAGGATCATAGAATAGTTTGGGATGGAAGGGACCTTTAAAGGCCATCTAGTCTAACCCCCCCTGCAATGAGCAGGGACATCTTCAACTACATCAGATTACTCAGAGCCTTGTCCAAGCTGACCTTGAAAGTTTCCAGCGATGGGGTATTTGTCACCTCTCTGGGCAATCTGTTCCAGTGTTTCACCACCCTCATTGTCAAATATGTCTTCCTTATACCTAGTCTAAATCTTCCCTCTTTTAGTTTAAAGCCATTACTCCTCATGCTATTGCAACAGTCCCTGCTAAAAAGTTTGTTCCCATCTTTCCTCTAGGCCCCCTATAGGTACTGGAGGGCCGCTATAAGCTCTCCCCGCAGCCTTCTCTTCTCCAGGCTCAACAGCCCCAACTCTCTCAGCCTGTCTTCAAAGGAGAGGTGTTCCATCCCTCTGATCATCTTCATTGCCCTCCTCTGGACCCACTCCAACAGGTCCATGTTTTTCCTGTGCTGAGGGCTCCAGAGCTGGATGCAGTATTCCAGGTGGGGTCTCACGAGAGTGGAGTAGAGGGTGAGAATCACCTCCCTCAACCTGCTGGCCATGCTTCTTTTGATGCTTCAGTTGGCTTTCTGGGCTGCAAGCGCACATTGTTGGCTCGTGTCTAGGTTTTCATCCACCAATACCCCCAAGTCCTCCTCAGGGCTGCTCTCAATCCCTTCATCCCCCTGCCTTTACTGATGCTGGGGTTGCCCCAACTCAGCCCCAACTCACATGCAGGACCCTGAACTTGGCCTTGTTGCACCTCATGAGGTTCACATAAGCCCCTTCTCAAGCCTGTCCAGGTCCCTCTGGATGGCAACCCGTCCCTCAGGTTGCCTGCACCACTCAGCTTGGTGTCATCTGCAAACTTGCTGAGGATGCCCTTGATCCCACTGTGTATGTTATTGATGAAGATATTGAACAGTACTGGTCCTAATACAGACCCCTGAGGGACACCACTTGTCACTGATCTCCATCTGGACATTGAGCCATTGACCACTACCTTCTGGATGCCACCATCCAACCAATTCCTCATCCACTGAACAGTCCACCCATAAAATCCATTTCTCTCCAATTTAGAGAGAAGGATGTTGTGGGGGACTATGTCAAAGGCATTCAGAATTCCAGATAGATGACATCTGTAGCTCTTCTCTTGTCCACTGATGTAGTCACTCTGTCATAGAAGGCCACTAAGTTGGTCAGGCAGGACTTGCCCTTGGTGAAACCATGCTGGCTGTCTTGAATCACCTCCCTGTCCTCCATGGGCCTCAGCATAGTTTGTAGGAGGATCTGTTCCATGATCTTCCCAGGCACAGAGGTCAGTGTTCCTGGGGTCCTCCTTTCTACCCTTTATAAAAATGGGTGCAATATTTGCCTTTTTCCAGTCCCTGAGGACTTCATCTGACTGCCATGACTTTTCAAAAATCATGGAGAGTGGCTTGGCAACTACATCAGCCAATTGCCTCGGAACTCTGGGATGCATCTTGTCAGGTCCCATAGACTTCTGTCTGTTCAGGTTCCTCAGGTGATCATGAACCTGATCTTCTTTTACAGTGGGTGGGACTTTGTTCCCCTAGTCCCTGCTTTACAGCCTTGAGATGTGTGGGGAGAAAGGTTGCCAGTGAAGACTGAGGCAAAAAAGTTGTTGAGTACCTCAGCCTTCTCATCCATTTTTACCAGTTTGCCAGTCTTGCTCATCGGGTGAGATATACTTTCTTTGACCTTCCTTTTGTGGCTGACATACCTGTAGAAGCCCTTATTATTCTTTGTGTTCCATGCCAAGTTCAGCTCCAGCTGCACTTTGGCCTTCCTGTCCCCATCCCTATACAACTGGGCAACATCCCTATAGTCTTCCCAGGATACCTGTCCCTGCTTCCACTGCCTGTGCATCGCTTTCTTGCCTTTTAGTTTGACCAGCAGGTCCTGACTCAGACATTGTTGTCTCACCCTACTTCCTGATTTCTCACACCTGGGGACTTAGGGCTCAATGGAAAGCATCCTTAAAGATCTGCCATCTCTGTTCTGCTTCCTTGTCCCTGAGGGCGGTTTCCCAAGGGGTCCTATTGACTAAGTCCTTGAAGAGCTAGAATTTTGCTTTCCTAAAATTCAGGGTCATGACTTTACTCTTCCCGACCCATACCCCTCACGACTGCGAACTCCACCAGTGTGTGATCACTGTGGCCCAGGCTGCCTCCAATCTTGACGTCACTGATTAGCTCACTTGTGTTGGTGACCATCAGGTCCAGTATCACATTTCCTCTGGTGTGGCTATTACCTGGCTCAAGAAGTTATCTTCGATGCGCTCCAGGAGTCTCCTGGATTGCCTACAGCTTGCTGTGCCATTTTTCCAGCAGATGTTGGGGCTGTTGAAGTCCCCCAGCAGGACAAGAGCCTGCGAGGGTGATGCCTTCTGTAGCTGGAGTAAGAAGGCTTCGTCAATAGGCTGTTATTGATCATGTGACCTGTAATACCCAAACACTTTTCTTCTTCCATCTTCTTTTCCTTCCCCCTCCCACACACTTTTGTGGGTGAACTGAAGAATGAAGTATTCTTTCTTCTGCTCACAACTATTTGCTTTTGGTGGTGCTTTGAAGGTTTGTCTGCTCAGGGTACACCAGCTGGAGTGTTGTGCTGGTCTTGCTGAAGACCAGGAGAGGTTTGCCACTTGCCAGGGTGCCACGATTTTGCACTCAGACTCTTTTCCTTAGAAACTTCCCATAAGATGCTAAGGCCAAACTAGAAACAAGGTCTTAATTGGCCAATATATTAACACCTAGTAAACTGGCCAAATGAGATTTAATTAAACCTGAATCTCAAATGCATTAAACTTGAATCTGTTTGACAAAGAAGTAACATTACAATGAGAAGCAACCTTTGCCATCAGAAGAAAATCAATAAACTAACTTTCCCACATTACTGAAAGTAACTTGCCAAGTTGTAGCTCCTGGCATTACAGCATAGACAGCAAAAATTAGACGGCAATAGCCATTTTGACTCACTGACATGACTACATCATTCATGCACTTGCACTGGCTGGCACATATCCATGTTAAGAATCTGGCAGAGCCTCTCCATAGTTTCTAATGTGAGTCAATAAAAGTGAAATACATTCAGAATGTTATGATCTCTATAATTTTAATAGTTTATCTTGTAGGAAAGCAAGGAAATGGACCTTTAAAATGAGTCAGTGACATCAGGGAAGAACAAAATTATTGCAGTCCAAATTTGGATGTCAAGACTGCTGTCCTTGTTTCTCTCTTCGTTTTCATTAATAAAAACTGTAACTTCTGGATCTTAAAAAGGTTCCCATTTTGCCCACTTAATCTCATTGGAGCAGAGATACACATCATCTCCTACATCTGGGATATTTAAACACAGTCTGAAGCAAAACCAGAAGACTCTGCACAAGATTTCAATTAACTGCCTACCAACCGAACGCCTACTAGTGGCGTTCCTCAGGGGTTGGTATTGGGACTAGCGCTGTTTAACATCTTTGTCGGTGACGTGGATGGTGGGATTGAGTGCACCCTCAGCAAGTTTGCTGAAGACACCAAGCTGTGTGCAGCAGTCAACATGCTGGAGGGAAGGGGTGCCATCCAGAAGGACCTGGACAGATTTGAGAGGTGGGCCTGTGCAAACCTCATGAAGTTCAACAAGGCCAAGTGCAAGGTCCTGCACCTGGGTTAGTGCAATCCCATGCACAAATACAGGCTGGGCAGATAATGGATTGGGAGAGGCCCTGAGGAGAAGGACTTAGGGATGTTGGTGAATGAGAAGCTCAACGTGAGTCAGCAATGTGTGCTCGCAGCCCAGAAAGCCAACCGCATCTTGGGCTGGCTCAAAAGAAGCGTGGCTAGCAGGTCGAGGCAGGGGATTCTCCCCCTCTACTCCACTCTTATGAGACCCCATCTGGATCTCCAGCTGTGGAGCTCCCAACATAAGAAGGACATGGACCTGTTGGAGTGAGTCCAGAGGACGGCCACAAGGATGATCAGAGCACTGGAGCACCTTTCCTATGAAGACAGGCTGAGACAGTTGGGGTTGTTGAGCCTGGAGAAGAGAAGGCTCCAGGGACACCTTATAGTGGCCTTCCAGTACCTAAAGGGGGCCTACAGGAAAGATGGGGAGGGACAGAAAGGACTCCCTGACTCCCTGTCAGGGAGTATAGTGACAGGATGAGGGGTAATGGTTTTATACTGAAAGAGGGTAGATTCAGATTTGATATTATGAAGAAATTCTTAACCGTCAGGGTGGTGAGACACTGGAGCAGGTTTCCCAGAGAGGTGATAGATGCCCCATCTGTCGCAGTGTTTAAGGCCAGGTTGGATGGGGCTTTGAGCAACCTGGTTATTGCAACCTGTGGCAGGGTGGTTGGAACTAGGTGATCTTTAAGGTCCCTTCCAACTCCAAACTATTCTGTGATTCTATCATTCTATCATTCTATGACTACAGGTGTTGATGGCATCTCTAATGAGATGGGGCTACATCACTTCATCTGATAATGCAGTGTTGACCACCAGGTTGGAAGAGAAATAAAGTATTCTACAGCTCATCTCTAAAAAGGTTGATCAGAAAATCACAAGGCAACAAGGCCAAAATGTTATGAATTCTCTTCTGATGGCAACTGATGGCCTACTTCCACAGCAGATTCACAGTGGCTTACTTTTCTTTAGGAGACAGTGTAGTTGACATTAAAAAAAAATTAATAAAAAAGACTGGGAGTTGCAGTTGCACTGCTGCTTTTCTCGATATCCTTATGGGTTTTTGTTTAGTTAATATCATTTGTATGTTCAGAGTATGGATAATTTCTCGGGCAGGTTGTATCTATAGCCTTACACACATAGGCTGTGCCTACATGATTCTTTTCTTGCATGCTGTACGCAAGCTGTAAACATAGGAAGTCTGTAGACATGGTGTGTGAGAGTGCCTGCAGACATCTAAGGACAAAGTTTGTTCAGGCTACAGGGTTACTGGTGTAGATCTTGGAAAAGAATTACTGCAAAGCAATTTGAGCTCAGGTATCCAAAAGTCCAGCACAAGTTGGAAGAGTAACCAAAGGTGGGCAACTTCTCTGGTCATGGAGGTGAAAGCTTCTAATCAGTCTTTTACTTATCTTAGTCACCTCTAGCTTTCCAGAGCTTTCCTGCTTGCTCCATTATCCTGTCGAAAAGTATTTCTTCAATTTTTCTCAATCCGCTCCTTCAATTATTGCCCCCCACCCCCCAATACCTCCAGCTATTTTGCTGTTTGTTCTCTGTTATGATCCAGGGACAGAATTTTGTTAGAATACTTGTCATCATTATTATTAGTGGATATTTTGTAAATGTCCCCATTTGTTGGAAGTTTTATTTTGTCCTGGACATAAGGCTACATGCTTGCTTTATTTCTAAGGGCATAAACAACTTGCCTCTTGTTGGCTAATAGAACAGATGTCATTTGCCCACACACTGATTAACAGTAGTCATCACATTCTGCAGAATCAAAGGCTCTATAGGATCTCTTTGCCCTTCGGCTTGATTCTTCACACCACAGGTACAGGTTAGGCGTGTGTATGTTGAGGGTTGTTTCCTTGCGGGTGGGGGGCGTGTATGTGTGTATTTGATTTGTATTTGTCCTGGAGCATTACAACTTTGCATTTCCTGCTGATTACCATATAATGACCTGCAGCATCAAGGCTACTGAGCTTGTATTCACTAGCATAGCAGAGGGATGAACCTAGACTAAAATGGTATCTGTAACAAACAGCATGCTGCTATCTACAGTATAATTTTCACCTTGATTGTAGACAACAGAAATCAATGTGTCTACACAGGAAGGAATTTTATCTAGTGTCTACTATGGTCAGAGATACCAGAGTGGAAGCTACACCAACTCAATTTAACTTAAACACAAACACAGTCAGAAGGAGTCAAAAGTATGCGTTTGAGAATATTGGAACTACCAAGGAGCCAGATTTGTCAGCAGTCAGAGATTTCTTTTCCTCAAGCACTCAGTTTGGTCACACTCTGTTTAAGCTTCAGAAACACTCTGTTCACTCTCGACATGCTTGGAGTGAGTTTAGTGGGCCAATCCTTATGGGAAAGGTGGCATTCTCCACCTGGGGAAAAAAAAACACCTGGCTTTGACAATAAAGAAATGTACTACGAAGAGCTTTAATCTAGTTTCCTAGTCAAGATACCATATAATCCGTATTTTTTCAGATACATGCTACTTAAGGTAAGAGTCTATCATGTAGAAAATCTGAAGCAGTGCACCCAAACTGTAAGTTGCACAGTATGAAGAATGTTTTGTCTTCTGACAAGAGCCAGGGAGACAGTAATGTTCCTGGATCAAACCTAGTGAAAAATGATATATGAGACAGGATAGGGAATCCCAATCTTTCTCATACTATCTTTGGAGACTTAGGGAAAAAAAAAAGAAAAAAGAAAAAGTAAGTCGAGCATTTCACAGATTAACAATGATGGAAGAAATAGTTACCCAAAATCAACAGAATAAAACCCAAGGATGAGCATGATTCAAAATGAAAGTGTGGTTAGGGCAGAGCGTCAAAACACAGAGAAAGCCTGGCTCCTAGTTTGGTAAAGGGAGGAAAAGAAGTTGAAGGGAAGGTTTGAGGAAGTTTAGCCCTGCGGTTTCCTTTTAAGAATAGGCTGTTAAAAAGTATAAGATGTCTTGCTAGTAAACACACAATGTCATGCATAAATCACACAGAAGTTGTAGATGTTAGCCAGAACAGAAACTCAGACAACTTCTGTGTTGCTGAAAATTTCCCCAGACGTGTCACTTACTGGCAAAATTCCCTCTGCACTAATTCCCCTACTCTCAAAAGCAGATTCTCCACTGTACCTGAGCTGACTCCCCATTATTCAGATTCCTTCTCTAACACGCAAAATTTGGAGAGACTACATGGCATTTTTCACTCAGTTTGGAGTTACACCTGGTGCAGGACAACACACAGAATTGTCAAGAAAAATTCAGTTCCTCCACGTCCCACTCATTCCCTTGGGATACAGGTCTTGCATCCTTGTATTCCGCATATACTTTAGTAGAAGGAAAAAAACCCAACCAGTCTAGTTCATTGACATCACTAATCTACTATGACAGCACAAGCCAAGCAGACATTGGCAATACCTATTCACTCAGAAAACACTCAGAAAAGAGGTTATGGAAAGGAGAGAGGAAGAGAATTTTATAAGGGAAATTCTATACAGCATAGTATTAAGTACTTCTCTTCCTTTTTGCACAGCATAGTCAATAGAGTTGAAATATCACTAAAATATGTTTTCTTTTGAATACTAAATACCTTTCGCTCAACCTCTGGCCTGGAAAACAGGGTTCATTATATGCAAAGCATCTTTCCAGTGACTGGCACCTGCATAATGCATTCCAGCATGTCTGTTTGGTGCAGGGAGGACTGTCATTAGTGACTTACGTGAAGGAATCCACTGGGACCCTGCCAGCACTACTACATTAACCCCTGATTAGCAGCGGCATTTTACAGGCTGGCTATACATGGATTCTACAGAACAATACTCTCTGCTAATAGAATATCTTGGAGACATTTGCTTAAAAAGCACAGATTATGGAGTTCCAGGAAACAGTGGAACAAATGCTGTTTGCTTCTCCCTGATCAAACCTGATCAAATCCCTTTAAAGCTGAAATAACAAAAAATAGGCAGAAAGTTGGTTTTGCTGACTCCACTGGATTAACAGAAGAAAGTTCCCTAAAGAGCAGGAACACACCCTGTTGTGTTCTGTACTCCGTGCCATGCAGCATGGACAGTTTAGCAGGGGAAGAGAGCATAAACTTTGAATCCCAGCTATTTCTGGCTGCCAGAATAAATTTGACCTGATAATCTTATGTAGATTAGAGCCCTATATTTCTTTCAATTTATATAGAAGACTGAGATAATTCAAACCAGAAAACAGGAGCCTCTGGAGAGTCAGAGATGTGATCCCCTCTTTGCTGTACAGAGAAACCTCCAGTGAGCTTTTTCCAGATGCACAAAGCACTCCATAGATGCTCTTGTTTGACAGAGTGATGTGGAATGATGGCATAGACCTGAACAAAAGATTGATAAAGATATGCACATATTGTATATGGGTATGTATCAAAAATTTTTTCTTTCACAGGGACTTGAAGTAGAGTTTCAGTGACATGATTATTTCCTAAAAGCTTTCTTTTTGCATTATTTTACTCTTTTTCAGTACCGGACAATGTTAATAGGCCAAGACCTTTTAATTTTTCTGGGCAAATCTGACGGTACAAGCCTCTGGAAGAGCTATAATGGTGTAAAGGCAAAGATCCCAGGATCCTCTGTGATACAGTAATCAATAAAATGGACTTAACGCCAAAGGTGAAAGAACCCAAAATCCCCCCTATTTTTGAAGTAAACTTGCATGTGAAATCACGTCGTCAACACTTTCACATATCAAACCATGACAAACCTCAGATGAATTTACCTTGTGCGGTAAATAAAGCCTCATCAGTCAAGTATTCACCCCTGAGCACAACTTTAATGGCATATCACACCATTTAATGGCATATCATACGCATGAATGCTTGCATGTGTATGTAGTATCGGCATGTTGGATCTTCAGTAGCACCTAATTATTCCTACTAACAATACCAGGTAGACCACCATGTGTGGCATAGAAATAGATTTGAAAATGGTAGCTGAAGAGCTGTAAGGGGCAAAAATTACCACATTATAGTTGGCTATCACTGTAACTATTTCATTTGCCATCCTGCATCCCATACAGATATGGGTACCTATTTGGCACTTTCATTTGGCCTGTTTTTAAATTCTTCAAAATTTACTTAGTATTACTTTTGCTTACTTAATTTAAATTTCTTTAGCAAGGCTGCTGTATTCCCTGTGTCGTTCATCTGCCTGTGTGCCCACAACCTGTAGTAATTTTAGATCATTTAACCATTTTTAACTTTGTCTGGGTTAAAAGGCTCAAAGACTATTAACTTTCTATAACTTTGTGGAAACAGGCTCCCCGGCGGCAAATAAGACAGCTTGTTTAAAAGGTTTGACTAAGATAAAAAAGCCTCAATGTGAACTCATGTTTTAGTAAGCATCAAATAATATACAAAAGAGGGAAGAAACATAGGTAGCATGCACACCTTCTTAGGTACACAAGCTTCATTAGTCCTTACAGAAGTCCTCAAAGTCAACACTTTGTTCAGAATTTATCATTCAAATGCTTTATTAAAGTCTGCCTGTAGTTACTTTTATTAACAGCTGTAAGAATCAAGTCAGGTTTCTTTGAGGAGACCTGTTTTCCATAAAATTGTGTTACTGGTTGCAGCTACAGTCCGATCCCTTAATTCTTTATCAAATGATTCCCATATCTGCTTTTCCACTCCTTTGCCTGAACTGGTGACAAACTTTAATTCATTGTATCATTTTTCTGCCCTTTTCTAGCACAATCACAGCAGTAGCTCTTTTCCAGTCTTGAAGAATTTACCAATTATTTTAAGATTTATGGAAGTATTAAGGTATTTCCTCAAGAGGCCACAAAGCTGCTCAGGCAACTTGTATGAAAGTCTGAGGCACAAGCTACCCATTATTCCCAAACGCCCCTCTTGGACAGGCGTTTTGTCTCTTCTTGTGATAGGTGTTTTGTCTCTTCTTGAATTACAGATGCATCAGAACACTGTATGTCATCTTTACAGGATAAAATACATCATCCTGCTCGTTTTAGAGATATCTGTGTTTTCTCCAGTGATGGACCAAGGCTGCTGTAGAAATTTTCGTTGTTGATGATACATCAAATAAATATTCCCCCCAAATAATTATAAGCTGTTCATGGCAACCAGTGCTGCCAATCATTAATTTTCTCCCTCTGCCTCCAATCTTGACACTCCCTTATAAAATCTTCTTCCAGGACACTCCCATTCCCAGAAAAGGCTCCTACCTTGATTCTTTCAAGATACTTTGAGGAAGCTGCTCCCCACTTGCACTGTATTCTTGGCAGGTTATTCGTAATCTGCCTCTGATCCAAACTAAAATGCTACATTTCCTGGCAGCATATTCCGAAAGGGTCTGATGTTCCAGGCAAGCACTGCCAAACTTACCACAAACGGTCCAGCTCTCTCAGTCAACCTTTTGTAGGAGGGGGCTGAGCCCAAGAAGAATACATTGTTAACACTGAGTAAAGTGCAATGGCTTGCAGCTCAGCACAAAACTTTTGCATAGTGCTAACTTCACTGTACCAATCTGAAAACATGCTCCTTGTGTTTTCTTGTGCTTTAAGAACATGCTGCTACCATATGTGTAAGAGCACAGTCTGTTCCTGAAGGCAGCTGTTCCTTATTTTTAAATTTTGTCCAAATTTACTCAACTACTGCTAGTACAGAATTAAAAGAAAATATCCATACATAGAAAAGTGCACAGTAAACTGTTTCCTGCTTGCCTTCTCCAAAACCCAGCTCTTGCTTTTTTGGTACAGAAAGAAAAGTCTATGGTATTTTCTGTAACAGAAGAGAAAACAACAGGCGCTTGGTCACAACTATCTGTTGCTTGCAGCGACATTTCTGTTTAAGGATTCTCTTATAATGTAAGTTTCTGTGACACTGGTTACCTACTAAAGTTAAACAAAAGAGCAAAATATGGAGATCAGCTATTTTGTTGCATAGCCCAGCACGCTTATTGTATAGTCTTAAATAAGACCCCAGAGAAAAAGCAATGAGAATATTTTTTTTTTCCTGTATGTTCTTCCTTTAGTTCCTAGATATAGTAAAATTGAGATCTGGACCAAACAAACACTGTAAATTCAATTCTGATTTTATTTGTAACATAGGAAATACAGCAATCTCCTTATTTTCTAGCTCAACCCACAATCAGTCACAGAAATTAAAGATGGAAGAAAAAGATTTTCTTGAAAAGCACATCATTTTTATGTCACTTACACTATGCTATGTAGATATGGAATAGCACAAATTTATGAAAAGCAAAGTTCCCCTGCTTATTCCTCTGCATCACTTTCCATTTTCCAGCTGATAGTAAAAGATGCAGAGGAGAAAATTTGAAACAGTAGTTGCTGGCTCATCCAGGAAGTTGAGAAAAGGACAAAACTGTTGTTAGAAGCGTAGTGTTATCTGTGTATTACTAATTTCAGAGTTCTGAGGATTTGCCTTTCAGTTTGGACTACCTACTATGAAAAGAGAGAAAACACAGAGGCAAAAATTTGCTCATTTCCCCTTTCGAGATTTTATAGCCATTGTGCAGTATTTGACATTTTTCTTAAAGCTACATTTCCTGGAGTCCAGTGACCGCATAAACATCTTAGGTTTTATTCAAAGCAAAAAACATCTAGCCTTTGTAGTGTTAAAGGAAGTTTGCAAACCTGCCCTAAAAGCTCTGCAAATGAAGGTAAGGGAAATGGCAAGCAAATAAACAAAAAAAATGAATCACTGATTTGAAGTGGAATTTCTATTATTTAAATTCTTCAGGTTGGCTATACTTGTAAATATCTCTTACAGCTTTCTTTTATGCAAACAGATGACAAGTAGTCTTCTTCCTCCTTCCCTCAATTCTATGACTATGCAAGCCACTGTCCAATTCTGCTTCTTGTCCTGATGGTGAGATGCAGCCATAGGCTGCGGTGTGGGCTGTGCAGCTCCTCATCTGTGTCACCTAACAGGGAATGGATGACATGATGGCTGGTGCTAATGAGAGGCTGCAGTGTGCTGGCTACCCCAAGTATCCCAGCCTATCCTTCCATTTTGGTTTTCTTCCTCTTGTTCAACATTGGGATCAAGTACTGCATTCTTCGTACGGACATATGTACACAAAATGGGCGTACCAAATTAGACACTAATTCAGCTCCCAAGATTATCAGGCAATCAGGTACCAGCAATACCGGCTGGTCTGCTGCTGCCTGAAAGCCTGCAGAAAACAAGTTCAAATCAAATGACACGGAGATAGTGAAAGCATTTAGTGTTGGCAGAGCCCACAACACTCTAAGGAAAGGGCAGGGAAAAATACCCATTTCAAAGCGGTCTCCTGCACAAAGGGATAGGAGGAGTTAGCTAACTCTCTTTGGATAATGACAGATTTTTCTTGAAAGTACGTTTATATGCTGTCACGACAGAAGTGCAGTCTTTTTGTTTCCTGTGTGCATTCAAGAGTCATTGCTGGTTTGCATGTAATGAAGCAGTGTTTTACTAGCAGTTCTATACTGGGTTTTGTCCTTTCCTGGGGGCAGGAAGGGGAGAAGCTAAGGAGATGACAGAAGGCAGGAAGGGAATGGAAAAGAAATGTCCAGATTCTGATCCTTAAGTTTATATGTCTTTGAATAATTGTGTATTGTGTGTGAATGTAATTACATGTATTAACATAATTACACAATTATAGTCATAGGAACAAAAGTCTTTTATTGCATTCACATTAAGTATCATAAATTGCTCTTTTAAGTTAGCATTACAGTTTGGAGATTGGTCTTTTAAGTCTTTGGTCTTATTAGAAACAAATATAGTCAGTAAGGTTATGGGGACACAGGACTTTTTGTTAAGAATTAGTCTATTTCAGTCTGTGTCTACTGCATGTTTTCATCCCTTACTGTCTAAATAAGTTTTGTGGAATATAAAGGTTCTGATATCAGTGACATAATATCAAAATAAATAAAAATGTAAATGTTCTCAAACAGCAGCTTGATTTAAAAAAAACCCAACACTTGTGTCTGTTGCAAATATCTTTCTAATTATTATTCTGAATTGGGTTCCTCATTCTTCCCAGTATTCTTAATCTTTTATAATTTTCACTCAGGGCTTGGAATCCACATGCATGGTTTCTAGCAAAAAATCATATTAACTATGTTTATGAGCAGTCTCACGAGCCATTTCTAAAGTATTGGCACTAGAAATATAGTTGTAAAGACCTGATCTGGACATTTTTATGCCCTCACTCAAGAACAGCTGCAATGGTAAACTTTCAGGTTTAGGCAATGATCTGGGCCTGCTCTGTTTTTAATGCACTTTCTTTCCTTGCGGCTGCGTGGCGAGCTGGGGGGCTCAGTAGCAATTTATAAGGCTAGATGGGTTTTGCAAGGTTTCTGAAGAGGGACGTTACACATGACAAATGACCAGCGCTCTCATCACTGTCAGCAAGGGTCAAAGCAATCCATCCACAGGACAAGTTTGCCACTCTGCCTGCATCTCTTCTGTGGAAGCCTTTTATCAGCTTTAGTCCCAGAGACAATTTACCAGCAAGCGACAAAAATATACAGGCAGGCTGCAGTTGATGTCTTGAAGGAAAAATCTCCCTGTTTCCTACAGGGAACTACCTCCATTATACCATAATAAGACATCAGTAACTACCTCGGAAAATAACAGTTATATCCCAGATGGCTCTTTCACTAGAATAGGAGAAATAAAGAGAGAAAGAAAAATAATCAAACCAAGCAGAAAATATAAACTAAATCAGCTGCACCGTAATGGATCTCAAAACTGAGAGGAAGTATGTCCCCTTATTTCCTCTTCATTGCAGTAGATCACACTTACTGCTGAAACACCAGAGAACTGACAAATTCAACCTCAAAACATCCCCTGGGTTTTTCTTTTCCCTACAAATACAGCACATTGCAGACCACAAAGGTAGAAAGGTCATACTGAGATTCCCTCTTTTAACTCTGTTGCTAACACTGTTTGGGGAAGGAGATTTTATTTGGTTTTTGTTTTGCTCTAAGTTGCAGTGGGGGCAATGTCTGTGCCTTTGTTTCAGCAGCTGCCACACACAAACAGCCATTACAGCTCCAGTCCAGTGTGTTTCCAGGACCATGCATCTTGTTTCCCTCCTCTACAGATGCTGCCAAACAGCAAACACCATATCATGTAGGCATAGAGCAAAAGATCCGAGTTGAACATTATTATGCTGGGCACACTCTTTCAATGTTGGCAGACAAACCATGACATTTGGGAGCCCAGCAGTAAGTACTGTTTTGTCTTGAGATATCTAGCGAGTATGCAGTCCAAGACACTTTCTGGAGGTATTCAAGTCATTTCTATTTCTTTTGTGCCAGATGCCTTCGTATCTATTACTTATATAATGGATGGGCTTCAGTGTCTGGGTCCTCTTAATCAATGCTTGACCTACATGCCACTAGTTATGTGCTGCTGGGCAGGGTTATTAACCACTCTGTATTTATCTGTACACCAGTACCTTTGCTTAGCGCAGCCAATGTGCCATTTTCAATTTTCTCCTGTTGTGCATGACCTGATACAACCAGAAAACTTTCAGGTTAAAAAAAAAAAAAAAATATAAATGGCTAAAGAGCACAATGAGTATCTTGATCTTCCCTCTTCCCCTTTTCTTCCTGACCAGTATAATTTTAAATAATTATTTTATTTTTTTCTCTATTTTCATAAAAACATAGAACCAAAGAACAGCCCAGGTTGAAAAAGCCCAGGTTGATTTCAAGCCCAGGACCTTGAAAGATCAGCTGGTCTAACTTTTAATTTTAATGTGAAGTATCTCACCAACATTATAGCTTAATCATTACTTAGTACATCAGAATGGAGATATCAATTTTAGGTTACACTGGAAGCTTGGCAAAAGAAACTTTAAAGTTTTGCTTATAGTGAGCTGAAAGAGAGTTTGCTGAAATATCTACTGAACCTGCTTCCTCCCCCGCTCTCCCTGCATGTACACTGTACTGCTTGCTGCTCACAGTGGATTTCTGAAATTTTATTTCCTACTAAACTTTGCTCAGCCACTGAGAGATGACACATTTACAATGCAAGATAGATCTACATAGTGGATATCCTTGTTTAGATCCAAGTTTGTAACAGTTCACTGTTCTCTTTAATTGAAATTATGTAATATTTGAGCTCTTCACTCTCTCTGTATTATTGTAAGTTGTGGTTACTGTGAATCTTCAGCTACATAAATACAAGACGAGGCTAGGGAGCAGTTCTGCAAAAAAGCAGCCAGGGTTTACAGTGGAACAGAAGCCCAACATGAACTAACACTATTATATTTTCATCAAGTTTCCTTCCAGAGACTGGGATTATAAACAAAAGTTTTACACCTGAGACCTCTCTGGCCCATTTCAGCTATAATAGTATCTAATTTGGGAAAATGCATGTTTAAGGAAGATGTGGAAGAAATGAAGAAATTGAGAGGAGGAAACTCAAAGGCCTAAGGAAGTGGCACAAAACATAAAAACTAAAAACAAGTCTGAAGATGAATGGAGAAAAATCAGTCTGTCTATAAGCTCTTCAGAGAGGGAAGGGAATAAACCTCACTCCAAATCAATGACAATGGACCAAGAAATAACAGACTTAAAATCAATTTTTTTTAATAGTACCCAGGGACTAGTATTATTAAACCGAGAATAGATACCTAACCATAGTTAGGAACTATACAAAATGACAACCCCTTTTCTAAATAGCTTACTCCTATTTACAACTGAACAAGGGTTAGGGGGAAAAGTCATGCGTATGTACTGTAATAAAATGGTCAGCCTCTTTTCAATAAATCTAATCAGTATGTTTTCACTCTGCAAAAGTTTACATAACACCAACTCTGCCACTAAAGAAGCAACATATAAAGTGTTTTCCTTATCTGCAGAGTGCTCTTATGAAAGATCCAGATTCCCTAATTGCAAAAGGCTGATGGTGATGGAGAAAGGTCCGTCTTCAGCAGCAGTTTTAAGATGGCTTTTTGAAAGATGGTTTTCCTCGCAAGATTTATGCACATGCATCAACTTCACATGCAAATTCTAAAGAGAAAATGAAAACTGGTAGATTTGTTAACCTGTGGTGATGTTTTGTGTTTGATAGTTAGATTGGGAATCTCTATTTTATCACTATTTGTGCCTAGATTTGAGGAGCAGAAGGCCAAAAATATTCTGTGAATGGAGAATCAACTCCCACAGATTTCTAACGGAAGCACAGCTTTCTGAAGAAAATAAACTCTTAGACTTGAAATTAGCCCAGTTCGCTCATCTGAGACTTAAAAAAATGTTTCTGGTGTTCCACCAGCCTCTTAAAAAGGACAAAATCAATCTCAGAACTGGACAGTTGCAGCCAGATGGGCAGATTCCTATCTATCCCTGTGCCAAGGTGTACCATTTGATCAAGTTCACGAAGCATGCCTGGTTTGTTTCTAGTACCCCTTTGTACTTAGCAGCCTGAACAAATTGGACAGAATTAGGTTACATCTTTGTATTCTTCATTCATCTTCCAGTAGGTACTTGTTACTCACATGAGAAGTTCACCAACTTAAGTGAATAACCAACCAATAAAAGCAAAGCAAGATATTAAAGAGATAAGGCTGGATTTGAATTATTTTCAAGTGTATTTTGCCCATAAAACACCATTAAGCAAGTCAAAATATAATTATTTTGTTAGTACTAAGCTGTCCTTGTACAGCTTAGAGCAAAGAATACTGAGCAAGATGGACTAACCTGGAACAAGGCCCAAGAAATACTGGCCCTCAGAAACTTCCCTCTGAATCATTGCTGTTTCTAGAAGGGAAATTTAACCCACCTCCATCTTTAACAGTCATACACGCCAATTAAAATGGAAGGGATTCAGAGCTGTGCATGTCATCTAATGCACATCCCTCTGACCACATCATCAAAGCCTCCACTCTTCAGCATCTCCCTGGAATTAGGGTTGTAACTTCCAGCACAACAGCAAAATTTCACACTCGGTAAGAAAACAATCAGGGCTTTGCTCAGGTGGTGGCTTTTTTTTTTTTTTTTTACCCTTATCAGGCTATATCGCTATTCATGGCAAGGTTTTGCCAGATTTACATCTGCAACAGTGCCTCAGTACCTTGTTTTAAGAGTTGTCAAGTATACATAGCTGCAGGTATGTATATTTGAAAAAAAGAATTACTGAATGTAAGCAAGGTCCCTTCTCACTTATATCAATGTTAAATGGAAACATAATGCAAGACAGATGGGGTGATCATGAAATTATGCAGATCTTCAGGTGTTTGAAGAAAATATATGTGGGTGAATTAATACAAAATGAATGTGAACACATTGACAACAATATGGAAATAAGATCACAGGATTTTTTAGCTGTCAGATACAATATTTACTGTGATGACTCGAGACTAAAAATTGATTCAAGCTTACCATGATACAAAGTCACTAACATCATTGTAAGCTAGTGACAATGCCCTTTTCTTCCTTCCTCCTCTGTATCATTTGCCATAAAATACCAGCAACTGTCTAGAAGCCTTCTTCTGGATATCATACAAACCTTGTTGACAGAAATCTTTGGCAGATGGCACACAAGTGGAATGGAAGATGTTATAAAGTTTTCTGGGATAACACTAGTTAAAAGCAAACATATAGCATGGGACTATTTAAGCAGCCATCTACTTTCCCCCGCTCTACAATATTGCTTAATATTTAGATGAGCATTAGGAAAGGAGGGCAATAAAAGAGCCTCATGCAACAAAAGGGGTGGAGGAGAGTAGGAAGCATGGCAAGAGGCACAGAGGCAGAAGGTGTCTGCCCGTGAGAAAAAATTGCTAATGAAGTGCTTTCATGCTTTATATATTAGTCAAGCAGACCCAACCTGCCAGGCATCACTGCCCATAACCTACTTGATAAAAGCGATGTGGGAAAAACCGATCTGTTTGACTTTTTATCTCCTCCTTCCATCCTCAAGGAAAACTTCTTATGCTCTTTAAAGATGCCTGTGATTCACTAAAAGTTTAAGGGAAACCAAAGTGCTGCCCTGATTTCTCCCAGGCATTCACCTAGGGGAGGAATGTCAAACTCCCAGTCTGGAAGCTGCATGCAGCTGTGGAATGGTGTCATTTAGCTCCAGGCTTCTTGCTGGACCTTCACTGCATCTTTGCCATACTAGGCAATGTCATGCTAAAACCCCAGTAAGCAAAAATACAAAGCACCATGCTTATAAAGTGATAAATGTTGCTCTGAAGCACCCTACAGGTATATCCAGAAACAGGACTGACACAATGACATGTTTCTCTGCTAGAGATTTCTCCTTTAGAAAACTCTTAGCCCGGCAGAGAGAGAGAGAGCAAACAAGGGGATAGAAACCATGAAAGCAAAGGAGGTTTCAGAACAAACTGTTTAAAACAAACTCTTTTGTGGAAGAGGCCGTTTCACCATCTGCAAAGATCGCTGATTGTCCTACTGGGGGTCAGGTTCTCAGAAGCATATCAAAACATCTAGGCAAGAGCAATGTTTCTTGTTCAAACATGTGCAGTTTCAATCTGTCTCTCTCTCATCACCCTTTGGTGAGTCCAGCAATTGTATTTGCAGCTCAAGTTCATTCTGTGGGGCAGGATGTGCATTCCAGAACCTCACCAGCTCTTCCAAAGCAAAAGTTCAACAAAAAGGAAATCCAAGATTTAGTTATCAAAGCACCTTCAACACATATAAAAAATATGTCCATGTCATGGTTCAGTATTCTTTTCAGAACAGAAAAGTGTGGAGTTACATTCTCATCAGGCTGTGGATCACATATTTGCTTCTGTGCTAACTGATCATAATTCTCATTTCCTTCAATTAAGTGCTCATAATCAGCTGCTTTAATATTGTGCCAACAAGACAGCTGCATTAGAACGGTTTCATTTCTTTTCATATCTTTACTTCCACTAATCACAAACTATTGCATGAATGTCATTGAATTAAGCTTCAAAAAATCCCCAGTGTTATGATTAATCATCTTCCCTAGGAGGGAAAATTGGGTCACAGAAAGGTCCTTTGCTTTGGCCAAGGTAATCCATTTGAACTCTGGCAGAAGACAGAAAAAGACCTCCACACTGCCAGCACATCAGACAGCGTCCCCTTCACATAAGATCATGCTCTTCTGTATCTCATATGTGCAGGGTCGGTTTATACAGGTGTTTTACTTCTTCTAGCATCTGGAAGAGAATCAGAGGTGGGGGAAAGAGGGGAAGGGAGAAAAGAAGAGACAGAGGGAGGAATGCGGGGTAGGTGGGCTTTGAAAGGAAATTTTTATCTTTTTTAAAACATAAGCAACAAGGCCTGGGGCAGCAGACACAAGAATATGAGTAAGGAGGCTTGGAATCTATTCTCAGCTTCTGCCCTGTCTCTGTCTGCATGGCTTTGAACAACCTAGATTAGCATTCTGTTTCTTTTGGGTCTTTACCTGGGTTAGCTTCAGGTGATTTAACCTGGGGACTGAAAATCATGAGAGCATACTTTGGGCAGGGAGGGAACTCAAATACTGCTGTTTGGCAAGCGTAGACAGGCAGGGCACATCTACAGAGGGTGCTGCTGGCCTTGGCACTGCCGCCTGCAGGAGGAGGTAGAAGGGATCCCTCATCATCCACTCACAAGATGCTGGGAGACAATGGCAGCAGTGTTAAAGGTTATTTGATGAAGTGCCCGTCAGAAAGCACATTTCAGGTGGCTGCCTCACTGTATTATAGGCCTATTTTTATCCAGCCATTTAAGTCCAAGGACATTTCTCTTGCAGTTTTGGAGCTTTCTGTTTGCTCTTTGCCCTAAATTATTAAAAGAGAAGACTGAGCCTCCTTCTTACAGGCAAGTACAGCAGGAATAAACAATAAGTGAAGCTCGTATGGATAGCAGATGTTCTTTCAAGGATA
The DNA here is from genome assembly GCA_017639485.1 of Pluvialis apricaria. Lineage (NCBI taxonomy): Eukaryota > Metazoa > Chordata > Aves > Charadriiformes > Charadriidae > Pluvialis > Pluvialis apricaria. Next base: position 61,331,052 of record CM030008.1, read on the forward strand.
GATGCCTAAAGGGAATGGCCCCTTGTATCCAAATACCCCCCAAAAAAGGCCGTACCAAAGTGGCCATTGGCAACACAACAAAAGGCTGCATCGTAGCTGCCTCTTCTGTGATCTATGCTGCTAGTGCCTTGGAGTGTGCATGAAGAGAACTAGGGACAAGTGTAAAATGCAGTACAGACAGCAAGCACTTCTATATCCCTGCTGAAACAACTCGGACAGGCACCCTACATTAGAAGTCCGATTCCTCCCCCTACACCCAAGGTTGCTGCAGGCTGGATGGAGAGGCCTGAGTTTTCAGAGAAAGCATTATAGGGACTGAGACCTACACACAAATTGTCTTCCTGGACTCATACACTGTCTCCATCCTAGTGGTTGGCTGGATGAGTTGTTTCAAGCATTTTTAAATGCTCCTAAAGTAAAAACATACTCTTTGATGTCTACAATGCACAGTTCCCTCACTCAACTTCTCCTTTCCCCACAGTTTTGATGTCTGCACTAATGCTGTAACGTATATCACTGTTTTTCTTTTGAAAGGGATCTAATGCAGAGGTAGGCTATGCTAATGCCAGATAACTTCCTTTTTTTTTTTCCTTAGCTCACACACTCTTCTTGCACTCAGATTTCTCTCTTAGAACCTCCAGGAGAGAGCATTCATTAAAGTTCATATTTCCTTTTTTGGCTTTGTAATTTACACACCCCCAAAGAACAGAAGTTACCACGAAAAGCAAGGCAATAGCCTGCCTCATGCTATGAAATATTAGTAGTAGTCATGCCTCTAATATATTTTCTAGAAGGCATCTTTAAAAGCACCCAGCAGAAGCCTTGCTAAAAATGAACTCTTTCTTCCAAGCATATGCTAGACCATCTCAAGCTACATCCAGCAAGGGTAACTTTATAACACGTATGAAATGAGACACAATATTTTACCTAATTGAATATCGATAAATTAGTTTGCCATGGAGCTGGCACACTAAAAGGGCAAAGGGACATAGAATATGTCCTTCCCTTTCCCTTTCTTTTTTCTGAAGCTGAAAAGAGTGTGGTTTTTTTTACTGAAATAACATCAATACCAACTTATGTCATTGTAGGCACACAAGCGCCACAAACACGGCCTGAATAATTTATTGTCTAAGTAACATGTAGAAAAGAAGGAACAGAAAAAAAAGACCAGTGACTGAATGAGGATGGAAGCTGATGTGTGTGTGTATTTCTCTCTTCTTGGTCAGATGGCAGGTGTATCTCCAGACATTTACATCATCAAGCAATCTACTTTCCTGTATGCAAGTAAGTGTGAGCACAGGGACAGATTTCATCACAAATAAACTGGGGGCAAAAGGCAAGGTGATCTCAAGTCAGAGGGTCAAACACTACTGTGGTTAGTGATGACTCAAGAAGGTAAATATTCTGCACTAAATGAAAGACACACAGTAATCCTGTCTGAAAGCCAAAATGTCCTTCATAATTTTATGCAAAATATCCTTTGCAAATCATCCAATCCATGGTTTATTTTCCCTAAGCAGAGTATAGGGGGAACAAGTGCACAGATGATACCACAATAGGTGCTGTATCCCTCACACACTTTTCTTTCAAGCATGAGTTTGCAAATGGGCCTCCTTCTCCTCACATAGATATAACAATTGGTTGAAAAGGTGAGATGAAAGTCATTGAGCAGCTTCTAATCTCCATAAAGATCTGTATCTTCTTGAAGACATGAGTAAGAATTCTTCCGTATGATTTGCTTATCATCCAAACTATGCTTATGCAGCATTTTCCTTATGAAGAAACACTGAGAGAGACGTGTTCCTGAGCACACAATTAGTACAGTCGTCTACTGCTAATTATGTCTTCTGTTTCTGGGGTAGTTTCCACAGGAAGGAGTCCATACATCTTACAGACCTAATTGAATTAAACTTCAAAATACTTCTATTAAATGATGAAGCACTAGCTCTTCCAGCTGAAATAGCTTGAGCTAGTTCAGAGCTGGTAGGTTTTTACATAGTTCACCCTGTCTGGTGAATTCATCTCAGGCCATTTTCATCCTGTTGCCACTACACTAAGCCCAGGAGCTTTGTGCTAATAAAGCACATCTTTCAGAACGGTAGCCAGTCTCCATCTGAATGTATCAAATGATAGACAGTCCATCACTTTACTCAACATTTCTTCCTGTGTCTAAGTACCACCACTGCTAAAGAAATATGGTATCTTTCTTTTTGAGTTAGTAAGGCTTCAGGTTCCTTTTCCTGACAGATCAAAAAGGTCTTTGGTAATGACATCTCCCCATGGAAAAAGGACTGGGATGGAGATAAGCTGGCCTAGCTCATGCAGTGGTCTGCTCAAAAAGCTTTCTCCAACAAACTCATCTCCCAGCATTCCTTCTTCCTTTCTGGGGACCGTCACTTTACAGTAGGTCTGTACCATTTTACCTTCTTCCTCCTTTTTGCTCAAACTTGTTCTGGAAGTGTCCAGGAATGCTCCCTTGCTTTAACTTTGTGCACCAGTTACTATTAGCTTGATGGTACCCTTGAATGCAGCAATCTAATCCTGTCACTTTATCTTCTCCGGATGGTACTCTTCAAGTCTTTCCTCTTAAACTAGTATTTTCTTCAAACCTCAAATTATATGAATATCTTTTCTTCATCTGGTACAACTTCTCAATATATTTTTCTCAAATGTTGAGATAGGGTTTTTATAGGTTACTCCAATATTACTCCAACCAATGCATTTTCAATTCTGTATGCATCAATAAAAAGCATCTCATTACTCTCTTGTTTATTCACTGAAGAATCTCAGCCACAGCATTACTATGGAAGTTAAGGCTACAAAGAAAAATCTGTCATCTATAGCTGTTTAATCATGCTATGTTGAATTCTTTGAAACTCACATACTGCAAATACCACTCATATTAACTGCTTAAGTTACTAGAACTACCCACTGAAGAAAACACCACTTACCTGACTAAGCATTGCAGAGATAGTCCTGGTCTAAAAAATATGATAACAAACTTCTTCCTTTTTTTCACATAACTGTAACAAAAGATGTTTATTTTAACAGTAGCTTCCTGGCTACAAATATACAGCTGTATAGATTTCCAGCCTACTTGTATCCTGTCCTGTAAGTTTACACTGTTTGCATCATCTTGCACTAGAAACCAGCTCTGATTCCCAGCAACAGCCCTCTTATACTGGCTTATATAAATGTACTTCTCCCAACTACCTGATTACAGAAAAGATTATAGAGGATGCAAGCTAGAAAAATGTAGGTGATAATCAAATGCCTAAAGCACTTAGATACCCCAAATCCTATTCTTGAATAGGTAGGAAGTTTACTTTTAAGCATTTTCTTTTCATGTCTAATACACATATAGAAGACCTAAAAATTATTTCAATCTGAAGAGATATTTTTCAAGAGCGCTTCTAACTACTAAAAGCTGTGACAGAAAACGTGAACCCTGAACTTTCAAAGAAAATGGGCACCCAAATGAAAAGTCAATCTCTATACCATCTTTTACTACAAACTGCAAGAGCATTATTCAATTGAGATATGAAAAGTAAATGTGCTTATCCTTTTGCCTTTCTTGGAGCTGCAAAGCTGATGAACTTTTAAGAGAGCACAAGAGTTCAGGTAAGAGTTTTATTACTGTTGGCAAACACTGCAAAGTTCAAATTCAGATCAGATAATCCTCTGATGTTAAATTCAACTGGCTGAATTGGGCACTTTCTCCACCTGCGGGAATCTTATGGCTTCACTGCATCACATCTGATAATGGAGAGGAAACATAGCCCCAGTGAAATGTTCACTTTTTACCCTTGTAGAGGCATCTTTTTGTCGCCTTGTAGTGACACCTTTTTCATTTGCTATCTTCATACTTATTTACTGAATTAATTGAATTTATTGTTAAAAGGAGACCCTCTTGCACTCCTGCTACTTGCTAATGAGTCAAGATGAAGTCTTCTGAACAAATGCAAAAGCTCTGTTTGGAAACATGAAAAAAAGCAACCCCAATCTATTAGAGATGTTTCTTTTCTGCTCACACCATAAGCCTGAGTAAACTAATTCTGGGCTGTAAGCGAATGAGGAATGTCTGCTGTGCAATATTTGTGCTTAGAACAACTGCGGATTCTGGTGATATAGAATGTAAGAGTGGAAGCTGGAAAAGTTATGAAGAAGCCATCATAAATGATCAGTAGAACAATGGAAGGGCAACAAAGCTGGTAAGGGGTCTGGAGGACAAGTCTTATGAGGAACGACTGAGGGAACTGGGGTTGTTTAGCCTGGAGAAGAGGAGAGGGGAGCCCTTATCACTCTCTACAACTGCCTGAAAGGAGGTTGTAGAGAGGTGGGGGTCGACCTCTTCTTGCTAGTGACAAGTGATAGAATGAGAGGAAATGGGTTCAAGTTATGCCAGGCAAGGTTTAGATTGATATTAGAAAAAAATTTTTCACTGAAAGGTTTATCAAACATTGGAATAGGCTGCCAAGGGAGGTGATAAATTCGCTGTCCCTGGAGGTGTTTAAAAAAAGGGTAGACGTGGTACTTGGGGACATGGTTTAGAAATGGTTTTGTTAGGTTAGGTTAATGGTTGGACTTGATGATCTTAAAGGTCCCTTCCAACCTCAACAATGCTATGACTCTATGAATGGAGAGGCCGTGGTAGGAGAAGGAAGCTTTTCCAGCTGTACTGGGTTTGCATAGCAAGGTTTTGGTAGCAGGGGGGCTACAGGGGTGGCTTCTGTGAGAAGCTGCTAGAAGCTTCCCCTATGTCCGACAGCGCCAGTGCCAGCCGGCTCCAAGATGGACCTGCCCCTGGCCAAGGCCAAGCCCATCAGCAACTCTGTTAGCACAGAAGGGGGAATAGCAGCCGAAGAGAGGAGTGAGAATATGTGAGAGAAGCAAGTCTGCAGACACCAAGATCAGCGAAGAAGGAGGGGAAGGAGGTGCTCCAGGCACAGGAGCAGAGATTCCCTTGCAGCCTATGATGAAGACCATGGTGAGGAAGGCTGTCCCCCTGCAGCCTCTGGAGGTTAACAGTGCAGCAGATACCTACCTGCAGCCTGTAGAAGACCCCACGCTGGAGCAGGTGGATGCCTGAAGGGGGCTGTGACCCTGTGGAGAGCTCGCACTGGAGCAGGATCCTGGCAGGACCTGTGGCGCCATGGAGAGAGGAGTCCACAGTGGAGCAAGTTTGTTCCTGAAGGACTGCACCCCATGCAAAGAGCATACACTGGAGCAGGGGAAGACTGTGTGGAGCTCTTCTGCTGAGGAGGAAGGAGCAGCAGAGACAATGTGTGATGAACTGACCACAAAACCCATTCCCTGTCCCCCTGCGCTGCTTGGGGGGAGAAGCTAGAGAAAATTGAGAGTTGAGCCTGGGAAGAAGGTCGGGGGGGGAAGGTGATTTAGGATTTAGCTTTTATTTCTCATTATCCTCTTCTGATTGGATCAGTAATAAATTAATTTTCCCCAAGTCAAGTCTGTTTTGCCTGTAACGGTAATTGCTGAATGATCTCTCCCTGTCCTGATCTTGACCTATGAGTCTTTAGTTATATTTTCTCTCCCCTGTTCAGTTGAGGAGGGGGACTGATAGAGTGGCTTTGGTGGGCGCCTGGCACCCAGCCAGGGTCAACCCGCCACACCAGCTTCCCAACATGAACACTCTCTGCAAGTGGTTACTGGAAGAGTAAAATGGAAGCAAATAAGATTTTTAAACTAACAGGTGATGCCAGCATGAAGATAACTGAAATGTACAAATGGCAATGAACTGCTTATTTGGGAAATGAGAGAAAAGTGTTGTTTTCCTTAAGAGAGGTGATGTTCTCAACCAGCCTTTCAATGGGAAGCATATGTGTATGTGCATGGCAGAAAGAGGTAGAAACAGTTAATGAAAACATAAATTGTTACCATTCATGTATTAGCAGGAAACCAGATTCAGTGACCAAGATCTGTTTTAATACCATACTCTTTTTTTTTCCTTTTTTTTTTTTGAGGGCATGGCATGTACAGTGAAGAATGAAGAGACAGTAGAAAGAGGAGGAGAAAAGGAAACAAAGGCAACTTTTTGTTAAGGCTTACTAATCAAGCCGATGGTCACTTAGATCTAATAATGCTGCACATTTAACTCATCTCTGTCTTCTTCATTGTTTGTCTTAAAACAAATTACTTTGTGGAGATGACAACATAGAAAGCAAAGGCCTGAGAATCTACACCTGTGTTGACTTTCCTAATACAGAATTCAATTGAAAACTAAAGGCTGAAGAGTTATGGAATACATCCTATTTGTATCACAGCATCTGAGATTTTTAATCTCCCTAGACTGTCTCAGTGTGCCTTTATCACCATTAAGTCTCACAAAACACTTACACCTTTCTGATGGAACAATTCCCCGAAGAAAACATGCATTACCAAAATAAATAAAATTATACACCATTTTTTCCCTGGAAGAATGATGCTTCTGCATCATTATAGTTCTGATGGGATCTTTAGGACAAACAAGAAATCCTATTACAAGAGTAGCAAAAGGAAAATTCAAGAGGAGAACTTGTCTAGATCTCTAACCTGCCCAGATTTCTTACCATTCCTGGCACAGAATAATCAGTTTCTTCCAGGTCTTATATCACCCAAGCCTCACAGCATAGAAATGGGGAAAGTTGGCATGCCTTTTCCTTGGTCTCCTGATATTCTACAGCATCACCAAATTGACAGTTAATTCCAACATTAAAATATCCAGGTTAAGAGTACCCATTTTGCAGTGCAATGAAGTTTACACACAGCCTTTGTAAAATTCCTTCCAAGTCAGTACAGCTCTGTTGAGATGTGTCCTCAGAAATAAAAATTTTGTAGTTGGATAATAGCTGTCAGATATGTGCACATATAAGATGTTATTAGGTTGTTAGCATTTGTTTACTGAACATATCTGTTTTGCAAGGAAAAATGCACCCTCCTTGCCATTGCCAAGTCTTCACTAAATTCCCTCAACATTTGAAAAAAAAAACGCCAGAAATAAAATGTTCTTCATCATGGACTAGCTTAATCCATCACACCCCTGACGTGACATGTGGTAGTAACAAAAGCATTGAAATATAAAATATACACTGACATTTTTCTATCTTAAACAAAGGCTTTTTTAAAATGCTGCTCCTGCACCAGAAGTTAACTATTAACCTTAACATAGTTTAATGGTATTTATTCTGGAAATTTTGTTTAACTTATAAGGCTGCCTCCTCATATATTTTAAGGTGTTTTATGTTTTCAGCTTAAATTTATATGTCTCTCACTATGGGAAAGCGTGGGGGATGAAATCAAGTAACTGTGAGTGCTTTCAAGCATTCTTACACATAGAAATCTACTCTGAAGATAAAACTAGCATCATTTTAACCCCAAACTTTTGTGGCTAGATATTTCCTTTTGAAATAATGTTTTCATCTCACAAAATTATCTGTCTGTTTCTCATGAGTAAAAACATTTGAGGCTCTCTCATTCTTGAGCTTGCTTTTGGGAGTCTGTGTGGTAGAATTAACTGTGGTTTCAGATATATAGGACAAGAACACTCTAATATAATGGTTTAATATAATATAGCTTACTACGCTTCTGCTGGCTCTTGTGCAAGGATTTTGTGATAGCCTATGAACAGAAAAAGGAGAGAGAGAAAGACAGACACTTTTCTTTCTGTTCATCTGCTTAAAATTACTGTAAACACCTTCTAAAAAGCTACCAGTGTTTGGAGAAACAGGAGCTCTCAGCTGGTTTCTTTGCTGGACCTATTAGCTATAAGACAGTTCAAGTATTTCAAAGTATGCCAGTCATCCTCAGTAGAATGTATATATATATATATACATATGATGACTTCATTTCATTTACCTTCTAAAACATTGTTGTGAAAAAAGATGTACATGTGAGAAAAACTAGTAAGGAGTCCCATAACACTGTTTATATTGGTCATATTAGTGACACAGCTGCACATGTACAAAATTATTACAAGTACCTTAAAAATCCTACAAAAGTCAAAGAAAGGCCTTATTGGCTGCTTAATAAGCTTGTTCTGTTCATGTTTAGTGGGAGAAAGAGGAAGACAAAAGTCACCAGGATTTTAAGTACAAAAAATGTCCACTGAGAAACAATATAGGTATTGTGTTTATCTATATAAGGTGTTCTCAATGCAATAATTCTTGTAAATAATCTTCAAGGAACTTTTATCAATCCTTCTCCAAAGTGAAGAAAGAGACAAATCCTAAACAAAGCATTTTGTCCAATTAAATCAGTTATGAAGCTTGGCAAATTAAGCAATACATATTACAATCTTTCTCTCTCTTTATTTCTCACCATTTCAACTACAAAGCCTCAGCTTACTCAGATGGGCAGATGGCTCACATTATGAGATGCAGAGCACATGCAACATGTTCTAGAAAGACCATGCACTGTGCTCAGATACTCCTTACTGTGCACCAGCTCTGGTATTCATTAGATCTGTCCATGAACCAAACCATCTTACTAACTAAAAACTAATAACACAAAAACTAATACAGGAAAAAAGGCCTAAACTCTTCATTTTCTGCTTGGTCAGTGATTTCAGCTGGTTCATCATAAGAGCAGGATTTACTATATGTCCAGTTGCAGATGAAATAAGTTTAAACAATAGAAGTTCTGAGGTAACTTGGCTGTTCAAAACAGTTTTGATTTCTGAGTAGACTGAAGCACAAAGAAGTACTACTCATGTCTAGGGATTGAATTGGACAAACATTTCTCTCTTCCCCAGTCCTCCCTTGGTCAAGACCCTCTGTCTTGGTCACACGGTCCCATCCTAGCAAATATTTCAGTTCTCATACTATTCAAGTCAATAAACAACAACAACATTTTATGTTCTCTCTCTTATCTTATTTTTTATTTTTTTTACTTCCAAGTTAGCTGTGTGTTGGGATAGTCAGTTGAATTGTCTGTTGAAGGGGAACTGAAACCAGTTGATTCAAGGCAAGCGAAGCTCTGGTAGTTAGGGCTAGGTATTCCTTTATCCCCAACTCAGTACACAAGCTCTTACAGCTCTTGTAGATATGTAGGAAGATATTAAAAAATCCCCCAAAACATTTACGTTAAGCTCATCTCATTATAGCTCAGGCCCAACAACATTCCTAGATGGCAAGCACAAGTCACAAATTGTTGGCTCTATGGAGATGCATCACCTCGGCAACAATAACATTTCACTTTTTTGTTTTATCTACTCTCCTGTTTGCTCACTCATATCTAGAAACATTATTTCATTTTTAATCGAGACTGACTATGCTAGCTAGATGCATTTCAACCTATTTTTAAAAAACTTTTTTAGTTCTTTATCCTCAGCAACACAGGGGATTGAAAGACTACTGTGACATGCAGTAAGGACTCTCAACATTTTGGCTTGCAATAAAAAGTGAAAATTCACAGAATGGCTATTCTGCTTCTGTCTCAAGTTTGTACTTTGTTCACAAGTAGAAACCGCTCATGTTCCAAAAGCACTAAAACAAACAGAAACATTGTTTGATGTGCTACAAAAATTTTACACCATGTCAGACTTCCTATCTAGGTGTAATATTGACACTTCTCAGGGGAACTGTGAGTTTAACGGCCCAAATGTCTACCTGTGCTGCAGTGAGAGGTGGGTGGAGGAGTAAAGTTACTTTCTCCAGGCAGAGCAGTGCACACCTCCTGCCTAAACACAGATCAGAGATCAAAGCCTTTTGGGAAACTTACTCATGGCTTACTCATGAACGAGATAATTTGGCATTCGTCACTAGCATGTGTCTATTAGTGAGCCACTATTGCAGCTTACAGCAAAAGTATTGATTTAGGGTAACTTTCCAAGTGCTTTATTATCAAGCAGGCACTCCCAAGGCAATTGGAGACAATGAGTAATATAATTAAACTCTGAAGCTGTGTCACAACATCTCCAAGGAAAAAGCCCCACAATGAGAACTTCTACTCAAGTACAAAGGAGATGTTACTTAATGAACTTTATTAGAGAACCACTGTGGTCATAAACCACAGGAACAGATTACAGGTAAGGGACTGTGAAGAAAGGCAAGTAAGGAAATGCTGCTTTAAGGATGCAAATGCAAATCTGCCAAGGTAAATGCAGAGGGAGGATGAAAATATCTGTTTAAGGAGATAGGGAAGATCAAAGATACATGACTCCATAAATCAGTGTAGTTCTATTGACTCAAAAGGAGCTTCACAGATTGACGAACTGAAAAGATTTGCAATTACGAACTGTCATTCCACTGAAAAATCTATCTCTATCTATAAATATGATTTTTGTTTCTCCTTAAACTCGTATTGACACTATATCAAAACTAGCTTAAATAATTGTTTGTTTTAAAATAATTGTGCAGAAGCCACTGCACACATCACCATTACAGTCTTAAAAGGCTTCACTCTAATGTGACATAAACTTCATATCAGCTTATATATATTCTACTATGACCCAGAATCACTATTCCTCTCCCCTGTTCCTGTAAATTACCTGTTAAAGAGCTAGCAGTTTCTGTTTTAAAGGATAGCCCCACTGAGTTACCTACAGCAGCTTGGGAAATGCTGTTTTCTCACATTTCAAGATTAGTATTGTATCTTGAAAGCCAATTAAGTACCATTATGTATTTCTTCTATCAGTAAGCTATAGCAGAGGGCAGGTGTACAACTTCTGCATCTGGGCTGCCAGAATTTCAGTTATTTTAAGAGATGGAGCTAATATCTACCACTTACTGGTTCTCCTCTGACCTCTGTTCAGGTCTCACTGCAATAGCAGAAAGTTTGGGGCAATCTGGAAAGAGGTAAACCTTTTCCAGCAGAACACACCGTCAGGGGCAGGGAGTACTTTTGCGAAGGTCAAAAAATACCTTGCAAGAACTGTCTTAAAATCTCAAATGCCAAACTGTCCATTTAATAAAATACTTCTTATTGGGTTCCCTCAAAACTTCTTGCTACAACCTGCTGAGTTTCAATGAACAGAGTTCCACACTGAATGCCTTGCAGCTTAAGGCTGAATGCTCCTCAGTGGTTCCTTTCACCATCTGAAAATTCTAGCGCTTTAGTGCTTAAACAAGGCACACAAAGATGACAATTCAGGCACCCAGTGCTCAGATACAGGCTAATGAAAACTGTAGGAAAACAATATAGACGCTTGAATATGTGGGGATTCTGTGAAGGGGAAGAGACCACTTTTTATCTTCCTGGATGCACTGCAGAAGACCAGAAAACTTTGCAACTATTATGCATGGGTGAAAATAAGACAACTGCAACATATTTCCTGAAGGTGACTGGGCAACTATTATAACAATAATTCTTGTATAATTGTAACATTATAATATTAAAATTATATTATTCAGTGTCCCAGTGCAGCAGATAATAGAGAGCTCTGGATCTTTCTCCAGGTCTAACCACGCTTCTCAGTGCAATGCCAACACAGACACGTGTTTTGGGTGTGGAGATGGTAGGGTTATTTAGGATTTGTGTATTCTAGTCTCATTCACGGAATGAATGTTGATGTTTGGAGGGTATTAGGTTTCACCCCAAAGAAAGCCAGTGCATATACTCTGAGACTGCTCTGCGAAGTGGAAGAAAGCAAGGTATGAGAGCGTGATCAGGATATTTGTCGAGCAAACACCCAAGCAAATCTAAAACACTAACACAGAGGTAGCTTGGATACCCTTGGCATCACTGGTTTTGGATTTTGTAACTAAAGCAACAAGAGTCCTTTTCTATATTAATTATAGCACTGAGAGCATTTTAACAGTGCACATCTTTGGCTAGAATAATCCCCATGGAGGAAAAATTTCTCTCGATTTGCACAATCAAACATGTTTTAATTTGGCTGCTGTATTGTCTCCCCAGAGTCTTCTCTTCTCCCATCTGAACAACCACAACTCTCTCAGCCTGTCCTCATAGGAGAGGTGCTCCAGCACTCTGATCATCTTCATTGGCCTCCTCTGGACCTGCTCCAACAGGTCCACATTCTTTGTATGTTGGGGACTCCAGACCTGAACGCAGTACTCCAGGTGGGATCTCATGAGAGTGGAGTAGAGGGGCAGAATCAGCTCCCTCGACCTGCTGGCCACACTTCTTTTGATGCAGCCCAGGATACGGTTGGCCTTCTGGGCTGCGAGTGCACATTGCTGGGTGCAATAAACAGATTTGATAGAATAATACCAAATAATTAACATTAATAATACTAAAGAACCAATATTGATCCTGATACCAATATAAAACGTACAAGGATTATACTCAGCCAATCCTATCAGTGGGAAGCTGTGCACTCCCAGCAGTGGACAGCAAATGTTGGACACTGCGAGTGCTACGCTTTGGGAGAAGAGGAAGGCCTCAGAGGTCCAGCACCAAGGCAAGAAGTTCTCAGGATCGCAGCCATCTTAGAAGAGAAATACTGCTCATCAAACTTTCTAATTTATAGTGAATGTGACGTTGGTGGTATGAAATAATTCTGTTGGTCAGCTTGGGTCAAGTGCCTGGGTCTTGCTCCTCCTCATCCCCAGACCTGGCTAGCTCAAAAACACTGAGACCTTGAAACCTGCATACCATAGCTGGTTATAAAGTAAATATTTTCACAAACTCAGGTGCTAGAGTCTTCTAAAAGTACAGTTTTTCCCAAGCATTAGAAGAGACCTTACCAAAAAGTAGTATTAATGAAAGAGAAATTAATCCTGTGTTGCTCAAACCAGGACAATATGACAAAGAGAATTCATAGTTTCCTAAATACCAGAAATAAATATGCATAGTGGAGGGTTAACAAAAGTCTATCATGACTTCCTAGTCCAGTTCACCTTGTGATAGCAGAGACATTCTCAGTTTACTCCACTGCCTTCCTTTTATGCTTGTGGTTATCTTTGAGTATTAGTGATTCTCTCAGAATGGATTTCTATAGCCAACAGATAAGCCCTTTTGACATTCTTCATGTCCAAAGATAAATAGTAAAGCATTATGAGGCAAAATGGAGAGCAGACAATTCAAAATTCAGAGCAGACAACGATTTATTAGTTTTTTTTTTAAACTTTGAATCACCTGGCAATCCGAGATTATACATTCCAAGAAATATTTCGTTTCATAGTGCTTCCAACATTTTTAGTGACTACCACTTAATTGCTGACAATTTATCAGAATGTTTGCTGACATTTATCAGCTACCAGTATCTGAGTCCATGGTCCAAATTCTGCATGTGCACTTCATGGCATCACGTATTCTTAAGCTCAGTGATAAAGGCTACAACATAATTTTTGCATTCTTATGCATTTGTGAGTCCTTTCCTAGCTGCTAAATAACTCCACAGAACTGAAGCTGACTAGTGTAGGGCTAAGAAGGTGGCACTAAGAGCAGATGAGGATGAGATTACTTTCTTTTATAATAATTATTGGGGTGGGCAACTGAATGTAATTTATGGGATTTTAGCCAGAAAATCAGAGTGAAAATCTGGGCTATTTCTACCATCCCTTTGTGGCAGTACAGCCTAATTTCACGTTTATGGAAAGAACAAAAATTCTAGTTGAGTATGCTTTGCAACATTACTAGTGTATGCTTTGCCTTGTCCTAAGAGAAATTAAGAGACCTGCTTTGCATAGTTAAACATACTATTCCTTTCTGTTGTGATCTGACATGGTCTGTGGTAAAAACATGTGAACTTGAGTAAGAGTTGCATACTATAGGCCTTACGAGTTTGCACAGAAAGTAATACAGCTCTGATGCTGAATGTGACCACTTGAAATGCATGCGCTTGAAAAATTAGCTTCTTTTCCAGTAGCTAATTTTTCATTTCAATGCAACCAATAATTGAAAAAAAAATTCTGTCCCGCAATTTAGAAAGGTAGCAAGATCCCAAATAAAAAAGCAAAAGACATCTCTTCTCACTAATTAAAATGTGAAACTGATCAGATTGATAAAAAAAAAACCCGAAAAGATCAATGTCTCTCTCAATCATCACGGGGGAAAACTGCATTTGTGATCAACACAAAATAACACCGAGGAGTCCCTCACTGGTATACAACTGAGCTGAGCCTTTTGTATGGACATTGCAATTGCAAATACACTTGGAAGTCTGATTTCGTTCTGTTTTTTCCAGCATATGAGGTCAGTCATGCAAGCTATACTGAAGGCTGACAGGCAGAAAGATAGCTTGCGCTCTCTCTCTCTCTCTCTTCCCTCAAAGCATTTTAATTTACTGGAGAGTCTGTCATAACCTTTTCTGCACAGCTATGTACACTAGTATGACTATATACATTCAGGATTGCATGGCAGGTTGCTAAATATAATCTCTTTGGCTTTGCATTGTTCTTTTCAGTCTTGACTGGCTCCTATATCTGTCCATCGCCCTCTGAAGGCCTTTCTTCTCAAAAAAAGTTTAGGCTAGATCTGACTTTAGCTGGAAACCCTACTCTTTCTTTCCTCAAGACTTGACACAGCTGAACTGATCTTCCCAGTTCAGACCATATTTGTTGACTGGAATATTTTCTCCTGCACAGATAGCAGACACACTGGCAGCAGACTTCATAACAATTCTCTTACCTTGCCTAGAAGTCTTCTTGTACTTCAACTGTATATTTATACTCAGAACACAAGTCATGATTTTTGTGAGACTCCAGCCACAGCAAAAACAGTGACTTGGCACTGCGGTCCTCATAGTAGTGAAGACAGTGGAGAGAGTACTTTAAGCAGCTTGTAAACTGGACTAAAATGTCTGGGTACTGAAAAGGTACACCTTTGAAGTGTCATCAATGTACAGAAAAGGGAAAAAAGAAAAAAAACAAAATCATTATTTTAAATGTCCAACTAACTTTCACCTGGCTAAGGCTCAAGTTTGCCAAACAGGTTTGCACTTCATTCAGAACACGTATGATCCTAACCATATACAGTACAGTCCATAAAACTTTTTACGTTCATTCCACTGCCACCAAATGTAATGCAGGTAATATGCTTGGCAAGCTATCATTTACCAAGTACACCCTCAGATACCTAGTAACGAGTATTTCCATATAACCGCATGCACAAAACTGAGGTTTGCTGTATTTAAATCTGCCTGTCTAATTTCTGAATATTAGGTGTTCTCTTGTGGGACCTAAAAGAGCTAGCCTGAAATGACTGCACCTGAATATGCAGCATCTGTTCTTTTTAAAGTCGGCCTCATAAACAAACTGGAACTGCCAGTAGAAGGTTCATATACAAATATAATTCAGTAAGAGTTCCTGAGAATGAAAAAAACGCAGATTATTTTTACTTTATTAAAGTTCTCCCGGTTGTGAGCTTCAGGATGTGTACGCAGACTTTACCAAAACACAGTTTTTAAAAGATGAACAGCTGCAAATAGATGGAAGGAATAAGATACAGAATGTCACTGTGGTACATATTTCCTATGCATGTTTTTGAAAGGTTTTAGGTTTTTTTGAACATTAGTCAGACTAAAATTCTCTTTTAATAACAGGCAGTTCCTTCAGGTATCCATTGCAGAAAGCTGTTTAAAGCCTTCTGATGTACTGCAGGTTTTATAGCTATAGATAATCATAACCTGTGGTGAGCAACATAATCCACAGCCAACTAGCTGTAAGGATGCTTAGCACACAATATCAGAACAAGCAGCAAGACCCTTAAAACTGCTGGGGCACATTTCCCACAATAACAGTTTGTACTGTGTTATTGCCAACCTAAAAATATCCCCTTCCTCCACACATGCCCCCTGCAAGGTGTAATTTATCTGCTTTCTGATGGCTCTTATTTTATACTTAAAAGGTGTTAATTTTAAATCTAATACCACATATACAAGGTTTCATACCACATTCTGCAAATATAAATCAAGAACAATTGTCATCCTGCTGTAATATGACTATATTACTTCCTGCTTTTACTGTACACAACACACCATGTGTGTATGTATGTGCAATTTGTTCATAAGCTCATCTCCATTTAAGCTGGAATGCTTACTGATATGAAATACATTCAAGCACACACCAGTTTACTTAATATTTAACAGGCCGCTTATAGAATTGCAGATTAACTCATCTGTTACTAAAATACTAGGCTTATGTGTTGTATTCAGATCCACATGCTTTGCAATGAACTTTATGAGAAAAACAACACACAAAAATAACTACCAAAGAAACCAAGCAAACTTACTAGCCAAAAAAATAGTTTCTATATTCAGATATTTCCATACATTATTTTGTTTCCTCTCTGAATATGATTTGCAACCAACCTTAAACAGAAGTGAATACATTAAAAGTCATGTAACCTTTAGGTTTCAATATTACTGTCTCACTAACTTCATGTTGATGAACACATTATAAAAATGATTACAAGATGTCTCAGTTGTCCATGTGGGCACATGTGAGTAAAGCTGGGGAAGGAGTTGATTGAACAAGTAGAGTATATTAAACAATTTCCTTTATGAAAATTGTTTTCAATACTTACCATGGTTCTAATTGTTCTAAGAGTTTGCAGAGGAATACATTTCTGAAAAAGAAAAAGAAAAAAGAAAAAAATTTAAATCAGCAGAGTACAGGAGATTCCTACACATGGAAGCTCAACCGCCTGCACTCTGTGCTATGACCTCCTCAAGAAGGGCAAGACGCAGTAGAGAACGGGCTTCCCTTTCCACCATCTACAGTTCTTTAAGATGTAAAAACATGTCAACTTATCCCTATGGTGACCTCCAAAGAAAGAAATGTCAGCTAAGGGCAGGCTGTCAGCATAAAACTGAGAAAGACAGTCAGTTACTTTTCAGGATTTCTGTATATAACTCCTTTACTGTCTCAGAGACTTTTGGGTCAATGACAGTAAAGTGCTAACAGTATTTTATGTGGGACTTCAACTTACAGGGAACTGTAAGAAAAAATTATTTTGTTTTCATGAATGTGTGAGTTCAGCTGATAACAAATGTAACCCTTATTTTGCATAGTTGAAGTCCTGTTCCCAGATGAAAGAAGAAGAGTTCAAAAATTCTTACTAGTGTTTATGGAGATATACAGGGGTGCTACAGTGGGAATACTGGAAGGCTGAGCTATTCTGCTAGTATTCTGAAATGGAAGACAGTATTCAGTGAAACTCAAGAGTCTAGTCTTACTTTTGTGTCTCAAGCTCTCACTTTATCAATGGGGCATAATATTTCACCGTCTCAAAAGGATGTTTTGTTGATAATGACTTGAAAGTGTCTCCATACATTGCTGAAAAGCCCCATGGCCTGCACAACTGCCTGCCCCACATCTTTCCTCATGTCCTTCCCGAAGATACTCCTGCTCTGACACCAGCTCTGCTGCTTGCCTGACCACACCATAAGGTAGTCCTCCTGACAGAGAGCTATTCATCTGGCTCAGCACCAGAGTGCATCTCAGTCACAGCTGAGGAGGGGAGAGGTATCAGCAGAGAATATGGAGGTCACACATGTTAACCCGTCATTATACACAGAATCATAGAATCACAGAATCATAGAATGGTTAGGGTTGGAAGGGACCTTGAAGACCATCGAGTTCCAACCCCCGTGCCATGGGCAGGGACACCTTCTACTAGACCAGGTTGCTCAAAGCCTCATCTGCCCTGTCCTTAAACATCTCCAGGGGTGGGGCATCCACAACTTCTCTGAGCAACCTGTTCCAGTGTCTCACCACCCTGACAGTGAAAAATTTCTTCTTAATATCTCATTTAAATCTACCCTCTTACAGTTTAAAACCGTTACTCTTGCCCTGTCACTACACTCCCTGATAAAAAGTCCATCCCCACCTTTCCTCTGTGCCCCGTGTAAGTACTGGAAGGCTGCTACAAGGTCACACCAGAGCCTTATCTTCTCCTGGCTTAATAGCCCCAACTCTCAGCCGGTCTTCATAGGAGAGGTTCTCCAGCCCCCTGATCATCTTCATGGCCCACCTCTGGACTTGCTCTAACAGGTCCATGTCCTTCTTATGTTGGGGGACCCAGAGCGGGAAGCAGCACTCTGGGTGAGGTCTCACAAGAGTGGAGTAGAGGGGGAGAATCCCCTGCCTCGGCCTGCTGGCCATGCTTCTTTTGAGGCAGCCCAGGATGCCATTGGCTTTCTGGACTGTGAGCACACATTGCTGGCTCATGTTGAGCTTCTCATTCACCAGCATCCTTAAGTCCTTCTCCTCAGGGCCTCTCCCAATCCATTCTCTGCCCAGCCTTTATTTGTGCATGGGATTGCACCGACCCAGGTGCAGGACCTTGCTCTTGGTCTTGAGCTTCATGAGGTTTGCATGGGCCCACCTCTCAAGCCTGTCCAGGTCCCTCTGGATGGCATCCCTTCCCTCCAGCATGTCAACTGCTCCACACAGATGAGCGGCAAACTTGCTGAGGGTGCACTCAATCCCACCACCAATGTTGCCAACAAAGATATTAAATAGCACTGCTCCCAGTACTGACCCATGAGGAATACCACTTGTCACTGGTCACAACTTGGACATCGAGCTGTAGACTGCAACATTTTGAGTGTGGCCATCCAGCCAATTCCTTGTCCACCAAGTGACCCTTCCATCAAATGCATGTGTCTCCAATTTGGAGACCAGGATGTCATGCAGAAAGGTGTCAAATACTTTGCACAAGTCCAGGTAGATGATGTCAGTTGCTTTCTCCTTATCCACCAATGCTGTAACCCCATCATAGAAGGCCACCAAAGTTGTCAGGCATGATTTGCCCTTTGCGAAGTCATGTTGGCTGTCACCAACCACCTCTTAAATTTCCATGTACCTTAGCATATTTTCCTGGAGGATCTGCTCCATAATCTTGTTGGGCACAGAGGTGAGACTAACTGGCCTGTAGTTCCGGGCATCTTCCTTTTTTCCCTTTTTAAAAATGGGAGTTATGTTTCCCATTTTTCAGTCAGTGAGAACTTGTACCAGACTGCAACGGCTTCTCAAATGTGATGGATAATGGCTTGGCAAATTAATCCGCAAGTTCCCTCAGGACCAGTGGATGAATCTCATCAGGTCCCACAGACTTGTGCACCTTCCAGTTCCTCAGATGGTCTGGAACCTGTTCTTCTCCTACAGTGGGCAGTTCCTCATTCCCCCAGTCCCTGCCTTTGCTTTCTGCAACTCGGGTGGTGTGGCTAGAGCACTTGCTGGTGAAGACTGAAGCAAAAAAGATAAGTACCTCAGCCTTGTCCATAGCCCGGGTAACGAGGTCTCCCGTTTCCTTCTGGAGAGGGCCTACATTTTCCCTAGTCTCCTTTTGTCACCTACATACCCATAGAAGCTTTTATTGTTGCCCTTGATGTCCCTTGTGAGATTTAGCTCTATCTGGGCTTTAGCTTTCCTAACCTGACCCCTGGCTGCTCGGACAATTTCTCTGTATACCTCCCAGGCTACCTGTCCATGCTTCCATCCTTTGTAGGCCTCCTTTTTGAGTTTGAATTTGTCCAGGAGCTCCTTGTTCATCCATGCTGGCCTCCTGTTACTTTTGCCTGACTTGCTCTTTGTTGGGATGCATCACTCCTGAGCTCAGAGGAGGTGGTCCTTGAATATTAACCAGTCTTCTTGGGCCCCTCTTCCCTCCAGGGCTTTATCCCATGGTACTCTGTAAAGCAGGTCCCTGAAGAGGCCAAAGTCTGCTCTCCTGAAGCTCAGGGTAGCAAGCTTACTGTGTGCCCTCCTCACTGCCCTAAGGATCTTGAACTCCACCATCTCAAGGTCACTGCAGCTAAGGCTGCCCTTGAGCTTCACATTCCACACCAGCCCCTCCTTTTTGGTGAGAATAAGGTCCAGCATGGCACCTCTCCTCACTGGTTCCTCTGTCACTTGGAGAAGGGAGTTATCATCCATGCATTCCAGGAACATCCTGGATTGCTTATGCCGTGCTGAAAGACCTAAATACAAAGAAAAAATCTTAACAAAGGCAGAAATACTTCCTTTTTTGGCTTGCTTTCTTTCTAAGTAGAAAAATTGCTTAAGTAATACTAGGAGGAGCAAACAATCCAAAAGATAAGAAGGTGAAACTGGGATGTTCCTTAGACAATTGACAAACTGATTTTGGAGGAAATGCCTCTTGCCAGACAAAGGGCATGAAACAGGGGCCTAAGAACAGCAATATTTTTATACAGGAATAAGCAGTGCCCCATTTCTCTTGCAGTTAAAATAGCACTAGGCAATTAATGCTTCAATACCATCAGGCTACCATACAGAGCACATCATGGTTACAGTGCAGATCACTGGGGGCTGGGGAACAGTTCTACCAGTTAGATTAAAACAGTCAGTGCAGATTTGATACCTCTGAGGACAGCTTTGTCCTGAGTGTGGTGCATGACCACAGTCTTTGTCTATGACTATCACTGTAATGTCTGAATATTTTTCTGGCTTGGTTCTTCTTGTCCTAAGCTCATATTTGTTCACAGACAGGGAGCAGAGCCAGATCAAGGGTTTGGGATGAAGCCAGACAGAACTTGATTAACTCACTTGCCTCTAACTATAGTAATTATCATAGTAAAGACTAATACATTAATTAGAGTTCAAGAAGATAGAAAGAGTTGAGACATTCTTTAGTTCTTCCTACAAAAACAAATGCATGTTTAGCTTTAGCGTCCATCAGCTTGTATATTATCCTATGTTTTAGCCAACCACTTTTGGTTTTAACAAATGCAATTGTACTGACATGATGCTTTCTGGATGCATGTTTGTGTGCCAGTGATTTAACAGCATAACAATGCAAGGTCAGAATTTCATCTTTATATAAGAAACTTCTAAGAGTCTTGGTGAAGACCCAACTACCATATTTCACTTAAGAAGGGAAAAACATCAATTCTGACAATCTACTTCATTTGTATAGAACTTTAATTACACCCATAAAGTAAAATATCAAAAGACCACAGCAGCTCAATGTTTCTCCCTAACACCTTAGCTTGTTAAAGCTGAGAGTTAATTACTCCTGGTCAACAGAGGCAGAGAGGACTTGTTGGACTCCATCTGAATCCCACCAGGAAAATGGAAATAGTCCTCTAGGACACGGAAATTAAAGTTTGTGGATGACACAGGTATAGACAGGCTGATTTGAAGTCAGGATTCTGCATGGTCATACTCATCATTCATAATGGAAATCACAGAACCCTATGGCAATATGATGTACTCAAAAATATTTCAACTCCTTACCAGTTACAGGCTACAAACCTGTGTAATCTGCAGAGGTTCAACAGAGTGAACTGCTAAGGAAATAAAGAATATTTTTTACAAATAGATATACATGAAAATAACAATAAAAGACTTCATGGCACTTTCCCCTTTATGTATTGCAGAAGTGTTGATGAAAATACTGGCAGTGCTCTAAGAAGATCTGCTTAAGGAACAGGCAAGGAAATTCAGGGCTTGCCTGAAGCTTGGAAGACGTTAGTCTCCTCTCTTCACGCACATTCAATATCTCAGCAATCTCAAAGACTGGGCCTTTTGTCTCTGCACTTCAGCTCCTCCACTGTAAAAAGGATTTTTCTTGCCCATGGGCACACCTGTGATACATCTATTAAAAGATTTGAATACTTAGATATCTTAATGGAATCTTAAATATCTTAACTGCTAGAGTAATGGGACTGTAGTAGATCAGCAGGTATTGTGGCTGACTTAACGTCTTAATTAAAATGTTAAGCTTTCTAGGGTCTGAAATTCAAAAAATCTAAAGATTCCCACAATATCTAAGTAAATATTTAGGGCATAGCTTGGCTTCACTGAGCACCTGCAACTGACATCCTTCCCAACAGACACTGAGCAGGCATAGCGAGCATGAAAATACAGGCTTCAGACCATTTGTCCTTTAGCTCCCCATTTTGCAAAATTTTTGCAGATCATTAGTTGTACACACTTTGGTAACCTGATGGAATTTGTGCTTAGTTCTCTGTGATTAATGATTATACAACCTTTCTAGAAATAGTTATAGAAGTAGTTATAGTAGAACATATACTTAGTACAGTACTTGTAGTAGAAGATATACTTACACTTACTCACTTGAAATGATCCTTCTTAGATAATTTAAAATAGATGTTTACTTCCTAATTAATTTTAAATGCTCCCTAGTGTGTTGTAATACTGTTCTTAACACAGGGTACATATTGAGGTTATATGTCTGCGTTTGTGAGTAAAATAGAAAAGGAAACAAAACAATCAAGAGGTGTTTTGGCAAAGTGTAGATGAAAGAAAGTGTTTAGTTCAATAGCACGTCAGACTGGTACAGAGTGAGATCGTCATAAGGACAGAAATAAAGATACCTGGTACCCCACACATAAGGTGATTTACTGTGGATTTAGGCGGACGGTTCATGTACATTCCTAGAAATGCTAAACCCTTAAACTGGCATGCCCCACAGTAAAGCAGCAAAATGCTGAGGACCCAGAATCCTCTTTTCACTATTGCTTCTCTAATATTTTTCTAAACCCTGCAGCTAGTGGAAGATGCTATCATCCTCAGCAAAGCTATTTCTATGATATCCAGGTGACTGTAAATATTAAAAAGAAGCTCACACAATTGTGCTTCTCTCACAAGCTATTTTCATTCAGAGAATCTCAAACACCAGTATAAATAAATATTCACAAGGTGAAAGCAGGCATTTTTTTTTACCTTTTCTACAATTTACAATGTACTGTACACCTAGAGTTTTTTAGAAGTCAAACTTAGTAACTAATAGCAATACTTAATAGTAAAGGTTGATGTTTTCTCTTTTTTTCTTAAAGGTGTCATTTAAGATAAAAGTAGCACTTTTCTCCACTTTAGAAGTAGGAAAACTGCTGTGAAACGCATTGCAAGTAATGTGTGGCTGATCTTGGTAAACAACTTTGCTCTGGTTTCCTCATTCCTAACCCCATCCACCCCACACTGAGGACATCGCACACTACTGAGGATCATTAGAGGCGGACGTGGCTCCCAAAGGATGCTGACAGCCCAGTGCTGACTAGCAATCACTGCACATTGGCTTTACTACAGGGCTGTTTCATATGCTACCTCCCACCTCTTCCCTTGCACACCCATTACACCTGGTGCTGTGAAGCCTTCCTTTTCCTTGTTTAATAATTTTTAGTCTAGAAGAACGCAATTCATAACTGAACAACTCAGTGTGTTTTTTAATTATAAAGATGTATACTGTAAACAAGAAGAAATTGTTCTTGGCACTAACTCCATAAGTATGTGCTATACATTATTGTGGTGGGACTCCTAATTGACTAATTGCCAGAAATTAACAATTTGACTTCAAGAGCCAATATTTATTTTGTGTCAGCTGAAGACAGATGCCAGCTTTGTCAATACTAATTATAAGGTGCAGAAAATTAGAAACTGAGAATATTTGATTATTTATCACCATTGATTGCTGTTGATGACTATTTGATTATTTATCACTAAAATGTCAGAGGCTAATAATTCAATTTTCCACAAAAAAGCTATTTTCACTGACTCGACATGGTTCCTCACCCATGTTTAATACGGGAAGAAAAAATGAATACAAAAGCCATGAATATCTATACCCAGCAAAACTGGAATGCTAATTTACTAATTTGTTCTGTGTGATGTGTCTTCAGAGAGTCAGCTCTTTTAGAGAACTCTAGCTGAGTAGAAAGACACCTTACTGACTAGCAGAAAGAAAAATGAGTTGGACAGTGAGGTCTGTTTTGCGGAAGATTTCACCTACGCTGCAGAAATTGCAGAATATCAGCACTTTAAAATTACAAACATGTGCCGCACCTGGTTCCTGAACAAACAAAGCACAACATGGGACTCTCCCCTGATGACTTATTTTTGATGAAATCATTGAGCCAAGGCAGAGAGCTTGAATTACAAAAGCAGCAGCCTGAATAGGCCTGCTTATTCCTGCTTCAATTACCTTTTCTCGGTGAAGGCTGCCTATTTTATCAATAGCTCTGTCAACATTTTAAAACCCCCTCAGAGTAATTCAGGTTGTTGAATGTAAATAAGCCACCTGCTTTCAAAGATCAAAACAGGATTTATTTATTTATTTATTTAAACAGATAAAGATGGGGCCCTGCATACAAATAACAAAACACCTCCCATCTCTTTCTTTAATCTCTGGTTTTGAGATATGCAGATAATGCTCTGACTGAAAACTTCTGCTGGACAAATACGTGACAGCAAAGGAACTTGAAGATGCATGTGCTTGCCTACATAACATCAGATGAATCCAGATTTTGATGTTTTGTGCGTGTATCACCCAAACAGTTCATTGCAGTACAAACGGTCTCTAAGAAGGACATGACAGGATCGTATCACAGAAGACGGTGAAATCAAAACCCCTCTTTTCAGGCAATGTTGTCAATATTACAAGGAAGGCAGTGCCACTTATAACACCCTATGGAGGACAGATCCACCTTTGTTGTTGGTGGTGTGCACTGACTATCTACCTCTATGCTCAGAGCTTGGTGGAAGGTTGGGAAACATGGGGTCCAGTGTGGCAAACATAGCAACCTCTTATAGAATGTGAAGCAGTTTGGGTGACAGAAATGCTCACGTATGGTTTTGGTTTGGGAAAAGTATGCCAAGCTTCTCTTACCTTCCCTCTCAATATTTTAGGCTGCCATAAGAGTAAATACAGACTCTAACAGAAGACAGAAGTGGAATATGTGCAGTATGACAGATTCATTAGCATAAGTATCCTTGTCATTTTAACCTTGTGCTGTCAGAGCCTGTCAAGCCTTATTTGCTTTCTGCCTCCTTTTTATGTTTTCTCCCATCTACCCTCAGCTCTAGCTTTCCTGAGCAGGCAACAGGGATAGATTTTAGTGCACGTTTCATAAGCCAAAACCGATTTCTGAAGTCTCTGGAACTCTGCACATTATCTACAGATCCGTGCTTGACTGTAATTTACCTGCAGAAGAACTAAATCTTTATTTTCACTTTTCATTACCTTGGGATGTACAGCATAAAGCAAATATATATATATATATATATATATATATATATATATATATAAACTCTAAGGCAATTTCTACCTGACTTACTACATCAGCAGTACATTTTTCAGTGTGGATATGAGGAATTTCATACAGTTGTAACAGCTCAGAGTCTCAAAGCTGCTCTCAGCTGCCAGTGGGAGCTCTGCCATCAGCTTCAACAGGGACAAGTTCAGGTTTCTTATTTGTAATGCAAGCCTCCATGAGAAATAATTTACTATATTTTTAAAAACTCCCCTCTTACCTTTAGTACAAATGAAATTACTTATATTGACTATATTCCAGTATACGCTTTTAATTGTCTAGCAGCTCCCAACATTTTCTCACTGTGTTTGTTTTAAGGTTTTTCTAAGAACTTGGCTCTCAGAGCATTGCTTTCAAAACCATGCTTCTTAAGTAGCAAGTTTTTGGTTTCAAGGCAGATATTCTCTGTTATTTATTCAGTTTTTCCACTGACATTGCTCAGAATAAAATCTGGGATTTGATGGCAACACGAATTCCTATATACCTGTGTCAAATATATTCCTGTTGCATATGCAGCACAAAGTTATACGATAATGACAGGCAAACAAGGCTTACAGGTTTCTCACAAGTGTTAGAAACACACAGACAACAATCATACCACACTTACATCAGTGAGTATGATTTAAAATGGAGATTTTGATATTTCTAGCATCCCACATGCTTTGGGTCATGTTCAAGCAATGTAGAAGCATCTTCCATAAGTTAAGCGGAAATGCTGTGAAAGATGACTATAGTGTAATAGAAAATATATTTTATTACAGAAAACAGTTTCAGATAAGCTACTCTATGTAAAGGTTATGGATCGATTTAGGTGAACAGACCAGTCAGTGCTGAAGAGGCTCTTGAAAGAAAAATAAGCAGATGGTTCACTGGCACATAATATATCTCCATCTTCTCATCTTATGCTGGTGGGAGATAAGGAGAGGGAGATTTAGAAAAGAAAAAATGTTTTGAAGGAAACTAAGGGCACAGATGGGTATTTCAGTTGAAAACTGCATGCAATCAGGTTCAGAGTTTCCACTTGACTCCAACCTTCTGCAATGGAGATATCTGCCCTTAATATTGTTAACTAACTCATGACCTGCAACATGTCAAGAGTAAAAGAGAACGAGACTGAGAATGAATCTCTTTTTCTGAGTTTACTTCCTATCTGTTGAAGTGTTGTTTTGAAGATAATGGCAAAGTTGTGGTAAGGCAATTAAGCACATGCCATATAAAGAATCTAAGCCATTTGTTAAATATCACAAAACCAGTCCGAGTTGCTGTCACATTCAAGCACCAGAAAACGGTGACTATGCCCCCTGAACTACTCATACAGTTACTATTTACATGCATATTACTTTCAGAGGCATAATAATAGGTTGACTATTGGTATTATGAAGATCAAGAGAGCAAGGGAAGAGGAGTGGTATATGTATCATAGATATACAATCTAGCCAAGTTTAAAGCTGAAAAATTTAAAGACTGGATTGACATGCCATGGTAAACTATTTGGCTGATGACCACAGCCTCTTTTTTTGAACAGTTTCCTTGAAGCATTACTGATTTCTTCTTTTTTTTTTTTTTTCTCAACAAGTACACTTAACTAGGAGAAAGAGATAAAAAGTTCTAACATTCTCCCATGAATGTGCAATGTTGCTAGGGATGAGCAATAGGTCCCAAATCTCAGTTTTAATTGGAAACTGTTGTAGCAGATGTTGTTAATTGTTTTTGGAAGTAGTGGCCCAGAAAGAGAAGCTTTGGAACCAAACCTTTTGTAGCAGGGCAAGCCCAAATATTTGGTGGCATCCAAATATTTTTTCAGAAACCAATGGAATCATGCTTAACAACTTTTTATCCATTTCCAAATCCTGAAATATTTCTTTCCATGGAAAGATGGTATGCCCAAGAGGATTTACAGTAGTGGGGGTTTGGGAGATGTATTAAAAATTATTTAAGGGCTCACTTGAAGTAGATCAAAACAGTAGCATCCTGAGTCTTTAAATCAGGCCTCCAGCCTCGTTTACAAAATCTCTTTGAAATAGATGAACAGAAAGATAATAACTAACTTTCCCTTTAATAGCAATATTCAAAATTTAAACCTTAACTGTCCTATTCAGGCAATGCTCTGAAAACATTTAGATATATTTCCCGAGGCCCAAATTTTGTAATATCTCAAGGCAGACACATTGCTTTCAAGGTGCGAGAATGTCATCCTCCAAATGCGTTAAGCTGCCCTGCTCCTGAAGTTCAGGCAGAATTCAGCAATGAAGTGAGAAAGATCAATGGACATCTACAGGGCACGATCTGGTGTTCACACTCTCACAGGGTAACCAGCTTTCCTGATCTCCTGACCCGCAGACTAATATTTTTGCACAGCCAAGAACCACAAAATGCCCCACTGCAAGCCTCGGGGAATGGGAGTTCTGGGGTGATCTCACTAGAGGAATCAGTACTCCATTGCTGATGGAAATGGGAGGAGTAATTTGGGGTCTGCAGCCTTATCAGCCTGTTCTGGGTTGGGATTTTAGATTTACCGGATCCTGAAATCTGTGACCTAAGTCTGCTACGACAGCTGCTTTTTGGCTGTGGATATACAAGCCTAGCTGTCCTTTGAGTAGTTATTGCTTCTGGGTGAAGAATTTTAAAAGTTGCCATAATTCCCCACTTTTGGTGCTCCAGTGCCATCAGTCTCTTCCACACTTACACAGAGCTAGGAAAAGTTTCTCATTTCCTCACTTACACCTCAGGCATTACAGCACTTGCTGAAAACATATGTCTCAAGATACGGTTCAAAATTCCTTTTGGGCCAGGGGTCTCAACCCAGAGAGAGAATGTCAGAAATCATCAGGCTAATATACAGCTCAAAACCAACAAAACCATTCTTCTTTTCAGAAACAATTGAAGATTCATCAAAACACAAATTTGATTCACCCACATCAGCGCTTAGCCACCACATAAGAGTTACTTTCTCTCTTCCTCTCTCTGGTTTGTTGGATGCCTAGCTATCTACACAGAATCAAAGCACTTCAGCAGGAGAGCCTGGTGCACACTGGTCTATCAGCAGCACTCTTACTGGAAAGCCAAATTCAAATTCTTTCTCTGAACACAGCAAGATGGTTTCTCTAACTACAGGATTAATGGGTGCTAGCTTGACATTATGTTTTGTGTAAGAATGACAGATCTGTAACTCAGGGAGAAACATCCTGGCTACCAATACTGAGGGAAAGGAGGTGTCCCACTCCAAGTCATACTTGGCTGCTCAGGTCCCACTTCTACCTTGTCATCTTTTACTGGTTACTTCAGGCAAGTCCCTTGTAGAAAGTGTACAGGCGCCTAGCTTCGGGTTGGAGATTACATGCAGCAGTGAGGTGGATACAGCTTTGATTTGTATCCAAATGTTTCAACTGCTGAAGGAACCAGGAGCTGTGAATAACTATTCAGGGAGAATGTAGTTTAATCATCAGAGTGCCAGTTCTAGGAAATTCTTTCTATGTAATGGTGAAACTCAAGGACGTATGACTCCTTGCTACAGAAGGGTAGGGACAGTTTCTACTGTGAAAAGAAAGCACTGAATTTCACGTCATAATCTGTGTGAGCACAAGGTGATGCAACTGAGAATGTGGAGGATGCAGAACAGTAACCAAAACAAGATAAAAAACTCCTGATTGACCTAATGAGTGGCTAAGACAGCAGATATTTTTGAAGAAAATACGATTGGCCTGAGTATGCACATAGAAACAGCTTTTTAGTTTATCACACCAAGTGGAGATACAGCAAGTCTTGCTGAAGGGCCATATGGCTTGGGTTCTTAATTGGTATATGCAGTTTGTTATTCTTGCAGATTTGATCGCTTGCATCTTCACATAATGAATTGCTTTTCCACAGGTTTCACATTAAGTTACTGGGAGCTGATAATTCCTCACTGGGTAGTGAGAGTACAATTGCTGTAGGTGCAATGGGTTTCTCATTTTATTTATCACTACCTTAATTCCAAAAATTCTACAATAAACTATCTGGCCTGGAAAAGCAGGTACATAGCGGCATTTTCCTCACTCTGGGTAATCCAGGGAGTTGGGTAGAAGCAATCTCTTAGGATGTAAGACAAAAGATATTGTGTCCTTAATTTACTCTACCTACACCTCTGGATAGACTGAAAAACATCTCTGGCAAAGGTTGGTAACAAATAAGAACAGAGAGCTTAATCTAAACATCCACTGAAACACCAACCTGGTTCTGATGCTGGGAACCTAGGAGAGCTGTGATTTCTGTATCACCTGACAATTAAGCAGACCTTTCAAACGTTTTCTAATTTATTGTTGTTACTTTTTTTAGTGCTTTTGTCTTAGAATTTGTGTATGAGGTTTAGAAACAGTATGAAGAACAATTCTGCAGTGAGGCTGTATCAGAACTGATAAGTACCTTAAACCCATGAGAAAACCTGTATGTGCTGACAATCCACGTTGTAAACCTCACACTGGTGGCAATTCCTTACATATAGTTTCTAGCCTGTCAGGGTGTTTAGAGCTTGATTATAGCACTGGTGCTAAAAAATGCTTGCCTGCCAGCAGAAATCCTACCATTCCTTGCCTCTTGCTTCCCTTTCTTTCCTGTTATTTCAAGCAAGCCTTAAGAAGAGACTGTACCAAGTACTAGAAGATGACTGGTTCACATGGAAGAAGAGAACTTGGAATAGTACTTAGCATTTTGCTCAAGAAATAATAAGCCCAGGCAGAGTGCCTCCAATATCAACTGCAAATGTGGGGTAGTAAAACATATTTCACAGTACTGGTATAGGCACACAGACTCAGACATGTAACAAAAACTGACAATGCAAGCTCAATGCCCATAAAAATCAGCCAAAGCCTTCCATCAAATTCAGTATATATTAAACAGGGGGATTATTTTGTTTGTTGCTTAAGTAGCTCGCACTTTTGCTCTTCTGGTGCACCAACGGGATTCACTCTTTGGCCTTCATCTGACAAGATCTACTGGATGAAACATCTGCTTTCACATCCCATTTTTTCCCATGCCAGAAGCAATCTCCTGTTGCTGAAGGTCGCTCTGCAGGTATTAATAATCCCTAGATGCACTAAGGAGTATTGTAAATAAACAGTATAATGAGGACATTCTTAATACATGACAGTAGTGGTACCTTATTCATCATATTAATTTCTGAAACCAGCACACAAAAGGGTTATGCTGAGACCTTTTTATTAGGATCTTACCAGACTTCCACTGTAGAAGAAACTAGCAGGTTAAACCTCCACAGTTTTCTTGTTTGATGTCAATAACAACAGCAATTTTGTTCTGATTGGAGTAACAGAATATGAAAAAATGAGAGCAAAAGTTCAGGAAGTTATAGGTTAAGCAGAAGAAAATAATTGTTTTGCTTCAGTATCTGGTCTATCTTCCATACTAATAGGCTAAATAAAAAAGGTATAGTAAGAAAATGAAAACCAAAATAAACACATACATTGAAAAACAAAATGTGTGTTTATTATTACTGCTTCAATCTTAAAGCTCCCATTGTTCCCCAGAAAGAGTTTTTAGTTTAAACCATTCTCATATATGCTCCAAATACTTCAAAAGGAAATATTCATTATTTGAGCTTTGATGTCCTTTTCAAACAGCTGAATGGTATGATACTTTTAGTTATCTTTACAGCCCTCTTCCATGGAAAGCTGTTTTGTTCTATTCAGTTTAGCTAGACAGTATATATGAAACTCTCTGGTAGTTCCCTTAACAGCAAGTCATCCAATTCCCAAATCACTTCTTCCCCTTTACTCGCAAGGCCACAGCATTGTGCTTGCAGATGGTGGCAGAGTATGCACGAGCCAAGACACAGTAGCACTCCAGATTTTCTGCAACCCACATTTTCCTTGTCATACAACAACAATGGCAGTTTTTGCAGTATGTTCTCTGTTGCAATAAGAAGAAAAAATTTCTGATCTGATATTGAAACTTTCTTTTGCGTACAGGTACACAAAACCTAGCAGATAGACAAGCTATTCCTGAACCTTGGAACAGATGCTTTGCTGTCCTCTGAAAAGGAAATGCTGGCACAGAAAATGAATACGGATTGATGAAATCTCACTGAGATCTGAACCTTGATATGAATCTTAATACAGATTGGTCGTTCCGGGGGGTACTGTTCAGATCCTGACATACCTTGACTTTAAACTGCCAAACCAATTTAATCTCAACATTTATCGTGGTCATGCACTACACTTATCACCATCTTGTCTTTTACATTGATACTTTCTCAATGTATCATTTTACTGTCAAAACACGGGCAGTATACCTGCAACAGGGGTACTTTATTGCAAATATATCAGACTTTTGTCACAAAACCATTGTGATATTTTGCAGACTCAATAGTATAGGAGATTGCATAATTTAACTAGTCCATATTTTTCAAACAATCATTTTCACATGTAACTGGAAAAGGAAAATATTCCTCATGAAAAGGTTTTGAAATGTTTCACAAAAATTTCATTAAGACACCATGGAGGCCTAGAGAAAGGAGCCAGCAAATAAAGGTGGACAAATGAATAGTCATATGAGAAAGAATTTCCAATGTCTTAAATTCCCCTCTGCCCCACACATAGCAGAAGCATATTGTGGACATTAACTTGGCTAGAACATTTTGTTTCCTCTCCATTGCCCCTTTGTTCTACTCTTTTTCAGACTCTCAGAGCTGTATATGAACATAGATCTTTACCTATATTTATATTGCAGGGTCAATGGGTGCTCTTAAGAGAATATTTAAGCATCCTAAGTCCCACAACCAGTGTCTATCATCTGTCGTTATTATACTTGTAAGACTAACTTGAACTGGACTTCATACATCCCTGTTGTGCTTACAGAGATACAAGCTCAGAATACTCATTGACAGATTAAGTTATAACATGAAAAGCCTTAATTGTGCAGTGCTCAACCCCTCCAGGACTCATTCTTGACTCAAACCATGCTCAAACCTTACTTCCCTTGTGCTTCTGAGCGTGTACTAAAGACCTGCCTTTATATACAAGTGTATAGAAATTTGTATGTGTGTATATATATGCATGTAAGTGTGTATGTTTACATATGTAAATGTGCATACATGTGGATAAATAATGCAGATAATAGGTCAGATAGATATATGAAGACAAGATATTCAACATGTTCTGTCTTCTCTGCACATAGTGAGAACGTCCCTCTTTGGAAAAGGCTGGCTTGGAAACTTAACAGCAAGACAATCTCTCAATGCTTAGACAAAAGGTGGACAGAAATCTTACTTCCGGCTTGCATATTTTAAGCTTTAAAAATGTTACCCACATTAGTTCCTTATTTCCAGAAACATAGACGCTTTAGACAACATTTCACCGTAGAGACTTATAGTCACTCTTAGTAAGTTTCACCCTTTATTCCTGGTTGTTGCAATATTTATTTGTATAACAAATAGCACAATTAAAGCTGAAGTACTCAATGTGTCCTCTGTCTCAGTCTTCACCAACAAAGTCTCGTAGGCCTTTCTGCCTAGAGATAAGGTTCAGAGAAGAGACTATCTACCAGGAGTGGAAAAGGATCAAGTCAGTGATTGCTTGAGAAATCTCAGCCTATGCAATTCCATGGCACCTGAAAAGATGTATCTGGGGGGTGCTAAGAAAGCTGACTGATGTCATTGTGACACTCTCTATTATCTTTGAAATGTCATTTAATCAGGGAAGGCCCACCATGGCTGAAGGAAAAAAAAAAGTAGCACTCATCCTCAAAAAAGGAAACAAGGATGACTCAGGGACCTACAGGCTGCTTTGCCTCACTTTAGTGTCCAGAAAATCATAGAGTGAGTCCTCTTGACACACATTTCTGGGCAGATGAAGGAATGAAAAGTTAACTGGAAATAACCAGCATGCATTTACCAAGGATGAATAAGGCAAAAGCAACCTGATTGCTTTCCATGATGAAATTTGTGTATGAGTGAGCTGTGGATGTCGATTACCTTGACATTAGCAACCTTTTCCACATGGTCTCTCACAGCATTCTTTAGATCAAGTTAGAACACTATGATTGAGATGGATGGACTACCAGACAGGTAAAAAATGGTTCAAAACGGTATTGGTAAGCAGTATGTACTCCACTGGGATGCTGGTTAAAAATAGAGTGCCACAGGAGCCTATAGTAGTTAAATGTCTTTATAAATTACCTGGAGGAGATGGCGTGCCCTCTCATCAAATTTGTAGAGTATTCCAAACTGAGGGGAACTGTCAGCATGATCAGAAGCAAGGCAGAAATTCAGAGAGGGCAAGACAGGCTGGAGAAATGGACCAATAGGAACTGCAGGAAAGTCAACAAGGACAAATGACATTTCTGGCACCTTTGAGTGCAACTGCAACCCTACAGCAGTACAGGCTGGGGACTTCGTGGCTATGGAGCAACTCTGCTGCTGGTAGGAGATGAGAGACAATAGATATAAACTGAAACAAGGAGGGTTCAGTTTGATGAATCTTTTTCCCTGTGAAGACAGTCAAGCAGTGGAACAGGCTGCCGGGACAGGTTATGCGGTCTCCAGCCTTAGAGGTTTTCAAGACTCAAGGTGATAAAGCCCTGAATAACCTGGTCTTAGGTAAGTGTTGGCCTTGCTTTGAGCTGGAGGTTGGATTAGAGACCTCCTGTGGTGCCTTTCAACCTAATGGATACTGTGATTCTGTGTTTGTTAAAAACACATGGCTGTGTAACCACCTCTACTCTTATGCACATACACATTTAGTCTTTCTGTTTAAAAACACAAAAACATTGAGTGATTGTACACTCTCTACAGACATCTATTGTCAAATATAATCCACTGACCTATATAGTGCCAGACTAAAGGCTGTCACTACTGAGATGCTGTTCCCCTTTTTTAAAATTCCCTCTTTGTACAATAAGAGGGTTATAAATTTTACACCTAAATTCAGTTGCCATTTTCCCAGGGAAATATCAAAGAACACTGAAGTCTTTAGAACTGACAAAGAATTCATGTTCAAATCAAAACAAGTTTAATGGAATTTTCTATTCTTAACAGTGAGAGGGGGAAGGAGTTTTTACTGAATGCTCTATTTTGCTCCACGCAGATTGTGTCAGTCATCTGCTTCATAAATAGAGTAAGTAGGAAAAAAGGAGGCATTTTGCCAGGCAAAGATGACCCATGATTACAGAACTATGATTAGTTTCACTTTAAGAAATTAACAGTAATGAGGTGGGTAAGATATATTTATTAAACATTAATGACACATCTACTTAGCTATAACCTCTTCCTACAGACCTACACAGCTCAAGGAGCCTACTCAATTACTTCCCCACCCACTTTACGGGTATGTGGCATCACCACTAATCTCAGTGGCATTTAAAGAGAATGTCTTCTGTCAGTGCAATATTGTATTTCAGTTAGTAATTTTTAAGTATGTGAGTGTAGGAGGTTTTGGCCTCAGAAATTCACATGTTTAACTGAGCCATCCAAACCTCTGAAGTGTGGGACACCGGGCCAAGAAAATCCCTAAAGGCCACTGTTCTCATGAAATTGCTACAGTGCACTGCAAAACAAACAAACAGAAAAAGGACGTATGAAAATCCAAATGGCTTTTACAAATTACAGGTCAGGAATAGTACGGTTTCAGGCTCTGTTTTTCTGAATTGCCCTCTTGGAAATAGTGGGAATGTAATTGACTTCTACTCCACCTCTCACTGATAGGTAAAGCCACTGAGAAAGTAATGCCAGGAAAGCTACAGCAAAACAGCATGCCTGCCAAAATCCTGAAGCCTTTGCAATCAGGCTTTGAGCCAGGTCATAGCATTTAGAAAGAAACAGCAGCACTAAAAGATTGTCTCCCCGTGGCAATGGATTGGCTATTTCTCAATGCTGAAATTACTCAAACTCACGGTAGTCTCCAGCAGTCAGTCCCTCAGGGTTGCTGTCCCACTTAAGTGACATTTATAAAGGCAGCTTTTATAGTTGTAGAATGAATTACTATTATGAGGATCCAAAGAGTAGTAATGGTAAATTGTTTCTCTACTAAAGACTAGCAGAAAAAAACTAAACAGGGTTACAGCTGCACTCCTTTTAAGAGATGTATGGGTTTATTTCAGATTATGAGAAATCATGTTCTACACTGGTTTAGGGTTGCAAGTGAAAACAAGTGACCTGTAATGTGCAAGGACACTATCCATATCAGATGGATTATGAAACCACCCGGCTGTCCTGGAAGTCCAGCAGGAGCAGAGCCCCGCCAACAGGCTTCAGAGGCACATGTGGACAATCTCATCCTCCTGGGGCCCAGGGCACCATATGCAGTACTTGACTTCAACAGTTAACGACTGAAGCTGAGACAAGACCTAGCATTAACGTTTCCCACCACAGGTTAGTCAAATGCTAATTAATGCATTTATAAAGGCCATTCCGGAAATTATTTAAAAGTCCATTCCACGATACAAATTTTTGAGTTTTATGTGTGTCCTGGTTCTATTGTTACTTGGGGATGTCCTAGCATTTCCACCCACAGTTTCTACTGTGACTTACCTGGCAGTCAAGTAACTCAAGGCAAAATTCCAGTTATAAAAGCCCCTAGGAGAAATGGAGCTTTAATCATCATGCTAATTTGTAGGCAGGATTTGAGCTTTTAGAAGGAAAAAGGGGTTGCTTTATTTTTTGAGGTGAAAAGAGAAAATAATGCTATGTTCATATGGCAAAATCTCTGTAGGTAATGTTAGGCCTTATCTGTGTTAGAAAACAAGGAATAGAACAACAACAACAACAACATCCAAATAAAGTTAACCTAATTCAGGCATAAACACTAGACACAAAATGCTCTGGATTAATGCAATTCAGACTTGATTTTGAAAAATACTTCATTTCCAAAAGCCTTTTTTTTTTTTAATCCTGTCTGCTTTCCAAATTAAAGAGCGTATATATTGACATGTCAGTGAAAAACCTGTTCTTGCCCACTAGGCTTCTTGCATCACCACATGGCACTATGGTGTTTAACATCTTAGATTAGCAAGTGATAATTTTACTACTGTAACAGTGTTGCCTAGATTGACGTCGTTTCAGTCCCAGGAAGGAAAAAAAATTATAGTTGAAATGTGGAGGACAGACACTGATATATTTTAGGGACCTCTGCTTTGATACAGATCTCCTAGGCAGTTAAGAGCATATTTCCTAATATATTTGTACTGTGGTTCTACATTTCTTTACCAGAGAAAGTGTTTTCTTTCCCTCTTCTCTTTTTTTTTTTGTATGCCTCATTTCTACATTTTCAGCCAACCTGACAGAACATTCCATACTGAATCTTCTCAAAATCAGTGCAAGTATTTAGAGTGCACCAAACTACATGACTGAGTAAGGGCAGGTCTGTGTTAATAGCATTTTCAAATTTGCCAGTGCTAGAACTAGAAAAGAATTGGTTCATGTCCTGAGTTTGGGTCTAATCTTGGAAACATCTAGATATATCTAGCTCACTCCTGCCCTCGACATACTCTGCTGGTGCAAATGCAGTCTAAACTTCATTTAATATTAGTTGGAAGTGAAACGCTTTATTGTAAACTGAAGAGAACATGATTTATTATTCCATATATGAAAAACATCTAGCATTACAAAAATCCTGTAATAGTCCGTGCTTTTGGATGCTTCCTTGATAAACAGTATATCTAGTATAAGATACAAGCTATAACAGGGAAAAATGATAGAACAGGAAAAGTCACAGCAGTGTTTTAAAACCCTAACACAAGGGTCAAGTTTACTTTGAATACATCTCTGCCTTCACAGCCTGACTCTAACGCCACAGAAGTTGATGAAAATGCTCTCATTCATTTTAAGGATCCATGGTGTAGCTCCTAATAAATTTCTGTCTTTTCAATGTGCTGTGTGATCTGGTTAATTCTAGATTTAATAACACCATGAAGTTGCTGAGTATATGAAAGGTTAGTGTCAAGTACAAACGTGAAATTTAACAGCACAAATTTGCCCTAAGCAGTAAGCAATAATGTTGCTCTTCCTACACATATCACTCCCTTTATTTCTATTAACATTTTCATATTAGTAAACAAAGACAATGGGATTATATGGTTCCTGGTCTCTCAATCCTGATCCCACTGTCCAAAAGCTTTGTTTTATTAAAGGGATAGTGTTCTCTTCATGTTTTTACTTTGTACTGGTACTGCAAGAACAGCTATAAAGTATCTAGGCCATTACTGATGAGTGTTTCCGTCCAGCAGTGTGCGAAAGGTTCATATAGAAATGGAAGTCACCAGATGATGCTAAATAGTGTTCCTAATTTTAATGGTGATGGTGCACTAAAGCAGCACTAGAGACTCCTAATAATAGACTTTAAGGCCCACCATGAGTTTTTGGACATTTTTATTAGCCAGTGGTTCTTGGCAGAGAAAGTCTTGTGATTTCACTGCTTCTTTTGTTCAGTACATTGGGCTAAGTCAACCATAAGTATGGAGGTATAAATATTGTTAATGTATTGCCACTAGCATATTGCTGATGTGGTGGACCTATATTACTTTAGTCAGATTTAATGTTCTACAGGAAGATCAGCAGCTGATGGAAGCACTGAGTGTAATGTGCCACACTGAGGATGCCTTTACTCGGTTCCTGTTATTAATAAAGCCTCAAAAAAAGCATGTGTCTCTTTAAAATCCAAAGTATAGTATAAATTGATGAAAACTATGTTGTGCAATGATCA
The DNA here is from genome assembly GCA_017639485.1 of Pluvialis apricaria. NCBI lineage: Eukaryota > Metazoa > Chordata > Aves > Charadriiformes > Charadriidae > Pluvialis > Pluvialis apricaria. Next base: position 61,368,654 of record CM030008.1, read on the forward strand.
GGGACTAGAAGGTCAGGACAGCTGAGTTTCCTTCTACACTTTATAGCCTATCCACACTTTGACTCTGTGACCATTTACTTCCCTGTGGATCAGTCTTCTCCATTAAAATGTAAATATCTCAGGCCAAAATCTAACAAAAGGCCACCAAGTAAATTAAGGGTCCTTGCAAACAACAGATGAGTGATCAAAATCCTACTTAAATGTTCTTACAAGTTCACATTGAAGTCCATCTGTCCTCCAGAAGACTGGAAAGACATATGCAAGAACCTCAAAAAAACCCCAAATGACCCTCTGAAACAGGCTCTTTGTGTTGTCTTAAATATGTTTTCATCCTAGTCACTTTCATTATTTTTTTCATGAGATGAATGCTCCAAACTGTCCTTGCTATGAGCTCAGTTACTCTACATGTGTCCTCTACATTTATGTTAGTTCCTAAAAGCAAGCATTCAACAGGAACAACTGAGGTAACTTTAAAAAGATCAACAGGATTTGATTATTTTGTTCCCATCTTCATATTAAACACAGTACAGAAAGGAAAGTAAGGGTTTGTTTATGCAGGTAGAATGTGGTTTTGCAGTCAGAAATTAATAGCACTTCCTTTTCATTGCGAGTTAAACACACACACACACTTTGCATGGAATAAAAGTAGCTCAAGAAATGAGGCTGAGGTTTTGAATATGAATAGAATCACCTATTCATGATAGCAATCATAATCTTTGCTAGTGTATGGTGACAAAATGAATAAGGCTGTATTGTATTTGAGTAATATAACTTATTAACATTAGCCCTGTTCTACATGTGGGATTTTGTAGTAACACTTACCTGGTTTATATTAAAAAAAGACTAGACTAAAATACCTGAATAAGTAGATTTGATTTTGCATTCTGGTATTACTTTGTTAAAATCCCTCTTGCCTTCTGGAAGGTACCACTGAGATGAGTAAAATTTCAAGGAGTGAAATAAAATGGATTAAAGAGAGCATACTAGTCATGAAGTATATAGTTCTTCATCACTGGAAACCTCAATCTCTCCAACTTTAAACAGACAAATTCTACCTAGGACAAAATGTTAGCCAATGACAGAGATGTTCTTCAAAAAAATAGGAGTACATTTGTGGAGATGTGAGGATTGCTCTTTGCCTATGTGAGCTCTAGGGTTTAACAAAAAGAAAAGATTAGTTGCCTTGGGAACTACACTGCCTCCTCTGCTCCTCATAGTACTTACTTTTTTCTTTTCCTTTTTTTTTTTTTTTTTTTTTTTAAATAATTTGTTGCCTCTTCTACATATAGTTACAGGAACACAGGCACACATAAATAGACTCTGTACTACTGTTTTCAAACATTTTGCATTCACACATCAATCATTTGCAGTGTGCAAAAGTTGATGCCTGACAGGAATAAAATAGCACAGGGGAGAGGGTGGAGACACACCTGCATGACTAAGCATACAGTCTTATACCTTGTAGATACAAAGGACTGGCAAACCTTTTAACAATCTGGTTTCACCTGGAAGTTGGAAACAGACAGTCCTTATAAGGAGTTTTCTACACCACTGTAGTTGACTGTGCAAGGCTTCTACAGCTAAGTTTCTGCAAAGTATGCCAAATTAGTTTAAAATACCATTAGCTTAAAACATAAAGGTTTATCATTAACATGTTTTAGTTTGCTTTGAAATCACCTAGGGAGTACTCACTCAGATGCAGGAGTAAGGAGGTCTCTCATCTGAGGTGCTGAACAAGATTGTAACATTGTGAATGGGTTTAGTATGCTCCAGCATATCTAACATGGCCTTAGATTTTGCACATCAGATAGAATGGAAAGAATAAACTCAGGAGGGAATCCAAAGTCTGTTTTTGTGACACATTGCGTAGTTCCAGTTAAAAAAAAAAATCTACAAACATTAAAAAAATTCCTACGAATTAAGATCTGAATAGTCCCTCTTCTCCTCCACCCCAATTCTTCACTGCTTGTTAAAAAATACCCCAAACCATCTTCAGAGTCATAAAAATTAAACATTACAAACTTCAGAAATGCCAAAATTAGGGGCTTTGTGCACTCCTGTGTTTACTCTTCCCTTTCACACTTGTGCATCAGAGCTAGGAAATCATCCTTTAATCCTGTGCTATTTTCCTCTCAGGGTCTCTGCTCCTCCCCGCAGTACCTGAAATGACATTCAGCATGATTGGCTTCTTCCCAATGATCAATGAGTGCTCAAAGCTTTTACTTAGCATACATTGTGCTTTCAAAGCAGAAGTCCAAATGTAACTTAAGAACACCAGAATTTCCAGCAAGTGCTATTTCTGTAAATTCTAAATCTACAAATGAAGAAATGGTTTGATCTTGACACCTTGGCCCCTTGCCCTCTTCTGGGTCTTTTCTTCCTTGAGGGAATCAGGTTTCACACTTGAGGTAGATGGTTACCTTTCAAGCATAGGTGTTTGACAAGTTGATGTAGTCTTTATGCAATTAGAGCACTCATGCAGGTTCAGGAAAGCACAGATCCTACGTGCTGCAGGTGCAGCTTTGAGCACATCTCCCATACTTAGCAAGCAGAACCTTCAGGGCCCCCATTGGAGCAACTCCATGTTCTCTGTGGGCTACCAGTGCAGACACCTTATCAAAGGGATTCTAACCTGGAGAAGTTAGGAGGAACAAATGGAAACTAGATAGCTAAATTAGTTGCCTGAAAGTGGATGCTCTGGATATATCTCATGCCACTGTAATGCACGATCCAAAGAACAAAATTAAAATTCAACAGCTATTGCTACAAAGTCAGTCTGCACTACCTCAGAATACTCACAGGAGAAAGCAGAACTGTCCACTCTCTGTCTCGTCCCAGTTCCTTTCAGGCCTCTTTCCATTTACTGCTTTTGGCACCACAAGCTTTTTTGTGACCATGTGGTAGATCCGCAAAAAAAAAAAAAAAAAAAAAGTGCTGGTGAGGTTTAGCTCTTCTTGTTTCCCTGTGTTTGTTGATGTTGTCAGACAATCACAGAAATGGTTCTGTTGCCACAAGTAACAAAGACAGCACTAGGGTTAGAGTGCAGAAGGATGCAAAGCCTATGTAAATTATTTTTGAAACTATGATTGGCATTTTCACATAGACAATTCTCTACAAGTAACAAGAAAATTACCTTTCAAAGGCATCATCTGAGAAATATGTTATAAAAATTCTCAGCAAATGTGAAGAATACCAAAAGGGTAGTACCCCATGCTTATTGGCTGAAAGCATAATTCAGCTATAACACTTCATAATGATAAGGACATCCATTTAGTTTAGTATAATGTTATGACTCATCATGTTCATGAGGCAGAAAGTGCAAGATAGAGTAGTATTTATAATTACTGTACAGCATAGTTCAAAGGAAATTCAGCACTGTATTTGAGTAAATATATACAAAAATCATACTTATACATAGTCTGTTTATCCAGTAATTAAATTGAGGTGCTTTAAAAAGTAAAAGAAAAAATTATATAAGGCTACAACCAACTCAGTGACACACTCTCTTGTACTTCCCTCTGGATTTCAGATTCATGCTTAGGAAGAAGAAGAGAAGAGAAGAGAAGAGAAGAGAAGAGAAGAGAAGAGAAGAGAAGAGAAGAGAAGAGAAGAGAAGAGAAGAGAAGAGAAGAGAAGAGAAGAGAACAGAAGAGAAGAGAAGAGAAGAGAAGAGAAGAGAAGAGAAGAGAAGAGAAGAGAAGAGAAGAGAAGAGAAGAGAAGAGAAGAGAAGAGAAGAGAAGAGAAGAGAAGAGAGAGAGAGGAGAGAGGAGGGGAGAGGAGGGGAGAGGAGGGGAGAGGAGGGGAGAGGAGGGGAGAGGAGGGGAGGGAGGGGAGGGGGAGGGGAGGGGAGGGGAGGGGAGGGGAGGGAGGGGAGGGGGAGGGGAGAGGAGGGGAGAGGAGGGGAGAGGAGAGGAGGGGAGAGGAGAGGAGAGGAGAGGAGAGGAGAGGAGAGGAGAGGAGAGGAGAGGAGAGGAGAGGAGAGGAGAGGAGAGGAGAGGAGAGGAGAGGAGAGGAGAGGAGAGGAGAGGAGAGGAGAGGAGAGGAGAGGAGAGGAGAGGAGAGGGGAGGGGAGGGGAGGGGAGGGGAGGGGAGGGGGAGGGGAGGGGAGGGGAGGGGAGGGGAGGGGAGGGGGGGAGGGGAGGGGAGAGGGGAGGGGAGGGGAGGGGAGAGGGGAGGGGAGGGGAGGGGAGAGGAGAGGAGAGGAGAGGAGAGGAGAGGAGAGGAGAGGAGAGGAGAGGAGAGGAGAGGAGAGGAGAGGAGAGGAGAGGAGAGGAGAGGAGAGGAGAGGAGAGGAGAGGAGAGGAGAGGAGAGGAGAGGAGAGGAGAGGAGAGGAGAGGAGAGGAGAGGGGAGGGGAGGGGAGGGGAGGGGAGGGGAGGGGAGGGGAGGGGAGAGGGGAGGGGAGGGGAGGGGAGAGGAGAGGAGGGGAGAGGAGAGGAGAGGAGAGGAGAGGAGAGGAGAGGAGAGGAGAGGAGAGGAGAGGAGAGGAGAGGAGAGGAGAGGAGAGGAGAGGAGAGGAGAGGAGAGGAGAGGAGAGGAGAGGAGAGGAGAGGAGAGGAGAGGAGAGGAGAGGAGAGGAGAGGAGAGGAGAGGAGAGGAGAGGGGAGGGGAGGGGAGGGGAGGGGAGGGGAGGGGAGGGGAGGGGAGGGGAGGGGAGAGGAGAGGAGAAGAGAGGAGAGGAGAGGAGAGGAGAGGAGAGGAGAGGAGAGGAGAGGAGAGGAGAGGAGAGGAGAGGAGAGGAGAGGAGAGGAGAGGAGAGGAGAGGAGAGGAGAGGAGAGGAGAGGAGAGGAGAGGAGAGGAGAGGAGAGGAGAGGAGAGGAGAGGAGAGGAGAGGAGAGGAGAGGAGAGGAGAGGAGAGGAGAGGAGAGGAGAGGAGAGGAGAGGAGAGGAGAGGAGAGGAGAGGAGAGGAGAGGAGAGGAGAGGAGAGGAGAGGAGAGGAGAGGAGAGAAAAAAAATGCTTTGGACAGACAGGCAATACAATTTGTAAAGGTTCAAGTTACTGTACCTCCCTGGCCTCACCACAGGTCACTTAGATCTTACACCTGCTAATACAATTCTAGGACTCTGGACAACTCTGGGCATGATTCTGGGCAGCCTGCTCTAGGTAGACCTGCTTGAGTAGGTGGGTTGGACCAGATGACCTCCAGCGGTCCCTTCCAATCTCAACCATTCTGTGATTCCGTGGTTTGATCATATGTGACTTTTTAACACAGTGCTTAATCTTCTACTGTGCTCTTACATGAAAGGCAAAGTACACTGACTTTACAAAGTACACTGACACTACAAATGACATCTGAGGTCATGGTCCTCCCCACTGAGGTCAACAATAACACTGTCATTGCTTCAATAAAGCTGCAATTTCATCCAGGGGTAAACTTGATTTTTTATTGCAGAATTTTAGTGATTTCCCTGAAATAGTAAGAAAGAATTCTAGTATTTTCCAGAGTATTAGAGGAACCATTTCTCTTTGGAAAAGACTGGCAACAGTAGCGGCAAGACACCATCACGATTCCATGATATTTTTAACATTTTCATCTACCGCTTCCATTGACCAGATATGCTAACAAAGTCCCACTAGAGGCTGATCTTGTAGCATCTCAGTTAAGAAGTATTAGAGTAAGATTTTTGGGCTACATTTGCTGAACCAGAAAATACAATCAGTTCAGATAGACGTAATCAATAGGCCAAGAAAAGCATCAAGCCCCATTAGTAAACATGTATTAAGGAAACATGTACTTACAGTTTGTGATGGGTATTGATGAAACTGTCAGTCTAACACCAGTGGGATCTGATGTAGTCTGTAAGGGAGGAAGATAAAGGATAATGTTTAAGTGCTCTGTAAGGAACACATTTAATTTCTGGTAGTGCCTATTGATGAATCACAAAGTCTTTCAAAATCAATTTTTAATTGACATAAACATATTCCTGTCTTTTTTTTATATAGACAAGGTAGAAAGGTTTTTATTATTTCCATCATGAAAGCACACATATACATCTTTCTAACTCATAAGACAATGGCATTGTCAGCGTGATATTTAACTTTTGTTATAGAACATGGAAAGAAAAAAGGAACAAAAATTTTAGCAAGCTAGAAAATGAGCTAGTATTGTGTTTAAAACTGTGGTAAACATTTTTCACTAGTCAAAACAATTTTTCTGTCACAGAGGAGGCATTTTCATACTGTGTTTTATTTAGGTTACAGGAAGTTGTAGGCTACAACATGTTGACCCATAACCTAGCTTAGTTTACCTACTAAAAAAAGTCTTAGTTCATTCTTATTTCACTCTCCCCCATTCTCTTTTAAAAAATAAATACTTTCAAAAATAGCTAAATATGGAGTGAAAAATAGGGATCAATATATTTCCATTTTATGGATAATGTAATTTTTTTTTTCATATATGACAACTGGTGATTAGTTTGGCTTTGTTCATGTCATTTGCTGCCTCCAGGACTTTTGACTATGATACTATACTATATTTTGTGACATTATGCAAAATAAATGTAATAAATCCATTTACAACCTCAGAATCATTTACCATCTATAGTTACACAGCACCTCTGCTAGTTAGCCTTTTGCGTTAGCAATGGATGTCTCTAGAGAATCTAAGTCTTGTTGATGCTGCACCATAATTCAAATATATTGCACACTCAGGATTTTTTTTTTTCCAAAGTGTTCTATGAGGAATAAAAAGCACTTCCACTCCCCAAGAAACACTGATTTAGTGTTAATTTTAAAAGATCCACCTGAAAATATACACAAATTTTCAAGAGAAATTATAAGAAGACAACGTAGAAAAGACGACAGACTTGAAGAAGAACATTTGAGAATATTTACCAATTACCATTTCCAGAGAGTTCTCCGTTTCTACTTTACTCTGTTAGTGTTACAACATTCTCAGTGTTTTCTGAATATAAGAATAGCATGATGGAATTATACGGAATATACAGTTCATTACAGCTGAATGCACTATCCTCAGCTTATCAAATGAACACTGCCAGCTTTACTGCTTGTTCCTGAACAGACTTGATTTTCATAAGTTTGTTATTAAAAATTAATGTTTAATGCAAAAAAAAAAAAGACTATGTTAGTCTTGTGCGGATATTATCTAATTCTCATCGGGTACTGTTATTTTCTTTTCCTTGGTCTAATGAGCTAACACAGGTAGGCAGTGTTTATGATCAGATGTTGGGTTTTTAATTCTTCAGTGTGTGGATGACAAAGTAGTAAGAAGATTGGAGAATGCAATTAATTTTTTTTTTAAATATTCAAGAAAAGAAAGGAGGAGAAGGAACCAGAACAGAAAAGAAGCAGAGAACTACCAAACTGAACAAAAGTCGTAAAAGGAAAAAAACATATCTAATTTTGATTTTGCTTATCTTTTCAACCGGTTTATCTAGCAGGAAATTTGATGTACAAAAATGTTGATTCTTAATTTCATATGCTAAAAAATAAACCCGCTAATAGTCTGCCCATAAATATTCTTATTTCAACTTGGAAACTAAACTGGCCCATTGCTTGTATATAGAACAATGAGAAAAAGCTGTTCTTCCACACATTGGTCCTTCTTACATGTCTGCTACTGCTGAGCTGACAAAAGGAATTGTGTCAATTTACACAACACACTATGCCTTTAATCTCTCTTCTTCATGACATCTTGTTATTTTCTGGTACAATTCCTTAGGGCAGGTGTTATCCCTTCTTAAAGAGTTGCAAATATCAAGCATTCCTTTTACTGCTATGATTTCATAACACTATCAATATTAATTTTATTAGTGAAAAATCAAGTCTTGGACAGCAAAAAAGAAAAAAACTTATTTCAAGTTCAGCTTTAAAAAAATAGCTGCTTGAAATTAAAAAAGATTACTACAGTCAGCCTTATATTCATTGTAAACTGGATTTTAGAACACGGAAAACACATTGTGCAAAAATGCACACACCAGTTCTTCCTTGCACACTGTCCTAAAAAGTTCATGTCCCCAGAGTTGGAAAGCAGTAGTCAACGTTGACACCATCTGATCCTGTGGAGAAGTCATGCAAGGAGCATATTCTGAAACAACACCAATAATCTGTGACAGCTCAGGAAATGGGTATCAGCCTTGAAACAAACTACCATTCATTTAAGACAGAAAGAACTAATTCTGCAGGAAAAAAACCTAAACTGACATATTCACACACAAACATTATGATAAAGCACTCACTATCCACAGCAAATCATTTCTAGCACTGTCACAGTCACAGATTTTCAAGAAGTTCTCCAGAAAAAGAATAATATTCAGGAAAAATATTGCAAAACTGGCTGGTATTATTAACAATACCTCTTTATCTATAAAAAGATGCATCTTTTAGGTCTTCCCATAATGTTTAAAAAAGAAGCATGTTTTTGGATAGGTAGCATGAAATTCACAGTGTGCTTGTAGTTGTGTTGCTTAGTCTTTGTATAATTTTTTAAAAAGATTTTATTTACTCAAACAATATAACCTCCATTTCTATCATATATGAGGTCTGAGTAACCTGAAATCATATTTGGAACTCAGAATGTAGAAGATGTTGGGTTTCTTATTTTACAGGTGAAGAGTAGAGATGCAATAGTCTAAGAATCAGACTTCAAGGGAATCACTTGATAAAGAAATAACTGATATAAGCATTCTCACTCAGAAAAGCTATGATTTTTGTTAGTAGTCCAGAATAATTTCTGTTTTTTCTTTCTTTCTTTCTTTCTTTCTTTCTTTCTTTCTTTCTTTCTTTCTTTCTTTCTTTCTTTCACTCTTTCTCTCTTTCACTCTTTCACTCTTTCTCTCTTTCACTTTCTTTCTCTCTTTCTCTCTTTCTTTTTCTTTCTCTTTTTTTTTTTTTTCCTTTTCTGAAAAGCAGCGTAAAACATTGACTATCATCTGCACCATTTTCTTCTGATAAATGAATGTGGAAAGATAGTCATCAGTGTTTGGTTATTTAAACTAGAGCAATATACTTTTCTTTGCAATAAAACAATGTAAGCAGTGTCCTGACTCTCATGTTCCAGCCTCTAATGAGCATTTGAGGATAAAACTGTAAATAAATTATGGACTTCTTATCTACAGAACAGACACTAATCAATTAATCATTGTTTTTTGGCTGCCATAAGCACTCCGAAGAAATTGTTTTTATGAGGTATTTATCACTTGCCAATCAACATACCCCACAGGATTAGAAATAATTGTTGTACTATTTGTAGCAAACCAGATAATGCAGTTTAGCTTTAACACTAAAACAAACACCATTCAGCAAGGGTTTCATGGTGTTAATTTTTGAGTTGGAACTTCTGCAGGCTGGAGGTTGGCAGTATATGTATTCCATAAATGGGCAATAATAATTAAAAGGAAAGAATAAAGGTATTTCAGGCCAAATTCAGCCTTGAAAAGGCTATATTGAAGGGAATGAAATTTTGCTATGAAGATTATTGACTTACTGCACGTGAACATTGGAAGTGTAGTGTTGATTTGACACAGTGATATTCTGCTACATATTTCTGCTCCAACAGAAAACTGTTTACAATGGTGGTGAAATCCTTTTCTCCAGGGAAGAAGTTTCCTTACTCCTCAGCACTGTGATAAAGGGTTTAACCCACCTATACCCGCTTCCTCCTTTCTGTCTATTCAGTGAGCATTTTTAAAGTTCCAAATTCAATTCTTTCAGTAGGAAAGAATATTTGCTTTTTCCAAAATAACAATAGTACCTAGTCATGGGCCTTGCTGCAGCCTGTGGAGGAAACCACGGTGGAGCAGATGTCCACACAGTAGCCTATGTAGGACCCCACACTGGAAAAGGTGGATTATTTCCTGAAGGACCTGTGGCCCATGGAGAGTCCATGCTGGAACAGGTTTGTCCTGAAAGACTGTAGTCCATGGAGAGGACCCACAATGGAGCAGGGAAGAAGTGTGAGGAGGAAAGATTAGCAGAGAGGAACTGTTATAGACTGACTGCAACCTGCTATGGACTGACTGCAACCTCCCATTAACCACTCCTTGTGGCATTCAAGGGTTGAAGGAGATAGAGGAGTCAGGCATGAAGGAGTGCAGTTGAGCCTGGGAATAAAGAGGTGTGGGACAATGTTTTCATTTTTTGTCTTTGTTCCTTTCCATCCAACTCTATTTTAATTGTCAATAAATTATTTTTCCCCAAATCAAGTTTGTTTTGCCTATCATGGTAATTGATAAGTGATATCCCTGTCTTTATCTCTGCTCACAGTCTTTTCTGTCTTACTTTCTCTCCATGTTCTGTTAAGGAGGGGAGTGAGAGAGCAGCTAGGTAAATGTCCGGTAGCCAGTCAAGGTCAACTCACCAGGACAGTTTCATAGAATCATAGAATCATAGAATGGTTTAGGTTGGAAGGGACCTTGAAGATCATCGAGTTCCAACCCCCCTAGACCAGGTTGCCCAAGGCCACGTCTAGCCTGGCCTTGAACACCTCCAGGGACAGGGCTTCAACAACCTCTCTGGGCAACCTGTTCCAGTGCCTTACCACCTTTAAAGTGAAAAACTTCTTCCTAATGTTTAATCTAAACCTACCCTCTTCCAGCTTAAAGCCATTCCCCCTCGTCCTATGACTACATGCCCTAGTAAAAAGTCCTTCCCCAGCTCTCCTGTAGGCCCCCTTTAGGTACTGGAAGGCCGCAATAAGATCTCCCCGGAGCCTTCTCTTCTCCAGGCTGAACAGCCCCAACTCTCTCAGCCTCTTCTCATAGGAGAGGTGCTCCAGCCCTCTGATCATCCTCGTGGCTCTCCTCTGGACACGCTCCAGCAGGTCCATGTCCTTCTTATGTTGGGGGCTCCAGAGCTGGATGCAGTACTCCAGGTGGGGTCTCACGAGAGCGGAGTAGAGGGGCAGAATCACCTCCCTTGACCTGCTGGCCACACTTCTTTTGATGCAGCCCAGGATACGGTTGGCCTTCTGGGATGCGATCGCACATTGCTGGCTCATGTTGAGCTTCTCGTCAATCATCACCCCCAGGTCCTTCTCCCCAGGGCTGCTCTCCAGCCATTCCCTGCCGAGCCTGTATTTGTGCTTGGGATTGCCCCGACCCAGATGTAGGACCTTGCACTTGGCCTTGTTGAACTGCATGAGGTTGGCTTGGGCCCACCTCTCCAGCCTGTCCAGGTCACTCTGGATGGCATCCCTCCCCTCCAGCGTGTCTGCCTCACAAAACAGCTTGGTATCATCAGCAAACTTGCTGAGGGTGCACTCTACCTCACTGTCCATGTCGCTAACAAAGATGTTGAATAGTACAGGTCCCAGTACCGACCCCTGAGGAACGCCACTCGTCACTGCTCTCCACTTGGACACCAAGCCGTTGACTGCAACTTTTTGAGTGCGACCGTCCAGCCAGTTCTTTATCCACCGAGTGGTCCATTTATCGAATCCATGTCTCTTCAATTTAGAGACCAGGATATCGTGTGGGACAGTGTCAAACGCTTTGCACAAGTCCAAGTAGATGACATCAGTAGATCTTCCCTTGTCCACCGCCGCTGTAACCCCTTCATAGAAGGCCACCAAATTTGTCAGGCATGACTTGCCCTTGGTGAAGCCATGTTGGCTCTCGCCAATCACCTCCTTGTTTTCTATGTGCCTCAGCAGAGTTTCCAGGAGGATCTGCTCCATGATCTTGCCAGGCACAGAGGTGAGACTGACTGGCCTATAGTTCCCCGGGTCTTCCTTATTTCCCTTTTTGAAAATAGGGGTTATGTTTCCCCTTTTCCAGTCGGCAGGAACCTCGCCAGACTGCCACGACTTCTCAAATATGATGGTTAGTGGCTTCGCGACTTGCCAGTTCCCTCAGGACCCGCGGATGAATCTCCTCAGGTCCCATGGACTTGTGCACCTTCAGTTTCCTCAGGTGGTCTCTCACTTGATCTTCATCTACAGAGGGCGGTGCTCCATTTTCCCAATCCTCTCCTTTGCAATGTGCATCTTGGGCAGTGCGGCTGCTGTCCTTGTCTGTGAAGACTGAGGCAAAAAAGTCATTGAGTACCTCAGCTCTGTCTCTGTCCCAAGTAACCAGTTCTTGCGTTTCCTTCCGGAGAGGGCCTACATTTTGCCTAGTCTTTCTTTTCTCGCTGACATACCTATAGAAGAATATTTGCTTGCCTTAATGTCCCTGGGCAGATTTAGTTCTAACTGGGCTTTAACTTGTCTAACCCACTCTCTAGCTGCTCGAACGATTCCTCTGTAATCCTCCCAGGCTACCCGCCCCTGTCTCCACTCCCTGTAGGCCTCCTTTTTTCTTTTGGTCACTTCCAGGAGCTCCTTATTCATCCACACGGGTCTCCTGGCTTTTCTGCCTGCCTTCCTCTTTACGTAACTTTTGCTAGGAATGGATTTCTCTGTTGAGTTAGGACCGCAGTTACCAAAGAGATCCAGTCAGCACATCATTATATTCACAAGATGCTGAGCAAATAATTTGCTTTCCTGTTGCACAGGAACAGGGCTGTAGTACTTCCCCACAACACCTTAAAGAAGTGTTGTGGAAACAAATGCATTACAAAAACGTGTGCACCCAGACTGAAAGAAGGAAATTTTTAGGTAGACTGCTTGCCTCACTAGACTGAACAGCAGACTCTTGTTTTCTTTTATTTCCACTTAGGGATAACTCCTCCTACAGTGAGCACTACAGCACCGGTAGCATCCTCTTTGGTGAGACAGGATATTAGGTTAAAAGAGGGAGACTCTTTCCAAGTCACAGGCTAACAGAATTCCAGATGTGGAATCCTACGTGCCTCAAAAATTAATAGCAACTTTACTTTCCAGGAAGTACAGGTTCAAACCTGAATGGTTTAGAACTTTGTACAACTACCCATAAAGGAATAGGAGCATCTTCATCTTCCACTGACTTTTGTGATTTTTTTCTGTGACTAGAACAGACTATACATCTTGCCCCCTGCTCAGTGCATGCCCTCTTTTTCCTGTGCTATCTTCTCCAAGCTGTTTAGCCTACCCTACATTTCCTGCAGGAGGTTACTCAGTCTAGCAGCTACTTGAAAAAAAACGGTATTTTTTTCTTCCATGTTTCCTATTTAATTTTGGCAGTACTGTAAAAGCACAATGCAGATTGAAAGAGAAAAGCACAGTACTTGCTCCAAGAACTTCCAATCTGCAATTGAAATGACTTTTTATTTCTTCCCACATGACTGTTAAACACTTATAAAGTTATCTGTAATTCTAGAAAAGCTGACCTTCCAAAAGCATATCAGAAGCAAACAGATAAATAACAGAAATCCAGACATCTCCTTCACAGAATCACAGTGTCACAGAATCACAGAATGGTAGGGGTTGGAAGGGACCTTCGGAGATCATCTAGTCCAACCCACCTCCCAAAGCATGTTCACCTACAGCAGGTTGCAGAGGATTGCATCCAGGTGGGTTTTTAATACCTCCAGAGAAGGAGACTCCACAACCTCTCTGGGCAGCCTGTTCCAGTGCTCTGTCACTCTCAGAGTAAAGTTTTTCCTCATGTTGAGATGGAACTTCCTGTGTTCCGGTTTGTGCCCATTGCGCCTTGCCCTGTTGCTGGGCACCACTGAAAAGAGTCTGGCCGCATCCTCTTGACACCTCCCCTTTAGATATTTATAAACATTGATGAGATCCCCTCTCAGCCTTCTCTTCACCAGGCTAAACAGACCCAGATCTCTCAGCCTTTCCTCATAAAAGAGATGCTGCCATCCCCTGATCATCTTCATAGCCCTCTGCTGGACTGTGTCTGGTAGTTCCTTGTGTTTCTTGAACTGGGGATCCCAAAACTGGGCACACTACCCTAGATGTGGCCTCAACCAGGGCAGAGTAGAGGGGGAAGATAACCTCCCTTGACCTTCTTGCCACACTCTTCTTGATGCACTCCAGGATACCGTTGGCCTTCTTGGCCACCAGGGCACATTGCTGGCTCATGGTCATCCTGTTGTCCACCAGGACTCCCAGGTCCTTCTCCACAGAGCTACTTTCCAGTAGGTCAACCCCTAACCTGTACTGATGCATGGGGTTATTCCTCCCCAGATGCAGTACCCTACACTTGCCTATATTGAACCTCATCAGGTTTTTTTCTGCCCAACTCTCCAGCCTGTCCAGGTCACGCTGTATGGCAGCACAGCCTTCCAGCGTGTCAGCCACCCCTCCCAGTTTTGTGTCATCAGCAAACTTGTTGAGCGCACACTCTGTCCCCTCATCCAGGTCATTGATGAATATGTTGAACAAGACAGGACCCAGTACTGACCCCTGGGGAGCACTGCTAGCTACAGGCCTCCAGCTAGACTCTGTGCCACTGACCACAACCCTCTGAGCTCTGCCATTCAGCCAGTTCTCAATCCACTTCACTGTCCACTCATCTAACCCACACTTCCTAAGCTTACCTATGAGGATATTATGGGAGCCAGCATCAAAAGCCTTGCTGAAGTTGAGGTAGACGATATCCACTGCTGTCCCTTCATCTACCCAGCCAGCCATGCAATCATAGAGGGCTATCAGATTGGTCAAGCACGATTTCCCGTTGGTGAACCCATGCTGACCACTACCGATAACCTTCTTTTCCTCCACGTGCTTAGTGATGAGATCCAGAATGAGCTTTTCCATCACCTTTGCAGGGATGGAGGTGAGTCTGAGCGACCTGTAATATCCTGGGTCCTCTTTCTTGCCCTTTTTGAAGACTGGAGTGACATTGGCACCTCCAGTCCTCAGGCACCTCTCCTGTTCTCCATGACCTTTCAAAGATGATGGAGAGTGGCTTTAGCAGTAACATCTGCCAGCTCCCTCAGCACTCATGGTTGCATCCCATTGGGGCCCAGGGATTTGTGGGTGTTGGGGATGCTTAAATGATCTGTAACCTGATCCTCCTTGATCAAGGGAAAGTCTTCCTTTCTCCATGCTCTCTCTCTTACCTCCAGGGTCTGGGATTCCTGATGGCCTTCAAGAAAAACAGATCTCAATTTCTTTACCAAGACTAGAGTATAAATCTTCATAATGAAAAAAAAAAAAATAGCCTTTTCACCCCTGCCCCCTTTGTCAGTTTGCTCAGATGAAAGAATCCCAGAATGACTGAGGATGGAAGCAACCCCTGGAGATCAACCAGACCAATGACTCTGCTCAAGACGGTCAATTAGAGCAGGTGGCTCTGGATCTCATTCAGGGGTTTGAGTGTCTCCAAGGGTGGAATCTCCAGTCTCTCTGGGCAACCATTTCCAGTGTTTGATCACCCTCCCAGTAAAAAATGTATTTCTTATGCTTAAATGGAATTTTCTGTACTTCAGTTTGCACCCATTGTCTCTTACCCTTTCACTGGACACCACTGGTAAGACTCAAGCTCCATCTTTACTCCCTCCCATCAGGTATTTAAGCACATTGCTAAGATCACCCTTATTCTTCTCCAGGCTAAATAGTCCCAGATCTCTGAGCCTCTCTTCATATATCGGATGTTCTAACTCCTTGATATCTTTGTGGCCCTTTGATGGACTCAGTCCAGTATGTCCATGTGTCTCATACCAGCAAACTCACAACTGGACCCAGCTTTCCAGATGCAGTCTCACTGGTTTTATAGAGACATGTCACTAGCCTCCGGTCAAACCCCCTACTTCCATTTTCAGTTGCAGTGATAAATATTAGGTCCACTGCTCAGCTCATGTAAATGAGTACACTTCCATGGAAGTCAAGGGAGGTACACCAACTTCAACTAGCTGAAGAGCTGTCTCAAAATGTCGCAATTCAATATATTTTCCAGCCATTCCCTTTCTAGTCACCTTGTGGCTGGTGTGCTTACAGCTTCAGTATATGCTAGAAAATTTGAAGGCACATTTCTTTTGCTATGAGTTTCAAATGACCTTTTAATGAAGGGCTGAACTGATTTTCAGACCCAATTATGTTGTTAATTAAACTTCTATTTTCTCCCCTTTCCACCACCACCTTCATGTTTTCATATTCCTATTTTTTGGTACACTCCCTGTAGTTTCTGCTTTCCTGGGCATTATGACAGTTACCTTTACAAGCACTTTTGAAATACCACCTCCAGCATTAACTTTATTAGATTATTCTTGAAGCAGCAGTTGGTCTGTTTCAGCAGCGCCATTCTGATCTCCTCAGCCAGCACCCTCAGGGCAGACTTATTTTAGTCTTCAAAGTTAATAAAGTAGTAGCAGTGATCTGCCTTTTAGTGAATGTGCTAACAGACTTGAACAGGTTGCCAATAATTTATTTCTCCCTGCACTAATCTCTGCAAACAGTATGTCTGCTTAACTGTAGTCCTTCCTGCTTACATATTGTGTTTCAATATCTTTGCTCGATCATTAGTGCTTTTATAGACCAAAGTTTTTACCAGTATATCTCAGCCTATGTATTGTCCCTGGTCTGTTGGTGTCAGCTGTCTGGTGTAAAGGGGGAAATCATAGAATAGTTCAGGTTGGACCTTTAAAGGTCATCTAGTCCAAACCCTTCTGCAGTGAGCAGGGACATTTTTAACTAGATCAGGTCGCTCAGGGCCCTGTCCAGCCTGGCCTTGAATGTTTCCAGGGATGGGGCATAGCAGTTTAAGTTAGTAGCAAAACCAGACTTCCATGGAGCACGGATTTCCACTGAGCATTTTGTGGCTTATTGCATAATCACACAAGTACATTATAATGCTATCTCTTACTACAAAATTATACACTGACACCCATGTGTTTGACATATATAGATAACAACAGCAGCTAGGTTTTTGACAAAATCTGGTATATTTTGCTTTTGGAAATAAAAATTCCCCTGAGGGTAAGATTTAATTTCTTGCATTTTTGAGTCTGTGACCTAAGTTGCACTACACTGTTTCTTCTCTCCAGTGGATAAGCACTGAATCCTAAACAAGGGACATGGTGTTCCCTCTGAGGGAACAGGCACAAAGACTTTCTCAAGGAGTTGAACGGTGATGCTTTTCTGCTGCTCAGAGCCTAGCTCAAGAGAAAAGATGATTCCTCTGATTTTGAAGGCAGTTAAAAACTATAAACACTCTATAGCCATCCCATATTCTATTTGTTTTGAAAGTATTTGAGAAAATTTTATTATTTTCATTTCAACAGTCATTATATAATCTTTCTACAAAGAGGGCAATGTGAAAAACAAATTCTGGTTCTCTCATTCACCGTAAGCAATATCAGAAAGACCACTTGCATATGGAAACTCTAATTAACATGGAACCGGCAGCTAAAACTTATCCTTAAAGAGGCAGAAAGAGGAAAGGTTAAGACTGATGCCATAAATGGAAGGTTCTATTAGAGGAAGTTCTCAATGAGTCATCCATGACCTGCTGGTCACTCACAGAGTTGTTGCAGTTCAAGATTTCCAGCTGCTATAAATGTCATTTAAAGTCAGTGAAAGACATGAAAACCTTGATTTTCAAAGGTTATGGACACTCCTATTTCCCATGGACTTCAGGGAGCTGTCAGTCCTCAAAACTGGGGAAAAAAATCAAGCTCACTTTATATTATTTTTCCAATCAGCAATTACTTTAGATGTTAGAAGAATGTTTTAAGTATTAGAACTAGGTAGTCTGGAAAGAAAGCAGGGAGAGAACTAACCTACAAAACAGGTTCTCTATTGAAGTGTCATTCATACTAGGATAATCCCTGTTGCACAGGACTTCTTCCCTTTCTCTGCTGTCACTATATTATAAATCAAGGGAACCTTTGAATGTAGTATCCATAACCACAGCATGTTTAGGAAAAATCAAACAATGAGGCCCTGGTGGAAAAACTAATAGCATCTTTTGTTTAAGACGTCTGGAACTGCACCTTTATTGTTCAGATGCATGACAGTTTCTTTCCTTCTGTTTTCAATTGACATTTTAACATTTGCCAAAACTAATTACCAGTTATGCATTAGGTGTTATAGATGGAAGTCTCTTATTTTTCACTGTGTTCTGAAGAGCATTTTTAGGGGTACAGTTTCTGTACAATGAAAAAACAATCAGACCTAAGTACTTTTAAGACCTAAGACCTTTTAAACTTCATATTCCCAATCAGCTAGCATTTGTAATATTCAGGACACTTTGATCCATGCTTAATTCAGCAATATGCATGTTTACATAGGAAATACTGTTAAAACTAGCTTTTTGATCTTTGTTTACAGTACGTCCACTTTCTATTTACCTCTGCCTTTGCTCCCAGTACAGAGAAAAGAAACATTGGAGCAATTTCATGCTATAGCACAGAGTGAGAAAAGCAAGCACTGAGATGTCACCACATGTTTAGTTTGCACAGTTGCAGCTTTGTTGTGGGCCTGAGTTATACAAAAGCAGTATACATTGCAGCAGAATGATAACCAGGAGAAGTTGCAGTGGTGCAAATAGTGGTGTACGTACCATAATTAAATATCCAGTGGGAAAAAAGTATGAATGCCTTGACTGAAGGAAAAAAAGTGTTATAAAACCAATTAAGTACTTTGAAACATAAGCCAATCTTCTCATCTGGAGAGGAAGGTTTTCAAAGGCACCATGTTTAAAGAGTAAATTGGGGCTCAGCTCTAATCAAAACAATGGAGAGGTAAACAACCAAAGGCCAAATCTGAAAAAGGACTTAGGTCATCTTTACAATGCAGCTATAAAAACATGACTTCCAAGACCACTCCAGTAGGTAGCTTAAATTAATTTGCATTTGATTAGAGTTTGTATCAGCAGTTTATTGTAATCACTTTTCAAACCCATCTGTTCCTTTCAATTGTTCTGCAGGACAGATACACCTAGGCTGGCTTTATATTAGCCACCTGAGGTGCCAGCAGCAGAACAGAGGTCTAGATTTCTCCATGTATTGTAAAACCTGCCTGGTTTTCTAAGGTTTCAACAAATCAGAACCCACTATGTTCTATGACAACTAATGATCCAAGATGCAGCTGCCCACCCATTCAAGGTGGGAGCAGTTGATTTATGTCATCTTGAGCAGAAGGGGAAATTGAGAAGCGTGAATGCTCTTAGGGTTGAATGCTCAGGATCAGAGTTCTGAGTGTGGGTGGGATAGAAGGCTTAGAGAAATGTAGCGTAGTGCAAACTTTCAGGTCACAAACTAATAGCATTTTAGGAGGTTAAGCAGTTAAAATTTTCGTTAGTTTGCATAATGGAGAAGAGGTATAAGATCTGAGGCTGAAATCTGGAAGGAGCTCGCATGTTAGATTAGAGGGTGAAAGCATGAATCAACAAATACACTTTGACGTCAAGTGTTCGTGTCTAGTTGATACCAAGTATATTAACATATTGTAAAGTCAAGCTTTGACAATGAAGGGTTAGGTGGCTACAAGCCTTCTGCTACAGATGCAATGCTGTATAAGCTATCCCATACTCTTTTTTCAAATGCATGCTTCTACTCAGAAATATATGTGAAAAAGGAAAGTTTCTCAGAAGTAAAAAGGACACATTTGTTTTGTAATGCTGTTTCTGCTGCAAGGGACTTGATATCTATCATTCATCTGCCTCCTACCAAATTGAAACAAGTATCAAGCAAGGTAAGAAAAAGCTAGAGGCTTTGCATTGTGTTGAAATAATTCCTTAACTTTAACACTGAAAAGTGTTAAATTTGCATCATGTTTCCTTCTGCTGTTCAAACACACAATATGTTCTATAAAGACTGTAATAACTTTCAGGTGACTTTGTAGAAAGATAAACCTATTAAAAGAATAAACACATAGCCATGTTTATCTAATACACAAATAACACGTAAAACTTCTGCCAAAGTCCCACTTCAGATATCTATTTCTTTTATTGAATCTGGTTCTGAGCCCCAATGCCATTTTGAATTTACAACCCTAAAGTTCAGAGATTTTTCCACTTCAAATAGCCAGGCCGTAAGACAAAGACCTGCCACTCTATGTGATGAGCAGAAGCAACAGAGGCAAAAATAACTCTCCTTCTCCTTGTGGTGGTTCAAAATGTAATGCAAATGACCTGCCTGCTACCTAGACTGAATAATCACCTATATTCAATGAACAGCAATGAAAAACAACCGAGATATGACCAGTTATGTTTCCCAAACACATATCTTTGAGCCAGAAGTCATTTTTCCTCTGTAGTTCTAGAAGCAGGACACTGAGAATTCAGACAAACTTTTTAATGATATACTAAAAACTTTGTTTCACACTTTATTTTGCTTAGCTGGAGTATTTAATGATGATGATCCTTTTAAAAATACATATTTTATACATATGACATAGTACATATGACACAACACAGCAGTATTTTGGTATGAGACCCAAGTTAAAGAAAAGGGGCAAAAGGAAGAAAAGGCAATTTCACCAAAAACAAAGGTGGGGAAGCCACAGCCATGCTTCCACAGTCTGGACAAATGCTTTTACAAAAACAGTGCATTTGAACTTTTTAAGACCTGGTTTAAAACGTTTTCTATTAAGTTCCTGCTTTCTTCCTCTTCATCAGGAAATTCAGAATTATCCTTAAAATTAAAGCAGAAATTCTAACATAGTCATCTGACCCCAGAAATTTTGTTGTTGTTTCTTTAAAATGGAATAAAATAGAACCTCCAAGTATCAGACTGCCATGATGAAGGTTGATAAAAATACCAGCAAAATATGCCTTCTCCCAACAGTAAAACACCCTGATAAAGTCAGCAAATTCTGCCTAACAGTTGCAACACAATGCAGATGTTCCTTAAAACTTTCAAAGCAGGCATTTGACATTGCCGAGAGACACCAGGAGGTTAAACAGTACGTTTAGGCAACCTGGAGCAAAATATCACACTATTGTCTCTCCCTTAAGCAGAGATAACTACTAGTCTTCTTAGAGTAATGATCTTCTAGTGATTTTCCTCATGGATTAATCAATATTATGCCATTTTCTACTTTATTTTGCACTATTATCTATCAGTGTTTCTTTATTTTATCAATAGTTTCCAAAGGTCCCAGAAGAGGCAGAGTCCCTGTTTCAGGCACTGAAAAAAAAAAACCACTTAAAAAAGACTATTACTTTCTGAAAGGACTCCCACTTTGGCTAGTAAGGTTTCCGCTGCAGGTCCTAACAACACTTTATCACCCTTGTCCCTCCCCCACTTCCCCTTAATGTCCTATTCATGCTGCCAGTGTGAGCCACCAAGCTTCTAAGAACAAACCAGAAAACTTATGTAAAAAAAATGGACAGACCATTATAATAAAGAAAATTAGGTTTCGCTACTAATTGAAGGATAACAAAGATGGAAATAGATAACATTATATACAACAGCCAGAAGGAGGGACTAACTCAAAATTTAAACAGGCTAATGCCATCAATATCCAAGTTAAAAATGGATAGAGTTAAGAAATTAAGAAATATCAAACCAATATCTGTCCATAATTAAGAGGTTAGCTTATTAGTTTGCCTGGTCACATGATATCAAGATTTCTCCATTTCCACTGAAGCTGTGATGAGAACTCAGGCATTCTTGGTATCCTTGTGACATTAAGCTCTTTGAAAAGTAGCATTGAAACTTGTTCTAAAATTTAATTCCTTAATATAATATAGATTTATTTCCATTTAAATTCAAAGTACATCCATACACCGTTCCATCTTCCCCTTTCATTTTTCTAATAAATGCCATACCTTAGGGGTTTTAAAATACATGGTACAACAAGCCCTACACATTCAGACCAAGATGATGTTGAAGAACTGTGAGTACACTGCACATGATTTCCTCATTTGCAGCACAGCTATTGGGTGGGAGGACTTCCAATCCCCAAGACAGCATACATGTCTTCAGAGCCGTAGTCAGTTTTGCCCAGAATTTACTATTCTGGCCCCATTTGAAATGTACATCCATCACTTATCAATGTACCGTAAGGGTTCCATGAGCTGACTCAGCTGTTTCACTCTGTCCTAATGCCAGTGATTTCATTGCAGCTTAAGGCTATTTACATCCACCGAGTATCTGCCCCCGGATGAAGAAGAGTCGATAGGTGTTTGTGTCTAAAGGTACCACCTCTGATTATTAAAACACAAGTGGAAAAGATCCAATTTATTGCAAACTGTCTGTTACCCTATCTGCCCTTCCTTTCACAATCAAAGAAAAAACCTGCTCCAATCATGTAAATCTCTACAGAACAATAAACAGTTGAAGAGAAACAACAAATAACAACATCCACGCTGCCCCAGACTTATGTGTAAAAATCCACTTTTAAAACTATTCACATTTCTTTTCCCATAAGTTTCTAATAAGAGAAACTAATAACACAGCTAATAGGTAGGCCTTTATCGGAGTGCACATTTGTGTATATGTGCATATGCATATGAGTGGAGTTGGAGGTGCAAATACCTACCTTGTAATCTAGGATGGCAAATAATAAAGGATGTGTATCTCAATATCTCATAATGAAAAAAGTTGTTGAGCTTATGTAGCATCTGATGAAGAACAGAAGAATATCTCTCATGGTCTTGATGTAGATAGATAGGTAACTGCCATGGCTCTTCACTGAAGATAAAGTTTGCAGATTGTCACGTAAATGCCTTTTAAAGGTAGCATTTTCAGTGCTAGTAGGCAATACTCTGGTGATTACAGGGCACCTTTTAAAAATGTGAAAATGAATATGTGTGTTTTCAAGTCCATATAATTACTCATTGGTGCACATCCTTAAGAACAACAGATGACCTATGAGCCAGATAAAAATCAAGGGTTCAGAAAACTGGAAGAAAAAATTAAACCAAACCATTTATATTTTTCCTGTAGATGGCTACTCTGGGCACATTTATGGACATAAGTCTGAACACACTGGCCATGCAGCCAAGACATGAGTGTGAACATATAGATTCGGTAACAATCAGCAAGATTAACTAAAACTAAAATCAGTTTAATTGATTTTAATTGTGTGTGAGGGGTGATTACCAGACTATTAGTTCTATCAAGTCACATTAAGTGGTCCATAAAGCAATATTGATCAATACACTCTGTGTTCTCAGTTAAAAGGTGAGTGTAGTGTTGAAGAGCAGAGTTTACTGATCAAAATAGGCTTGGAAAACAGTACATCAACATGCTATAAAACACAACCACATTTCGATAGGTTGCAATGAATGGCTTTCATTCTTGTCTAAATCAACACAGTGCTTAGAAAGTGTAACAGCCTATTTGACTCTTGGGATTGGTGAACAGTGTGTCACCAGAATTAAATTTCACCTTGCACAAATTGATGGGAGGAGCTCTGCTGAATGAGTGCTGGGGCGCTGCCAATGAAAGCTGAAGATCTTGTTCAGAAGCAGACCCAGTTTTGTCTTTGTCTCTTAGCTGTTGTCTTTGTTTGCAATAAACTGTCTCTTTCTTTTTTTTTTTTTCTTATTTTTTAAAGGGAGTGGGAGAAAGGAGGAGATTTAGTTATAGTTGCTGAACTGCTCTGAGCATCTATTATTATTACTGTAACAGGATTTTTTTGTACAGTGGCACCTGTTCTTTTCCCTCGTATAATCTGAATGAGTTTGGGCAGGTGCAATTCCACGAGGTACAGTTAACTTATGTAACAGAAAAATTTATGTACCTATATATTATATTGGTTCTTTCATAATACTTTGAATTAGAGTTGAGAAAATCTCCAGTGAGCAGCTAACTGCAGTATAAGACTGAGTATCTTGCTTTTATACTTCATTGCTT
This sequence comes from Pluvialis apricaria, assembly GCA_017639485.1. NCBI lineage: Eukaryota > Metazoa > Chordata > Aves > Charadriiformes > Charadriidae > Pluvialis > Pluvialis apricaria. Next base: position 61,392,240 of record CM030008.1, read on the forward strand.
TGTACTGTACTGCCAGAAAGCTATTTTTAGACCTGCTCTGCAGTTGCACAGTTGTTGCTTATATCTTGTCTAAAGGAAGTAAGTTTGCCCTACTGAGACTTTGCCCTTCTCTCAAGGGTAAACTAAAATCCATTAAACTTAAATATATGCTGTAAACCCTGCACATTAGTGGCTGTGATGGAAATATTATGTAGTTATTTATAACAAGATACCCATTTGGGGAAGTGAAATAGATAGGCATATCTGAAAATTATTGCCTCTTAATTCTCCTCTTAAAGTCATTGTCTTTGTGCCTAAAGCTTGAAGGTTTGTTTTGCTGGCACCATGACAATGTAAGCAAATGTATCTCTATAGAACAGATCACTGCTGCCTACAACCCCACAGTAAATAACTTGTGAAAGGTAGCACAGACGTTCAACCAGATCGTATATTGCTCTGAAGAAATCCACACAAATATTTCTGATTACAGGGGATGCTTTTCAAACACATATTACTGGGGGATAAGTAAATAGCAGAGTCAGAGAAAAATATTAATTTAATCTCCATAAATATAGGTAGATAGGCATATACCTATAATGATAGAGATGAGTAACTATCTGCACAGATACTTGTGTGCACGCACACACACATGGTAAGTCATTGTAAAATTGACTATAGACATAGTGAAGGTGTCTTACTTTGACTCTGCCCTTATAAATTACACAGATTCACATAAATATTATTTACCCATCAGTTTTGTAGTTGATGCTAAAACAGGGAACTGAAAATGAAGGAAACAAGAAGGAAAGAAACAGAAAATCTAAACAAGAGATTCCTTTGAGACCTTCTGTAACATATCAGCCATGCTGTAAGATACAAAATCACCGGAACTAAAAGAATATATTACTTAATCCTAGTTCTTCTAAGTAATCTTCTCTGGCCTTCTAGTAATCTTCCTCTCTGAGTCTATCCAAATGTACTCAAGTTAAAGGACAAAACCCAGTGACTTACAAAGAAGACCTACCTAGCTGTGGGTTTCCCTGTTACTCTTTGGAGGGATCCTGTACAGTCCTCAGATTAAATCCACTTTGGTGAAATTTATACACATGCTCGATGCAGGAATTGACCTTGCCAGTCTTTCAAATAAGCCATTCTGCCTTCCAATGAACTTCATCAACGTATGAAAATGTTCTTTATAGCTTATGGAGAAAAGCAGAGAGAGATGCACTAACAGACAGCTAGCTGATCTTACAAGATTTGATGAGGTCTGCATCCAGCTATCTTATAAAATGTTAAGAAAAAACAGCCATAGTGAAATTCTTAGCAGCGAGAGTTAAAGTTGTTATACTGAAATTGTAGTTTTAATTATTCTAGGTCAACATTCTGAACAAGATTATGACTTCTCTGAAACAAAAGAATACAGACAGCAGCCACATCTAGGTTTCTGGGTTGGGAAGCTGAAGCTGAGTCTTTGTGCCTTACTATAAAACAAGGCAGACATCGTGAGTGACAAAGATAGGATTAAAAAAAGAACATGTGCATATATGTATGTGAAAGCATGTTGCCTCTCATCTTGTAATCACTGCTGATCTCTAGTCTACTTTAACCAAATCTGTGAACTGTCTGCATTATATTCTTATACATTTGAAAAAAGAAAAAATCAAGAAGGCTACATAATAAGTGAATCGGATGGTATTGCTCAGTATGAGAAAGACAGGAAATCAAAGCAGGACATGGTACTTGACTGATTCTTGGGCAGCTTCTCCTACCTTGTCTCCTAGATTACCATTAATATTTTGTGGGCTTGGCACCACAAGTGAGTCTATTGCTCTTTTAGCAGTGGGAAGAAAAAGCTAGAAGGTACTTTTTTTTTCAGATAATTATGGGAGCAAATAAGATGTACCCTTGAGAACACGTCTATCCAAAATTAGACACAGATAATCCTGAACTAGAATTACATGTTCGGGATATAGAATTATTTTCTAAGGTTACATTTAAATTCTGGACTCAGGGAAGCCATGTGGGAAAACGAAAAGAGATTCTTTGAAGAATTTAAAACAGTTGTGATTTTACTAACATATGTCTGTTCTGGTAGACAGAGGCATGTATTGTATATATAAATGCCCAGGATATGTTTTGCTTGAAGTTTAAAGCCCAAGCTGTCACATTTCCGTGGCCATTTGCAGTGTCTGAAATACAGAGTTCATGGGCAAACAAACCTTGAGACAGACACCTAGAAACAAGACAGACAGGTAAGCAGGGACTAAGAAGAGTTTCAGAGATGCAAAGCCAAAATACGCCAAGAGATTGAAAAAGTTTGTGTCAGCTTCTGTCCTACTTTACAAAGCATCCTGAATTCAAACAAGCTGGTGTGTATAAAATTAAGAAAAACTCCTCCTGCCCCCCCCCAAAAAAAGAAAAGGATCTCGCCCACCCTAAACCCAAGAGCAACAAAACCAATAATACTTTCGCTCCTTTGCCTATTTACCTCCTTTTTATTTAAATACGCACTACAGACAGCACTGTGATTACCATGATTAGTAACACCATCACACTATCATCCAACCATCTTCCTCCCCAGTGTTGCTTCCCACACTAAATTCTGTTCAACACTTCCTTTGACGTAAGGATGTATTTGTTTCAGTGTGACTACTCCTGTTCCCCATGCACACCACATGTCATTGCTCAACACATTCCCCCAAAGTACTCAGTAGCTTCCCAAGTGCTGTCTACTGGCACCTTAGCTGTTGTTTATGTAACTGCATTCCTGGTATTGGACAGTATTCCCTTTGCTTGGTAACATTTCTAATTGAGTAGAGGAGTGGAGAAAAAGTACATAACCCTTAAATCTTCCAGCTTAATTTATGAGTTTCCCTTTTTGTGTAACACAGAGGTATATTCCTTTTCAGCCTTGGAATTGAAAATGCAGAATTGTTCCAATCAGTCAGACTAAGACCTTCCATGGTAGGGTAAATTTTGCCCAGACCCTGCCTGACCTACACTGTAGGCAGCTGGAGCTCAACCCAGTTCCCCCATGACCTGACTTACTGATTAGATCTGTACTCTAGGTAGCCTTATCTCTCACCTCCTAGAGTGATTTTGGACCTATGTTACAGGCAGACTGCCTCTGGCCCTGTCTCTTGCTGTTCCTCACTGGAATTCCTGGATTGACCCTGAACGTGACTTGTTACTTCGCCTTGGTTGATAATTCGTGGATTGTCGACAGCTCTTGTCCAGTTCAGAGCTGGTGGGCACCCCATCAGTGAGCCCCCAGCCTGCACTGGGGTCACCTGCAGCTCCCAGCTTGGCCCCCTCCTAGAGCAACCCTGTTTGTGCTGCTTTCTGATGGGATGGCTCTCCTCAGGCAACTATTTATTACAGCAGTAGCACTAGAGTTGCTCAACGTGGAGCAAACACAAAAGAAGATCATCTCCTTTTCCACATGACCTACTCCTATTTTAATCTTTATGGTCACAGAGCTTAGCATGTCCCCTGTGTCATCACTGTATTAAAAAAAAAACCCCAAAATTGCACAGGGAACTAAAATACCAGACTGCAACAAACCAGTACACTGAAATGGTCTAACCATCTCATGAGACCAAAGAGTTTTTGAGGGTGTGTGGGATGAATAAGCACTATTACATTCTTCTTTATCAGTTTTGGTACTTTGTATCCAAAAGGGAAGATCTAGTAGAGCTTCTTTTGACCATGCTTCTGTTGTGATGGTATTAGAATGAGGCATAAAATAGTTCCTATAACCTGCAGAAGTTTTAAACATTTCAAAAAAATCCTTATCCCAAACCAGAGGGGAAAAAAGGATCAGAATACACAAAAGGTTCACCATGCAGAAATCCTTTCTTACATACCCAAAGCAAATTAAATTCAGCTGTTTTGTTTCAGTAACTCATAATCATAGAATCATAGAATCATAGAATGGTTTAGGTTGGAAGGGACCTTGAAGATCATCGAGTTCCAACCCCCCTGCCACAGGCGGGGATACCAGGGATAATGTTCTACTTCAATAAGAATTGTTTTCCATTTTAGTTACTTTAAGGATGAGTTTAAAAAAAAGAAATCATTTTCTACCACAGAACTGGATTTTTACAACAATGTCAAGCAGGAGTTTTACAAAACCAGAATGTTTGTCTCTTGTTAATTTATTAATTTTTTTTCTGTGCTATTGGTGAAGCTCATTCTGTAGCACCAGACTTCCTCCAGGCCCTGCAAAAAGAGCTTAAGGCACCCACTTCAGCACTGACAATTCCAGGGTGGAAATAAGCATTTAAAACCTAGTTTGAAGGGCAAGCATTAGAGATGCTGGAGACACACGAGCTGGACTGTAGCCCCCAAATGACCACAACTAACCATCACAGACAAAGATTAAAGCAGTTTGTCAGACACTTACACACTAAGCCTCATCTTCTTTTTATAGAAATACAAAATCAATGCCATGTTACTTGTGCAAAGAAATGTCCCTTTGATCTTCTATTCTTTGACATCTATATAGCAGTATCTATCTGAATATTTAATAAATGTGCCAATTTGTCTCCTGAACAGAGTATGCACTAAAATCCAGCAATGAACAAAGCAGGTCAGGAAAAAAAAAAACCCCAACATGCTGACCAATATTTTTAGTTAGAGGCCAGATGCATCTTTAAGAAGATAAAAAATATTCTTTTAACCTTTTTTCCCCACCCTTTTTGGTTTTAGTTTTTTTTTTGGTTTTTTTTTTTTTTGTTCTTCCTGTTACCACTCCATGTGGCTAATCTCAGGTCAACTTCCTTTTGCAAAGCTTCTAGCCAAGGTTTTTCAGAGGTTTGGGCTGACACTACCGCTTCTTGGGATCTACTCTCAGTTGCCACTAGGCAAAAAAGTTTTTTACAGGCCATATTTTTAATTACTAGCTTAGCACTTTTAAAAATGTCATTTATTATTTAAAGCTCTCTTTTTGACTCCTGCTGTATTTGAGTTACATTCAAGGCCTGTCAGTTAGGAATAAAAATTGGCAGTTGGAAGACAGCCACTGTTAGCTTTTAGAAAGGTTACCAATCCTTTACCTCCTTCTGTGAGAAAATACAACACCCAGGAATTTGGGAAGCTAAACCCACTGCACTCTTTACTCATCATGACTGATACTGTGGCAGCTCTCTCCCATGTGAGACAACGCTAGACCATTAACATAGAAGTGTGCTGACCAAGACAGAACCGAAATGTCACAACTGACACCACAAGAACTCTAATGAGGCAGACACTCACGAATCTAAGTGACTGATACAGGAACTAAATATAGGGATAAAATATTAATTTATGCATTCATTCTCCAGAAAGACATACTCATGTAATTTAAGAAGCACCAAGTTTTACAGAAGAAGGAATGGGAATCAGGACTTCTGTAATGGATTCATAGTCATTGGGAAGTCACTGCTTGGTGCAGTGATGCTGTTTTGGTGAAACATATACTGCCGGCTTTCTCTGGCATATGATCCCAATATTTTTGATCAGAATTTCAGGAAAACTGATCCTGCACTGGAGAATGCCTTTTACTTTGTAAAGTTTTTGTCCTGTACTTTGAACAAATAAAAGGGCAAACGTCACTTCTGAGGAGAACAGCATTAAAAATATTGCTCTCCTAAATAACCCCAAAGCATTCTATACATAGATTTTTTAAAAAGTCCTTAACATTTTATAGAAATACACAGCAGCTGTTATAAGGACAAAAATACCTGTAATACCTAAGGGTTGGAAAGTACCCTTTGTTTTTGTTACCTGCAATAACAACTGGTATTTTGGCAAGAACTGCAACCAGTTGTTCTTTTGTTTCCTTGTTAATGAAGATTTACACGAGAAGGCTTCTTTGTGTGTGTGGTTCTAAAGAGAAAATAAGTATGAAAACAATGCCTGTCCTAATGGCATTTGAGGAGGATCAGCTAGACTACATTGTTGCTGGATGCTTTGTTAGTGTGGAAGCCAAGGAGAAATTCTGTCGCCGTCTTCTCTCTCTTTGTCAGAAGCATTACCATAAAAATGAATCACATGGATTACAAAATTGGTTCTCATCACAATCTTTGCCATTGAGATACTCTCTGTCATGAGAGATCGTGAGTTTTTTCCAAAATAGTTTTCGTTGTTTCCTTCAAATATCTCATGATGTATCTGCAATACAGGCTGCTGGTGAAACACATTGCAAACGAAATCCCCTTGGAGAGGACACTAAATTTTATATCAACCTCTGCTCTGGATATGCTATGTGACTTGAGAGCTTCTAGTCCTCCAGATGACAAGGTTGCTTCATATGTGTGGGCTAGATGTTTCATAAAGTAACAGAGTTTTATGAAAATAGGTATTTCAAGCCTGGCAGTAAAATCACCAGAAGTGGACAAGTGAGAAAAGAATTAACACCTGAATCACACACAGAAATGTACATGTGTCACATCCAGAACAGTTACTGCAGTTATCATGTGTTTTTCATGATTTTTCTAAGGGTTATACCAAGAGAAGCTCACCCCTTATATGAAGAACATCACCTCTTGTGTTAACTCAAAGAAATGGAAGTTGCACATAATGATCATTTCTCTCTTTTTTAACTGACCATGGAAACACAAAGTGGCTTGCAATCACAAAAACACTGTACTTTGCACTTGACATCACCATTCAGTTTGGTGGTGAACAAGGTCTTACACACATCTCATCTTGATGATGGCTGATAGTTTATATAGAACACAATGGCCAACAGCTCCTCCCTTTCCTTTGGGGTCCTGTTTAATCTCTTGAGCTTTCAATTTATTTCCTATTTCAGACTGCAGTGTGCAGTGTAGTTCTCAAACTTGAAGGGAAAAAAGTGTTTCATGGAACAGATGTGCATAGTAGGAGTATCTTGGGCCTACTATTCCCACCTAAGTCTCTTTCAAAATACTGAAGGGAATCTCTGTTTTAATGACTTTATAAATGGTGTGTCAGAATTTGCAATTTTAGATGTCTTTCCTTCTTACCTAGTAAGGCACACTAGGTAAGCATACAGTGAGCTTCACTAGTTAGACATAATAATTGTATTTTATTTTTCCCTGTAATGTTTTCAAAATACCTTTAAAGTAATATGCTTTGATCAGGATATGTTTTCTGTGAATACCTGTATAATGCAATTTCACTGACATAAATACGTACACAGTCAAAACATAAAAAATATGTGATCCTGTCATTTTCCATGAACAATATTCTGCAGATGGCTCAGTTCCAAAGTGCTCATTTGTGCTGGAAAGACTAATTTGTACATGTGAGTGGATATCAACACAAGGAAGTAAAGATCCTGTATGAAATCAAATGTTTTTAGCTATTCTGGACATAAGGAGGCAGAATCCATGAGAATTTGGCTGTGTTTACCTACCTCAGAGTCAAAGTTCAAGTAGATATAAAAGAACACTCAGTCAAACTTGTCACAGAAGCTTGCATGTCCAGCACTTGGCAGTTTCCCAGTACACTTCTTTTTTCTCTATTCAGGTAGCTCTGCCTGTATCAACCAAAAACTAGTTTGAGCATTAGGGCTAAAACACTTTTTTAGACTTTTTTTTTTATTATATATGTGTGGTTTGTACTTTCATCTACAATTTTAAATTATTTCCATTATTTTGTGCACTGAAATTGAAAATAAAAAGCATTAGTAGACTGAAAGCCTCTAGTGACATGTTTATATTAACACTGAAAGGTTGTGCTTTTTCTACAATATCACACAATTCACTATTGTAATAAATAATTGCAGTCAGTATCCTATTGCATTCATTGTATGTATTATTTCAATAATGTTATTGTGTGTTAGGATGCTTATTCCAATTTATTCCTTTGCTGGCTTGACTACTGGTGCAATTTTATTCTCATTACCACAGTATCATTTTTATTGCTCAAAATTACACAATACAAAAATGTGATATTTCTTTTTAAGAGAAAGCAATTTTGCCTTTAAAGATTGATTTATAATGTGAGATAATAACTTGAAGGGAAAAATATTCCAACAACTTTCAATAACTCTCAAATTAAGAAACTTTGGTCAACATTCATAAGGATAATGTGCATTGTAGGAAAAAATACTAGAAGCCTGACTTTTGTTGTACATAAGCAAATTTTGCACAAAAATACCATATATCTGTCTTCACTGTTCCAAGAGGAACAGATGATTTCTCACTGCCATCTCTAAGCATTTAAATAAAGGCCTGAAACTAGAAGCGTAGGATCACAACATACTCAGAAGAAAGAGGCAGACGTCTACAGAAAATGTTTGAGAGCACCACAGTTGCAAAACTAGCTGTTGACTAACTTCAGCATTCTAAATAGCTCCTTGGAGACACAAAACTCTCTCTGTGAAGCGCTGGAAGATACTTAGTCCCTAAAGTAGGCGTGTGTCTCAGATGGTATATCTACATGTCTTTCCTCTACATAATGTACAGGCATTTGTTTCCACATACTGAAAAAGATGTTGCGCTTAAAAGTACTTGAACAAGGAAAAAGGGATTGTTGGTTTTAGCTCAAGGGATGACCATTTCTAGGCTAGGCAGTTTCTGCCCCAGATCTAAACGATTCACTTAGTCTGGTAGTCATTAATGGGAGCTGCAGCACCAGCTCATCCAGCCCCTAGTCTGTATTCTGTCGGTAAAAAGAAGAGGCAAGGCAGGCAATTTATAGTTAATACACCATAAAAATCTAGGTAGAACTTCACAAATGCTGTAACAGTGTCATGTTTTGTAGATAATGACACTGTCCAGAAACACTTCAGCCAGAAGAGAAGTAATTCCATCAGATTCCTCTACTCCCCCTGAGTAGAGACGGTACTTCCCTGCAGTCTGTGGAGAGGACCATGCTGTTCCAGATATCCACACTGCAGCCCACGGAGGGCCCCACATCAGAGCAGGCGGATATTTCCTGAAAGGAAGCTGTAGTCCATGGAGAGTCCACACTGGAGTATGTTTATCCTGAAGAACTGTAGCCTGTGGAGACACCACAGTGGAGCAGGCAAGAAGGGTGAGGAGGCAGAGGTGGCAGAGAGGAACCATTATCAACTGACAGCAACCCCGCATTAACCATCCCTCTGTGCTGTTTAGGGGTTGAGGGCTCAGGGGGAGTTAGAGGAGTCAAGAACAAAAGAGTGAAGTTAAGCTTGGGAAGAAGAGGGGTGGGGGAATGTGTTTTAGTTTTTGTCTTTGTTTCTTTGTTTGTCTTTGACTAACTAATCTTGTAGCCTTCTATGATGGAGTGACTGCAGCAGTGAACAGGGGAAGAGCAACTAATGTCATCTACCTGGACTTCTGCAAGGCCTTTGACACAGTCCCCCACAACATTCTTACATCTAAATTGAGGAGATATGGGTTTGATGGATGGACTACTCAATGGATAAGGAATTGGCTGGATGTCTGCATGCAAAAATTACAGTCAACAGCTCAAATGGAAACCAGGAATGAGCAGTCTACATCAAAGGTTTGTACTGGGACCAATACTATTTAATATCTTTATTAATGGCACAGGCAGTGGGCTTGAATGCACCCTCAGCAAGTTTGCAGATGACACCGAGCTGAGTGGTGCAGTTGGTATCCTTGAGGAAATGGATGTCATCCAGAGAGACCTTGACAGGCTTAAGGAGGGGGTTCATGTGAACCGTATGAAGTTCAACAAGGCCAAGTGCAAAGTCCTGCATGTGGGTCTCATCTCAATATTGACAGACTGGGGGATGAATGGATTGATAGCAGCCCTGTGGAGGACAACTTGGGGATACTGGTGGATGAAAAATTGGACATGAGCTGGCAATGCGCGCTTGCAACTCAGAAAGCTTATCCTCTCCTGGCTGCATAAAACGAAGCATGGCCAGCAGGTCAAAGGAGGTGATTCTCCCTCTCTACTCTGCTCTCATGAGACCCCACTGCATCCAGCTCTGGAGTCCTCAGTACTGGAAAGATATGGACCTCTTAGAGTGGGTCCAGAGGTGGGCCACAAAAATGATCAGAGGGCTGGAACACCTCTCCTATGAAGAAAGGCTGATAGAGTTGGAGTTGTTCTGCCTGGAGAAGAGAAGGCTCCAGGGAGACATTATTGCAGATTTTCTTATAAAAGACCCTAAAGGAGGCTTATGAGAAAGTTGGCAAAAAGCTTTTTACCATGGCCTGTAGTGACAGGACAGAGGGAAATAGTTTTAAACTGAAATAGAGTATATTTAGATTGGATATACAGAAGAAATTTTTTATGATGAGGGTGGTGAGACACTGGAAGAGGTTGCCCAAAGAAGTTGTGGATGCCGCATCATTGGAAGTGTTCAAGGTCGGGTTGGATGTGGCGCTGAGCAACCTGATCTAGTGAAAGATGTCCCATGGCAGGCGAGTTTGACTAGGTGATCTTTGCAGGTCCCTTCCAGCCCAAAAGCTTCTATGATTCTATGATTCTTCTCTTTCAACTCTATTTTAAGAGGCAATATATTAAAATAATTTTCCTCAAGTTAAGTCTGGTTTGCCCATGATGGTAACTGATACGTGATCTCTTTGTCCTTATCTTGATCCATGAGCTTTTTCATCTTATTTTCTCCCCCTGTCCTGTTGATGAGGAGGAGTGAGAAAACAGCTGGGTGGGTATCTGACAGCCAGCCAAGGTCAAGCCATCACACTATATCTCTTGAAAACAGCCCAAGTTGACCTTAGCTGATCTATCTGGCATTATAAACTTCAAATAAAATCTTGTCTGAAAAATATCAAGAGGAGTTTTGTTCTTTTATTCATAAATTTCTGCTGGCCCTCATGTCTCTATTGTAACTAACAAGTTGTGCCTTATCATTTTTTGTTAGAAGAGGTTGCAACTTTTCTGCCTATAGGAAGTTGTACCACCTATATTAAGATTAACTGATATTGTCCAGTATAATGCAAATCATTAAGCAAATCCTTAAGTGGTTGTCATTTGTTCCATGATAAAGCTGAGGAAAACTGTGTAATCACATGATTAAAGGTGCATGTACGTAACGTCACTCAATGAATATACATCAAGAAACTTAATTAAGATTGGCAGGCATTTTAATTTAATTACCTCTGAGTGCTTCACTTTCCATCTGTACACTTTCTCAAAAAAAATCAACAATATCTATACTTCTATAAACAATCAGAAAAGAAGTCAGTGAAATTCTGTAGAAATTTCAAAGTCAGGGAACAGTATTATTTCATGAAAAGAGCTAAGGCAAAGCTGCATCATAACAGAAATATAATTTCAAGTGGTTGGGTGTCCTGTAAAATTCATACCAACCTTTAATTTTACGGCATTCCTTATGTCTCTGCTAATGTAGTTGTTTCTTCTCCTGAGGAGAATGTTGCTGTGAAATTTGTTTTATGTGTAATTGTATACACTCAGCTGTTTTCTCTGGGCACTTGTATCATCCTACAGATATTTTAGTCAGATGTGTAATTTTATTCTTAATATTTTACAGAAAGATACATGAAAACAAACAAAAAGATGTTGAAACACAGCCTTCAGGTGTGTCTTCAATGTATATAATCTACCCATGATTACCCCACGTTCCTGAAGTCAATATGTTTATGCTAGCTATACTTATTCTTGCACTTTTCCACTGTAAAAGAAGAAACAGCTTAAAATCTACATAGAGGAGAGAATCACCTGATTTGAGCCCACATGTACGACCTGCTATTTATTTTATGTTCTTTATGAGTAGAAACAAGGTGAATGTAATCGAATGCATGAGGACAGAATCATGTTACTGAGCTAGGTATATGATAGCAGGCACCTGGATAAATTGCTATGACAGTGTACCAAGAAAGACGTGAAAGCTACATTCTCTCACATAGATTAGGAGGGAGAAGAAATTAATATTTCTCTTAGCTAATATTTTTTCCATAGCTGATTTGCAGGGCATGTTTCCAGGGAAATGAAGGCTTACAAAAATCATATTGGCAAGGAGAGGTCCAAAATGGGTGTTTTCTGAATAGTAGGACTGTCACATATATCAAGTTCCAGATTAGCAATAGGCAAACCTTAAAAAGCTTGATATAGCCCTTCTCTTTTGCATTTAGGAATTGATTCAAATCTGCCTAAACAAATGGGAAAAAATTCACTGTTCTGAAATTTAGTTCTTTAAATAACCCTTTCATAGAAGAATCTCAATATAGTTTAGTCACAGTTTTTGTTACCTACACTGGAGATCAGCACTGGGTCTTTGAAAATGAGGGTGATCACAATGCAAACCTGTGATTTTGGATGCCCATATTTTCAATTGGTTCTCCTACCCAAAACCCTTGGAGTATGATTTTCAGAAGCATAATTCTAAGTTTTGTCATTTGAATAATTTCTAATTCTTTCATTGGGTCTCTTCATTTTGAAAACCACAATTTCCTTGGACTCTAAGCACCCAAATGCAGTATTGGCCTATGGAAACTAGATTCAGGCTTTCATGACTAAATATATTCAGAAAAGACCAAAAGTACACATAACATCTCTCAACCATAGAGCTAACATAAGAATAGGTAAGCAAAAAGGTATATGAATAACCTCAGTATACCTACACGTTGCAAAAGTAGCAGTATAGACATAATTAAACACCTAATTCACCTCCTGAGCCACAGTTCTTAAGATATTTCCATAAATCATCCTGTCTTTGTACTCAAGAGACATTAAACAGTTATTCCCAGTGTTGTTTGAAAAGATAGACACTTTCTTTAGCCATGCATAAGAGCAAAACCTTTGTAGCTTGTGAGTGGAGGTGAAGCATGCCATCCCCACTCTTAGCAGCCGCAGCCACAGCCCTGCATCTCTCCTGCCCTGGACAAAGACAGAACAGTGTAGCTTTCTCATAAAAGCAGCTGTGCTCTGTGTGGTAGGTGTAAGAAGAATTTGATTGCAGCTGATTCTATAAGGAGAGAGTAGTTGCTCTGCTTGGGAGGAAGGGCAGAATTCCACAGGGATTGTGAGAAAAAGCATCCCTAAATCTGTTCCTGTCTGGATAGGACCACACTGATATTAAGTACTTCATTTCAGAATATGACTGCAGTTTCAAAATTCCTTTGACTGATCAAGAGTTATTTTTAAGTTACAAGATGCTACAGTTCTTCATAGCCCATAGAGTTTCTGCCTCAACTGTTACAATTCTCAGTTTATTATGAGATTCAGTAGTTGTTAAAAACACTGTGGCTGGATACATTAAAATTTTAGTGAAACTGTCTAAGGGAATCAGGTGTTTCATCTGGGACCTGGATAAGTGATCCAAAAATCAATGGAAGCTGTTCCTTCTCTCCCTGTCCCTGTATTTCCCCTCACACTCACACACACCGCTAACACATTATTTATCCTACAGATAATTTGAAGGCATTATTATTCCTTTGTTAACTTAAGCAAAGTGACTTTAAGACGAAATGTAAATAAACAACAAACTAGTTTTCTTTAACATATCAGAAGCAAAGGTTGCATTGCTAACACTTTTTGATCTCATCTGAATAAACACATTTGCCTTGCAGCTCCTTAGTGAGATAATTCACTGAAGGAAAGTAAATTTCAACAACCTCAGCAGATGTTTAAATTTCTGCACATACAGAAACTGAGTAAATACTTACCTGGATATGGATAGTTATAGCCAAGAAGTTCTGAGCCAAAATATTCAAAAGCAGAAGAAAGAACTTTGAGAAATCTAGGAGTCACACAATCATAACAAATATGAAATCTTTCAACAGAAGCAACTTTCAGAACTAGGGAACTTGTAGAGGAAGTCACGTTAAGCAGTGCTAGTTATCAGGCAAACATGCAGACAGGTCTTGATTAGTCGGATTATGCATTGTCCTACACTCACTTCACCCCTAAGTGTTGTTTTAAGCCATCTGTTAGGAAAGGGCAGAGTTCTTCAGAAATAAAGTCAGATCTACTGCATTGTCTTCGTTCAAAATCTTCTCTGACAGTAGTTGACAACAGTAAGGCAGCCAAATAAACACTAAGACTGTTATATTTCATTACATCCAACTCTATTTCATGTATTTCTTTTGTTCAGCCACTGTCCACAGTCTTACAATTAGATTTTAACACCTCAAGTCTGAATGATACAATTCTTACTGCAGCTGCAGCTCAGACCCCTTGAAATCATCTCAACTTTTATGCAATCAGTCACCAGTGATGTCTCAGAGCAACGGACCATGGGAGTCCACTACAGATGTGGCCATAATCCTGATATTTCATCACCCTTGATATTAAAGGCAGTCTACTAGGTGGCTTAAGCTTTGATTGTGTCCAAAGGGAAGCACTAAGGCAGAGCTATTTCTTAGAACAAATGGGTTATTCCGTCCAAGAGGAGTTGTGCCAGAACCCTTCTGGCATGCAGCTAACTAAATACTCCAGTTTCAAACAATTATCATTTCTGACCAGCTCTGTTTCACATAAATGCGCAGTGGTGACCAAGGATATTTTTCTACCCAAATTGCCAGACTCGAGCAACAGAAGTCTGTGATTGTTTTGAAGAGCAGGAGTTGCTAAATGTTGTTTGAGAACAGCACATTCTTTGATTTGGATGGTTACTCACGCACTCATAGAAGATGAGCTTAAGATCCTTCACAGGGAGTACAGTTTACCATTCCAGCCCCAGGAGAAGTGGCAAAAGCATTACTATAGCATATGTCATCACTAACTTACTGTTACTGCTAAAGCCACTATGTATAGGTCCTGCTAAGGAGTGTCTGATGTTTTCTCATTAGTCATTTCCTTTTTCCATTTTGCTAGACATTTTTGACGTTGAGATTTGTTATTCACAAGTTGCCTTTGTCTAGGAGCTGGGGGATAAGCCTTTGCAACACAGACCGTGAAACAGAGAAAGAGAGGAAATGAGTTAGAAATGGAAATGACAGCTTTGGTGATGGCTTTTTGTTCATCTAGTTAACTGTGCTATAGTGCAGTCAAATGAACTGTTTCCAGTGTACCTCTGAAAAAATATGAAGGAGCAATGAGTTTAGTGCAGCATATGATGTCTTTAATGCTATTTCAACTTGCAGAAATGAAATTGTTACCAGATGTTCCTTATAATAGAAGTTGCCTATAAGTTTTAAAGCAGTAGTAGTATATATAAAAACAAAATTTAACCTTCCAGGGAACCACAAGTAAACTCAGAGAAAACTGTCAATATGAATAGCTCCTGTCATGTCTTGCTTGACCCACTTTTTACACTATCTGTTCAAATGGATCAATATAGTATAAAACTAGTTGTGTACGTGCATTGTAAACTGCTTTCCAAATACAGCTCTTGGTGTCTGATACTTATATTTAGGAGAATGTAGAAGGTGTTCAATATGAGGGACCTGGGTTCCAGCTGTCATAAATACAAAGAACTCATGAATTAGGAAACTGATTTAGATTTGCATCTCAGTATTTGGGAATTTCAAGAATCTTGGAGCTTGGGTTTGCTTCAGGACAATTTACAAAACAGTTAAAAATAACAATTATTTCTACTTTCCATACACAAACTTTATTATTAGAGAAAATAACATATATTTGCAAACGGGTGAATATATAGAAAATATGTTGCATGTATGTATTTATTAATTAATAAATGTAAGCATACATATATTTTTAAAAGAAAGGGGAAAGGAAACAGTAAACACAAGAAACACTAAAAGTTAACAATGGCTATTATCCTTTTGAGCTGTTAGGCTCCTGGAAATCCTGGAAAATCTACAGGCAAAAGTCATTCTAGACACTTGAATGGTTATGATCAGTGTTAGGTTACGTGATTATGGATCTTGATTCCATTGGCTAAAACATTTCCTACAAGAAATGAAAACATGAAGCAAACTGTAATGAAGAGCACACAAAAGAGAATGGGAGACAATCTCAAATCAAATTTCATTTCATTTTTAGCGAGAGTACTCAGCTTAGGCAGCTATTTCAAACAGACTGTGTGTTCACATGCATCGGTTATGAAACCACCTCACATTAAAATGGTATGGGATGGTACAGTAAAAGGTGTAATAAACAATGAGACCAACATCTGTAGGTTACACTGAGATAAAACAACATATGCAAAGCTGCTGCTCATACCTTGATAGATGCAATTTATTCAAGTTTAAAATTTAGCTGGCGTGTGGATACAAACAGGGGGACCATTGCATTACTCCCTTTGTGCTCCTGTTGGTATGTGTTTTGCTTCAGAGACAGAAACATAGAATCGTCCAGGTTGGAAGGGACCTTTAAGATCATCAAGTCCAACCTTTGACATAACACTGCTAAAACCACTACTAAACCATGTCCCTAAGCACCATGTCTACCTCCAGGGATGGCGATTCCATGATTTCCCTGGGCAGCCTGTTCCAATGTTTGGTAACCCTTTCATTGAGTCCTGAGGACTGGAGGAAAGCCAATGTCACTCCAGTCTTCAAAAAGGGCAAGAAGGATGACCCGGGAAACTACAGGCCAGTCAGCCTCACCTCCATCCCTGGAAAGATGATGGAACAGCTCGTTCTGGGGGGTCATCTCCAAGCATCTGGAGGAAAAGAAGGTTATCAGAAGTAGTCAACATGGATTCACCAAGGGGAAGTCATGTCTGACTAATCTGATAGCCTTCTATGATGGCATGACTGGATGGGTGGATGAGGGGAGGGCAGTGGATGTTGTCTACCTTGACTTCAGCAAGGCTTTCGACACTGTCTCCCACATCATCCTCACAGACAAGCTTAGGAAGTATGGGTTAGATGAATGGACAGTGGGGTGGATTGAACAGTGGTTGACAGATAGAGCTCAGAGGGTTGTGGTTAGTGGTGCAGAGTCTAGCTGGAGGCCAGTGACTAGTGGTGTCCCTCAGGGGTCAGTACTGGGTCCAGTCTTGTTCAATGTATTCATCAATGACCTGGATGAAGGGATAGAGTGTACCATCAGCAAGTTTGCTGATGATACAAAACTGGGAGGGGTGGCTGACACGCCGGAAGGCTGTGCTGCCATACAGCGTGACCTGGACAGGCTGGAGAGTTGGGCAGAAAAAAACCTGATGAGGTTCAATATCGGCAACTGTAGGGTACTGCATCTGGGGAGGAATAATCCCATGCATCAGTACAGGTTGGGGGCTGACCTTCTGGAGAGCAGCTGTGCGGAAAGGGACCTGGGAGTCCTGGTGGACAACAGGATGACCATGAGGCAGCAATGTGCCCTGGTGGCCAAGAAGGCCAATG
This sequence comes from Pluvialis apricaria, assembly GCA_017639485.1. Taxonomy (NCBI): domain Eukaryota; kingdom Metazoa; phylum Chordata; class Aves; order Charadriiformes; family Charadriidae; genus Pluvialis; species Pluvialis apricaria. The sequence continues at coordinate 61,409,378 of CM030008.1, forward strand.
GCATCCTGGGGTGTATCAAGAAGAGTGTGGCCAGCAGGTCGAGGGAGGTCATCCTCCCCCTCTACTCTGCCCTGGTGAGGCCGCATCTGGAGTACTGTGTCCAGTTCTGGGCTCCCCGGTTCAAGAAGGACAGGGAACTGCTGGAGAGGGTCCAGCAAAGAGCTACTAAGATGATTAGGGGACTGGAGCATCTTTCTTATGAGGAAAGGCTCAGGGACTTGGGTCTTTTTAGTCTAGAAAAAAGAAGACTCAGGGGGGATCTTATCAATACTTATAAGTACTTAAGGGGAGGGTGCCAGGTAGATGAGAATTGTCTTTTTTCAGTGGTGCCCAGTGATAGGACTAGAGGCAACGGGCCCAAACTGGAGCACAGGAAGTTCCATCTTAACATGAGGAGGAACTTCTTTACTCTGAGGGTGGTGGAGCACTGGAACAGGCTGCCCAGGGAGGTTGTGGAGTTTCCCACACTGGAGACATTCAAAACCTGCCTGGATGGCGTCCTGTGCAATGTGCTGTAGGTGTCCCTGCTGTGGCAGGGGGGTTTGGACTTAGATGATCTCCAGAGGTCCCTTCCAACCCTGACGATACTGTGATACTGTGATACTGTGATATTCAGCCAGGTGTCAAGCAACTGCTGATAAATGATGGAAACTGGCTTGCTGAACACTTTCACCAGCACCCTCAGTACCCTTGGGTGGATCACACCCCCATAGACTTGTGTATATTTAAGCGTCTAAGATTTCGAGGAAGAAATCTGTGGTCTCAGGGAAGCTCTCTAACTCTTTCTATTTCTAGTTGCTTGAGCTTTCATGGGCAGAAACAAAAGCTATCTCTTTGCTTCTTAATTCTATCTCATATGAGATCAGGCATGAATTTTGCATTTATTGAATTACATTTATTGTTTACGATACTGTGACTTCACTGCATGAGGTGAAGGCAGAGACAATGCACTATTTACAAATATAGAATCATAGAATTGTTAGGGTTGGAAGCGACCTTAAATATCACCTAGTTCCAAACCCCCTGCCATGGGCAGGGGACACCTTCCACTAGACCAGGTTGCTCAAAGCCCCGTCCAACCTAGCCTTGAACACTTCCAGGGATGGGATATCCACAGCTTCACTGGGCAGCCTGTTCCACTGTCTCACCACCTGCAGAGTGAAAAATTTCTTCATAATATGAAATCTAAATCTACCCTCTTTCAGTTTAAAACCATTACCCCTCATCCTATCACTACACTCCCTGCTAAAAAGTCCCTCCCCATCTTTCCTTTAGGCCCCCTTTAAGTCCTCAAAGGCTGCTATAAGATCTCCCTGGAGCCTTCTCTTCTCCTGGCTTAATAGCCCCAACTCTCTCAGCCGGTCTTCATAGGAGAGGTGCTCCAGCCCCCTGATCATCTTCATGGCCCACCTCTGGACTTGCTCCAACAGGTCCATGTCCTTCTTAACTTCTTGAGGCAGTTCCTCATTCCCCCAGTCCCTGCCTTTGCTTTCTGCAACTCAGGTGGTGTGGCTAGAGCACTTGCTGTGAAGACTGAAGCAAAAAAGATGAGTACCTCAGCCTTGTCCATATCCCGGGTAACCAGGTCTCCCGTTTCCTTCTGGAGAGGGCCCACATTTTCCCTAGTCTTCCTTTTGTCACCTACATACCCATAGAAGCTTTTATTGTTGCCCTTGATGTCCCTTGTGAGATTTAACTCCATCTGAGCTTTAGCTTTCCTAACCTGACCCCTGGCTGCTCGGACAATTTCTCTGTATACCTCCCAGGCTACCTGTCCATGCTTCCATCCTTTGTAGGCTTCCTTTTTGAGTTTGAATTTGTCCAGGAGTTCCTTGTTCATCCATGTATGCCTCCTGATGTTTTTGCCCCACTTTCTTGTCATTAGGATGTACATACATATATACAACATCTGTATTTATGTCTTGCCCAAGATACTGCATGTTGTTCTGACTAGTTCGAAGAAATTGCAACTGGAACTATTTCTGTAAAGAAATGGTCATTTTATATAAAATGGAAGCTCTGATTTCTTCTGGTTTCAAGAAAGGTATTAAACACAAACCCTTTGCGTTTGGTTAACGGCACAAAACAGCACAGTTGGCACAAACAAAAAAAAAATTCCAGAAGCAAAAAGACCTAATCTGTCTACGAAAAAAAGGATATAGTGTCTGCATAAAACTAATAGATGAAATTCTACTAATTTTCCTTTCCTTTCCTTTCCTTTCCTTTCCTTTCCTTTCCTTTCCTTTCCTTTCCTTTCCTTTCCTTTCCTTTCCTTTCCTTTCCTTTCCTTTCCTTTCCTTTCCTTTCCTTTCCTTTCCTTTCCTTTCCTTTCCTTTCCTTTCCTTTCCTTTCCTTTCCTTTCCTTTCCTTTCCTTTCCTTCCCTTCCCCTTCCCTTCCCTTCCCTTCCCTTCCTTCCCTTCCCTTCCCTTCCCTTCCCTTCCCTTCCCTTCCCTTCCCTTCCCTTCCTTCCCTTCCCTTCCCTTCCCTTCCTCCCTTCCCTTCCCTTCCCTTCCCTTCCCTTCCCTTCCCTTCCCTTCCCTTCCCTTCCCTTCCCTTCCCTTCCCTTCCCTTCCCTTCCCTTCCCTTCCCTTCCCTTCCCTTCCCTTCCCTTCCCTTCCCTTCCCTTCCCTTCCCTTCCCTTCCCTTCCCTTCCCTTCCCTTCCCTTCCCTTCCCTTCCCTTCCCTTCCCTTCCCTTCCCTTCCTTTTCCTCTTCATTTCCTTCTCAGCCTTGGGGAAGATCCCTTGGGATTTGGTGGAGAAGTGAGGTTTGATAGGTGAGAAATTGCTATCTGCTAGAGATGTACAATGTTCTTGGAAAAATACTGTAACTTCATTCAGTGGACAGGGAAATGGAGGCACAGAATGACAAAACAAGCTGGTAACTCACCCAACAGAGCAGTAGAAGGAACAGAAGTCAGCATACATGAACCACAGCTCCGAATCCTATCAGGTAGGACACACTATTTCTCATAATTCAGTGACACACAAAACCACATTTTTCCCTTTAGAAAAATGTTTGTGGTGTTTCTACTGTTATCCCTTGTTGAACTGTTTCCACCGTGTTGTGGTTTTTACCCTGCTCTTAATACACCAATGTCGTTTTCTGTTACACTGTAGAGCTGCACCCCAGATAAACATGCTGTGGGAAGTCTAATTATAAGTATATTGGAAGCTGTTCATTTAATTTATGGCGTTAATGTTCTTTGAATGCCAACTTTTATAGTGAATGAATACTGTAATTGATCTGCTGTGAACAAACTGCTTGTATTAATTTCACTCCTGCCACAAAGCCTTGCCTTGAGACTTCAGACCCCAGCATTAATAGATAAGTAAAAAAGGATTTAAGAACATGGTAATGAGCAGATCAATAATATGTGCATTACAGTGGATATACATTTTTACAAGCATGCAAAATAAGTACAAGGTGACAAATTCTTGTAAGACTGAAGCCTGGACTGCTGCTTCAATTGCAAGGTGACAGAGATCTGCTTGGCTTCTCTTTTGTCTCTTCTCTAGAGACAGACTTGGGAGTGTGTGGTGGATGTGAAGATTTGGTGACCTCTTATTTGTACAATGCCAGACCCTCTGGAAAAATTAAGCAAGCTGTAACCAAAGTGTCTAATCAAACACCAAACCAATAACTTCTTTAAGTTATTGTATTTCCACTGTATCAGACCTACAGAATCATGAGATTGCCTGCTGGTGTCCCAGCTTTTAAATTGTAGAGGAAATTGTCCTCAAAATGAAGGCCTGGTCCACGCTATAAATCCACAGGTAAGGGTCCACCATTCCCACGCTGATAAAGGGACTTTCCGTTTCCCTATCCCTAAGAACCCAAAAACGTACAGTGAAATTAAACAGCTTTATCACTCAGTGACCCTTCCAACTCGTCCTGTAAATTGCATCCATCTGTATAGCAGTGAATGTTGAACGACTTTGGCCAGCCCCTACCTGCCCTTCCCAAAGTCATTCTTTCTGTCCCTCTGAGGAAAGCTATTGTTCACAACAGTATTCCACATGGAATACAGATAATACAATACAATACATGTAGCCATTGCTAGTGGAATACATTTTGCCCTAAGAAGTCAGAAAAATGGCTTAGGATTTCCTGGCTATCTGTTACTGAAATTTTACTATACCTATACAGCAATTTCAGTTGTTGCCTGACATATTACTTCAGTATAGTACCTCACAAAACTTTGTCTTGCTATTTTCTTTTTTGCTTTTTTGTAAAGCCTTGCATACAATGAGACAAGACTATTGGGTTTTGGTTTTTTTTTTATTCTTATTCTTATTCTTATTCTTATTCTTATTCTTATTCTTATTCTTATTCTTATTCTTATTCTCCCCTTACGATAAATATCCTCTATACTAAGTAGCATAGCTGCTGCAGCAGTTTGTGACTTGATTGCAGGAATCTCATGTCTGAATATATTCAAAGCACAGCCCATTAAAACTGAGCTTTGTGAACTAAGCCTTATTTTTCAAAAATTACTTCAATGCTTTTTTAAGACATTGTTGGAAGGGATGAAGACACACATGCAAAAAATCCCCAAAACACCTCAGACCCTAAAAAAAAAAAAAAAAAAGAAATAGTGCTTATGAGACCTGACATGGCTTTTAAATGAAAAGCTCTTAGGAGACCTTGCATTTTAGCTCTGTGAGACTTCCCATGGTGGAGCTTTAGATTAAAGCTTTTAATGAAGCTCAACTGTGGAACACAACAGAATACAAGTCTATTATCGCTGTTTTGCTGAATTGCCATTCATTTCAGCTGATAGAAAAACACTGGATAAACAGTAGCTATAAGAGGCCGATGTAATTTCAGTACTAATTTGCACAGCGTGGAAGTTCCCCACACACACATTGGCCAGTCCCAGCTCCCTAATAGGTGTGAGCTCCCTGGTTTCTCTTCTCAGTAGCCCTGGATGCTGGGAAATATCTAAGCTATCTGAGCAGGTAATAGCTGCTACGTGGTAATGGTTTCATTTCCATTATTACATCTTTAAGTCAGCGACAAAAGTAAACATGAAAGTTAGGCTTTATTTTATTCTAGCAGTTGTGCATTTCCAATATTATGGTTAAAAAGTAAGTTAGGGGTCAGAGAGAAGTTGGGAGGGGACAATGGAGGGAGGGGACAGCTGACCCGAATTTGCCAAAGGGATATTCCATACCATGTGATGTCATACTCAGCATTAAAACTGGGGTAGAGGAAGAAAGGTTTGGGGTTCCTTGGCTTCCAAGGTGGTCATTACTTGGACACTGGCTCAGTATCTGTCTGCTTGTGGGAGACGGTGAATGATTGGTTTGCGTTGTTTAATATTCTTTTTTTTTCTCTTTCCTTCACTTGTTAAACTGTCTGTATCTTGATCCATGAGTTTTTTTGCTTCAGTCTTTCTATTCTCTCCCCTGTCCCACTTGGTTGGCGTGTACGAGGGAGCAATGAATAAGTGGCTGTGTGAGTGCTTAGCTGCTGGCTGGTGTCAACCCATCACAAAAACTCACCACAAAAAAAAAGGAGGAAGAAGAAAGTAAACGCAAAATTAATCATTTTGTAGAAACAATCACTTTCAAATAAAAGGGGACAAATTCAGAGTAATATAGAAGAAATCCTGTTCATGTGGAACGGACAAATATGTCAAATGAAAATCACTGTAAAAGGAATTTCATTTGCCTGGAATTACATTTAAATGAGAAAAAAAAAAACCCAAACAAACCAACCCCCAAACTTAAATATAAAAATGTCCCATTATGACATATTTAGGAGAAAATCTTTCTTGTGCTTTCCTCAAATATCTCTTGTATTTTGTAATTTCGGTCTACCTTACAATGTGGAAATGATTTCAATTTAAAGTCCAAATCCAAGCAAAAGTTTTGCTCTCAGTCTTGTTACTACTTTTTTTGATGATTATTATTTTAGAATTTCTTGTTGTTCATTGAACTTTGGAAGGAAGCCAGTACAGAATTCACTTAGAAATCAGTGTAACTTAAACTGAACAGCAAGCAAGTTTTACATTGGCTTTGTTCTGTTTTGTCTGTATTGGCCTTCTGTTATTCTCAGTTATTTCCAGAACTTTTAAATATTCGATGCATTTATGGTCTTTAGCAAAAAATAAATTTCTTTAAAAAATTTCTTTTTATTTTTTCTTTAAAAATTCATATTTTTTTACTTCTTCTAGTTGTTTTTCCAGCTTTACTGTATTATATTCCATCCCTGTCACTTAACAATGAACTAAACCTCAGGCCAGAGTTTTTTGTTCTTGATATAGGCAGAATGTCAATGTTAAACAGCCATGTAACTTAGGAAATAAGATTAGACCCAGCTCCACTAACATCAGTGTGACAAAATTATCAGTGATCATTATTCCAAACCACAAAAATTCACAAACTCACGCTAGCCTATCCTTAATGTGAGTGTACTCATCTCCAGCACACTCAATGGGATAAGAGCCAGGCTGATTATGTGTTCTTTCCATTCAAGGCTTTTCACAATTCTGCTACTTTATTTCTGCCCTCTTCTCTCTCTCAATTCAAAATCATAAATACTGAACAGTGGCAGCTTCATCTACTGGTACTACAACATTTCATAGGCAAATTCTATGCCTTTTTCTAAGATGTTCATGGTGTTTAACCCAGCCATTATATCTTTACTTATTCGTGGTGTTTAACCTAGCCAACAGTATTTCTCTTCCTTTAAATTCTTCCATTATGTAAGATGTAATATTTCCAAGAGTGACTTGGCAGTCTACGTCTTATTGAAACCCTTCTGTATAGGAAACATAAGGGTGAAAAGAGTTGTCATACTCCACTGCACAGAATTAAAGAGGAACTGAAGGATATATTGGGAAAGATTAATTTCTTGGTTGTGAATGGAAACATTATATACTGAGAGACTACAATCATGGCCACCTACCAAAGCATGTCTTCATATTAATCTTGCAAATAGCATTCAAAATTAATTAGAAATTCAAGCACTGTCATGCCTTCTGAAACACAAATGTTTTATTTCAGCTGTAACCAGAAAGATAATAACCAGCACAAGCTGGAAAATTGTGTTTTGAGAAGGCAGTGCTCAGTAGTTCCGATGACTTTACACTGCTGAAGCAGAGCAAAATTTTTCTTTTACATGCCAGCCTGGATGAAAGTCATTCCTGGAAAGATGTGCATCTTGAACTGGCATGGTGTGAATAGCTGGCCTTGAACATGATTCATGTTTGTGTTAAGGTTCTGGCACGTCAAAAATTTTTGCTCCCAGCTCTTTGCCAAAAACAGTTGTTGACACTGAGCTGCTTTTTTTTTTTTCCCTCAGTCATACCTGGAGGTTTTAGGGAAGCTGTTCCTAAGGTTAAGCCTTCAAAGTCTAATCACAATGAAAAAGGAACACTTCACATACTAGCTCACATTTTTTGGCTTTAATTGTTTGTTTATCCACACACACAACAATTTAATCTTCTTAATTCATGTAGCTCAGATACTAACTTGGACAAGACATAGCATAAGATCAACGCTTTTCATGAGTGTATGACTAGTGCAAAATTGTCATGGTCAGCTACTGACTACGGTGCTGCTGTAGTGGCTTGGAGCAGCTCAAGATCCACTCTCAGTTAACTTGACAAGCAAAACACCCAGTGCCATAATTTTTAGACCACGGTGCAGTAATTGTTGAAAAATAATTTAAAATATACTTAGCTTATGATGAAATTCATAAGATTACAGTTTTTAGTACCTGTCAGATTTCCAGATTCCTTGGGTACAAGGAAAATGAAAGTGATAGGAAATTACATAAGAAAAGGTTTACTTGTGAAATTGTGGGTATATTCGTATTTCCAGTGATGAAGAAACAACTGAAATTACAGCTTCAGTACTGGAATTGTGGCATTGCTGCTCGGGCCAGATTTTCAAGTTATTAGAGGGAGGGGGTAGGGAAATCACTGGAAAGAGGCAATAAAAAGGTGGGGGTTTGGTTCCCCTCCCCCAGCATTCTAGAATTCTTGGGAACTAACATCTAATCTGTGGGTACCAACAGTCCTCTTGCACTTTTATGTGTTAATTTCTTGCTTTTGAAGGCTTCAGCCATTTGAGATGAAGGAAAAAGGAATGGCATATTGTCTCACATATTAAGTTAAGCATGATAATTAACAGTATTAATTTATTTTTTTAATAGCATGTAAGAGGATTGATTTCAGAGTTTAGCTGTCAGCAAAACAGACAATTCAATCTCTGTGAAACTTCTCTTCCAGCAGGTTTCTGGGGTGATAAAAGACAGAACCTGGGATATCAGGATGACTTAGATTCTGCTTCCAAGTTTACCCTTTGAATGCCTGCAGTGCAGCCACAGTGGAGGACTATTTCCATATCTGTGAATTAGAAGTGATATTGTCTGTCAGAACAGACCATGGAAGTACTGGGTTACGTAAATGATTATTAATATGGGCACAGCTTAAAGCAGGTAGCAAAATGCCATTTTGCTACTATTCTTATTCCCTATTGCCACTTTCAATGGTTGTTAACCCCACTCTACTTCCAAGTGCTCAGCTCTTCAAAACAGCATGAAGCGCACTGGTTTATGAGCATCGAGTTCTGACAGCAGCAAGGACATCTCTCAGCCATATCTTAGTCGTGTGGCAAGCAGAAGTCCCTAATCCCACAGACAGTTCAGCAAGCAGAGTCTGCAAAAACCTTCATAGCAAGTTGTCAGGAGTATGCCTTGCCTGACCTGCAGCCCTAGTTCATCTCAGAAGAGGCTGGGGGCCTTGAAATTTGAGCTTTTTGTTCAGTGACAGACTGTGGCTCCTTGGCCACTGAAGTCCTCTATTTCGAGATGGTTGCTAACGAGAGAAGCAGATATTCCTCTTGTGTTACATCAGCTTGAAGCAAATGCACATTTACTTGGATACTAAAGAGCTTAGCTCCAGTCATTAACCTCTGCCTTATGTTTGCCTTCTGTGGTACTGGGAACTGATAAGCTCCCAGTTGCTGTGCAGTAGCACAGCACTCTCGCTCTCTCTCCCCTCTCTTCTGTTTCCACAGCTGGAGGGAAGGTACAAAGCTGTGCAGCTGTGTGCTGGGTCTGGCTGGGATGGAGTTCATTCCCTTCATAGCAGCCCATATAGAGTTGTGTTTGGGATTTGTGACTATAACAGAGATGATGACACACCACTCTTTTAGCTAAGAAGTGTTTGCACAGCATCAAGGCCTTTTCTTTCTCCCACTCTGCCCCACCTGAGAGTCGGCTAGGGGTGCACAAGAGTCTGGGAGGGAACACAGCCAGGACAGCTGACCCAAACTGACCAAAGGGATATTCTATATCATATAAAGTGTTCAGCAATGAAAACTCAGTGAAAGGAGGAGGAAGGGATGAGGTTCAGGGTTATGGCGTTAGTCTTCCCAAGCAGCCATTACACGTGCTTGTTATGGTTTAAGAAACCCATAACAGTTTATTGTCATTTAGACAACCATCATATCACCCAATGACCCCTCCCCGTCCAGGAAAGGGAATCGGGAAAAAACAAGGAAACCTGGGAGTTGAAATATAAACAGATTTAATAGAATAAGATTAGATAATTAATATTAATAGCACTAAAGAACCAATATTGATACCAATATAAAATATGCAAAGATCATAGAATCATAGAATCATAGAATCTTTATGGCTGGAAAAGACCTTTAAGATCATCAAGTCCAACCGTTATCTAACTCTACCAGGCCCACTTCTAAACCATATTCTTGAGCACCATATCTAGATGGCTTTTAAATATACCCAAGGATGGCGATTCAACCACGTCCCTGTGCAGTCTATTCCAGTCTTTGATAACTCTGTCAGTGTAGAAGTTTTTCCTAATATCTAACCTAAACCTCCCCTGGCGCAACTTGACACCATTTCCTCTTGTCCTATCGGTTGTAACTTCTGAGAAGAGACCAATGCCCACCTCTCTACAGTCTCCTTTCAGTTAGTGGTAGAGAGCAATAAGGTCTCCCCTCAGCCTCCTTTTCTTCAGACTAAACAACCCAAGTCCCTCAGCTGCTCCTCATAAGACTTATTCTCAAGATCCTTCACCAGCTTTGTTGCCCTTCTCAGGATCCTCTCCAGCACCTTAATGTCCTTCTTATCCTGTGGTGCCCAAAACTGAACACAGTATTTGAGGTGTGGCCTCACCAGTGCCGAGTACAGTGGGACAATCACTTCTCTAGCTCTGCTGGCTACACTATTCCTGATACAAGCCAGGATGCCATTGGCCTTCTTGGCCACCTGGGCACAGTGCTGGCTCATGTTCAGCCAGCTGTCAGTCAGCACCCCCACGTCCTTTTCTGCCAGGCAGCTTTTCAGCCACTCCTTCCCAAGCCTGTAGCGCTGCATGGGGTTGTTGTGATCCAAGTGCAGGCCTTGTAGAAGCTCATGCTATTGGCCTTAGCCCATTGATCCAGCCTATCCAAGTCCCTCTGAAGAGTCCTTCTACCCTCAAGCAGATCCACACTCCCACCTAACTTGGTGTCATCTGCAAACTTACTGAAGGTGCACTCAATCCCCTTGTCCAGGTCATTGATAAAGATATTAAAGACAACCGGCCCCAGTACCGAGCCCTGAGGAACAACACTTGTGACTGGCTGCCAGCTGGATTTAAGTCTGTTCACCACCACTCTCTGGGCACAGCCATCCAGCCAGTGTTTGATCCAGCAGAGTGTACTCCTGTCCAAGCCTTGGGTAGCCAGTTTTTTCATGAGAATGCTGTGGGGAACAGTATCAAAGGCTTTACTGAAGTCTAGGCAAATAACATCCACAGCCTTTCCCTCATCCACCAGGCGTGTCACCTTGTCATAGAAGGAGATCAGGTTTGTTAAACAGGACCTGCCCTTCATGAATCTATGTTGACTGGGCCTAATTGTCTGGTTGTCCTGTAAATAGGATGTAATGGCACTTGAGATAATCTGCTCCATAAGCTTGCCCAGCATTGAGGTCAGACTGGCAAGTCTGTAGTTCCCTGGATCCTCTTTCTGGCACTTCCAGATGGGCATCTGTTTTGCCAATCGACGGGGTCAGCAGAAAGGACACAGACACCAAGTTAAAAATATAAGCTTACTTCACTTTAGTTAAAAGCAGCATAAAAAATAAGTAAGATAATGCACCTAATCATTACTACATGGAGTTAACTATAGTGATTAAGAAAGATATCATCAATTGCCCTGATACTTTACCATCATCCAGATCCGTGCTTTAGCTGGAGAGCCTTGTCACAACGAAGGATCAGAGAACCACTCTCAGTAATTGGGAAATCCTACTCAGTGCGTCCACTTGTAGGTGAGGTCTCTGGCTTTGCTGTGAAAGGGTCCTGCTTATACACAGTTTAACAAACAAATCTATATGTCAAAATGCACAAAAACATCTGGTGGATTGGCTTGCCTCACTTGGGCATGTCCAGGATCTGGCCAGGATCCCAGGTGCATCCGAGGAGTTCCTGTCTCCTGGCTTAGGTTTAAAGGTTTCTATTTCTATCTTTTATGGTTTCCAGGGTTTTTTCCCACGGTCGTATTTCATGCTGATATGATGCTGGTTGGGAGGTTCACTCAGAAATCAACTTCTAAGTTCATTCAGAAGTCAACTTTGTTTTGAGGCCTATGGTTTAGGCTTTTTTATGTCAGCGTCACACCTGCTAATCTCTAGCCTGTTGCGATCTCCCTGGTTAGACAGGACTGTTGATGAATTATGAAGAGTGGTCTAGCGAGCACATCTGCCAACTCCTTCAGCGCTCTTGCGTGTGACCCATCTGACCCCATAGCCTTGTGTGGTGCACTAGGTCACTGACCATTTCCTCTTGGATTATAGAGGTCTCATTCTGGTCTCCATCCCTGTCTTCCAGCTCAAGGGGCTGGGTACCCAACAAACAACTAGTCGTGCTATTAAAGACTGAGGAAAAGAAGGCATTTAGTACCTCAGCCTTTTCCTCATCCTTAGTCACTGCATTTCCCTCTGTGTGCAATAAAGGAGGAAGATTCTCCCTAGTCCTGCTTTTGTTGTTAATGTATTTATAGAAGCATTTTTTATTGTCTTTTACAGCAATAGCCAGATTGAGTTCTGGTTGGGCTTTGGCCCTTCTAATTTTCTCCCTGCATAGCTTCACTGTGTCTTTGTAGTCCTCTTGAGTGATCTGCCCCATTTTCCAAAGGCCATAAACTCTCCTTTTATTCCCAAGTTCTAGCCAGGCCAATCTTCTACCCTGCCAGCTTTTCTTTTGGGATGTGGGGATGGCCTGTTCCTGCGCCTTTAAGGCTTCCTTCTTGAGGAGTGCCCAACCTTCCTGGACTCCTTTGCCCTTCAGGACTGCCTCCCAAGGGACTCTGCCAATCAATCTCCTGAACAAGTCAAAGTCTGCCCTACGGAAGCCCAAGGTGGCAGTTCTGCTAACCGCCCTCCTTACTTCACAGAGAATCCAAAACAATATTATTTCATGATTGCTGTGCCCAACCTTTACACCTCATCTCCTACAAGTCCTTCTCTGTTAACAAGCAGCAGGTCCAGGAGAGCACCCTCTCTAGTTGGCTTCTTCACCAGCTGTGTCCGGAAGGTATCTTCCACACGCTCCAAGAACCTCTGGGACTGTTCCCTCTCTGCTGTATTGTATTCCCAGCACACATCTGGGAAGTTGAAGTCCCCCAAGAGAACAAGAGATAGTGATCGTGAAACCATCTACTTATAGAGTATTTCATCAGACTCATCTTCCTGATTGGGCAATCTGTAACAAACTACCACCATGATATCTGCCTTGTTGGCCTTCCCCTTGATTCTTACCCATAAACACTCGACCTTATTATCACCATCATTGAGTATTAGACATTCATATGTCTCCCTGACATAGAGGCCACTGTACTGCCTCTCCTTCCTCACCTGTCCCTTCTGAAAAGTTGGTAGCCATCAATTGCAGCACTCCAGTCCTGCGAGTCATCCCACCACATTTCTGTGATGGCAATTATATTGTAGTTTTCTCACTGCACAATGGCCTCTAGTTCCTCCTGCTTGTTGCCCGTGCTGTGTGCATTGGTATAGATACACTTCAGCTGGGCTAATGATCCTGTCACCTTCTTGGAGGAAGAAACCCTAATTCCCACCAGATCAGTCTCAGATGCTTCCATAGTTATCAGCCTATCAACTTTTGTGTCTTTGCACAGATCACCATCCCCCACCTCGCATGAGATGGCCGACTGTAAGACCTTACTGACACACTGTCCCAGAGGAACCAGCATGCCACTCCCAGGCTTCTCGCTAACAAGCCCAGTTTTGTCCCCATCCTCCTTTGAGTCTAGTCTAAAGACATTTCAATGAGCACCGCTAGCTCTTGCCCCAGGATCCTTTTCCCCCTTTGAGATAGGCGTTCCCCATCTGTTGCCAGCAGGCCTAGTTCTTGTAAAGCAGCCTGTGGTCAAAGAACCCAAAGTCCTGCCAATGACACCAGTCTTGGAGCCAGGCATTGATCTGCTGGCTTTTCCTGTTTATCCCCTCATCAATTATTGCAACTGGTGAGATAGAAGCAAACACTACCTGAGTTCCCGATCCCCTAGCCAGCTGTCCCAGGCCCCTGAAGTCTCTCTTTGTTGCCCTCAGGCTTCTTGTTGCAATTATACTCAGCCAATTCTATCAGTAGGAAGCTGTGCACTCCCAGCAGTGGACACCAAATGTCGGACACTGTGAGTGCTACGGCTTCGGGAGGAAGGGAAGGCCTCAGGGGTCTGGCAGCAGGGCAAGAAGTTCTCAGGATCACAGCCATCAAAGGAGAGAGAGAACTACGCAGCAAACTTTACAATTTATGTTGAATGTGACGTTCATGGTATGAAAGAATCCTGTTGGCCAGCTTGGGTCAAGTGCTCAGGTCTCGCTCTTCCTCATCCCTGCACCTGGCAAGCTCGAAAACACTGAGACCTTGAAACCCATATACCATAGCTGGCTATAAAGTAAATATTTTCACAAATTCAGGCACTAGAGTTTTCTAAAAGTGAAGTCTTCCCAAGTATTAGAAGATAAATTAATCCTGTGTCGGTCAAACCAGGACAGTGCTGAGGCCTGGCTTCCCAGGAAGGGGCCGGACATCTCCCTGTCAATGGGAATAGTGAATGAATTCCTTTTTTTGCCTTCCTTGTGTGCGCAGCTTTGCTTCACTTATTAAACTTTTTCTCTCAACCCCAAGTTTTCTCACTTTTGTACTTCGGATTCTCTCTCCCATCTCACTGTGGGGGAGTGAGTGAGTGACTGGTGGGGGGTATCTACTGGCCAGAGTCATCCGACCACAACCTGAGAGGATATGTTATGAACACATACTTCCATACACACATCCTGCCTCTTCTGCCCACCTCTTTTCTCAAGCTTCAGGTCTCCAGACAGCCCGTTCTATTCATGGGACACATAGATACACTGCAACATGCTTTGCTTCCATGCACAGATTTTGCTTTACCTAAGACCCAACTGTCTTAATCTTGACCTGTGAGTTTTCTCACTTTTAGTCTTCTGATTCTCTCCTCCATCCCACTGTTAGGGCAGTGAGTGAGCAGCTGTGTGGAGCTGAGCTCTCTACCAAGGTTAACACACAATGGTTGTTCTACATGAATGAGACACAAATCACCCCTAAAAGCTGAAGAATTTAACCAAAAGCTGCTCTCTTTTTCTCACCTTCTGCTGACTTCTGGGGTTCAACATGCCCTCAGAATTTAACTACACCCTTTAAAAAATGTCAAAAGCATGTCTCAGCTGTAGTACTGTTGTTTCCATTTCTTGAGTTATGGGCACAGAGATAATATAACCTCCTTTAATCTGGTCGCTCTCCTTATATATCAAAGTATCTTATCAACCATTTTTGCCACAGCAGTCCAGCACAAGTTCATATTGAGTTGTAAGTCTCTATGCCCTTTATAAAGAATTTTCCAGGATAACATCTCCCATTCTTGATGTATAAATGTATTACTTTGCATATAAATACATCACATTTGGGTGTAGGTTTTAGTCCATTTGAACACAAATTTTGTATAAAATCTATGCTCATTTTTTGTCTGACCTAAAGCAGTAAAACACAAAACCTTCAAAAAGCCAACCTGCTTAACAGTTCTAAACAAAACATTCAAGGAAAGAATTAAGAAATTAGAAAATCTTTTTTTTTAAATAAAATTATTTTTACTAATGTAAATTGTATTCCTTTTGGCTTTTACACAAATACCATATCGGCTTGTATGTTGTTTTACTTGGCTAACAAACAGCCCTGTAGAAAATCAGATAATTTTCTAAAATCAGAAGAGCCCTGTTTATTAATTGCTCGGACAAAGACTAGCAAAAGTTTGGGGAAGGAGGCTTCTAAAACCAGTAACAGCTTCTGCTAATGCCTAGACATGACTGCAAGCAATGAGAGACAAGTAAGAAAGTCAAGCATTTTTTTAGTTCTTGGATGGAGCTGTGAAAGTTTTGTGCAGGTAAAACTAATATCAGAATGTGGGAATGTAAGAATGAAATTTCAGAAATCGTTACCTGAACTTTATCATGGGAGAAATCCTAAGCCCTCCTTCTCCAAATAGCAAACCTGCCTGTAACTTGGTCTGGTTGTAAGTCTGATGGTATTCCAATTGTTTCCCTGGATGGCAAAGATGGCTCAAAGTACACCTGCTTTTCATCCTTTCAACTAAGTCTTCAGTTATACTGATACAGACATTAAAACCCCTTTATCAGTTCCTTGATCTGTCTGACCATGCAGTTCTATAAAAATCAAACCAGCACAACTGAGAGGGAGACAATACATGACTGCAAAGAAACATGGGAATGGAGAAAATGCAGAACTGTTTGAACTGGCCTTGACTCTAAGGAAAGCACTCTCTGTAATGGGCTCCAATGAGGTGAATGGGAATTGGTGAGGGTTTTTTCCCCCAGCTGAATCCAGAGTCGATTTCAATTAGAATTCATAGCCCATAGCATCAGTGTTACCATCACTGCAAAATCCCATTATGAAAGGCAGTGTAAGTTACTCAAAGTAAGATTAAAAGTTTGCTATAGTTTCAAGAAACCAACTGTAATTGGAATGTATTTCTGGAGGCTATTAGATTAAATTACACATTCACATTCCTTTTAAAGTTTGTGGAGGTTTCTAGATTGAAAGGAGATGTTAGATGCAGTGGTAGCAAAGTGTGGTAACAAATTAATTGTAGTCTGGTAAGAAGAGTAAACATATGAATTGGTTATCATATCATATTTATTAATTTATTAGTGACTACCAAGACAAAATTTAGAAGAATTTCTTTGTGGAAGAGCTTCCCATTTGATAGAATCTATACTGCCTTTATTACAGTAATGCCTTAAAAATGCAGAACAAGCCTCCTTGGAAAAGTCATTATTGGAAAACTTCTGGCTAGTAAAGACATTGGAATTCCAGGTTATTTTCACAAGTTTGTTATCTTCAGGCTATAAAAAGTAGAATGTGTTAGCCGTTTATTCAGTACCACAGGACAAAAGAGCACAATTCAGGAAAGTTTATTAGGAAGAATTAATGGTGAGAAAATAAAGCCAACCATTTTCAGAAAGAGCCTAACAATAATCTTCTCAGTTTAGCACATGAAGCATACCTAAAGAATCTGTGAAAAACCTATCCTTCAGTCAATTCTTTTCGCATGTAGAATCACACACTGAGTACTATTTGGATGCCATTTTTTGAGTTTGAAGTTGTTTTTTTTTACTTTGAAGACTTTATTAACATTTAATTAAAATGAAAATAAGTGATTTTTTTTCTTTTTTTTCAGAAGAACCATGTGTCTTGTTTTTTGAAACTAAAGGAGCAAATATTTCCATTTAAAGACAATAACCTGAAGCTACCAGTAGACAGAGGCTAGCACTAGTACAATTAATTATTAAAGTGTTTCTCTTCTATATAGTACTTGTGAACTTCAATATAAATTATGGATGTGTATTCACCTTTCTCTGATAGACCACCAGCTAAAAGGTTTATCCTAGGAAGCATTGAGAACAGAAGAAAAATCTTGGCTTTGTTCCCCTCAACCTGTTAAGGGCGGAGGGCATCCTCTTTTGTAAAGTTCCTGTGGTTCCAGTAAACATCACCTTAACTGATACTAATAATTTACTACTGTTAGTTAGCATCTCTGCTACACAGGACACTGGTCACCTTGGAAAATATTACTCCAGTGTCCTTGAAGGACAGTTTCATAAACTGAACACCTATATCTCTTCAGTTGCTTAAGGGTGTGGCATTAATATGTGATCCAGTCCAGGTTATGGTATTCCATGGGGTGGATTGTGAATGTTTCATACATCACATTTACAAGTTAATGTGGGAGATATAAAGACCCATCACCTAATTATATATGAAGTAAAACCATTCAGTAGAGAGTAAAAGGCTTTTCTCTTTTCTTCTCCTTTCCAAAAAAAACCAAGTAAAAAATTCCTTCAATCAAAAAACCTCTAAAGTGTTTAATTACTTCTTGGGTTGTTTTTTTTTTTCAAATTTACTTATATGTTTTTTAAGAGTTGAAGCAGGCTGTGATTTTAAGAATCACAAACACAGTTCTTTTGGCAACAAACCCTTTATTGCCAATTCCTTAAAATGATAAATTGAGATTTTTGTAGTCTTACACTATTGAAATCTCACATTGATTCTTACATCTTATGGAGATATTCCCTAATGATAAATAAGAGTTTACTAAAAATATGCTTATATTGAGCTATGCATTATCTGAAATTTTTGTTTTGATCAAACAATGGCACTGCCATCTCTAAGTCTCAGCAAGAATGCAGATCAGGTTTATTAAGCAACTATTTAATCACTGGCATTTCTCTGAAAAAAATGAAGCAGAAGAATCAATTAGACTCAATAGTGCTCACAGAAAGAGAAAATCAAATGACAATAAGTACAAAACAGTTGTAGAAAATACTCAAAATGATGGAAAAATAAATTCTCATACACTGTTTTGAAAATACTTTTTCCCTGAGAGACAGACTGCTTCCACCCCCAAAACTTAGCATTAGCAAGTCTCTATTTTACTTAATAGAAGCTATCATTCATGTTGGCAGTTACTATGATACTTTTTTTGGACGCAGGTCTCAGTGGAACCATTTTCAGCATAAGTTACTGAATGACAGCAAGGAAGACATTAACTGAGTACCTCAACATGGCATAACAAAGCAAAAAGATAGGAAAGACTTTTTTACTAAGGTAGACAACACAGATTCTGACCAAGTTGGCAATCGTTGCAAGAAGAATAGCAAGAATTATGCATGTCCTTGTATGCAAAAGCAAAAAAACCTAATTGAGCTTGGTAATGTGCAGCACTGTTCGTCACATTAAGTGTCCATAGAGACAAAAAATGTGCTTTTCACCCATTAATTTAACTGGAGTCTGGCTTTCTGTCCCTTTTTCCCATGTCCAATCCAAATCCACTGCAAAGCCACCTGTTTTGTTTTAGTTACTTTTCCCAAGTCTTGGGGCATATTTACTTTTAGAAATAGACACATCAAAAAGGAAGAGTAACATTCCTTAGATTTGGTGAAGCTACACGTTTCCGTACATGATTGGCGGCTAGTGGTGTACTAGTGACTGTACTAGTAGTGACTAGTGCTGTACTCCAGGGGTCAATATTGGGTCCAGTCCTGCTTAACATCTTCATAAATGACCTGGATGATGGGGCAGAGTGAATCCTCAGCAAGTCTGCAGATGACATAAAAATGGGAGGAATGGCTGATACGTTAGAGGGTTGCGCTGCCATGCAAAGGCGCCTTGACAGGCTGGAGAAATAGGTTGACGGGAGACTCATGAACCTCAACAAAGAGAAACGCAAAGTCCTGTACCTCGGGAGGAACAACCCCACACACCAGTACATGCTGGGGACTGTCCAGCGGGAAAGCAACTGGGCAGAAAATGTACTGGGGGTCCTGGTTGACACCAGGTTGAACATGAGACAGTGATGTGCCCTTGCAGCAAAGGCAGGTACCAGTATCCTGGTCTGCATTAGACAACATATTGCCAGCAGATCAAGGGAGGTGATCCTGCACCTCTGCTCAGCACTGGGGAGGCCACACCTGGAGTACTGTGTCCAGTTCTGGGCCCTCCAGTACAAGAGAGACATGGGCATGTTGGAGAAAGTCCAGCAAAGGGCCTCAGCGATGTTTAGGGGCTCAGAGCATCTCTCCTGTGAGGAAAGGCGGAGACATCTGGGATTGTTCAGCCTGGAGTAGACAAGGCTCAGGGGGAAACATGAATTTCTGCAAACACCTGAAGGGAGAGTATAAAGAAAATAGAGACAGGTTCTTTTCAGTGGTGTCAAGACCAGAGGCAATGAGCACAAATGGAAACACAGAAGGTTCCCTCTGAACATCAGGAAATACTTCTTTATTGTGAGAGTGAGTGAGAACTGTGAGGGGTTGCCCAGAGAAGTTGTGGAGTCTCTGTCTTTGGAGATCTTCAAAAGCTGTCTGGACATGTTCCTGGGCCACTGGTTCTCTGTGGCCCTGCTTGAGAAGCTATGTTGGATCAGGTGACCTTCAGAGGTCTTTTCTAGCCAAAACCCTTCTGTGATTCTGTGATTGTTTCTGTAGCTCTAGGATATATAAGTGCTATTACTCTCAATTATAGGTGATCAACATAGTGGTGATTTAATATCGGATGTTTATTCCTCCACAAGCTGCTGTTCTTGAAAATTAGAGCTATAAGAAGCCTAAAAAGAGGTCTAATACCCAGGTTAATTGTGCTTGAGGCTTTTAGAAAGGAGATAATCCGTTTCTCTCCATTTAAAAAACTGACTACCAGAAGATGCTCAAATATTTGTTATTTCACTTATTTCTAGTAGATTTGTTAATATCCTAAACTAAACAGGAAATTTCAAACAGCATCTGCTCCCAAAATGGTTTTGCAGTTTTTACCACCTTACCAAAAAGACTGCTGAACACGTTGACAAATCACCAGCTGCAGTTTATTGACTGTGATACTGACTATTCCAGTCCCTTAAAATACTACTGCTGAGCTGTCAGCGAGCAGAAATTTTAGACTAGATTGTACAAAATATCAGAATTAAACCCAGGCAGTTCAAAAATCTAAACCCACATTCAAAACCAGCCACTCTAAGTCCTTCTTTGTGGCCTGACTTTCTACGGAAACTTACAGGGCTTTATGGGATGGAATTTGCTTTTGTGAAGTCTGACAGACTTAGCAATAATACATTTGGAAATGTCATTTTCTATCATGGCAGATAATGAATAGCTAAGGATTTCTCAAATATCAGTATCAATTGCAGGATAAAGATGTTATATTCTATTTCTAGGATTTTCAGGTAACTGATAGTTAAATAGTTTCTCCTACAGATATGACGAAAAATAGAACATCAGTGCAGTTCCAAGACAATCTCTCAAATTGTCTTCTATACACAAATATAAAAAAAATCAATAAAGAACCATGCCCCACTCTTGAGTAAAGCCACTGAGAAATCCCATTACTTGAGAATGTTTATTATCCAGAATGGAACAGGAGATATGAATTGACATGATGAAGACCTCGTTTTTTCTTGCAGCATTTGAAGATAAATACACCATTAACATATATAAAGTAAGTGGAAGTATCTATTTTATTCACAGCAATGACAGTCCATGGTACTTAAAAAAGCTGAGGCAGTCAAGGAGTAGTCCAGAAATTAGTCTGATTTTTGCCACAAAATTATTATGCACCTCTAATAAGTTGTTCTGGTTTTGGCTGGGATAGAGTTAATTTTCTTCATAGTAGCTATTATGGTGCTGTGTTTTGGATTTATGCTGGAAACGGTGTTGATAATACAGGGATGTTGTTGTTATTGCTGAGCAGTGCTTACACAGAGCCAGGGTCTTCTCTGCCTCTCACACTGCCCTGCCAGTGAGTCAGCAGGGGGTGCATAAGAAGTTAGGAGGGGACACAGCCAGAACAGCTGACCCCAACTGACAAAAGGGATATTCCATACCGTGTGATGTCATGCTCAGCAGAAGGGAAGAAGAAGGGAGGGGGGAGGTTCAGAGTGATGGCATTTGTCTTCCCAAGTAACCATTATGCGTAATGGAGCCCTGCTTTCCTGGAGATGGATGAACAGCTGCCTGCCGATGGGAAGCAGTGAATGAATTTCTTGTTTAGCTTTACTGGCAAGTGTGGCTTTTGCTTTACCTACTAAATTGTCTTTATCTCAACCCATGAATTTTCTCACTTTTACTCTTCCAATTCTCTTGCCCATCCCACTGAGGGGGGTGAGCAAGTGGCTGTGTGGTACTTAGTTTGCTGGCTGGGGTTAAACCACGACACGAGTGTTGAGAAAAATACAGAAACAGAAGAGAGGCTGCCATTGCACTTTTGCCTGAGAGAATTATAGTAGGCCATTGATTTTGCAAAAGTTTAAAATGTCATCCTGGTACAACAAAAGGATATACCGTAGTGAGGATTCTTGTCAGTAGTCATTTCCATAAGAAATGTAATGCAAATGTAATGAACCTTTCCATTCTACTGACTACTTGCTAACATTCCTTGGAGTATCACATCCACAATTCAAGGAAGAGGTGGGTCAGAGTAATCTAGAAAAGAAATACAGAAAGAATTGGCGGCACAGTTTGATAAATGGAAAGTTTGATTTACAAGGAAGGACTAAAATACCAGATTTTTCAGCCAGAAAAGAAAAAAAACAGAACAACAAAATTATAACAGCTTTCATGCGTGTGCCCTTGGGCAATAGGTCAAATTGTGGTTGTGACAGCATGAGATCTAGAAAGTTTTATTTAATGCTAGTTTACTGGAAAGCACTGGGATAATTTGCAGAGAAAGTCTACAGAGCTGCATCATAAGAAGTTTGGTTTTTCCTCTCCAAGTTAGACAAATAACTGTCAAGAACAAGCAAGAAGGATGATCCTTTTTAGGATACAGGTGTGGAGCAGATGACCTTTGGAAACCTCTTTTAGCTTTTCTTCCTTATGAATCTATGCTTCTTCATTTATTGACTAAAACAATGGATGAACAACAAAATCAGCTCTGGATGGAACTAAAAGGTACTCTTAATTAATTCTGTGCTGCAAAACAGATTGCCTGAAGAAACAAGAAGAATCAAAGTACACTTTCTATTTACCAACAGATATGAACTTTCCTGAGCCTAATCCTGCAGTACAGTATAAATAAAGTCTATTTTCAGGATTGAGTTCCATTTCCCCATCCAGCATAAGTGTTAAATGACATGATTGGAATTCCAGAAATTCTGATAAAGCTTAAAAAAAAAAATAAAAAAGGGATCTTACAACATGAAAACTTCACTTTTTCTAGTTTTGACCCAAAGTGGAACCTGTGTGACAAAATCCCTGTCACAAACTTGTTGACAAATCAAGCTTAAATTCACCCACAAAAATACATTCCTTCTCCCTGGTGGCTTAAACCTTGTATCCTCCCAGTGGGTAAAAGGTACTAACTAGTTCTTTTCCACCAATAGTCTGCTTCATTGGCTCTAAATGAATTCAACTATTGGTCAATATCTGCTCTGCTCTTGCAAGCAGAAGCATAGAAATAGTAGCCCTATACAGTTCATTGTACACAAAATCAAACATGTTTTTGGTTGGTTTTGCTTTTTTTCTTCATAATGAAATAACTTTTCAAAACAGAATCACATTTTAATAAACTGGTCCCAGGTGAGGCATCTTTGCTCTATTTTATGTGACATTGCGTATATTATGTCCTCTCTGACATTGTCATGATAGGGCACTTTGCATCAGGCAGAAACTTCAAGGTCCAAAGTCTCAAAATTTGTTGTGCTTTTACCCACCTTCACATGGTTTTCTCTACCCAGACTGTGAAACCACTGTGACATGCAGAGATAGCATGTTACTGTAAGCAACTGTGAGACCACCATTGTAACCAGTGATCGTCTTTCTCCACATGCTTCTCTACCCTGGTGGTTTTTTTAGGCAGCTGAGAATTGGCATTCCTTGGTGACAAAAGTTTGTCACTTAAATCGTATTACTCACATGATCATGGCAAGACTTTTGACAGGTGCTTTTTTGGTATGAAATATAAAAGGCACATCCAGTGTGGATGGTAGTCATCTGTGAGCTTGTCTGACACATTTTTTTTTCCAACCCTGATGTGTAACGAATGCTGAAGCATACCTAGAAGCAGAACATGGCAGAAGAGGTACAGCAGGGAAGACGAGCAAGATGCTGAATATTATTCCACAGAGCTAGTATTCACAGACATGGGCTTAGAAACTTCATATCCAGTTTTAAATAAATAAACCACTGTTTTCCTTATTTCCAAGTGAAGACACAGAACTAACCTCTCCTAGGGACGTGGAGCCACACCAGCATTATATCAGGGCAAGAACAGCATGGCAGGACGGAACACTAGACACTGATAGGACGTGCTATCAAGACCACTGGTGTCATCTCTGCGTTCCTGCAGACTTACTGCTAGCTGCATCTTCTATGCCACAACTTTAATGGCAAGCCAGCATGTCGCAGACAACATCAAGTCAGGCAAAGCTGCTAGAGATAGTACCTGACACTGTAGGCATGTACATACATAACCACACCACCACGTACCACAAGCTTCAGCAGGGCTTTCTTGAGGACTGCTTGGAGATTACATGCCAGTATTACTTTTTGTTCCATCAAGGCTATTCTAAACATAGCTGACCCTACAGGGCCACTTTTTTAGAGGAGACTTTTTAGTAAAGTTGAGATTGACGCTAATGAGTTCTATTCAACAGTAAAAAAGAAATAATACCTTTTTATAAAATGAAAAGATCCAAGGGAGAAAGTACTGAGTTTTTCCTTCTCACATTGTAGACAGAGAGAGCAAATCTTGAAATGGAGAAAAAAAGTGTTCTTTTAGTAGCTGAATTCATTATCCTTGTTTCCAGCTATTTTTGACATTTTTTTTCTTTCTGAGCATTTAACATTTGGAATACTCAGTTATTCCGTTTTATCTTACACTATACATAGTTTTCACATAGCTTACATCACTCTATTGAAAGTTATGGTGCTATGCTATAGGATTAAAAAAATATATCAAATCATCACTGAAAGCATTGTTCCCACATTCTATTACTGGTCAGCAGGTGGGCAAAATACCGAGTAAGAAACTAACATAAATTGGAGCGAATACTTAAAAGGCACTAGAAGTCTCAGTGAAGCTTTAAATATTTTACAAAAGCTGTGATCTGTAGGCTTTGCCTTCAGCCAACATACACTCAAAGTGAAATTGGCCTAAAAAAACCCCTCTGCAATAAATAGATACCTCATGGAGATATTCTAGCCAGCAAGTGCTGGCACCTTTGTGCTTTGAACAAAAGCTGAAGGAAAACTTTGAAAAATCCTTCATGAAAGACAGAAGAAAATGGGAGATTTTTTTTCCTGTCTCAGTAAGCAGAGTTTTTCTAGTTTGCCTTACAGAAGATCTATTTTAATAGCAATGTCAGGCCAATTTGGTGTCAGTGTCAAGTTCTTGTCAGAGAAGCATAAATGCTTTGCTTGATCTCAGCACAATGACAATGAACTTTTGGGCAAAGATAGAATACTGAGAAAATAAATACATATATATATTTATTTATATTTATATTTGTTATATATACAAATTATATTTATAGTAGAGGTAGCTAAATCTTAATGCACTCATGATGGAGGGATCTCTGTTTTCTGTCTTAGATGATGGAAAAACTCTGGCATTTGAAATTTCAGGTTGAACAGCAACATTTTAAAATGAATCCAAGTCAGATGAGGTACTGTATGACTGGAGAATAGGAAAGGGCAAGAACTGATCTTCTCAGCCATAGATCTGTTATTTTCTTCTCAAGTCAAGGTAAAGCTTCAGAAAATTGGAAGATAAATGGCAGATGAGATAATGCAATATGACTCTACCAGAGGAAGTTAATTCTGACATGATGTACATACTTTCTTCAATATGACATTCACTTTCATATAGGGAACTATAAAAAATAATCTCTCTGGACATCTACAAATGTTTCCTATCATGCCAAATGGAAAATTATTGTAAAATCTGGCAAGTATGGGTGTCAGAAGAACTATGAGGTAAATGAGCAACTGGCTGAAGGGGAAGCCCAAAATGAGTCATACTGAAAAAGGAGATTTGAGACTGTAAGACACTTACTTACTCATTGAGTTTCTTGAGAATACAGCTTGAGACTAATTTTGTTTACACTTCCATTTAATGATATTAACACACAAGTCAATATGCATTCATGAAATTTGCTGGCACTGAAATTGCGAAGCAGTCGTTACAAAGGAATCTTGGAGAAAGAACAGAACTGGAGCCATAGAAATTGGGTGGACCTCTCTATCAGGAAGTACAAGTTCATGCCCTTTGGAAGAAATAATAAGCTGACAGCCCACTAACTGGCAGCAGAAGAAGCAAAAAAAGATATGGACTTCTTTAATTGAACACAGGATGTGAATTGATGGAGGTGAACATGGCCATGGTTGTAAAAAAGACAAGTACGATCCATAACCAGGATCAATATCTAGTAGCTACAAAGAACAAAAAGAAAAAGTGTAAGAAAGACAAAAGTGAAAGAAAAAAAGAGAAAGTGAACAGAGAAAACTCTTCAAACCTCTCAACAGAAGAAATTCAGGACATCAAGTGAAATTATCAACAGAAGTTCAATAAGAATATAAATGTTCACAGTATGCATAATTCATATTGTACATTTTATTGCATGAATGAATTCTATGTGATGTTGTAGATGTCAGAAATATAAAAGGACTATAAGATAGTGGATTTGGATCCAATATGCCAATGAAAACTTTTTCCTATGCTCCTAAAGTCATGGAATTTTCATGGCATTCCTAGTGTTTGTGTCTATAGCCCATTCGTCCATTCGGATATGTACGCCTCCTGCAGCCTTTAATATTTTGCTTTGAACAAATATGTCCATGATAATGCTCACTTGCAGTACTTCGTTAGATGAGGCTGCAAGTTTCCTTCCAAATTGCAGTGCTCGCAAGTACACCCACAGGCTTAAGCTGATAAATTAAATGCTTACAATACATGATTGTGATGAACATTTTTAATGAGCCAAAATGCAGAGAAGGACCAAGCAGTTCTGCAAAAGTTCAATATATGTAACCACTGCTGCTTCCAAAGAATGGTATGGATTTGGTCTTTTGCACCTATCAAGGTTACAACAAACATGGTAAATCGTCTTGATGGGTAACTCCCTTGCCCGTCCTGATCCAAGGGAGAGTTAAACTGAAAAGTAAAGAATCATAAGACTTTGGACCAGAAAGTATAGTTCATTTCTAACAAGTAACATAGTTCTTCTACCATAAAATCCACACAGCTTCCTAAAGGAAGTAGTTGATATACTTTACATACTTTATAAACCTCACCCACTTCCATCAACAATAAATCTTTTTTATTTAGTTAGATTTAAGAACTTAAGAAATAGGCAGGAGTCAAAAAGTTTTGGACATGGAAATGATACTGACCTCATCATCAAAGTTTTAGCATCAAACCGTATTGTTAAAGTGCGTCACTTACAGTGAAAATTCATTGCATGGGTAAAAAAACCTATGCATTATGTAACAGCAGAAACTATTGATTTTTGATATCCGACATTAATTATTGTATATGGTGAACATACATTTAGATCCTTTGTGCAACAAGTGAGGATGCTGGTGGAGCAGCAGAAGACAGAATTGGAAACAGTCCCAGCTAGTATCTAGTTGGGGGTTATATACCGTAGTATCAAATTCTATCCTGATTATTAATGTTAAGAGTCAAATTCTGCCTGGTCTTTCAAATTCTGCACCTGGGCATGGTGCAGACTGAGGGGGAATAAGGGCTAAATTTCCTCATTTTTGCTTCAGCCTTCTGGCTGGAGGGAGAGAGGGAGAAAAAAGTTTCCTGAATCACCTTCTAATCTGCCTGCTGTTCAACACAACACACAAAAAACTTGTTCAGAAACTCCACTACTGAATTCCAGATTTTGCAGTTACAAATGGTCATATAATAAATGCTCAATTCAAAGAATTGACAAACATCCATTTTGATTGCAAACACACACAACACAGCTCTTAATACCATACAGTGATGACATTAAGGGCAAAGGAAAGGAAGAAGGGTTGAAGAACACACTAATTCCTAGATCTCTGTAATAGCAGGGATTTTATAAAATCAACTTCCAAATGATTTTAATGGCAACTACAGTCATGCTGAAGAAGAAGGAAGAAAGAAAACAATATAAAAATGCCATCAATCCCTGCCAATCTGAGCTAATCCCACATCCCCCCCGACCTCCAGTCCCCATTTTCTGTTTCAGCAAATAATGAAGAATGAGAAAAGTGCCTCAGATAAAATGCATGTTGAATACACCTAGATTTTAAGTTCTGGAAAGATGGAAACCACAACACAACACTAAACTACAACAAACCCCTGGATAAACAATTATTGATGAAAGCTGCAACCTGGTCCATATTGGAAAGGTAGAGAATTCAACCTGATATTTAGGCTTGACTCTGATATACCTGGCTCCCTTAGTAAATCATAGAATCGTAGAATAGTTTGAGTTGGAAAGGACCTTTAAAGGTCATCTAGTCCACACCCCCTGCAATAAGCAGGAACATGTTCAACTAGATCAGGCTGCTCAGAGCGCTGTCCAACCTGATCTTGAATGTTTCCAGGGACGGGGCGTCTACAACCTCTCTGAGCAACCTGTTCCAGTGTATCACCACCCTCACAGTAAGGAATTTCTTCCTAATATCTAGTCTAAATCTACCCTGTTTCAGTTTAAAACCTCATCCTATTGCTACACTCCTTGATAAAGAGTCCCTCCCCATCTTTCTTGTAAACCCCCTTTAAGTACTGAAAGGCTGCAATAAGGTCTCTGTGGAACCTTCTCTTTTCCAGGCTGAACAACCCCAACTCTCTCAGCCTTTTCTCATAGGAGAAAAGCCCCCTGATCATTTTTGTGGCCCTACTCTGGACCCACTCCAACAGATGTCTTTCTTTTACTGAGGGCTCCAGAGCTGGATGCAGCACTCCAGGCGGGATCTCACCAGAGCAGAGGGGCAAAATTACTTCTGACACCCTTAGTAAATCTTTTGATTGACCCAAATGGATTTAGCCACCTCTAAATAAAGTAAGAGTCAAGTTCTTAAGTAGGATAATAAAGTCTCATTACTGGAATAAAGGTTGTCCTAAGGGGTGCCATTATCACTAATTATTGCATTACTGTAACAGCTATGAGTCCCAAGCAGAGGGTAGGAACCAACCTTAGTAGATGCGGTATGAACACAGTCCCCCAGCTTGTCCTTGATAGTAAAGACAGTGGCAAAGTGCAGAGATAAGAGTAAGAGGGTCTAAGACAGTTGAAGACCTTGGTCTTGGCAGACCTTCAAAATGAATGAGGCAATGACCAGAGCAGAAGTCAATCATATGTTGCATGAAGGGCAAGTTAATGGCAGGCTCTGTTACCTTTACTGTCTTGCTCCTCGTGCACAGCTCCTATTCCGAAAAAGTTCCTAACACTTTGGGACCAAGAGCAGTCAAGATTATAGATGTTTCCAAGACAGAAGCTTAAGTAAAGGTGAATTTGTTGTGAGGTCCATGCTAAAGGCAAAGAAAAGGATTATGGGAAGGCTGTTAGCAATGCCATAGTTTAGCCTTACAAAGCTCCCAATCTGAGGAAATTCTTTGGAATAAGAAGTGAATGACCAATTATAGTTATTATTATCAGCTAAGGTCGTATCCTAAAATTATTTAAAGAAATTGCCTCTCCTTACATTTCATGGCCTTTAATTTTCTGTATCCTTTGTCTCTTTTGAAACCAATTTAAGTATGTAAACATATTCATATTCTGTTGAATTAAAGTCTTCATGAGAAACGGAAGTGTTGCTTGTTCCTGTCATGTATACCATAAAGAGGCTTACCTGCTCAAAGAATACATATGAATATTTTACAGTTATAGTAGAATCCTACTTGACCCTGAAGACTCAAATTAAACCCAGTAGTTCTTTTACAGAAATCTATAGCATTTTTGTCTGCCTATTCTAAGGCAAAGCTTTTTTGTGTGTGCATATTCCTTCAGCAGTGTAATTTGATTCTATCATCTCAGCTTGCATAGTGACAGCAGAAACTCACCTGCCATAGGCAACAAATCTCTATGTTAAAGAAAGGTACATATTCACTTCTCCTTGGGGAGAGGTTCCTGTTTTCTTTTGTTGCAATTAAGGTTATAAAACTTACTGAGAAAAATGCAGTTCTGAATACAGTATGGTAACTGGAACCTTATTGTTGTTTGCTTTGTTTTTACTGTTTCAGTTAGTATAGACCAGGCATCAATAAATGAACAGGGATTTCTGCAGTATCTTCTATCCCTTTGTCTATCCACCCTCCATCTCCAACTTGTCTGTCGAGGAACTGTTACCACCTGCATGTCGAGTACTATACCCCCAGATACTGGAAAGGTACTATGTTGTGCCTGAATGCCAACCGAATCACAATCACAAGAAATAAGTGGGAGACAAGGAGTCAAAGACAGGAAGAACATTAAAAGCTCTTCTCAAAATAAGCTGTATACCACAGGTTCCCTCCTATCACATGGTTGAATGAGGCTTGAACAACAAGCAGTCCCCAGCCTCCTCCCTTTCAAACTCACATTACACCAACACTCCCATTCATCTGTTGTCAGGAGCTTGGGTGAATTCAGCCATAATGTTAATGAATGGATAGGCACTGATGCAGTCTTTCGCTCTAAATATGATACAGAACTGTACCAGGCTAATTGGAGAAAACAACAGTCCTCCTAGTCCCTCAGTAAATTCAAGCTTGCGAGGAGCTACATAAGTTGCTATTTTTAATTTCAGGATAATTAAAATACTCCCCACAGTCTTAGAGTTCCCATAAGAAAAATAAAATAACCTTCCTTCTTTTTCATTTTTAAATGTCAATTGTTACACTACAGACATAGATCTAATACATCAAGTGGAATAACTAGGCCACTACTGAGGACACAATTGAGGTTACCATCCCTGGGGTTGACCTGTATTGTAAAAACCCTCACTGACAGTGACATTGTCCCACATCTACAAGACACACTATGTTTGCTTATAAAGCAACTACTGATGCATAAAGAAAGTGGTAAGGTTCACAGTGTGAAGTTAGATGTTTTTTTTTTCAAACTGATCACTTCGGAAATCCTGCAAATTATATTCCTGCCAGCTGATTCTGAAATCTAGAGGTAACAGAAAGAAGGATTCTCTGCCCCTTCCAAAGTTATTCTTAGGAACAAGTAGGAACTATTTGAATTTTCCATATTGTCAAAACAAATGCAGTTGAAATTGAGTGAAATATGATATTCCAGGAGATTTTTAAATTTAGGAAAGCAATGAATGTAATGGAATAAAATTTTTCCTACTAATTTTATTTATAATATAATAATTGCACAAATATTAAGAAAAATATTTGTATTTGTCTTCAAGAGGTTCAAGTATTCATGCCAAAGTCTTACAAGATCATTAGAAGAATGATAAACCAGGTACTTGCAGACTCTTCTAGTTTGGTTTTAATCACTCACGTTATAAGTGTATGTCTTATTCAAAATTTCATAGTAATATTGAATAAAATTAAGTTCAAGTCAGACTTCTGAGGAACTCAATTTGAAATACCCCCATTTTTCTGGTAGGCTATTTATAACTTCCCTCCAAGAGTCTTTCTTCAATTGACAATATGTGCATTGTCTCAGTTTTGCAGACTGTATTTCTCTAGTTTAAAGATACATCTAAGATTATGTTCTTATAACCAAAGATACACTGCTGCTTGCCACTATTAGCCTGCCAAAGAAAATAATCAGAAAAAAATGTTCAGAATAAAAGGTGTCATGCAAGATAAAGGATGCAGCTTTTCATGCAGAGGCCATAGACCTTTGAAGTTCTTTGCTGAAAGCTGCTGAATGAGGAACCTTATAGGGTTCAAAGAGCTACTGGACAAGAGCGACTGAAGGTAGAAGACAGCTCTGTTAGTAGTTACCTAGTAAACCACAAGGAATGCCCCTACTCTGAGCACTGCTAAAGGCTGCAAAACTATCTGGGAGGTGGTGAATGCAGGGAAGGGAGAAAGTGTAGATGTTTGCCCTGTTCTTGTTTTCTCCCAGGGATCTGTTAGGGAACAGAAGAGTGGGCTCACGGGTCCACGGCAGAGCTAGCTTACAGACTGGGCCAACATGGCTGCACTGTGTCAAGTTACAGCTACCCATTATGTGAAATTGGGAGCAGAAAATATTTTAATATTTCAACTTCTTCCAGCTTTTTGCTTTGTGCTCACCTTCATTATTAAACAATGAAACTAAAATTCCCCTTGTCATACTTTTAAGTTTAATATCTTTATACAAGCCTTTACTGATGCTTCTCCGGTCCGTCTTTAGTTGCAATGCAGGTTCAGCTGCAGCCTGCAAGAGGCCTTCTGTCGACTGCTAGGTGCCAAATAATAGCTAAATAACTGTCAAGTGTCACAAAGTATCTCACATAGCATGAAGTAGTGTGGTCATATGGAACAATCCTTTTTTGTGTCAGTTCTCATATAGCAGTACAGTGGCCTTTCACTTCATGTACAGCCTTGTACTCTTAAAAATGACCCTGTTCATGTAAATCCAAATCAGTTGGGTCAAGCTATACTGCGGTAATATATGGATTCATTAGGTAGCAAACTGAGCAACTTCACAACAAGCATTGGAAGGTTCACATGATGCATGAGAAAGTTAGGTACCTCCACAGTGAAATTACACTTCTAAAGAACAATTAAAAAAATACTGAGTCTATTAATAGTTTTCTGAAATAATGGTAGCAATCAAACCTTTTCATTAAGTCATCCAGAATCCATGATTTTCCAAAGGGATTTTACTGATGCATATTCATTCTTAGGTTAATTGAACTGTGTAAATCTAATGTTATAGTTTTCATAGCAAGAAACATCATTAAACTGCAATTTACAGTATAATAATTAGAAAAAAATGACACAGCAGCAATAAAGGTTCCTAACAGATAAATGATCATTTGTAGAAAAAAAAATTGACCAGATGGCCAAATTAGCCAAAGAAATAACAACATTAACTTACAGGCCTTATTTGGATGGCAACAGGATTAATATTAAAATTGGGTTGTAAAATAATGCAACTTTTATTAAATAAAATGAATTGTCTGCTTAGAAACAATTTTATTTTAAATATTTTCTGTACAATGATGTCAAGATATTTTTTATATCTTGAAAGCATCATCTTGTTAAAACCTAAGTCATTCCCACCAAGCTGTACTAGACCATATCTGATGGTAACCTGTGACACTCAATAAATACTGCATTACCAGACCAATGAGCTGTAGATGCTACCGTAAAAATGATACATCCCTCACAAAACTCATCTATTGTGGCTGTTCTCCACCTCAGTGTGCAGAATACTTTTACTCTTCTGTGCCCCTGTTATTCATAACAGATTAACGCAGGCTAGGAAAGAGTTCACTGTGACAAGCTTAAAGAAGCTGCTGTGGATCTACAATACCTGTCAGCAGTTCCTTTGATTTATTTCCCTAGGCTGGATTAAATCCAGGCTAATTTCTGACTGTCCTGCAGTGGTGGAGTACCTTTATGATTCATCTCATGTAGTAGATCAAGTGTGATACACTTGAGTAACTACTGAATGCCTGTAATAGTGTATAAAGGTAAGCATGAGTGAGAGTCTCTGCAGAATCAGGACCCAAGAGAAATTTAGCTTTCTAGATTATAAATTTGATAGCTATCAGGTATTCATTTAGGATTTAGAAGGCTGTCGTTTTAGACATATTGATTTTTAATCTCAGATTCTCCCTATCCTAACCTAAATGGTTTCGAGTATGGGGATTATTATTAACCCAGTGTCCCCACTGTCAGTAACTGATGATTTTATATCACACATCATGAACTAAGTTTACAGACTTGACAATAAAAATCTAACTGAATTTCTGATCTGCTTTGCAGCAAAAGCACCGGAACAGGCATGAAAAACAACAATTTGAAAAATGGAAAATTAAGCATCTCAGCTACAACAGCTGAGCAAAAAGCCATTGACTCCAATAGTGTAACATCAACCAAGAAGAAACAATTGTCCCCTTCTTTTGTTGTCGTTATCTTGAATACAATGTTTGCTTATCAAATGCGCTTATATAAAATACATCACATCCATTTAGTCTCTCTAAACACAGCATATTATATTATATCATTTAAATTGAGTAATGTAAATTTAATACCCAGAGAGTATTACAAAGGTGGGAAATCAGTAATTTTGACAGCCAATTTGAAATGCCTAGCAGGGGCCTGAATTTCACATCCAAACACATACTTTCTGAAATGCAGGTTGTTATGAAGATATTTCAAGTTCAAAAACCTACCTGGAGAAATCCTGCATCACAAGCCACACTTGGAAGTCTTGTCCGTGAGATACCTTCTCAACCTCAGAACACCACTGTCCAGTAGCTGCTCAGAAGCGAGTGCTGTTCCCCTTGCTCTTTTGTCAAACACTTGTAATGATGCAACCTTCCCATGGCAGGGGCGTTCGAACTAGATGATCTTTAAGGTCCCTTCCAACCTAAACTATTCTGTGATTCTATTCTATGATGCTATAGGACAGAAGAAAGCATGGAGTGTTACAGACTGAGTAGATTCCTTCTCATGACGGTGTGGACTTAAGCTTTCAGAGAGTCTTCACAGCAAATGTTTCCTTGATTGTCCAATCTTAATTAATAGAGCCTTTAGGCTTCTGATGCACATCATGTCCTACAATAAAAGGTGGTGTAAAAGAGGAAAAAAAGGAAGCAATTAATCTGGCTAAATGCCTTGGAGTACCTTGAGGGGGAAGTGATATTTCTCACTAAGAACCTGTTGTACAAAGCAGAAAATCTAAAGTGAAAATCTTTGAAAACTAACAAAACTGAGGAAAATGTATGTAACCATTTATTTTTTCCATTCCTGTTACACAGACAATAAAAGGATCTACATTTCATTTGTTTTCTCAAATTATTTGAGAAGAGTTTAACCCTCCCCCGTCTCCCCTCAATTATCTTAGCGTAGGCGAGAGCATCCAAAACCAGAAATGGCCGGTATGTGGGACAGTAGAAGGTTCCCGTCTCATCTCATATTCTTGCTTTTTGTTTTGGATGGATCACTTCACGTCTCAAGTGCTATTCCTGTTACATTTTACGTCTAGCTTGCCTCCTGTGGGGTCAAGCACATAAAAGATAGCATGGCAACTATTATGACTGGGGATATTTGCTAGTGGAGCTTAAAAAGCTAAAAGATAACGATAACACAGTCTGGTCTGGACTTTGTATAGCCCTTAGCATAATATGACCCCAACCAAAACCAGTTTTGTAAACAAAATTATATTATCCTGCTTTATCATGATTTATTTTCATCTGCTGGGGAACCTACCCTTTCCCTTCTTCCTGGGGACTGGGGAGAAGACAACTATTCAGTTGAACCACATAATGGAGGAACGTGCTTCAGGCCCATATATCTGGCAGGCAAACCTAGGAATGTTACCAGACATACCAAATCTATTCTGCTCAGGACACTAAGGTTCACTTGTAAATAGAAAGCGTACATCCTTAACCACAAATGAGCATACTTTTTTTTTTTTTTTACCCCAAACTTCCAGATATTTGCTAGCCTGCTCATGCTTAGTGCTCTGTCTGTAAAGTAGCATTAATGAAAAGCAAGAGGGAGCATGGGGGTGATCTGTGTACATTCACAAAGTGAAGTCAAATCTCTTAGGGAGTTATTTTGTTGTTCCGTCCACCCACAACTAGTTTTGAATTTTCTGCACACTAACTATAATTACTGATGTTCTCAAATTGATAAAGCATATTTTAAATTCATATCAGAGCTCCTTTAAATCTCCATTTTTAAAATGAAACAGGAGTGAAGGACTACATAGCCAAGTGGAGTGAGATATCATTATACATTTATGTTATGTTATACATTGTTATGCATTATGTTGGTATTTATTTGAATGCAGACAAATAGCAAGATGGAATTAGGCAAGGAGAAAATGGACTGTAATGGAATAAAAGGCACATAAAAGATAAGAAAAACATAAGTAAAGCTAAGAAAATCAGCACTTCGTCTTCTCTTTCCATGTTTTTAAAAATGAAACTTTTTTTCAAGATGAGCTGCTAAACTTGCATATTAGTTTCATCAAATTCAAAAGTTTAGGTCTCAACAAATTAAGAAATGCTTCAGTGTACTTCCATCCCTGTGCAACATTTAAAGTTATCTATTGTTAACAGTGTTTTCTGTTGTGTGGGCATTGACAGTATTGCTTTTCAAACATTAGCAGTGGACAGTGCTCTCCACCTCTTGCAGAATCTTGAAAGGCCATTTGTTTTAGGTATCATGTAGACCACCAAGATGGTTTGTGAACCACTAGTCTATACCAGGACTGAAAATGTGGAAACGGAGAAAAATGTTCTATAGAAGAGAGCTCAAGCAAAGGAAAATGGGAAGAAAAAGTCTCTCAAAACAAAAACAGGTGCTTGGAGAAATGAACAAGGGGTCTGAGACAGCACTAGGGAAGTTGCCAAATTATTTGTTTGACATTAAGTTATCTTCTGGTTATTCAGATGAAGTAATTATATCTGGTAATTTCACCTCCATTACTCCAGCTTAAAATGAAATAGTCTTGCAGGGTGTAGTTGTCATGAAGTGATGAGATTGCACAAGTAAATTTCAACTTATTAGATGTTCCATAATGTTAATTTTGACTACTCACAGTTTATGACTGCTGAACTAAATTTCATAGTCACTAATTAGCTGAAATAAAAAAAAAATCTTATAATTTTCTCTGAAAATTAGAAAAGAAAAAAACAAACTCTATGCTTGCTTCTTTTCCTAAGCAAATAACCTTTATCACATGAGCTTATGATCCCTGAACTAAGGGGCAAAACAAGACAGCTGATTGAAAAAAAAAGAGCTTCTTAAAAACTTAACCCCAAAATTGCTTTCATAACTGGGGAGGTGGACATTGAATAGGTTTGAAAATGTTGCGGTGTCTTAGTTTTATTGGATCCTGACATGAGATGCCCACTAGGTAATTACAATGGAGTCTAATAGTCCTTTGATTCTATTCAGCTCTCTTCACACACTCACTTTCAAACTACAGCACCAAGTTGTATGGGGTCAATGAATGAGTAAAATACCACAAGCAAAGAACCAAACAACTCCAGACATCAATCCCTACAACACAGTAAGTATTTAAGGGACTTGAAGAGACTCCTCTGCACTCCAGAAACCTTGCCTCTTCCTCCTCCCCTCCTCTATTATATCAGTTACAATAGAAGTTTATGGAGTCCCTGTAAGTCCCCTAAGTATCTCAGAACACTGCCTCTCCCTGAAATCAATTTTGTAACAGTCTAATTCATTTCAACTATCAGAAACTTCTCTGTTGCAACAATTTTGTATTGAACTGTTTTCACACTATAATTTTATACATTCAGAGAATATTGGAAATTCCATCTAAAGGAATTTTATCATAAATATGGGGAAAATTAGATTTTATACTGCATTAATAGAAGAGTATTTCTATCAAGCAGTGAGAATAAATGTTTAGACAGCTACCTTTGAAATTTTACCCTTGATGTAGAGGATACAAGAGCAAAGCATTGCCGATTCATAATACAAAATACTTAAATGTTTCCTCATTTAAATTTTAGTTTCACTTGACAGATTATTCTTTGTCGTGTAATTCCCTTTGATGTACTTAGGTAAACCTAATCTCAAACAACATTGAATTTGAAAGAAGTATCAAAGTAAAAAAGTAGCCATAAGAGGAGGTAGTGTTCAAGAATAAATTACAGTCAATATCTAGGGCATGGAAGCCAGTCTGACATTTAACTGAATTGTCTCTTGAATACTCAGGTAACACAGGGTTCTGAGATCACACACTTAAGGATGACACACAATTGAATTCACTGCAATATCCCTCCTTTCCAATATATCACAACAGCTACTATTTTAGTCAGTCCACACATACTGTGTAAGTGTATATTTAAAAATAGCTGCCTGTTCAGTGAAATAAGGATTTGGGCTTAAGTGTTTTCTGTTTGGATTTGGTTTTCTGCGTTTTTTTTTGTGAGGCTTTTTTTCCTGTTTTTTTTTTTTTTAAAGCAGGTCATAGAGCTTTCAATAGTGCATAAGCCACATTGCTACCAATATTAGTGTGTTTTGCCAGTATAGAAGTTAGCACTGGCTAATATGCCTTGCTAAAACTTACTTTATGTGTACACACACACACACACATGTTATCATTTTATAGCTCCAAGCCAAACATCCAAATTCTACTAGAGACCTCTAATAACCTTCTTTTCATCACCATCTCTGTAGACATACATAGAAAAGCAGTATATTTACCTGGGTTGATACGAGGAACACTAGTACAATGGTTTGCCGATGTTGAGTGAGGGGTGCAGCAGGCTTTCCTGAACCTCATTGCGGCACCAGGTTCTCCCACATGGTGTTCCTGGGATCCAGGGCACAGGCAATCAAATATGGAGCAGGTTCAGTCATGAACCACTGAAAAACCATTCAAAGTCTTCACATAAGGTGCGTACCCCTGTCACCCCTGAAGACTGGCTGTTCTCCCAAGTATTCAAGATCACCTTCATCTTTCTGAATTGCATTCATTATCAGCCTAATTGCAGTGACAATCATAGAGTTGGCAAACTCCTGTTTCTATGACTGGTTTGCCTTGACACAGAGACTGTCAGGTCCCTCATGAAACGTTATTTCCTTGTGGTTTTGCTTGCTTGATTTTCTCAAGGGGAAGATGTCAGCACTGTAGAGAAAACAGCTGGAAAGGAGAACAAAGTTTTATTATTGTTATTGTTGTTGTTGTTATTATTGATTGTTTAAAAGTAAAGGGATTTAGCAAGAGTGGGTAGGAGTAGGCAAAAGGCTAAGGCTAAAAAATTAGAGAAAAGACTTCAAACCAGGAAAAGGTTGGATGAGAGATAAAGGAGCAGCAGAGCTGCAAAGAGTTCAGGCCTAGTTTTTGAAAGCTAAAAGACAGGTGCATGTGAAATTTGGCCTGCGTGCATCAGAGTTGCTTCACAGTGTCACTGGATTTCTTACTTGAAGAACCTTTTTTTAACTTGTGTATGATAAATAACTTTTTGGGGACCTCCTGGTGCTGCAGCCCAATCATTGGTTTTGACTCTAGCCTCCACACTGAGTGTTGAACAACAGTCTCTGATTTCACTTCCTTCATAAGAAGGTTTTTTACAGGCTGAAAAGTAATGGAAACCAAACAATACACAGTAAGTGGAAGCTGATGGAGGAGTCACTCCAAAACTGCACTGCTGGTCTGAACCAACTTATTAGTGTAGACACAGCCCTCATGATGGCCATCAGCTTCCTCAGAGAGAAGCCAAGCCAAGCCACTGTTCCACCACACAACCCTGTCTTACCTGCTGTTCAGCTGACTCATCAATCTAGATTACAGATCAATAGCATGTCTATAACGACAAGGGGCACAAGAACATTGGTATTTAAAAGGATATGGACATTTCTGAGCTTGTTTTTCTGATTTCTAGAAAGGCATGTTTTTGAGCTCTCACTGTTGCAGAGAAATACTTCAAAATAGAACATGCACATATAAACCAGTCTCTAAAACTGCCACACAAATAAACAGCTTCCAATCTTCAAATTTTCTGCTTTTCAACTACATCTTGGCTGAGTTAGCAGTATTAAACAACCCATGCACACTGGCTCACGTAAAGTCTTAACCTTACCAAACATTCCTTTCATCTTCTTGCTAGCTTTCCCAGTCTAACCTAATAGTCTGTGACCACAGCTCCTCAGCATATCTCCAACTCCTCAGATTCCTAGTGGTGAGATGGTGCCTGGTCATTTTGGAGACCTTTTGATTAAAAACTTACTAATCATTTATCACTCTCTCACTGCAAGGCAGCCTGTTCACCTTTCTACATGTAAGCTACAGTAACCAAACCACGACGCTATTATAGCCCTCTTGCAGTAAAAATAAAACGAGACCAAAGAAAACCACAGATATGTCAGAAGAAGAAAAGCTCTGTTTTGCTGACCATTTACTTCAAACTTTATTTATTTGCTTGTTGAATGAAAAATGCAGCTACATTACTTTTTAAATCAA
This sequence comes from Pluvialis apricaria, assembly GCA_017639485.1. Classification (NCBI taxonomy): domain Eukaryota; kingdom Metazoa; phylum Chordata; class Aves; order Charadriiformes; family Charadriidae; genus Pluvialis; species Pluvialis apricaria. The sequence goes on from CM030008.1 coordinate 61,448,539, forward strand.
AGTAGATCATATTGCATTCACATGTATTTTGACAGGTAATAAAAGAGGATTACTTTCCAAGGAAAGACAAAACTTCATAGATTGGCAAGAACCACTTCCTCCTGAATCAAATTTCTCTGGGTTCAAAAAGAGAAGAGGCTTGTTGGCCAACCTACAAGTTTCAGCATCTTGCAAAGAAAGTTACATTAAGATATGATTACAAAGTCACCGACCATTGTCTCATGGCATCTCTAACGAAACTGCATATTCATGTATTCATGTATATGCCAGCACTATTTTTCAAGACAAGAGCATATGAATACTTTAAAGTTGTTTGTTATTTAAAGCCAAGAATCTGCTTTTGCAGGGCAGGTCACACTGAGAACTGGAGTTCCCAGTTATAACAACTGTCCTACTTGTCTGCACTTACTGCATTTTGATTCATACTGCAGAGAAGTCTCAGACTTCATGGACTGATTATTTTTTTTATGAAACCAAATCAGAAGATGCACTCCAGAAATGGACCTGCTTCAGTAGCTGCCTTCGGTTCATGGGGCCAGGCTAGAGATAGGTTGAAGTAAAACTCCAGCAGTGCACATGGTGTCAGCACCACGCATGAGCTATTTTACTCTGCATATCTGCTCCACCTGGATGTCACTCCTGACTAATGGAAACATAGCCACGGAGTATGAGAGAGGAAAACCGAAGGATAAATAGCTGTGAGCTCCAGCAACTCTTATGGTATTCTGGCTCACAAAGATATTATTATTTCTGTTGAATTGACTTCTAAGGAGAAGATGCAGAAGAACTGGTAACTGCAGTCCCTTTTTATTCTCCAAAGAGGATAAAGTCTTCATTCTCAGCTAAGCCTAAAAGCATTCCATAACAGCAAGTCAAAAGCAAAGCCCTTACAAAAAGAGATTCCTTACACTAATGGAGAAATAAGGGGCTTAATATTCTTTGAGTGTGAAAGATCACCAATAAGGTCTCCACAGATACTCTCCAATACGCTCATCATTACCATCACAAAATAATTTAATAACCAAAGCATGAAGTGGCTGTCTGAAGCCTTTTATTTATTTGTTTATTTTAAAGTAGAAGCACTCCCTCAGATATCATGCCTACCTCCACATTCCCCTAAGCTGTTCCTTGAAAGGGAAAGTCTGGCCAAACAGCTTGTCATTCATTGATGTTTTTAAGTACCTTAAAAGTTTTGATAGTCTGCAGTGTTATCTCTTCAAAATCTTCTTTCTATTTTGTAATTATGTATTTATTTCTTGTTAACAAGAAATTGAACATGATAATGGACTAGTTTTAAAGAAAAGACTAAATGTTCCTCAAAGGATGGGAATAAATGCCTTCCAAAGTTCAGCTAACATGTAACTCAATTACTAATTACTTACACTGTCTACTGTATTCAACTACCTTATTTGTAAATGTATGATTTATTTACTCACTTGAGAACTGCATAGTTGTAGATTTTTTAGCATACATATCTTTGGTACAGGCAAGATATAAAAGGTGCCTGTCTGACTGTTTTCTTCTGTTCAACGAGGAGAAGTAAGAGAAAAACAACAATAAATATTGCAAAGTTAAAAGACTAAAAAATATTATTAATTATTTTAGTTTATTCTTTCTAACCATCAAGTTAAATTTTATTTTCCTGTCTCTTTCAAAGAGATCACACCACTGCCTTTTCCTCTTGAAGTTTTCTGTCATGGACTTTCACCTTTGGCTTATCTAAAGATGAACTGAAGAAAATCAACAGATGGGATGCACTTAAGAAGTACACAACTCTCCTTTCATGGACTAACCCCTACATTAGAGGTTATTTCTTGAAATTGTACCTTTGTAGTAGTAGTAGTAGTTCTACTACTACTACTAAATAATAATAAGTACTACTATTAAATACTACTTCTAAATAATAAAATTATTAATATTAATTATATTGATATAATATATAATTAATATATAATTATATATTAATAATAAAAATGTTCTTTTATGTTGGAGAAGCCCCAATAACATTTTTTTTTAAAGGCCATGAAGCATAAAAGAAGTCTGAATGTTTAAAAAAAAAGTGAAGCAGGAAATAACATATGGTGTGAAATGGCTGTCAAGTTCTCTTTCACTTACTGCACTCAAAGTCCTTTATTGAGTGACACAACAAGCTATGCTTTCCTCAGCTGTGAATTCCTTTCAGGCCAGTATCACAGCAGACGGCTGAAATGTAGATAATTCAACTTCTTTTGTCTGGAAAGGCTCTTCTCCTTATTTGCTCCAGTCATTAACTACAACATCTCATCCATCCTTCTGGTTTGCTCAAGATGTTGCAGCGGCTGGATGACCAAGAACCTGTGCAGATACACCTAACTTGGGCCAGTAGATGCTGTCCTTTCTTCAGGCACTAGATGGCATGTGTTACATTTGGCGTATGATGCACCAAATGCTACCAATATCATTATTTCTGTTAGAACAATGTCATTGCTTTCCGGATCCCACCTGTAGCTATTTTCAACCCTGGGCTATTGCATTGTACTTTTACAGTGAAAAAAAACCAACCAACCCCCCCCCCGCCAAAAAAACTAAATCAAGAAACTTTTTAAAGCAGCTTCCATGCAAAACTTGTTATTTTTATTCCTTGCTTGCTGTTACTGACTGACCCTCAAGATCCTGTTACATCAGACATAGCCAACTCTATAGCCGTTCCATATTTTATTCCTATTAAATTCTATGTGAAAGTCATCCAGTGCTACTAAGGTCCTTACCTATTTTGTTAGCCCTTGTCTTTTCCTGTTGAAATATGAAGATACCATTCACCACAAGCAGAGAGGCTACATTTTGCTGTCAGGAAATAAATATTCTTTCCATGGTATAGTATTTGTCTTACTTGAGTCACGTGGGAAAAACCCTTATTGCAAGAGATCCACAGCATGCAATAGACTTACTAAGTAGTATGTCTGAAAACTGCAGTGTTTTGGAATTATTGCTGAAGTCTGGCTTTCTTTCTGATGAAATAGTATGTATTCCAGTCCCAATACAGAACATTTCTGGAAATAAGTAGCTTTAATAAAAGAAGAAAATGCAATAGTGTGTGAACCTGAAAGGGATAGTGCATGCATGATGACTTTTAGAGATTTTTTCAAGCAAAATTTTGGTCAACTCTTATTTTAGCTGAACACACTTAGCCATCCTTAGATAAAAGATGACTGCAATACGTGACTCAATCAGGAAATGCCTAGCGGGGTTTTCAATGGATATGCACTCAATAAAAACACATACCACCAGGTTCATGTCAGGTGAAAAAAACAGAAACATGCTTGCAACTGTCATCAAGAATTGCTTTCATGACATTGAATTTACTGTCTAAAACCATATACTCAAGTCTCAGTAACCATGATTCTATTTCTTGTGAACTCTCTAGCTTCAGCTTCTTCAAGATATTAAAACCTGGTTGCATGTTTGAAAAACTCTATGGCACAGATGAGCCATTTCATTTTACCATTATCCCTCAGTGTTCTGGAAAAATAATTTCCAATTAACAGCTATTGAACAGGTCAGCTTTCTTTGATGACTTATTAATCCATTGCAACTCTGCACTCTCATTTTTCCAAAACTAGACTCCTGCAAAATTGTTTGTAAAGGTCTTTACCTCTCCACAATTTAGATGCATGTAGAAGACATGCATGTAGAAGGCCCTCCCAAGGCTTCATCATCCAGCAGCCCTTAAAGGTCTCTTCTGTTGATTTCTCAGGGACATAAACGCAAATTTATGCAACTTCTACCATCTACAGCATCCAGCAGCAAGGAGGCAACAAGCTACTGTACCTATCTCTTCGGAGTGTGACTGCTGCCAGTTCCTGCTACCCTCTAGTGCTTCAAAGGGGTTGAAGAATGAGCCCTCTCCCAACCTGGTTGCAGACCCTGTAGACAAAATATATACTGTGCTATCTAAATCCAGGGACTTGGTCTCACTAGGATGAGATTTACAGGCTAAAATCCAAGTACTTCTGTTTTCTTACGGGTTGTCATCTGTTGCTCAGAAAGATAATTAATGGGGGCAAACCTGGGACTGAGCATATGATTAATCAGGCCTATTGTTAGTAACTTTTATGTTGTCAAGCTTTTGAACGAAATACAAAAGTTAAATAAACAGTAAGACAAAATAGGCTTTTTTAACTCTAAGAAGTCAAAGCCTTCCTGCCTGGTCACATGAACTTTTCATTCCTCTGAAAGCTTATTCTGTTCAAGTAGCAAGCTGCAGACTTTCAGCAGAGTAAGGTGCTAAGTGAAAGATGAAGGCCTGACAGCTGCTGTTACTGCCATGAGCAATAGGTAGGAATCACAAACTACCCAGAAAAGTAGCATTAGAAATGAGTCTTTTCCTGATTTTTGCACCAGGTCATGTTCCTTCATGCTCACACAAAAAGATGAGGATTTATTTTAGTAAAAGGGAATTTTGTTCCCTCCCCCAGGACCTGCCACATGCAAATAAAATGGAAGCAAATCTATGTGGGGTTTTGGGGGGGGTTTGTTCTTAAACCTGCTTCAAAAGTTTCTATAAATGACAGTCACATCACCATAGCCCAGAGCTCAGTTAACCAACATTTAGTGATGTATTATGCCTATGGACAATTACACTGAATTAATAAATCCTAGTTAACTATTTATTAATGGAATAGGGGAAATCAGGCTACTTCTAATCATTTCAAGGCATCATGGGTATCATGGAGATGCTGGTCACCACACTGGTGAAGGGATAAGAAGGCAGATTACTTCTGACATTTCTTGGGGAATTCACACATGCCTGTGCTCTTCTGCTCCTTCCCCCTTCACAAATGAGGCACAAAAGCTCCCAGCTATGGGACTTAATGTAACTCTTTCATGTCTGCATCATCACTTTCCTTTTCCAAACATACATTTTTCTTCTCCAGAAGACCATGAAACAGCACTAAAGATAGCATGTGATCGGCAGACTGATAGAGAAAAACTGCGGTTATGAGACTGGCATAAATTGCTTGAAATATTCTCTCTGTTTTCATCCTTCATATTTGTTCCTTTAGAATGTTTTTCTTCTCCATGTACTGATTTTGTCAGTGACCAGGCACTTCAAGTCCAATAACTTTTTCCATTTATTTCCATGTTGCACTCAATGTATTTCAGAAAGGAACCAAACAGGGACATGTGAAGGTTTGTTTAGTAACAACTCCATTCCGTCTATGCAACTTTTTTCTACACTCATCAGTTTTATTTTGAATAGTGAAGACAGTGAACAGTAAGTTCAGCACAGCCTTGAACCCTCTTACAAGATTCTACTCACTTCTGTTGCAGATAGGAAGTGTTCATTGTCTAGACTGCTGTTATAGAGTGGGAAGACTCCTACAGCCTCCTTGATGCTTAACAATATCATGGTTAAACTCTCATTTTTGACAGTTATGGGAGATTCCCTTGATGGAGTTTGTTCTCCATGTGAAGTAAATTTCATTTATATTCTTAGCTTCAGATTAGAGGGAAAAGACTACCAGGACGACATTCCTGTGCCATGGAAAACATTTTCGTAGCTTTTTTTTTTTTTTAATACAAGTAGGAAAATGCAACTAAATAAGGCCTTAGTAAACAAGAGAAAGTCCAACCATTTTCAGTACTACTGTTGAAAAAAATCCCTTCAATCGCGACCTTAAAATTCTTCTTCAAAAAAATGATTGTAAAGGAATCAGTTCAGAGTAGTCAGATAGTAAGCCAAGTCTGCAGCTTTTCACCTAACCAGTTTAGTGTCATGTTCTCTGTTGGTTAATTTGCCTGTTGTTTCATCCTCTGGGAAGGAACAGCACTTCTGTGTTGTGGTCTGCTCGGTAACTAACATTGTAGGATTAGAGAGGGGGATTTGACAAGAATTATCACAAAGTATCTGATTGTTTTTTCTGCAACAACATTACAAGAATGTGTTTTAAAGGCAAAAGGCAAAAAAAAAATATCCAGTCAGGATGATCATGTTTGCAAGAACAAAAAAAAAGGTCAAAATAATATTCCAGATGGTCTGCATTTCTGCTATTTTTTTATCTACTAATGCAAAATTATGCATTACGTGAAAAGAAGATTTTGAATTTTATAGTAACATGTCCAATTCCTCATTTCTGTTACCAGCTTTCCATCAAAGACCAACACAAGATAGGTGATGAAATATGAAATATGTATATTACCAGATGCTGGGTAGAAATTCTAATACCTAATGAACATCCTTCTACTTAAAAAGGGCATAAAGAACATATAGCATCTAAGTTCTGTTTGCAAGAGAGAAAGAAACAACAAGCCAGAAGTGATGAAATAGCAAGTTTCTCCCCCCGTTTACTCTTGACTTTGTCTAAGACTGACAAAAATGTAAGAATGGGAACTGCAAGAAACTTCACTTTACATAGCTGACACATCTCACTTAATTGTGGGGTTTTTTTCAGCAGGACAGAAGAGGCATATGAGTGTGAAGAAAAAATAAAAATATCCATGCTCTTATTTAACAACAGCAAAACCACTTCAAAGAACATAATTTTTCTTCTATAAAATATTTCTTTAGACAAAAAAAGCAAAACAAGAACCACAATCTCAAACAAAATAACAGTTTCCCAACTGACACTTGGTCTGTTTATAATTTTTCACATTTAATGGTACTGCATTTACGTAACATTTCCCTAGAATAAGAACAAGGACTTTGATGATTGGTGTTAGAAGAGGAACAGTCCACATGTACATTTGCATCTCTTCCAAAGTAAATTCCTTCCTTTTGTACAATGCATCCATTGTGTTTCCAACAGTATTGCTCAGCTGAGTAGAATACAACAACTGGTGATTTTTATGGATGCATTAGACCAACTAGATACCTAAAAGAGCACCCTGATAATGCAGTGAAAAGACAGGGACAGATGAAACTGTTACAAGTAAACCAGCAATTATCTATTGCCCAACTTCTGTATTAGAAAATTTGTTAGTCATTTCTAGAGAAGGATTTGAAGAAAGTAAGAAAAAGCCTCTCGTCCTCATGAACTTCATCTTTAAAAATGTTTAGAATAAGCATCAAACACTGTGTTTAGGAGGCAAATAATTATATCATGTATGTTTGATTTTCTGTTTAGTACCTGAAAGACATAGACCAGCAACGCCCATTCAGTACCCTATAGCTTTATGATAAACTACACTAATTTAAAACACAAGGCAACGGTTCAAGAAGCCAGCAGTAAATTCTCAACTCAACTGACTAGAGGCAGAAAGATGTTTTCATTTACAGTTTTCAGCTACTCTTATTGAAAAGAGTATTAAATAAATATAAGAAGGGAATCAGTGGCCAAATGTGCTGAATTGTATATTCACCATAGCTAAATGTGCTAAATGTTTGATGAAGGATATAAATAATTAGCAACATGCACATACATTTGAAAAGTTTCTTCTGCTCAGGCATGCATATATCTGACATCTGAGTTTGGAGTGGCAAAATGTGCTTTCTTTGCTATTTCTCTTCCCTAGCACTTTATGTGGTTAACCAAGGAGTCAGGTTCTTTTCCTGTGCCTGCCAAAGAGGCAGTGTCCCATCATTTTATGGTGTGCTCTTTAATTCCCTCAACTGTAGCAGGGAGCTACTGATGTTCATTAACTGCTCACTGGGATTTTTATGTAGTGGAACATGACATAATCCATTCATTCACATCTCTATTAATGTCATTCTTGCATAGGCATAACACCATATTCTTATTCCCTCGAGGCCTCTTCATTTGCCTACTCACACTCAGTCTTCGAAGCCACTTTTAATCACATCAGGCCTGAATTGGAAAAATATAAAGTAATTCTTTTGATGATAAAATAAATATGTATGTATACACATACCTACTTATAAAATTGGTATTGCAAAATTTACTACCACATGGTTTGCAGATGTCCTGACAAAAAACATATCTTAAGGACTCAAATAGAAGAGAACTGTAGATGTGAAAATATTAAAGGTACGCTAGAGTAAGCACAAGTGCCTGTGCTAAAAATAAGGAATGTACCGTGTGTTTAGTCTAGCAATCTTCATATTCAACCTGCAATGCAAACACTACCCCAACGGTAACAAACCTTCTACCATCTAAAGACTCTAAAAGAGCTGCATATTTACCATAAGTTGCTATCACCTTGATCTGGCAATGATTTTTTTAACGAGAAAAAGGATCCTCCTTGAACAAGCTAGGGTGTTGTTTTTTGTTTGGTTGTTTTTTTTTTTTTTTTTTTTTAATATAACTATTCCAGAAATTGCACTTGAAAAGAACTTTAAGAGTTCTATTGAACCTATGCCTAAGAAAAGGACCCCTGACCAATCTCTGAGTGATTAAATTAACTCAGAGTTCTCAAAATGAAAAAAAAGAAATGTTCCTTTTCCTTCTTTTTGTTCTAGTAAGATGATGGAGTCAGGATACGACTAAAAGACAAAGTAATCAGGAAATGCTATATGCAGGAGGTGTGATTGTTACCAAGAATACTTGCTTCTTTCCCATTTCTTTTGCTTGCCTACAGCTGAAGTAAGTTCCTCTATGTCAGTTAGACCGCTCTAAAGGAGCATTTCAGGTTCTGTAAACAGCAAGGGAGGTTTTCTATACAAGCAAAAAAACTAACACCTCCTCATCCCAAATGCAAAATAATATTTTTTTATGTCTACAAGGACCATGATTAGAGATGTCTCACTGCAGTATCATTGTATGGCAATGAAATTTGACACTGAAACCAATAGGGTTAGTGGGTAAGGGTTAATCTTTATGGATTTCACAACCATAGAAAATGATTGGAGATATTGGTCAGTCTATTAGGTGACAAAAGTGAAGTGAATGAAACATGACCAGTTCTATAAGCACACTCGCACTGGGGAAAAAATAAAAAAATTTTTTTTTCTTTTTCTGCCTGAACTCAAACAAAAACCTGATCATGAAGTTTACAGAGATACGTAGAATACAACCACTACTTACATGTGTCTATATAACCAGACATTAAACCTCAAAACCTTCAGGAAAGGTTAAAATTCCTCAGAAGGTTTCTACCTCAATATGTAGATTTAAAAATCATAGCTCAAGGCTGGATCATTTTCTAATTTTAAATCATGAAAGAATGTAAAAGACTTTAAAAATAAAAATGCATCAGGGAAGTGAACAGATGGACAAAAAAAAAACCCTTATAGTAAGATTTGAAAGAACAGTTTCAATAAAGGAATATAGTTAATGAAAAACCTTTGGACACACCATGCTATCAGTTCCTTTATTAAAGAAGATAATGAAGATTAATACCAAAAATTTTTTACCTTATTTAGTGAAGAAATCCTTTTTCAAAGTGCAAAAAAGCAAGAATAAACTGCACTAAAATTGCAATTCCATAAAGAGTGCTAAGATGCAAGGGGTGGGGAGCGGTGGTAGAGGAAGAGTACTAGTGATCTGTTTTGATTTTAACAAAGTACCTAATTTCTCATCAATGTCAGGTTGGTGTCTTTGTCTCACAAACATGCTCAGTACATTGAAAAGGTCATGGAGTTTACTCATGCCTTAGGGAAGCCATTTCACATCTGAAGGCCATTTGTGAAGATCAGAGGTGAATAAAGGACAAAATATGTCTAGTTCCAGTCAGCCAGACCATATTGTACGTATGCACAAAAATTTCGCGTGAAGACTGCTGGGCAAGAAAAACATTGGGAAAAAGCAAAGAAAGGCATGTGCAAATACACATAAGCATCCAACTACCAAATTTCTAGCTTTCATCTATTTCTCACAGTGCAATGTATGCAAAGTATTTCTTTCTCCCCAACTCAACAAGTGTCCAAGTAAACACAAAGAAAGCACAATAACAGGGATAATTTTAAAACATAGCCAACAGTGTTTGTGATTTTCTCTGCCCTCTGGAGAGAACACACTGCAGGATTTTTCCTTAATCCATCCCTTCCTGAACCATGCCAGCTGGCCTGGGACCAACTTGAAACAAACCCTCAGCCATTACTAGCACAAAAAGTTTAATACCATGAGTGGAGCACCTTATTTTCACCAGGGTGGCCACCCTGAGGCCTGAACATTCACGCAGTGCAAAACAGACTCTAAGCCTGGCAACACCGTACATGTCTCTTGGCTTCCAGACGTCCCAAACAGTAACATACTACAAAAAGTCCTGAAGAGTATGTTCCAACCAATAACATACGACATTACAGATGAGACTGTCAGATTTTATTTCTATTTTATTCTGATTTTATTTCTACCTCATGACTTTTGAGGTTTTTGAAGATAAGAAGAAACCCACTGATGGTAAAGTCCATTTCCATCTAGCAAGTATGCCACACACACTAAGGAAAGGTATTCAGTCTGTACGTGGTACAAAATTTTGCCTCAACTTTGCAGATAGGTGTGCTCTCTGTTGAAAACATTTCAGCAGTAGTGCTCTGACACATTCCATCCATTTGAAGTCTGTGAGAGCACTTGCAAATGCACTTGTATCCTATTTATAGTCCTCAGGGGGCAGAAAAATCCCTTAAACTTGCCCAAGTTTTATCAGGTCTTTTGAGTAACTTCACGGACTTCTGACCTTACAAGCTTCTTTGGTTTCATGTGATCAATTAAATGATCAGCTCACCTGATCAAGTTTCTAAAAACACCTGAAGAACAGGTTGTTATACGCATCTCAAACCACTGTATTGAAATTTCTTATATTATCATGGGTACGCAGTAGTTAAAAAGCACTGGATATTTTATGATATCTCACTGACACCACTATCTTGGAGATTCTTCCTCCTAATCTTTTGAAATAGTAACTCCGTCCTTTCCCAGGACAGTGCTTTTGAAACACAGAGGAAGTTACACTTCTCCCCATAATTAGCATTCTGATTGCAACATATGCAATTAGAATGACTTATGTGGCCTGTCATCCTGCCTCCTGATAACATCAGATGAACTCAAAGAGAAAAAAATGATACATACTGGAAGAAATTAAAGTAATTCTCTATCTGAGAATTTTTAAATAGATTGAAATGTATGCTTGAGTGATCACTTGAAGCCCCTGGAAAAATACTGAGTGTATTTTGAGCACAGTTTTTTTCAAATGGACCCAAAAGTTAGGCTTCTGGTATCTGTTTGCCTCTTTCCTCCTTTCTCCCACTTTGAAACTGAAGGCTTACTTCAGATCTCTCTTATATGAACAAAGCAAGAAATAAAGACACTGTGACAACACTCAGGATCACTGGATATGAGTAACTGTGACTCATTGCTTTCTGAAAGCAGCTATATAGGCTTTCTGTTTGTCTTTCAGGTGTGTTAAAATGCCTAGCTCTTGAGGAATGTCAGCCAATCAGATTGCATGGGGAAATTTGTGAGCTGAAGCAGCCCCTTTGGTTCAAGATCAAACATTAGTATTTTAAGGACAATTTTGCTTCTGTTTAAGATCCTGAACAACAGAAATAAAAAGCAGAAGCAGCAAAACTTACTAAGACAAGTTCCCCTATGACTAATTGTACTATTATTTAAGAATATAGTATCTTACTCAACTTCACGAATACAAATAAAAAATACTGACTTCAACTTCCACAGTACTTATGCTTTAATCAATATATTTTGTGTTAAAAAGAGCTGATATCTGCTTGTTTTCTTCTGACATCCATTCTAGTACTATTCATCGCACAGAACTTTGTAAGGGTAATGCAAACTTGATTTCCTGCAAAATTAGTTGCATTGTAATGTATCGTTAATTCATGCCCTCAGAGCCTGGAGCTGTATTTCTGAAACTAAAGAAGTTTCACCACCCATTGGCTTCACAGATCTGTCCTGTACTGTCTTTTATTATCTAATCATAACTCATTAAGTTAACTTTTACCACATTTTACTATATTTTTGGTCCCATATTTCTACTTCTATGCTCTCATCTCTGTTCATGACCTTTTTTTCCTTCCTTTCAAGTCAGCATAGCTAGTCTAGGTAAATATTCCCCCATGCATACTTCTTCCATGCTCTTCACTTTTTACTGATTTCCAAAGAGCCCAAACTAACAACCCATGACAAGGCAACTCTTTTGCACCATTAGCTCTGCAGGAGTTTCATGCCTGTTATAGACATTACTTGCCAAAACAAATAATGCAAATAATGTGCAGTGCACCCATGTTGTTTTCCTGTTGTGGCAGTGTAAGTCCTCAGCTTTAAGTAGTTCTGGACAAGAATGAATGCCAAGAATCAAAGCTGTTCCTTCTCTGCAGCTTTTTTGTAAATCAGAATCTAATTTCTTTATTCTGTCCAAGGTTATTTTCACAACTACAGTAACAGAAAACCCCAGGGTTTTTAGAGCCACTCCCCTGCCCCCCCTCCCCTAACTACTGAAACACTGCCCTAATTTTCTGAGTTGTCAGCAGGCTACAGTTGAATGAGAAATTGCCATTGCATAACTGTTTTGTAAATTAAGCTGTGCTACTTATCACAAACACAACTTCAGAAACTGGCATGTAGTAAAATTACACTGTGATCCGAAAAGAAATACTGTACACTGCATTTTACATTTCCTACTTCTATTTTCCGTCTTCAAAAATAGTCACATAATCTTCTTACTTGTCTTTCTTTTGTGTTTCTCTGAATGGGTCTTTTCTTTTTCATTTAAATTATTATTTACTGTATGTTCTTCCTTGTTTCCCTCTCTTTTATTCTCCCTCTCTTCTTTAGCGGTTCTTAACATGGGTTTTCCTGATCTGTATTAATGTTATGTCAGCAGGAAACCCCAGCATGAGGGTTAAAGCCAGCTGCAATACTGGTCAGTCACTCCCTTGACCAAAGCACAAGCACCCCATTTCTTGCCTTGCTTTTTCCTCCTATTGTTTTTTCCACCACAACTCTCTCACTTAGTAGCAACATTAGAAAACTGCTGTTTCTCAAAGACCATAAACATACCCCTTTCCAGAACATAGGGCAATGACAATTTAAATGTAATAAACATAGCCAAAGTATGTGCTTTATATCAGAGTACTAATACATAATTGACAGAGTAAAGATATTAGAAAAAAGTATTTTTAAGTTTCTCACATAGTGTCTTTTTTCTATTAAAGAAGTGTTAGTGTTTGGCCATTTCACAATATTGACGTTACTACATTGCTACGTTGTGCATACTAGTATGTGCTATGCGCTATTCTTTACTGTCACACTATCATTGTGTTCAGTGAGTTATCTCAGTAGTGGAAAGGACACATTCTTTTTTCCTCTTCGAACATGTAATGCTTATTAAATCATAGAAACTACAACAGACAAAGTAATTTCAGATGTTTTTCACAATCATGGTATAAAGCATTTGTTTCTGTGCATTGCCATAATGAGGGAATTTATTTCTTATTTTTACAGAAGGAAAACAGCTTATAGCCCAAAAAACACCAATTAACAGAGAAAATCAAAACCATTTATTGTAGTTATTCAGTAATTCTGCTGACTGATACCTCTGAGATATTTTAGAGGTGCTGCTCTTTCCATTATACCAAAAATACGGCATTTAATTATACTGTTAAGTGAGATGTGAATATATAACATCAATCTCACACCAGGTAGTAAATAGAAAGATTGCATAAGAGACAATTTCAGCAACATTTTTTGCGAGGCAGGGGAGGGTTGGTCTTGAAAAACACAGCCGTAATTATTTCTTTGAATATTAATGTAAGGGTTTATATTGTACCAAGGAATGACAGCAGTTTAAGGAAATACGATGGCAGGAGTATTTAGCTCTCTGAATATTGATGGCTTTATTTTCAGTTCATTGTCACAGTCACATTATGTAATTGTGGAGGCAGATTTTCCCACCTACATCAAACAGGCATATGCCATCCTCACTGGAAAAGATAAATCCCAGGCATGTGTACCGACAGAGCTGGGAATAGTGTGTGTTTAGGCAGGGCAGAGAAGAGAAGAGAAAGGGAAATCAATTTCTTTAGCTGTACAATTTGAGTATCACAAAATTCTCTGTGAACTTACCCTTCACTGAAGAGCGTTCTCAGACCTTTGTATGTGGTCTGGCATACATTTAGACTGCAATCCAGACTGCAGTTAAACAACAGTATTAAGTTGCCACAGACAGAGAATAGATGTCACCAGCAGATCGTTTCCTGTTATCCTTTCAATAATAGCACTTGACATCAAATCAGGGCACAGCCACTTTGCTGAGGCTGCTCTACAGTGAACTTTCTAGAGTGGTGCCAAAATAATGTTGCAGAAGACATTAAGTCAAATGAAAATATGACAGTCATATTTCACAGGCTCTGGTCTGCAGCATTTGCAACTTAATAACTGAAGACTAGAGAAAAATAGTTGAACGCACTTATGCGTAAGGCAAAGAAGAAAAAATAATGAATCTTTTTGTTCGTTTGTTTTGTTTTATGATATTCTAAAATGTGCATTATTCTGAGTTCTTATTCCTGGCAAATGTGTATATTTTTTTCTACAGTTTCAGCATAACTCATTATCCAAGATTTCATAGCTGTTACTGTTGTACATTTAACGGGGAAAGAAAAGTTTTCAGAGACCCCAGTAGTAATAAAGTTACCAAATTGTGTGGCCAGAAAATGCTGTTTGTGACTTGAAGTAAAGAATAATTTTCAATATTTTGTGAAAGAGATATTGACACTGTTCAGAATATCAAACTCATAAACCACTGACCAGGTTACAGTAGGTTGTTTCACACTGGAGGTATTCAGCTTCCAAACCTTTTTGTTAGTACTGAGTCTAATATACTACAGAAAGACAACAACTGGAAAATTAAGAAAATAGGGACTGGAAGCCTCCACTGGCCTGAGATTCCAGTCAAGAGGCAAACCTGCCTTCCTAGATTAGTAGAGTATCACTCAGCTTTACCTCTTTATCACTTAGAGGTTGTACCAAGAATGTGATGTTCTAAGTACAGAAGCAAAGCCAGACCAATTAATAAATGAAGAATCAAAATAAGCATAAGAAGATATCTACATCCTCTAAAACTGGCATGGAAGACTCCTTGCTGGTCTCAATTTCCTAGAGTAAATCTTGACCTGATTCTTACAGTCAAAAAAGGGTAAGCTCCTCTGTAGCTACAGAGATTTGTCAATTAGGACCCAGTTTATAATTGGAGACTTCTGTTTCATGGAATCACGGAATCACGGAATTTTCAGAGTTGGAAGGGATCTCTAGAGATCATCTAGTCCAACTCCCCTGCTAAAGCAGGATTGCCTAGAGCACATTACTCAGGACTGCACCCAGGCGGGTCTTGAAAATCTCCAGAGAAGGGGACTCCACAACCTCCCTGGGCAGCCTGTTCCAGTGCTCTGCCACCCTAACTGTAAAGAAGTTTTTCCTTGTGTTAGAATGGAACTTCCTATGTTCCAACTTATGCCTATTGCCCCTCGTCCTGTCACTGGGAACCACTGAAAAGTGTCTGGCTCCATCATCCTTCAACCCGCCCTTGAAATACTTATAAGCAATAATGAGGTCCCCCCTCAGCCTTCTCTTTCCAGGCTAAAGAGTCCCAGCTCTCTCAGCCTTTCTTCATAAGAAATGCTCCAATCCATAAGAGATGCTCCAATCCCTCAATCATCTTTGTTGCCCTACACTGGAGTCTCTGCAGTAGTTCCCTGTCTCTCTTGAACTGGGGAGCCCAGAACTGGACACAGTATTCCAGTTGTGGCCTCACCAGTGCAGAGTAGAGGGGGAGAATGACCTCCCTTGACCTGCTGGCCACACTCTTCCCTATGCAGCCCAGGATTCCATTGGCCTTCCTGATGACAAGGGCACATTGCTGGCTCATGGATAATTTGCTGTCTGCCAGGACCCCCAGATCCTTCTCCTCAGAACTGCTTTCCAGCAGGTCCACCCCTAACTTGTATTGGTGCCTAGCTTTCTTCCTCCCCAGGTGCAGGACCCTACACTTGCTCTTGTTGAACCTCATTAGATTCTTCTCTGCCCAGCTCTCCAGCCTGTCCAGGTCACGCTGGGTGGCAGCGCGGCCCTCTGGAGTGTCAGCCACCCCTCCCAGTTTGGTATCATCAGTGAACTTGCTGAGGATACACTCTGTTTCCTCATCCAGGTCACTGATGAATATATGTAACAAGATTGGACCCAGTATTGACCCCTGGGGGACACCACTGGTTACAGGCCTCCAACTTGACACTGCTCCATTAATCACAACCCTCTGAGTCCTGTCACATAGCCAGCTCTCAATCCACCTCGCTGTCTCCTCATCTAGCCCACACTTCTTCAGTTCCTAATGAGGATGTTATGGGAAACAATGTCAAAAGCTTTGCTGAAGTCAAGGTAGATGACATCTACTGCTCTCTCCTCATCCAGCCAACCAGTTATAACATCATAGAAGGCTATCAGATTGGTCAAGCATGATTTACGCTTGGTAAATCCGTGTTGACCACTTCCAATAACTTCCTGTTCTTCAACGTGTTTGGAGATGACATCCAGAATGAGTCGCTCCATTACCTTCCCAGGGACAGAGGTGAGACTAACTGGCCTGTAATTCCCTGGGTTCTCCTTCTTGGCTTTTTTGAAGATTGGAGTGATGTCGGCCTTCCTCCAGTCCTCAGGCACCTCTCCTGTTCCCCATGACCTTTCAAAGATGATGGAAAGTGGTCTAACAACATCTGCCAGCTCTCTCAGTGCTCACAGGTGCATCCTGTCAGGGCCCACGGACTTACGAATGTCCAGCTTGGCCAAGTGGTTTCTAACCCAGCCCTCCTCAACTGAGGGAAAATCTTCCTCTCTCCAGACCTTCCCCCTTGCCCCAGGAGTCTGGGATTCACGAGGGATGGCTTTAGCAGTGAAGACCGAAGAAAAGGCGGCATTCAGTAACTCCGCCTTCTCTGTGTCTTCCACCACAAGGGCACCCATCTCATTTATCTGTGGGCCTACATTTTCCCTAGTCATCCTTTTCCTATTGATATACTGAAACAACCTCTTGTTATCTTTAACCACAGTGGCCAAGCTGGGTTCTTCTTGAGTTTTGGCCCTTCTAATTTTTCCCCGGCATAGCTTCACTACATCTTGGTATTCCTCATAAGTTGCCAACCCCCTTTTCCAAAGAACGTAAACTTTCCTTTCATTTCTGAGGTCCAGCCAAAATCTCTCTATTTAGCCAGGCTGGTCTTCTTCCCCGTTGGCTTGTTTTTCAAGACATGGGGATGGCCATCTCCTGTGCTTTTAAAAGTTCCTGCTTGAAGTATGACCAGCCTTCCTGGGCACCTTTTCCCTTCAGGACTGTTTCCCAAGGGACACTCTCAACCATGTGCCTAATCAGGTTAAATTCTGCCCTTTGGAAGTCCAAGGTGGCAGTTCTGCTGGCTCCCACCTTGCTTCTCCAAGAATTGAAAACTCTACCATTTCATGATCTGCCCAAGATGACCTCTAACCTTTACATCCTCCACAAGACCTTCTCTGTTAACAAACAGTAGGTCCAGTAGGGCACTTTCCCTAGTTGACTACCTCATCAGCTGTGTTAGGAAGTTGTCTTCCACACACTCCAGGAACCTCTGGGATTGTTTCCTCTCTGCTGTGTTATATTTCCAGCAGAAATATACAGCAATCTGTCTTATGTGCTCACCACAGATAATCTGAAAGCAACTAATCTTAGACAAAGTGAAAGAGATTTACTTACATCAGGATTCATCTTCAAAGAAAATAAACAGGTAGCTCTTTTTCTGGAATAAACTTATCTTTTGGTTTCTCCATTTCTCTTTTAGAAAAGGAATTATGCTGAAAAGCATTTACAATTATCTGCATGCTCTAAGAAAGTTTCTGAATTAGTAATTTCAGCATTTCTAATAAGCGCTATCTGAACAGCTGTCTACCTCGTATGAATGATTGAAGGAAAACTACAGGCAGGGGTATTTACCGTCTACTCAAATTTCTCCCTTCATATGACACAGGGTGATCACAACCTATGTAAGACTCCTGTATGTTTGCATGTAGGACTTCTTTCATAACTATTGTTTTAGGAAAGTGTGCCCAACACAGAATCCAGATACGCATTTGGCAACATGTTATTGGTCCTTTATTTGTATAACTGTGGTATCCAAAAGTGACAGTCAAATTCGTAACATCCTAGATAACAGGCGTCATATGAACAGATGAGCAAATCCTTCCTCAAAAGCTGAATCTGCAAATTAGTGTCAAAACTCTGATACCTCAGTATATGATGACAAAAATAGAAACATATGCCAGGTAAACAAAAATAATAGTGTTCTGTGGAGAAAGAGAAAGCAGTCTGATGGTTCTGTATATTCTCTATTTCTATTAACAGATTCTCTATTTCTATTAACTTCCTTTCCTTTTGTATGAGCACTTGGAAATCAGGTTTTTCTCCTACTGGTAAAAGGAAGATGAAAAGGAAAGTCGGTAACAATAGAATAAGTGTGGTATCCCATCTTTCAAGTGACTGGGAGAAGAAGGGGAAAGAATCAGTGTGGAGACAGCAGGGGAAAACAAGGTCATTCAACTGGTGAAATGCAAGCAACAATTGTTGCTGCCCACCCTTTCCTCACTCATACATAGAGGTCGGCATATAACTATTGGCATATGCAAGCCCAAAAATCTCCTTTTGAGTTAGTGGGGAGGAATGCTGAGAAGTTCGTAGACTACTGACAATGTGGGCAGACGTTTGTTATCAGATTTAATCTTAAACATAGCCTTGTTCACAGAAGCACCAAGACAATTAGAAAACATATTAATCCTTATTTAAGTAGCAAAACCTGGGAAAAAAAAATAATAACAAATTTTCTCGGCCCAAGAGAAAAGAAGTAGGGTAGCACATCCAGCAAAAATATTACTAGCTGATATGCATTGGAGAGTATCACATAATGTATTAGTCAAAACCAGTCTTACTTCTAGTCCTCTTTTTCACTGAAATTTAAAAGATACTTAGAGAAACACATGGACAATTTCAGGGCTTTTTCTGTAAAAAGAGCCTTATCTTGTTAAAACATGTTCAAACACATCCTTCTAATAATTTTGCTACAATACCACTTCCTAGAGCTCTAACACCATGTTTCCTGATGAAACAAAAAGGCATCCAGAAACTCCCATTTATTGCAGTGAATAGAGGATGAGAACCTACAGAAACATTAACAAGACCACCACTTAATACATCCATATTAATTAGAACTGAAGTGTATTTACACTGTTCAATCAATTACTTTGCAATTAAAATTACTCATTTAACTAGAAGCAAGAATTAAATGCCTGAATTGCTCAGTTATGAAACAGAAGGGAAAAGACTAATATATTTATTGCTCACTAGCGATCCAATACAATACATTTACACTGGAGGGATCTTTAGATGTACTTGCATAAATGTAACTGATGCAGTTAAAATACTCAGATTAATTATTTATGTCTAAGCTAGTAGCCATTCTTCTATCCACACCCATACTTAGGCTGCATTTCTGCACAGGGAATGCGGTAGTTTTAGCTGCTGTCATTTTTTTTTTAATGTAATTACATGGCATTTTCAGAGAAGTACTTCAGTGTCATAGACATTTATATAGACTTCCATTTAATTACAGGGACAGAAATAATTTACATAACAAGCCCAAAATCTGGTTCAGACCCCATGGGCCTTTGAGACAAGAAGAAGTTAGATGACAGCTCTTGGGAATCATCATTAAAATCTAATTTTAACGTGGATAGGAAGAAATGGAAACAATCATAGCTTGTTTCAGAACCATTGAAAACACATATGCACACTAGATGCAAGCACAGTTCCTTTGTTATTATCTTTCGAGCAATCATGGTGACACAGTATTTATAAGGCAAAAGACATAAAGACGTCCCCGTCATTGCACAGGTCTACAGGTGGGAAACACAGGAGAGTAAGTCCCACAAGAAGCGTTGAAGACACCAAGACAACAAATAAAGAAGCTGAAAGTGAGACTTGAGGAAGAGATTATTGGAAGGGGAACTTTGGGATTTAGCTTCAGCTTTTGCTTTCATTTCAGGTATATCTCATTAATTTTCATTTCAGATGTGAAGGCATATTGTCAAAGGTTTTCAGATGCCCAAAATATGGCTATCTAGCCAGGATTCCAAGAATAACATAAATGTTGAGTAGCTAAGCTAAGGGCTTTATGTTTCAATTCTTTGTAGTAAACTCACTAATTCAAAGCACTTTCACAAATCAAATACAGGGCAATATTATTAACCTAGCAGATCATACAGTGACAGCAACAGACTACAACTCTTTCTCCCAAGCTCTTCTTAGGTTTGATGGGGGAGACAGAGGCAAAATACTGACAATGGCGCCACTAGATGAGAAAGCCAGGAAACATGACGTTCATGCAAGAAATGGGCTGACCCTCAGATGGTGAAAGCAAGTGCCTCCTGTAGGCATCAGTGCCCAGTCTGGGGTGGGATGCTTGGAGTCGCAGGTGGAAGTCAAGCTGGCCAGCCTGCTGATACTGCCAGGGACAGATGTTCTGGAAGATTTAGAAAATGGTACCAGGGAAGTCCAAAGCTACTGAAAAATATCTTGATACAGTAGGTCAGATCATTAGCCATTCAGGTCTTTCTGGTGAAGACCCATATTCAAGTGAGGTATGCAGAAACTTAAATCCAAAACTGAGTCTACTCAGCCATCAACTAAGCCTCTAAATATTAAATCTTTACAGACATGTTAGCTTAAAAACAAATTACAAAAAAAAAACCACCTTAAGATTCATAAACGGGGAGTGTGCTGCTCTTGTAACTGAGGTGGAACACCCCTGCAGGGAGGAGAGCCACCCTTGATGGGACAGTGGAAAAGGAGGCCTGGTGCTCAGCAGGCATGGCACCAAGGCTGCTGCCATTTGGCATCTCCAAGAGCCCGAGCGGCACAAAGTGAGGAAGGGGAGACAGTTGGGGGCCAGGTCACATGGGTGGTGGAGGGTGGCTGCCAGGCAGGGGAAGCTAGAAGCCTGTGACTTCTGGCAATGGGGAAAATCCATCTGTTTCACTTACAGATCACATTGATTATAGTGTGCTCGGCACTGGCAGAGCCCAAACCATGTGCCCACATGAAGCAGAAAAGTGATATTTATAGTTTGCTCCCCACATAGTGTGGAGGCACCATCTGATAACCTGAGACATTCAGATAGGATGTTTGTTGCTTCCTAGGGACCAAGGTGTTGCAGCGGGACTACCAAGGCTTGCCTGGCCTTTGGACTATTACCACTTGTTGGTCTTCCAAGTGGGCACCACAAATACTATTGGGATAACCCAAAGGACATCAAGAGTGACTTCAGAGCTAGGGGAGCAAGGGTGAAGGTCCTCAAGGACCCAGGTAGTGCCTCCTCCATCCTGCCAGGCAGAGGGAAACACTGGAGAAGTGGACTCATCCAGTGAGTCAATAAGTAGTCACATGGGTGGTTTTTCAGGCAGGGCTGTGCCTTCAGTGATCACAGGACCTTTCCTGAGGAGCAAGGGCTACTGAGCAGAGATGGGGCATGTCTTACAATGGGGCGTGAGTGTCTTCGCAAACAGGTTTGGTATTGACAAATTTAAATACACGTGCTAGGGGAAGGTTACCATAACTAGAAAAGAAGTGAGGACACAAGGGATAGAACACGTGTCTGAGGGACAGCATAAGAGGGGAGTCTCTCACACTTTCCCTGTGAGAACACAACTTGGACCTGCATACCAATGCATATAGCATGGGGAACAAGCAGGAGGAATTAGAGAACTGCAGTCGCAGAGATGTAAATTTATTGGGATTATAGAGGCATGGTGAGATAGCCCTCATGATTGCAGTGTTACAATGGAGGGATGCAGGCTCTTTAGGAAAGACAGTGGGCAGGTGGAGATGAGGTTGCACACTCTTGAATGCATGGAGCTTTGCACTGGAGCAGATGACAAAGCATTTGAGAGCTTTTGGGTAAAGGATTAGAGGACAGACCAGCAGAGGTGATATGGTAGTTGATGTCTGATACAGATTTCCTGATCAAGAAGAGGAAGCAGATGAAACCTTCTTTAAGCAGCTGGAGAAAGTACCCCAGTCGAACCTGTGGTACTCATGCATGGTTGGTTGACCCTGGCAGGACTCAGGTGCCCGCTAAGCTGCTTTATCACTCCACTCCTCAGCAGGACAAGGAGGGGAGAAAATAAGATGGAAAAATATTGTGGGTCAAGATAGAGGCAGTTTAACAAAGCAAATGCAAAGGCCGCACACAGAAGCAAAGGAAAACACAATGTTTATTCTCTACTTCTCATCAGCATGCAATGTCTAGCTACTTCCTGGGAAGTAGGGCTTCCCAGTACATGTAGGGGTTGCTCCAGAAGACAAATGTCATAATAATGAATGCCCCTCTCTCCTCCTCCTTTCTCTTAGCTTTTCTTGCTGAGTAGACATCACATGGTATGGCGTATCCCTTTCGTCAGTGTGGGTCAGCTGCCCTGGCTGTGTCCCCTTCCAAGATCTTGCCCACCTCCAGCCTACTGCTGAGGACAGAATGTTGGAGAGACAGCCTTGATGCTGTGCAAGCACTGCTCAGCAGTAGCCAAAACACTGGTGTGTTATCAAAACCTTTCCAGTTACCAATACAAAGCACAACGCTATGAGGGCTGATATGGGCAAAATTAGCTCCACCTCAGCCAGACCCAATACATCATGGCAAACTTTAGCCACCCCATTATCCACCGAAAGGGCAATACAGCTGAGCACAAGCAATCCAGGTGACTTCTAGAATGTATTGAAGTAATTCCTTGATACAGGTGATGATTGAACTGACTAGCAGAGGTGCTATATTGGACCTGTTACCGTCAAGGCAGAACTATGTTGGATGATGTAGAGACCAAGGGCAGCCTTGGCTCCAGTGGCTGTGAGACTGTGGAGTTCAAGATCCTGAGTGGAAGAAAGATAAACAACAAAAAAATCCTGTAGACTTTAGAAGAGATTTCTTTAAGGATCTGCTTGGTAGGACCCCACAGAAAACTGCTCTTGGAAGGTGAAGGGGCCCATAATTAGCTAGCTAATCAAGGACAGCCTCCTCAGAGCACAAAACAGTCAATTCCCATGTGCAGGAAGTTGAGCAAGCACAGCTGAAGGCCAGCATGGTTGAACGTACTACTCTCGACTGGGCTCAAACACACAAAAAACGTTCACAGAAGGCTGGACCAGGGACAGACTGCTTCAGAGGAATGCATAGATGTTGCCAACATGTGTAGGAACGAAGCAAGGAAAGCTAAAGCTTTCAAAGTTGAAACTAGCAAGGGAGATGAATAGCGACAAAAAAAGTGGAGTGCATGTGAGTACATGGGTGCTTAAAGGAAGGTTAAGGAGAGTGTGAGCCCATTGCTTAGTGGGGCAGGGGGCCTAGTGAAGAGCAATAAGGAAAAAGCTGAGGTACTGATGGAACAGCCACAAAGGTGAGCAGCTAAAGATACTGACAAAGAATAGTATCTCCTTGGTCAGGAGCCCTGAGTCAAGCCTGATGAGCTCAGCCAAAACCTCCTTTGAAGGGAAGTAATTGGCAGGACAAGGAAACCTTGATGGGTGCAGGACAAAAAAACTGCAACAACAAACTGACCTTCCAGGAAAACAGGACTCAGGAACAACTATTCCAGAAACTGTTGTCCTATGCCAACTTATATATTGTCCTTTTTTGGTTTTTTTTGGTTTTTTTTTTGTTTTTTTGTTTGAGGTAAAATAGAACCAATTTTCTGTTCAGTAACTTTACTTTTCAGTTAAACCTCTTCTAAATAACTGAACTCTCTGAAATTAACAGCATATTGTTCAGACACTGTTTGCTCCCAGAGAGATAAGACCTGATTTTTTCTAACTTATACTAAGGAATGGTATGCAGAGAAGCTCTTGCTTAGATTTATTTCTATAACACCCGAGGCCAGCCAACTTTGTTATTTGCCCTGTTGGAGGGTCAGAAGTGTAAAAGCATAGAAGGGCCCCACCTGCGGGGAGGAGCAGACAGGACAGGTGACCCAAAACTGAGCAACAGGGTATTCCATCCCATCTGCTTCATGCTCAGTATAAAAGCTGAAGGATCGAAGGGTCATCCCTCATTCTTCAATGGCCAACGTCCGAAGAGGACTCGTTCATCTGCCTTTGATCCTGATCTGTGTGTTCCTGAATCGAGACCCAGAATCCAGTTCCTGTCTGTTGCTGAGTCCAGTCTGGGACTTTCCTAGTGACTGCCAGTGATGTGGTCCTCATCCTGGAAGCTTGGTACTGTTTTGTATATATTGTATATGTTTCATTCTTTCCTTTTTATTATTTTATTAATATTTTCATTAAAGTATTTTAAGTGCTTTTCTAAACTCATGTCTCTTTCTCTCTCTTCCTCCTCTCCCAGAAAGGAGATGGTCTCCCTTCTCTGAAGGGATAGAGATCAGAGAGCATGTCGTGCATTTCAGTGGCCAGTTCAGCCCAAACCACAACATATATCTACACCAAAAGTAACTTGCTACCTATCTAAAATGAGCTTCTTTGAAAGAGCTTATATGCACAAGACCTACCAGACAGGCTGGACCCTTGCCCTGGACACCTAGCTGACTTTGGATTCTGTAACACAGATCATCTTTGAAGTGAGACTTTTCCATCATCAATTAGCCCCAGTCCTGGGGGTGGTTTGATGAGTGTCATACCACCAGCACCTCACATAGTATATTTATTGGCGCGTGCACAGGTAAAGTTTCATAAGTATATACTTGCTTCACTAGTTAGAATTCTGCACTAACTCGCAGTATACATGTATTTGCTTTACTCTTGTAATATATACTTGCTTTCCTAGTGGTAATTTTGTAGTGACTTGTAATATATATTTGCTACTACTAGTAGTGTGTGTTTATAGATACTTCTTTTTTTTTTACTAATAGTAAAAATGTAGTTTTATAGAAATCTGTAATAAAGAAATCTTCAGAAACCCAAATATCCATGTCCTTGTGTAATGCAGAATCCTGAAAAACCCACAGTCATGATCTATACCTGCAGGTTGAGTAACCCTCATAGGTCATGACTGTGACCACTACAGGTACTTAAAGCCTTCTTTGCCTCAGTTTTCAATGCTAAGGCTGTCCTCAAGCAGTGACGCATTACCCACAATAAAGGAAGAGTTAGGGACCACTTATCCACTTGGACGAACAGCAGTCCATGGGACCAGACGGGATGCACCTGAGGTTGCTGAAGGAGCTGACCATTGCCTATGGTCTTTGAAATGTCATGGAAGTTGGGGATGTTCCTGATGTCTGGAGAAGGGCAGACATCACACCCATCTTCAGGAAGGGCAAGAAGGGGAATTCAGGGAACTACAGGCCAGTCAGCCTCACTCCAATCCCTAGGATGGTTATGAAGTAAATCCTGTTAGAAGCTATTTCTATATTTCTATTTCATATATTTCTATACAAGCAACATGGGTTTAACAAGAGGAAAACATGCTTGACCAAGTTCCTTGCTTTCTGTGACAAAGCAACTGGTGGTGTGGATAAAGGAAGGGATGTGCATGTTGTATACCTTGACTTAGCAAGGCCTTTGACACATTCTTCTGTTGTCTCTATCACCAAATTGGTGTGATATGGGCTGGATAACTGGACAATGAATGAAAGTTTGGCTACACTGCCAAGTTCAAAGACTTGTGATCAGTGGTTCAGAGTCCAGCAGCCAATAACCAGTAGGGGTCCTGTGGCTTCTACTGTTAGTGTCTTCATTAACAACTTTATGACTGCAGTGTTGCAATGAAGGGATTCAGACTCCTTAGGAAGGAAAGGATGAGGATAGGGAGCTGTCCTTTATGTGAGAAAACAGTTGGATGTCAGGCAGCTTCAGGATAATTAAGTTTAACATTGATTCTAGTGTTCCTTAGTTAGGGATGTCACAAATTAGGCACGGACTACCTCAGCTTATAGGCAAGTACCTGAAGAAATATCTTTGAAGGTTCTAATCTTTTCTAATATTTCAAACCTTGGATGAAAGATAGTTGCCTGAGTTAATACAACAGCCATTAATCCATCTGGAGAATCACTACTTGCTTTAACTTGAGTGTAAAGCCAAGAAAAAAACTCCCAAGTCTCACAGATTTTGGATAAAGGCTTCATAGTGGATTGTTGCAATGCTCTTGAATTTTCTACCGCTTATCCCAAAAGGTTTCTCAAACTGCATTTGGGTATCTTTGTGATTTAAAATGTAAATAGGACTTTCTTTTTCCTCAATTCTAGAGATAGCAGAGAAGTCTCTTAATAGTTCATTATATATTAAATAAGTGGGGTTTTTTCTAATCATTCATTATCTAACATGAGAGATTTTCCAGTTCTGCATCAGTGAAGAACCTTTGCAGACTTTTGTCTTTAAAAGATTCATACTTAGCCATATTTATTCTGAATTCCTCATCAATATTTCAGACAAATGACAGCTTAAAAAGATTTTGATACCTTAAAAGCAATAGGTCTCATTCTCAACTCACCACTATTTCTTCTGAAACAATGTAACTCAGTTTACTTTTAATATATTACTCATTTACATGCTGTTAAGATAAAAAAGGTAGTTCATGGAGAGGAAATGCCAAGTGAAGTGAGAAATATGTTACTCTCAGAAGAATTTTGCTAAGGTAATTTGCTCTGAAAACTGCAAGCTTTGTTCTTGGATTGTATGTTTAGAATCTTTTTTTCATCTCTTTAAAACATACTTTTTATATAAAGATACTCAGAACATTTGATGGGAAACATCTGATGATTTCCTTAGCAGGAATTGCAGCTTTTTTCCCCCCATAACTGGTCTAAGAAAAACATTTCAAAATTATTTTTTAAGGAAAAAGATCCATAAGTTCTTTCCATGCCTGCCTTGAGAAGTCAGTTGTTTTTGTATAGGAACATCTTTATCTTGCAATGCCAACATGTTCGTTTTACGAAAAAGGGGCTTCCTACACCACATTGAAGTCTACAGCTCTTCAGACATCTCAACTGACTGGTGGTTGTACAGGAGCAACAGACAAGACTGCACATGGGGACTCACAAAGTGGAATATATTTTTTACAGAATTGCAGAATTGTAGAATAGGCCAGGTTGGAAGGGACCTCGCAAAATAATCTGGTCCAACATTTTGTGGGAAAGGAAGCCTGGGTGAGATTATCTAGAACTCTGTCCAATCACATCTTGAAAAACCTGTGGTAGTGAGGACTCTACCACGTCCCCAGGGCGGTTGTTCCAGTGAATGATTGCTCTCACTGTAAAAAGAATTCTTTCTTATACCAAGATGAAGCCTCTCCAGGGTTTTGGAAAAGCCAAGTATATTTCTGACAGAGGTGCATATAGGTGAACAGTGGTAAACCTACAAGACAGGAAGGGACTGAAAAGCCCCATAGAAGCAACACACACCTGTGTCAGTAGTCCATATTTCTTAAAACAGGAGGCTACTAACAATCTAGGGCCATTTGTGATAATATTATCAGAGTGCTGCTGAAAATGAAACATAGATTCTGACATGGCTATTCATTTTCTCCACACATCCTTAGGAATCTACATTAAAAAAAAAAAAAGACAAACTACATTAATCATTGTCTGCCAGCCTTGAAGGCAACTCTGACTCAGAACACTGAAGACCCAGCCCTCCTCCTCTGTAGCTCTTCATTTACACACTGACATTAATTATCATCAGCAGCCTTTGTGTTATTAGACCATATTTTTTTCTCATCAGAATGAAAATAAAGATTATGTTTGAAGAGACCAACATATTCAACCCATAAGGGCAATGAAGATAAAGACTACATGGAGGTTATGTATTTATTTTCATGGATTCAACATTGAGCAGCCATCACTAGGACCCAAAGAACTATGAAAAGAGGAATATATTTTTTTGATCAGTGAAAAACAGTCAGTTTGGGGTCAGTAAGGGAGGGCAGAAAAAGCCACAAAGTAGTTAAAGAGTTCTTAAGCACATGTATTACATAGGATGCGTTGCTGATACCATCCGGGAAACTGAAATGCTACTCATGGGGACTTCTTTTCTTAAATGCATATCTACATTTTATATCTGTATTTTCACAAGATAGAGCAAAATTAAAATCTAGCAATGTATTTGTAGGCATATGTCATGGTGTTTTTTTAAGCTCCTGAAGAAAAACATGTTACTTCTTTGTTGATTGCAGAAACAGAAAAGTGTTGTGTGTACTGAAACTTGAAGACAAAGTTCTTTACAATTCACATGATGAACTCGCAAGTGCAGCTTGCAATGAAAGCAGTGAAACACAGCACTGAAAGATACAATTATTAATGACTATTTGCAACATTCAGAAAGTAAATCTTGGTCTTTTGTCTTTTATCTGTAATTACAAGGAGGTTATGTTTGCTTCAGAAAAAAAATAATTACATTATTGAAAGACCACATCATTAATTTCCTAGCTTTTAATCACAGTCCATAATACAGGGCAGACTGTGAGACTGAAATTTCAAGTTCACAATAAGTTAATATTTTTGATGTACCGATAAGACTGGAATATATATTTTATTTATTTATATTAACAACATATGCATAAATTATAAGCAAAAATACAAGTCACACCACTAATTATAGTTTATGTCTCACTCATTCTCTTCAACCCAAATATCTTTAGTTTAAATATAAATTAAAGATCAATATATTGCAACTCTGTTTTACCATGATAACTCTCTTACTCCTGAGCTTATGACAAGTCATAAAAACATTGCTAAAAGGGACAAACAGCAGAAGATTTTTTTTAATTTCTAGTCAGCTAACTGAATTTACTTTTTCAAGCTGGTCATCTGAGCTAAGAACAGTAAGAAAACATTTTGTAGCAAATAAAAACACCAGCCTGATTTGCCTTCCTTCAAAGTAGCTTGAAAAAGAAAATTCTTTATCTTGCTCCAGCCAAGTTTTTAAGATCTGTTCACACACCCACTCATCACAGCTGCTGTCAGCTTCTCACTTTTAAGCGCTCCCTCCAGCTGCAGTCTGAGTGGAGCTGTGATACACCAAGTCTGGCTAAACCTACTGTCGCACATTAAAGATCTTGTAGTCAATTTGAGCTTTGTGCACCCCAACCAGTCTTTCCCATCTGACTGATAGTACTGTTCCCACCCCTTGTCATTAGCAGTTCATGATCCAGTGCATTTTCCTATGTCTTGTCATACTCTCTGCTACAAAGCCATGTTTTTCAGCTGGCTCTAACTTTCATGGCATTTTGCTTTTGCAGTGGTGTGAGACTTAGGCTCAGGATAATAAAAACCTAAGGAGGTAATGGCAGTTTATTTATGTTGTATGTCACAAGTGAGTCTTCCTTATAAAGTACAGGTTAAAAGCATGTCCCTTTGGATGCCATAGTTTCTAGCCCTGTAAATTATGTTCAAAAATATTGTTGCCTTATTGTGAGATAATGACATCTATCGATTCCAAATGTATGCAAGCGAATGGTTGCTTTAGTGAGGCACATCTCTGAGCTCAGCTTCTGCTCACTAGGCAATCCCTTGTTAAGGAAGCCAGGGGCACCTACAGAAAAATCAGACTGACTGCCCCATGAAAGAAGGGTTTCTACCAAGACTTAGTTCTCCGTCAGACCTTTCATAGAGAGGAAAGCTGCTTCAGAAAGAAGAAAAGAATAAAAGTATGAGGATAGTTCACCAAGCCAGGCTATCTTATTTTTTTGGAGGTTTTCCAATTTCAGTCATTGGAGGCTTCTAAAATCATCAGGGGTCAATCTCTAGTGTAATATCTAAACATCCCCAAATGGCTGCTTTAATCTGGATATAATCCTAGATTGCCACTACATCAGGTTCTGGGCAAGAAGCCTCTTGTCAAACAGGCAATCAACAGGCTGGCTCACTGCTCAGGAAGACATTGCGACCAGCTTCAAAATCAGTAAGATCACCATAGGGCCATTGTAAGATTCCTTGGCATGGAGGTCTGGCCTGAAGCTCTAGTAAATTAATTTCTCATCATCTTGTGATGAACATGAAAGGGAATAAGGTTATCCTGTTTCAGACAGTGCTCTTGCACTAGCTCTCCAGTTTCCCGAAGCTGTACTTTCTGCTCTGAGGTATCTGCTGCAATAGGAACAATATCCAGCTGGTCTAGGTCCTAAAAAGCACCAGTGTGCCTGGATTTTGCAAGTTTTGTAGTATGTGTGACCACATTGCTCCCAGACCAATGATATATCAACATTGAATGCCAAGTTTGGCACCAAAACACAGATTTGTAATTAGTTGTTATTTCTTTTCCGTCAAAGCATTATCTGCAGCGCTGTGGATCAGCAATAGCAAGACTAATAGTAGTCTTCAACCACAGAAGAATGCCTCCTCATTAGGACTACTTTCCCCAAGGGAGGATGAATAATGAGACAGCTGGTTCTCATGTATTTCTGGCTCCAATCAAACTTCCGTCAAGGAAGGGCAGGCTAAAAGTTTGCCCTCCTCCCCACCATCCAGCCAAAACACTAATGCTTTAGGTAAAACTGCATAAAACTGTAGCAGACTGAAACCTCTGCTTTGGCCCAGCATAAGTTTTGTATTTATTGTCACAAATCAATCATCTGTGAATTTTCCTTCCATAAATAGTGGACCTACAATTCTTCTCATTTCCACAAAAGGGAAAGTTTTTGACATGTTTAGTACAACATGCATCACATCACTCCAAGCTCTGGGTTCTTAATCCTATGCTTCTATTAGAAGTAGCATTTCAAAGAATTTACTGGTGGTGAAGAGTTTTCCTTTATTGTTTATTCATTTAGTGTTCCAGCTGAAATCATGTGGCATTATTCCACAGCAAGTTATATTTTCTGCTGTGAACACGAAGAAAATATTTTTCTTGGTATTTCTATTCCTTTATCTCTTTTTGCTGACATTTCAGCTATTTCAGAGCATTATTTCCCCAATTTATCTTCAGCAAATGAGTCCTGATATTGAGAAAAGCAACATTTTTACTTC
Source organism: Pluvialis apricaria (assembly GCA_017639485.1). Taxonomy (NCBI): domain Eukaryota; kingdom Metazoa; phylum Chordata; class Aves; order Charadriiformes; family Charadriidae; genus Pluvialis; species Pluvialis apricaria. Next base: position 61,479,396 of record CM030008.1, read on the forward strand.
ATCCACTATATCGTGGAAGGAAATTATTTTTTATTACCATGATGTTAAATATTTATATATTGATATAGTTTTCATCTTTGTCATGTTAATTTCCCGTAAATGTAGTGCATGTCTATGAATGAAAAGACATATTTAAGTAGTACTATGATTCAAGCACAAATGTTTATTTGATTTAAGTTTAATTACATAAAAAGTAAGTGGGAGTGCCTGATTAAAAGTCAGCTGATTTTCTGAACAGTATGTTTTTCCTGAGCTATGGAAAATTAATAGAAGCTTCCTCACAAAAGAATGTGGTGAAGAGTTATATTTCTGTGTTTAGAGTAAAAAATGTAAAGCATTCCTTTTTCTCAGCTACAATCATTTCAGATTTATTTCAGACAGTTTATTCATCACCTTGAAAACTTCTGATTGGTTGATGGTGATATTTAAAGAAATTTCCTTAATAAAAGGTGTGAGTATAGTTGTCATGACACCTATCTTTTAAACATTCCAGCACAGAAATGACATCTGATAAATTTTAGACCTTTAATCTTTAGTGTTATATGACGTGTTCTGTGGCATGAAATCTGATGACTTTCCTGCTTTAGGGAGGAAGTTGCCTTAAGATTTCCCGTGCTCTTGAGGCTGTGAAATTGGCTTAGTTTCAGGACACTATTAGGTTAGTTTCTGGCAGAGACTTTCCCTAATGTTACCTAAACCAGTGAGACACTGCGTGCCTCAGTTCCTCATACTCTGTCTTCTACCGAGACAACAAATATTTTCTGTGTGAACATGCAGCTTCTTGAAGGACAAAGCCCCAAACTTAGTTATATTCGTTGCATTCTCATAGAGCAAGAGTCACCTTCTGTTTCTGTTTGAAAGTGCCTTCTCGCAGCTCCCTAGTCTATGACAAGTAGCTGTCAAGTGCTACTACAGCACAGATAATAAAGAATGAAAAAAAAATTAAATTACTAAAATAGCCGTTTTTAGCCTTTGTGCCTTACAGTATTATGCTTAATGAACAACAAAAGTAAAATCATTCTAGCTCCAATTCCCCCATTCTTTCAATCATCTGAAATGCCTCAGGAGACCAAATTTATGTATTTTCCAAACCCCCTCCATTTCTCAACATGGAGTTATTATTAGTTTAACAATTTTCTATTTCCTAGGTTACCTGAATATAGCTAGAGTCTTTTTAGCTTCAGCTGTATTGCAGGCGTACAGAGACAAAACAGAAACCAATAATAACCTTTCATTGGACTAGTAAGGAGTTTATCCCTGAGGGAGTTGCTGGAACTGATGCCCCCTCTAGACATCAGAGTGAAAATATGACAGACATCCAAGTCTGAAGTGGCAAATAGTCCCTTTCCAGTTCAGGCACCAACCAGACAGTGGTGAAGAAAGTCACAAAAGCAGGTAGGCAATTACATCTGTGTGCCGCAGGTAGGAGACACAGCAAACGAGGCAGGCTTCACAAAGTTGTAAAGAGCTGGGTTTTTTTGCACACAGAGAAAAGCAATGTTTGAATGCACAAAATCTTTTGCATGGAAAAATAAAATTCCTAAGATTTTTTTTGAAAAATGTATCTGCCTGAAAAATGTGCAAATACTTTTATGGGTCTTTCTATAAAACATACAGCATGGGCATGAATTCAAGAGCAGAATTTCTCTCCCAACTCCACAACAGTTTTCAGATTTCAGCTTCTGGATTTGTCCTCTCTACATATACACACACATGTATTTATAATTACTTTCATTTTAACACAGCTAAGACAGAACTAAGATGTAGAAGTAAGATACTCTGGGTTTAGCTGTGAAAACATCAAAAATTGTTTCTCACCCCTGAATTCTTATATGACAGGTTTTAATGAAGACACTGGCCAGACACTGCTTGAACCTCTTTTCCTCACAGGTGTCCATATTCAGTGAATCTATCATAAGCCTTTCCAGAAACAAACAAGCAGGGATATTTTCTCTGTGAGTTTGTTTTTCATTTACATAAATAAGCAATGTATCCCTTGACTCTGTTGCTACAGTTTATTTATATTCATCTATCAATATATTTAGTAATACATTTAGTAAATTGTACCATACAAAATGAAGTTGTCTTTCCCAAACAGAATTGGTATACAACTCCAGTCACACAAATGCTTATGCATGCTAAATTTTAAGAAAATTAACAAGGAAGTTGAAGGAAATTAATGTTCCTGGGACACAAGAATGGCTGTTCTGAATCAGATCACGGGTCTGTCTAGTCCAGTACTATGTCTCTGACAGCAGGCAAAAGCAATATGGTTAAAACCAGGGAAGCAATACAATAATCTCCCAGAGAAAATCTTTATTCATTGAAGGTATATACTGAGCTTGATGTATTTGGTGTGCATTTGGTAACCTTTCTCTTCTATGACCTTGCTCAATCTTCCTTTGAGCCAATGGAAACTTTTAATATCTGTATCATCTAGGAAGGAGTTCCACAGGAGCGGAAGCAAACCATGTGCAATGGTTAACAGACCTACACTGTGCCAAACTGGTGTGAAACTAAAATGCTCTACATGCATTTCTTACAGCATATTATTCAGATCATATTCAGACATATTTTTTCCCCACCCAAGGAAAATAGATGGTTTTTACAGTGACTGAAAATATTTGCCCAATACAGCTGAGTTTATTCTTCTAAACTCCAAGTATTTTTACCCAGTACTTCAAAAAATTCTTCCCTAAAGCAAAATAAATAAAAATAAAATAAATAAAATAAATAAAAAATGAAGTCTTAAAGCAAAATAAAAATAAGCTTCTCCAAACAAAGTCAAACCATTGTTTAAAGATTTTTAGGGTCAATAACTTCCTTTTTGTTGTGGGTGTATCAAAACCTTTTTAACTGGTTCACTTTAACTAAGCCAACTAATTGATTAACTAGGAAGTTGTACAGCACTAGCCAAAATGACTAGTTAAACTTCAGTTGTATGGTATACAGATAGGACGCAACTAAAACGTTACACAAGGAGACAAATGATCAGACTTTGATTCTTGGTTCTATTTCCAGCATATACTTCTGAGTAAGTTTTTAGTCCTTGAATCTCAGTTCCTTCATATACACCATGGAAATTATGGTGCTTATTTTCTGTCATAAAGAATAAGGGATATAAACAGTCTGATAATCGGTATGCTTGCCTAGCCAGCTGTATCCTGGACTGTGTAAAAAGAAGTGTGGCCAGCAGTTTGAGGGAGGTGATCCTCCCTTTCTCCTCCGCTTTTGTGAGACCCCACTTGGAGTACTGCATCCAGCTCAGGGGTCCTGAGTCTTTCTTATGAAAGACGTGGACCTGTTAGAGCGGGTCCAGAGAAGGGCCACAAAAATGATCAGAGGACTGGAATATCTCTTCTATGAGGAAAGGCTGAGAGAGTAGGGGTTGTTTAGCCTAGAGAAGAGCAGGCTTTAGGGAGACCTCATGGTGGCTTTTTAATACTTAAAGGGAGCTTATAAGAAAGACAGACAGGAACTTTTAACAAGGCCTGTAGTGACAGGACAAGTGGAAGCGGTTTTAAACTGAAATAGGGTAGATTTAGATTGGATATAAGAAGAAATTTTTTACTACGAGGGCGTTGAGACATTAGACCAAGTTGCCCAGAGAAGTTGTGGACATCCCATCATTAGAAGTGTTCAAGGTCAGGTTGGACAGGGCTTTGAGCAACCTGATTCAGTGAAAGATATCCCTGCCAACAGCAGGGAGGTTGGAACTAGATGATCTTTAAAAGTTCCTTCCAACCCAAACCATTCTGTGATTCTGTGAATCTGTGATTCTATGTTCCTATATGTGCGTTTGTGTTGTATAGGAATGATCCGTATGTGTGCCTACTGTGAATACATGCTCAACCCTGTAATTAGTTGGACCTGTGGGCATGCAGATGCAGTAGCATCGCCGCTCTTGGGCTGCCAGATCTGGCCCAATTCCCCTAACAGTTTTGTGATTTAGAAATTGCACCAAAATTTATTGCAGCTTCCCTTATAAATATGATGACAATCTTCAGTAGGGGGACTGTGGAGTAGCAAGTATATACTGAGAAGTCATCCAAGATAGTATGGCAACTATTATACACTATTAATGTGCAGATGTACAGATCACTGGAGTACTCTGAAGTGGAATAAATCAAGCAATGTCAATAATATGCCTGATGAAAATAGTATTTAAATATGCAGAGTGATTTATCATTGTTTTTACACTACTAATCTATGTCCAGAGTATTGAATTATATTGAAAAAGGGATAGCTACTAAACAACAGGATTAGTCTCTGGAATACCTCTTAACATGACCTAAATAAGAAGCACCCCACAGTTGTGGTCTGTCAGGCCACATTTTTGACAGATTGTGTTGTTTTTCCTTCCTTTTGAGTCTCAGAGTGGGGTGTTTTTTTTTGTGGAAATCAACATGCTGAAAAAGTTTTCCTTTGTAAGAATCTTCTAAAAGTATTAAATAAAGTCTCTTCTTTTTTTTTTTTTTTTTTTTAATAATGAGTTCTCTGTTTCCATTATTCCATTAGCAGCAAACAGTCAGTATATAAAATGTGATGTTATGCTTGGCTTCATTTCTAAGACAAATACTGTTCAGCTTCAATAGCCAAAGCTAGATTGTCACAGAACACCCGTTGGCAGCCAAGAGGAGAAAATAAGAGAGGAAAGAAATACTGTATGTGGAATTATTCCAGAAAGGCCTTGTCTAAGCAGGAGTTGAAAGTTCCAGCTTTGAGAAATGAGAAATAATATGGAAAAATTTACCTTGCTGATTCTTACTGCTTAAATCTGCAAGGTAGAAAGAATTCTTGTTGAACAATTTCAGCTACCACCACTCTGCACTTTTCAGGTGTAGAGCCTCAATAAATAGGAAGGTGTGAACTTGTGGTGGGCTGTCATGGTTTTGGTTGAGATGGAGTTGACTTTTTTGCTGGCACCTGGTGTGGTGCTGTGTTTTGGATTTGGGATGGGAGTAGTGTTGATTGCACGCTGATGTTTTTTGGTTGTTGCTAAGCAGTCAAGGCCTTTTCCACTCCTCATACCATCCGACCAGTGAGTAGTCTGGGAGTACACAAAAGGTTTGGAGGAGACACAGCCAGGACAGCTGACCCCAACTGACCAAAGGGATATTCCATACCATATGATGTCATGCTCAGCATATAAAGCTGGGGGAAGAAGACGGAAAGGGGGAACATTCAGAGCTATGGTGTTTGTCCTCCCATGTAACCATTACACATGATGGAGCCTTGCTTTACTGGAGATAGCTGAACACCTGCTTGCTGATGGAGAAGAATGAATGAATTCCTTGTTTTGCTTTGCTTGTGTGCGTAGCTTTTGCTTTACTTATTGAACTGTCTTTATCTCAACCCACAATTTTTCTCACTTTTACTCTTCTGATTCTCTCCTCCATCGCACCGGGGGAGAGTGAGCGAGCTGCTGCGTGATCCTGGTTGGTGGCTGTGGTTAAACCACGACATGTGTCAATGTGGCACTTTCATAAGCACTACATTGAACACAAGCAACCAACTAGCTAGGAAAAACAGAAAGCTGTCCCATTCTATCAGTCCCTTGCTGATAGCCCCTGTTACTCAAGGTACTGTAACCATACTTGTACTCCAAGGTAGACTTCCATTTCACCATGAGTGTAAAGAAAAAGACCAGTGTTTTTTTATGCTTTAGATCTTAAGCCCAGAGATTTTTTTTTTCTGTGTGACCCTAAAAAATGTTTCATGGCAACCTCATGACAAGCTTTTCATGACTAGTTTTGAAATTCAAAAGCTTCTTAGATGCAGTTTGTGACCGAAGAACTGAAGAGCTGTTCATTTAGATTTTTGTATCAAAGTTTAAAATAGTCTGATCTCTAATACTTAAAAACACAAGCAAAGGTGGAAGAATGTCTATAATCTCTTGAAGACCATTGGACTTGTCACATAGCAAGTTCACCGACATAAACAAAATTATACAATTGATTTGCAGGACCTTTTCTAAGCTACTGCCACTTTTTGTGTCCGATCCCTCTTTAAAGTTAGTATCAAACCTGGATCAGCTCCTTGGGTAATAGCTTTCAGTAACTTTTGCATCCGTAATTGGAAATTACAGAAAGTGTTGTCTGAAAATAGCATGAGTAAAGATTAAAGATTTGTAAATGACATTCACCCACAGACTGTGACACTTACACTTAACAGCTCCAAAAAATGTACATCCTGTCCCACCTAACAATGGTGTTTCTCATGTACTTTTGTTTTCTGGATGAACTTAGACTATTAAGGCACATACTGAATAGGTCTGAATGCAAAATATGTTCTTGTTGGAAAATAATAAAGATAAAGATAAAGATCTGCATTTCCTGATGGTTACTTCAACGCTCTATATATGCAGGCAGAATTCCCTTGAATATAATGAAATAGCTGCTGCCTTTTTATGTCAGCTTTGAATAATGCTTCTAAAAGCAACAACTATACATATCACTATTTACATTTCCCAACTAACAGATTTTGTAGCTAGAAGAGGACCTTCTAGATAATGCAAAGATGTGCTTGACAACTTATGCAGAAAGCTCTTAAATTCTGTTTAAGCCATTAGAAATATTTTAGAAAAAGATTCTTTACGAATTAAAGGCTTTCTGTTATCAATAATCCACCATAGTTTTACCCAGACTGTTTCACTGTTGAAGGTCAGTCCAAAAATGATGAGTATATCAGCAATATATCAGAAACACCAGGGAAGAAAGCTAAGCATTAAACTCTATTTTACAGTTGTGCCTATAGTTTCAGTATTATAAACTTCTTTCATTCAAAACCATGAGTCATACTTCCTTCTTCCTCCCCCTCCACCCCAAACTGAAATAATGAGACTCGTTTAAAAATTACGAGATTTTAAAAACTAATATATTTTAGATCTATTTTGTTGCTGTTGTTGTTATGCTGAATGGTTTATAAGCCCTAGGCTTCTCATTTTCAGGCTTTTTCTCTACAACTATGAAACCTAAGTGTTCACATTTTTCATAATGAAAGCTAAGATTGCTCGGCAATCTCATATCTTCAGGAGCTGAGGCTTTAAGAAAAAACAGCAAATGCTGCAAAATGCATGTTAAAGTCACAGGAGCTGGCAACACTACATTTTAGTTGATATTTATTAATAAAAGCACATTGAAAAATAGGTTTATTTACAGTGGATGGAAACATGAGTGTTTTCAGAAAGATAATTAAGATTACAGTAATAAAAAGAATCAAATACCCATCCTGTGACTTTCCTAATCAGATGGATTCTGCCTCTCAGTTGCTATACATGCAGAAATCAGTGAGCAATTAAGCTTTCATCCTATATTACTGAAGGAAAATAAATTTTGCTTTTGCTCAGATTGATACATCTCATTCCATTTGTGCCTGTAGTAGCCAAAATTAATGTCTCATATGAAGGCATTGATACACCAAGAGAAATGCTCTTAACTGACTTGGCTTTGAGTTCACACGGGACAGTTCTGTGCAGAAAAAAAAACCCTCCTTACAGCTATAACATTCTTTGTCACTCTTAATGTATTCTTGTTTTAAACCAACTAGTATAAATCCTCTTTCACTGGCTAAGTTTACTGCATCTGCAAAAAAAAAAAAGCTTTAGACATCATGAAGTTCTTTATCAAAATAAATTCTATCAATGCACACTGAAATATGCAATTATAAGCAATCCAATAACCTGTTCTCGTCAAGATACTGTATCAACGATTATGAAAGACCTTTATCTCTTGTATGCTTTGAGACCATTGTGTGGTTGATAAAGGTACAATCTTAGTTCAAATAGCTGAATATTCTGAGGAAGAAGAATACCCTTTATATCAACTTTCTGATGCTAAGCTTTAGCAGAACAAAGGCTGCTTGAGAAGAATGGTTAGTTGCAGTGCATTTTTAAGCAAGCTATGGTGTTAAGCATGAGAATGTGAAAAGGAGCTTTATTTTTTGCCTAAATGTAAACTCAGTCTGCAAGCTGTCAGAGCCCCTCAGCTTTCAGTAACTTCAGATTTAAAACACGGTGGGTTTTATTTAAAATAAAATGCGTGGACAGAAAAACACCAAACATCAAAATCATAATGAAAGAAGCTAATCAAACCTAAAATATGGTGCAGGAAATATGGGATGAGATTGTTCTCCCTGATTATGCCACTCAGAAAGCCTTAAATAGAACATGATCTCAACTCATCTGATCATCAGATTTGCTTGTGTTTGTTCTTTCCCCCCCCTTGGACATTTTCTCTGTGTGGTTGAAGAAGAGAAATTTACAAAAGGTGTTCAAAATCCCCTTGGGATCTGGCAGCCTGGTATGTTGAAACTCCAGAGAAGTCCTCTGAACCTATACAGGGGAAATGCAACATTTATACAGAATACATATTCCTCATATGAACCTCTTTTTTGCGAACAGAGAAGGACTTGTGGGAGATGTGATGGTTGGAGGCCATCTTGGGCATAGCACTCACAAAATGATAGAGTTTTTGACTCTCAGAGAAGTAAGGAGGGGGGATCAACAGAACTGCCACCTTGGACTTCTGGAAGGCAGACTTTGGCCTGTTCGGAGACTGGTTGACAGAGTCCCTTGGGAGGCAGTCCTGAAGGACAAAGTTGTCCAGGAAGGTTGGGCATTCTTCAAGAAGGAAATCTTAAAAGCACAGGAGCAGGCCATCCCCATGTGCCGAAAGATGAGCTGTCAGGGAAGAAGACCAGCCTGGCCGAACAGAAAGCTTTGGCTGGAACTCAGGAACAAAAAGAGAGTTTATGGCTTTTGGAAAGAGGGCAGGTCACTCAGGAGGACTACAAGGACACAGTGAAGCTATGCAGGGAGAAAAGTATAAGGGCCAAAGCCGAATTAGAACTTAATCCAGTTACTGCTGTAAAAGTCAAAAGAAAAATGTTTCTATAAATACATTAGCAAGAAAGGAGGGCTAAGGAGAATCTCCATCCTTTATTGGGTGTCGGGGGGAAACACAGTGACCAAGGATGAGGAAAAGGCTGAGGTACTTAATATCTTCTTTTTTTCAGTCTTCAATAGTAAGACCAGTTTTTCTCTGGGTACCCAGCCCCCTGAGCTGGAAGACAGGGGTGGCATGCAGAAAGAAGCCCCCATAATCCAAGCGGAAATGTTTAGCAAACTGCTACACCACTTAGACACACACAAGTCTATGAGACTGCATAAGATCCACTCAAGGGATACTGAGGGAGCTGGCGGAAGTGTTCACTAAGCCACTTCCATCATCTATCAGGAGTTCTGGCTAACCAGTCCCAGTTGACTGGTGGTTAGCAAATGTGACGTCCATCCACAAGAAGGGCCGTAAGGAGGATCCAGGGAACTACAGGCCTGTCAGTCTGACCTTGGTGCCTGAGAAGGTCATGGAGCAGATCATCTTGAACATCATGATGCAACAAGCACAGAATAACCAGGTAATCAGACCCAGTCAGCATGGGTTTATGAGAGGCAGGTCCTCCCTGACTAACCTGATCTCCTTTTATGACCAGATGATTGACAGTGCATGAAGGAAAGGCTGTGAATGTTCTTTATCTGGTCTTTAGTAAAGCCTTTGACACCGTTTCCCACCGCATTCTCCTGGAGAAACTGGCTGCTCATGGCTGGGGTGGGTATACTCTTCGCTGGGTAAAATTCTGGCTGGATGGCCAGGCCCAAAGAGTGGTTGTGAATGGATTTAAATCCAGTTGGCAGCTGGTCACAACTGGTGTTCCCCAGGACTCAGTGCTGGGGTCAGTTCCGTTTAATATCTTTATTGCTGATCTGGACGAGGGGATCGAGTGCACCCTCAGTAAATTTGCAGACAATACCAAGTAGGGTGGGAGTGTTGATCTGCTAGAGGAACCCCTCTTCAGAGCCATCTGGACAGGCTGGATCAATGGGCTGAGGCCAACAGTATGGTGAAGCTGCAGCTCAAATACTGCATTCAGTTTTGAACGCCGCACAATAAGAAAGACTTTGAGATTCTGGAGTGCACACAAAGAAGAGCAAAGAAGCTGGTGAAGGGTCTAGAGGGCAAGTCTCATAAGGAGCAGCTAAGAGAATTGGAGTTGTTTAGTCTGGAGAAAAGGAGGCTGAGGGGAGACCGTATCGCTCTCTGCAACTACCTGAAAGGAAGTTATACGGAGGTGGGTGTTGGTCTCTTCTCCCAAGTAACAAGCGATAGGACAAGAGTAAACAGCCTCAAGTTGCAACAGGGGAGGTTTGGATTGGATAGTAGGAAAGTTTTCTTCACCAAAAGGGTTACCAAGTGTTGGAACAGGCTGCCCAGGGAAGTGGTTGACTCACCATCCCTGGAGGGATTTAAAAGATGTGTACATGTGGTACTTGGAGACATAGTTTAGTGGTGGTTTTGGCAGTGCTAGGTTGATGGTTGGACTTGATGATCTTAAACATCTTTTCCCACCTGAACAATTCTGATTCTATGATTCTATATAGAAGGCATACATGGCAGGTCTATTAGATGTGTGCTGCAGAGACAATTTGAGTCTTATGCATCCAGGACCTATGTTCTGGCCATCCAGATTATTCAGAGACATACAACAGGTACTAACTTCTTGAGAAATAAATAATACACAAGTCATTGTAATTAAGTTAAGATTTAAATAGCCAAAATCCTGAAGTTATTCATCAGGTTCCTGAACTAACATAATTAATTATAAACAGACATGCTATATGATATAAATTGCTTTCATCTTTGAACTAGGATAATATCAAATTCAATAAAATATTTGTTCATATAATAATGACATATGTATTCTTACAACTGCAAGTGCATTCAGTCCAATCTAACAAGAATGTCACTGCTGTTAATCAGTAAACAGTTATCGCATTTTCTGTGGGGGACTGAATCAATGCTATGAGCCTAATGCTGGAAGTTATCAAAGGCTCAGTGTCTTGCTTCACCCTGTAAGTTCCTATATCAATCACAAGATACTGATGCAAGGAGTGATACTGAAGTTACTTGTTTTGAAACATGCAATTTTCATGTAGGAAGGATTCACTCATCTTGCTAATTTTTCTGACACTTCTACATCAGAGCAAGTTTTTCCTTTCTGGTAGATTAGAATTGTTTGGCAACACTTCTTTTTTATTGGACCACATTGTTCAGACAAGCGAAAATGTTTTATACAAATTTAATTAGGACACTATTTTTAGGGGATCAATTTCTGAATCCCTTGCTACATTCTCTTGTCATAGAAGAGAGAATCAAAGCTGGCATAAATTTTCAGCAACAATGGCGTGTTTTAAATGTGTTGCTCCAGGGATGAGCAGAAGGGATGGAGACCTAGAGTGCTGCTGTTCCTGTTGCTGTCCAAGATGGGAGACAAAATTAGTCCTGCTGGCTCCCTCCCCAGCATTACCCAGTGCTTACTGTGACTGTCCGACACATCCTTCAGCAACAAATCTGGCTTTATGAGGCTCTGCTGGACAAAAATGGGGCCAAAGCTATTTTGCCACTTTTAGGAGACTTGTCAGCCTTAACTGCAGTCTGCTTTAACTTGCCCAGAACAAGTTATGGAGAGATCCAAATGGAAAATATAATTTTTCCATTGGAAAAGTCCTAACAGATGGACTATAACAATATATAAAGAAAAGAATTCTGAAGTTTCCATTTTAATCTCAGTGCTGGACAAAACCCTGAAGTTGTCCCAAAATGGATTTCTCCTCTTCTGGTCAACCAAAATTTGCTTCATTATTCTTTGGAGAATATGAGTGGAGTAGGCCAGTACAAACTTACGATTTGCATTTATAACTGAAAATTAACACAAGCAGGAAAAAAAAGTAATCACAAATTCATAAAATAAGCAGGAAATTCTATTTAGCTTTCATAAGAGGAGATACCCAGTTGCTCTTTATATATATAACTCTTTATTTATATACTGGGAACCTCCAATAAGTCTTTATAGCCTTCTGGACAAAATGTCCAGTATACTGCTAGACAAGTCCATAATATGTTGGGTAAGCAATTAGCTGATGGGTTGGGCTCAAAGAGTTATAGTAAATGGGGTTACATCAGGCTGTCAGCCAGTCATCAGTGGGGTTCCCCAGGGCTCAATTTTAGGGCCAGTGCTCTTTAATGTTTTTATAAATGATCTGGATGCAGGAATTGAATGTACATTAAGGAAGTTTGCTGATGATGTTAGATCAGGAGGAGCTGTAGACTCCCTCGAGGGTAGAGAGGTCTTATAGAGAGATCTAGATAGACTAGAGAGCTGGGCAATCACCAACAGTATGAAATTTAACAAGAGCAAGTGCTGGATTCTGCACCTGGGACTGGGCAATCCTGGTTATAGGTACAAACCAGGGGACGAGAACCTGGAGAGCAGCCCCATGGAAAGAGATCTGGGGGGCTGGGTTCATGGCAAGTTGAATATGAGTCAACAGTGTGCCCTGGCAGCCAAAAGGGCCAGCTATATCCTGGGGTGCATCAAACACAGCATGGCTAGCCGGTCGAGGGTGGTGATTTTCCCACTCTACACTGCACTGGTGTGGTCACACTTTGAGTACTGTGTGCAGTTTAGAGTGCCTCAATATAAGAAGGATATCAAACTGTTCGAGTGTTTCTGGAGGAGGATGACCAAGATGGTGAAAGGTCTCAAGTGCAAGACTTATGAGGAGCTGCTGAGGTCACTTGGTTTGTTCAGCTTGGAGAAGAAAAGGGTGAGGGGTGACCTCATCGCAGCCTACAACTTCCTCAAGGGGAGCAGCAGAGGGGGAGGTGCTGATCTCCTCTCTCTGGTGACTAATGATAGGACACAAAGAAATGGAATGAAGCTGCATCAGGTGAAGTTCAGGTTGGACATTAGGAAAAGGTTCTTCACTGAGAGGGATGTTGGTCACTGGAACAGGCTTCCTAAAAGAGTGGTCACACCACCAAGCCTGTCAGAGTTCAAGGAGCATCTGGATGGGGCTTTTAGTCATATGGTTAATTTTAGGTAGTCCTGTGAGGAGTAGGGAGTGGGACTCAATGATCCTTATGGTCCCCTCAAACTCAAGATACTCTACAATTCTATTATTTTTTATATATATCATATATAAAACTTGTGTGGTTTTATATAATATATATATTTATATATTTATATATGTAATTTGTGATTTTATACATATATGTAGAGTTGCCTGTTTTCTTTTTTCTGCCTATTGGAATACAGTCATCAAAGAAGGAGCAAGAGTATAACTCAGACATGCCTGAGTCATGTGGCTCATGTGGCTCATTTCCTAGCACTTCAGAATAGCCCCTCAGCTTTCTTTTGAATAATTCTGGTTAGTTTCCCCATTTGTTTTCTCCTTGCTACTGATTTAAATTTTTTTACCCCATTAACCATCACCTCCTTAAGCTTAAGAGGAATTACAAATATTAGTATGCTGAAGGTTTTTTTTTTTCTAAGTGTGGTAATAAAACACCTACAGTCTATTAAAAGCCTGTATTCTTCCTTCCTGCCTGCATTGTCTCTAAATATATTTACCAGTCCTCATAAAGGTAAAAGTATCTTCCTTCTGTCTTTGCTTAGTTTTTAAATTTAAGCTTTCACTGAGGTCAAACTAAAAGGCATACAGTCCTTCACATCTCTTTACAACTTCTGTCAAAATACACATACTCTAATCAGTTGGTAAGTATCCAGCCCTTGTTTTCCATAGCTGAAATTGGAGGTACTAAAATTGTTTGGTACTGGATATCTATCCTCGCTACTGTTTCTCTCAGATTTGCTGTGTGGAAATTATCTTTCCACCCAGTATGAATACATTAAAGACTCAGTTTTGCTTTGTCTTTTGGTATGGCAGTTTTAATTTCAGAATCTTCTTTTCAAGTAACTATCCTACCTTTGCTCTTTTGAATACTTGTTAAAATTCATCCAAAACCATGCAGATATTTAGAGAGTACATGCAAAGAACAAATAGACTACTGAACCAATGCACCTTTTAAGATCAAAGCAAAGAATCAGAGCTGTGAAGGTGGTCATAGAGGCAAAATGATACGTAACAAGGTGGTCAGAATTCAGAATTTACTTTCTAGAGGGATGATGATAAAATTAATAAAATAATCACTCATCTATTATTGAGAAAAGTAATTAAGAAATATATTATTAAAACATTTTTCACAAAAGAGAAATCCCCAAATATCTCATTAAAAAAAAAAAAATCAAGCTATTCCTTTTGGGAAATTTTGAAATAGTACTGCTCCTAGGAGTCCAAAATGCAAATCTTCCAGATAAGTCTAGCAAGTCCTGGCAAAGCAAAAAATCCTAGACTTTTGAGAACTAGGATTTGAATAACTCACAGGTTTCTTCTTCAAAAAACAGAAAAAGGAAACCCCAGGATTTATACATAAATCTGGGATTCATAAAAAGTTTCAGGTGGGGAAACTATTCTTGGGGAGCTCAGATATAAGTTCTACTTGTGACAGTAGCTGTTCTGATTCCCTTGAGTCCTTGGGTCTGGAGAGATCAGACCTGAGCTGCCAGTGACTGCTCCAGTTGGTAAAAGTGAATGGGCCTTTCCTTCAATTTTTGACATCAACAGAAATAATTCATAAACAGAAAAATGTACTTTCAGCTGGTAGTTGTTGCTTTATTAGTAGAATCATCAATTCTAATCACATTTGTAATGTTTTACAATAGGAGTTATTTGGGTTGAAAAGAAATACATATTATAATACATATAAAAATATATGTGTATATTATTCTATATAATTATATAGAATATATATATTTTTTGTATATATGTGAAATAGGGAAAATTAAAAGCAAATACAGACATCGTCTAATTTTTACTGTGTTTAGTCTGAGTTATAGATGTTCTAATAATTTTAAAAATCTGATGCATGTCACAAGAGTAAAAGTTGCATCAAAAAGAGATAGCTTCATAACAGGCTCTTAAAAATAACAAAACAAAAAAGGAAAATAAAATTAAGGAAGGAAAAGGATAGGCAAAGAAGGTGGAAAGAAACAGATGTTTGGAGATATGTGTGGTAGGATTCACGGGTAAAGCCAAGGTGGAATAAACGAAAAAAGGTGAATAGAACAGGAAGATACATCATTTACATATTAAAGTCCTAATTTGGGTAGAAATTATTCATTGTTACCTAATATTTTTCAGTATTTATTATAACTCAACTGGTGAAAGAAAAAATCCATCTAAGTGGTTAAACTTTTCATGTTTTAGACTGAAAAATGAAAAATCTCATGTTATTTTACTGCCATATTTTTATGTTATATTTTCTAGCTGCAGTGGAAATGTACACCATTAAATTTCCCCCCGTTTGCACAGTTCTTCTGGTATGTAGGATGGAAAATATAATTTTCTTTCTAAGTAGCTAATTTCAAGTGTTTATGCTGTATCCCTCATGAAAATGTGTGTTTAGATTTTACTGTGGGAAAAGAGGCAGCAGACTTCTTGATTAGAGTGAGAATTGAGCTAAATTCAGCAAAACTTAGTTGTGAAAAGGTGGCCCTCTGGCACCAGTCCTGTATTTGCTGAAGAACAGTAATAGTAGTTTGTTAGGCATCTTACCTAGTCCTCAGTCTAAATCCTTGGACCCGCTAGTCTTAACGGAACACAGCACTACTGGTGCATGTTAATGGGGCATCAGATCTTCAGGGCAGTGAGTATTTGTGCCTGATTTTTCTGGTCATCTATTTGCTGCTGGGAAAATGAGAGCAGAGAAACTTCTACTACTTTTCTACCTCACCTTTTCTTACTGAAGAAGGCTTTCACATTGGCATGTCTAGCAAGTTTCAGTCACTAATGAGGTACCCCAGTGTACATTAATGGTCTGGGCCTCATCTTCTTAAGGAGACAGAGGTAACTTGGGGCTGCTCATGGAGATGTTTCTGTTGTGTCTGAAGGAGCAGTCATAAAAGTCTCAGTCTCATACATGCGATTCTAAATAAAAACCACTGAATCTAATAAAGGCCGGTTGAGAATACATACATTGTTTTACCTGGAAAGATGAAAGAGAATTACTTTCCTGCAGAACTGAAAAAGCAAAGAGTAACCTAAACTTCTAATGAAGACAACAGCCCCGTGAAATGCTAAGCATACTGAGGGTGAGGATTAGCTGAAGTTCCCACTTGCTAGGAGCGTTTGACATTCCAACAGAAAGATGTGAAGTAGACCAGAGGACAAAGAGCTCCTGAGAACTGAAAAACAGCAAATAGCATAGTTGCCTTTCCCATAGAGAACTTTCATCAATAAATGAAGAAGACTTTTCAAACCTTTTATAAAGAATGGCAATCAAGTTAAAAGAAAAACAAGAAAACTCACTGTAGTTATTTGGAACAGACCAATTCATCTGACTGTAGGGTTATTCTAATGGCCCGTTGATTTTAATGGCTCATTCATTGCAGCAGTTACAGTGGTGGAGGGAGCAGCTGAAGAGACAATTTTAAAGGTTTAGAAAGAATTCATTTGTCCTACTCTATTTGAAGGAACAAGGTATATACTTTCATCTTTCAAATCAGGCAAGTTACAGTTTTAGGATTAATACCTAGACTGTATATCTCCAACACAGCAAACAAGAATTGTGTACAGGAAGTATTCTTGTTGATATAGAATGCAAACACCTCTATAAAAAACAGCTGTATAATGGTGGGCTTTGGAACACCTGCTATGAAATAGAGCTACATGTTACCCATTTGATCAGTAATAAATATGTCAAAAATATGTAGTGGAATTCAGGATTTATAAATGGCATAATTATTTTCTGTATACCCACAAAACAACTTACCTATATTCAATACAGGGCTTCAAAATTTAGGGTTGCAGGCATTTAGTATCAAAGTAAGTATATAGCCCATGAAACAAAGTGCTAAAATGCACTGTTAGACAGATATACTGATGTTTGCTCTCAGAAAGGCAGATACTGTTTGTTCCTTATGATCGTAGAATCATGGAATGGTTTGGGTTGGAAGGGATCTCTAAAGACGGATTGTGCAAGTGGGTTATTAGGATAGAAGTGGGACTGATGTGAGACTGACCTGGGCTGTCATCTCTGCAGGATCCCTCTGATCATACTATCATGGTCTCCTTCATCTTCCCCAATACTGTGTAGTCTGCTCACCTCCTACCACAGTGTCTTAGATTGGCCACACAGCTCCTCAACCACCTCATACCTCCTGCAGGCAAGATTCAAAATTCAAGATTCAATTTTCTGAAGGAATTTTATTCCATGTTATCATTTTTCCTCCTTTTCTACTTCTCTCTCCACCATGCAGCATGAAAGAACTCAAAGCCTTTAAAGATTACTTAATAAAATATGGTGCATAGCCTCTCCTTGAGGTGTTTGTATCAAGGGAGAAATAAGTCCTATGGTATCTAGACAAGAAAGTTACACAAGTAATAAAAAATTGGACATCTGGGACTTCATGTAGAGCACATTCTGATTTTACAGAGGTGAAAATCACATCATCTTCTATGATATTGCTCCTGATTTATTCTGCAATAACGGCAAGGAAAATTCAATATACACTGTGATTTACAAGCAATCTAGTGAAAATTGTCAGGGCATGGCAATGGATGGCTGTTCATTAAGGGACAGGGACCTGAGGACAAAGCATGAAAATGCGAACAGCGGGACATGGGTCTCCTCTTCCAGGGCCCCATCCCACAGTCCCCAGGGTGAAACAAGCAAGGAAGGCCCAAGAGTGGTAGCCAAGGTTGGCCAAAGTCTGGGTGACCAGTCAAGATTGTGGTGATAGGGCACAGCTGACTTCAAGCTGGGTTATCAGTCTTCTGGTCAGGGCTTGGATCAATGAGGACATGGCTGTGGCTGAGCTGGAGACCAGCACTCCTACAGTGTCAATGGGGCAGGGACTAACAACCCTAGGCTGGGCAGAGCTGAAATGGGCTCCCTGGCCCATGGGTAGGTACGGAGTGAGGCCCCAGGTGAGGTTGGTGAGGGCCATAAGGCCTACTGGTGCACTTAGGGCCCTGACAAAAGCAATAAATGCTACGTATGGTGTTTTAGGTTGTGAGGATGCAGGAAGTTAGATTAGATGGTCGTAATGGTGACTTCTGTATCTAAAACCTGTGGCAACAAGACTCCTCTCAAATGGCTGCCAAAACATTCTCAGCTACTATAGAGGAAATACTGAAGCAATTTCAGTCTCTCTCTGGCAAGTGGACGTAACACATGAGTCTAGTTCAAATTAGGCAATTTTCCAAACTAATTATAGTATCTAATTAAGATTTCCATCAATAATCCTAAATACTAATTTAAAAGAATGCAAAAGGGTCTAATTTTACTTTATTAAATTTCCTTGCCTACTTGATTTTTAATAAGAAATAACAGGGGCACATGTGTTGGATCAGGCAGAGATTTTTGAATATATGAACTGTAAGAGCACCCACTCTTCCATCTTCAATAATTAACACTGCTCTTCCTGGGCCCAGTAGTTTCCCAGTAGCTGAGAACATGATTAGGCCTTCACTACTCAACTAGGTCAACTTATATCTTCCTCTTCCATGTGGCAAAAGGCAGAGCATGGCATGCATTCACATGGTTAAACTTTCCTCTCACTCACAAAAGTGAAACGTCATCCATTTTCCCTATTAGGAGCACAGTCTCTGGACCAACAGTACCCTTTGAATGTTGCTTAAGAGTGTGCTAGATGGCATAGATCAAGTCATGCCAGGGAGAGAAATAGCAGTTAAGAAACTTGGCTGTTCATATGACTGGGCTTCAGATCATGCCCTGGCATTTTTCAGTTGATTACTGTAGATATAAACTTTGGGTCTATAGAAAGCATTCACTTTTCTCTGAGGCCTGGTGTTTCACTTTGCTCCCTGCTTCCACCACGCTAAAGGATGCCCAAGCCTGTAGATACATGGCAGGTTTCGTCCCTGTCTATTGAATCTTCTTTCAGCCATACACATTCCGAATCTCTCAGTTGGCACAATCTCTTCTCTTTTAGAGTCCTGCTACCTTGATGAAAGTATATAGCATGCTTATTCTCAGGTGCCCAGAAACACGCCTTTTACAGCTAGATAAAGAAACATGAAACAGCATACATATTTTTACCACTCATCCTGGCACTTATATTTAATTCGATTTAGGTGGGAGGGAAAGTGTTAAAAAAGCTGCTCCTTTTAGACTTCTTGGCTGTACTGCTTCACACGCAGGCTCAGACATTTGTATTAACCTAAGAGATTTAATTTCCAAGGCCCTCACCACCTAGTGCAATATTTTTGCAGACTGCATCAGCTTGTGAATCAAGCAGTAGCTATGCTATTTACCCCAGAGGGCAACTAGTGAATTCATATGAAAAAAGCCTGACAAAATGGTGGAACTGCAGGCAGCACCCACCGGCTACTAATACTGCTGTTACAGAGAGCTAAAGGTTGCACAAAAGGTTGTGTCTTCCTCCTAAGAAACTTCTGTCATACTGGAGCATGGGGACTCCTGGTCCTGCTACAAAACAATGCTTTTGTGTGCAGCTTGTCACAATCTAAACTTTTGTGTGTTTTCTTTGTTTGTTTGTTTTAATATATTCTGAAGTGTTTAATCTGTTTTCTTCCATTATTCTCTTCATCTGGCTGAATAAAAACTGAAGGACTTTCATCAAAGACACTTTTATCATTTTTATCACTCATAACAGGAGTTGCTGTACACCTTACAGACTCACCATTGTATCTGTTGGCATTCTCCTGTGTTAGCAGGCAGACTACATGCAGAGTAACAAATGGCTGGGTATAGGGGTCCGTATGCTCTAGTGGAGCCTGAACATGTCTGAAACACCCCTCTGATTTTTAAGAGCAGTCTCGTTGCTACTATGTAGCTGTAGGGTTAGAGTTTCCCTGGTAGCAGCGGGAAGAAAAATCTAGATAGCTGTAAGAATCTTAGTAGTGCTTCTGTTAAGAAAAACAATACCACATTTTTTTGTCTGTAAGGTTTTACTTTTTTTTCTTCTCCTTCTTTAAAAGTTACTTATTTGTCTGAGTCATGGAGCAAATTAATAACTGAAGGTATTCAAGTAAATATTTCTTGTAATTGGTTATATTTTCTTGTATTCACAGAAAAAAAAAAGATGGAGGTTTCAATCTAGCCAACTGGAACTTAATATAAATATTATCATCAAATGAAAATGCCTTTAAAACCGACAGCAGCCAGTTGGTCTTATATATGGCCCTATGCTAACATAAAACATGTTCTTTTGCTAACATAAGACAGAAGATGAGTGCTGAAAAAGAAAACAGCAGTATGGGTGCCCAACACATGTAGAAAATGCTCATATCAAGTCATTAATGCCCAGAAAGCTGAGGCTGCAAGAAAGGATCTGAGACGAGACTAGGGAAAGCCGTTACAGAGTGGGTGCATGCAGACTCAGGAGAATACTGCAGTTCAATTGCTGTGGCTCTGGTGAAGTCTGAGATCCTGGTGAGAGCTATGAAGGTGAAGGTACTCCCTAAAGCCTGAGTTTAAACAAGAATGGCCGTGGTGTTTTAGCCTATCCCCCGCATATCACACATGGTCAGGCTGACCACAAATCACAAACGGAAGTATCATCGTCTTTTATCATGTTTCTATGAAATCTTACTGAACACAAAAGGATAGGAGGCACTAGAGCCTGTCGTATTCTTATGTGCAAGTTACCAAGCAGCCAGCTGCAAAGTACACTGCTTCTCAGTTGCCCTTCCACCACATTTCAGCTCATCCTATGGATTGTCAAAGCCCAGTGTAATCGAAGTGTGAGCTTCCATTCTGGTTTTCTTGTTTAGAAATTGAACTGCCTTATTTGCTAATTGATTCACATAAACCATCATTTTTCAGGGAGCTCTTTAATTCCATTTCCTCAGTGTCACCAACTGTAAAACCAAGAGACAAAGAATCTGCTCTTAAATTTTTTGTTGTTGTTGTTTTAAAGCTATTTAATTGAGTGTAAGGGTACACTGTGAAGGACAGCCATATCCTTTGATTATTCATTTCATTACAGCTGCCTCCATGGCACAAAAGAATCACTATTTCATTACTGTTTCATAGCTGCTCCATAGTTTCCTAAACTGCACAGCTGATTAGCAACCGCCTCAAGAACAACAGCTTGGTGTCATGCCCTAAGCTGTCACTGCCAACTCCGAGCATATAAAGACAGGTCCCTGGAAAAATCTCTTCTAAATTAACATATTGGGTTTTATGAAGAACAACTTTAGACTAATCAGATTTTTGCTCTGCTATTTGAGCTTAAGATTTCCTGCTTTGCAGACTAGTCTGTGACTGTGGAAGAACAACAAAAAACTCACCAAAAAATAAACCAAGAAGAAATGTGGTGAGGGGTTGGCTAATGGAGGTAAGGGAGTTTTTAATGAGAGCTGAGATATAGTAATAATTTGATATGACTGAGCAGTCCACAGCATAATATCAAGTCATTTCCTCCTGCTGAAGTTTTTGAGTCCAGTTACAGAAGCACAGCATCACAAAAGGGTTGACCTTGGAAGAGGACCTCTGCAATTGATCTCATCCAACACCCCACTCAAGCAGGGCCACCTGACCTTTTTAATATCTCCAAGGATGGAGACAACCACTCTGGGAAACCAGTACCAGTGCTCGGTCACCCTTGCAGTAAAAAAGTGTATCTCTTGTACTGGGGAGCCCAGAACCCTTGGTGTGGAGTGCAATTCTGTTTGCAGTTTCTGTGTTGTAGATGAGTAACTCCAAACTTATTCAGCCTGCAGCTCTTACATGGCATTAGAAAACTGTATTTGACTTAAATCCATAGCTTTTAGACAGCTTAATTCCTGGTGATATTTATCTCATTCCTGAGTATGCATTTTGTTTTAGCTCTTCATGGGCAGCACACACAACATAACGAGACATGTGACAGATTTGTCTATTAAAGTGTATTCCTAAATTACCACACCTCTCCACCTGCTTTCCAACACTGCTTTAGTTCTGGTGGTCTCACAGTCACAGCTGCTTTTCTGTCAGTCTACACGTATTCTATCTATTGCAATAGTGTTATCTTGCTTTATTCTTAAAACTGACATGGGATTTTTGACAGCAAGTTCCACCTTGTAGCAATCACACTGAAAGGAGGGGTGAATGTAGATTATAGCTTATGGTGTACAGATTGATATATACCATGTATATACCTACAGAGGTTTGTTCTTAACCACATCTGTAAGCAATTGTCTA
Organism: Pluvialis apricaria; assembly: GCA_017639485.1. Lineage (NCBI taxonomy): Eukaryota > Metazoa > Chordata > Aves > Charadriiformes > Charadriidae > Pluvialis > Pluvialis apricaria. The sequence goes on from CM030008.1 coordinate 61,501,523, forward strand.
AGCATATTTTGTGTGACTAAAAAAATGTAAAATCCTAGACATAAGTATGCTTTCTGAAGGCTTGGGTCAGAATGTGTGCCTCATAATTAAGATAGCATATTATGGAGGGATAAATTGCACTATTTCCGTTGCCTTCTTTGACCAAGAAAACCCACTGTTCCTGGTATTCTGCAGTGAACCACCTGTTTCTTCCATATGCCAGTTTGTGTCTATTCCTCAGCATAAAATTAGTGAAAGAAGTGTGGCTACCTAATATTCCTCTCATCGGTGAGGATCAAACAATTTCAAAGGTACATTTTACTGCTACAGTGAATATCTTAGCTCAACTAGGGAGCAAGTAGATTTTATTTCCCCACAGTAGCTACTAGAAAACATAACGTTTGAGGAGAGACATGACTGTGATCCACCAGGAACTGCTGGGAAAAAGGCCGGTTTCTCTGCTGCAGGGAGGTTACCGCAGCAGTAAATCTTCAGGATGAAGAGAGATTTGCAGGTGTAATATGCCAGTTTGCTACTGACCACCTAAGGTCAGATGAACCTGTTCAGGATGTGAACATAGTTTCTTATCCCATATATAGCTTTGCAGTATTTGGCAAAATCTCCTATCAACCATTGCTTTACAACTACAAATGCTGGAGCAGTTTTTGCTGGCTGCTTAGGATAAACAAATCTCCCAAAGGGGAATATCTTTTCCCAAAAGACCTTAACTTTCTGCATTACCAGCGAAAGTGCTTTTTGCAACTGGCTTGGAAGGCTGTAGCAATTGCTGCCATAGGGGAGCGCTAAGGATTGTGTCATTCAGCACACAGCTTCACCGCAGCCTGCTTAGGACAACGGTGACAAAAGAGGTAAGGAAGAGAGTGAACATCCATCTGGTCATTTCCTCCCTCTGCTAGCAGCCAGGCCGAGTATCTGCTTCAGCTTCCCAGACTTTATGAGAGGAGACATCTTATAACCCTTCTAAAACCTCACCTCTCTCAGACTGTAGAAAAGTCCAATGTATCAAGCCTGCGCAAAGGGAAAATATCTTCCTTCCCAGAAAGGAAAAACATCAGAGAAGCCAAAAGCAACCACAGACTACAGCAAGAGTCCTCATGTCTAAGAGCAGATTTTTGTCTCTGACTCATGAACCCATGAAGATCCTGCAGGCTTTTGTATTCTTGTATCCTCTTTCTTCCTCTCTCCCTTCCTGGTACGGAGTTTACCAAAAAGGGGAAGAGTTGAACCAGCAATAAAAAAATAAATAAGAATACATACTGAGAGTGTTTATATTCCACTTTTTGGTTCTAGTTTGAAATTTAAGCTCTTGTGAAAAACATAGATAATGCCAATTCCAAAAGACTCTTATTGCTTGGATCAATTTTTCATTAGTGTATGTATGGGGTAAAGAAGCCTGAGTCACAGGGCTGGATCTTTAGCTGGTGGTTGTCATTACAGTTCCACTCAGATCAGATGAATGCTGCCTATTTACAGTAGCCTTGGATAGCCCAAAGGCACTCTCAATATTTGTCCTTGTATTTGCAGCTTCGAGAAATTTATCATGTACTCTCATACTCTCCACTTTGCATATCCAAAACTGTTTAATTCTCATAAAGACCATCAATTCCATTGTCTTGTATTCTTGAAATAGTGTTGCTAGTTGTAGTGATCCCAACCAGGAGACTGTTGAACACTGAGGAGCTGGTGATCCCTGTTGGAGTTCACATGGGCAGGCACAGGCCTGCACAGTGCTGCACTTTGTGTGTCCCATGGCTGTGGAGTCACCTCATCCAGCTCGTTGCAGCACAGTAACCTACAGGCAGCTCCCAGTCGGTATCAGCTGATGTGCCACCCACACATCCTTGCTTTCATCTAAAACTGCAGCCAGAAGTTCCCACATGAATCATAGAATCATAGAACGGTTTAGGTTGGAAGAGACCTTGAAGATCATCGAGTTCCAACCCTCCTGCCACAGGCAGGGACACCTTCCACTAGACCAAGTTGCCCAAGGCCACGTCCAGCCTGGCCTTGAACACCTCCAGGGATGGAGCTTCAACAACCTCTCTGGGCAACCTGTTCCAGTGCCTTACCACTCTTAAAGTGAAAAACTTCTTCCTAATGTTTAATCTAAACCTGCCCTCTTCCAGTTTAAAGCCATTCCCCCTCATCCTATCACTACATGCCCTAGTAAAAAGTCCTTCCCCAGCTCTCCTGTAGGCCCCCTTTAGGTACTGGAAGGCCGCAATAAGATCTCCCCGGAGCCTTCTCTTCTCCAGGCTGAACAGCCCCAACTCTCTCAGCCTCTCCTCATAGGAGAGGTGCTCCAGCCCTCGGATCATCCTCATGGCTCTCCTCTGGACACGCTCCAGCAGGTCCATGTCCTTCTTATGTTGGTGACTCCAGAGCTGGATGCAGTACTCCAGGTGGGGTCTCACGAGAGCAGAGTAGAGGGGCAGAACCACCTCCCTTGACCTGCTGGCCACACTTCTTTTGATGCAGCCCAGGATACGGTTGGCCTTCTGGGCTGCGATTGCACATTGCTGGCTCATGTCGAGCTTCTCATCAATCATCACCCCCAGGTCCTTCTCCACAGGGCTGCTCTCCAGCCATTCCCTGCCGAGCCTGTATTTGTGCTTGGGATTGCCCCAACCCAGATGTAGGACCTTGCACTTGGCCTTGTTGAACTGCATGAGGTTGGCTTGGGCCCACCTCTCCAGCCTGTCCAGGTCCCTCTGTATGGCATCCCTCCCCTCCAGCGTGTCTGCTTCGCCAAACAGCTTGGTATCATCAGCAAACTTGCTGAGGGTGTACTCTACCTCACTGTCCATGTCGCTGACAAAGATGTTGAATAGTACAGGTCCTAGTACCGACCCCTGAGGAACGCCACTCATCACTGCTCTCCACTTGGACACAGAGCCGTTGACCGCAACCCTTTGAGTGCGACCATCCAGCCAGTTCTTTATCCACTGAGTGGTCCATTTATCGAATCCATGTCTCTTCAATTTAGAGACCAGGATATCGTGTGGGACAGTGTCAAACGCTTTGCACAAGTCCAGATAGATGACATCAGTAGATCTTCCCTTGTCCACTGCCGCTGTAACCCCTTCGTAGAAGGCCACCAAATTTGTCAGGCATGACTTGCCCTTGGTGAAGCCATGTTGGCTCTCGCCAATCACCTCCTTGTTTTCTATGTGCCTCAGCAGAGTTTCCAGGAGGATCTGCTCCATGATCTTGCCAGGCACGGAGGTGAGACTGACTGGCCTGTAGTTCTTTGGGTCTTCCTTATTTCCCTTTTTGAAAATAGGGGTTATGTTTCCCTTTTTCCAGTCGGCAGGAACCTCGCCAGACTGCCACGCCTTCTCAAATATGATGGCTAGTGGCTTCACGACTTGATCTGCCAGTTCCCTCAGGACCCGCGGATGTATCTCCTCAGGTCCCATGGACTTGTGCACCTTCAGGTTCCTCAGGTGGTCTCTCACTTTATCTTCATTTACAGTGGGCGGTGCTCCATTTTCCCAATCCTCTCCTTTGCAATGTGTGTCTTGGGCAGCGCGGCTGCTGTCCTTGTCTGTGAAGACTGAAGCAAAAAAGTCGTTGAGTACCTCAGCTCTGTTGCTCTCCCGGGTAACCAGTTCTTGCGTTTCCTTCCAGAGAGGGCCTACATTTTCCCTAGTCTTTCTTTTCTCACTTACATACCTATAGAAGGATTTTTTGTTTGTCTTAATGTCCCTGGCCAGATTTAGTTTTAACTGGGCTTTAGCTTGTCTAACCTGCTCTCTGGCTGCTCGAACGATTCCTCTGTAATCCTCCCAGGCTATCCGCCCCTGTCTCCACTCCTTGTAGGCCTCCTTTTTTCTTTTGGTCACTTCCAGGAGCTCCTTGTTCATCCACGCAGGCCTCCTGGCTTTTCTGCCTGCCTTCCTTTTTGTAGGAATGCATTGCTGCTGTGCTTGGAGGAGGTGGTCCTTGAATATTAACCAACTTTCTTGGACCCCTCTTCCTTCCAGCGCTTCATCCCACAGCACCATACCAAGCAGATTCTTCAAGAGGCCAAAGTCGGCTCTCCTGAAGTCCAGGGTCGTCAGCCTGCTGCGCACCTTCTTCGTTGCCTTGAGGATTTCAAACTCGACCATTTCATGGTCACTACAGCCCAGGCTACCCTTGAGTTTGACATTGTCAACCAGCCCTTCCTTGTTGGTAAGAACAAGGTCCAGCATGGCTCCTCTCCTCGTCGGCTCCTCAACCACTTGGAGAAGGAAGTTGTCCTCAATGCAATCCAGGAACCTCCTGGATTTCCTGTGCCTGGCTGTGTTATCCGTCCAACTGATGTCAGGGTGGTTGAAGTCACCCATGAGAACCAAGGTCTGTGAACGTGATGCCCCCCTATCTGTCTATAGAGGGCTTCATCCACTTGGTCTTCTTGGTCGGGTGGCCTGTAGCATAGCCCCACTGTAACATCCCCTTCTCCCAACCTCCCTGTAATCTTGACCCATAGGCTCTCAGTTGGCTCTGTATCCTCCCCTAGGTTGAGTTCCATGCATTCCAGCTGCTCATCAACATATAAGGCAACACCGCCTCCTCGTTTCCCTTGCCTGTCTCTCCTGAAGAGCCTGTACTCTTTCTTGCCGACGCTCCAGTCGTAGGAGTCGTCCCACCAAGTTTCTACGATGCCAATGAGATCGTAGCCTTGGAGGCGTGTACACATTTCTAATTCCTCCTGCTTGTTCCCCATGCTCCACGCATTTGCGTAGAGGCACTTCAGCCGTGTCTTCGTTGCGGCCGATTTGGTTGGAGCAGCGGTAATTACTTTGTGCTGCTCTCCAGTTGGCATTCCTTTGCCCTGTATTAACAGTGCCTCTGGATTGGCTCCCGTTGGTCCAGGAGCTCCTAGCTCATCTACGTGAAGGTCTGAGCATACTGCAGTGTAGCCGGCACATCTTGGAGCTAATGGCTGCAGGCCCTCACCAGCGCCTTGTTCCCCTTTCCTTGATGTAACATCCCTTGGCTGTTCATGGGCAACCCTGATAATACCCCCTTCCCTTGTCAAATCTAGTTTAAAGCCCTGTTAACAAGGCCTGCCAATTTTGGGGCAAAAACCCTTCTCCCTCTTTGAGTGAGCCAGCCCCCATCTGATGCCAGCAGGCCTGATGCTGCGTAGGTCATTCCATTGTTAAAAAACCCAAAGTTGTGGCGTTGACACCATCCATGGAGCCACGTATTAACAGATTGAGCTCGTCTGTTCCTTTCAATGTCATTGCCCACAACAGGAAGTAGGGATGAGAAAATCACCTGTGCTCCAGATCCCTGTAGTGACTGTCCCAAGGCCCTGATATCCCTTTTAATCATCCTTGCACTCCTTTCTGCACATTCATCGCCCCCCACATGAAACAGGAGCAGTGGATAGTAGTCCGAGGGCTGCACCAGGCTAGGGAGTCTCTTAGTGATGTCCCTAACGCGTGCCCCCGGAAGGCAGCAGACTTCCCTGAGAGTGGGGTCTGCCCTACATATTGGGATCTCAGTCCCCCTCAGTGCTGAGTCGTGAATATTCATTTTGTTTAAAATTATTATTAGTGTTGTTTTCTTTTAAGAAAATCCTGTAAGATCTTGAATGACCAAAATGGGATAACCTTTCCATGGATGAGACCTGCACTGTGTGCTGCGCCGTCATTGGAAACCTGGGCATTTCTGCTGAGCTCCGGGTTCCCAATCCTCTCCTTCTTTGTAGTTTTAGCTCTAATAAATGGCATTTTAAGCAATACTTTACAGTGCCTGAGTGCTTTTCTTAATAGGATCATAACAAACCAGCAGCTCCTGACGCAAAAGACCAAAACAGTGTTTTAGTTTCCTGAATAACAATACCATTTAATGTTACTCACATTAAAAAAAATGCTTTTTCAGATGTAAATGTTAACAAGAGTACCAATTTTATTATTTAGAAGCCATCTAATTTAGCTGAGAATGTTATCTGTAGAAATATTTTGTATGAAAATACTGTAATTAAACTCATCTTTAACCTAGAACAGAAGTTCACCTGAAAATATTTCACAATTCATAACTTAATTTTTTTCCATTCCAGAATTAAAACTAAACCCGTTTCTATACCACATTGAGAAATTAGTTGAGTCTGGTGTTTTGAAGCAATTTGTGTCAAATGTCTAAAGTATTACTACAGCAATAAAAAAATACTTTCTGGAAGTGACATCTTAAAATTAATTTTTATTAAATCATCCCAAACCCCATAGTAGTTCACTTCAACATGCACCAAAAGTTTTCTGCACCTGAAACACTTACTGGGAACACAAAATACTGCTTAAGCAGTACTTCTGAACTTCATGGGTAGGTGCTTAATTACAAGATCAGGTTTTCTAAATGTTTCCTGGTTCTACAGCTTTGTGAAATCAGCTGTCAGAAGATCTTTTGCCCTCAGTATCACTGCATTTACTAAAGATACACTAGTACAGATGGGGTGGAGGCTGGGTTGTGAATGCACGCCACATAAAAGAAATTCCAATCCCCGTAAATCACTCTTTCTTTAGAGTACCTGTACAAAACTTGTCACAAACCCTAAGAAATCTCAACCAACATCCATTAATTCTGGTGGGGTAGTAGTAATTTGAAGAACAACACTCTTCCCCAGAGTTTGCCAGGTGGTGGGGTAAGGGAGAAGCTGTTTTCTAGGTGACTGGATCAGTGTCCCACCCCTGGAACTAGATTTGTACCTTGAAATTGCTATCTTCTTCTTTTCCAATAAATCTTCTACCAGAAGGGTTGAACAAGATGCCTGGGGATAGGTATAAGAGCATGGGATCTGCAAGAGGGTATAGCAAATTCTGCTGTTTCGTCTCCATCCCTATTTTACAACAGTGCAATTGAAATATTTATTAAATGCATTGCTGTCACACCAGCAGAACAAAAAAAATGATTGCAGCCATTAGGAGGAACTGAGGTTTCACAGGTTTGATGGTCTGTGGTTTGGACAGAGACTGAAGAAGCAGCCCATCAAGACAACTTAAAAGAAACATAAGATTAAAAAGAAAAAGGCAAATACTGAGGAAAATAAAATCTCTTTAAGGTTTAATAGGGGGATAAAACCCTAAAAAGGCAATACTCAAGGAATACATATTATACATACAAAATTCTGTATTTTGAAATGAAGTCAAAATGAGAACTGAAGAGTTTACCTGGGTGGTTCAAAAGTGAGAATAAGGGATTATTCCACCCTTCATGCATATACAGGGAGTTTATGGCTGGGGGCAGACATGAAGAAACTTATGCCATCATGGCTAGAGTCCAAACTGGAATGGTTCAGCATATTTGCATCCATCATTGTCAAAAGACAATTATAAATTTCAAAGATTAATATCTAACGGCTAACACTGTAATACAATAATTCTGCCTGTGGCCTAGTTTAGCACACAGCAACAGTTAATTAGTTGAGTTTTAATATTTATCACGCAGCATTTAAATAATAAATAATTTAAATAAAAATCTAAATATTTTATTGTTGTTTAAGTCTAAAAGAGTTCAAATTGTACCTATTTTTCATATATTCCATTTAAAAAACATATTTTAGAACTAGCTATATGTATCTAGTGACAGTAACTTCTATTGGAAGCTTCCTGAATTTTTTATTAAAATTTTCCCCTAACCAGAGCTGTAATTACTGATCATGAAAGAAGTATCAATCTTTATTTGATTATTTTCCAGATAAACATCTAATAGCAATTACCACTTCTTTCTCACGAGCATAAAAGCAGATCATATTTTTTAAAGTCTCTTCAAATTTGACTTTTTCTGTATCTAGCTGAATCAAGCACATAACAAACTGGATGGAAATCTGAAGATCCAGGTTATTAATTTTATTTTAGTATTCAGGGGAGATAATTTTTATCAATATGAGAACACATTCCTGCCTAAAATCCTATACAGAATCAGAGATCTGTCCATGTACAGGGAATAATGCAATGTCCAGGACATCTACCTAAGTATTCCTTTATTGCCAACTGTTGTTTATGTTTTAGTTGAAAAAAGCTCAAATAATCTGAACAATTATTTTAAATCAAACTGGAAATCTTATTTTGGGCAAGATGATATCAAGAGCATATAGACAAAAATACAGTCTCCTGAATCATAGAACAAAGCTCATGTCAGTGGCCAACATTTCTATTTTCCAATTTTCAATTCTACAGAATACTATCAGATAACATATCATCAACTCTTCATAGGGAATACATTTTCCATAGTTTTTGGGGGAATCTACCAGCATTCCCAACAGACTGGGGATATTTTTATATGCTATGTTTTCTTCCTAAGTCTACTAAAAATACAGCAAGTAACTAAAGAAAACAAAACTAAATACCTAGCAAGTGACACAAACTCTTCATAATAATTTCCTTGTATTCTGTATATAACATCCATTAAGTTACAGATGAATATAACATATATCTGAATGAGCAATATATTTTAAATTGTGCATTGATGAAATACCTCTTTTGTGTAGCTGTGGAGAATACAGTATGGTGTGGAGAATACAGTATGGTGTGGAGAAGGTATTTTTGTATAAAGCTTTATTTTTTTTTTAACCACTAGAAGTAACCAACGTAGATTTCTAAAAAAAAACAATCAGTAAAAAGTAGATACGATGGGGGCTAGGTAAATATTTCACAGGAATTATTTTGTTTGACAATTTTCACTCATCTGCAGTTACCATGCATGATTAATTTTAAAGTTAACAAAAGCACTTCTACCATTATTTTTGGCAGTGATGACTTCTGATTATGGATCCAAGAAATATGTACCAACTTAACATGGCACAAATTTAGTTCTAATAGATTTTCATGCTTACTTTTTTTTTGGTTGACCCAAATAAGAGCTGTAAACCTGTTTATTCTTCAGTTCTCTTATACTTCTTAATTTACTGTTCTATAGCAAATAGGCTTTTCTTTTTTCTCCTTTTTTTATTTACATTCTCGGTCTATGTCCCTAAACAAAATCCTTGCACTGACTTACCATTAAAGCAACAGCCAATATTTGAAAAATTTGAAAAATATTTCACTCGAGAACAAAATATATTTTTTTTGTTCAGGTATTTGTCTTTACTTTTATCTAAAAACTAAAATGTTACTCCAACAGACTCTTTTTAAAAAAATGAAATATATTGTTTAAAAACCACCAATTTTAGATTTTCTGTCTTTATCTTTTCAAAATTCTTTCTCTACATGTGCTAAAATTCATCTATACTAATTCAAAGACATGCTAGTTGGCAAATTTACTCATAAAATCTTTACTCATCCCTAGTTTCATCTTGACATAAAGACATCTCTGTTAAAAATATTTTTTGTTATAAATAACTCAGATAGGATAGATGTAAAGTATGACTACTTAGTGGGAATTCAGTTTCTTTATTATCCTAGTTTGTGCCTCTTTACTCAGACCTCTTTTCTGTAAAAGCCTGGTAAACCACATTCCAAAACGTTCAATGGGAATTAAAGTGAGGTCCGTAAAAGTTTGCTGAGTGGGAGAGGCTTCAAAGTCACAGGCGTGGTAAAGCTCTCTTCACCTAATTCTTATCATCCTACTGAATTTGGGCTAGAAGAGTTAAGATGTGTATCTCAGAAGCATCTCAGTCTGAATAGTCCACAGTACTATTTCTAGTAGCATCAGATTTCTGCTACACTTCACCTTTTGGAAACACTACAGTGAAAATTAACACACTCATTTTTTTATAAGGGGACTCCAAAGTAACTGCTTTTTACCAAAAGAACAAGAGGAAGAAAGAAGCATCTAAATTAATTTAGTTGCAGCTTGAGGGCATAGAACAGAAAATTCAAATTACCTTTTTCCCTCCACTTCCTTGCAGAACATCTTTTCTGGACTATGGCATCTCTCTTCACCCTCAGCACAGAGGCAGACTCTTGCTATGTGGGCAAGGAAATTAGTACATAATGGGACACTCTTTTATATGCTGCAATTTCAATTCTAAGATGACCTTCCTGGTTGGTTTCCTCAGCCCTTATGAAATGATCCACAGTTTGGCTTAATCCCCACCTCCTGCTGCTGCAGTTGTTGAAAAAAAAAAATGGCATGATTTTGGCAATACCTTGTCTGAAACAAATATTCCACAAGTCTAAAAAATTTCACTAAATTTAGGGAATTTCTACTCTTAGCTTTGTGGCATCATCTTATGGATTTTTCAGGACAGCAAAGAAAATCGTTGAGAGGGAAAATGAACCTCATATTTAAAATAGATACTGCATTCTGACACATTTTCACACAATTGTATCTCAGAATCAAAGAGACTGAGTAGCTACTTAGAAACAAGGTCTTCATCTCATCCCAGGTTGCTTCACAAAACCATAGGGTTTTCTACCTTGAATCTGTCCATGAATCCATGGAAAGTTTTGGCACTCACAAGTCCTTGTGTCAAACGTTTCCACAGTTTAGTTATACACTGGGTGAACTGCCAATGTCTTTAGTTTTAAACCTGTTAACTGCTAAGTTAATTTGATTCACTTATTAGCATTACCATCTGATAACTTTAGTTATTGTTCAAAAAAATCTTAAAAATGGTGAAAAGTGCTGTTACATAAAGTGTGCTGTTAACTCACTCTAATTTTGAAGAACTTCAGAAACTGCTGTAGAGCTGTGGATAACTTCACTCATCTCTGAAAAGTGGGTAACCTCTGGAATGATATTTGACCCCTGTGTCATGAACCATATTATTTTTAAGGAACTGAAGAATAAAATGATACATAATTTAAGTTTTAAGGGAAGACAGATATGTGGACAGTATTTGTCTTATGACTGTGGTTTATTTCCTGCCAAAAGGGCTCAGGGGGTTATTATATATATATTATAATTATTTTCCTATGACAATAATATTTAGCACATCTGAAACACTTGCCATAAGTGTATATCAATGTGTTTTCCAAATGTATCCATTGATTCATTTCCACTGATACTAAGCTGCAGAGTGATTAACTAATTTCTAATGGTTGCAAAGATAAACTAGAGTAGAAATTTAATCTCATGAATTACAGCCAGATATCCCTTCTGAGAGAATTATAGTCAAGCCTTTTAACCCTAATGTCAGCACAATGATCACTGATAGATAGTACTGTAAGCAGGTTCAGAAAAGCATGAAAATATTCTTCAACAGCATGATAATATCCTTTAATATCTTCACTCTCCCTCAATGTTTTTCTGAAAATCTCCTGTTCAGTTCCTGATCCAGCCACAGCAGACTGAGCTTGAATATAGAAAAGAACAAGAAATTGTCAAGACTGCAGGCCGAAGTTCACTAAAACCTTCTGTTTAAAATTTAAACATGGAACTTCCTGCTGCTGGGGCATGATGTTTTAAAAAATGCATAAACCTCTGAAAAATAATAACATGCCCAGTAATGGATGAAGTAATGTGCAAATCCCAGCTGCACAGTATTCTGTCATTCCCTTCTCTCTAAATAAGAATATGGGACATGTACCAAGGAAATACAACCTAATAAATGCATATGAATAAATAAACTAAATGTGTTAACCTGAAAGTATTTATTTGCCTTTCGTTTCTTTCTCTGCCTCTTTATTTGCTTCCCTCTTCTTCCTCTCTCCCATCATTCTTTTGTTCATTATATCTTTCTCTGTCTTCATTTTCCTTTCATATATGTTCCCACTTTCCATGCATAGTTTTTACATCGTCATGTCCTTCCTGCCATTCTGTGGACCAACATCGGCCTTCTTGCTTCACGAAAGAGTTATGCTATCATTCCTGATTTATCCTCGTAAGTGACTTTTGTTACCTCTATCTGAGTAACAGAAAAGGGTCTACAAATACTCTTTATCCTGAGGCCACATGACACGACACAGCACATGTTTATCATAGAATCATAGACTTGTAGAATCATCTAGATTGGAAGGAACCTTTAAAATCATTGAGTCCAACCATCAACCTAGCACTGCCAAAACCGCCACTAAACGATGTCTCTAACAGCCACATCTACGCATCTTTTAAATCCCTCCAAGAATGGTGATTCTACCACTTCCCTGGGCAGTTTGGTAACCCTTTTTGGTGAAGAAATTTTCCTAATATCCAAACTAAACCTCTCCTGCCACAACTTGAAGCCATTTCCTCTTGTTCTATCAGTTGTTACTTGGGAGAAAAGACTGACCCCCACCTTCCTATAACCTCCTTTCAGGTAATTGTAGAGAGGAATAAGGTCTCCCCTCAGCCTCCTATTCTCCAGACTAAAAAACCCTAGTTCCCTCATCCACTCCCTATAAGACTTGTTCTCTAGATGACTCATCAGCTTTGTTTCCCTTCTCTGCACATGCTCCAGTACCTCAATGTCTTTCTTGTAGTGAGGGGCCCAAAACTGAACACAGTATTTGAGGTACAGCCTCACCAGTGCTGAGTACAGGGCAACAATCACATCCCTAGTCCTGCCAACCACACTATTCCTGATACAGGCCAGGATGCTGTTGGCCTTCTTGGCCACCTGGGCACACTGCTGGCTCGTATTCAGCTGGCTGTCGACCAACACCTCCAGGTCCATTTCTGCTGGGCACCTTTCCAGCCATTCTTCCCCAAGCCTGTAGCATTACACGGGGTTGTTGTGACCTAAGTGCAGGGCCCAACACTTGGCCTTGTTGAATTTCATATCATTGGCCTCAACCCATTGATTCAGCCTGTCCAGATCCCTCTGTAGAGCTGTCCTTACCTTCAAGCAGATCCACACTCCTATCTAACTTGGTTTCCTATACATTTGAACTCTTCCTCCAAAACACAATGGCTGTATACTGACTGCAAAGCGGTGAGCAAGGCCCTGGCTCGGATTGCATCCTGTGTCTTTCTACACATTTCTTTCCTAACCCAATATACATGCCACACTCTTCTCACATGTGCTCCATGTACACTACTTCACACACTAAAAAAACCCTGTTTATTGCATCCTACGCCTCCTGCCCAAGTCCTTCAGCCTCCATGAAGAGTACTAGGTGCTCTTGCATGTCACCTGCAGCTCCTGCCACAGTCCCAAATTCAGTGGCTTCTGTTACCTCTCCAGTTCTTGCTTTTACTCCTTCTGTTGGTGCCAGACAGCCTTTGACATCCTCTGAAGCCACCTGTAGTCCAGAGTTAGTAGAATATAACACAAGCATGTAGCACAGCAGAGAACTGCTTATGACATTCATCATTTACAAACCTTTTATTGTGAACTTTCTGCACCAACCCTCAAAAAAGCCACACAAGATTTCAACCACAGGGATAGGGAAGAGGAGGCTGCAGCATGGCTTGCTGATGTATATGCAGACCCATAGTTTAACAGGATAATGCTAGATGACCGGGCCAGAGGAAGCCCACCAAATGGGCAGAACCTTTACTAACAGGCCCCATGCCATTCTCTAGACGGTGCCTGGGAATTGCTTTGGAGACTCTGACGAGCCTGGACCAGAACCATGCTTGGGAGTATGCCAGCAATTTAATAGTATTGGATAACTCTGTACCAGTGTTCAAAATTCTGTTGTGGCTTGCTTTAGTTTATAAGCATAGACATAGCCTTTTAGATTTTACCCATATGAATTGCCTAGAGAGCGTATGAAGTGCTCTAGAATTAGGTCATGTTCTGAACTAGTGGAATTCATGTTTTTTTAGAAGATAAAATCAAATAGGTGGAGGGTTTTTTTTAGAGCCACACATTGAGCTGGATGCCTTATTCCTATTCATTTTAATTAGGCATCTGAATCTCTTAAGTGGTTTTGAAAATCAAAGCCAATTTGTTCATTTTGGCACTAGAGATAGCTTCCCATTCCTCATTAGAAATGTGATGTATTGTGTTTACATGTAAATGAGAGGTTTTCAAAGAAAAGTTTGTATGATGCTTTAATTATGGGAAGCAGCAAACAACTTAGGATGAAATCTGTCACCATTTCCCCCTGCAGTCGAAGTCTATTTGGTTTTTTTCACTCAATTTTCTCCTCTTTTTTTAATTATGTGTATGTATTTACTGAAAAATGTGGAAAAATTAAAAAAAAAAATTATTTTAACAGAACATCAGCAGGTACCTCCCAAGTCTCATGCATTATCATACCAATTTTATGTTAGACATAATCAGCTGTGAATCAATATTAAGGGGTAAACAGACCCTGTGAATGTCCTTTTTCCCCCTCTACACCTTTGTTCAATGTGCCAGTCAGCATCTCGTGCTCTTCACTTTTGTCTGGATCAGATCAAACTGCTGTCTTCAGTCAGCTGCTGAGCCAGCCTTCAAGGAACTGGAGAGTACTCCTTACAAGACCAGTCTGGTGGAATATGTCTGACCAGAAGTTTGCTCTAGCAACAGAATAGACAAAAGAAGTGTTATGCAGAATCCATTTTGATGCTTGAAGAGCAAGACTACCAGAAAAAGCATTTTTTATGTAAGGAATTGCTGTCATGCCAGTATGCAAGGATCCAAGAGATCTGCATTGAAATTCCAACTGAACCCCAGGTTGAGGCATTCTTTCATTTCATTTATGTCTGGGTATCAGTTCACTGCCTTCCTAAATCTAATCCCATCTTATTTCTGAATGGGACTATTTCTTTGCTGTTCTAGACACTTGCCAGCTTTTTTCAGGTTGCTTACTTTCAAGTGCTGGTGTCTCTGGTTTAGCAGAGAACTGGACTCCTATGAGCGCAAAGATTGCCTACATAGATTAAGTGCTGCTGAGACACACCAACATCTACTAGAGATACTGTTTCTAGACCTTAGTCAGCTTCTCAGACAGTTAACAGCTGCCTTTTTGATATCAGAGAAGAATATATCTCTTCCCCACTTTCCTTCAACAGCTCAGTAACTATAAAATACTGCCCCAGAAGTTCTAATCCTGATGAGGGGAAACATTTTCTGGTCTGTCAATATGTATTGTCATAACATTTGCTTGCACATCTTACTCCATATTGCTTAAAAGGCAAGGTGAGTAAGAAAGCTACTAAATGCAAGAACTGAGCTGTGAAAATATGGTTACAGAACACAGCAGGCATTGTAGATCTTCTGCAGCACTTAGGACCATTTTAAAGATGGCTACTGTGCACTAGTAGCACAGCGAGGGTTTGTCTTAAGTCTTTCTGTATCCCCCCTGCAAAATGCTAGTTTTCATGCAGATGCATGTAGTACGTGCATCTGTTTGCTTTCTACCTACTAAGTAGGCCTGAAAACATCAGTCACAGTCACAAAATTATTTTTGGTAATGCTACGTGCTACATACATATATAGTGCAGGAAGCATGTGTAGCACATTCATGCATGTGCTTATATGTACCACGTGCTACATTCAGCATATGCCATGCTACACATAAAAAAACCCCAAAAATATCATTGCAAGAAGGGAAATCACTGTCATAAGAGAAGAAAGAAGGGATTCCGAAATATAGATTATGGTGTTCAGTTTTTTTACCGTACACAGGATTCTTCCTGCCTGGTTTTTATTCTCTTCACGCTTCCATTATTTGCAGTAGGTGTTGAAATCTAGCAGGAGGAATGTCTTCTTTTTGTCTTATGAAACTGTCAGTATTTTATCAAGAGGCACAATGACAGGAACAACTATTTTCTAGAAATCACTTTCAGATTCTGAGCAATATGTATTTATTTTTCATAAGATGCATTTGAATTTTTATGTTAGTTCATTAAAAAGGATTAATTAATAGCATAAATTCAGGATTTAACTATAAGACTGCATAATGCAATGCACTGACTTCAAGCTAAATGTAAGAACAGAATTTGTAATGCATGCAGTTCTAGACGTTGTGTGCAATAAAGCCTACCCCCTCAAGAGTATTGTAGGGGAAATTATATCATAAATGAGAAAAGGAGTGCAAATATACATTAAATGTTTCCTCAAATACAGATGCAAGGTCTTCCATAAACCACTGGAGAAGTGATTCTCATTGGTTTTGAGAAAGAAGTCAAGATTAACTTATGCTGGAGGAGGCAGGTGAAACATGGCTGCGATTTTTGATCAGAGAGAAGGGAAACGCAGATGGTGTGCACATGAAAGTCCTACTTACGCACCTTACTTTAGATGATATGTTTAGCAAAGGAGCTACTAAATGCCAGAATCTGGCTCTAGAGAACAGGGGTTCCAGAGTCACCCTTCTGAGTTGTGAAGGTTCAAGAATGAAGATCTGCTAAACAAATAAAATAAATGTATAAGTATATATACATATAGTAAAGATTTGAAATCTGAAACTTATTCTAAAAAGGAAAGTGAGAAGAATGTGTTACTTACTCTCAAAAACCGAGAGGGTAGCACATAAAAAAGTCAAGAAAATAAGGTTATGGAGCCCGAGAGAGACAGATTGGGAAGTGGGAGAAAAAGGCTAGGAGGTTGAACTTTGGGGCACGATGTAGGCTGGATGGTGGCAACACGGGGTTCCCGAAAAATCATGAGGAGGTCAAATTAAGAGATATTGGACTGTGGCACACCTGAATAAGCAGGGAGAAACCATCTACATGAACCTGAGATGTTGAGGGAAAGCAGAAGAAGAAATGAAAGCTGTGGTGGTGTCAAAGGGTCTGAAGCAGAGAGAGAAAATACAGTTAAGGAAGAAAAATGGAAAAGCAGAAAATGCACATCTCATCCTTCTTTTTTTCAATCTCCTGCTATACTTTTTCTTGATAAATGCATTCATTTATACTAAATTTATGGATTATGAATTAATGCATGTTAAATTGAAAACAGTTATAGGTGCTTCTCCCCAGGCAGGAGGAGCAATATGTATTCAAGAAGCTCAGAAAAAAACATTCTTTTTCACATGGTAGTGTACTGAATTTCAGGTGATGCTGATTTATGAGGCTAAGGCCCGTAAGTGGCAGTGCTATTTTGGCATTACAGCCATCTCAGTTCCAACTTTCTTGAAGCTCTTTGTCCATGTTTCTTTTATGAGATAATGTCAACTGGTTGAATTATGCAAGTGCATTTTCCACAGCAGCTCTCTTAGCTTCATCTGGCTCTGGAAGTATGTCTGCAAGACACAGTGGAAAGATGCCTAAATTGCTTTTACTCACAGTGCCTGGACTAGTTCACTGACAGGCAGCCTAAGCATCTATGCAGCACCATGTCACAAGCCTACCCTAAGTCCCTTCACTATTCGGACTTACTGCCCTATTCCTGCACCAAAAGTAAAATGGTAACAGGAAAAAGAGGATAGTCACAAGGTTTAAAAATATTGCTCATCACAAACTAATAAAATCAATAAAGTGAAAGCAATTACTGCAAAAATAATTTCTAGATACTGTTTTAGGGCTGTTTACTGTGTTTCTGTTGGACAACAGTGGTGGCTTTCAGCCTGAAATGTTGAACTGTGTAGCCCAAACCCACCTCCCTACTCCCTACTCACTTCTCAAGGCACCAGGAATATATCAACTTGTATCCAGTTTCATAACTACATCCTCTGTCCGTACTATACACAACCAAAATCTTTCTTTTTTTGGTCTCATCTTATGCTATTTTCCCATACAAGTTTAAAATCTATGCCATTTCCAAGAGTGTGATATACAGCTTTGCTGCATCAATTTAAAATAAAATAATCACAACTGAGTTATACAAATAATGACTAATGTTACTCTCAGCTAACAGTTCCTCAGCTTTCATCCTGTAATGGACACATCTCTTTTTAGAATTCAACCCACTAATTTAAATACTACAGAAGACCCAGATTTGCTAGAGAAACTCACAGATGGTTGCAGAACCGCTTTAGAAAGCTTACAACTCTTCCTCTGTAGGCAGATCTCTGCTGCCTAGCTTTTGGTTTTGCTGCCTAATCATATTAGCAACAAACACTGATAAATCTTCCTTGAAGTGCTGCAAACAAATAGCCTTTCAAACAGACAGTAACACTGAAGATCCATTGAAATGCTCTATGGAAACATATTTTGCTTTGAACTACTAAACACTGTGACAATCTTGGAAACAGAAAAGGATGTCTTTGCATTCTCAGCCTGAAGGTTGATATCTGTCTCATCTCTAAATGATGACTGCTGACCATGTTATTCAGTCCTGATGGATTTAAAATATGCTTTACAACTCCAGAGAGCCTTCAAACTGCTGGACAAGTTGTCAGTGGATGCTAGACTTCAGCAGTAAGCAATAAGAGCCAGTGGGGGTGTGTGGTAAGTGTGGAGATTTCAATGGTAACAACATGCACTAAATTTATGGAGCTAATGCTAACAAGCAGCACAATCCACTTTTCCTAAGAAAGTTATTCTTAAATATTTCAAAAAGACTCCAAAAATGGAAAAGCTAACTTCCTCAATATTGATAGTGTCTGATTTATAATAGATGCTGCAAACACTTCAAAAATGGAAAGGTACCATGGTTTTGTTTCTCAACAGAGTACTTATTATAGATTACCCCTGGGTAGTAACTTGGCCATTTAACTGAACAACTTTTTCCAAAGAGGATTTGATATTTAAAATAAGGGCAACTGCTGATTTTTATGCTCCTTCAAAAAGATAGAAGACATTGAATAATAGTGACTAACAATGTAACTTAAATGATGCCTTACATTTGGGTCTAAGCTTAAGAGAGACTAGCCACTTGGTCGGTTGCAGCTTTTTCTGTAGTCTGTTGGAGAGAGAAATACAACTCTAGCAGGCAGTTCACAATAATTGTGAGTGGCTCCTGCACTGAGCAGACTCTTCGAAGTATCTCTCGTGACTGCATCCTCCTAAATGGGAACATTGAGAAGCCAGCTTGCAAATGGTGGTCAACAAATGGGAAGGATGATTACCTGTCCTTGTTTATAAAAAGTACTACTGGTAGAGTTTATGGAGGTTAGGGAACAAGGACTGTTGTGTGTTCTTTGAAACACATATCTACTGTGTTCCATTCAACCAATGCCAAATCTCACTCCCAAATTGCCCAGAATTAACCCTCTCACACTGCAGAGTAATGGGCGTTCTTTGTGCAAGGGAGCTGAGTGGTTTGCTGTGGATCTCAGTTAGATTACATCTTGTGATGACATTACATTTGTTATGTATATTTGGTTTCTTCCACTGCTTTATCATGTATTTAAAAAACAAGAAACCAAAAAGGTGTAAATATTACGATCATTCTCATAATGCACAGTAAATGCACACTGTTGTATGCATTATTGTACACTACATATGATAAATACACAATGTACACTGGCCTGTTGATGCCTACAAAGAATGATGTTTCCACCTTATTGCATATACATGGTAACTGACACCCCTTATGAGGAATTTGCATTATTGAGGAAACCCTTTCCATTGATAACGTATATGAAACTATGTGTGATGTTATCTCCCAGTTCCTCTGCAGATACCAGCCTTCTTTATCACACATTGCTAGAAACATTCAAATGCAAAAAACTAATCCCCATCCAAATAACAAGCACCTTTTTCAGGGAATGTCACCTTTAAATCAGGATTATGGTTGCCAAAATGAGGGCAAAGTCATTTTTTTTGCTGTAATATTTTTCCACTTTTCTCTGTTAATGTATATCAGGGAATCCCAGAATGGCCAGGTTTAGAAGGGACCTCTGGAGATCATCTAGTCCAATCCTCAAATGCACATGCCCTGTGTACTACAGTAGAAAAGTTCAGTAAAATGAGATTCAGCCCTTATGGTAATGGAAGACACGCTAGCACCAGGATGTAACCAAACCTCTGCATGAATGCACATGTGTCCATGCAAGATGCATTAAATCTAGTACATCCTGATTACAAATACAATCCTTTGGCAGGTAGAACAAGCTGCCAAATCAAAATTCAGTTTCAAACAAATGGGATGAGACATCTTTAGTGTCTGAAAGATTTTTTTGCTTCTTGTGGGCTTTCATACAGTGTTTCAGACCACTTTAAGCACCCAATTAGAAGTATTTTAACAGAGCTGTTAAAAAAGTATTTAGAAAACACCAGAAGCCAAACCCTAAAGTTTTTTTTGTTTGTTTGTTTTGTTTGTTTGTTTGTTTTTAATTTTATTTGGGCCATCTTTGGAGGAAAATACCCCAAACAACAACAATAACCAAACTCTGCCCTCAGTGAAAGATTTGTCTGAGGCAGAAAGACAGAAAAGTGAGTCTGGACATCAAGCCTCAGCTCCAGAAAAACAAGAGGAACATGAGGATTGGCAAGGAGAAGCAGGATCATATGAAAGAAATCTTTTTCCCTCCATCCAAACTAGGGAGCACAAGGTTTATTCCAGTCTGTCATCATTACAAACCTCAGATTCCCTAAGGCTATATTTAAACAGTATTTGGTAGGACCTCAGTACACCTGAATTTCCAGGCCAAGTCACATCCACACTGCAGAGGTTTCAGGATCTGTTCACAATCAGCATCTGCACATAGTTAAAGGAATCAAGTAATCTTGCATGCCTAAATCACCTCAGGAATGGAAGACACCATAATTGGTCCATTCACCCTTCCTCCCTTTCCTCACACTCCCCAAGAATACCTTGGGTCGTTTTATCCCTTCCTCTCCTACCCCATTTTCAACGCATACACTCAAATGAAGGTCCCTGTTTTGTCTTCCAGCTCAATTTAAAGCTCGCACTACCCTCACAAAAATGTGTGTTCAACTGATTTTCATGATAGATCTTGGTCTAAAAGTGACATTTAATTTTGTCAGCACTGTAGGATCCAGTTTCTAAAATGTGATTTTCTCCACTCATTCAAGAAACTCCAACTTCCAATGCTTCCTTTAGCCTTGTTCTTTTTGGCAGGCCTATCAGATACATGCTGGACTTGTCAAAACACCACAGCTATACTAGACAAGGCAACTTTCAAGCTATGAAGAAGCTGTTAAGTGCAGTTTATCTGTGGGGCAAGCTGTTTGTTGCAATACTAATATGTGAAGAGAGCTCTCCCATATTATGCAGGAATTGTTTAACCTCCTGAAGCACATCAATTATGAAATAGAAGAACAGTCAATTGTTTTCTCTGGTTGTTAATTCTTGCAATTGCATACTCACACACATCAAATTATTTGTCTTTATGGGACAGGTTACAAAAACAGTGCATATAATGTTTTGCTGTTAATCAAAGCATTAAAAAATCAACAACTGCAAACGCTAGCATTCTTATAGCAATATAATTTGGAATTTGTCGTTATTACTTTGGCAGTGTGTTATAGATTTTAACATACAAAGGTACACAGATTTGCATGGGCAGAAAGGCTGCTGTTACCTTTTTAGCTGTTCCCTGGAGTTTCAGTTTCCTACAGGGAACATTGACCATATCAAAGCTATTGATCCATGAAGTCTCCACATCCATTAGAACAGGGCTGTATGTGCCCTGAAAGCTGGGTAAATTCATCATTACAGCAGAACCAACTGACCTTGAAATCAAAATGTGATTTTTTTCTAACTTAAAAGAGAGTTTGACCTGATTTTCAAGAACTGAAATGGATCCAGAAAGAAAAATTGAACAAAAATTACGTACAGAATATATAGACTGTTTATACAAGACAACAAACTCATGGATTTCTACATGGTTATGAACTATCATAGTATAATCATGTGTACATTACTGGAACAACATACAATTGCATGTTTGAATCATTCCTACTTTAATTCTGGTGCTGTACAATAAAGCAGCTAGACCCAAATTCACAAACACGAGAGATTAAGAAGGAGGGCAATATTACTAAAGGATCAGGTTTTGTCTATATCTGTAAGAATCAGGTCATGCCTGATTTTTTCCAACTTTTGCAAATATTTTCAGTTCAATAGCTTTGATCATAGATCGCCTGCTTTAGATGAAGTATTGAATGATGATGAAGGGATGTCATTATCCCTAAGCAATGTCTGCCTTAGGACAGCATACCCAAATGCTCATGGAAGCACCTCTTCCTCTCCCTTTTAGCTCAGTGAAATGCAGCATGGGATGGTTCTTTTAATAAGAGAATTCCTAATGAAGATTTATAGCATACAATACTTAAGTAATCAAAGCACATTTTGTTACTATAGTAACCATAATCTTCCACACACAATATGTAAAGTAATTTGTCTAAAATAATGCATGCTATGTTCATTCTAGATGCTGACGGATAATCTTCTCAATCTTCTTCTTGTCCTTGTGTTCAGAAGAATTTTCTTTAAACTCTTTAAAGAAACATCTCCTTTAGAGGAGATGACAGCAACTACTTGTTTTGCTCTAAAATCACTACATGATGTTGTGTGCTTACTCAACTGGTTAATGAAAATCAGTAACAACCTGGACTGAACAATCAGAACTTGAAAGAAACTGTGTGTGACTTGTTATGTCAACTATACTTGTTATGTCCAGAGCCTAAGCTGTTGTTTCTAATGTTCTTTTCAGTATTATACATTATAATGGTGCATTAAGGAAAAAAAATGGAAATAATCAGGAGCAAATGACTGCATTTCATCAAGTACAGTTGGCATTTTCTCAGGAGCATAAGAGAATTAAGAGCTCCCACTGGAAGAAAATGGTGCTTTAGATAAGGGGAGACTACTGGGAAATTGGTAAGATTCTGAATTTAAATAGCTAGAACAATTCCACAATAATTCCCTATGTGAATATTCTTATTTTACATTAAGACTGCTAAAAACATTTAACAAAGTCCAATGCCACACTAAGATGCTTTAAAACTCTGCCTATAATGCTCCCTTTGTGCAACATTAACAAGAAGAAGCCATCACAGAGAATCCTTAGAGGGGCTGGAAAACCTGGGAACACAAAAGGTCACAAACTTTTAACTCTAAGACCCGAGTCTAAATTGTGCCGCGGCTCTCTTTCATGTCCTAGATCAGTGATCTCCAAAGTGGGGTGCACACACCCTGGGAGTGTGCAAGACACTCCACTAGGGTGTGGGAGGAAAAAATTTGGGAAAAATAGGTAAAAAATTTAAATAGTGCTTATTTAATATTTATTTCATCCTTTAAAATCTCTATTTTTGTGTATTTTCTAAAATGTACATGGTATATTAGAACAGTAGTACATGCATATGACATAAATAAATATACATATATTGGGGGTGCTCAAAGGGATGTACGATCAAAAAAGTGTGGAGACCACTGTCCTAGACTACATATGTTTTCAAATACAACATAGCAAACCAATGTTTTAAAGTGACCCAATATGAGATGAATCTGCAGAGGCAGACTGAAGACAAGAGATTTCTGTGCACCACTTCCACCGCTCTGACAGAACTATTCTGTGTACAAGCACACTCCTAGGTAGTCCTTGGGGTTATTTAAGAACAACAGACAAAACCAGGTGGACTTATTTCATCTGAAAGATGTGTTTATTCTTATGAAATGCCTTTTTCTGCAGGAGGCCAACATAAAATCTGTGGGTCACAAAAACTGCAGGGATGCAAAGCTGCGAGGGTTTAAGAGGATCTCAGAAGCTATGTAGGATGCTTAAGAACTAGCTGCCTAATAGTGAAATTTCCGAAGTCAACATAAACTAGTAACTATACAGAACAGATACTTAAGAAAGTAAATAGTGGCAATAGTTTACATATTTCTTTTTAGCCAATTTAGTTATATAAATCTATATTTCAGAAACGTTGTCTATTCTTGCTTGAAGACAATTTTGTTAAGTAGGTAACTACTTTGGAAAAGCCAATTCTGAAATTTCATCTTATTTGAGGACCAGGCCTTCAATTCTTCTTTGAAAGGAAAGCTCTATGACAAAGACGTACCAGAACTGGATGACTTTTTCATAAATAGTAAAACTGCTGAAAAATGGAGTTTTGGAGGAATGGAGATTTTGTAAGAAATCAGATCAAACATTGCAAATATTCTTGGACAAAAAATTCAAAGTTGTCAATGTTTGATTTCATTATGTCTTCAGTAATGCTTTGCTCTGTTCTGTAGGTAATTTTGAACCAAAGGAAGGCCCCTCCTTTTTAGCTTAACATTTCAGAAGAATGGGTTTTATTTCAAAATTGTCTTGCAATTTAAAAAAATAGAAATGATTTCCAGAACTAAATAATTCAAAAACATAATGACATATTTAATATCAAGTTGGAATTATTTTTTCATAGACCCAAGCACATATATGTTCACATCATTAAAATTCTGCTTAGTTCAACTTAAACCTTATCACAAATTCCCTGTAAATTCTCAACATGGTCACATTTATTCACTTCTAATACGTAAAAAAAAAAAAAAAAGCCCAATTTAATCAGTATTCACAGAAGTTAAATGGTCTATAAACAAAATTCAGCAAGCTGTTAGTTTTGCAGGGGATGATATTCACCCACAAACTTGTTTGAGTGGTCTCATGGGATTTAAAAGAATCCATCTCAATGACTATCTGCTTCTTGTTGTGATTAATAATTGCAGAACCGAATTCATTTTATATGGGTCTTGAACAAATTCTCGAACAAAAAAAACAACCTCTGGAGAACTTCCCATACTATACGTACACCAGCCTTCAAAAAATGGAAATCGTGTAATTCTTACTGTCAAATGAAATATCTTCTGCCTTTTCTTATCCTAGGCATTAAAATACCTTGGATTTTCATAGTTTCATAGCACAGATGAATATTGGTGTCAGGATAAATGAGCCCCACCAACGTAATAGAATTTATGGGAGTCTCAAATGGGCCCTTGAAGAAAAATTCTCTGCAAGTATAGTGGCTTTGAGAAAAGCAATTGCACCCTGAGGGAACTTCAGCAGCCTCAGCTACTCTCTCTTACCTGGAGGGCTCCCTGGAAATTCTTCCTTTTGATAATCCATGCATATATGAAACTTTCAAACAGATTTTAGTAACTTTTCTTTCTGCATAGGCACACTTTTTTTTCCCAGTGTGGATTGCATAAACCATCTTAATACTTTTAATTGGCAGAATTGTTAAAATATTCATTGGGTTAGGGGTGGTTCTGGAGCCTAAACTTTATTAACCACAGTCCTCAGTACAAGTTTGACCTACAAAGCAGCCTAGGGGAAAAGAAAATTTAAAAAAAAAACCATTATAAATATTTTAACTATACAAAGTATTAATGTTTTAACACATGCTCTAATGCTGGTGTTTTCATGTGGATGAAAGCTATTCTGCATCTCCTATGTATATCACAAGAACTTAATGGTTTCAGGTGGAGCTCGCACGGAGGAAGGACATATTACCTTGCAGGTCTTGCTTTACCTAAGCTTCTCCCCAAGAGGCTCAGAATGGGGACAGAAGCTGAATGTCAGGGAAAAGAGGATTCCAGCCTTCTGTCACCTATGTGCCTACCCCTAAGGAGGCAGAAACAGGCTGAGTCTCTCCAAAAGGTGCTGCAATATATACAACTTCGTGGAGGCTTCTGGTTCTGTGGTGTAGCAGGAGGTGGTGATGCTGGTGGAGAAATGCCTACAGAGTACAGCTGGATCTATGGGGCATGAAATCTTATTATACTCACACAGCATTAACAGTATTTACTCTTTGTCTGGGTAAACTGGAAATAAAAGTTACTGGAAATAACAATCCACAGGCTTTACCATTTACATCTGTGGAAACCAAGCAAACAATCGTCATGATCAGTGTCATCAGGGTACATAAGTGGTTACAAGACTGAAGGCTAACCTTAAATATCCACTTTGATTTACGTGTTTTGGATTAAGAAATATGATAGTGATGTTATTCTGTGTAATCAGGAATCTATTGCAAGACTTCAGTGGTGAGGTTCTTAATGAGTTTTCAACAGGATAAAAATAGCCTCAAAGCGCATTACAAATAATGTTTGCGCTCAGTTGCTAATTCATTAAATAATTCTAAATTTCCATTGATATAAAGAGAGAAAAAATGCATTTGGGAAGGTGATAAAGGAGGAAGTGATAGTGGAGATGAGGACATCATGCTGTTTCCTTTGGTTGTATTGTGTAAGAACAAGAAACAAGTTTTTCTAAAATCTATGAAAGTATAGGGAGGGTCAGGAGGTCATGGTACTGTGCGATAATCCTGCATCGCTTGTCAACCCAGAGTTTCCAAAAGGACTCTTGTTTTGGGCTATAGCCTGAGCTTTTGATTCTGATTTAGTTCTCCAAATTCACAAAGGTTTTGTCTTCTTTTGCCTATCAGTACCAGTTGGGATTGTATCTAAGCAATGTTAAAAGAGAATGGCGTGGAACAAAGTCAGGTGTTTATAAAAAATACTACAAAATAATGCCTGAAACACAGCCTGGAGTGTAGATCCTCAGAAATGGACTAGTTAATCAAAATGGAATTCCAAGGCCAGATTGTGTAAGAAAGGTGGAAAACTGGTGGAATAACAGACACAACACCAAAAAAAAAAAAAAATCCACAAAATTACATGACTACTTCTATTTGCTTATTTGTCAACAAGTTTTATTAAATATGGTTCATTATTTTCCATTCATAAGGAGAAACTTTTGGAAATTAATTGCTACTTGAAAAGAAGATATGTCCTGCTTTTTCTGTCATCACTACAGGGTATATTCTTCACATGGAGCTTCTTTAATTATCTTAAATAACATCAGAAATCTCAACTAAGTAAATGTTATATGACTTGCATGCATCCCTTACTAAAATCACATATATTCTCAGAGACCTTTACACCTTGCATGAGATAGTCAGATTTTAGCTCTAGGGGAAAGTAATCTATAGAAACAACATGTTCTCTAGGAAAAGATGGCCTAAAACATTGACCTGCATCCTTACAAAAAACACTGCAATTCAGAAAAAAAGACTGACACAGCCAGGAAAAACACACCAGACTAATCTACAGACATAATCTGAATCCTGGGGCAATGTACAAGAGTGCCCTGTAATTTAAAACTCAAGTCTATGAAATATACTTTATTACTCCTTTTTGATCCTTTAGTTAATAAGATGCTAAGCAGCAACTTCAGATTGACTTAACTCTGCTCCCAGCTATGTCTGGAAAAGCAATCAGAGATGCATGCTATGTTTCCATTGCCCAAGAAGCCCTTCCATTTTATCATTGACCAGGGTCTGAGCCTCCAACATCAAAGTTCAACAAGCACAAATAGCGTGACAGTGATAGATAACATGCAAATTGTACAACTGAAATAGACTAGAAAAATAATGATAAGTAGTTTCCCTTTCCAAAAAATCTCCCTGACCAATGACACCTCTGCCTTATTGAGCCATTAAGACTGACTGTGCCCTTTCTTGTGAAAAGAAAACAAATGTGTTCTTAAAATTATTTTAACTGTATCTTTCTTCAAGAACAGTGCACATTTAGTTTTCTTCTACACATGCATGAGGGACACCTCTAATAAAATAATACACCAAATACTACCAACAGCCTTGTTTGTCTGTTGTAGAAAGATGTAATACAGCTCGTGCTGCAGTAATATTGACACAAACTACTCAGTTTGGCCTAGCCTTATAAAACAGATATGCGGGATGCAAAAAAATTGCATCACTAAACTGCCCTCAGATATTGCATTATGTCCCTGGTGATTAAACACTTAGCATGCATTCCTATTATCAACAAAAAATGAGTACATATATGTATTAGATAATTGTCCACACACATACACAAAACTTCTGTAAAAAAGAAGCATTTTTCAGAAAACGTTTCTCTAGTGCAGATATCTCCTCTCCTCAGTATTCCTAATACTGGATTTTTTTTAACAGTGTCATCATTTAGTCACCAGAATCTTTGTGCCTTTGAATGTGCTTGAAGAAAATATCTTGTCTGAGAAAAGATAGGAGAAACCAATGCACAATTCCACAAGGACAAGCAGATACAATTTAAAAACTACATCTAAATTAAGGATAATATTGTGACAACAGCTAAATCAATGCAACAATCTAAGCTGATTTAAGTGTCCTATTATGCAAAATTGTACCCATTATAAAAGAGAAATCAAAGACAGTTGCTAACATGATTAAGCTATGGTTCTGTAGAGTCAGAAAATAGTGATGCATGAGCAGTTTTCAAATGATAATTAAACAGGCAGGATGTGTAAAGACACTATTGAATTGAATTTAAAGTATCTAGCCCTAGAATTGTAGTGACATAGGTACTGATCCCAAACTGCCCAATCTATTCCTCAAGAGCAGCTTGCAACTCCATTCTATGCAGTATGCATCTGATGCAGCAAAACACTTGCTTCATTTCATATGTGGTCATCTTCCCTGAGGTCAACAGACTACTCTCTTCATAAGTGCTTTTCTAAATCGGTCCTGGAGGATTAAGCCCTTGAATGACCAATTAATATATTCCCCTAATAGTTTCTCACTAGTCAAGCAAATCTCTGTTCACTTTCATGCTAACAATTACACTTATAAAATGGTCTAGTTCTGAGGATGTAATTTTCACTATGGTGCCTAATCTCATGCCTTTTGTCATTTATATCACTGGTTACCTATATGTGCTGTGTAAATATGATAAAATGCTTTTTCATCTGCAAATTAGAAAGTAAAAATATAACCTCTGTGGTTCATTGCTTGAAGTGAAATGAGTATCTGATCTAGAAAATGCAAACAAACTTTAAGGTTAAAATTTTCAAATTTGTTCAGTATTGGTCCAATTCTGCTTACTCTTAAAAAAAAAATAGAAAACTATTGTGATTTTCCCAATACTTTGAATAACTATGCAAAAATTAGCTCACAGTGTATCCTTTGTTGAATGCTCTGTCAACAGAGAAGATGCCTGATTAAGTTGATGCCTGTCAGAAACAGTGAGCATTGAAAGTACAATCACAAAATCTGTTTCAGTTCTACTGCCATGATTCTAGATCAATTATTTCCTCCATGCAGTTCTCAGTCCTGCCCAGCCCTGCCCCTTTCTTAAGTGTCCAGAGAAAGTTTAAATATAATTAAAAGCACAAGAGGGTGATACCTTCTTCTTCGAAACCTTTAGCAATTCTGTAAATTATAGCTTCCAGATCTTACTGTTTGACAACATTCTTCAAAATTCATCAACAGTTTGGAGGTTGAATACAAATTTATTACAGTTTTATTTAAGGACCAAACCTTGACCGTTACTCAAGGTGATCTTCCGCTCTGTACAGTCATGGTCCTCAAACAGCATTATGAATCTCCATAGCAGATTACTCTTGAAAATACTCTGGAACAAAGACAGTGATACTACGTTTCTCTTAAGCATATATTCTGAAAAGCCGGAAAATACATGACATCCACAAAAAACATCTGTGTCAGACACAGAGTAGCTGACAGAGGGACAGCTAACTAAAGCTGAACATTGTGAGACGCATAAAAATGAAACTTATAATTTGGTCAATTTTGTCTTTCATCTTTGATGCGCATAAAGGTTTTATTTTCATCCTGAGTCCATGGCATTTATAACACCCAGTCAACATCAAAACAAACTACTTATCATTAAATATTAAATTCCTTAAGGGGTAAATATGTAAGTATTTCATTTCTTTTTAGTTCTTTTTCAGCCAAAGCTGGCGCTACTCAGGGCCAGAGAAGAATTCAGAATCCACAAATCCCAATGAAACTAATGAAAGTCGAACTTGAGAAAGGACTGTTTGTGTAAAGCCCTGAGGATGCAATTACATGAGTATGCCTACATGAGACAAAGTAGTGTTATTCATAATGAAATGGGTTTTGCACCAGAGGAAAATCATAGAATCATAGAATGGTTTAGGTTGGAAGAGACCTCTAAAGATCATCTAGTCCAACTTTCCTGTCATGACCAGGGACATCTTTCACTAGATCAAGTTTGTCAAAGCCCCATCCAACCCAACCTTGAACACTTCCAATAATGGGGCATCCACAACTTCCAGAACTGGGCAACCTGTTCCAGTGTCTCATCACCTTCACTGTTAAAAGATTCTTCCTTATGGCCAATCTAAATCTACCCTCTTTCAGTTTAAAACAGTTGTGTGTTACAACACTATAGGCCATAATACAATTCTCTGACTTTCTTATAAACTCCCTTTGCATATTGAAAGGCTACAATAAATCAGCCATGTTAGCCCCACCCAGGTATTCGACTGGCAGATGTCTCTTGTCTGCGTCTTCAGTTGTGCCTATTGAAGGGTGTCTGTCTCCAAAGCTGCTGGAAGAACTCCAACGCCACTATCTTGCAAACTGACAATAAGCACTCCCCAGAGCCAGGACTCCTTAAACACATGCAGAGTTCCAGGAGTCTCTCTGGAGATTTTTTGTTCTGATTCACCATTTCCATGCAAGCAGTATATGCTAAGTTCACCCAATTCACACTCTGACTCCATCACCTGATAAATATCAATAGCAGAAGAATGAAAAGACTTCTTCATGTCTTTAGTCTTAAAGTAATGGGCGGGAAGAAACAGACTATGAGGAAAAGCGGTACCAAAAGTGATTGCAGTATACACCCAGCTATCTTCTTGGTAATGTACACTGCATTCTAGTATATCTTGTTTCCAACCTACTCTTTGAGGCTTTAGGCTTTGATTTTGTTTGGAAAATGGTTCACCTTTAATGCACACTTCTTACCCTACGGACACCACTTCAATTATAATTAGTTTTGCTAATTTTTTAATCTGCAATTATATTCACTTAACATTTTCCTTCTTTTTAATAACAAATGAATCGTTGATGGATTAAAAGTTTTACTTGGACAGTATTACAGACATCACTTCCTCTGCAATCTGCCACACCATGCACCTACCACCTTAGCCTGGGAAAGCACACTAAATATTTTCAGAACTTTTTGAAGGTTAAAATATTTTGTATATCATAGAAAGCAGCTCATGCATTATTGACTGCACATATGTTGTGTTAAACTTATGTTACCCAGTACATTCTTAGCTTTTGACAAATACTATATGTTGCTTAAATGCAAACTCTTGCCATAGACCCTGCTCAGCATTGTGTTATGTAGATATATCCTGTGTGTGGTGAGCCACAAAGAGACTTCTGTTGTCTTATTAGGTAAACTCAGGCTTGCAGCATTCTGGTGTGGCATACTGTGGTGAACTTTCTGAAATATCATCTCTGCTAACATACCTTAGCAGCTGACCACCTGGATCCCTTTGAGTTAGCCATAATACATTTGCTTCTATTTCACTAAGACTTTGCTAATATTTCTGACCAAGGCTCAGACATCAATGATGTTGCATGTAACAACCGTTTTTTTCTTCCTACAGTAATGGACTACAAGTTTATTCCCTTATATAACAGGGATGCATTGTTTTTATTCTTAATATCACATCAATGGGGCCTAGCATAATTTTCTCAATTCATACATGATAGCTGAGGTTGACAGCCTTGTAAACAAGGCTGATGTGGCAGACAGAGTAGATTTTTGAGAGCAGGTTTTGAAGCAGTCTGTCAGAAATGAACGGGAGAAAAGCACAGGCTGTTATTACAGCTGTATTAAACATGATGAGAGATTGAAAATTCTTAATGATATTCTGATGGTTTAATAATTTTGTTGCTGGTCAGCAATTGCTGTACAAGACCCAAGGTTCCAATTTATTACAAGCAACAGAAAAGCATTATCGTCTGGAGACACCTCTGTAACTCTCTGAGTTTCTAAGAAACATATTGTATCCAGAAAGAGAGAGTACAGCTCCCAGAGTGCAGGCAATAAGTTACTGCAGACAGTAAAGATCATATGATATAGTTTTTTAACATCATCTTTTTTAACAAAATTTTTTAACAAAATATGAAGCTGTGTTATTTCACCTCCTACAATTTCATATAAAGATATACCCAGGCCCAGGTTCAAGCAGCTATCAAATGAAACAGAAGTATAGTTTTAAAAGAAATCAGACTTGAGTCATAGGTAAGAGTCAGAACACAACATACTGAACCCTTATATTGTGAAATCTAGCCTTAAATTTCAGTTTACACACCTCCACTGATTTTCAAAACCCTCATTGCCTTCACTTGTAAAGGAAATTCCAGTCAGGTACACTTAAAGGAAAGTCCCATATTTCCTTCTAAATAGCTCCTAATGCAATACAGGAACATGCATCACATTATTGTTAAAATGCAGTCACAGTGTTTGCATACCGTAGCTGGAACAGCTTTCTGTAGTACTGGGGCTTCTGCAGAGAGGATTTGGAACAGGCCATAGCACTTCAGTTTGTGAAAGGCCTTAATCCAGTGTATTTCTGCAAAACTAGTACTACTGGTGTTCCTAGCACAGAAATGAGCCTTCTCTAAAACTCACAGGAACACCAGTTACTTCAGTGCTATGTGGAGAAGCAGAAGACAAGCACTAAGGCTCTCTTACCTTGCCATCCCTTGGTAGATAAACCCCACCTGTATACCTTAGCACACACATTACAGAAACACGAACACAGGTATCAGGTTTGCTGCAAGCACTCTTCATGCATTTTAGATGAGAGAGTCATTGAAACCTGATGCTTTGCCCCTCTCTGGTCCTGCTTTTGGATGAAAGTGCTATTATTTTGTGGCAATTCCAAACTTGCAGAGATGCACTAGGGATGTTCCATTCTGACCTGCCAACTGGAGCCCTTTAGATACAGTCCTGTCTTATTTCCAGAACCAGAATGGGTGCAAGCAAGAGCTAAGCATGCAAAAGACTGACAAGACTTCTGAGGACAGCCAGAATGAGAGAGTTCTGAGGAACCCAACTGATGAAAAGGTAGGCACTGACAAGGTGAAGAGGAAATTTTGATAACTTCATTCTATACTTTGGCACTGAGATTATACCTAAGACATCCAAGTACATTTGAAAATGCTAGTTAGAGAATTTCAGACCTTCGTGGTTCAATTTGGTTAGAATATTCCCTGAATTATATTCAGTTATACCAGGAGTATTACTATGGTGACACCATCCTTATGTATGTACTTTCAAACATTACCAGGAGTTTCTCTGTGTATTTCTACTTTGGTCAGAACCTGAAATTTCCTATTTCTTTCTCTTTTGATGATGTTTTTGTCAGGAAATATACTGAAAGAATTCAGGTTCAAACAACAGACCCAGGAAATTGTTAGTGGGTAGCAATACTCACAAAATACAACTAGTGACATCCTATCTCAATACATATACATTGCCCGCATATACTTAAATGTCTATGCATGCACACACAGTCACACCACTTACATAATTAACCATTTCTTTGTGGTTTTTTTTTAATTGTTCTTGACATGATGTCACTAAGGGACTAATTAATCAGTCATAAGTACTCTGTCCCTCTAAATATTATTGTTTACTAAGACAATTTTATGGCTGGGAAGACATGAACCATATGTGTTTGTCATTGTGTGATAGTTGACACTGAAGGTCAAAACTGAACTAGAATTCTAGAAGGTAAGATTTCTGCCTTGATCATTAATTTAGGATTAATTTAAGATTAATTTAGGGCCAATTCATTTTAACCGTAGTGAGTCCTAGGACCTGGAAAGCCAACTATCAACCATGAATCTGCAATTAATTATGGTTTCAGTAATACCATCAACAGCACATAAACACTACAAGTAGGTCACACAAATAATAGCCAATGTGTCACAAAATCCCAAAGACTATACTCAATATAATTCTTATTTCAGATAAAAAGGGATTGAGCAGAGAAGCAGATCAAAGCCACGCAGCAATGCAGTGATTTTAGGTAGTCATAAACACAGAGGGGCATGATAAATCAGGAGCCCACAAGTAGAGCAAAACTTGAGACAGTAAGAGTTTAAGTAAGAGTATAGTGATTGATTTCTGTATTTTCTGCTGACATGTTAACTCCATGTTGTAAGCAAGAACAAAGAAAGACAAAAAGACAAAAACTTATCTTTGAGATAAACATTCATCTATTCATAGAAGCATAACCAGAAGGGATTGGTCTAGTTTGAGGATAATAGAAACAAAATTACTATCTCTTTCATGTTGAACGTGCTTGCTGCAGTTTTATAAGCGTATAAAAAGCTCTGTTTAAGCATTGTCTTAGCATAACACTTATTAGTATTTGATCCAGAAAGCATAAAAATCTAAACATGTGTTGATCAGTTTGTAAGCACATTAGCTGTTTCAGCCACATTGTACATGTGCTAATGTTATGACTGTTATACATGAGCATCACTTTATGGTCATAACAGGTGATGCATCACATTAATCATATACTTCTCTTTTCGTCCTCGGTTATCCTTTCTCTGCTACTCACAACTAACTAAAATCTGTATAGCTGGAAATATCTTCCAAGTTTCCTTCTGTGAAATTACATATCTGGGAGTCCAAGAACCTAATCAATTTATACTTTCTCTGTATTCTTTTTAATGTGTGCAAAAAATTATAAAATAATAATAATAAAAAAATCTCCTTTTCCAGTGGATGTATCATTAAAAAGAAAAAATACAAGACATTGGAGATTATTTGACACCCCCCCCCCCCCCCCCTAAAATGTACACTTTTTCAATGCAGAATTGTTAATATTAAGACGATTTTAGCATGAAAAAAAATAGTTTCCCTTGGAAACTTCTTGCAAAACAAACTTACTGTAGGGGAAGGTAGTTAGGTAGAAAGCAATCACTACAGTATGTTGGGTTTTGGTCCAGCCACCCCACATTTGGGAAAATTTAAGAGAACTGAATTGACAAAACAGAGTAATTTTCAGGGTCCTTCCTTCTTTGACAATGCAATAAATAAAGAGTCATATAGGAAAACAGACAGCATTCTTATATTTGCCATCTCCCAGGCTGGAACACACGTTCCCTCCAGCACACTACAGTGATGCTGTATGACAGTTTATGACAGATGAACCTCAAATAAGTTAGAGATTTGGTTCAGATAAATTCAAATGCAATGCTGAAAATTTAGACTTCTCTGATCCAGACACCAGGTTGATAATGCATTTCCTCCTGAGATTTACAGCATGTCCTGGGATTAAATGGCTCATAAATTTCTGCTAATGCATTTCCCACAGTCCTTGCAGAGACATGCAGTTTAAATGATTTTGACCCTACACAGTTCAGGTACAGTGTTCATGGGCTGTACACAAACTCTCCTTTGAGACATCTGAAAAGCACCTGTTGAACCTCAGTACAAAAGGTCTTGCCCTCCCAGAATGCAGAAATGTAATTTTAATGAGCTCATAGTCCAAATAGAATATGACACAAAATTATTTTCAACTGTGATTATTCAAAATAGTCAGGTTGTGAAAGGATGAAAAGAAATTTACTCTTTAGAGCTACCAATCAGCCCAGTTTTGAGGTTAAGTCTCCTAGGAAATTTGAGAAGTGATTCAGCTTCCAAAAGCATTTATACCTGCCTTACTTTGAACTAAGTATTTGTTAAATAGTACAGGAGTGTTATTGTCCACTGGGGAGCATGCTAAGATTGTCTAATTAATTTCTCTAGTAACCTAAACTAGATCTGGGTCCTTAGAGATGCAAGCAAATCAAAGTCAAACAATGTGTTCTCTCTCTTTCTTTCTCCCTGAGCCTCCTTTTTTAGAGAAATTTAAATTATGAGAGACTATTTTAGATCACTGATGGAAAGCTAAATCTGATTTTCACAGTTAAGAAATCTTCTGTTAATACATGCCCTCTACAAGACATGTTTTTAGCTTGCCTCAATTTAAAAAAAAAAAAAAAAGAGCCTCTAATTGCTAACTTATGCAAATCTGCAGTCTGAGTTTGGTACAGATTTTGCTATTTTTGATGGTTAACTAAAGCTAGCAGCTCGATAAATTTGTAAAAGAAAATGTGTTAAACTTTTTAACTTCCCAGTTGTCCTTTTTTTGCTGAAAGAAAAAATTTATCATAAATGAACATGAAGTTTGCTTTCATCTGGAATAGACTATTGTTTGGAAACATAGGGGTTTTTTAATACCTAGTGTGATGCAACGATCTGTATGAAAATCAGAAAAACAAAATTTATATTAAGACATGCTAGCTTTTTTGTAGATCAAAAGCCATCATGTTTATGCTAAAGGCTAGATTGCACATCAAAAAAATTATGAGAATTGCCTAAAGAACTCCAAAAAACATATGCCAATATATAGGCCTTCCCAGACACTACTGATAATTTCAAATCCTTTGCAATTCTGCACAGCTGTTTCCATAGGCTCCTTTACTGTCCCAGGCATCTCTACCACCTGGCTGATTTGCCCAGATTAGGATCAAAGACATATTATATTTATTTTGTAGGAAGAGGGGAAAATCCAGAAAGTAATGCAGATGGGGAGTTAACTAACAAGATCACCACTGTATACAGCAGTGCATGGGCAACCAAGCTGCTTGTAAATCAGCTGCTGAAGTTTATCACTTATGTTGGCAATCACCTAAATATTTTTATTTTCACACAATCGCAAGTTTATTTAATTTAACATTAGCGCAGAAACAGAGGAAATAGGAAAACAGTGTAATAAAAACTTCTTTTGGAAGAATCTCCTGAATGAACCTCCAAGGGGCAGTCCTGAAGGGGAAAGGAGTCCAGGAAGGGTGGATATTCTTCAAGAAGGAAATCTTAAAGGCTCAGGAACAGGCTGTCCCTATGTGCCAAAAGACGAGCCATCAGGAAAGCTAGGCCTGGCTGAACAGAAACTTTTGACTGGAACTCAGGAAAAAAGAGGAGAGTTTATGACCTTTGGAAGAAAGGGTAGGCCACTCAGGAGAACTACAAGGGTGTTGTGAAGTTATGCACGGAGAAAATTCAAAGGGCCAAAGCCCAATGAGAACTTAATCTGGCTACTGCCATAAAAGACAATAAAAAATATTTCTATAAATACATTAGCAACAAAAGGAGGGCTAAGGAGAATCTCCATCCTTTGTTGGGGTGTGGGGATAAACATAGTGATCAGGGACGAGGAAAAGGTACTTAATGCATACTTTGCCTCAATCTTTAACAGTAATACCAGTTGTTCTCTGGGTACACAGCCCCCTGAGCTGGAAGATATGGGTGGGGAGCAGAATGAAGCCCCCATAATCCAAGCGGAAATTATTAACAAACTGCTACACCACTTAGACACTCACAAGCCTATGGGTCTGGATGGGATCCATCCAAGGAATACTGAGGGAGCTGGCAGAAGTACTCCCAGACTTTCCCTCATCCACTAAGTGGGTCATCTTGTCATAGAAGGAGACCAGGTTAGTCAAGCAGGAGCTGCCTTTTGTAAACCCATCCTGGCTGGATCTGATCATCTGGTTGTCCTGTACATGCCATATGATCTGAAGCCAGTAACTCTTGCTCCTTCCACCAAGTTGGTTGGGAGTGTTGATCTTCTTGAGGGTAGATAGGCTCTACAGATGGATATGGACAGGTTGGATCAATGGGCTGAAGCCAATGGTATGAGGTTCAACACGGCCAAGTACTGAGTCCTGCACTTGGGTCACAACAACCCCATGCAGCACTACAGGCTTGGGGAAGAGTCACTGGAAAGCTGCCCAGCAGAAAAGGACCTGGAGGTGTTGGTCGACAGCCAGCTGAATACGAGCCAGCAGTGCCCAGGTGGCCAAGAAGGCCAACAGCATCCTGGCCCGTATTAGGAATAGTGTGGCCAGCAGGACTAGGGAAGTGATTGTCGCTCTGTACTCAGCACTGGTGAGGCCCTACCTTGAATACTGTGTTCAGTTTTGGGCCCTGTGGAACAATTACTAAAATAATCAAAAATACAGCATTGTTCACAATTAAGGAAAAGTATAAAATCAAAAGACTTCTAGGGTAGAATACAGCCGCAGCTGGTATGCGAAGAACTCACTACAGGGAATCTGTGATTCCCTGCACAATATCGCTTGCAAAGCAGCACGGAGATGGAGTCGGGTGGAGATTCCACGGCCAAGCCCTGTGATAATACAGCAGATATGGGAACAAGATGGTCCTATGGAACTGATAAGCTGCACACTTACTACCCTGAGCCAACAGTTTGTCAAATTTTGACAAAATGCTGTCCTTTGTGTGAACTTTGTTCATTATAATGTCATTATAATACCTAAACACACCTCCATCCCAAAGGCTACCCGCCTCCAAGGTGTGACCATGCCTCCTTGAGTCTGTGCCCTGAATTTTTCGTAAACTGTACCTTTAAATGTGAAGTAAGAAAATTTTACACCAATCGTAGTAAAAGTATTTATGACTAGAGTCACTCAAACTCTACCTTGAAGGTAAAAAATAGTATAAAAATAGCCCAAGAAAGGGGGAATATTAGGGAAGACACCATCGTGAACAAGTCTAGGAGGACTCCATCAAAGACTGCCTTTGACTTCCAGGACCAGTCGACTGGCTGAGCCTTTCTTCCCCCCCATAGGGACACATTTGGGTAAGACTTAGACTATACCAAGTGCTTCCTCAAGAAACTTAAAAATCTCTCCAGAGAGTCCCTTTCCTACATTTATAGCCAGGCTGGATTGTTTGTAACTCTGTCAGGCATTTTGTATAACTAACAACACTTTTATTTGCACGTGCTTTGCAGACAGTGTATTTATCACCGGCAATCCATAAGAACCTATGTATCTGTTGCTAAAATAAACTGTGCTGTTTAAGTAGCTAGTTGTTTCGGTTTCTCATTGAACATGACCAAAGAGTGGCCGTGGTAGTCATAAGCACGACTAGACTGAAGGTGCAGTCCACTATTAGCATATCCAGAATCATAATAGTTTAATATATTAAATGCAACTGGACTGATAGTGGTGAATTGGGCAACACTCAGAATTTAATCCTAGCCGCACCTATTCTCCCACCTCGGTGAGGAGTGTTAGAACGCAAGGAGGTTTATTTTCTGCCAAATTACTTTGCCCTTTAATACAACAGGCCCCTCACTACAAGAAAGACATTGAGGTGCTGGAGTGCACACAAAGAAGAGCAAAAACGCTGGTGAAGGCTCTAGAGGGTAAGTCTCATAAGAAACGGATGAAGGAATTGGAGTTGTTTAGTCTGGAGAAAAGGAGGCTGAGGGGAGACCTTATCGCTCCCTACAACTACCTGAAAGGAGGTTATAGGGAGGTGGGTGTTGGTCTCTTCTCCCAAGTAACAAGTGACAGGGCAAGAGGAAATGGGCTCAAGTTGCGCCAGGGGAGGTTTAGATTGGATATGAGGAAAAATTTCTTCACCAAAAGGGTTATCAAGCTTTGGAACAGGCTGCCCAGGGAAGTGGTTGACTCACCATCCTAGAGGTATTTAAAAGATGGGTAGACATGGCTCTTAGGGACATGGTTTAGTGGTGGACGTGGCAGTGTTAGGTCAACAGTTTGACTCAATGATCTTAAGGGTCTTTTGCACGCTAAATGATTCTATGATTTTATGATTCTAAGATTATAGTGTGCATTTCAGTGTGATGAAAATTATATGCAAAAGTATCTCTCAGGAATTTTCAGGTTGCTACCACATAATGGTGAGCAACTGGTTTTAGGGATAATTGCATTCAAACAAACTAGGCTCCAGACTAAAGAGTAATGGTCCCAGTACAAAATAAGAACACTCTAAAATCATGAAAGAAGTCAGACAGTACTAACGAAGAGCTCTAGTTCAGGAGGATCAATTGCTTTTCACTGTCACTACTGCTGTAGCAGCAAGAATAACAGGGGCCTTGCTTAGCTTTTACGGTCAATGGTGATGCAGCTACTCCCCCTCTCTAAGAAAAGGAGAGATAACTAGAAACATGTTGCAAACCAACACCTGGCTTCCATCCATTTTTTGTACATTATTGTACCATCCTCCTCACCAAAGTTTCTGAGCAAATGGTTAACCAGTATAAATAACATTTATCCCATGGATTTTGAATAGTTTTTTCTCCCTAGACAGTATGCAGAGTCATTTGCATGCAAAATTAGTTACCGTATGTTTGCACTTCTATATGTATATTCATATTACAAAATACAAAATTAGATCTGCTAGCTTTGTTCCCAGAGAAAAACATAATGGGGGTTGCCGATGACTCTCAGTTCCTGGGAGGAATTATTTTCCTGGTCTTGGCCCCTGCCCCGGCCAAGCTCTATCAGCAGCATGGGGGAGCTGTCCTCTTGCTGCACCCCTACATCATACAAACTAGGAAACAGCAACGTATTTGTTATCCAATAATGCAAATGAGACTGAAATTGCAGTTACACATGAAATTTTTCCTTGTAATATATAAATGGTTATTCTAAGGATCTAAGGATCTCTTTTAGACAATCTATGTCTGGTGGCCCAGATGAGATTCTTAGGAGAAAAAATAAAACCAAAAATCAAGATGTGAAACCAAGGCAAGCATAGAGCAATCTTTTTCTCTTTACTTTCCCAGCACCCATTAATCAATGGATTGGAAACTCCTGAGCCAGAGTGATACTGGGACCATTGTTTCTCATGGAGAAGAATTCGAAGAATTTCATCTTTTAAGAACTTGTCTTGCTCCTATTTCAACCCATTGATAATTTGAGTCTCCATGATGAATGAACTCCAGAAATAAATTATTATATAAGTTGTATGGAAAAGTTCCTTCCCTCTTTCTGTCTCAAAATGTATGAGAATCCCCTGGAAGTATCTTACTTCCTGGGATATGCAGGAAATTGTAAAAAATCATTCTCTCCTTAATTTTTCAATGTCATTCAAGATCACTGTCCTTCCTCAGCTGTTTGTTTTCCAAAGCACAACTCCTAATTGATTTCATCTCCATTGGTAAAGATAATGGTTTTGATCTCTGTTTGTCCTGACCACCCTCCTGTTTGTTTTTTTTTTTTCTTCAGCTAATATGTATGATTTAATCAATTGACCAAAAGGCATGGAGTGATTAAGTACATCATCATAAATCTACAGAAAAGGATATTTCCTTTTTTCTTCCCTCAATTATTTT
Organism: Pluvialis apricaria; assembly: GCA_017639485.1. Taxonomy (NCBI): domain Eukaryota; kingdom Metazoa; phylum Chordata; class Aves; order Charadriiformes; family Charadriidae; genus Pluvialis; species Pluvialis apricaria. The sequence continues at coordinate 61,542,121 of CM030008.1, forward strand.
CAAAGATATTTTCACATCTAGCTAAAATTTGATGTGATTTAAAAATCTCTGTCCTGAGGGGTAGTAACTAATCTAGAAGCCATTTCCACATATTTTTGTTAGTATTTTTTTTATATACATATAACTATTCTTTTACCATTAGTTGCTAAAATAAAGGTGCGCAGCACCACTGGAGATTCTTTGCCTCCAGCTGGATGTTTGGAGGACACAGAGCTCCCAAAAGTCACGTGGAAAATGTACTAGCTGCCTGTGGATATCTCAGATACACGGGGGATCCTCAAATGGCACAAAACATCCATATTTGGGCAACTGAACTGAACATGCATTACTACCATGCAAACCTGCTCCCACTCCCCATACTCAGTTTCAGTTGTGATAAATAACTGTAATGTCAGCAAAATTTGTTACTTGACTGTTCAGCTCCCTTTCAACTGACCGTCGCAAATCCCAGAGTGGATCAGCCATGTGGGTGTCCATGCCCCAGCTGTCCTGTTCCTGTCTGGGGCACTGGGATGAACTCTGGCTGCCAGACCCTGCCCTGCAACACTCCTGGCCCCTGGGACCCCCCCCATCCCTTGCAGCACCTTCATACCTGGAGTCAGGAAGGAATTAGACTGTGCAACTTCCTTAAGAACCCTCAGCCACTCTGCAACTCTGCAATTTTCAGTTGCTTGTGGCTTTCCATTAGCCATCTTCTGAAGTGTCAGCTTGCCCTTCCAGAAAGCAAAAAGCTTAGTTGGTATAACATGCTGTTGTAGGGGAAAAAAAAGAGAAATACATTAGACTCACAATTACACATTTGAGGGATATATTATGGATAAAAAGCTGTCATCACTCCCCCTTATAATTACATTTTTAGCTGCTCATGTTCAGTACAGTAATGTCAACAGATGGCTTGCTAACAGCACAGCTTGTTCAGGTTGGTGTGTTGGCGACAGTCAGGTCAAAACCTCATCTTTTGCTCTTCAGTTTCTCAAGTATCCCTCAATACTTTCTAGCTGGTTTGAAAAGGATTTTGGTTAGCTTATTGGAAACCTATAGAGCTCCAGCTGCCATGATGGATTTCACCTAGAAAAATTTGTGTGCTTCTGGCTAGTTTAAAATTTAAAGGTGATCTAATGCAAAGATTTCCCTCACCTCAATAGTGAAGATGCAGAAATCAGGCACCCCGTGATACTATACATCTTCTTCCAACAGATTTCTGAACATGCATTTTGCAGCTATACAGTGAGCAAGGAAACACAGAGAGTATCTAAAGACAAGGATGCATATGGCTGAGGTGATGTTCTTGCAGGGATGTTTCACTTACCACAAACAATATACAACTTGCTGTGAGAGTTAAAGGTTTTAAACAAAAAATAAAAATAACTGAAGGACTGATTGCATTTATTCCAGTATTGTGATGTAATTTGAAATATTTACGGCCAAACTAAAACATAATCAGCTGTATTATTCAAATTCTCTTTTTTTTTTTTACCTTATGCCAGCAAATTCATACTTGTGTCAGTGCACAGTAAAAAATTTCCCAATTATGTTTCTAGAATCTCTTTTCTTCTTTCATTACACAAGGTAGTCCATATTGCTTTATTTCTGAGTGGTTGTCAAAGATCAGTTGAACCACTGGAGAACATGGAAATGCATCGTAGAGTATCCAGATTCAGATTGGTGTCCTACTTCACCAGGCTGAAAGGGGATGCATTACAGAAGAGAAGGCACAGCCTTGGGAGGGTGTCATGCTTTGTTGGTCTGAGTCTTTTATTTGGTGTTGGAAATGGCCAAACAGTAAAAATGTGGATGATTAAAAGTGATTAATCAGGCTAACATTACCATATCAATCATACTAATACGCAGCAAGAGTAATTCTTTTTCACATTGCTCTGACAGTTCATTTCAAAGCACATTCCAAAAGAACTCAGTCTCATGTTCCCCTCCAACGAATGGAGAAATTGAAGCAATTTTGGTTACAAGATACGTGTCTAATATCAGAATCAATAATAAAATCGTATTCATGAATAATATGGCAGGGACCCACACCCTTAGCCTCTCTTCCCCATGGACAGGGAAGACACCTCTTGAAATCTCATGAGTTTCCAGAAAAAATTGTGCTACTACATCTTTATTAAAGATTTTATGAATATTCATAATCACTTCATTTAAAGTTCTTTCCCGGATATCTTCAAATCTAAAATGAATGATTGTCAACCACAAAGAAAATCTTAGCCTCCCATACAGGGGTCATGGTGCCAGAAAGGACTAGCAGTGTAATGGGAATGCCCCAAATCTTGCCATGTTAGATAAACTGTCTGTAAAAAATTATGCCACAAGTCAGTAAGGACAAGAACAAGATTCTGTAGTAAGCACCACAGCAAAACAGATAACACACAGTTGGATAACAGTTCTGCAGTTCTTTTAAATATCATAGAATAATAGAATAGTTTAGGTTGGAAGGGACCTTGAAGATCATCTAGTTCCAATCCCCTTGCCATGGGCAGGGACACCTCCCACTAGATCAGGTTGCTAAAGTCCCATCCAACCTGGCCCTAAACATCTCCAGGGATGGAACTTCCACAACTACTCTGGGCAACCTGTTCCAGTGCCTCACCACCCTCACTGTGAAAAATTTCTTCCTAATATCTCATTTAAATCTACCCTCTTCCAGTTTGAAGCCATTCCCCCTCGTCCTGTCACTACATGCCCTTGTAAAAAGTCCCTCTCCAGCTTTCTTGTACGCCCCCTTCAGATACTGGAAAGCTGCTATAATGTCTCCCCATAGTCTTCTCTTCTCCAGGCTGAACAATCCCAACTCTCTCAGCCTGTTTTCATAAGAAAGGTGCTCCAGCCCTCTCATTGGCTTTGTGGCCCTGCTCTGCACCCGCTCCAACAGGTCCACATCTTTCTTGTGCTGAGGACTCCAAAGCTGAACGCAGTACTCCAGGTGGGGTCTCACGAGAGCAGAGGAGAGGGGCAGAATCACCTCCCCTGACCTGCTGGCCACACTTCTTCTGACGCAGCCCAGGATATGGTTGGCTTTCTGGGCTGCGATTGTGCATTGCCAGTTCACATTGACCTTCTCTTCAATCAGCACCCCCAGGTCCTTCTCCTCAGGGCTGCTCTCCAGCCATTCCCCGCCGAGCCTGTATTTGTGCTTGGGATTGCCCCAACCCAGATGTAGGACCTTGCACTTGGCCTTGTTGAACTTCATGAGGCTGGCATGGGCCCACCTCTCCAGCCTGTCCTGGTCTCTCTGGATGGCATCTCTCCCCTCCAGTGAGTCTACCTCTTACCAGTCCGTATTTGTGCTTGGGATTGCCCCAACCCATGTGCAGAGCCTTGCACGTGGCCTGGTTAAACTTCATGAGGTTAGCCTAGGCTTCAGAAAAGATGTGCAAGAACGATAAGGATTCTAGAGAGAGCAGGAATGGCTGTGTATGAGAAAAGGCTGAAGAACCAGAGTTGTTTAGGCTAGAAGAGGTCTGGTAAGTTCTTGAACTCCTATATTAAGGAGTTGTTCTTCTTTTAGCATTCTCCTTCATAGTAGCAGAGAAAACTACAGTTTTTCTATGCCTATATGAGTAAGAAATGGTGAGTTTGAAGTGCAGGATGTTCTGATATTATGAAAACAGTTTATAACAGTAAGCACAATGAAGCAGTTGAATAAGCTCTCTGTCTGCAGAATTTTCCATCACTGCAGAAAAGCTTGTAAAAAGGTTTCACTGAGGAAAAACTTAGACACATGCCATGATGACATAGGTATACATCCCTGAAAATGACCAGTGCTGAAGTTAATGTTACCAGTAAACCTGAAGCTGACAGGTTGCTAAGTCAACCAAAATATCACTGAAACTAATCAGTTTTCACAGTTGTTCTAAAGTCACCCTCAGACAACTCTTGAAGAGGAGAGCTGACTGCTTCTAAACTTTCATTGACAGTTGTGTACATTGGAAAACTTTTATGATTTAAAATTTATTTAGGAAGAGTACAATTAGCCAAGGTTATATTTAACACAAGAGTAAATATAATGAAACTGGTCAGAAATGTTTCAATATAAATAAAAGGAGGAATCAGAGCTACAGGCTGTGGCTGTAAACACAGCAGAGACCGTAAATTAAATGCCAAATAAAGAAGCTTTATAAAACACATCTTCACAACTATAAAAGCCAGAACAGAAAGCAGTGAATAGTGGGCTTATTTACAGACCCTGCAGAGCTCTCTGTATGACCTCTGATAACCTCTTCTCCAGTCTGACAACTACTTTTTTTTTTCTGCAGTGCTTCATGCGAGAGTGCCTGAGTGGCCTTGCTATGTTCAGATTATTAATTTAAGTAAATCAGATTGTACAGAGTATTGCAGCTGGCTTTCTCAGCCACCTGACCTACTTAAGACTCACCAATTTGTAAAGAAGAGGGAACGATAAATGCGGAATGAAATGAAGAGGTGTCTAGAGCAGATGTTTAATTTGCTGGACATCGGTGAGGTGATGTATGAATGTCTGTTTCTAATCCTAACTTACAATTTTTGAAAATTATTTCAACACTGTACTATAGCCCTGTACTATATATAATGCTACTGATTGGATATAAAGCTCCACTTTACCTGACAATTTTTGCATCTATGTTTTGTCGATCACTGTTAATTAACGTACCTGATGTTCGAAGTTGGACTGCTAAATGAAGGCCTTAATCAAGATGCCAGTGGAGTGTCTTTGTTTGTTGGTGTTCCTCTCCATCTGACAAAAAAAAAAAGACACATAAATCCTCTGATGTATAGTTTTGCCTAAAGGAACAGAAAACACCACTTTAAGGGGTCTTGTACATTCCCAGTACTGCAATAGATGGATCTGGCTCACTTTTTTTGAATTTTCTGGCTTATTAGATAAACTAAGATCTTAGAAACCACTTGTTATCTAAAAGTCTCTCTCAATTTAACTGTCCATCTACACTTTGTCTTGCTAATAGTAAAGACAGCTACCAGGAAGACAATCTATAATGGTGTCTGGCTGCCCCAAGCAAGATTGCTCTGTACAGTTGGTTATCCATCTATACAATTAGTCATACAATATGAGATAAGAAATGAACATTTTAGGGAGAACAAGGGGTTTAAGACTTAAACCAGGATTTTTCTATGGGGAATACACTCACCACAGGATGAAGAAGGTCAGAAAGAACTGTCATGACAAAGGAAAAGATATTGAAACATTATGATGTGTGCTTTTTTTACACTAAAAATTTTCTTATGGGTGAAAAAAAGACATACCTCATATATACAGGTAAGAACTTATTGTTGGTGTAATTGGAATCTTAGCAGTCCAATAAAATAATAACAATAAGTAGCAGTAGTAGCAGCAAAAGCAGCATTACTATTATTAGTATTGCAGTTCTAATTATTACAGAAAGTGAATATAAAAGAGAATGAACAATATCACTATTCATAAAAATTCTCAATCATGATCAGTTTTTTATACCCACACTTCAGAGCATTTTCCCTTTTATTTAGTATCAGATAAATTAATCATATGAACATAGCAAAGCCTGCCCTTCCCTGCCTCCTACTCACAAGGTCAGGAGCACAAGTCTGAGTGGGGTTGGAAGCACGGCTTCAGTCTGTCTGGGCAGGTGGAGGGTACAACAAGTTGAAAGCATCTGAGGTCCTTTGCTGAGGATGCTGATGGCAGTGTGCTGATGGCTTCTTCTTCCTCAATGTGCAGCCTGTATAGGGTTGCTTGAATATGTCTGACAGCATGCTCTTGCACCATACTCTTTCTTTTTTTGGTTTGCAATTTCACATTACATGCGAATTTACTATTTATGATGCATTTTATGTGCATTAGGTGCTTCTATTCTGTTCTCTTTGGTACCCCTGAAACTGGTTTTGCTCAGATCCAGGTCTGCATTTCTTTCACTGACTGCTGGTGGGTTGTTTATAGCTGTGAGGTCCCCAATGTCAGGCTGTGTCTCATTTCTTATCATCCCACCTGTATTCCTCTGCTCTGCTTCTTGTGTCACCATGTTTCAAGGCTTCTGTTGTTATACCAAACCTATATTTCTCTACATTGCATCTTTATGCTAGAGTCATCAATATCTCTGTGGACTTCTCCAACTTTGGGCCTACATTCATGTTTTTACGGGATAGGGAATCAGAGTATTTTACAATTTCAGTATTTTAGGGTAAAGAAAAATAGTGATTAATTTAAACAAAAGAAACAATTGGTGCTAGTTCCTCCACCAACTATAAGAAAATATCTATAGTTTCAGAAATAAATTAAATCTTTAGAAAAACACAATATATTCCCAGGAGTATTCCAGGTCAGAGCATTTTTTTGATCTTTAGCATGTCTTGCAGAATTTACCAGGAGGTAAAAATAGCTTACTCTAATTCTCTCATACCAGTCTGTAAACACAAATGCTGCAATTAAAAGAAATAATTGTTGTGCCTTGATTTATAAGCCCACTAACCAATTTTTGTGAGGAAATCATCACAAACGGTAATTTTCAACAAACTTAATGTGTTGTATTACTGAGAATAGCCTTTTCACAGCTTTTATGTGTGCTGATTATATTCAAGAACATGTATTATATCATCCTTAATGCTAGAATGAAAAAAGTTTCTTTTTTCTTTTTTTTGGGGGGGGGGGCTCACAGCTATCGATCAAGGAACCAACTGCACAGACATTTCTGTACCAGAAATGTTTGATGCAGAAGGAGAATCTTACTATGCTATCACCCGCTTTGCACTTTCACTACTATCAGAACCAGTAAAGAGAAATACTTTCTGTACATCGGCTAAATGTCACTTTTATGCACTAGGAAAGTGGCTTTTGCACAGCATATATTTTATACCCATAAAAACACCCCAAACCTCATTAAAAAATTGTATTTGAAAAAAGTACCTTGACAAATCTTAAAGTACACACTCTGTAGAATGTCTTTAAAAGTGTTAAAATTAGACAGTCATAGTGCTTTTCCAAGTCAAGTCTTGATCTTGGTCTCAATTTGCACATAAAGTTAAGCAAACATAACAAGTTACCCTACAGGATATATAAACACATTGCAGAATAGATGCATTTAAATGTGAACCACCCAAGACACAAACTAATCCTTTCTTGTAATTCCAATAACACTGTCAATTTATTATTTATTTTTTATTGGCTTAATTGATTAGCTTAATTTGGACCATGAGCAGTTCTGGGATTGAGAATGATTCCTTTTTAAGTCCAAAAAAAAGGTTATTGTCACTGTCTTTTAAGGATTTCTTACATGCATAACATCCACATGCTTTCACAGTTACCTTCTCACTTCTCTCCTTCATTCAAATGCACACACCCTGATGAATATGTATCTATATTTATAAATATTTCAGCTCATGAAAGAACGGTAAGTGGAGACAAGTTTACAAATGGGGAAATGTTATAGAGATTTTCTAGACAGTTCGAGGAGGCAATCAGAGAACAAACAACTAGGTAGGAAACCAGGTGTAAAGCCAGTGAAAGAATTCATTTGTACACTTAAAATAGGAGAGAGAAGAAAAATCTCATCTAATAAGAAAGCAGAGAAGCAAAAAGAGCAAACATCTTTGAAAGCTTTACCTGTAAACAATATAACTTGGGTTTTGCCTTGTCATTTGGCTGGGTAATCTGACACGCTAGTTATGCATGTAGAAGATGTTTTGCTGTGGTAGTTCAAGTCTGATAAATCAGACGGCTTTCTCAGTAAATCTTGATGAAAACACATATCCTAGAGGCAAATTCATCACTAATATCCATTTTTGCTTGAAAAACTCATTTTAAGTCATACAGTGTTGCATGCCTGACTAATCCCAGGGGCTGAGTAATTCATGGCCATCAAGAGATAGACTCTTTCAAACTCCTACATCAGTATTAAACATCACAGCAGCTTCACAGATCATTTTGTTCACCTAGAAATAATCTGGTGTTGTGTCTTCAAAGTAAGGTGGTTTTATTTGTATCACACTTGTCATGATTCCACCTATTGAAACCTAGCATTATAGCTTAGCTAGGGACATTTTCAGTTAACCAAGGAAGCATTGGAAATAACAAAGTTTAACCGGACAAAACAGTCCTGCCACTTCAGCTTCTCTGAAAACTTAAAAATCTCTGTTCTTCAGTTCTGTGACACTGAACAGTAACATGTTAACCAAAGGGCGCTAACCCTGTCACCTACAGAGTTTGTAGCCCTCCATTGGTAGTATTCTTCTCCATTTGGAAGCTGTAACAGCTAAAGATACATTAGCATAAGCAAAATGAAAAAGGATAAATGGGAGACAAAAATAGATTCATTTAAAATTCCTTCACTTAGCACGAAGGACTGAGAGAAATTAGAGGTAGAAAAAGATTGTTAGATTGCACATTCATTTCCTTCCTATGTTGCATTCTCTAATGAATTGTTCAGCCAAAATTTTAATGAATGTCCACAACTCTTCTACTTTTTCACATTGAAAAAAAGTATTGATAAAAATTTTCTGTGGATTCAATATGTACTGTCTTCTTAATTGTATCCTCTTATTCCTACTCTTATTGTTGCAGAATAGCATAGAGAGTTCTCAATGTGGCAGAAACTGGGATCAGTTTCTGAAATATTTGTTTATAAAGAATAGCCCATTACCTTACATAGAGTTATATTAAAATAAATAGAACTAATTCTGAAGTAAGACGACCCCATAATTAGATGTTTATTAAGTGCTTCAAATCCTATCTTCAATATTAAAAAGCAAGAACACAAACCTGGAGAAAAAGGGCAGAAGCATCTGGCTGCCATGTAAATAATGGCCTTTTCCCCCTACTTTTTCCTCCCACCTTGTCATGCACGTGCTTTCTTTTGTTTCTTTACAGTGAACATGCCAGCGAACTAGTCAACAATAATACCTTGTTCTCACTGAATTTGAGGACTTTCCAGATGAAGTATTCCTGGGTTAGTGGGTAATTCCAGATTCTAAAATAGTTAAACTTGGTAAAATAAAAAAAGTTCAGCAATTAGAGCCGGAAATGTCAGACAACTTTAATAACAGGTGGGTCTATCAATCAGCTCCATTTCCTGTATTACTGACTAAAGAGAGGTCTTACCAATATGTTATCTGCGTAACTTAAAAATTGCATACTCCCAGGTTACAACAAAAGTGGTATAAAGAATCTAAGACACTAGATTAAAAAAAGGAAGTTCTAGTGAATCTTATAATAATATTGACTACATTCTAGGCAATTTATGTCACTGACCTGGCTTTGTTATTATATTTTTAATTTGAAATCAGTCACTAATTTTTCAGACACAGCACTTGATATCTTGCAGCATGTAAATAACCTGCCATGTCTTTTGAGGATGGCTTGGAGAATAAAATGATATTTCCTATGAGTAAAGTCTATGTATTCTGACTTGTATTAATAACACACCATAATCAAAACACATTCATTAAAGTTTTTGTTCAGTCAATGAGTTGAAAGCCTGTTTTGACTTCTTAATTATTATCACTAAAGACCTTTGGTGAGTATAAAATATTGTACAGTTAATGTCTAGCAGTACACTTATCTGTCAGTAGCATGGTTGATTCTTAGGCGAGTTTAATTATATTAACAATTGTTACCTATTGATAAATTGTGCCTTTACGAATATATTTCCCATCAGCAAGCATAGCTGAGTATCCTTTCTAATACAAAACAATAGTAGCCATGGATCCTATGATGCTGGACAACTCACTATATAGAATTCAAGCTGAACTTAATTTGTTCATAAACCAAATAACATGAGTTTTTGTAGCTACATTCTTAACAATACATCTCAAGATCAGCTGGGTAGCCCCAAAATACATCTTCTAAAAGAATATAAAGAAAATCAGCTTTTGAAGTCCTGTATCTTTAAAAAAACTGTGACCCACATGGATTATGAAATAGGCCCACTGATGTCTATTTGCATTTGCATCTTTCTGTTCCTTTAAGTCAGAAGCAGAAAGCAGTCATACCCTAAGTTGTGCAACCTACCTAGGAAGCCCAGATTGAGGATACAAGGATTAGAGGCAGAAAGCAAATATTAATATCAAACTTGTATATGCATATAAAAGATCATGTACACCAGAAAAAAAATTGAATTATACAAAAACCTAATCTGAGGATGTTCTTAAAACCATAACAAGTAGGAGAGAATGGCAAATTGATGGTCAACTGTCTATGGCAGATCTGATAAAGCCTTGATTAGACAGAAGAAATCAGTTACCTGCATAGCATCTAAGAGACTATGACAAGTGACTAGTGAGGTGGGGGAGTGAAGAGAAGAAAATAATGAAAGATTATATTCTGCCTTCATCAAGGAACACCATAACACCAACAAACATCAGGAAAGCACTAGAATTAAGAAGGTCTTACAGGGACGTTTAAGTTCTGGTCAAATCTTAACTTGCTTAACAGTGGCTTAGTTTATGGTAGCAGGGATGTTTAATTGATATATCTTGTAGCTGTTGATAAGAAAGTCACAAATTAAGTAACAAAGCCTATTGCTCTGCTCATATCTTGAAGTATCATATATTCCACTGTTCGCCTCCTTGCGGAACAAACTAGTGAGGGGATTGAATGTATCCCTTCAAGGCACCAGATGAACTGGTGAGTGGGAGCAGTGTCAATACATGAGAGCCTACAATTGACAGAGATTGACAGTTTGGTCTTTGTCATAACATCCTTTGGAAAATTCATTAGAATAATACAAAAAGAATTTTTGCTTGATTTTTGCCTCTCTTCATAAGATTAAACATTTTGTGGAATGCTTTTTAAGAATGGTTACCCATTCAAAGTAAATCTACAACTACCTGAAGGGAGGTTGTAGGGAGGTGGGGGAAGATCTATTCTCCCAAGTAGCAAGTGATAGGACATGAGGAAATGGGCTCAGGTTGTGCCAGGGGACATTTAGGTTGGATAATACGAAAAATTTCTTCACAGAAGGGGTTGTCAAGCATCGGAACAGGCTGCCCAGGGAAGTGGTGGAATCACCATCCCTGGAGGTATTTAAAAGATGTGTAGATGTGGTACTTGGACACATTGTTTAGTGGCAGTTTTTGGAAATGTTAAGTTGATGGTTGGACTCGATGATCTTAAAGGTTCCTTCCAACCAAGACAATTCTATGATTCTAACTGCATCTTGCTAAATTTTAAAACAACATTATTGTGACTACAAATGAAAATTAATCAAATCATTATTTTTTATATAACAAAAATAAACCTTCATTTTTTTTTCCCAAATCTGTGTTATCCTAATTCTTTAGTCAGATACCTTTTGGAAAACCTTATATTTGAGAATAGTTTCAATGGTATAAGTCTGATTATCAAGATGGGTTTTTTCATTTTTACTTTCTTCTCCCCTTCTCTGATCAATACTTACTCTGGCATTTCTATGCAACCATCATGTTCTCTTGATCTTCGTGGTTTCATTAATATTCTGAAAGATAAATGTTCCCTGTTAAGTTCCCAGACATTATTGATAACTGATAGATATTTATTTTATTTGTCCATTTGTTAGGTGACATCACATTGCCAGACAAGTATTTCTATTAAAAATAATATGCCTCACACTCCTCTTTAGCATGAATAGTCTGATTCTCTGAAGAAAATCTTTGCCACTACATTTTTTTACATACATAGCTGAAATGGATATCTGAAGTAGCAGATGTTTAAAATGTGCATCTCCCATTAAACTCTCTTGATATTTTCATTTAAATTAATTATCAAAAAAATATTTCAATTCTCTGTGGCATCTTGCTATTTTCCATCCTGTTTCTGTAAGTTTCCATCTTGCTATTATCAATCCTTTGAATAATAGCTAGCAGGAGCCATGACTGGACCAACATGTGATGCAGAACACCAAGCATTAGGCTGAGAAATAGAAGACAGTAAATAAGCCTCTCATTTAGACTCCCTTTCCCATAAAAAGTTGGATCGGATGATCTTTTGAGGTCCTTTCCAACATGCTATTCCATGACTGTGATAACACACAGTGAACACATACAGTGTCTTTGGCATCTCACAGACCCAGGTTTTTAACCAGTGTGCTTCCACCGACTTCCAGTGGAAATAATCAGACAAAGTAAGCTCTTTTGGAATAAAAAATGCTTCATGTGTACAGTGACTCCTGGATCCTGCTCCATGACTGGGAATCCAAAGCCCAATTTCGATGCAGACAACAATCACAGCAATCACTAGTATTACTATCACTATATGAGAAGACAGGCAAAATAAAAATGCATGTGTGCTGTGAATAAGTACGTTCTTTTGACGACTTCTGCATTCATTTAGCTCATCATCTTCTTTGGGGTGTTTTTTTGTTGGTTTTTCTTTTTTTTTTTTAAATCATCCAGATAGAGAACTAGTTAATTTGCTAGAGTAAAGAGTACTTTAAACACTTTTAAACTTGATTTTACTCATGCTTAAATCCCTGATACAGCATATCTGTATCTATATACACTTATACTTTCAGTTTCTTTAGAATACATTTTCAGTTGAATTTTGCCTTTCCACTCAAGCATCCAAACCTGTATCATATTGTTGTCTTTGAGTATGTCAATAAATATTAAAACTAAAGCTGACTAGGGAAAACAAAAAGATAACATCAATTCAGTGATTTCTTCCTTTTTCAATTTTGCTTTATTACTTTTTTCCCCCCATAATAATGTTCAAGTTTAAAGAGGAACACATAGAAAAGCTTTTGAAAACATGTCAGAGCTTTTCAGATCTGGTTTTCATTTCAAAATAGGATTACTTTTAAACAAGGTCTAGTAGAAATCTTTAGCTCTAAGTAAAACAAAATCACTACCTTACATTAAGTAGAGGCTAGCAGAGTCTTCATCAGTTAAAGGTTTAATGCTCTGAACTGAACAAATTAAAATAAGTGCTATCCAAGTGCAGAGAAGTATTATTTAAATCATGGTCATTAGGCTCAGCTTTCTGCTATTTTTCCAACATTTGAAACTGATCCCTATGCTGATAATTTCCAGACAATAAATAAACGCATATCCAGGAGTACATCAGCTAGCCTACCTGAAAATGTCACTTTTATTACACTTAAAACCTTTTTCTTCCTGGAGAAAGATGAACAAATGCCTTGAGTAAGATCGCACTGCAATATTTCTCTTTTTTGCTAACACCATTTGCCACAGTAACTGCCAATTTACGACAGTGAGTTTGCAGATTATCTAGAATTTGCTCCCTTTCTCTGTCCCTCCCCACCCCCGCCAAATTAAAGTTGGTCATGTCAATCAAGCTTATTTTTATTGGTTGGAATTAAGGCAGTAGCAGGTTAAAGAGCTTAAAAGGGACAAAAATAGAAAAGATTTTGGTGGTTGAAAAATGCTCCTCTCAATTTGCAGCTTAGCACATAGACGGTTTTAACATGAGAATACCCTCAAACTGGGTGGTTGGGCAGCATAACAGCTGGCTCAGAGCACTGTTATTGTGCTCTTCAGAGAAAACACTAATAACTGTTATACGAATAACCTAGGATAATATGATTTGAGAGATCTTTACATCCCAAAATATGAAAATAATTCCAAAATTGATTTACTAGCATGATTTAATTCCATTAAAATCCATACATCTGCCTAGTTTTAGAATAGTTACTTTTCAGAATAGACAACACTTCACAGTTTGGACTTGGTTTTAAGCTTTTAAAAATATCTTTCTATATATATCATAACCTCTTGATATTCGCATTTATCTGGCATAGTCTTTCAAGACATGGTTGCTCTATTTTTTGCTGCTCTATATTCACTATACTTGCTGCAAGTTTGCCAATGGATGAGATAAATTTAGTGCATTAGGTTACCATTTTTCTATCTGATCTTTGCCAGAAGTTGCCTAAAACAAAACTACGTTAAGCTGCTATGAGTTTAAATAAGTAGACTGACGTGCCATCAAGAGGTGACAGGAAAGTGGCTCATGTTTGGCAGTTTAGTTCAGACTGCTAGAACGTGAATAGAAGGAATAAATCTCTTAAAGAACTCAATGATTGGATGCGCTTGATAGCAAAGTACTTTTATGTCATTTTTAACATCAGAGCTGGATCATCTGGAATAAAATTAGATAATGAAATTAAGTAGAACTAGATGAACAAGGTAAACAAGTAGAATCAGATGCATAGATACGCATCTCAGACTCAGTTCACCAAATTAAATATGGTATAAATCCCACATTTTCTAACAGATGAGTCGTGACTGCAAAGACATTAGAAATTCTTTGCTACATTCTTCATAGAATAATAGAATAGTTTAGGTTGGAAGGGACCTTGAAGATCATCTAGTTCCAATCCTCTTGCCATGGGCAGGGACACCTCCCACTAGATCAGGTTGCTAAAGTCCCATCCAACCTGGCCCTAAACATCTCCAGGGATGGAACTTCCACAACTACTCTGGGCAACCTGTTCCAGTGCCTCACCACCCTCACTGTGAAAAATTTCTTCCTAATATCTCATTTAAATCTACCCTCTTCCAGTTTGAAGCCATTCCCCCTCGTCCTGTCACTACATGCCCTTGTAAAAAGTCCCTCTCCAGCTTTCTTGTAGACCCCCTTCAGATACTGGAAAGCTGCTATAATGTCTCCCCATAGTCTTCTCTTCTCCAGGCTGAACAATCCCAACTCTCTCAGCCTGTTTTCATAAGAAAGGTGCTCCAGCCCTCTCATTGGCTTTGTGGCCCTGCTCTGCACCCACTCCAACAGGTCCACATCTTTCTTGTGCTGAGGACTCCAAAGCTGAACGCAGTACTCCAGGTGGGGTCTCACGAGAGCAGAGGAGAGGGGCAGAATCACCTCCCCTGACCTGCTGGCCACACTTCTTCTGACGCAGCCCAGGATATGGTTGGCTTTCTGGGCTGCGATTGTGCATTGCCAGTTCACATTGACCTTCTCTCCAATCAGCACCCCCAGGTCCTTCTCCTCAGGGCTGCTCTCCAGCCATTCCTCGCCGAGCCTGTATTTGTGCTTGGGATTGCCCCAACCCAGATATAGGACAGTGCACTTGGCCTTGTTGAACTTCATGAGGCTGTCATGGGCCCACCTCTTCAGCCTGTCCAGGCCTCTCTGGATGGCATCCCTCCACTCCAGTGAGCCTACCTCACCACACAGCTTGGTATCATCAGCAAACTTGCTGAGGGTGCAACTCGATCCCACTGTCCATGTCACCAACAAAGATGTTGAACAGCACCGGTCCCAGTACCAACTCCTGAGGATCACAACTCCTAACTGGTCTCCACTTGAATGTGGAGCTGTTGACTCTTTGAGTGCGACTGTCTAGCCAGTTCCTTATCCGCCAAGTGGTCCATCTATTGAATCCATGTCTCTCCAATTTAGAGACCAGGATATCGTGTGGGATGGTTTCAAACACTTTGCACAAGTCCAGGTACATGATGTCAGTTGCACAAGTCCAGGTACATGATGTCAGTTGCTCTTTCCTCATCCACTACCACTGTAATACCGCGGTAGAAGGCCACCACATTTGTCAGGCATGACTTGCCCTTGCTGAAGTCATGTTGGCTGCTACCAATCACCTCTTCTTTTTCCATGTGCCTTAGCAGAGTTTCCAGGAGGATCTGCTCCATGATCTTGCCAGGCACAGAGGTGAGACTGACTGGCCTGCAGTAGCCTGGGTCTTCCTTATTTCCCTTTTTGAAAATAGGGCTTATATTTCCCCTTTTCCAGTCGGCAGGAACCTCATCAGACTGCCACGATTTCTCAAATATGATGGATAGTGGCTTGGTAACCTTGTCTGCCATTTCCCTCAGGACCCGTGGATGTATCTCGTCAGGTCCCATGGACTTGTGCACCTTCAGGTTCTTCAGGTGGTCTCGTACTTGATCTTCACCTACAGTGGCTGGTTCTTCATTATCCCAGTCCTCGCCTTTGCATTCTGCATCATGGGTAGTCTGGCTGCAGTCTTTGCGAGTGAAGACTGAGGCAAAAAAGTTGTTGAGTACCTCGACTTTGTCTCTATCCTGGATGACCAGCTCTTCCGTTTCCTTCCAGATTGGGTCCACATCTTCTATAGTCTTACTTTCCTCGCTGACATACTTATAGAAGGATTTTTTGTTTGTCTTAATGTCCCTGGCCAGATTTAATTCAAGCTGGGCTTTAGCTTGCCTAACCTGATCCCTGGTTGCTCGAACAATTTCTCTGTATTCCTCCCAGGGAACCCGCCCCTGTTTCCACTCCCTATAGGCCTCCTTTTTACTGCTGATCATGTCCAGGAGCTCCTTGTTCATCCATGCAGGCCTCCTGGCTTTTTTTGCCTGCTTTCTTCTTTGTTGGGATGCATCACTCCTGAGATTGGAGGAGGTGAGCCTTGAATATTAAACCAACATTCTTGGGCCCTTCTTCCCTCCAGCGCTTCATCCCATGGCACCATACCAAGCACATTCTTCAGGAGGCCAAAGTCAACTCTCCCAAAGTCCAGGGTGGTCAGTTTGCTGCGCACCTTCCTTGCTGCCTCAAGGATCTCGAACTCCACCATTTTATGGTCACTGCAGCCCAGGCTACCCTTGAGCTTGACACTGCCTACCAGCCCCTCTGTGTTGGTAAGAACAATGTCCAGCATAGCTGCTCTCCTCGTTGGCTCCTCTACCACTTGGAGAAGGAGGTTGTTGTCAATACAATCCAAGAACCTCCTGGGTTGCCTATGCCCTGCTCGTTATCCTTGCAACAGATGTCGAGGTGGTTGAAGTCGCCCATCAGGACCAGGGCCTGTGAACGCGATGCTGCTCCTATCTGCCTATAGACGGCCTTATCTGCTCATTCTTCCTGGTCAGGTGGTCTGTAGCAGACCCCCACTGTAATGTCCCCTGCTCCTGATTTCCCTTTAATCCTGACCCATAAGCTTTTTCATCAGCACAAAGCATGTTTGTTTTCTTAATCAATTAATTAGTATACAAAAATATTCTTATAAAAGAATGAAAGATTGAGCAAGAGATGATACATTGCCATTTAAATCAACATTAATCACACTAATATTTGACATAACACAGTATTTTCCCATATGAAGAATAGGAAAAACATATCACATTATTCACATTCCTGTAGTACCATTGAACATCTCTTAACAGCAGCAGCTCTTGATTTTGAGAATTACAATCGCCATTCTTTGAATTCTTAGTAGACACTACCCTTATGTAAGGTTGATAAATGGAAGATGCAAGAATTATTGGCTTCAGATCACATCACCTTTCTTCTAGACTATATCACATGTATTCACAATGGCGTGATATTGCTGCCTCTGGTCTTTTATCTGTCTATCTGATTCAAAAGCAGTCATATCATTCACTTACATCAGATCATTCACTTCCAGGACAGAGGAGCATGGAGGCCAAGGCTCAGGGAATTACAGGTGTGCACCTGTAGTTGAGTTTTCTTCCAAGAGTGTTATAAAGAACTGCAAGTAGGAAAACACTGCAGAAAAGAAGAAATGATTCACCAGGAATGCTCTTACCTTCTCTTTTCCAGCTCAGGAGCTTTTCCAGCTATCAACAGCACCAGTATAATACAAAAGTATCCTTAATTTTGCAAATGTTACTAAACCACTCAGTACAAGAAACTGAAGTAACTTCAGAAAACCACCCAAATCTATTACTATTTTTCCCTGTAAGAAATACCATACTATGCTATGAAACTTCCTAATTCTATGTAAAAGATCTTATGGACTATGATGAGTTTTGAGGTAATGGTTTTAGTAGAACTTGGTTATAGATTCTTGAAATGTTCAAAATAACTCTCCTAGAACATCTTTCCTTTTTTTCCTCTCGCAATCTTAAGACAAGAATATATTTTGTGTAGTATGTATATACTCACACATACAAATACACTCCTGTTCTTCCTATGTCACAGTCTGATAACGTCATCAGTCTTGATATAATTCTTACTGATGTGAACACAAAAACAAACTAAAGATTTAATAACAGATTCCGTGAAGTGTGAGAAAAGCAGTGTTCTACTGCAAATATCTTAACTGAACTTGTGATTGTAACAGGTTATGTTAAATACATTTTTTAAAAAGTTGTTTATTTTCAAGCCAAATCCAGTGTCTCTTGCTTACTGTAGTGGGTCAAGCCCCATATACCTCAGTCACTTGCCCCAGACATCCTTCACATTTTTCTCACCACTGTCTAGCCTTGTTTACCCACCCCTAGCTTCCAAATCATTCTTGCCAGCATATTCCATACCTGCTGTCATGCTAGCTCGCATAACTTTGTCAGTGTGTGGCTGCTTAATACTGAGAAGAAAGTAATCTAGTATTCCACAAATATGTAAGTACAGACTTAGTAGTTATGTCAGAAGATGCTTTTTATAAAATATGGAACATTCCTGGCACAAATTGCTAAAAAAAGAAGTATTGATCTCTTCATTCCCCTCCCCCGCCCCAGAACATTTTTAGTAATCAGAACAAGTTCCACCTCCAAAAAATAAATAAAATAAAAATCCACCCAAGTACAAAAATTACACATAGGCAAAGATGTTTCTTTTCCAATTTATACTGTATTTAGATCAATCAGCTGTTTTTGTCTCTACACAAGTTTTTGTGCCCCATCAGAAACCAAAACCTAATGCTGTTCAAGTATCTATAACCAGATGAGTTTATAAAGAAGCTACCTAACAACATTAAATAGATCTCATGAAAAGGTATTGCACTTTTTTGCATTGGCTAATTGGCCAATAGTCGATCTAAAGAGATTGTACTTGTATGCTTTTAGAAGCTAGGGGAGAAAAAGTTCATTTTCAATCAAATCCCTTTCTCAGATCCAACCTGGCTTCTCTATAACTTGGAAATTGTTACTGTAGAGTTTGTAACAGGGCCAAACCCTGAAAAAGGCCACAGAAGCTAATACAGTACTGGTTTATTATCTGCTTGGTGTATTTCTCTTCTTGCTCTTTCATTTTTTTGTTTTTAAGGGTCGCAAAAATTAACATATTCCTCAGAACCATCATATATAAAATACACTAGAACTTGTTGAAAATGATGTGCAAAGAGGTTAATACTTCCCTGGTGAAGTAAATCAACTTCCTTGTAGAAAGCCAGCCTTTCTGAAAAATCATCATATCTAATCTAACATTGCCCCCTATCCTCCAGTTCAGCTACAGTTTTGATCAAATTAGTTCCTAGCCTGAAGGAACATAATCAATAGACTTGCATCATGAATGAACTCGGGATATTATCTCCCCTTGTTTGTAAAATATCCTTTGAAATTTGAAAAATATATTGAGAAGAGCAGAGGCCACTGCAGATATTGATTCATTCATGACAATAACAACATGTCTAATTATCTCTGTAGACCTCCTCCTGCATCCAATTCAGAGAAAATAGCTCTATTTCAATGAAATGTGTTTTGGTACAGCAGCCTCCTGATATTTCATGTTCTTATTTAGTGATTCCTGTCTTTCTTATCTGTGTGTTAAAGAAGAAGAAAACTAATTGAAATGGAAATAATCCTGAACACCTGATTATGTGCAATGTACTTTGAAATTATACACACAAACATTTATGCTACAATAGCAGCCCTACACTAATTAATAATTATGTTTGATTACTCAGTCCCTGCGAGGATTGCTCAGAGACCTCATTCTCCACAACCATTAAGATATTTGTAACCAGAATCCTAATGCAGCTTGATGTAAATTAGATAAGAAAGTTCTTTTGCCAGGTTGTTACCTCGTGTCATTAGGTGAGGCAGCAGGATGGTATTAAATAAGAGCAAATAAACAAAAATAGCATGAGAAGGTAAACGTTAAGTAAAGACAGTGATAAAAAGAGACAAGCTTTGCCCAACAAGCCTTAAAAAATCAATGTCATGTTTAGCCAAATAGTACTCAAAGGCAAACCAAACTGTCTTGCAACTATTGCCTAATGCTTTTCTCAAACTTCCTTGCTAATGATTAATAGCCTGTACCAATCGAGAAAAAATATCCTGAATTTGTGAAATGCAGTTGCTGAACATCAGATGGATGTATTTTTACTGCAACAGATAGTAGAATGAGGATATGCTAAAAATGGAAATTTAAATCATATCTGCCACCAACAAACACAAATAAACGTGTTCAGAGAGCTACCTTTCTTATATTAACTCTTCTGTAATTGCTACTGGCTTATGCCACAAAGTAAACTAATGATTTATTAATATGAATCAATGTTAGAATAAGAAATGAGAAGAAAAACTGGTAAACCTGAAGACTGCCTATGCAGAGACAGCTAGTCTTGCAGACTTTCTCAGGGCCATACCATGTACAATTCAAGAGCATCAGTATTTCAGCAAAGGATACAATAAGAAATATAAGCTTGATAATACTGGAAAGAGGGAACACCACACTCCTTGCATCCAGCTATATATCTTGCTCATTCAATAAGCCAGTTAAGGAGACTTTAGGACAGCTTGCTTTAAGTGGAATTATAAGCATTTATACCTGCTGAGAGCCTGGTTCAGCTGGCTCTGATCCTGCAATTTTTTAGACCTTTGGATGTGGTTACTTTCAAAGAAATCATACTGGACTACAGAAGCAGCATTTGTCGAGCTCTCACCACCATTGTTATCACTGTTCCACCAACTTCCCAGGCTCTCTCAGACATCTTGAGCCATATTAGATGAAAAGGAACTGTAACATTGTAAAGACTAACAGATCTGACCAGGGCAGATTACGTAAAACATTTTAGAGAGCAAGAAAGTTCTTCTGCATAACTAAAGGAGCATGATGATCTTACCAAAAGCATAACAATAATGCCAACATCTCTCATGCTACCAGTTTTTCTCTCTTGGCCCAAAATATTTTATAAGGAAAGACAGAATTTTCATCTTTGTTTTACAGACTGAGGCATAAAGAAATTATTTGTCCAACGTCAGCCAGCAGACTAATGTTATGGTCAAGATTTTGAGGGTCACAATCCTTGGTTCAGAGTGACCCCAAGGTGCATCTTCAATGAAGAGCAGTTATGAACAGAAGCAGAAGGAAAGGAGACAGACATACCAACCAATATACATTCATACGGATTTCCTATTCCTACCTGTCTTTCGTCCAGAGTCTCTCACACAGTTTGTTCAGTGTCCCACGAACACCAAAGTATACTTGTTTCTAGCTTCCAGCAGAGGAGACAGGCAACTTCCAAGATCTACCTTTCTCCTGGAATCTTACATGGAAAAATCCCTCAGGAATGAACTCTGAAACTGACATCACTTAGTTTAGCATACAGAAAAATACTGTTGGGACTCAGGACTACAGAAAGTAGCATTTGCTATGACAGGTTTGACTCTTTGGTACTCACTACAGCCTGGGGACTACCACAAGGAGGAGGATTGTAAGTGCAAAGGCAAAACCAGCTGTAGGACAATTCTTTTCCCATTCAATGCTGTGGGTTAACTAGTAACCATACCTACAGCATTTTCTTCTGTTTCTCCTATTAGAGCTCAGCTTCCAGCCTTTGTTGTTGGAATTATCTCATCTTAGTTGGTGCTATCCAGCAAAACAAAAGAATGTTTGAAGATGATATTTCTTTTAATAAAATATACATCCATGGAAAAACACCATAAACAAAAACACTTTTTTGTCTCTTAAAGTTCCCCTTCCTCCTCAAAAAGAAAGAGTAAAGTCCTCATATTGGCAGGTAACTCATGCATTTGTGTGAATGTTGGTAAAAATCTTACTGGAGATTTCTCTGTCACAAGTTTGATTTCAACAACTTCCAAAATCCTAAGTCAAGCAATTCCACATGCCTAGGTAAAAAAAAGATCACAAACAAAATACCCAACCAACAAACCAACCACACAAATACATACACTACCACCAGCACTCCATTTGCACACTTTTCTTTGCACATTAATCACACGGCCAGCCTGAACCATGGACAATTAAGACAGCAGCTCCTACTGCAAAGAGGATCAAATCCTCTTAAAGTTGCATATGGCCCTTTAATCTAAGTGCTCTGTACAGAGGACTTAGTTCTAGCGCTCACCCCACATGAATCAGCTCGAACTCTGTAACTGACCTCATTTGGCATCTGTCAGAAACTAAAAGCAATATCACCCAGCTGTTCACTTTAGTAAAACATACAATTGCATAAATAAAATATAAAACTATAAATTTAACTCTAATCCTTTGGAAACTCAGTGCTACTCAGTTACAAAAATTTGGTTGTTAGCCCTTTTTAGTTCTGGGATTTTAATACCTTCTGAACAAACCCTTTTCAGTTCCAGTTCCTGCCCCAAAGATTTTCTGCTGTGTTTTCTTGTTCTGTACTAAGACTCTGTCATGGCACATGGGATTCTTTTCTACCCTAAAATAGAGTCCTTTGCTCAAGGTGAAAGAGCATTTTCAGTGTCACTTAGCATCACTGAGAAAAGCATTCAGCAAGCTGTTTACCAGGGATTAGAAAAGGGACTTTAGCCCTTTATACCATTTCTTAAAAGTTGCAGTTCCTCTAACATCCCTTGCTTCCTACCAGGAATGGTACTTGTCTTCATCTATTAAATGAAGAATTGGTAAAGAAAAAAATTATATAAGGGTCTACCACTCTTGGGTAACTCACCCTAGGAGGAGTCTTCATAGTTTCAGCAAGGAGCCAGATATTTCCCACTGTAATAATGGCAGTAGAATACGCTATCAAAATTTACATTTTGAAACATTAAGAGAGAAGACTACACTGGTAGAAAATAAAATATTAGGGGTGAGATAGAGTGAGGTGCAAAAACTGGGGAAAAGGAAATATAACAGATGATCATACTGTTGAGGGAAGTCTTGGCCCTTCTCTGCAACAACTGCACCTGGCTGCTTCTGGCTGCAAAGGAATTAGATACCTCCATCGGTACCCAGACAGGTCCACAGAAGGAAGCCACATATTTCAGATACTAGGAGAGGACTAAGGGTGCTGTACAGATAGGCTGGTGGTAAGAGAAAGAAAATAAGGTGCTAAAAGATGGGAATTCATGGAGAGAAAGCTGCTAGGTAGAAGGATAGGAGGTACGTCACTGCTGGCCAGAGGTCAGAGAGGGATAGGGCAAGATGGATGAGAAGGGGGGAAGCCAGTAACAAGGAAATGAGGTTTTAAAAAAGAAGGAAGAGAATGAACAAGGCTCTGAATGACAATTAATTAAGAAGAAAACTAGAAATGATATGGCAAGCCCACAAAATGGACTTTGAAAATTAAACTGGGTTAAGAGGCCAGTAGTAGGACAGAAGCAGAGCTGAAGCTAAAAATGTTTCAGCAAGAAATGGCAAAACAACAAATTCTATCTTTAAAAAAAATCTCAACCTCACTCCTTATTCTTCAGAGTGAAAAAAAAAGATTAGGAATTCTTACATCTCTTATCCACAAATCTCTCTGAAACCACTGGTGAAGCATGCCATTTATTATTAGTCCACATGGAGAATTTGTATTAGCTATTGCTAAATGTTATATACTCAGCTCAAGTAGGAGGAATTTATTGGTTCAGTTTAAGGGTGCCAAATCTTCTGAAGAACTGTGAAGAAAGAACTCATTGGTAACATATAATGGAGAAGGTAGGGTGTGTTAGATTGCTTTTTGCAGTGTAGAAAATTATATAAAAAAATAATACAAAAAACAAATGTGTCTTATAGCACACTAAAAGAGCATAATCAGTCATAGAGACAAATGCTTCTGAAGACTACAAAATGCTAGAACCCTTAAAGCAGTCTTTGTTGATATTACGTCATTGCATATCATATTTTTGTATAGCATTCCTGCCAATGTATTGCACAGACTGGGCTCCCTTAGTCTTCTGATACTGCTGTAATATATTGGCAAGTTTAAAAAGTGATGTCTTTTTATTCTTGATATGTAAATTTAAGCACTTACTTTTAGCTAATAAGCTATTGCTGCAGGGAAGTACAACATGATAAAACAAGTACTTTACATATTACAAGTTACACATGTCTACACCAGAAATATCTCTGCAACTCATTTTTGACGTTATATACCAGCTTTTATACTTTATTTTTAGTGCCCCATGTGCAAAAATCAAATAAAATTTCAAACACAAAAAGTGGAATAAGAATAACTAGTTCTCCAGGTTCTGATAAAATCAAACACGGAAACAAATTTATTCATAACTAAATTAGGAATGTTTTACTTGGGAAATCATTTAAAAATAATGAAGATGAATTGACATCATTAGTTTAATTCAGTTTACCCATGTTGTTTTGGTATATTTTTTTAATCATGGTGTGGCTGACAATATAAAATATTCAGTTATACTTTCATTATCCAAGGAAGTTGCAAAGGAAGAGAGACACTGTGAGCACAGAGATACCAACAGAGTGGTTACCCTAGCAACAAGGAGAGGGAATGCTCTGACAACTTCCCATTCTGTCATCAAATTATTGGTGGCTCATCACCACAATCTGTAGATGAGAAACCTATTGCACTTATAAAAGAGATTCATTTAAAATGTAGCTGCTGGTGTTTCCCAGCCATATTTTGTTCTTAAATCTTTAAGAAAACACTTGTTGAGAAAGGTTGTGTGTCTGGTTGAAGATGCTTCAAGGGGTTCTTTGAGAAGAATTCTGGGTTATTTACTTACAGAAAGGTGGACTTTGCCTAAACTTCCAACTCGGTGCTCAAACGTTGCAGAGCCACCATACATTACTCACTGAGGTTCTCCATGGCATAACGCAGGCAGATCTGAGGGCTCTCTACATTGGCCACAATGCAGCCAAGTACATCAACTGCACTGAACACAATGCCAACCTTGAACAAGTATTGTTCAAATGCCAGATGTATTAACTTGGCCTCTGTGCCTCTTAAAGACAATCCCATAGTTTTTAAATCAGAGCTTGCTTGCATGACAACAGGCTGGAGTGAAAAAATCTTCTCTCAAGGAAAATAATTTTGGCTTTCTAAGGTATTAAGTTTCTACAGTCAATTTTCCTTACTCTTTCTATGTATACCTGCAAAGCGGGCAACATTTCCTTCTTTGTTGATCTATATCCATCTATTAATTTATATTGTTCCCATCACTGTTTCACGGGAGCCTCAAAACATCTCTGGGATCTAGAGAGGTCTTATCCTAAAGAGTCTACAGGAAATGGATATAAAACCAAAGCATTCATCAGAAACAGCCATCTATTGCCAAACAGATCTAGCATTTTGTACTGCAAAACATAAACCTGACCTGTTGCGTCTCCTATATGCTTGCTTATGTTACTGATTCTAAAGGTGGAAAGTAAATGCCACACAGCAGTATAATCTCCCGGGAAAAATCCTGCTAATCATTCAAGACTTTTTCCCTCAAACCACAACCATCATGATCAAGTGCCCGACTGACTGCAAAAGGCAGTGCCTCTGCACTGCAGTCGAGATGCTCCCTTGGTGTAAATTCATGAAGAGCCTCTCAGAGCTGAACTCAAATTAAACTGAGCTTGAATTCAGTAAAGACAAATAAGGTTTTGTTACTGTTCCAGGAATTCAATCTCTTCTACTTGCTATTATAAAAACAGAGTGCATTTTAAGTTAGCACAAATGCAAAATGGATGAATGAATGATGAAGAAAGAGTATTCCAAAATGTGGTGTCATGATACTAAGGGTCACAGAATAAGCTTCCCCCTCCCACTATGGGCTAGACTCTCCAGTATGGACTTGCCCCACCCAGGTTTTGGCAGCTAAATTAGGAATATTATGTCATTTCCTCTGCAATTAGTGGTGAGATGTGCTCTTGAGGTAATTCATATTTTAGACCGGTTGAATCATCTTCTGTAGAGGTCTTTCCCTCCAAACTCTGAGCAAACTGAGAAAGTGCCTCATACAGGTGTATAGGTTCAATAGTGTCACCACCACTTCATGCCTTTCTAAACCTCCGTGAAGCTAGAAACAATGTAGCTCATACCATTTATGAAATTGAAAACTGTTGAATTAGTTGCATTTTTATCCTTTTTATAGAGGGGCACACTGTGAAGAGAAAGTAATATGAGAGACGAGAACAATTGCTGTGTTTGAATCCTTACTTTGTTCTGGAATCTGTTACCTTCAAAGTGGAAGCTGGTGCCATTCAAGGTAATTATCCCGTCAACATATTATGTGCTCTGATTGTGACAGCAACACAATGATGGCATTGCATTTGCAGGGCTGGTCTCAGACAGGATGACAGATGGCATCTCCATTTCATAGTGCTGTCCCCAAAGAGATTTAAAAACCAAATGAGTAGCTTTCAAAGAAGATAATTTTAAAGAATAAAAAGGCATGATTATTCATGCAATTTAGACAATGTTAAGCTGCAACCAATAGCAGTCAGTATTCACTGAAGCTCAATCTCAGTCCTTGAAATCCCTGAGCAATACCTTTATTTTAAAGATGAATAATCACTGTGATGAGCACCGATATCCATGCAGCAATATGTGAAGGTTAAGACCAGCAAACTGAGATGTTTGCTCAGCCCCTTCTGCTCTCCAGAAAATCTGAACTTGCTGAAAGTCTTGTAAAATCTGTCGAAGTAGTGTGTATTAGCTGACTGTGGAAGTTCACCCGCAGAAAAATGGAGTATCTCCATCCTGTTTGAATACTAACCATGAGTGGAAATTTGAGAAATAGGAATAACATCACAAAGATCTACAGAGACCCAACATTATATTCAACAATTACTTATTGACAGAGTTGACCAAAGCAATATGAAGATCTTGCAAGGAATCATGCATTCAAAGCAAGAAAGCCTAAGCGTTCTGCCTGCTAATCCTGTAGTACAAATCTGTGATGAAAGACTCATCTGAAAGCAAACATCTACTTTTCTGATTGTTTTGGTAAAAATTTAGAGGACTAGTAAAATTCTTATATGGGAAATGTTTCCCAAATTGAACTAAATATTTCCTGTTATACAGAGCTATTTCATTGTGATACACAGCACTAACTCAACCAAACCCAGACAGCTAGAGCAGTTCAGGACATTGCCACGTTTTTTGAGTGAAGCTACTAAGTCAGTTATCTCTGGGCATTTCTGTGAGTGTAGAAATGGGGCATGAATCCCTTTTTTTCTTACATCTCAACAACCTACACTCATAAATAATTCCTTTGTCTGGTGAGTACATTTTTAACATGTCTGTTGGAGAAAGTACTCACCAGTGTGAATTAGGGAATCACAGTCTGTTCCCTAGAAAGTAAATAGATTTCTTGGTGTTTTCGTTAATTTCTAAATTGTGAGGAACAAAGATCTAAAAGCATTATAAATCAGGAAAAATAAAGATAAATAAATATCTTTCCAACTTTTTTCAGCTTATAAAATTCAATAAGCTTGATAGTTTAAGCTATATATTTTCTAAATAAGCAGCAGGACATCAACCAAGAGTAAGACAATATTCTCATGTCAGCATCTACACAACAGACCTTTAAAGGGTTGATAGCTTGCACTTCTAATATGGCTTCTCTAATGCCTTAGGAAAAAAGCAAAGCATAAGAAAAACTAGTGGAGACATACATCTGAAAAATAATTATTAAAATTATTTTTGTATGTTTAAGAAATGCTTAACTCAACCTCATTGCTGTAGAGTACCTACATCATTCCTACCCATCAATTCCTCACTACACTCAAGCCTCTCCAGACTAAAATTGTCCCACTTTTGTTCAGTCATCTAAATGAGATATCTGAATTAGAAATAGAATTTGCTTTGATTCCTTTGACAGCTAGAGGTAAGAGATATGCCCTTCAGCTGATACTGGATTTCATTATTAAAAAGCCCTCTGAATTTAAAAAAGTTTATCACAACCTGGTCTAATGTCATCTTCATTATTATGAAGTAACACTGATAATTTTAAACTAATTCAAAACAACTTTAAAACATGTAATCAATGGATTTTATGGACAAAATAATTCTGTCTTACAGAGCAGCAAGTAATGTTCAATGAATGCAGTTTACACTCCACTCAATAATGAAATAGAGAATTAGAGAAATTGGAGAACAATTACAGAAAGTTATCAAATGAGGCATCAGGGAAAGAATTATATTTTGAAGTAATCTTTTTCATTCATTAAGGAAATATTTGTCATTAAGAACCTAAGAATCCACCTTAATTCATTCTTCATTTCACCTTCATTCTAGCTTGTTCTTACCATATCTCACGAAACACATTAACTTCTTCTGAATTCTTTGAGATGTTTTAGTACCCTAGTAGTCAACCAGTGATGTTGAAGCCATTGAGTTGGAAGTAACAGTAATCTAATGAAAATATGTTTTCTACTGGAGTTTCTAAAGGATATGGTTGTCTTTGTTTAAAACTGAAGGAGCTCAGTAAGAAGTAGCAGTGAGTAGCTAATCAGACACTCACTCACATGAATGGAGCTATAAAATGCATCATTGTGAATCCACAACTATTTTTTTTTTATCTACAAGACTAAATTTAAAAAAAATAAAAATCCCATTGCCATGTCTTATGTGAGTCCTACATCTTGCTGTATTTGACAATATATACTGAAAAAGAACCCAATTGTATCAGAAAAGTATCAGAAAACCTACCTGGGCTGTGTCCCTAGATAACTTACCCATTCTCTGCTGTGCTGGTTATGAAAGTTTGATTACATTGATCTTGAGCCAGCTGGTGGATTCCACAAGCCACCTAACGTCCAGTGAAAAGAAATAGGATACATGTCAGAAGAAGTGGATGGATGGATGGCACATCTGTGCGTGTATGCCCTTCTCATATTCCCAACAGCAGATGTTCCACTCACCCCCAAACTCATCTTGTCCCTAGGATGAATATTCTGCATTTTCAGACCATGGCAGTAATTTTCTCCCCATGAACTTAATTGAATACATAATGAACATACAATATGGTATACGGAGCTACACATCTGAGGTTTCCTGTGCTTATTGCTTTCATCCGTAAGATCTAAGCATTATTATTGTTATTTATTTTAACCTCAGTACACATAAATAAAAGGTACAAAAAAGGGGGCGTGATTCTTTCTCACCTTAAAATCTGTGAAGAAGCAAATGTCTGGCTGGCTCCTTTTCTCCCCATTGACCCCCAAATAATAATACAGCAAGTACATTGAGAGTTATCAAGCTATGTTCACAACATACAGACACTAGTATATCTTTTAAAACTGCTATTGCATGAGTTTTGCTATAATTAGGTTTAAAAACCTCTTTTCTGTTTAAAGGTTGGGTTTTTTTAATAAGTGCTATCAAATCCACATCCTTGTTCAGATTGCACTGAATATTGACATGCCTCCTAAGGCTGCATGACTGTGTTAGTGTTTCAAACTGGTGGGTCGTTTCCTCCACAGTGAGTTAAACTTTCCCCCTTGGGGAAAAAGAGGAGGGACCCCACTATCCTCCCCACCCCTCTTCTTTGACTTTCCTCAAGCAGAGCTTTTGTTCCAATTGTGTAGGACTTCCCCCTTTTACAGACCTGGAAACTTAAAGGGATACTTTAAATTTAGCTGGCTTCTCTGCCTTCTCAAATGCAAAACTGTGGATTAACCCTGACATGCCTGCTGCACTACTCCTACTGTTAACATTCCTTTCTGCATTTAAAAAAATAGAGAGAGAAAAAAGAAAATTCCATATCAATTATCCTTCAGAAACACTAGTGACTATTCACCTTCACCTAAGTGTTCAAAATAACAATGGCAAGAAGAATATTGGGTACTGTTGTTAACAGCTTACAGAAGAAATAATACAGAAATTAGTAGCACTGAAGTGCTATAAACTTTCCTTTTATGAAATCAAAGGAATCATACAAACTCAACTTATTTTCCTAGACCACCTCATACCACAATCACTGACCTGAGAAACAGGTGCGAAGATCCACACAACTACCAGTAGTTACTGGGTTTTGGTGCAGCAGATGAAGGCAGATGTTTGAAGTGCTGAAGATAAAGGAGTAAAATGCTGTGAAATATCAATGGTGGTATTAAAGCTGAGGCTTTTTGTTTGTGAACCTTGCAAAGGCAGGAGCAACACAGACTGGAGGAGATGTTGTGCTCAATTGCTCTGTAAGTCTTCAGATTTTACTGAGTTAACCAAGGACTCTCTCTGTTAATGTACAGTGCGACCTTTTTGCAATCAGTGATGAACTGCTGTGGTCCATTCACAGCCACCGTGCGAACAGTGGTGCTGGTTTTGGTTAGTGCCGAAGAATCACTGGGTATTTTCTTTATTCTGAAAGGATGCAAAGAAGAGTCATCCCTTTTCATTTCTTTTTAAAGGAATGCTGATTTGTTGAGCAAGTATTTTATAAAACAGCATAAAGCCTTCTTCCCTTCATATCCCTCTCCAAAATACTAGGGGGGAACAGTGAAATACCCAAAAATCAAGTGCTGAAATAATTCCTTTTTAAGCCATCTTCATTGTGTCTAACAAATATTTTCCACTTTTTACATTTGGAAAACAACTATACATTGATCAAGATTTTATTATTAATTAAGATACCCTATTTAAAACCAAGCACAGGTGAAATTACCACTATTAATTCTTCCTATTAAGGTCTGCACAAGTATTTCTTTCCCATAGCTTTTTATGGGGTAAAATTTCCTTGTAATATAGGTTGCAAGATGAAAATTCATCACATGGCATTTAGACACAGAGCTCTGAGACAGGCTTGCCCTAGGTTTGGGAGGTCAAATGATGCCTGATTTTGCACCAAAGCTGCATGTGCAGTTCTAAGAGAAGAGCGAAGACTAGCATGCCACTTTCCCATAATTTCCATGTGGGCTGTGCCAGGTGACGGAACTGCTGTACTTGTTTGCTCACAGCTTATTGTGGGTGAATTATAAATTATCATTTTTCAAAAAAATATGGCTGAACAAAAGAGAGAAGAGTGATCAGTCTTTCTTAATGGTATTGGGTATGGTATTGTGAAGCCATCAGAGAGAGGAGCAGATGGTCCTTCCGTGGAGAATGTGCTCATGTGGGAGAAGCACCTACACAGCAGGCTGGTACAGGCAGAAGCAACGAAGATGGGACAGAGAGTGCCTCCAGGCACTACAGAGTGCAGCCTGCAACTTTTCTGAGATGAACAGAGCTCAGGTCTGTGAATGGATGGATATCTCCAAACCCCATCTGTGTTTGCATCAAGTGACATGGAGCCCCACGGCATAACCTCGCTGCAAGCGTTGATCGAACACGCAGGAGCAGATGTGCCAAGTCCCAGTCACTGCCCCAGCTCTTTAAATGTCTCCTTAATGCATAGTACGGCCTCATTATATGTAACCTAAATAATGGCCATGTTAATCTGGCCTCTAGAATAACTTTGGAGCAGCTCCTCTTCTGCCATACATATGTAACTCCTATATAATGGCATATGCTATATGATGCCCCTGAAAAGCTTGCCAGGCAATTGGAGAACAGTACATACAGCCTTCACCCTATATCCACTGTCACTGATGTCATGGTATGCACTGAAGGGATGTAGTTTTTCCTCTAACTTGGCAGGAAACTACTATAAAAAAAAACCTCCTTGCACATTGCAAACACCCTTCCAAGGAGCAAAGAAAACCACCAATTAATTTGAAGATGTTTAGTTAGTTGAATAGTTTAACAATGCCCTTTCCTCATTCATTACTGTACTTCTACAAGACACATGTGAAGGCACAGTAAACAAAGGAAAAAAACAGCTCAACTATATGTCTGTACATGTATATATATGTGTACACGTTGTCCTTAGCATAGTCTCCATATTTCACAAACAGCAAGACTCATTTAACTAGACTCTGAGTAATCACAATGATCACAAAAAGATTTATAGTTCTAGAAGTTGCTGGACTTTTTGCCACACTGCAGAGTCCTCAGATTTATCTGTAACATGGCCCATACAGTGAGTTTTGGCAAAGCAAATCAGAAATAGAGAAAGCAACTGTATGTCAACTTTTCAGCCTTGAAGCAAGGCAGAAGGAAGATGAAGAATATATGTTTGTCCTGGTTTAAGGTAAAACAGAACCAATTTTCTGTTCAGTAATTTTACTTTGCAGCTAAGCCTCTTCGAACTAACTGAACTCTCTGAAATTAGCAGCATATTGTGGAGTCACTGCTCGTTCTCAGAGTGATAAGACCTGATTATTTATAATTACGCCAAGGAGTGGTATGCAGAGAGCCTCTTGTTTAGACTTAGTGCTGTAACACCCAAGGCCAGCTAAGTTTGTTATTTGCCCCATTGGAGGATCAGAAGCGGAAAAGCGTAGAGGGGTCACACCAGCTAGGAGGAGCGGACAGGACAGGTGACCCAAAACTGATGACCGGGGTATTCCATCCTACCTGCCTCATGCTCAGTATAAAAGCTGAGGGATCAAAGGGTCAGCCCTCTTTCTTCAATGGCTGGCACCTGAGGAGGACTCTGTCTGTTTATCTGCTTTTGATCCTGATCTGTGCATTCCTAAATCCAGATCCAGAACCCAGTTCCTGTCCATCACTGAGTCCAGGCTGGGACTTCCCCAGTGCCTGCCGGTGACGTGATCGTCATCCTGGGATCTTGGTACGGTTTTGTGTATATTATATATATAATTCATTATTTCTTTTTTATTATTTTATCATTAATATTTCATTAAAGTAGTTTAGTGTTTTTCTAAAGTCATAAGTGTCTTTCTCTCTCTCCTTCCTCTCCTTGGAGACAGAGGTGGGGGAGAGTGTCTGTCGTTCATCTCAGTGGCCTGTCCAGCCCAAACCATGACAACATTTCTACAAAAGTGACCTCCATAGCATATTTGAAACCCAGGACTAATGGTGGCTAAATGCATAAGTGACTGTTGAATTGACTATAAACTCCTTAAAGTTAGATGATGTATTTTAACATTAGGGATACCAGCCAACTCATTATCCAAAATTATGGGAGTATCCCTAGAAAATACATAGTGCTTTACTGTGAATAAGGACTGCACTGCAGAAGGAAATCTAATTAACTCTTACTTACTGTGCTTTGGTTTGTGTCACAGTGTAGCCCCACAGCATGTGAACTAGATTAATTTCAGATGAAACTAAACCAAAGCACATCTTATCATGCCAATGCCAGGGCATGCTTAGTCCATAAGGCCATACTTGAGTTAAGTTGGAGTAAAATCTTTGAAATACACATAGTGTGGATGTCAGATCTATGGCACTAACTACTCCACAAATTCATTCTGATTTTACCATAATACTTGCTACTGCTGATACAGCCACAGATTATCAAAGCCAAAATTCATCTAGGGGTTTCATGGACTGATTTATCCATCAGCTTAAACAGGAGTAGATCAACTTGTAAAACTGTAAATTCTGTGGAGAGAGAAAAAAATTTTTTTTTCATATATCCTTGGTGTTCAAGTCTATGAGGGGCTATAAGCCTTGATCAAATTGCAATGATATACCAAGATAGCAAGGATGAACAGCAATAGTGTTAAATCTCCCCAAACAAAACACAAACCCACTTTCATGCACTTCTTCAATGAGACTTTTAAAAAGGACTAAAAGTATAAACATAAAAATGCTCTTACTTTCCCTCTTCTTCCTATTTCACTTTTTACTCTTTTGTTGAAGTAGGATTATCTAAAAAGGATAATACTACCAGGTTTCCTTGAGGATCTACGTGGAGATCAGAAGATCAAAAAATATGGAGTTTTTACACTAGAATTACAGACCTGTCTATTTCTACTTCTAGAAAACCAGTTGAACAAATAAAAAGTCTGTAACCATCTGCTGGATAAGAAAATGATGAGCAGCAAGTTTGTATGAGTTTGTCAAGTAGAATATCCCTGTTCCTCCTGTGACAGGAAAAGCTATTTAAGCCTATATCTTGCCTTCTGTTAAGGGTCTTGACTGTTTCATATGACTTTCTATGAACAAAATAATGGAGTATTATAGAGGTTAAAAAAGACTACAAAACTGGTTGAAAAAACCCCTTACTTATAATGATCATTAGTCGTCATTACAATAAAAATCCCTAAACCTGGCACTCCTCATTATTTTTGTTGATAACTTGGATGCTGAAAAAGGGACTATCATAGAATCATAGAATTGCTGAGGTTGGAAGGGACCTTTAAGATCATCAAGTCCAACCATTAACCTACCCTGACAAAACCCACTTTTAAGCCATGTCCCTAAGTACCATATCTACCCTTTTTTTAAACACCTCCAGAGATGGTGAATCCACCACCTCCCTGGGAAGCCTATTCCAATGTTTAATAACCCTTTCCATGAAAAAATGTTTCCTAATATCCAGTCTAAACCTCCCCTGACATAACTTAAACCCATTTCCTCTTGTCCTTTCACCTGTCACCCGGGAGAAGAGGTCAGCCCCCACCTCTCTACAACCTCCTTTCAGGCAGTTGTAGAGGGTGATAAGGTCTCCCCTCAGCCTCCTCTTCTCCAGGCTAAACAACCCCAGTTCCCTCAGTCGTTCCTCATAAGATTTGTCCTCCAGACCCCTTACCAGCTTTGTAGCCCTTCTCTGGACACCCTCCAACACCTCAATGTCCTTCTTGTAGTGAGGGGCCCAAAACTGAACACAGTACTCGAGGTGGGGCCTCACCAGTGCCGAGTACAGGGGGATGATCACT
Source organism: Pluvialis apricaria (assembly GCA_017639485.1). NCBI lineage: Eukaryota > Metazoa > Chordata > Aves > Charadriiformes > Charadriidae > Pluvialis > Pluvialis apricaria. Next base: position 61,576,595 of record CM030008.1, read on the forward strand.
TCCCCAGTCCGGCTCACCACACTATTCCTAATACAGGCCAGGATGCTGTTGGCCGCCTTTGCCACCTGGGCACACTGCTGGCTCATATTCAGCCGGCTGTCCACCAACACCCCCAGGTCCTTCTCTGCTGGGCAGCTTTTGAGCCACTCCACCCCAATCCTGTAGCGCTGCATGGGGTTGTTGTGACCCAAATGCAGGACCCAGCACTTGGCCTTGTTGAACCTCATACCATTGGCCTCAGCCCATGGGTCCGGTCTGTTCAGATCCCTCTGCAGGGCCAGCCTACCCTCAAGCAGATCAACATGCCTGCCTAACTTAGTGTCATCTGCAAACGTACTGAAGGTGCATTCGATCCCCTCATCCAGATCATAGATAAAGATATTAAAGAGAACCGGCCCCAGCACCGAGCCCTAGGGGACACCACTTGTGACCGGACACCAGCTGGATTTAGCTCCATTTACCACCACTCTCTGGGCACAGCCATCCAGCCAGCTTTTTACCCAGCAAAGCGTCCACCTTGTTAAAACTAAAGATGCTAAGCTGAGAATGACTATCAGGAGCCTGAAGGACAGGTTTAGAAAATGATGTTCATAAACTGGAAAAAAAAAATTTGTCTGGGCAAAAAAGAAAATGTCTCTATATCATTAAAGATAAAGAGCTTATTGTACTAAAGAGAAAATAGCCAGGTAAACAACTGCCACGTGACAGTTTTTTAGAGAAAAGGATGATGCTATTTTGAATTGGCAGCTGAGCAAGAACCGAACAATAGTATGTTGCAATATATGCAAACAGAATGAAAGGCAAGTATATATATGTATATATATTCATACTTATAGGGCCTGCACAAACCTTTAAGTCACCAAAGCCTTGGCAAGGCCTCTGCTGGAATACCATGCCAACTTTTGGCCTGACAGAGTGTAAGCTAGAAAATTATAACTGGGAATAACGACTGAATTTCAAAAAGTTCCCATTTGTTCAAAATTCAAAGTGGAGATGGGAAAGCATTGGAGAGATCATGAAGATGGAACAGCAGTTTTCAATCTGCTTCTAGGCCACTCTTTCAAAGAGGAGTGGCATTGTCTGTTCTCCATGCTGTTGGGGAGTGTCAAATGCACAAGGGAATATTCAGATTTGCTGTCAGGAAAATAAGGATAAGGATAAGGATAAGGATAAGGATAAGGATAAGGATAAGGATAAGGATAAGGATAAGGATAAGGATAAGGATAGCAAAGCATTGAATTCTTGGGGAGTTTCAGGGTCTTTAAGCATCAGAGATCCTTAAGGATAGGTTAGACATGCCCTATCAAGTATGATACTGCTGATACTACAAAAATGAGGTAGGCAATAGAGTACATGGTCTCACTGCATTTCTTCTAGACTTATATATCTATGATTGACTTTGAGAAAATTCTAAATTAAAACTGCCAATATCTCTTTTTTCCTCAAAAATCTATAACCAAGAGTTACAGATCAGAAGTACCTACTCAAAAGTTTGGAGGGTTTAGGAGAGCACCTGCACTATAATTTTCTCCTCTCAAATGAGTCAAGATGTTCAAACGACCTTAGAGTTCGTGAGACTTTGGTACTTTGCTATCAAATCTCCTGAAATACCTTCTAAGTTTTCCTTTATGTTACTAGTCAGCAGGAGTTAAAAGCATGCATGAACTGTCCAAGAGTGGTGTCAACCAAAGATGCATGCATTAATAGAATAATGCATATTTGTTGCTGTCTTAGTGAGGTAAATAGTAGATGTTTAAACTATTTGTCATTATTATATTTCTTGGTTTTCCTTGTTACTTGACTGTTACTGTAAAATAAACAGTGAACTTGAATTTTATTGATCTAAAAGCCATCTAGGATACCAAATAAACAGCTATTAGCATTCTTTCCAGGTAAGCATTTTACTATGTCCATTCTATAACTCTAAACCTGATTTTCAATATAATCTTTTAACCACAAACTTTTTGTCTAATTGTTGCCAGCAGTTTTTGCAAAACGTAAAGTGTATTTGACTTGGTTTTAAGTTCTCTCAACTTTTTTTTTTTTCCCATTTTTTCAGATTTACAAGTGTTCAGTATTGGCTTTTTACCCAAAGAAATATTGATTTTAGGACAAGCAACAGCTTGATACCGTCCTGGTACTTTATAATACCATCTAATTTGGATCAGCAGTGACAATCAAAACTATTAAGATAATCCCAAAACACTGAAAAATCCTGGTTTGTTTTTTTTTTTTACTCTCCTTGCATATCTTTCCTTTAATACTTAAACACCACTTTTTCTGGATGTTGAAGTCAACAGAATGTTTGCTAGGGAATTCGGTGGGATTGGACAAGGTTCTGCTTGTATCTTACGAGGCAATCCATCCTCTCCAAGCAAATTACATTAAATTGACACTTGACACAATTGACTTTCTGAGTGGGCATATAATGATTCAGCTTAAAATCTCTACCCTTCTGAAGTCAATGGAAAATCTTTAACAGGCTTTAATAGGACCATGATCAGCCCTCCTTTTTTAGGTGCTCAAGGATGTTCTGAGTTTAGCTATCCTAAACATACCTTCTCCTCAGCAATTGTGGAAAGAGAAATAGATTTTTTACTTCCATATTTTTAATGAACAGAAACCTAAATACCAGTATTTACCACTGGCAAAATTATATTCTGCTGAATCTTATCATTAACACACTAAAAATTATTTCATTGGAACGGTATGTAGAAATAATCTCCCATAGTGATAAGATCACTTTGCCAAGCTTTATCTCAGAGGCAATGCATATAACTGAGTTATACCTCCTTGGAATAAAAGATTTGTAATGGACATGCCAACAAAACCTTCAACTACACTATCTCTGTGCAACTGTATTGCTATAATAAGACTTTATTTGATTTTCTTGAGAGCTATAATAAGATTATGGCATAATCATAAATTCCCCTGTGACAATAGATAAACTACTTCACATTGATCTTTCAGAAACCAGACCGATTTTTGGATATTAAATAGTCATTTACAGCAGCAACAGGTATATTATTGTTCCAATAACACAATGTCAATGACTTTCAGAGATGATTTTCAGAGACACACTCTGTAGTGTGTAGTGTAGTGTTTGAGAAGCCTGATTAAACTCCTGGCCCAGATAATAGGAAATAACAAGCATTAACCAATTGCTTGAGGGTTGTTTTACGGATTTTGTTTTGGTTTGTATTGATTTATATAAACCTTCCCAACAGGCTTATTGGCATCTGTTAAGTGGATCCCAAAGCTACATGGATTGAACAAGGTCTTTTTTTTGTTGTTGTTATTCTAACACTCAGAGCAAGGTAATAGTGCTTCAGAAGTCTTTTGTAGCACCTTTCAATAAATTAAGTCAATCCTTACTAATGCATTAACTGTTTGTGCAGGCACAGCATCATTCTAATTAGATTAGATGAAAGGTATATAGCTTGGCAGTATTACTGAATGTGTCAATACAATCTACCCTCTTCAAGTTGTCAGGATGATTTTTTACATTTAGTTATTGCTATTAAAATTCCCTATCCAGAAAGTGGTGCTATTGACTGTAAATGTGATAAAAACATGCATTTAGAGTCAACCCATGAACCAAACATCTTATAATCTAAATATTCAGGAAGACACAGAACAGTACAGAAGAATTTCTACCCCAGATTGAGAACAAAGATCACAGAAATTAGCAGGGGAAGTGAGTTAGAAGCATTTGGTACAACTTCAGCTCTGACATTACGGTAATTTTCATCCAAAACAACTTGCCAGTTGTTTTGGAAGCTTGAGAAAAACAGTGGAATTAACCCTAAATTACTTTTATCTCTGGACAGCACTGTAATGACAAGAACACCCTCCCCTTTCATCTCAGAAAAGACCATATTTCCATCATAGCATCAACTCTCTAACTGAGTAAGACCCCAAGAAATACATATAAGTGTAGGGGATCATATCAAAATTTCAGTGGTGGAAGAATATCATAGGTAAATTCAGTGTGACGAATTCTTTTCCTAGACAACACCTTGAAATAATGTTATGGAATTTGTTTAGACAACATTGACAAAATTCTGATTTTATTTTTAGACCATGTGTACATTTATAAGGGTTGATACCATTATTATTTCAGCAAAAGGCATGGACTCTGAATTCAGAGGTCACGTGGCCATCTTTATAAAGACCAAACTACTGAGCATGAAGAGTTTGAACTTCTAGAGAAATAAACCCCTAAACTTGGATAAATGTTTGCAGATACTCTGCTCAAAGGCTATTCTTTATCACTGTGGGAGAGTTTCTTCCTAAGGGAGACATTTGAAAGGACTGAAGTTGCTAAAGGTGGCTTCTGCATTAGTGTTTGGCTGAAAGAGAGTGGAATTTCACCCTCTTCTTTAGCTGGTTTGCAGTACTCTGTCTACAGAGAATTTTTGACAACTATAGAGATTGCTGAGACAGTAAATGAGGTCCACTACCTTGCATATGTCTGTAAAGCAAGTAGTAAAGTAAGAGCATATAGGGAAATGGTGGCACTAGTCCGGGCTTTGCGTGCCGATTAGCAGAGCAAGAATGAGGGATTTAGCAGCAGTATCAGTGGGAGTTCTACCTCAGTTATATTATGCCTCATTGCACTAATTCAAAAATGGGCCTGCAGAAAGGCAACCCTGAATTAACAATGGTGCATGGATACCTCAGTCCTTCTGTGTTCAGAGAATATTACATACTTTAACCTGGTTATGAACAGTAGAGATCTGACTTTTTAATTTCCAACATGAAGTCAGTCTTTTCCAAAGCACTCCACATCTAAAATCAACAGAAAGCACTGTTGAATCTCATTTCACAGTGAAAATGACCAGATGTCTCTACCTTAAAAAAAAAAAAAAAGTGTCTTGATGCAATAAAAACAGCTACTGAGACCAGTAGTGGGTGATTCCTCTGATAACAGAGAGGAGACATTATCATAACATTGAACTTAAGTGCAAATTATGCTCTTAGCTCTTAAGTGGGATTAATTTCTGAAGTCAGATAGGAGATCTCTTTAAAAATCAATGATATGACAAGATCCACACAGGGAATTCTGCAACCTCTGTGAGCCACCTATTCCAGTGCTTGACCACCCGCACGGTATTTATTTTCCTTAGGTTTAAATGGAATTTCTTGCAATGCAATCTGTGCACGTTGCCTCTTGTCCATCCACTGGATACTACTGAAAGGATTTTGGCTCTGTCTTCTTTACTCTCTCTGATCGCATAACAATCCACATTGATAAGATCTTCCCTGAGCCTTCTCTGTAGGCTGAACAGTCACACCTGCTCATATGACAGGCGCTTCAGTCCCATAATCATCTTCACATCCCTTCAGTCAACTTGCTCCATTAAGCCCACGTCTCTCTTGTATTGGGAAGCCTAGAACTGGACACCGTGCTCCACACGCAGTCTCACCAATGCTGCATAGGGATGAAGAGTAATCTCCCTTGACCTGCTAGCAACACTTTTCCTAATTGGCCTTCTTTGCTGCAAGGGCAGATTTCTGGCTCATGTTAAACTTGTTCACTGAGACAACCAGGGCCTTCTCTGTAAGGCTGCCTTCAAGCTGGTCAGTCCCTAGTGTGCACCAGTGCCTGGGGTTATTCATCCCCTGATGCAGGACTTTGCATTTCCCTTTCTTGAACCTCATCAGATTCCTGTTCAACCATTACTTCAGCTTGTTAAGGTTCCTCTGGATGGCAACACAACTAATTGGTATATCATAGTGATATCTGGTGTATCCCCCCAGTTCGATATAATCTAAAAAATTGTTCAACGTGCTGTCTGTCCCATCAACCAGGTCATTAATGAAAATGTTAAAACAGTATTGGCCCCATAATCAACCCTGGGGTACACTACTATTGATTGGTTTCCAGATGGCCTGTCACAACCCTTTGAGCCCAGTTTTCTGTCCACCTCACTGTTCACTTATCTAGTCTGTGCTTCATACTTTGTCTATGAGTATGTTATGGGATACAGTGTCAAAAGCCTTGCTAAAGTCAGGATAAACAATATTCAGTCCTATCCCCTTATCCATCTAGCTAGTCATTTCCTCATAGAAGGCAATCAAGCTGGCTAAACATGATTTCCTCTTCACTAAATCCATATTGACTATGCCCATACACCTTCTTGTCCTTTATAATTTGTAGGTGGTTTTCAGGATTATTTGCTCCATCACTTTCCCCAAAATCAAGGTGAAGGTGACAGCCTGTAGTTCCTCAGATCCTCCTAGCTCTTCCTGAAGATAGGAGTGACATTTGCTTTCTTCAAGTCCTCAGAAACCTTCCCTGATTCCCATGATCTTGCAAAGATAATTGGCAATGACATTGGCCAGCTCCCTCCATACTTGTGGGTACATTCTATCAGGTCCCAAACATCGAGTTTAAATGTTCTCTAACATAATTCTCTTCTACCCAAGCTAAGTTTTCCTTGCTTTAGTCTTTTTTGTTGTTGCAGGGGCCTAGTATTCCGGAAAGCAAATATTACTGGTAGAGACTGAGGTATAGGTAGCATTGAGTAGCTCAGCCTTTTCCACATACTTTGTCACTAGGTTCCCCACTGAGTTCCGCAAAGGACCCATGCTTTCCCTAGTCTTCCTTTTGCTGCCAGTGTACTTGTAGAAGCCCATCTTATGGTACTTCCTGTTCCCCTCCAGACTCAATTTCAGGTGGGCTTTGGCTTTCTTAACCCCATCTCTGCACACTTGAACCATGTTTCTGTATTACTCTCCACAGTTACCTGAAACAGCTTCGACCTCCTGTGTGTTTCTTCTTTAGTCCGAGTTTAGGTAGCAGCTACTTGTTCATCTATGAAGGCCTCCTTCTGCCCTCCTGCATATGGGGCTGGACAATTTTAGATTGGCAGAGGCGATCATTAAAAACCTACCAGTTCTCCTGGACTTCTTTTTCATTCAGAGCTGTCTCCCATGGCATTCTTCTAAGTAGGTCCCTGAACAGACCAGAGTCTTCTCTCCTGAAGCCAAAGCTTGTGATCTTGCTTTTTGCCTTGATCCCTCATCTCCAGATCCTGAACTCCACTCCTAAACTCATGGTATCTGCAGCCAAGAATGCCCTCAGCCTTCATATCCCTGGGTAGTTCTTTTTTTTGTAAGCATAAGGTCCATCACAGCATCTCCTGTCATCAGCTCCTTGGTCACCTGTGTCAGGAAGTTATCAGCAATCCACTTCAGAACCATCCTCAGCTGCCCATGCCCTCTGTGTTGCCCTTCCATGAGATGAGATACCACTTGCTTTTTTTCTCCATGAGGGGAAGTGATTTAACTCTTTCTCCTCACAACTTCTGTGGAGCTTGAAGGAATTTAATTATCCTGGAGGTGCTTTTCACATCCTTCAGATTTTGTTTAAACTCTCCAAAGGGTTCATATTTTTAGGGAGGAATTAAGAAGGTGACAAAAGACTTAACTTCTTTTCCTTAAGAGACCAGATGGAAAATGTAGGAGGCTTCAGTATTGCTCAAGCATCATCATTTGACCATCTCAAAATATGGTCATATGTATCAAAAGTTTCATCGGTCAGAATAACATCTTTATTTTTAATTCCATACCTATTAAAAGGGGTCATTTTGCCCTTATGCAGGTCATCAAAGCTTCTTCAGCTACTGGTCTGCAAGATCAGACCCAAGGAAGCAGCCAGCAAGACATTAGCTTCCTTCAACAATTCCTTCAATCAGGAATAAAGCAAAACCTTTCTGAAGTAACACCAGTATATTCTGAGGAGGGTAAACATATGGAGTATATATCTGTCCTTTAGCTCCTGCTAACACCTATCAACACAAGGTTGGCTTGTGTTGGCTTGTGTGGCTATCAACAACAGTTGGTTACTGTTGATAGCGGCATCTTAAAAGAATATTCCTATTTATTGTAGAAGCTGAAGACTATTTCACTGAACTGTCATTGTCCTTTACATCTGAAAATTACAATGGTTTTACCGATGGGAGAATCCTACTTGCTAACTTACATATAAAGAAGAGCCAAAGGCAGTGTATACGCATACACCTGCCAAAGACAGTGAACTTATCTATGTGATAAAAGGCCATCAAACAGTTACCGTCACAGAATCATATTTTTCAGGAATTGAGATCTTGCTTCAAAACAGCAAAAAAACAGTGCTCAGTACCAAAGATGAAATGTATAGCAAAGACAGACTAATTATTCAGCTGTGTAAGTGGAACACATGGTACTGACAAGAACTATATTCTACATGTGGTATTTTCTTCTATAATGTTTGCATGAAACAAAAGACGTTTTCATGGGCTGGAATCCCAGACCACTCTTGTTTCGTTTGAGTCAGTGGCACCCACAAGAACACCCAAGTATGTCTCCAAATTGGGAATGTTCTGTCATATCTACTCCTAAGGTCCTTGACAAAGAGAATATGAGAGAAGGCTTCTGCAACACAAATACAGAAAACATGCCAGGCACATAATAAATAGTTGGAAAATAATAAAACTTCAGAGTCAGATTATTAGTTGTGAACAGTTGTACACCATCTTAACATTTACAAAAAAAATTCCCATACAAATATCTGAGATCTAGTATTTCATCATCTTATTTTGAGCAGCAGTGCAGCTTTTCACAGTGTAATAAACATGGGAAGCACACAGTGTTTCTTCAGAGTCTCACAGCTCTAGTTCCCGGCTTATCCACTAATATAGTAAGCTATGTTTAAGGATGACCAGAATTGCAATTACACAGAAAGGTGTGATCTAAAAATCAGACTGACTAAAAGAACATATTGGTTCATCTGGATGTACTGCAATAGTACAAGAAAAATGTGGTTTATGAAACACCATTAAAATATATATTTGCAACCTGAATTCTTCTTTAACATTTTTATTGCATTATTTCTCTTCCAAGTTTACTGAAAAAATTATGATCTTCCTTACAGTAGGCAAAGGATACATTTTTAAACTTCTTAATTGCATAGAAAAAACAGCTTTGGCTTTGATAGATGTAGATTCCCTGCTATTTGCCTTACCCTGAGAGACATATTTGAAATAAAACCACATTCTGCCGTGCAAGACACATCACTCATGCTTTTTGTGCATGTTGCTAGAAAATGTTTTCTGTAGATCAATCATAATTTTGGTTCAAAGCCATTGTTTCCTTTCAACTATCACTTAAAGAATATTATTTATAAAGTAGTCTACTAAGCAGTTCACTTTAGTTCATTTTTCTAAACAAAAAAAAAAGTCTCCTATATCTAGCTGCATGAAGTAAACTATTTTGATTAAAAATACATTCTAATAAAATGTTTATCAGCATCTCTTCAGAGTTTTCAAGCAGGCTTTCAAAGCAGTGCTGTGTGAGACTTGATTAAATGCCTCTTATGTGCTACATATCCATAGTATTAAGGTCAATTGAATTCTCCTCAGCAAAAGCTGGCAACTCAGATGAAATTCAGTGGGATTTAAGCAACAGCTATTTGGACATTGAAAGCTTACCAAATTCTGCTGGCTTTTTCCCCCACTACAGGGATGTGTATATAGCAAGACACAGTAAACAACCTGAACTAAAATCACCAAGCTTAATAGGCTTTAAACAGAAGGAGATGAATATGCAGCACCTATTGCCAAACAACATTAGTTAGACTGAGTTAACCAACTAAACCTGATTATATGTTAGCACCCACAAGATGCAATGCAAACCAATGCAGAAATATTAATTCAGATTAAAAAAACCATTATGTTACATTAACAATAACTAGCCTAACAAGCCTTGTCTGTGAGCAATTTTAGTTAGCTTTTACAGCCCCATGCTGTTAGCATCTTGTTTCTGCTCCAAATTGGATACCCTACACTCAGCAATGTCTTGTACTGCTCGAACCCACCAGCCCTATTAGTGTCAGCTGTCAGACCAGCTTCACTGGTCTCTGCTGCTCAACAGGCACATCCAAAGCTTAGTACTTCTCCTCCAAGAAAGGATTAGAAACAACAGCCTGATCCAAACGTCCGTTTAAATGGCAAAGATCAGATCCAGGTCAATAATGGGATTTTTACATGATGAATACCCTTTTCAGCTTCGAAGGAAATGTCTGCAGAAGGGGTTGCCCAGATTTGTCACCATTCTTTTCAGCAATGGTGTACAGCACAGAGTAACAGTAGAAGAGAATTAATAATCCATACTGACATCTAGTGGACACAGAGCTAGCAGAATATTTCTAAGCACTTAAATCCTGTTGAGTGTTGTTTAATCAAAGAGCTAAACTTGAATAGTAAAGGAAAAGGGAGATGATTTCCTGAGACTTGTTAAACTGAATACTTCATGGCATGTACCAAGCCTTTGCAGAATGGTGTTTCATGCAGTAAATATGAGAATCTGGATCTTTATTAAAAAATGTGTGAGAATCAATTTTCTATTTTTATTCCCAATGCCCAAAATTGAAAACAAAACAAAATTTTAAAAAAAGAGCCAACAGATAAAAACAAACAAAAAAAAACCCACCCAGCATTTACAAGATTATTTTAGAATACAGGCAGTGATTTATCTAGGAACTTAAAGTCTATACTTACTTATAAGCAAAAAAGGAAACCCACTGAAGTTAGCATATGTATTAATATGCAAAGTTTTCTGTTGCATAAACATTTGCAGAATAGCAGCCAAACACCACTGGACTAAATCAGGTCTATTGGTAAATTAGTAAGTCTTTCTATTCCACCAATTTTCTTAGAAAAAATAACAGAAATCTCTGAATAACCTCTGGAAAAGCAAAATTCTTCATAGAGTCATAGAATCATAGAATGGTTTAGGTTGGAAGCGAATTTGGAGATCATCTAGTTCCAAAGTCCCCACCACAGCCAGGGACATCTTCCACTAGATCAGGTTACTCAAAGCCCCATCCATCCTGGCCTTGAATACCTCCAGGGATGGGGCATCCACAACTTCCCTGAGTATTCTGGTCCAGCGTCTCACCACCTTCCAAGTAAAGAATTTCTTCCTAGTATCTAATCTAAATCTACCCTATTGAGACATATTAGTTTTTTAGCTTAAATAAGTAAGTTTTAATTAGAATAAATTGCTTAGCGTTAAAATATGGTGTGATTTATGCTGTTTTCCTAGCTTTACTTAGCATGAGTAGCTAGATTTGCTGAAGCCCTAGGCCTCAACAGAGTTAATATTCTTAGTAAATTTCCTAACAGCTGGTACAGTGCTGAGTTAGTCTTTTAGTATGACAAAAATATTGATAACACACTGATGTTTTGGTTGTTGCCAAGTAGTGTTTTCCCTAAGTCTGAAACTTTTCAGTTCCCCATGTTCTGCCAGCGAGCACAGGTTCACAAGAAGTGTAAATCAGAAGATAAGGAGGCTGCAACTGTCAGCAGAGACTGCAAATCAGAAAGATAAGAGCAGTCAACAGCTTGACTGCCTGCCTGTACACAGAAAAAGAATCCAATAAGGTATTAGAAGATGCCAGATTAAAAATCACCATTGGACTAAAAAACACATGAAGAGCACATGAAAAGCGCATGAGGGGCACTTGTATAGGTCGCAAGGCTATAATTGCCCAGCGTTTTTTTTGTTCGAGGACCCTCTCTGGAGGTACCCAGCCAAGGCTGACCCTGCTGCTGTACCTTTCAATTAAATTGTTTATTTTTATAAAATCTAACGCCTGAAACTCTGCTGCAAGAAACCTAGGGTCAAGCCTGAAGAAGGAGGAAGCGCACCCAAGAGTAAGTGTGTGTGTATATGTGTGTGTGTGTGTGTAAGGAGTTGAAAGAGGCACGCATTGGCTCCTGGGGGCCGCCCGCTGCAAAGGGACTCTGGTCCTAGCAGTTAAAGACTCAGGTGCTGTGTGTGCAGCTCCTTGAATGGTGTGTGAATGCTCCAGCAGTGGCTTCTCCTTTAACAACCCTCTTTCTATTTAAAACCATTACCCCTCATCCTGTCACTACACTCCGTGATAAAGTGTCCCTCCTCATCTTTCCTGTAGGCTCCCTTTAATTTCTAGAAGGCTACTATAAGGTCTCCCTGGAGCCTTCTCTTCTCCAGGCTGAACAACCCCAACTCTCTCAGCCTGTTTTCATAGCAGAGGTGCTCCAGCCCTCTGATCATCTTTGTGCTTCTCCTCTGGACTCGCTCCAACAGGTCCAAGTCCTTCTTATGTTAGGGGCCCCAGAGCTGGATGCAGCACTCCAGATGGGGTCTCACCAGGGCAGAATAGAGGGGCAGAATCTCCTCCCTCAACCTGTGGGCCATGGTTTTGATGCATCCCAGGATGCAGTTTACTTTCTGGGCTGCAAGCATACATTGCCTGCTCATGTTGACCTTCTCATCAACCAACACCCCCAAGTTCTTCTCCTCAGGGCTGCTCTCAATCCATTCTCCACCCAGCTTGTATTTGTGCTTGGAATTGCCCCAACCCACATGCAGGACCTTGCACTTGGCCTTGTTGAACTTCACGAGGTTTGCACAGCCCACTCTCCAGCCTTTCCCTGTCCCTCTGGATGGCGTCCCTTCCCTCCAGTGTGTCAACCGCTCCACACAGCTTGGTGTTGTCAGCAAACTTGCTGAGGGTGCACTCAATCTTACTGTCCATGTCACCAACAAAGATGTTAAAAAACGCCAGTCGCAGTACTGACCCCTGAGGAACACCACTAGTAACTAGTCTCCACTCGAACATCGAGATGTTGACTGCAACTCTTTCAGTGCGACCACCCAGCCATTTCCTTATCCACCGAGTGGTCCATCCATCAAATCCATGTCTCTCCAATTTAGAGACAAGGATGTTGTGTGGGACAGTATGAAATATTTCTTGGCAACAGAAAGCAGAATTACAAATTTATTTAAATAAATATTAACAGAAACTGTCCCACAGACAGCAGAGGAAAATGTCTTACTCCCTGCCTTTGGAATGAATAACATGGGGGCATGTTTTTAATCTCTGCCTTTGGGAAAAGCAGTGGTAATTGTCTCCTGTTTCTTCCAGCACTTCTCAATGCAACTCATTTGCAAAAAGGTGTACAAGACTACAGAGATGAGAAGGAAGCTTAAGCAATGCTTTTTGCAGGATGTGCCCTGAGCGAATTGCCTCAGCGAATTATTAACACAGATGCCAGAATGAAGAAGCTAGCAGGAGGAAAACACACGTTGATAGAAAATGCGCCTCCGAGATAATTTTTAAGTGATGATGCTCAATACCAAGTCCGAGAAGCCCTCTAATATATCTGAACTTCATAAGAATTGGCTCATTTGATGACTGTAGAAGCAGAAAAAATCTGAAGTAATCATTTTATGAAGTAGAACATTCCAAGGAGTGACAAATTTTCAGCATCACCAAGGGCTTCACTCCAAATGTAAGCATTTAATTAACCTTCAGCAACCCATTTTGGAAACTATGTGGTTCCAGAATATTCATCTGGATCCCAAAAGATGGCTTTTGCCCAGAAGATCTGTATCAAATATACAACTTCCTTTTTCCTTTTACAGACATTTGCTTTTTATCTTGGCATTGCCCAGAGGGTCCAAGACAAAACTGGATCACTGTGTGTTTTCAACCTATTTAGACTATGTTAATCCTGTGCTTTTCAGTTTCCTGCAGCATTCAGAAAAGATCCCTCCTATAATCTTCCTTTGATGTATAATTTCTAGAATGTCTAGAATTTTGGGGGGTGGGAAGGGACTTTTCAGTGGAAAAGCCAGAGAGCATTTAAAACAGTAGATGTGTCAGAGGCTTAGCTGACAGATCAGGCTCACTGTTGCAGGCTTGACCCAGTCACCACATTTGGTATTTGAAGTCTCCAATTTCCTTGCTATTCTATTGAAATCTGACCTGTCTTGTTCTCTTCCCTTGGCACATTTCAAGTGTGGCTGTTGTTTTTTATTGCTTGATTTTAAGCATTCTGTAGCTGTACTAAGTCAGGACACGAAGACAGGATCTTCTACGGATCCTTCTTGATTAAAGCTCCATTGCATGATTACCAGTGGCTGACAAGAGCTGGACTGCAGGTCCCTATCAGTTCTTTGTGCCTGTATTGATAAGAATCTCAGCTCTTCTCTCGGTTAGCATGAGTTCATTTGGCACTTGTATGTGTGGCTCCTGCTGTAAAAAACAATACTCACAAAAAGGAGTAAGTACTTTGGGATTTCAACCTGCCAACAGTGAAGAATGAGAAAGGGATGGCAGCATTTAGCCTCAGATTATTGATTATCTCACGGGGAACTCAAATTTTATGATATTAAACACAGCAAACATTCACTCCCACTGGGGAAAAATAATGTAGCACTTGTCTTCCACATACAGCAATTACAGCTGACAGGGATCTTCATTATGTGTCATATTAAAGGACAGATTTAGCTTGTGTGTATAACAAAGCACAAATGAGTAATGAAGGTCTTCATTTATAAATGGATGAAATCATATTTCCTATTTATAGCTCTACAAAGAAAAATAAGGGAACTATGTTCTGCTCATAATGATGGTTCTCTACATTTAAAAGTGGAATGGAACAGGTTTGGCTTCAGCATATCTCAGTTTTTAATAACTTAAGAGCCTGTGCCACAAATAATTAATCTTTGGTCTCAACAGTTTTATATACAACAGTCTGGGATATAATATGACAGGATTCCATAACTTTACAACTAAATCCAGCATTTTCTTCAGATTAAATTATAGAATAAGACCACTGCGGATGTTTTGGCAGCCTCAAAAACATTTAGTAAGAGGTGCTATGATTCATATTGTTCCCTTTTGCATTTTGAATACTGCCTTTAAATTTCTAAACAAGTCATTCTCTAAGTGCCATCTTGGTCCTCTAAACTTAAACGACAAAAACATTCCCATTTGATCCAATGGGATTACTGCAGTGTTTAAGCTGGGCACATGTTAAGAAATAGATATATGAGAAGTTGAACTGAAATTATGGAAACTGAAAGTAGCTGTGATGAAAGGTTCAGTTAGACCAAGACAGTACCTCCAAAAGCAGATGACTAGGAAAGGGTAAAACAGCACAAATAAGCTCCTCAGTATAATATCCCAGCTCTCATCTACTGCAGTTCATTTATAGCATTTTCCCCCCTCTCTTTCAATGGTACAGACATTCTGATTTATTTTTTTTTAATTTCAAGTATAATTGTAGATGTGACTAATCTGGCTTCACTACAGTTTTTAAGGAATCCACTACTGAAATATGAAAAAATGTCTGACACCACTATTAGCTTCTTTTCTCTTAGTTCATTAAAGATGAACATGTATATGAGTTATAGCAGAAATTTGGTGTCTCTCTGAATTCTCTTCTCTCAATTTTTGGATTTATTTTACAGTAATACTTCTTATTCATACAAAGGACCCAATCTCCCATAGACTTCATATGCAAATTGTGATGTTTCATGTGCGATAGCAAGTGTAAGCAGTATCTTTTTGAAGTACTGCATACACTGAGCACATAGAACAGTATCATATTTTGATGTCCATAACATGTCATCTATGTATGAAGAAATTCTGCCTCTTTCAGCAATGATAATTGCATGGGAAAAGTAGTAATAAAAGAACAGAATGTTTCACGTTTCCAAATAAACCACTGTCTGGCTGCCTCAGCCCTTCCCTAAACTTTCATTGTCCTTTGGTCAAATCTCCTTCACTGTGTCTGATTTTCTAAAGGTTAGATGAAGTTGCAGGTTATTTGAGAACTTATCTTCATAAAGCCCTTATTTTAAGGGAATACAGATCATCAGAAATAGAGGACTATATACAAGAAGATAATCTAAGAAGAATCAGAAAAGTTGGAAAAGAGGTAGGTTTCTTCTGGCATTTTCCAACGCTCCTCCATTAACCATTGGACATGAAGTATTTCCATTAGAAAGGGTATCTATAAGTGCCTGGACTGGAAAAACAGCTATATCATGTTGCTTCATTAGACCAACCATCCTACATGCAGAAAACCAAGACAAGAAATCCCCTTTCAGCCTGTTGCTGGTGGCAAAGCAGCAGAAATGTGCTTGGATTCATGTGATAAACCTCAAATTCAGAAGTGATAGAGAACCACCAGGGTTGCAAGTCCTGCCTGTGACCAGAGGCAAAAGACTGAGGCTTTCAGTTGCTTAGCAAAGAAGCTTTGCAAAGATACAAATGAGACTGACAGCACTGAACTGCTTGCTTTTCCGTCTTTAAACCTTATTTGGGGCCTAACTAGTTTAAGGAGATTGGATTTCTGAGAGCCTCCATGCCTGCTTTGAAAGTATCCTGCAAATCTGTTGGCCAGTACTTTTAGAAAGCTAGTATTTCAAGAGATATCAAAAACTTCAAAAATAAGATTATTCCAGTCATTCAGAACTTTGCATACAAGTGAGCAGGCATTTAGTCATCCCTTCTGCCAAAAAAAAAAGTGGAGTAAACAGTGAATTTTAATATATTTCACAGATTGTTATGCAAGTTACAATAAATGTTTTTTCAAAGAACCAGAAAGCTACCAGATTTATACAGCAATGCACAGTTCCAGCATCATATTTTCAGGGAAAATGAAATGCAAATCTGTGATATAAGCTAGCCTAACACTAAATGACAACTCTCCACCTTCTTTGACAAGCAATGCATTCAATTAAAAACTGCCTACAAAATCAGCCAGCTAATTTATACTGAATGCATGGGAAAATCTAAGGCAGTCCAAAGTGTGACAAACCTCCAAATATCCAAGTAAACACAACTGAGCATATGAAACCTAATGGTGATATGGTTCATCTTGAAAAACATAGAGATCAAGCAAAAAAAAAAACCCAAAATAAACATGTAAGAAAGCACCTACAAAATAAGGAAAATAATTATACCTGGCTTCCAGAAACTTTCAACAAATTCCAATTGATTTGAATCTTGAACACAGGACCTCTGAGAAGCAGTAAAGAGAAAACTTGGCATTTAAATACCATGATCATTAGGAAAAGCTCTATTTTTCAAAACACTGTTACGCATTGCTCAGGAAAAGAAAACCTGTACCCTGGTTTTTATTTTTCTTTTTTTTTAATTAAATTTGGTAGAACTGAAATTGAAAACTACAACATGATGTAAGTCAGTCTCTCCTTTAAGTATCTTAAAAGAGGAAAGAAGGCCTTACAATAATTCCAATGTGTTTTTACAGCTTATTAAAAGCTTGCAAGGAACAGCAGAGGCTTATAAGGCCATGAAATAACATGTCAGCTTCTTTTAGAAAAATCTATTTCTTAAATCTTTCTTTTTCTACATCATTATGTAAAATTTCACTTCAGTGAATTAAGATAGTGAGAAGCCCTGACTGAGATTTTACTAAAGGTAATGGGTCTTTTTTCTTTCAGTCTAATTCTAATATTTTTTATTTATGGCATATGCTCAGCTAAATTAAAGTCTCTCAGCAGTGAAATAGATATTTGTTACTGAAATATCAGGTTAATTCTCCCAGGAAGAAACATTAAATCTTACATGAAAACATAAGCACTATGAATTTTATTCTGTTGCCCATGTTTAAACTACATTATTGGCTTATTATTGCTGATACACTCACTTCAAGTTAATGAGATGTTTAAGAACTGTAGAAGTTAAACCTACAGGGCAGATTCTTTGTTCAAATGACATTCAAATGTGATCAGCAGAGCACATAGGACAAATACTAATCTGAAGCACCTTTGCAGCCTCTGAAATCATCCAGGGATTGATGTGGGCTAGTGTCAATTGATTATTTCCAAAGGTAATTGTGCAAAGCAGCTTCAATATTAATTTATGAATACTGAAGCCTTGGACAGTGAATGTTTCGTATGTCTTCCTAGGCTAAGAGAAGCCTAGCAGTATTATGGACTCCTTGCATACTCAGAACACAAAGTCTGGGTTCTGAGATGTGGATTCAGCCCCAATTCACCACACTTCTGCTGAGTGAGTTTTATAGCAGCCATGCAGACAAAGGGTTAAAATCTTCTGGCTTGGCCGCCATTGAAGCGGAACTGTACCTCTTTTTCACCACAGCTCATTTGAATTGCCGGGCCCTGCTTGATCTCTCTCTTTTCCCATAAACACTTCCCACTGCAACTCTGGAGATCTGCTCAAAACTCTCTGAGATAAGCCTTTTCTTTGACTTTCTCCCAGCTATATGATTCCCTTCATGAGATCAGAAATTAAGCTGTTTTAATGCTAGTGTAATTAGCAGGAAGAATACAGCCTTTCTGATAACTGGAAACAGGCTTTCTTATCCTGGACCCACTAGTTTTATTCTTTCACTGCAATAATTTACTACAGAGACAGAAACATTGCTAGGAAAAGGAATTGGGCTCTAGAACCACATCAACTCCTGAAACAAGATTTTGCCAGACATCAGGGTCTTCACTGCAGGAGTATGATCCAAAACTTCTTCAGCCAGCAGCCATGTAACACTCAGTAGGTGCCTCTCCCTCCCCACCTCCACTAAGAAAAGCAGGTATTAAGCATTTATTTCCGGGAAAAGCTTAGTAACTCAGGAAGAAACTACTGAGCGCAGATTGTCTTTGTGGAGCCTCTCTACCAGAGGCTTCCAACACCAGTCTGGAATCAATGATTGTACAGGCACCCTCTGAAGGAAGAAGGAAAATTCCAACAGGAAGCAGAAACCTCTTTCAATGTTTTCAAATGGTTTCTAACCCCAGAGCCAGGTAGCTAATTTGCTCTCACATGCAGCCTTTATTATATTTTTCCCTTCAGTCTCAATTTTACCTTCTTCCCCTGACAAGAGGCAATTTTATCTTCTTTGCATATATTCCTTACAAGGGGGGGGGGCGGGGGCAGGAAAAGAAGAGGTCTTGGCAAAAGGAAAGCTTATGAAGGCTATTTAACTGATGTCCTGTCCTTTATGAATGAAATTAGCAGTGGTAAATGTGCATGCTCAAGTCTCTGAGACAGCTTCCAGAGGAAATGATTTTACAGCTGAAGTTATTTTTGTAAAACCTTAATTTGTGTAACTGTTGAAAACCTCATAAGCCCAGACATGTTCCCTTTAATAGCCCAGACATATTCCCTTTAATAAATATTATTAAATAGTCTTAATTTCTTTAAAAAAATTCACCTCCTGATGTTAAATTTGCTTTGATCTTGATCTTTGAAAATGCACCTAAAACTGCAGTTATAATCATGTAAGAATTCATTGAATCTTTATTGAAATGCCTAATAAAGACAACAGATTTTTTTCCCTAAGAAGCTCCTGAATAAGTAACATATATTGGTGAAATTCTGAAATAAAAGTGATTGTATTTCTTTACAAGGTGAATATGAGTACATATATTTCCCATATAAATAAGTACTAAAATGAGAAAATTATTTTCATAACATCACCGCAAAAAATTGTCTTGGGGCCTTTTTATCATAAGAACAGACATTCCATAATTTCCAAATAAACACTCTACCTTCTAAACTAGAATTAATGCTGAGAATATGTGTCAATAATGAATGAATGAAAAGGTTTAAAATCACTACTGGAAAATTGTAACTTATCCGAAAATGGAGAACCTAGGAAACTGGAAACTATTTGGAAAGGTGCCATTGCTCATGGTAATGCTTCCTCATGGCCGGAGTGCAGCAGTGGATGCCAAGGTAATCACCTTGTTTTCAGTTGTTTTGCAGTAGCAAAAGTCAAGCAATTTCAGACTCTCTTGGGTGTGGTAAAAGCAGGCACAAAATCAGAATTCACTCTATGATTTTCATCATTGCATGCATTTCATTTGAAGGATGATAGATCTTAACATAAAAATGGATGTAGCTAGACCTAGAAAACACAAAGCTATAGATTGTGATACAGACCCCATGCCATAATCTATGCTGTTCAGAGGACTTCTGCAGAACCTCATTTTTCCCCAATCTCTGTAGTCCTTACCTTGCCCCCATGAAATTTCCCTTCCTCTGAGCTTGTGACCAGTCTTCTCAAAGCCACCCCTCACCTGGAGCCCCAGAGCCCCAGTTTGACTTTAAACCCCAGAAGTTTTGTCGAGAGTTTCAGTTTCAACAAGGCTGTGTTCCCAGACTTTGTCTAATATTCAGACAGCTTTAAAGGATCTCAGAGGCATTATCTGTTAATCTATGTATGACTTGCGATTCACAGGCACTTGGCCTTACATCACTACCCTTCGTTTACTCATTACCATGCAGCACTTAATGTTTTAGCTCTTCTTCAAATGAAATATTTTATCTGTGATCAAGGAGGCTTAAAGTAATCTGATTTTACATTTCAAAAGAATAGGACTGTAAGGATGACCACCTATAAGGTCTACTAAGAAGGCATCAAAATGCTGACTGAGAGGTGGTAACTAGCAGATACAAGCCAGTTACTTAACCCAGTCTGAAACAATCACTGCTATTCACCTGACCATACCTTTATTAACATTCATGAAGTGTGCACATTTATGAAATGAGGCTTTTGTACCTTCAGGTTACTAAATCATCATCTCTATGCACAAAATATTGCCCCAATGTTAAAGCTGGATAAATTCCAAAATGAGGGGAGAGTATAAGTAAATCTATGAAAAATCTAAATACGATGTATGTCCCATGGCAGGTTAAGTGAGAAGACGATTGTAAAGAAATTAGCATTTTGGTAGGTAAATTACTTGGTTCTGCAGGGAATAAAACAAAAAGAAACAACCAAAAAACCCACTACTGATTTAATTATGCCTTTTCAAATAAGCACTACATATTTCATTAAAGTAAATGGGAAAAGGAACAACTCTGTCCTGGGACAGAGGAAGAAGGAGGGGTTAGGTATTCAAATTGCACACAATCCAGTTTATGTCAACCTTGTAATTTAATGTAAACAGGCTTTGACAACTGCTCAGCATAAAGCATAGGAAACTCAAACACTTAGCTTTGCTTTTGGCTTGCAAAAGGAACAAATAAATGAAATCACACACAATGGAAAGTATTCTTTGTAAAGTAAGGAGCTGCATTGCCTACTGAGACATTACCTACCATGAGTTTACACTCTCTCAGGCCTCAGACTCCTGAAGGCTGGTTTTCCCAGTAAAGACTAAGGCAAAGAAGGCATTCAATACTTGAGCTTTTTCCATGTCCTGTGCAGCTAAGTCCCCTGTCTCACTGGACAATTAGTACTCATTTTCCCTAGTCTTCTTTTAGTCACCTTGGTACAGAAGCCCTGTTTGCTCTCCTTGACATCCCTGGCCATATTCAACTCCACTTGGGCTTTAGTGTTCCTAGCTTCATCCCTGGATGCTCAGACAATGTTTCTGTATTACTTTGAGGCTACCCATCCTTGCCTCCACACTCTGTATTCTTCCTTTTGTGTCTGAGTTTGGCCAAGAGCCACTTTTTCATCCAGGCAAGCTTCCTGGCGTTTTTTTGCCTGATTTTGTATTTGTTGGGATAGATCTCTCTGGAGCTTGGAGGAGGTGATCCTTGAATATTAATCAGCTTTCTTGAGCCCCTCTTCCTGTCAGGGCCTTATCCCATGGGACTCTTCAAAGCAGATCTTTGAAGAGCCCAAATTTTTCTCTCCTGAAGTCCATGACTGTGAGCTTGATTTTCACTTTCCTTCCTGCCCTGAAGATCCTGAACTCCAACATCTCATGGACGCTACAGCTAAAGCTGACCCCTTCCTTGCTGGTGAGTATGAGGTCCAGCAGAGCACCTCTCCTCATTGGTTCCTCTATCAATTGGAAGAGGAATTTATCACCAATGCACTCCAGGAACCTTCTGGATTATTTATGTCTTGCCATGTTGTCCCTCCAGAAGGTATCAGGATGGTTGAAGTCCTGTATGAAGACCAGGGCCTGTGAACACGAGGCTGCTCCTATCAGTCCGTAGAGGACCTCATCCACTTCCTGGTTAGGTGGCCTGCGGCAGACACCTACTGTAATGTCACCTTTACGTGTCCTCTCCTAAGACATAAGCTCTTGGTTGGGTCCTCATCCATCCACTGGCAGTGCTCTATGCGCTCCAGGTGCTCTCCCATATAAAGTGACCTGCTTCAGCATGTAGACATATGCAAGTCTCTGGGGCCAGATGAGATCCACCCAAGGATACTGAGGGAGCTGGCAGAAGCCACTCCACTTTCGCCAAGCCACTTTCCATCATTTATCAGCAGTCCTGCTAACCTGGGAGGTCCCAGTTGACTTGGCATTAGCAAACGTGACGCCCATCTACAAGAAGGGCCTGAAGGAGGATCCAGGGAACTACAGGCCTGTCAGTCTGAACTCGGTGCCTGGGGAGGTTATGGAACAGATCATCCTGAGTGTCATTACGCAGCACATGCAGGACAACCAGGTGATCAGGCCCAGTCAGCATGGGTTCATGAAAGGCAGGTCCTGCTTGATAAACCTGATCTCCTTCTATGACAAGGTCACCCACTTAGTGGATGAGGGAAAAGCTGTGGATGTTTTTTACTTGGACATCAGTAAAGCCTTTGACACTGTTTTGCACAGCATTCTCCTGGAGAAACTGGCTGCTTATGGCATGGATGGATGTCCTCTTCACTGGGTAAACAACTGGCTGGATGGCTGCGCTCAGAGAGTGGTGGTGAATGGAGTTAAATCCAGTTGGCGGACAGTCACAAGTGATGTCCCCAGGGCTCGGTACTGGGGCCAATTCTCTTTAATATCTTTATCAATGACCTGGATGAAGGGATTGAGTGCACGCTCAGTAAGTTTCAGACACCAAGTTAGGCAGGAGTGTCAACCTACTTGAGGGTAGGATGGCTCTACAGAGAGATCTGGACAGGCTGGATCGATGGGTCGAGGCTGATGGTATGAAGTTCAACAAGGCCAAGTGCCAGGTCCCGCACTTAGGTCATGACAACCCCATGCAGTGTTACAGGCTTGGGGAAGAGTGTCTGGAAAGGTGCCTGGCAGAGATGGATCTGGAGGTGTTGGTGGACAGCCAGCTGAATATGAGCCAGCAGTGAGCCCAGGTGGCCAAGAAGGCCAATGGCATCCTGGCCTGTATCAGGAATAGTGTGGTGGGCAGCACTAGGGAAGTGATCATTCCCCTGTACTCAGCACTGATAAGGCCCCACCTCGAGTACTGTGTCCAGTTTTGAGCCCCTCACTTCAAGAAAGACATAGAGGTGCTGGAGCATGTTCAGAGAACGGCAGCGCAGCTGGTGAGGGGTCTAGAGCACATGTCTTATGAGGAGCAGATGAGGGAACTGGGGTTGTTTAGTCTGGAGAAAAGGAGGCTCAGGAGAGACATCGCTCTCTACAGCTGTCTGAAAAGAGGTAGAGAGGTGATGGTCAACCTCTTCTCGCTAATAACAAGAATAGGACAGAACGAAATGGCCTCAAGTTACACCAGGGTAGGTTTAGATTGGATATTAGGAAAAAGTTCTTCAAAGAAAACATCGTTAAGCATTGGAACAGGCTGCCGAGGGGAGTGGTGGTGTCACCATCCTTGGAGGTATTTAAAAGAAGGGTAGATGTGGTGCTTGGGGACATGGTTTATTGGTGGTTTTGGCAGTGATAGGTTGATGGTTGGACTTGATGATCTCAAAGGTCCCTTCCAACCTAGACAATTCTATAAAGGACAACTCCCCCCCACCCCCTCCATCTTCCCATCCTGTCCTTCCTCAGGAGCCTGTATCCCACTCCAGTAGTCATGGGAGCCATCCCACCACATCCTGTTGGTTTCCCAACAAGATCATAGCCCTGCAACTGCACACAGATCTAGAACTTATCATGCTTATTCCCCACCCTGCATGCATTTGCATACAGTCACTTTAGAGAGGCACCCAGCATATTGTGGACCTGGAAAGGGTTTGGGGGATTTCTCCATAAAGGTGCGTTGCAGACACTTCTTTGCCTGCATGCAAGAGCTGGACATGACCCCACTTAAGACCCATTTTGTTGAATTTGTGTTCCCTGCTTGCCAAATCACCCCATGCCCTTTGCTCAGTGATCCTGTTCATCACTCCCTCACAGGACTGCTGGTTACTCTCTCTCTCCTCCCTCCCTATGAGGTCATCTATCCTACTGGTGAATACAGCTTTGCCCTGCTTAGTGAGGTGAATCTCATCTCTCCCAAGCAGACACTGATCTGCAAACAGGGACCCAAAATCAGAGAACCCAAAACACTGTTACAAGCACCAGTTCCACAGCCATTTAATGACCTGTCCTGTTCGTGCCCTTCTCCTCACACTCTTTCTCTTTACTGGCAGGATTGATGACAACACCACCTGGGTCCTCCGTGAGCTTGACTACAACCCCAGAACTCTGCAGTCACTTTTGATACTATCCAGGTTTCCCCTGGCAGAATCAGTTGTGCCCCAACAGTGTAACAGCAGGGGGGTGTAGTCAGAGGGCCAGATGAGCTTTAGCAGTCCCTCCACAACATCCCAGATTGTGGACCTGCCCAGCCTCTAGACAATTGATCGGGTCAACAGACTGATGCCTCTGTTCCCTGAAGCAGGGAGACACCTGTTACAATGACTCACTGCTGCTTTCTGGTAGGGTTAGGTGGATCAGGTTCTTTGCTTGTAGGCACATCTGGCTCCCCTTCAACTTCAAGGGCAGTTGAAACTATTTTGCAGTTGTAAGCCCTTAGGTGGGGCAGGATCCTTCCTCTTCATGCCAGAAGTCATCAGCTTCCATCCTTATCCTTCTCCAGAGGTTTCACTTACTTTGATACTGAGGGTAAACACTATTCAAACCTATTTTAATTGGCATGAAATTAAATTAAATTAATTTTCCTCAAATCAAGTCTGTTTTGCCCATGATGGTAATTGGTAACTGATCTCTGCCTTTAGCTCGACCCAAAAGCTGTTTCACCTACTTTCTCCACATGCTCTGTTGAAGAAGGGGAGTGAGAGAGCAGATGGGGGGGTGTCCGGCAGCCATCCAAGGTGAACCCACCACAATGGTACTTGCAGAAATTGAATCTGATCATCTTTTTTTTCTTCTCATTATTTCAGAGTCAGAATGAGTGCGCATATGAAGGGAGGAAGCTATCAAATTCAGAGCTGGCCTGTCAGCACCTAGGTGTAGTTTGCATTTGCAGTTGTTCACCCATGGTACCTTATGCGTGACAAGACGCGAATGCTTTAAACTTAGTTTCCACCTCTAGATTAAGTTTGTAAATCCTGGAACGTGGTCTGACAACCAAGTTACTCACTGCAAAATGAATCATAGAATCATAGAATGGTTTAGGTTGGAAGGGACCTTGAAGATCATCGAGTTCCAACCCCCCTGCTATAGGCAGGGACACCTCCCACTAGACCAGGTTGCCCAAGGCCACGTCCAGCCTGGCCTTGAACACCTCCAGGGACGGAGCTTCAACAATGAATTCAAAAATGAAAGGATTTTGTTGTCACCTCCACTCTGATTCAACAAATGACATGATTACATTTGTGGATCTTGAACCACTTCTATAAGTGTTACAATCTCTAAGGATGCAGATGAGTATATCAAGTCAGATTTGCAAAATGACCAAATCCGTGTCTAAGACATCATTCCTCCCTGTATGTCTAGCAATGCGAGACCCTCCATTTGAGCTGACCAGCATAGGCTGGATTGACAGTATATAGAGAAAACCAGATTTTTAAAAATTGTGATACTCCTTATCCATTTTTGAGATATAATATACTCAGGTGAGATTAACTGTACCTTGAACCAAGAGGTACACATTAGACATAACCACTGGGCACGGGCACTCTGAAAATGTCAGACCATCCATTGAATATCTATTGGCATTTTCAAGCACTATTGCACCTGTTGAGAGGATATTTTCAGTGAAAAATGAAGACTGGCTAAGACTGAAGGCAGACTGTTGAAATGCAGTGCAAAATCAGTAATCAATTTAAAAACACATTCCATCAACCCAAAGACATGTCTTTATCAATTGAATCTGAAGAAGGAGAGAGCTGTTCCACACTAAACACACTAGACACACCCCACACAACTATATTTCTGTAGGAAATGGTGGTTACTTCTACAAATAAATGAGCTAAACCCTGTAGACCTTGTCAGTTGTAGGATAACCAAAACAAGAAAGAAGGCTGTTATCCTGTGGCTCAGCTTCTGCATGAAGCTTACCAGCAGATGCCAGTCTTACACCAGAGAAATACAGTTACAACAAGCTGGTAACTATTTTGGGTAAGATTTAAAGCAAGCTTTTTTTTTTTCAAACTGGTAGACCTGAATGTAAGATAAACCAAATTTTGAATAATCATTAGCAAAGTATTTAAAATTATTCAAAGATAAATTTGAACGTAGGGTTTTTTTTTCTCTATTGCTATTGCTCTAAAGCAAAATCTTTATGTAAAATAAACTGCTTCCTTTAACGTGCACCACTGAATAGAGTTAGGAATTTATGGTTTAAAGTCAAGCCAACATCTTAGCTTAATCACTGTAAAACTCATCGGAATTCCTAGTACTCACAAAACAAAATTAGTGGAACTGGATTGCAGGTCTGCCTAAGCTTCACAAACTAAAGCTGAAAGTCTCTCTGAGTGTGTTCTTCTTGTTTATGCAAATTGAAAGTCTAAACACAAGGTGTTATATGTGTCTTCTAAAATGTTCAGTTTCCTATTTAAGTTTCACCCCCATGGCTCTTAACCCCTTAAAGCACCATCCTTATGTGTAACTTTGACATGCTCTGATTTATGAAGATCTCTGTTCAATACAACACCAGAAATGCTTGATTTACGTATTTCCACAGAAACAATCATTTTTGCCATGAAACATATACATAAATTACTGTCTCCACACAAATGAAATGCCATACTTAATTTCTTCCCTTTCAGTGCTGCAGAGGAGAGATTAAAAGGGTCCAGACAGTTAACTAATGCAAAATCTGAAACAAGTGAAGATAAAGAGCACAAAGTCTCTAATTTACATAATTGATTAAACTGCTAAAAACTAGGACATCAAATAAAGCCAACATTATTCAACATCTAACAAAGCCATTTAGTCTAAGTCAATTCATCTAGACCCGCTGTATGGTCAGAGAAGAAAGGGACCTTGACAGAGTGCTACTCCCCTAAAATGAACATCCAACCTGACCTTGAACACTTCCAATGATGGGGCATTTACAACTTCCTGGGCAATCTGTTCCAGTGTCTCACCACCCTCAGCGTAAAAAATTTGTTCCTCACATCCAATCTAAATCTACCCTCTTTTGAATTACAACCATAGCTCCTTGTCTTGTCACTACAAGCCTTGGTAAAAAGTCTTTCTCCACCTTTCTTATAAGCCACCTTTATATATTAAAGGCTGCAATAAGGTCTTCCCAGAGCCTTCTCTTCTCCAGGCTGAACAACCCCAACTCTCTCAGCCTTTCTTCATAGGAGAAGTGTTCCAGTCCTTTGATCATTTTTGTGGCTGTCCTCTGAACCTGCTCTAGCAGGTCCATGTCTTTCTTTTGCTGGGGACCCCAGAGCTGGATGCAGTACTCCAGGTGGGACCTCATGAGAGGGGAGTAGAGGGGGACAATCACCTCCCTCGACCTTTTGGCCACACTTCCTTTTATGCAACCCAGGAGATGATTTGCATTCTGGACTGCAAGTGTACATTGGCAGCTCATATTCAATTTATCATCCGCCAGTGTTCTGAAGTCCTTCTCCACACGGCTGCTCTCAATCCATCCATACCTCAGCCTGTATAAATATTGAGGTTTGCCCTGATCTAGGAGCAGAACCTTGCACTTCACCTTGTTGAACTTTGTAAGGTTCACACGGGCTCAGTTCTTCAACCTGTCAAGGTGCCTCTGGATGGCATCCCTTCCTTCAGGCATATCAACTGCACCACTGAACTTGTGTGTCATCTGCAAACTTGCTGAGGGTGCACTCAATCCCACTACCTATGTTGTCAATTAAGATATCAAATGGTATTGATCTGACTACAGACCCTTGAGGGACACCAACCAACACTGTATTCTACTTGGACACTGAGCTATTGACCATAACTCTTTGGATGCAGCCATCCAGCCAATTCCTTATGCATCTAACAGTCCATCCATCAAACCCATTCTTCCCCAATATATGAGCCAGAATGTTATGGGAGACCATACCAAACGCCTTACAGAAATCCAGGTATATGACACCCATAGCACTTCCCTTGTTCACTGATACAGTCACTCCATCATAGAAGGCCACTAGATGGATTGGTCAAGCATGATTTGCCTTTGGAGATGCTATGTTGGCTGTCTCTAATCACCTCCCTGTTTTCCATACATTTTGACGTACCTTTCAGGAGGATCTGTTCCATTATCTCTTCCTTGATTACTGAGGAATTCTTGACATCCAGCTTAGGTTAGACATTTGACTTTTAGATGGCTAGAAATATATGGAATGATTACTGTCAAAGTATTCACCTTATGTCGGTTGGAGCACGTCTCCTATGAAGACAGGCTGAGAGATTTGGTTTTTTTCAGCCTGGAGAAAAGAAGTCTCTGTGAAGACTTTATAGCAGCTTTCCAATACTTAAAGGGAGCCTACAGGAAAGATGGGGCGGGACTCTGTATCAGGGAGCATCACGACAGGACAAGGGGTAACAGTTTTAAACTGAAAGAGGGTAGGTTTGGAGCAGATTACTTGTCACAGCCTGGACCCAGTGAACATGAGGGGCAGTGAGGAAATTGCTGCGCCTTCTTCTGCTCCAGGCCAACCACTGTGTGGTTCCTCTGCTCACTGCAGCTGAACCAGCTGTGGGAAAAACAGTAATAAGCAAGCTCCCAGCTGGGCAAATACCTGAGCTACTTTACATCACTTTTATTAGACCGTTATATTCCAGTGTAGAGAACACCTTTATTTGCATTTGAACAGTAAATAGCATCAAACCTGCTTGGAATCTAAAAACACTACATATGTATCATTGTGCCTTAAAGAGATTTGCTATTAATTGTGTAAATACTGACTTTATTTAGAGACATACCAGAGCATAAGAGCAGAATGTGATATAGGAATTTAACAGCATCAACCTTTGCTTGCCAAGTTGGACATTTCTGACTTAGACTCTAAAAGCAGTCAAGGAAGACAGAAAGAGAGAGTTCTCTGGGAAACATTACTTTGCACCCCAGCTGGAGAAAGGCTCTAAAGCGCTCTTTGAAGGAGTTTTGCTTTTTTTTGATTGAGCATAGAAAGCCCAGCCCCTTAACTCGGGAACTTTTAAGTTATGTTTCTAAAATGAGGCAATTTGCATTTTCCTTTTGTCACCATCAATAAAGCAATCACTTCACCCACTTCTGTTAGGTAGATGCCCTTGGGAGGAAATAAGGCAATTTCTAAGCAAATGTGCAAACCAATTGTTTAAAAGAAGAAATGAATTAATTTTGAATGTGGCTAGAGCAGGCAAGGATTGCTTGACAAAAAAAATTGATATCTTGGGGTAGAAGTCAACAACAACTCAGTCAATCTGTGGCCTTGTGAAGCCATCCTTATTCAGGAAAGCAATTTAAAAAAAAAATAATGAGTTAAATATGTGAGTTACATATCAGCTAAACACACACTGAAACACCTTTGTAATTCTAATATATTTCTTCTCTGTTATTCAAAGGTTTCTTTGCTTTATGAACATAAATCTAAATATTTTATATGAAATAAAATTCATACAGCTGATGCTGGATCCTGCATCATTAGGGAGTTTTGAGATAACCTCATTCAGTGTAAAGAACCTTGCACAAAACACGCTGTGTTCTTAACCAGAAGAGTACTTTCACAACCTAATTTTTAAACTACATTGTGCATATTTACTGTGGATTAATTTATCTCCCCGGGAAATTTAGTTTATTGTTTTTCAAAATTGAAAGAAGATAAATAGACATGTGATGGGTTTTTTGATTTTATTTTTTTGATTAATATTGAAATGTAATCTTTCAGTGATTTAACTTAATCTTGGAGAAATTTTAAACTAAGCAATAGAAAATGAAGATGACTATGCAAAATGCCCATACATGAATGTGTGTGGGCACAGCACGCTTGGCAAAAACTTATTCGAAAATAACTTGATACAGTTACTGGGGTATTCTGTTAAATTACACACACAGCGAATGGTATCCATTTCTCTTTCCTCATTAACAAAAGTTATTGTTCAAGTGCCAGTGTCTTCTCAGGGGTCTTTTTTGATGCTAACTGTATACAGGATAATTAAGTCAAATTAGTATTGATCTAATTAAAAACAGACCTCATCCAACACACAAAAAAAGTACTCAACATTATTCCTTTTTTTCATCAACTCTGCCGAATTATCTTCATTTCAAAATTTTAATTATATTATACCAATTTGCTTTGTGATGGGAGAGAGATTCTGTTGGTGTAAATTGCAAAAAAACAGCAGAACCATCACAATTTATGTCTGGATTTATACTAGCTGAAGATCCAGCTTTTAGATATCAAATATATCAAGATATATTTGGATATATCAATATCTTGCTGTATTTAAGTACTGTAATCTTCACAGGGTCCTCAGATACCTGCACACACTTGTACAGTAACATATTAGAAACTCTTTCCTTATTAACTACTCAAGTTGCAGAAATTGACCTCTGAGATGTAACTGCCTATTTTGAGCGTTAAAGGGTAATTACAGAGAGAGAAAATAAATACTCTTGGTACAGGGATTTTCATGAGACTTTTTACCTAAAATGCAGTTTGGTAGTCTGGCAACTGTACTCTGCTCCTTTGTATTTTAAATCCACATGGTTATATTATATATGACAAGGTATAGCTTACAACTGATAAATCATAACACGAACAATACACCATAGTAATTTTATGCCATTTTGTCTAAAGCAATCCTAGACATCATTAAATCATGGGTTTCACTGAACAAAACAAACAGAATTAGAGAAGGGGGGTAAAAAAATTTAATTCTTTAGGATTTGATCAACATAAGTAGCAATCTCTCGTGATATGCATAAACTTTTGCAAATTTGGTCAGGTAGCAATGTGGTACAAGGAACAGGTTTCATGAGCACAGTTGATTAATGTAAACCTGGTCACATTCTGGATGTTAATTTGATATCGTTCTGGTTGGGGAACATACTAATTTGCAATAACTTTCAATATCCTAGGCATTTAATTATTGCTTTGTTTTATCCTTTCTTTATTAAATGACGTTTCCAGGCACTCTGCACAAGCTAATTTTTTTCCAGGCCAAACCATTCATTTTGGGTCACACACGCACACACACAAATTAAAAAGAAAAAAATCACTAAACATCTAAGCAAAATAATTGTGCTTAGTAATTTTGTTAAGCACTGAGACATTGTACTATTCATAACAGAAGGCCCAGACCCTATTACAGCTTAAGAACATTGCAAGAATGGTCAGTGGCAAAACTCCCATTGACTGCAGAACTAAAGTGTCACCATCATATACAAAACAACTACAAGCAGCAATAAAATTAAAGGAATAATTTACACACTTTTACACAAAAGAAGAAACAGATGCTAGAGGAAGGTATTGTAGTTTGCTTCCAGTTAGACATAACAGGTATAAAAAACAACTTTGAAAAACCTATTAAAAGATCTTCCATGGCAGTGCTGGGAAGAAAGAAGAAAGAAATTTAAAAAACAGCAAAAAGTCTTGAGTCAAACTAAGACATACGCAATTATTCAGTGTATACTTGCTTCATTTGTTATTCCTTTGTTCAGATTCAGTTCTTCAGCAGATGGAAATTTTATTTTTATGACCAGAATGAAAGAAAAATTGCAACCCCTCTTCATGTCCACTTAAGATTCAGCTAGACCACAAGAGTTTTTTCACTGGGCTGAATGGTTATGTGAGGTAACAGGCACAGAACACTTAGAATCACAGAATCGTAGAATAGCTTGGATTGGAAGGGACCTTTAAAGGTCATCTAGTGCACCCTCCCTGCAATGCGCACAGACATGTTCAACCAGGAACCCCTTCCAACCTGGGCTTGAATGTTTCCAGGGATGGGGAACCTACCACCTCTCTGAGCAACCTGTTCCAGTGTTTCACCACCCCCATTGTAAAAAATTTCTTCCTTGCATCTAGTCTGATTATACCCTCTTTTAGTTTAAAACCATTAGCCCTTGTCCTATTGTAATAGGCCCTGCTAAAAAGTTTGTCCCCATCAAGCTTTAGGGAACAGATTCACCCTCAGCTCAATTCACAAAGTAAATGTTGACTGGCTGTATGTACATCAGGCACAGCAAGACCCCTCTCTTGCAGAGATGTGAAGTGGAACTAGGTCAAGCCTGCTAACCATGAGCAAAGCTGGAGCAAGGGTTGGCATTGCTCAACTAACAAAACTCCCAGATCCAAAGAAGAACCTTCTTTGTCCTGCCTCCAACTTTCACCCTCTCTGAAACAGGTATGCAGATGCAACATTCATAAGGGGAGGTGAAGACGATGTTGCAGATTAAACATTTGACACAGTTATGATTTAGCAGCAATTCAAGATTTATTCATGGTTTGAGGTGGATCAAAAGGTTGAATTTTAGCAGCATTTAATCGTTAACCGATTTAAAGATTAATAAAGCGATTCAGTAGAATATGTTATAATTAAAACAGAGACTTCATTACAGATTCAAGAATGAGAAGATTCACACTAACTTGTACAGAGCATCCTAAATCAAAATGTATGTACGTACATCTGTATAAACACAAAACATACAAACACACACGATTCAAGGAGTTGCACAAACACAACTTGAGTCTTTAACTGCTAGGACCGGAATCCCTTCACAGAGGGCGACTCCAGTGAGCCAACGGGTGCCCCTTTCAACTCCTCACACACACGCAGAGAAATACTTGGGTCCAGTGAAAATTATAGACACCCACACTCATGAAGGCCAATATGTATATTCAAACACATAGATAGGTAGAGAGGTGGATGGAATAGGCTAGCCTACAGTTAAAATTTCCCTTTTCTTAAGTTTAGAGTAAATACAGTGCATCGGCATTCCTCAACAGGCAATGATTAAGCCCCGAGAAATTTGACTTCACCCTGACCCTTCATCAGCTTTGTCAACAGACCGTCTTTAAACTACCTGACAGGTGTCACAGCCTGCTGTGATCAAGGACAGCTCAAAGGATCTTGTTTAGAGTGGCTATTTATAGGGTCCAAGACAATTGACTTTTGTTAGGCACTTTTACATTTTGGCCCAACTCAGACAATGAAATATTCTGGTGCTTTCCACCAGTTACTCAAGCCCAAAACTTGCTAGACTTTGAAGTTCTGGCGTCCCCCTGTTTGGGCCACGACCCAGGTACAGATGCACGAGGCTGCCAGGAGGTGATCAATGTCCGCTGCCCCTTACAATCCATGCCTGACTTATACTAGGTTGGTATGTGGCCCAGGAGGCAGAATCACACCAAGCACTGAGTAGCCCAGGAAGTGGCGGGGAAGGGAGGGGATTGCACCACCACAGGCCACCATACATATTTTTCAGAACACTAAATTTAGACCAAAAAGATGTAACACACTATATTTCACAAAATTCGGTGCCGGGGGGCACATGTTTGGAAGATACACAATTAATTAATTTAAATATGTGCACCATACAAGTAGACCCTTCCCATTTCTGTTGACTTTAATGATTCATATTTCCTGGTGTCTTCCCTCTATGGAAAACTTCGACTAGCTCCATTAGATACAATGCACATTTTGAATTGTTGACTTGGTGCCAGCAAAGACGTGGTACAAAAGACTCAGTTAGACATTTCTCTAAAGGTTGAATTTCATTAAAAAAAATTCCTAACATCCTAAACTCTTTCTGAGAAACTGAAGTCAGAGAACTAACCTTCAGCCTGCTGAGTATCACATAGCATTTTCCCTCCTGCAGACTGCTTCTGAAAACAGTTCTATACCAATTAGAGGAAGCTTCTGAAACAGAATGATCTAGCAGAGTATTTTTCTCCCAGATCTTATGTATTTTATTTTATTATCAAATATGTGCTCATATCTACTTGTTATTTAATATTTAACTTACAATTTCATTAATCATTATGATGATAATAATTCAAAAATACTTCAATTAACCTCCTAGAAGAAATTGGATGATTTTTCCCCAGGACAAAATTCATATGTGACAATAGGTAGTGTCAGATTTTTATTTGACTCTCAGACACTGTTTTACATTCATTTTCAACATGTGAAAAAAAAGGAATGTTGCATAAATTTCCCACTACATAGTAGTACGCAATCAAACACAAGTTTAGAATAGTAATTCTGAATTCTTTTCTCACCATAGTTTTATGGCAAATCGGTATAATACGAGTGAATCCACAAAATCTCACAGAAACAGCATAAGAACATGAGTGAATGAAAAAAATTCACTTTCACTTTCAAGTAGTCCTGTTTTATATAGAGAGATATGCTACCACATTGCTTAATAGAATTGTAGACTTACATTTATAAATCATAAACCAGAGCTGTAGTTGTGTGAGG
The DNA here is from genome assembly GCA_017639485.1 of Pluvialis apricaria. Lineage (NCBI taxonomy): Eukaryota > Metazoa > Chordata > Aves > Charadriiformes > Charadriidae > Pluvialis > Pluvialis apricaria. Next base: position 61,610,900 of record CM030008.1, read on the forward strand.
GAGCTGCCCAAAGATTGTGAACGTGCAGGCAGCACACAAATGCTGAATTTGCATTAGAAAGAGAAGGAAGAAGCGCTTAAGAAATATTGGACACCATGAAAGCCGTTCTGAAAGCAGCTTTGAGCTTTGCTGTACGTGAGCCAGGGCTATCTGCTTTTTGTCCTACCTCAGCACTGCTGTCATAGTTGACAGGGGAGCAGCTCTATAAGCCTTTGCCTCCTGCAATAGGATATCCCTTTGGCATATAAAAATGAGGTGGCAACAGCTCATTTAGATAGTAAAATGTACTCTGTATCCCACAATAACCACAGTATGCAGGCTTAACGCGTCTCTCTTCTTACTGGAGAGATGACTTGTTCTCACTAACAATAGTGTACAGATTTTCCTACTTTGTGAAAAACGCAGGGCCATTGTATTACCAAGATTACTAAGAGATACCAACCAGGAAAATAATCAGTCACATTTGCTGCCCTGGTGAATATAAGCCAAACAGCTATATCTTAATAGATGCCTGCTTACTATTAACTTTTAAAAATTAAGCCAATATTTGTACATTTCATAGAAAGGAGAAATTTGGTGATATTGAAAAGCTGTTGAGGCCATTTTATGTAATACTTGAGAAACTATGGGGTTTTTTTACATAGGAAGTATGTGCAGATTGTTTTAATATGGTGCAGTTACAAGACATAGCTGTGTAATCTGCCTTAAATGTTCACCACCTGAAGATTTTTTGCAATAAGATTTTTTTGGCCAAACCTGTACTGCACATGGCCTCCAATACCTGCACCTGCAAATGTGACAAATACACATGATTTTAAGCAACAGACTGTCTACATAAACTTTCTTGTCAACCAGGTATGTCAGAATACACACTTCAGGTCCAGGATGATACTGGAGACCCCAGGGGTGTTAGCAACTAGTTTTGGACTAATAATTCTTTGATTCATTTTTTATTATTTCAACTACGCTAGCAATTTATTGGCTTTGTTTACAAGATTTGTGCACTTTTTGCCCACACCAATGAGCATAATAAGCATAATGAACGATCTATGTACATGGTTATCACAGCTTGGAACAGCTAAAGTTCTTCATCTTGAATACTAGAGAAAAGAAAGAAATGAGGAGTGAATTCAATCAATCTATGCATTATCTATTTTGCAGTAACTCTCTAAAGACAAATTATAATTTAATATAATTTTTTTTTCATAATTTGGTTGCCATATTAATGAGAAGTTGCTAAATACTTTTGCAGGTCTGATGTTAATGAAGAATCCACAAAACCAAGCCAAATCATTTGAAATCATTTTGTGTCTGAGATAATTTTTTGTTGGCAAGGTATACTGCAAATCACTATAATAATAATTGTGCCATTTAAAAATGTAACATGCATTAGACTGCTTGGCGAAGATGAGGGGGAAGCCAAGTTCAGAAAATGATTGCTATAATTTTTTCTCGTCTGCTTTGCTCTTTGAAATAGTAAAACAGAGGTAGCTAGTTGTAATAAATATTTCAAACCATGATCATTTGTATTTTTTTAAAACTTTTAACCATAAAATAAAAGATCCCTTTTATTTCTCACTTTGGATAATCTCTTACAAGCCTCGTTCTGGTTTGTTTATTGGGCCTTGGAAAGCCTTAAAATACTTTTTAGTCCTTTTCTGACATATCATCACCTGGAATTGGACTTACTCAAAGAGTAGTAGATACCTGAAAGGACTTCAATAGTTTTAAAACTTGTTAAATAATGACTCAAAGCTAAGTGTGCAACTGAGGTTTGCTTTGTTCATTGTGTGACCAACCGCTCAGGACTGTATAGCATTTTTTTTGATTTACAGGACACAGGACAACATTCATCCCATGAACTTTACCGTTCTAGAGAATTGATTTGTAGGGCACATGGCTAGAAACCTAGGAAAGGAGGAGCAACTCATAATTAAAATTCAGCAATACTCAAAAAGAAAGTATTGAAAAATTGTTAACAGGTACCATAATGTAAAATTTAACATTGCTTCCAAAGGGACAAAATTACTAAAGTAAGGTGTTTACTCAATGAAGATGAATTCCAAGATGAGGAAACTAGGTAAATGAAAATCCAAAGAAACAGCTAAAATACTAGACTTGGTTGCAAAGGGACACCCATTGTCTAGTAACAAATATGTTGTTTATGTTATCTGCATCACGTGTACTGGATCAAATGAAGCATCACTGGACAATTGTTTTGTCTATGCTAAAAGACATTATTCAGAATATATAGCAATTTTCTAATTATACTATTTTTTCTCCATTCATATCTCAAAAATTAACACAAAGGGCACAAGACCAACTCTATATCTGAAGTTCAAATTAGTGGGAAATTGAAATCAAAATTCATCATTAAAAATTAGAATTTCTGAGCTACAGAATTAACTGAAACAGACAAAGTCAGGGTTCACCTTTGCTGTGTCTGTTGCAACAAAACTTACTTTTTGCAAGCGTTACCTGCAGTACTCATCTTATTTTCACACTAGGAAAGATTTAGTGCTGTAACATCATGGATGAACCTCTGGCTTGAAATAAAAAAATGTCAAATTGCTACTGAGGTCCGTGTTTCACTTTGAATGTTAAAACTACAGTTAAACTGCAGCCAGTGGACTTAAGTCACGCTCTTAATTTAAAAGCCTATGTAAGAAGCATATTCAAAGCCTCTGTCTGAGCGTGATCCAAAAACTACTAACATCTGTGGGAGTTTCTCCCCTTATAGCATTGGATTTTGGAGCAGGCACTTGAACAGCTATGCATTTAAGTAGTGCCAAAGTAAAATGCTTACTCTGTGAAAGTGCTTAACCTTATTCACAGAAATAATTCTATTAAATGTATTTTATGTAAACAAAACAAAATTTGAACATAACCTTAGGTTAGACTCACGCAAAAGGGGATAGTGCAGCTATTATTTGTGCTGATATATACAGGTCTAGGATTTATCATTTGTGACAGAGACATGGGAAGAAAACAGTAAGGGCTAGTCATCAAATTATTCCATTATGTTTTGTTAGTGAAACTATAAGCCCAGCATACCTCTCATAGAATTCAGGAGGGTCAGTTTTCACCCGGAACTAAAACACTTACATAAGCCTAATCACATGATTAATTTCAATGCATGGAGATTTTGGCAAGATAGGTATATGTAGCAAAGTAATGTAGGAAAATAGGCTTCTAAAATTATTTATAAGAATAGTAGCTAAGTTCCTTAAGAAGAAAAAGGTTCTCTCAGCTAAATTTTCATTTATTGCATTGATTAACACATCAGCATAACATTGCTCCAGTGGTGTATCCTACAACAACATGTATCTCCACAGGTCCGGAGAAATATACACATTCAAATCTTGCACACTTTCCTGCCTACTACGTTCTTTTGCATTTTGCAATAAGGTCACATATAACCTAAGTTTAGATCTTGCATTCCTTTTGATCTTTTTTTTTAACCTTGTCAGATACAAACTTTGGAGATGTTTGCTGTGCTATGTAAATAAAATTGCAAACACAAAAAACACCCATCAAAAAGAACATTTCCAACATTTCAAAGTGTCTCTTTTACAATCTTTGCACAAATGTTTTCAGGAGCTTCAGAAATGTAAAATCATGCTAATATTATTTAACATTCTTGATTTTTCTAATTGTCTTTTTTTATACTTAGATTCAAGGCTGCTAAGATCTTATACAAAACACAGGGCTTTTCTGAGAGGCTGTCCCCTCATGTAACCTATTTGCTGGTATGTCACTACTAGTAGTTAGCTTTCTTAGACAATATACAGAGCTTGAAATATTTCTGGATAATTTCTGCTTATGAAGTTGATTACTCATGGGAGTTTCACCAATGTTTTGCGAAAATCTTGTACCATATTGGCAAACAAACAATTGCCTTTCTGACTTTCTGTTCTTCTATACACTTACATTTTCAGTTGTAGAGAAAGTTGCAAGGGAGTCTTCCTTTATACATATATATTTGTCTGATAAAAATATTAAACATATAATCCTTTTACCCTGTATCTTAGTCTGAAGAGTATAGGTGGACAACTTCCAAGGATTGCCAAGATTCAGGTTGCTAAAAAAACCTATACTCTTACACAATCTCTTAGCCTTCAAAATTCAAGTTGAAGAGTGAGACCAGCAGTAAAACTTTAACCTTTTAGGAGGCACTGTTTTTAGAATTACTTAATTATTGCCTGCTAGAATATTTCATTCTGAAAATCTAAAAATATACAATAGCTACATAATGCCTAAAGCACATTGAGACATCATCTCTACTGAAAAAGGTCCACCACAGAATACATTGTCATGTTCATACGTAGCAGCATGGAGGCAAAAAACATTAACCAAATCTCTAAAAGCAGATCCTGTCCACTGAAAAAGAAAGTAAAAAATATTTTGCATTCATGCAAAGGGACCAGTTCCTTATGAGATCTGGAAATATTTTAAAACAAACAAATTGATATGGTGTATGGTTTGAAGAGCTTAAAATTGATAAGTCAGACTAGTCCTTGTAGAATACCTGAACTATTTGGATGAAAGAAACTATGGGAGGGATATCAAAGGTTGCAATGAACACTTCAACTTAAAACAAGTTTGCTCAGTGTCACACATTTTAGAGTGGAGCTCTATCCCGCCACAAACACACTATAGTTGCAACTCCTCCTGTTCAGCCCCTTGCTCTTACATTAAACAAAAAGGTTGTGCAGGCACCTACCACATCCATTGACGACACCTGATCATAGAAAATTTGGAGCATGACACAAACAGGATTTGTTTTCAAAAGTACTTAAGTGCTTGTAGAAAATACATCCCATCAACTTCCAGTGAAACCCGACTCTCCAGTACCTAATTTACTACTGTAAAACAGAATTTCTTTTCTGAATCACATGAGCATTTTTAGGTAGATTTATCCCACTTCCTTAATGTAAGTTGTTTGAGTCATCCTGTGGAAACAGATCAATGTAAAACTTTGAGGCATAATAACATGTTTATTCTTGAATCTCAGCAACAAAATAAAAGTATATTGCTTTATATCCACAAGAATATAAAAATTAAGTACTTAAAAATTATAGGAGAAACTTGAGTAGACACAAATGGCAAAATCAAAATAACATTCTCAGAAGTGCATTTCAAGTAAGCATTGAAAGTAAAGTCATATTGCATATGCATGCAATTAGTCAGACTCAAGAAACATATTCTGCCCAAATTTATTGCATGAAAATAAAATTACTGGGATTTCAAGCCAATGGCCATGGATTATAACCAGCAACCTCCATGCATTATAATCTATAATCTTGGGTCTTTTTTTTTGACAGATTACACGTTCCTTTCAATTATTCATATGTGACAGACTTTCAAAAGGCCAAGTTGACTCGTGTAAAAATATTCTCAATACATGTGGTAACAAGAAGACACTTTACATTGAGCAGTAGGACTGTAAATCACACGGAGGCATGAATTAAGTCTGTTTTAATTAACATACAGGAGGAAAATTACCTGGGAAAAATAAAAATAAACCTGGGAAAAAAACTCCAAATGTCAGCCTACAAGGTTTCAATACAAAGAATTACTTGGGAGAGGCACAGAACACCACAACTCATCCTTTTTCGCTCCTACTTTTAACCTTCTAGGTTCTGAAAGTAACCTTTAAGCATTAGATCTGAAGTGGTCATATGAAAATTCTCTCTCTTTTAAATTAACCACAGGAATATGGAAGTTAACATATACCTAAATTATACAAGAGATACAGTTGATGTGCACACAGGCCAATTACAGGAATAAGGCAAAGAAAAGAGCATTCTGCAGAATCCAGGGCTTGCATCAAAAGAATGAGATAAAGGAAAAAATGAGATAGAAACAATCGACAGAATGAGGAGAGAAAGAGAATGAAAATACCAAATATTTATGTCCCAAAAATTTACTGTTGACTGTATTCATTTATCTGGAAGTTGGGGAAATTGTCTCAGTTAACCACCTGTGAAGTCTATAGTCTCTATTCAACACAGTAACTATGGTTTGCTACATGTTCACTGACCTTTCAAACTCAGGCATCAGTCAAACATATGGAGCATCAGGTGTGGCAAACAGAGCAACTTGCAGCAAAATGCTGGCAGTAGTTATCAAATAAATGCAATATATTTGGTAATTATCCACAGATGATTATTTGTGGTACCTCTTCTTGACCACAAATCAAGCCTTGCTGCAGGCAGAATTTGTCTGTGTCAGCAGATCTTCCTTGTCAAATGCAAGGGCTAAGACCAAATCACATATGCACAGAGCTGTAGAACGTTTTCCTAATTTAACATGATATCTCCTTCCCTGAGCCTTTCATTTCCTCTGTCCTATTGAAACACCTTATCCCCCTACCACTTCTCTCCATTTTCTTCCATTAAGTTATTTACACACTACAGACAAAGTTTCAGAATATCATGGAATCACAGAATCATAGAATGGTTCAGGTTGGAAGGGACTTTTAAGATCATCTAGTTCCAATCCCCTTGCCATGGGCAGGGACACCTCCCACTAGACCAGATTACTCAAAGCCCGATCCAGCCTGGCCTTAAACACCTCCAGGGATGGAGCTTCCACAACTACTCTGGGCGACCTGTTCCAGTGCTTCACCACCCTCACAGTGAAAAATTTCTTCCTAATATCTCGTCTAAATCTAACCTCTTCCAGTCTGAAGCCATTCCCCTCCTCTTATCACTACATGCTCTTGTAAGAAGTTTCTCCCCATCTGTCCTGTAGGCCCCCTTTAGGTACTGGAAGCCTGCTATAAGGTCTCCCTGGAGTCTTCTCTTCTCCAGGATGAACAACCCCAACCTTCAGCCTGTTCTCATAGGAGAGGTGTTCCAGCCCTCTGATCATTTTTGTGGCCCTCCACTGGACCCGTTCCATCAGGTCCACATCCCTCTTGTGCTGAGGACTCCAAAACTGGATGCAGTACTCCAGGTGGGATCTCACAAGAGCAGAGTAGAGGGGCAGAATCACCTCCCTTGACCTGCTGGCCACACTTCTTCTGACGCAGCCCAGGATACGTTTGGCTTTCTTGGCTGCAGTTGTGCATTGCTGGCTCACGTTGACCTTCTCTTCAATCAGCACCCCCAGGTCCTTCTCCTCAGGGCTGCTCTCCAGCCATTCTTTGTCAAGCTTGTATTTGTGCTTGGGATTGCCCCAACCCAGATGTAGGACAGTGCACTTGGCCTTGTTGAACTTCATGAGGCTGGCATGGGCCCACCTCTCCAGCCTGTCCAGGCCTCTCTGGATGGCATCCCTCCCCTCCAGTGAGCTTACCTCACCAAACAGCTTGGTATTATCAGCAAACCTGCCGAGGGTGAACTCCACCCCACTGTCCATGTTGCCAATGAAGATGTTGAACAGCATGGGTCCCAGTACTGACCCCTGAGGATCACCACTCCTAACTGGTCTCCACTTGGACGCGGAGCTGTTGATTCAGTGCAACTGTCTAGCCAGTTCGTTATTCGCCAAGTGATCCGTCTATCGAATCCATGTCTCTCCAATTTAGAGACCAGGATATTGTGTGGGATGGTTTTAAACACTTTGCACAAGTCCAGGTACATGATGTCAGTTGCTCTTTCCTTGTCCACTAGCACTGTAACACCCCCGGTAGAAGGCCAACACATTTGTCAGGCGTGACTTGCCCTTGCTGAAGTCATGTTGGCTGCTACCAATCACCTCTTCTTTTTCCATGTGCCTTAGCAGAGTTTCCAGGAGGATCTGCTCCATGATCTTGCCAGGCACAGAGGTGAGACTGACTGGCCTGCAGTAGCCTGGGTCTTCCTTATTTCCCTTTTTGAAAATAGGGATTATGTTTCCCCTTTTCCAGTCGGCAGGAACCTCATCAGACTGCCACGACTTCTCAAATATGATAGAAAGTGGCTTGGCAACCTTGTCTGCCAGTTCCCTCAGGACCCGTGGATGTATCTCGTCAGGTCCCATGGACTTGTGCACCTTCAGGTTCCTCAGGTGGTCTCGTGCTTGATCTTCACCTACAGTGGCTGGTTCTTCATTTTCCCAGTCCTCGCCTTTGCATTCTGCATCATGGGTAGTGTGGCTGCAGTCTTTGCCAGTGAAGACTGAGGCAAAAAAGTTGTTGAGTACCTCAGCTCTGTCTCTGTCTTGGGTGACCAGCTCTTCCATGTCCTTCCAGATTGGGCCCACACCTTCCATAGTCTTACTTTCCTTGCTGACATACTTGTAGAAGGATTTTTTGTTTGTCTTGATGTCCCTGGCCAGATTTAATTCAATCTGGGCTTTAGCTTGCCTAACCTGATCCCTGGTTGCTCGGACAATTTCTCTGTATTCCTCCCAGGGTACCCACCCCTGTTTCTACTCCCTGTAGGCCTCCTTTTTACTGTTGAGTATGTCCAGGAGCTCCTTGTTCGTCCATGCAGGCCTCCTGGCTTTTCTGCCTGGTGTCTTCTTTGTAGGGATGCATCGCTCCTGAGCTTGGAGGAGGTGATCCTTGAATATTAAACAGCTTTCTTGGGCCCTTCTTCCCTCCAGCGCTTCATCCCATGGCACCATACCAAGCACATTCTTCAGGAGGCCAAAGTCAGCTCTCCCAAAGTCCAGGGTGGTCAGTTTGCTACGCACCTTCCTTGCTGCCTCAAGGATCTCAAACTCCACCATTTTATGGTCACTGCAGCCCAGGCTACCCTTGAGCTTGACACTGCCTACCAGCCCCTCTGTGTTGGTAAGAACAATGTCCAGCATAGCTGCTCTCCTCGTTGGCTCCTCTACCACTTGGAGAAGGAAGTTGTCATCAATAAAACCCAAGAACCTCCTGGATTGCCTATGCCTGGCTGTGTTACCCTTCCAACAGATGTCGGGGTGATTGAAGTCGCCCATGAGGACCAGGGTCTGTTAACGTGATGCCGCCCCTATCTGTCTATAGAGGGCCTCATCTGCTCAGTCTTCTTGGTTAGGTGGTCTGTAGCAGACCCCCACTGTAATGTCCCCTGCTCCTGATTTCCCTTTGATCCTGACCCATAGGATCTCAGTCAGCACTTTATTCATCCATAGGCCAAGCTCCATGCACTCCAGCTGGTCGTTGACGTCTAAGGCAACACCACCTCCTCGTTTCCCCTGCCTGTCTCTTCTGAAGAGCCTGTAACCTTCCATGCCAACACTCCAGTCATAGGAGTCATCCCACCACGTTTCTGCGATGCCAATGACATCATAGCCTTGGAGGCGTGCACACGTCTCTTGCTCCTCCTATTTGTTTCCCATGCTACGTGCATTTGCATAGAGGCACTTCATAGAATCATAGAATCATAGAATCATAGAATGGTTTAGGTTGGAAAGGACCTTGAAGATCATCGAATTCCAACCCCCCTGCCACAGGCAGGGACACCTCCCACTAGACCAGGTTGCCCAAGGCCACATCCAGCCTGGCCTTGAACACCTCCAGGGATGGGGCTTCCACAACCTCTCTGGGCAACCTGTTCCAGTGCCTTACCACCCTTAAAGTGAAAAACTTCTTCCTAGTGTTTAATCTAAACCTGCCCTCTTCCAGTTTAAAGCCATTTCCCCTCATCCTATCACTACGTGCCCTAATAAAAAGTCCTTCCCCAGCTCTCCTGTAGGCCTCCTTTAGGTACTAGAAGGCCGCTTCAGCCGTGTCTTTGTTGAGGCTGACTTGGCTGGAGCAGTTGTAATTCCTTTGCACTGCTCTCCAGGCACCATTCCTTTGCTGTGTATTAACAGTGCCTCCCCATTGGCTCCTGTTGCCCCAGGAGCTCCTGGCTCATCTACGTACGACTTTAAGCATGCTGCAGTGTAGCCAACACATTTCGGATCAAACAGGTTCAGGCCCTCGACAGCACCCCGTTCCTCTTTGCTTGGTACATCATCCCTTGGCTTTTCACAGGCAAACCTGATAATACCCCCTTCCCCCATCCAGTCTAGTTTGAAGCCCTGTTAATGAGCCCTGCTAATTCTTGGGCAAAGACCCTTCTCCCCCTTTGACTGAGACAACCCCCGTCTGCTGCCAGCAGGCCTGGTGCCACATCAGCCATTCCATTGTGGAAAAACCCAAAATTGTGGTGGTGACACCAGCCGCAGAGCCAAGTATTGACAGACTGAGCTTGTCTGTTTCAATGTCATTGCCCCCAACTGGAATTAGGGAAGAAAAACTAACTTGTGCTTCGGATTCCTTTACTAGCTGTCCCAAGGCCCTGATATCTCTTTTAATCATTTTTGCACTTCAATTTGCACTTTCCTCGCCCCCAACGTGGAACAGAAGCAGTGGGTAGTAATCCAAGGACTGCACCAGGCTAGGGAGTTTCTCTGTGATGTCCCTTGCCCTAGTAGATATTTCAAGTACAGAAGACAACACAATTTTTTTTTTTTTTTTTCCTTGATTAGTTTATTTGTTGACTATGATGGTTTTTACCACAGTTCATTCTTAGGGTACAATTCCATCTAAAATTGCACTGAGAATAAATAGCACTGGGTGTTTCTTGCTTTTTAATTTAGATTTGGTCATTTTTAGAGTTAAATTAGCAGACACGATCAAAAAGCCAGCACAATTTAGAGTTCATTTTCACTGTCATGTTCCCAAGTTTAAAAATTACACTGGTTATTCTAGTGCAACTGAAGCCACATGGGATTTTCCATGTGTTGTTGTGGGCATCATGGAAAGAGATTTTATGGATGTCTATATTTTGTAAGAATATGGCTGTACTTTATGGCTGTCTATAAGACTTTAATTTAGACCTTTGTTACATTTGAAGTTCTGTAAGAAGTGACTCATTTGCTTAGCTTCTAGCTTTAGCAGAAAAAATAACTGGTAGCCTGACCACATTTCAAGTGCAAGAACTTAAAATGATAAGTGGGAAAACCCAATTCTAATCTTTTTCTGGACCCTGTTGGAGTTGAGTTGAACTTGAAGAAGTTCCAATGTAACAGAGGTATCAAAGGAAACAAGTTCTGTTATAGCTGTCATGTAGTTCTTTGAGATATGGATTTTTATAAGCTCTCATTCTCCAAGTTGGATAAATTGCACGTCTGGGAAAAACCACAAATCTCTTATGTCACCTATCTCATTGCATGATGAGAGCTGAAAAAGAGGCTATGTAATAACAATTTTTTTTCTCCGAAAAAGATTGCCTCTGTCGTCAAAATTTCTACTGAGATTTTACTGGAAATTTGTCACAGTCTTCTCAATTAAAGCTATTTCAAGGAAAATCACTGCTGAGGCTGCTGAAGAGCTTCATTACTGAGTGAATCAGTTATCAGCTCTATCATTACCTCTTTAAATGGCAACACTGACAGGTCTGTGTCCTTTTCTCCTTATCAGATGCTAGCTAGAGTCAGGCACAGTGCCCTAAAGCACCTCAGATATGCTGCTGAATTCCTGACAGAAACCACACAAACCAGAGCACACTCTCCTTCTATACTGATGCACACATTTGAAAGCCCAATTATTTTTCTTGGCTTCCCTTTCATTCTTCACTTATGTTTATTATTAATGATGTCAATTATATTATCTTTTTGAGTATGTTTAAATAAAATTAAAAAATATTGAAGTCTGTCTCAATTAATTTGGTTTATTCCAGATAATACACTGTTCCTTTCTGTTTTCTTTTTTTGGTTTTTTTTTTTTTTTTGAGTCCAACAGGGCTAAAAAATATGTTATGGATTTATTGTTTCTTGACATGTGAATAATTACAGTGTAAGAAAGGTAAAATTTACCTTCTTTAAGAAAAATTTTCACCTCATTGAAGTCAATAATAACACATACAGTAAAGGGAACTTTGTCATCATCTGCAGCAGAGAAAAAAAGTTCACACTGTCTGGAAATGTAAGAAAGGATAAACATTAGTTGAAGTGCAGTTAAAACAAAGATAGGCAAGTTGCAGCTTCCAAAACATAGATATTTAACCATGTTAATCATTGAATTCTCGAGTATAATTCATTAGAGGATTGCAAAAATTTAATAAAAACCAGCATCTTAATACAATTACTTAAAGCAAACATTTAAGATACAAATGGAAATGGTGTTGGTAATGACTACGAGTGTTAATTATTTGCTCCCTAGTGAGCCTTGAAGATTTCAATAACTCAAATCCAGAGTAATTCAGAAAGAACGCAGTATTAACAAAGGACAGTGTAGCATAAGCAACTAAACGTGTTTGTCCATGCTGTCGTCCTACAGCAGCTTAATCATGTTTTTACAACTACTACAAGCAAAATTAAGTCTTGGAAGGATACGGTCTGAAATCTTTGAAGTAGCGTTGCATTCTACTAATCCTCAGGCCATTCTGTTCCTCGTTTCAGAAGTGAATGATCACATTCCAATACATGCCATACAGCCAATCTTTCTAAGAAAGTATAAATATGAAATCAAGCTCTGTGCCATTTTAAGGGTGCAAATTTTGCTATGCAACAATAAGGTGTCCTGAGGAAGGGTGCTCCAAGACCTTGCAGTGTGCTATAAACACATACCCTTCTTTTTCTTGTCCTTCAATGGGTGTAGAGAGAATCTCTGCAGAATGCCCTCCTTGTGAAACCTCTGAGGCTTCCCAAATTATGTTTACATCTTGCTCACATGGAAATTCACTGCTATGTTATGGATAAAACTATTCCTTATAATAAAACACAAAAAGGAGAGCTTTCATATTCATGCCTGGATATTGATGCTGGTCATATCTTAAATGCTACTGAAAGCTCAGTGGGTAGAGAGGAGAGAAAGGGAAACTGGGAACCCGTATTTCCAGCACTTAAAAAATAAAAAAGGTACTAAAGTCTCCTCCAAAAGCCACAAAGTTTCTAGAAGCTCTCTTTCAGGATAAATTACACAAAGCATGAATGTTATACCTTTGATTGCCAATATTACCTAACAGTAAGCTCTATATTCACCCAAGTGTGAGGTCTTCTGAATATTATAAGGACTATTTCAGATATACTAAAAAGCTCATCCCCTTCTTTATTTTACCATGCTCAGCTAGTTCCATACTTACAAATCGGCTGCACCTATGATGAAAAAAAGTCACACCATTTCTACATTTTAGAGTACTAAATAAGAAATTAGGAGAAATTGGGGGATGGAAGGGACAGGGTAGAGGGGAAAGTAGACTCCATTCAACTATAAAAGATAATATTTTGAACAATAAAGATTTTTTATTGCAAACTACATCCCAAGACTCTTGAAGATTTGTCTACCATGACAAAAAGTTTTGAGAAAATCCAGCATTTCTGTGGTAATTCAATTCTCGCAATCTGTTTTGGTCAGTACTGAATCTTTAAAGCAAACAAAAGAATTTGAGATTTGGTTTTTCAGACAGTTTTTTCCAAGAAAATTCCCCATGGCTTTTGGACTACACGACTTCTTCATATAAAAAAATCCCTTGCTGAGCTATTATCTCCATTGTTACTTCTGTTTGGATGAAGATGTAATGGAACTAACGAATAAAATTCATAATTATTCTCTGTCTGGAGTTCCTACTTACTCAGAAATTTTTCTCGTTCTTTCCCACAGCTTAGATTTTTGATACATTATGCAGATATGCAAGATTACTTTGGGGCCACATTGCTCAAGAGGTACAGTGATTGCCCTCTACCCTGATACCAAGAAAGTTTATATATTTCATTTACAGTTTCATTTGACTTCCCCTCATTTCATAAAAATGCTTAAAAATACCTGAAAACAATTCTCGTGAGAAGACAGGAGTAACAGCTGAATGGAAATATAGAGCAATTATGAGAAAGCCAGCACAGAGAAGTGAATTTTAGAGTGCATATTCCAAACCCCAGAAGACATAAGTGGAATACACAGCTATCATTTAATTGAAAATCAGAGAGTAGAAATGTAGCTTATGGCTATGGCTTCCAATGAAATATCCTAGTAAATGTTTATCCTTCATTGTGGAGCTTGTGAAAAGAGTGGAATACTGAAACAGACGCCAAAAATACAATTAGGAAATTAAAAAAAACAGTACTATAATCCTGCCTCAAGTCTTCTGAAATATTAATATAATTCATAGAAGCTGTACACAGCTACCCAAAATCACTAAGAAGAATAAACAGTATTCACATTTAGGGGCATTTGTTGCATAATAGTGTCTGTCTTCTCTAAACTGAGATACCTTTTCCTGAATTCTCTAGATGTTTACACTGTCCCGATGTACAAGAGAGATTGTCCATATCTAACAACGATCCCATAAAAAAAAGAACAAACAATCCTTTATTTTTTTCTCCCCTAAAAAGATAAAAAAAGTTGAAATCTTCTGCAAAAGAGAGATAATATTCTTTCTAAGGGAGAAATCTTAAAAAACAACAAATCAAAACAAAAACCAACCAACACTCAGTCCCACTGGGTTTTAATGTTATTTTATTTCCATTATTGCAAACTAGTTCAAATAATGAAGTTTTATATAGATAAACTGAGTCACATTTCTGTGAGAGGGAACAGTGCTTTTTGACACTAAATATCGATCAAAGAGAATCACAAATGGCAATATTTTATTGGCTATTGATCACATCTTTCTTTCCTTTGGAATAACTTGAATTGTACCTTCAAGATTTTGGATGACTTAACAGTGTGGTTATTTACTTTAGAAATTGACAAGTTTTGCTGTATTTTCAGACACTCAGGTATGCAAACTTGCTTTACCTTTCTTGGCATAACTTTTCAAATGTACAAGATTTTTATTTTATATTTTTATTTTTGTTTTCCTCTTAAATTGTCATTAAATTCAAATGTGTTAATAAAAATATTGATTATGACTTCCAGATACATCTAAGAATCAAAAGGAAAAGCACTAGGACATGAAAATATTTGATGCCAGTTCATTTGCTAGTACTTGTACAAATACAAGGTACTGATGTGCAACCCACTGTAAAGTTGTGTATTACCTAAGATTCATAGTATTAGTAGTTGCAAGTGGCTGAGAACAAACATTGCCTAACCTTAACTATTTTAATTGATAGTGGTTCATTATTAATTCAGTAGCTAGATCTGTTAATTCCTGGAGTACAGTGAAAAAGGAGTACTTTTATATTAGACACAAAAGTCCAGAAGACTGTAATCTCTTAAAAAAAGAATGTATTTTACCAGCAGAGGGAAGTCAGCGCTACGCAAAAAGCAGACTTTTTTCTGTGCTATGCTGGAGGGAGGGGGGATGAAAGGAATCAGTAGGAGACACTAGAGATGGATAATTTTGTTAATAACAGTCACAGACACTAGCAGGGGATGGATGTCAAAACATACATATTGCTTCCAAAATTTACTTTTGCTGCTAAGAATCTAGGTGATATTATATGAAAGGAATGAACTGGGTCTGATTTCAAAGTTCCCTGAGACTTCCACTTTGTATTCATATCTAGAAATACTCTGAGCTGGGATGGTAAAAAATTATTATTTTTCTCTATTTTTCAATATACAGCCCATACTTAATTCATTCCACACACAAAGGAATAGGTTAAATAAAATCTTTGCAGACTTCCAACAGCAACTCACCACAAAGTATTAGAAAAGAGGTCCTCCATTTGGCATAGACCGTACTGCCTAGTAATGACGCTTGAATCTTTTTCTGCCTAAAGACAGTATTATCTCAAGCCAGTGTTTTTACACTTGAAGCTTAAGGAAGAAAGTAGCTTTGAAGAATGCAAACTAAAAAGCTTTATTAATGGCTGTGTAAGCAGAATGAGAGGCTTGTCACATGGAGGTAGGTGTTCATCCACCTACTTTTTTGAGAGGTTCAAAGGGTGTTTAAAGAAGTGCTTTGAAACAGGGTAGCAAGCCAGCTCCTTGTGGAAAGGTCTTGAGATTTCTTTGTAGATGTTTTCCTTGATTCCTCTGAATATTTTGCGTACAGGCTCAAGCAAACAACTCATAGCACCAGAGCCCACTGTGCCCCATTGCGAATGTACTTCCAGGTACAGGGGGAATCACAGATGGTGATATGGCAGAGCTACCTGGGGGAACTAGAAAGAGAAGTCGGCTCCCTTTTTGGAAAGGTCAGAGTGGAAAATTCAGGGGAAATGCACAGTTGAAACTTCCCTTAAGAAAGAAATCTGGACTTTGTCTGATCGTATGCTAAATGTGTTAAATCTAAGCTAAACCCTATGCTTGAAGTTCGAAAAAACAGATGAGCTGAAACAAATGTCTAAAACAACCATGAGAACTACATCATCTTGCATCCTGAATCCTAAAAACCCCTTCCCCTCTGAAGTCAAGTCTACATACACAATAGACAAGATCGGTGCAACAGCTTTAGAGCAGTGGATCTTGGATTTCTCTACACACATAGTGCAGAAATAACATCAAGCACTGCTGACATGAAAAAGTAAGTGTGAAACATCTTTCCAGCATCATTTTAGTATACAAGAGTATGTGCATGCAGGTAGGATAGCTATCATAACCTAAATAATTTTGAATTTAAAGATGATTTTTTCTTTATATTTATCATGAACAAGATACCGACTAGTGTCTGATGTCAAATGGCTTGAAACAAAAGCATTGTAGAGAACTGAGCTAATTATTTGGATAAATTAAATCCCTACTCAGATGTTCAGCACAACAGTCACTGCAATGTTACCAGTGAGCCATGACACATCCCATATAGAAAACATTTTGTATTTTCTGGAATGAGAGAAGACAAGATTTGAGGTGGGTCAATAATTGCCGTAGTGCTTACTGTCGTCTATGCAGTGATATTTTTCAGGTTGCGGTCTGATATACAAATTCTTGGCAGCAGAAGCAGCTTGGGCATCCCCTTCTCCCCCAAGCAGCCATCAGTACTTCTGAGGTGTGCCAGAAATGTGGGGTCACACAGGCAACCATAGATAAAGTGGTTTAGATTAAAAATCACGTTGAGAAGCACCCAGAGAAGTTGTGTTGCATAAACCAGTACTGTGGCCAAAAAAGACAACATTTATTAAAGTCTGTGGGAAAAAACTCAGGATATGTTTTTTTTAACAGACGTCAAGTGTAAACTGAGCAGATCATTAAAATCGTTCTAGCATAACCTCTTGGACTGAAAAAGCTTGAAATGTATTTTGTTGCTAAGAAAAGTGAGAAGACAGAGAGATAATAAGCTGGCAGCTGCAGAAGCAACAAAGCAGTTTGCCACAGCAGTAAGGCTTAATTCTTCAAAGGGAAATTTGCAAGGAAATGTTGACAAATGATTTATAAAAAAACTCATCTAAACCACATCGTGGCATACTAGAAAAAAAAAAAGAGAAAAAGAAAGGCATTTTACTCTGTGATATGCTTTACCTCTCAAATAGCAGGATTTGACGTTTTTTTCTACTTCAGAAAACAAATTAACATTCATCTGGTTTGGTCCCTACTATACATTTTCAAGTTTACATCAGCTTTCCAAGCAATGATAAACCTCAGGAAAGGGTGAAACGCTAAACAGGGAATTTTATGTGAAAAATAATTAAAACTAAGAGAGTCAGTAGAAAGTGTATTCTTGTCCTAAGTGTTTGTATTAGAAAATGTTTTAATATTTCCTTTTCCTAGTTCCATTCATATTGTCATTCTTCAGATTGTTGCAGTATATTATCTTCATTAATGATTCAAACACGTGTTAATAGTATTTTTCCTGAATAGATAGATTTGGAGGGTTTCCTAAACCTGCTAAATAATTTTTTCTGTTATTTGCTAAGGGAGTTGGTATTCTCCATCTGCCGTTCCTAAAAGTTACATTTTGACCCTTTGTGTGTGCCTGTGAGTATGGGTACATAAGACTGTAACTCTGTCTCTTAAAAAATGCAGAAAAAGGATCAGCACAGATAGTTAATAATTCCTGTTTGAATCCTACTCTAGGAAAAACAGAAAATAAGGAATTGGATGCCACTTAAAAAAAAAATCAAGCTTATTTTTAACAAACTGTTCACTGGTAAAAGCAGTTCCTGAAGCCTTTTATTGATACTGCAAGAACTGAACTCATGATTATTCAGCATGAAAAGATCAACAGTTGGGAAGTTTTTGTATATAGCACTGCAGTTTTTCACAGCTTTAAACAACAGCCACAATACAATTATGACCTCAAATTGAAAGGCATTATGTTTTATCAAAGGAGAGCTACTGCCGTTCTCAGTGATACTTGCTTCTCATTCCCCCCTGGAAGTAAGCATAACACCAAGTTTTCTGATTAATAAATATTCCATTTTGTTTGCATTTTTCAAAATCTGTTGGCACCAGCTGGCCTAGTTGCATCAGCTTGACTGGAAGGCTTATGCACATTCGTAATATTCAGTTACCATGCATTGCTGGAAGTAGTTTTCCTTACTTTCAGTCTGCTAATTGATGTTGGTTGCCCAGAACTTCATTTCTCTGAGATTAAAGTTCGCTGAAAACTGTATTTATTTATTTGTTGTTGTTGAAAGTGAATAAATTTGGTCTCAAAAATCAGACTGATATGTAAACCCTACTCTTAATCTAAAGAACCAGGTTATAATGTTATGATTCTTCTCCAAGTTTCATAGATCTCATCTGTTTTATTCTACCTAATGGTTGGCCAAGGAACTATTTTCACATTTTGAAACTTTGAGGTTATTATTAAAAGAAAGAATTCCATTCTTTACTGAGACAATTTTGAAAACAAGGAATAGAGACAAATGGAGGCAAGCCAGCCAACCTAAGGATCCCTCTCTCTGGTTTTGAGTGTTTTCCATTCTGGAGCTGAGAATCTTTTCCTGTCAAATATTTAATTAAAAGCTGGAAAGTTGCTTCTAAAGTGTTTCACTTCCAGCTAAGAATATGTTCTAGTATCAAAGTGTCTCATCAGAAAATTCCCTATCTAGTTCTTCCTAGACGTCTAACATAGAGGTCACTTACTGGCTAAATCCTCAAATATCCAAACGTTTGTCATTGCATCACTGATTTTCTGTCGTTCAATAAAAACCTGTATTCCTTGGTCCAACCAGTTAATATGAACCCAATATCACTGTCAGCTACAAATTCAACAGCTGAACACTAATCAGAGGACAATTTAAGTCTTGACTTAATTTTTTGCAGCTCTGCTATCCTTTTCTCTGCTTATTTTCAGAACTTCCATCTATGCAGTGGACAGCTCATCGTGGGATGTATGTGTTCATTACACTACTTTATAAAATCATTCCAAATTAGTCATTTACATCCAGATGACCTTTTTTTCCCCCCTTTTTTTTAATGCATAAAAGTCCATGAAACCTGTGAGCTGTAAGGAAGTTAATCACGTATAAATTACCTGTCTTTGTTGCATCAGCAACTGCACTTGCTGAGAGTATCATGCTAGTGCCAAAAAATCAAGGAAGAGCATTAAAAATCAGACAACATGAACAGGTCTGATTCCTTTTGTAGTCACAACAGTGAGACTTTAGAGTAATGCCGATGAAGCAGAGCTAGTTTATGTAAAACTAGAGACTCAGCATCTTGATTTTCAGCTGAAGAAAAACAATTGAGGAAAGGTGTTTTGACTGTTTTTTTCCTAGACAATTTACAATGGTGTAAGCCAGAGGAACACCATTGCAGTACCAGTTACAGACTCATTTACATCTGTGGAGGAGCTGGCTCAAATAATACTGTGTGTTAAACATTGTTAATTTTAAGCATTTTGCAGCTGCTGCTCAGAAAACTCAGACATCAGCTGTTTTCCAGCATCTTTGGCTGCTGCCCTTTACCATTTCCTGTGCCACTCAAGGCCAATTGCTCACAGTTCAAGGGAAAAACATTCAAGATCTAAAATTAGTGCATTTCCCTAAAGACAGCAGAACCCTTTGAAATAATTTTCCCATAATAAGATGTGATGAAAAAAATCTCCCAATTTAATTTACTCTTCAACATTCATAATAGATCATCCTGTATTTACTTCATGCATTTGTAGAGTTCTTCAGTGACTGTCCTGGTGTCTCAGCTATTTCTATGCCTCCTGCCTGGACTGAGAGATGACCACTGACTTTACCTGACTCCAAGCCTCACTCATAATGTAAATTAACTGCAGTTGAGTTACTCTGATGCACCACAGCTCTATATCTGACCCAGGTTGTCTATTACTGACAGCTATTTACTCAAAAATCATATGAACAGTCTTTACCTCCAACACCTCTTTTTTTAAAATACTACACAGGACTTAAAAAATCATAGAAGCTGTGCTTGTGGGAAATTAGCCAGATTCACAGGGCATCCCACACATTGTGTCTTTTTATATAACAAAGATTTTCCTTCCAGAATCTGCAGAACCAGATATTAGAAATCTCCAAACCATAACCTATGAACACTGCATTGACAAAAAGGTAATAATAATAAAAAAATTCTCCTCTGGTTTACAATTGAGCAATATTATTGAAGCCAGTGGAACTGCAGATGTGCAAGTGAAGGGAGAACTTGAATATTATGAAGATTAAGCATTTTTATTTCTGTGTAATTTTTTTAACTATGGGCTCTCTGCACCTCATTTGATATACTTGCATCACCTTGCATTATTAGTCTGGAAAGAGATAGGGTTGTTTTTCAGGCCACATTTGCCATGCGGCAGTTTAGTCTGCAAGAGCATTTCAGTTTCAGGATTCTGAACTCCTGCACATTTGACATTAACAACAATTATCGACTAGTATTAATTTAACTACTATACTCTTCACTTCTAAACCCATTATCCCACTTTAAAATATTAATCTGTAGATGAATAAACCCTGCTTTCTAGGGGATAATCAAACTTTATCTCCATTTTACAGCTCAGTTCACTGAGGCTGAAAAACACTAAAGACGTGCAAGGGTGAGATAAATTTTATTGCAAGAGTTGACTTCCAAAATCCATAGCATGACAAGCGCCACTTGTGATTCAGCAAATTTCCTCATGCCTTGGCATATCCTAGGCTGTAGAGCAGCTCACCTCTAGAGTAGCAGCTGGTCGCATAACAGTCCCCAGCATCTCACAGAAACCTGCCAGAACAGCACTGGACATGCATGCAGGTATGTTGTGTATATTCATACAGTGTATGCATAGCCTCTTGTGTAAATAGGCACCATTTAGTAGTAACCCAACTACACCTGTTTTACACGTAGTCATTTGCCTATCTCTGAGGCTTGTTTCATGGGATATGCATAATTTTAAACCCAAGGGTTCTGCTCCAAAACCACTTTTGTCAGTGTAAATCACCTCCAGTCATGCCGATGGACTTGAGATTCACCCCCTTACACCTTTCCAAGGGCTAACCCTATAGGATTACCCCTCTAATGCGGCCTCGGGTCTCTCTCTCACCCTCGTGTCACTGGCAGAGGGCCCTGAAGCAGGAGCAAGGCTCCAGAATATCACCCCACAGGTATGAAATACTACTCCAGCATTAGAGGGGGTCTGAGGCAAGTATCAAAACTAACAGGGCTGTGAGTGCAACCAGGGGTCACTGGTGCCCCAGGTCGCTCTTGCACAGGTACCCCATCCATGGGCACATTCCCTGCCTACCAGACAGTGATGTGATTCCCTTCTCAGCACATAAGTCAACTGTATGGGCAGAAAGAGTAGAATACCACTTTTACGCTTGAATGATCCCTTTACATCAGAATTGAGATGGGTTAGTGAGGCCTGCAGAAAACATCGATGCATTGTTGCCTAGTGTGCTTGTTCTGTGAATATATCTAAGGCTTCAAAATCCACTTAAGTTCCCTGGCTCTAATGCAAGGTTTTAAAAAAATGAGCAAAACTCCTAGCTTAGCAAGGTTGCACTAAAGAACATATGATGTGAATGTGAGGCCTGTCCCTGGAAACTTAGCAATTCACAGAACATTCAAATCTTACTTGATTAAAGCTGTGGCATGAATCTAAGAGCCTATTAAAAAAAAAAACAACCAAACCAAAACCAAACCAAACCGAAAAAACCCACCCCAAAAGACCAACCCAAACCCCAGATATTTTTCTTAGCTCAATTTCAAGCCATTTGTATCAAAAAGCTCTAACATATATAAATACACATGCATAAGCAATTTGGATACCGTTGTCCTATGTGCAAGGTAAGGAATTGGGTTTGTATACGTTCTTGATATATGAGAGAGAATTATTCATCTGTCTTTGGCTAGTTTCCCAAATACTTCATGCAAAGTCCTACGCCTTCCCAGTGAGTTAAAAGCAAATTGTACAGTTGATGAATACCATACGCTGCTGTAAGTTAAACGGATTCATCACTGCTTCTACTCTATGGGCAATTTTTCTTGGGAAGGGAAAGTCCCTGACTTATTCAGTCTCTCTGAACACTCTTTTTCTCATATGAAATGGTAACAATTTCTAAATTAATACATCAAACCATTTCACAGTTACAGATTACATTTTTGTTAGTTTGTTTTCTAAAATAGCAGAATGGCTAATTTTGTCCAGTTTTGTCTACCAGGAACAGCACACCACAATGAGCCCTGTTTCTTTTTTGATGGTGTTAAATGGTAGTACAGAATATTCCATTACTGAGAGAATTGAAGACGTGTATATATAAATATTATATTTACATTAATACAAATAATTTTGCTGCCTGTCTAGCTTTGATGCATTGTTGTTAAGTAGCAAGCTGCCATTAGAAAAGTGAGCCTTTCAAATACTATGTATAAAAATATTCAGAAAAATTCCATTACTGCTAATACAAGAATATAAAAAAGTCCTGCTAATGATGACCTCCAATTTTGCAGGATTAATAAATAATAGAATGACTATACTAACCTAAAAAACACTAAAAATGAACCTTTCTCTATTAGGACAAGACATATACGTTTATGTACCCACCAGAAATCGGATTTATAAACAGATCTAAAAAAAAAAACAAGTAGGAAAACACCTTCAAATCTGTAGAAATATATTGAAATTGAAATATTTTTGGAAAAGCAAAATAGACAGGAGAGTTGGAATTTTTATTAGTAGCAGGGAAAATGGAAGTAAAAAAGATCCTTTTTATGGCATTATTCAGGTACAAATGCATAAGTATAAATAGACATGCTTCTGTTAAAATATTGTATGTGAATTTGACATATTACTTAACTCTTTACAGAAGTAAAGACATTTTTCAAAGACTTTTTTCCATCTAGGCCACAAGATGTTACTGTATATATGCATTAGTGGTCCTGACATATACATTGAGGAGGGGAACTAATTTAGGAAGATAAATATTTAAGAAGATAAATATTTGAAATACTGATATTTGATGAGTTGGGTGTGCAAGAATGTGATTATATGCCTTTTCTTGTCTGAAGAATATCCTTCTAAAAGGTGTTTCATCTAGAAACTGTTAGAACAATTGCATTTATATAGGGACTATACAAGCTATTAATAAAATACATTTTGTTACAATTTACATGCAAGGGAAAAGTTGAGTTCTACCCTTGAACAGTCATGCTGTAGTCACGACAAATAGCTCTAAGCCCAGACAAAACCAAGAAATAAGAAGTGTGTGAGTTACTGATACTATAATGATCGCCAGAAACAAATACAAAGTTGCTATTCGGGATTTAGGAGCATTGTTGAGTCATTATCCCCAAATTTATTGCCTAAGTTAAGAACCTATGAAAATTAACCACCATGTGCAGCACTCTTCAAAGCTAAACGAAAATATAAGGTGAGAGTACAGCACATTATATTCAAAAGAGCCACATTAAATCACTTAGCTCTTTTGTTCTCTAGATCTTCCGATTCAAAACATCAGTTTCAATACAGGATCCTGCTTCTGGAAACAAGTTTTGATACTAGATACCCAGCCTCCACTAAAATTATTTTTTTATTTCCCAGGACTGTAGAAAAGATCGTTGCTAGATTCAGACTGTACACTCAGGAATATGGAGCTTATTGTAATAAATCTAATTTAATATGCTCAATTGTGTAGGTTTTTCTTCTTTAATCCAGTGTGTCAACACTTCATTGCAGGAATTCACATTCTAACTCCCTTCCCAGTTGCATCAGTAGTAAGAGTGTTCTAAAGGTAACATTCATTGTTTCTATAAAAGGAGAAAATAGTATTATTTCACACTAGTTCTAGTTAGAAAAAGCTGAACTAGGTTTACCTATCCTTTCCAAAATATCTTTCTTTGGGAAAAGACCAAATGTAGTCTTTCCAGTTTAGGATACCTAAGGACATAGCGGAAGACCTTAACTGCAGCATTTTAGTGGTAAGAGTCATTGTTGAGATTCTGAATATTTAGCATAAAAACATATGAAATGTGCTCAGAGATCCTCCACTGAATTATTAAATCTGGGGAAAACAACTTGTCTAAACTTTTCATAAGCAATAATCAGGAAATTTGAATTCTCAGCAGATGAATAAATTACGTTATAAATTACAAATTATAAATTGAGTTAGGTATATGAGCAAGTTAAATATTGTATTAGTACATGCAAATTATTGGTTAATGCTCAAACACGTATGTCATTCAAAGAAAAGTAAATATGGTGTACAATCTTGTGTTAAACATGTATTAAATGTTAAACAGAGATGGGAAATTTCTTTTTTTTTTTTCTTTTTTTCTTTTTTTTTTAAACAAGTGTTTAGGAAATCTAGATGAAATGTTCTGGTTAAATGTCACTTAATATATGAAAAAAAACCCCTACAAACTCCCCGAACTCCCTGCTGCATAGTTTTGATTTAGCTAATCCAGATGCTTATATTTTAAATACAGAGGTTATATTAAACAGGCACTGAAATATAACTGGTTTTCTTGCCAACAGAAAGAATACAAACACTGAGACATTAGATGTGTGAATTTCTACTGAAAGATGACAGAATATAACAGCCACAAATGACAACCTATTTCTTTTAAATTCTTTAGAAAACATGGAGAAAAAAATCAGATTAATTCAGATTAACTGCCTTTACGTTAAGCTTTGGAAGGCTGAAGTATACTCAAATACCAACAAAAGCAAATATTTTTTCAAAGAATCAGGAATTTTCAACAAGCATAGCACCTAGTGTTTCCAGCTTGGAAAATGTGACAGCCTTTCGTTTCGCTCCTTCATGGGATCTCTACCAGAGATCACAGATATGACAAGTTAGTGCCCCTCCCCACACTCGACTTGACTTGGGTTTCGTACAAGTCAGATGTAGTCCTATAACTGTGGATAACTATAGAACACATTGTTGCAGTACCATTAGGGACTGGGATTCGGATTTTCTAAATTCTTATGGATGATCAAATGTTTAAGATATTCAAACAAAAATATGAATTATGCCTCAAATATAATTCATTAATACAATCAACACATAAGATAATCACATATAGAAATTAAGATTCAAATGTAATATTAAAATTAATTTCACAAGGACTGCCAACACCTAGGGACAGCAGCAAAAACAGAATCCAGTAATCCTAATTCTAGTCTCCCAACCTAAGTATTAGAACATACACTATATTCCAAATAATCCACATAAAGTACAAGAAGAGAGGTACTGCAGATGACAGTACTGTTAGTGTGCTTTGTGCTACAGATTAGATGATGCTTTAAATGTCATCTAATGCTAACCCATTTTATTATTGTCAAGCTAAAAGGAACATTCTGTATATACACAAAAGCAGAGGTATAGTCATGCCTATGATGCACATCAGTTCTTGCAGCAAATATGCAATAGGCTAGCTCTCACTAATGCTGATTTAAGTGATTACTATTTCACTATGCAGGAGCCGTTCTTTTCTCATACACACAAAATACATCACATGTAGGAAAGTACTACTAACAATCAAGACTTTACTTTTGAAGTTAAGTAAAGATAAAGAAGTTACATTTTCTGAACTGCCTAACTATCTGTGCAGAAAGATAACAACATTGGTGCTTAGGCAATATGTGTACGTAGGGTAAGGATTTAAAACGATGGTTTAGTTACTGAGCAACTACAGTACTGTAATCCCCATTCTATTCCAAAATACATGAATGGGAAGAAACTATAATCAGTGTCTCTTGAGAAATACCCACAATGTACATTCCCTGTTATAAGATTATGTGAATTCCTACTGCAAAACAATAAATAACATTTCAAGAAACATCAAATTTACACATAAACTGACATATAGACATTTATGAGATTTTTCTGCAGCCCAAATGTAATGATTTGAAATTTTGTGGATGCTCTAGAGGAAGATGTCTAATCTTTCATAACTCTAAAAAGGAGCCTGAACGTCTCACTTTTCTGCTGGGTCTTGTGCCTCAAGAACAGAATATCTAAGTATCGCCTTCCCCCCACCTAAGATGGATTCTCATGACAAGGGAAGTACCCTATATGCACATTCCTGTCTGAAACTACCTAAACTACTGTAGGTTATGTGAAAAACTGTCCAATCCTAGAGGGTCTTTCCAGCCCTATGCCCAGTATAACTTCATTTTGGACTACTGGGGATTACTCCAAGCATCTGGAGGAAAAGAAAGTTATCAGAAGTAGTCAACATGGATTCACCAAGGGGAAGTCATGTCTGACTAATCTGATAGCCTTCTATGATGGCGTGACTGGATGGGTGGATGAGGGGAGGGCAGTGGATGTTGTCTACCTTGACTTCAGCAAGGCTTTCGATACTGTCTCCCACATCATCCTCACAGGCAAATTTAGGAAGTGTGGGTTAGATGAATGGACAGTGGGGTGGATTGAACAGTGGCTGAACAATAGAGGCCAGTAACTAGTGGTGTCCCTCAGGGGTCAGTACTGGGTCCAGTCCTGTTCAATATATTCATCAAGGACCTGGATGAAGGCATAGAGTGTACCATCAGCAAGTTTGCTGATGACACAAAACTGGGAGGGGTGGCTGACACGCCGGAAGGCTGTGCCACCATACAGCGTGACCTGGACAGGCTGGAGAGTTGGGCAGAAAAAAACCTGATGAAAATCCACAAGGGCAAGTGTAGGGTACTGCATCTGGGGAGGAATAATCCCATGCATCAGTACAGGTTGGGGGCTGACCTCCTGGAGAGCAGCGGTGTGGAAAGGGACCTGGCAGTCCTGGTGGACAACAGGATGACCATGAGGCAGCAATGTGGCCAAGAAGGACAATGGCATCCTGGGGTGTATCAAGAAGAGTGTGGCCAGCAGGTCGAGGGAGGTCATCCTCCCCCTCTGCTCTGCCCTGCTGAGGCCACATCTGGAGTACTGTGTCCAGTTCTGGGCTCCCCGGTTCAAGAAGAACAGGGAACTGCTGGAGAGAGTCCAGCAAAGAGCTACCAAGATGATTAGGGGACTGGAGCATCTTTCTTATGAGGAAAGGCTCAGGGACTTGGGGCTTTTTAGTCTTAAAAAAAGAAGACTGAGGGGGGATCTTATCAATACTTATAAATACTTAAGGGGAGGGTGCCAGGTAGATGAGAAGAGTCTTTTTTCAGTGGTGCCCAGTGATAGGACTAGAGGTAACGGGCACAAACTTGAGCACAGGAAGTTCCATCTTAACATGAGGAGGAACTTCTTTACTCTGAGGGTGGCAGAGCACTGGAACAGGCTGCCCAGAGAGGTTGTGGAGTCTCCCACACTGGAGACATTCAAAACCTGCCTGAATGCCATCCTGTGCAACCGGCTGTAGGTGTCCCTGCTGTGGCAGGGGGGTTGGACTTAGATGACTTAGACTCCAGAGGTCCCTTCCAACCCTGACGATATTGTGATACTGTGATACTTTAGTACTGGAAAATACCTTAGGGGTGGGAGAGCTGTTTGTTTAAAACCAAAGGACAATGTTATAGAAGACAGTGTATATACAAAACAAAAACATTCCTGTGACAACTACCTTTCATATTAAGGAACAGGTATTTCTTCTCTCTTTCTTTTGGTAAGATAATAGAAAATGACAAATTTCAAAAAGACTAATTCAACTCTATTATAATTTCCAAACAATGGCATGACATGACATAATTTGACTATGAATTTCTTTTTGCTGAGGCAGGTGATACAGGCCAACTTGATATTTCAGGACTAAAGTTCCAGGTCTGTGCAAAAGTCCCAAACACAGTACCTCCTTTTTTGGGATGACGGTTGCACCATTTACTCCAGTGCTCTCTTTCGAGCTCTCAGCCCACTGGTGTGGTATAAGTACAGCTTTTAGTGTGTTAAAGCAAGTGATGCACACTTCGTTTGCCATGTTGCCAAGAGAGTTGGGAGCTCATTCCAAACACGGGATGAGGGAGAGGAGGGGGAAAGGAAAGATAATTTTTTCAGAAAGACAGTTTTCTTTAATCTATTTACAAAAGAAGTAGCCACATTTGGTTTTGAGTTTGGAAATCCCACCTTTAAATACTTGCCGAGCAACAAGCGATCATTTTATCCCAAGCCAGCATGAACATTCCTCCAAAGCCAGGCAGACTTTGCAGGTTTACATCTTGTAAAATTACGAATATCTTCCAGCTGAAACTCTTCCACACACACACTAATTGATCAAAATGAAATAGATGAAATAGATCTTAATTCTGTTTTGACTAGTGAAGGAAACTTGTCATAATGCCTGTCTTCCATTTTAACTAGGGAGAGCACTACAAGTCTGGGCCAAATCATTCTTTAGTTCAAATCATTGACACAACTCCCACATGTCCACTGGGAGTGTGATTAAATTTGAATAGAATAGCTCACAACAATTCTACCGTGACTTCCATTTCTGTATCTTTGAATTCCTGGGAAGTTGATAGGAAAAGACAATTAAAAGATTGTGGGATTTTAGTGTGATGCTTGCATTAAAAAAGAAACCATTCAATTTCCTTCCAGAGCTCATATTAATTTTTTGGTTGAGTGCAATGTATTCTATATCTGCCATGATTTTTGGTAGGAATTATAATGTGGGAAGAACCATCCCTCTTAGGATTTATTTTCTTGCTTTCTTTTCTTGTGCCTACCCACATAGACTGCGTTTCTTATTGTTTCAAATATAACTTGCAATACCAAAATTATCAGTAGTCTAAATTATGGTTAAGATACATATTTCCTCAACAAGCTGAGAAATGTCTTAAGAGCAGATTGCATGCCAGTGAACAATCATTGCAGCTTCACTCTTTCAACTCAGATACTCATATTTTAATCACTACGACCGAAAAAACTGTTCTAGCTCTGAGTCCATCAGGTGTCCCAGATTTCATGCTAGAATCCAGTTTCTTAGCTCTCCTTAAGAAGTCTTCTCTGCCTGCACAAATGAAAAAGACAACCTTTCCTCAGTTCAGGAAATCAGAAAATTAGAAAAAATTAGGAAGCTAGGATTTTTCATATGGCTATCTAAGAGATAAGTCTAAAATATTCGACAGTGTATTGTGAGCATTCTTAAAATTAAAGCCAAGATTAAGATCACTTTCACTTGCAAGTATAAAAATCTCTCAAATTCAAAGTGTCCTTAGTGGCTTGGTAAACCATGTCCAAAAGAAAACAAATTTTGCTTCTTTTCAATTTTCTCTTTAATCTTACATAACCATCTAATCACAAGAGATTCCTTTGTACACATCAATAGTCTGGGTGTCCATGCATTGCATCTAAGTAACAAAAACTTCAGACCTCTGGAAATCATCACTGTCAGGATCATACACTGACTTTTAAAAAAACAATCTTTATCATATGCCTTTTTTTTACAAGTTAGATAAGCATGGAACTTTTCCTCTTCTACTACTTCCTACTTTCTAATAATTCTGAAGCATTATAAACATACATTCTACAATACAGAAGAACTATGCACATATTCTTTGTACTGATTTGATCCAGAAACTTAATGTTATTTAATAACACTCCCAGTGTTTTGATGATGTCTGGACATTATTCTGGTTAAATCAGTCCCATTGTACCATACAAGCCCTTTACACACATATTCAGATGTATGGGTGTCTCCTTTTATTTTTGAACTCAAAAAACTTATGTGGTTATAATATTTATATAAATTTTCATAAGTGGATTAGAAAGAATGGTTTATCAATTAAGTTTCTCCAATGCTGGCAGAAATTATGTGCACGACTACAACGCTTGACATACAGAAATTAGACACCCTCTAAATTCAACTCTATGTAATGTAAAACCAGCAGAAGTAAATCACATTTCCATGTGTTTGTCTTTAAAACTAAGACTTGGCAGTTGAGAAAAAAGCTTCTCACTCTGCTCTATTCCCAGTCCGCCAAAGTAGAACTTTGGTAGGTATCCGTCACCACTATTCCCTCTGAAGAAAAAGCAAGACAATTCAAGGATCACAAGTGACAACTTAGACTTCTTAAGGGTGACAATAACCAGCACCTGCATTCAGAGCTCTGGGCAGATGAATGACCAGAGGTAGCTCTGGTTAAGGTAAAGATGCTGCTGCTGTTCACAGGGACCTGCTGCGTGAAGGTATCATTGCTGAGGGACAGGAGGGAGACCACAACCTAGACTCTGCTGCATCACAACCACAGACAGCTCTTTTAATTCACACCCATTTTTTTCAGCTATTTAAAACAGGGATGTCCAGCTGGAATAACATACTCCTTCCTACAGCACTTCTCTTTGTGTCAATCTCTGGCAGAAGAACGAAGTCCAAATCCAGAGACCATAACAACTGAGTTCACCAAAGCTGGAGTTCATCTTTCCAAGTCACTTGCCAACACTTAAACTCTGACATTTTATCCTATGTGATTAATATTAGTATCAGTAAGAAGGGAGATTTTCTTCTTCTAAATCTCCCAAAGCACCATGACAAATGTGGTACAGATGCTTTAGTTCACCTTGGGGCTTGGCTGTAATGAACAGATCTTCAGGAGGGAAGAAGAAAACAAGAATACCTTTGCTTCAATTAAATCTCTTGTCTTTCCATGCCATGAGGAAGCTCAGTTCTTTTTCCTCCATGACAATTTAATCCCACCAGTATCTACCTCCTTTTACCGAAAGCTCTGGGGTTCTCTGAGTATGTCATCTGAACTCTGTTCTGGACCCAATACTCTTGCCTGACAAGCAAGAAACCTTGCGTTTAATTTCTTCCCATGGTGCACTGGCTTTGACTGAATGCTTGGGCAGTGCCATTTTCTTCCACTTATACAAACCCAAAAATTTTAGATGTTCAGATACAATACTACTTGGATAGAATTTGGCAGCTGCCATCAGTTCTTTATGTTCATTTGTTTGCATTGACATGCCCTTAGGTTTTAAATATATTTTGCTTACCCTTTTGTACTGCCCTTTATAGTTCTGTTTCTTATTCCATTTCCTGCGCCCTGTTCATGATGCAGAAACCATATCTGTGGGTAACATTCTGCTCCTGACTTTTGTAATTTATTTGCTCTGCAGAAAATCCTTGAACCATACTGCTCATTTGCAAGAAGATCCTTGAGGTAATGGTCTTGCAAAGAAACAAACATGAACTCATATTGTTGTGCTAATTAACCTGAGTTTAACATGAGAACTGCAGTGAGTGGAAAGCCACTGTGTGGGTAAGCCTCATTAAGATACAGCATTCCTGATTAATTGTTGAATTAATTGAATTCAGATGGAAGGATAGATCACTTTCTGGGGCAGAATGAAGAACTCCTAAGAGCAATTAGATAAAGTGGAAGAAAAATAACATTGTTAGTTTGTTTAGGTTCTGTCCTTATCACTTTCAATTGCGTGTGCTATTGGAAGGACATTTAAGCAAACACTGAAGATTAAGAAAATTTTACAGAATGCCAGTAATCAGTTCCACACTTCCAGTGCTACTGTTAAGAGTCACGTTTCTCATATTAATACTATTATACAAATCCAGTTAAACAAGGAAAAGACACTGTGCAAATCAACACCAACTTTGGAAACTGAGCATTTACCATGAACTACACATAAAAACTCATTTGTGAAACTGACTCTTAATCATGAACAAGTTCAGAGAGTGAGCTGATCACAAGACTGTACAAAACAAAACAAAAAAATATTTAATTTTATAAATTATCCACAGTGGCTTCAATTCTTAGTTTTGTATAGAAATTCAGCTATTTACAGTCCAGTAGGGTGTCTATCTAGCTCTTGTAATTGAAGATACAAACAAAGAAAGAAACAAGCCTAATTCAATTAGGAGAGCTCTGGAGTAAGTGCAACAGATGAATAAGCAACATGGTGTCCTGCTAACTTGGACTGCTACAGCTTCACTGGGTTTTGCATTTATATCAACTGGATATAGTTACTTCAGACATAACACGTCACGTCTGCAGTCATCTTTTCAACTGAAATTTAGATCTAGCCTTAGAGCTGAGTTTTAACACTATCATAATAGCAAGGTTTGGGCAGTAAAGACCATTTTATCCTACTGCAAAATTCAAAGTGGTTCTTTCACTGCCATTTTAGTCAATAATAAGAAAAACAAGGACTTGCATTGAACAGAATCTGGAAAGAGCATGAATGAGATGACCAACTTTTCACCAGAACAGACCTGATTTAACTAGGTCAGCTTCTTCCATGAAACATAAAGATGTATCTTACCAAGAAATTTCTATTATGGCTTTTGGCAGCCAAGGACTAAAAGTTGGAAGAATAAATCAATATTTAACAGAAAATAACTTAAATCCCAATGTAGTAGCAGTCTCAAACAAAAGTTATCCAAACCAACAATTCTAAAAGAAGCCTTTCATTACAGGATATGTTTCCGTTTAACCCTCAGAAGCAGCCTTAAGTTTCACATGGCATCAAAAAGCTATGGCCCAACACAGTTTCCTCTCCCTATTTAAAGCCAGGGTGCATTAAGGAGGATGGGGGTTCTTATTCCGTTCCCTCATTGCTGCATTATTCATTAATCCATCTAATGTAGCCATTTGGAAACAAATTCTATCTCACATCTTGTCAGCTATGATATACCAAAGCAAGCTGTTTCTCCCAAAGATTTTAACTCTTTCATAAATAAACAGTATAGACTACCTCTAATTGTGTTTTCCTTTGCTTTTACAATAATATTATGAATAGTTGTACAAGCAAGTAAAAACAAGCAGAGAAAAGACATTTCTGCTCTGTCCAATTCATAGTCTACATCTCTAAACATTACTGTGATGAAGTAAACATTACACTGCTTTTGTGGTCTCACACAGAGTCCAGGAACCTCTTCAACCTCAAATTAAGATTTGTGTTACAGTCCTAAGAGATGCACAAACTTTTATGCTAGAACCTCTGTACTACTGTCAAGTTTTCCTCCAAACAAAACAAAAATTGTCTAGCAAGTGAATAGTCTAGCAAGCGAAATTTTCACTTTTGTTGAAGGGAGTACCCAAAAATGCTGTATGGTCTGTCCACTCTGGTAAGAATGAAATCCCTCACTAGTTCATTTTACTAAAACCACTATCAGCTGCTTAGTTCATATTCTTAGCACTTCTATATTGAAATTCTGGGGATAGCGCTGGCTACAGCTACATCACCACCAGGTGAATCAATTAGTTACACAAACATCACAAGAAACAGTGTGCTTTGCAACTCTAAGGCCCCAAACACCTGCAAAAGCTAAATGCACCTTTTGACCTCTTTAGCAGAAAAGCTGAACACCTCTGACTAGTTGTCAAATTGATCATCAAGCCTTAGAAATAGCTGAGCCTCAATATTGCCATAAACCAGCTCTTTAGAGATGCTGTGCTCTATGGAAACAACTGCAGTAGTCATATTTAAATATGTTTTGGAATTATTGTTACTGGCAAGTGGTAACAGTACTGTCAAAAGTGTATCTGATATGTTAACACATTTAACTGAATCGAAAGCCATTTGAAAGACCTTTTTTTGCAACAGCTAACTGCTGGTCTGAACCCACAGAAATGACGACAGTGGGAGAATACAGAGCTCAAACAAAGCCTGTCTCCTACTCTCAATTCTACTCAGATTCAGTTGCATGTGTCACCATGCAAGATAGAGTAACATGTGGCAATTTTTCTCAGATCCCCATATCCTATTAAGTGAGAAATTCAATGGCTAACCTCAAATGGATAAATGTTTTTTGGCGTGTATAAAATATTATTTGCATATAATAGTATTAGTTTTAATACATAGTTATAAAATTAGTAATTGAGAGTGACTGTGAATTTCAGATAGGAAAATGTGACCTATGTTGCAGGGGAACATTTTACCTCTAGGTTACAAAATTATATCCCTCTAGCTGAAGTCTGAGTACTCTCACATACTCATTTACCGATGCAAGGAAACTGATTCTTTAATTTGATTGTTAGGACAGTTATACAGAAAAGGAGAAAAAAATTTTAAATTCTTTTTCTTTCTGACTTGAACTGTAGATGTGATTCTAGAGTTTCCACATCCCAAGTACATGTGATAATCCTTTTCTCAACTGTGCCAAAGGTTTTGGAAGGTCTTGTTTTCATTCTGCATTCCTACTCAGTATCAGAACATACACAATCATTCCGTATTTGTCATTATCTTTTCTTGCACTTTTTTTAGGAGCCAGCAGGCAGGAAGACTGGGGTATAGGCAAGACAGACCACACAATTTGTTTTTTTTGTTTTACAGAAGATCTGCTTTTCATAGCTAGCTAATTGTGCCACTTAAATGTATTTCATGGTATGTTTTCCACCTATAAACAATGGTTTCTCCTGATGGATAACATCTTTAAAACATGATTAGATAACGATATTTCCTACATGACAATATAGCAAAGATGCAACTATGAAATGTTAACTGGCAAAGCAATGTGCTAGGTCTCCTGCACCGCACCTTTTCATTTGGCCTGGATATAGTACGCAAGACTATGCGACACCTCCAAATTGTCACAGTAACTACAAAATGGGCCAGAAGCAAATAGCAAGTAAATCAAACTTGTCATTTACCACTTTAAATCAAAAGTTCATTTCAAATGGCAACAATACTCAAGGTTAGGCTGCATCAACGCTGAATACAGAGAGTCAACCACCTCTTTGAACTGGCTGGTTATGCTGTGTTTGATGCACCCCAGAATGCAGTTTGCCCTCTTGGCTGCCAGGGCGCACTACTGACTCCTGTTGAGCCTCTTGTCAACCAGCACCCCCAGACCCCTTTTGCAGAGCTGCTCTAAAGCCACTCCTCTGCCAAGTTAGACTTGTGCCCATCGTTACTCTGTCCCAGGTGTAGCAGCATTTGGTCTTGTTCAATGTCATGCCACTGGTGATTGCGCAATGCTCCAATCTATCCAGATCCCTCTGCAAGGTGGCTTGTCCCTTGAGAGAGTCAATGGCACCTCCCAGTTTAGTATCGTCAGCAAACTTGCTGAGGGTGCACTCCTGAATCCAGTTCATCAATATAAATATTGAACAGAACTGGGTCTAAAACTGAGTCCTGAGGAACAGCACTGGTGACCGGTCACCAGCCAAATGTGGCCCTTTGAGCCCTGCCATTCAGCCAGTTCTTCGCCCAGCACACCACAAACATGTTCATTTCACATCTGGACAACATGTCCAGAAGGATGAGAGACCGTACCAAAAGCCTTATAAAAACCCAGAAAAACTACATTCACCACCCAGTAGGGGAGCGACCTTATTGTAGAAGGATATCAAATTAGTTATACGGGGTTTTCCCTTTGTGAACCCGTGTTGACTGTACCTGATGATTGCATTGTTCTTTAAAAGTCTTTCAATAGCACCCAGCATGATCTTCTCCACAATTTTCCCAAGTACTGGATCAGTTTTACACAGAGTTGCATACCAGTTTTATATCTTCACAGTAAAGGAGCTGTTATAATGAATTAGGTGAGGTCTAATGATTCTACCAGACATCATGGATCACTGCACTGTAATTCACGGCTTTGTGTTCAGTGGATTGTTTACCATCATTTGAAATTATTGACCTGAAGCCAAAAAACTCTGCAGATAAACATTGTCTTAATATTTCAGAAAAGTGTATATTGGTGAAATCATAGTTACATAAAGGAAGCCTCTTTACATAAATAAGAAATAGTACTTTTCTTAAGTAATTAGTTTTGGATTATATGAGCAGAGTTGCAGTCTGTGCTTTCAGTTAATCTCCATTTATTTGATTAATTTAAATAAACAAACCTATACCTGTAAAACTAGAAAGGAGAAATTTTTCACCAGGGCAGGGAAAGTAATCACCTTACATACTGAACCTTTAAACTCAATCGTCCAATTGTTGTACTAAGCTATAAATCCTGTTAAGGCAGTAAAATCAGACATTCAGGGGACAAACAGCATCTCATCTTGTTGCCATAGACATTCTGCAATCACTGGCTTTTACTGAGCAGCATTTCTTATTATTCTGTATGATTCCATATGAGAGTGAAATCTGTTGTGTCTGATTAATATGAAGTTTTGAATACTATTGGTGAACATTTCTTGATTTTCATACGTCACAGCATGGTTGATTTATAGTAAGTGCATCTCTCTGAATTCAGAATTTTATATTTGGCAACTACCCCATTCCATAACTGCAATATAAAATCCGACAAAGAAATAGGTCGGTGCAACTCTACAGATGAGGATATTTAAGGAAAAAGATACTAGAGATACACCTGAGACATAAGTAAAGATGAATAAAGAGGATTTGCTTCCTTAAGAAATCAGGAATTACAGATTTTGATTTTCGATAAAATCCTCAATGATGTCTGTCCTAATAGACTAAGTTGCAAATTTCCAAGTATTCTGTAACTAATAGCCAGGCTCTTTTCAGTGGTGCCTGGCGACAGGACAAGGGGCAATGGGCACAAACTGAAACACAGGAAATTCCGTCTCAACATGAGGAATAATTTCTTTACTTTGAGGGTGAAAGAGAGTGCTCTGAACAGCCTGTCCAGAGAGGTTGTAGAGTCTCCTTCTCTGGAGATATTAAAAACCCGCCTGGATGCATTCCCGTCCAACCTGCTTTAAGTGAACCTGCTTCAGCAGTGGCACTGGACTAGATGCTCTCCAAAGGTCCCTTCAAACCCCTACCATTCTGTGATTCTGTGAAACCAGCTCTAAAGGCCACCCAGGGATGTTTTGCTGTTTAGATCTTTACAAAGTTGAGTCATCCAAGGAGATCCCAGTGCAATATGTGAGCCTTGCTCATCCAGAGTCACCTAACAGATGTTGCAAAGACAATTCTCATTTCCAGCATTTAGAAATGTCCTGAGCCTAACATTTCCAACTGACTAGGCACCTCTGCAAATCTTAAGCCAGATACAAGAAAACAGTAGATAAAGGGATTTCGTTGGCATTCAGGCTGTCTGAATGTGGTCACTGCAAGGCCTACCGAAATAATTTCTGATTGGAAAACTGAAGCTGCACCTGATCCAAAACTCAAAAGATTACCATCGTAGAAACTTTTAGGCAGAAGTCTTCCTGAATGATCCTTACAATATTATTTCAAGATAGAAAACATAAGGTTGTTTATTGCAGTGACAAATTCATTGATGCATAAACCAGGAAAACAGTTGACAGAAGTAGTGCATTGAGAAGAAACCCTACTTCCCTTAATATTACATGAGTGCAGGATTATGACTTTTAGTCTGGATTAGAATGCTGCAAGGGGGGAATCAATTTTTTTGTTTTTAATCAATGATGTTTAACATTGTCAGATTTCAACAGAATAAATTAATCAATTCAGTGCTTAAAAAAAATCTTATGTTCCTACATCTTTATGACTAGAAGGGTTCACTACATCATTTTGTTTGATATGCCTGTGAATGATCACGAGCCACATAATTTCACTATATTATTTTTGTATTTAGCCCAATCGACTCATGAATTTGCTTGGCTAAATCTTGGTCCCAGGGGGCATCCTGAAGAAATCAGAAAAACCATCAAAAATCTTGCAAGAAAAATTCATTACACTTATCAGCTAAAAACTACAAGACAGACAGAAACACTATTTATGTTCTGAGTTATTTATGTGTAATAAATAATACATTTCATTATATTGTATTATATATTTCAAAAATTTTTGAAAAATCACAAAAACTTGTTCTTTCACTCACTATATTTAACAGGTATTACTGATGGCAAATGCTCAGACTATAATTCCGTCAATCTAAAGGCAGCTTTGGATTGCATATGTAAAACACACAAAAGGGGTATTAGTCAACATCATTCCCTACAGAGTTGCATGCACGCTCATGCTCATTTTTATGGTGAATAGTTTGAATAAAAACCACTCATATTGCCTAGTGGAATTCTATTACAGATTGAGACAGTTTCACTTTGTCTGACTTTTTTTAGTGAATTAGCAGCCCAGAAGTGAGGTATTAAATTAGCTGAGCCATATTTGCTCTCCTGCTGCCTTCTTCCTCATACCTACCTTTTGCCTCTTTCTCCTTGGCATCAATCTTGTAACAATTTAATTTGTAATTGTGTTGTGACATTCCCCTTCATATGGGTTGGTTG
The DNA here is from genome assembly GCA_017639485.1 of Pluvialis apricaria. Lineage (NCBI taxonomy): Eukaryota > Metazoa > Chordata > Aves > Charadriiformes > Charadriidae > Pluvialis > Pluvialis apricaria. The sequence continues at coordinate 61,649,083 of CM030008.1, forward strand.
TTTTTTTTTTACATACGATTTTTCCTGACATGTACATAATTTACTGACACTTTTTTCCTGATTTTTTCCTGCCAAAATCAATCACTGTCATCCTTATTAAGGATTAATGGCCCTTTGAGCTTCCATTTTGTTGTTTTGTGCCTTAAGACTCTTGTGCTTCAAACTGCCCATCTTAAAAAAAACGTATGATCTCACTATGGTTGTGATTTTTATTAAGATGTGTGGACATATCTTTACAACTATCCTTTCTTACCCTCTCCCTACTCAGTCATTTTGACACTTTTGTTGTTGTTGTTGTAATTCTATTCTAGGTCTATGCATCTATAAACAGAATAATTTCAAAAGAATTGCAACAGCTATTCAATACCTCTGGAGGTCCTGTTGCAGTAATAAAAAGATTTCCCAGATACACTCAGCAAAAGATAAAACATGCTTTAAGCCACAGAAATTAATTAGGGTCAGAAATAAAAATGTTGGGAAGTTTGAGCTGAGGCAACCCAGGTCAGCTTTAAAGTGACAAGCTTCCATAATTTAAAGTTATCTTAGAACAAGACTACTGCCTTTTGTCATGAAAAATATATTTTAATGTTAGATCTGCTTACTAATTAAAAAAACTATAATACTCTGTTATGTTTGCAGCCAAACCCACTTGTAAACAAGTTCCAGCATAAACACAAGATGAGTTCAGGGTATTTCCTAAACATTATACAATATGACAAAGTGTATGAATAATCTATTAAGGTTCCATCCATTATATATTAAAAACACACTATATATAAAGTAACAAAACAATCACCTGTCCAGTTAGGAGTAATAACACCTTGGCAAAAATTTAAAGAACATTTCTTACAGAGACTGAAGTTTACAAGCACAAATAAAGGCTGAGCAGAGAATGGACTGAGAGCAGCCCTGAGGAGAAGGACTTGGGGGTGTTTGTTGATGAGAAGCTCAACATGAGCTGACAATGTGTGCTTGCAGCCCAGAAAGCCAACCACATCCTGGGCTGCATCAGAAGTGTGGCCAGCAGGTCAAGGGAGGTGATTCTGCCCCTCTACTCTGTTCTGGTGAAACCCCACCTGGAGTACTGCGTCCAGCTCTGGGGCCCCCAACATAAGAAGGACATGGACCTGTTGGAGTGGGTCCAGAGGAGAGCCACGAGGATGATCCGAGGGCTGGAGAACCTCTACTATGAAGAAATGCAGAGAAAGTTGGGGTTGTTCAGCCTGGAGAAGAGAAGACTCTAGGGAGACCTTACAGTGGTCTTTCAGTACTTAAAGGGGGCCTATAAAAAAGGTAGGGAGGGACTCTACCAGGAAGTGTAGCGATACGATGAAGGGTTATGGTTTTAAACTGGAAGAAGGTAGATTTAGATTCCATATTAGGAAGAAATTATTTACTCTGAGGGTGGAGAGACACTGGAACATGTTGCCCAGGGAAGTTGTAGAAGCCCCATCCCCGGAAGTGTTCAAGGACAGGTTGGATGGGGCTTTGAGCAACCTGGTTCAGTGGAAGGTGTTCCTGTTCATGGCAGGGGGATTGGAATGAGGTGATCTTCAAGTTCCCTTTCAACTCTAACCATTCTATGATTCTATGATTTACAGGTTCAGCTACATGTAAAGCTTCAGCACCTGAAATCTAGACAAAAACTGGAACTGTTCTTTATTGTTTTCACAATATCCACTGAGGCATTCATTCACGTTTGAGTTGGCTGCAGTTACCCATCTGAGAGTAGGGAGGTGTGCATACAATTTCACAGCTCAGCGGGTACCTACTGAGTGGGTGTGCTTCTTTTTTAATCCCTAAATCAAGCAGAAATGGAAAAAGCGAAAAATCTCCTTATGCACATTGCCTCTTTATAGGCAACATTTCTCCTTCCTGTTCAGCATATCTCCCTATCTTGATATGTCTATCAAGACTAATATCTCAAGCGCTTCCTCAAGATAACATTCAATTTTGTATTTTAGTTACCTAGATATTTTCTTATCTCCTCAGATATATGACAGACCAAAGATCCATACCCTGTTACTGCAAGAAACACATCATTCAAAGGTGTTTGATTTCTTGACTCTAGGCTCCCTCTTAGGAAACAGAGAACCTCACTTTTCCATTTCCGGTGTATAATTATCAATGCTCAGTCTGTAACCATTTTTCTTCATGCCAGCTCTCTTGCTTGAATTCAATTTTTCCCTTCCTGTTGGTTACTTCCCAGATATATTTATACAGAACAATCACATCCCTTCTCCATACACTTGCCAGACTAAACATACTCAAGTTCCTTTAGTTTCCTGTCTCTTCCTTCACCTAATCATTGCAACAGCCTGTCTCTGTAAGTCCCCATTTTACTTCTTTCTTGTTTGGATCCCACTATGTCCACATGACTATAGAGGCCCAAAAGTCACAGATATTCCATGCATACACAACCTGAATACATTGCGCTAGTTTGCTTTATGATGAGTAAAGATGAGTACACTTACGTGAAAATATATCAGGCTGAGGAAATAGAATTAATCATCTCATTTCAAAAGAAATGCATTTCCTCCACCGACATTGAAGAGAGAGAAGGGAAAACAGAATCTGATTTCTCTTCCTGTTCCTGTATCTGAGGCTAATGTCAAAATTCAAAGTAACTTGTCTGTGTCTATGACACTGCTGAGGTGGGACAGCCTCAGTTCAGTGTGGTACTGCACAGAGCTGAGGGACGTCAAGGCTATTAAGGTCCCAGTTTTGTGTTCTCTAAAGGGCTCCTACCGATATATATCAGCTTGCACTCAGAACTGCTTTTTGTTACAATTCAAACAGCAGGATTTTTGTTCTAACACTGCAGTGAAATTAAAGCATAGTCTCAGGGCTCCACCCTAAATCATGGCACCAGACTCCATACCGATAAGTATGAAAGCTGTGTTATCCTACCTACTTACATTCAAAAATCCATAAAGGTCAATAGTGTCAATTGAGAGTCTTCAACAAACTCAAATTAATTCCTATGTAGAAACATTTTTGACCTCGTATTTCCTGACTGGAGTGAATACTGTTCAGTAATACCAAACATCTCGATCTCAGACCACATTCCTGATTCCCCCTGGAACTAATCCTCACTTCCCAATCAGCAAGTGCAAAAGCTAATTTTCAACCCAGAGAGCCATGCTCAGAGCCTGTCCCCTGCACTGGACCAGATGGTATTAGAAGTATCTTTGGTTTAGAGGATATGCCAACCTGCACCAGACTGCTGTTTTCTGCCTTAGATTTTGTGTAGGTTAGCTTTAGTTCCTTAAATTTGTTCCAACACTAAGTGGCCATACCATTATGGGTCCTCAGGGCCAGGGCACCTCGCTATAAATTTCACAGGTGATCCAGCTGCAGCCATCCATTCTTCCTCCCCACCACTGTCTCCACGCTTTAAGTTTTCCAAGAGGGGCAAAGCCACCGCTGACCTGATGTAATGGTAGCAACATGCCTCATTTAACGGGGAAGTTGGACTAGATGACCTCCAGAGCCCCCATTTGACAAGTATTTCTATCATTAAATTAACCATTTTCCTCCCTGCCCAATACAGCCCTGCTGTGCCTCTGTGCTATAAGATCAGTATTCTTTCAAATAAAGAGAAAAATAGTATAGCAGCAGCTCTGCAGCCTTTATTGGTGGGTTTTTTTTCCAGCATGTCCAAACCTGTGTCTAGTGCCGCCTACTGTGAGCTGTGAGAGGCCATCTGTGCGTACAAGGCCAAATGGACAACTCTGGGAATTGTATCAGACAGGGTGCAACAACCGCTCCCAACCTGGGCTGGACTTTGCCTTGGAGTTTTCTGGAAGCACGTTACTTGATGTAAGCAAAAGGCACACCAGGGCTATTCTCATAATTTAATAGTAGGCAGCGGGTCTGGACCAGGTTCTGCTTAGTATAAATGTAGCCATTAAATCTAGTTCCTTCAGTAAATCTTTTTGTGCTAAGCTTCAAACATACCTTCCTCCACACCTTATGGAGGAGCTTACACTGACTATAAACAATGGTGTAATGTGTTTCGGGTGTCTTCCATTGAGCTTCACTGGCCAAGTTTGTTTGCTGGCCAAGCTGGAGCTATTGCTGTACAGTCTCCAGCGCAATTATTCACAATGTTCTTGTGTTCTTTCCCCATCTCAGCATGTTGCTTCCTGTGACATTTTCCATAACATCTTCAGTTAGTCCTTAGCCTTGTGGGAAACAGAAGCAAATCATCTCTCTGAACTCAGACCACACAAACAGAAGGCTGAAATCATTACAGCAGAGCACATCTCTGAGCAAAGGCTGCTCAACATAAACATACTGCCATTCAGTTCCAGGCACAAAAAACATCTCTTGTTCTTTTTCTTCTGTCGTCCCACCCTCTTGGGGAAAAAAAACCAAAACAACCAACAGTGTTATTTCTGGGAAAGAAAAAGAACATATTTGGGTCAAAGACACAAGAACAAGATTTCACCCAAAGATCTGCACATCTGGGAAGCAGAAATTACATTGGTGCACATAATGGAAACACACACATTGTAAATGTTACTACTGAGAGACATACAAACTGTAGCACTTGAGTCCTTGGAGTTGTCAGCTGGTGTTAATTATCAAAGCTCCACCAGTTCCAGTGGAGATCTGCCCACTCGCAGCAGCTGAGACTCCAGTCCTCAGCCACTGAACTTGGGACTGGAGTCTCAGCTGAGACTACCCAGCTACAACATTAGATACAGTGCTGTAGGTACTGGCACAGACTCCCGATAATGATTTAAATGTTGGCTTTTAGCTGGTCAAAACAGTCATGCGCTCTGGGGAGAGCAGCAAGTGAGGCAGAAGGGACATTAACACCCAGTGACCTACATACAAATAGTAAAGTGGAAGTAACTATAGGATGTAATTTCCCATAGTATGATACTGACCTTTGGAGATCAACTTGCCTTACTACTCACACAGTACTTACGAGAAACACGACACTATCACCTGTGCCTAAACCCATGCAATTATCTCTCTCTCCCAAAGTGGCTTTTAACCTGGCTTTCAACCAGGGATTTTTTTAATGGTTCAGGAATTTTGCTGCTGTTTTGTTCAAAAATATGGCCTGAGTGCTGGTGGTGTGCTGTTTACATGCATTAGCCAATTTTTATGGGTTATGTAAGTAATTATTACTATGTGATACTATGCAGAAAGATGAGCCTACAGAAGGCAAAACTCAGGGTCATTGCCTTCCAGGGTAATTGTCATCAGTGCTGTGCAATGAACCAGCCATGCTACCAGGCTTAACAGCACACCAAGTTCAAAAGTTCAGCTCCCACAACAGCAGGCCTGCAGTTGTTCTGTAGTATCATACCAACTCCATCTAACTGATGAGAGCTACCTAGCATGATTTCAAGAATTACTAAAAAATCCACCAGTTCCCCATTTACCTTCAGTAAGAGAGAGGAGAATTCATTTGACCTATATCCTCATCATAAACATTCTGAGATGGAAGGAAAATATACTTTAAAGTGAAATTGATAGAAGGCACCTGAACAGATATTTTAAAATCTCATTTGTAAACTTTAAATAAATATTTAAAATCCTGTCATAAAAAAATCCTGGCTAAAAGGCAAAATCTTAGAAATTCACTGGCAAACAACCCTTCCCTCACAATACTTGTCCTGATAGAAGACTTAGGACGTCTGCAGCCATAGGATGGTCACAACAGTTATTCTACTACAGTGAATATGGAAACTGCTCAGAATCTGTTATAGAGAGGCATTAAAAGAGAGAGAGGCATTAAAAATTATGTCTTATAAGCCTAGAAACATGAAGGTTATTCAGGCAGAATGTGACCAGACCAAATTAATAAGTATATCCTGCATTCAAGCAGTAAGATTTATGAAAGACTAATGTGCTATAACTTTTATTGGAACCTCTACAGTACAGAAAAGCACATTTAGAGAAAAGCAAGCAATCTTCAAGGTTAAACTTTATCTTTCTACACATGATTCACAAAATAAGATTTTGCTTAATCCTGTCAAAGGATTTATTATAACGTGCTACAAACTCAGGTTAGCATCCAGGGTACCTGAGGGAAGTTACTAGTCAGGCCCAGCATAGCCATGGCATAGACAGCTATACAGTCACAGTTGCTTCCAAATCACACAACTCAATATACACACAGCAGCAAGCACTAACCCTGAAGAGAAAATCCACCTATCTTAGCATTGCAATGTTAAATCCTCGTGTTATGCAACTAATTCTGAAATAAAAGCACCTAATTATGGACTCCCATGTACCAAAGTCATTATAAAGTTGATTGAATTTGAGCTTCTAAATATCTGGGGCTGTTTGGTTTTTCTTTTTTTTTCTGCCTTTGATCTGACTTTCTATTCCTTTGCCAAATTAGTTTCTGTGAATAAAGTGCCTTCAGTTTTGGTTCACAATCATGAATGTAGCTTTAGCCATTTAAACATCATCTGAACTTTTCATCATTTGACAAGACTATCAGTTATTAATATGCTCTTGGGTCATTCTTCCACAGCCTCTGCTGATATGTCGAAAAAATGTGTTAGTTTTTGGATGTATTTCTATTTAAATATGTAAGTTTTTCACTTAGGGTTAGCAAAACAGGTAAACTTACAGTAAAAATTATGTTAACTTTTAAAGAAATTGTTTGACAGTACTAGTTCACATTTAAATAATTTCACTTAAATAAATGAAAATTACATCTGAATTGCATTTAGCCATCTGTTTATTCCCCATACAATTCCTGCTACACATTTGTACTTGTAGTTAGTGGGGTAAGTGATCTCCAGTCTTGCATTTTGGAAAAAAAAGAACAAACCCAAAAGCAAACAACATCCCCCCAAAACCCAGACACCCAAACAATCATACACAGAAAAACCCAAACAAACAAAAAATACCAACCAAAAAAAACCCCCAAAAAACCCAACAGAAGAAGGAAAAGATTTTGGATACCAAGTAAACTTGAAGAGACAGAATTAATTTGAGAAAAGGAAAGCCAGATTTTTAGTAGAGAGTGTTTTCTGATTCATATCTGTTCCTGAATCTTGAACTAACATTTTGCTTATTTGCAGTAACTGTACTTACATTTTGGGTTAGAACTTTTGTTTGACAAGCTATATCACTTATACCTTAATCCTGTAAACAATAAATTTCTCAGAGCAAGATTTACCGTGAGGAATAGATTTATACCTTGTTTTTTCCAAATGACAGGTAATCTTTGGGAGGGTCAGGTAACCCTATGCAATATAAAGCTTCATATTATGTTCTACTGATACTTTCAGTATTCATGTAAACCAAAAGTGCTAATATTGCCATGTTATTAGTGTTAATGGTTCCCATTGCTCTATAAACCTTATCACCAATTTTTTTTGACATGCACAAGTTTGCATTTAGATACAGTCATTGATCTCCAGAAATAATTTGTATGCTCCCCTGAATAGGAACTCAGAAGCTCGGTAAATATGTGGACTATTGAAACATGTTTATTCTTAATATTGTTCTTCTGAAACACTGGAAGGTTCCTTTCCTTTTATAGCTGTGGATTTGCAGCCTGCTGAAGTGGCTGAAGAAGTCCGCAGAATGCTGATACTTCCACCCGGGTAGCAAGAAAAAGATTTGAACAGTTTCACTGATTTTATGAATGAACATCCCCACTCTCTAGTGGTAGAGTTTTTTGTCCTCTTTTAACATGGTTAGGATCTCCATGATGTACCTGCCTTTCTAAATATGGATTGCGAGGCAGAAAGACAGGGCAGAAGAGTCAATAACAGTTGGTTGGAGTCAAAGAAGTCAAGTAGAGGGCAAGGGTGTTTGAATGAATTGGGAATTGGGTGCTGATGGCTTGCTTTTCCTCCCAAGTAATTATTTATATTATTCCATTTTTCACAGCCACCAGAGTCCCAATGCTACCCTGGCTTGGAGCAGCAATTAAGGTGCTCACAGGCAACATGAAACCCAAAAGTCACACTGTCGGTCATCTCTAGTCCGTAATACACACACAACATGGAATACTCTAGACCTGAGTAACAAAGAGTTGATATAAAACATGTCATTGATGACGACATGAAAAACTAAAGTGAAAGCTTGCTTTTGACACAAGTATGAAAATACAAGGTTTAATTGCTACCTTATAAAAGACAGAAAGTTTAGTGATGCAAGTAAGTTTCATGTTTTTACCTTGGAATTACACTTAACAAAGGGTTTGAAATGGAAAGTGAGGGTCAAAAGTTTTTAGTTGAAGATAAAGTGTCTATGAGACTGAAGAATATTAGTAATGTTAATCTTAAAATATCCATGAAAATAAAACAGAGGGATGCATATTGTTTACTTTAAAAACAGTTTCTTTTCAAGAAATACTTTCTGGAACTAATTTACTAAAACAATGTGACCTTCTCCATTTTTTCCTTTTTGGAAAAAGAATAAGAATTTTCAAACAGGAAAAATATGGGCCACTGAACTAGGGGACAAGACATGAGGATTAAAAGGAGCAGTATTCTCCAGCATATCTTATGAAGTCAAATATTTTCCAAAACCTAAAACCAAAGTTAACCAAATCCAGTCCCTAGGTCTGTGCACTAATCTACTGCCTCAAACAAATAATTGTAGGCAATTGAAGGTGCTTGGCTAACATCTTACAAAAACAAGCTTTAGCATAAACTTTTTGTTTAACCACATTTCATAGTTTTCAGCCAGAAAAAGGCAGAGAGATAATTTAAGTCTCACCTCCTTTTTAACATAAACCAAAATATCAACTATTTTGTGTCTTCGGTGGTTTTTTTTAGTATATCTTAGTTTTATCCAGTCTTGACTGAAAAATCCCAAAACATAAGGAGGTGATAGATTCTCAATTGCCTCAGACGTACAGTCCTATTTATTAAGGACCTTCAGGATTAAACATTGGCTTTTGTTTTCCAATCTGGATTTGTTTTTTTAGCTTTGGGAATATTGGACCCTGTCAGGCCTTTTCTGCTATGTTAACGGTCAAAAAAATCTCTTATGCACACAGGTCCAAGTAGCTCATTTTTTTTCCCTCTTGACCAGAATAAGTTGGGCTATAAGACCTATTTTTCAAATGTGCAGTTGGTCCTGGTATTGTTTTCTGAGCCCTTTGCACAATGAAGTATTTTTTACCTTTTGGCTTTCTGATATCATAATCACAATATAAACAGAGATAACATACCTTCATATTCATATTCAGTAGCCCCCTAATTATAACAACTATGTTCCATCCCTAGAACATAGCATTGTGGGTGTGTTTTTAGTCATCACCTGAATACCATTCTAGTGCATCTGGACTGCAGGACATTGCTTTCTATCCCTTACACATAATCTACATTCTTTGCTCCGTTCAAGTATAAAAGAAGTATTTTTTTTAAAAAATAAGCCCACCTGAACAAATGGCACAATGAGAATATCCTGTAGAAATGCAATACTCCAGTATTTTGTGACCTAAAGTTATGTCTTTTGTAAATTCAACCATCTATATATACAATTTATCAGCAAGAAAATATTGGCAATAAAATGCGCTTACAGACATCTACATACAAGTTGCCTCTGCTTATCTGACAGATGATTAACTGCAAATCCATTTAACATGTTCTGAATCAACTGAATGTAGTGCTATTTCAGTATCACATGATGTGACATGAAAGGCTGGGGAGGGGGAATAGATTGCCATATCTCTTTCTAACCATGTTGTCATAATATGCTTAGGATTTAAAAACAACAACAACAACAACAAAATCATGTTTGTTTGGCATGCCATATTTTCATTGATTATTTAAAATTTATACTACCATCCCACAAGACTCTGTTAATTAAGCCTCATACTGACATTTGAGGATTTTTACCATTAAAAATAATATGTAAAAACTTTCTTCAAACTTCCTGTTATCCCAAGTTGACAAGGTTTAACAACTGAGAAGTAGTTAATATATGTAAGACATCAGTTCCTTTGTGGACTAAATTCTGACTTCCCACTTACATGAAACACCCATTTGCCTTACTATAGTTCCAAACATTTTAAACATTATCAACAATCTGAATGAAATTTGCTCAATAACGTCAAGTCCACCTATTGTTCTCAATGAGAGCACAGTTTTTTCTGGGCATATTTGTAGCTTCAAGGATTCCCACAATTCCCATTAAGTTTGCCTGTTAAAAAAATTGTTAATTGAACTAGAATTATTTATATTGGATGGACCTTCTGGACAGAATCACTGTGAGTAGCACAAAAGCCCCGCTATTTCTTCAGCAGTTTTAGGTTGAGATTGTCTAACAGCTCTTCAAGCATCTTTGAATTTGAAATTAGCTGTCATGATGCTGTGACTCTCCAGCCATGTGTTATCACTATTGATCTCGGAGACTCTCCTTTATTAAACATCAAGAATGTTTTTAACACCAACAGATCTCATTTGAAGTGACATTTACCCAGAGAATACTTTCTACCTTACAATGAGCCCAGACAGTGCATTTTCATATGCATTCAGAGGCGAGGAACTAAACAGAGACCTGCTTCATGCAGTGCTTAAGTACTACTTGAGAAATATCTTCTAAGCAATACAGATCACATCATAATTTTTCCCCAACCAAACAGTCAATGTTAACATAATACAGGATATCAAGCACACAAACAAAATATACTGAAGTCACCCACTATTTACTTTGTATCAGGAATGTCCTGTTTTGACACACAGATGTTTAGAGACTCTTATCATGGCCTAGATTCTAGATAGAATTCTAAAGATCCGCATTACGTCAAGGCTGTCAAACCCAATTTTTCTAGTGAAATACTTCAGGTGCTACACCACAACATACATGGTGTTTGAGAAAATCATGTCTTCCACAAACAGTACTTAATGTGCATATAAGCACATTCTTTCTTTAAGGCATGGCTGACAGGTTCCAACACCAGACATAAAAATATCTTTAAGAGTTCTTTCATTGTACGCAAAGATGTCTTCTGCTATCAGTTTAAAGAGGAGACTAGTTCTGTAGAAGAGGTCTTGAGTTTAAGTTTACAGCAACAATTCAAATTGAAATAGAAAATATTTATATTTTAGTTGTTACTGCTGAACACTTGAAAATTGGTGTTCAAACACAAAACAAAAGAACTATTACTAGCATGAAAACTTATGCAAATGGAAAACCTGAGGGTTAGAGTAGAATATTGCCTTTAAAAAATCCTGTGATTAAAATAAATTCAATGTTACAAAGAGAATTAATAAATAAAAGGCATTTAATTTGAAGTTATTAATTAATCCTATGAAAAATAGACCATACTTCATACTCTATACCTGAGGTACATATCATGCTGGTATATCTGAGGTACGTTGAAGAGGCATGGTGCCAGGAACAGGCAGTGATTTCGTTGTAGAACAGGTTTTCCTGCAATTTCAATGAAAATATTCTGTTACCGTGCTGTTTTTATGAAGACTCAATAGAACCATTATGCCACAAAAAAATTCATTTTTTTATTAAATTTAAGAAGAATCCTGTTGTGGAAGGCTCCCATTGCTTTCTTTGAATCAAGCTTTTGATTCCACAGGTAAAAAAAATATTAGTTTGAAGATCAGCTAATTGCTCATTAGACACTACAGAGCTGGTTGCACCCTCCATTTGGAATCAAATTTATGCCCAGCAATTTTTCATAAAATCAGATATCCCTTCCAACTTCACAGTCATGCATCATATGCACCCTTGGTAGGCTGCAGACAGGTATGCCTGTTCCACCTGCAGTCTGAACCATCAAGCAAAGGGGTATTAACATGATCTGGAGCCCAACATCTCAAAAGGTTCAGCTCTGGTCTCAAAGAAACTGTTCAGCTTTGTGACCTAACTTCAGCATATGTAGCCAACTCCTCATGAGTTGCACCTGTCAGCATGGACTGATACGACGTATACACTGAAGGACCTAAAAAAACAGATTTGAACTTTTTAAAGAGAATTAATTCACCAATCTATTTTGTATCCTCCTTCAGTAAGTTAGAGGTTAAGAAATAGATTTGCATTTTGAAAACAAACAAAGAAATTGGCAGACTAGGATTTTTGGGGAAGGAAAATATTAAACATACATACCACCCCACAGCAACATTTCAACATGGCAAACATCAGTATATGATACCATGCATCCATTTCTGGGAACGCAAACTACCAAATTTAAATTTTATGGAGCTACCAACATTTCTTAACAACCAGACATTTCAAAGCATCCTACTTTTAAGATTCTGATTTTTATGCTGTGCACCAACAGTCAATGTAAATTGTACAAAAGCAATCTATAAGAAAGTTGTTTCCGTTGAAAATTAATCTGATCAGTAGGATGCTAGAGGAGGATGTTTTCCAGAGGATATCCTATCTATTGTTTAAAGCAGGTGCTCTTAGAGGTCTTTGTTCAGAACATAAACAAATCTAAGATATAAAAAGTTCACTGAATACAAACATGAAAACCTGAACAAAACACAGAATGATAAATGTTGACTTTAATGGCTCTGAGTGTATACTTTTAAACTGATGAGATACATGTTATTACATCATCTTATGCTGGGTTTTCTTTCAAAAGGACACTGGGTTCTTAATTATTTCAGTTGTGCTACAGTAGAAAAACAAAACCATTCAGTGGCTACTTTGAGTAAAGATGATTGCAAACACCAAGAAATTTAAAAGTTTCAACAGCATTGTTGTAATCTCATTTCAAAATCTTGGTGAAAAGGAAATATTATTGCATACTGCTTCAAATCTTATGATCACAGTTGGTGGCATCTCCTCTTATTCTAATTCTCAACAACTAGAAAGGAGCTAAATGAAAACCCATAATTTTTTTCCCCAGATAAAAAAAAAAAGTGTCTGATATTTGCCTATTCTTAAACTGTTAAACTATGAAAAAAAAATATATAAATGTATATGATACTGACATGCATGATCCCTTTCAACTCAATAAACTTAAACGTGACCCTAGCTTACCCTTGAGTTGGAAACTGCATCACTGATAAACAATGATGGACACAAAACAAAATATTGTTTATCAATATTAAACTAGTTTTCCTAATGTAGCTTTCGATTACCAGCTTATGAAGTGGAAGAGTAATACAAAAGAAAGAGTTTTTTTAAAATCCCATAGCACTTCCTATATCATCACACTACAATGTAGTGTCATTTAGTAAAACTCATCACTCAGTGCAAGGCCAACTTAGATCCATTGTGAAGGACCTTGTCCAGGGCAGTTGGAATATTCCCAAGGCAGGAAATTTTGCAATCTGCTCCAGGGGCTGACAGCTCTCATTACGGAAAAGCATTTTCCTAATATCTAAATGTGATTTCCAATGTTCCACCTTGCATCTCTTGCCTCTCCCCTATCACTGCGTACCTTAAATAAGAGTTTGGCTCTGTGTGTAGTACGCCCTCCCAGTAGGTAGTTAAAGACAAAAGTTAGGTCTCCCTTCAAGGCTGAACTAACCCAGTTCTCTCACTTGCGGCTTATGTACTGTGTCCTCCTGCCCACATCTGTACTGGACTTCCTCCAATATGTCACTGCCTGTCTAGTATGGGGGAGCCAGAAACTAGACACAGTGCTCCAGATGTGGTCTCACCAGTGCCAAACAGATGGGAAGGATCACTCCCCTGGACCTGCTGGCTACTTTCTTACTAATGTAGCCCAAGGACACTGTTGTCCTTCTCTGCTGTCAGGCAACACTACTAGCTTGTGTTCAGCTTGCCCACCACAACCCTGTGTATTTTTCCCCAGAGAGCTGCTTTCCATACAGCTGGTCCCCAGCTTGTTCCACTGCACAGGTTTTTTTTTATCACAGGTTTGGGACTTTACATGTGCCTTTTTTGAACTTGAGTTTTCCCACAGGCCAGTCTTCAACTATGTTGGCTTCCTTTGGATAGCAACCCTGCCCTACAACATACTGAATGGTCCCCCTATTTTGTACCACCATAAAATTGCTGAGTCAGACACTCTCACTGCCCAAGTCATTAATAAAGAGATTGAACAGTATATTTCAAGCTCACTTATAAAAAATTACAGTGAGATTAATCCCTACAATGTCTTTGGGCAAGATTTGGACATCATTTCCTAAACAAATTCAAAATAATTCTTCTAACAACATTTACTAAATAAACAAGAGCAAACAAGAATCTAATCCCTGACTAACAACTGCAGTTAGGTTCTTCATCTGAAGAGTCATTCCTACCACTACAAATTCAGAAAGGAGGGCAGGTCAGTATCAACAGCACAATAACCCAAAGCACTGTAATCAGAAGTTTGGAAGATTTGATCCTTAAAAGTTTCTGCCATGGCTCTAGACATGTTAAAGGCAGTAAGGTACATCCCTGTCTCCCAGCATTACAACTGAAATACTGCTATATATAGCAATAAACAGAATAAGCAGGTAGTATGGGTGTTAGAACCCTAAAATGTTCAAAAATTATTACTCACAGAAGTTGATGTACTTCACCCACTCTTGTATAGGGAAAGTAAGTAAGGAAATCCCATTGAAATAATTTGGTTTTGGCATTAACGTCCATGAGATCAGTATTGGTCTGGAGAATCTTGAGTTCCTTGCCTGTATAATGGCATAACAAGTGAGAAGTAGAGGTGGCTCTTAGAAAAAAGTCAGATATGCCAGATCTGAGAGTTTATTACTTAACAGACCCAACTGTCCAATCCCACCCATGCACCACCATACTCTGAGATGAGGACAAGACCCTCGTTCATGTGTTATTTCTGATATGCTTTCCATAAGAACTTGTTTCAGGAGAGGCTTTGGCAGAGCTGAAGGAGATATGTGTGTTTCATTCAGCCACTTGCTTTTCAAAACATGCATGAAGTTGTATTTCCTTTACTGAGTCAGCAAATGAATCAGAAAGCAGAAATTTTGGGACCTAATAAGGTGGTTTTTTCAGATGTTGGAATTTTATGAAAAAAATAAGGTGTATAATGTTTGAAGAGCTGCAGAACTGATTAAAGATTGATTAAATAGGTCAGTAGGAACTACCCTTGACTAAAAAAGTGCTTGCAGTCTACATATCTTTGTGTTTAGATTAAAACATTTTTTCCTTTGTTGGAAAAAGAGCTGAATTCAGCAAAAACAAATGCCAAAATTATTGTTATGATCAACAAATGGTAGCAATTCTCCTTGAACATTGTGCATATCTCAAATAAGAATCCTGAATGGGCACAACGATGTGCTAAATTACCCATTACTCAAGAATTGTATGACCACAAGCTACATGAAACAATTTAAATAACTCCAGGTTCATATCTGACAAGTTAATTTTGGGGGGAAAAAAAAAGAAAAAGAAAGAAAAAGAAAACATTGAGCATGTATTCAGCCTCTCTATCTTGCTCAGAACCTAAAATGCAGATTTTTTGTAAAAGACCTATATCTTTTCTTAAGTGCTTCACCTTTTTTTATCCCTTTTCCTTTCTTCTTTTATAAGAATAGGTTTAAAGAAGTCATTTTAATTGAGTCAAAGATGGTTAGGACAATCAAAAAATATTCCATTTTAAAATACAGGGAAGTCATAAGGTTGACTATAATATAGCTGTAGAAAATTCAATGAAACAGAAATCTTTCCACAGAAGAACTCTTAGAAAGTAAAAGAAGATTGGAGACAAAAAAATGTTCGAAAACAAATGCCTTAGGAAGAAGAAGGGGAAAAAAAATCCCCAAAATCCTAGTAGCAAAAATGACGATAACTTTACCAAAAAAAAGAGTTTTTCCCTATGTACTACTGTTTGTTGTCTCACTATTTTATAAATTTTTTTTCATAACTTTTTAGCCATCCCATGCAGGTCATACTATTAGCAGTGCTATATTTAATTTTGCACATGTAATAATGTCCTATTTTTGAGTCTGCCCAGCCATCTAAAGCATGCTGTGTAGCTGGGAACTTTCCCTTATCAGTTGCCTGAGAGATTATTCAAAAGAATCACAAAACTTCTGGCAAGAGAACTATATTTACAAGGGAAGAGCAAAGTGAGGGTGGTAGCAATACTTTGATCTTTAATTAGTGTCTCAGTAAGGCTGTAACTTCAAGATCTTATCTTGTCCTATCTAATTAAAATGTCCTCCTACAGGCTTGATACATACTTTGATAACCAAGGATGTGCCTTAGAAAGGGAATATACAGGACACAGCAAAAGCACTCTATGAAAGATAACAAAACTGCAATTAAACAGTAACTACATACAAACAAAGGTTTGAAATCTTAATAGCAAATTTATTTCTAAAAACATAAAGATTAGTTGACATTAATAGTATAATTAAGAATGAAGACACCAAAGCACCACTACAGATTAAAAACTGCTTGAAATACATATCTTTCTGTTTTGCAGGAGTACTTTATTATCAGATAGAAATCCTAAAGTCCCAGTTTCAGTCTTTTTCATCTTTTAATGATCATGTACAAAAGATGCTGAACATGTCTCCTATACAACTTTTTTTTTTTTTTTTTTTTTACATTAACTGTAATAGCAGCACTAGCTTTTCCACTGTGGCATTTCCCGGATTCAAAATTAATTTCTTCTAATAGGAACATTCAGAAACAAATTGCTTGATAAATCAGATGTTTGGCAAACAAAATAGTCTTTCAAGATTAGAAAGGCACAATCTTTTCAAGAGAAACAAATCACTCGGGCACTGAGTAGATGCATCTGTTGCTATCTAACCAGAAAGCAACAGGAAAAGTTAACATGAGGGTTGCGGACCTCTTGAGCAGAGGGGAACCAGCTGGTATTGTGTATGAAGAAACTTCAGAAATTGTGGGAATGGGTTGTCTGCTTCAACTAAGACATTTTTACCTTAAAACTGCTGGAGAACAGGGCCATGGCATTAAAAACATGTAGCAAAGGATAGGAGGACAAACGACTTAACAAAACACCCATTCCCAATTGAATTTCTGGCCTGTGATAGAAGGATTGCCAGAATGTCATGCAATGGCTACTGTTAGTGACCTTATTACACTGCAAAAACTGTTATACCCTCATGATTGTCTCACAGACCCAACCAAAAACCCAGACTTGTTTGTGTAATATAACCAAATAACAAGCAATATTAATACAGTTTTAATGAAGACGTGATATGTCAAGCTGATAAATCTGCAGATGAAGTCATTATAGACATGGAAGTACAAGTTCTTCTATTTCAGTTGAGGCCTTTCCCTCTCCATTTTTCTTTGGCAAATTAGATCTGCCTTGCTGGTTGTTTTGCATAGTTGTCAAGACAGTTTTCACACAATGTATTATACTTTTCAGTATGTGCAGTGACTTACAGTACCAATATCTGGCAAAAGATATACCATGAAAACAGGGGGTTAATCATCTTATTGATTGAAAGCAAATTCAATATTAATTCATTTATCATTCTTGGGAGAGAATGGATGTTGTAGCTAATAGGTCACTGCATATAACTCAAGAAACTTTGGTTCATTTCCAAGCTTAGTCCAAATCCTAAGCACAAATTCTTTGTGATATATTCTTTTAAATACAATGCAATATCCTCAGAGGTGCTATTAGGACAATAAAGCTGCTACTTGTGAGGTGCCTAAATGCTATAGTTAGTTACTAAAATTTTTGGATAGCAGGGGTTATGCAAGCACATTGATACACAAGCGTGTTTGTCAAAGAAATCTAGCACTGAAACAGCTGCAGTTTTGTTCTCCTATTTTTTAATGTTTTTTCATTTTCTGACCTTCATCAGACTGATTCATTGTAACTGATTCAACAGAGTCCCATTAGTCTATCCTAATTGGTTAACAGAGATAAGCATACTGCTGTGGTGACAAAACAATAACCATAAATCACAATAACAAGTTTTACAAAACTCTTAACAAATCAAAATACAAGAGGAAAAACATTGTTGATTAGTTCTGGGAGTGAATACTAATGTAAATACAAATATACCACAAAGACCTGAAGATTCAAAGTCCTATGAATTCAAATTATCCTGAATGAAGTAACTGCTTTGCAGGAACACGGGACCATAATCTGCTCTATCCCGCAATTATTTGTTTCATATTTTTATTCTATAGACTACATTTTATCCTGTATTACTAGCTTAGAAAAGCTTTTATGCACTTTGTACATAAGCTATGTGTAACAACTAGGAAAATGGCCACATTTCATGAACTCTCCTGAAATCCCTCTTAATAAAAAAGAAAACATAAGCAGCTTCCCTATAAACTAGAAACCACAACTTGTAGGCTGACATGTACCTCGTTCCCTCTCTCTCTAATGGCTTTAGTATAGCTCTTACATGCATAGACAGAAACCTGAATCTTGCTTGTCTGAAAAAAAACGTGTTCAGTTTAAATAAAGACCACAAGGCATCTGGCCAAGTTTAAGAAGCTTATTCATAACTCAGAAAACATCTGTATTTGTACCATGGTTAATCTGCTGCAGTTGCTGAGGGACAGTCCTGCCTGGAGCCTGTACGCAAGTGCCCTGCATGGTGCAAGCACAGTGCAGGGCAAGACGGATGAGACTTCCTCCCAACCTGAAGCTGAGACATCTCATCTCAAAGAACTTGGGTTATATTGATCCATGTGCCACAATGGGTTATCAGATGGCAAATGGCAAGTTCAACATTCGTTATCAGGCAGGTTTTGTTTTTCCCAGGAAAATAAATCTGGAGACTACCAGTTAAATTTAAGACACTTCACTTTTGCAACTAAACCCAGCAGAAGATCAAACACAATGCATAGGAGACTAGCTCATGTGTAGAAACGTTTTACTAATCTTTCAAAAACCTGACATTTTGCCAGCATTTTTTTTTCTTACCAAAAACTCAACCCTTCTTCAGAGAAACCTATTACCTGCTGTTTGAAAACATCCTTTGTGTATAGAATACAGATCTTTATTTGCTTTTTTTGCTCTGTGCTTGCACTTTTTAATATAATAAGAAATTGTGACTGGTGGTTCAAGACATTAGTTTGTATGGATAGTTAAATAAGAAGGACCTTACTGTTCTCTTGAGGAATAGCATCAATAATGGAAGAAAAAGCAATGGACAAACTACATTATTTCTATAACGTTATGGGTCGTGGACATTCCTCAGTATACTGGGCAACTCATGACATACAGTCAGCTAGCAAACAAAAATTGAAAGTAACAAAATCAAGTAGCTGCATCAGATGCAGTAACTAAAAGTAACAAAGAATATTTTCAAAACTAATGATGGCCAAATCCTCTTTCCAGAAATTATTTGAACAATTGAGATACGTAAAACTGCAGTAACTTGAAAAAAAGGGGAAATCTGAAATATACAACAGGGGAAGAGAAAGTAATTTTGTTTGAGAATTAAAAAAAAAAATAAATTCTTTTCCACAATGTTTTATGTTCAGCTGTAACTGAAATCCCTCTGCTTTCCCAGTAAATAACTCTTTTTGACAAAAGCTATAAAACAGATGCCATTCACACATGCAAATATTCAGCACACTGATATCAAAACTACCTCTGTATACAATGGCAGTAAACTAGCTTCTCTATTGCAAAAAACCTAAACAAGAATGTGGAAAGGCCACCTCTCTCTCCCCACTTCCCTTGTAATCTGGACTTTTACTAAGTGGAGAAATAAGAATTAGTATGATCTACCAACACACAAATATTTTCCTGATAAAAGGAATAATTTTAGCTTCCTCCCTTTTATGAAGTGCATCACAAAATCCACTTTTAATCAGTATTTTTCATATTCTTTTTTCACACAATGAAGACATGAATATGACAATAAATTTAAAGAGAAACAATACTTTTGATAAGCAAGTCATGCCAAAGCTGATAATGACAACTAAACTAAACACTGTTAAGTAATGAGCATCCGATTACTAAGGGTCCGATGGAATTTAGAAAATCTTCTGGTTATTCCTTTGGTGCATGTGAAAACGTGGAAGAGAAAGGAAAAGAAAAAAAATAAGATAGAATACAGAGGTACTCCTTGAGAGTCAAGAAACTTTTTCACTCCTTTACACTCAAGGAAATAAATTTTAAGATCAATTCTGCCTTGAGAAGTGGATAATAATTTATGTGTTCATGATTACATACTGTTTATCTTTGACACAAGGTACTAAGCCTTGATATACAGTCAGGAGTAACTTTTACCTGTGCTATCCAATCCATAACCTTAGAGCAAACAGTTCACTTAGTCCTACCTGGGTTTCCTCATCGAGGATGCAGCTCAATTTATGATAGAATCATAGAATCGTTCAGGTTGGAAGGGACCTTGAAGATCATCTAGTTCCAACCCCCCTGCCATAGCCAGGGATGCTTCCCACTAGATCAGGTTGTTCAAAGCCCCATCCAACCTGGCCTTGAACACTTCCAGGGATGGGGCATCCACAACTTCCCTGGGCAATTTGTTCCAGTGCCTCACCACCCTCATAGTGAAAAATTTCTGCGTAATGTCTAATCTAAATCTACCCTCTTCCAGGTTGAAACCATTACCTCTTGTCCTATCACTACGTGCCCTTGTAAAAAGTCCTTCCCCAGCTTTTTTGTAGGTGCCTTTCAGATACTGGAAGGCTGCTGTAAGGTGTCCCCAGAGCCTTCTCTTCTCCAGGCTGAACAACCCCAACTCTCTCAGTTTGTCTTCATAGAATCATAGAATCATAGAATGGTTTATGTTGGAAAGGACCTTGAAGATCATCGAGTTCCAAGCCCCCTGCCACAGGCAGGGACACCTCCCACTAGACCAGGTTGCCCAAGGCCACGTCCAGCCTGGCCTTGAACACCTCCAGGGATGGGGCTTCAACAACCTCTCTGGGCAGCCTGTTCTGGTGCCTTACTACCCTTAAAGTGAAAAACTTCTTCCTAATGATTAATCTAAACCTGCCCTCTTCCAGCTTAAAGCCATTCCCCCTCGTCCTATCACTACATGCCCTTGTAAAAAGTCCTTCCCCAGCTCTCCTGTTGGCCCCCTTTAGGTACTGGAAAGCCGCAATAAGATCTCCTCGGAGCCTTCTCTTCTCCAGAATGAACAGCCCCAACTGTCTCAGCTTCTCCTCATAGGAGAGGTGCTCCAGCCCTCTGATCATCCTCGTGGCTCTCCTCTGGACATGCTCATAGGACCTGAATTAAAACCTGACTACTAAAAGATTTGTAGTATAGACGCAGTTTGAGGACTCAGAATGAAACAAGGAGCAAAACCTACTATACATTCATACCCCTGGGGTAAACATGAAGGAAGATTAGGAATACGCTTACTTCAGCTTTGACTGATTGCCTTTTCAGCACATTAGTCTTAGAAGGAGAATAGATCAGAAAAACACTAATGTGCCAAGGATATACTTTGTGCTATCTCTACAATAGAGGTGAGGTCAACCAAATTAGAAATTCAGAAAAGCAAAATTAATCCTGTGTTCTCCATAGATGCTTGTTAAAATTATTTTCCAAGTGTTCTATTTTCCAGTTCTCCAGAGTAAATGTTATGTTTAAGTTTTAATTACTTTATCAAAAGTGTTTTTCCCACGTTCAGCATTCATGCAACATGCATGAAACTTACTCTACAGCTGAATTCCTTTACTGCCAAATGTGGAAAGTGTAGGGCATAAAGGAGACAGCAATGATTCCTTTAAAACCATTGCTGCTTTTATTATGCCAGTGGTAGACAATAATTAGGTCATTTTTGTATTTTACGTTTCTTTCCACAAGTGAGCACTAATATCACCTACCACTCCTTGGACTGATTTTGGTGTGACCATGTAGTTTAATACATTATGTCAAAGGTAAAGACTTTCCCTCATCAAAGCCTGAGGAGATGCGCATATGCATTTCGTATGCAGGTGGGAAAAAAAACCCCAAAACAAACCTGAAACAAATAAAAACTACAAACCACCAAACCATGCAACAGCCACAAATCAGAAGATAGCTGGAAGCAATGAAGTTAAATCTTGGTTCTGGATGCCTATCATCTCTGTACTTGCTTCTTATCCTCAACAGAGTGCAGCACTGCAGAACATGAGACATCTCCAGAAATATGGCAACGAATGTCCAGCCTCTGATTCACAATACAAAGATGCCATTTAAGACATGCAACAGAGAAAAACATAGCATATTTTATGCAGTCCTGGAAGAATGTTTTGATCTAATGAAACAAGCCTATTTTTCTTGCATTTCTTGCATTTTCTTGCATGGTATTTCTGTCACCTTTATTTTCTTAATATTTAAATGAAGTTCATTGAAAGCTCAGCAAGATATTTTTCTGTGTGCACCTAAAATTGACAAATGAGAGGTTCCATCTGCATTGTCACATCTGTCTAGAAATTAGTGAGCGTTACCACTGCTCAAACTTCTCAATTTGACTTGTCCTATAAGGTTCAAAATATCATATTCCCATGTTACTTCTACTTTTTTCTAGCTGTCCAACAGCTAAGAAAGACACTGTAAACAAAGAGGAAGCTTGTGGGCAACTTGAGAATTGAACACAGACAGTCAAAGACATTTAAAAGAATTCACTTACATGTCCACAAATATTTCCAAGTGACCAAGCTGATGAACTTGTAGCTGGTTCATTTTGGGCAGGGAGGATGCAAGGACTATCACTTCCTAATAATTTTATTCCACTCAAGAAAGTAAAAAATTCACAACAATTCACACACACATACAAAAAAATACAAAAAAATCCACCAAAAAACACCCTTGCTTGTCTTGCTACCTTAGAGAGTCCCACACATAACAAGCAGGAAGAATAAAAGGTAAAAGACTTTGTTGACTGTGTAACTGTAAAGTGACTGTTTTGTAAGTCTGTATGTTATCACTTCTTCTAAATAGTGGACGGCAAGACCAGCAGAATGTGCTACAGGCCACACACCCACAACCACTTCTATGTGGCTATGTCTGTGTAATCTGAGGTTCTGTGCATGCTACAAGAGTATTTATTAGCAGACGACTAGAGGTCAGAATGCTAGGACTCTGAATCAAAATTAGCCAGTTATCTTGACATGTGTCCCAGAAGCCCATCTGCCTGTCCAGACTGCTGCTGGTAGTCTAAGCCAGCAAGCAGGTGATGCAGTTGCACGCTGCTATTTCAAAGAGAAGTCAATGCGCAGAAGCCACCTTTGGAGTACCTGTTCTTAAGCTAGTCACTATGATAACAGAGTCAATTACATATTCATCTTTTCTTCAAATCAAGGAATTAACTGTAGACTAAGTATTCTTGAATGAGACCCACTTCAGTGTTTCTGAACTCAGGAAACTACTATTCCCTCACTAGCAAGACAAGTGTGATCAGTAGCAGCAACTGAATTTCATGACATAGCATCTATTTTTTCTAGTGTTAAGGGTCCAGCCTGTTATGGTCCTAAGGTGACAATGGGATTGACAAAGTCTTTTCACTTCTGAAAAGAATATGATTGTCTCCACTTTTGAAATAATGACAGCACAATTAGTCAGGGTGCTGACAACTCTAGTGAGCAGACTGCCTATTTCAGCAGCACACATCTGAGCCACATGAGACTTAACAGCACAGGACATCATGCTTCATCAATTCCAAACAGAACTAGTGGTTCTCTCCTGTTTGAGTTTATTGCAGTGGAACTAATAATGCAACATTCGGCGCTCTTCCTTTCCCACAGGTACACTGCAAAGAATTCTCATTACATTGTGTCCTTCCACCTACCCCAGGGGAGGAAGTTATTGTTGGTTTTGGGGGAGGGTTGGCTGTTTGATCTGCTCACTCAGCACTCACATCTTTGTGTGATTTTGCAATAGTCATGCCCCCTCTGCAATGCCAAACCAACAGACCTCTTCTGTCTGCATCACAGTTCAGAAAAGACGAAGGTAAGAGATAACAGGCTTGCAAACTTCTCTGACATCCTGATGTTATTCATAAGAGTCCTCTTAGGAGCAACTGCTGCACATCAGCCGTAAGTACAGAGGAACAAAAAGTACACACTGTACTTCTACCAGTTTCCATAACAACAGTAGTGAAACATTGCACTTTTCCAGTTTTGAAAAAACATTTCCAGTTTCCTCCCAGTCTGACGGTGTCATTAGAAATGACAAAACATTTACTCAGTATCGGTTTGTTTTGTACAAACACCTCTTTGTAATCATAAGCAGATAGTGTGGAGACTGTCCTATTTGACAAGGTTACTCTGGTGCTCAGTCTCAAGAGACGAAAAAGAAAACGGTTCAAAAATCCATTGACATACAGGCAAGACAAAAAGTACTGTCATTAACCGGTTCTGCAGCAGGTCTAAAGGGACCATCGTAGCACTCTTCCATTATTTTTACAGACAGCAGTGAGAGGCTGATGTGCCTTGCAACACTGTACTGAACTCATGCATTTGAAGTTTAAAAAAATAATAAGTGAAACTGTACACACAGCCTTTTGTGTACTTCTGCAGATGACTTGAACAGTAATTGTTCTAAATACAGAGGTTTAGGCTTGCAGTCTCAATAATAGTGATGAAAACCAAGAAATCTTTTATTTTTCAAGAGAACCATTTTGGGAAAATGTCTGAAGCACACAGTCATCCCACCACTGAAAAACACCTGAATGCCAGCTGATATTTCCGCATACCTGCTAGCTTTTTGGGATCTTGTAAGCCCCAGGCAGGCCTAACTCATGTTGGATGGAACAGTAGTTAGAAGTGCAGTGTCAGTGCAGAAGAAGCAGTGTTAGAAGATACTTGGCGGAGACTCCTGGATGTGATTACTATTTGAAGCCCTCAAGACAGCATTCATCTTTTAGGTCAAAGAAAGGATTTTGTTTCTATGCATCCATAAAAAGGCACTCAAATGTGGATTTGTTTCTTCAAGGCTGTTCTAGGTGTCTTCTTGAAGAAAGGACACCTAATTCCTCAGGAAGATCTCCATTGGTTTTTTAGTGATGTCAGTCACAATCACCAAAACATATCCAAGGCCTCTGCACAAAAAAAAAAGAAAAAAAGGAAAAAGAAAAGGTTTTTGAAACTTTTAGAAAGCAGGATGCGTAATCAGAACTTTATCTTTTTAATGCAGATGCATCTGGATAGTTCTTTCTTTATTGCAGTGTCAAGATTCATTCTGGGAATGACTGTTCTATCCCCTCCTCACCTCCCTCTCAAATACTTCTTGCCTTATAGTAACTCTTACTAAGATGAGACAAGTACTATTCTCTTCTTTCCCCTGACCCAGACTAGTAGAGTCAGACAAGGCAGATGAGTCTCAGTCAGGAAGGTCCATCCAAATGTGAGGTAAGCTCAGAAAAAGTTTGAAGTTATGTGAGCTCTTATCTTTAGCAACAACTGGATATCTCTTAAAAGGTAAATATCCGAATGCATAAGCAAAGTAATACCAAGAGACGCACTACACTGACATGAATAGAAACACAGATCCAATTTCCAGCCCTTAGCATAATTAAGCAGTTAGATCAACCCACCTGGGATTCCCCAAAGCTGAAGAAGCTTTTTTTAAAAAAAAAACCAAAACCAAACAAACAGAAGGAAGTAAAACTTCCTGTACTTTCCCCATATATACACAAGTTGTATATACAAGTGGCGTCATTTGTATAGCACTCCTGATATCATATGACCACCAGTGGGATGTGGGATGAAATACTGTCTGACATTCACAAGTCAGTCCAGTCTTCCTGAGAAAAATTCTCAAGTTTTGCCATTATAACTCCAAATACATAAATGGACATTTTAACACAAGATAATCAAATTGGAAAAAAATATGTTAATTCTATTTCAACTGTTTAATACAAATGCAGACTTGCAAGTAGCAAAAGACATACTGCTGCATTCAACATTCATAGCAGGCAACAAAACAAAGACGACACACCCTACATACCTAGCTACCTTAGGTAGCTACAGTATCTCCCACTACCCAAAATAATTGTCACATGTCTACATACCACCTGATGTAGTCAGTCTCAGATTGTTCCAGACTGAATCTGAAATCAAGTGCCCCTGTTCAGTAGTAAACAATTCCTTAAAGCCCTGGTGTCACTTTCTTTAATAATATAATGATATATTAAATTGAATGCAGGCCACATTGTGTGGTTTATACAGACTTATGAGTCCACAACCAAAAGTGTCATGAGTATACACATACGTGAATCATTATGGGACTGTCCAAGCCAAAGCTAAGACTTTTTCTTCCTTCACATCTCTCACGTGACAGTGAACCCTTCAGAAATTTCTCTGAACGAACTGTGGTTTACTCAGACTGAGTAGGAAGAATTTTGCATAAATGAGCATTTTATTTTAAGCCAAGTAATATAATGGCCATGACAAACCTAATAGAAAATTTAAGGATTGAAAAGATCTTACAAGCAAACTTTGGCTCTGCTAGGTCATTGTGGTTCGGTGCTTTCCGGTAATACAAGGTTTCCCAATTCTCCAAAACCAGAAATCCAGATTTACATTGCGGATTTTGAGATTATGGACCCACAGACCAAAAAAACATCCCAAACCTTGTCAAGGAAATGATGTCAGTTTCCTCACTGGAGCCGTACAGAAAAAAAAAAAAAATTAAAACATTTCTTCTGTTTTCTAAATCAAGTTTCTCTTTTCTGAGCAAAGTCTCAATAGTGAGACCTTCATACTTCATGGTATTTGAAAACCTGTACATGGCATATGCTAAACTACAGGCACAATCAGAGATAAAGAAAGAGTGGTTTTTCTTTCTTAATTGAAACAAATGCCAACACTGTTTTGGTGTGTATATGCCTGATCAGTTCCTGAGAAAGTGAACTGCCTACCCAACATAACCCACTTATAAAATCATATAGTCATCACATCATTTTCAAAATGAGAACATTTTGTTACCTCCAGCTAATTTTTAAAGACATAATATCATATGTCATTGCTTTTCTATACATAGTAAACATTCAAATTGGTTATTGGACACCAGCACCTATCAACTAAAAAAAAAAAAGTCCTCAGAAATATTTGCAAGATGACAAAACAGATTAGGCCACACGTTTACTGTCTTCACAGTTGTCTAGAGAGCAGCTGAGACACCAGTATTTAAACACAGTATGTTTTTACATTTGTTACAGTTTTACAGATTATTACAGTTAGGCTACGAAATGAGAGAAATTATTTCAAAGTTAGATACACTGACTGCAAATAGAGTAACTCCCCTACCATCCACCTTACTGGTGTCCAATTGCCGATCATTTAATGCTGTGCTTCCACTAACCGTTGTCAGCACCCCATATTTCTGTCATTTAGCCTGCATCTTCAGTAATCTAAGGAAAACACTAATGATTATAACAAAAGTGTAACTGTTCAGGATGAGGCAGCCCTAGATGAAATATATAGTCTTTCATCTCCCCTTCCTGGTAGGTGGTCAGGATACATTTTTAAATAAATAAAAAGGCTCTCTGAACATATTTCAGTGACTGTTGTGATGGGAATACTCCTGTATTCTGATCTCAGAGGATTCTTCCTTGGTCTGCTGCAAGAAGAGTTTTGCATTCTTGATGACCAGAAAAGAAGGCACAAGGAATTGTGAAGTTTGCATTACTGAATTTTGGATAGAAACAAAACCCAAGAAAATGTATTATTGAGGATTACAACAAGCACTGGAAAGAATCATCAGTAATCTAATCTTCTGTTCAGCCACTCTTCTGTTCTTCAACTCACTGTAATTTTGGATAATGAGGCAATGACTGAGTCTACAATTTAAAAAAAAAACCACCACACAGGACTACACAAATGAGTGTGTTGAGTAATTCTTATCTTTTATTTGATTTTACATGAAGTTATAGCTGACTTTAAGACAAGAAACACTTTTGAAAGAACAAAAAGAAAGACACAAGCTATATATTGTTTCACATACTGTATGGTATAACATTATGCTAGCATAAAAACGATGTTGAAGATACTGTCTTTAAAAGTCAAGTAGACACTAATAACAAGTGGACATTTATTCATACTTTATCCAAATTGTGTCAATTAGATAGTCTTGAGTAAAATGGGTAAGTAAGCTTAACTGCTTACAATAGTTTCCATTTGGTTGAAGAAAGGTCAGATTAATTTGGTCTTTCCTCTGATTTCTGCATCTTCGAATCACTCCTTATAAGAAGATGGTATAAACAAAAAGAAAAGCATTTACCCAGTGTTGAAAACTCACTCTAATGCTTGTGATTTAAAGCTTTGACAAACTTGTTTTTATTTCTCTACATTTAAGACCCATCTATACTTCCATCACTTCAGAAACCCTGCGGTCAGCAAATCAAGAGGGTTATTGAAAGTTTGTTATTTTCCTCAGTCTGAGACCCATCACAATCTTCTTTTTAGTAACACACATTAAACCGCAAAAAAAGAGTGTATATTTACACATACTAGGCCTATGACAAAGATTCAAAAGACAAGATGTTTAGCATTCTGAATTTTTTATTCCAATAGATAAACTTAAGGTCTGTTTCCTGTTTTCAGGTCTTCAATTCCTAAACTGATTTTAAGCTGCCACTGGCAGGACCACTTACCACTTTAAAATCATGCAGCAAAGATATGAATACACTCCTTAGCACCCTTCCTTTGAATAATGCCATGCAATGTGCCACAAAGAAGGACTCCACCTGAAGTAGCAGATCATTATTTCTGATTGTTACATATGCATGGCAATAGCACAAACATGTTCTTTTAACCAAGACGAGGTATTGGGTTAATTCCCTTTTCCACGCGAAGGCACAGGCAGTCCTTCGTTTAGTATGTGGATTTTGTCATTCCTGCCCTTCAGTAAGCAGCATCCATCTGTTAGTCCTGACTTCAAGTAGAGACTGTTCAAACAAGTGTTTTAGAGTGCTAAATAACTCTGAAATAGAGGGTTCCATACCTGGCTGTTTCAACCTGTCCTCGTATGACCTCCTAACCACGTAAACCTTCTTTGCAAACACAGACAAAATGTGAAATAGACATCCCCATCTTAAATTACAGAAAGTTTTGAAGACATGCGAGGATTCAGATTAAGGAACTGCTGATGCTGTTTTCCATTGGTGTTTGCACAGTACCCCTTTGTCTCTGTTCACTCTCACAGAACAGATCACTTTATCAAGGGTAAGGAGTGACATTTAAAAAAAAAACAAACAGCGGACCAGAATCATACCTGTTGGAGCTTTGTGGGGAGCAACCTATAAAAACTGATTGCTCACCAGAATGAGTTTATTCATGTTGGATTTTGGAATAAGAAAGATTAAGAACATGCATAGTTTATTATTTTACTAGAAAATTCTATAGGGCAGTTAGAAAATACAGCTGAAAGACCATTCCCATTGCCTCTGTTCATGCAACAGTTGAACAGTGTTACTCCTTCTGCACAAATAGCATTTTTTTGTGCGGATACTAGGAAGCAAGCAAGGCAGTAGCATGAATCTGGATTGCCAGGGTGAACGATGAAGAAAGCACTCTCCTAATTTTCATGGGAAAAAAACAATGAAAAACAGAAAATTGAAATTAGGCTGTACATGTTTATCTCTGAACTGGCTGATGGAGAAATTTTTTTAAAAAATACAACATTTCATTTGGGAATTAATGTTATTTGAGTAGTAAAGCCCATTGGAAGGACTGCAAATCTTACATTATCTTAATTACTCAGTTATATAGTTACTATTCAAAAAGCTGTTTTCAGAAGACAGTCAGAAGTTGCTAACAATAGTTATACAGTAAGTTGTTACAGAAACCTACTCTTTTTAGGGAATTCCAGTTCTGTTTTTAAGTGTAAAGACACTTAGACATAAGAGGAAACTACACAGGAATTTTGAGACAAAAAAACTTACACATACAAATGCTTAAAGCAATGAGAGGATGATAATTTTAGAATGTAGCACAGAGAGATCAAGTGATCCCTCTAAGGTCATGCAGGTGAAGTGAAACAGCCAACAATTTTCTGCAGCCCTTCAATCCCAGGTTGCCCAAGACTTGTTAGTCTCTGTATGAAAGTCAGTTTTAGAATTTTTTGCTTCTTACCAAATTCTCATCTGTCAAATACTCTATAATTAGATTGGCAGTGCTAGCTGCAAACAAGAAATAGTGAAGTCTTACATATCCTCTTGCTCAGCCTCAAAACAACTCTGTATAGGTCAGTGATCATAGTAGCTGAGAGGCAGTGAATATGACAGAATTACATTGCCTCAAAGCAAAGAAATTATTTTTTAGACTTTTCATAATATTATATTTTGCAGAATTTAAGCAAGGCTGGACTCATACAGTTATCCCGAATAGCAGAGCTCATAATTTGAAATTTCTGTGATCATGATTTGTGTACTACATGTAAGCAGAGAAGCCATCCATCTTTGCTTTACCATACTAGTGACAGGTTATTAGAGCTCCTACTCAAGTGCGTATTTTTATCAACTTATTTTATAGCAGAACACATCCAGTGGGACTCCACTGCTGTTTATAGGTACATTGCAAAATGTCTTTGGCAAGACACAAGCACAAAGTCTGAAATAACACAGAAACGGCAACACAGCAGTATCTCAGAAGTGCAAAGTCTGAAATAATATAGAAAGAGTGTGACTGAAGTACATTAAAATTTACAGCTCAACCGTCTTTAGCACTTATATCCTGTGTTGCATTGCTGCTCCCCAGACACTCAGGCAAGAAGTGGGAAGAGAAGATAACAACAAGATGGAAATGCTAATAACAAGCATTATTAATGTCACCTCTAGAAAAATCAGGTGAAATTCACTGAACCCTCAATTTAAAAAAGCAAGCTCCGTGAAGAAGATTCAAGCTGGGTCCGCAAAGAAACCACATAAATAGTATCTTGAAGATAGTTTAGCAGTGCAAGGATATGCCTGAAAAGGCCCCACTGGGAAGAGCTTCACAGCAAGAGAATATTCTAGTATACATTTTGTTAATATTTAACCACTTAATTTAAGTGCTTCGAATAAAAGGAAAATAATGAAAAGAACTACTGTCAAATTATCAAAAGGAGTATTTTACTGTTGTTTTTAAGATAATCACAAGTCTTGCTAACACTTGTGAAAGGGAGCGTGTCTCTCAGGTATACGCTTACTATTTTCTTTATTTTGTAAAAAAAAATTAACAGCACCAATGTAAGTGTGACAGATTATTTGCCAAGAATGTAACCAAAGAAATTAAAATATACCAAAAATAACGTTATTAATTAAAATTGCATTTACGACTCACAAACTTAATAAACAATAAATTAAGCTTGCCATTCCCTGTTCTGGAGTAACTGAACACAGGAAATGCATTCCCACCTTTCTCATGTGCCAACACAGCACTTCTGACTCATCTTTGGGCTGGAAACTCTAGTCCAGATCTATAAATACTCACCCTCAGCGTGCTCTTTGTGAAAGTAGAACTAGAATTTCCTTTCCTCATAGCTCTGAATAGTACTAGAAGTTGGGATGCATCTATTAGTCAAGAAGATATTATGTAATTAGAGTGCATATTTCTTTATTTTGTCTTCATGAGCTGTCTGTTTTTACCATCTAAAGTTATACTGTTTATATTTTTCATGGGAAAGCTTACCATGTTTACTGTAATATTCACAGAAGTGTCGCATTTCTTAGTGAACCAGAAAGAGCAATCTGTCAAGCAAAGAAACTGAGTTGTAGTGCTCATTTTAATAAATCAGTATGCAGAGATGGCTCAGTTGCACACAAAAAAAATAATTTTTATGCATCCACAAAACACAGGAGTACATTGTTCAATAATGACAAAGTATCTCCTGTAAAAACCTTTTATGTTTGCCTAGAACCAGAAGTCACACTGGGAATTTACAAATGAAAAGCAGAGTGTAGTGTTATTTTCTTATTGTATCAACTGTTAAGGTATATCAGTGCTAACCATTTCATGAAAAAGACATTTAGTTGTAATTTCTTAAGCAGGAAAAAATGCCTCAAAGCTAAATTCTTGTGTGATCATCAAATTAACTACTAGGAATCATTATTTTGCTATTTATAAAGAATGGGCAATAAAGAAGAGATTTGCAGAATGTTAAATTGCCTAGAACTTTCATCAGAGAAACAAGTTAGGGGAAAAATTAAATAAAGCTTTTCCAGAAAAAAATTATAGCTGTGGTAAATATGCTTATAAACAGACCATTTGAAAATTGTTTTTAAAGTTGATTTGAAAAAAGGTTTAGCACTTTTTTTTCCAATACACATAAAAACCAAATAAAAAGTAGAGGGATAAAGTTCTAAATCATACTGAACTGTGGTTTTGGATTATATGGTCTCATATATTAAAAAAACAAATGAAAAAGTTCTCAAAGTACAGCCAAGGAGATGCTTCTCTACCACTGTAAATGCTCTTCAGACAGGACCACTTAGCTTATCCTTTTCTACTGTCCTTTCCAGGCTGCCCAACTCCGCAGGGGATTCTGATCTATTCAGGGTGCGGGGAAGATAAAAACTTTTGCAAACATCCTGTGCCATTTCACCTTCTCTGGATTAAAGTGAAAGATCAGAAGCTACTCAACTGCATCAGAGCTTCTTACTTTTGAGAAAAGAAGATGTAAGAATGCTTTCAAAAGCACAATGAATCCATACTAACAGTGTCATCTCAAGATAAAAGTGTTAATTTAAATTTTTTTTCAGGTGAGAACTCAGGTCTGGAATTTCAAAGCTGATTGTGTGGTTGTTAAAGGATAAGACAATCCAGAATTCTATTAACTTTGCACATAGATTACTGCCTAACCAGAGGCACACAAATTCTTACATACTTTTATAGTTATTGTCTACCATTTCTACTCTGATGTGAACCAGATTGAGACACCACCAGATGTACATCTTACATCTTCCCAGGGGATGTGTTTTGCATTTAACTTTGAATATGCAACAGGAGCAAGTTAGAGTTTAACACATTTGTATCAGCTGTCCCGTACCACATTTTCCCTTACATTGAGGCCTGTCTTCTATGTAAACCAACTGTTTCCTGTCTAACAACAGAATTATAGCAACAGTTATCTTCTGTAGGTATCTTAAGATATTAAAAGAAACCAGAAAACAGTTTTCAACAGCTTGAGCAGCACTTAAATACAAAAGCACTTAGCCACAACAAAAATTAGCTAATTATGTCTCATTAAACTTTTTGCCAGCAAGCGATTTTCATAGAGTGACACTGCAGACAGTCTGTAATTATGGCATGAGTATTGCCCAGAAATGCCTACCTTTAAAATTTTATTGCCCTAGAGATTAGAAAGAGATGCAGTTGGGAGGCTGACTATTTCAGAGGCTTTATCAGAAGTGTGGACTTGTAAAAAAAATAAAAGCACACCATTATAAGAACAAATGAGATTCTGTAGATATCAAAAAGTCTCACACATTCAGAATAAACCCAGTCGAGAAAACAAAATAGCAAGTATATTTGTACTCCTCAATTTCAAGGGACTTGAGCAGCCACAAAGGATGGGAAGACTCCAGTTCAAATAGGATGCTACCATACCCACATTTCTCAGAATCACTGTGATCACTAGGATTTTGGGTTCATGAAGTAATGACATTCAGTCATGCTCTCTGATAGCCAAAATCCATATCGTGACACAAAAACATAGTTTCTTTCAGTTATCATGCTTTCTCATTTAGCGTAGTCTTCCAAAGGCTACTTGCACAAATAACATTTACTAGGTAGCATTTTACTCACATAATAGTAAACATAAGTTCTTAAATGTGCATGAGACTGTGCAGAGTGAGGGCCTTGCCATATAATAATAACTGGGATCCTACAAATTTTTATACTGTTTGGACAGGAAACACATGAATTTATGATTCTGTCAAATAAAACTTCCAAAAGAGTTACTGTACTGGCATCATCCGACATGGTACATACTTGCTCCTGTCCTAAAGATTATCTTGAAGTAATTCATGTCAACTTAAAGCCATTCAAAAGTGACAGCAGTAATGCAGTTTTATTGCTTGACCCATGGGGCTGCTGCTCCCAAGCTGTCAGAGCCAGCTTATCTCCTGGCTTGGCCAGCTTCACACAGCCCCCCTGTGCTGCACACTGCTTGCAGCCAGCCGGAATGTTCAAGTTTGGCTGGATCATTAAAAATGAATTATGATTTAATTTCACAGGAAGGTTTCTAGGCTGCTCCTGGCAGATGGACCAGCTACAACTGCACTGAAAGTCTGACGTCCTGCCCAGAGTGCTGCCACCCAGCTGTTTGCACAGAAGATGCTTGCTTTTCTGTTCCAGTGCAGGAGAAAATGAGATGTCAGACTTTGTCACAATACACTTGCTGGTCTCCAGGCAGATATGCTGATTGTGGATTTAAATTCTTATGGAAGCTATCTCAAAGATCCAGAGCATCCATCTCACCCAGAAAAACCAGCTTAAAAAACAGAATTTGCTAGGAAAGACAAGAGAAAATGGATGGATATATATGGTGACTCGGAATTCTTTTGTATCCAAGGCAGCAGCACAATCTAAGGGGGACAACCAGCGCTGCTCTGCTGTCAGCGCCCTCCCCACCACTCTCTTCTGTTTTATCATATCTGCATTCCTAAAGAGCAAACCTGTTACAGAGCTTCCTAACAATAAATTTCAGATTTTACAGCCCAAACCAAGACGCTTGCAGCCTTGTAATTTCATGAATTCTATTCAATTTAGCATAAAATTTAGTCTTTGAAAAACAAAACTTACTGCCATCATGTTTCTTGATATTTATGGGCAATTGTTAGGCATGACAGAAGTCTAGATACTGGTTAAGAATGTGCAATGTTGTCATGCTGGTTATGAGATCACAACACAGTAAGCTGATAAACTGCCAAGCCAGAGGCAAAATAGTCTGTCTGATTAGGAAATGGGATTATTGCCCCATAAAAGCTGCACAATGGTATCACTTTTGCTCTTGTACTGCAAACATTTAAGATGAGGTTAAATTAAACTTTTTTCTCAGTTAAAGTTCTTTGTGCTATTTTTCTTCAATTTTTTCTTTTTCAGATGCTTTTACAAGCGTTCAGCAAATGGGCAACTAAGCTTACAAAAGGGCAACTAAGAAGGCTGGGTGTTGCAAAAATTATCTCAGTGTTTGGCTTTACACTATTTTAACCTATGTTATGAACTGTGCAAGAGAAATACCCTGAAAACAAATTTCATATACCTTTATTCATAAAATACTCTTTAGTAGGGAGCCAAGAGTTCTCCTCTTTTCTGCAGAAAAGCTAAAACTTTACCTACATTTTATGTCACATTAATCCCTCATACCTGGATTTGTTTATAGGCACAAAACCTTGCACATAAAAATCAGACCCATACATTCTTACAGGGAATCGGAGAACTTGGTTCTTATTCTCCAATGGTATTAAATGTATTGTGCTAGAAATTGGGACAGCATTTTCCTGTGGTACAGTCTATACATGTTTATTGCATTTATCCATCTTCCATATTTTGTTAATAATTACTACTTACCGTAGTTATTGCACAATCAGAAGAAACAGTTGGATCAACAGTATGCAGACTCTAGTAAACTAGTGAAGCTCAAGTTTTCTAAGGGTATAACTACATTATTAACTGGCATGGCGCAAGGAGGAAAAGAACAGTATGCAACCTATACCTCCACACTGCATCTCTGCTGACAGGGAAATGACAGAATCACAGAATGACTGAGGTTGGAAAGGAACTCTTGAAGTCGCCTGGTCCAACCTGCCTGCTCAAGCAGCACCACCTAGAGCTGGTGGCCCAGGAACATGGCCAGATGGCTTCTCAATATCTCCAGGACGGGAGACTCCACAACCTCCCTGGGAAACCTGTGACAGTGCTCAGTCACCCTTACAGTGAACAAGTGTTTGCTGATGTTCAAAGGGAACCTCCTGCATTTCATTTTGTGCCCATTGCCTCTTGCCCTGTCACTAAGCACCCTTGAAAAGAGTCTGGCTCCATCTTCTTTGCGCCCTCCCTTCAGGTATTTATACACACTGATGAGATCCCCCTTGAGTCTTCTCTTCTCCAGGCTGAAGAATTCCATCTCTCTCAGCCTTTCCTCATAGCAGAGATGCTCCAGTCCCTTCATCATCTTCGTGGCCCTTTGCTGGACTCTCTCCAGGCCATCCATGTCTCTTTGTACCAGGGAGCCCAGAACTGGACACAGTACTCGGGTGTGGCCTCACCAGTGCTGAGTAGAGGGGAAGGATCAGCTCCCTTGGCCTGCTGGCATTATTTTGCCTAATGCAGCCCAGGATATCATTAGCTTTCTTGGCTGTTAGTGCACAGTCAGCTCACAGTCAGCTTGGTGTCCACCAGGACCCCCAGGTCCTTCTCTGCCTAGCTGCTTTCAAGCTTTCCCACAATGCAGAGGTCAACAGTATAAATGGCAGACAGAGCTAATAGTAAATTTACACCCCTTAAAAGTACTTCTATAGATCCCAATAATACAAATTATTCAATTTGAGTTTTACTCTCACGTACGATATAGCTCACAGTGAGGAAGGAAGAGATTACAGAGTCTGAACAGAGTTTGACCAGGAGTTATACAAAGGATTTTTCCCTTTTAAGCTTGTTAAAAATGAGTAAAATGACCATACAAAGCTCTAAGAGACAACTATTTCAATTCGGAAATAGTGCTAGACTGCGTCATTGTCTTATTCTCCTTTAAGAAAACAAATTGCCTGGCCAAGGCCACATCTTCTAAGTCATGAATCTTTGTGGTGGACTTTCTCTCCAGTGCATAAAAAAAAGTAGTGAACTCGGTCTCATGACAACAGAGGATGTTCCAACATTGCAGTTTGCCTGAGGGCACAACAGCCATCATGGCAAGTAGAGAGAATTTGGCTTTGTCTTCTCTTTATTGACTGCATAGGAAAGCAGGTCTGACAGCTCGTGGGGAATAAGCAATAAGGATTACCCATCATTCTCTTGATAGCAGAAATCAGTAATCATCTATCTGCTTGCAGCAACACAGTAAATTGAACGCGGTCCTGCAACTTAAGTAAAAGGGAAAAATTGGCATCTTTTAAACAATTGAGAATTAGGAATGTTTCAAAGCAAAGTGGTGCTACAGCATGCTTAAGTGCTATTGCAAGTTCAATAGGGACTTTAGAAGTTCAAAACTGAACTTCTGTTAGGAGCTACATAGTATGAAATATCCCTTCTGCTGAATAAAAAACATAGGAAGGGAGAGACAAGTCTGTGGGAAACAGCAAAAAATACATTTCAGGGCTGTCTGATAAGCCTTAAATGAGCCAGACTTTCAGATATGTTGGGTATCTGTTCTGAAACATAACCATATTTCTATAGTGCAGTTAAAAAAGAAGACAAGCAGAGAGATAATTGGGGTTACTAGTTTGTTTTCACCTTGGCTACAGTTTCTAGATTGTCCTGGTTCCAGCAGGGATGGGGTTAATTTCCCCAAGGATGGGAGGGGACACAGGTATTCCACACCATGTGAGCCATGCCCGGGCTATGGGGGGAGCTGCCGGGGGAGGGGGCGGGAAGTCGCTGCTCAGCGCGGGCTGCGGCGGCGCGGGTCCGGGTCCGGTCGGTGAGCGGCGGTGCCCTGATCGCGTTTGTATATTCCTTTATCCGTGTTATTGTTACTGTTTTCTCTTCCCTTTGCTGTTCTGTTAAACTGCCTTTATCTCAACCCACGAGTTTTGCCTTTTTCTTCCTATTTCCCCCCCCCCCCCCAGCTGTGGGGGGTTGGGCGAGCGGCCGCGTGGTTCGTTGCTGCCGGCTCAGGCCAAACCACGACATAGATCCATAACCTTACAGCTGAAGTAAAAAGCCAAGCATATCTGTTTGGTTATATGAAGCAAAGGGCAGTATCTGAAATCAGAGACCTAATCTTGACTCATCCATGGATAAAGCTGTTTCTACTCTGATTTGTACTATATCCAGGCTTGCATTTAATCTTGACCCTAATTACTGGGTGATAGTGATTTTTTCCAGGCACTTCCAAGAAACTCTTTAAGCAGCTGCCAAAATTAAATATTTGTAGTTGTTTATTCTCTCTACAATTAACAGCACATAAAATTTTTTCTCCTTTCACTCTGTGCTTCTGAGAAAGCTGTATGTCCCTTCTCTTCCTTTCCCCTTTCATAGAATCATACAATGGTTCAGGTTGGAAGGGACCTTAAAGATCATCGAGTTCCAACCCCCCTGCCATGGGCAGGGACACCTCTCACTAAACCAGGTTGCCCAAGGCCCCCTCCAGCCTGGCCTTAAACACCTCCAGGGACAGGGCTTCCACAACTTCTCTAGGCAACTTGTTCCGGTGCCTTACCACCCTTAAAGTGAAACATTTCTTCCTAGTGTTTATTCTAAACCTGTCCTCTTCCAGTTTAAACCCTTGTCGCATCACTACATGCCCTTGTAAAAAGTTTTTCCCCAGCTCTCCTGGAGCCCCGTTTAGGTACCAGAAGGCCGCTATAAGGTCTCCCCAGAGCCTTCTCTTCTCCAGGCTGAACAGCCCCAAATTTCTCAGCCTTTCCTCATAGGAGAGGTGCTCCAACCCTCAAATCATCCTCGTGGCTCTCCTCTGGACACGCTCCAGCAGGTCCATGTCCTTCTTATGTTGGGGACTCCAGAGCTGGATGCAGTACTCCAGGTGGGGTCTCACGAGAGCGGAGTAGAGGGGCAGAATCACCTCCCTTGACCTGCTGGCCACACTTCTTCTGATGCAGCCCAGGATACGGTTCGCCTTCTGGGCTGCGATTGCACATTGCTGGCTCATGTCGAGCTTCTCGTCAATCAGCACACCCAGGTCCTTCTCCTCAGGGCTGCTCTCCAGCCATTCCCTGCCCAGCCTGTATTTGTACTTGAGATTGCCCCGACCCAGATGTAGGACCTTGCACTTGGCCTTGTTGAACTGCACGAGGTTGGCTTGGACCAACCTCTCCAGCCTGTCCAAGTCCCTCTGGATGGCATCCCTCCCCTCCAGCGTGTCTGCCTCACCAAACAGCTTGGTATCATCAGCAAACTTGCTGAGGGTGCACTCTACCCCACTGTCCATGTCTCTAACAAAGATGTTGAACAGCACGGGTCCCAGTACCAACCCCAGAGGAACGCCACTCATCACTGCTCTCCACTTGGACATGGAGCCATTGCCCGCAATTCTTTGAGTGTGACCGTCCAGCCAGTTCCTTATCCACTGAGTGGTCCATCAATCAAATCCATGTCTCTCCAATTTAGAGACCAGGATATCATATGAGACAGTGTCAAACACTGCACAAGTCCACGTAGATGACATTGGTTGCTCTTCCCTTGTCCACTACCGCTGTAACCCCTTTGTAGAAGGCCACCAAATTTGTCAGGCATGACTTGCCCTTGCTGAAGTCATGCTGGTTTCACCTCCTTATTTTCTATGTCCCTTAGCAGACTTTCCAGGAGGATCTGCTCCATGACCTTGCCAGGCACAGAGGTGAGACTGACTGGCCTGTAGTTCCCCGGGTCTTCCTTATTTCCCTTTTTGAAAATAGGGATTATGTTTCCCCTTTTCCAGTCGGCAGGAACCTCATCAGACTGCCACGACTTCTCAAATATAATGGATAGTATCTTGGCAACGTTGTCTGCCATTTCCCTCAGGACCCGTGGATGTATCTCGTCAGGTCCCATGGACTTGTGCACCTTCGGGTTCCTCAGGTGGTCTCGTACTTGATCTTCACCTACAGTGGTTGGTTCTTCATTTTCCCAGTTTTCGCCTTTGCATTCTGCATCATGGGTAGTCTGGCTGCAGTCATTGCCAGTGAAGACTGAGGCAAAAAAGTTGTTGAGTACCTCAGCTCTGTCTCTGTCCCGGGTAACCAGTTCTTGCGTTTCCTTCCGGAGAGGGCCACATCTTCCCTAATCTTTCTTTTCTCGCTGACATACTTGTAGAAGGATTTTTTGTTTGTCTTGATGTCCCTGGCCAGATTTAATTCGATCTGGGCTTTAGCTTGTCTAACCTGATCCCTGGTTGCTCGTACGATTTCTCTGTATTCCTCCCAGGGTACCCACCCCTGTTTCTACTCCCTATAGGCCTCCTTTTTACTGTTGAGTATGTCCAGGAGCTCCTTGTTCGTCCATGCAGGCCTCCTGGCTTTTCTGCCTGGTGTCTTCTTTGTAGGGATGCATCGCTCCTGAGCTTGGAGGAGGTGAGCCTTGAATATTAAACAGCTTTCTTGGGCCCTTCTTCCCTCCAGCGCTTCATCCCATGGCACCATACCAAGCACATTCTTCAGGAGGCCAAAGTCAGCTCTCCCAAAGTCCAGGGTGGTCAGTTTGCTGCGTACCTTCCTTGCTGCCTCAAGGATCTCAAACTCCACCATTTTATGGTCACTGCAGCCCAGGCTACCCTTGAGCTTGACACTGCCTACCAGCCCCTCTGTGTTGGTAAGAACAATGTCCAGCATAGCTGCTCTCCTCGTTGGCTCCTCTACCACTTGGAGAAGGAATTTGTCATCAATAAAACCCAAGAACCTCCTGGATTGCCTATGCCTGGCTGTGTTACCCTTCCAACAGATGTTGGGGTGGTTGAAGTCGCCCATGAGGACCAGGGTCTGTTAACGTGATGCCGCCCCTATCTGTCTATAGAGGGCCTCATCTGCTCAGTCTTCTTGGTTAGGTGGTCTGTAGCAGACCCCCACTGTAATGTCCCCTGCTCCTGATTTCCCTTTGATCCTGATCCATAGGCTCTCAGTCAGCACTTTATCCATCCCTAGGCCAAGCTCCATGCACTCTAGCTGGTTGTTGACGTCTAAGGCAACACCACCTCCTCGTTTCCCCTGCCTGTCTCTTCTGAAGAGCCTGTAACCTTCCATGCCAACACTCCAGTCATAGGAGTCATCCCACCACATTTCTGCGATGCCAATGAGATCATAGCCTTGGAGGCGTGCACACGTCTCTAGCTCCTCCTGTTTGTTCCCCATGTTACGTGCATTTGCATAGAGGCACTTCAGCCGTGTCTTTGTTGAGGCTGACTTGGCTGCAGTGTCCTCATTGAGGCTGACTTGGCTGGAGTAGTTGCAATTCCTTTGTGCTGCTCTCCAGGCACCATTCCTTTGCGGTGTATTAACGGTGCCTCCCCATTGGCTCCTGTCACCCCAGGAACTCCTGGCTCATCTACGTACGACTTTAAGCATGCTGCAGCATAGCCAGCACATGTCGGAGCAAACGGCTGCAGACCCTCGATAGCACCTCATTCCTCTTTGCTTGGTACATCATCCCTTGGCTTTTCTCAGGCAAACCTGATAATATCCCCTTCCCCCATCAAGTCTAATTTAAAGCCCTGTTAATGAGCCCTGTTAATTCTTGGGCAAAGACCCTTCTCCCACTTTGAGTGAGACAACCTCTGTCTGCTGCCAGCAGGCCTGGTGCCGCATAGGCCATTCCATTGTGGAAAAACCCAAAATTGTGGCGGTGACACCAGCCACGGAGCCACGTATTGACAGACTGAGCTTGTTTGTTTCTTTCAATGTCATTGCCCCCAACGGGAAGTAGGGAAGAAAAAATAACCTGTGCTCTGGATTCCCTTACTGGCTGTCCCAAGGCCCTGATATCTCTTTTAATCATTTTTGCACTTCAATTTGTACTTTCATCACCCCCCACATGGAACAGAAGTAGCTGGTAGTAGTCTGAGGGCCGCACCAAACTAGCGAGTCTCTTCATGATGTCCCTAACCTGTACCCCAGGGAGGGAGCAGACTTCCCTAAGAGGGGGGTCTGCCCTACATATCAGACCCTCTGTCCCCAATATAAGAAAATAGTTTTTCTTAGACACGGCTCCTGAAATTTGGAGCTTGTGATAAATTTTACACACATGAAGCTACAAAAATTTCCCTTGTGTTGGTATTAAATGCAAAAGAAAATGACACCAAGACAGCTGTTAGTGTATTTGATTTGTTTGTAACTAAGGAAAAAGTGTTTTGTTCTTATAACTCAATTCAGCTACATAGATCCATGCAATTTAATGCTCTAACTAGTCAGAGCAATCATAGTTGTTATTATAAGCTTTATTTGTGCAATAGACCAGACTTTGCGTGTGCAATTTGCCAGAGACTAGTGTCACTTTCCACCCACTTAAAGGGAGGAATAGGTTA
The DNA here is from genome assembly GCA_017639485.1 of Pluvialis apricaria. Classification (NCBI taxonomy): domain Eukaryota; kingdom Metazoa; phylum Chordata; class Aves; order Charadriiformes; family Charadriidae; genus Pluvialis; species Pluvialis apricaria. The sequence continues at coordinate 61,690,988 of CM030008.1, forward strand.
CACATACTTCCAAATGCATGCTAGGACAGAGTGTACTTTATAGGTGGATATAGGTATATTTTGTAGAAATATTTTAGATGCCAGGGTGGTAAGGAACAGCATGTCTGTGCATGGGAAACCTTTCTCCAGATTTTTACTAACCAGATTAAAAGTCTGACTCCATCACTCTAAGGCTGTCATCAGAGACATCCAAAATCCAGTACTACTACTGACAAGAGAACTTTGTTTTAAACTTCAGCTTAAAAGCACAAGTTCATACATGGAAGGTATAAATAGAATCTGAAGTCTACCCCTGTCTTCCAGAAAGTTTCTGTGTTATAGCGTTGGTAATACAGGCCTTCCTTTCCAAACATTATTTTTTCTTCTTGCAAGTAATTTGTAAGCCATGCAAGCCTGATGGAAAAATACCGCAGAAATGTGTACAAATATGACATGTATAATAATGGTCTCATGATGTCCCACTGAGTCAACAAGTAGGTTAAGTACTTGGTCTTTTCTTTTAAAGTGACAAGGAGGTGCTGACAAGGGATTTTGTATCACAGCAATAATTAATTACAGAATAGAAATTAATAATGAGATATGTTAAAAAAAAAAAAAAAAGAAAACATGGGGTATAATACTCTGGAAGTTACACACACCAAGAAAAAAAGTCTGCTTTGACCTTTAAAGACTAATGGGTTTGCAAGCTCTAAAACTTCTAGGGTTTACAGTTCTCATAATTAACATCACTCTGTCACCTGCAGCACTCCTTAGGGTGCTGAGGCCATCTGAACGACTACAAGTAAATTTACAGGAGAGAGACAGCACATTAAAAAATTGGGAATTTTGGAATTTCAATCATGCACACATTTTCAAAGCTCTTATCTTAAAAATATTCCCGCACTGGGTGCCACTGCCCAGGTGCTGGCAGGGGGGTCTGCTGCCTCTGGGAGATGGAGGGGGAGTGGGAGAGGGAAAGAGGGAGAGGGATCAGGATAGGGGGAGAGGGACAGGGAGAGGGGCAGAGGTGGGGAGAAGCAGAGAGGCCAGGCTGCCCCCTGCCCGACACAGCCGGCTTCAGCGGCCCCACCGCCGGGCAGGGCTGAGCCCCTCAGACACAGGCGGGTGCCTCGGGGAAAGCGCCGCTCAGCAAGGGCAGAACGGTGAGGGGTGAGGGGAAAAGTGTGAGAAACAGCCCCAACAGCCCTGAGGGGAGAGCAGGAGGAGGGGCAGGAGGGGCTCCAGCCCCTCAGATTTTCCCTGGAGAGCCCCCATGGAGCAGGTGGGTATCTGCTGAGGGAGCTGCGGCCTGTGGAGAGCCCCCGCCAGAGCAGGGGAACAGCCTGAGAGGGCAGGGGTGGCTGAGAGGAGCCATAAGGGGCTGACAACAGCCCCCTATTCCCCTGTGCCCCTCGGGGTGGAGGGGGTCAGCTAGAGGAGTTGGGAATGAAGGTGTGAAGGTGAGCCTGGGAAGAAAGGCAGAAGGTGCCCTTTGAATTTTGTCTTTGTTTCTCACCATTAACTCTATGATTAGTTGATGATAAATTAAATTAATTTTCCCCCAGTCATGTTTGTTTTGCCCTTGAAAGTAATTGGCAATTCTTTATCTCGACCCAAGAGCTTTCCCACCTTATTTTCTCCCCCCTGTCCTACTGAGAAGGGGGAGTGAAATAGTGGCTGGGGTGGACGTCTGGCAGCTAGCTGAGGTCAACCCGCCGCAAGCCAAAATCCAGTAGAGAAGTGCTGTCCACACTCACATATAGCTCCATCCATGAAAGCCTGTAGATAAACATACCAGAAACATGTACCCTTTTGCTTGGAAATCTGGCACTGAAGTCCTGTCATCCTCACTTAGGACATTAGAATTGAAAATCTAGAGATAAATATAATACACAATTAGAATATTATTGTGGTTCTGCATCAGTTAACGAGTACATTATGATAGTGTTGGTGGCTGAAGAAAAGCTACACTGATAATATCTACTCTGAATTTCTCTTAGTTCTTGTTAATTTCATCACAGGGAAGAAAATGTCAAGACATGGTCAGTGAAGTAACACAACAGAAATCAGCCTAAGAAAAGATTGTAGCTAGAGACCTACAAGCAGAAAGAGAATACAGTCGGGTAAAGACCCTCAGACAGAATAGTACTGAGCAGAACAAGTTGCTCCTTTTCTGAGGGAGAAAAAGTGTTTTTTCTTTTAAACACAGTGTCATTGTTTGTGAACCTGGATCATCCACTACCTAAAGGGGGCCTACAAGAAAGATGGGGAGGGACTTTTTATCAGGGAGTGTAGTGATAGGACAAGGCGTAATGGTTTTAAACTGAAAGAGGGTAGATTTGTATTAGATATTAGGAAGAAATTCTTTACTCTGAGGGTGGGTAGACACTAGAACAGGTTGCCCAGAGAAGCTGTAGATGCCCGATCCCTGGAAATGCTCAAGGCCAGGTTGGTTGAGGCTTTGAGCAACCTGATCTAGTGGGAGGTGTCACTGCCCATGGCAGGGGGTTGGAACTAGATGATCTTTAAGGGCCCTTCGAAATTTAACCATTCTATGATTTTATGATCATGGGCATCCTTTTTCCAAAAGGAGAAAGCAGTAGTGAAAATCTAGATGCAGCTCCACTTTTACAAGTTGTTTAAATTTCAGACCTTTTTTCCAAATATTTGTCACAGTATTTAGGACACTTTAATACTACTATTATAACAGCAGTGTATTATTTAGAAAGCTTCTAATTCCACCAGTAGGAATGCTGCCAAGATGAAAAACATATTCCTAAACTGTATTAAGATTTACAAATACAGCTACTCTTATTAAAGTATTCTGAAAAGCCCTTGAGCTTTCTGTGCATCCAGACAAAAACACAAGTGTCAGATCTCTGCAAGGTTTAAAACTCAAACTTTGGTAAAGTAAAATGGAAGCTATGGTTTGAGAGGTTTCTGTCAGATTAAAATTCCCCAGAAGCCTCTTAAGTAGGAAAATATACTTCCTAGGCAAGTGAAACATGTCCCATAACTCACCTATGGTGAAGCACTTGCTTCTCCACAGCATGGAGTCTTATTAGTAAAACTGAAAAACACCAGAATCATAGAATCATAGAATCATAGAATTGTTTAGGTTGGAAGGGACCTTGAAGATCATCGAGTTCCAACCCCCCTGCCACAGGCAGGGATACCTCTCACTAGACCAGGTTGCCCAAGGCCACGTCCAGCCTGGCCTTGAACACCTCCAGGGATGGGGCTTCAACAACCTCTCTGGGCAACCTGTTCCAGTGCCTCACCACCCTTAAAGTGAAAAACTTCTTCCTGATGTTTAATCTAAACCTGCCCTCTTCCAGCTTAAAGCCGTTCCCCCTCGTCCTATCACTACATGCCCTTGTAAAAAGTCCTTCCCCAGCTCTCCTGTTGGCCCCCTTTAGGTACTGGAAGGCCGCAATAAGATCTCCCCGGAGCCTTCTCTTCTCCAGGCTGAACAGCCCCAACTCTCTCAGCCTCTCCTCATAGGAGAGGTGCTCCAGCCCTCTGATCATCCTCGTGGCTCTCCTCTGGACACGCTCCAGCAGGTCCATGTCCTTCTTATGTTGGGGACTCCAGAGCTGGATGCAGTACTCCAGGTGGGGTCTCACGAGAGCGGAGTAGAGGGGCAGAATCACCTCCCTTGACCTGCTGGCCACACTTCTTTTGATGCAGCCCAGGATATGGTTGGCCTTCTGGGCTGCGATCGCACACTGCTTGCTCATGTCGAGCTTCTCATCAATCATCACCCCCAGGTCCTTCTCCACAGGGCTGCTCTCCAGCCATTCTCCGCCGAGCCTGTATTTGTGCTTTGGATTGCCCCGACCCAGATGTAGGACCTTGCACTTGGCCTTGTTGAACTGCATGAGGTTGGCTTGGGCCCACCTCTCCAGCCTGTCCAAGTCCCTCTGGATGGCATCCCTCCCCTCCAGTGTGTCCGCCTCGCCAAACAGCTTGGTATCATCAGCAAACTTGCTGAGGGTGCACTCTACCCCACTGTCCATGTCGCTAACAAAGATGTTGAACAGTATGGGTCCCAGTACCGACCCCTGAGGAACGCCACTCGTCACTGCTCTCCACTTGGACACCGAGCCGTTGACTGCAACCCTTTGAGTGCGACCATCCAGCCAGTTCTTTATCCACCGAGTGGTCCATTTATCGAATCCATGTCTCTTCAATTTAGAGACCTTTTAAGATTTAGAATCTTAAAATGGATTCTAGGACAAATAAATAATAAATTCGCTATAAGTAAATACTATACAAGGGAGTTAGGGAAAGAAGAGGTATTGAAAGGAAAAGTATTGAACTGGAGGAAATCGCACCAGCTGACTAATTCAATAACTTGGTTTGAGATTGATGCTACCTACCATTTTCACTAACAGCCCTGCCAAAATAATAGGCAAGTACTAATTACATGCAAGTGAGAAATCACTGATAATACCAATGAAGATCAGAGCAGTGTAAGAATTAAATGGCCTTAAGGAGAGTAGTAAGGCGTGAAGAACATTCTTGGCTGTAGTGATCATGAGAAGATAGAGTTCAGCATTAAGTGCAGTATGCACAAAATGACAAGTAGGGTTGAAACCTTAGACTTCAGGAGGGCTAACTTTGATCTCTTCAAGAAATTGATGGGAGAAATCAAATGGGAGAGGGATCTAGAGGGTAAAGGGGCTCAAGAGAGCTGGCTGATATTCAAGCACCAGCTCCTCCAAGCTCAGGATAGGTGCATCCCAGAGAGCAAGAAATTGGGCAAGGGAAGGAGACCTGCATGGCTGAGCAGGGATATTCAGAAAAAACTCAGGTGGAAGAAGGGAGTTTACAGGATGTGGAAAAGGGGGCTGACGACTTGGGATGAGTACAAGAATGCTGTCAGGGTATGCAGGGAAGAAATGAGAAAAGCCAAGGCAGCTTTGGAATTGAACCTGGCGAGGGATGTAAAGACCAATAGGAAGGGTTTCTTTAAGTATACAGGAGACAAAAGGAAAACCAGGGAAAATGTGGGCCCGCTCTTGAATGAGATGGGTGCTGTGGTGACGGATGATGCAGAGAAGGCGGAGTTGCTGAATGCCTTCTTCGCTTCTGTCTTCACTGCTCGGGCCAGCTCTCAGGAGTCCCAGACTTTGCAAGTAACAGAGAAAGTCTGGAGAAAGGAAAACTTTCCCTTGGTTGAAGAGGAACAAGTTAGGGAACAGTTAAGTAAACTGGACACCCACAAGTCCATTGGGCCTGATGGGATGCACCCGCGAGTGCTGAGGGAGCTAGCAGAAGTCAATGCTGGGCCGCTCTCCATCATCTTTGAAAGGTCCTGGAGAACAGGGGAGGTGCCTGAGGACTGGAGGAAAGCCAATGTCCCTCCAGTCTTCAAAAAGGGCAAGAAGGATGACCCAGGAAACTACAGGCCGGTCAGTCTCACCTCCATCCCTGGAAAGATGATGGAACAGCTCGTTCTGGGGGTCATCTCCAAACATCTGCAGGAAAAGAAGGTTATCGGAAGTAGTCAACATGGATTCACCAAAGGGAAGTCATGTCTGACTAATCTGATAGCCTTCTCTGATGGCGTGACTGAATGGGTGGATGAAGGGAGGGCAGTGGATGTTGTCTACCTTGACTTCAGCAAGGCTTTCAACACTGTCTCCCACATCATCCTCACAGGCAAGCTTAGGAAGTGTGGGTTGGATGAATGGACAGTGGGGTGGATTGAACAGTGGTTGACAGATAGAGCTCAGAGGGTTGTGGTTAGTGGTGCAGAGTCCAGTTGGAGGCCAGTAACTAGTGGTGTCCCACAGGGGTCAGTACTGGGTCCAGTCCTGTTCAATATATTCATCAATGACCTGGATGAAGGGATAGAGTGTACCATCAGCAAGTTTGCTGATGACACAAAACTGGGAGGGATGGCTGACATGCTGGAAGGCTGTGCTGCCATACAGCGTGACCTGGACAGGCTGGAGAGTTGGGCAGAAAAAAACCTGATGAGGTTCAATAAAGGCAAGTGTAGGGTACTGCATCTGGGGAGCAATAACCCCATGCATCAGTACAGGTTAGGGGCTGACCTCCTGGAGAGCAGCTGTGTGGAAAGGGACCTGGGAGTCCTGGTGGACAACAGGATGACCATGAGCCAGCAATGTGCCCTGGTGGCCAAGAAGGCCAATGGCATCCTGGGGTGTATCAAGAAGAGTGTGGCCAGCAGGTTGAGGGAGGTCATTCTCCCCCTCTACTCTGCCCTGGTGAGGCCGCATCTGGAGTACTGTGTCCAGTTCTGGGCTCCCCGGTTCAAGAAGGACAGGGAACTGCTGGAGAGGGTCCAGCAAAGAGCTACAAAGATGATTAGGGGACTGGAGCATCTTTCTTATGAAGAAAGGCTCAGGGACTTGGGGCTTTTTAGTCTAGAAAAAAGAAGACTCAGGGGGGATCTTATCAATACTTATAAGTACTTAAGGGGAGGGTGCCAGGTAGACGAGAATAGCCTTTTTTCAGTGGTGCCCAGTGATAGGACTAGAGGTAACGGGCACAAACTGGAGCACAGGAAGTTCCATCTTAACATGAGGAGGAACTTCTGTACTTTGAGGGTGGCAGAGCACTGGAACAGGCTGCCCAGGGAGGTTGTGGAGTCTCCCACACTGGAGACGTTCAAAACCTGCCTGGATGCCGTCCTGTGCAATGTGCTGTAGGTGTCCCTGCTGTGGCAGGGGGGTTGGACTTAGATGATCTCCAGAGGTCCCTTCCAACCCTGACGATACTGTGATACTGTGATACTGTGATTATATGAGGTATAAGGCTTTTTATTAACAGATTAGTATAAAGACACTTCCTACCATAAACAGTAATCTCCTCAATGGGAAATAACTGAAGAGGAGATGGATTTGCATGTATTGGTTAGCCACAGACAAGTATGAGCTGCCAGAATAACATAGTCATGAGGAAGACAAATACATTGCTAGAATGTATCAGGTGAAGTCTTACTGGTAGAGATAGGGGTGTATTCATACCCGCAAGCAAGGCTTTTCAGTCTTTCTGAACGTTGAGTTCATAGCATTATGGCAGATACTTTCCAAAGGATTTCAGTATACAGCAAGCCAAAGGAAATATTGCTTGTCTTTCCTCTTCTCAAGGTCGAATGGGCACAATTCACAGCGACATTATAAAAATATACACAAATAGAAGTAACATGTATTTAATGTCCTCCTTCAGCTCTTGAAAGATAGGGAAAAATTACTGCCCTGTGTCAGAGGGAGCAGTGACATCCTTGAGGTTGAGCAAAAAGCCACAGGCACGGTTTTGCAGACACATTTCTCTTATTTGACCTCCTCTAACCTTTTAGTTATGCTCTGCCTCAGTAATTTGCTAGTATTTTTGTCACAGTGTAAATAAAATTCACAAATGCTACAGATCTATGAGAGTCCTGCTTTGTGATGTGAATGAAGAGCTTCTGAAACAAAGCTATGTGATGACACATGACACAGTTCAGGGACACATTACAATTTTTGCTCTGAGCAAACACTTTTCAGCCATGTCATTTCAGTCTAAAATTCATATTCAGAAAGCCAAGTATCAAGTAGTTTCAAAGCCTACTTACCACCTTTAAACCATGACAGGGGCTTAGCTAGAAACATTCTTTCTTCTCTTGTTAGACAAAAAATATTTTCTCCATTCAGGCTCAGAAACAGCCTGTCCCCCACACCTCAAGTCTAACAAATTTTATAAACAGGGATGCCCTCTACTCCAGAAAAATCACAGCTAATTTCAGATCCTAACCATTAAACATCCAGGTTAAAATTATGTGGTCCCACTTAGCATTATTAAATGTAGCACATAATACGATATTGCCGTGGAGACAACATGTCTGAAATACCATCTCTCTCCCCAATATTTACATGCTTCACTGCAATCCTACATTCAGCACATGCTTAATGACAGCTCAGGACCTTAATACAATTTGATTTACAGGTACCACGATACAGCTTAGAGCAGCAGTTCCCAAAACTGCTCATAGTGCTCTTTCCACCCTCTCACCTCACTCGCCTCTATCCTGGTCTTTGAACCACTGCTTGCTCCTGCCTTTACCCAGAGACTGCAGCTGTTGCCTGCTTACTGCCCACACCATCCCTGTCATCTCATGCTCCTCCTGAAATGGTAATTCACTTTACCTCTCAGAACAACCTAACTCCTGAGAAGTACTTACGCTAAATGAGCTTTAATGTACTAGCATAAACATTATATACATTGTTCCAGCATTTAGTGACTTTAAACAGCTTTCCACAGCAGAACAGATTGCCTATAAATTTTACTTAAGAAGAGAAAAAAGAAAAAAACAAACAAACCCCCCAAAACTAGCAGAGTTAATAAACTACTGCATTATTATTCATCTATATATAAAAAGGACCAGGATGTTCTTCTGGGCACTTCTAATCTAGGATAAGAGATGTTCTTCAAATCAAATGAGCATTCCTCTGGTGCATACAAAAGGCAATTTTTCTAAGAACAGATGTACAGTTTCTCACGCACTTAACATTTTAAAGTAATACCACATAAACCGTGATGCATTTGATGCACGAACATTAAAAAAACAGAACAGCAGAAAAATATTTTCAACAGCAGCCTACTTCTTTGACTTTTAACAGCTCACATAAAATTATAGATTGCTGCTGTCAGTCAATAGAAATAGAAATTAATGCAATGTATACAGTAGCATTGTAAGATATTTTAGGACAGCCCAGAACCACCAAATATAAGTGGAAAGTGTGAAATATCATCAAAATAAACCAAGATCTGAAAAAAAAAAAGATTTTCAAGTGGTTAATTGAACCTAAATATTTTCTTACAGAATGCATGGAAACATTCAGCTACATTCAAAAGGACAAGCCACTCACAGTGCTCTGTTTGCTGAGGAGCCTAGAGGAAATTATTTCTATTTTTCCCATTTCAAAAGAAAAATGCTTTAGAACAGCAGCAGGACTCTGAAAATTGCCTCCCACACCTTTTTAAGCCAGATTCACTCAGCAAGCATCCAGGAAGCTGAAAGGACATTAACTTACAGCTTAATTTGCAAGGTCTTGGTTTAGCAAAGTCTTCTGCAGGAAAAGAGAAGCTCCCAGATAGTAGGGTTTGCATTGAATAAGACAGCATCATTAATAGAGTGACATTTTATTCATTTCTCTTTTTACACAGCTGAATAAACATTGATTCTCATAGGTGCTGAGCTGACAGGCTGAATATTAAATCTGTGGGAAAGGCACAGTACTGGCAGTACCCAAACTTCTGTACTGTCCAGATATACCCTCAAATTAGTAGGATCATAGTTGTAGTAGAAAACTCCACTATCACCAGCTCAGCTAGTGATCTGCCTTGCGGCACCATATTGCTTGTGCTTTAGTGAGTTCTAGAGATATTAGGCCCATCACTTTTTTTAGTCTGAGAGAAAAACAACACAGCTATTTTATCAAAGCATGATAAAAGTCAGTCACTTTCAGCACACCTTATGCCATTTTTTCCTCACATTTTCGACTTACTTCCACAGCTTTATCAATTTTTTATCAAAACCAAAATTTGATCTAAAGCTTTCAAGGACTGTTCTTGAATTCAGATTATGTCCAGATGCCTCCGAAGTTATATTCTGCCTTTAATATTCTTCATTCAGTATCATCTGTAATTTTGTAGCCTAATTAAAACCATTCATGGTTCATACATTTCCCACTAATTTTTCAATACTCTCAATAGTTTGAATAAACATGCTATTTGTGACACTAACATACCTTTTCATATATGATATTTAAACAGCATACATTTAAAACACTATTATAGTGCTTCAATGGTAATAAGATCAGAGCTCTATGAGAATTATTAATATAGTCAAATAGATAATTTGTGGAGCCTTGGAAGCAGTTTAAGGAAAAGTTCAGTTTTAATGCCAGTCTGTTTGTTGGTTTGGGTTTTTTTTAACCATATCAGTTTTGTATGATAAAGGACATTGCCTCTCTCCACAATTTCTTTCTTGTGTCAGTAGATCATCATGACTGAAGAGCCCTACTTTTACTATTTTCACAGAATCACAGAATGATCAGGGTTGGAAGGGACCTCTGGAGATCATCTAGTCCAACCACCCTGCCACAGCAGGGACACCTACAGCGGGTTGCACAGGACAGCGTCCATGTGGCTTTTGAATGTCTCCAGTGTGGGAGACTCCACAACCTCTCTGGGCAGCCTGTTCCAGTGCTCTGTCACCCTCAGAGTAAAGAAGTTCCTCCTCATGTTAAGATGGAACTTCCTATGCACAAGTTTGTGCCCATTATCTCTTGTTCTATCAATCAACTGGGCGCCACTGAAAAAAGACTCTTCTCATCTACCTGGCACCCTCCCTTTAAGTATTTATAAGTATTGATAAGACTCCCCCTCAGTCTTCTTTTCTCTAGCCTTTCCTGAGCCTTTCCTCATAAGAAAGATGCTCCAATCCCCTAATCATCTTTCTAGCCCTTTGCTGGACTCTCTCCAGCAGCTCTGTGTCCTTCTTGAACTGGGGAGCCCAGAACTGGACACAGTACTCCAGATGTGGCCTCACCAGGGCAGAGTAGAGGGGGAGGATGACCTCCCTCGACCTGCTGGCCACGCTCTTCTTGATGCATCCCAGGATGCCATTAGCCATTCTGACCACCAGGGCACATTGCTGCCTCATGGTCATCCTGTTGTCCACCAGGACTGCCAGGTCCCTTTCCACACCGCTGCTCTCCAGGAAGTCAGCCCCCAACCTGTACTGATTGCATGGGGTTATTCCTCCCCAGATGCAGTACCCTACACTTGCCCTTGTTGAATTTCATTAAGTTTCTCTACGCCCAGCTCTCCAGCCTGTCCAGGTCACACTGTATGGTGGCACAGCCCTCTGGCATGTCAGCCACTCCTCCCAGTTTTATACCGTCAGCAAACTTGCTGATGGTACACTCTATCCCTTCATCCAGGTCATTGATGAATATATTGAACAGGACTGGACCCGGTATTGACCCCTGTGGGACACCACTAGTGACAGACCTCCAACTAGACTCTGCACCACTAACCACAACCCTCTGAGCCACTGTTCAATCCACCCCACTGTCCATTCATCTAACCCACACTTCCTAAGCTTGCCTGTGAGGATGATGTGGGAGACAGTGTTGAAAGCCTTGCTGAAGTCAAGGTAGACAACATCCACTGCCCTCCCCTCCTCCACCCATCCAGTCATGCCATCGTAGGAGGCTGCCATATTTATACAGTCATTTACAATTGCATACAATCACCTGTGCACCAAAGAGACCTATCTTAAGTGACATGTGAGTTCTACAGCTTCCCAAAGAGTGGTTACAGTAACCATATTAAACTCTTCTGGATTATCTAAGGCTCAAAGCCTAAGTATTGAGAAGTCTGTGCCAGCTCAATTCTTCTACTTAGATAGCAAGAAAATCTAATTACTTTCAAGCAGGAAGACATGCATCAATTTCTGATAAACCAAATAACATGCATTATTCCAGACTAAGCTATTTTATGAAAATTTGGTATCTGTCAAAGGGGAAATTTTTCCACCCTTGCTCAATATTTTGGAAGGAAAAAAACCCCCACATCTCCACACCCCTACCTCAAAAAAAGAGACTCCTTTAAAAAACTCAGGTTCTAGGCAAAATCATCTTCACTGATTGAAAGCCAAGAGTATCTCATTGTGATTATAAGCAGATGTAAAATAAAAAACAGCGTTTGAAAATCAAAATTGTATTACTACTTCTATGAATGTTAGTACATACAAAATATGAGAAATAAGTACTTATTAATAAGTGTTTTAAAGTAATCTAATCTAGATATTTTCATAATTTGAAGTAAGGATATCAAAAATTGATTGTGCAGTAAATAACGTCTTTTAAACTAATAGAAGCCTGCCTTACTCCTGATAACTAGCTTTTTTCAGCAAGTCTGTTACAGTACCACAGAGGTAACCTCACACAGAGTGAATGACACTAAGTGCAGGATAATTCTATAAAACAAGGGCACTTAGTTCTGAAAGAGGATGTATCCAAAAAGAACATTGAGTTATACTTAAAAGTACATGATCCATTAACTACCAGAAAGAGCTGCAAAGCTCCAGCCTTTTGCTATTGGACACTCATTTATCTCAGAAACTGTATTTATCATTGATCTAGGAAAATAACCTTTCTCTCTCTCCCACTTCCCCATTTCCGAATTAGCCAAGACAATCTCGGAAATGCTGTTGCCACTTAATAGTATGGAAGTCCAGGGTCAGCAATAATCATGGAATCACAGAATCACAGAATCTCCTAGATTGGAAAAGACCTGTAAGATCATCTAGTCCAATCATTATCCTAACATTGACAATCCCAACACTAAACCACATCCCTAAGCACTATTATCTACATGACTCTTAAATACCTCCAGGGATGGGGACTCCACCACTGCCCTGGGTAACACTTTCCAATGCCTGATGACCCTTTCAGTAAAGAAATTCTTCCTAATATCCAATCTAAACTTCCCTTGGCGGAACTTGAAGCCATTTCCTCTTGTTCTATCACCTGCTACTTGACAGAAGAGGTCAACTCCCGCCTCTCTGTAACCTCCTGTCAGATGGTTGTAGAGAGCCTTAAAGTCTCCCCTGAGCCTCCTTTTCTCCAGGCTAAACAACCCCAGTTCCCTCAGCCGTTCCTCATAAGACATGTGCTCCAGAACCCTCACCAGTTTCATTGCCCTTCTTTGCACACACTCCAGCACCTCAATGTTCTTCTTGTGGTGAGGGGTCCAAAACTGAACACAGTACTCAAGACGCGGCCTCACCGGTGCAGAGTACAGGGGTAAAATCACCTCCCTGGTCCTACTTGCTACATTATTTCTGATACAGGCCAGGATGCTGTTGGCCTTCTTGGCCACCTGGGCACACTGCTGGCTCATTTTCAGCTGGCTATCAATCAACACCCCCAGGTCCCTCTCTGCTGAGCAGCTTTCCAACCACTCCTCCCCAAGCCTGTAGCTTTGGCGGGGGTTGTTGTGGCCAAAGTGTAAGACCCGGCATTTGGCCTTATTGAAACTCACACAGTTTGCCTTGGCCCATCGATCTAGCCTGTCTAAATCCCTCTGCAGGGCCTCCCTGCCCTCAGGCAGATCAACACTTCCACTCAGCTTGGTGTCATCTGCAAACTTACTGAGGGTACACTCGATCCTCTCATCCAGATCATTGATAAAGATATTAAACAGGACTGGCCCCAGTACTGAGCCCTGGGGGACACCACTCGTGACTGACCACCAACTGGAATTAACTCCATTCAATCATTTATTCATAAAGATGAGCAAAAGATGTTTTACCTCCAGGAATTAGATAATGAAGGAAACTACCCGAGCAAGCTGCTAGGCAGTGTCAGAAGATAGCATTAAAGATCCCTTATGATGGGATTAATTAATGATCCCTCATGCATCCCCACTGCATGATGCAGTATGTAGAAGAGTTCAGCTATAGGGCAAGTTTAGAAGAGAGGTTGAGAGACTTCAGAGCACTTATCAATGCTCCCCCAACTGCATAGCTGGAAGAAGAGATTGTCAGGACAATCACATTACAGGTGTGCGCTCTGTCCCATGAGCAATAAGACAATGTCTCAAACATTGTGGTGTGTAGATCTGGTATTTTTCTGCAGTCACAGTGCATAAGCATCAGGACTTCCACAAATGTGGCAGGTACTGAAAAAGATACCAATAAACACCATGCAAGCTGCAAAATGAAGTGCTGGCATGTTCCATCAGGGAAGGGCAACTGCACATCCAAGAGATGCAGAGATACATGGCAGTTCTGCAGACCTCTAAGATTTCCAAGTAGAAACAGGCATATCACGTATTTTCTAGTTGTTTAGTATGCTTGGCAAAAACTGCTCACAAATAATTGGCTATCGATATAAAAGAATCACGCTGTGTAGTGTTTCCCATTAAAAAAAAAAATTAAAAAAATTCATAAAAAGCACAGTCAAAACATTGTGTTAGCAAAAGAAGATTTTGTTCTGTCCCTGGTCTTTACAGTCCCTCTGCTTCAGCATCACTACCTGCCATCTGTCTGGATCTGATTTGGATCTGATCTCTCTGATCATTGCAATTACCATCCTTTCCCAAAAGCAATTAGCAGTGCTCAAGATGTTCCCTTGATTTAGCATCACACACTGGCCTGTTTATGTCTTCTCAAGAAGAAATCCTATGAAGTAAATTTTGTCCACACAGTGTCCATGATGACAATACAACCAGTATCACTTTAGGGCTAGATTATGGAAGGAAGATAAGAAGTTCTGCGTGCTGCTCATAGACTAGCTCAGCTGCAGTAAATGTTGGGAAGCCAGCTAGTGGGAGCTCTGAGAAGAAAAGTGGCAGACACCTGTGAACCTGCAGGTATCAGATTTTCTAATCCTGGCTTAACAGAGTCCAAAACCTAAGTGCAAGAGTGCAGGAACTCCCTATTATTGCAGGCTGGTAGCATGTTGCCCATGCAGAGGACACAGAAATGATGCATGGATGCACCTGGGCATGCAGCCTGCATAAGGCCTTGCCCCACTGCTCTGCAGGACATGAAGTTCCCATGCCTCTTGATCACAAAGTTTGAGTGATTCAACCTGAAAAGGTCGAAGCAGGTGGCTAGCCTAGCTCTTACCTCACTGCAAAGGTGAAAAAAACCCAGCCCAAAACAACAACAAGAAACAACACTAAAAGAAAGACTTCTAACGATAGTGGAGTAGCTGTAACACAGAATCACAAAATCGTCAGGGTTGGAAGGGACCTCTGGAGATCATCTAAGTCCAACCACCCTGCCACAGCAGGGACACCTACAGCACATTACACAGGACGGCGTCCAGGCGGGTTTTGAATGTCTCCAGTGTGGGAGACTCCACAACCTCTCTGGGCAGCCTGTTCCAGTACTCTGTCACCCTCAGAGTAAAGAAGTTCCTCCTCATGTTAAGATGGAACTTCCTATGCACAAGTTTGTGCCCGTTACCTCTAGTCCTACCACTGGGCACCACTGAAAAAAGACTATTCTCATCTACCTGGCACCCTCCCCTTAAGTATTTATAAGTATTGATAAGATACCCCCTGAGTCTTCTTTTTTCTAGACTAAAAAGCCCCAAGTCCCTGAGCCTTTCCTCATAAGAAAGATGCTCCAATTCCCTAATCATCTTTCTAGCCCTTTGCTGGACTCTCTCCAGCAGCTCTGTGTCCTTCTTGAACCGAGGAGCCCAAAACTGGACACAGTACTCCAGATGTGGCCTCACCAGGGCAGAGTAGAGGGGGAGGATGACCTCCCTCGACCTGCTGGCCACACTCTTCTTGATACACCCCAGGATGCCATTGGCCATTCTGGCCACCAGGGCACATTGCTGCCTCATGGTCATCCTGTTGTCCACCAGGACTCCCAGGTCCCTTTCCACACAGCTGCTCTCCAGGAGGTCAGCCCCCAACCTGTACTGATGCATGGGGTTATTCCTCCCCAGATGCAGTACCCTACACTTGCCCTTGTTGAATTTCATCAGGTTTCTCTCCGCCCAACTCCCTAGCCTGTCTGGGTCACGCTGTATGGCAGCACAGCCTTCCAGCGTGTCAGCCACCCCTCCCAGTTTTATACCATCAGCAAACTTGCTGATGGTACACTCTATCCAGGTCCTTGATGAATATATTGAACAGGACTGGACCCAGTACTGACCCCTGTGGGACACCACTTGTTACTGGCCTCCAACTAGACTCTGCACCACTAACCACAACCCTCTGAGCTCTGTCAGCCACTGTTCAATCCACCCCACTGTCCATTCATCTAATCCACACTTCCTAAGCTTGCCTGTGAGGATGATGTGGGAGACAGTGTTGAAAGCCTTGCTGAAGTCAAGGTAGACAACATCCACTGCCCTCCCTTCATCCACCCATCCAGTCACGCCTTCATAGAAGGCTATCAGATTAGTCAGACATGACTTCCCCTTGGTGAATCCATGTTGACTACTTCTGAGAACCTTCTTTTCCTCCAGATGCTTGGAGATGACGCCATGTTTTTTATCATGTTTTTATATAATGTATTAAAATATAAACCATGCCTTTCTCTTCCATCTCAAGAGGGCTACCAGGGAGCTATTTCTTGTTTGCTACCCCACGGCTAATATTTCTCACTTTTTCTTAATCACTGGTACTTTTGTAATTCAAATTCTGCATGCGTAGTGTTACGTAGGACTGTCTTTGGTAGATCATGCTGAATAAAAAGTAATTTTGTGTTATGCTGCAAGTGAATATTTATTTCTACTTCCCATCTAATATTAATTGCTTCTGGTATGGGTAAAGCTAGTTAAAGGATTACACTTTCCTCCACCATAACAATAATTCAGGCTGCACCTTGGATACTGTGTTCAGTTTTCGGCCCGTCACTACAACAAAGACCTCGAGCATGTTCAGAGAAGGGAAACAAAGCTGATGAGGGGTCTGGGGAAGAAGTCTTACAAGGAGTGACTGAGGGAACTGGGGTTGTTTAGCCTGGAGAAAAGGAGGCTCAGATCTCTTTTGCCAAGTAACAGGTGATAGGACAAGAGAAAATGGCCTCAAGTTGTGCCAGGGGAGGTTTAGATTGGATATCAGGAAAAATTTCTTAACTGAAAGGGTTATCAAGTGTTGGAATAGGCTGCCCAGGGATGTGGTTGATTCGCCATCCCTGGAAGTACTTAATGACGTAGTCCTGAGGGACATGGTTTAGTGGTGGTTTTGGCAGTGCTAGGTTAATGGTTGGACTTGATGATCTTAAAGGTCTCTTCCAACCAAAACAGTTCTATGATTCTATGTTTCTATAATTACACCATTCTTTATGGTATTTCAGCCACCAACCTGTTCAGTCACTGTCTCTGATTCCACTGAACTTTCAAGCAAACAAGTTATCTGCCAATAATGGAACCAAATGGAAGAGTATCTTGCAAATATTTTAATATTTTTATTAGCTTGTGTTTTGGAAAAAGCTATCCCCTCTTTTGTTAAAAAAAATAGTAATTTTAGTGTCACAATAAGAAACTCACTGAAATCCCTCCTTTTCTGCACAAAGTCTATGTGGGTGAATAAACAATTCCCAATATCATCATCTGCATGACGAAAAAATTTCTTTCCATTTAGAGTCAGTGTAACTTTAGAGTCCTGTCTAATTTGGGTGACTAAGGAATCCCAATTCCATTTGCCTTGCTAATCCAGAGAAACATGCTAGTATTATGACCATTTTTAGTGTTGCTGTTCTTAAGACTCTAACTAGTGTTTTATTGCGGCATTACGGCTCCTTGGGTGCTGAACAGATTTTCTTCAGGCTATAACATAAGGATCCAGAAAGTTTGTTTTGTTCCTCCATTTTGGAACTGGCTTTGGCAATAGCTTTAGTTATTGAAATAGCAGTATTTCAAGTGTACAAAAGCATGAGCTGGTCATTATGCATGTCTTCAACCCTATGTTTTAAAAACAAACAGTGTACATTTTAGATAACAGACATCGTGTAGTTGTATAAGAAAATGTTACAACACAAATCAATATACATACATTCAGCTTACGCAATCAGTGAGTTATGTTACTCAAGCATTTGTTCTAAACAGAATTGTAAACTGCACATTTTTCCTGGTCTTTCTAAGCTCAGAAGCTCTGCTCCTGAGCCATTCATGGGGATTAACCTTGGTCCAATTGTATGAAGTGGACTACTTCTGCCTCCTTTATTTTCCTCAGTCTGTAATACAATGTTAATCAATGTTTGGCAGGAAACCATTTCTGTGGGCAGAAAAACAGCATTTTGAAATCTCCCCCTTTCCAATAGTGAAACTAAGATCTTTTCAATTTTTTAAACAAAAGGCAAAAAGAACAAATAAAAGGGTGAATATAACCAAGGCGTTTACACACGCACACAGTGTTTCTTCATGCCATGGCTAGTAGACTTATGGAGCACCTTGCCAAAGAACATCGTAGATGTTAGAAGCTCATGTGAGCTCAAGAGAGACCAGATGAATTCTCTAGAGAGAAAACCATTGAAAGCCACTAATAACAAAGAAACAACATTAATCTCAGGAAACCACCGGACCTGAGAATGTGTAGTACCACCAATATTTGCTCATCTCATTATTTCCCTTGGTGTCTGCCACTGTCAGAGACAGAATACAGGACTAGATCTGATCTCATACAAGCACTGTGCTCTTAAACAGCGACTGACAAAGCAAATATGACATTAATCTAAAGATGGGATTGCTGTGCCCAAATCCTAGGCTTCAAGCTAGTTTTCCCACATCTGCTGTAAATGTTCTGACTACAAGAACACTGACAATCCTGGGACAAGTCTCCCTCTCCTCTTTGAGTTAGGAAAACTACCCTGAAGCTAAGAAGCCACCCATAGCTGAAGTTTTGTAGAAATTGTTACTTTCCCGCAGAACATTTCAGTTTCACTGAAAAATTCCTGTTCAAGTTTAGTGACAATACCACAGTAAAGCATAGTGGGTAATGCATGAGGTTGCACAGCACTTAGAAAATCTATATTTAAGCTTATTCTGTTCATATTCCAGATTTTTTGTCTTTCCTCCTTGAGGAAATTACAAATGCACAATACGCTTTTCATTCAATAGGTCCAGATAGTGTAACTTGCCCATTACCACTGTCTTAGTATTATCTTGTTTCAAGAATAAGAAGCCTCAGACAAGTCAGTCTCAAAAATTCTCTTTTTACAGGCAGTTCCTTATTGTATAGCGTGTAGCTTCTACTTTTAAGTGGAGTTAAAATGAAAAAGTAGGTCAAAGATCAACAACTTTCTAAAGTGTAAGAGTTATAAGGCAAGTGTGCAGGCGTAAGATTCTCACTGAGAGCAAGCTTAATTATTAAAAAGAAAAAAAAGCTCTAACATAATTTTAAAACCAAAGAGGTTCAGTTTACCTGGTTACTAATGAACATTGAAGCCATATTTGTGCTTTTGTCGTGCTATTTTTTAATGATTAAAGTAGGGTGATTTCACATTGTCTTATGTGAATGTGATTTCACATGTCTATATTACAGGAAATATTATTTGCTTTTGGTATTGGTTTGTTTGACCCCACTTCAACTTAAACATCACATCTAATGAAAAACTATTCAAACTGAAATAAGATGATTTGTCCTTTAATCATCTCATTTTCCTATAGAAAGGCAAAAGTATTTAAAAGATATACTAAATGTGGACTGCTTGAGAATTAACTTACACTGTTTGAAAAATAAGACTTAGGGTGATACCCCACCACTTGCTATCACCCCAAGTCTGAAAAGGAAAAGAGTTGCTCTGCACGCATTGTGAAGATAAGTGAGGGGAGATGAAAGGAAGGGGACCTTTCTTCTTTAGCAGATGAAAAAGATACTAAATTGGCTCAAGATTTAGTTCACGATGAGCATTGTCTCAGGTCCAGGGTCTGCAAAATATCAATCACAGCCAACATTCACTTCATCCTTGGTATATCCTCAGCAACAACTGGGCTGCATTATGTAGTTGAAGACCATAGGATACACAGTCCTAATTTTGCATTTGCGTGTTCTTTGCTGTTACTTTATTTGCATTGTTTTAAATAAATCTATTAATGTCTGTTTGTTTCCAACTTCTTTTGCCACACTGCGGCTTATACTTCATGACACCTGGAAGCACCAATTCTGGAACATACTTCAGATTTCTTAGTGTCTGCAGGAGCAATTTGAATTATTAAAATGTGGAGTGACTGAAGGGCAGAAATCAGGTAATAAACTGATAGCCTGGATAGAAACATGCTCCTCAAAAGAAGCTGGAGGAAATGTGATGGAAAGTACTTGGTTTTGTTATTGTTCCATTTATTTTTGTGCACAAGTCAGTTCAATTCCATTATGAAAACTGGATGAGACCAGTAAGGAAAGGACAAGAAACATTCCTTCCCCTGTGTATGCTGGTGAGGTAGATGGTCAAATAGGTGACAGGGTGCAACAAGCCCAAGAGTTGCAGCACAGATTTGGAAGCTGCAATTCACGCAGAGAAACCAATAATCTGTCGAACTGGCAGGAAGGTCACAACCAGGCCCCGGAAAAGTCCAAAGAATAATTTTTTGAGACTAAAGGCAACTAAGTCAAAGACACTGAATTGGCAGGAAGCAAACACTTTCTTGCAAGAACAGAGTGGGCATGGAGTATTCCAGCTCTTATTTAACACATTTGGCTTTCATAAGTTTAAAATCCTTTTCTTTGATGTCTCCATATTTTTAGGTACGTCTTGGGTTTCTTTCTGCCATAGTTTCAGCTGGGACAGAGTTAACTTTCTTACTAGCAGCTGGTATAGTGTTATGTTCTGGATTTGGGATGAAAGCGATGTTGATAGCGCAGTGATGTTT
This sequence comes from Pluvialis apricaria, assembly GCA_017639485.1. Lineage (NCBI taxonomy): Eukaryota > Metazoa > Chordata > Aves > Charadriiformes > Charadriidae > Pluvialis > Pluvialis apricaria. The sequence continues at coordinate 61,711,330 of CM030008.1, forward strand.
TTGGTTGTTGCTAAGCACTCAAGGCCTTTTCTGCTCCTCATACCACCCTGCCAGCAAGCAGGCTGGGAGTGGACAAAAAGTTGGGAGCAGACACATCCAGGACAGCTGACTACAGCTGACCAAAGGAATATTCCATACCATATGATATCATGCTCAGTATATAAAGCTGGGAGAAGAAGAAGGACTGGGTAGACATTCAGAGTTACGGCATTTGTCTCCCCAAGTAACCACTACGTGTGATGGTGCCCTGCTTTCCTGGAGATAGCTGAACACCTGCCTGCTGATTGGAAACAGTGAATAAATTCCTTGTTTTGCTTTGTTTGACTGTGTGCACAGCTTTTGATTTACCTGTTAAACTGTCTTTGTCTCAGCCCATGAGTTTTTTCTAACTTTTACTCTTCCAATTCTCTCCCCGATCCCACCGGGCTGGGGGGAGTGGGTAGTGAGTGTCTGCGTGCTCCTAGCTGCCAGCTGGGGTTAAACCATGACACTTTTGTATGAGATTTATTCCAGTCCACCAGCACATCCTCCAACCTCACCTCTAGTCACAGAGTAGGACCTTTGAGCCTGAATTTGGGGTCAGGCTGCATCTCTTCTACAGCAGTAAACAGGGAACAAAAGCACAAGGCTCTGGCAGGCTTGTGTTCTATCTTTGCCTCCTTCAGATATGGTTGTAACATGCAGTTGACTGTAGCTGGGGTATCTGCATCCAACAGACTAAGAACAATACTATGGAGTTTGCCTGGTTTTTGTTAGTATGAAATTAAATCACTTCTCCAGAGACATTTGAAAGTGAACTCGAGAAGAAAAAGATGGTCTTTGGGATGGGAAATTACGGTTTCCTCAGGACTGGCTTTAAAGATAAAAGCAGTGAGCAATACTATGCTTCAGTACTGTTTATGTAGAAAATACACTGACAACAGATGTGAACGCTGTGTTTGAGTGCTCGCAAGTGCTTCAAGGAGAATGATCAAGAGGGTCATGATTCCCTTGCTCAAGCACTATCTTCAGGCAAAATAAGTCTTCTAACCCTGGCTCCAACAAAGACGTCTTCTGTGTCCTTGGGAGGTGCGGGGGGGTGTCACTAGTTCTTCTGCTTGTGTACTCACATCTGTAAATAGGCTTAATTCTCACTTTTTACAAAAGTGATAAAAAGCAGTGTTTTAACAGATACGAATGCCCGAAAAGGCAAGTTATTACTACTCAGTACAAAAGTGCTCAATGACATCAGCACATATTTTAAGAAATAGTTGGGGTGACTTTGGTACTCAGATTACATCACACCAAATTACCCTCAGGTTTTAGTATGACCAAGCACAGCAAACAAGTCTGGCTTTAGAAGAAAAGGCAATTATAAATCAAGCTATTTATTCACTCATTTATGTTTTTTTCCTCACAGCAAATAAATTACTTCATTCAGCAAGTAATTCAGAACTCAAAACTTTCCTTCTGAAACTTAAAAACCTATCTTTCACCAAAACCACTCTCAGTTTCAACTGGAGCAAGGAAGTTCATAAATTATCCCTATAAACAGGAACACAAAGCAACTTCTTAGAGACTAAAGTTGATGTCTTAGTTTTTCCCCCCCAAACACTTATTAGTAAACAACCATTTTGGATCAAGTGCATCAAAGCACATGCACAACTTTGTGCTTTTAAAGATGAAGGCAAGGTATCAACAAAATTATATGCTACAAGATATTTAGATGCACCCTAAAACATTAACTACATAATGAAACATTTTAAGTACAGAAAGGTTGTAAATGAAGTCTTTCTGAAGTATCAGTTGAAGTGTACAGCTTGAGGTACTGCAGCACATATACAGTTGAACTGAATCTCGAAGTTCATAGAGTTGCAGATTATTTCTTGGATGCAAGACAGGCAGAAAATGATATCTGTTGTAGGAAAAGCTGTTTGCATACTTCTAAAAATTATGCAATAGTTCATTAAAGCCTTGTTATTTTTAAGTCACAGATAAAAAGAATTTTAACTCAGATGCCAATAGCCAGAAATGAACAAGTAAAGTTTTCAATGTTTTTCTTCTCCAGCACCTCTAGAAATTTTCCAGTGGTATCTTGGACCTGTTCACTGTAAAGTGAACACAAGGCAGTAGCAATATTTTGTTGGCTTAGCTATCTTTCACAGGAAACTGCTCATCCACATGCACTAGGATATCAGCAAGTTGCATGTCAAAAATACTAATTAAGGGTCAGAAGAAATAAGAATATCGCTTCTGAGAGCAGAACTAAATCCTCACAATGACAGCTAGTTAAAAAAAAAAGGGAAGTGTGCGGTCTTTTTATAGCTGGTAGTCAAAGCTCCTGGATTTTGGAGTACTAACTGCGTGAGAATTTACAAGACTAACTGTTTAGATACAAAGTGATCCCCACGCCTATGTATAGTTAAAGACAATGTAACAAAAGAGACTCAAAAAAATTAATACAAATGTTTTAAATTTTTTTATTTTCACTAAACATTTCACCAAAGAATGAAAAGGGAGGAATGTCAATTATCCATTACCAAAAAAAAAAGTAATCTGAGGAAAAGGAAAACTACAAACCAGATTGACAGGTGATGCTAGAAGAACTCTGTTTGGGTTTGTCCCCTTGTAATAAAACAAATGAGTACATAACCAAATGTGCAAAATCCAGCAGAAATTCAATGTGTTGATAACTAGTTTGGGAAGGAAACTGAATCAGGTAAAATCATTAGATCTGTGACTAGGAGGTTACATAGAATTCTTAGAAATCTTAGAAGAATTACTTTGGTTTTGCAGGCCTAGATGCCTACGTTACAGTGGAGAGTAAATCAATCTAAACAGGAAAAAAATACATTCTTGGAATTATGGCAGGAAAATTATTATTTATAGTGTTTACAGCACATCGGTTTGCAGAGCCTGGCTTGTCTTGGCATAAGAACTTAATTAGAAAGATTCCCTAGATGAAACTAGGAAAGCACAGATGCAGGTGACACACTGAACATCAGTAGACTGAATGTAGGATGCTACAGGAAAAGTGAACTTGGAGCTTGTAAAATCCAATAATCAATTAAGGCAGACTTCCAAATATAAAGAAAACTAGTGATGATGTTACAAAGAAATAGATATGCTCCGGCTAGAAGAGCTTGACTTCCTATCATAGAATTGTAGAACAGTTTGGGCTGGAAGGGACCTTTAAAGGTCATCTAGTCCACCCCCTCTGCTATAAGCAGGGACATCTTGAACTAGATCAGGTTGCTCAGGGCCCTGTCCAACCTGACCTTGAATGTTTCAAGGGATGGGGCATCTACCACCTCTCTGGGCAACCTGTTCTGGTGTTTCACCACCTACATTGCAAAAAATTTCTTCCTTATGTCTAGTCTAACTCTACCCTCTTTTATCCATTACCCCCTTGTCCTATTGCAAGATGCCCTGCTAAAAAGTTTGTCCCCATCTTTCTTATCAGCCCCCTTTAAGTACTGAAAGGTCAAAAACATTCCTGGAGGCAAATCTCTTTTTTTTTTTTTCTAGGCTTGTATATTAAAATATTATTCTTTCCTCTTAGAAATTTATGTGCTGTTCAGACCTATAAATTAAACTACTTCCATCCATTCCCAGCAGGGTAGCTAATTTGTTAACATAGCAGGAGGGAAAATTTAAAAAAATAAACAAAACAGAAAACTAGAAGCACTGTTTTAAGTAAAGGACATTTATTTGTCCTAATAATGCTAGTGGACTGGCAATAAAACGCATTAAAGGAAGTACAACAAAAAGAAGAATAGATAACATGATATCCTTTTTCACATAAATCCTTGAGGTCACTGTGAATATTTTTGGCCTAGTTCTGATCCGTGTTATCTGGTTGCCAACTCTCTTCAAGTTAACAGCTGAGTGAGGAACCATACATACCTACACTCAGCTCAGAACTATAAAACAGGCAAACAATGGTTATATTCAGCTGCTCTTCCTTCTCTCAGTCCTGGCACCAGATTTTCTGTAATAAGAGGAGTTGCAGGATCAAGGGGAGAGACTCCATCCTCACCTTCTCTGCTAGGGGAGGACCCAAGATGGTCAGCAGCTAGACCATCAACAAAAATAGCATCCTAGAGAGGCTGGAAAACAGGAGACATACAACATCATGCTGCTCATGATCTCTGCACTATCGGGAGGGAGACCTGGTCAGATCAGAGCTCTTTGAGGATGATTTCTCATGAAATTTTTCATCATCTTGAAGTTGCTTCTGGTTTAGTGGACTCAGATAGACTCTTCTTCCTCCATCACCCCCTAAAGTTTTTATTTAAGGAAGTCAAAGGGTTTGTTTTTCTTAATAGGAGAGCAACAGTAATATTGTTATCAAAACAAATTCTTTTTCTAAGGAGAGGATATTGTTACAGAAAAATACCCCACCTTCTCCACCAGGAAACAAACTACTGCTACAAGTAAGAGAAGCCAAGTGACTGTCGCACAGCTAGAGAACCACAGAGCTGTATGTGTCCCCCTCCCCACCATCACAACTGCTTCTCAAACCACCAGTCTCTTACCTTCAGCGGAAGCAGAGAACTTAGCCATAAATGCCTACACCACATCATCATTGCCAGAAACCTAGTATCACTGTTAGTGGCATGAATAGAGGAGATGGAGAGGCAGACCAAATGCAGGCAGAGTGCAGATTGCTTCTCAATACTTGGAAGTAAATCTCTTGAGGATGGAGCTGTGCCCCATCAAGTAGAAGTCCAGGAGAGGCCTACACTGCTCACTGTTCTGTTTTGCTTGGAGAATGGACATATATATGGCAATAACAACCACCAGACTTGGAAAAAAATGCCATTTTCAAATGTATTCTCCTTTTTCCAACCTGGGCCTGCACTTTGTGCTCTCACATCATCATGTTACTATTTTATTAATGCTTTTCAGAGCACAGAAGGAATACCACCTGCTCTTGAAGATACTTAACCACAGGATACCCTAACAAAAATCAGCTATACATTTTTGCAGACTACATAGCAGTTACGTAGCGATGAGATCCAACCCATCTTCCTGACAAAAGCAGTATTGCCTAACTAGCAGCCTGGTTAGCTTTCTGAAAGTTTTACCTGCACGTACACCTTCCATAAGAGGGCACAGGGGCAGTATATCACTGGATTTGCAGGGTGACTGAAAAGACAAGACACTGTTGCAAGTACAAGAATTCCAGCTATATTAATTTGGACATCTTTGTTTTCATGGGGGAAAAAAAATGGGGGGAGAGATGTTCAAAACAGATGGTAAGAGGTACTAAATAAAACAAGTAATTGCTATTGGGTGGCAATCTCAACTGAAAGGAAGAGTAAAGAATACAAAATTCTGACAAAAAGCTAACACATAAGAGTGTTTAATCCCAGAGCTGAAATCCAACAGCGGTTCTTTTTGCACACAACTCTCTTTCTGAAGTGAAATACGCTCCTTTCAATCAGTGGCAAGGACTGACTGATGGATTCAAATGGCCTACCAAGCCATTCTGAAGGTGACTCAGGCTGTTGAAAAGGGGAAACACAGGAAAATAGCTGCAAGTCCTGTCCGAGAGCTGCAAACTCTGAAAATCCCACCCGCAGGGTGGACCAGATGTTAAGACCAAAGTTCAGCTGTGGGTCCCAGAAGACCTAAGCAGTTCCATGTGAGAGAAAAATGATTTTGGATTCTGTACTAAGTCCAGAATTTTCAATGCTGCAAAATTTCCATGACAGTTCTTTCCCAGCTGTCCATCTCTCAAAGCAGAAAGGACTGAAGCATGCTAAGAGGCCAGGTCCCAAGGGAGCCTGGAATCTCAGATACAGAGAAATGATACACATAATGGCATATTTTGAACCTAGACTGCCTTTCGTCAAAAGAATCATAAAAATATAAAAGACTGAGATTCCTTCAACATTTTTTATATTGGAATAATGCTCCTCCTGAACCATTATAACCATCATGGAAAAAGATTTCCAACATACAACCAGAAGAAAATACCCCTTGAGGAAAGTGAAGAGCTACAATGAAATTTTCAAGCAAATCTGAAAGTCTAAGAAGCTGAGTGGAGAGCAGATACAAATTTTACCATTTAGGAAGAAAAGGAAGGCAGGTTCTGTAGAATAACTGGCTTGTTTCTTCTAAAAAAATCAATAATGAAGCAGTGCATAGAAATTAGCTGGTACAGATTTTAAGATGGAATCTATCATGGGGAGGAGAGGACAAGTGCCAATTCACAAAGCCCAGATCAGCATGGTTTCTGTACGAACTCATGAATAATTGTTTCTTTTAAAAACAATCCTAGAAAAAGCTTCATAAGGGTGAAACTGGAGTGCCAAAGCTTCTTACAGTGTTTAAGCTGCAGTAAAAAAAAAAAAAAAAAAACAACAAAAAACCAACGCTTTTGCTCAGGAACACTTTCAAAGGATACCTCCAAGATACTTCTTACTGAAGCAATTTGGAGCTCTTGCTCACAAATGTGCTGCAATCAAGCAGAAAGGTGTGGGAATATTTTCAGCACATTTTCAGAGCAGGAAATGTCTGTAAAGCAAAGGATATGGTGGTAGCAGCAGGAAAATAACTCGTCATTTAAACAATACTGCAAACTGTGCAAAGAAAGGTATTCTTCATACATAGGCCTGCATGCTCACCCGTGCTTCTTTCAAGCTTGACATGCCCAATCCCTCCACAAGATTTATCTTGCCAAGATCCTTAAACACAATCGTATTGAAAAAAAAGAAAAAATCTAGTTCAGTTGCAGATTCCTATTCCTGATTGGCTAAATACTGAAGGCCATGTATTCCACCCAGTGTACCTTGAAATCTCATTTAGCTGCTTTAGACAATTATTAAGAAAAGGGATTTTGCAAGTAAGAGGGAAGAAATTAGGAGGTGACTGAATAGATGACTCTTAGAGTTTTGCAGGAGTTACTCTGGAGGTACCTCATAGATACTTTTTTGCCTCCCTGGTGAGTAAAGGTCCCTCCCTATAAAGAACTCTGAAACAAAGTATGTTTACCTGTAAAGCAGAATTATGGTTTTAGCTCTATTGGGAACACTTAATACCACAATGGATGAGTGCAGTAGATTAGCTCTTCACCAGGCAGGGTTAACTGTGTAGGAGGCTCAGTGCTTTTGGCTGCAAAGGAGGATAGTTGAGAAACACATACCAACCCAGTTCTCTACACCACCCTTCTTGATACGTATCTTCATCACAATGTGCACAGAGTCTCTTAGGTAGATTTTACTTTTAATCTTGTACACTTTAGCTGGTGGCCCTTCCATTTGGCCAAGAGGAAGCAAGTAAAATTTTAAGTCCTGCCAACAATCTGATAGCTTCACATGGTTCTCCACTATGACCAGATGGCCAAGGGTGTGAGGGGGTGAGCGGGAGCAGAAGAAAAACTGTCACAAATGCCTGCACCATGAGGACTTAAAACTTGAAAAGCTAAACCAAATGCCTTTTGCCTGGGCTAACTCTACGGTGAAGGCTTGAGAGGTGACAGCCTTTGTTTTAAAACATTTAACCTCATTATGATGGATTGCAAAGTGAAGAAACTTCTCTTAAAAAAATAATACCTGGAAGTGTCAAAACATGGAATTAATACAAGTACTTTTTTAAGAAAGCTAGAAGTCTCTTGTACGTCTAACATTTCATAAATCAAAGGTTACGTGCTTTGGTATGCTGCAGTGATGCCCTTTACATTCTTCATTTGACTGATTGTGGGAGGGTTTCCCATTATGTGAAACATCACTGGTCAGATTTTTCTCCTTGTTCTTTCCGGTGCGCTCTTCTTTAACTCCAAGACATTTTCCAAACCACATTTTAAGTTGATAATACCTGGTCAATTTAACCAAATATCAAAGTTTAGCTGAAGGCTTTTTCAAAGCAGAAAAACTTACACGGGTATTTCCTTTTTTGGGTAAATTATGCAAATTGTAGTTGAATAAACTGCATGTCTGAGTCTCACTCAAGCCATCAGACACTTAAGAACATGCCTGAAAAATAAACATAGGCCTCTGTTCAGCTGAGCTGGGCGCTGCTACTTTATTCCCACTGACTTGCCTGTATCCTTGTGCAGTTGGACATCCTTGCAGGGGTGAGAACTCACTGTCCCAAGAGAAGCAACCACGCAACCACCTTCACCTTTCTTTCTCAAGTGACAAAATATAATGCAATGGCTAAGCAACACGAATTTTGAAAGAAGCAGGAGAGTAACTTTTTGCTCTGCAGAGGACTTTCTATAGAAATCTGTTCAAAACCACAGAAGAGACAAATTTGCAGAGGTGTTTATGGGAGAGATTCAGCTTGCCTATTCACTGGCATACAGTGCTTTTTGACACAGGGGTCAGTACTGGGTCCAGTCCTGTTCAATATATTCATCAAGGACCTGGATGAAGGCATAGAGTGTACCATCAGCAAGTTTGCTGATGACACAAAACTGGGAGGGATGGCTGACACGCCGGAAGGCTGTGCCACCATACAGCGTGACCTGGACAGGCTGGAGAGTTGAGCAGAAAAAAACCTGATGAAATTCCACAAGGGCAAGTGTAGGGTACTGCATCTGGGGAGGAATAACCCCATGCATCAGTACAGGTTGGGGGCTGACCTCCTGGAGAGCAGCGGTGTGGAAAGGAACCTGGCAGTCCTGGTGGACAACAGGATGACCATGAGCCAGCAATGTGCCCTGGTGGCCAGAATGGCCAATGGCATCCTGGGGTGCATCAAGAAGAGTGTGGCCAGCAGGTCGAGGGAGGTGATTCTCCCCCTCTACTCTGCCCTGCTGAGGCCACATCTGGAGTGCTGTGTCCAGTTCTGGGCTCCCCGGTGTAAGAAGGACAGGGAACTGCTGGAGAGGGTCCAGCAAAGAGCTACCAAGATGATTAGGGGACTGGAGCATCTCTCTTATGAGGAAAGGCTGAGGGACTTGGGTCTTTTTAGTCTAGAAAAAAGAAGACTGAGGGGGGATCTTATCAATACTTATAAATACTTAAGGGGAGGGTGCCAGGTAGATGGGAACAGTCTTTTTTCAGTGGTGCCCAGTGATAGGACTAGAGGTAACGGGCACAAACTTGAACATAGGAAGTTCCATCTTAACATAAGGAGGAACGTCTTTCCTTTGAGGGTGGCAGAGCACTGGAACAGGCTGCCCAGAGAGGTTGTGGAGTCTCCCACACTGGAGACATTCAAAACCTGCCTGGACGCCATCCTGTGCAACGTGCTGTAGGTGTCCCTGCTGTGGCAGGGTGGTTGGACTTAGATGATCTCCAGAGGTCCCTTCCAACCCTGACGATACTGTGATACTGTGACACTGCCTAGAGCCTTCCAGGCACCCACATAGGCTGGCAATTGTGTGTGATACAAGACTAGCTGGCCATATGTACTCTTCTGAAGTGGCAGCCATAGGCCATACAGGCTACTCCATAATGCCTGAGGAGACATCATCTTAAAAAGTTGGGCCCTGACTTTTTGCAGCCTGGTTCTGCCCTAGCCATTCTGGATTCCTGAATGAGACACACATTCTACCTGAAAAACAAAGGGAAAAGTATCTTAGACTGGGAATGACAGTAACCTCATCTGTGAGTGAGAAACTCACTAGAGCTAACTGTGTGGCAGAGTCAAATGCATTGCATGAGGATGTGTTAAATCTGGTCCTTTCCTGACACCTGGCTCAGCAAAAGTATTGTAAGTGTGTGGGTTCTATAGAGTTTTGCTAAAGATCAATACACCAGGGTTCTGTCTCAGACCCATATAGGTTCACCCCAAAAAATGCAGCTGGGTGAGAGTGGATAACAGTCATGCTTCTGTTTGATAGCTAACCACTTTGGGACACAGCTACTATCCAAACCCACAGTTTGGGCCAGAGCTTGAGATAACTTATGCTCCCTTTCTGTTCATGATCATTTACCCTCTGAAGCCTGATGAACCTTCACTTCTTTCCCAAACAAAGCTGGAGCCCTGGGCAGAAGCACTCTCGCCCAGCCAGGCTGGGGCCTTGGTATGCAGCGTGCTCCCCAGGCAAGTGTGAAGGTTACAGAGAGAACTGAACCTGGGTCTCTCATATCCTTTAACTTGCAAGTATTTTACAAAAAGCTATGAACTCTACTTCCTCCCCTATTGTTTCAAAAAAAAGGGGGGAGGAAGCAGAGGGAAGCACCTGCATCTTGTCCAGGAGAATGCTTTTTGACTGTGTCCCTCAAGTGACATTTGCAAAGGAACACCATTTCTAAATCCAGATCAGACTTAGGCATGAACTAGGTAAGGAGCCTTTGGTCCCAATCAAGCCTCTGCACAAACCCAGAAAAACAACTTGTCACTTACAGAGAATATGAAGACCAAGCCCTGAAATACAAAGACGGTATTTCTGGCAGCAAAGTGAGATTTGCATTATCACATTTTGGGATTCAGATAGAACACAGATGCTTAGATGCTTTCTGTGTGACTGTTACTGGAAGCTGTGAAAACAGCTAATTCAGTTAAGTGCCTATCTCATGTAAATGACTCTGTAAAATTTATCAGATGTCTATCTGCATCTTTCAGCAATTAAATGGTTTATTGAATCTGCCTTAATTTCTTCATTTATTTAAAGAGGAGAAGGAGTAAGAACATAACTATGCTTCCTTATGTTACTAAAGTGATATGAGGATAAATATCTTAAAGATTAAAAAAAAGTATATAAATAAATATGAAGCCTAGATGAAATTTATTTCACTATAGAGGATAACCACTCTATGAATCAATACGATTATTTAATAAGATACTTACTCAGTTCTGTCTATACTTTTAATCAATAGTTGACTAAATTAATCAAGTTTCATTAAATCTCTGATAGAGATTTTATCACAGAAAACACCAACAGAGTTCTTACTGGGAAGAACCTCCAAAAAGTAACAGGTACTTTCTTATACCACCAGTTACATAAATGAAACGTGTAAGCCCTAGCTTTAAATCAGCAGCCAAAGCAAAAAGCATGAAATAGGAAGGAGTCCTATAATCACTCTTCAGAAAGTGTCAGTCTTGCTCACTAATTTATCTTCCTGAATTTATGAGCTCTTGTTGCACAAGAGCACAAGCTGTTCCACCTAGGCATTTTTGCTGCCCAACCTGTCGTCGTCTTAGTTCCTGGATGGAAACTGCCCAGCTCTTGGTTTTCTACAAGCTCATGGGACCCAGCTGAGCTAACTCAACTTTGACCAATCTCAGTTTAATACAGCAGAATGGTAATTTCATTACTGTTCTCACTGTGCTCTAAGAAGCTTATGGAGAAAGACTGACATTCTAGAGCTCACCTAGGTGGATAGATTTTTAAATTTTTTTTTTGTTAAAGAGAGATCTAATAATTGAAGTTATCTTTGCTCCCTCTGAAAAGAAACCTTTTCTCCCTCTGAAAATAAATCTTCAGCATCTTCCTCAGGTTAAATTGAAGGAAAAAAAAGCAGACACGGTGCTAAGAATTAAATCAGAGATACTAGGTGCACATACAGTGAAGAGGGTCAGATTTTAAGGGCTCTGGATGAAATGTATTTAGGAGAGAAGTTGTAAATACTGTGGCAATTAATAGCTAATTTTTTTCTGATAAAAACCTAATGTGGCCCTATTAACTTTAGCCCAAGGGTGTAATGCAAGCCATAAGTCCCTCCCTGTTCCATGACATTGTTCAATGGGCCAGAATAATTGAATTAAAACTAATTTATTAACAATTAAAATAAAATAAAAACAGACATTGTTTAAAGAACTGGATAAAGATTCTAGTACCATTTTTTATAACTAAAACCACAAATAAGAAACCCAACTATGCAGGCAATTAACATCTTTCAAGTGCAGAATCAAATGCCTAGCAGTAGTGGACGTAATAGGAAAAAAAAAAGACCTTATAAACCGATATAGTACAACTGCAAGGAATCCAACACTGCAATAATAGCTAACATGCCTTCAAGAATAAATACTGCCAGAACACATCTCTCGATCAAATTGTAATACAAGTAGAACAAAAATATATGCCTTGAAAGATAGAATTTGCTTGTAAGGGGATAAAGAATTGCCTATGTTTCTTGTAATACATTACTGAAAAGTTAACTCCAGCTAATGATAGTATTTAATTTGTCACATGAACTGTAAAACCTCTAGAAAGCTCACCAATGTTTTAAAGGACTGATAAAACATACTCTGAGTTGCACACGAAAAATTCATGCAAAGTGTCACAAAATTTGTTACCAGCACTTCTATAAGTCATTTTATGAAGACAGTCATAAGAAGCAACCTAAATTAACAGATGATAATCTACTGCTTGTCATGGACTAAAAAAATGATGCAAAATTCCTGAGGACAGACATCTAAACAGAAACTAAAATAAAAGTCAGTTTAGAAACCCTGTCTAGTTCAAAGAAACTGTATACTCAAGGATAGAAGAAGTACTTACTTGGGTAATGGTAACATATAGATGTCTACGTGGTTTAAGGTACTATAAAGATAATGAGCAAACTGAGCTTCTCATCACAGAGCAAGGAAGATGGATAAGTAGAAAGAACTTGGAACTCATTGAGGACCAAATTCTCGATCATCTCTTCACTACAGCAAGAACAAGATGCCTACTATTATGTTTATTTGGTGTCCAGTAGCTATTCGTTCTTCAGTCTGGCCTTGCACTACAGTGTAAACATAGCCTTAAACCCTACAGAAAACCTTGGTTTGAGATCTGGGCTTTGGCCTCTGTTATCACCTGTTATCACTGACAACACGGTCAAGCTAACAGTGCCTAGCAGAGACTGGAGAGGCTACCTCTAGCTCCCAAGGAGCCAGCCTGAGCGCAGCAGTGGAGCTACCATCAGTTTCTTCAAAGCCGAAATCAGACCCTCACCTCCTGGACTGGAAAAACAGCACTACAGGAAAAAAAAAAGTGAACTCTGAGCCCAGATGCACATGTGTTCTCTTTCTAACCTGTTCCTGGGAGGTATCCATGAACAACATCCCTCCCTTGCTTCAGCTGAAGCCTATATTTTCCAGGGTGGAGGATGGGAAAAGCGAGCAGTGAGCTCCACTCTCAGCTGCAAAGCAGTAAACAGGAGCTTGTGTATGTTCAAGAAATGCAGTTTCTCAGCTAAGATTTCTCAGCTACAGCTTGCTCCTGTCCAAACTGGACATTGTTGTGAATAAGGATTCACTACTAAATACAGAGCTCCCAAGGTTACGACCTCAGCTTAGGGTTCCACAGTCCCACATCTGGGGTTTTACTGTGAGAAAACAGTGAGTTAAGATCAACCTGAGCTCTGACATACCACATGAAGAGTATTTGCTCAGCTCTAAGTTATCGCCAAAAGACTATTCCCTGAAGGCAAAAATAGCTGTAGTACAGTACATGCAGTAGTTCCTTTGCAGGGGGGTGCCAGCAGTCAATCTGCTGGCTCTTGGAGAGGGCCACCTTAGAGATCTCTTCAGCAGAATTCAGAATTTCCTCCACCCTGCTCCTAAGGAGATGATTAGACCAGAAATAGGGGTGTTTATACTGCAGGGAATCTGGCATAAAGCGATTTCAGAGGAAGACAGGAGCTAGTCCATTAAATCTCAACTTACAACACAGCAGATCATGCATTCTTTCCCATATTTGAAGGAAACAGAAGAGTGTGGAAGCAAAAAAGCAAGAATTATAAGTCACCCGGGACTATATACAGAAGACAGCATGCCCTGGGACAAGTTCTCTCTGCATGACTATAGACATTGATTATTGTCTGCAATTCTGGGAACATCAATTTGAGAAACATGTTTTTTAACGATTTGCTCCATAGAAGTCTCTGTCACAAGAAGTAAAAACTTCTAAATTACATACACTGCACTGGGTGGCACAAATGAGAAGAGAAACCACTGAAAGTAATGAAAAAAATATGCCAGCTCTTACTGAAGCCTGTCATTTGGCTCTGAGTCAGGTTGCAGGCGGATCACATTAAGTAAGTTCAGGAGCCTGATGATGCGAAGCATCTCCTGTGGCATCCACAACTAAGAAAATACTGCAGTTTGCTCCTACATTGTAACCACCACAGTTTCTTCTCGTGTCTGACGGAGGCCCGATGTCTACCGTAAGTATTGATACAAAGCAGTACTTATTCCTCAAGCAGCTGCAGTGAATTCAGCAAGAAAAAGTGTGAAATATGTGTATCCTCTTTATTTCTTTCTAGAAGTGTAACAACAGAGGCTTTTGCCTCCCTTCTACTTTTATTCTTTCCCCCCTTATTTCATTCCTTTGGTCTAATAAGACTTTCTTTTTTAGAGGGGCTTTACTTCACGTTTCTCTCTTCCTTCTTTCCACTATTACTTCTCACCTCTCAATATTCATGTGTCTCCTGAGGTCATCAAAGAAAGATGATTCCCATGTTAGTTAAGGAATACCACATAATTTCAACCTTTGTTCTGTTAAGTTACCATCATCTTTCCCTCTTTCCACATTTCTCAAAGTCTTGAGGTAGGTATCTATCATTTTGCACAGTATCCTATCCATGCCTATCACGTTGCACTAAACTTTTCCAGCGTGACCTCTCTTTTGGCCCAGGAGAGGGTCTTCTCATTATTAGTGACTTACTTCAGACCACCTGTGAGGACCTGATTCATCCTCTTATTGTTCTTTGATTATTCAGCCATTTTCCACCTTGCAGATAGCTCTTTACCACTGCTTTAATGCAAAGTGTTAGTATATCTAACACCCATCACTCCCCTGTTTTGCATTTCACAAATTGACTTACTTTTCAAACTGTTCTGGGATGGTAATTGTCTTCCTTTTATCTTCACTCTGTGGGTGTTCCCCAGGACTCTTCTGTCACTTCCCCACTCTTTTTCTTTTCATCCTTGGCAACCAGCATTTTTATTTCCATTCATGGTATGTGTTATCTTTTATCAGATGACAAACCATTGTATTCCTCTCTTCACTCTTTCTCTTTGTATATCTTTGATTTTATCTTTGCTTTTTTTCCTTCTCATTTTTCCATGGATGAAAAAAAAAAATGACTACAATAACTTGATTTATCTTAAAGCATTTATTTTCTTGGCATATTGCCATGTGGCATAGAACAACCTGCCTCTGAACAAGCCATCTCAGGACATGGGAGGATAGGAGATATGCAAATGCAGTTATATTGTTCCTGATACCCAGCATAGATTATTATATATATGGACTCATGTAAAATGTAAGGCTTCTCATATCCCCCTGTGGCTCATGTTTCATCACCGATGACATCTCTAGGTAACATACCTAGCTGAACTACCGCTAAGATGATTGATTTAGAGCAGTGGAGCAGAAACCTACACTCTACTCCTGGATTAAATACTTCCCACAGGCCTCAAAAAAGTCATTTACCCCATCCTGTCATGGTGCCTCATTTTTAGTGAGAGATTAACGTTAGCTAGAATGTTACGGTAAGGATGAGATCATGAACAGTTTAAACATCAGACAGCTGGGAAGACCTAGGTAAACTATTGCAATTGTGATCACTCAGCACCTGAGCTGTCTCCAGCAAGACTTAGTCCCAGCTCAGTTCACTAGTTAAGGAGGCCACAGTTCTCAGGCAGGTTTCACGCTCTTGTTATGGTAAATTCCTGTCTGTAGACTCTGATCTCACATCTTTAGCTATGCAATACTAGCAACATCAGCTTCCTTCCAGTTTTGCCTTGTTCTTTTTTTACCATTGTCCAAAACATCTGTGTAATCTTTTCAGTATAATATTTTTGCCTTCCTGTTTACCTTTTTCACACTTGTTCTCCGTCTGTTGATACGGATTAATTATTCCCGTGCCATTTGAAATCACTTCCCAAGGGCAGCAACTACCTCAGAGAAACAGCAGGAGATTCATCAGCTGTGATGGTTGAAAATGACTCAGTAAAGAACTCAAGAAGATATAACAGAAGAAATTTCTTCTGGCAAGGGGATGCTTAAGAATGACATTTGAGTTTCTGCCCCAACTGATTTCTGGGATCAATGTTTTAAAAAATGCATTTCTGACAGAAAGAAGTTTTGGCCTGCTCAAGGTCAAGGAAGTGCATGTACTGCAAGCTTTGGGAATCCTGTACTGGATGAGTCTTTGGCATAGTAACATCAAGCTTTTGAGGAATAACTTCATGGATCTTAGCTAACAATTGATAAAGGCCAGTTGCCTTGGTTAGGTAACTACCATATCTGCAGAGACAAATGCCCAGCCAAATCTACCATTCCCTCGGAGAAGCACAATCATTCCTCAAAGAAAAGAAGGAATGCCATAAATCACCTGAATAATTATGCAATGTTTTTTTTTTAGCAATCTCCCTCATAAGATTCATCTTGGAAGTGTAAGAACTGATAAAAATTTACGTAAATTAAATATTCTCAATGTAAAACATGAAATCAATAAATAGGGACCTTGTCCATTTTCTGTGCCTCCCTTCTCCTGACAGATTAATGTTAATATGTTTTTTCCCCCTCTCATAAACTACATATGGAATAAAACAGCATAGAAATGAGGCAATTTGTCCTATGCTTCACCATGTAGAAATTAAAATGTAGTTTCACTAATGGAAGCTGTTAAATACAAGAAAGAGCCTTTAACTAATGTTAAAAATAATTGTACAATTATTTTGCCATTTTTGTTAGTGTTTTAATATATTCAGTTCTCTACAGTACCCATAATTCAGTTATTTCTTAAGACAAGATTAAATTGTCGGGGGTTTTTTTATTATTTACAGTCAAAATATCATATACGGCAATCCCAATTACTCCTAGGAGTCATTTAATAGTACACTGATGGTTGACAGAACTCACAACTGAATTAACAGGACTAATTAATATAGAGAGAATTTTCACTAGTAGAGGCTCAGAATCAAAACTCAACAACATTTGTGTGTTTGTGAAATACAGAATGCCCTCCATTTTGAACAATATTTCCAAGGAAGAAACCATATTTTCTGATGTTCCCACATAATCCACGTCTTCTGTGTATAGATTTTTCACTACATGTGTTGAAACAATATTTTTCTACATTGTGAGGAGAAGAAAAAGTAGTGGAATAAAAGCAAAATCTACATGGATAAACATGTGCTAAATGGGGAGAAACAGAGAAGCAACAGCCTGGCAGCACTCCCCAAAAAACCAACCCATACGCCACACATTAACTCCGAGATAAATTCCTGATATACAACCATGTCAGCAAAAACATTCAGAAGATGGACATCCTTATGCTTTTAGTATAAAATAAGGAGGCCTGACAATGAAAAATTAAGACCAAAAGCACCCTTGTTTGTTCAGGATGGTGGGACTGAGCTAAATGTAATATACAGTTCTAGCTTTCCTGATGTTTGCTTTATGCCATAGTTGGCTAATGCACCCTTACGGAGTCGGTCAACTTCCTCCCCATTCTCCTTTCACTGCCCACTTTGTAAATTAGGGGTAATGCTAATGTTATGCTTATTAGCTAATTAGCTACATAACAGAGCTAACAGGGACATTAGATGCTGACATGAATGCTTTATGCTACAATAGTTTGATACAAGAATTATGTTAAATTAGTACAACTGCCAATCTCTCCACTAAGATGTTTTCTGTGCCTTTTTGGAAAGACAAATATCTGTCAGGTCATATATACAATACACTCATTGGATAAAAGTCATGGCAGACTGCTGAAGTTCCCAGTGACCGGAAAAGGGGAACCATAACCCCCATTTTTAAAAAGGGGGAAAAAAGACGACCTGGGAAACTACAGGCCAGTCAGTCTCACCTCTGTGCCCGGCCAGATCATGGAGCAGATCCTCCTGGAAACTACGCTAAGGCACATGGAAAAAGAGGAGGTGACTGGTCGCAGCCGACATGGCTTCACTAAGGACAAATAGTGTCTGACAACTTTGATGGCCTTCTACAACAGCATTACAGCATTGGTGGGTAAGGGAAGAAGTGTCATCTCAAACCCATCCCCCCGCCCCAGTCTTGAAGTGAGCAGCCAAGGCAGTTATTTCTTTGTCATGACAATAAGAGGAAAAAACCCAGTGTTTCCTAGAAAGGAAGCACACTCTTAATTTAAAATTCCTTTTTAGAAGCTTCAAACTATGTAGAGCTAACCAATTTATTTAAAGGATTCTTTTTCCTTCCTTCCTTCTCCTCAAATTCTACTTCATTACTGCAATATGTTCTTTAAATGCATGTGCAAAAGAAGGGTGAGGGGAGGTAAAGACATGTGACTAACTAAAGAAATTACATTTTTTTTATTTTTTAGGTTTTTTTAACAAATTTCACAAGAATTCAAAATTTTAATGTCATAAAAGTTCTGAAAAAAAAGTTCACATTACTTTCTCTAACTTGCTTCATAGACTTGCTTCATAATTCACTATTATTCCATACAGTTTGTACAATATGATTCAATCATCAGCCCTGCACATAGCCCAGAAGGTCAAGTTGATGACTACAGTGAAATAAAACTTTCTCAGGACTTGAAAAGTAAGTGATATAATTCTACAACACTGTTCTTCAGCAGTTTTTCCTAGTCTGTAAACACATTTGGGCAAGCAGAGAGGAATCATTATGTAATGCAGTCCCCACAGAAGTTCTCCAAGTTGTTTTAGCAAGTCAGAAAGAAAAATAAGATGTTCTTCACACTATTTTACGCACTTTTTTTGCAGTAGCATCAATATCCAGAATTTTAGATAAAAATGCTTAACGGAGACCTGCATACCTCAGACATAAAACAGGTGAAGAAAAGTTTCAGTTACATGCTTAAGGGAAACGTAAAAGAAAACAAAAAACTCCGCACCCTAGGAAGAAAGTTTCTAGGGAAAAAACACTAGGGTTTAACTGCACCTGGGCTGCTCCCTTTCAGTGCTCAATTGTATTCAGATTATCTTCTTCTAAAGTAGAAGTTTCTTACAAACTTCTTGGAAGTCAAGAAGGACTTAGATTCAGGTAAGACCTTTTGCAGCCTAATTGTTCCTAAACTACACGCAAGGAAAGCACTAAGTGCCCTGAGAAGCACAGTTTTCTGAGCCTAGCTCAGAAAAGGTTGATTAGCTGAGAATGCAACACATGTTGCAAATGAAACAGATGGACAGGAAGAGGGAATTCCTTCTGCTGTTTTCTCAGTTGTAAGCTAAAATACAAACAGCTTCAGTAATAGGTGAACTATCCTTTTCACTACACGTCTTCCCAGGGCCAGAGTCTAAAAACTAGAACAAACAAATATAATAAAATTTTTTAAAAAAAAGTTGCACTGAAGTAAGAACACACAGGATAATGACACTGTTTAAGAAGTCTTTTCTTCTTTTTCTTCTTTCAAAGAGGAGGAATTTTTTTGGAGATGAAATATACCACAAAGCATTTACTAAGGACTAGCGAGCAGTAGTATGCGGGCACATTGTAAGTGTCAGGTAAGCAATACTGAGGCAAATATTAGGACTTACAGCTATGCTGTTTGCCTCCTACTACATACTGACAGATGGTCATCAGCAGAACAAGACAGGGAATAAATGTACATTTGCATAACATCCCTCAGCAAACCTTGTGCTGATTCGGCTGCATATTTTGGCTGCAATATATAGGGCTTGCTTCCTACAGAGATGCTGGTCTCACAAATATGCATAGGACTTTGAGCAAAACAGAAATCAAGTAAGTTATTGAAGAGAATTTTGCAGGTAACAGATAAACAGATAGTAATAACGGCATTTCCATACAATATAAAACCTGAGAAAATAGCACGCCTCTCTGCAATCTCGCTTCCACTTTTTTTTTTTTTCCTCCCTCCTTAAATGTAAGTAATGTTAATTCCACAGGACTGGTCTTTCACAATGTAAAGTGAATGGAGTTGTGCTATTTTATGGTAACCAGAGATATAATAAAGTGTATTTTTCTCAGCCCCAGGTTAGACAAGTTGCAATAAACAACGGAAGATTCAGTGATACCGTATTGTGGTACATAGCAGGTGAGTACCACAGCATATCTGTAACTGGAATGTCAGCTCTGGCAACACGTCTTCATAGCTGCTCACTTTAACTCACCCAATAATTACTTATCTATGTCTTGAAAGTTACTAAGAAAGTTTCATAGGATTATACAAAATCAAACAATGTCTCGTAACTTTCATCCAGCCTACATACTTGTGTAGCATTTCTTATGCTTACATACAGTGCTTTGGTGCATTTAATTATGATGTATTACAGTCAGGTTTGTTACTCTTGGCACAAGCTTTGATGGGAAGGCTATTTGGCCCCTGCCTTCACACCCTCCTGGAATATTTATTCTGAAAGGAATTAATTTCAATGACAAGGTATTTAGTAGGCAAGTGATGACAGTATCCATAAAAGGCAGTAATTCTACTCTCTCATCCTGGTGTATTCTAACACACTTAAAATTAAAAAAAAAAAACAAAAACAAAAAACATTTTAATATAGCTAGGATTTCCCCTCAGATAAAGATGATAGCTTTCTAAAGTGAAACAGAGCAAACACCGGGAAATCTTGTTTCTCTGCAGCAGTTCACACATCCCATGACATACCAAATTGTCATTTCCTGTGCTAGCAGAAGTGCAATTCCCAAGAACATCAGTCATCTGCAGCTACTGATTTTTAGATAGCCACGCTGTACCATGTTTTGATGTATAAACAGGATGAATCATTTTGTCATGAATTTGCCACAAAGCTATGATTTACAGCTTGCAGAATAGCACCTTTAGGAGAAGAAACGTATTCAATTGAAGAAGAGATAGCTAAATACTATCCACAACTGTTTTTACTCTACTTTAAAAGTCCAAGCATTTTTGTGTCCAAACGCAACATTGCAATTTCCTTACTTGTTCAATATGCTTTGGCCATTTAGTACAATACATACCAAGTCTAGATGTACATAGATGGAAAAAGTGCTGTTGTCCAAAATCATCAATTAAGTAAGAGTATTTTGCTTAGTAAAGAGACAGCGAGAGAGAAACAAAGCTGTTGGATAAGTAAGAGAACATATGGATAAAGGAGTTAGAAGAAGCTTTCTTCGAGCTCTATTACAGTTCTTTCTATAATGGTGTATTTGTTAATTGTGGGTTTTGGGGAGGGGTTGGGGTTCCTTCCCTAAAACTAAAAGGAGAATAACAGCTCTTTTGCACACTACAAGGGTTTTTTTGCAATATTTCATTAATATTTCTGGAGCATATTGACACCAAAAAAAACCCTAACCAAGGAACGAAAAAACAATTAAAGATACAAAATCTCATCAACAACATTCAAAGTAAAAAGAGCCAAGTGCATTGCAATTTCAATCAATGTGGTACATACCATCACAAAAGATAGTAGTTTTATATTTAAATGCATTAAAGAGATACAGTTAAATGGGAGTTTTAGACTTAAAAATGGAAGAAGTCAGGACCCAATTTGAATGAGATCATCTGCACAGCACAGTGTTACTTTAGTGATTCATGGTTCCACTGTGAATAACTGATACTCTGCATGAATGCATAATTTGATGCTATCATTCAAAGCAACATTCTAGCCTGATAATTTCTTATTTTATCATGTCTTTTCATGCTATGAAGTTGCTTATAACTGTGCCCCCTGAAGCTTTAATCAGTGTGAATGGATAGATAATCCTAAGTTTTCTTTTCAAATAATTTTCTAAAAGAGGTTTTATAAACAGGATCTTAAAATAACTGAGTAGTGGGTTCAAAAGGCAGGGCATGATTTAAATATCTTTCTTTGTTTTAACCATGTACACAGTCAATAAACCTGTATAGAAACGGACTTGCCTAGTACAAAAGAAGTTTCTTCTACATATAGATACAGTGCAAAGCCTAAGATGTTACATCAAAAACAGTAAGTGCTGAACAGAGAACTGTTTCAACAGTACAAAAATGATTTTCAATAGTTGGAGCTCAGTGCTATGTTAAAATCCATCTTATTTGATAACCAGCATCACACTTTTCAGCACAACTTGCTATCTTCCGGAGAAAAAATGCTGGCAACTTCCCCTTAAAGAGGAATAAATCAAGGACTTCTAATTAACTAATATTTTCATAGATAACTTGCTGCTAGTGACCAAGTCAGGGTGTTAGTCTTTTAACCCTCATGTAGGCAAAGGTGTTGACATTTCTGTTTTGTGGTAGTCGAAGGAGAAGAAACATCAGGCTTGGATGCTTTCAAACAAATAATGCAAAGTTCAAGAATCTAATGATATTCAGCACTGTTTTTAAAGGAAACGGTTCTAAGTAGCATTGTGTTTCAGCAGAACTTGCAGTACTGCTCTCTGAAGATGGGCCACTAATACATAGACATTAAGATCAAGGCAACAGATTGCAAATATTCTGATTACAGATGAAGGTTGGGTTTTTTCC
Source organism: Pluvialis apricaria (assembly GCA_017639485.1). Lineage (NCBI taxonomy): Eukaryota > Metazoa > Chordata > Aves > Charadriiformes > Charadriidae > Pluvialis > Pluvialis apricaria. The sequence goes on from CM030008.1 coordinate 61,733,598, forward strand.
CCCCTCCACAAAACTATGTGGATGTACCTGCTTCCATAAATATTCATGTTCGAAATAAGCTCCAAATTCAATATATCTTAAGCAAAAAGAATTTGCAAGTTTGTGTGAAATGTTTTTTCATTTTCAGGCATTTATTACTAGATGGATTTTAAAAGGATTGAAACATTAAAAAAAAAAAACACACCCACCCCCCAAAAAAACCAAACAAACAAACAGAAAAAAACCCAACGAACAACCCACAAGTCAATCCTGGAGCAAAACATTTTGACTTTAGCAGTTGAGGAAAAACAAAAGTCTCAGAAATGTTTTCCCACTTAAGTCTGATAATTACAAGATGATTTCACTCAATTTGGTAGCAAGTAACACTGAGTCACTTTTAGCTCTATAATTACCAGCAAACTGCATGCACTTTCTCTGACTTCTCCACCGCCCCAGCTCCAAGCACTCTCCCACAAAATTCTGGGTTTCTCAGCCAGCCATGCTCTTATCTCCCTTGCTTTCCAATTCTCCAAGTGCTTCTTTATGGAAGCTCTCTGTTAGGCCATTTCAGATTTCCTCAAAATGAGATTTATGGCCCAATCCTTAGAAGTCTTCTCCAGAACAGGCTTCCATCACCACTGCCACTGGCTAGCATGGTGGGTCCAGCCCAGGTAGGTCTCAGGGATCTGCCTCCTTCAAGTGCTCAAAGGCTAATGCTTTAAGCTCTGACACCCAGCTGCATTTGACCATCAACTGGCATGCACTGTTTTTTCCAAAAATAAAGTAAGCTCAGAATAAAACAGGAGACAAAACCTGTAAGGGTTGAAAAAAATTTTTACCCACTGTATCTTTGCAGACCAAGTTCCCTCCTCTAAGCCCCTCTCATTTTAACACCAGAGACACTGAAGTTTCCAGCACACACTGCACTGTCTCCTATACATCCCTAGAAAAAGTATTTATTTCCATATTTTTCAATTATCTGTACATTACTCTGCTCTTCCTGATAGGACACAGGCACACTAAGGACTTTGTCTGCATCAGGCAAGCCAAGGTGCCAATACCAGGGGAGGAACTTCTCCCTCCAAAAATACTGCCTGATGCCACGAAAGATGAAAAAGCAACTTTCTTATTAGTACAGAGATTATAGAAGAAAATGTAAGCAAGTTTAAAAAAAAAAAAAAACCAACACAAAATGAAAAACAACAAAAAACTACATCCCAAAACCAACCAGAGAACCCACCACCCACCCCTCCCCCCCAGGTACTGTCATACAAGAATTGTACATTTTCGGCTTAAATTCAGTCCAGTACCACCACCCATTTCTGATGTTCTGGTGCCTTGCAGGGGCCAATCAGGCAGCTGAGGATTTCCACATGGAGGAGGGGTCCTCAGCTGACATGAAAGCAGCCCAGCTTGTGCCTATGACTGTCGTACCTCTTCCGGGTATCAGGAAGCACTGCTAGATGAGAGACGAGAATTATAGGCAGCTGGTTATATGGGCTTTATGCCTATCTGCACTTAAGCACCTTCAAATTGTGAAAGTGGAATTCATGACCACCTCTCCTGGGGTCCTCTCCAGTTCTTTTGCAGTGAGTTGCCATTAATCAACATGCTGGCAACAATCCAGTCTGATTGCAATTAAATAAAAGGCATGCAAACATGCTGAATTACAGAGAAGAGCAGCACTGGGGAAATGTGTTTCCACTGAGATGTTATTTATTCAGACAAAACCCAGGACCCCAACTCAAACTTTTTAATCCCCACCAAGCACCCTGCAACTAAATCCTTAAAAATTAATTTATGAAAGTTCATGTTTACGTTTTAAATCCAACTTTATATTAATAACCTATTTTGGATTAATATAGTGTATGAACACTTGCCACTTCATTCTTTATTCAGGGAAGTTTTATTCATGAAACAAATTTCAAACAAAGTCTGCTTGTTGGCTCCTTTTCCACTGTGGTAGCTTTACAGTCTTTCAACTGAAATCTGCATACAGCAAACAATCATCACTAATGGAAATAATGCAGAAACTAAAATTAGTGCCTCATTATTCAGAAAGCTTTTAATATTCTTCCCTGTGCTGCAGTAAATTGAGTTGTGGAATGATTAGATTATTCTGTGGAATATCAGAGCCAATTACTGCTTCACTGTACAAAAGGTATTAAATTATACATGGATTTTAGCCTTTCAAAATACTTCAGTTTGTGGTTTCCTACCCACTTGTCCAACTTGCCCTAGGCCACAATGTTTTTAAGCATAGAGTTCCCTAAAAATAGTTTGATTTTCCAGCCACAAATATTGTAATATTGGAAAATCCATAGTTTTTTTCTTTTAAAAAACACTGTGGAGCTACTTCTGAAAGCAGTATACGATATATGATTCTTCTACAAAATACAGCTAAGAGAAAGACATTTCTGTTAAGAGTAGACTTAATGTGTCACTCTTAAAGCTCAAAGTCATTGAAGTTTATTAGCACTCTTCAGGCAAACTGCTTCATCATCCTAACCTCTCTACCTTCACATTTCTCATGTTCATAAACAGATTTTCAGTTGTAGCAAATCTGGGATTGTACAGGCCAACACATTTTCCATTTATGGTATTCTTATTGTAAAAAATAAAGAATGTTTAATAACATGACTTTTGGTGAGACACTCTCCTAAGATGACAGTGCATGTGGAAATGCAAGGTGTGTTATATTCCAGGTGCATTATATCTGCTACACTGAGGCATAAGGCTCTAAATTATTTTTTGCAGAATTTTTCAGCTTTTTATAAAAAAGTCCACATGTACAATTTTACACTGGAACTTTTGGCTGACCTGGAACAAATCATTCACTACCAGTATTGAAAGACATATTGTGAGAATGTATCTACCGCCCTGAAAACTGGTATTAAGTTTTTCCTTTAGCTTGTCTTCACCCTGATTCCTCTCCAAACAGCCAGGTTACATTATTCCTTCAGCACTCAGGAAAGAATCCAGTTTGGTGGTAGCTTCTCTCACATCCAGACTACAGCATTTTCCATTTCTCCAGTTTTGTGACTGATCATTTTGTCCTAGCTTGTAGATAGATGCAGCCAAAAATTATTTTTCTTACTATATCATCTCTTCCTCTCTACATATCCTTTGCTTTGTACTCTTATATGTACCATATGTCATACATCCAAACTTCTATTCACCACAGATCCTTTGTCACAACCCTGTAATTTTGACCTAACCTTGTTCTCCCTTAAATGTTCTGTCTTGATCCAACTCATGTTCTCCCCTAAATGCCCATCATTTATCTCCTCTTACTTCTGCTCCATCCTATCTCCCTACATCTGAAATGTCTCCTGCAATTGTTAGAACCTGCTCACTCCTGTTTTACTCACTTTTAATGACTATGAAGACACTCCTAATGAATTTTTTTGTGTGTATACTAATTCTTCAGTCATCAAACTAAGTACATATCTTAAATATTAAATCTCTGATTAAATCCCTGAGTCTGTGTTTCATGGGGCTTTTGCATCAAGCACCCAAAACATTACTGGAGGTAGAGCAGAGAAAAAGCTGTTCCCTGTAGTTGAATACCTACTTATATAGGGGTATGTGTTTGATGACATATTTAATTTCTCTGACATTTATGGATAATGAGTGTTTCATGACCATTAAGTCCTGGAACAAGAAAATAAAGCTATTAAGCTTCTTTAAAACTTTATTGTTTAGGTTTTTTTAAAGTTCTCTTTCTCACTTGCAATGGGACATCTGAACCTGAGGTTCACAAGAATCTCAAACCCAAACTGTGAGGCAGAAGGATGTGCTTATAATCATGGCAAGGGATTATGATTCAGTTTCTTTTTCTGTCACAGAAGAGATTGTAATAGGGAAGTCACTTGTAATACAAATGGCAGCAGCAAACATGCCAGTCAATATTACACAGGCCACTTACCTGAAATTATGACATTTAGAGATCCCATCTCACAAGGAAGAGTCATCCAGCCTGTTGAATTTGAATTTTCGAATTTCACTACTACTAGAAGGCAAGAAGAGAAAGGAAGAGGAAAAAAAAAAAAACACAACAAAACAGAACTGTTCTCGTGGTTTGGGCTGGATTGGCCACTCAGGTGGAATGACAGATGCTCCCCCCTACCTGTCTTCAGAGAGAGGCAGGAGAGAGAGAGAGGGGCTTATGAGTTTAGAAGGAACTAAACTACTTTAATGAAAAATTAATAATAAAATAAAAAGGAAATAATGAAATATATACAAAACCGTGTCAAGCTCCCAGGATGACAACCACGACACCAGCTGGCACTGAAGAAGTCCCAGACTGGACTCAGTGACGGGTGGGAACTGGATTCTGGATCTGGATTCAGGATCAGGATCAAAGGCAGACAAACTGAGAGTCTTCCTCGGACACTGGCTGTTGAAGAAAGAGGCTGACCCTGTGATCCCTCAGCTTTTATCCTGAGCATGAGGCAGATGGGATGGAATACCCTGTTGGATAGTTTGGGGTCACCTGTCCTGTCCACTCCTCCCCACAGGTGCGACCCCTCTACGCTTTTCTGCTTCCAACCCTCCAACAGGGCAAACAAAGTTAGCTGGCCTTGGGTGTTATAGCAATAAGTCTAAGCAAGAGCCTCTCTGCATACCACTCCTTGGCATCAGCTATAAACAGATGTCTTATCACTCCGAGTGAACAGTTTCAATATAATATGCTGTTAATTTCAGTAGTTAGAAGAGGCTTAGCTGCAAAGTAAAGTTACTGAAGAGAAAATTGGTCCTGTTTTACCTCAAACCAGGACAACCGTATAATTCTATACAAAATGTATAATTACTATATGACCTAGTAATTAGCTGAGTAATCTGTAACCTTACCAGGAAAGAGGAAAAATCACTGAAACAAAACCATTGATTTAATAATAATCTTGCACATCTAAATAATTACGAACCCTATGTCAAAGCATTAATCAAGTCTCCAAATTACAAGTATCCTGACAGACTTCATACTATTATGAGCTAATAATACAGATAAGATTTAAGATCATTTTAGCACAACAGAAAAAAGACCCTCTAACAATCTTCCATAAATCTCTTCCCATTTTCAGGGAAAGGATTTAATCAGGGTTTCTTGTCTTCTTTGTTCTCCTCCAATACAAGTAGTAACAAATTTTGCCTTTATTTGCTCTGTCTTAAGATGGCAGTTTCATCCCCAATTCAGCAATGTCTTGACACCACATGGACTTAGGTTCTTTTTCTGGAGATTACCAAGAGTACAGACTCATCATGACTATCACAGATGCTGCTCTGCTAGGAAGACCAAAAAGTGGGACAGAAGCACATCATGAAATTTGAACCCAGAGCTGGTACCCATTCCTGCACCATTCTTACATGGTGTCCCTGAGAGCTCATTTGCTTTACTGCACCAAGTCATGCCTCTTAAACAGTTCATTCTCAGCTTCCTCACCTGTCTGTTCTAACAAATACTTGATTTGACCCAACTGTGAAAGGATCCCTGCATTTGTCACCTGAAGAGTCTGTGAGATCCATTTCTATCCCAGGTAGCATCCACCACAAAAGTGTCCCTTTTAAACACTAGCGTTCAGCATAGCCTCAGTTCCTGTTAACAGCACCTGAAGTCATCATAGATGAATTCCCTGCAAGAATAGGAGATGCCCTAAAGGACTTGACATTTCTTCATCAAATATTTATGTCACATATTAATTGGGTGTTCTTCTACTGGCAGGACTTTGGAATCTTGCCATATATACTGCTAGAAATTTTAGAAAACACAAATATTTTAGAGGCTAGCAAATTGTTTAATTCACTGTATTTCAGAACTTTGGAACTGCTCAGTTTTATATAACCAATATAAAATTTTTCATTAGCATTCATTTATAGTAAGCTTTAAAGAGATTAATCAAGTTTATTAGTAAATCAGGCATGTATAAGAGGTAATGAAGGCTGTCCTTAATTCTTGAAATCCCATCCCCATCCCTACACAAAATGTTATTGCAGTGTTCTTGTTGTTATTGCAGTGTTGCAGTTGTTATTACTTTCCTGTGTTTAGCTTTGCAGGTGTTCCCTTGTTCCTGGACCAAAGCATCTATTGCATACACATGCACTGATGTCCTTTCTCCTTTGGAGCCTGAAAATTGTCAGGCATCAACTGATCAACCTCACTGTGGGTTTTACGGTTATTTTGAACAAGATAACATGTACACTTCCACAGGAGATGAGTATGTGCAAAATCTTGCTAGAGACACTAGACATTTTTCAACAATGTTCCTATCGTAACAAAGAGAGCTCAGCATACACATATCTAATACACTACCTGTCAGCCTGGATGACCTGGCATAAATCACAGTTCTGTTTGCCAAATGCATGTTTGTTTCATTGCTGCTATAACTTTTAATTAATTCCTCATAGTGTATTAATATACAGAACTTGAGAACCTGCACTCTTCCATCTAGTTGACAGAATCTAGCAAAAAAGCCACAAACAGAAATTAAATTTGGTGATCAGTGAGGCTAATTTCCTTAGTGGCTAAGATAAAATATTTTCTATACTATTTATTGTACAAAATTAAAATGTATATTAGGATATAAAATATGCATATTACTTGTCTCATTCTAAATTCATTAAGGAATCAGCACAGTTAGAGTCTGAAGGGAAATCTCCAAAAGGAATTAGAACCCTTATTTTCAAGCTGTCTTATAAAGGGAGGAAAATATTGGGGGGGGGGCAGGAATAACTGATTTACAGAACACCAGGCCTGCTGGTAGCAGATGGGAAAAGCCTGTCTCACAGGGGGAAGAGGGTTCTAGGACTAGAGTTAGCGGGGCTTATTGAGAAAGTTTTAAACTAGATTGGAAGGGGGATGGGGATGTAACTGGGCTCACCAGAGAGGCACCTGAGTGTAGTAGCTCAGCACTTGTGGGGCAGGATGTTAGTACTTTAAAGAATCGGAAGACCCACCACCTCTCTAGGACTACACACTCATTGGCCTCTCTGAAATGCCTATACACCAATGCACACAGCATGGGGAACAAGCAAGAGACCTGCATGCAGTCACAGGGCCATGATCTCATTGCAATTACTGAGACATGGTGGGATAGCTCACATGACGAACGCTGTCATGAAGGGCCATGTTCTCTTTAGGAAAGATAGGATGGCAAGGCGAGGTGGGGCAGTTGCTCCTTATGTGAAAGAGCAACTGGAATGTATAGAGCTCTCCCTGGGGGCTGATGATGAGCAAGTTGAGAGCTTGTGGGTAAGGATCAAGGGGCAGGGTAACATGAGAGATACTGTTGTGGGTGTTTATTACAGACCACCTGATCAGGATGGGGAAGTTGATGAGGCCTTCTACAGACAGGTGAGAACCGCCTCACAATCTCAGGCCTTGGTTCTCATGGGGGACTTCAATTTCCCTGATATCTGTTGGGAAGGCTACACTGCTAGGAATGTACAGTCCAGGAGGTTCCTCCAGTGCATCGATAATAACTTCTTAACTCAGGTGGTGGAAGAGCCCACAAGAAGAGGTGTACTACTGGACCTAGTACTAACAAACAAAGAGGGACTGGTGGAGGATGTTAAGATTGGGGGCAGACTTGGCTGCAGTGATCTTGAGAAGAAAGAGTTCAGGATTAAGTGCAGTATTAACAAAATGACAAGTAGGGTTGAAACCTTAGACTTCAGGAGGGCTAAATTTGAGCTCTTCAAGAAGTTGCTGGGAAAAATCAAATGGGAGAGGGCTCTCGAGGGTAAGGGGGCTCAAGAGAGCTGGCTGATATTCAAGCACCACCTCCTCCAAGCTCAGGATAGGTGCATCCCAGAGAGCAAGAAATTGGGCAAGGGAAGGAGACCTGCATGGCTGAGCAGGGATCTTCTGAAAAAGCTTAGGTGGAAGAGGGGAGTTTACAGGATGTGGAAAAGGGGGCTGACGACTTGGGATGAGTATAAGAATGCTGTCAGGGTATGCAGGGAAGAAACGAGAAAAGCCAAGGCAGCCTTGGGATTGAACCTGGCGAGGGATGTCAATACCAACAGGAAGGGTTTCTTTAAGTATATAGGAGGCAGAAGGAAAACCAGGGAAAATGTGGGCCCACTCTTGAACGAGACGGCTGCTGTGGTGACAGATGATGCAGAGAAGGCAGAGTTGCTTAATGCCTTCTTTGCTTCTGTCTTCGCTGCTCGGGCCAGCTCTCAGGAGTCCCAGACTTCGCAAGTAACAGAGAAAGTCTGGAGAAAGGAAAACTTTCCCTTGGTTGAAGAGGAGCAAGTTAGAGAACAATAAAGTAAACTGGATACCCACACGTCCATGAGGCCTGATGGGATGCACCCATGAGTGCTGAAGGAGCTAGCGGAAGTCATTGCTGGGCCGCTCTCCATCATCTTTGAAAGGTCCTGGAGAACAGGGGAGGTGCCTGAGGACTGGAGGAAAGCCAATGTCACTCCAGTCTTTTAAAAAAGGCAAGAAGGATGACCCGGAAAACTACAGGCCAGTCAGCCTCACCTCCATCCCTGGAAAGATGATGGAACAGCTTGTTCTGAGCGTCATCTCCAAACATCTGGAGGAAAAGAAGGTTATCAGAAGTAGTCAACATGGATTCACGAAGGGGAAGTCATGTCTGACTAATCTGATAGCCTTCTATGATGGTGTGACTGGATGGGTGGATGAGGGGAGGGCAGTGGATGTTGTCTACCTTGACTTCAGCAAGGCTTTCAACACTGTCTCCCACATCATCCTCACAGGCAAATTTAGGAAGTGTGGGTTAGATGAATGGACAGTGGGGTGGATGGAACAGTGGTTGACAGATACAGCTCAGAGGGCTGTGGTTAGTGGTGCAGAGTCCAGTTGGAGGTCAGTAACAAGTGGTGTCCCTCAGGGGTCAGTACTGGGTCCAGTCCTGTTCAATATATTCATCAAGGACCTGGACAAAGGGACAGAGTGTACCATCAGCAAGTTTGCTGATGATACAAAACTGGGAGGGGTGGCTGACACGCCGGAAGGCTGTGCCGCCATACAGCGTGACCTGGACAGGCTGCAGAGTTGGGCAGAGAAAAACCTGATGAGGTTCAATAAAGGCAAGTGTAGGGTACTGCATCTGGGGAGGAATAATCCCATGCATCAGTACAGATTGGGGGCTGACCTCCTGGAGAGCAGCGGTGTGGAAAGGGACCTGGCAGTCCTGGTGGACAACAGGATGACCATGAGCCAGCAATGTGCCCTGGTGGCCAAGAAGGCCAATGGCATCCTGGGGTGTATCAAGAAGAGTGTGGCCAGCAGGTCGAGGGAGGTCATTCTGCCCCTCTACTCTGCCCTGCTGAGGCCACATCTGGAGTACTGTGTCCAGTTCTGGGCTCCCCGGTTCAAGAAGGACAGGGAACTGCTGGAGAGAGTCCAGCAAAGGTCTACTAAGATGATTAGGGGACTGGAGCATCTTTCTTATGAGGAAAGGCTCAGGGACTTGGGGCTTTTTAGTCTAGAAAAAAAGAAGACTGAGGGGGGATCTTATTAATACTTATAAATACTTAAGGGGAGGGTGCCAGGTAGATGAGAATAGTCTTTTTTCAGTGGTGCCCAGTGGTAGGACAAGAGGTAACGGGCACAAACTTGAACATAGGAAGTTCCATCTTAACATGAGGAGGAACTTCTTTACTCTGAGGGTGGCAGAGCACTGGCACAGGCTGCCCAGAGAGGTTGTGGAGTCTCCCACACTGGAGACATTCAAAACCCGCCTGGACGCCGTCCTGTGCAACGTGCTGTAGGTGTCCCTGCTGTGGCAGGGTGGTTGGACTTAGATGATCTCCAGAGGTCCCTTCCAACCCTGACCATTCTGTGATTCTGTGATTCTGTGTTATAAGGCCCTTCTCTTGATATCGTGAAGAGAATTGATCACAGATTCTTGTGAACAATGAAGTTTTAACACTCCACAAAGATAGTGTATGTTCTGTTGCAAACATTCCATTACAGATGTTCCAAAGATAGAAGTTGAAAATATTTAGGCCACATTATCTCTACTTTACAGTTCCAAATTAAAAAAAAAATAATTCATGTGACCTCTGGAACAAAGCGACAGACCAGTATTAATTTGCTGGTCAGGATGCAGCATTATACAATGTGAGAGCAGGAGGAGGAAGGATCAAGTCTTTCCTTTCACTTTCAAGTTCTAGGAACTCTGTAAGCAAACCTTACTGAAGTGGCGTTGTCTTGTAAATCAGTCTTGTACTACAAGTAACGGCATGGGGTTTTTCCAAACCCATTTAACCCAAAGTCAGAGCAGTAAATAGAAACAGCTGTTCCAGGTATTACATCGGTTTTAAGGTGCATATCCAGTCTTGCTACCAGAAGGTTTGAAAAGTTAATGGTTTAGAGATCATTAGAAATCTATGTCTGATTGGTCCCTGTAACTCAAGAATGTCAGTCTAATGCAATTCCCTTGGCTGCATGACCTCCCTGCTGTTCCTAAGAAAATACATTTGTAAAAACCTCTACTTTAAAAAGTTCCATACTTTTTGCACTGGAATACATGGGTACATCCCAAAAGGCCAGTTACAAACTAAATCCAATACTGTATGCAACTAAAACATTCTCATAGCCCTATTAATTAGAATGAAATAAAGTGATCTGAACAAAGACAGTCCTGTCATGTCATTAACTGCTTTACTTTATTTATATGCAGGACATTCAGATTTTCACAATCTAGTCCAACAGACTAAATTTAAACTAGGATTCAATCTACGTTTCAACTATGATGATGAAACAAGTGGAGGCTGCTGTGATGTTGCACTTGTTTCTCATCTCAAAAAAAAAGAATGATCAGACCGACTAAACCAAATACATTTGAGATTGAGGCATTTATTAGGTAAATAAATTATTTCTTTTCCCTGTTCTCCCTCACATTTAATCACATCATGCCCAATTCAATGCTTCACCACCAGTTGAAATCTACTTTTCATGCTGAGATCTCTGAAATGTGCTTCACCGTAGCATCTGTGGTTCCAGCATGTACACATAGCTGAAAGGCCAAAGTCACAGATTAAACTGAACAGCCCAGAACTGATACCAGAATGAGTAAATAAGGTACTAGAATGAAGAGCCTATTTACACTGTCTGCTCACATTTGGTGGCTTGAATATTACAGTTTTGCTGAATAAAAATAGCTAAAAATTATAGGGTAAGCCAAAACCAGACCTGAAGTACAATAATATCGTTTGAAAGAAAAGTTTGAAAGAAACATGTTGACAGGTCATTAATTTCAGTCCTTTATCTCCAGGTAGGTTTGGAAGCAATAATTTGAATCACTTGATCTGGTTTTCTACAATCACAGGTGACCACTTGGTATTATATTGTGTGTCCTTATCAAACTGTTTTTTTGAAAAGTCACACCACTGCAAATCTCAAGCTGGAAACTGGGAAACACTTATATCTGTTCTCAGTCATAATCTTTTAGCTCTCCTTCACCCTGTTTTCTTCTCTAGGCTAAACCAGCTGTTCTATCTTCATCTCTTGTCATCAGCCAGTGTCTTGCTCACTGTCACAGCTGCAGTTCCAGTCTGAACTGTGGCAGATTAGACATACTCAGTATTCAAGCTAAGGTCTCATCAAAGCACTGTACTCATGAAATAATTCACTGAAAGTAGCCCTAAGATTGTGTTTGCCTTTTTAATAACCTTAACAAATTGAGACTTTATAGTTAGGAACTTAGTAAGGGGATTTTAAAATTAACATTTCAAAGCTGGCCAAATCAGCACCGACTAACTCTGCCTCTGCTAGTTGCTTGATGATAATACTTTGTCAGCTATTTTCTTGGCCACATACCCATAATACTCTAGTGCACATTGCCTGTAGCCTTTTTTACTGCCAGGATTGCATTTGGCCAGCCTATTCCTCTATGTCTTTTTTCCCTGCCTTCCACATACCTGTCAGCTCTGATGAATCCCAATCTCAGCATCCTAGCCCTTTCTGCTCACAATATTTGTGAATGTGTATGCCAGGTTGTGAACACCACTTCCTTACCGGTGCCCCAGTACTCCATATCACCACATTTTACTGTGTCTTTTAAACCTGGAATGGTGTCTCATTCTTTGAAGGCTGACAGCAAAGGTGACAACGTACATTTTTATAGCAGCCTGATGGATGGGGATGATTGTAATTTCAATCTCTGTGCATAAGTACCATTCAGAATCCATCAAAAATTAAAGCTTTTTGTTAATTAGTAGTTCACATCAGACTCATATTTAGAGCTTCAAGATGATTGTTCACCAATCATCTGTTCAGCTGCCCTTACTTGCACTACTGCTATTTACAGTAACACTTCCTTTCAGTTTTACAAACACATAGGAAAAAAATTTCATGCTTTCATGCAAAAATATAAAAGCAAAAATTCCCCTTTATGTGTTTTCTTAAAAGCAATGTTGATATGGCACATTTAAAATTAGCTGTATTTACAGGTTAACAATTTTCACTGAAGAATAAAACAATGTTGTCATTCCCATTGCTGCTTAATGTAAATTCAGTGCTTATACTGACATGCTCTCTTTAAAACAAATCATTGAAGTCTGTTAATTAGGATTTTTTTGCTAGGTTCTCTGTAATTTCAATATTATATTACTGCAATTTGCTATAGACATAATGGGCATGATGGTTTTGTGATACATATTTATTAATGCTGTAGATGGGTGCTTCAGTTTGGGCTGACTATTGTGGTAATAAAGGCATAAAAAAAGACTGCTATAAAATCCTCAGTAGTTTTCTGTGGGCACTTAAGCATAACTGTAAAGAAACAATTATTTAATGTTATTGCACTAGCATCCTGGTGGAGCTGAATCAGCTGTCATAAGCCTGGCATGTTCTATTCAGATTTCAAAGCTAGCTTAATAAAGAGATATTATTGCTTCCTTAGAGGTTGTTCAGAAAGCATCTCTCCCAAAAAATAAAGAGAGAGCACGATATTTTACCAAAAGGAAGTGTTTCTTCAACATCACTGTTGAAGAAAAGCAGAAAAAAAAACCCAAAACAACAAAAGCATAAACAGGGTTACAGCTGCATACTTGTAATAGAGGCCATAGATGAGAGCATGGTGATCCATGAGACAATCAGCTTGCTATGTCTTTGGTGAAGCATCCTACTTCCCATAGTGTTCTGCATACCTGCTGTCTGAAGAGGGTCAATGACACCTACATTGTTATTTGACCACTTTTGTCTTACTATACCATTGGAAAACATTTCTTCTCCTAAATTGCTGACAATCAGATTATAAGCTGATGATTTTTTGTCCTTCATAAAAATCAAAGCTAATGAAAAAGTTGCAAATCATGCACATGTTCATTTACATGCAAAATAAATGAAGTTAGTCAGAAGCAGACAGACCCCATCCAAACAATGGACAAGATAACATCCTGTAATGTGGGGTCACCCACCCCAATAAATAAATTAAAGTCAGAAGTCACTCAGCATATACTTTTACTTAGGCAGAATGAAACAGTCAAAACATTTACATTAGTCATATGCATAAAGCAGACATACTGTGATCCCTTTTCTCACTCACTTTTCTCCTGTTGTCCCCCCTCTTCCTCTTCTCCCTGTAGATATAGATACAGAAATTGTATCAATACTTGTTCAAAGATATACTATTCCAACTGACAAGCCTTTTAGGAGACCCATTAAACCGGTAATCAGGTAATCATTTCACACTACTTCACAAAAAGGCGCAGAAAAAAACCAACCCTTTGGAAGTTAAACCATTTTATTGTTCTGCTTGAGCACCCATTTTCGGTGCCATTTTTCTCTGTCCTGGTCTCCTACCTGCAGTCACACTTCTGAACAGTACACGAAGTGCACTTTATGAGAATTTTTATTTTGTCTTTCCCTGAGGCAGTTTTTATTTCACTGTTTCGTTGAATCCTATTTTCATAATGTTGCCCCATGCCTGTATTCAGTGTACATGTACACCTGAATACAGTGTATCACACTGTATTCACTTTAATTATAAAAGTTATATTTTCATGGCAAGTGCCTCACAGGTGCTTCAGAGCTTTTGGAAAGAAAAAGAAAGAATACAGAGCAGTATGCCTTCCTTTCCTCAGATTTGATGCAGCACAGTCATTTATTAAACTTCGAAATATTATTAGTAAAATATTTTGAAGTCTTGAAATAGGTGCAAGACATTTACAGAATCGGAGAATAGACGAAGTTGGAAGGGACATCTGAGATCATCTAGTCCAACCCTCCCTGCTCAAGCAGGGTCACCTGGAGCCACATCCAGGTGGCTTTTGAGTATCTCCAAAGAGGGAGACTCCACAACCTCTCTGGGAAACCTGGGCCAGGACTTAGTCACCTTCACAGTAAAAAAAGGTTTCCTTGTGTTCAGGGGGAACGTCCTGTTTTTCAGTTTGCACCCATTGCCTCTGGTCCTGTCACTGGGCACCGCTGAAAAGTCTGGCTCTTTTCATGAGGTGAATCTATGACCTCTACTATGAGTATGTAGTTGTAACCTTGTTTGTGCTTTTTTTTTTTTGCTTTTTCTTCAAGAGGAGGGTTCAGCCTTGCACACTCCCTTCAGTTATCTGTACACATTGATGAGAGCTCCCTGAGCCTTCTCTTCTCTAGGTTGAACAGTCCCAGCTCTCTCAGCCTCTCCTCACAGCAGAGATGCTCCAGTCCCTTAACCATCTTTGTAAACCTTCACTGGGTTCTCTCCAGCATGTCCGTGTCTCTCTTGTACTGTGGAGCCCAGAACTGGACACAGTACTCCAGATGTGTCCTCACCAGTGCTGGGCAGTCCAGTCCCTTGACTTTCAGGCAGCACTCCTCCTAGTTCAGCCCAGGCTTCTTTTGCTGCAAGGATCCATTGCTGCCTGGTGGGCCCATTAAATTACATTTCATTAATGTAATTCCTCAATTTCTGTACTCCACTGAAACACCATGATAAGTTGCAACCTAGTTCACTTCTACATATCAGCAAAAGTATTTCTTAGATTAGAAAACTTGTCAGCACCGTATTAGCAGACAGAAAACCTGGAGTGTCATGGGTGCTTGAGCTGGAACTTCTACACCAGCTGCATGTGCCATAAGGATATTCTGATACATGGTAATCTGAATGTCACACACATCTTGAAGCTACATCCTGCTTAGTAGTATTTTAGCTTGGATTAAATACATAATGAGTTGGTGCCTAATTTGTCCCCTACTTGTAGATACATTTGTCAAGTTCCACACCAAAATAATTGTTTCTGCCAGACTTGTAGTTTGTTCATTAACCTTATATGAAGAATTTGTGATACATAGATACATAAATGCAGAGAGAGGCATATGTTTTTAGGATTTTCAGTGGTGTATTACAGATAACCTTTATAAAACCATTTCACTGATTGTGGCCATTTAGGAAAAGGATATTATTCATTTTGGAAAATAATTTAATAAGAAATTGTTACTTAATGGAAGCTTAAATACTCTTAAATAACCTATTTTGACGATTTAGAAATAAATTGCTTTTAGTGGAACAGTTTTGATGCAATGTTCTGTGGTCTGCTGGTAAATCCAATGTTTTATGGTCTAACAGAATATAGCTCCAAAAGCTTTCAGGCTGATAATCTCAGGGAATCTCTACATAGAATCTGCTGCAGTTTCTAAGTGCCCAGCTCTGGGTTCCTGAGGTGTGTATCTTCCTCTCCACAAAGCTGTCAGATTTCCAGACATCTCATTTAAATATATGTTAAAAAAAAAAAAAAGCCAAGGCAAGATCTCATTTTGAAATTGCAGTTCTTATTCCCAGGGAAAATAAAGTTGTATTTGACTGATTTATGGAACAAAGAGATACTTGAAATTTCATATTTTTCCTGTGACTAGGAATATCTTCCTAGCTGCAATTTCTGCTATTCTTATTATGATAAAATTACTAAGGTAAAAGTTTTACTATGCTGGGTGTTGCATAAACATTTAGTAAGACATATTACCTACCCCTACCTGCCACAGTTTGGAATTTCCATAAATAAAGCGGGTAAAGGAAATATCATTCTTCCTATAACACAGATGAAGAAATGCAATACAAAAACCTGAGATTAATTCTTAGCTTGAGGAAATAATTATTACTCTATTTACTTCAGTGGTATTTCACACAAGGTATGCCTTTTGGTAAATTAGTGGAGGAACTCACTTTTTTTTTTTAATCACTAGTATACTGTATTGGAATAGGTGAAGATATTACTGCAGCATTCTACAGCTACAGGAAAGAGTGATTAACCATTGAATGTATTGCTAGAGTTATTTAATTGGCTTATTTTAAGTTCAGAGTGTCTACACACTTTGTTTGACTACTAAATTAATTAGAAGTCATTAAAGTGAAAAATAATTGGATTTCCCTTTTGTGGATTTGTCTCCTGAGCCTTTATGTACCAACACTATAAAAAAAGCAAAATGTTTAGGCTAGAGATTGGTTCCAAAGATCAAGTTCAAATGGGGCTGCAGACTTCTCGAAAGCCTGGGAATTAAAGCATTTTTGGTCGGACATCAATTGTATGTCCCATCTTTGCCTAACATTTCGCTTTAATCAAGTGAGGGTTTTGTTACTAAGACTGTCTACTGTTTTGTGAAAGGATCCATGACAACAGTGAATTTATGAAATATTTTGATTGTGTAATGTAGTCTTATGGTTAATATCCAGTAATATTACTGGGACAATAGAAATTTTTGCCATAAAAAGGTTATTCTTGCTTAGTACCACTAGCAATGATGGCAGAATAGTGGGAAAGAAAATGTGTAGGACCTCGGCCCCTACACAAAGTCACACTGTGGGATGCAGCATAGCTGTCCACAGAACACACCGTGCTTTGTGAGAGCAGGTCCTTTCTGCAGGTGCCCTGGAGGGGAATCACGCGCTGAGCCATAATGTTAATTTATTTTTTTTTACCAATAATGCATCATGTGCACTTTGTATAACATATTACCTGTAATCTGTATAACGGATTATGTGACAAGGCTAATGGCATTTTTGCACTTTGGCCCTTATGTACCACAACTTTTTTCCTTTTATTCAGGTTAAAGAGCATCTGACTCAGCAGTTCATTGTAGATTAAGATCTCATTCTGAAATTTATGGATAACTTAATAAAACAAGCTGTGATCCTTGTTGCGAATTTAGTTTATCCTAAGCAGCAGCTGGCACATGGCTTCATCAGATAACAGAGATATTTGTGTTTTGGAACTTATTCACTCGTAAGAAACTTACTTAACCTGCTTTCCTGGAGCTCCTTATTTGCCCAGGCAACAGGACGGAGAAGATAAACCACATTCCCTACAGGCTTGCCAACATGACCAGAAAAAGTCCTTCCTTTCCAGTCAGAATTAAAACATGGGACAAAGTAGGAACTTCCTTTGCTTCAAGAAAGCCCAGCCTGAAGCAAATTTTTGCATATTTAGCTTTGAAAGTAGTGTAAACAAAGGGGCTATTTGTGACTTAAGAGATTTATCTACAGCTGAGAATGACTTCAAGTAAAGCAACATTACTGTACAAGTAGTTTCAGGATTCACTTCTGCACTGAAGTGTTAATAAATGGGTTTTTTTTGCTATTGCTGAAACTTCATCCAACAATTCCAGAAAAAGTCCATAAATTAATTGAAAGGGAATTGTTCCAACTGCACAGTTTATAGACCTTCTGTATTTAGAATGGTATATTTTTATGACACCTACATCCTGTACATAAACCAGGATGATATCTGCACAGGTCACTCACTGTAGATGTTGGAGATAAAAATGGATCAGTATACATGGTTCTGACACAGGGAAAAAAAGGGAAAAAAAAGGAAACTTATGGAGCCTTGAAGCTCAGACTGAAGCAGGCTGAGACTAGGCTTCATTTGGAGTCACTTGTATGGAATATCCTACAATTGTAACAATTCGATGTATAATGCCTTCCTCCATATTATATTAGACAACAGGGATCACTAGGTTCATTTGATTGTGACAATGTCCCTGTCTAATATCTAATGTCCCTGTCCCCTATCTAATGGTTATCTACCACCTGAACAAGAAAATGAATGTAGGTGTTACACATCCTGTGGCTCAACTGACTTTTGCTTTGCTTTTATCTGACTGAAGATGCAAACAGCACAGAACTTGTAGAAGGCAAGGCTGGGGCTGGGGTATAGCCCCCACTAACCTGTGCTGGCAACAGAAAATGGACAGAGATTATAGATTTTTTACTATTGTAGGTAAAAAACCAAGTCTATCTTGCAGCTGTGGATATACATTCTCTAACACAGTCTAGCATGATATGGGAGATATCAGCTTTTATAGTCTTATGGTGATTTCAGCTACACAGCATCCATGAAAACTAGTATTTTAATTTTCTCCTCCTTCAAGATGGTGGCATTTCCCTGCACACAGACAAGCCAACACTTTGGCCTGGGATACATGAGCTTTATCTGGGATCTAACTCCTCCTGTGCTTTCTCCTTGTTCCACTAACTACTGAAACTTTTCCGTCCTTGTTTGAGTTGTAGTGGACACTGCTTTAAGTATGGGGAGACAAAGCTGAACTTTATAAGCTTTCTGTGTTTAGAATGGTTTATTTTTAATGACATCTACATCCTGCACATAAGAAAGAGGATATCTGCATAGGTCAGAGATAAAAATGGATCATTTTTATCCATGCACATACTGGAAATAAAACTGCCTCTTTCCTATCCTTGCAATAAACTGGTTTATAGATGGAGAATATTAGATACAGTTTGTGTAGAACCACTATAAGGATTTTTAGTCCTTATTACCCTTCTGATATATATATAGAGAGAGGTTGAAAGCTAGTTGATCAGCTTTCAAAGCATTAACTAAAATTTGTTCTTTCCTTTCTACTTTCTGAAATATCCCTCCTTTCTGCCTTCCAAAATATTCCTACACATTAGAAATTGAAAGGTGTTCCAAAGTCTACACTGAAATCTTTAAAATTTTTGATAAATTTAGCAAAACACAATTATGACTGAAAAATGCTGCCGTATTTCCATATACTGTACCTCATTTTTAGACCTAACAACCCCTTACTCAGGAACCCGGGCAAATGTTGGAAGCCATTTACATATTAATTCAAAATCTTATGCAGTAAGACAAATGGTAATTTATTGTATTAGCTGAAGTAGCCACAAGGGGAATTAAAACTTTTGCTTTCAGTATTTTACAGAATGCACCCACAAATTTGTAAGCTCATGATTTGAATAGAAAATAACTCAAGTATTTTTTTGTCCACAAAATATCAATCTTTTAACTAATGTGGATATAATTTTCCTTTTCAAATTAGACTTCTCTGAAAAAAAAATAAAAATGCCAGTCAAACAAAGAACCCAACCAAAATAAGGTTTATCTTGCCCTTGTATTTTGTGGACAAAAGATATATGATCTTGAAAACCTTACAGCTACCATATACTAGATGCAAATAGACACCCCATGTCTATTGGACATCCCTTGGAGAGCCAAGGCATCCAGAACAGTATCTCAAAATATGGATAGGAACAGGTTTCCCAGACACAAGAGTAACAGGGCTTATGTACACATCTTCAAAGGTCTGACCCTGACTCAAAACAATCAAACAGCACTCACATAGAATCATAGAATCATAGAATGGTTTAGGTTGGAAGGGACCTTGAAGATCATCTAGTTCCAACCCCCCTGCCATAGGCAGGGACACCTCCCACTAGACCAGGTTGCTCAAAGCCCCATCCAGCCTGGCCTTAAACACCTTCAGGAATGGGGCATCCACAACTTCTCTGGGCAACCTGTTCTAGTGCCTCACCACCCTCTTACCACCACTTGTCTTCAAACACCTGAGCCTGACTTAACCAATGCCCCAGAGGTGGCAATACTGACATCTAAAACATCCATAGCACAAGCTTAAGTCATACACAGCCACTTAAAACAGTGCTCTGCACTGGCAGGCAGCCTTCCTAACTCTGACAATTACCTTTAAACACCACTTTATGTGCTTGCCAAGAGAAAGATTGAAGCCAAGAGCAGGTGGAAAATTACCGATTTAGCTAAATTCTCAAGTTGGGAGTATCTGTGCTGAAACTAATAAATTGCTTTGATTGGCTTTTCTACCCCATGTCAAATTTAACAGACTTGAGAGTGCACTGTGAATGAAATACTGAGAGAGTATCTAAGCTCTACTCCTCTTTCAGCAGATAAGTTTTTAGACCTAACAACCCCTTACTCAGGAACCCAGGCAAATGTTGGAAGCCATTTACATATTAATTCAAAATCTTATGCAGTAAGACAAATGGTGATTTATTGTATTAGCTGAAGTAGCCAGAAGGGGAACATCCAGAAGGGAACAGAAATTCCTTTCATTGCCTCCGTTAGCCATGTGGCAACTGAACAGACCTTGAACGTGCTGTCAGAAGAGTTTGAGAGCACTGCCCAAACGATTAACAAATCCCGGGGGCCGAGCAGTGGTGCCACATCCCTCTTGCTCCTCTCCTTGGGATTTCCACTCTGTAACTCTCTGCTGAAATAGCTGGGGAAGTGTTACAGAACTTGCCTAAGCCTGAGCAGGGAAAGGCAGGAGATGAAGGGAGTGAGGAGGTGGAGTGCAGTGGAAACCACAGTGGAGGAGAGCTGACACCCCAAAAGCGCCAACATGGTTTTGTGGAGTTGAATTGAATCAAAAGCCTGGTGCCGTCCCAGCTTGGACTAAGTGTTATGAGGGAGGATAGCACCCTAAGCACCCACCACTTATTACCATTGACATTTCAGCTGCAAAGGGCTCCCAGTGCTGAAGATAGGGATAAGATTTCCTTATGCTTCATTCATGCCCCTCTTCAGCTGTCATTCCTCCTTGTATAAACTTGAAAGCTCTAAATTAGATTGTTCCTTTTATTTTGCATATTATCATTATTATCATTTGCCTCCCTAATTAATTTTCCTGTGCTGAAAAAGACTGTGACATTCTTGAATAAATCAGCAGAAAATACCTCCCTGCTTCACAGCTGCATTTAGATCACATTTCTGAATTTATGAGAGTGGATGACTTGGAGAACTATAAAGAAAAGCTAAATTGCTTTCAAATTTGAAAATAAATGGGAACTTGAATCATCCCTCCCTAAACTGCCTTTTTACCATTTCATATTTTTTTCTAATAAATCTGCCATGTATTACAATGCTGTAATTTGTTACAAAACAATAAAATATAATTAAATGCCCAGAAGCTTTGTTAGTAGAACAAAACATCTTGCTCCAGAATTAAAGCCATGGGGTTTGATTTGACTCTTCAGTATGCATGTGCACACCCTTTTGTGCACTGCCAAAATGAGCATGCATGCAGAATATCATGTGTTGCCAAGCAGAGCACATAATGAGGGGACCCTACCTCCTCCAACAAGAGAATCAACATTTCAGAAGTTTCTTCATTAAGTTTATATGTTGCACAAATATACCTTTTTCAAAAGACAATGCAACTAGCTGTGTGGGTGCATGGGAGAGTAAGTGTCTTCCCAGCCCAGGTGATGAACTCCATATTGCTCTCACAGATTGTGCAGCTAGGGAGTGGGACTTGGGATGGGAAGATGGACTCATGGTTATGGTCTCCTATACCTTCAAGTTAGCTTGAGAGGAAGGGGTGACCATGCTGCGTGGTTGGGGGGAATAAAGCAACAACTGTGCAAGGGAGAAGTGTTCCCAGCAGGCAGTGGCTGCAAATATAAACTGCTGCACCAGTTGATCCGGTTACTGAAGAAGGATACTACACAGGCAGGACACAAGGTCAGTGCAAAGAGGAAATAACAGCATGTTTGAGTTGGCCAGAAGTTTGCTGAAGAGAGGGCTGTGCTCTCATCCTCCACATTTTCTCTTGTTTCTGAGGCAGGTTTTTAGGAGGGCAGCACGTCTGCCCTTGGGTGAAAGGAGTAACTCACAATACTCTCAGAAGACCAAACACTGGCTGAGGCTCTCTGATCAAGGTTTATGGAAAATACTGAAAGTTGATTTCATTCCAATTGCAAGCTGTGTTAATGTTTTGTTTTGTTTTGTTTTAAGCTATGAACCCCATGTAAGAGGTTTATATGTTTGGCACTGTTTATCCTCCTTGCTTCCACCATTCATATGCTTCAAGAACAATACAAAGCTGTTTTGATTACTGTGCTCTTAATCTAATTAATGCAATTAATATATATGCATTCCCAAGAACTTCAGTGAGTTTTCATTTATGACTCCTGTGACCAAAGCAAGGCAAGAATAATTTTATAGAAACAAACTTATATACTGAGATCAAGATTCACAAATGGAGAGGGGAAAACTGCAGACAGCATTAACAACTTAGTGGCATAAGCAAGCTGCCTACTCAAAAGCACCTCCTTAGAATGCTGCCCACTTAAAACTGATATCTATGCTTCCTTTGGGGCTGAGCGTAAGATAGCTGATCGTCCTGACGGATGTATTTAACTGCACAGTGTAATCAATGGCTTCCCAAGGGTTTTCTACCTATCGCTTCCTTCTCTTATTCTCTCTCCATTTTTATGTGTCTCCTCCTGTGTCTCACAACCCCTTCTGTTTTACCTTCATTCTCACCTCTTTTATCCCCAGGTTCTCACCCAAACTGTACCTTTGCTCTGAATCAACTGCTTTTCTGATTACTTTGATTTTGATCCTTTTTCACACTTAATTGATGTTTGCCCTTTTCTAACGTGATTCTTGATCTTTCCACCATCATGACAGTAGAATAAACAAATGCCCCTGGCAGAGTGCTTATAGGAGATAAAAGATTTTTCTTGACAGAAAGTCCATTTCCCTGCCCCTCTTTATCCTTCTCAGTGGTTTTTGAAACATTTCCTCATAACAGCAACAAAAAACCTCTGTGAAATTGTTGCACTGTATGTCAAGGTCAAAGTGGCTGAGATCAGGATACAGCTGTAAAATTAGCTCTTGTGTTTCCTAATATAACATTTATTATTAGATCTAATTATTTTTATTTCCAAATGTGTTCATAAATCAAGCAAATGGCACTTACTAAAGCACTCTCACATAAGAAAGCTGTTTGCCAAGCTACTTGTTTCATATTTCTGTTGTTTATAAGTCCTTTTATTGAACACCTTAAATGCAAGTACTTCTAATGCTTTAAGGAATACATGGTTCAAATTTTTGGGCCAAACTCTGAGTCCTTGGTTCTTCCTGAACAATTCTTGACATCCCAAATACAAAGGGAGCTACTGAAGTTTACACTAAATAAAAGGTATCAGAGCAAAGCCCAATAAATTGTCCTTACAGTGTTTCCCCTTCACAAAGTTATCATTACTGATCCAATATAAACACACTCTGTATCTGCCTTGTCAGAAACTATGTTTAAAGTGTCCTGTTTATATGCTTTGATTTCAAGAACAAAAGAGTGTCCATGTAAATTCCTGTCTTTGTTTAACATATCTACATGCTAAACAACCATAATGGTACTTACAGAGTGAGGCTATGCAGAAAACAAGAAATACTTTAAAAGACCTATTTTTTTGAGCTTGTGTCCATCTTTTTATGCTCCCAGTCTCCAAAAAGCAAATAACGTGGGCTGGGGGCTTTATCATGTAGTCCAGTGCTGTACACCACAAGCTGCTTTGAATCACAAGAGGGCAAATGCTGAGCCCTTGGGTCCTGTCAGGGAAAGAGCTGGCTGTGTTTCATATACCTCACATGGTATATGTAGCTGAAACGTACATTGTACATTTCCAGCTCAGAATAATCCCTATAGAAATCTATGGGAGGTAAGGGAAATACAGGAAGGGAAATGACCTTTTGCAATGCCAAACCACCCACAAATGCTCAGGTGAAAATCGACACTTCACATTTCAGTGAAAGCGCTTGCCTACTTTGCTTGAGGAGCCAAATTTTTATTCCAAACCTCAAAAGCTGGCACTGTCCTTTCCTACCCCCTTCCCCAAGACAAGGAAAAGCACTAAATGGTTACAACTGCCTTTTCTCACACCACTGAAAATCCAGATTCTCAATCAGCTGGCACCTGTATGAAGCAGAGTGGACGAGATTCAGGCATTTAGAGACCGAGAAGTTGCCACAGGTTTTCTAGTCTGTTACTCAGTGAAGGGACAGATGAGGCAATGTTTAATGGCTAGGCTCTTAGTGCTCCGGATTTCTTGAGCAAAGACTGACAAGCTTTAAAGATTAGTCACACCATTCCCTTCCTGATGGCGGATAGTAACCTTTCCCTGATGGATGAACACATCCAACAGTAGCCTTCAACACTCCAGTGAAACATCAGTGGCACAAAGTTATTGTAAGGACTCCAAGCAACAAAGATTGATACTTAGCAGATGATACATTTTCTCCCCTACAAGATATCAATGTAGTTTAATGGGAGCAGATAACACAGTATGAATGCTATCAGTTTTATCCACAAAATACTTCAAAATGTCAGGAGAGACCCAAACCAACAAAGCTAAGCCAGTTCAAATTCATCATCACCCTACCTAAGCTTTCTGGTCTTTTCAATTAGTTAATTGTTTTCTGTATTACTGGAGCTTTGAGTAAAAAGTGCTTACATTAGTATTTCACCCTCTAGGCTTGAGTCTCTGTTGGCCTGGAAAATATGTTCATATTTTCTATATATTTTGAGTGGTGTGTAATCACAAAGGCAAAAATCATGAAAGACTTCATCCAAAGACACTGAAAAATTAGGAGTGATGCAATTTGTCTGTGTGCTATGTTCTTCTCTTCGAGAACCTACCCATCCAAAATGACCCTCCAGAATAAATGGCAACCCCCAAATAGCTGTCCTTGCTATACTCGGTGAAAATTATTTTTTGCTCACCCTGCTGTAATTTTTTTTTCATTTCTTAGTTTAGAAGACGTTAAATAGCATGTAATAGCTAATGTATAGCTTGTATAGATGTAATAGCATGTAATAGGGTGTAAATTTCAGGCATCGCTTTTCTGGTCTATGTGGCCTACCAGCAAGTCATATCACTGTGGGAACTGTACCAACACGTGCCAAAAAGCAAGTCCCTTGTGACCAAATACAAGTACAAAGTAAATGGCTTCCTACAGTTAGAGTTCAAACAAAACAAAAGAATAAGGTTTCCTGGATAGTAGTACTATTTCTGTTGATGTCTGCTGTACTATTTGATCACTAGAAAGTGCCATGAAACTTCCCAGAGACAGATCATGGCTCCATTGACAGTCATCATCAGGCAACATAACCGGAGGTGGTGCACTGAAGACAAGCAGACACTGTCTCCGTTTTCAGGAAGGAAAGTGGAAAAATTGATTCCTTTGCAGACGAGACTTAGAGGATAAAAAGAATTAGCAGGGAAGTTAACACTGATCTGTTCTTCTTTTGCCAGGCCCTGACTGCAATCCCACTGCTGTCAACGTACATCAGGAACAATTCTGACCTGACAGATATCAGATGTTCAAAACTGAGTTAAAAAGTTAGTGGCACATGGCTTGTTCAGCAGTGCTGTCAAACAGTAACGAAAACCTTCCCTCACAGTGGAAAAATAAGTCTTTTTGGTCAAAAGTCCATTTTGTCTCTTCCTTTAAAACCTCTATAATGGCCAGTGTCTCACAGTGCACATCTTTGCCTGTTCCTCTTTGAGCATGAAATGAATAATGTAGTATCAGGTACTAGTTAAAGCAGCTGATGAAGGTGCCTCAGTATCTCCAAGTTTACTGTGGAAAAATTCCAGACCCTAGTTGTTTTGTTTAAATTTAAATTGCCATGAAAAGTCATCCCCTATGGATGCCTCTTAACAATAAATATTATTTTGCTGTAATATAACAAAAATATTCCAGACTTCTGGATAAAGATAGATGAAAGACTTCCTTGTTTTCTCTATCTAGTTATACATGTGCATGTGTTTCTTCTGCATTATATCTAAGCAATAATAGTACGTAGGCAGTTTCACTGGAGGATCTTAGGCCATTTTAGAAATGTTAGGTGGTGGTATAAGTTGTGAATTTCATCTCTGTGTAAAAAGTTAATTCATAGAGACAGCACTGCTGTTTCAGGTCCCTCGCCAAGTCTGCAGCTTGCCCACATCTTTCCATTTGTCCAGATGTTACAATTTTGCTTCTCACCATCTCTACACACCTAAAATTTGGTGGAAGATTGGGCATTGCACCTGAAGTCTCCTCGCAATGCCACCCAAATTCCAGCTGTGTTTACCTGTAGTTATGGGATTTTAATCCTCCTTCATCTTGCCTAGAGACAAGGAACAATCTGCTCCCAGTGACTTTACCATGACAATTAAAAGACAGACATTATTAACATCAACTACAGAGATAAACAGCTATCCAGCCTTGCTAGACACCACAGGTCTATGCACACCCTATACCTGACCTTTGGGATTGCCATAGCTCAGCATTGGTAACAAGGGACATCTTTATTAATGAAAAGTCTGTCTTCTGCAGGCAAACATTTCCAGAAGAAGGAGCTATTCATCTTTTAAATGAAACTCTAACTTCCTTTGTCCTAGGAATTATTTCATGTTCTCTTTCCACTAGCTTCTACTTTGTCTCCCTAAATCTGCCTCCACCTTCCCTGCTCCCTTAGAAATGGGTGGTCATTGAAACCACATATACAAGTAATTCCATAAAGAACAAAATAGAGTAAGGTAAGGTAACTCCCTCACTGGTCCCAGTTAAACTGGAAATAATTCAAAACCCAAGTATCATAAAAATCAAGCAATTTACTGTTGTTCCCTTCATTCATTAAACTTTGAACCTGAAAGTAGTGGTAGGGCCAACTTTTTTTCTGAGCTCCTTGTGAACTAATAAGAAATTTCATTAATGATGACTTTGACTCGTTATGTTGGATAGCAATCCAATGACTTACTCAAAGGAAAATGTTTTAAAGTGTAACACTAAGTGCCAACTCCATTGAGCATGAAGAAATAGATATTTTAGCATCAGTTCCAACGGAATTATTTAGCAGAGTACAGATGTTGTAGCCAGTTGTTTTGTTCTCAATTCACACCAATGAAAGCTGACAGTCCACTTTAAGCTCATTTTTATAATTTTCCCAGACATTTAATTGCTCTACTTTTTTAAAAAAATTAAGCAATCTCATGTTTAGTTTTATTTCCAACAAAAC
Source organism: Pluvialis apricaria (assembly GCA_017639485.1). NCBI lineage: Eukaryota > Metazoa > Chordata > Aves > Charadriiformes > Charadriidae > Pluvialis > Pluvialis apricaria. Next base: position 61,760,629 of record CM030008.1, read on the forward strand.
CAAAGCAAATCTTTCAGTTCCAAAAGAAGTAAAGCCAAATTCATTATAATATTGATTTGTTCTAGAAGTAAAGAAAATAGTGGTAAATTTACGTCCTTACAAATGAAATGGATGATCAGAATTTATTTTTTTTATTACATGCATATGAGTAAACCCTAAACATTTGGCAAGACAATGATTATCTGACTAAATCAGATGCCCATTTTTAGCTACATCCTGGAGTTTTTTCTCTGATTTAAATATTTTTACCATACTGTCAAAGAACAAAATAATGTTGTGAGTTATGTGACTGATCAATAACATGGAATAGCTGGAGTGAATACAGTAAACATTTCTGGAAATCATTTGTCTAGACTATTGATCAAACATCGCAAAAAAATATAACAGTTTAGAAATAGTTAATTAGCCATTAAGCAAAAATGTAGCTGGACATACTGTCCAGATCAAACTGAGCTGCACAAGATATAACATGTTGAGAAAGAGACACTAATATCAAGGTTTACAGGAAGCCTTGAAAAGTCTCTGACTTGCATCCCACTGTGGGTTACAGCAGGTTGGTGCAGTGTTTCAACCAAAATGTCCTCCCTCCACCCAACTTAAAAGAGATCAGGAACAGGAATATATATACAGCTCATTCTATTCACTGTTAAGTGTTAAGAGAATTCTTTTTATCCACAGCCAATTTGGCTTTCTGGCAAACAAGTGAAATAAAGGTATTCCGAAAGCTTCAATCAGTTCTGTTTATTACCTACAGAATATATATAATCTTGTCTTATGGTATATGTATATTTCTGCCTTCCATTTATATTCAGAAACCAGGTATCAATCCTGATCCCATAATTTTATTTAACAGAAAAAATCATTTTTCCTCTCATGAAGCTCTGCAAAGAAATCAAGAAGGTAATTCTTCATGTTATGGTGGGCGAGCCCCTCTTCTTATAAACAGATTAATTTCACTTTATGGCAGTCTAAAGCATTTCACTAAAAGGGTTCAAGATTATAATTCCCTCAGGTGATACTCCAGTGATCACCCTAATATGCTAAAGTGCTTTTCATTTTTTAGCACATTTCCAAGTATTATGCAAAGTAAATTGCAGAATCTTGCTAATGCTCATTCAGTCACCAGTAAATACTTTTCTCTGACTTACCCCCTCAATAATATCAATGTTATTTTTTCAAAGCACAGAATTTTAGAGGGAAAATTCTTTTCTTTACTATTAATAACCCTTTATCATCACCTTCCTTTTATATAGCAGCAAATTCTGAACTAGATATGTTGAATTTTGTAGCTGTTTTTTTCCTCCAATCATATTCTGCAGGGACAAAACCTGTTACTGAATGACAGCTGAAAGGCTTTCATTTTTACTTTGGGCTGCTTCTGCATCTCCTTAGTCCTAACACAAACACACTGACCCTCGTTTCTTAGGTTATAATGTGCAGTAGCTACGATGATCCTTTCAAAGCCAAGATGCAAAGGCATCATTCCTAGCTGTGACTAGACCACATCACATGCTCTCAGAAAGCCTAGTGAGAACATTGCTGTGTGGTGATTACAAAGTCTCACACCAGCCCCGTGTCCCAGCTAGCACAACTGCAAGGAAATAAGACAGCATCATTACTCAGGTCTAGTTTCTCATGTGTATTTTGAAAATAGAAAAAAAGCCCATGAAAGAGCATATTGTCTGGTCCTTGATTTCAGATCCAAGCCCTGCTGTATTCAGTAAGGTGAGCATCACGGAGACTTCTCCCTTCTCTCTAGGCACCTGTGTTGAGCAAGATGCCCGTATGGAGGGTCCCTAGTCAAAGGATTTGAGAATCATAATATTCAGGGAATTTTTATCACTACTTTTCTTCACCTACTCCCTCTTGAAAAAATTAGTGTCAGTTACATTCTTCTTGTGCTTGTCCCTCTCCAGAAACACTGCTTATGGGCTTCAAAGAAGCAGAAAGCTGCCTCTCCACCTCTGGGTGTTGAGCATTTGAAATGCCTTTTCAAGAGTCTACCTCTGAACAGTACAAATATTAATTTCTCATTTTAGTCTTAGCAGTAAGCCACATTTGTTTATTCCGCTCCTCCTCCCACAAGAAAGAAACCCAAAGAAGAAAGAAGATAACTTCATTCAGAGTTTCTTTTTTCACCTTGTTTCTTTTCTGGTATCAGAGAATGTCTGAACTGCCATTTCAGATGTGCTTTGGAGTCCCAGTAAACACCAAATAAAGAACAAAGCTGGGTAAACAAAAAAATATAAATGTAAGTTTTTCAATTACCTCATCTTCATGGTCCTTTGTGCTCCCTCCCACTAGTATAAAGGACTAGTGGTTAATAACTCTGCTGTACTGCTAGCCATTATTACATATTATGAAAACATACTAGAAAAATAATGTTTTACTGCGCAGCCCCTCGCCCACTGCCCTCCATTGTCACTATGCTTAACTACTTATAAAATAGATGCTAAAGCCTACCACTGTACATTCACTGATCTGTTGGAAGTGGTGAACTTGCCTTTCACCCCCATCTTATTTAAATTTTCAGTGTAAGGTTGGTACTTATCTGATATTATCATGAAAGAAAGATTAAGCAGATGTGACATGAGAAGTTTCTGGTGCACAGTTAAGCTTGATTGCTGTGTAGGCTGGTGCTTAGGAATTCATTCCCAGGAACAGACATGTCAAGAAAACCTAAGCACTTAAACAACTAGAAGATGTAAAAATTATACAAATGGTGAATGTAAATTCATTTGTACATGGGAATAAATATACCTAGAACATTTCTGCAACTGTTTCCTCTCTAGTTGTTAACTTTTGTCAGCACAGCAGAGCCAACACGTGTGAAAGAACAAAGTGATAAGAATAAATTATCAGCTGAATTCTGAACTGAGAAATCTTCACTGCTGTCTGCATTTCAGAGCAAGTGCATTGCATACATTTGACAAAGCAGTTAGAAAAATTATCTTCTTCCTTGAACTTTTAGAGAAGTTATGAAAATCAACCTGAAATAATAATAGGAAAAACTACAGTCTTCACAGAAACTGCAAAACAACAACAACAGCAAAAGGCTATGAAATAGAGTACGTGTACAAGCCGAAAAACATAAGCAAAAGGTACTTGAACTGTATGTTTCATAGGTGTCATTACATTTTACTATGTTCATCTTGGGTAAGAATACCTACTGCCAAAAATAATCTAAGCTTAGACCTCCAACCAATTTTAACATTTTGGGACAAATCACATAATTAATTAAACAAGCTGAAACTCAGCATGCAACACTAGTCTTTGTTAAAGCCTTGCTGAATACTACATAGACCATATAGACAGTATAATAATTTTTCTCTGGTTTGTGCTTCTAACAATAAATCTGTTTTTTGGCTATTTCCACAGGTTAGTACTTATGTGGTCAGTGAAATGACCAGAAATCCTATTTGCAGCAGGAAAAAGTGACAGATTTTGATTGTCATCAAGTTTTCATGTCCAGCCGCCAAAAGGAAATTCAGAAAATACAGTCATGTCTTCTCTTAAAAATGAGAGTCAATTTGTCAGTCATTCTCTCCAGGTCAACCTCTCCCAGTCTCTCTCTACATATATATTGCAATGCAGCTGCACAGAAACTGCTTTGAAATGGTACTGATCATTAACTGGCCATTAAACTGCTCTGAAACTTATGTGAGGTCCTGGCAGTAGGGGTCACCTGGACTCCTTCTTAGTCATAGTGATCTTAAACTTTACGAACTTCACATCTTCCTTTTCCTTTTTTTCCTTTTTTCTTTTGAGCCATTGCTCATAGGAGGAGCTTTTGCTCAAACCACACCAGCAGACCTATAGAGAAAGAGCACTTTATTCAGCCTGATGTCATGCCATAGCAAGACCAGTCTATTCTCTCTGCTTGCAGGCTGTATAAACATCTCTGTAAGTGTCAAGGAATGTTTGCCTGTGATATATCTATCTTGGCAACTAAAGCAAAATATTTTTCCCCCAGCCAACAAGTTGTATTTTTTTGTATATATACACTAAAATTAACAACATGTGTTTAGTCACAAATCTAAAATCAGAACTGCTAAACATGTCAGCTGTAATTTCCCTGCAGAGCTCCGATATCGCATTTGTCAGGTAGAGTTATCGTGCTCTCTTCAATTCACCCATTGTTCCTAATACAGGCCAGATGCATTGAAGGTTCATGCAGTTACTAAAAAGATCAATTTTCCCCTTGACCCCAGCCTTCAATTTAAGGCTTCACAGGGTGTTTTAGCAGAGAAGGGCCTCAGACGCATCACAGACATCACCGTCTGTATTCCCTCCTTGCTTATCATGTAGTGATATCCCCACTCATCACAGGGGATATCTCACCTGCTGCCTCTGCCTTTCCTGGCACTCATCTGCTCTTCAGCTCTTCCTACCTCATGCTTTCCCATTCTCTCCAGTCACCTCATAATTCAAACAATTTAAGAGTTTACATTCTTACAGCCTTTTTGCAGGTTGTGCTTGAGTAACCATCTCTGTAATATTTCACAGAGTTTTCATATTTTTACATTTTCTAATACTGTAAAATAGTGTAGTCCTAGCTCTCAGATATTTGACAACCTAGATTCATGAGAGGAGCAAAGAGAAAAAGACATAACAAGTAGAGCTTCTTCTAGCAGCACACATGGTTAAGATATTTGCACTGGATTTATAAATCCAGATTTCAATAACAGCAAGACAAGTGGCAATGCATTCCAGAAAGGACTAGCAAATTAATATTTCATGGTGCTATTGACACCTTTCAACCTCTTTATTTCATTAGGTATCTTCATTGGTCATTCCCAATTGCATTCAGCCCCTTGGGACACTAAGAAACAGCATCATTTCAGCAGGTGTTTTCAGTCAAATGAGAAGCATCTATTAACTGTCCTCATCTCCACTCCTGTTCAATGCTGACCCAAACAAACATGGATAATAATTTGGCTATTACTTTCCAGGACACACTTGGTCCCACTTTAAAAAGCACTTCCTCATTACTGTGAAAACACTGCTTTACCTGAAATTTTCCCACCTCCTACTGAGTGTTTGTGGATTACACCAACATAGTCTCCCCTACACATTGAGAGCTATACAAGAGCTTAAGAAGACCAAACAACAAGGAAAAGAGTCTCATATATACTATCCTACACATTGATCCTGAATTCTACTAGAAGAATAAAAAATGACTACAGATTTAAGAGCATTTAGCCAAGAGTGAAAGATGTGCAGGTCAGCCGAAGGCTTGATTTGCAATTACCTGTTCTCTTCCCTTAATGAACCTTGCCAAGAACCCAGGGGAAGATGATAACCCTTCAAAAGATCTTCTGGGCAAAACACAGTAAATAAAATGTTAGAAACTAATGCCACCCTTGTTTGTTGGGCTCCTGGGTTCCCCTTCTTCCTCCAGGGATTCCCACACGGCCAGGTACGCAGTTGCCACAGCAAGACCAACAAACGGCCTGTGTGTTACACTGCTCTGCCATTTCCCTGTAATAAGGAATACTGCACAATACTCCTCCCCTGAACTGCCAGCAGACCCCTAAGTAACTGTACTGCCCCTTGGGGACTGGGAGTAGAAGTGCTTGCCCTTAAAGGAGTGACAGAGGGTATGGCTGATGATGTTGGCTTGGTGGCCAGGTATGTTTGTAATTTAAAGGAAAATAAAATGTAAACCAGATATTGTCTGGTTGGGCTGTCTTTCCTTGTTCCATCAAAATGGGCCATTTCTCTGCGACCACACATCTGGTGGGTTTGTCACACAGCTCAATGGAGGCGTGCAACCTTCATAAAACAGATGTGCTACTAACAGAGAAAATTCATTTTCTATCAGCAGCAGATCAGATTCTGTCTCTTCCATCAGCCACTTGCTTTTGCTTTCCTGCCAGAGGTTTTCACCCCTTCAGCTCATCCATCCCCACAGAGTACACTGTTTGCATGGCTGTGCTATAAGTGAGGAGAGTGGAAAACCTCCAGCGGGGAACAAAAATGAAAAATCAGACAATGACAGGAGAGACAGGGACCTCTTAATATGCCACAATTACTGCAAACCTGTTACTTCTGAAAAAAATCCCTAAGCTTGCTGCTATTTAACAATCCTTTCCAAGCCCTTCAGCTCTATTTAGTGGAGCTGTAAAGCAATTACAGGGAAGAGGCAGTAGCTGCAGTCACTCATCAGGTTGAGGACATGTCCTTGTTTTGTGCCAGGGGGTGATTTCAAAAGCTCTGCAGTAAGTGTAAATTGATGTGGAACCAGGACCATCATTCACCTGGCAATGACAAAGTCTCTGTATCTACCACAGATGACAGGAGATATTCTTTGGGCAAATGGATGTGCAAGAAGCAAGGAACTCCTGAGTGCTCCTAAGCTATTGAAATAAATGATTGCAAGGTTTCCTTTCAGCCAAAAGGGATTACACTGAGTAGCATCTCAGCTTCCTAGGATGCTTTCTGGTTGCAAAATTGTCTTGCTTCAGTACAGCTTCAGCTCATCGTTCTTCCAGAAAATAACCTCATCCAACCATTAAGCCTTCTTAGAAGCAGTGCTGCAGGCACGAGTGGTGAAAGTTGGGAAGAAGTATGAGTTTTCTCTGGGTGCTATTAAGCTCACTGGAAGACAGTAAAAGAACAAAAGCTGTGAGACAGCCAAGTAGTTTCTGTCCATCTCTGCTTGGCAAAGTCTTGGGCTCTTATTCCTGGCAATCCAAGTGTGCTCTTCGCTCTGAAGCATTAAAGTTTTGGGGACTGTGGAGGGGAAACGACTTTGAAGAAATCCATTACTGGTAACACTTCTAGTACAATTTCCATGTACTCTGACATCAACATTTTTTGGTAAGCTAGTCATAAGGATAAATATATAAACCAATCTCATGAGAAGAAGCAAAGAATTTTGGCATAAAACTTTCTCAAATAAAAGGAAAGGGAAATATATTTCAACGTGACTTTAATTCATAGCCACAACCAAAAACCAGCCATAAAAATCCATTTCTCTTTTCATTGATTGAAAGCCCTACTAAGTACTGCAAGCTATTGAAGAAGTCTAAAGGCTTTTTATTATGGGCCAAATGTTAATTTGTTGAACTGAAAGAATAAACATCCAGCAAAGAGCAGAATTTGGCTCTATGAATATGTTTTCACAGTATATCCTAAGTCACTGTCATCATGACACAGTACTTATAAATATGAAGTGGATTCAATTCTGATTTAGTACTTGCTTAATTAAATGTGATGCTCCTATTCTATGTCTTCATTTATTTATTCACCTTGTCTCCTCTTTCAATTATTTCGTGTATGCTTATTTTTGTCTGCATTGATATTCTTTTATTCTGGATTTTTGGGGAGCTAAATCAGCATAGCTAAGAGAGCTAAATCAGTGTTATGAGTCTATTTATATGCATTCAGCCTCTCAACAACCTGATAAGATTTGTATTTTGTACCCAGTTTGTCTCTCTGCTCAAGAAGGTCATTCAGAGTCTTAGGAGAATGATGAGAACTGTTTATTCATCTTACAGTATATCCCAGGTCAGCGGCTGTTCCTGATATCCTATTGGTTGTATTGTTTAAAACAGCTGTCCAAACACTGTATTTTTAAAATGTAGTTAGAATTTATAGTTCAATTGTATCACGGTAGGAACACTGCATTTTGGTATTTCTGAGGGAGTATTTCATAAATGTTTTAAAATCAGTAATGTTCACTCAAATGTAATCCAGAACAGCACAGGCTTTAACTCCAATGGCACATTCCTAGTTTCACCTCCATTCTTACTGTGACTTGTTCTGACCTAGGGACAACCTGGTGTTCTCAGACACGAGACTGTTATGAATTTAGCCTTTCTGTAGCAAATCTGTTTTACAATTACACAATCACTGCATGTATTTGATATAGTATTCACATATTTTGTAAATGTATATTTGAATGATATATGCTTTCGCAGTTTCCTCTACAAAGCAGGTGACTGCTCCATTTGATAACTGTTAACATAACCTGCACGTGAATTTGCCTCAGCGACTTCCACCTAGTATGTGAAAGCCAACACTCACCGTCGGCAGCCAAGTAAATAGGTCTGGTCTTGAGCTGTGATCTTGATCTGTGAGTATTAATCCACTGCCTCTTTTGTGACTCCACCCTAAAGGCAAGGATTCACTAGGTACAGAGACCAAGTAACCTCTGTATCTGTCACGGTCTCTCTAACACAGGACCAAGGGCAGAGGAAGACATCCAAGTGTCTGCCACAGCTTTCCAAGTCCAAACTGAGAAGTTTGGGATTCAAACCTCTGACCTTAGCCCACTTCACAAGAAAAAAAAGTCCTCCCCAAAGGAAAAAGGAGAAGAGCATGTAATGCATACTGTCACCCTAAGGAAGTATACAATCCTTACAAAGCATAATAGATATTGTCATCCTTTAGAAAGGAAACACAGCATAGGGACAACTCTTCTGAATACGAGAACAGATGACAGCTCTGAAACTGAAAGAAGCCTCATTTGATAGTCTATAGTGTCTCCATTAATTGTCCTCTTTCAAATACCAGCACCCTCTAACTCTGATCTGAATAAAGTGGCAGATCCACACCTGCCTCCAGAAACTAAATACCACTTAAAAAGCTAGCACTTTTACTAGTTAGGTGGGAGCAAATAAAAGAGAGAGAGGGAAAAAAACCATACAGCCTTACAAGGTAACACCACAAGTATAGTTAGCAAAGGCAACTCTATTTCCAGTGATTTAAAAAAAACAATTTACAGCCTGTTGAATTCTTTATAAACACAGAGGAACCTCAATCTGCTTCACAATAATTTTATGCTACTGTCCCAAATTCTATTCAATTACTGTAAATGTTTACGAAGCCCCTATTTTCAAAAAGAAAAACCTAACACTAAATCTGTTCACATATAATACATCTTCAGGACCATACTATTATTTTCTATTATGTATTATCAGTTTATTTTGGTTGGAGGGTTGCAGTGTGCAGGACAGAGAGAAGGATACTTCAGTCTAAAAGTTTTGTTTGAGGAACCAAAAGTCTGGACTATCCTACAATGCTTTTTGAGTAAGGAAATGGAAATATTTTCCACCACAACATCCCTGCATCCCTGAATGTGTCTTGTGTTTGTTACAGTGATAGGGAAAATGGCGAAAAAGCTTTTGTTTTTTAGTTACATCATTTTTTCAAAAACTCAAGTGCATTTTCATAAAAGTAGATTAAATGTTAAACACAAATGCATAATTGCCTTCCTAAATAAGCTATTTTTAAAATAATACATTCACCAGTGAATAGATTGCATACTACTTAAGAGTTTAAAAGGCAAACTGAGATTTGTTAAAATATCTCAAACCACTGTTAGATAGTATATATTCCTCAATGAGCTCAAGAAATTTTAACAAGATTCAAAGAAATTATTAAATACAAGATATTTTTGTGATATCGTTTATTCAAAAATCAGGAATTTCCATATCCTGTCAAAGGATGATGATCATAATCATGATCCCTTATCCTACAGACACTTGTATATTAAGTTTTTCATCCTTTGAGGCAGCTTCTTCTCTGAGTAAAATTATGCAAATTATTAAAGGTTTCCAGAGGAGAGGGCTACTCAGCACATACAAATATCCCTTTTTTAAACTTTGTAACTGTCTTTGAGCTAAAGAAAATAAATATATCATTGAAATTACATATTCAAACACTTTCTTTTATGATATTGCATATCCAAGAAGAAGCTGCTATACTTCAAACCTGTCAGAGATTTACATAGGGTATTTTACAAATCGAGAATGAGAATCTGTAGATATCTGCATTTGCATGTGTGTGTTTGTATCTACATAAGATATCTATATGTATTTATCTATAGTACCAACAAAGTACACTTTTTTCCTCCAGGCCCAACACCATCATTGCTATGAAATTCAGTCTTCTCTATGAGGGGAAGCTATTTCAGTTCCCCAAAAGCATTTTACTTTATGTCATTTCACCCACATAGTGTGCAATGAATAGTAGTTTGTTTGCACAAAACAGAATATATTCTCTCTGGAACAGTTCCATGGTTGTAAAGTATCTATTTTCCTCTCAAACACCATTAGTTCTAGAAATATAAAAACATAGTTATACATGCATCCTCCTATTTCACTTTAATGACCTACAAAGGAAGCAATAACTCAATATACTAAAAGCTACAAGTGAATTTTGTTACATGGAAATTTGGATCCCAAACTATAAAATGGCAAGGAGGATATGATATGCCCACCTGCAGAAGAGTCATACTTCATTCATACCGCTGTGTGTAAATACACAAATATACAATACTGCAATTACATAAATATTTAGTATTATATCCAATGACAACTATCTCAAAAGATATCGCAAATTCAAGTGAAAAACTGCCAGATTTAGAGTTTCCTACAAGACAGACTGTTTCCTAGCCTGGGAGTAAGTCTGAGCTATGGAGTGGATGAAGCTGTTTCTGCTAACTGGTAATGTATTTGATGGGGGTGTTAAAACCAGGGAGATGGGTGACAGGACTCAGAAAAGTCTCATATTTAAAGCAGTTCAGAAAGCCTGTCCCCAATTTCCAGCAAGCACTGACCTAACCACAGTCACTGGGTGATAGCTCTTTATCCTCCAGGTTCCCTGTTTGACATTTCTGGTCTTCAGAAACATTGAGGCCTCACACCTGCTGGTTCCGCACAAGCTCTCCTCTAAAAACATGAGTACTGTGTGGCATTCAGAGTAGCCTGATTTGTCTTAATAATTCAACTTTCTCTTCGTGATCTATGCGTAAAGTGGAATAGATGACCCCTGGAGTTGGGCAAAGCATTTGATTCTCTGGGGGTTCTCACAGCAAAGACAGCAAAGAAATTATTAGGACGTGCAGTTCTTGGCTTCATTTCCACATACTAAGCTGCAAGGCAAGCCTCGGTTCAGGCGGTGGTATAGATGTTTCACATGGAGTAGAGCTAAACTGAGCAGCCGCAGCCTGCTGGGTCTGGCACTTTGAACGAGGAGTGTGGGACCACACGCACTCCAGAAGTGCAGAAGAGGGAGATGCTTTTCATCCTTTCTGCCCTGCACCAGCAGCTGCTCCTCACACAGTAAGTTTGGATCTAGCAGTGTTTAGTACATCGTCAGCTCAGCATTGTGTGAGTGCAGCTGCTTGGGGTCTCTGCGCCATGTGGTGCTCTCTACAAGGGCTTGTTAGTTCAAATCTGTCCTTCACTGAAGCTAGTAGGACTTTCCAGAGCCAAAGTGCCAGAAAACACAGTCACTAAACAGATCATCTGGATACAACTCTTGGCACTTGTGCCTTAACTAAGTCATGCTGGATCTAAATTAATTCCCTTCAGTGCCTTGCAAGTACCTCTGCTTCATAGTGGCAGTATCATCACCCTCTCCTGTCCTTTTGGTAGCACCAAAATTAACGAAGTTTTCCCTGTGTTCAGAAATACCTAATTTTTTTCCCTCCTCTATACTTCAACACTGAATAGTCAAGCATAGATTCTAAATCAATGCAAATAATTAAAATGTCATGCAATACCGTCCAAGAAATCCTCTTCTTTATGTTTAAAAGCTTGTTCTGATCACGTACAGTCATTGGGTTTTTTTCCCAGTCACAATATCACTTTGGTTCGAGTTCCTCTATGAGGTAAAATGACAGTTGTATTTTTCCCCAGCTTGAACTCTGTCATTCTTTGTTCCTTTATTAGGTGGATTTCAAAAATGCTTAGAGTTCATCCTAACTTATTACACCATTCTTCATATCACAAACAGCACGGCATTATTTCTCCCATCAGCAAAGTTAATTCTTCCTGATATAAGCAAAAGCAATTCCCTGCAGATTTAGTGAGACTACGGTATCCATTAGTCTCAAGTCTGGATAAATGCAGCTTTTGATTGAAAAGATAGATGAAGACTGCAAAACCAAAACAATGTTAAGCTTACTACAAGCAGAGATAGTAACAATTAGTAAGCAATATGGACTGTCATGAATAAAGAGTGAGTTAGTTTTGGTTCAACCCTGTTATCATCCATGATAAACAGCCCAACTCCAGAATAAGTAGATCAGTTCAGCTTTTAAATAGAGTATACTGGTGAAGAGGTTTAATAGTCAGAATCTGAAAAACTGGAAATGACTGGTAGCCACAGCTTCCTTTTCAAAATTCAGAGCAAATGAAATGTTCCTTGAAAAAAGTGAAAGAAAAATTCCCTGGAGTATGTAAAGCTCCATATTATGAAAACCTTTATTCTGTCTACCCCATCTTCCTGGTACAAACTTTGAGAAATGGGTACCACCAATGGAAGGAGGTGAAAATGAAGCCTTTTGGAAAACTAGTGGAAGATTTTTATACACTTGGTGAAAGGAATACATATAGATATAAAAAAAACTGCCGGGGAAAGGGAGAGAAATTGGGAAGCATGGGCTTAAATGTTTTGACAGCAGTAGGCAGAGAAAGATGGAAATTACTTCAGTAAGATACTCAGGAAAGTCACAAGTTACTGTAGATTGTGGATTAAAAGGAGGAAAAGGGAAGGTAGCATAACATGGTTAAGGTCAGCTGCTCCTGCAAGAATGCATCCAAAAATTCAGCTAAAAATGCATGCATCCATCTTACTTCTTTCTCTTTTGACAAGACATGAGGAAATTGAAGAACTGAGGTTGGCAACAGCTGCTAATTGTTTTCTGCAAGAAGTTGGGAGAGCTTCTGAGCTTAGAAAAAAGATAGAATATGGAAACAAAATAAGACGTAGGATTAGCATCCACTCTGATTATCTTCAAGGCAACCATCTTGACATGTGTTAGCAATCCCTGGTGTCACTGGGATAACACTGTGTTTCTCAAGTATGTCAGCAAAGCACACAATTCTAAACCCAAGTTTTTTCTCATCTTAATGAGTTACTGCTTTGGACAAATCTTTTCAAATTCAACCTGCAGACTGCTCAGCCTACTTATTTTCTTTGAAAGGATTTTTGCAACTTTCCTTCTTTTCCTTTCTAGTATATAAATCATCTGGGCTTAAGTAACAAATAAGAAGCATTTGTCTTAAGCTTCTATTTGCATTACACCCACACCCCCTCTGATTCCTGAATCCTAAAAGCAGGCAGGTGGGTAATTTTCCTGTCCAGTCCTTCACAGGTGGGCCTGCAGATATCATGCAGAGACCCAAATGTGTTATGTACAGCATCAGTGACAGAGAACATCAGGAAGACTAGTACCAAAGCTATCTCTTTCACTGCACAGACGTTCCTGAACAATATCTGTGGTTTGGATCTATATCAGTCCCCACCTAGAGATTCATGCTCCAGTGAATAAAATTCAGAGCAAAGTCAGCCTAGAAAGCCAAATCTTTTTTTGCTTTGCAACCAAACCTTTAAAAAAAATTAATTTCATGTGATTTTCAGCAAAGTGGGCCCAAGTTAATTCAGAACATTTGTGAACCCCAACAACCTTTTCAACAAACACGGTTAAATGTGTTAAGAAACTTGAAAGCAGGCAAGTCTCACACTATTTGTTAGCAAAATTTTGGCCCAATCTCAAATACTATATCATGGTTCACATAGCAGCAGTGACAGTAAGATGCATAAAATATCAGGGTTTCGCTGTAGTGTGCAGTTCTTTTGTACTCCTCAGAATCTCCCCATTTTTAGAAACAAACTCAAACTTAATAACAAATCTCTAAGTTCTGCTCTTTCCTTGATCTTCAAACACATCTTTTTATCCCCCCAGTTTCAGCACAACATAAGGTATTTACTCCTGGAAATCTCACAAGAAATTCTTGTCTCCTGAGATTTCTAGACCAGCCTAAACATTTTAGCATTTTAGACCATTTTGAGAAGCATGCTTATCAAAACTGAACTGACAGCCAACAGTTCCTGCAGGTTAGTCTTCATTACATTGTTTTCCCAGATTTTTTCTTGCTGTTGAATCTGGGAGTATTTCCCAGTCATGTACTACTCCAAGGTGAAGCTTAAAAGTTACCACTAGATCCAGTTGTTCAAAACACACACGTGTATATATTGTGCTACCAAAGTGTAACTTTGCATATGCAAGATACATGTAGGTGATTCATGCAGAAATATTGGCAGGAGTAATTTATAAATAATTAATTTGTTACTGTGATTTCTGTACCAGACCTTGAGAATTTCTCATGATGTTGGTTAGTGACTCCTGAGGATGCTTTAAGGTAGTAAGTATACCGTAGGATAAAAAATGAGGCATAAGAGGTAACAGGGGCCATATGAAAAAGAGATGTCCATGGACAAAAGATAGACTTTCCATCAATATCTGTACTTTCCTTAGAGTTAATTATGAGGTTTTGTTCAGTTTTTGAATTTTGAGTAAATGTTTTTTAATTGAAAAACATCATGTCTTTCAAGTGTTCAAATGGTTCATTCAAGAAACATCTCAATTCTATTTGAAGCATTGCTATTCTCTAGTGATTAGATGTGGCATTTATGTCTACAAGTTGTAAAAAATTGATTACAGTGCAATACAGTGTTGGACTGCTTTATGTCTGAAATGTGTAAATATTTCTGTCATCCTGGTGTTCTAATAAAATTGTCTTTCAAGTTTTTTGACTACCTGTCAACCTCACTGAAAACATGTGAAACTATAGGCCATTTTCAGACAATTTGACAGACAGGTAGCAGCTCTAAGAGTAAGCTTCATGAAGAACTGGTAGCTGGATGTAGGTCAAAGACACAAAGTAGTGCCTGAAGGATATCAAAGCGACTCTGTTCCCTCTGGCCAGGCAAGCAGTATGTTCGTGCTGTCCCATTACTATTTAGTATACGTAGGAAATAGTAGATGGAAGTTTGAAGATAAGGTTGGAAATTAACATACTGTGAGGCTGAGGGAGAAAAACCTTTGCAACAGGAAACAAGGGAGGAGGCGGAATTAGGCTACGACACTATGGAAGTAGGGATACAGAACAGTAGCCTAGGTATCATTAGGTCTGTGGTAGTGCCATTGCTTCAGGTTTTAGTGGTTTGGAGAGCAATGCAGAAATGTTAATGTCTGCTCGATAGACAGCAAAATGTCCCTATACCATCTCAGACTGAAAACCAAAATGCCTTTGAATAAAATTGTCTTCTTCAAGATATATTTAGTCTTGAGGGAGGGGAGTTATACACCCAGAGTGTAATTCATGAGCATGCAATCAGGGAAATACCCCCATTTAGTAGCACTCTGGAACAAACACGCCACCTCAGAGAAGCACATATAAATTTTTTGTAGAATGAACTGATACACAATTCTAATGCCAGTTTATACTAATATTTCATACTAAATAAGAAACCACTTTGTTATTCTTTTTATAATAAGACAGACTTTTCCGAAGCTACACTGTGCAATACTATAAAATTGTAGAGAGATGGATCTCTCATACAAAGAGTGGTTTAAAAATTATAATTATTTATGAAATTCTATAAGACTTTTAAAAGTGATCCTGATATACAAAAATCAAGATTGTTTCACATGTCTCCATAAAATGTAGTACATGAAACAAAACACTGCACTTGTAGAATATAAATATTCTTACACACATATTGCTATCCTACAGACAGTTATTTTTGGTTAGCACTCATTCATCAGCGAGGGATGACTGCAGGCAGGGAGAGTCCCCAGACTGACAACACCAAGAGGGGAAGGAAGGAAAGCATTTATACAGAAAACAAGAGATAAAAGAAAATAGATGATACTTTAGGTTATTACATGCCCTTGTGTTTGTGAGCTCAAATTACCCAGATAATCATGTTAGGAAGTAGTGTTTATATCATAATTACAGGCTGAAAGTTCCCAAGTCTTTATCTGTTACATGTGTTTGTGTCTGGACTCATTATTAGTCTGAGATCTTACACCATCTCAGAGTCTTCAGTACCACCGCAATGGCAGAGCATCCTATACAATGAACAGAAAACTGCAGCAAACTGAAACCAAGCCATTTTCTTGAGGTTTTGCACAAAGATTTGCTCCCCAAGTCCCAGACTAAACCCTTGAATCAGGAAAATATGCCCTTCATGCAGGTGCTCCAGTTAAGTCCCTGAAGTGGAATGTTTCTGAGGTACTGTGAAAATGCTTCATTTCAACATGTGTATAAAAAATCAGTGCATGTGAAAGAGGGAGCAGCCAACGCCATATTAACCCCATCTGTGATAGCTAAAGCCTACCTTTGGTTCACATCACCCCATATTCCCTGATCACTGAGTCTCACTGTAGAGCCTATTACACTGTACATACAAGCGAGATTCTGGAGAGAGCACCAGAGGTTTTTCTGGCTATCACAGTCAATGAGGAGGTTAGAACTTCAAATATTTGCTGATTAGATGTTGTACACTGGCTGCAGTTTGCTTGAGTTTTATTATTATAAACCGTTAACACAGTTCTCAACTCTTAAAGATTGGAAAAACTTCAGGTAAAAAGGGGAAACATCCTGAGCAAAAGGGCAATAATAAATGTTAATAAGCCACTGCCAAAGAAGCATGCAACCATAGTGATAGCATTTGAAATCCAGTCTGTTACACTTAGAGAAAACAAGGAAGGGCCTCAGGGATAACTTCTATTGTGGGCTAATAGCACATCTAGGTTTTGTAGAGGTCAGAGAGTTAAAACAGTGCCCTTGGAGCAATTCCATGACCTGTAAGGAAGCATTTGCTATGTTTCCCTATTGCTCCTATTTTTTTCTGTCTTCATAGCCACCATCTCTTTGTAGTACAGCATCATCTCTTTCCCTGCTCCTCTAGCGTCTGTCACAAAGTCATGCCTTCAAATCCATCAGCCTCTAAAAACATACTTATTTTCTACCTCCCTTTCTGCTCTCTTTCTCCAATCTCTCTAATACTTCAAGTAATTCTTCAGTTAATTCTTCAGCTAATTCTTCTGAATTCGGATAAGTGTCAGGGCAGTTTCTCATGCCTTGAGAAGAGCAGGTGATGCTCTGAAGTTGTTTCTGCACAGTGAAAAGGAAAAACTTAGTAACGTAACAAACTCCTGCAATCATACAGACAGGGAATAGGTAGTCTCTGCATATGATTTGCTTTATCTCATCAATATGTGAATTTCTTGTTTTTATTTATCCATTTTATGTGGTAGATTCATTATAGAAATGTACCTTCTTGTTTCCTAGGTCTGTTGAGAGTACTTTTTGCTTCACAAAAATCTCATTGTCTTTGACTTATAAAAGCAAGCTGCATACTTCCTATGAAATGAACACATCTCAACAGGCATCATATTTTGCACATTTGGAACTTGAATATTCTTCATAAACACACACACATGCACATATACATACATAAACATGTATGTATTTGATTTTTCAAAAATGTTCTAAATATGCGGATTTTCCCTGGTTTTATCATAATAGGACACTTCTCAGGATTCCTCTGGTGGATTTTTCCCCCAGCTTTGATTCTCATAAAATTATCTACTAAATGCTTGAGTTATCATCACTCAGCTCACAGTTTGTCTGATTATCATTCATGCACAAAGCCACTGCAAAAGTCAAAACAAAACATAACTTTAATCCTTAACTGTTGATAAACAAATGAAAGGACACAGCATATTGCACAGCTGCAACTGCATGTTCAAAAGGCAAATAAAATACCATTTTGTTTCTGTTAAGCCATTATTACTGTTAAGTTAATACTGACTGTTGTGTTAACAGGAATGAATGACATAGTCCAGCAAAGCCAAAAGCCGGGGTGGTAATCACAGCTCACAAAGCACTATTGTAACTCAAACAACTCGTGCAATGCAAACAACTCTTCTTTCCTTGAAAACCTATGTGCTTGTTCCACTGTATTTCTGAACCCATTTTCAGGTTTTTGCATATGCCAAGTGTCTTAAATGAGGGGGTGGGGGTGGGGTGTCATGCTATTTGAGGCTTGAGATACATGAGCATGTATCTGCTTTACAGGAGTTCCTGCATAAATTACATCTTCTCTATCAGAGTCTGCTTGCTCTTCCCTGGTCCCTTCATCGTTCTGGCTGCGCTGTCAGGGTGGCTACACAGTCAATTGTACAGGCAGCTGATCTAACTGAAGAATAAATTTTCTTTTTCGGTTCCTTCTCCAGTTTACTCATGTTTCCTACATGGCCATACAAGTACCTGTTCCAGCTTACTGTAGGGAACAGCTGAGATGTAAACAGAGAACCAAGAAAGGGGCAGCAGAACAACTTAAACAGGGTGATCACCAAATGTTTAATCACAGTTCAATGATGCAAATTATCTGAATACTTCTTTTCAAGAAACAATAGTTGTGAGAAGTGTGTCAAATACGGCACACAGAAATACAGTAGACTGTAGTTTGCAGCTGAAAGTTGTTTTTTTTTCATAAGATTTTTTGTATTGCTTACCATGAATAGCTCATGACATTTCCCAAAGATCATTTCTAACCCACATGGGTAATTTTACAGTCAACTGAGAAAGCCTAGATCTTGGGAAATGATGCTGTTATTTCTTTAAAAACTGAGTGTTTCTTATAGAGTCAGTTCCCAAAAAAATGACTTGAATTAGAAACTTCTTGTCGGTTGGTTCTATTTATCAGTCCCAGATGAGTTCCAATGCACTGGAGTAACATTTGGTGTGTTCAGATATAGCTGTTTGGCATGAAGCAGTCCTGTTATTACAACTTGTAAGAAACCATCAGGCTTTACTTGGCTTGAGAGAATACACCTGACGGGATCTGGAGACTTAATAAACAAAACAGTTGTGGTGGAAAAGCTCCTCAAACGGAGTTGTGGAGACCATGCATGTAGCTTACACAGCTCAGCAATAGAGAAGATAATGTCTCCAACACTTAAGCTATATGCAAACACTTAAATATATCCAGTCTGTGGAATAAATTGTAGATATGTTAGTGCTGTTGCAAAATGAGGATTCAGTGGATGCAAATAGTGCTTTTTGCAAGCACTTCCCTGCCTGCAGAGGTGAAAAAAGGGAGTGGACAGTACCACACAGTGGATGAAGAGAGAATGCTATTTATAAGCTTTCACTGGTTGTGTGAATCCTGTGCCCAGGAATGCCTGGGCTTGGTGAACAGGAAGGCAGGCTGTGGGAGAAGAGAGGCCATTTGCAAACAGTTAAATCAGTGCCTAGAATGTCAGCAGCTATTTTTCTGACTGACCTCACATAAACCAAGGATGACCTGGAGTTTTTCATGCTCAGGACAGAAGTCCTGGCTCCTCTCTGTATCCTCAGACACTATTTTTGAACAGTTTTGAACAAGCCCTAAAGGCCATAACTCACACAAAGGCTGGTTTTAAGGGGGCAACTACACACAACTGTAAATTGTTTTAAATCCTTTATCAGGTGTTCAGGAGGAGTCTGTGCCATCATGAAGGCACAGAACACCTTCATAACCTAGAGGCACATTCTAAGAAATGGTCAAAGAAATGTGAACACTTCACCAGATTCTGGCAAAACTAGTATGTTGCAATTTAAAATGTTTCCACATAGTCCACATTTAGTTGTTTATGTAACAGAACTTCCAGAAACAACAAATATGTTCTAGGAGATAATTGCTTATGATTAGCCTGGAGAAGAGTATTTCAACTTCATTATCAATATGTCATTACTTAACAAAAGGTAATACAAAATGGGAACATAATTCTGTCAAGCTTTCTGTGAAATTAGAAATTCAGTGTTTGTTGGCTTATACATATAGATTTAAGGCACATGAATTTTTCTTCTTCCACATATGCCATTCTTTAATGTATCCATATTTTCAAAAAATACCAAAACACAGACAATTCTCTAAATTGTGAACAACACTTAAAATTATACATCAATCAAAGTGAATTAGATCTTATTAATAGATTAAATCTCATAATGATCATGCTGGTTAGAAGAATTAACGTTGAGTCTTCTTTCAAGCTTTCTTCAATTTAAATGCCTTAGATCCTTTAGCTCCTGAATTCATACCCTAATTTTCAGAAGATTTGACCATTTGACTCTCTTACTTTGCTGCTCAAATATAGACTTCCATCAAAAAACTTTTAACATTTCTTTATAAGTTACAAAGCTAGTGAGAAAGCTGAGAACACAGAATTCTGACTAGAAGTTAATTCTGTCATTTTAAAGATTCCTCAGTTTCCTTTTTACTTTGACCAGAATTATAACAGAAACATTCACAGGAAAATTTTATAGGACTTCAGCAGAATTTTTAACACGTTTTGCCTCTTTGCTGCAGAGAGAGAAGAGCATGGGATGGAGGGGGAGGGAGTCAATTCCTACTGCTGTTGCAGAGAGGTCATTGAGACCTTATGACAATATTCGAGCAGGAACAAGGTGGGACAACAGAGCAGGGTTTGGTAGGGTTATACTGGGAGGCAAAAGGCAAATGATATGAGTAGCAGCACTGCTATAATAGTGTGGTGGTCTGATCATTTGGCACAGCGTGCAGTAGCACAAATCACAATGTATTTCCTATGTCATCTGCAGAAGAGGCTGGTGCAACCATCTGAGCTAGGAAGTCTAACTGTGAGTTGTGAGTGAAAAAGCAGCTCTTTTGTGGTGCAGAATGACAAATTACAAGCAGAGTGCACCCAGCATTTTTGGGAGAAGTGTGGTGTATTGGGAGAAGTGTGGTGTGGAGGTTCAGTGTCTCATCACAGAAATACCTGCTCAGCTGTGTGAGAGGAGCCACAAATGCATATTTTTGTAGAACTTGATCTTTAGTTAGGGAAAATTATATACAATAAGTGGCTTTAACTTATAATATTATTTGCCTTGTGTTTCTAGAACTGTTCTTAATATGAGCTTTATCTTATGCAAAATTTAAAAACAAAGAATGTTTTAACTTCATTTTCAATCCTCAAAGCTATGCAGGATAATAGAAGATTGTATGTGTTTAATAATGTGTAGCTGATGTCTTTCTCAAGATAGAAGACGTCTTTCTCTCCTACAGATTTCAGCACTTGAAACAAGGTTAAAGTAGGCTACTCAGAAATACTCAATAAAGAATAATGCCTTGACTGTGACTTTTTTAACTCAGTAGAAGTCATGCAAAGAACAAGCTAGAGAACTCCCCTCCCCATAGAATAGAAACCAAACAATTTATCACAAAAGAAGTTATTCCTAAACTTCTGAAAGATATCTTCAGTATCAGCCATCAAAAGGATTGGGTGTATTTTTAAAATTCTCAATTAAATATTTGGTCACTCTTAAATATTTTCTTCTGTCTGCTTCAGGGGCCATTGCTAACAGCTCTTACACAAGGCCTTATCTGCTGTTCATTTTCAATGTTGTGGTTCCTCAACAATAATAGTATATCATGATGAAATAATACGAACGGTGGATGTCAAGACTATTGAACATAGTGATATGATAACATTCCTGAGAAACAAAGGTGAAGTTTAAGATCCAACTATTTTTTATTGTAGCCTAGACTTTTGAATTGGGATTGCTATTTAAAGTAGAAATTAATGTAATTTGAGTAAAGGCCAGATTTTTTCACAGTTATTCAAAACTAAGCGGTACTTTATGCCACCACTAAACCTCTCTGATTTTGTGGATAAGAACCGCCAGGAAGAAGTGACAGAATCCAGACCTGGTCCTTGAACAAGCAGCTTCCCACAAGGTTTGTGTGCCAGGTTCACTTATCCGGTCACACAAATAACCCCAAGATAATGTTAATATCAGGTGCTATCTAAAAGCAATACCCAGTCCCATTGTTTTAATGTAAATATATTTAAGACATTTAAGATATATAGCACATATTTTTTCCTTTTTCTGATGTTTAAACAAAGCCAGTGTCTGTTTTTTCACATTCCCAGACCTTGTGCTTTCAGAGGTAATGCATTGTACACAGTTTTGTCCTTTTGCCAGACAATACAACCCTGTGATAACAACAAAGCTGGGAACTTTACCAGGCTTTCTGAGCCAGAGGTACTGCCACCCATTACTAATAGTTGGGATAGTGGTTCCCATAGCCCTGAAATAAAAATCGGAAAACAATAGTGCTACTTTTTCCATAAGGATAGACAAAATTAGGAATTAACACAGACTCTGGATCTTTTAAGTGACACTGATAGGGCACTTTTACTATATATGTGTGGGAAAATAAAAGCTCCAAGAAAAACTGATAATAAAGCTCTCATCTCTGAAATATGAAGTGTTTCACAATGCCTAGCATCTTCCTGTTCACATTAGCTACACACTTCTGTCTCCCTGAACTGATTTGCTTCTGACATCACTTCCCTTTGCTCATTTCCCCATCCCACCTCTTTTCATCTCCATTTACTTTCTCCTTGTTCATGTGTCCCTACCCTTCTTTATTGTTTGTTTGCTCATTACCCAAGCCTATCACCCTCTTTCAACACCCCAATATTTAATCTTTCCTTTCTCCTTTCTGAAGTTGCCACTGTTCCCAATTTTTTTAATATTTAGAGGCATGATGATTCTCTTTCTCACTAACACGATTACAGGGGTCCACTGCCCCAAACAAGGTAGCAATAGGTGATCATATGATCACAGACCATTTTGGATTGGAATTGTCCCACATCCATCCTCCTGCTTACAGCAGATTAATCTCTAAGATCAGCTGGGGTTGCTCCAGGCTCTGTCCAGTCACATCTGGCAAACCTCCAAGAACAGAAACAATGCAGCCTCTTTGAACAACCTGTTTCGCGGCCTATTTTCTCTGTGGCAAAAAGTGATTCCTTGTATCTACTCTGAAGCTCTCTTCTTTCAACTTATGCCTGTTGTCTCACATTCTCCTGCCGTGCACCACTGTGAAGAGCCTGGCCCCATCTACTCCATGACATCCCCATAGGTGCTGGGGGGCTGCTGTCATATTCCCTGAAGCTGTGTCTTCCCAAGGCTGGTCCTTTGGCTTTTTCTCATGTGGAAAGTCCTCCAGCCCCTCCCATCCTGGAGACCCTTCAGGGCCTTTTCCACAGAATTGCTCCCAAACAGTCTCCAGCCTGTGGAATTGAAAGGGGTTTGTGCATGCCAGGAGTAGGACTTGCCATTTCACAAGGTTCGGGCCTGTCCACATGGTGGTGCAGGGTTATGCTGAGGTAGAAGATGCTCATAACTGAAGAAGCCAACACCAATAGAGAGCTGCATGACAGCAGCTTGCCTAGGGGCTGAGCTCCACAGCCAGCCCAGCGTCTGAGAGACAGAAAGGTACAGAATGCCAAAATTTTTCTTGTAGACCCATATCAATCAAAGACTGAAACTTGAGAGACAAAGCCAAAATACTGCTGCTCAGATAGTTGAGATGGCAATGGGGCTGCATTGTGCCCTGCAGGATTTGTCAGTGCTGAGCACTGGCTGCATTCAGACCTAGTGAGACCTCCAGGAGACAGGGGAGTCAATCAGTGCCATTCTGCAGGAGATCTGCACCATCTCTGGGAAGACACAGACAAAGCTATATGACCAGGGCCCAGTGTATGACAGAGATCAAAGGGACGCTGGGAACATTCAAAGCCTTATGCAAATATCCAAATATTTAGTTAATTGGAAAAGTTCACTTGGAGAAAACATCTGGAAACTGACATCAGTGCCCTGTTCCAAATAAATTATTAGCTAGGCAGAAAAAAAATAAAAAGCAGTGGCTATTTTTTGCAGTAAAAGCACAATTGGCAGGTTCTGGGGAGGTATTTTGGAAGGAGGGATTCATCAGTTGTTCAGAGCCAGAACTTGCGTTAGCACAGCTGTTCTGATTGTGCTTTTCCTATGTATGCAGAGTCTCATCCCTTTCCAGATACAATAATGACTTATTTGTACTTTATTTATTTTGTAATCACAGATTTCAAAATACGTACCATAAAGATGAGCAAGTCATGTAAACATCCCACTGGGCACAAAATTGAAAACATGAAAATAAAACAAATATAGACAATGGGATATAATCCTTCATGTCTTCAATAACAATTCCAAGTATAATGTCATCTCTTCATGTCAAGATAAGGTTAATTTGATCTTGTGATCAATTTGATCAAAGCTTCATGTACAAAAATATTTATCTGCATGTTTATATTTGTATTTATCCAATTTCCGTACTTTGTTCATGGCATTGTACCTAGCTTTATTCAGTAATTAAGTCACTAAATATTATTAATTCATTGGTCATTTATTGAAGGAAATAATTCTTAAAGAGAAAGTTGCTGTGAAATCGCTGATACATAATTATTTTAATGATAATTTGCATTATATTTTTTCAGTTATTCTATATAATATTTATGTGTATATATAAATACATTGTATTGTTATAAAATATAATTATTATATACATTCTAATACAACATATGCATAAAGCTTTTTAAATTAAATGTTTATGTACAAATATTGCCCAAAATTGCTTATTATTAATTAAAATTAAAATCTGGACATTCATAGGAATGAGAACATCTAGACTTATATTTTCCTGGATTTGTTCAGAGTTTTGGGAAGGATGTAAAGTAACAAACAACAACCTAAAGACTATGGTACGCTACCATATATAGTTTAGCAACCTAGATTTACATTTTCAGAGAGTACACAGGCATACATATGCTTTTGAAAATCTGGCTAAACACCTAAATTCCACCAAAAATTTAGACTACTCAATCACTTCTATTTTCAAAGTTCTTGCAAGCTTCAAAACTATTTATAGGCAGATTTTCAAAAGCCATTTAAATGGTGCCCAGCAAATGTCTAATCAGATTTTGAGAGGTTTTTAAATGGATTATGCACCCAACACCCTTTGAAAATTCAACCCTCAAGGGTATTTTTTAAAAAGATACAAAGGCAGCTCTGCCTAGGATTTGGCAGAAATTTAGCCCTGAGGAAGACAGCCTATTTCTTCCAACTTCTGAGGCATTCTGGCTGTTGGCACAGTTGGATGGGAGGCACTATGTGAAATGATTGCTAGTTTGATTCAGTAGGTCAAGGGCTGTATTTCTATGGAACAGGCAGAAAAAAGAGTCTGCAGAAGATCTGCCTGACATTTTTTAAATGGACCAACAAGAAGGTACAAAGTGTTCTATCTAGTGCAATAGCCATGTTGAACACTCTGCAGACTCTATCCTTGTGAGTTATTATTATTATTATTATTATTATTATTATTATTATTATTATTTCATTATTAATTCACCGTACTGGTCAGAAGTAATGAATTAGAGATATAAAGGAAAGGTGGCAGGAGGGGGCTGTGTTCCCTGCTTCTGCTTCCTGAAGGGTTTCCTAGAGGAGTTTCCACTCTCCCCTTCTATCACATAATGTTTAGTTTACCATTGGAGCTAGTTACACACCTTGCAATCCAAGTAGCTTTGGGATTCCCTGTCAACTGAGATAGGATGGACAGAAAAATCCCTAGCACAGAAGCTGCTAGTGGTCACCTGGCACACCTGAGAAAATCAAAGCAGGATAATTGAGGGAAAAAAAGTAACTGCTGCTTTGTCATTTTTCCCAGACGTTCTGGAAGCCAAGGAAGATTTTAGGAAATTGCATAACATTTTTGTGTAATACTCCACAACACCTTTTCTTTGATGTTATATAGATCCTGTCTTACTGTTCAATCTATTGGATGCTCAGGGCTGAAAATAACCATGTACTGGCGATCTTGCTGAATCTGTTAAATAGATCTTAGTTAATAACCATGAGAGAACATAGTAAAAAATGACATAGTGCCTGCTGTCCGACATTATAATTCTCCAAGAGATTTCATCATCAACTTCATTTTTTCTGGAAGAAGGACTACTCTGTTTGAGGGAAGGTTAGGAGGGATGACATAAATCATCAGTTAAGCTAGCAAGTAGTTTTCTCTTTTTCACAAGAAAAACTGGTTTGACAAAGAGCTTCAGTAAGACCCAAGAGCCCACGTGTGATCTGAAATGAGGCTCCTGTGCCCACGGGGAGAGGGTATGGGCAGGGGTCCTGGTGAGGCTGTTGAGGGCCACAGGACACATTAGAGTCCTCAGGGTCCTGATAGTTTTCTCACAGCTATGGTATTTCTGCTTCAACTTAATAGCATCATTTCATTCCACTTTTAATGCATTTATTCAGGTATTGTTATTTATTGGTATAATCAAGAAATTATGCAGACTTTCAGCACCAGAAAATGGATCACTCATTCAGAGCTTAGTAAATTAAAGAAACGAGGAGAAAAACATCTTTTATGTCCTCTGGGAAGAAGAAAAAGGAACAAAGGACACTCACATGACCAGGGGTTAGACCAGTGGTCCATGAAGTGAGATATGCACAGCCCAGGGGGCATGCAAGACAAGTCATTGAGGTGTGGGAAGAAAATATTTTTAGTACCTTTAATAAGTAAAATAAAATAAAACAAAAAATATCTTTAAATAGTGTTTATTTCATCCTTATCCATTTTAAATTTATATTTTGTATGTATTTTATAAAGTACATAATAGGAACAAATTGTCATTTATTGTGATTTGTCTGATAATAATAGCCATAGCAAGGCTGACCTGATCACTACAAAACCCTTCTGTACCTGATTCTTCTTCCCTTTATAGCAATGGAGGTTAGGAATGAACTGATTAAAATCTGGGGCATTTCAGTAATGCCAAAAAAATCTGTCAGGGAAAAATTCTAACTTGATACAATTTCCAGCTGAGTCTAGGAATAGATAGGATAACATTTAGAATATGGCTGTTATAGAGGTCACGCAATTTTTTTAAACAAGGAGCAAGCAGTCCAGCTAAAAGCACAAAAAGACAACCTCGGAAACACTTGTTGGAAATGGTTGCTTGCATAATTTCTATGAGGGATTAGAAACAAGCTTCCAGCAAAACATCACCACTCCTGAGAACAACCTGCAACAGTGTTTTTTTTCCCGGTATATCAGCTGAGTCATCCTGAGGGGAAATTGTTTGCATCACTTGCCACTTCATTTTTTCTCTATGTGAAAGACATTTAATGTTGTGCATTTTAGAAGGGTTTTTTTGGGGTGCAGAGGGAACGTTAGGTCTGGTGGACCACTCCAAAATAGTCCCCAGCAGAACTTTCTGTTCTTCCAGTTTATATTTTGTCTAAGAATCCAAAGTCTACTATTTATTATGTATTTTCCCTTTCAAACTGAGTCTCGGACAACGACAGAAGAGTTTCTATGCTTGTCATGTCATGACATTGTTCTAGCTTTTGGCCTTCACCGGGACATGTTGGAGAGATTTAAACAGGTCATTTGTTAAAGACACATGCCATGAAGTTACTGTAAATCAGACGTTACTGACAGTGTTATTTTTCTATCTGAAACCTAACAATCTAAGAAATATAATTGCTATCTAAAATCCAACATTTTTTTTTCTGCTAAAATTGTTATGAACAAATGCTTAATCCAAAGCTCAAATGAGTTCAAAGTGGCTCACTTGAGTCTGAGATCAGACACAAAAACTTCCCTTAAAATGTCAAAACTGCTGAGCTCCTCTAAGAAGTTTTATGTCCTAAAGACTTTATAAGACAGTTTGACTTATAATTTCAGTTGTTCCTCCTGGGATTTGTTGCTTTTATTACTTTTGATCTTTTCAGTAGTTTTGGCAGGTTTGCTTTCTTAAAATAATCAGATCTTTCCCTCACCCCTCAGAGGTCAGCAGCTTATTTTGCACATTCATTTTCACTTTTCTGTGCTGCATTCGCCAGAATAGCTGATGCCTTGATTCTCTCAGGCAGTGCTGTTGAAAATGATGACTTCAGCTGACGCTGCACACAGATTAGACATCTGATCTCTGTGTTCACTTGAGAAGAGGGTTGGTGATCCATATTTTTTTTTATTTTAAATATCTGTCTATACATATATACCATCTTTTTCAGAAATCCGAAATGAATAAGTACCATTCAGGTGGCCAGAGCATTCCCTGGGGCTATAAAATAATCCATCTCAGTCTGCCTCTACCCAATTCAGAGAGCAGAGGACCTCTGTTTTCCACATCCTCCCTGAGCAGTTGTGACTCCTCAGCCATTCCAGCCAGAGAGGTTTTTTCAAGTGAACTGGTTTGCACATTTCTGCTAACAGTTTTAGGTCAATTAAACGCATTTTCCAAGAGAAAGCAGTTTTAGCTGGAAGTGCCAACTATCTATTATCTCTGTTCATTTCTTTACTAGAATTTCTTAACCGTTCAACAGATACATCAGAATCAGCAATTTGCAAAGTCTCTGGAAAGACTTTCCAAGTACATTGGTTACAGCAATGTCAGCAAGGCAATGTCAACAAATACACCAATCCATAAGTATGAAATGAAACATGTTAAATTTGAAAAGAACATTCTAGCAGCAATGAAAGTTCAGGTGCATTTCAAAAGTGCCGGGAAAGCCAAAAGCAGCTGAACAAGAGCTAGGAAAATGTAGTCAACAGATTTGGCAATGTGAAAGTCCTATTACATCATTCTCTTTGTCTGTTTACAATCTGTGACAGAGAAGAGACTTCATGTGGAACTATTAAAAAAGTTAATAAATCTCACCATAAGGAACATTAGCAAGATGATCAAACTAATTTTTTAGTTTATTAATGCCATCCCACTGTTATTAACGACAAGTCCGCCAAAGTACTCTCAAGTCATTTATTTGTGTTTTTATCCTTCCTACAGACAGTTTTTATATCTCCACTTAATCATTGCTAAGACAACAATATAAACTCATTCCTTTTAATATGTTTCATCAAATAATCTCTTCAATCTTCAGGGATTGCATGAGACTAGAAAGGGGGGAGGAAACTGTTTTTCTGATGTGAAAATCTTCCCATCCTAATTGGGAACGGGAAACCAAAATCTCAGCAGAAATACTAATGGTGAAACATGTCTAAATTGTTTTGATGTGTTTCTATTTTGCAAAAATAAACAGTAAAAATCAATTAGAATGTTTAAACCAAAACTTCAGTTCAAAGTTATCTGCATGGTCTTTTCCTGTATTTGAATATTAAAAAAACAGTTGTTGAAACTAACCTTTTCCTACAGGAAATTGAGTTCAACAGATCAGCAGTTCCAAATGAAAAAAGCTTTACCCAGGCCTGTCTCAGGTCAACATTTACACTCTAAATGAAACCTCCCTTCTTGGAGGTATGCTGGTGTAGAGAAGCAGACATGAAATGATGTCAGGAAACAGTGTCAGTGTGGGTCCCACTAGTGTTGAACAGACTGTGACGTCGGACATGATAATTTTGGCAGATAAGTGAAATGCACTCAGAATTAATTGATAATATAATATACAATATAAACACATAATAATCACAATATAAACAATGCAAATTTCAGCACAACTTCTAGCTACACAGCTAACAAAAACAAACCTCAAAAATCATTGCCACTCTAAATACAAAGGCTGCAGAAAGTCATCATAGGAGTCAAATAAAGCTGTTGAAATGTGTTTAAAGGTCTGGAGAAAACTTAGCTCTCTGACTCCTGGAAATGCAGCAAGAAATTTTGCCACCCAAGACAGGGTATCAATTTGACATTTTCTCTCTTCACCTTCCTGTATAATGGTTCCTTATGGTGAAAGATATTAAAAACAAAATGCCATCATATGCCATCTTCATCCAATGAAGTTCTGTATGTTACCAGTAAATTTAATCCCTGTCATCATTCCATCTTTTCATGTCAGAGTAGCCCTGGTTATTCCTGCCAGACACAACATGTTCCCATCTTTCCTGGGTTTTCTTTTCAGTTTTGGCAAGCTCTGTTTTAGTGTGCATGCCACTGCACAGCTGGCCTGAGCCCTTGTTCAGTGAGATTCTTCAAGTGCAATTTTAAATGTCAGTTGTCCCATTAGCTTCACTTGCTTGAAATTTTAAAGCTGTGTCAGTACCCAGACGAGTTCACACTTAAGTGATTCATGGAGGAGGTAGTCAGTGGTTAGCTTTACTTTGAAAAACAGTCAGATACATGGGATTAACTAATGTGACATGCTGGTTTAATCTAGCTCCACAAATCATACATTCCCATATTTTAACAACTTGCTCTGATTTATTATTGCAAACAGAATAAAGTTCAAAGTAGTACATATGAACTGTATAAGTGAATGTATATTTAAACGTTTCAGGCTTTAAAAGGGCTAGCGGCACAAAGAAGGGAACAGCTCAGAACCACAACAATCGTCAGACAGAGTTCAAAGATTAAAATGTGAATAATGATACAGAACTATTTGGAATCATTCACAAATAGCCTGCAAGAGACAAGTAGACCCTGGTAGTTAAAAAACTTAGGTTTGTCTGACTATATTCAGAAAAACTGAGGAACTATTAGTGTATCACTAAATTGAAGTGGCAGAATTAAGAATTACATTAAGGACAGGGTGAAGGTGTACATGAAATTAGTTTTCTGTGATCCACTCATAGCATACAATGACACTGGAATACTTCTATTCCAACAGTTCCTAATTTTACATGACTACTTGAAGCAGTCTTTCTTCGATTAACAAGTCCAAGTACCTTGCATCTAAGAGCTTAAAAATGTTAATGAGTTCTCTGAATTACTGTTGTTGATTTTCAGTACATCTTGATCATCAGGGAAACTCAAGAGGCCTGGAGGGAAGTAATATGCTAATATATAAAGGAGGTAAAAAACTAGAAAAGCTGATCTAGTTAAGTGAGTGGACAGTCCAGTTAAGTGATGTGATCTGCAGTTACCTGTTTGTAGTGGATTCTTGCAAGTAAAAAGTTGTGGGTTTTTTTTAAAAAAGGCTACATGAAATGTTATACACTCATAGAAATAATAAAGGAAATTTGTACTTAAAGGAAGGACTCTATGTTAGCAGCAATTAATCAATAGAAGCAGCGCATCAGAAAGGATATTTTAAGGCCATGACTATTGATTACCTGAATACAAGTTCCCAGCGTGATACTGTTTCTAAAAAAGCAAAATGTGATATTTGATACTCATGAGGGAAATATTGAGTAGGGACAGAAACTGAAAGCTTCTGATCCCTTTATTACCTCTAAAAAAATTAATTAGTACTTACTGCAAAATCATGTTGATTAACTGGAAGTGGCTCTGAAGAGAGACAAGAATGTTTACAGGTTAAGGAAACCTGCCTCTTAGAGAAAGATTCAGAAACACTTTGAGTGAAGAGGCAGAGCATATTGAGGAACAATATGATCAACCTAAATCCCAGAAAAGGGAGCATAAATTCAACAGTGAAGCACTGGCAAAAGCCATGTGGCTGGAAGCTTGACAAGTTCAGGATTTTTATTTCATTTTTGCCAAGAGTACAATTAACTAGGAGAACGATCTACAATGGTCTGTTCTGTGTTGTCCATCACTGAACATTTTAAAATTAATTTTGTGCTTTTTTCTAAAATATATGCCATGGCTACAAAAAAGGAATTAGCACCATAAATCCTACAACTAAAGGCAGATCTGTAAAAAAAAAAACAAAAAAACAAAAAAACCCCACAACCTGCAAATTAAAACCAAAAGAAAAATATGGGAACTAGACAACATGACTTTTTCCCTTCTTAAAAATCCAATGAGGGTCAAACTTTCTCCATAGAAAACCAGAGAGCATATCCTTTGAAGTAAGTCCCCAGGATACTCAGGAGGGTCTCTTTCCCAATTGAGGAACATCATCTTGAAGTGAAGCTCCTCAGCTAGTATCACAAATTGCAATATAAAATACCAAGAACAGTCAAATACTGTAAAGTTCAGGTGACAAGTTGTGACTTTTGCAACAGTCTGACTGGCTTTTTCCCAGGGCCTTGACAGCGTGATCTTGAGCAAAACATACACACAGATGCACAGAGGGATATGTCAGAGCCTCAAAATACCCACCAGGACAGCCTCACTCAATATTTTGTGACTGTTGAAAGACTGTAAGTTTTTGTTCAGGGAAAACTGCCAACTGATTTAAAGGAAGTTACAGAGCAGCTGAGCTCAAGTGATATTTCCTGCTTGAAACCAAATAATTTTGAAATAATTGATTTTTAAGAGCACATTGCTATAAATATCATAGGTTAATGAATTTAATAGATGAAAGGAACTGTCACCACCATGTCATACAAACTCCTCCATGACAAGGACCAAAATATTTTATTTCCCATTCAACAATTCAGTGCAATCACTTGCATCAAGAAAATTAATGAAAAGTACCCAGTTTTTTTGTAATGAGAATGTATTTCTGGGCTAAGTGACCTTTAGTTCATTATCTCCTGGATATATGTACAGAAAATGCACACACGGAGGCTAGAGGGATTTATCCAAGGATCCAGTTCTCCTTCACACAACATATCTCTGCTTCTTACCTGGGCTTTATTCTGAATGACCCCAAAAGCTCACAGCAAAACTCAGGTTGAGACTAATGAAGAAGAACTGATTTCATGTCCAGAGGGCTCTGTACTGCCACCCACCTTACTGAGCACAAATTAATACTAAAAGACACTAAACCTCCGACTCAGTGAACCTGCAGTAGATTTCTGAGTCTATATGCCTAATTTCTGTCATTTGCATGTTTCATTAACATCAAAATACTTGTTGATGAAACATTTTCTTACTAGATTATGGGATCGCTCAACAAATGTAGATAGAATAGGGCAGAACCATAGACATCATACCTCAACTTTTTAGTGAATAGGGAAACATGAAGAATATGCCTCTGAGCTGTCTTGCTGTCTTCATTTTAAAACTTTTGCCTCTTTCTCTCAGCTTTATTGAAAACTGATTAATTTCTATAGCATGATTCTTTCTGATTCACCACTCAATCTCATTTTTCCTCTTCTGATTTACAATAGCTTGTCAGAGAGATTCATTCAAGCTTAATTTCCATCTTGAGGGCTAGCTGTAATTAATTCTGAAGTGTTTGTGCCTTTCTTTCCTGAACTTGCCCAGTTTCCTCGTTTAATAAAAACTGATCTTTCTTTTATTTTCTTTGTTAAAGTATCAACTCATTTACCTCAAAAGCAATCAAATGAGGACTCACAATATTAATTGGACTACAGAGGCGTTAATGGATTTTATTCCTGTTAATAATATTTTTCCATTTTATTTCACCCACTTAAACAACAGCAGCAGCCTACAGGACAAATATTAAGAGCTAGAATTCTACAGAAACACAATTTCATGCTTTTGTGTCTGCATACAGCAGAATACTGCCTTTAATGATGTTGAAGAGGATCTTTCTTTTTTTCCCCTCAGATGTAGCAAACTGGTTGTACGTTCTCACTTTTCATGCTAAGTATCCTACTACTGTACTACAGTTGAGTTCACAGAATCATAGAATGACTGAGATTGGAAGGGACCTCTGGAGATCATCTAGCCCAATAGCCCTGATCAAGCAGGGTCACAGAGACCTGGTTGCCTAGGACCATGTCCAGATGGCTTTTTAATATTTCCAGAGAGGGAGACTCTACCACCTCCCTGGGCAGCCTGTGATAGTGCTCAGTCAGCTTCACAATGAAAAAGTGTTTGCTGATGTTCAGAGGGAACCTCCTGTGTTTCAATTTGTGCCCATTGCCTCTTGCCCTGTCACTGAGCACCCTTGAAAAGAGTCTGGCTCCGTCTTCTTTGCACCCTCGCTTCAGGTATTTATACATATTGATGAGATCCCCCCCTGCGTCTTCTCTTCTCCGGACTGAACAGTCCCAGCTCTCTCAGCCTTTCCTTATATGAAAGATGCTCCAGTTCCTTAATCATCTTCGTGGCTCTTTGCTGGACTCTCTCCAGGGCGTCCATGTCTCTCTCGTACTTGGGAGCCCAGAACTGGACACAGCACTCCAGGTGTGGCCTCACGAGTGCTGAGTAGAGTAGAAGGATCACCTCCCTCAGCCTGCTGGAAATACTTTGCTTAATGCAGCCCAGGATACCAGTAGCCTTCTTTGTGGCAAGGGCACATTGCTAGCTCATGGTCAACTTGGCGTCCACCAGGAGCCCCAGGGCCTGTTCTGCAAAGTTGCTTTCCAGCTGGGTGTCCCCCAGCATATATCAGTGCCTGGAATTGTTCCCCTCCTAGCATGGGACTTTGCACTTCTCCTTGCTCACCTTCATGAGGTTCCTGTAAGCCCATTTCTGCAGCCTGTCGAGGTCCCTCTGGGTGGCAGCTCAACCCTCTGGTGTATCAGCCACTTCTCCAAGTTTTGTATCATTAGCAAACTTGCTGAGGGTACACTCTCATGGTACTCATCCAGCAGTAGGCCCACATTTTTCCTAGCCATTCTTTTGTCACCTAAGTACTTATAGAAGCCCTTCTTGTTGTCACTGAGATCCCTCTTTCACGTGGGTCAGGAACTTGTCATCAATGCTCTCCAGGACCCTCCTGGATTGCATATGGCCTTCTGTGATTTCCCTTCAACAGATATTGGGGTGTCTGAAGTCCCCCATGACAGAGGAATGTGAAGATGCTTCTAGTTGTCTGTAGGAGACCTCACCCACTTGTTCTCCCTGGTCAGGCAGCCCATAACAGACACCCACTACAATGTCACCTGTACTGGTCTGCTCGCTCTTCCTAACCCACAAGCTCTCAGTTGGCTCATCATATGTTGCCAGGCAGAGCTCCATGCACTCCAGCTGCTCTCTCACATGAAGGGCGGCTCCCCCTCCTCATCTTCTCAGTCTGTCTTTCCTAAATATATATGTATAAATATATATATACACACACATCCATGCAGGCATGGGACTGCCCTGGAAGCAGGAAGCCAGAGCTCAGCTGCTCTCTGTTACCCAGGCCAGGCATAAAAAAGATATCTCAGAGATAATGACACATCTTGGCAAGGCTGGAGAAAGCTGTAAAGTGGATGCTGGCCCTCAGGCATCAGCACCATGACCCTCTTCACTGAGGCTGGGTGATTAATTTCAATAATCAGAGCTACCCAGGGATAGTAATCTGTGATGAAGTAGCGTGTTGCCATCACTGCACCACCTAATTTTGCTCATTCAGTAATTTATGTCATCCTGACCTTTATGGTGGCTACATTCAGCTTTGCCAGCATCAGTCAGAAGCTTTGAGCCAAATCTATGGGTGATTAGGACTTCAAGTCTCTGACCTTATTATTCACCATGTCATTTATGTTCTTTTCTTTTCCTAATCCACTGATTGCAAAATTTTTTGCAAGCAAAGTATAAAATAGCTAGTGAAGATGTCCATATAGCTGGTATCATAACTGTCATTACAGAAGGTTTAAAGCCATCTCTTAAAGCAAGTGGAAAGGCAAAAGAAAACAATGCAATCAAGGAAAGCCTGCACAGTACTGAAGGGAATTCTTTGGGGAAAATATTGAGCTCTCACAAAACTGGCAGGAAGAGACATGAAAAATATGTATTTTTTTTTCATTGTCACTGTAGAGAAACTGCCGTTTTTTTTGCTAAACAATGGAATAACCTCTACCATTAATGCAATGAAAAAAAAAAATCTGCAATTCTACCCAAAAACATTAATTTACAATGTCATATATTTGCTAAAATAATTTTACATCTGTCCTCCATTTCTACATTCTATATTCTTTGTTAAAAGAAAACATTTTTTTAAAAACTCCAGATTTAGTTATGAGTAAAACCAGTGAATGCTGGTGAGTATATTGCATTGTAAGCAGCATTGCTGCAGTTGTACCTGTTGCAAGGGCTTGCAGATCTTGTGCTTCCATTTGGAAGTGAAGTCATCTTCTTTCCAGGAACAAGGGTGAGATGTGGGGTCCTCTGGGTATGATATACT
The DNA here is from genome assembly GCA_017639485.1 of Pluvialis apricaria. Classification (NCBI taxonomy): domain Eukaryota; kingdom Metazoa; phylum Chordata; class Aves; order Charadriiformes; family Charadriidae; genus Pluvialis; species Pluvialis apricaria. The sequence goes on from CM030008.1 coordinate 61,796,172, forward strand.
CAAGGCAGCAGCCAAACTAAGTTTTGTAGAGTATTAATTAGAAGTCACCACTGATGTATATGTTGGCTTGCACTTTCAGAACAGAAGTCTCTGGGATTTAAGTATTTGTCTGTCGACATTATATTGCTGTTGTCACCAGGGTTGGAGTGCCTTACCATCCAAGCGCCCCCAGTGAGACGGAAGTTTTGCAGGGTATTGAATACTGTTTCTTCACACTGTTCATAGAAACTGGGGTCTAAAGAATTAATTTTAAATTGTCCAGGTATCTGTGGTGCAGCAGACATGTTTCTAACATCCTAGGTTAGTATCACAGCTACTGAAATTTTCCTTCTTCTCTATGATTGCATATTGCATTATTCCTACTCAGATCAGTTCTCCATTCATCAAGCTTCCATTTTGTGCCTGGATGGATGCTCAGCTGGAAAGTGTATGACGGATTCCTGCTGGGCCTTTCTGAATGATGGAAGTGGCATCCAAATACACCTAGTAATAGCCAAAATGCTTCTTATCACTTACAATACAAAGACCAGTTGTTTACAATTGAAAGATTAATGGAGAATAATGGTATTCATGCTCCAAAGGCATTGCAAGCAGCTGTAGATTTTTTCCCTCTCATCCCCTCCGTGATTTTTTTTTAAGTGCCTAGAAAGGAAGCAGCTATCAAATAAATTGCAGGCTCCAACATAATTTCACACAGTTGCATAAATATATACATACCAACAAGCTTATCACCTGGTATTTTTATATGCCAATTGTTAGGAAAGTTTGTAAGTGTCACCTGAAAGCAGTAATTTAAACAAAGACCCTATTTATAATTATAAGTGCCTTTTCTTTACGCTCCCTCTCTTATTTAATTTTTTCTGCTTTATGATTGCTCTGGCCATGCTATACTCTATTGATGAAACCTCATCTACTCTCAAGCCTGTAGATTTTGTGAAGTGATTAGGTAATACACAGAGCTATACTTTTTGGACATGTAGCTGGTCAGATTTCATGCTCACTGCTCTGCAGTGGAACTGACTTATAGATGATTCATGTAGATGAAACCTAATAAGTCAGCCTCTGTGGAGACGTATACAAACAGTAAGAAAAATACACCACACCCTTTTTAAGGATCCCTTCTGGGAAACAAAGGTTTTCTCTGCTCAAGACAACGCTTGCAATATGACTAGGTTCACACAACCCTAGTGGAAATGCGCAAATAAGAAAGCAGGCCAATCTGTTCAGGAAACCTTATCAAACTGAAACCAGCAGAGTTCACCCTGTCTTTGGTCTTTCCTCATTTTGATTTAAAGAAGGGAACCACAAGTGCAGTGCTTTAATTCCCAGAAGTCTTGAGGGAGCCAGGCAAATGGAAAGGGAAGTGCACAGCACAGCCTTTTGTTTGCTGTTTAACACTCCTTTTGTCAGGCGCATCCCAAGAAGCAATAAGCAAAAACAATGGGCTTTCCAGTTCACTTTATTTTGCCTATTGCTCTTTTTTTTTGTCCATGTGTATATGAATAACACTTTTTATACAGAATGAATAACAGTTTTTGGCCTATGTTCTAATCTTAAAAAAGTTAATGTCCTGCTCAGTCACACACAGTAGTAGTTCTCAGCCTCCCTTTTGGAAAGATATTACAGAATTATACCGTGTCATACACTTATTTCAGTAGTGCTACACATATTCCCAACGTGCCTGAAATCTAACAGCTTACTGCGAAGTGCTTTTACAATACCTTTCATGCAAGGAGAACAAAACGTTGCACAAACATTACTTCAATCCCTTGCTTTGGACATTATGAACAACTTCCAACATTTAAAGCCTCCAGAGTTTGATACAGAGCCGCTTCCTTCAAATGCCTGTGACTATTATTAATGTCTCATCCTAACTTCTTGAGGAAGGAAATAAATTTTCAGTTGACAATGCCACGTTAGTCAGAGATTTTACACTCTCCTGGACAAAGTCAATTGATAATGTCAGCTGAGACATCTTCACACAGTCAATGCTATCTTTCCTCCTTTTCAGAACAAGGACTGATGGTTGTGTTGAGACTTAGTCCTTTGCCTTGTCCATGGGTAATATGACTTTCTAAATAACATGCCTCTGTCTGTGTGTGGAAAGAGAGTCAATTCCCATGCACGGAAAACTGTTCAGTAAAGATGGTGACAGACATATTCCTTGAACACAGAAGAAACTGAGAAAATTTGTTGCTTGCTACATGGGCTAGGAGGTAGGTACCAAAGAAGCCCATCAACTTGAGGCAAAAGGAAGGATTATCTGGGGAGGTGTGGGAAGAACACAAAGGGAGAAGCTGGCATTTGTTTGAGAAGGGACATAGAGAAAGTGATCTGGCAAGCTGGGAAAGAAGTGAAGAGCAAGCTCAACAGCAATGCTCCTGCCCACCCTTATATCTCTCCTTTCCAAAGCACACAGTTTTGCATAGCATAGCTTTTCTTTTTCCCTTCCTTCGTATCTGCTCCTTGCAGCTTGATCCCCAGTACTTCCCATGTATCTTTACATTCTCTTTTTAACTGTTTGCCTGCCTCACTCCATTTCATTTGCTTCCCACAACCACTCGTCCCTGCAAATTTCTCAATGGCCCTGCAGAACTGGATCTGTGAAATGCCCTGGGTTTGGGTGGTCTCACACCCTCTGGAGCAGAGTGCCTGCACGCAAGAGTAACCCTGCATGAGCCTTATGCAGTGACTGGCTGCTTTTCTGCCTTGGGTCTCCCAAGTCATTCCCACAGGTTCACTTGGGAAGCATTTCCTAGTTTATGATTTCTATTTCCCCAGTTCCTTCCTTCCTTCAGAGAAATTTTCTTGTCATATTAACACCATAAAATACCTTAAGACCTTTAACTTGTGGTCATATTGGTGCTGCCAGTGTTGCCTTATTGTACCTGCTAGCTGAAAAGCAGGACACGTACTGGCACACATCTTAGATGCTGGTCAGCTAGTATTATACATAAACCTCAGTGAGGCCGGTCCCCACAAAGAGGGAGCCAGTGGCTTCAGGACCCTGGGTGTTCATGCTTTAAGGTCTTCATAATATGGAAATAAGACAGATGAGGCTTAACATGCAATAGTATGTTTATCCTCAAGTCTTGTAACAGTTACTCTACCTCGTTTTCCACTGAGCATTCTGTCACCTCCATAAAACCTCCAGTGTATTCAAAGTCTGCCTGCCTGATTGTTCACTCACTTCTACAATGAACCTTTCTACTTCTGTATTAAAAAGGTTTTATCACTTTCCCTTGAAAACATCTCACCTAAAGGGATTTCAACAGCTTTAAAAAGAGGCTTTTTCTAGAGAGATTCATATGTGACAACAGCCATTCTGTGATTTATAAAAGCAGTTGCAGTATTGCTGACCTCAAGTTTTAAATTATCACATGCAAAACCTTAGAAGATGTGATTTAAAAACAAAATTAATCTGTCATTCTTGTAATCTTTCATTCTCATTTGCCTGCTTCTGAGTTTATAGGCTGGAGTAAGACTAAACAGGGAAGCTTGTTCTTTGAAGCAGCAACAGCAGCAGAAACGGTTAGAGTCTTTTTATTTCTAGGGACTATTAGGATTTCATATATTCATGTAGGATCAGTAGATCATTAATTTAGCTGTATGAAAAATAACAAGAACTGGGAAGTCTGCCCTTTCCTGTTACTGTACATGTTTTTCCTCTCTCCTACTTGTATGTGAAGTGCCCAATAAACCAAGAGGTGATATTCATCATACTAGGGAAAACTTATCTTGGCTATATTTAGCCAGCTTGAATGCATGAGAAATCCCATCCCCCCCCTTCAAAGACCTCAGCATTATACTGCTCCTTTTACCTCTAGCTTTCCTCAGAAAAAGCAATCTTACAGCCTTCTTAAAATTAAAAACCACTTTTCATACTTAAGTGTTTCTGTCCAAGCTGATTCCTAATACCTTTCTACTCCTTTCTCCCTTTTATCCCTGTCATCTCTGCACTACTTGGGATGGCTTTTTTCATTCCCAGCATCACAATTATTTTGCTTTCACACACGGCATGTATAGACCTTCACTGTCCATAGAAGGAAAAGAGGGAACATTTTCAGAAGAAGCTTCTTGTGGGTCACCTGAGACACAGGACTGCAAACGCTCTTTCCATGTGCAAAGAGCTTTTCATACACTGCTGACATTTCAACCAGTTAATGAAATTTTTGCTAAAACTCTTGTGTCCTTGACTAATCTCTTCACAATAATGAAACCAGCCAGATGCAGAACAAGACCTGATCAACCTTTACACTTGGGTTGGAGGAAAGCATGTATCTCTGGCTCTTGAAGGATTAATTGTACATCACTTCTGGAAGGTTTGGGGTTTTTTTAATGTGCTGAAACTCTGACCCAATCCCAAGGAAAGTGGAGCAGTTCAGAGAGAGAAACAGAAAGGACAAATGAGTAGGCCTTAAAGAGTTGTTTTATGTGTGTATTGCTGTTATAATTAAATAGCTTCATGAAGGATGAAATTACGTTATAAAGTAGCAGGAGTTTGTAAATACACAAAAACCTAAGCCCATTCACTGTTCCTGGAATGAGGTCACAATTGGGTTTGGCAATTAGCATCTGGATGTAAAGACTAGAACTTTGGGAACAGCAGAAAACTGGTGGAAAAGTTGTAGGTTTATGCCTTGCGAGAGATCCACGTGCAAAGAAGGAGAAGGTGCTAAGATTCACCAGTGTTGCATTCTCAGCATTATATTTCTAAATGTAATAAAGTGTAAGAGTTGAGATTATAACATTTGTTAGCACAGCTGGTGAAGTTACTAGAAGCAGCAAGGACAATGAGGAATGAATTACAACCAAGAGAAAGTAGCCAATCCAACAGTTAAACACAACTGAAAACAGACTTTGCTACCCAGCAAGACTGACAGTCTAAAACAGCAACTGATCTGCAGGAGAGAGAGTAAGCAACCAGATAATCTGTCAGCTGCCTTCCCAGAAAGTAGTGTTAATGTTATTTTTTACACTTTAGGAATAACTGTTTATCATCTACCTTAGAGTTTTCCTTTCCTTCCTTCTGTAAAAACATTGCTTGTTAGCAATCTGATTCATATACTGAAGTGGTAAAAATTATCTTGTGGAGCCGCAGAAAAATTATTACAATCTCCCCAGAATTCTGAGTGACACCTGTTTTCCCTCATAACTATTTTAGATTTGAAGCCAACCCTTGCTGATGCCAATCAAATCCTGACATTATACAGATAAATGTAAGGAGATTAAGCTTGACTAAATATCCTGGGTTTCAGCCCTTGGAAACCATCAGGACAGCAACAGTTTGATAGAAGCATCAGCTCCATGAGTTTACAGAAAGAAAGAAACAGAAATTAAGTAAGAGAGAATGGGAAAAAGATACCTGGAGCATACATGGAGAAGGTTGATTTATAAGACACCTCAGGTGCCTGAGCTTTAAGTTCTCATACATAAATTGGTATCAACCTGAAAAAAAAAAAACAAGCCAGTATGAAATTCTGATGGCAACATGAATGTTGCCAAGTCAGGTCCACAGCAGTTTGAATTTAATAACATGGTCACAGTAGTAAACACAGACTTTGCAGCACTGACAGAAAATCCTACCAGAGATTGATAGGTAGATTTTGTCGTAGTATATACCTTTGTGACTACTATATGTGCTAAATAGACGACTTCCCACATGAGATCACACATTCAACCTTAGCAGACAATAACTAAACAGAGAATGAGAAACAATGCAACACAGAGACCTAGGCTTGCTTACCAGACATCCAAGCTGTACAGAGCCACCTTAACCAAATGAACCTTTGCCTATTTGCTTTTCTTAAAGCAAAGTAGGTGCCTCTATACAAGAAGAAAATAAATGTGAAGAAAGCACTAGATACTCTGTGAAATTCAGATAGGACCATCAAATAAAAATAAAAAAAAATCCAGGAAGTGTGAGGTCCATGCGAACAGTTCAGTAAGTAGTTCAGTAATCTACAGAAATATTTATACAGCTAATAAGTGTCTATAGTGACCTACTTGAAAACATAGGTCAGCTGTGTCTTATTCACAGATTTTTTGCTATTAAATAAAGGTTTTGTAAGTAGAATTAAAAAAAAAATGGAGAGCATGAACATAATGTCAAAATAATCATTCAGGGCACTCAGTCCTTTAATGGCCATGCTTTGTGATGGTCCAGCTAAAAAAAAAAACAAGCCAGAAAAAGGAAATCTGTAATGTGGAAATTTTCAGTTAAAAATTACAATAGAGATATCTACCTACCCAAATACTGATTGCTATAAGAAAAATTCTCAATTCACAAATTCCCAATCCAGTTTAAAAAACCTATATTATTCACATATGAATGCCAGAACTTCTTGTTTTCAGCCAACTCTTTTACACAATTATCAAAAAATGGCACCTCAAAAATGCTGATATGAAGTTTTAGAAAGTATGTCCTGAAACAATATTATATTGTCCTGAATGGCCTTAAATATGTATGTACCCTTCTGAAGTTCTGGTATGACGATTAGGTCATCATACATATGAGCTAATTTCAAATAGAAAATTCTGGTTAGGAATTTGTTTTCATTCTGAACTGGAACAAAGAAAATATACGGAGAAAAATTTCAAGAAAAAAGTTCTTCAGATTGATTGAAATACTTGCTTTGTTCCATTCTCATTTTTCCTTATTTTACACAATGTAATCTGTAATAAAAATGTGAAGTGAAAGTCATTTCAGTACAAAAAGAAAATAAAAATCTTTTGATATGGTTGAAAGCTGTTTTTTTTCCCTAAATAAAATGTTGTCATGCTGATATGGAAAACTTATTTCAGAGGAACAGCAGAATACTTTTGCGCAGAAAACTAGTCCATCAGAAATATTTTGATCACTGCAGAGCTCCACCAAACCAGTTCACCCCTTATCAGTGTATGGAAACAGTGAGTTGGGTAGTGTATTGTCTGGCTCTTTTGGAAGACAGGATGTAACCACCCATACTTTTACTAACAATTAAAAACTGATGATGAGCAGAAAAGCAACACATTTCTTCTGAGAGAAACTGACTGCACAGAACTGAGTTAATTTCTCAAAGAAAAATAAACAGGAAATAAATAAATGAATACAAGAAAGGTGCCCATACTGTGGCAGCAGAATTAAGGATGAAGGCCTACGGGAAAGAAGTGACTTGAAGAAAGAACAAATGTCACAAAAACACGTCCACCTGGATTGCAAAAATTCTTAGCGAATTACACCCCTGATCATTCAGATACGTACTGTGTGTGCTTAATTTTACATGGACATGCAGATATTCAAGGAAATAATTCAAACCAAAATTACTGATTTGATTGCTTAGAGGACTATTGCCTGAGTTTGGAATTTTTTGTGAATCAAGGGATTTTTTTAGTTCAAACCCCATTTATGACTCTGGGTTCTTTTAAAAAACTCTGCCTAAATATATGCTTCAATGAGAACTCAAGTGAATCTGAGAAGTGTGAGAGTTTGAGAGGTTTGCACACTTTGCTGAAAGTCTCAAAATCCTACAGCTTCTGGCTCCTGAAATGGCCTGGTAATAGTGGGAGAACCAGAGTCTTCCTGTGAGAGTCTTTCGTTTGAGTATGAAACCAAGAAATGCAAGAGGTGGAGGTTTGGAATGATTCAGAAGTGATGCCTGATTTGATCCCACACTTTTTTCCAAAATCATCATTTCAACTATGTGTGTCATCTATGATCTCAGCTACATGTATCTTATCCATATGCAGGACACTATTCCTTCTACATAGGAATCAAAGTCATTTAAAACATTTCTTGATACAATCAGTTAGAAAAATCAGATCCAATTTTCCAGTTTGCTAAATACCTGCTCTAGTGTTCAGCTGCCTGGTGTGGCTTTTCTATAAGATTTTACCGAAAAAAATTCAAGTAATCCTTAGTCACTTTCATTATGGTAATTCTCCTGGCCCCAAATTCTAGTCTCAAGAACTATTACTCCTGCAATGCATTTTTGTTCTAGACCCAGAGGGCATAAGTCTCATCTGAAACCTTAAACAAGCTCCTGTATATCCAACTACCTGCAACTGCCTACATCTATTTGAAGCAATATTTAAATCTGCCAGAAAAGCAATATTACTAATGAGCCCCCACTGGATTTTTCCTCTATCACCTGCATTGTTCTGACAAAACAAAATTACTTTTACAAACCATGCCATCTGGCAAGCACACCAGCTATTTTATTACTATAACTTTGAACATTTTAATCCATTCAGACTTTGCTGGTGAAAATGTGATACAGGATACACCATCTGGAAGAGAAACAGGGATGTTACCAGGAGGCAGTAACTTCTTAATGTCTACAGCCAGGTCTGCCAAGGGCACCCTGCCAACACCACAATGCACTAAGACAACACGTTGCATACTAGTGAGTTGTTTAGAGCTGCATATAAAAGGTGCATTTGATAAGGTTTTAGCTACACATATCAGACCTGAGGTTTGACAGGTAAATATCTCTTTAATTTATTTCTGTCCTGGGTTGAAGCCAGCCTTAAAGAACTGCTCAGGTAAATGAGACTGACTGCATCTGCCCAGCTCTAAATAGATGAATCCAGCAGCAGCTAGAAAACAGATGCAATAGATGAGCTTTGCAAAGTCAGCAACAGCTATATAACAATTTTCTGATACGTTTGAAGGGGGACACCAGAAGGTGATAGGAACCCCAAGAGACACTGCTGATTGGCCTTGTATATGGAGAAAATCAAACACATTGTCCTGGACTTATGTACCTAGTGAGGCAATACATAGTTTGTGTCAACAGTCCAGTAAAGAAAATAATAAACAGTGCAGACAGTAGCCCCATGGGGAGGGGTGGGAGGAAGAGTACAAGTACCAGCTGTCATGTGAAAGGCGAGTCCAAAGCGGAACTGCTACACACAGGGGCCAGCCTGCCAGCCAGAACTTTGCCACGTCGAGTAGGTAGAGTAAGTGCCCTGTCCCCCAAGGTACATGCTGCGAGGCTGAACTAGACCAGGGGAGTTGAGGCCTGATTTCTGCAACTGAGTGTTATAGGACAGAAATCACTGTTTGCCTGCAATACCCATCCTACTTAACAAACTTTGACTTTTATCTTACTCAGTGTTGGTTCTGTTCTTGTGTCTTCTCCACCGAAATTCCCCTTTGGCAGCTTCTTTAGAGAAGAAAGTATGATTTTTTTCAGACTATGAGAAATAAGCTTAACAGTTAACTCTGAAGGGTATTGACTAACATTCCTTGACAAAGGAAAACCTTAGATGTCTGCATGCTTGTTAAGTGAAGCAGGTATTGATATTCCTGATAGACCTAGTCAGAAAATATCTTTTCCCTAGATAAATTTCAATATATCCTTCCATCTGCTTTTGCTTTTCTTCCAAAACACCTCTAGCATAGACTGGGACGGGGAGAGGGGAAGAGAGTTCAGCAATTAGTTTTCCACTCAGATGTTTTCACTTTCCTACCTTTCTAGACGAAAAAAGGCAAGACAATTCTCTCATCTGTCCCACTAGCTAGTGCTGCCCGACTGTTACCGTCCAGGTCTAATGGTGCACACACCTCATCTGGGAGGTCAAGGTCCAAGATGACTCCCATGTGCTAGGCCATTGCTGTTTCCATTCAAACTGAGGCTTTGCAGCTTGTTGACAAAAACTTGCCTTACTATTAGTCTGGGAAACAAGTTCCCTAGGGAAATCAGGAACCATAAATCAGTTTATAACAGCCTATCTGTTGCTTACACTAGTTTTAGATCTCTTTGTTCACGTCAGTATGTGCCAATGTTTTATTTTATACAGTTCAGTTCATTTAGTGACACACACACACCCCTCCCCCCTCCAAAAGGCAAAAACTATTGGAGGAAAAAGAGGCTTTGTTTCCTTAACTTCATGGGAACCCCCACAGCTTCCAGTTCCCAAAACACAATAAGAGCACAACATTGTCATTGTTGCGTGTTAGTAGTTTTGCTGGACTGTAAATCCCAAGGGATTGAATTCCCCTATTCCAGGCGAACATGGAATAGGAGTGGAAAGCACAGCTTTTTTTTTCTCACTTCTTTCACAAGCCTGCCTCTACTATGATAGCTACTGGAAAGGACCTTTTCTACTATTTTTTTTAGTATATTTCCCTTTGGTGTTGCAGTAATAATAGTGAAGCCTTTTCTGTCACTGTTGAGTACCATCCCCTATGATGAGGGACATAGTATCAGACACAGGCCTTTACTGGCTCAGAAGATAAATCAGTGTTCTTAAACTTGTAGCTTTGGTCTTCTTACCCCTGTTATCCCCAGACACCAGAAACAAACAAGTAGGTCATGTGGCTGACATCGAAACAACAAATGTTGCAGTGGCTTTGTTCCCTGTTATGACTGGTCCACCCATGATGGTAACATTCAGTTTGTGTTGTCAAATGTGAGGAGAGGCTTTCTTAGCTTAAGTGTTGGCTTATCTGTTTGTAGTCTTTGTTTTGAGTTTTGTTGATGACTCAGATGGCATTCTTTTAGTGATGAAATCTGCATGCAATTTAAAGGGGTACATGCAGTGATCCCTTGTCAGAAATTAGACTATAATTTGCTCACTTGCAGATAAAAAAGTTTGTAAGTGATTTGACTTTACTTTTAGATATGATTGAGTTTTAAGAAAGCAGATTTTCATTATTAAGAACCTGAAAAGGTCATAATACTAAACACGTAGAAACAGCAATCATATAATTTCATCAGTTGACAATAGCAATAAACGATCTAACTTCAATTTAGTTCTCTTCCCCAGATTCTTCAACATTTAAAAAGAGAAAAAAAAATCATGAAGTAGCTTATTTTTAAGGTTTATGTTAAAAGTTTCATTTTCAGGTAATTGAAATAATCAGTTATTGTTTTAGAAAACTATTTTTCAGCCTGGGAATTATTGTTTTCTAAACATTATGATTAGCCAAGTAACTTCTATGTAATAACACAGCAAGTTCACTCTTTCCAATGCACACATACACAGAGATGATCTTTTTTTTGTTTTGAAATAGCTCTATTCAAGCCAGCAGAGTGGTAGCAACACAAAACTAATGCAATTCAAAGCCCTCAGACCTCAGCTACCTTATCAAAATTGATGTGGATTTCTCTCCCTGTCCCACCATCTCACAACCTTTTCTGCAAAATACAAGCATATCATGTTTTGAAAACAAAAACTGCTTCGCAAAAAAACCTTAGACATGGCAGTCTCCGTTATAAATTCAAACATTCAGAGTTCTGACTACAAAACATTTGATCAAATAATTTCATTATATCCTAAAAAAACATATGGAAAGCAACTGTGTTGAATATTTCATTTCAGTAATGAGTACAAAGATCTGATATGCTCAGCATATCCTCACCACAAGGTTAAGGGAAGTAACAACTCAAAGAAGGTACTTCAACTAACACCTTTACACAGCAACGCTGAAGCATCAGCTTTACACCAGCAGCTCTGGTTTTATTTAACTATTTTCATTAAAGCAATACTAACTTCAAAGGAGTGATTCAAAGTGGTTACCATTGCCTCTGGATGAGGAACAAGATGAAGACTTTCCCAGTCTGCAACAGATCAAGATTTTTTTCTTGTCATTCTTTCACAGCTCTAGAAAAGATTTTAAAATGCAATAACAAAAAAAGAACAAAAACTCCCATGCACTCTTACAAGCTTTCATAAGCCAACATCAGCAAAAGTTACAAATCCCATCTCTGGGACATGATCATTCTTTAAGCTTTGTTTTTTCTTTCGTTCTGGTTTTCAGTTTTATTTTGTCTGATATTATCTATCCAGCTCTAAGCAAGGCAAGTACTTAAGTATAGGAAAGGACACGAAGTAAAAAAAGAAAGAACAGAGGAAAATATGAAGGACTACACTATTACATGTTTTGAAACCAAAGAAAACACCGATGCTGACAGCAACAAATTAATATAGCTTACATGAGGTTTCTCTAGCTTTAAGATAAGCAGGGACACATGAAAACCAAGGCATCTACTGATTGTAAACCAATTCAGAAATTTCTCTCTCTGTATTAAGAAACATTTCCCTACAGGTGTGAAAAGGCTTGTCAGTTTATATCAGCTGGACCATAAATAATGACTCATCTGCAGTGTGTGACCCTTACAAGTCCCTGCTTCCAGTCAATCAAATGAATGTGAGGGCTGATTTTGAATTAATGCGTAAACTTTTTAATTTAACCTTCCTTCTCCCTATTGCCTTATGAGATTCCCTTGTGCTAGATCAAATGTAATTTTTGATTCATAATTTATATTATCTTCTTTCTAGACCAGAACAGCAACAAAATTGTATGCAGTGCATCTCTTAATGTGAGAATCAATTTTCTTGAGAAAATTAATTACAGCTATGCAGTATTTCTTGACCTCATAAATCATAGAATCATAGAATCATAGAATGGTTTAGGTTGGAAGGGACCTTGAAGATCATCGAGTTCCAACCCCCCTGCCACAGGCAGGGATACCTCTCACTAGACCAGGTTGCCCAAGGCCACGTCCAGCCTGGCCTTGAACACCTCCAGGGACGGGGCTTCAACAACCTCTCTGGGCAACCTGTTCCAGTGCCTCACCACCCTTAAAGTGAAAAACTTCTTCCTAATCTTTAATCTAAACCTGCCCTCTTCCAGTTTAAAGCCGTTCCCCCTCGTCCTATCACTACATGCCCTAGTAAAAAGTCCTTCCCCAGCTCTCCTGTAGGCCCCCTTTAGGTACTGGAAGGCCGCAATAAGATCTCCCCGGAGCCTTCTCTTCTCCAGGCTGAACAGCCCCAACTCTCTCAGCCTCTCCTCATAGGAGAGGTGCTCCAGCCCTCTGATCATCCTCGTGGCTCTCCTCTGGACGCGCTCCAGCAGGTCCATGTCCTTCTTATGTTGGGGACTCCACAGCTGGATGCAGTACTCCAGGTAGGGTCTCATGAGAGCGGAGTAGAGGGGCAGAATCACCTCCTTTGACCTGCTGGCCACACTTCTTTTGATGCATCCCAGGATACGGTTGGCCTTCTGGGCTGCGCTCGCACATTGCTTGCTCATGTCGAGCTTCTCATCAATCAGCAAAATGCAGAATAAGAAATGTCAAGCTAAAGATCCTGAGTGCTGGTTAATGCAAATCCTAGGCAGAAATGGTGGTACTGCCATTACAAACAAGGTAATAGCTCCTAAACATCTCCTTGGACTACTGCTCCCAACTTTGGTCTTTGGGAGGGCTGCCATTAATATTGGTGGTGCTAGGATTTCTCTCCTAGCACTTAAAGGATTAATCACTTTTCCAGGGACAGACCTTCAAAAAAAAAGTTAAGAAAAAATTAAGGGCAGAGGTCTGGACAATATAAACTAGCGTTCAGTTTACTAAGAGCAAAGCAAGCTGCATCAGCTGAGAAAATAGCACATAATTCTTAGTGCATCATTCTGACCTGGCAAACCATACTCATATAAATAAGATTTACTGAAGCAAACAACCAACTGGGAAGACTTCCGTGACTGTGTCTTACATGATCAGAGCTTATGAGGACTCTCTGTTTAGAGTGATTCTACCTTGATTTTACAGGCTGTGGTTTAAACTAATCTCAGGACAAAGTCCTCAGAAAGGCTGGAGGGAGCTGCTAGACAGTGAATTTTACTTGTGTTCAAATGAATTCATTTACAGAAACAGGGGAGAGGGGGAGACATGCAAAACCTAGCATGGAGGATAAACAATACCTACAGAAGGGACGCTGTGGTACCGCTCCTACGACTCAGCCATTTGATGACAGAGAACATACATGTCAGGTTACAATCCCAGGTTCCTACTGTTTTCTGTTGCTCTCTAGTTCTCAAGTATGAAACCCAGAGTTTACTTCCGATACAGCATAGCTGGCTAAAGAAGCCTTATTTAACTTATAAATAAACACTAGATTTCATGTCTGAGTGAATTGTGTAAATTGGTACCTGGTTGTAACAGCTTTGCAATGATACTTACATATTTTATAGTTGAAAGAGAGAAGCCAGAAATGTGTCTAGAAAATGGTTAGTGAGCTAGAACGACTCCATATGAGGAGAGACTAAATGCATAGAAACTACACAGTTTTAGGACGAGATAAATAAGAACAGACCCAGCAGATATAAAAGCTGTTATTGGGATGGTAAATTATTCACTGAAGATCATTCTTTCTTATAGTTCAGAGCCAAAGACACATACAGTAGAAGTCAACGTGTAGGAAAAATGTATTGCACATTGTATGTTAATTATGTGAAATTTACTGCCTCGAGATATCACCATATCTAGATTTTGGGAGGTTTATAAAAAGAGCTAAACATTCAGGTACGTCTTAGTCAGGTAGATGATCACAGCATTTGGATTTAGCTGTATTAAAAAGACGATAACCCTTAATCCTCAAAGTCATAAATTAAGCTAACTTCCTCCATGCTGGTTATTCCCTAATACTGTACACTTCCCTCCAGCTGATGTCTGACTGTGTTAACGTCACTTACTTTTGATCTTCATACACAGGAAAGCACTTTCAAGTTCCTGAAATCCAAACGGCTTAAACTATTTCAAAAACTATCTGTTTGAAGGTACATTCAGTTCTCATCCCAACCCATTTTCAAGTAAAGCCTAGTAATTGACTGTACAATCACAAACCTTAGCAATGTTTAGGAAGTCTTGCTTTACAACCCAATTTCAGATGGCTTTCTGTGGTTATTTGGAGAGATATGCTAAGTTTTTACTTACCCAGATGGAATTGCTCGTACTTGAAATTTATTCAGTGTCAGATTTGGATTTGTTTCCTAATTCTAAGTCTCTGCCTCTGCTCAATCAGAAATAGAATTCCAGTATTTTTCTAGCTGTCTTATATCTATGTAGTTCCAAACAGTTGAAAACAGGTTTCTGCCTATTTTTAGCACAGCTTGTTCCAAGCTTCCCAGAAAAATTAATTACCAGTCTTTGATATTTCAAAAGTTCCTCATACAGCATGTGTCATATCTTGCATCTATGATGTGCTTTCATCCAGGAGAGGTGGTTGATTTTACAATGTCTGAATCTTCATGCCAGAAGCTGGAGCTGATTTTTAGCCTCCTTTTCCCATATTTAAACTAGTTTTGATTAACTTTTTACTAGAGGAGCAAAAGGAAATTTGGCAGATATTTTTCTTTCTGTCATTCTGAGACACGTCAATGGAATATATATAAAGAATATAAAGGCAAAAGAATTAAGATATTATATGCAGCAAACGATATGAATAGTCGTGCCACTTAGGTAACTTGTGGAGCTACGATTTCCAATTGCAAGTTTCTTCTAAATTGCCTGGCATTGAGCCACAGAAGATGAAATCTTTTAAAGAGGTCTTAAACAGGACCTACCAAAGAAATGCAATAATCAGAGATACTAGGTAGTTTTGAAAATTCTAGGTGTTAATTGCTGCAGTGATGGTCTTGTGATTTCAGTTTGTTCCAATGTCAGCTTTGAATACGTCTTTTCGTGACAACAGAGTTCTATTTTTGAATGCCACATGTTTATTTATTGGGGGATGGAGGTTAATTTCCAACATTCACACTTCAAATTTAAGCAAGGTCATTGGATGTAACATCAAAACTGATATGGGCTGTGGTTATCATTAACTAACTTTTAATTGGGAAACTGGTCTAAAATCAAAAAGCAGCAAATAGATAGTATTTTTCATTCGAGAGCAAGTAATGCAGTAAACCAAGTATCTGATATCCTAAATAGAGAGAACCCCATGGTTAATGAATGTATCTGAATTGATTAGGTTTAAATGTATTGGATATAAGCATAGGAGGTAAAGAAAACAAAGGACCATACCATCCTAAATTGTGGATTTTGTACCTAAGTGAAGTTGTGGAGCAGAATAACTGATGCAAAACTGCTCAGCTGTAGGAAAAAAAAAAAAAAAAAAGATTAAAAATCATTATCTCTTGGCACTGAAGGATACAGCAGCAGCAACGTTACCATCCTTCCCTACAATAAAACACATGCAACTCTTGAAACCATCAGGTATTTGTGTTTGTGGCATAGCTATAACTGTTCAGGATTTACGATGGCTTAATTCAGTCATTAATCCTGTAATAATTTTACCACTGATACTTAATGAAAAAAATAGCTATCAGATTTTATAGACTAGTGAATTTTAAAATAAACTAACCCCACCCTGAACTTTCATTGACAAATAATACCTAACCATGGCTACTAGGTAGCCCAAATTGCAGAAATCTTTGCCTATTTACATAAGGAAACAAAGAATTAAATACAAATAAAAAAAGTTTATCTCATGATCATGTGATCAGCATTAAGTGTAGTATGCACAAAATGACAAGTAGGGTTGAAACCTTAGACTTCAGAAGGGCTAAATTTGAGCTCTTCAAGAAGTTGCTGGGAGAAATCAAATGGGAGAGAGCTCTCGAGGGTAAGGGGGCTCAAGAGAGCTGGCTGATATTCAAGCACCACCTCCTCCAAGCTCAGGATAGGTGCATCCCAGAGAGCAAGAAATCAGGCAAGGGAAGGAGACCTGCATGGCTGAGCAGGCATCTTCTGAAAAAACTCAGGTGGAAGAAGGGAGTTCACAAGATGCGGAAAAGGGGGCTGATGACTTGAGATGAGTACAAGAATGCTGTCAGGGTATGCAGGGAAGAAACAAGGAAAGCCAAGGCAACCTTGGAATTTAACCTGGCTGGATGTCAAGACCAATAGGAAGGGTTTCTTTAAGTATATAGGAGGCAAAAGGAAAACCAGAGAAAATGTGGGCCTGCTCTTGAACGAGGCGGGTGCTGTGGTGACCGATGATGCAGAGAAGGCAGAGTTGCTGAATGCCTTCTTTGCTTCTGTCTTCACTGCTCGGGCCAGCTCTTGGGAGTCCCAGACTTTGCAAGTAACAGAGAAAGTCTGGAGGAAGCATGAATTTCCCCTGGTCAAAGAAGAAGAAGTTAGGGATCAGTTAAGCAAACTGGACACCCACACGTCCATGGGGCCTGATGGGATGCATCCACGAGTACTGAGGGAGCTAGCAGAAGTCATTGCTGGGCCGCTCTCCATCATATTTGAAAGGTCCCGGAGAACAGGTGAGGTGCCTGAGGACTGGAGGAAAGCCAACGTCACTCCAGTCTTCAAAAAGGGCAAAAAGGATGACCCCGGAAACTACAGGCCAGTCAGCCTCACCTCCATCCCTGGAAAGATGATGGAAAGGCTCATTCTGGCCGTCGTCTCCAAGCATCTGGAGGAAAAGAAGGTATCGGAAGTAGTCAACATGGATTCACCAAGGGGAAGTCATGTCTGACTAATCTGATAGCCTTCTACGATAGCGTGACTGGATGGGTGGATGAGGGGAGGGCAGTGGATGTTGTCCACTTTGACTTCAGCAAGGCTTTCAACACTGTCTCCCACATCATCCTCACAGACAAGCTTAGGAAGTGTGGGTTAGATGAATGGACAGTGGGGTGGATTGAACAGTGGTTGACAGATAGAGCTCAGAGGGCTGTGGTTAGTGGTGCAGAGTCCAGTTGGAGGTCAGTAACAAGTGGTGTCCCACAGGGGTCAGTACTGGGTCCAGTCCTGTTCAATATATTCATCAAGGACCTGGACGAAGGGACAGAGTGTACCATCAGCAAGTTTGCTGATGATACAAAACCGGGAGGGGTGGCTGACACGCTGGAAGGCTGTGCCACCATACAGCGTGACCTGGACAGGCTGGAGAGTTGGGCAGAGAAAAACCTGATGAAATTCAACAAGGGCAAGTGTAGGGTACTGCATCTGGGGAGGAATAACCCCATGCATCAGTACAGATTGGGGGCTGACCTCCTGGAGAGCAGCTGTGTGGAAAGGGACCTGGGAGTCCTGGTGGACAACAGGATGACCATGAGGCAGCAATGTGCCCTGGTGGCCAAGAAGGCCAATGGCATCCTGGGGTGTATCAAGAAGAGTGTGGCCAGCAGGTCGAGGGAGGTCATTCTCCCCCTCTACTCTGCCCTGGTGAGGCCGCATCTGGAGTACTGTGTCCAGTTCTGGGCTCCCCGGTTTAAGAAGGACAGGGAACTGCTGGAGAGAGTCCAGCAAAGGGCTACCAAGATGACTGGGGGACTGGAGCATCTTTCTTATGAGGAAAGGTTCAGGGACTTGGGTCTTTTTAGTCTAGAAAAAAGAAGACTCAGGGGGGATCTTATCAATACTTATAAATACTTAAGGGGAGGGTGCCAGGTAGATGAGAATTGTCTTTTTTCAGTGATGCCCAGTGATAGGACTAGAGGTAACGGGCACAAACTTGAGCATAGGAAGTTCCATCTTAACATGAGGAGGAACTTCTTTACTTTGAGGGTGGCAGAGCACTGGCACAGGCTGCCCCGAGAGGTTGTGGAGTCTCCTACACTGAAGACATTCAAAACCCATTTGGACGCCATCCTGTGCAACGTGCTGTAGGTGTCCCTGCTGTGGCAGGGTGGTTGGACTTAGATGATCTCCAGAGGTCCCTTCCAACCCTGACCATTCTGTGATTCTGTGATTCTGTGAAAGAATGAAATACAAAAGAAATACAAGTGCAAGTGTATTAATTTCACAACTTGTTCTCGCTAAATGCTAAATTGCCTTATCCACTAAAAAGGCAACAGGAATAGAAAAGCTGCATACCAGAGGGCAGTAAAAAGGCAAAGATGAGGAGGAATGTATGGAATATTGACATTCCAAAACACAGATTGCCCAGAGCAGTATATCACCAACAAATGTTTGTATGTGTAAATAGATGAGAAAATCTTTATGGCAGCAAAGGATGTATATACAGTTGTTGTCAGTTGCTATGCAGATTTGACTAAACTTCGCTAAGGAAATGAAATTCCAGAAAGGTCCAAAAGACTAGAATATAAATGCTTTAAAAGAATAGTTACAAAACTGCATCAGGCACAGATTATTTTGCTTGTAGGAATTTTGGCACATTTTAGAGGACCACTTATGTGAGTGCCACGTGAAACTCATTTCAAAAATGTAGGACAGAAGCACTGGCGGGATGGCATATAGCTTGTGTCCTGGAAAAATCTGAAGCCTGCATAGAGGGGCCCATAGACTTTTTGCCCATTCTATCCCTTCTTTTCTAAAGGTACAAGGTGTAATCTAACAGCTCAGTGAATCAGACAGCTGCAAAGAGTACAAACTGTTCTGGTTTGAAAAGTTACATAAAGATTGCAAAGGATATATTTTTTTGTCTGTTCATCCACCTCATCCATCCACTTCTGTGATTAAAGTATTACGTGCAGCACATTGACACAAGAAAACATGAGAAAACCTAACTCCTTGTTAAAGCACTGATGAACTTTGCATAGGCAATGAAGAGGCACACACAACTACACTGGCTAACACCAGGTGAGGAACTTGTCCCTTTCTGTAAGCCTCTCATAGCTTGATTTCATGGGATATTGAAAGTCTCATCACTTTGCAAGATTGGACCACAAGATCTAGTTTTTCGCATTGTTTAGTGGAAAAGGGACAGAAAGACAGCTAATTTCCCAGTTTTTCCATCTCAGAGCCAGTTTTCTATATGTATAATTTTGATTCAATATTACAATGCAAACACAGTCAGCTGAACAAACCAAATCCTTCATATCCCAAACAGCCTACAAACTAGAAACAGATGAAACATGAGAGGCACAGCACCTGAATGGTCTGAGACGATAGAGACCTGCTGAGACCCTCAAGACCTACTCACTGGCAAATTACTCCTTACAAACATTTTCTCATTACATTAGTGAGAGAAAAAAACTTCAGTTAATTCCCCATATATCCAATCAATAGGCAGCACACACGCACCAGGTAATTAATTTGTTAACAACACAGCACTGATACTGTAACATGATGCAATTTTTTCACTTAGTGTATTGATAACATATATTCACTTAATCAACACACGGAGCTCTGAATTATGTTCACTGTACAAGCTGGCTGTTGCAGGCAAAGAGCTTCTCTGGCTCCTTATGTCTTTTAGTGGTCTTTGTTTTTCACTGTCTTTGTTTCCTTAAGACTGTTACATCTTCAAGACAGGAACGATCACTTAACTCACTGCAACTTCATTGCTTACCACACTGTGGCCCTGACCACTATCAACAATTAGTTATGTTACACATATTTCATAATGTAAAGATTAATTCTCCAAGCAGTTTCTGTTTAAAATATATATATGGATAATTTTTCAGCTAATGTAAAATACATGCTGGCCTCTGTCAAGGTTACAGAAACATAAAACTTCAATATATCATTCTAGAGCACAAGTTTCACCTGATGAATATAACCTGCATTTACCTTAGGGTTCATTTTCAGCTGAATTGCTCTTAAGCACAGCTTCAGAGACAAGTAGCTTCTATATACTGCAGGAAAGATCACAGCATGGCTCTTCTGCCAGTTTTGTCATTTCCAAAACTCATAAAGAGTGTGAGTGTGAGTGTTTAAGAAGACAGGTACTTAGGATTTTGGTGCTCACTACTCCGAGCAGTGGTTACTACCTCCACACCACGTTTTCCCCCCATGGCAGCAAGCCCACCATATTTAGATATTCAGGATGTTTTAGTTCTGGCCATTTTCCTTCCCATAACAAGGGCAACCATGCTACAGCCGCACTGTAGTCCGACATCCTTGACTCAGAAAAATTTAGTTTTGCTTGCACTGCAGACAAATTTTGAGCAGCCTTTCAACTCATTAGCTTTCTTCCACTTTTGCTGTTATATCTTAACACTTGTAGGTGCAATGCTGGCACATGTATGCAAGGACAAGACCACCAAGTGCTGCAGCCTTTGAAATAGGTCTCCCTTTCCGTGAGGACTAACGGAGTGAACACGATCTTATGAGGAATCTGACTGACTGTGAATATCTCCTGAAAGCATCAAAATTGAAATGGTGCGTCCCTTTTATGTTTTGAAGTTTTAGCTTTAGGCAGATTAAGCATTTGAACCAAGCCAGATGTCAAATACTCTCAAGGGGAAATAACCACAACATTACCTTTGGATCCAAATTTTCTGAAGGGAAAACATTTTACTGGATTAAGATCATAAAAAGAGAGTTAAATCTGGACTGCAAATATGAAATATGCAGTACAGATGCAAATGTTGTTCTAATTCTCAGATATACTTTAGAAGTATGTTAACAATTTGACTGTGTTGTTCCTATGAGACTGATTCTGAGTTTGTGTGCAATTGGAGAGAATGGTTCACTCAGTTCTAACACTTCCTAGAATAATCCAGTCATTTCTTCTCATAGAAAATTCTGGAAATTCTGAAAGCCATTAAATTGTGCCTTGAGCAACATAGATAGGTGTGTCCTTACCAAAGCAGAGGTGTTAATTTATAGAAAAATACAAAGGAGTCAAGCAACTAAGAAAATTCTCAGACATAGAACACAGCTAATTTAGAGGTAGATTAAGGAATAATGTGTCCACGCTACGTCTGAAATAGTTTCATTTGGTATATCCAGGAAATCAACACCAATTTCTTAAATGACATAATTTGCTTTCTTTTTTTAAATAAACCTTCCTTCCTACATAGTTGAGGACCACTTTTTTTATAGGCCCATAAACCAGGCCTGAAAACAATGTAAATAAAATTAACCAATTAACTTAATCCAAGATTTTCCTAAAAAAAAGTCTATTGGGGGGTACCTACACCATTTGGATACACTTGTGAAATAAAGTGAAAGCTTACCCTTGGAATGAGGAGCAGAACATCACCATGGTTGGAAGGTACCTCTAGTCCAGCCCTCTTGCTCAAAACTTGATCATCTAGAATAGGTTGCCCAAGACCAAATATATAATCACATTGTTAGATAACTTAAAGTTTAGATGTAGTTACTTGAAAGTCTTGGTTGACAAAATATCAGAATTTACAGCTAAAAAGCATGACCTTTCCTAAAAAGTTACATTCTGAACTTAAAATATGGATGCTTAAATTAAGAATTTGTTCTAGTTCTAATGGTCAATACAATTCTTAAACAGAATACTTTCAATGAATGTTCAAGAACTACTAATTAGAAAGCATAAAGTAATTCATCAAAGTTACTTCCATTTTTAAATTGGACTTCCGTATTAAAATCAGCTTCTAATGTGACCATGCTTTTGTTTTGTTAGGTCCATGAGGCAAGTTTCAAGCTGCAAGCTGGAGAGAGCTTGTGCTTATTTTCATGACAGACATCGATGACAGACATCAAAAACTGATGTTGACAACCAACATCAAAGTTGGTGACCGATGCTGATGACCAACATTGATAACCGACGTTGATGTCAAAGACTGAGGTCGACAACCAACATCAGTGTCAATGACTGATGTCAATGATGTGGACAACTGGCATCAACAACCTACACCGATGAACAATGTAGATGAATTACGTCGATATTGACAACTGGCATTGATGACCAACAACAACAACCAACATCGATGACCAACATCAATGTTGATGAACAACATTGACAACTGACGTCAATGATTGACATTGATGACCAAAGTTGACATTGATGATTGACATCAACACCAATGACGAACATCAATGACCAAGGTCGACAACCAAGGTCAATGACTGACATCAGTGATCAATGTCAACATTGACAATTGATGACAATGATCAATATCAACATCAACAATTGACGATGATAACTGACATCGATGACTGATATCAATGAGCAACATCAACATTGACAACTGATGATGACGACCAGCAACAACATAGAAAACTGACTTCGATGATGTTGAAGAGTGACATAGATGACCAACATTGACATCAATGACTGACGTTGATGACTGATGTTAAAATTGACAACAGACTTCAATGACGTTGACAACAAGCATTCAAGACCAACGTCAATAGACATCGACATTGATGTCGACAACTGTGTTGATGAATGACATCAATGTGTGAATTCGATGACTGACGTCGACATTGATGACTGACAGCGGCAACAGACATTGTCAATAGACATCGACATCAAAGACCAATGTTGATGACGACATTGACGTCAACAACCAATGTCAATGACGGACGTTGACTACTGGCATCAATATAGATGACCAATGATGACCAACATTGCCGACTGATGTCATCGACCAATGACTGATGTTGATGACCAATGTCAACAAATGACATCAAGAAACGACATCGATGACCTACATCTGTGTTTGTGGCCAATGCCGACAACCAATATCAACGACCAATGTTGATGACTGAAGTCAACATTAAAGACCAACATTGACACTGACGACCAACATCAACAACCAACAGTGATGACTGACATCAATGACCAACACTGACATCAACAACAGACTTGAATGATGTTGACAACCCACATCGACAACAGACATCAATGCCACTGACCAATGTTGACCACTGACGATGAGGACTGATGTCGACTTTGAAGACCAATGTGGACAACTGATGTGATTGTTGATGATCAATGTCCACAACTGATGTCAACGACTGATGTTCATGAATGAAGTCATTGTTGACGACCGGTATCAACATCGATGACCAATGTTGATGGCCAACATTCATGACAGACGTTGACTTCAACCACCGACATCGAAGATGGATGTTGACAACCGACAGCCAACAACAACGGCCGATGTTAATGTCAACAACCAACAGCTGATGACAGACATCAATGTCGATGACCAACGTCGATGTTAATGACCATTGTTGATGACTGATGTTGATGTTGATGACTCTGGTCCACAACCAATGTCAATGACTGACATGAACTACTGACGTCAATGACCAACGTTGACATCGTTGACTGATTTTGACAACCGATGTTTATGTCAACAACTGACATTGACAACCAGTGTTGACAACAACAGGGGGCAATATCAATGACTGACATCGACATTGATGACTGTGGTCAACAATTGATGTTGGCAAGCAAGGTTGATTTCGATGACTGACTTTGATGACCATCTTCAATGACTGACATCCACGTCAACAACCGACATAAATGATGACAACAACCCATGTCGATGACAGTCATCGACAATGTCAATGACTGACGTCAATGACCAACATTAATGTCGATAACCAACATCGACAACACAGGCAGCGTCGATGACTGACATTGATTACAATGATGGCCAACATCAACATCTGGTGTTGACACTGACGACTGACATTGATGTCAACAGCTCATGTCTGCTATATTTTATAGTCAGGCTTCTATACTACGTCTCATAGATTTGCTGACAATTAAGCCATCAAGCAATTCTCACCACAGAATCCTATAAGCACTCTCCATGCACTATTGAAAGTGCAAGCATTAATTACAGCAGTTGTTCAATACAGTTGTGTTTCCCCTAGGGAGGAGCGGGAAGACAATGTTTCTAATTTTAAAGACTGGAAATTTGGAGCAATAATCAATAAATGCAACATGTCTGGCCAAATCTTTTAAAAGGAGAAGAAAAGTAATTTAGACAGGACATACATTTAGACTCAAACAGAAGGCACTACTCAGAAAGAGGATTCCTCCTATGCCAATTCAATTTCTGTACTAAAGTAGTAATGATATTCTAAGTTTGATCTAAGTCAACCTGTCATTCTTTTCAGTGAACAATTTAGTCCAAATAAGAAGGCCTCAAAACAGTCTTGTTTTCAATGTGTCATATGTCTTGATACAGTCAGCTGACTTCATATACTGCTCAAAGGAGGCTAATCAGATTTCCACCACAGCACAAAAGCTACATGAGGTTGGAGCCACTATAGACTCTAACTATACCCTGGAACATGCACGTTTAGTGTAAATTCAGTTCTCACCTGCAGCAAAGTAATGACTTTAGGGTGTCTCAGTTCTACTAGAAAAAGAAAAAAAAAAGAGAGGGAGACACAGAATACATATTTACATGGCATTGCTTTGCTTCCATCAGTAAGAACAATAATTATCATTCACTGTCACACATTACAGAAGGAATATAGTAATTTCATTATTCCCTATTAGGTGATCATAGAATCATAGAATGGTTTAGGTTGGAAAGCATCTTAAAGATCATCTAGTTCCAACCCCCTCTGCCACAGGCAGGGACACCTTCCACTAGACCAAGTTGCTCAAAGCCTGATCCAGCCTGGCCTTAAACACCTCCAGGGATGGGGCCTCCACAATTTCCCTTGGCAATTTGTTCCAGTACCTCACCACCCTCAGAGTGAATTTTTTTCCTGATATCTATTCTAAATCTACCCTCATCCAGTTTGAAGCCATTACCCCCTTGTCCTATCACTACATGCCCTTGTAAAAAGTCCCTCCCCAGCTTTCTTGTAGGCCCCCTTTAAGTACTGGAAGGCTGCTATAAGCTCTTCTTGGAGTCTTCTCTTTTCCAGGCTGAACAACCCCAACTCTTTCAGCCTAAGAGAGGTGCTGCAGCACGCTGATCATCTTCATGGCCCTCCTTTGGACCTGTTCTAACAGGTCCATGTCCTTCTTGTGTTGAGGAGTCCAGAGCTGGATGCAATATTCTAGATGGGGTCTCACGAGAGAGGAATAGAGGGGGAGAATTGCCTCCCTTAACCTGCTGGCCACATTTCTTTTGATGCATCCCAGGATACAGTTGGACTTCTGGACTGCGAGTGCACATTGCCGGTTCATGCTGAGTTTCTCAACAACCAACACCCCCAAGTCCTTCTCCTCAGGGCTGCTCTCAATCCGTTCTCCACCCAGCTTGTATTTGTGCATGGGATTTCCCCGGCCCATGAGGTTTGCACAGGTCCACCTCTCAAGCCTGTCCAGGTCCCTCTGGATAGCATCCCTTCCATCCAGTGTGTCAACCACTCCACACAGCTTGGTGTTGTCGGCAAACTTACTGAGGGTGCACTCCATCCCAACATCCATGTCACCAGCAAAGACGTTAAACAGCACCGGTCCCAGTACCATCCCCTGAGGTACACTACTTGTCACTGCTCGCCACTTAGACACGGAGTGTTTAAGAATTATTTCACTCAGAATATGATTTAAATGTGGTTTTAGTTCACAAGACTTTGTTCTTGTTTGCATGTTTGTTGAAACAGAAAAACAGCATGGCAAATGCTTATCTTCACAGTATTTGTTCAAGAGAACAATGGTCTTGTAGGTAATGCACTATCTGTCAAACTGGGTTATACTGCGGGGAGTAATAAAAAAAGAAAGTAGTTGTTTGAGTCTGATGAGGGAGATAATGTATTGAAATAATGGTTCTTTTGTTCCCTTACTTCCCTGCTAACTCCATTAGGATATAAACTTCCCCCCTGCGGTAAACTAGCTCCTGTGGGTAGCACAGTGCCAACTGCAACTCTGGCTTTTTGACAAGACCACACTATCAGACATACGGAAGAATTGCGTATTTTGAATAGGGATTCGATTAAATGGCATGTTGCTATCCTTATCTGCAGGAGAACTATAGTTAAGACACTGAATAAAGCTGAAATGATTCCATTTTACTAGAGGTTTAATCCCTTTAGAATTAGTTTTCACACTGAGATAGGGGTCATTTCTTTTTGAACTTTGTGCTAAAAGAAAACAAGTAACTTTGTTATTAGCCTCCGTAAGCATTGATTTTTTTTGTTTGTTTGACATGTTTCCTTACAGCCGCACAGCTATCCTTTCAATTTTAATGAAACCCATTGGAAATTTTATTGCGGCAATGCCCTGTTGTACCGTTACACATAAGAATTTTTTGTTGCTTTTGTTCTGAACCTCCTGGGATTTATAGGTCAGCTATAAACATTTATTGTGCTATCCTCACAATCCCTGAAGTGACTGAATAACTATGGGATACTGTCTGTGCATATGCTGGAGTTAAGTGTATTCAGAAAGTCGGGAAGGTTCACAACGGACACATATACAAGCATGTTTCCTCTTTGGAACAAAAATAAACAACTCAAGTAGACTCAAGTTCAGAGGGATCAGAGATCACCCCTTTTCATCTACATATGCAGAGCCACATATAAATCATGCAATAAATGCTAAGTATTTTGTTACAAGCAAGTTCTTCAGTCATTTAAAAATACTTTTATTAGTTATGTTAGGAGAATCTAAAGCAGAATTTGTCCCATTCAGGATCACACAGTCATTGGGAGAGTTTTGTATAATCTTCCTGCAAACTACTGAGACAAGCTGTTACTTCATTACATTCTAAGCTTCTATAAATCACAGTATTTCCCCTTTCTTCTTTAATATCTTTTTTCATTGCTTTTACATTGTTGCCATATTGTGTCATACTCCATAATGAGATGGCATGTACTATGTTCTTTATTACCCCTATAATCTAACGGCTTTGATCTGGGTTTCTCTTGATGTTCTTGATTCAGGCTCTTTCCATTGCTCTTCTTCTAGTCTGACAATGTTCTTCTTATGTATATTTGCTATAATAATGTCATTGCTTATAACCATACACTTGCAATGCAACCAAACATTCCCTATTCCTTATAGGCTGCTAGCCTATAAGCTAATCATTTCCCTAGCAAACTTTATTCCAAAGCAGAGGGAGAGCAATTTATGAAAAGGGTGCATAGGTCTGTGGCGTCCTCATTTATTCTGACAATATCCAAGCCTCTCGTATTCTCAGGGAACTGCGAAGGTAATCGCTTCTGAAAACTAGCCTGTACATTAGGTATTGGTATAGTAACACAATAGGAAAGATGGAGCAAAAAGGCAGTATTCTGGAACATCTGAATATCACTCAACCAAGAAAATCCTGTGATTTTTATGACTGATACAATCAAACATTTTTTATTCCCACAATGCCTTGAAGTTACTAATGCTTTAGATCTTTTTCCAAGCTTCACCCTGTAAAATGCTGAGTGTGTTTTAATAGACGCTGAATAACAGGAATTTATTCTAAAGTCTGATGAAAGTGAGATAACTCATTGCTTCACAGAACTGATTTTTAAGATGGATTTTACCCTAAACAGATACTGTGATTCCTACATTCAGATTTTGACTGTGAATTCAAAAAAGAAATTAACCAAGTGTACAAGTAAAGATATTTTTCCTGTTTCTGGAAACTCAGCATAAGATTTGTACATTAAAATGGAACATTTCCTCTCACCATGTGATTGCTAAGAACGATGAGTATACTCAATCTCTTCAGTTCCACATAAACTGAACAGAATGCAAAGCCATACATCGTGCTTGGATCCATATACTCAGCAGCCACTGAAAAGTTTTCCAGAACATAATACTTAAAGATATGTGTTGTTCTTTGCAGGCTCTGTGACAGAATTACAGTTAATCTATACTGCAGTTTTGCTATCCCCATGAAGCAGTCTGAGTACAGGATTTAAAGCTTAGCTTTATAGCTACTTTTGCTGAACTATGAATTAAAAAATGAGACGGCTGTTTGTAGCATTTTCCAAAAGAGAATGTGTTCCAAAGCAAAGATACTATAAACTCCCTGAGAATAGTGAAATATAGTCTAATTACATTTGGATCCAGCTTTTCCATTACAAATCCCATAGGAAATTATAGTTTGCAGATGGGAAGTAAATGTCTCAATGAGATCTGATCCAAGTGGTCCAGCAAGAGGTTTTTATGAAAAGAGCAACTAAAAAAAATAAAGAAGCTTTTATTGCTTTTCTCTTCATTCCTATGTTTCTCTCTCACACATAACACATCACATTCAAAGTCATACTCTAATTCACCAAGCAACCATTATTATACAGGCATGTTTTAATTACTATTGTACAGAAAAATGTAATATTTTTTATTAACATGATATCCTCTGGACATACCAAATAAAAAGTTTGTTAATCATTTAATGAACAAAAATCCAGATATGGAACTGATTTTTTCAACGATTGCTCTACTACTGTCTTCACAGATTCAGAGAAATCACCTTTTGTCATAGAATTCACCGTGCACTCACATTCATAGCAGTCAGACAGGTCATGTGCTACAACCCCTAGTATCAAGAAGCTGTCAAACAGTTGCCTCAAAAATACCTCAGGATTATTATAAGTGGCAGACCTGAGACCCCTGCAAAGAACTACTTTATTCAGTCTGTTACAGGCTCTTGCTCATGAATACCCTAACTTACCTTGGTTTGGTATCACCAGTGGAAAGTGTGGCAGCAACAGCTCCTCTTTCCTCGCCTGTGTTCTTTAACTTTCTAGTTTCTCAAACCAGAAGCTCAGCTTCAGTAGTCAACCCTTGTATTACATCTCCAAACTTTCCAAACAAGGACTCCAACTCCATGCCCTTATCTACTGTCTCCACGCTCCTACCACACACAGCATTTCAGAAGAGCTAAATATTAACCCATTACATAGGCCACCAATGGCATATATCTCCCTACCACGTGCATACGAAAAGCCATCCCACCAGGGGGTGGGATAGGACTCTGTTTCCCTTGAAATCAGTAACTGTACATGAGGATTACATAAGATAAACATTGTTGATCAGGCCAAAGGTCCATCTGCGGATCCCTCACAGGACCCATAAACTCCTAAGGAAAGTAGAAGAAATAAGGTAAGTGTAGAACATACTTCTACAAGCTCCCAAGCTCCTCCCAAATTCCAGCAATCTCTGCCTTGGTGACAATCAGAAATTTTGTATTAGACTAGAGCATTTAATAATCTTTGATGTACCTACCTTCTATAAATTTGTCTATTTGCTTCTTTGATTTTTTCATTTTTTCTGAGTAATGATAACAAATTCAAGCCATAAGGTATTATGATATGTCGCAAGTCAGAGCTAGCAAATTTAAGTGTCTAATCCAAAGTTACTCACAGTTTTTAATCAGGTGAGCTACTGATTGGTCTTTTGACATCTCTGTTAAATCAACATTTCAACAAGTTGATAAACTACTGCCCCATCTTTGTTCATCACTTAGCTTCTCTTGACTATTGCAGCAATTTCTTACAGACTAAGTATGCACAGGAGAGTATTGGGTGTACATTCATTTTTGGGAAGATAGAGATGTTTTTTAAATTACTCAAGGTATTCAAGCACCATCCTAGGTATGAAACTAAGATATATTCATGACCTTTCCAAGGAAAAAATGTGAGATCAGGCAGATACAGATAAAGAATGCATCTCAGAAGCTATGTAGGACCTGACACATCATTATTACAGAAAAAACATTGCCTTGTTTTGATGGAAGAGGAAGAGACCATTGGATGACCATAACATGGAGTAATCCATATGTAAATAGCATATATTGTCACAATCCCCTACACAGGATTTATCTGATGCAGGAAAAAGGTGTAGTCTCTATCATGCAAAATGGATTTTTCCTAAGTCCAAACAAATTTTACATTATATGTCTGTCCTGATGTAGAATCTGACAATGCCTTTGCACTTGTCAGGAAAAGACCTGCATTCTGAAACTCTTCCTCAAAGGGAAAAGACACAGTTAAGTTCTGCAGCAGATCCTGAACTGTGAATACCAGAATTCTGGACCACACATGGGTATAAAATGCTGAAGACGGATTTCTCAACAGGCAACCAATATGCTGTGAAGAACTGGCACATCAACAAACCTATAAAAATCTTCAGCATGCAACAGAATGGGGCATATTTTAGCCTAAAGCCTAATGGAAAAATAGGATGCATGTCCTGTAAGGTTTCCATTTTAATTTTTGACAGAAGTGAATAATATTTTTTCCCCTGTAACAGTTTGCAACATAGCAGTTCCATTTATAGCAGTGAAAAATATCCAGTAAAGTGTCCATCACAGTCATTGTAGCTGTTGTTATCTATACATAACATTTATAATTATTTATCTAGCATTATTAGCTTGACTTAAGTTGTCATACCTTTACTGATTCAGAGAAGACCATCTTGGCAAAGTAAGACGTATCACAGGGTTCTTTCTCATGCATTGCAAAGAAGAGATGTTTCATTAAAACTATCTGTCATTCGGTCCCAGTTAAATATTACATTTATTATTTTTAACATTATGAAGTTTGTGTCACTGATTGCAAACAGTCCAAGGGAAGTTTTATGGTCCTTATGGAACTGTCTGAATCCATACAGCCAACTAGTAAAATACAACTGTTCTTACTTGGTGGACCACCTCAGTACACAGGCCTACAAAATCACAGTGTGGTCTTTGGGTAAACAGAGCAGAACCCAAATGACTGCAGCATTATTAGAAACATAAAGTCAGCAAGACTAAATTGCCTGAAGTTTACTTCCAAAATTAAAAACTAATTAACAAGAGGAAGCTGAATTAGAACATAAAGAACGTGTCTGTATTCAAGATGGAATTAAAGCATTGGAAGTAATAGAACAGAGGAAAAATTTGCAAATTTGAAAGATTGGTTGGAACATGCAACCAACAGTCAAGGGAAGGTGGTCCTGGGAATGGGGCTCCAGAACTACAGTCAGGAGGCTTGACTCCACCATTAGCCTTAAAGGACCTTAGTTTTAGGAAGCACTGAGTATCCAAACTCTGAGAAGCTGGCCAATTTAAGGTAATAGGAAATCACAGACCACAGTAGTTAGTTCTGGAAGGTCCCTTTTTGCTTATGGGAACAAAATATACCCATTACAGATCTGAATTCATTTAATTAGAATCACTTCCCTAGCTCTGCCTCATGTGCCTCTTTCCCAAGAGATAGATTCATTTATTTCCAAAGGGGTCCTGAGAGAAGCAAGAACGTCAACAGCAGTACTGTAAAGCAAATAATTTACTGAGCTATCCAATCCAATGCTCTACACTCTAATACTTTTCTTTTAACTGCTGCCAAGTTTGCGTCTTTAATATTCAGGAAAAGTATGTTTCCCCTTATAGCTACTCTGTGAAGAGCAAACATTATTTACTATATAACTTTTACATTCAGAAAGGAAAAAAACAAAGGTATAATTGATCACTACTAAGCTTTACTTCAGGGTTGCTCAGCTGAATCAGTAGAATTACAGCAGAATAAAACTGGAGTAACTTGATGGTGAATCAAACTCTCAGTCTCTGGAAATTTCAGGTTAGTTGTGGCCTGTGAAATGGTAGCCGCTTACAAAGTCACTGTAACAATCATTTTTTTGGTCTTGATTTCCCTACGATTTACACCATGAATAAATTTATAAGAAAGATCATAAGGAAATTTAGGAAGGTATAAATTTAACAGGAACTGAGGATCATGTAGAAGAAATCAGTATTCCTTACTGAGAAGTTTTGAAAATGGTGAAGAAAAGCTTAAAAGGAAAGCCAATACCTGATCCAAAGTCATACAGGATTTTAAGTATGTTACCTTTCTAAATATTATTTTACATAACAAAATGTCAGCATAAATATCTTAGGAAATTTGGAGGTCTGTTTAAGCCAACGCAGTCCAGCAACATAAATATTAAATCATTAAAACCTTTGATCAACAAAAATATGATTTTTTAAAAAAAATTGAAAATAATTAAGCCAGAAAAGTTGTAGAATCACAGAACAGTTTGAGTTGGAAGGGACTGTCAAAGATCATCTAGTCCAATCCCCCTGCTGTGTGCAGCAGCATCTTGCACTAGATCAGGTTGCCCAAAGCCCCATCCAACCTGACTTTGAACACTTCCGATGATGTGGCATCCACAACTTCTCTGGGAAACCTGTTCCAGTGTCCCATCATTCTCATGATAAAAAATCTGTTCTTTATATCCAATCTAAACCTACCTTCTTTCTATTTAAAACTGTTGTCTCTTGTCACTACATGCCCTGGTAAAAAGTCTTTCCTTGTCTTTCTTATAAGCCCCCTTTATATGTAGAAGGGCTGCAATAAGGTCTCCCCTCTTCTTTTCTCTAGGCTGAACAACCCCAACTGTCTCAGCTTTTCTTCACGGGAGACATGTTCCAGCCCTTTGACTGTTTTCATGGCCCTCCTCCAGACCCACTCTAACAGGTCCATGTCTTTCTTGTACAATCATTTATACCAACATAGTCCTGAGCACTGAGGCAACCAATCCCTTCTGAGCAAAACAAGCAAGAAAGCATCAACTATTTTTCCTCCAAAGTGACACAGTTAGCAACAAGTTAAAGCCTAGGAAATGTTAAGGAGTACCAAACACCAAGTAGGGTTGCTTCATGTGGAAAATTCCTTTTTCTCCATATTCAGGGCCTAATCTCATTCACACTCCGTTTGTAAAATTTCCATCAGCGTCAAAGCCGATTATTTGTGAGAATCTTAAGGGTAAGATGAGATCCCAAAGATCTCCAAAAGCTCTGAAGAGACTTTTGATAAGGCCTATGGGATGGTTCTGGCAGAAACAGGACAGAAAATACAGAGGTGACAATGAGAATAATCAGTTTTACAGTTTTGTAACCCAAATTCAGGA
Source organism: Pluvialis apricaria (assembly GCA_017639485.1). Classification (NCBI taxonomy): domain Eukaryota; kingdom Metazoa; phylum Chordata; class Aves; order Charadriiformes; family Charadriidae; genus Pluvialis; species Pluvialis apricaria. The sequence continues at coordinate 61,829,373 of CM030008.1, forward strand.
TTTGACCAGTGATAATGTAATCACTCATAAATAATTTCAAGCCTATTAAAAGAGGTGTTGGCAACTTGCTCATAATTCTAGGTGCCAGATATGTTGTCAACTTAAAACAAATGGTTGTTCTTTTTAATCCTTTAATTTGTATTAGAACTTAATTTACAAGTCCCACTGAAAGGAACGGTCTGAATAACAAGCAGATGTACTTTTCCTTCACAAATGTCTATGACAGATGGGATGACAAAACCCTGAGCTGCTCCGTAAATTACTTACAGTACAACATGCAGTAATTCACCTACCCTACCATTTTTTGTTCTTCATTTTTTACTAGGCTGGGCTCAGTCCCTTACTTATTTATTCAGTATTGTTTACACTTTTGCACCTAAGTATATCATTTCTAGTCATCCCAAATTTGCAAAGAATAAAGCACACTGCTTAATGCAGAAAGTACTGAAGAGTAGTTAGACTCCTGTATGCTTTGATAACAGTAATATTCTTGTTTTCCATACAGTAAGTCAATCTAATTTTACTTCACTGAAATCTGGATCTCAACAACTTCCTGGAGCAGTAAATTCCACAATTGAACCATATTTCACGTGAAGAAGTTCACTAGATTCAAATTTTGTGCCTATTAAATCTACCTAATATTTCCAGCTCCTGGTTTACACACCAGGGAAATTGTGGTAAATAATAAAATCTAATTAGAAACACCAAGATTTCTCACAGCATCTACTGGATTTCATACAAAACCTGTGAGGTATTTGTCGTAGTTTAGGCTGAACTGGCCATTGGGTGAGTGACATCACAGCCCAGAAGGCCAACCGTATCCTGGGATGCATCAAAAGAAGTGTGGCCAGCAGGTCAAAGGAGGTGATTCTGCCCCTCTGTTCCACTCTCGTGAGACCCCACCTGGAGTACTGCATCCAACTCTGGAGTCCCCAACATAAGAAGGACATGGACCTGCTGGAGCGTGTCCAGAGGAGAGCCACGAGGATGATCCAAGGGATGGAGCACCTCTCCTATGAGGAGAGGCTGAGAGAGTTGGGGCTGTTCAGCCTGGAGAAGAGAAGGCTCCGGGGAGATCTTATTGCGGCCTTCCAGTACCTAAAGGGGGCCTACAGGAGAGCTGGGGAAGGACTTTTTACTAGGGCATGTAGTGATAGGACGAGGGGGAACGGCTTTAAGCTGGAAGAGGGCAAGTTTAGATTAAACATTAGGAAGAAGTTTTTCACTTTAAGGGTGGTGAGGCACTGGAACAGGTTGCCCAGAGAGGTTGTTGAAGCCCCGTCCCTGGAGGTGTTCAAGGCCAGGCTGGACGTGGCCTTGGGCAACCTGGTCTAGTGGGAGGTGTCCCTGCCTATGGCAGGGGGGTTGGAACTCGATGATCTTCAAGGTCCTTTCCAACCTAAACCATTCTATGATTCTATGATTCTATGACATGCTCCCCCCTACCTCTCTTCAAAGAGAGAGGCAGAGGAGGGAAAAAAAGATGAGTTTAGAAGGAACTAAACTACTTTAATGAAATATTAATAAAAAAATAAAAAGGAAATAATGAAATATATACAAAATTATATCAAGCTCCCAGGATGACGATTGTGTCACCAGCAGGCACTGGGGAAATCCCAGACTGGACTCAATGACAGAAGGGAACTGGATTCTGGATCTGGATTCAGGATTGGGATCAAAGGCAGACGAACAGGCAGAGTCCTCCTTGGATGCCATCCATTGAAGAAAGAGGGCTGACCCTTTGATCGCTCAGCTTTTATGCTGAGCATGAGGCAGATGGGATGGAATACCCTGTTGGTCAGTTTTGGGTCACCTGTCCTGTCCACTGCTCCCTGCAGGTGAGACCCCACTGCACTTTTCCACTTCCGACCCTCCAATGGGGCAAATAACCAAGTTAGCTTGCCTTGGGTGTTATTACTTAGCAATAAGTATATGCAATAGCCTCTCTGCATCCCATTCCTTGGCATCAACTATAAACATAGGTCTTATCACTCTGAGAGTGAACAGTGTCTGCACAATATGCTGTTAATTTCAGTAGTTAGTAGAGACCCAGCTAAAAAGTAAAATTACTGAACAAAATTGGTCCTGTTTTACCCTAAACCAGGACAGTATTCTTTGGCACAGCTCTTGACAGTGGTTTAAAAAACTTGGGCAGAAATATGGAGAATGGAGATCTTCCTAGCAACAATATGAATATACTTCCTTCTAACTGAAAGGAACTGTATTTTTAACAAAATTAAACAAAATAGGACTATTTTAATTACCACCAAATCCACTGTATGCTTTTGTTTCCATTCAGTTAAGATTCCTGATTTTACTTACTGACATCCTCAGAACTCATAAAGACCAACTCCCAAAAAGTATGACTGTATAATTCTCATCTTTTGATCACTAATAAACATTGCCTAGTAAAGTGAATTTATTTTCAGTGTCATTGTGCTGTGCAACTGTCTGGTACTGTAGCTGATGTACTTGGTAACTGGGAAAAATCTTACTTTACTTCCTCAGACTTCTATTTTAAAATAATAATAGGCACACAAATAATTAATTGCTTATTTTACATTTTTGTGCAAATTTACATCCCTTCACAGTTGTGTTTGCATCACCTTGGTTCACAAATGTCTCAAAATTCTCCAGTATTTGTAACTGTAACTTTGTTTTATATATATATATACACACACATATATATAGCACACCAGAACTTTAATTTCTGACTGCAGTTTCTAGCTAAATAATAATAGAACTTGCTTCCCAGTAGCCGTACCAGTTTACATGAACGATGTGAAAGAAAGTGAGCATGATAAATGATCTGTGGTCACTTTTTTTTTCTTTATATAAGAAATAATTTTGGAAGAGTACTCCAGGGCATAACCAGATATATTCACAGAGCATCTAAGAGCATTTGTATGCCTCTAATAATATCTGCATTGTCCAGACTTGCCAAGTCAATAGAAAGTGGTAAGCTCTCCTATTTAGATTATTTGCCATGGGTGTATAACCTGGGTATCATCCTTAACACCCTCTGTACTGACTGTATTGGCAGAGATCCAAAACAAGGCACCTTTTTGAGAGAGGATCAACTTACTCCCCTGAACCTTATATTACACACATTAAAGAAAAGTAGCTTTCAGGCACCACAGTGATTAATGGGGCAAACACATCCACCAGACCAACCCTCCATCCTGGTCCATATGGACAAACTGGTGCACAGGAAACCTGGGGAGTACCTGGTTTGTACTTCAACATCAGTGCAAAGAGCCCAAACCAGTGTAAAGGCAAAGGACACTCACATTAAGCACCAGTGGAGTGATTTGCATGTTCAGAAGAAATCAACCCAAAAAAGCCTAGGCTAAGGTATTGTCAGAGTGAACTCTCCTGGAATTCTACGGTTTCTTTTGATGCCCACAAAAATACAAGCCAGTTGAAATAAAAATTATCTAACTTTCCTATGAATTACATTATAAGCCAGCTGAAGTAAGTGTGACCCTACACCACCAAGTAGGTTTCTTATGAATTGCATTGTCCTTGTCAACTGCTTAGACAACTCACTGTCCAGCTAATGCTTGCCTAGAAAGAGGAATATAAATAGAGCAGGGTAGTCACTGCATGTTTCTGATCCACTGCAGCAGCCAGAAACTCTGCTAACTACTTAAGAGAGAAACACATAACACAATGCTATAAATATTTCCATTTTCTTCTTTTCTCAGGCACTTTTTTCACCCTGGAGAGTGGAAATAAGACTGAGAGGCTGATCATATGACCTTGGGACTTACTGAAATGGTTGCTCTGACATGAACAGTCTCTGGTGGGATCCTAATGAACTGTATGCGTTGGTGACATTAGCAGCGGCCATTAACTTTTCACCTAGATCATAAGCCTCAGGAAACGTGTGGCTTGCAGCAGGCTTCATAGTTACTGCTGTTGTTCTCATACATGGGTTACTGCTAAAAATGATCTTCCATTTTGGAAGACTTGTGCCTGTCTCAGCTACATCATCTTTAGTGGGGGGAATGTAACAGGACCTTGTAGTGTGTCTTAAAAAAGGAGAAATGTTTGACACAGACTTCTGTACCTGTGATTTCAGGTGTATTTTCTGCTACTATCTGTAAAGGTATAAGATAAGATATTGTAAGGGAAAATAAACTGAGATTTGGTTTCAGAAAATTTTTTCATCCCTCCCTTTTCTTTGACTTCTAAATCCCACATATTTCCTTCTTCAAAAACAAAACTTTCCAAGAGGCTAGTGTCTGGCTAACGACTGCTAGCACACGCCTTAATCATTTCCACAATGCCAAAGACTGGTGCAAAAAGCAAGTATCTGGTTTGAAAGTTCTGCAGCTGGCAATATCCACTTGCCTTTTAATGTCCTTCGGCCATCAAAAAGGGTAAAATCTCCCCACAGTATTTGAGGCTTCATTTGTGATGGCACTCAAAAGTCCAATTTGGGCTTATTAATGCTGAATCAAAAACGCAACATCAGTCAAAGTCAAACTTTATTTTGGCATTTCTTTTTCTCTCCCATCAGTTTCAGAGCTGGATCCAATTTTTTCTTTGTATAAATGTCATAGTTCTGGCATGATCCAGCGAAAGGTAGGTCAGTGGATCAAAATCTCCTTTTACTGCACTGGTACATGAGTAGTTTCTTAAGTCATTTAAGAACAAGTCAGGAAAGAACCATGGAAACGTACAAGCTTACAAGCTCATACAGCAAGCAACTGAAGCCATTGAAGATACTGAAATTTTGAGCCAAAATAAACAAAATTCCTAGGTCACGGGGTTACATGCCATCCTAGGAGTACCAAGTGGTAGATTGCATTTTGATAGACATGCACTTTAACTCAAGTTTGCTCTCTGCCTTCAGTTCAATTAAACCATTCCCAGGTTAACCAGGTGATTTAGCTCTACTGCTCTTATTGCCATTAACTTATGAACATCAAGTGACATCATTAGCCCTGGAGATAACTCTTAAGTTAAGTATTGGTAATACATCCTTTCATCTTGATTTATAGTAGCTTATTTAATGTAATGGGAATTGGACAGAAGCATCTCATTTGTCAGCTGTCACAGGCTTGTGAAAATAATGACTTCATGTGATGTTCTTTTGAGTCATGAAAGTGGGTATAATACATTAATCATTGTTTCCTTAGTGTCCAGGTGTCGGATGGCAGGCCCTCGTCCCTGCAGCACCCAGCTAGGTGAGGTGGCACAGGCGCCGGCTGCAGCCAGCAGGCCATGGGGACAAGCCCAGGACAAGGCCTGGCTGGGAAGCCCTGCTGGCAAGAACGTCATTGCTGTGTATAGCGTTGCCATGACGTGGTACAGGCTGAGACTGAGGGCTGAGGTTAAAACAGCCCCTGAGCAAGTAGGGAGGTCCCAAGGTCACTCCTTGCAGCCTACACCCACAGAGCTCCCTCTGAGCCATCCTGTCCTGGCCCCACGGGTGCCCCCAGCAAGTCTGGCTGGACAGTGCCGGCCAGGTCCCCCCGGGGAGGAGGGACAAGCCCTGGGAGGCAGGCAAGATAACACCATTCACTCTCAACTGTTTATTTTCAGGTTATATCAGTAGCCAACAAAATCCTCCTTGGTGGAGGATTGTTTTCATAGCTTGTGTATATTGACCTCACTATCTATCTATCTGTTGGAGTGAGTCCAGAGGAGGGCCACGAAGATGGTCAGAGGGCTGGAGCACCTCTCCTATGAAGATAGGCTGAGAGAGTTGGGGTTGTTCAGCCTGGAGAAGAGAAGGCTCTGTGAAGACCTTATTGCAACCTTCCAGTACTTTTTAAGTACTGGGAGCCTACAGGAAAGACAGGGAGGGACTCTGTCAGAGAGTGTAGGGATAGGATGAGGGGTAATGGTTTAAAACTGAAAGAGGGTAGATTTAGATTAGATATTAGGAAGAAATTCTTTACTCTGAGGGTGGTGAGACACTGGAACAGGTTGCTTAGAGAAGCTGTGGATGCCCCATCCCTGGAAATATTCAAGGCAAAGTTGGGTGAGGCTTTGAATAACCTGGTCTAGTGGGAGGTGTCCCTGCCTGTGGCAGAGGGGTTGGAACTAGGTGATCTTTAAGTTTCCTTCCAACCTAAACCATTCTATGATTCTATGATTCTTGATCCTCCCTTATTTAAAAGACCACGTCCCAAAACCCTGCATGCTTCCCTGAGTAAGCATTCAAGCAACGCAGCTCTGCTGGGGGAATGTCAATGCCAACACCTCATGTGCCACCACAGGGCTGGGGTTTCCACACTGCCCGTGCATCTCCTTTGTGCTGTGGAAAATAAGAAGCAGCTCACATCTGATGGTAGGAGTCTTTGGCTGGACCAAAAAAAATTTTGAATGGACCTTCTAGAGGAGCTTTTACTCTTAATGTCAGTTTTGATACTCATACTCAGTTTTGATCAAAGATATTTACTGTCTGGGCTGGCTATCAGTGAAATGCGACACTTCACAGAAGTCATACATAAAAAGATGACTTGGAAACCCTAGTATACAAATCACAAGTGGTAACAATCTACCATAAGTGGCAGATTCATTCTCCATGTCAATAAAGTGTATTGCATAAGTGCAAAAGAGAGCCAACTTTTGTTGGATGCTCACCATACTGTATGGCTGGCCATTTGTAAACCCCACCAAACTCAGTTAGGCATCTATTCCCTTGTCTGTTCCTTGAACACTAAAACAAATGCTTCATAAGAGACACCATAAATTGAATTTTTTTTTTATTCCAAGGCTTTTTTTCTGGATAGTACATTACAGAAAGGGGAAAGAAGTTAAGCATTCTATTTATAAGAAATATTTGGAAGATCCACAACCACATTTTTCCCTCCAATTAAGTATCCCCATGAGCTAGAATAGCATATATTCAACAAAGAGAGTGCTGCTTCTATTTTTGCCTGTGAGTTGGGTGGTCCAATTGGTTAGTTCATTGGCCTTTCTCCACTGAACACTTTGATTTTAATAATAGCTTTGGGCACAACAGAATATGAGTATGACAAGTTCATCCTACTTGTCCCTATTTGTGTTATAAAACCTCTGCATAATATTTACTTTAATACACTGGGGAAATTTGGAAACCGAAGGGAAAACATCAATGTACAATTATTTTTGCATAAATTAACTTTACCAATATAATCAAAATTTAAATGAATACTTATATTGATCATATGATTTTTTTATCAAGTTTTACATAAGCTAGAAATTTTGTCATCATTTTTTTCTCAAGAAAATATGTGACCATTTCTTTTTACTTCTCCTTATATACATCTTCCTAACCTCTCTAGAAGTCAAGATAAAGGGATATAGATAATATTTTCCATCTGCTAGCACATTACTTATACCAGCAACATTTTAAAAGGATCTTAAATGCTGACTGGTATGTTTCTTGAAGCCAAAAGTTTGTAAGACTCCGTAGTCTGCACTGAGAGTGGAGAAAGGTTAACCTCTTTAAAGGAGGGTGTTAAGACAGTCACACGCTGAGGTCCAAAAGGAAAGTTCTTGTTCTTCGAAATCTCCAGACTGCAGAGTATCTCCATCATCGGACTCAAAGGCATTTGAGACAAACAGAAGTGTACTAGAGGAACAGGAAGGATCATATCCAGAAATTTATTTCTTTGGCTGTTCATAAGAAGAGAATGTAAGATGACTGCCAAAGGATACATTTCTCTGCTTCTTATCATGCTTCTCCCAGAACCTTATAATGAACATCGGGGTGATATTAACCTACATGCTTAACATCCAGAGTAAGAAAACTTTAAAAAACACCTTGTGTTGCCAGCCAGAGAAGTGGTCCTCCATGTTACTGCTCTGTGAGCAAAGGAGTCCAACTCTGATCTCTTACCATGAAGTACGTTGAGAGTAAATTATAAATACCATACACAGTGAATGCAAAGTACAGTTTGAACCTGTCCAATTATCTCACATCTAACACAGTGAAATCAAAACTTTCACATTTGAGAGCTTAGAGGGAGATACCCAAGTTAAGGGTAGCTTGATTTTTAAGTACAGAGCAACTGCAATTCTTAACGAACCTCTGTTTCAACCGACTGCTTTCAAAAAGTACTATGCAAATGGTGTATTCCAGCCACAAAAATGCATCATCTCTCAATCATACTACTCTAGACTTTAAAAAAAAAACAACAAACAAAACACTAAACTTGTTCAGTTTTAACAAGTTAAACTTTTTCAGGCACAGGGCTCTGCGAAGAGAATTCACAGTAAAGAAAGAAAGAATTAGAATTCAGATAAATTGCTTTGACTATAGTGTTTTTAAGAAGATAGAGTTAAAAAAAAAAAAGCAAACAAAAACAAAACCCCAACCCTTACTTGTAGCATTACTGCAATGTCCTACTAGGTAATTTTGAATGTTGGAGAATTTTCAGAAGGATAGACCACAGCCAACTATGTAAAGATGCATGCAGAAAACACTTACAGAAATGTTATTCTTTATTGATTTTATATGTCAGTCTCCTTACACCCTGGAAGATGTTGGGGTTTTATTATAGCCCCATATCATGACAGGTTTCCAATATTGTATATTGTTTTCAAGCAATAGTCTTCAGTAATATGGAAGATACTCATTTGGTGCACAGAAAATTATATATTAGCTGTACAAATCACTACTTGAGAAGGGATTTATGGCTAGATCTCAGGATGCCTATTGTACATGATTAATTTATATGCAACATGCTGTGAGCACATTTAGTGTCTCCTGTTAGCAATTTTTTTTTAATGTATCAGTCTGGGAGAAGTGGGTCTCAATGTATTCTTTCTTTACCATGACTTTTCAACTTCAGTTATATTACAGTAGATTGCAGTAGATTTTATTAAATCTTTCCATTCTACCCATGAAGCATTACAGAGTGTATTGCGAGTTTAAGCAAGATGCAAACCTTTATTTGCAAGTTTTTCATGCTCCTTTGAGAAGTGTAAGACATTTTTAATTAGATTGTTAAAAGACTATTGGTACATGTTTACTGATTCAAGTGTCCTCAGTGAGACATAGATTATTTCTTTCCATAATTGTCCTTTCATGCTGAGTTAACAGAAATCAGACATTTTATCTAAGCTCTCAGTGTCTACAATTTTGGATTCATCTGGATGCTTTTTACTCACTTCTTTTTTTCTTTTCTTTCAGCTAAGCAATCACATAGATTTTCTTTAAATAGAATTACTATCATCAGAATTTCAATTTGAAAAACTAGATGAATGTTGATCCTTTTTTAGTGTGTATCTAACTTTTATATTTTTACAGACTGAGTAGCAGTATAATTGAAGAGTACTATCACATTTACAGACGTACCCTTTCAAGTAAATTATGCCATTATGGTGGTTACTGACCTAAAGACAGGTTTACTGACCTAAATCTCAGGCTAGAGTCAGATCCTTTGGTTTTCAGATGTCACTTCAAATCAAATCAATAGACATTCAGAGGCTAAAACTGTAGTACAATAGATAAAATTAGGAGAATGTGAGCAGGGATATTTGTGAAAAAAAAAAAAAAAAAAAAAACGAAAAAAGATGAGAAATGCAGGTTTCTTAACACAAAATTCACTGCGTCATGGTTTCTGGAATCCACGTTATTTAAGCTGCACTCTGTTTTGTAAATTTTACTTGATTAACTGTGTTTACTCTCTTGAATTTAATGTTCTTAAAAAATCTGGAAACCATGATTATTAAATGTAGTAATCCACAGCATGGCAAAAGAATTTGACAGACTCAAATCAAACACTGTTTATATTTAGAAAAATTCAGAAGGTGATACAGATCTAGGTCTTTGCTTTTTCAAGTATTCATCTAACTGTATTCTTGCTCTTTACCAGGGTTGTTTATTTTTACAAAATACCAGGGTTTGTTTGTTGTTTATTTTTACAAAAAACCTTAATTGGCATAAACTATCATACTGGATCCTTGATGTATCTATGCAAATATTATAATGTTGTTTTTTCCTCAGGAAAACTCTTCAGTTTCATTAGTATACTTTTGGAGTATCAGAAATATTTGTGGCTTATTCTTGTCCTTTTTTCTAAACTGTCACCCTAAACCATAAATTGACAGTATGTAGGTTACACAAAACACTGTATCTTTCAGTCTTATAATCTGCCAAATTCACTGTATGTAGCCAGAGCTAGAGCCATTTCCCTTCACTTCTTGAAGTTAAATCAAAATTATTCTACCCTTTCATAATTGTTTCAGATTATATTCAGCATGCAGATGGAGAGGATCCAGCAATCAATCACCATGACTGAAGAACTAAATTTATGTTTATTGGTTTGACTTTCTTACACTTATTTCAGAAAAAGAAATTTTATGTAGTAGATTGTCATGGTTTAACCCCAGCTGGCAACTCAGACCACAGAGCTGCTCGCTCACTCCCCCCGGTGGGATGGGGGAGAGAATCAGAACAGTAAAAGTAAGGAAAAAATCATGAGTTGAGATAAAAACAGTTTAACAGGTAGAGCAAAAGCAGCACAGGCAAGCAAAGCAAAACAATAAATTTATTCATTGCTTCCCATCTTTAGGCAGGTGTTCAGTCATCTCCAGGAAAGTAGGGCTCCATCACGCGTAACGGTTACTTGGGAAGACAAACACCATCAGTCGGAACGTCCCCCACTTCCTTCTCCTTCCCCCAGCTTTATATACTGAGCATGACATCATATGGAACGGAATATACCTTTGGCCAGTTGGGGTCAGCTGTCATGGCTGTGTCTCCTCACAACTTTTTGTGCCCCCTCAGTCTACTCCCTGGCTGGGCAGTATGAGGAACAGAAATGGCCTTGAGAGCTTAGCAACGACCAAAACCACCAGTGTGCTATCAACACCATTCCTCATCCCAAATCCAAAACATAGCACTACACCAGCTGCTAGTAAGAAAGTTAACTCCAGCCCAGCTGAATCCATGAAATAGATTTATCAGAATATTTTGCATTAAGTATTACAGCTTTAGTTATTAGAAAGTTCTTTTTAAACTTGGACTGGCAATTTTGTTACTCTGCTAAAGAAAGTACTCCTATAATATGCTATTTTTGCTAGCAAAATCACATTGTTGAAAAACAGAAAAAAATAGGGAGTCTGTAATATACTGCCAACAAGACTGTCAAATACTGGTGTTTCTCCAAAGGTTTTAAAGAGTAGTTTTAATGCCCAGATTAATTCCTAAAAAGGGCAAATTTTGCTGGCAGAGCTTTTCACTTTAAAATAATCTGGGACAAATTAAGCAGTTTGAAAGAGCTGGGATTCACTCACTGCTGACAGGAAAATTCATTGCAACCACCTCATAAATATTATACTCTAAGCAAATCTCTCTTCTTAGAGACTCAAGTTCATGGGAATCCTTTTATTCAAAGTCTCAGCAAAGGTACATAGGTCTCTCAGTTGCTGATCTTATAAAATTTCTATAAACTGTGATCTCACTTATTAATAATTATCTTTAGAATTTATTCTCTTTATCAAAACCCAGCAAACTCTGGTCTTCCCAAGTGAGGCTTTTAAGTCTCCAGACTAACTCTAGATAACCCCAAGATGAACAAAGAACTCCTATTACAGTGACCCATTAGGACTAATAAGGTTTTCTTTAAAATTTGACCCAGTTGTTTCTTCAGTTCTGCTGACTCAGAGACTGTGACCCTGCCACAACTGTCTCCAACATCTTCATCTAGACATGTTCCAAAATACTAACCAGCAAGCAACAATGACATCTCACCATTTACTAAACAGAAAGCAAGGCACCTACATTCCCAAAGTCAACTAGGTTAATAGCTTTATGCCTTTGAAAAAGTATACGTGCTTGACCTTAAAGAAAGTACTGTACTTTTATACAAAGTCTACGTTGCAGAGTAAACCAAAGCAATAATAAATAAATTATTTATTTGAATAAATAAATACAATTCTTGATAGTTCATAGAGTATTTTGGCATTTTTATTTCTCTTTCTTTTTCATCCTTCTCTCTTCATTCAGGTTAAAATTTATTCAAATGGTGAAGACCCACTTAAAAATCAATATAAGTTGAAACATATAAAAAAATCATATAAAAAACAAATATAATAAATCATATAAAAATAAATTTTAAAAAACAGTAGAAATTCTCACACATAATTTTATTTAGAAGTGAATATTTAGTTTAATTACATTCCTACAGCTCACTCAAATCCCAGCCTCTTTCCAGCCATTTGGAATGGGAATGATTTAATGTGACATTGCCTTCTAAACCGGTTCATATTCAAGTTTTTAACAAAACTACTGTTTTTTTCAATTCTGATAAAGTATGCATATTTGCTTTTAAAGCATTTGACCAAATATATAATGCCTAACAGCCCTCTACAGCTCTATCTGACAAGATCTATAGGTAATGCTGTTATAGGAGTCTGGTCAGACACAGGCACGCTTCAGGGCTTGTATCAGTTGGTCTCCCCAGAGTATTTTGGTTCTAATGATGCTTGGCTTTGTGTTCTTGCTAGTGGCTGAAACATGCTGAAATGCCATAGGTGCCTCTAATGGCTTGTCATGCAGATAAACTGGTGGGATATCTTCTTTGCAGTGACAAGCACACACATAAGCCTGGCTGTTTTGTACAGAGTATGTTTGTGCATCAAATATTGAGCCGATATACCACTCACACACAATCGTACACAGTCACAGAGAGGAGTCTCTGTAAGCTATAGACAAACTATTAGCCCAGATGGAAAATAGCAGCACATCCCCTTGTGGCTGTTACTGTCCTGTTAAAGGGAAGGGAGAAATAAGGTAGTATCTTACATACATGATGGCGATAGTTACGCTTTCTTCAATTGTTTCTGAATGATGATGCTGAGGTGTTTGCATGAAGTGAGCAATTAAATGTATCACAACTTCCTAGGATTTAAAGTGAAGTTGGACCAGTGAAATTATCTGTGTGTTCCCACCCACTGTCTGTATATACACATATGCAGTCCCTTGGTGTGCTCTCCAAGAATAGTTCAATTGGTTTGCAAGCCAGTCAACATATTTCAGTTTTAAGTGGCTATGTGCTAAAAAGCTTCCACTATTCTTGGTCTGCATCTTTAATGCTACTGAAACGGTGAGACAAAAATTGCATTCTCCTGCTGCTCTGAGCAGATGACAAAAAGATGACAAAAGACCCATGCTGATGTTAATCATAGAGGGGAAACACAACGGCATTTTTCGAATATATAGGGCTGTGCTTTAACAGGCATAGGCTCTTTATTTTTCCCTTCTAGTCCATTTATTGTTTAAAAAGAATAACTGCAAAACAAAAAAAAAAAAAACAGCAAATAAAATCAATTAGCCAAATGGACTGAAGCCTGAAAATTCTCCCCGCATGTATTTCCCATTGATTTTTTTAAACTGCTGTTGTTTTGAATTGTTAGATTGTTGTAAATATGTTCTACGTACTCAGTATTCTTTAAGTAACTTGTGATCATTCACATTTTTATCCTCATAACACCCCTCTGAGATTATTCCCTTTTCAGATAAGGCATTGAAGAATAAAGGACTAAGGTGGTTGGGAGCATGATTAACGTCCTCTATAATTTAGATGTCTACTTCGTAGCTGAGGCTACAGTGAGACTGTCACTAGGATCCATTTGATGGTTCCCAGAGAGCATTTCTGACCATTAATCTGACCAAAACCAGGTATGTCTCTTAGACTGCCACGAAAATGAGATTAGAAGGCCTGCTCTCATGTAGATACTTATACTCTAAATATAAAAACTAACAAAGAAAAAGATATCCCACCCTGAAGGATTCAAACAGAATTCAGATATCTCTGAGTGGCAAATCTTAAGGAGTAATTCCAGCTACACTGCTGGCAGCCCTGCAGGTTCCCAAATAAGCCAGTAATGTGCCTAGTAGTCATGTCTGTATACACATACTCTCGTGAAATTCTACAAAGGCATATCTTCTCCGGCCCCATGTTTCAAGCTGCCTCCAGCCCAGCGGTCAACTCATTGCATTAGTAAGGCTCTATGAACAGGGCAATACAACAAGGCACATCTCTCAAAGCTGAGTATACTATCACATTAATGTTGCTCTAGACCCTTTAGAGCAGAGTTAGCTTTCACAGTGAGCTCCAAGCAGATTTGTGCCTATAGGCTGCCTGTGACCACCTGAGATCCAGAAACATGGCCTTTTGCCACGTTCATTCCCTGACTGTCTTGGCCCAGCTGGTGTTGACAGAATATGCCTATTCTGCACCATTATTATTTGTCCTCTTTCCAAATGTTCTGCTGGGATTTTACCTAAAGACAAGATAGTAGCCTTGATGCTCCAGAGCCTCTACTACTCTCTAGCTCTCAGTACCCCAGACTTCCTATTATGCAGAGAGTCTGCTTTTCTTACCAAATTCACAGAGCTATTTTGGGGTCCCAGCTCATTCTTGCAAAGTTCTGTATCAGAAACACAGATTCTTTAACTAAAATTAAATATCTTGTGCTATGTCCTGAAGTACTACTCAGTATTAAGGTTAACACTCCATGCTCTTAGCTATTTCTGTCTAAGCACCTACAGAGCTTCATTCTTCTTGTATTCAGAAGCAACGACAGTCATTAATCGCCCTTATGTTCCCAACACACCTACGAGGTTAAAAAAGCAACCTTTTGTTTTCCCTTTGGAACTCAGACACTGCAAATTCAGGCTTAAGTAAAATAAAGTCCAGCGCGGCAGCATTACCTACACATTGTCTTGTCGCCTCACAAAATTAATATTTCTCATCAAGATCTAAGCAATATATTAGAGCAGGTACACGCCTGCTGCCAGGATCTGTGGATGACATTTAGATAGGCAGAGATACCACCTACACCAGCCAAAGAAAGGGATGATCCTAAGTCTCATTTCCTAAGTTAGCAAATGATGATCTGTCAGGCAGAGGGATTCTCAGCCACAACTGACCTGCAGAAGTTACTAAGCCAAGCCAACCTGAAACACAGAGACTCCTCCTAATTCAAAAAACTCTGTAAAGGCTAAGGCCTATTTTCAAGTCTTCACTTAGCCTTACCAGGATTGCAGATTCCATCCAGGGTTCAATGAATCTGGATTTTGCACCTGAGATGGAATAATGCCAGGCACAAGTATAAACTGTGAGAGGAGTGACTGGAGAGGAGCCATGCAGAAAGGGCTCTGGGGGTGCTGTTTGACAGAAGGCTCAACAGGAGTCAGCAGTGTGCTTTGGCAGCCAAGAGGGCAAATCACATCCTGGGGTGCATCAAACATGGCATAACCAGCTGGTCAAAAAAAAAGTGATTATCCCACTGATTATCCTGCTGATAATCCTGCTGATTATCCTGCTGATAATCCTGTCCTTTGGTTGCCTCTTTGCAAAGGGCCCCTGCAAGGCAAATGCATGCTGAAGTAGCACATCCTAAAATAATTCACTAAAGCTGTACTAATTGCATTCCCATACAGTACAGGAATGCAATCCCGTAAATTGGGCCCCAAGATTTAAAAAGGGTGTTAAGGTACTTGAATGTGTCTATGTCCCCAGAAGAGGGCAACAAAGCTGGGGAAGGGGCTGGAAGGCATGTCTTCTGAGGAGCGGCTGAGGGCATGGGGTATTTCTAGTTTGGAAAGAAGAAAGCTGAGGGGTAACGTCATTGCTCTCTACAGTTTCCTGAGGAGGGGAAGTAGAGAGGGAGGTGCTGATCCCTTCTCCCTGGGATCCAGTGATAGGACTTGTGGGAACGGTTTAAAGTTTGGACTAGCCATGAGGAAACATTTCTTTACCAAAAAAATGGTGAAACCCTGGAACAGGCTTCCTAGAGAGGTGGTCAATGCCCCAAGACTCAGTGTTTAAGAGGCATTTGGACAACGCCCTTAATATCATGCTTTAACTTTGGACAGGCCTAAAGTGGTCAGGCACTTGGATTCAATGATCATTGTAGGTCCCTTCCAGCTGAAGTATTCTATTCTATTCTATTCTATTCTATTCTATTCTATTCTATTCTATTCTATTCTATTCTATTCTATTCTATTCTATTGTGTTCTGTTCTGTTCTATGCTATGCTATGCTATTCTAACTTTTCTTCCCACCCCCTCCTTTCCCTACCAGTACCTGCAGAGGAAATCTCTGACATGTCTTCCCAGCCCTGCACTAGCAGAAGCGATTGAATGGGCAGCCATGTCCCATCCTAAGCATTGGCTCTGTCACCTTGTGGGAAGGAAGCATGTGCCTTCTGATGGGGGCGAGAGCTGTTGATGATCTTGAGATCATTTGAGCAGCTGAACAAATTTTCAAAAAGCAAGTGTGAAGTGTGTTTTTTGAAAGTCTTCTATGTTCATCCAGTTTCACTGGGTTTCCACAGGATGGCAAAACCCCACTCAGACCCTAGTGAGGCTCAAAGATCAGGCCCTCAGTCTGAAGCAGGATGTGGTCCAGAACTAAATGGTTGCAAACCTTTTTGAGATCAGCAATTTTTCCCCATGGATTTTTTTTCTCATTGTGCTCACTTTTAGAAATGCCTGAGCTGTTTCTCTTAGAAAAATACACTAAACCCTAAGAGCCTGAGAACAACAGTACTGCCTCATAGCCAAGGTCCATGTGGCCGCATATTCTTGTCTCCAAAGTGGCCAACGAACAATGTCTAAAGGAGAGGATATGAGCAGTGCAGGTCTACTTCTGCCAGTGTCCTCGGGGTTCTCATAAGCCTCAGTGGCTGGGACCAGCCTCCCCTGGGACCCCCACCCACACCGTCTCCTGCCAAGGACACAGGGGACATGTCTCAGCTCAGCCTGGGGCCTGAGGGATGTTGTAGGTGTGCCCGTCTCTGCCCCTGTCTCTGAGACAGGCCTGGGAGAGAGATGCTCTGCTGGATGGACTCTTCAGACCTAGGTCATGGCTTGTTATGCAGAACTCTAGGCGTAGCATAGCATAACTGTTCCATTATATGCTGTGCTATTTTCTATTCTATTCCCTGCACTCAGCATGAGTCGAATAATGATAAGACTGTTATTTGCCTGAAATGCCAGGGGGTTTTCAGCTCTAAAAACACTTTCAAGGACACATATCACAAAGGTTACAAGATTTGATTTTATTCTATTTTTCTGAATCTGTTTCAGAGCCGATGTTCACAAGCATGAACGCAATGTGCATGTGTAGCCAGGAGCAGGCTGATGCATTCTTCAGTTTAGTTTGAAAAAACACCCCTTGCAGTCTGGCAAAGGGAAGGCACAGAGCCACAGAAAGCAGCAGCAGGAATACAGGCCAAGCAGTCCCTGTTTCCTGAACAGTGAGAACTTGAAGAATGAGCATCCATAGCAAACACACACAAAAGAAGAAGAAGGTGGAGTGTTTTCAAAAGCATGACACATACCAATGGCAACCACACTTTTTGCCTTCCAAAACTTGTTCCACTGATGTGCTTCTCGGCCAGTGATGCATGACAAGTTCTCTCATGCCTGCGCCGCACTTGTACTGCATGCAGGGAGAGGTGAAAAGTGGGAGTTCTGGATGGTGCAGCAAGCCTGGAGCCCTTCCAAGCACAGGCTGTTTCACACAAGCAAGAACCCCTGGGGAAACGCAACCATGGGAAGAGCACAGCAACGGGCAAGAGAACCCAAGAGAGCCAGGGCATGAGTGGTGCCTTGGAAGTGCAAGAGCAACAGGCAAGAACAGAGCTGAAAGGGCCCAGAGGAGCCCTGACAAGGAACTGTGCTCAGTGCTACAGAGAACAAGATGCAACCCCTGGGGGCCACCCTGAGGGCCCACCCAGGAAGTCTAGAAATCTCCCTCCCCCTGGATGTGGGGCATGAGGGCCACCTTCATGGAGCAGGAGCAGCAGGCACCTAGCCAAAATGGCCCAAAGGAGTCCTGGCAAGGGGCTGCGCTCAATGCTGCAGAGGAAGGCAAAAAACCCACAGGGACACTTGCTAACCCACTGTGGGGGAAAAAAAGCCTTCCTCCCCCCCAGCTGCAGGGCACGAGAGGCCATCTTTGTGGTGCATGAGCAGTAGGCAGTAACCTAGCCAAAATGGAGCAGAGGAGCCCTGACAAGTGGTCATGCTCAGCGCTGCAGAGGAAGGTGAAAAACCCCCAGGGACCAGTGCCAATCTGCCCTGGGGGAAAATTCCTTCCTGACCCCAGCACTGGCGATTTGTTATTCCCTGAGTATGTAAGCAAGACCTGCCTCCTCCTCCTACAGGCTGGTCACGCCTTCCAGGAGATGTCCAAGCCCTATTGTCCCTCAACCTGAAGTCATCTCGAGGTCTTACAAGAGTGGCAAAAGAACCCCCGGGGCTTTGGGGGCAAGAACCCTTCCGACACCTGGCAGGGCACCAGTAGCTGCTCGGAAGCACTGGGATCTCTTTCAACATATTTGCATTCCATTTCCTATGGCTGCTGCCCGTGGCTCTGCAGGGGATGAGGATGATGAGCTCTGCAGTGGTCCTCAAGAAGGCATTCCCTTGATCTTGCCACTGCTCTCCAGCTGAAAAGGCCTGATCGCCTCAAGCACCTCCTTGTGTTGGTGGTTCTTCTCATTCCAGCAGCCTCGTGCAACCTCACCCGGTCTTCCTCCCTCAGCCCCCTCCAAGTAATTCCATAGGATCTTCAAGGACCTCCTCTCAGATGTCTTTGGGCTGCCCCCAGGCCATCTCTGGCAGTGAAACACAGCCTGCCACCCCTCCGCTCAGCATCCTTCAGAGGAAGGCCTTTGGGCTTCAGGGTGCTGGTCCTGAGGCAGTCCCTGTGCCCAGGAGACCCAGGGGCTCATTCTTGCCCTCAGTGGCCATGCCCTGGGCACAGATCCTGCACCTCCATGTAAATTCATCTGGACATTCAGACTATGTAAATAAGAGCATTTACACCATATACATTCATTTTGTTGTGGGGATGCCAGAGGTCAAAGAAAGTCTTTTGGTTCCCTCCACATGAACTTTGCAGAGATGTAGAGAGCATGCAGGATTTCCTCACCATTCCTTATCAATGCACCAAGGGACATTTGGTACTACCCTGCTTATGGTGAGGTCATCCTCTTGGAAAGAAGTCCTGAATTGTTTGGTGTTTTTGATGACCTTTTTCTTTGCACTTCAGGAGCTCTTTTCCTCCTTTGGCCTTCACCCTTGATATCTTTCTTGAAAGAGATGGCAGCCCTCTCAGCCTTTGTGTTACTCCTGCTAGTCATTTTCTTCTTTCAAGGTCTTTGCTGAAGCTCTTAATACCCCATGGAAATACACACTTTCCCAGTTATTCCTGAATGAAAAAAATCCCACAACTCAGAGCAATTAAGCAATGTTGGCTAGCTGCTGCGCAAGCCCATCACTTCTCTTCTGGCCTAACCATTGCTTGGGATCAACCACTGTTCCAATTCTAGGAAAGATTTTGAACCAGTAATTTTCTTTCTATTTGAATCTCTGCTACTTTCCTCTGAGACTCTTGTAACATAGAATTAATTTGCAATTACAAAATGATCCAGATTCCTGGTCCCAGATGTGATTTTCTTGGCGATGGAAACAGGCTTTGGGGGAAAGGTAGCAAGCTCCATGCAATAGAAAATAACCACTAAATCTCACTAACACATAGTGCAAGTTATGTCAAAAGATCCAACAGTTACCATTCTGGTTCCCTATTAATGTGTACAGCCCTTAAGAACTGGACACTGTGGTTGCTTTTTTTTTTAAAACACTATAAATGTTTCTCCAGATTTAACCACTAAGGCTGCATTAAATTAGTAGCGCCATTTCCCACGCACTGTTTCAACTTCTCTGCCGTTCTATCAAGTATATTAAAAAATAGTTGAAAATGACACTTTGGATGGGGAACACATGCAAAAACAATTAAATTTTCACATCCAAAGCACACAGCAGCAACAAAATCCTTCTCCCTCCCCCACAGCACATGAAGGAAAATCCACTACCTTTTATTCTTTGAATCTTACATTTCTTAGACTCTGAAAACTTCACACTAGATTTTATTTTCAAATTAAACATAATCTGTTCAAACATGGCATTTGTTTAAAGAACACAATACACATTTAGTAATATGATGTCATCAAGACAACAGTTTCCTCTCCATTTAGTACACAGGCCAATCTGTTTTATAATGAATTAAGTTGGCTGCTATCTCTCAGATGACCTGTTGATCAGGTGAACACAGTTTCAGATGAGCCAGAACTGGTCAAGAATTTGCATCAAATACAGCAAAGAGATGGAAATAAACATGTTTTTGAAAACGTCAAAATGTTTGCTATGTCAGTTCCAAACTGTTCAAACTGTTCAAAAAGTTTTGAAACTTGCTTTGAAGCTTGTTGAAACTTAAACTAAACTGAGGATTAAAATGAATCTCCATGTAGAAAATAAAATTATTTGGGTTTGGTCACAAAAAATGTTTAACCAAATCTTTTGGATCAAATGAATGGGTTGGGGTTTTTTTACTTCACCACTAGTTTTGGTGGACCAAAACATTTTAATGCAGAAAATAATAGTTAAGTAGAAAACTAAACCAAAATACTTAGCACATATGTCATTCTTTTACAAAGAGAAATTTCTGCTAGCATCTAGAGAACATAAAAGTATCTTTGGAAAAACACATAGGAAACACCTTAGAAAATGAATCATTCTAACATCAGGGTAATGAAAAAACAAGCCGGTGCCTTCAACTCTTGTGAAAGGACGTGAAAACAAACCAGTACAGCTACAGGTGTTCTTTATCTATCTACATATAAAAAATTCTAGTAAAGGGGGCACTTCTAATTTGATTCAAGCCTGGAAATGCTTCTCATACACACAGACTTAAATCTCAAACACTGGGCCAGAATCTTAAAGGAGAAAATCTAACTAGCAGAGATATGAAACACTATTACTTGGCCATTCAATCTGTATTTTATTTGCGTGCATAAGGTATGGAAAAACAAAGTGTCACTTGTAACAGATACTGCTCACTTATAATAGATGAACATTCAACTGAAAGGCATTTCTGAAATGACAGAAAAGAGAGGTTTACAACACATACAAGTTGTTTTATTTTTGGCATATGATCTTTATTTAAATTGTTACATAGGAATAGCTTTATAGAATAAGATTTCTGAATAGAATTTTTTGTCTTTCCTCCTCTGTCCGTTCCAAGCTTTGATGTTCATCCCTCAGTTCCCACACTCTTCACGGGACAAAGAATTGTTTATGTACAAAATTATACCCTGAAAGGCACCTCAATCAACATGACACCTTTATACTTATTTGAAGGATATCACTTGCACAAATTGAAGTGAGAGCGGGGAGTATACAGTGAACACAAGTTGTCGAGAATAATAACTATAAAAGAGGAAAAATAGAGTCTGGTATATGAAAGTTTCTTCATTACTCCTTAGTATATTTATAATCAACCAATTCCATCTCTCATTTTCCAGCTCTGTAAAATAAGACCTGTATATCTTCCCAGAATTTGTTTGTAAGCCATAAAATTCCGAGTAGCCATGCTTAAAGGCATTTTAGAAACTATTTTATAACGTGGCATGATATTTTCCCCATGGGCATAGTCACTGGACACATAAATTGTTCCTTTGCCAGAACAATACTTCCAGGTCTTGATAATGATGTTTTTGACTAGCTTCCAGGCAAAGCTGTCACTTGGTTACATCCATGTTCAGTTCCATGTTCAGCCAGTGATCTTCTATCCAAGTCACAAGGTTCACAGATGAAAACCTCAAGTGTCCTGCACAAAAACTCAAGAGACATCATCTCCCCCGCAGTCAATGTTACACCATGCGTACATACATTTACATACAGTTTTGCAAAATTTAGTTTACCAACCAGCTTTGCCCATGGGAAAGTAACTTTACCCCTTTTGCAGGTAAGGGATCCATTTGCCTGGGGACTCTCCTGTTTCTGGGAGCTGCCTATGAATTCCATGACAATGAGGCCCAAAGGAAGCAGAGAGCTTTGCATCAGCAACACCAATGGCCAAGCTCAGAAGCAGTGACTGTCGTTGGCAGCAGCAGCAGGCAGCTCTTTGTTCACAGGAGCATTGTCTCTGTCTCAGTATCTCACAGGTTCTATTTCAGCAGATCTGAAATCTTTGTTGAGTTTCTCTCTTCGTCCTCCTTTCTTAGTGTTTTTGGAAGAAGGAAATAAAGAAAAAGCCCAGAGGAACAACTTACACCAGGATATCACTCCTCTTGCTGCACCATACTACCAGTGTTATCATGGCACATGTCAACATGACTGGGATCAAGATCAGAGTTATGAGAATTTCATCTGGTGGATCTTCCCAGTGAACCTTTTCTGAAGTACAGTTTGAAAAGAATTGTTTATGAATTCCAGTGATAAAGCCCTCTGCGAGGGGGTTTGGCCAAAAGCACCTCGCTTTGTTGGCTTCACGTTCTGTGCACTGGGTAAAGTTGTCGTAATACCTAGGAGAAGAATAAAATGAAGAGAAGTTTAAATAGAACACATATGCATGTTACACTTAGAGAAAGCTACATAGGATGCCATATAGAATCTATAGGAGTGGGTCTTTCATGTAGCTATTCTGATGAAGGACCTTTAATGGAAGCTGTGGGTACCAAATACTACACAGTGAGCCAGAAGGAGAACTGATTCACACGTACTCGTAACAACTGAGAGATTTCATGTGAGGTCGTGGGTGGACAGTGGTCAAAATCCTGTCTTTTGTGTGCTGTTACTACAGCCAGGACCTCCTAATGCCACTTAAGTAGAATTAGAACCCACTCAAGTAGAGACATCTACAGTATCTTTAAGAAACATACACACAAATGTGGCAAGAACAGGACATTTTGAGCAAAATATGGATAATTCATGCCTCATCTATGATTGGACATGATGTTGTGGTGAAAATGATGATGTGACACTGGGACTGAGCCACAGCATGCATTACTGTGTAACAATGTCAGTTCTGTTGTACCCTCAGGCAGTAAGAAGACAATGGGAAAACAAAAACACAGAAAGATAGCTTTTGACAACCTTTATCTTGTTCACAGCCCCAGCAAATGCCCAGCAAGAAAAAAAAAAATTCCTAATTACACGTTCGCAATGCTTATGAAAGATTGGGAACCCCTTGTAATGCCTAATACTTGATTTCAACACAGCATGTGCTGAAATATACCTGTCCAGGGATAACTTATATTTATGAGAATTGGCTACCTCTCAGGAAAAAAAGGAAACAATAAGCCTAAACGAGTAATTGGATGGGGTTTGTGGTGTTATCATAAGCCAGAGAAATTCAGGAAGCAAATGGAATATGGGGGAGGAGATCGGAAATTAAGATGATGAAGAGCGTCTGGTCAGTACGTGAATAGGGCAAGAAATAAGGAAGCTGAATTCTTGTCTGTTGCATTTTTAAATATTTCTTTCAGTTCTGCGTGACTCAATAAACTCACTTCAAAGGGAAATTAAAAATAGAAAGGACAGAGCAAGAAACCACATGACACCTCAAGGGATAGCATCCTGCACTATTATCTGAAGGCTCTACCCTCCCTTTCAGGACATATAAATAAGGTAAGTCTTGATGAATGACTCATTCTGACATTAAGTACCACAGAGGACTAATGCTGACTCAATCCTTTGCTGTGAAGTATCGGAGGAGAGACACTCAGTGTTTTGGTCAAGACTGAAGTCCACTGTCTATGGTGTGTCTGTCAGGGGAAATGTCTGCCTGCCCATGCTACAAACATGGAAACATGCTACAAGTTGGGCATACAGGCTGCAGAACATCTATGTTCTAAGGGCCGTGTTCACAGAAGAAGAACAAGCCTCATGGAAAGACCCTTCTGCAACCTCCTCACACTTCTCATTCTCCGGGAGTCTGAGTTGATACCACCTTATTCATAAGCAAATACACTGGACGATCTGACAAGTCCACACCCAGATGCTCTGGCACGCAGATGCATATATGCACAATGTATGTATATTTTAAGCAAAGCAACTAGAAAGGAAGCTTTTGTGACAACGGCAGCAGCCGCAGGGAAACAACAGGAAATAAGCTAAAAATAAAATACAAATATTAGCTGTTTGTTATTTTAATAGTGCCATTCTTCCATGCAACCCGGTAGCATCCATTCTTTATGTCCTTGGACTAAATTAGAAGCTGAAGATGTCTAGCTGAATACAGGAGAGACAGTCCCAGAGGACCTGAAGAATAATACATCTAAAGACATGCCTACAGGGTTCAACAGACTACAATGCAGGGACAGCAGAACGAGCATCCAGCTGCTCAGACAGGTCAGTGCTGTGTCTAGCACAGACACCAGGCAGGGCTCCAGAGAGCATCGGGGTCTGCTCCAGCCCTGCTCTATGCCATGCTCTGGCAAGCAAGCTTGTTCCATCAATGGTTGCTTCAGCTCCCTGCCGCCAAAGCCACCTCAGTTCATGCAGAACAACAAAAACAACATAAAGTCCCAGTGACCTGAGCAGACTTCATAAAAGTACCCTAAACTGAAAGATTTAATGATGTAAAATCTTTCTTTTTTCTTTTTTTTCTTGGTGGTTATAAGATCCTATATGAGAGTTCACTGTTCTTCCAAGAATTCTGTAGAATTTTTTCATAAATGTTAGATGTTGTAAACAAAAACGTTTCCCACTGATTTTGCATTTCAAATGCAACATAGCTAGAAAAATCTGGTTAAATGTTGCCAAAAGGCCAGTTAAAAATAATTATATACATTATTATATATATATAATTATATATATTATTATATAATTGTATAAAAAAATATATATTGCATTTTAAAGACTGAATCCCTAAGAGCCAAAATAGAATAAAAATATTATCTTAATAGTTTGAATTCCTTACAATTTTCCCTTAACACCCTCTCTCTCAAAAAAAGCTACCTGCACTAAAACTGTTTTTTCACACAATTGTGAAAACATAGATAAGAAAAAAATCTCAACTATTTGAGAATTACATGTCTTCCAGTAAAGCTCAATTCACTTAAATATTTATGTAATTTAGGAATTTAGAGTTTATGCACTGCAACAGAAAGTTCACGTTAAAAAAAAGTCCTATGCATGGTACTGTGTAACAGCTGCCTCAGATGGGAGCAACTGAATCCTCATTATCGTGGCATGGGTGTTTTGTAGTTGATCAATTAGGTTGCAAGTTGTTGGGCTTTTTTAAGACAGAGGTATGGGTTAATAGATATTTAATTCCAATTCCATTTTCCTATCCTTAATTCTCTTATGCCTTATGTAATTCTCTTTATTCAAATTGTAAAGGCTAGAGTAGGAAACCTTTACATTCTGTATAATAAAATGCCTAGCACAAAGACGCCCTGGCCTCTGACTGAAGGTAGTTCAACACAAATGCATAAAAATTACACACTTTGTGAAAGGAAAGAATGGGAAATGACATTTTCTACTTATTCCCAGAACAAGTAATTGGAGAGCAGTACAGTACCACAAGCTCCTTCACCTCTCGTATTATAAGGAGGTGTGGGAAGGTTATTATTCTCTGTGCTGAGTCACATTTTCATGTCTTTCGGGCTAGCTACAAGGACCCTAGTTAGTTCACACTCAGAAAAGCTATATTCACTGAGAGCCAGGTCACAAGCTTTGTGATCAGTGGGCTGAAAAATTAATGTAGCTGTGATTTTCAACTCAGTTCAGTAGGCCAGTACCAAAAAACAAAAACAAAGCATAGCCTGAGCACCAAAATTCATATAAAGATACGGTTTCCCCTGATATGCACAGGAAAATCATTTTAAGTTTTACTGAAGAACCGGCTACTTGGTCATACAGTATATTATTGAAAATACCCACTTTCAGAGAACATTAAAAATACTTAATTCCTCTTTGGAGCACTCTCTGAGCTGTAACACATTTGTCTTGAAAGACAATTTTCAATATTCTAGAACAATACTTCATTTTCAGAGCACAACCACTTTTTCTCCTGTACTTTATGTTTCTACTAAAACAGATAATAACAATTATTTCACCCGTGAGAAAATGTGTTTATATATATTCACATATAACCAAGAATCTGGACAATGGGCTGTTATTATCAGGGATGCTACTGCACACGTGTGCCTTAATGGGACAGTGTTTCATGAAGTGTCCACTCAAACTATTTAAATAGACAGCTGGATGTATTACATCTCATCCACCTCAGGGTACCCAGCTGCCTACTACTCAGGGCACTGCTTGGTGCAGGTAGGGGCTTGAATCTCATGCATAGTTTCCCACATACCCAGGGAGGAACGTGGAAAATTCTTGCTCTTTCTTCCTCAACATCCCTGCACAGAAAACTGCAGAGATGATTGGTTTGCAAGCACACACACACAAATACAACTCCCTCCTCCAAATTTTCATTTACAATAAGACCAAGAAAACAAATAGATTGTTTTATTAAGAGTTTCAGCAAATGATTAGTTTCCAAAGAAAAATTGTTCTTTCAAAAAATCCCAAACAACTCTCAGAAAGCTGAGTACCATATATCATGTTACTGAAGACAAACTTTTGAAGGCATTCACTGGCTGCAGTCAGTAGACTCATGGGCAGTTCCAGTAAGAGAATTTTGCCACCTCTCCAGCACTCGTGGATAGACCACCCCGGAGACACGCTGCATACATGCAGTCAGAGATGTTTTGCCATTGCTTAATGATATGGCTCAGGAATTAACAAACCAAAACAATCATCAGACTTTCACTATCCCATTTTACATAAGTCAGCTTCATGATTAGTGATATAATTATAGGAGGGTACAGTACGGTACATACATTATGACTTAATTTTTCGTATTTTGAGTCCACTAAGTATTCAGAAAATACAGGGAAAATTCTCTCTAGCATAAAGGACTCTTGATGTAAATTGTATAATAGATACTCCGGGGACACCCACTCCTTCTGCTACTCTACAATCCTGGACAGGAATCTAGAGGCACTGTTTCAGGATACTACAATTTATGTGGCATATTTTAATAAAGATGTTATAAACCTCTTTTTTTTCCCCCAGACGGTTCAACCAAGAAATTTTCTTATACATAGTCATATATTAAATTAGAGTTCAAAGTGAATGATCATCCTTGTAACCTCTACCCAGTCTGGAATAAGAAATGCTGAAATAATAATAATTATAAATATCGTATGATGAGAAAAGCTCTTCTTACAGCATTTCCAGATGAAGTGGAGGCAGGAAGTACCAAACATCCTCACTAAAAAAAAAGCCTATTCTTGTGTGATATCCAGCCAGATTTAATAGAATTTAAGGGTGTAACAGTCTGGATGAACTTCAAATAAGGATCCAAACCTTAAGATGATTATCTCCTGAGGTTTCACCATCACATTAAAAGGAAGGCTTTAGTTTTATAATCAGCTATGAGCCTGCAAATATGGTGGAATATTTCTGAGCTTTTTTCATTCAACATCTCTCCAAACAGATTTGTGGCTGTATCTCACCATTCCTTTAATCACGTATCTTCTGCCAAGAGGAGTATTCTCACAGACACACTTTTACCTCCCTAATCAGATCAGGTCTGCTGTTGTGCATCTCCAATATAGAATTCAGCCAGAAGAAAATAATATAATACAAAATCTAAGAAAGTAAATGAACGTGCGGGGAAAAAAAAAGGCAAAAAACCCCTTGCTGGTTTAATGACAATATTATAAAGTGTAGTTTACTCTCATGCCACTAAATAATGGGAACTGTGACAGATTTACTCACTTGGGTTGAAAACAATAAATACATTCTGGTGTCCTTTGAAATAATTACAAACCTCCACCCTTGGCTTCATATCAACAGCTGTGTATAAAATGAAAAAGAGTTGAATACACCTGAGAACTTTAAAATGCACAACTATTACTAAATTGTTGTTAATTTCCTAAAGATACAGCAAGAAAATGTAAATATAAAGCACAACTGCAGATGTAAGCAATAGTTTATATACCTAATACCCATCTCCAATGAGCAATAGAAACTACTACATTAAGCAAATGTAGAACAAGGAGGGAAATGTAGCCTGATACCAGGTACTCTGTTACAAAGATCAAAAACCTAGTAGCGCTGGAATTTTACCAAGCTAGAAGCTTCTACTAGCAAGTGGGCTCTGCCTTCCACCACTCCTCAGCTATATTTTAATGATTACTTAGTTGTAAACTCAGCCCATTTTTTTGGAACAACAGTTCAGAGGGGAAGTATTCTCTGAAGCCATCACTATGCCATGTCTACAGGAGCCAGTTCCATAACTTCCTCCAGTTAAGACAAAAATCAGAAGAGTAAGCAAAGGCAAATCCCAATCCCACAAAAA
Source organism: Pluvialis apricaria (assembly GCA_017639485.1). Taxonomy (NCBI): domain Eukaryota; kingdom Metazoa; phylum Chordata; class Aves; order Charadriiformes; family Charadriidae; genus Pluvialis; species Pluvialis apricaria. The sequence continues at coordinate 61,857,551 of CM030008.1, forward strand.
ATTATGCATATGTATCCTACTCTTTAGATGCACCACCTCCTAAGTAGCCATTGCCATAGGTGATGGTGTGTGGAAAAATATGTACTTAATATACTGAAGAACCTGTACCGGGCCCCAGATGTTGTCAGCCACCTCATGAATTCCCACCTCCGTGGCAGAGAGAGAAACAGAGATACAGCGAACGCACAGGAAAATGCAGGATGCAAGAGCAGCACACGGAACTGACATCCTGCAATCCAAACACTGAAATGCTCTGCAAATATCTGGCTTGCAAAGGTTCATTCATGTACTGTATCTTCCAGATAAGAGTTTGTTTTGCTCCTTAGAGATGATTACAACATTGCAGTGTCACTCTGCTCTATGCAGTGATCTGGCTCAAGAGCTGTGGATTTAATATAGTTTGTCTAAACCATTATTTACTGTGTTATTGCATGAACAATCAATTATGTCAGAATACATTACTCCATCATGAACTCATCAGGGACAAAGACTAACATGAAGGCTGAACTTCTCCAAAGAAATGCTTCTTGAGCTAGCTTTCAGAGTAGCAATGAAGAAATACGTGCTATTTTAGTGGTGAACATGAATTGCCCTGGAAGTTGCCAAGTTGAGGCAAATCCCTTCACCAGTTTGACACAACAGATATTAAGCTGCTATATTAATTAATACACACATTGGATGTTTTGCATTTCTGGCTTAAAATTGAACATTCTTATCATAAGAATAGGGTTATCTGTGACTCACTGCTTTTAAATCATCACTGCTTAGTTTCTAAAGTTGACTTGAATTACAACTTTGATGACAGAGCAGCTGAGAGAGACCACAGTTACAACCACAGCTCATTTCTGCATAAGCTCCTGAGACATAGCAAAGTTGCTTGTTAATAAGTTCCTTGGTAAACAGATGTCCCCAGGTTTGTAGCAGCAACTGCGCTATCTCAATTCAGACTGAGCTTAACATTTAACACTGCCAACAGGACTGAGGATTCGGTACTATTTTAGGAAGTCTGATGCCTGCTCTCTGCCCTGGTCCAACACCAGCAGCTATTGCAGTAACACTGACATTTGATGGAAAACAGAGAGAATGGCAAGGAGGAAAGAAGGGCCATTTGTTATTCACTGAACGTTGAAAGAAAGCAGAGAAATTTTTAAAACAGATTTTAGTGCTGTGAGCTAAAAAAAGACAACTCTAATTCCCAAACTTTGAGAAGAAAGCTTAACCAAAAAATGGCATTTGGAAATAGGATGAGACTGTATGTGGAGGAGAAAGAGGATTAATAAAAAAATGTGCCTTTCACTATATTGTACCTTTCATTTTAGAAACTATGATATTACAGCTAATGAAGTTAAGATTAGTTCCAATGTATTTTCTCACTTTTCTGTTTCTTCTGTCTTGTGTGAAGGATTGCTTTGTGCTTAGTTTTATTTTATGAGCAGAGCTTAAGTGTGTAGTGTGGGTCTGAAGGGACATGAGCCATTATGAGATCTAGAGCAATTGTTTAGAGACATATTTTTAAAACTAGTGAAATCCCTAAAGAGGGTCCCTGAAATCATACATGTTATTTTGCAGCCAGTAGAAAATAGATGACTGGACACACATTAATTCCCTGGGAGGTATGTGTAAAACCTTATTCCTTCCTCTTCTTTTGATGACTAGTAAAGTCCCTATAGCTGAATTTCAGCTACAATCATTCCAAAACTATTTTGGAATTCAGGTCATATAACCAAAAAGCAAGGGCGGTTTAACTTGGCACAGATGACAAGGTTTCTACACTCTGCTGTATTCTCCTCCTCCAGCACCATGATATGCACTCTTCATGAATTGGTTTCTGAATCATCATGCGGTACAGCACGATGCTGGAGGACCACAAGGAACTGTGGCAGTTTGCCCTGCAGATGCTCATAACGAAGAGATGTTGCCAAACTAATCTGCATGTACTCGTCAGTTAGACATCTTTGTTCCTTATTTGTCCCTCTGTAAAATGAGGCTAAAGTAGCATTGGCCAACCTCACAAAAATACCATGTGATAAAAATCTGGTCTCTAATAACTACCTTAAATAGGGACCATATGTGTCATATACATAAAGCTGGCAACCAGGTTAGATGTCCGATAGCTTCCTGAGTACATAACAACAATCCCTGAATTATTTGATTGATTGCCTTGTAAGTGTTAAAATGAACCCCACAGTAGCTGTATCTGTTTCTCATTCTCAATCCTGTTTGCTGTGCTGCTCAAACTGTAGGAAGAAGGTTAAGCAAAGCAAGGAAAGCCTTCCCTTTACAATTTCTGCTATAAAAGAGCCAGACAAATGTGGCATATTTTCCATATCACTTCACAACATCTGTACTCAAAAACTCACACATGTAAGTATCCTTGCAGTGACAGTGAGAGACCACTGAAAAATGAATAAACAAATAAAACCAGTATGGATGACTGCATAGTTTTGGTTTCAAAGTCAGAGAGCAGTTATGAAATGCTAGCTAAAATAAAACAACTGATTCCTAAATAAGGGATGGTAACACACAAAAAACGTGCAAGACTACTATTTCAGACACTGACTTCTATATGCAAACATTTGAGTCGTTTGTATTTTTTACTAATGGATACAGGCAAAAAAAATATTGCTAATAATGCCTGTGTCATCTAATACATTTCATTCACTAATTTTCAAAGGAAGCAAACATCCTCTCAACCATAATATGGAATCACAATTTGCCCACAGCAGAGTAGTTCATGGCAGAACTGGAATACAGCATGCGTCTCCTGGGCTCAGGACCATGCTGTAGATACAATCCACACTGCTTACAAGGACTCTGATTCTTAACCTGCAACTGGGGTACTGAAAACAACCCTCTCCTTGTGAAATCTCCAGTTTGAGCTACACACACACACAACATGCCTACATATGCCTACATATTTCCTTGGGAAACTGGGCCGGAAAGTGGCCTGCTTTTCAGAGAAAGTGGAACTCCAGAAAAGCTCAGTCTTCAAGGATTACTTGGACAACAGACCACCAGGTCTGCCAGAACCTGACAGAGGGGAATGGAAGGATCCCCCAAACCTCTTTCTGCTCTTTCCTCTGCACCTGACTGACATACACAGGAAAGGAAAATGCTGTCCACCCTGAACTCAGGGACAGAAAACAAAGCACAAAGTTACACCTGAGCAATGATCTCAGAATGTACACAAAATTGCAACAACCTGAAGGAGATCCATAAGTGACTGAGACCTGAGCTGCTCATTTACAAATAAGGAATATATGAACCACCATCTTTAATTGAAAGAATAAAAGACACCCTGTGCCTCAGTTCTGAGCACATGCAAGAGGCTCTGCCCCAGAGACTTCATGCAAGCTTTGATATAAATTCCAGTTTCATTTAAATTATTGAAGAATGCAACACAGTTCCCAGGTTAAGGGGAACTTAGTTACAAACTAATTCTGCATAGTTATCCACATCCTGTCTCCCTTTGTTTCAACAAAAAAGCAAACCTCAGCACACAGGCCAGATGAGACCCCCGACATGCTTCAACAGAGCCCTAAATAACAGGCTATCAGAAGAGAACGCTTCTGGAGCACTGCACAGCAAGTGAATCACACAACAATACCAGAAATCAGACACAAAATGAAGGTGGGACTCACTACATCTTGCTTTCATCTTGCTTCATTCCCCTGCAAAGGCATCAATTTGAATTTTTCACCCAAAGATCAAACCCCTGTCTACATTCAACAAATGGTTTGCCAATTTTAAGTTCTGCACAGATCCCACAAAGCTAAGAGAAATTTATGTAACATAGACTTGCATATCCTGACAACTTGAAATCATACTTTTGAGACATGCTGAAAATAAGTCCATAAAGGTGAGAAGGTAAAACAGATTTAAGAATTTACGATACTTTTGTAACTACTTTAAACTTTATTTTCACACCTACTGTTTCTCCCTTCCACAGTTTCTCATTAAAACAATGACATTGTCAAAGATCTTTGATGTCTGGGAAAATGTAAATTTCATAGCAGAAAAGAATAAGCCAGGAAATAAATAGTTCCATTTAACAATAGACCAGACATCTGAGTTCAGCTCAGCCATACGAAAAGAAATCTCAGTATTCTTTACATACATGGAACCAGGAATGTTCTTAAGAGACCAATAATATTTATGTGCTGTAAAGAAGCTGATCTTTCAGAATAGACTCAGGGCATTGATTCCAGTCTTAAATACAGAAAATGCATGGACACCTGATAATAGGTTACGCCCTAGTGAGAGGCAAATTTTTGCTCCTGCCAATACTTGTGCACCAGGTTTGCTGTCACCTATGGAATCCCGTCACCATCAATTCATCTGTGACCACTCATCGTCTCTCCAGGTACTGCAGAAAGGGAACATGGGTCTTGACAGACAAAAAGCAGGTCTCGTACTGGCTCATGGGATGTTGGATTCTTCTGTACTTTCGGAATATGTCAAACCTCACAAGATCTGTTTTGCAAACCTTTTTGTCCTAAGATTATATGGAGTACTGTTGTGGTGTGTGTTACCAGCTGATACTGTTTTCTACTCTCTCCAATTGCTATTGGCTCTTTTGGGGGTTGGGTTGGTTTTTTTTCCCCACAATGCAGAAGCAAGCTTTGCTTTTCGAAAAGCTGTGCTGCTAGCTTTAAAGTAAGCAAAATGATACATGAGAGCAGATTAAATGACAGAAACCTGCATGAGCAGCAGCAGCAGAGTTTGCAGTTTGTCTGGGGCCCTGGTTAGAGTCAACTCTCTTGAATAACTAAGTCTCAACAGGAAAACAAATGCATACAAAACCACAAAGATGCCTTCCCTAACACTGCAGTCCCCAGCAAAACTGCCAATTTGCCAAAAAACAGATCTGCTCCTTTCTATCAAACTCTGCTGCAATGAGGTAACCTTTAATCTTTAATTAATCCTACTATTAAATCAAACATATTAATCCTACTATTATTAATCTATTTCAAAATGTAGATTAAAATCTAGATGAGCATGGATATTGACTGCTTTACTGGCAAACCAATGAGGGAGTGGTCACGGCTAAACTGCAGCAATGTTCTGCTAAACTTCCATCTAATGAAACGTAGTGTTCCCGTAAGGAACAGAATTCTTCGTCCAGCCAAATCACTGAACACAGTAAAAAATCCTAACCCTCAAATTCAACAACAGGAAAAATAAAATTACAGCTAAACCACAGACCTAGAATGGAATTCCTCAACAGCAATGTTTTATTGCTATTTAAATCATCACTTCCAGACGCAGATAAACCAGGTGGTGTTCTAGTGGGAATGGCAATAAAAAAGCCTCCATGTACAGTCTACATAATGTCAAAAAACTACTTTCAATACTACAAAGTGGCAAGGGACTGAACTGTATTAATCCGGCCAAGCAGCAAGATAATAATGTTTTACTAATTATTCCCTGGAAAGAACTTAGGTAACTCTAACACAGCAACTTTACCTATCATTATAATTATAATTATACATTAGTCCATAACCATTATTCCTATGGTAAATGAATCACAAATGAGAAGATGCTTATTCAATCTGTAGATCAATAAGCCACTAAACCAACGCAGTGCAATACAATTATACCACACTAACTTTCAATTAGTTGGCCTGAATATTAGAAACAGTTTAGCCTTACCTACATACACCTCAGAACAAGCTCACGTATCTCATTTTTGCAGAGAGCTTTGCTCAGCTCCATTCTCCTGCGGAATGGACTGGTATTGTTCCCAATCTACCTGGTTTTAAAGGAAGGCAGTTGAGCTGAGACTACACTGCAGCTAGTGCTGGAGCTTTTGTGTGGACATGTCCACCGCAATACTCCACTTCTTCTGAAACTCAACACACAGGTCCCTACTCAACTCCAAAAGCAACAATGCATATGAATGAGAAGAAAACTTGTTTGCTCTCATTTAAAGAATAGGGAACTCATTTGCAGAACTGTAGCCAATAGTGAACATCACAGCTTATAAGTAAACATATTTTTATGCTTCTGCAAAGTGAGTCGTGTTTTCAGCACTTCTTGGAAACAAAGAATAGCAAGACCCACATCACCTAGGTAAGTGCCCTTGTTGATCAAGTCCTATCCCATTTATATTCAAGGCAGTATCACTGGAAGTCTAAAGAATGCCATAGCAACATTTGTACAAGATTATTGAGCTTCTTTGTTCCAAGAGTTCTATAGAACCTCCAGCTTCTTTCAAGAAAAACAGAGCTGAATGTAAATGAATCTAACAACCAAGGGAAAGGGGGCTTGACATGTTCCTTGATATCTTCAAGTAAGCTGAGTCAGAGATAACAAAATTAAAGGACCCCGAACAACGTCTGTGAAGGCTAAACTTTGAGTTCTTATTGTTACAAAATAGTTGTTTTCCTTCCTGGAGTATTCTGACTGCACAAAGCACTATCTGTGTGTAGAAAACCTCAGCTGTGTCAAGTTTACAAATTGGCTGGTGACACTGCATCCTCAAATACCACCACCCCAATCACAAATGAACTCTTACATTTGTCACTTATTTCCTGCTCAGTGTTGCTCTTCACCTCTCAGTTGAAATGCCATAAACGTGGCTGTGGACTTCCCATGCACAAATAGGTATTTGCTTACAAACATTTAGTAAAGAAAAAACCCACAACTTAACAGCATGCTGAATGGAGAAGATAGCTTAGCAGCTCAGAGAATTTAATAGCCTTAAACATCCTAAGGGAGGACAATTAATTTGATACAAGCCCGTTGTACTGAACAATTCAATGTGATTCAGGAGTGATTCTTGTTTAAGAAAAACAAAAAAAAACCAAACCCCACACTTTTCCCAAAAATCAGCTTAATTAATTCATATTAGATTATTACTTTGAAGCAGAATGGGTTTGAATGCTAAATTTTGTTAAAGCACTAACTACTTTGAAACCTGTGTGACACAACATGTTTTTTGTGGAAAAGAAATATTTCATAAGGCCAGTTCTCTCAAAAACATAATGTTGTAGCTGTATTTTGCTGTCTTTAGAATAGGAAAATTTTATCAGTAGAAAATATCTTCAGTGCATGCAAGCAATAAATTTTCAGTTTAGCAGCAAGGACATTACATAGAATTGTTACTTTATTTGAGGTATCACATGCTGCAATTTTGTTAGACGTATCTCTAACGAAGGGGAACAGGCAATACATAGAACAGGGAACAGAATTGCTACAGAAGCCTGTTCTCTCACTGAATATTTAACAGTCTCCAACCACTGAATACTTTTCGTGGGGAGCAGGTAACACACTTATGCTTGAGAAGACCTAAAAGCAAAATTCTGCTAGCAAACCAAACCTCCTTCAGAGAGCTGAAGGGACTGTTGCTGGAAAACAGCTTTTTTGTTCACTTGATATACATGACCACCTTCTAGTTTGCCAGGGGATAAAAGACTGCTTCCAGCGATGACTAACGTCCCCCTAAAAATTAAAAAGACAAAATAGCTCCATGTCAGTTGTAATCAGCTTTCCTGTCTTATTTTTCAGGGGAAGTACATCTTTAATCTTTCTTTTCTCACCAACATACCTGTAGGCCTTATTATTCTTCACATCCCTTGCTAAATTCAACTCCAGCTACGCCTTAGCCTTCCTGATCGCATCCCTACACATCTGGGCAGCATCCCTATATTCTTCCCAGAATACACATCCCTGGCTCACTGCCTGCACATTTTCTTCTTACACTTTCTTTTGACCAGGAGGTCCTTACTTAGCCATGCTGGTCTCCAGCCTTCCTTGCCTGATTTTCTACACATAGGACTCCAGAGCTCTTGTGCTCTAAGAAGAATGTCCTTAAGGAGCTGCCAGCTCTGTTCTGCTCCTTTATCCCTGAGGGCAGTTTCCCAGGGGGTCTGACCCACTAATTCCTTAAACAACTGAAAGTTTGCTCTTCTAAAATTCATGGTCCTGACTCTACACCTCATCTGGCCCATATCCCTCAAGACTGTGAATTCCACCAGGGCATGATCGCTGCAAATCAGGCTGCCACCAACCTTGACCTCTAACATGAACATTTACCAGTCTGCTTCCAAAGGCCTTGCAAGCAGTGGTACAATCAGAGTAGCTACAGAGATGGCAGCAGGGGCAACACTCTTTGTTAAGCAAAAATTGAGGGATGCAATTCTCTGTTCAGAGAAAACGGAGTAAATCAAGAGTTGCTTTAGAAAGGTACGCAAGCTACTGCCTGTTTCAGCAGCAGCCTCCTAAGTATTCACATGTCCTCAAAGGCTGAGGAGTTTTTCTTCTAAAGTGGAATAGATCCTCAAGATAATGCTGTATTTCAGACTCTCACATGCACACCTGCAATGCTGACATGCAAATAATATAAAATTAAATATCAGAATCTTTACAGAACTACACAGGTTTTGCTTCCAAAGATGCTTTTATATGGTTGTTTATCTCTGCCTTTCTAGTTTGCTTTCCAAGACCCTTGAAATGCTGAGTGACTACATCAGTGTGTCTAGTCTCTTAATCCTGAGCTTTAACATCTGCATTTTTGATGGAGCTTCCAAACAAGCCTGTCAAGAATTAAGGCCTGTGCTTCCAGTGCTCATCAAACATCTTGTCCACTGCTCTTTAGTTCCTGTTGTCTGGTGCAAGCTTGGCAACGCTTGCTATGTAACACAGCAAGTTCTAAAGCTGTTTTGGGGCCTGGCTCATGTCTATCGAGCTGCAGTCCTGTGCCTTCAAAGGGGCAAGAAGGTCTCCTGCCCTGAGGCCACACAAACGGAGACAGAGAAGAGGGTCTCTTGCTCTGAGACCACACAAATGGATACTGAGACTAAATCAGAGATTTAATCCTCAACTATAATAGCCGCTCCTGTAGTCAATAAGAAACAGTGGAAGCAGAGGTCAGCTCAGTTAGTAAGGGGAGAAGCAGCTCCTCCTGAGAGGGGAAGAGAGGAAGAATCAGAAAAGGCAGCCTATTCTGCAGCAGGACGGGAAAGGAAAGAGATATAAATCATAAAAGAGGCAAAAACTATCCATGACCAAGCTCTGAGACAGGCAAAAAGATTTCATTCATCAGCCAGGTGAGAGAATTTCTACCCGGTTGCTCCAATGCTGGGAATGTAAAAGCAAACTATTTATAGTTCGGTGAGCCCATGTAACATCAGGACATCCCAGGAGAGATGCAACGTACCTTTAGGCTCAAGACTGAGGGGTGGACCTAACCACTGAAGCCATTGCACAGGTTTTTCATGAATGTGAAACATGCACCATAATCAAACAAGCCACACGAGTAAAGCCTCTCTGGTCTAAAGGACAGTGGCTGCAATATCAGTAAGAGGAGGCCTTGCAGGACTGGTTATATCACAGTGCCACAAACCCGCCAAGGCAAACATCATCTGCTTACCATGGTAGAAGTAACAACCGTATTGTTGGAAACATGCCCTGTAACCCAAACCACTGCTCAAAACCCCATCCTGTGCTTTGAAAAGCAAGTTTTGTGGCAACACGGCACCCAAGAAAGAATTAAGTCAGACAATGGGACTCATTTCCAAAACAACCTCATTAGCACCTGGGCCAAAGAACGTGGGGCTGATTGGATGTACCACATTCCCTATCACACACTAGCTGCTTGAAAGACTGAACGATACAAGGACTGTTAAAGACCATACCTGAAAGGGACAGGCGCTGGGACATATAAGCAGTGGGATGCAAATTTAGCAGCAGCCACCTGGCTAGCTAATACCCAAGGATCAGGTAACTGACCAGGCCCTGACCAAACAAAACCCTTACGTGGAAAAGGGGATAAGGTAACATGTGGGGAACTGGCTGGGAACAGCATGGTTTGCTTCTCCTTTGGGAAAAGGCAAACCTGTTTGTGGGAATGCTTTTGCTCAAGGACCCAGTACACTTGGTGGGTAACGTAGGAGGATGAGGAAATCCTATGTGTACCTCAAGGAGATTTAACCTTGGGGGAAAATAACCCATGATTTCAGTTGTCTATTTTAGGAAGTATCACAGCAAGAATCACCTAAAGCAGCAGAGAGCAAGCCTTGCAAAAGCTGAACAAGTGTAGCAGTGACTTAACCTGAGCTGATTTTGGTGTCCAGTAACCCAACACAACACGTCTCCTGTTCAGAGCGACCACCATAGCAGAGACAACCCAAGTCATGGACTAAATGAACTCAGTGGACATGTTATGGGCACATTATGGATACTTCACAGGGATGACCTGTAGACTAAGGGAAGATATCTGTCTATAAATTCAAGGACTGGAAGGGGGCTGATGGTTAATGAGGATGTATTGGATAGTGTAGTTCCCAAGCAGGATGTAAATGATATGGAATAAGGGGTGGAGATTCTATCGGGCCTTGCTAGGATAGAGTTAATTTTCTTCACAGCAGCTCATATGGTGCTGTGCTTTAGAATTTTGATGAAAACAGTACTGATAACACACTAATGCTCTAGCTTCTGCTGAACAGTGTTTGCACAGCAACAAGCCATTCTCTGTTTCTCACTCTGCCCCCTGAATCTGGAATCTGAGTCTGGAATCTGAATAGATTGGTGGGTGTGCAATAGGCTGGGAGGGGACACAACCAGCCAGATGACCCAAACTAACCAAAGACATATTCCATACCATATAACACTGATATTCCATACCATGTAACATCACGCTTAGTGATAAAAGAACCAGAAAATGGAGGAAAGGAAAAAAACAAATGAGGTATGGTTCTGAAAGGTTAATGTGTGACAATTCCTACCAGCTGCACAATTAAATTATCACCTAGGTAAGAACACAATTGGCCAGACAACAGATTAGAGAACACCCTGGCCTTACAGATGTGTACTTTCTACCAGACCACACACACACCTGTCAAGTGACATCAGTTGAGTACAAGTAGCATGAATCATTACATACCTATCCCTTGTGCTTCTGTAAGTGAAATGTAAACTTTAAAACTTCTTACTTATGAATCAAGTTTCAAACATTTCTGAGGTTGGTGAACTAGCGAAAACCCTTCACCATCTTGGATTTCTTATGATAGGAGACCGTATGTTTCTGGGGCAAACATTCAAACACATCACATGGTTCTGTGTCATCAGTATTTAAAATTTTACATCTAAAATTTTAATCCCTGTACTAGAACATGTGAAAGGAAGCAGGAAATACTCCAAAATTCAGGCAAAATGATCAGACCATCTTTTAATTTCTAGTAAATACTTCTCGGTGCTGAAAATCACAGATGGACAATCTCTGCTGCCTCATCTGCTTGTTCTCTATTACAATCAGCTATTTCTCTATCCAATTCAGATTATTTCACAATATATCAAGGTAAAGGCAAAATCAGACTACAATCTGGTATATTTTCTTTCCCGTCAGCTTTGCCTCTCCCTTCTGTCCCATTAAGAAAACCATTAGCATTTTCTAGCACATATCCTCCTTCAAAGGCTAAGCATGAAGGAGATGAGAGCCCTGAGAAGCTAATAACACCCTCTGGAGGTGCATTCCCACTATTTCTTGTCAGGTTAGATTTCAAAGCAAATTTCTGCATACTTAGAAACTAGGCTGCCTTTACAGTCAGTGGAGACACTGGAATAATTGTAGGGCATGATGTATATGATCTCTTAAGATACCTTCCTTAAGTTTCCACTGACTAGGAAGAGAGTCCAGGACAACTAGTGTATTGGACAGATGAATCCCACACCTGTTCTGTGTAGCACAAAAAAAAACATCACAAAAAAAGCAAGCTAGCCAAGAATTACACTCAAATATGTCACTGTCAGTGATGGAGAAACATGCAACCAATATGCTATCCTTGGATCTCCCTAAACTCAACTCCTTCCCAAAAGTATTACCATCACCATTGGTTTGCGCTATCCTCCCTCCAGTCAGCCCAACTGCAAATGCACTTGGTGCATGCAGGTATTCAGGTTGGTCAAGACCATCAGTTATCCGTTGAGGCAACTCTGCTTTCTCCTAAACACATCAGTCACTTTATTCATTCACCTTGTAAAGTTTGCTCTGAAGAACAGCTTATTCACTTCTCTCAAAATGTTTCAACTCCATGCTAAAACCATTATTCCACCAGTGCTTCCAAAATGAAATGCTCACCCAGCTTCAGTCCAATCCTCCAACACCTGGGGAGGAGCCAGAGTCAGGAGGGAAAAGCCAGTCCCCAGCCCAGAGCTGCTCTGAGCTAGTAATTCGCAGCACACTATTTCACCTGAGCAGCTCAAGGCTTTTCTTTCCTTCTAGATGAACCAAGCTGACATGCAAGCAGAGAAAATGCGGCCCTAATCCAGACCAGTACCACACAGCTGGGCCTCCAGACAGCTATTCAAAACAGACACCTGTGAACAGTCATTTTTCTGATTGGCAGACAAAAACTCACGGGGAAAGAAATAACAGAAGAACCCTCCTCATTCATTCCAGCTTACAGCTACAAACAACTGCTTAGGATTCCATTTTTAAAAGGATATTAAAGTGTCATCTGCTGAATGGAAGCTGTTATTAGATTCCACTTAGTCCAAAGTAGTACAAGCCTTTTATAACACCACAGTATCATTTCTTAAAGTGGAAACAGGGGAGAAATATATCTGATGATATCCAGCTGTGAAATAGAAATCATGGGTCAACCGGGCTTGCACTTTCAGAAACACCCACTGCAGCATGTGCACAGAGTGAAAAACAAATAGAATTAAAAAAAAATTAATCTGCTTGCAAGTTAAAACTTTCCATCATCATTTCCATACCCCTTCTTACTTCATATTTATGAGCACACCAAGAATGTAATTTTTTTCCGATTATTTATGGAAAATGGGTTTTATATACACTGATAAAATTCCTGTAATTACAAAATCCACTTGCTTTGGGAAGAGAATGGCAGCTGTTTTCTGTTCCAAGCAGAACACAAATAATGGGAGTCAAAAATTAGGTGACTAATTACAGATCTTAAACATCAACTTCTAGTTAACGAACAAGTGATTTTTGCAGTTTTGAATAATAAGCATATTCTTTAAAATTGCAATCTGTCCACAGATAGCTCACAAACGAGACCAAAACTGATGGAAAATTAAGCACATAATCAGAGAAACAGTAACAATATTAGAAAAGAATGTAAGGTATAGCATAAAGACATGATAGTGAAAGCACCATGTATAGAAAAGTCCTGCTTTAATCATATTCAAGTATATGATTATGTTTTAACATGAGTTTGACGGTACAGCCTGTGCATCACTGAATGTGGACTTTTTCCTTTCTTAACATCTTCCCCTCTTACTCGTGGAGGTCAGGTCACATGTCCTCTCCTCAAGTAACAACTTCTTGTGCTTTGTGGCTTCCAAAGTCTGTTCTGACATCTCATACAGACAACAGAAGTAAATGGCGGACCTGAAGGGCCCTAGTCCTTCTCCACAACCGGTTATGGAAGACTTGAGTGTTGCAACACTCCCTAGAGTTGCTTAAGGACAAGTCAGCACCCTCCTAAGCAGGTGCAAAAAACACTATGGCAGGAGATTTTGGATGGCGTTCAGTAAGACTGGCCGCAGATCAGAAGCAGGACACAGCATCTTGGGAGTGTCACCTCACCAGAGGCAGCTGGTTCTCATCTTCTGGCTCTGCTGAGTTTACACACCTTCTTCATAAGTCCCACTAAGCTCTACCTTAATTTGAGAAAGAGCAGTGTAATACGGCACATCAACCATGAAAGATTAAAAACCCTTGCCATAAGAAAGCTATTACTAGTTCTGTTAATTTTTAAGCGCTGTGACTGGCCAAGCAGTGGTTTTACTTTCTGAGCCTTCATCTAATTCCTCTTTGGATGATGAAAACACTGCCTTATTTTCACACTGACAGTAAAAACTATTTTTTTTCCATGCACGGCAATAGTGCTGTACACTTTTGTACCTATTTTTTCATGAGTAGTAACACTAATAAACCTTACACCTGTATACTACATCAACCTAGATATGTATTAGGTATATGTACTCCCCAGTAATATGATGCCAAAATCCATGATAGATTACAGTGCAACATAATAAATTATACATAATACAGACCATCTTAGGATCATTCTGCATTCTAAGAATTCTTAATTCTGTAGAATTGAGATCATTCTACCTTCTTTCAGATAAAAATGTGACTGAGGGCCTCAGTGACAACTCCCAGTCCCTGCTCCATAACAGAGGCAGACACAGAACCCAGTTCTAGATGCCAGAATGTCCATTTTAACATTTCCCTTCCCCAAACCCATCTATGTTATGAACTGATACTCGCCTTAATATCAAATGGTACATTTTAGCAGTCATTGAAATGTGTGAAGGACATTTGTATACCCAAGAGAAATGTAAAACAACAGTTTCATGAAAGCTGAAAAGAATGATGCTCTTAATTGTTCACCTATGCACTAAGTCCTGGCAACCTCTGTTCTTTCCACCCCTTACACATTCAGCTCTTATGACAGAAAAAAATCTTTAATTTTACAAAGCTGCTGTACCTCTATTATTTTTTATAAGTACTATAGTCATTGCCATCAAGTTTATCAATGCAACCAGCAGCATATATGTCTGCCCTTGCAAAATACACAATAGGCTGAAGGTGATTTATGTCTTTAAGAGCACAGAATACTGCATTTGTTGTCTTTGATATACTTTCCAACATTGAATTATATAGTTTTGCACAAGTAAATAGAAATGACAGAGCCTTGTCAGCTAACCATGTAAAATACTTTTAAAAAGTATCATTATGTAATAAACTTCTGTAATTGAAACAAGATCCTGAATACAGAACAAATGGGTAGTATTAATTCTTACCTCATCATGCTGTCAACAGTTAACCACATGACTAATACCACGTGTAGCTTGAAGCAAGAAAATCTATTTTTTTGCCTCTGCTAAGTTAATCTGGGTTATTATATGTTCGTGGTTGATCTGTTCAGAAAACAAGAATGTAGAAACTGTCTTGAAAACCAAAACAGAAGAATCACAAAAGTTCTTATTAAGTATTCATTTTCATAACACATTTATCTCCTTTTGCATTTTCACTGCCTCTAAAAATATACTGTCCATGGTATTTGCATTGCATAACTGATACCAGTGTATCAGTTACACCATATTATTTTACCATGAAGTAACTTTAGACAGAAATCTTATGTATTTCTTATTTTTAAAGACAATCTTTAATAATAAGCTCCATGAAGATTATTTTCTATTACTGATCTTGCCACAGTAAAATTCAAAGAGGGCATGAAAGGTGTTGAAAGGGCATAACAGCTGACAGTCATGAGATTTAACAGCAGAGTGGTTTCTAACATCACCTCTAAATTGCTTACATTATTTTTTGCAAGTGATTTTACTCATCAGGATTATTATATTCTTATATCTTTAACTATTTGTCATTTGACTTGGTAAAGTAAGCACTGACATACCGATCCCATCCTGTAGGTGCAAGCTACCAGCCATTCGACTGATGTATCTACTGCGGTACACATCAATTTGACTCACAGCACCCTTGCTAAAATATTGTAACTGGTGTCTTCTGGTGACCTTAACTTCACCAGTATTGAAAACTCTGTCAGAACTGTAAGAAGCAATTATCAATATTTACATTGGTGACCTTTTGGCAAATGCCAGATTTCACTCTCCTTTTGAAAACAATGACTCATGACAAATAAATGTAACAGATGTCAAAACTTGTTGAAGAAAGGACTTGAAAAACTGAAATCTGATACTAAAAATTGAAGAGTTTTCAGTTGTTGGTAATGAAAAGGTCAATTTCTTTCCTACTTAGTAGCAGGCTCAGAAGATCCCTCTCTTTTCTCACACTGGCAAGAACTTTCATAAAGATTTGCAAAATTATTTGTAAACTGAAGAACAGGAATGTCTGAGCTCTTAAAAAACCTTGACGAGATGGAGAATGGGCTGCAAAAGCACACTATTTTGGCATGATACAGTTATAATCATATTCTCAATGGCAGACACAGAATTTCCAGTGGTTTAACAAGAAAGAAACAGTTATTCTTGATGAAGAACAAACTCCAATCATCTTCTCTTCTCCTCATTCCTCGGCAAGGGTATCCCTGAGTTGAGACTTTTGTAGATGGCAGTTACAACATGTGTTGTGGTATAAATAGCAAATAACATTGTTTTACTTCACCAAATCTGAGCTCTTGGAAGTTTGTGTATTTAATTCAACAGCCTCTCAAAAGACTGGCCAATTTCTCCTTATCCTGTTCATTCAAAGAGTTTACTGGCTTCCAGGAAGCTCTTCCAAGCAAGGTTTTCCTTGTAAAAAACAAGATTTTTCAGTGTCTAAAACGAAAACCCAAGAAATCTCATCAGATGAAAAACTGGTAAGGCTTTGCTAGTTTCTAGCATAGCTATTTCTACAATATGCTGCAGAACAAAATGATGGCTTCACATTTATAAGCAAAATAAAAATAAAAACAAAAATAAAAGCTGGAGCACCTCTCCTACGAGGAGAGGCTGAAAGAGTTGGGGCTGTTCAGCCTGGAGAAGAGAAGGCTCCAGGGAGCTCTTATTGTGGCCTTCCAGTACCTAAAGGGGGCCTACAGGAGAGCTGGGGAAGGACTTTTTACAAGGGCATGTAGTGATAGGACGAGGGGGAATGGCTTTAAACTGGAAGAGGGCAGGTTTAGATTAAACATTAGGAAGAAGTTTTTCACTTTAAGGGTGTGAGGCACTGGAACAGGTTGCCCAGAGAGGCTGATGAAGCCCCGTCCGTGGAGGTGTTCAAGGCCAGGCTGGACGTGGCCTTGGGCAACCTGGTCTAGTGGGAGGTGTCCCTCCCTGTGGCAGGGGGGTTGGAACTCGATGGTCTTCAAGGTCCTTTCCAACCTAAACCATTCTATGATTCTATGAAAACGGTCTGCAGGTCTTCACAGAATTTATAAATGGCAGTGTCCTTACTACATCATTAAAATTCAGAAGTCATACTTAGAATAATTCATTAAAAATTCGATGTTCATGAATATTTTTCACGAGATTTCTGCATCATCTAAGATGGTCACAGCAGACACAGACTTAGGAGTGCATTGCCATAACTTTGCACTAAAGAGAAAAAAAGTATTAGAAACAGGTGTCCAAAACCATAAGCCTATTCAGTCCCTCATCTGGAATTATCAAATATAGATTTCATTTGCACAGCCATGAATAGTATAAAATGTCCTTCCCTCTCCTATGGAGGAGAAAAATTATAACTGCATTAAGTAACCATATTTCAGCCTCTGCATCCATCAGGAGGAAAGCAATTATGTGGTAATGGAGTATGCTTGCCTTATGTGGAATCCTGGTCTCTGAATTCAAACTAACCTTTATTCACATTCATTGGGACATACTTTACACAATAGAAAACAAAGCTAATATATTTCGTATGAAAGTAATGGAGATTCACCTGAAATGCAGTTCCTCTTAAAGATTTTCTAATGTAGCCTCATTCAGGGAAAAGCTGTGCCTTTGCATTAACTTTACAGCAACTTTGTGGCTAGAACAGCTGATTCCAGACAGCAGGTGAATGTACACATTTTCAGCACAGCCCTGCATCTGGCAATCTGGTGAGACTTTATATACTGTAGGGTTCTTTTCTTTCCAATTTTTTAAATAATAGATGGCAAACATTATTATTTCTGCAATGACAAATTGCTATTGTCAGCTACCAGCATGATGGCAACACAACTCCTCAAATATGACGTTCTTTTCCATTGTTTTACTTGCTTGCACCTAACTGATTTATAAGCCGCTTTGCTTTGCTTTTGAAAAGAAAGGCATGAGTCACAGAAGGAAAATAATAGGTTCTTGGGGGTAATCATTACCAGCCTGGTTTTACCACTGCTGCCATGACCTCCAAGAGTTTTTAGAAGGATTTTTCAGTACAAAATTATTGTAAGTTTTGGTATGTGAAGAGTTGAAAGAAATACACAGGTAGAAAAAGTGAAGTATCAGCATTATCTGCATTTCACTGAGAACTTAAAAAAAATCAGCAACTATATCTATATGGGAAACCCAAAGGAAGACCATGCTATTAAAGAAGAAGAAAATGCTAGCATCTACCACAGCAGTCCTTGTTTTTCTATACTGCACTAAACACTTAATGGTAAATAAATTACACTGACATGAGGCCATATAAAGTGCAGGTTTCTTCAATCTTCCTTCACAGAGGAAGCTGACAATATTTTCTTCTACAAATCTGGACTGTCAAAACTGGGAGGGGTTACAGCAGGCTAAATAAGGAATTTTGGTTCCCTTCCCCAGTAAGTCTTCAGGGAAAAAAGGGAATTACTCTTCAGACACATACAGAACTTTATGCAAAAACACTGCAGAAGATAACCTGGAGACTAGGCAACAATACAATGAGCTTTTGTTGTGCAAGCACATTTGTTATTTGCAGCATTTTACCATGACTTTGTCCAAGATAAAGCATAACCAATGTACTAGTCTGTCTACCGGGATATAAATCCTAACACAAATACAGACACAAACACCCCTATGTGGCACAATTGAGGAAGGTGGGACTTCCTTTAATCAGTACTATTCTGGATCTAAAATCACATGTATACTGGCCACCCAAAGGTCCAGCTCCAGGCAGCCCCAGTTTGTCTTTCGTGTGAGAAAATCACATGCAAAAATCCAGAATTGAGGCTTTTCTGATAATGTTGAAAAGAATGAGCCAAAGGTGTCTGGTTTCTAATTGTGAGACAATACTGTGGGAATGAATTAGCTCACACAAATCAGTGCCTCACCTTAGCTGCAAAACAAACCCAGTGGTTTGTCTGAGATTTTCACAGTACATTCCTCTTCTACAGATGTTTTGACATTAGCAGCTGGATGCAATCACCAGTCAGCATCTAGATCAGACTTCCTGCAGCAGTCAATGGGGAAGATAAAAAAAACTTATACAACCGACCATGAAAATGACTCAGTTTGGAGAGCTCTTACATACATGCTCAGCCAGCAGAGGTTATTAGCTCCAAGCTTTAAGAGTTGAGGGCATATAATTTAATCTTGGATTGCACATGTTTCTTCCGCAGTTTGTTTTCCCACTGATTTTACTGTCATCTGGCTTTCTTTTCCTTAATATTTTATCACATTTCTTTGAAAACTAGGCACTTTTATGATTAGTTTAGTTTAGTTGGGCCAAATTGTAACAGGCAAAACTCCCATTGACTTTAAAATTGAGCAACAGCTTTAGGATTATTTTTCCAGAAGATTAGATCAAATTTGGCTCTAGCCACACACATCTTTTTTCCTTAATTCCTTTTTCAAATCTTCAACATCTGTACAGAACATGGGCGGAGTCCTTCGTCATCTTCAATGGGACTGAAGCCGTTTGCTTCTGTTTATAGAATTCATTTTTGATGTAAAGGGTTCTGGGAAAACTACACTGAGGCTGTACAGAAAATAAAACAGTTGTTCAGCATGGGGACAGACTTTGGACCATGCTCACAGCAAAGTGGGGAATTCTACCAGGCACACACACACTTGCAATGAACCAGCTTCAGATATACAGTTAAATAAAAAATTCACCCTCTCCTATTCTAAGGACTCAAATTTAAAACTTTGGAAAAATCAGAATTGTGGCATCTTCCAAGTGCCATACAGCAATGCCACACAACTGCTGCCTCACAGCAAATTAGAGGCTCTCTGGGCCATGAAGACAGGCTTGATGAGGTAAAAAGAAATTTAGGGATTGCACAAAGTCATCTGTTACAATCAAATATTTTTCTGAAACAGAAAAGCCAGATGCATTACATGTGCTACTTTGCTAGAACTCTCTTCCAAAACACAAATTGCTATTTCACCGTCGGTCTCTCGATCCAAAGCTATTCCTTGTCTGGCAAACACAGAATGATTGGCTGAGAGCTCCCAAGGTAGCAGGTATGCGACCTTATACACTTGTGAGATGACTGCTGTAACAGTAGTATCAGCTTGAAATAACAGAATGCCTTACACTGAAATAGATGACACTTGACTAAATCAAAGCTAACAATCAAATCCTACATTTCAGTCCAATAGCAAATAAATGTTACTGAGGCTGCTCTGTCCCCTCAGGAAATGTTTAGAGGACTCAAACACTGGAAATTACGTATCAGCACTATCTTTTGGATATTAAGTTATCAACTGTTATTTCACTTATTGATTCAGTTAAAGAAAAGTACTCCATAGTTTACTTCTATGAGAAATTAGTCTGGGGACGTGCTCCTTAGACAACTCCAAGGTGGCGTGCCTATGTGGGGACTCAGTTTAAGAGAGGACTGTTGGAGTGACAAGTAAGGATACAAATGAGTAAGTGTGCAGCAAAAGGCATGTACAAAAGACGTAGGCATCCATTTCTCTTTTGTGAAAGGAAAGTCTTTGAAGGAACATCACTTTCTGGGCTCATTTGATATCACTGTCCCTGCTGACATCAGAGAGAAACTGATCAGCTCTACTCAGAGACAGAAGAATGCTCTCTTCACTGCGTCTTTCCGTGTTCAGAATCATGCAGCATCCTGCCCTTGTTTTGATTTCCTGATACACTTGCCTTAGTGATGGCAATAGGGTCATGTTCTTTAGTGGCATCTGCCACCCAGTGCCCCAGACACACAAAGTACATCTTCTGCCCAAAACAGGTTCCTACTGACAGCTGAGTAAATTAAGCACCAACTCTTAACGTTTCAACCAAAGAAAGGAGGTGGCCTACGACCAAATATCCATGTTATGGTCATCTCCACTCTTTCAGTAGTAACTCCTTGATTATTTCTCTGTATTCTTACAGCCTAAGAATTTTTATTGCAGAAAAACTGCAAGCCCAAATCAACGTTAAGGAGGTCCACATACTTCTAAACAGAGGAGGTGCTTGGTGGTACGTCAACATAAAGAGTACGTGAATATCAGAGAGTAATGTCATCAGCCCTATTGCTACCAGTGAAAATACTTTATTTCTAGATATAATGATGTAATAAAATCAGGAAAGCTGACTGGCTTGTGCTACAGTAACGGTTCAATTTGGACAGGGTTTTTTTTAAGTGCTGTCTTTGAATGGAATTACTGGATGCCACTGTGAAAAAAAGTAGCATAACTACCTGTAAGGAATGCAACACAGGATTAACCAATAGCAAAGAGTGAAGTTAGCCTAACAATACTTGATATCACATACTAAGTAAAACTTTCTAATTAATCAAAGGTCTTTACATATCTCTCTTTTTTGGTATACATTGGTAATAAAGCTTTTTGCATTGACCTGCATTTCTTCTGCATTGATCTGTATTTCTTACTTCTATAGTGTTTGCTCCCACAGCAGTCAATCAACCAAAAAAACATATATGGAGTCCAAAAGACATTCTTATAGATTTTTCAAATTAATCTTTTGGGACTTTTGTGTGAGCAGATACCATAGGCTTCCTTATATTCACTGTATTTTGTTCATTCATGTTTAAAGATGGAATGTTTTATCAAACTTTGTTTAAAATATTTTGATGAAAAAAACATTAATAGTCATGGTAGCCCTTGAATTAAAAATAAATGGAACTTGAAAACTAACTACAAAAAAGTAATTGCCATTCCTGGAGGGCAATTGCAAAAGTTTTGGCCCAGTATCTTAATCAATCAAGTGAGGCAAACAATTTTTGCTTAAGTATGCAAACAGCATAGTAAATGGTGAAGAAGAAGTATAAGAGGTAGGTGTTTTGGATGACTTACAAATGTGGGCTTACCTATATCATATGCATTTTAACACTGGTGAATGCAAGATGATAGACCCAGAAACAAACAATGCACGGCACACTTACAAGTCTCTCTGAGAAGGACTTAAAATCACGTACAGCTTGTAGAGCATGTCCTCCTGGAACTACTAGGTAGCTAGGAGGGTTAATGCAATAGATAAATATTTTGGCAGAAGAAAAATGCTGAATGCCCAGTAGGATTAGATGAAAAAAATAGGGAGTCTGTATGTAATACTATGCAAACTACTTCTGGGTGAAATGTTCAATTCTAGACTGGAATTCACTCTCCAAAAGAAAAGCTGCCAAAACTTGCAAAGGGTTTAAGAAGTCTGAAATACATGCATTATCATGACAGGCTGTAAAACTTTGATCTTAATTGATAAAAAAAAAGTGATTGAGAGGTGACAGAAAAGTGACTTGGTTGTATTTAAATGGGAAAAAAAGGATTTCTGACAACAGAAGAAATTTTACACTATCAGGAAAATACATAAGAAGGTATAATCACTGGAAACTGGAGTCAGGCAAACTGATATGAAATAAGACACATTTTCCTCTGACTGTGAACAGTGAACCCTTTGGAACAAACTGTCTACAGATGTAATGGATTGATACTAATTTGATATCTTTTAAATGACGAGCTGATGCCTTCCCATAAGATAGTCACTCACAGGGTTTAAAATAGTGACTAGTGGGCAGATTACAGGGCCTGTATTAGTCAACAGTGCAGACCGGACGGCCACAGACATCTCTCTGGCCTCAAAATTATTGAAATGCTAGTAACTACTCTCAGAGACGTTTAGAAAATGGGAACACAGAAGAGAGAGGAGATACCAGTGCTTGGGAGCAGGCCAAAAGCTTAATGAGCCACTGAGAACCAGCATGAGCACATTTCGGTCCCACATTTCCATAGGGGTTAGGGCTGGGAGAGACACGGGGATTTGTTTAGAGACTGCTTGTTCTAGCTAAATTGTTTCCAGGATCCAGTTAGAAGTATTTAGAAAATCCTTTCATTAGCTAAAAATAGAAAGTAATCTACACAACTACAATAAGCAACATTTTTTCAGGTTCATGCAAGACAGCTCTGGGTACTCCCAACTTTATCTGGCCACTCGCTTCAGGAATTAGTCATACCTGGCCTCTTGACTACAGTCCCACTCTAACCAGAGCAGGATTTATCATAAAGGGCATGGTGAAAAAAATCTGACCATTAATAATGGGCTTAGGTTTGTGGACAGTAACAGATTTTATATATTTAGCTACAGTCGCTAAATATTAAGATAATAATATAGAATTATAATATATACATTATTATATGTTATATAATACAAAAATACATAATATATGTTATTATAAACAGATATAAAATAACAGAAACATTACACATTAAGAATAAAAAACTTTCTGTAATTTCCCATCTTCCGGCGAATGAAAAGTATATTTGCTTTTGATAACTCCCCATAGCTTTCACCCACACTTCAGTCTCTGCTTGTTCACTTGCCGTGTATCATAATTTCCTGTCATTTAAACCACCCAGTCGCGTTTTCATCTTCAGGGCTTCCTCTGAATAGCCTAAAAGCATCAGCAAAACTGTGAACAGCTAATTCCCTCCTCTTTTGTCAATGAATGTCTCCAGCTGTTTTTTGAAGTTTTTACCTTTCTTGTAAAGTGTTTCTGGTTGTCCTTCATATTACGGTGTCCAAGAAAGAACCACTGAAACCCACCATGTCTAAGTGACTTAAAATATTTTAAAATGTCCCTTTGATCCCTCATCATATTTAAGCTTTCAAATACCTTTGGACAATCTCACCAAGTATTTGTATCCTAATTTCTGTGTGAATCCTGACAGAAAAATGTGACAAATAATAGAGAAATTTTCTCCTGACAGTGCTGCTGTAAAACTTTACCTGAAATTTTATGGTTTACATGTGATCATCAGACATTTCCAGCAAGATCAAGATTGGCTGTGGAGGCTAAAACTCTTATATTGGTTTCCAGTGCCGGTTACCACACATGAGAGCGTTGTCTGTTTAAAATCAGTCAAAAGGCTGCTTTTTAAAGAAAACTAGTTTGTTAAGAATGAAGTTAAGAAACAAGTAATGGAGCTGTCAGAAAATCTTACAGTATAATTAAGTTACAGCAAATTGAAGTCACTGAAATCTCTCTCACGAGTGTTTGGCCAAACAGTGAAGCAATGCAGATAATTGCTATTTACAATCCCATAACCAAGGATCACCATTTACCCTGAAGAGCTAAAACTCCTCCATACAACAAGGAGTTTAGAAAAGAAGCAGATTTCCATAAACTATTACATTTTGATATAAGATACAAAGCCAGATTTTGCAAGGTCTTTGTAACTGAAAATCACCATGCAGAAATTACTGTATGAAGAAACAGTTTCCTTCATACAAAACCTGCAGTTTAAAGCCACTGTCTGATCCAGGTTGACTAATTTTTGCTACTGGAGGCTAGATGTAAAATCAGGGTAAACTAATACTACCAGATTTAAATATCTGAATTTTAAGTGACCATGGCTAGAAATACTGTTTTTCATTAATTTGTCAGAATACTCCAAACAAAGAAGTGTTTCAGTCCCATCTGTCACGGTTCCTCCAACGAGCTGGAAGAAATTAGCCTATATGCTTCTTATAAAGCATGGCATCAAATCACAAAGTCAGTTCTCTAAAGAGTAAAATTCTTAAAGGTAGATGTAAATGTGCTGTTTCTTCAGTGCAATGAACCCTTAAGATAAGTTTGCAATCAGATTGATAATGCTTGATTAATACTTGATTCAGGAAATAAATTCCAAAATAAATTCTTCCCTCTACTCTCTCCTAAACTAGAGTTTGAAATACAACTGAGAGAAAGAAGTTATAAAAAAAATATATTATGTAAAAATGTAAAAGATTTTTCTTTTGGAAGAGGCTGGAATTCTTCTTCTGGTACTGCATATGGGGAGAAATGAGCAAAGCCTCAGAATGACCAATTTCTTCAGACAAAAAAAATCTCCCAGACAGGCAGGAATTTTCTTGTACAGGGAATGAAAATGACACCAAAAGGGAAGTGCAATCGGAAAGGACAGAAGGAAGGCAGATTCTAACTTTAACTGAAAGTCAAGAGAACTCAGAGACTTCAGTCATCTCCAAACCTTGGAAAAATCTTGCACCAAAATATTTAAATTCTTGAAGACATTTTAGCGCAAGGCTTGCGAAAAGCTGCCTGCTTCTTCATCTGCTTTAACAAAGGCAGAATTTAGTATTTTGACTCCTGTAGGTACCTTTCTCTGCTGCAAGTAGTCCCATTAGTTGAGGACACTTACCAATATGAACAAGATATCAGCAAGAACTCTGTTTTGTGATTGTAATACAACTATAATGAAGACCAAATGGAGCAAAATTACAGCGCTTCCTTCAAAATAAGTAAACCAACTTATTCCTAGATGAGTTGCAAAATTAAAATTACTGCCCCATAACATACAAATATTTGTTAAATAATTTTAGCAGTACCTGCATTGTAAGGATTTTCTTTTCCTTTGTATACACACATTTCTTTGTCAGATTTGAATGCAATTTCTGCAAGCTGGACAAAAGCTCTTGCTTTTCCCCACGGTTGGAGAGAGCTGCATGAGCGCATCTTTCACTCCAGTGCCATGAGTTTTAAGAAACTATCTTTTTAAAGGTTGCAAGGTTGTAAACTCATCTATGGTGTGCAAATAAAATGCTAAGAAGGAATAGCGTCTAAGTTGTTAATATGCTGTCAGATTATGAAACATTATGAATAGATGGGACATCTCAACACAGGTGTCAGCAGTAAGAGAAACACAGGGAACTGCTGCAACATAGCACGACAGTCCAACATTTTGTTATCTATTGTGTCTATTGTTGATCAGCTAGTTAAAATCTTGCATAAGGTGATTGCAAAATCTTGCATCACATGAGGCGACACTAAATAGGAGACAAGACCAGTGATCGTATGAGACAAGAACATATCTGGGGCTAAATGACAACTGTTATAGGTGTGGTGGCAGTTAGCTTACGGCTACCCTGTCTTGGGGGCAGCCCCCAAAACAGCACCAGCGCAGTTTCACATCCAGGAATCTGCTTCAGGCTGGCTTGTACCATAGCACAGCTAATTGACTTGAGTCTCCTTTTCTGAAGTGCTGAACACCTGCAGTTTCCTCTGATTTCAGTTGGTGCAGAGGGTACTCAGCGCTTCCGAAAACCAAGCATTATGCATGAGCAGACACGCTCTGAAGAAGCAGATGCTCCGCAAAGCCAAAACTGCCACCAATTACACAAGCCCTGTGAGTTTCCTCCAGAGCAGAGTTTGAAGTGTGCAGCTTTACAGAGAGATGTTTAAATACCTCCAGTAACTGCAGAACAGGAACAGAGATAAGAAAATAATAATGCCACCCTCACTACTGTCAGTCTTGCAGTATTTCAGACATCCAAACAAAACGGGTGGTGGTCACTCTTCTCCATGTTATCTGGCAGGCAAAGAAACAAACTGCAGGAGTTTCAATAGGACAAATCATTTTACATTTGGACAGGACAATTTCACATAAGAGGTGGGTTTCTGAAACAGTGTACGAGGAAAAATGTTCCTGTCATCTTACTGAAAAAAGGAAATCAGAGGAGGGAACTGCATTGCTACCAACAGAGAAAACAGAATAGTGTGATTCTAAAAGCATATTGCTTTAGTGGTTTCACAGAAAAAAAAAAATCAATTTATGTAACATTTGCCTAAAATGCACAGAAATATTGATTAAATATAAACACAACTGTCTGAGGTAAAAACAATAGCAGCTAGTATTGATTAGCCCACTGGTTAGGTTTCATTAAAGTGCTCTATATTGTGCACTCTTTGAGTTAAGAGCTGGGTCTCTCTGTGTGCATGTGGCCATACTGCAGGGACTTAAGAACTACAGGTTAGCCCTCTGCAACTGGCAACCAAATACAGGAGGATTTCAATTTATCTGGAACACAAATGTTTTACCTGCATTAGGGATATATTAGGGCTGTAGGTATTACAGTGTTTTTGGTAATTGAGGTGATCCTCTTATTAAAGAACACCATTACAAGGTGAGAATGATCAAAACCAAAACTAACTCTTACATGATAAATTCTGTCAGGTTGCACCATTTTTTAGAGTCCACCTTCTTCATCAACTCTTCAAATGATTTTCCACAGGCAGGCAACTTTTCTAACATGAGAGATTCATTGCAGCGATTAGTCTGTTGACGTGCACCTAGGTAAAATCAGAAAGCACCTTAAATCTCAAACATTGAAATAGAAGAAGCATGAACACATCACTCAAACTCCTTCATATAATTCTGCTTGTCACCTACATTGCTGCAAACCTAACGTTCAACTTTCTAGACAATTTTGTAGATAAAATACACCTTTACACAAATTTATTAAAAACATAACTTAATATCAAATACTATACGTTACCATACATAGTATCATCTTTTAGACCTAGCATAGAAGAACCTACCTAGTCACTTTCCTAATCTTACTTAGCTTCTACTCATACTAACCTATTACTGCCCATTTGCATTTATAGTTAAAAGCTAACTGGATTTACTGATCATATACATCAGTGTAGAACACACTTCTGAAGCCTATACAGATGTGTCACATTGAACTAACCATATGACTGCAAATGAACTTGGATGTCAGAAACATTTCTATATCTTACCAGCTAAAGGGCTCAAAATCCCACAGTCAGAATTACGCTTTTTCTTTAGTATATCTTTATTATATATTAAAGGAATTATCTACCATTATCTGATGTTGATGCTATAAGCATATAGCTACTTGCAAAGAAAGAGTTAACCTTGACTTGAGCAAGTATCTATCTTTTGCAATCTGTAATGGCAACTCCACAATATTTAGAGTCAAAGTCAAAGGTTTTTCTCATCCAGCCCACGCCTGCGTTGGAACACAAAGATAGCATTTTGACATTTCTTATTAAATTAAAAATTAAATTAAAATTCTGGAAAATTCTATTCAGACTAACTAAAACATTTGATTTTAATAAGGCTGAAACACTGTTTTGACTAAGTAGTTAAACATGCCTTGCATTGCCTTTATAATTGCCCCATTTTGATTGCTCTTCTATATAAAAAATGCATACGTTCTGTAGAACATTAAAAATTACCCATAAGTATATGTATGTCAACATATTTAATACAAATGCCTAAATTAAATTATTCAGAAAAACCCCAGTGTGATTTCTTCTCTTTACAGCAGCACAAATCTGAGAAAAGGATTTATCTGAACAAAACTGCAACCCTAAAAAACCTCTCAGAAGGTGTCAAGGCAACCCTCCTGAGAACTCTGGAGGAACAGCTTTTTTTAAGAATAAAGCCAAGAAGAACAGACCGCTTTGTCCTTTTTTAATCATAGAAAAAAGAAATTTAAGTAGAATCAGGTCTTGCACCTTTTTCTTCTGAACCTGCATTTTCACTCAGACCCTATTTACAGCAGGGCGAGGAGGTATTTCTTTTCCTTCTATTAGTTACTTTGAGGGCAGGATCCCATCACTGCTGAAAGACTGCTGAAAGTTCTAATTTTACATGGTGATAACCAAACATGCTGCCAGGTGAAGTGGGGTCAAAGGCGTGCAAGCCTTCGCTTGAAGAGAAGTCACATGCAGCCCTCACTCCCAACAGGGCCCTGTTTCTCACTATTTAGTCCAAAAAATTTAAGGTAAGATGACTGGTTTCAGGATTCACATCACCCAGCCGTCAATCAGAAACTTGAGCATCTCCACTCGAAATGGGGCGTATGACTGTAAAACAGGCTCAAGTGCAAATTAAGTGTCTCACTCACAAAGGAGTTCCTCTGGAGCCTGAGCAAGAACACCTTGCAATTTAACTCCAGCTATCACAGCTGACTCTTTAGTTGGGGAAGCCAATGCCTCAGTGATGCCATGTGCCAAACGAGAGACAGCCATCACATCAACCAAAGAAATTACTTTGCTCTCACATACTTTCCAACAGCAGTAGGCCCATAACTGGACAGCCTACGCCACACCTGAGACCCCAAGCCTACTATTTCATACGGACCACAAACCTCTGCAGGCATACTGCTGACTCACTGGGACCTGACTCTACCTACCTCCTTCTGATTATCAGAGCTCTTAAAGCTGACACTAAGCCTTCATCCACGTCAGAAAAACATCATGACTACAATTAATCGCCAGTGCTAGAAATGATGAAAGTTACGAAACAAGGGCAGCATAATTTTGTCCTTGGGAATTTAACATGATAGCATGGACTGTGCCTATTTAAGTGTCCTCGCCAATTCATCTGGCAGCTGCAGCAGTCATAAATTATACTTTCCACAGCTAGATCTGCACATGAACATTAAACCTGGGCAGAATTCAAAACCAGATATGAAAATTGCACAGCTGGCAACTTAAATCCTACACTGATGCTTTGACAAAGTTAGGCAAAGCTCCCTTCCCTGGCAGGGTATTCTGAATAGCCAGCTATCACTTGATTTATAACCCTATAAATCCAACAGAAGACAAGTTTCTCCTCCATTACGTCATGTGCTCTGACAATTTACTCCAGCCCCTTGCCAGTGAGGTGTTTAAATGAATTTTCCATTGGTATTTTTGGTTGGCTCCCTTTAGAGCTTCAATATTTTGCAGAGTTATAGAAAAAGCTCTGATAAAGTCATTTGACAGGAACAATCTGATGACACAAGAGTTTCTCTCTAAATCCCTGGCCAAAGGGGTTCAAAATCATGCATAATTTTACAATTTTACCATTGCTATTAAGAATGACCTTTACAAAACACTACAACACACTCTGTTCATACAGTCGACGGACAAGACCAGTTGTAAAAAATGCATGACAGTTGATAATTGAAATGAGATAGGATGAAAGCACTTCTTAAATGGCTGCCATTAACAAAACAAACTTAAGTTTGAATTTTAGAAGTAGAGCTCACCTGCAAATCCAAGCATCATTAGACCATTAACTAGGGGGGGAAAAAAAAAAAAAAGAGATGAGTTAGATATCTTCATACTACTATATAAGAGAATTAGCACAGATACAAGCAAATTTAAGCATAATATAGTTTTCAACAGAATACTCAAAATGTTCATTCGAACATTAGTTTCAGTTTTATTAAAGAGTGGGTCTGAATGGAAAAATAAACATTTAGAGAACATTATGTCTTTAAACTTCTTTTCACCTATCCTTTAAATGGCTGCATCATGCAGACCATTCTTTCCTGTAGTTTCCAACGTTAAGGATTAGGGACAGGGAAATTTTTACTTTAAGCTTCTTGAGGGTGAAAAAGTTGGAGAAGATAACACATTCACTTGAAATGTAGGTGAATTGCACATTCTAAAGTGCAGGGCAAAAAAAAATCCTTTTGCTATTAAAATTAAGCAAGCATGGAATCATAAATAATTGTGTACTCTATTCATTTAGAAATGTAATGCTGTGTTTCATGGTGTCCACCTTT
The DNA here is from genome assembly GCA_017639485.1 of Pluvialis apricaria. NCBI lineage: Eukaryota > Metazoa > Chordata > Aves > Charadriiformes > Charadriidae > Pluvialis > Pluvialis apricaria. The sequence continues at coordinate 61,887,717 of CM030008.1, forward strand.
TGCACAGTAATATCATACATTTTGAAAAACATTATGTTCAAAACCCATAAGCTTCTCATGCGGACGTTATGCTAACACAGGTATGTCAGAAGAGCACCCAAACGGAAACACCATCTATACGAACAGGAGTCTTCTGATCAGCAATTTGCAGTACATCCAGATGGACTAAATTAACAGAAGCTCACTGTGTTTGCACAGCTCCAGCCACACTTAGGATTTTGCACATATAGCTAAGAAGGATGTGGCTTCAATGATTTTTGATGTATCACTGATAAAAAAAAAATGTTGACAAATCTTTATAGTGTTAACCTTGCATCAGAAATGAAACGACTAATTTCACACAGATGGGTGCCTCCTTGTTTATACCCTATGTGTCACTGCAGTAATATGAATCAAGACGTATGTAGCAGAACATCAGTCCCAATCATATTGAGCTCGACTGTGCATTCACTGAGATATGCCAAGCTCTCAACTGAGTTAACAGCAAATTGTTGTGTACACATACATCTGAGAATAATTTAAATCCTTCTAAGGAACATATTTGTTCTTCCAGACAAGCACTAACCTCTGTCTTAGTTACTAACGAGCCAGCATGTACTGAAACTGTGAAGAACAGGAATCCATGTATCAGAAAATTCTGTTGCATCCAAACTCACAGAGCTGAAAACTCCATTATACACTCTGATGGCTGTATCTCTTTCTCAGATAGAGCCCTTTTCTTTCCAGGCTATTAGTTGCTATACTAGTAAATATACTTGAGTCCCTGGGATGGTTTCTTCTTTAATCCTCACTTGGAAATGTGCCTTATCAACTGCAGAAAACTGAAGATAAAATTAAAAGCACACACTTTAGGAGGAAGCCAAACCCATCCATTCTGAGGAAACAGTCTAGACGCACATAGGTGCTCTAGATGCTCCCGTTGAGGACCACAGACTGCACCTCCAATTCTTATTCTATCAATTCCTATCACTGATCTCTAGATCCTTCATAGTTATTGCTGCAATAATCCTCACAAAACCATGATGAGGCAAATAAAACTGTATTTACAAGGAGAGAGAACCGGTAAGAGAAAACAACACATCCACGTTTTACAGATGAGAGGTTGAGTAACCCCTCAGTTGGCTGGGAGTCAGGCTGGGAAGCGATGATAAACCAAGTACCAAATAAAGGCTCACAGCTTTGTGCTCACAAATCGCCCTGCTCACAGAAAAATGTGCTTTTTTGCATTTTCTGATCTGCTCATAACAAAGTAACACAGGATGTTTTGCACCCATCCTCAAACAAGAGTCCAGATACCTTCAGAGAAGGATCAAACAACAATCTAGATCACCACCTGAGCTATCAGGCCCACCCCTCTGTTTTCTTTATTCCCAGATATTCAACTCATAATAAAGATTTAATCAGGAGACCACAGCTTATTGGCTGTGACAGCTTACGCAAAAAGTATGACCTTTCCAGCAGCTCTTTTAAGAAGGGGCAAGTTCAGCCTATTTCTTGAAAGGCTGATGCCATCACATCTCATTAGAAGATACACAGAGGAAGAAAAGTGGGTCAAAGTGTTGGAAGGTGTTGCCATGCTCCCAAAATAAACAGTTGCCATACACTCCTACCTGAACCAACACTTAAGGGAGGGAAAATGATGTTCAGTTTAACTGCACCGGTTGCCTGCAGGTTAAACCATGTTAATAATGGACCACAGCAATGGCCTTTAACTTTTATTTTCTCCATACACTGTAGCAGCATGCCCCTATCATTAGTGGAATCAGATGGAAAGGGACTAACCAGCTTGGAGCTGGAGCAAGAGGTGAAGGAAAGCACCATCAAGTGAAAGATGGGGAAAAATAGGTTTGAAGAGCCTTTGGAAAGAGAAAGAAAAAGATAAGCAAAATAGGGTAAAGTAATAGAAAATAAGAAAAACAAGAAAAAAAAGTTTTTATTAACAACCTACTTCAAAATCTTGTATATGAAAAAAAGAAAATCTGATCCTAGACCTTCACTGCAGCCTCTTATTATCTACTCTCTACTCTCTTTTTGTAAGCAGACATTCTTCTGACATTAAAAAGGGAATTCAGAATGGGATTCACAGCAATATGTATATTCACATATACTATTTTTTGTTCCCATTGCAGCAATTGTCAGTTTAATTTGATGATCACTTACTATGACCTGCAATCCAGTCTCCTCCATGGAGACTGACAGGATTGCTAAGTAAAAAGTGTTCATCTTTAGTACCATACAGATAAAGTATTAGAGACAATAACAAAATTTGCAGTGGAAGAGAATTGTTCAAATCCATCACAATTAACAAAGACAGTACAACAAACACATACGTGTAACTGTCCTATAATTTTTCAAGTATATAAACTTCTGCTTTTCTGTGAAACGGATAAATATTTCTCAATGTTTATTTTTCTGCTATACTGTTATTATTCACTGGTATTTTTTCCCAGAGGCTTAAACGTAGCACTGAAAGTCTTTGTACTGCAAATACTTCATAAATCAGAAGCAGCATATGAATTGCTGTGTGCTCTTCCTACTGCACGTTCCTCCACACATTTGGTAAGAATACTTTTGAAAACCTTGTATAAGGTTATGAGGGAAATGTTAGAACATTATTTACCCTTGCCTGAACATTTCTTCAGGATGCTGCAATTACTGACAGGGCAGTAAGCTTTATGAGCAGCTCCAATACTTTCTCAGAATACAGATAACAATTATTTCTTGTTTTTCCTGACCACTGTATTTTCACCAGTAATTACAGCACTGTAATCCTATGGATATTCTTCGAAATTTGTGATGTCTGATTCAAAACTGTATTTTTATCAATTTTCATAAGAAAAAAAGAATGTATAATGACCTCAAGTTAAACCTCATGTCAAGACCCTACTTCTATACCTCTTTTTAAAGACAATACTCACAATTACCATCATCTAATCTTTAACTATATGTCAGGACATCAGATCTATATTGGAAGTTGCACACTAAAACACCTGCCTCTCTGCAGAATCTTAAGTTTTATTGATAGCAGCACGTTACTGTGCAAGAACTGCTCTGACATATAGTTCATGAAAGCAATTAAAGCAGCAGTTTGAAATGGCAACTGCTGGTCTGCAGTCATGCACCTATGATTTGTTGGAAACACAGGAGAGAGATTAATACTCTATTAATATCATTTTGTCATACTGATCAAATCTCATTATCTACATTTCTTTTATAAATCTGATTTTAAATATGGAACAAATCAATCTTACAGAAGTGTACTAATCCAGGTATCTAAATGTTATATAAAGTTACCTGTTGCATAGGTGTTATTAAAGATCATGTCAAATTGACCGATCTTTTGTGTAAACCCCAAGTTATACCATTGCAGGTTTTCTGGCAGGAATGCACAGACATTTCAGATTATCTAATGCATATGAAACTCCCATGGAAATAACTTCACCTATGCTCTGACACAATGTCAAGAGGCATCCTACTGCATCAGAAAAACACTGGTTACAGTTGGGGTAGAGTTTCTTTATTATCTGTCTTCCTGGGTATTTACAAGCTCAAGAACCTCATATCACTTGGGTTTGTACGAATACAGAAGGAAAAGATGAGCTAACACAGGCAGCCTTCCAAGGACTTCTCTAAAAGCCCTCTACGGGGGGCAAGTATGTGGTCAAGACACCTCAGAGTCTGAAGAGGCATTCTGCAACTTGATGGGAAAGCCCACAAAGGGCCCACAAAGGTCAGAGCCCTCCTGCTTTGACTAATAGGACTGTAAGACAAAACAGTTTCCTCAAATATATTTCATCAAAATCACTTTTTTCCCTGCATAACCTTTATAGCTAGCTTCAGCCAAATACCATCAGTAAACATTTCTTAAAGGCACATCTCTCTGTTCCAATTCTGCACTGCGTTACTGCACACAGTTTTGTATCACCTGCTCGAGCACCATGCTGCCAGGAGGGGCAGAGGTGGACCAAGTTAGGATACGACCACAGAACTGGGAGTGCAGAAACTGGTCCCAACAGTAAGAGAAACTGGTGAAAGAACTTACAACTTCTGTCCTTTCAGGTAAAAGCCAAGGTTTGCTACACTAGTTGTTGAGAGAAAAGGGGCTGATCCTTAGGTAGTACAAAAAAGTACTCACTGAGTTTTGACCGTCTCAGTCTACTAAGGAGCTGACTGACATACGTTGACTTGCCAGACGTGATAACTTAGTTACTGAAACAGATCCCAAGCACAAATACAGGCTCAGTGGAGAATGGATCGAGAGCAGCCCTGAGGAGAAGGACCTGGGGGTGCTAATTGATGAGAAGCTCAACATGAGCCAGCAATGTGTGATCGTAGCCCAGAAAGCCAACCGTATCCTGGGCTGCATCAGAAGAAGTATGGCCAGCAGATCAGGGGAGGCGATTCTTCCCCTCTACTCTGCTCTGGTGAGATCCCCACCTGGAGTACCGCGTCCAGCTCTGGAGCCACCAACACAGGGAAGACATGCACCTGTTGGAGCAAGTCCAGAGGAGGGCCACAAAGATGATCAGAGGAGCACCTCTCCTACGAGGACAGGCTGAGAGAGTTGGGGTTGTTCATCCTGGAGAAGAGAAGGCTCTGGGGAGACCTTATTACAGCCTTCCAGTACCTAAAGGGAGCCTACAGGAGGGCTGGGGAAGGACTTTTTAGAAGGGTGTGTAATGATAGGATGAGGGGGAATGGCTTCAAACTGGAAGAGGTGACCTCAGCACCATCCCCCAGGATAGGCAGAGCCACAGGTGGGAAACAGGCTCCATCAACAGCTCCGATGTGGAAGGGGATGAACCAGGGAGTGCAGGCAGCAGCAGAAGACAGGGCAAGAGACAGGATGGGAGACAAAGTGACCCAGTACGTAGGTCTAGAGCACATACAGGAAAACAGCCACTAAGTCAGGACCACTTACAGTATCGCTCAGGGCACGATGGGGCCCCCAGGCCCATACATGGGAGGGAAGGGGGACCCAGTTCAGGGCACTGTTAATGCACTGAGAGTCCTGACAGCACGTCAGCAAGCAGCCAGCAAAGCCGGGCTTAATGAACATGATTCAAAAACTGGCCCAGCTGGATACCTCTCCCTGCTACACAGTGAAATGCATGCATATATTTGTAGGGGAAAAAAAAAAAAATCTTCTCAGGTGGCCCACCCTCAGAGAGAAAGCTAACATGAATGACCGTATTGTTTCAAGTCTAGGGGCTGTTGCAAAAGTACAGAAAGGAAAAATAACACTATTGGTACAAAAACTAAAGCACCACCTGCCCATCTTTAAATAACCCTCACTACAATATATATGGCTCAGAAGGTCATCTTTTGTTCTCAGCTACTAACTGTCCCTTTGACACTTTTCTTTAAAAGAGGAGCAGGATGGGGAAGGGGGGACAGGACGCAAGAACGTCATCACATAGTGTGAAAGCAGCCAAGGAAATGAGGCAACTCAAGTTCACGGAGCCAGGCAACGACAGGAACCCAACACAAAGGAAGGATGCCAGGAATAAACAGAGGATTCCAATAAATATACTACTTGCATTCAAAATTGGCCCAGAAAAAAGATGCCTCAGCACACGGAGTGGCAGGACCGAGGTAAACCTGTTGGCAGGGTGGATTGATGTGTCCCCATGTCCAAGAAGCTACCTAGAGAGCTACCATAACACAAAAGTCAGCTTTGCATTATCCGCTGCTTTGATGCTGAATCCTTTTAATAGTTTTTTTTTTTTTCTTGTGTCAACTATATGGAAGATTATATTAGCCATGGAAATGTAATATTCAAAACTAAAAGTGCAGTTCAATGCTGTACTTTATCACAGTTTGAGGCATGACATTATTGCTTTTGAATTGGTAAGGTAATTTCAGACAGTTAACAATTTTGGACATTAGTCTTCTTCCTGCAGAGCAAGAAAAGCATGAAAGGAAGCAATTTAAGCTTTTTCATTTCATCAGTGCAAATCAACAGGGAGCATTACTGAGGGCGTCAACTGTTCAAGTCTCATGTTGGTTCAGAGTTCCCCAGCTTTCCAGTGACTGCAAAGAAATGTGCCAATTATTCTGAACTCATACTTCAATTAGGAATTTTTCAGAGCGGGAATACAAATAACTGTCCTTTACATTCCTTTATGAAGTTCTTAAATCACTGCTGGCAGCATATAAATAATACTTCACACTTTCTGAACAGCCTATGTCTACTTCCAGAGGTGTTGCATGGGTTTTCTACTGCTTTATTTGAAACCCGTATGTTTTATTTAAATAAATATAACCAGTATGTTCTATTTAAATATTTATTATATGGTAACTAATTATTTATTAAATAAATATGTAAATTAACCATACTAGTTCAACAACATACTTAGGGAGGGGATTACTTAGCAATCGACCAAACGCTAAGATCTGTATTCTAATAGAAGCTGCATGACTCAACCTGAAATGTCACATTTTCTTCACCTCTTTTTTGTCCTGTTATGTTTTTGATGAAGCACGTGTAACTGAAATATAAAGTTGTATTTTTTACAGCCACTGACTTTCAAACAGTGGATGAACTAAGTATTCCAACAGCAGAATCAATTGCTTGAACTAAACTCTCTTCGCATTCTTTTAGAAGAGTGGTACAGACAAATGTGCTCCTTGACGGAAATCCCAACTCGAGATCTTTCCAGAGAGTAAAACTGAAGAAAAACAACAGGAGTTCCTTAGTTTCTAGAGCAGAAAGAAATTTGCGGCATTAACAACTATTTAAAGATGACACACAACAACAGGGACCACATGCAGGGACCACGATGTGATTTAATATGGCTGGAAAAGAGTTCCAGAGGACTATGCTCCTCGGGAGCTGCCAGAGCCTACAGCCAGCAGTGACAAGCAGAACAGCTTTCCTAACCAACCCAAACCATCTCTGGCTGAATTCACTTCTGTGCATGTTCCCCAGGACATTAGGAAAAGATTGTTATTCAGGATGTATCTACAGGCCTTCCAAAGGCTTCATGCTTATCGTTGTCATTTAACTTCCACCTGTGAGACCTGGTCTTCTGGGTCTTGGGATACAGTGGTTGTCATACAGATGTATAATTACTAAACCAAACAGATTATGGCTCCTAATAATTTATAATTACAGATAAATATGCTGCTAGCAAGAGGAGGTGAACATTTTTTTTTTTGCCCCCTAAACATCTGCATTTCTTCAGGTTCATTATAGTCTAGTCATGTACCGCTGCTGCAGTCTTCATTTTACATCAACTACAGAAATAATGACAGAACCAGTAAGACATTTGTTTAAGGTCACAAGCACAAACCAGCATCATGCTGAGTAGTGTGACCTCAGTACTGGTCCTGGGCCAGGACCTGTCTTGCCACTACCACCTTCTCTCAGAAAATGTTACCAAAGCAACTGAAGAATATGACAATCTCTCTCTGCCTAAAAGATGATTGTTAAATGTGTCTGTTGTGTAAGTCATGGGAAAGGTTCATCAACAAATGAGGCGACACAGTTCAGATTTATTCCCCCCAAAAGGCCAGATAGCTTGTAATTACTATGGAGAGACACAGCCCCCCCAGTCCGCATGCAAACTGTGATAGCCACGGAAGTTGGTCATCCACACCCAGGACCTCAGTCTGACACTGTTCCACCGGATCACCTGGAAGCACCTATTTGACCTAATGGGTGCTCATTATTGATGACAGGCAGCCAGGTTACAGTCAAAAAGGCAAGAAAACACAAAAGAAAATGTGATGTGACAAAGTTTCCCTATAATAAGGACGCAAGGTCAGCACAATACTGACTTTACTCTATACCTATACACCTGTGAATGAGTGTGAAAAACCAGTCTCTCAAGGCAAATATGGACTCTAATCTGCTCCTCTGGAGTAGCCTGAAAGAGAAGGCAAGCAACTTTTTTTTTTTTTTTTTAAATAACTTTGGGAAGGGGAAATGACCTGTGAAGTTTTCACAGATGAGGGTCACGGCACACTCCCTCCTGAGGAAGTGTTTAAAACCATGGGATACTTGAAGACTTTAAAAGTTGCTTCTTCCCTTGGCAGGTAGAACATTTAAATCAAGATACTGTCATCACAGAAGGCCTGGGAGAATGTTTTTTTTCCTTTTCTGACCAGACAACAAAAATCCCCACTCTGCACATCCACCTTCTCTTGATGCTACATGTACTCCTCTTGCAGACTCCTAATGCTGTTACATACCATGTCAAGCATTACATCAACATAATTTCAGTGGAGTCATGCTTTCAGTGAACTCTATGTCTACCATGAAATAATAAGTTGGCCTGACTGTTCAAATGTGGGGTGTTTTTCTTCAGTTGCCCAGCTCACCTACCAGTGCTCCAGAGCGCTTGGATACTCAACTAATATGATCCTAGGATATTTTAAATAACATATTGCCAGGAAGAACTCACAAGAGCAATAAAACACTAACAAAATCTGAGCGCTTCACATTTCTACTTATACTGCTATATATGTGCCTGCACATAGTAGGTGTATGTGGCTCTTAACAACAGCATCCTTGCTCCAAGGAATAAACACTGAAAACAGACCCTTGCCAGTCCGGCGTGGCAGCATGATCCCTGCACACCGTAATTCTCCCTGGATGGATATCCACATAGGAAACTTTGCACAGCAGCAGACTGGCATAGGAAATTACTTAGGCCAGTCCTGGAGTAAAACATTACTCTCAGTGGATCTGAGGAGCAGAACTGAACCCCAGAGAAGCACAAATTCCCAGGTACCCCCTCTCAAGGCATGCTGCCTAGCTGGCAAGGGAGGGCATGTCTGGCTGCCTATACAGAACCCAGTGCTTCTCATTTGCTCTTTCTGTATTTTCTTCCATTTCATGTTTCTTAACACAGTTCTTTTGCTTTGTTTTTCAAATAGCATATGCCACTAAAGGAGCAAGAGGATATGACAGTGAAAGGTTTAAACTTCTCTTTCTTCCTTCCACCATCGACAATCTTCATACATTAACGCTGTACTGAAAGTTGATTATAATTACTGCTCCTGAGTAACAGAACCATAGAATCGTTTGGACTGGAAAAGACCTTTAAGATCCAACTGTTAACCTAGCACTGCCAAGTCCACCACTAAACCATGTCCGTAAGCACATCTACATATCTTTTAAATACTAGAAACAAAGCATTTACTAGTAAGGGTTGCATAAAAAAAAATTACAGTAATAAAGGCATACATAAAGTAACAAGACAGTAAAACCTTTGAATTAAAGTTTTCTTTACAGCCATTAGTAATCTCTGTCCTGTTTTTCTTCCATGACAGTACTTTATAAAGAATATGTAAAAGGAGGGTAGTATGTCTGAGCTTGTTTTCTCAACCAGCCTAAGACCAAAAGACATTTCAGCAACAGCAGATCAGCAGTGCTTACATTTACATGGGAAAACAAAGACTGTGCTAGGAATATATCAGTTAACAAGTATGGAAAACCAAAAAAAGTATGGAAAAACGTTGAACCTTAATTCTTCTTGAGCTAAGAGAATTGCTAGGGAGTGTAGAAGAAATCACTCATCGCTATTTGTGGAGCCAGGTTGAAACAGTGAACATGACCAACCCTGAAGAGCAGGCTCCTACGAAGATCTTCAGAACTGCATATTTTGAGCTCTGGGATGGTTGATGCGTAGCCTCAAGTCCCCTGCTGCACAGCCACCCTACTGTGGTCACTATCCAGACCTTCTTCGCAGAGGCTTTTTCTCAAGCTTTCACCCTATAAATAATAAAAATGCCTTCAATAACTTGAGAATAAAGCGAAAGCTCCTTTTGGGGGTTACACAAATAAACAACTGCATAAAGCCAGCTGCAAAAAAATTTATGTCTGGCTATTCAAATAAAGCATCAGAGCTAACTATATTATTGTGTGACTGTCTCCTCAGCTAACACATCTCTTTTGTAACTGGGATTTAATTAGTGGTATTAGAGCTGGCTGCTTAGTTTTGCATAAAACCAACCTCCCTGCATTGCTATGGGAGCCTTTTTATAACTCTTTACTGATGCCCTGAGGAGTAAGTGAATTGCTTTAACTCACCCTAGCTTAAAGAAAAGAGCACTCCATACACCGCCAGCCACTTCATTGCATATTCAGATCTTTCTGCCCAAAAACCAGAAACTAAAATGCAAGTCTAGACATAATCTGACCAATATTGGTTATTCTCTATTGATCTATAGAACATAAGGGTTTGTTTAACTCAAACACTATCAGTGAAGCTGCAAAACAGTTTATCTAAACCTGACTGCTTTCACAGTCTCGGAGACATTCTTCTTGGGCTGAAATTTTCCATGGTTTTGCTCCCATACTGGGGTGAACTTTTTTTCACCCTGAAGTCTAAGGAAAGTCCTCCTCAGGATTTTTGGGTCATGCAAGAAATCAGTAGAAAGGGGAGTAGGGAAGAATGAGGACTTCCTTCCCTCTCATTTTGTGCGTGTCAACAATTCTTTTCCTCACAAACTTAACAAACATCTTCATTTTAGAAGCCTGTGGAGTGATACAGTCCAAGGCCAGAAGGAATCCCTTGGATCATCCAGATGTACCCCTTTTGTAACACAAGGTAAAGAAAGTCTTCCAATAATCTCTGCACCAAACCAGTAATGTCTACTCAAATGACAGGATAATCTTCATAAACATTTCCAGTGTAGATTTCGAGATTGCAAGTGATGGAGAATCCCCCACTTCCTACAGGAGGTTTATTTTGGATTATTTTTGCCAACACTTTTTATTTCTTTGACAAGGTTTTTTGTAATTCATTTCATGATAAAGTATGAAGTAGCTGGGAGGAAAAGAAAACACAAATAAGTCTCAGGCATACTGAGCGTGCAACAGCCACAATCTTCAGCAGACCAGTATAGAATCAAACATCCTTATGGTGTTGTAATGCATATTCTACCTGTTCTGTACTGCCCCAACAGAAAGGTAAGAAAAAGAGGAGCTGGAACCTACTTTAATTAAAACTCACTGAAAATACCAGGGTTAAAATGTTGTTAATACACAGAGGGAGATTCCTCCTCCCCCCCCCACCCATATTAAAAATAATTAATTAAATGCAGGGAAAAAGAATTAACATTTCTTTCCAAAATCTTAAAACGCAGAAAGACATGAGAACACAAATCTTCTGAAGAGCTTAATTTTCCTTTGACCTTTCCTTCACATTGCTCTGACTTTCTTGGTGTTTCTGGTTTACACTAGAGCTAGTTAAAGAGAAACTGGACAAATGGTTAATCCAGCAACACTACCTCTACTTCATTGTGCATCACAAAATATTTTAAGGCAGAACACTTCCCACCCTAAACGTACGCCCAGAAATATGTTCTGCAGCAACAATAACTAACAGCAAAGGTTGTCTTGCCTGAATGCAAATCCAGCCTAGGTCTGCTGGTCAAAAATAAGGAAGGAGATTTCCATGATTTTTTTATTATGCAAGTTCTAACCTTGAGTTATTTTGAAGTAGGTATTTAGCTTATAATAAAACTATATATTGATCTGCTTTTCTAAAAATAAAATAGGAATAGCGGAGATTTCACACATACTGTATGATAATCGATGTTTCTATGGAAATACTAGATTTGAGTGTCCCCAAATTGAAAGCCAAACAAATTTTCTTTTCCTATTTCACTTGAACATGTAAGCTTAATATTGTATCACAGTAAGTGTGCATCACATGTTGCGGGTCCAGAGGAGGGCCATGAAGATGATCAGAGGAGCACCTCTCCACCTCTCCTATGAGGACAGGCTGAGAGAGTTGGGGCTGTTCAGCCTGCAGAAGAGAAGGCTCCGGGGAGATCTTATTGCGGCCTTCCAGTACCTAAAGGGGGCCTCCAGGAGAGCTCAGAAAGGACTTTGTACAAGGGCATATAGTGACAGGACGAGGGGGAATGGCTTCAAACTGGATGAAGGTAGATTTAGAATAGATATTAGGAAGAAATTTTTCACTTTGAGGGTGGTGAGGCACTGGAACAGGTTGCCCAGGGAAGTTGTGGAGGCCCCATCCCTGAAGGTGTTCAAGGCCAGGCTGCATAGGGCTTTGAGCAACCTGGTCTAGCCGGAGGTGTCCCTGCCTATGGCAAGGGGGTTGGAACTAGATGATCTTCAAGGTCCCTTCCAAACTAAACCATTCAATGATTCTAAGTTATGTTCTTGATACATGGGAGATCCTTGAGCAGTGAAGCTGGAATAGCTTGTGAATTCAAGGGGAGTTGAAGGACAGCATAACACTTGCAGCAACTTGCCAAGAATAAACATGAAGAGAGAAATCTTTTCCACAGCCCCATGTGGCTACCAGGCAGCAAAACTCTGATTCCAAGGCTGAGATACCCTTCGAGCAAAGGGCCCCCTCTACTCCAAAACTACAGAACGTGTCCGGGTACCCCAGAGACAGTCAAATCTCTTCAGACAATGAGACTGACTGTAAGCACTTGCGTGGCCTTTGCACCACCACATCAGAAGGACATCTTCCTCACAGCCTTGAAGATATTCTTCTGTGCGCAGAGTGTGAGCAAGAAAGGGGACTACAGACCAAAGCTAAAGTCTTGGAAGAAACTTGGACTTTGTGTCCTATCGATAAGCACTTGAATGACTTGTACAAGATGCTACTTCTGTCCCAGTATCTCCCAGTCTCTTCGCAAATACCCTATGGCTGTGAACTCTCTTTTCCTTTCTACTGAAGGACAGAGGGCCATGCAGAGCAAGAACAGCACACCCTGTCAAATCCTGAACTATGTATTTTGAGACAACAAAAATGCAATAATATTTTCCAAAGATTAAAGTCTTTAGCATCAATCTCTCTGCACACAAAGGGATGCAAAAGAAAGCCGTCGCTTCCAACATTTGGAAACAAAACTCTGCATTCCCATAAGAAGTGACAGTCATTACTGGCAAATGTGAATAACAGTATTTCCTCTCATACTGCCTGCAGAATTTTTCCCCAGATTATGCTCTCCAAAATATGGGCAAATTAGTCACATTTATTAGGGTGTGAAAGTAATAAGACAGATGCTTTATTGCAGGGTGTGGTGCTTTTACATAGTCCCTTCCTTACTCAGTTTAATCTGGTTAGATGCGAACAAGATGTGCTTTCGTCAGCCCGGTGCTGTGCTAGGGCCCCAGCAGCGCCTATCACATTGTCCTCTTCAGATCAGAATCTCCCTGGCTTGGAGCATAGGTGGAGCAAGTGACATCCCATTTGCAGAAGGCCATAAATCAGGCTTCACACAGACAAAATTCTGTATTCCAGGGGATAAATTAAGGCCACCAGCTGTAATGCAGACATGCCCCTTTTTCAAGCCAATATGGTAGGTCACGTCACACTGCTCTCAAGACGAAGGCTGGGATGCTTTCTAGCCTTTAGACCTTTTCTAACAGCACCAACGCACTTTCTTTTAAAGCCTTTAGAGAGGAATAAAGCTGCCTTCTCTTTTTAGACTAGTTTCAGGGAAGCCAGCATATGAACTGAGATCAAGCCTAAAAACTTGTGGAAAAGGCAGGTTTCTCCTATTCTGCTTTCCTTCTCCTTTCTTTCTTCATACCCATATATCTTCCTCCCAAGCGACCCAAAAGTTCTTTAGGCAGCTTTTTAGGTTGTTCTACATATATGGTCACATTAAAATAATGTCATTTTTTTAATTTATATTTTCCAGTTCATCCCAATGCAAGCCTGGCTGTGAAAAGACTCTTATTTTAGAAAAAAGCGCAGGCTGTTTTCATAAAACACAAAATACACTTCTACACTTCTATTCTGAAATAAGATGGTTCATGCAACAGCTTTCACTAAAATAAAAAGGTGTGAATTAAAACAGGCTTCATTATGTTTGCGAAAATTAATCTCTTTATGAGCCCTAAATGAGAACACGGTTTGCTTTCTTCATACCTCTCTCTCAACCAATAATTTCAATAGCAAAGACACAGATGGTAGCAAATGTTGTTTTGTAAAGAAACCTCTCACTGGATTTCTTTCCTTGGTAAGAGAAACCAGAATTTCATTCGTTTGCCTCCAATCCAAGCCATGAATCATTTCTGTTATCAGTAGAGAGGTGGGAGAAACTGAAACAACAAAACCGTACAAAAACTGCTGGTGCTGCAATGTATAAATACAACTTAATAGGTAAAACCTCCCAGAGCTCCCCTTGAGCTGACCCAGTCATGCTCAAGACCCTTTCCTTAAAATCCGGCGGTTTGCATGTATCTGTACCTGTCTGTCTCAGTATATATTTCTGTCTTCAGTTCACAGCCTCTGACACTGTTTCACACGTTTGACTAAAACAAACCTAGAACCTAAGGCCTCAAACCTCAAAGGTGTTAACAAAACTAACTACGATGTAGGTAGGAAAATCTTACTAATTTAAGAGCAAGAGTTTGCTAGCTAAATGGTTTCCAGGATTGGATCTCATTCGTGTAAATCAGGTTCAGAAAGACCATTTTCTTCCTTCCCACCTTCAAGCTGGAGTTACCTTCAAACACTGAGCGCTATTCCTCCTGGCTGCTGGGACCAAGCCAGCTGGAGGCGGCATTTGATGCTCTGTGCTACCACCTGCAGTCCACTTGCAGTCACCACAGACAACTGAATTCGGGCAGAAAATGCTGCGGTTCGCCCTGTCAAGTGCACGACAGGGTCACTGCACAGATCACCGCACAGGTCACCTCAGGGAAAGGACAACACCCTTCCGAGAAAGGGATCAGGAGACACAGAAAGGGTGGAGGATGGTGGGAAGGATGTCTGGATCCAACAGCAAGTTGGAATAGAGGTTGCATTTACACCGGGCGCTTTGCTTTCAGGGTGGACGTTGGTAGGGTCTGCTGACTGTATTCCTGTTTGCCTGGTGTTGAAAATCGTGTCTTTAGAAAACGAAGCACTGTTTTGGTAAAGAAATGTTTCTGTTAAAACTCTCTGGTCTGCCTCAAAATCAGATGTTCTGCTTTGCAAAGGTTTATTTGCTTTACATGCCCACTCGCCTGGGTCTATTAAATTCAGGACTCCCACAATGGTTTTCCCTTTCTTCGTTCCACCCTTTGCAGCTGCAGAACAGCATGATATATTCATAAGAAAATAATGGAAGAAAACTTTGATTTGGTTTTCAAACTTTAAGCCACTAAAATTGTTTCCCTGTTTGGTCCTTTTCCTCATTAGAGTCCAAACTCCCCAGGAGTTATGAACGCCGTGTTCCACCAAGCGGAGCTCAGGACCTTACAGAATCCACACAGAAACACAGATTTTTCATGATTGTTTGAAGGATGAGATATGGTCTTTAAAATACAAAGTAAGAATGGAAGCGTGGAGCCAAGCTCTGTTCCCAGCTTTCCAACTGTCCAGTTGTTCACCTCTGGCCAAAATGCTAAGCTTCTCTAACGGCTGTGAAACAGGATTATGAAATGCAAACAACTATAGACAGTCTTTGAAATCTGCATAGGAAAACTGCTCCAGATAAGAATCACACCATCTCACTCTCTCTATGCTATACATACATATACTGAGAAAGATTCCTCAAGAATTTAAAAAAATATCCAGCTTTACTCTGGTAGCATCTTTCAACTCATATACAAAAACGACCACTGAAATGCAGGTGTTACGTAAAGGATGAAGGAGCAAATGTTTGGACAGGGATGCTGAAACAGCAACTACCTATGTAAAAAACCTACTTGTTCTGTTAAAAGTCTTGGTCAAGCCCTTAAGTTTCTCCTTGCCTCAGCTTCCACACATAGAAGTGGAATAAAAGAATCTGGTATTATGGTAAATACATCATTATTTCTGAGGTGCTTAGATCTTGCAATAAGTAGATACTGTCTACAGCTCTGCTAAGCAAAGTACAAAGGATTTCACCTGACAGCTGGCGTTTCCAGCTCTGCATCCCATCCCATTCTGGATGTTATCGGTAGTTCATATGGGAAACAGTACCGATGCTGTGCCTGTGTACCAGGTACCTCAGTTCACACATTCCTTCCCCCCAATACACACACATACATAGAAAACCCAACTTCTCTTACATATAATCACTGAGTGTCCAGCAAGCGAACACAACTGCCTTTTTTCCCATTCTCACTAAAGGAGGGACAACACAGCAGATGGTTCTACATAGTGATAATGTTTCAAGAGCCCTGGACAGAAAGATATGCAGAAAGCAGTGGTTTGAGGTTACAGAAATACGGCCCCGGTCCCCACCCAGACAGGCTTCCCACTGGACTCCGCGAGAGCTAACGCTGAGGAATCCTGGCAAGAGTTTTACCTTAATGAGAAAGGTCACGGGTCTCTGGTTAATCAAAAGAAGCCGTTAGGAAAAAGGGAAGAAAGCACATTCAATTCAAGTAAAACTCCTTCCAAAATAATTGATATTAAAAGTGTATTTGTATTACTCAAAGACGACCTTTAGTTTTTTACCACTTAAGGCTTTCCTTATTAAAAACCTTGATTTCATATCATAAAATTTTCAGGGATTTTTTACTAAGAAATTAGTCTAATTTCATTAGTTCTTGATTATATCTATCCTTTCCAATTCCAAGCAAAAGTAATGCATTATCAGTAAACAGATATCCTTAAAATCATTTTTTTTCTGGTGTTATTCTATTAAGAAAGCAACTAGCACCGTTAAAAATGTCAAGCGCAACTGACTTTACCCGTGTCTCTCTGGTGAAAACTGTTTTTCTGTAGCTTTCTGAGCTACAGGGACATTGTCTCTCATTCCACTCATTCTCTGATAATAAATCTCCAGTGAGCAATTTTGCTTTGTAAAAGTCACTGTAACATCAGGATGTCCCCCTATACAAAAAGATAACTGTCTGGTTCCCTAAGTTCAAGACTGCATAAATCTTTCACGTGTCAAGACAGGTGTTGGCCATTTTTTTATTCCTTTTCAGCTGAGAAATAGCAAAAATAACTGAACAATTAAGGTAAGATTTTAGCAGCCCTCAAGCCACAGAGACTCAGAAAATTTATGCACTTGACATGTCATTCTTTTGACAGACCAGGTCCAGAGAATGCTACTGAATGCTGTCAATACAGCTATCAATTTATTTGCAGGTCTTTTCATAGAAAGATGTCCTGTGTTTATCAGCTTTGTAAAGGGAAGGGCCACAAAGTTAGCAAAGTTATGAAGTCCGCAGATAAACCTTCTCAACATATAAGGCCTGATTTTCTTCTCCCCTAATTGTGACTCGTGGGGAATTAACTACATCTCTGGGTTTATTATTGAGGGAAGATCAGAACTGACTTTTCCCAGCAACTTTTGATCTGACTCCAACATATTAAATCTGGGAGTCCTAAAACAAGCCACCTGACAAGGAAAACAAAAATAGTTTTTCTAGCAGTAGAGTTACTCTTGCATTAAGTGAAAGGTCTGAAGGATATCTGCACTTTTACAACTGCCTGTTTGTAACTCATCTACTCTAACGGGAATCAACCCCTCGCCTGCAGCAGAAAACCTACCCCAGCGGCCAAACCTGCCTCCCCCAGAATCGGATTTGGGATCTCAGACGGAAAGCCTGACTAACGCTGGAAGTTGGCGAAATGCTTTTTCCCGGGGCGGGGGGGTGCGCGCCCTGTGCCGTGTTTCGGGGCTCCCCCCACCCCGGCGGGCGGCGGGATGCTGGGCTGGACCCGCGGCGCGGATGCTGCGCCCGGCCCGCGCTGCCCAAAAACGCTCCCGCCGCGAAGCCGCCGCTCTGCTCGGGACGAAGAGCCCCGGGGAGGGAAAAGCAGCCCCCGTAGCCCCCGGCGGCGCGGCTAAACCCACCCGCAAAGCCCCGCCTGCCTGCTCCCCGGCCGGCCCCGCAAGGGACCCCCGGAGAAAATCCCCCTCCCCGAGGGATGCTCTTGCAAAGGGAGGGGAGCTCACACCTCTTCCGAACTTCACCCCCACGCCCCAGCAGAAACCGCTGCCCGTGGCGGCCACGCACACGCCGGGAGGATGCTCGGCCGGTGCCCGCTGCCCCCTCCTCCCCTCCCGGCCAGCCCCCCGCCACTTACCCCACAGCAGCAGGACGGGGAGCTGCTGCCGGCGGCAGCCGGGCGCCTCCATCCCGGCGCGGGCGGCAGCGGCGACGAGGGGCCGCGCAGGACGGAGCCCGCATGGAGCGGCCGGTCCGCAGCCGCGCAGGGCCCCAGGCCCGCCTCAGCCCCCCCCGCCGGGGAGGCTCCTCTTCATACCTCGGCGTCCAGCCCCGGGCTGCGGCGGCGGCGGCGGCGGCGGCGGCGGGGGCGGGCGCGGAGGGGAGCGGCTCCCCCGCCCCCGGGGTGCTCCCACCGCCGGGGGGGGCGGACCCTGCGGCCGTGCGGGGGGGGGGGGGGGGGGGGTCGAACCGGGGCGGGGGGCGGCTGCCGCGGAGGGGGGTACGCGCGGGAGGTGTGTGCGCGCCTGAGCGTGTGTGCACGTGCGGGCACGTGCGCGCGTGTGAACGGGCGGGTGAGCGTGCATGCCTGCTCGTGCCTCTGGCGTGCATGCGCGTGCACGTGTTGCGCGCGGGGAGGGTGCGTGAGCGTGCACGCAAGGGGCAGCAGCCGTGCCTGCGGGCTCTCCACAGGCCGCGGCGGGAGCGACGCCTCTCCCAGCCCGCGGGGCCGCGGGCGGGCGTCCGAGGAGGGTGGAAGGTGGTGAAGGGAATGCGGCATCTCTCTCGTGAGGAAAGGCGGAGAGACCTGGGCCGGCGTAGCCTGGAGGAGAGAAGGCTCAGAGGGGATCTCATCGGCGCTCATAATTATCTAAAGGGCGGGTGCCAAGAGGATGGGGCCAGACTCTTCAGTGGTGCCCAGCGACAGGACAGGGGGCAATGGGCGCAAACGGGAACACAGGAAGTTCCATCTCAACACGAGGAAAAACTTTGAGGGTGACAGAGCACTGGAACAGGCTGCTGCCCAGAGAGGCTGTGGAGTCTCCTTCTCTGGAGATATTCAAAACCCGCCTGGACACAATCCTCTACAACCTGCTCCAGGTGAACCTGCTTTGGCACAGGGGTTGGACTAGATGATCTCCGAAGGTCCCTTCCAACCCCTACCATTCTGTGATTCTGGGAAGGACCCACAGAGAAGGTTCTGGTCCCACATGTCCGAGGGGTTCAGGCATCCCTCATCCTCTGCCCTAGGAGCCAGAATACCTTGGCAGTAGAGGCCACAATACCTTGGCAGTGGGGGAGAAGGCATGAGGGGCTGGAGGTCCACCTGCATTAGCCCACCTGCAGCCCTTTCAGTTTGGCTTGCACCGCACTGACATAATATTTACGCACGCTTAATATTTAGAGCTGAACATGGGCAGCGAGCTAGCCTAACCCCACACAGCCCTAGAGCAGAGCAGCCAGGAGCGCTAAGAAAATGCTTAACGTATTTTAATGTTGCCATTTCATCTTTGTGTGGCTTTGTTCAGAGAATAGTACAGCTCCTCATTTTCATCAATATTTAAAGGCTGTGTTCCTGGAGCTCTCTCTCTAGGAAATTAGCATCTCCAGCAAGAAACACCAGACTGAGAAGCTGTTAAAGAAGCCTTTTCTTAGCTGAAAATAATTGTACAGCTCAGCAATAAAGAGCCAGAGTGTGCTTCTAGGTACATGGACACTCCACCTCAGTAGAACATTAAATCACCGCCATTGTTAAAGGTCAAATGTATCATAAAACTTCAAATTTCGAAAATATTTTCATGGCATACACAAGAACAAAGGGTATCAGTCAGGTTGTTCCCATTGACTTGGTACACTTGCATAAGCATGGTGTTTTCAAACACTTTTGGAGTGGGACCCCAACACAGGAGCAGAATTAAGCATTGCATGTGCTTCCAAAAGCAAACTACTCAATACACAAACTCTGACTGATTTATGCTGTTATCTAGGCTGAAGGAAATGGAAAACTTGGGAAACTCAGAGAAGGCTGGGAATCCACAGTGTTGAAATAGCTTTGCAGGCGTTTAAGTGTGTCAGTTGTAATGAACCTGCTATCATTTGTGTGCTGCTTTTTCCTCTTAGCTGAAAGCAAACCTTGTAAAATACCATAAACCATAAACAAACCATAGCTCAGGGAAATCATCCTTCAGTGGAGGAGCTGCCACTTCTGCTTTGTAAGGAGCGTTTGCAAGCTGCCCCTGCCAGAGGGAACTACAGTGAAGTGACAAGCGCGAAGGCGTGTACACTGCAGACTTGGTACAGCATCCTTCCTAACAGTAAGAACTTGATTTCCCTCATAAAATCTCTTACTGGCAATATCTGAAGTTACAATTAGTATTTTCAAGAATTTGAACTGATCTTCATAAGGGTTAGGATGAATTGTGCTTTATATGCAATATTATACGTTAAACAATATACAGTATATTATACAATATACAGTATACAGGCAACAGTTTTTGTTGCATAGGATATGGAAATAATGCTGACAGTTTTCCTTTGCATCTTTTGAATTTGCTTTCTTCACCTGTTCCAGAGGAGAAACTGACAAATTTTACAAGTGAATGTTACTGCTTCCAACTATCAAGATTCAGCAAGCACTTTGCGTTTTGTGCTTGCAGCAGGTAGTATGAAGGTCCAAATAGTATCTTTGAGGTAGGACAGTAGCTAAAATTTATAGGTAAATGCACCAATTTAGAGTGTTGTGTTGAATCACAAGCCAAATATGCCAGGTGATATCTTCAGCAACGTGATCTAAAATGAGTAAGTCTGATTCATAGATGTATCTGAACAAAACTGTCACAGTGTTAGAACCATCAGCAGGATGGTTCAAACTTTGGCTGTTTGAAGGTTTTCATTAAGACTGCCTCTCCCTCTCCGTTGCAGTAATGCCAACAAATTTGCTTCAGAAATGCTGCAAACTCTTTTATTCTGCAGATCTGCCTTAGTAGCATCATGTCTCTACACCAGTAGTGGAAATCCGATTCACCTTCAAATAAAAAATGCTGTAAATGCCCTTGGCTGTGCAAAGCTCTGAATTGCATCCCTGACAACATGCAGTAATAATAACCTCAAAACCATAGTATGCTGCAATTTCCAAACGTACAACTTCCAGAGGTCATACTAACCCCTTTTCAGGTACCCTGCAGACAGTGCTGCGGTCACATTACTTCAGGCATTGTTTTAGAATGCTTAAATTTGCTAATAAGCCACTGACTGGAAAAAAAAATAAAAATGATAGCAATAGACAGGTAGGTAGTTGTTTCAGTATGGAAAGTTCCCAAGGAGTCTGAGATGAGAAGAGGTGAAAGGAGTCAAGCCATCCAGGACAGGTATTATCATGAGTACTAGAGCGGTCAGGGCGGTGCGAGATAAGGTAATAAACTCTCCTGCTCCAGAGGTTAAACTGATCCAACAGAAACTGAAAAAATAATAAAATAAAGCAAAATAAATTATTAAAAAGCTGAAGACATTACAGTATGGAAAGCAACATTGCCTTTCCTTGTCGCCTCAAGTATCAGCCGGGATAGAGCAGCCGCTTGCCTGCACGGAGAGACCTTGCCCACTGTTGGGCAGAAAGTTTTCTTCTCCTCTTCCTAGCACAGCAATTTTGTATAAAAGATACATGAAGACTTTAAGACCACATTTTAATGTGATTGCTTGCTGGAGTGAGGTTTGAAAAAGTAGGTTCAGCTCATCTGTCGTTTTAAACTAAAGTAGGTCATCTTTCCCATTCAGTGCTCCTAGGAGCATGCCTTTCCTGCTCCAGAAATTTAAAAAACTAAAAGGCATCTGCAGGTCATTAAAATAATTTCCTCCTTTATATTCTGGTTGCGTAATTCCACACAAATTTTTTCTCCTGTCTTTTTACCATCAATACAGGAAATGTACAAACATGCTAAAAAATACATCATTAAAAAAAATGACTCCTTCCTGTGACTCAAAGGCTGTGGTATATTGACTGCACATAAAAGCCAAACTGATTTTAAGTCAGCCAGATTTGATGACCTGAAATTCTTTATGCCTGTATTACTTGAACCAAAGGGGGAGGAAAAAAAGGACATTTTTATAGGTAAAGATCTTCATTTTTTTACATAAGAGCAGACATGGATTCGGGGAGAACACAAATATTTTGCCAGCCTTCTAAAACTGCATTTTTTAAGCCACATGTGAATGTGCTCTGTGATCTCAGCAGGGTTCCTGTGATCACAGCAAAGCATCTAAGCAGCGTGTACATCTCTCAAACTGCACTGGATTTCAGTGCTGAGCTGTGAGCGTTCAGCACCTCAAAGGCCATTTTATTTTGCATACCCAGCTATGACATGACAGCCTTTCCACTGGCACCACATGGGCTTTCTTTGAAGGAACCAGAACATTCAATTACTTTGTTTCCATACTAGTTTCCAGGACGGAAAACTTGACAAGGGATGGGAGCACGGATCTGTAAGAGCTGGGATGTCTCACTGATTGCCAGCTGCTTTTCTCTTATCAAAAGGAGCATCCCAAGGCTGCTGGTGACTGCAAGTCATACACGTCATGATCTCTTCCTGTTGCGCACCGCTATTCTTTTAGCATATCAGGCAGAAGCTTTAGCGTAACAGAAAGTCTTTGTAATTTGGCCCAGGCATGGGAAACAAATCATGCCTTCATTTTTAATGTAAACATTAGCAAAATGTGCACCACGGTCTATTTCTTCTAGACTAAATAAAGCCAAAATTAATTTATGGGTTTTTAAACACTTTACTGTCAGTTATGTTCTAGAGGCCCTGAATTTTTACTAAGAAAATGCATTTATTTTTTTCATTACAAGCTGTCTGAGCAGCTTGGGAAATGCCAGTAAGGGAATACGTAGACTGTCTCCATACATGGTTGTGTCTCTGAGAAATAACTCCGCTTGGAAAATCAGGCAGAAAGGTACAAGAAGAGAGATGGAAAAACACACTTCTATATTTTTCTTTTTAGAAATAATAATGTTGTTATGATTTCTCTTGATATAAAGTCTTAGCTGAAGTATGAAATCTTACAAGACTGAGTCATCAATACTCTTGCAGCCATCCAAGGGGATATTCAAGGATCGTTTTATAACCCTTGTTATACAGCTGACTCTGCAGAGATTGGTGAAGCAGCACACAGTAGCACCATAAACCTACCTGCAACAGAAAGCGGCAAAGCCTATTCGAGCCCAGTCTGAGCCCAGGATTTCTGACTCCACACATGGACTTTGATCAGTGCAATTATGAACCAGCCAGCATCGCCTTAGCATTAAAACAGACTAATTGTCCTTCTGAGGTGTATGAAAGACTGGCTTTAGGGCTGAGCATGGTAGATCCTAGAATGCTTCTTCGGTGGGAAATTCCATAAATTTCCATTCCATGGAAAAATACAGCACTATATAAAATGGAAAATATTGCCATAGTAAATAAAAGGTTATTTGCAGGCACAAAATGAGTGCAATACATAACATTTCTCATTTTTACCAGTCCTAATTCCTACTCTTGTTCTCCTTCTAAGGTAAAATAGAAAATTTAAAAAATAACATGGTTTCATTAAGGCTGAGTTCAACCAGCTATTACATTCATACCTTTAGATTTCTAACATAATAAATCATCCTACTTTAATCTTGTCATCTTTACAGCCCCAAGAAAACCCCGATTCATGCGCAAATCACACCTCTTTCCACAGACACATCTCACAGCATTTGCTACAAATTGCATGAAATGTGAACCCAGGCACAAAGATTGCCTCACAGTGTTTTACTTGTCCAGTTTCCCTTGCAGTGCAGTGGTGCAGAGCTCCAGCTTCCATTACTCGAGGATAAGACCCAGAGAGCTTCCCCAGTGTCATACATTCGCTTTACAAGTACTGCCTCCCTTTCCCCTGGTTGAGAAGCAATGCACAGTAAATACTTTGGCTTCTTAATGGGAAACAGGGAGAAAATTCGTTGGCAGTGTGCCTGAAGCACATCACTGATCATCACTGCCATTGAAAAAGGGGAAGGGAGGACAGAGAGATGATGTGTCAGAGACCCGTCATTGCTCATGTTTTCCATCACTGTCAAAGGTCTTGCCAGGGTTCTCAAACATATCCATGCGCGAGGGTTTTTTCACCCTTCGAGGACATACTTTTGTAAGCTTCAGGATTCCCTCCAAATGACTTCAATAAAGGAGACCAATTATTTCCCTCACATAGCAATGAAACTACTGTTTGCATTTATGAGTGCACCAATTAAAGGTTTAAGCGAGTTTATTGCACTTACAGAACACACGGCATCTGCTCGGGTTCTGCTGACCCCAAACAACAGAGTGTAGCTCAGTGTGCCAAGTGACCGTAACTCTCATTTGAGCACATGACATGTCTCAAACATCTGGAGCGGCACAAAAATAAGAACAGGACATGGC
Organism: Pluvialis apricaria; assembly: GCA_017639485.1. NCBI lineage: Eukaryota > Metazoa > Chordata > Aves > Charadriiformes > Charadriidae > Pluvialis > Pluvialis apricaria. Next base: position 61,911,969 of record CM030008.1, read on the forward strand.
TGGGAACAGCGAGTTGAAGACTTATCTGGGTAGTACTTGATATCTTCACTCTACATCAAACAGCAGCGCATGCTGCTGAAACAGCTGTGCTCAATCTCTGATTCACTGAGAATTAACCTACATTTTAAGGAAATTCCAGCTATTATTAAGAAAAGTAAAGTGTGTGTTTATGGATTAGTTAACATGAAGTAACATCTATCCTCAAATAAAAGGATAAAATATAGAAGGAAGGAAAGGAGATTCTCTTTTCAAATGTTCACTGTTTATGAAGGTTTTATTCTTCATAACTACCTTTAGCAGAATATCTAGTCCTTCATATTTCATTGATTTGCTGTAAAAATCTCTCACTGTTTTTAACTTTAGTAGTACAATATTACTGCATTTCATGGAAGTATCAGTGAAACCTTACACAGGATCTCTTCTTACCATCGCTCCTTTTTGTTTTCAACTTAGAAAAGATAAGAAACAACAAAATGAGATAGCAATAGTCCCCATAACAAGTTAAATTGACCGGACATTAAATTGTTCCATGGAAAGGAAGTTAACAACTAATATAGATGAGCACAAATACTTTAAATAACTTAGATTAACTGAGATAGGCAGCTATTTTGTTGGTAGATACAGATGCAAAATATTCCAAAGGCGAGCTATCTTTACCATTGTCTCCTGAGATTTCTAAATCAGAGGAAGGATGTGAGTAAGTGGATGACAGGCACAGCAGGTGGTGTTCCACTGGCACGCAAGCACACTCACTGTCTCCATCTACTCTATCAGCCAGTTGATTAATTAGTTGCAGCACAATGATTTCAGGTGGAATTTACTGCTTCTTCTTGGCAAGGTCAACAGGAATACCTGAAGCAAAGCCCAGTGTAAAAAGTACAGCGCTGCACTAGGAGAAGCGAGAGGTATCAGATAATATGAAATCTTCCCCAGCCAAAAAGCCAAACCAAGATTTAAAGTTCGTAGTGAAGTCAAGCAGTGTTGAACATACGCAAGGAGTTTTTTTTTCACTGGTGTTGCAAGTGTGTCATTTGCCTCAATCATCCATCAGAAGTTCAAATGGGAGTTTCAAAATCAACCCAAAACAGAATAACCCGAAACAAAAATATACTTCCCCAAACGTGCTTAAAGCACGTGTTGGGGTGAAAAAAAAAGCATAAATATTTAACCAGAAACATATACCTGTGCACACCATAAATTAGGCAACTACTTTTAAAAGACCGTATTACCTCCAAATATTTTTAATTTGCGCGGTCTTCTGCACATGTGTCCCAACTGTTCCTTTACCAGAACAACCTCTGCTTATTTTTTGTCTACTCTTCAGAACATTGCTATTCTAACTCTGAATAAAATACATGTCTACGATTGAGCTTGTGAGGAAAGCTGTTTTCATGGGCTGAGACAGCAATTCCATCTTTTAAAGGAATTCATTTCTTTTAACAGATTTCTTGTAACATTTATTCCTTTCCTGGAAGAAATTAATTAGAAGATCAAAAAGATCGTGATTTTCCAACATTTCTTTCATTTGTCTGTTTTGCTGAGTATGAAATCAGCATTTTGGGTACCTTTGTGACAGTTTGTGGGATGGGCTCAGAAAGCCGGAGAATGAGACTGTTCCTCAGGTGAACACTCCCATGGATTTACATTAAATAGGTCTGTGTAAGAGACAGGCACAGATGTTTCCCACAATAATATCATATTTATTTACTTTTCTCATTTAATTCATTCTGGAAACCAGCAAATATTAACTATTTGATAGAAGGGCTTCCATTAAAGTAAACTTCAAAAGACACTGATCTTCCTTCATGGATTATAGAAAAATGTGCTGTCCAAACAGTAACTGCGAAGACTCAAGCAAAGAAGCATTAATATTATCTAGAGATCATATTAATGGATTTGCTTAATCAAAGAAATCCTTTGAAGTGAATTATCTTGACCAAATAAGAGAAAGTAATTATCGGCCCAGAGACGATATGGGTTATAACAGATAGGATGCCAAACTCTACCAGTGAGAGACACCCGGTGGTAACAGCCTGAAATGTCACTCTTGCAGTCTCCTGCAAAGAACCAGCAGAAGAATGAATGATTTACAATGATTAAATAATAGATTACAAAGCCATCTCTTTTAATAATACATGTAAAACCAGCATAGATCTGATGTAAAAGTGGCCATTTCTCTTTCCAAAATGTTGCTCACAAATTTAAGCTCACCTTTAAGCTCACAAATCAAAGTGTTGATCTTTTTTGTGCCTTCCTCTCCCCCTGCCTGAGGTGTGACTGTCCATGCAGCTAGAGCTCTCGTTCTGTCTATTGCATCCCCTATTAATTCAATTCATAATAACCACTTTTGCCATCAATTCACGCACTCCCACCAGCTCATTATATTAAGAAAATCCTATGGCTTAAATTTGTTTTTTTCAAACTTCTTGTCTTCATTTACAAGATCCTTCAAAGCCCTCTCCTCCTTTGCCTTTTGCTGACACGTCTGTATGCTTACATTACCCCTACACCTCTATAATGCCCCCAAAAATAAAGGATATGAAAGAAAATGAGGCTCCCCCGACTGTAAAAGCCACAGGGACTCACATCCACAGAGGTCACCATGGCTTTAGTCAGATGTGCTATCATGATGTGCCCAAGCTCCATGATGAGGTCTCCTCACCTCCTCTGCCCTCTGCTCTACTCTGCTGCTCCCACACAGGGGAGGCCATGCAGCAGACATGTCCCAAAAGGCAACAGGTTAAGCTGGCCACTCTCTGCAATTAGCAAAGCAGCTAGGCCCCAGCCAAATTGCTCAAAGAAGTTCGGCCCTCAGCAGAGCAGAGAAGCTGCCCTGTGCTCCTCTGCACATGTTCAGAGACGCCTCCGAAATGTCAGGATGGGGTAGGGCTGCTGCCAGGTAGGCCATTTTTCTAACATGGACAAAGGACAGTAAAGAAAACGGGGTGTTTTGTCCTTTGGAGGGTTTCCTTATCAGTCCCATGTGTGCTGGAAATAAACACTGTTCGAGGGACTTTTCATTAGAGCGTGCGTGGTGCCTGTAGCTCTGGGAAGGCAAGAGATAAGACTGGTTTATATTTTCTTCCAGATCTACCAGAAGAGCTAAACATACAGCCTCTCCTTTGCCCTGTTTTATCAAAATGCACTTAGCATAAATAGTTTAATCCTATGGAGGTGGGAGAATGAGAGGTTAACCTGGATCATTTTCACAGAAAAGGGTTCAGGGGCAAGTACACGTGCCTTTATACTGGCAGTTCTGATGGAACGATTCTCAGGCTTGACTGAAACCAGTGTGACGGCAATTAAAATGCACAGATGAAGAAAGAAACCCAACACTTAAAGAATCTGGAAAGGTTATTTAAATCTCAAGGCATAAAAAAGTAAATGAAAAATTTATCTTATACATATATATCGCATTTAAATTTTTCCATTAAATTAGTATTTCTGAACATGAACAGCATCATGGTAAGCTGTAGTTTAATAAAATCAGCTGCAAAACATACAGTTGAGCAGTACGTTGCCTCTACTCTGCTGTCTTACAGAAATTCTGTATGGTAGTGCTCCCAGGCAAGACCATTAACGCCATTGACTTAAAGTCCTCTGACTCATTTCACTTAATAGCTTGGGATAAATGTCCATCACCTTCCAGAATTGCAATTCTCAAACCTCATGCATTATTTCAACCACATTTCTCGTCTTTGCAGGCAACAACACACTGAATATATATTTTTAAAATTTCAGCTCCCTCTACTGTGCAAGTATATTTTTTAAAAAAAGAAACTTAGTGTTTTGTCATTTAAAACAATTTGGGAAAGAAAAGATTTAGACAAAAAATAATGTAAGAAAATACTAAAAGTTATTTTCTTGTTTTCCATTGTGTTGAGCAGCTAGGTTTTGAGCTCTTTCTCTGCTGATATCTAGGAATAAAGTGTCATACACCTAATCTTATATTACCCTGAAGCACGACATCCCAATAGAGGAATTGACCAAGCCTCACTACAGCTTCTACATACTGCTTTAAAACCTCAGTTAGATGCACTGAACATCAGTACTTAAACAACTTCATAATGCAGTCATCACACAGTCATGAAGTGATGGAGCCACATCAATTTGCTTCAATATACACAGAATCATAGAATGGTTTAGGTTGGAAGGGACCTTGAAGATCATCTAGTTCCAACCCCCCTGACATGGGCAGGGACACCTCCCACTAGAATAGGTTGCTCAAAGCCCCATCCAACCTGGCCTTGAACACTTCCAGGGACAGGGCATCTACAACTTCACTGAGCAACCTCTTCCAGTGCCTCACCACACTCATAGTGATATCCTGATATCTAATCTAAGTCTGCCCTTCTCCAGTTTGAAGCCATTCCCCCTCATCCTATCACTACATGCCCTTGTAAAAAGTGCCTCTCCAGCGTTCTTGTAGGCCTCCCTCGGATACTGGAAGGCCACTATAAGGTCTCACTGGAGCCTTTTCTTCTCCAGGCTGAACAACCCCAACTCTCTCAGCCTATCCTCATAGGAGAGGTGCTCCAGCCCTCTGATCATCGTCGTGGCCCTCCTCTGACATGTCCATGTCCTTCTTGTTCTGAAGACTCCACAGCTGGACGCAGTACTCACGAGAACAGAGTAGAGGAGCAGAATCACCTCCCTTGACCTGATGGCCAGGCCTCTCTTGATGCAGCCCAGGATATGGTTGACCTTCTGGGCTGTGAGCGCACGTTGCCAGCTCATGTTGAGCTTCTCATCCACCAACACTCCCAAGTCCTTCTCCTCAGGGCTGTTCTCAATCCATTCTCCGCCCTGGGGTTGCTGTGACCCAGTGCAGGACCTTGCATTTGGCCTGGTTTAAAGTTTTTTAAAGTTGAATGTGTTCATATCTATGATGAAATCCCAGAGAAAAATATGGCAACATGGAGGTATCAAAGAAGACAGCAGTTGAAAATTCCCATCTGTAAACAGCATGAAAATGAAAGCAACGGGCAGACTCATAGCTCTTTAAGACACAGTAAGTCATTAGCAATGATAAGGACAACACTAAGGATGAAAGATTTTTAAATATCCAAATGCATTTCCAGAGCTTCTGAGGTTTCTTTTTCCCTCATCCCTGATCCAGCTCAGAGTCCGTTGGGTACTTTTTTTGAATTGACCTGAGCACAGAGAGCTAGTGAAGAAAAATCCAGAACTGCAAGCTGACCTGATGTAAACTTACTCCCTGTCCTTTCAATGTGTCTAGACTGCTAGTCCTGTAGCACTCCCACATCTCCCAGCAGATAACCTGCTCTCCTCCTGCTCTGCCCCTGCATTTGTTATTTTCACTTGAACTCCAGAAGGGTTCACCAGACTCTCCGGTGGTATCGGATCCATCTATCTAATGACCTTTTGTCATACCCAGTTCTCTCCCTCCAAAAGCCCCCTAACACTGTCCCAACTTCTACCTTTCTAATTGCCTCCAGGAGAAGGAGGGAGCATTCCCAGTGTTTGCAGTAACATCAAAGCAGTCTGTCTGATTTAAACCTCCCTGTTTCCTGTGCTCTTCTGACAGAGACATAGGTTTCAAAGCCTGTTCTTTGAGGCAACAGCTACCACAAAATTCAGTGTCTTCATCTGGTTCAGCAGAACTTGGCAATGGAAGGGAGCTCATCGCTTATGTGTCCCACCTGTCCTGAAGTTCTCTGAAGTTTACAAAAGAAAAATCAGAAAATCTCTCTTTTTTCAACTGTGTCATCCCTCAGATTGGATGCAGACATCTCAACTTGTTCAAGGCGGGGACTTTATCCAATAGAAGGGTGCACAAATCCCCAGAGAGAACCACCTCTTACGCTGTGACAGGCTGCTCTGCAGGCATATCCCAAGACATCTGTTGGCATGGTATCTTTCAAGGCGAGTCCTGCCAGGTTCATAAATTCTGGAGGCAAAGACAGAGGAAACTACACACGGAGTGAGGACCTACTGAAGCTTCTTCTCCCTCCTGGGGTCTTGATCCCCCACAGAAATGGATCATTATCTTGCTCTGCGCTTCCCAATTCTCTTGCAGATTGTGGAAGATCTCAAAATGCAGCACATATACTATTTTTTGTTCCCATTGCAGGAATTGTCAATTTAATTTGATGATCACTTACTATGACCTGCAATCCAGTCTCCTCCATGGAGACTGGCGAGATTGATAAGTAAAAAGTGTTCATCTTTAGTACCATACAGATAAAAGTATTAGAGACAATAACAAAATTTGCAGTGGAAGAGAATTGTTCAAATCCATCACAATTAACAAAGACAAAGCTTTAATCAGAGGCCAGAAAAAAGACTACTACTGGTGACAAAACCAGATCACAGATATTTGAAAAAAATTAGTAGCGAGAGACAGACATGAAATGTCATGGCTATAGGGTAAAGGTCAAGAAAGAATATTTTTAAACTTATCGGAAAATAAGAGGATTCTTGCAGTTCTTACAAATTTAGGAGTACAATATGCAAATAGCATTAATGAGAAAAAATGTTTGAGTGTGAAGAAGATAAGCTAGGGAGCTATCAAGCTACTGTATAATTTTATAATACAAATAACTAACACCTTTGTATCTTTCAATATTTAAAAATAGATGAAGTATTGAAAAATACTAAGTAGGGAACAATGCCACAATAGTGTGAGGGAAGTGTAACTTCAATTTTTCTTTTATGATATGCACTTTAACAAAAGCCAAGATGACTGTCTGGACAAAGAGTCTGAGAGGAAGAATATAAAAGGTACTGAAGATGAAAGCCAAGAGGTTCAGAGCTTGAAGAAAGCCTTTGCTTAGATTAAAGGGAAAAAAACCCCATGCAACTTGTAGAAGAAAGAACAGGTATTATAAGGAGAAGAGCGAGGGGAAAGCTATTATATGTGGTTTATAAATCAATGTAACAGAGACAAGAGATTCAATGTAGAATTGATCAATTTTCAAAACTGACTAAACCAAGTTTAGTCCAATGATAATAAACTAAATCAAAAAAAAGATGAAAACCGAAGAAATGAAGAAAACCAGAATAATTTTTGAATAAGTGTCTCTGGGAGTTGTGGGGTTTTAGTCACTGACTCAAATTATTTGTCAATAACTTTTACGTTAGGCACCAGTTTTAGCATTTCACTGTTAGTAAAATGATAGGGAAAAAATTAAGCACTTTTTTCTTTCATTTTTTATTTTTTAACTCCTGTGTTTATTGGTGAATGTGCACATTTGGAAAAATATGTATTGTAGGTCTTAGTTTTCAAAAGGAGTTTTGATTTTGGTGGAAACAGTTTTTCCAACAAGGAGCACTGCACACAGAGAATAAATAATAGTAATTAACCGATGACATGAATTCAGAGCAACAAGATCATGTAGCTCATAAAGTGCAAAGAAGAAAAAGTGCTTCTGTTCATGAACAAGTAACTCCATCTGTGGTCTGTTTCCTTCACCTGCTGGACAGTAATGTTCATTCACCACATTTTTCTGTTTAACTGATGTTCACAGGCCTCATGCCTACACAGTGGTGGTGGCTGAGAAGAACATGCAGGTAAGAGAACTGAAAAGAGGACAGTGAAAGTAGCAATTATGGCAGGGAGGGAAAGAGAGGAAAGTAACTATCACACAAAAAGCCATAGTGATCAGCGAAAAGTTTGAAAGAGTTCAGAAAGCTGAGAAGTAAACATAACCTGTTAGCAAATCTAATAGAACGAAACAAACCGAACAGAATTATAAGGAGATTTAAGAAACAGGAAATTCACTTAGACTGCATGACAGAAAAAGAAATAATCATATCACAGAAAACAAATATCACTGTTCCCACTGACGAGCCTGGAGGTCCAACCAATACTTCATTACACTAACCAAAGAATAGCTGTCAAGGTGATGAATGCCAGAACCATGCAGTACCACGCAGTGGCTAAACCAGAAAGGTACTCAATTTTTATCAGATCTGTTTCAAACTCTGAAAGAATGCTAGAAAGCAATTAAGTAATCAGTCTGTGGAGCATCAGAAAACAAAATTGCAAGGATCCAGTCCCTGAACCCTGTACCCTGGGGTACAGGGGTCCCTGTACCCTGAAATAGTACAGTACATTCATAGATGGCCAGAAAGCTTGAGATCTAAAAATCTGATGGAATTCCAGGTCTGAAAATAGTATGTTGAGATAAGAATAAAAAGTGAATGAAATTGAGGCATGGATACAATATATTTAAGTTTTCTGCTCTGAAAATTCCTGTTACAGTCAGGGCTTCAAATTAATATTCTTACAATTTAGTATTACATCCATTTTGCTGGCAGATAAGCTAACCAGAAGGTCACACAACTAGCCCTGAGTCATGCAGCAAATCATTTACAAGTGAAGATGCAAAAGGCCTTTCTTCTAAGCTTATTCTGAATCCCAGACTGCGGTTCCCAGAGTAATCTCTACTTTTAGTGCAAAAACATGATCAGTGCAGGGCCAATGACAACTGAGGTTTTGACTCAACATGGCCATCTTACAGACTTTCTCAGTAAACTCTTCCCTGCCTCCCTCAGTTAAAAATAATACAATGCATTTTCTTTTTTTTCACTTGGGAACCAAGAGATTTTATGTCCCTGTGGGAAACTGATGTTCTAAAAAATTTACTTGTCTGGTATTTGAATTACCACAAAGTTGTCTAAGCCATGGCTTCCCCGTTGACTGCCAGCACCAGTCTTGGAGCACTCAGTTATGCTTACTCAACTTTTGCCGTCTTACCCAACCACTTTGGCCTGCCTTCTCAATGCCCAAGCATCACATTTGCATTGGTGCTATAATGCAAGAAGTGGATAATGAAACACGTGACTCAATGGAACTAGGAATATTTCCTAGGGAAAGGCTTAAAGCAGAGATTGTTAGCAATATAAACTTAATATACACACCCAATAAACATTTGCTACATCCAAGCACGGTACGGAAAACTTGCTGTAGGGCAAGGTCTCAGAAATCCTTTTCCTCTTGATGAAAAGTCCTTGCTGTGATAGCTCTGAAAACATGAGTTACAACAGAGCCTGACTGGAGAGCTGCTTTGTTGTTACAGAGCTGGGCCCCAGTCTACACCATTAAGAACCAAATAAATAAGCTCAGCAGGCAGAAAAAAAGCCATAACGCTTAGCAGAGGAGTTTCTAGTCTTTCCCTACAGGAAGGAAAGGGCAGTAGCACTTCAGTAATTCACTGAAGGTTTGCAAGTAGAAACACCTGAGTGCAGCTTTACCAGTTTATTCCAAATGAGCAAGATTTGTTCACTTGTTATGAACAAACAGGTAAAAAAATACCCTAAGATCTTTTCATGATTCCAAATATAAAGTGATGTGCTTACTGACTTTAGTTAAGTAATTATTAGACTCACCTGTAGGGTGTGATTCAAACAGCTTTACCATCCCATTTTACAAAGAGGGAACTTACCCTCCCCTTCTTCCTCTCACCATAGATATCACATATATCTAATAACATATTTCAGACTTGCCATTGATCATGTGGAAGTAAACTTTGGCATAAGACAAATCAAAGAAAGTAGTCATTATTTTGCCCTTCACAATGATTAGTTCCCTTGTGTGGAGCACATACTTTCTTGGGAACTTCAGAGTTCCTCCCTGAGGCAAGAACTGTTGCAGAGTTTTGTTATGACACAGGTATGTCCAGGTCAAAACACAGAGGAAAAACTCAGCTCTGATCAGCTGAGAGAGTGCTGCATCCCAAAGAAGTGGTCACATTGACCTTTTCAAACGCTGTTTTAAAATGCCCACGCTGACCGGTATGACAGTCTTACCTTATACATCTTTCTAACCTACTTCTTGAAAATTACTTGCCTAAACACAGTCTGGCTGCAAGTATGGACAGGACAGGTTACCAGACTCGTACACAGTACTTATATTATTAACCTGTTTCTAGTGAACACTGTCTTGTCTCCTTCATTCTTCGCTCTGTAAACTACTGTAACTGCTTAAAAAGGAAAAAAGAAAGAAAAAAAACCCACACAAGACAGAAGTTTTCTTCCTAAAATACAATAAAATCACAGTGCTGGAATCCAGAAGTGATCTAATTCTCTCTCTGGTACCCAAAGGCAGGAACCACAATATTTATAGCACATTTGTAAAAGACATCCAAAAATGAAGGCTTCAAAACCTTCTCAATCTCTTTCAATACTTCAGTATCTTTATCACAAAAGCTGGTTTTCCTCAAATCTAACCTGAATTTCCTTTTGTTGCAATCTATGTTCATTACTTCCTGTGCTGTCCATTGTTGATAAGGGGAACAGGCTGGAAAACAGCCAGAAACTGTAGCTACATCTAGTGCTAATAGTCTGTTAAAAGACCTTACGAAAAGCTCACTGATATTTTACAGAAAGCTAAATGCTAGTATGTCAATATGTCAGCTCTGAAAACTGCACCTAATTCATTATTGAGGTGATATATATTGAACATAATAGCAGTGTCAGATGTTTTGGGGTACTGGTCATGAAAAACTTTTAAAGAGATGGAGGAGATAACACCTTAAGTGTGGGAAGAGGCTGATAAAGAAGACAGCAGGAGAAACAGAAAGCCTTAGCTATAATACGTGATTTTATACAGTACTTTTTTTTACAAATGGAGCTGCACACTTAAGTCTGGCTTGGAAGCTAAAACTCATAAAAATTCAGGAGAAATTGGTTCCAGGTCCTGTTTTTGTGGGAAGTTTGATCCAATATGTAGATCTCCAAACAGGGAAAGCCTACGCAGTCTCTTGCAGCCAGACATGAGTTTGCTCTGCCCATGTTCCAAGGCAATCAAAAAGCTGCATGCCTACAGTAAGGGTGGTATTTAGCCCATATCTGCCTAAAACTGTGATGTATACAAACACAAAATCAAGGGCAGCGAACTGGCTTAGGGAATCTGCAGTCCCTTGGCTTCCTTTTCTAAACAGCCTCAGAACACAAAACATATGGGGTCAAGCATTACAGAAGTGTTGGCTGAGAAAGTACTGAAGTAACTGGAAAAAATTGTGATGAGAATGCAGAAATTACATAGCCTGGAAATTTTGCAGTAAAGAATAAACTTGCCTTAAGACATAAAAATAAACACACACACTGAAAAGCCAGGAAAGTATAATAGAAAACTGAGATGCAGTTGCTCAGCTACTAGCATAATCATTGTTTTCTCTATTATTTATGGTTTTAATAGCAAAGTAGCATGATGACATCCATCTGCACACCATTATCTGTGGTAAAGGATGAGTTTATTACAACAAGATAAAAAATAAAAATAAAGAAGAAAAAATTATTTTCAGTGGTGAACTGTTACAGTGCAGCACAAGTTATTAGGTGTGAGTCAGGCAATCTTAACAACAGATGTGACTGATCTGTGAATTGGATTGCTAAACATAGTATATTATTATACCTAATGCAAACTGATAAGGAATTCTTCTCAAAACAAAAGCATACCAGAGTCCATGCATGAACAGTATAGCCAAAGTATAGACTCATAGGCATGAGTATATCTATGAATACATATCTACAGTTTATATAAACCAGATTTTTACCAGAATAGTAGGATGGGAAGACTAAAGAGGGGAGTTAAAAGAAGAAAAAAAAACCAAACAACACATATCTCTGGCAGAGGAATTATTTTCAACGGAGTAATGTATTAAACACTGCACTCCCTTCAGGCACCTGCCCCATAGGAAAGCCCACTAAATTTTCTCCCTCACTGGCTGTAAGGCTTTCTGCTTCCACAGGCTCCTCAACGCACCTGTGGACCCTTGCAGACCTCATGCTTCTCCCTCCCGTTACGGTTTCCTATCTCTACTGGCATCTCCTCAGCCCTGACCCCAGGTTTTGCCCTCGTGGTTTTCTTCTTTCCCCTTTTTTTACACAAATTCTGGTCATCGTTCTCTTTCAAAATCCTGCCTCTTAACCCTATTTTCACTAGAAAACAGATTCTACATTTATGAAAAGGCGCAAGCTTTTGATATTACCCTTAGGAGATACTCCTAAAGTCACTCAGCTTTTTGTTACCTCTCCAGTGCCAGAAGGTGGTGCTCTTGTTACTCAAGGAGGTTTTTTGTTAGTTTGACTGTGGCTTTGATATTGTTGAGGAAAACCACGTTGGTCTGGACTCAGTCTACTAATATCATAAAGTATTCCTTATGCTCCTGTATTCACCTGCATTCACAGATGAACGCACACCAATGCTATTTTAAATAAAAAGCTTCAGAGCATCTCTAATTCCTGAAACTCAGTCAAATGTGATTTTTCCTGACTGAATTTTATGAGTGCAAGAGTAAGTAATTTGTACCTGTTTACTGTCAAGAGGGACAAAATTAAGTTTATTAAATATTTTGAGAGCCCAAGGGCACAAGCCTGACAAAAGACTGAAATGTTACTGCAAAAATACGTTGCTGAAAGTATTAGTGGTAAGAAACAGGTATGTAGAGGAAGATAAAGTCACATTAGCTGACACCGTAGACATCTTCCATGGAACACATCACCATTCCTACCTCTTGGCACACTGTGAATTAAAAATGTTCATAAATTGTTTCCTGATTCAAATATAGCACAAAAAATTTCTGTGGGAAAATTGAGTGCAAGACAATTTGTTGTAATCTGTTACCACCGCAGATGGGTGAAAACTGCATTAGAACAGCATGGAGCTTCCAATGATTCTTCAGCTGATGCATATAAAAAGTTGTTCCTGCCTTGAAAGGGCTCTTGAAATCAAAGAAAGGTTTTTAGGTTTCTTAAGGGATGGTGAAATCTCTTTGTCTGGACGGTGGATTTTCTAGATTTAAAAATGATGCTTATAAAACTGAACAGTAGGAAACAAATGCTTATACTCCAAGTCCTTCAGCATTTCCCTAAAGTTTGGAGAAGTGGATCTGCAGATATAACCACTTACTGTATTTTACAAAGCTGAAAGAAACATTTTTCATAAAACAAGAGAAGCTGGCAACCCCAGATCAACAAATGTCCCAATAAGAATGAAAGCACATGCCAAACACATGCAAGTATTTTGTCATCTCTTGTTATGGATATTGCTTTGTGCAGGTTTGTGTCAAGGGAGGGGAGGAAGAAAATAGCAGTAAAGCGAAAAGAAGGAAAAAAGAAGCACAGGCTTACTAAAGGGCACTTGGCTCTGAAAAGAAGCTTTGAAAGAGGTTTTTTTGACATTACTGATTATCTGGGGAAACAAGGAATCAAAAGACTTGACTTTTACCCTAGGGTTCAGGACTTAGCACATTCCTTTTAAAAGGCCATGGTTGATTTTTAAATTTTCAAACTCAAACAACAAGGTTTTATCCTTAACTCCTTGTTTACCTGCAAGACTGTACAATTTTGTCCCATCCCTCATGTCTTAAAGGAATAACTCTTTCTAGTCATCCTTGATGGATAAAGCTAGATATTCCTAAGATTATATTTTCGAGCAACAAAAGAGGCTATGAGTCTAATTATCAAACATACTGATATACTTTCAAATGTCTCCAACTTTAGAGGGATAAATTGTGTCTTCTAAATCAAATAGTGCAGTGAGCTACTTTGTTTATATACAGCATTGAAATACTCAAAGAAATGTGCTATATCTCATCAGGAAAAATGTTTTAAAATTTCCACCCACGCGCTCTTAATTTTAACACATAGAAGTCATTAGTAGTTTCTAGCTTGGGTTTTAGCATTAGTTGGATGTGCAGAGTGAGCTCAGAATAGCCTGGGAAACTGATATAATTTGTTCAATTACATGATTCTTAATGATTAGCCTAATATAATTACTGACCCCTTGGTATATTCAGTTATGACTTTGACTAGCATTGGGTTTTTACATGTGTCTACTTCAGGTAGCATAATCTTACACATTTATTTAGTTAGTGCACACACTAGAAAAAAAATTTTAAGAGTACCAACAGTAAATGACTCAGTAATATTTTTAGTTCAGCTGATGTGTCTGGAGTTATTCTCATGTAATGAAGAACAGAGCTACAGCAACAGCCCACCACAAGTCCAAAAGAGTACAAGCATTCAGATTTCAGCCATGATGCTGGCTACAAAAAGCTCTCTCATTGACACATAGTCCCCTTTGGCACTCACGGGCAGACTTTTTGAGGCCAAGGAGGCATATATATGACCTCTCTCATGACTTCTGCCTTAGATTTTGCCAGAGGAAGTTAAGAACATGGGATGAAAATAAACACACTGTGGACCACACTTAATAAACAATGGTCTTCTCTCTCCTCACCCTACCCGGAAACTCAAAAAAGAAAAATAAATTATTTGTATCAAAGTATGAACAGACTTAAATGCAAGGATAACTAAACTCAATACATGTACATAAGCATCTCTAAGGTCACCATTTTCACCCTTTTAAAAATAACTGTTTCTTAAGGATAACGCAGTATAAACCCAGCAAATTATTGTAACTGAGCAGGAAACAATCAATAGCTAGGTAAGCCTAAAGTCTTAATATTACCCTTAAAAAGAGCTAGGAAAGATGCTATCCAGGAAGGGCATAGAAGTCTTAATGTTTATCTCCGCCCACACCTCAGTACGATGGGACTTCGGAAAACCAAACTAGTAAGACAGTCCCTGCTTGCAATAGCAAGCCGAATGGGGAGCCCTCCCCTCTGACAGGCTTCTGTTTCCTCCTGGCAGCAGGCAGAGCACCCCCAGCCTAACCGTGCTGCTGAGTTTCTGGTTTTATTTAAAATACGTCATGCCAGCAGAGGACTGGCATCATGGAGCTGTCCTCTGATGTTTCACCCAGGCCGGAGCCCAAGGGAATGGAGGCATCAAAGGATCCTGAGCAAGGACACAGGTAATGACAACAAAATATTACCTTTGTGCCCCACTTTCAAAAACATGTCCAGCCCCAAATCTTGATCAGCACCAACATGTTTCCTTCTTAAATTGCATTACAAATAAACACTTGCTTTCTTCTATTTTAAAGCAGACAGATCAGGTGCTCTGCTTCAAAAACTACCACCACCAACCCCATCAACCCTACCCATAGTGGGGTAGGATTCAGTATACCTGATGAGCAGGATCCTGAGAAGTTTCTTATTTTCACTGGGGTTTGTGTATCTCAAGCAGAGGAGTTGTGCTATTGACAGCAGGGAGGAAAGGCTTTCTGCCACATAAAAGCAGAACACGCTGGAGAACAAAGCCTCCCCAGTCATCTCCACACAGACACCTGAAGGTGAAATCAGACACTGAAATTGGTGTCTAGTTCTCATCACTAAAAAAGTTGGCTCATGCTGACCAAGATGATGGAAAAAGTGAATATAGTAACAATAGCAATTCCCCATACAAGGAGAAAATAAACCTTCCAATACCTGATGGTTCTCTAAAACTAATTTCATATTCTTTCATATGTTTCTCCTCTTGTTTTTATTTCTGGTATTCAGTACATCTAAGCATGTTTATGGACAGCTTTTTCTGCCTGTCCTGATGCTGAAGCTTGACAAAAATAATAAAAACATACTTAAAAATGTAATAAGATCGCTATTTTAAAAATCTTAAATCCAAACCAGAAGAGAGCTAAAGGTATACAGGACAAGAAAATACAGCAGTGGAAAAAGTATTAACTATGTTCTTCATTGTTGTGTTCATTGTCTTCTATGTTGTGTCTTACATGGAGCAGTCAGCCAATATTCAGAGTCATTCACATGAAAACAAGTGAATTTTTAAATGCTAATGTTGTCATTGACAACTAATGCACACAAAGTCCTGCTTCTCCAAACACATGAAGAAAGCAGATTATTCCTTTGCTTAGAAACCTTAAAGTTTAACACTTAAAGCAAGCTCTTTACCCCCCAAAAAAACGCGTAAATAGACCCATACCATCTATGGACAGACTTGGTTTATTCTTCCTCCTCTCCCAGTAGGCATTACCAACCCCTCAGATTACCTCTGCGTGCTGAGCTGTTTATGCATCCACTCCTAAAATGAAGACTGCGTTACCAAGCAGCATGGCCCAATGGCTGAAACAGTTGGTGATAAGGTCCCAATCTTCACATTACACACATTTCATTTACTTAGTGCCAGCTTGATCCTATGGATCACATGCCGACTGGCATTCTGAGTTCATGAGGTATGCACCTAGACCACATCTTCCGCCTTTGTTTCTTCCCAGTGCAATCCAAGTCACATGCTTTGAGACTGCTCTATAATGGTAACTGAAGTGCAGTAAGGAGACACAGTCAGGACATTCACTTAAAAAAAATGTCTGAACTCTACATTTTGACTAAAACATAATGTAGATGCACCCAAAAGGACCTCAAATAGCAAACTCTTACTACTTCATCTGCTTAAGCTAACTACAACTTCTTCCGGTCACAGAGGCTCAGCCAGAACAGAATGCTTTACAAAACCCTCTGTCTTCCACTCTTTTAGATTTTACTCACAACCTCTTTCATAAGCTTTGGTATCTCTGAGAACCAGTATGTTAGTCCATCTGCCTGTTCAGTCAAGGAACCCCTTCATGCCAAACTGCCACTATTTGCAGCTGAATTGAACAGTCCTGGCATACCCTTCAGCTTTCGAGCCATCACACATCCATCAATCTGCGCTTCTGAGGTAATAGGCACCATGACTTTCAACAGAATAAATATACCCATGGAGAAAAATTGGTTCAAAATAGTAAAAGCTGCAACAGAAGCCCAAATCATATCAAATTCAGAAAAAATGTTAGATTTCTGCCACACCACAAAAAATAACCCTGTAAGGTGAAGCCTTAACCAATGGTGGGTTTTCTGGCCAGCCAGCCAAAAAGACATCTGAAGCAAATTGCACATGGTGTTGGTCAGTCCTCCTTGCTTTCAGCCTCTCTTTTCCCTTTCTTCTGCCAGGGAAAGAACTCAAGAGATTTCACATTTCCTATTGTATCTTTAACTTAATGTGAGTTTACTACTTCCCATTCCTTATTCTGATTACATTGTTTTCAAATAAAAAAAAAAAAGTGTATATTTGTTGAATAAATTGCCTATAAAGCTGTTGTTACTAAGGCTATGTATTTTAGTAATTAGCTTAGTGTTGATCAACACATTAAAAGATGTTTAAAAAGTGGAATTTAAGAAAAAAAGTATTTTTGTGCAAATAATACAAACAGAATTCTTTAGAACTGATACTGGAAGCAAACTATACATTTGATAAGTAACTTGCATAGCAATGACACATTAAAATAATATTCGCAACTGTAAAAGGTTAATGTAGAATACATCTAAAGCAAAAAAAAAAAAAATGGTAGAAAGGGCTTTTGTAGAAGTATACCAGCAAAAAAACTAAATACACAAAGCACTTACAAAATAGCTAGCTTTAAGGATGCAAAATATTATGTTCCACATTATCTTATACATCCTTTTTAAATGATTGTATTCTTGAAAATGTTGAAAATAATTACAGAATCATACAATGGTTGAAGTTGGAAGGGACCTCTGGAGGTCATTAGGTCCCACCTCAGTGATCAAGCAGGGCCACTGAGATCCAATTGCCCAGTACTGTGACGAGACAGTTTTTGAATAATTCCAGGGATGGAGACTCCACAACCTCCCCGGGCAACCTGTTCCAGTGCTCAGTCACCCTCACAGTAAAAAAGTGTTTCATGATGTTTGGAGGGAACCTCCTGCATTTCAAGTCATGCCCATTGCCTCTTGTCCTGTCACTGGGCACCATGGAAAAGAGCCTGGCTCCATCTTCTTTACACCCTCCCTTCACGTATTTATCGACATTGATAATATCCCCTCTGAGCCTTCTCTCCAGGCTGAAGAGTCCCAGCTCTCTCAGCCTTTCCTCATAGGAGAGATGCTCCAGTCCCTTTATCACCTTTGTGGCCCTTTGCTGGACTCTGTCCAATATGTCCGTGTCTTTCTGGTACTGGGGAGCCCAGAACTGGACACAGTACTCCAGGTGTGGCCTCACCAGTGCTGAATAGAGGGGAAGGATCACCTCCCTCTACCTGCTGGCACTACTTGGCCTAAGACAGCCCAGGATACCATTAGCCTTCTTTGCCATGAGTGTACGTCACTGGCTCATGTTCAACCTGGTCTCCACCAGGACCCCTTTGCACTTTTCAGCAAAGCTGCTTTCTAGATGGTAGTACCCAGCATATATTAGTGCACGGCGTTGTTCCTCACTAGATGCAGGACTTTGCACTTCCTCTTGTTGAACTTCATGAGGTTCCTATCAGCCCATTTCTCCAGCCGTCTGGATGGCAGCACAACCCTCTGGCATATCAGTGGCTCCTCCCAGTTTTGTGTCATCTTACTTTTGTGTCAAACTTGCTGATGATAGACTCCGCCACATCATCCAGATCCCTAACAAAGATGTTAAATAGGACTTGACCCTTGTTCCTCTACATAGGCCTCCTGGCATTTTTGCCTGACTTCACATTCATTGGGATGGAACTCTTTAGCTTTCTTAGGCTTCCCTTATCCTCAGGGCTCTTATCCCATGGGACTCTTCCAAGCAGACCCCTGAAGAGGCCAAAGTCTGCTCTCCTGAAATCCAGGACTGTGAGTTTGCTTTTTACCCTCCTTGCTTCCCTCAGGATCCTGAACTCCACCATCTCATAGATACCTCGTAGATATCTATGAATCTCGAGTTATCATTTACATTTTGCTGTGTTATATTTTTATCAAATGTTTTTAAGCTTTTCTTTAGAGTGCAGAATATATCTTCTAAGTCATTATTTTTTCCAGTTGAGGGCAATTTCTTAATTGTATCTATATTTAGGAAATATATTTTTCCCAGGTAATTTATTATTACAATTAATAAATTGTGTGTCATACAGAATCAATCTTTTAATAAATATGTATTCTAAAAATGTAATAATACAGTATTGGTTTATTATATGATGTTATGTCTGTTTCATAAAAATCCAGCAAATCATATAAACACAAGTAATTTCATAGATTTGTTTTTGAAAGAGAGTTCCAGTGACATGAGAGGAAAATAATAATGAAAAATATGTTTCACATTATTTGAAAAACAAATAAATACCATCTAGACACTGCAACAATTTCTATTTGCTTTTGTAATACAGAGCAGAGTGAGGACATACATATAATTTCCTGCTCTTTCATAAAAGCAAATACTCTGTAACTCATGATCTTCAACATGTAAAAGCACAAATAGAAAAGGGAGTTATAATTTATATCTATTTTATTAATTCAGGTTTGAGGTTTTTTTTTAAACAATCCTGAAAAATAATTCTATTTTAAACAAAACCAGTGAAACATGGCATTTTGTTTATGCCATTTTCATAGTGATTTTGGAGGGCAGAAATAGAACAGTGGGGCACTGCAGTTCTACAGATATTTCTTTACAAATGTGGTGTACATAAGTTATTCTCTCACTAAGACGCTTCTACCATTTCAGTGGAGAAGAAAGGCAAATTTAAATACCTGGGATAATTGTTATAATAGTTTAATGTTTCTTAGAATTATAGGAGAAACTGTACTGCAAATGGTCAAAACATTGAAGACACATGGATGAAACGTAGCAGGACAGCAAAGAAGAACAAGCACTGGAAACAAAGCAATAAAAAGTGATGGTGTCAATATCTACCTTTTTTTTTTTTAAAGTACCTGAAAACAGAAGAGCAGAGAACAGGAGCTTCTTTGACTGGAGAGACAACTGGAGTTGATTTATCAAGATAGAATGATTAAAAGATTCATATTTTTTTCAGTGAAATTTCCACCTCCAGAATAAAATATAGAAGTGTAAATATCTTGTGAATGTCATAATGCAATGTTCACTGTTTTAAACTTAATGCAATGTTTACATGCAAGAATAACAAACTGCTTTTGTAAAGAACCTATGCTACAAATCATAAAAAGCTTCTTCTGAAGAGTAGATTTTGGGTTTTATTAAGTGAATCCTACAAGTGATTAGATATTGACGTTTACAAATGAAATAGATATGTCAAGGCCTATTGCTGTTCTCCAAAGAGCAAGATTAAAATAAAATACCTGAAATAGATATTTTTAATTTAAACCAGTTTTAAGAGTCAATCTCATGGATATGAGTATCCCATACATAGCTGAGACTTACTGTTTTCATTGCTTTACTAATAATATTTCTTGTATAGGAGAAAACCAACTGTTGAAAAATTATGAAAATAAAAGTGTTTTATTATTGCATAACATATACGCACACACACACACATGGTATGTTCTTAGGAAAAACAGTGGAATACTGCACCTAGCTTAGAAGCATTATTAGCTTGCAAGGAGAGCAGTGTTGGGAAGGGTCTGAGACCCCTACAACTGCTAAACAAGGCTGCAGGACAGAAATTGCTACACGGGAAAGAAATTGCTTTACCATCTTTTAAATAAACACAACACGCACGTTTCCTTTGCCCAAGAAGCTTCACAGGTTGGTCAGCAAGTAAAACCTCCTGTCTGAGCTGAACCTTGCTAGCTCAAGTCATGACTCTGGCTCAGAGGAGCGGACTCATATCCTAGCCACAGCACACCTGCCCATGTGGTTCAGAGCACCATGCCTTGACAGCCTCCTTGCAAACACAAAGGAAAGAGGAGGGCAACTGAAACATTATTTACACCATAAAAGGAACAAGAAAAGCCTGAGTCTTTCTCTTCAAAGCATTACAGATTTAAAATACATCATGCAGACCATTTGCAAATTCTGGATTAAATAGCATTCTCTCCACTCTCTCAAGACTCAAACCTGTACATTATTGACAAAATGATGACTTAAGGAAAAAAACCCAACCATATATAAACAAGCACAACCCTTTGGATGTCTTTCCTCATGCCTGAAGGCAGTTATAGAAGGACCAGCTGTTTTAAGTCAACTATAGTTTGTTGAAAAGTACCATCTAGTGGTGATATTATATTACACAAACACACTGAATTCTACACACTGAAACTTTCTTTGGGCTGTTAATGTCAGAGCACAGATTCACCAAAACTGAATTCCACATTATGATACCACCCTATATAACACTTTCACTCAAAACAAAGAAGTATATTATCCTTTGTTCCTATACCAACTCATGAGTCACTAGAAAGGCATGATATTCCTGAAGAGAAAGGAAAGGTCTGCAACCTCATTGCTCAGTTTAGCTCATTTTCAAGATTGCAGTACTATGTCCTTCTGGAAAGGACATTATAATAATTACCAAAAGTGTTTTTTTCTCTCTTAGCAGAAACCTCAGATGGTGCTTTCTATCAAGGAAAAAAAAAAAAGCAGCGCCTTGACATTTTTCATGTTGTCAATTCTTGGTGTAAGCAGGGACATGTTTACTGTAAATAAAAATACAAAAGGTTTTATTGGAATTTTTGCTATTGATTATCTACATTTGCTCTAACTCAGAATGCTTCCACCTGTCTTGGGAAGTGTAATCCACATCAACTCTGATGTCAAAGCATAGACTAAATTGTTCAACACATGGTTTATCATAAATATGACTGCAGATCACACTAACAAGCCCCATGTTCTCCTGAAAGCAGCAGGACCCAAAGAACAAAAATAAAATAAGAATTAATGGCCCTTCACAGTGCTACTATGATTTTTGAGGGTCTTTAGCAAATAGGGTAGCAAAGCAGTAGATGATAACCAAAAGTAGGTGTGTTTGTTGTAGCCCCTGGTTACACCAAGCCTGTAGACCCTGTAAAAGGACAGAACATCAGCATTGTACACAGTCCGAGGATTCAGCCCAAATGCTCAGTCTCACATGTCAGGTGGCCCTGGCTAATGTCATTAAATACTCCTGTAGGAACATCAAAACCCATATCAATTTAAGGAAGGAATAAAAGCCAGGTCAAACAGAGCTAATGGTTACTCTTAAAGAACATCATTTAAACTTGCACTTAAACCCATGATGTCAAGGTTAGAAGTGTCAGGTAAAGGATTCTCAGGCAGACTGAAAATAGCAACAGTTTGCACACCAGCAGTGGATTTACACTTGGTGAGTGATTTGTGGGGAGTAGGAAGGAGAGCATAGGCAACTCTGCCTTCGCCTATCCTTGTAATTTTCTTTTGCCATGCATACAATGAACTGTCACATTTGCCTTTGTTTTCCTAGCCCAATTCTTTACATTCCTGGGCTTGCAGATGCAAGTATCATCTTACAATAACTTTTATTTTCAAAACGTCTCCCAAAGGAGGACTCTTTCAACATTCATTTTGTTGCTCCAAATCCCACCCATATGAGTATGTAAATACTATGGCAAGAATTTCCCTTCTGTGCACACACAATCTTTCAAAGTGGTTTTGACTTTGAAATAGTTTAATCACTAAATGTAAAAATCTGTTCAGTTGCCAGACTGTAAAATATGCTGCCTCATGGAATTGTGTTACATAGGTCCCCCTCATACAGATGATCTAAACGCACATTCTTTTCCTAGAAGAAAAAAAAAATCACTCATTTTTATATCTGCAAGTTCCTGCTCCCCTTACATTATCCAAGCCCTCCTAATAACTTCTGTTATGATTGAACCATCAGAATATACTCCATCAGGTTCAGTTTATCTTTATTCTACCATGTCATAATTTCATTTAACTGGTTTAACCATTCAGCTGTTGAAAACAGCTCTAGCAGAAAATCTTGATTATTCCAACTGCTTGACAAATTCAGTTCAAAGAGAGCTTGTCAGTGCTTTTAAATACAGTCAGCGTAACAGAATTTTGAATTTATTTCAGTTCTTACAATAGTGGGTCAAATACAATTACTTCTGCTATATGCAGCATAGGTATTTTTGAAACCTAAAGCATATACACTTTCTCAGACAGTTCTTCTGGAGACCAAATTATAATCACATGGTGTCAAACTGGACAGTATTATTCCCTATTGTTTTACATGTGAATTACTTCCAATTATTTCTTTTTAAGTGTATTGTTTTTTGCACGAGCTAGAATTGTGCTGAGTATTTTAAAAAAGGATAAATATTCAACCCTTGTGAATGTTAAAAAAACCCTAGCAACATAGTAAAAATGGAGGATAAACCATTTTCTTAAAACATTTGTTTCATTTCAACTGCTTCAGACAGATAAAGTAGGGAAATAAAAGCCAGAAATTTTAATGATAAAAATACCGAAGAGTGAGATTCACTTTACAGAGGTAACTAGATATGATTAATTTAATGATTATGATTAATTTCAATAGGACAATCACAAATAATCTGACTTCCATCCCTTGGTATGATATGAAGTATATCTGCATTTTCCAGTCTCAATATTTTCTAGCATAAATTTCATACGCTACTTTTCTCTGTTACAGATTTGCATTGTTAATGTGCAAATACTGCACGGTTCCAAACCATAAAGAAAAAGGTGATAAACTTCATAATACCTATAAATGGAAAATTACTGTGTTTGTTACAGCCTGCATACGTACGCAGCTCTGCATATTTCTCTCTTGTCTCGTCTGTGCTGATATTGCACTGCGCCCTGCATTTGGGAAAGATGTTCCTGCTTGAGATGCTAATAGGGTTTGAACTCAGTGGGTGTTCTGGAATTTAAAAGCAGCAAAGCCTCAAAATGTCAGCCAAGTCCATGCAGGGTCCTATTCAGATGGGGCATGGCACAGCCTGGAGGTTTTTAATGACAATACTACCACAGATGATTGACTCTGCCTCTGTTCCTGGCAGATCCTGGCTCATCTGTCAAACCAACGAACTCCTTCCAGAGAAGCCGGGTGAGGTGAGGCTGGTGCTCCCTGACAAGAGTAGACAGGCAGAATTTTGAAGAAAGAACTATTTTTAGCCATAGTCAGAGGGTTAGAAGGCAAAAAGAAAAGAGAGGATGCACCTCAGGACTCCTTCTTGCTTTCCAAAGTGTAAACACCTATGACTTCGAAGCCTATGTGTGATTGCATTTTAGACACTTTCCATCTCTTGCTCACCTACCACAATCCACCTGAGAAGACCAGCCACAAACTGCTAGCAGTTGGCACCCACCGCATGAGGTGACAAAGTAATATGTTTTGTTATGGGAAAATTTCTAGACATAAAAATGGTTTCACCACCTGGATTCATATACAGGAAAACTGTGGCTGAAATTTGTAGAATTACAGAGGGTCACTCTTACTGTACTGCACTGTCAAGAGGCTCTGAAAAGAGAGAAATGGAAATCACCGGAGCAACACTCACATAAATATGTATGATTCTAAAGGCTTTCAGAGGAAAATTCAAACTTGCTTGTACTTCCAGTAGCTTTAAGATGCATAGTATTGAAGCTGGGCCAGGACAAATAGTAGAAGCCTAACCAAGGCCTTCACACTGGTAGCTTCTCAACAGCTTTGTCACTGCTGGTACCCAAACCAGTGAGCTTGGGTATGCCCATATGGGCTGGAACGGGAGCTCTGGATTGAAGGGGGGTATTCTCATGGAAATAATGTGACTTTTATTTTGAAGAACTGTACATACATGAGGAAAATGGATGTAAGCTAGCCAATGTAATTATTTATCAATTTGAGATTTCAGCACAACTAATGCCTTGATTTTGTTTGAAAGCAGAAGACTGAGAAGAAGCATCTCTTAGTGCTTTTACTCCTACAAAAGCTAGAAGCATGACAGGAATGACACAGCTTTCAAGCATATAATATACAACAAACCACAACTGCAAGTCTGTGCTTGGAAATATAAATGGGAGGAAAAAAAACATTAGCTGAGTCTTTAAAGCATAAGAAAACAAGAACATCTTGGAAAAAGTACAGTGCTAATTAGAAAATATATATATCAGTTCAAGGAGTCTGGTTCTGATTTGCTATAAATAGAAGGGATTTTTGATCTACAGTAGTGCATGTTTTGTTATTCAGCTTTAGCTGGTGGTGGAAGAGCGAGAATTAGGGCTTCTAATCTTCCTTCATAACCCTTTTGAAGGGTTTGCCACAAAGGAAGTACTGAACATCTAACCGAACCTCAAGCAGACTATGTCTTACCCACAGTTCTGAAAAAATGATGTTTCAGTAGGAACCATGAGTTATCCTGACATGTTTTTCTTTCTGGAAAACAGCTGCTTCCCAAAGCTCCTGTCTGATAAGAACTAAATCATGAGCCCAAAAAAATTCCAAAGGATTATTGACTACAAACCCTTGGTTGGTCGCTCCTCAAAAGGCAAGTGTAGACTAAGGTGATTTATTCCGACAAAAATTAATTCTTAGGCCTGTGACCTAAGGATGTGCAGCAGAAACATCGGTCCTTGACTTGCAGTTGATAGTCACAGGATTGCTACAGCTTTTTAGCTGTGACAGGCCCAATAGGTCATGACAGTATGTATTGAATGGAAGAGATAAAGATGGCCTCCAACACAAAAGTTCAAGCCAAAACAGTGCCAATCAGAACTTTGAGAACATGGGGCAATCATACCAGGGACTGGTAATTAATCTTGAGGACTAGGTTAAGAGATGCACTCACTTTGAACGTCTCCAAGACAGTGTTGTCTTTCACAGTTTCAATTTGTTAGGTTTTTCTTAAATACATGCCTTATCTATAAAAGCAAAATTTGTTGAAAGTCCTTTTAGTTCTCTTTTTCTGTTATTAACCATTCCCTAAATTCAGCACTTCTGTAAAAATATTTTCATACTCTGCAGTGTTTCTCTGCAGCTTTCCCAAATTTGCTTTCGTTCTGGACATTAAGGTACATTCATCTTCTTTTAACCAATCTTTTAAAGGGGTGTCTTCTATCTCCATTTCAGACATAGGATTTTATCCATGCAATACCAATCCCAGTCTTGATCTCTGCAATTTATAATTGAGATCAATGTTTTACTTCAAAACAATCAGAAAGAATTTCCTTAGTTTATACTTTGTTCTAGATGGTAATTTTTTATTTCTAAAAACAGTGAAGAAACAGCTTCATAGGGTCAACCAATACATAATATTTAAGTATAAACTAACTTATTTCTGTTCCATATTCTCATATTATTACCTAGTTTAGCATTGACAGACACTTTAGCCCTGAGGTTTGACCAGCTTTAGCCAACAGATCAATATTTGCATTGCACAGAGACCATCTCTGCTTGACTCATGAGCCAAAAGAAAACCATTAGCCAATTAGAAAAAGGACACTTAGTTGTTCAGTCAGACTGCTCTTGCACAGTTGTCATTTAGGATCATCCAATAAGCTCTATAACTCACATTGACTAGCCAAAGCTAACAAACTGGGCGCAGCGCTCCCAAAAGGCGGACCTGCTTGTGTTACGAATGCCTGTAACAGACTTGAGGAGGTTTTGCAATGCAGCAGGAGACACTGTCAGCAATGAAAAGCCCCAGCACAGCCCAGAGGGCTACTGTAGTCTGTAAAGGTACAGGAGGTAGGTTAGTGTGAACTTTAGATTAGGTGCTGCAGCCCAAAATAAGATTTTGGTCAGATACTGACCAAAAAATAATTAGTCCTTACTGATAACAATTGCCAGGCTTCCTTTCTTAAATTGACAGAAAGTTACGGAGAAATCATTTCACCAAGTTTAAGCTCTGAATCAATATTCCATAACACAAATACCAATGAAAATCTAAAATACCAAATTTTGCATGAACAGATTCACAGTAAAAATATCTGTTGGGTAGATTAATATTCTGTAATGTAGGCAGAACATCAAGCAGAGGAATCCTCCTGAGCTTTCATAAGAAAATGCTGCAAAGCTTGTAGTTCACATGGCTTTGATAAGAAATTCATAAACAGACTCTTTTCTGAAGTTGACCTTGTATTTACAGCTTTTTCAGAGGACAGTTTGGCATTTTAACAGAAAATTGAGTTTGCTATCATGTCACAGCAATCTTAATCTGTTGTGTTCTGAATTAATACTCACACTTGGTTTGTGATTTATTAAAACAAAAACCTAATTCTTTTCATTGTTTGGTTCCTATTTTTACAACTATTACTATATGTTACATAGGTAATTTTAAGAGTCTGTAAAAAGTTAATTTTTCTGGAGAATTTGAAATTAAAGCAAATAAATTGCTTCCAGGAAATGTGTTTTTTGAAAGTTGTATTATTTTCCCTTTTAAAAAGAAATTACTGTGATAATTTCTTCAGATAGTTTTAGGAACTATGTGAAAAGGATTCAAGTGACAGCATGTGGCAAAGAAACAGCTGCACTGTTGTGTGTTGTGTCTGTTAAGCTGCACTTCATCCAAGCCACTACAGGCCAGAGGTAAGGCAGCAAAATACTTCTAAGAATGCACTCAAGTTTAGAGCAAAAAACCCTCAAATGCCTCACTGCTTTTTTGCATTTCAACAATCTGGTTCTTTTTTGGGCCATCATACACATGCAGGTCTTCATGCAGGCCCCCATCCCAGACCTTCCACCTACGAAAGCAAGTATCAACAGTCACTAGCACCTAATACATCAAATCATCTGTGTTGTCTTCTGGCAGAAAGGAAAGATATGCTTACATTTGCTCCTGCGACATCTGGTGTAATCCCTGTCTCCCACCCCAAGCCTCACATGACAGCAACAGAACCTCAGGACTGAATGGTGTGAAGCAGTCGCAACCATCTTCAGAGAGCACGGAAAAGGAAGTTATTGAGGAAGCCATCAGAGAAAGGTAGAACACGACCAGGCAGGGCTTTGGGTGTGCAAGGAGGCACAGCACAAGGAGGAAAGGCGCTTGGGAGGCCTCTGCAGCTGTTAATCAGGCAGGTGTTGCTGAAGAACCAGGCAGCATGACAAGGGCTGTGAGCAAATATAAAAATGTCTAGCCATAAAAAAGCAAAGTTAGGCATCTTGTCGATTTCTCAAGAAAAAACCAAACACGATGACCTCTTTTTTCTAAGACTGAGTGTGCAGTTTATGTTACCAAAGTGTTTGGTTTAACCCGTGAGCATTCAATACCATTTTCAAATCAAACATGAAAAATAATTTAGTAAGTGTCCTGGTTTGAGGTAAAACAGACCAATTTTCTGTTCAGTAACTTTGCTTTGCAGCTAAGCCTCTTCTAACTACTGAAATTAACAGCATATTTTGCAGAAACTGTTCGCTGTCAGAGTGATAAGACCTATGTTTATAGCTGATGCCAAGGAATGGTATGCAGAGAGGCTCGTGCTTAGACTTATTGCTATAACACCCAAGGCCAGCTAACTTGGTCATTTGCCCCCTTGGAGGGTCGGAAGCAGAAAAGTGCAGTGGGGTCCCACCTGCGGGGAGGAGTGGAGAGCACAGGTGACCCAAAACTGACCAACAGGATATTCCATCCCATCTGCCTCATGCTCAGTATAAAAGCTGAGGGATCAAAGGGTCAGCCCCCCTTCTTCAATGGACCATGTCCAAGGAGGAAGGACTCTGTCAGTTTGTCTGCCTTTGATCCCAATCCTGAATTCAGATCCCGAATCCAGTTCTCGTCCATCACTGAGTCCAGTCTGGGACTTCCCCAGTGCCTGCCGGTGACGTGACCATCACCCTGGGAGCTTGATACAGTTTTGTATATATTTAATTATTTTCTTTTTGTTTTATTATTAATATTTTCATTAAAGTAGTTTAGTTCCTTCTAAACTCATAAGCCTCTTTCTCTCTCTCCCTCCTCTCCTTGAAGAGAGAGTGGGGGGAGAGTAGCTGTCACTCACCTCAGTGGCCAGTCCAGCCCAAACCACAACAGTAATAACCACAACAAACATAAGAAAGAAGGTAGCATATGAAAAGACAGTGTTCTGACACATTTAGAAACAAACTATAATTAAAAAAAAAAAGGGGGGAGACATTACAGAAATAAGTAACTGCATTACAACACTTACAGATGGGAGTTCTGGGAAAAAACCCACCCTTTCCTCAAAAGTACTGAGTGTTTGCTTAATAATCATCCAAATGATGACTTAACATTGTCCTGAGTAGAAAAGTTCCAGTTTCTGTAAAAACTGATGAACAGCAGGCACAAGAAATGGAAATTATAAGAGAATAACTAACAGCGAGAAAAGACAGAGAACTTTACTAGTTTTATACTTGATGAACGCACAAATTTAAATGATACCTCACATATGGCTATTCTTTCAAGACCTCATCCTCTGGAAGGAATCCAAGAGGAAATGTGTTGCCTTAAACAGAGGGGATAGATACAATGGAAGCTCTCTCTGAGTAACGTTTTGAAGAGGGTAGGCAAAAAAAAGATATAACTGTTGATGGTATTGCTGTTAGACAAACAAAGAGGAAGAGCTCAATGCTTATTACATTCACAAATTTCACTACCTGACCCACCAAAAGATAATTTGTTTCAAATACTCAATTCTCAACTTAATGACATGATACATACAATGAAAAAAAAAATAGATATTTTTTTCATTTTTAAAGCCAAGAAAGACTCAGGCAATTTAAACCTGTGATGAATAAATTCCATGATTTTAGGGAAAGTATTTCTTCCCCAATTGGACAGCTAAGCCGCAGCAAAAATTTTGGACTGATACGCAAAATGCTTTGACGCAATCACACAGGTTTTGCCTGAAAAAAAGACAAAGTTATGCTTAACTGAAGCATGAAAACTAGCTGGGCAAGCTTACAGTCATGACTGACATGCTACGGTTATGAACGCTGGGACAGTTGTGACATTTGGAAGGCTTATGTTTCAAAACTGATGGATTCCCTAGGGTCTGGTTCCTGGTTGTGGCCATAATAATTTGGTCCTCTGCAGTGCTGCTTAATACTATACCTACACTACTGTTGCAGTCATCAATTCTGCATTTGTTGCCTGCCAAAAGCAGTAATGCTCTCTTTGACGCTCTAATAAGCCATGCAGAGAAACGTCCTTTGCAGAACTATTTGCCCCTCGCTACAGGGGTCCAGACAACAAACCAGGGTAGTCAGGTTTTAATAATATCATCATCAACAACAACCATTGTATGAATTTCCTGAGCTCAAACCAAAAGCTCTGCTAGCATAATCCTAGCTGGGCTGGTCAGGCTTCTACCCAGAGAGGATGGGGGAACCTTTACATAGAGCACAATGGCAGCTTCCCCCTTCCCATTCCAATTCCACTAAAAGCAAGACTGTTTTCCACCTCAGCCCACCCCGAGCCAGCTGCTGGTACTGCTGTTCTAAGTGTATTTCTCTGGGATTCTTGGCCACGGCTCAGATCAAAACTAAACACCAGGAGCACAGAAAGCTTCTGGGAAATCTTTAGCAGTCTCCTTTCTACACAACAGGGTGCCATGCATGGTGCTGTGATTTCTTTGAACTTCTCTAGCTTCTGTTCATTTTTCCCTTAGGATCCCCAAGAAGAAAGATTAAGGCTTCCTCATTGCATTCCACCTTTTGAAGTTCTTCACGGATGTTAACCAACAAGTACTCCCAGATCCCTAACATCCTCCTCATTCTGGATTTCTAATCATAAAATAAATAATTGCATTAGATGTATATTTTCCTGCTGCAAGATAGGGGTTCTTGCAGCCTGTATTTTGTGTACTTTCTGTAATAATCCACAAAGCCAGAAATAGTGGCATATAGCTGAATAGGACTGGAGCTACAGATTCAAAACATCTTTTTTGCTGTGTACTTGTTACAGAAGATAGTGACAGTAAATGAAACAAGGAATTATGTAAATGAAAATCCATAAATGGATACTGAAGTAAAAGCTTTAAATTCTCAATGATTGTAAAGAAATTGAATATCCCTTTTGTTCAACAGACTGAGAGTCTTGTGCGTTTACAAGAACTTGCCAGATACAGGGAGTAGTTTCAACAGACATCATATCATTTACCATTATTCTGGTGACTCTCAAAATGCTGATATGACTGCATTTTAAAAAATACACATATTCAGCAGCTAGAAAACATCCTCATAAAAACAGCTACAGGAATAGCCTCATGTTTGTAGCCTCTGTAACACTGTAGAAGCTATAAGCTCTTCTAAGAGAAATTAAACTACTATGATTAATTTGTTATGGGCTGTCACAGAATGACATGACATGTAAATGAACACAGACTTGCTAAGCATTTTCATATTTCTCTTTCAAAACAAACAGGCATAGAAAAATTGCAAATAAGAAGAAACACATTTCAAGCTAATTTGAGGTGCTGCAGTAACAAAATATTATTTTCTCTCTTTCCCTTGATGACAGCACAAATATCACAAACATCAAAGAGCTAATACTGATAAAAGTAACAGCAAGATTTTGTCATACAAAAGGTAGCTGGTCTACATTGCTACTTGGTGCCCTCAGTAACAATGACAATATTTTTGAAGTAGTTCATCATGCTATAGGTGAACATGGTGGCTTTGGCACTATATCTGACTTTCTGGAAGAGAAATCGAGTTCTGTGATATGGCTTTATTGGGCTATTAAGGCATAAATGGAACAAAGCCAAAGCAGTACATTACATTTTTAAGCAGGAATCCTTTCCCAGTGAACCTTTAAAGGTTGAAAAATGTTACGAAATGGTCACAAAATCTGTTACTGTCATCAAAAATGGTTACCTAGGACGTTCTCATCACAGTTTTCTTAAATTTTTTTCCAGGGTTGAATCCTGCATCCACAAAAAATGTTACTGCATGCAGAAAACTGACAATTGAGCTGTAAAAAATGTCTTAAGAGGACTTCTTAGGAAAGAGTTGATTAGATTTCTGAGGGATTTAAATTCCCTGCTGACCATCTAGGAGAGGAGTGGTGGGATCCCAAATGCCTATGCCTTTTTCTTACAAACTTACCAAGCACCTTAGTGAACTGAAACTGCAGAAACACAATCAGAACCAACATATCTCAACACCTGTTAGTTATGTCACCTGGTTTTGTAGAAAGCTGAAGCTTCAAAATCAAGTTATGATTTTGAAGAATGATTTCAACTTCTTCCCACTTGCAAAATCTGCTCTGAAGAGTATGATGAAATTGACTTGAGCTCTTTGTCTAGCACTGGAAAACTGACTTCCAAGATCCTTTTCCAGGACCCTTTTCCAAGACTTCAAAAACACGCCCCCTGGCTGACTCTTTTCAATAAACCTCTTGAACATGAAATGAACTTCAACAGATCAGTTGCCAATTAGAACTTAGTGGCTTAGAGGGTGAGCCACTTCTTAGAGTTCACAACGAACAAAGCCTAGCTTTTTTGAAAGATCTTCTCAACATTGTCATAATCTTGTATCGTGGATGTTGTTCACACCATATTGACACAATGCGTTTTACAATGACCTCCCCAAACTGGATTTCACATGATTCACTCTTCCCTTCTCTGTTCCTCCATGCTATCACACTTACATTTAACAGAGGCAATGTGGAAAACTGTGTGTGCAGACGCTGATCCTACTGTAGCCACTGACTCCTCTGCCAGCAGACAGACATTCAGGTTGCTGACAGTAAAGGTCTGTGTTTAAAGGAGGTTCTTTGTTTAAAGAACCTTCTCCTCTCTTATATTTGCAGAACATACAATGGGAAGGGGCATTTTTTGTTTAAATCTTTCAAAATTAGAAAGCACAGATGTATGCAAAAGTGTTTCACCTTTTTACAAGCGCAACCATTCAAATCTTCTCTCTAGTATCATCAGAGACATTATTACTAATACTAAATAACCAACTGAACTACTGAACAATTAATAAAAACAAAAGCTTGTCAATCTGTTTTCTAAGGTGTGGTAAGTTGGCAGAACCATACTACTACTACAGGAAAGTTGTCCATCCATATCAGCCTCCCAGAACATAAACACAGTGTGAAAGAAACATTATTTTCCCCTTCTCAGATGTGGCTTATCTGACTATGATGCTACAGCAAAGAGCATCTACTGGCCTAAGAAAAGTAAGCAAGGCCTGGATTTTAGTCAGGCATCACATCCTGAAATAAAAAGCTTGGATTAAAAAAAAAAAAAATCCCGACATGTAGTTTAAAGCAATACATTAGAAAAACCCAACAGAGCAGCTAGCTATTGATGCAAAAACTAGACAAACAACTCAACATGTTATCCAAATAAGAAACTGTTTATTTATGAAGACAGCAATAGAAGGCTACTTAACAGTAACCACTTATTCTGACACTGCCAAATAGTAAATAAGTCAATGCAGAGAATTTTATACATAGTCCACACAACATAAAATCAAATTGAATTTCAGCATAAGATCATGTCATGAAGTTGAATCTAAAGACAGAGCAATTAATGATCCTAAAAAGACTAAGCAACTCCTATACCCTGTCATAAAATTTCCCACCAGTCTAATAAAGAGATTTTTACTGATAAGGAAACACAACTGTTTTCCAAATGCTTTCCAATGTTTCCTTAGTCCCTGAATGCTTCTAGGTGACATTAGGAAACACCACTATGACCTTGAGAATGTTTTGTCTGACAAGTTATCATCAAACATTTTTTATGAAAGAAATGTCCTAGGGAGACAATAAGCAAGAAAAGTATTCACAAGAGCAAAAAAGAAATCAAAAAGAACCGTGGGATATTCTTTTCTAGCTACAGTTTATCCAGAAATTTCCAAAGGAATGCTTCAGTATTATCACTGCTTTACAGCTCGTGGAGAGCAGCCCGCTGCTCAGTTATTTTTATAACGGTACACCACTTCCCCCTGCTGGTGTTCCTGATTCTTCTAAAAGCAACTTCAGCTGCAGACTTCTCCAGAGTTGCTTGTACCCAGCAGCCTTCATGGTCATCATGCCAGGTTAGTAATCACAATCACATGAAAGCTGTTGCAAGTCAAGTTTTAACATAAATATCCACTAGTATTATAAAGCTTAGCAAGCCGTGTTACAGCAACCCACCTGTAAGCAAAGGGAGGCTTTGGCTGGCTGAGGTACAGGCTGCAGGGGCTGGGTTGTCCTGGAATGAGTTTTAGATTTCTCTCCTCACTCCATTTTGCCAGCAGAAGGATCACAAAGAAAACCCTCAGTGTTGTTCATCTCCTCGTCTGAGGTATGGGAGACCCTGGCTACAGTATCTGTTATTTGGATAATGGAAAGCAGAGTTCACTAAGACAGATTTTCGTGCGGCATCTGCACTGCTTCCGCAACTTATTAATGAGAAAACAGCACAATCCATGAAATAAATTGATAAAGTGTTTATGCCTTTGGTTTAATGTCTTTTAATTTATGAGTGGATCACAAAACATCTGCACAAGTATGTACCAAGTGCTTTCTCTGGATGTCAAGATCACATGTTCAGGAAGGCTCAAGCTTGTTAGGAGCTCAGCACAACTTCTATACACCTGTGAAACCCCAGATGAGTGTAATTCTGTTGAAGATGCAGAGTTCTCTTCCACTAGAGATGCTTAGGTCCTCTAAAATCATTTTCAAGTTACTGAATTTCTGGAAAGGGATGGGATTTGAGAGAAAACGGCCCCACGTGATTTATGACGAGCATGTTGCCCAGACCTTGTCAAAGTCAGCACCCAGCACCACTGGCTGTATCTATGTCTAATTGATAACGAGCTGACACTTTACAAATCTGTGTACATGAATCCTGATTTAGAGTCTGACAGAGGAATTGCCTTGACAAAGATGGGCGTTCACTTCCAGCTGTCCCAAATACAGGCAAGGTACTATGCAGGACATTGGCGTCCTGTTTACAGTTCGTAGCTCAAGGGGAGAATAATGTGAGTTGATGATGATCCCACTATCTACAGGGGCTAGCCCAGGCAGAGCCATACAATGGATTACAAAACAGTGAAGATATTATTCAGATGGTCGAAGACTAACTGCAAGGGAAGAGACTGGAACACCTCTCCAGTGCAAAAGTTGAGGGATTTCTTAGCAAGAAAAACAGAGAGCGCAGGTTGCTAACTTGAACACAGTACTGGGACTCTCACTTAGTTTTCATTTGCTGCAATGAAGAAAATGGCACTGACCTATGCGCAAAGATAGCGGGGGTAAGCCACACAAGTCTAGCACTGACTTATTTAAAACAGGGACAGCCACATCAGTTGCCAGGGCATGGTTTTGTCAGAAGCAGATAACATATATTAATCAATGTACCCATCAGACCTCTGTTAATCTCAGACTCTAAATGAGCAACTGCAGCCAAGACTGCCATATTCCTCTGTTTCACAGGTGAAATAGGGCTTGTTAATAGCATGCCTTTCACCCAGATCATTCGGCTCTCCTTCTCCCTTGACTTCAAGGATGTAGATGCATTGATGTTTTCTCCAGCAGCAAGATTAGCTTGAGGTACGAACACTCTTCTGTTTAGCAAAGTTTAATTCCACCACAACACCCCAGTTTATGTTCTTCTCAGATATGCCAGGTCAACAGGTTTGTTAAGGTGCTTGATGAAATG
Source organism: Pluvialis apricaria (assembly GCA_017639485.1). Lineage (NCBI taxonomy): Eukaryota > Metazoa > Chordata > Aves > Charadriiformes > Charadriidae > Pluvialis > Pluvialis apricaria. Next base: position 61,947,081 of record CM030008.1, read on the forward strand.
GAACTTTGAAATAATTCTTGTTAAAATCAAAGCCTTTTTTTTAAATCAAAATTAATATAGGAACATGGAAGAATATGGAAATGGAGACATGCGGTTCTCTGGCTTTTCCTCTCACCCAAATTCAGTGTAGAAAAACTCTCTGAGCCTGGTAAGATTTTAAGATGCATTACTATGTGTCTGCATGGACTAATGTCCATACTCCATTTTGTTGTCTTCCCAAACAGAAGCCCAGTGGGCAGTCACAGCACACACTTTAGCAGGAAAAAAATAAAGTTTCTAATTGTCTCACATGAAAATGCTTTGATTTTCAGAACTTTTTGGCTACCACATAACCCTGCCACTTCATACCACGTGATCATTCATACTTAAAAGTCGTGTTTTACAACTTCAGATAATGAACAACACATAGCGTCATCATGTCTTGCGAAGCCAACATTCTCAAAGTCTACTTGAGAGGTGTCCCTGCCTGTGGCAGGGGGGTTGGAACTCGATGATCTTCAAGGTCCCTTCCAACCTAAACCATTGTATGATTGTATGATTGTATGTATGATACTACTGTCAGAGACATGAGTCATTACTTTCCATGCATTAGCCTCAATAATTTGTGTTTTTTCATACCACCTGCTGCTGACTTGCTGAAAAACTGATTAGTGGCCATTTTCAGCATGGGGTAATCCACTTTTAGATGAAAAATCTGTTTTAACATAGCCTTCTGGAAACAGAAATTATGTGGAACCTGGCCAGCTTCTGGACATCCACCCAGCCACTCTCTCACTCCCCCTACTCAACAGGACAGGAAGTGAAAATAAGATTAAAAAGCTGGTGGGTCAATATAAACACAGCAAGATCACATGCCAACTACCATCACAGGCAAAACAGACCACACTTGGGGAAATTAATTTAATTTATTGCCAATTAAAACAGAGTTGGATAGTGAGAAATAAACACAAAAATGAAAACAACCCCTTCCTTTTGCATCCCTTTTCCCCTTTTTTCCCCAGGCTCAACTTAGTTACCAACTCCTTTACCAAACAGCACAGGTGAACGGGGAACGGAGGAGGGGGGGCTGCAGTCAGTCCGTAACAGCTCCTCTCTCCCCCTCCTTCCTCCTCACAGTCTTCCCTGCTCCAGCCTGGGTTCTCCACAGGCTGCAGTGTGGATATCTGTTCCACCATGATCCTCTCCGCAGAAGAAAGGGAAATACCTGCTCTACTGTGGTCCTCTCCAGTGGCTGCAAGGCAATGTCGGGGGGTGGCAGCTGGAGCCCCTCTTCCCCCTCCTTCCGCTCTCCCCTCGGGGCTGGCGGGGCTGTTCCTCACACTTTTCCCCTCGCCCCTCACCGCCGGGCAGCATTCTGCCCTTGCTGAGCGGCGCTTTCCATGAGGCGCCCACCCATGGCCCATGGCCCGGCGGTGGGTCTGGCACAGGGCAGTGCCTGTTCTCTCCTCACAGAGGCCACCCCTGTGTCCCCCTGCTGCCAGCACCTTGCCATGCACAGCCAACACAAACGAGTAGCTAACGCTAGCAGCAACTGCAGTTGGGAAAAGTTGTCTAGGTGTGTCACTGCAACACAGAAAAAAGCGCCTAGATCATGTGTTGCCACATCATTGCTTGCACACAATATGCAGATTACGAAGACGCAAATATTCTTTTTAAAAATGCAGAATACTTGCGTCAAATTATTCTATGCCAGCGATGAGCACAGGCATACCTGCCACTGCACAGCTTGCTGTGACGAGTAGATGGTGAGACACAGCAAGCACCAGAATCCACAGCACTGTTACAAAGGAGGTGACATACCACCAGTGCCGGGGAGGTTAAATACAGTGCTTCTGCATCAAAGGACGCAAGTGACAAGAAACCTTAAGCTGTTAGAGGTCTGTTAGAGGATCAGAATCACATGTGCCCAAGACATACAACTCTAAGAAGGAGGACGGCAGTTATGCTGTTCATCCTTTCTCAGAGCATCTGTCACTTAAACTACTTAAAGTCAATATGGCACTATACATATGGAACTGGGGTTGGAAGTGTAATAACCTGACAGGTTATAACAAAAGCATTGTTAGCATGGGTCTCCCATGGGCGTATAGGGCTCACAAACTCTCCTTCCCTTGAATCCCATGCAGCATGCTTTGGGATGGAAAAGCTGTGCCATCTTGTGCCAGCTACACATAGCAGGTTTCTTTGGGAAGTTTTTCACTGATGTAATCTGCAACAGACCGTACCAAGCCAGTTCAGACTTAAACCCCCTGAATCATTCTCCTGGATAAAAAAATGGGCTCTTTATGGGTGACAACCTGGAAGGCCTGTGCTTTCATGTGTCAGACAAAAGCCATATGCAAGATACTTACCTTTGACTAGTGGAGTACTGTACCACACAGGATAGCTGCTCAAAGGGCAACAGCCTCCCACTCAGGCCAGAATCTGTTCCTGCTCCTGCCTTGCCTCAGAGAGTTCTCAGCCTTCTGCTGGGTCTGATGTACAAACCAAACCAAAGCCATCCTGCAAACAGCTGGAAAAATTCCTGACCTGCACTGTGGCCTCAAGCCCCCAAAATACCGCGCCAATTTCTAATGCCAGGGGGCAATGCAGCAACTGGTCCTTGCAGCATTCCCAGAACGGGGCATCACAGAATCAGAGAATGGTCAGGGTTGGAAGGGACCTCTGGAGATCATCTAGTCCAACCCCCCTGCCACAGCAGGGTCACCTACAGCAGGCTGCACAGGATGGTGTCCAGGCAGGTTTTGAATGTCTCCAGAGTCGGAGACTCCACAGCCTCTCTGGGCAGCCTGTGCCAGTGCTCTGCCACCCTCAAAGTAAAGAAGTTCTTCCTCATGCTTAGATGGAACTTCCTGTGTTCAAGTTTTTGCCCATTACCTCATGTCCTATCACTGGGCACCACTGAAAAAAGAGGGAGATCTCCACTCCATGTTCAACCTCCCAGGCCCTTCACTCCAACTTGCTCTCTGACACCAACACCTTGGGACCTACTGTGCATATGACAACACTCCTGCTCTGACAGAGAAGGGACCCTCATTTCAAGGGGATGCTCATTTCATGTTATATCCCCTTTTTTTTCCTGTGCAATCAGTGGATCTCTTCACAGGCCAGATGGATCATAGTCAGAGCTAAATGAAAACTAGAGACAAATCCAGGCAGGTGCTGACGTGGAAACAGACGATGCTGGGAGATCTGCATTTCCATCAGCCTCACTAACCCCAAACACAATCCCAAAACGAAGCTAGTGCTTGCAGTGACTGTGCAGCACCATTAGCACAACCCCTCCTCCACACACGTCCCTCACCAGCACCTTTGCCAAGAAGAACGCAGTTCCTCTCTGCTGCTTATTTAAGATGCATCTTTCAATACTTGCCTCTCAAAGACTTTTCTATTCCCTGCTTGGGCAGCACCTACCTAGGGTCCTCTGTGGCAGGTCACAGTGGAAACAAGAGTTTTCTCTGGCTGCAAAGAAGTGTTTCAACTTTCCAGGCTGGACTCAGGCCAGGTGAAACCAACTAGGAACCTTTTTCCTTTCTACATGAAAATATTTCATCCTCCCTTGCTTCTTCAGATGGAAAGATGTGCCCAAACACTGTGGCACCTCTGACCTTTGGAAAAGTTACAACATCCTCTGTGAGGTAATTGCTATTTTATTCCAGTTTTCCAACATAAAACAACTAACTGTTCTCATCTTGTTAGGTCAACCATTATCAAGATATTACTATACACTTCTGTACTTTCACAGTACTGTTCTCTTAAACCTCCATTTTGCTATATGCACACATAAGCCTGCTACAATTTTTTCTAATGAGATCCCCGTATGCTAAAAACCATTAGAGCCAGCAAAGCACTGGATTTCACCAAGTTCAACTGTCCCTTACAGGAGGCAGGACAAACATTCAGTCATCAGTACAAAAGGTGAAAAACAACCTGTGAAAAAGTAAGCAATTCTGGCAGTAGTCACCATCAAGGTTCTGTTACATCCATTCTGTTACATCCAAGCTGTCAATACATTGTAGTGTTGATACTGACAAGGCTGCTTTTGCACATTGAAAGCACAAGAATGTGACCTTGCTGAAATGTTCCGATATTTATTCCATATTCACTTACCACTAAATTCCATGAAAGTGATCTATATTGTCCTGGTTTGAGGTAAAACAGAACCAATTTTCTGTTCAGTAACTTTGCTTTGCAGCTGGGCCTCTTCTAACTACTGAAATTAACAGCATATTGTGCAGACACTGTTCACTCTCAGAGTGATAAGACCTATGTTTATAGTTGATGCCAAGGAATGGTATGCAGAGAGGCTCGTGCTTAGACTTATTGCTGTAACACCCAAGGCCAGCTAACTTTGTCATTTGCCCCCTTGGAGGGTCGGAAGCGGAAAAGCGTAGAGGGGTCCCACCTGTGTGAAGAAGCGGACAGGACAGGTGACCCAAAACTGACCAACAGGGTATTCCATCCCATCTGCCTCATGCTCAGTATAAAAGCTGAGGGATCAAAGGGTCAGTGCTCTTTCTTCAATGACCGGCATCCAAGGAGGACTCTGTCAGTTTGTCTGCCTTTGATCCCAACCCTGAATCCAGATCCGGAATCCAGTTCTCATCTGTCACTGAGTCCAGTCTGGGACTTCCCCGGTGCCTGCCGGTGACGTGATCATCACCCTGGGAGCTTGATACGGTTTTGTATATATTCATTATTTTCTTTTCATTTAATTAATAATTTTTCATTAAATTAGTTTAGTTCATGCTAAACTCATAAGTCTCTCTCTCTTGCCTCTCCTCAAACAGAGAGGTAGGGGAGAGCATCTGCCATTCCACCTGAGTGGCCAATCTGGCCCAAACCACAACATACGTATATATATTTCAGCTGAAAAGAAAAAAAAAACCAACCATGTTATAAATTACAGTTTAGATATAAACTACACTTATAGAGTTGTATTGGATTTGTGGTCATACAAATTTAGGAGTCTTGTAACTTCACAGATGCCTGAAGTAATGCTCTTCTGATCCATTACCCACTGCTTCTTACAATACAGAACTCTGAAGAAAAATAACGTAAGCAACAGCATTTAGGCCACTTACCTCAATGAGTAAGTATTTTCACACTTTCTCTGCTATTCTTGGTACCAACTAACAAATCACTGAAATGCTACATCTATACCAGTAAATTAGATATGTCTGGGATATTCCTAGGCACTCAGGCCAACCAATGTGGAAGTGCTTACGTCTACACTAATAAATTCTCTCATTCTCCAAGCAGCCTGGCTGCACGCAAACAGCTCCCAAGAACATGCCAGCTCCAGAAGAATGCCCAGAAGTCCTTGAAAGCGCTCTGCTTGGCACAGACCAACATTGTGCCGGTGAGCATCTAACAGTTTACTAGAGTAGGTAATCACATTCTCTTCCCTGGGCGCTGTTTAACTTACTACCACAAATGTTGCCAAATCCTACTAGCAGGAAGCATCCAAAAACACTACACATGTAACATAAAACACTTGTTCAAATACACTTGACACATTTGAGGGAAGGCATACCATCCAGAGGGACCTTGACAGGCTGGAGGAGTAGGCCCATGTTAACCTCATGAAGTTCAACAAGGCAACAAGGCCAGGTGCAAGGTCCTGTACCTGGGTCTGGGCAATCCCCTACAGACTAGGGGATGAATGGAGTGAAAGCAGCCCTGCAGAGAAGGACTTGGAGGTACTGGTGGATGAAAAATTGGACATAAGCCAGCAATGTGTGCTTGTAGCCCAGAAAACAAATTGTTTCCTGGGCTGCATAAAAAGAAATGTGGCCAGCAGGTCAAGGGAGGTGATTCTCCCTCTCTGCTCTGCTCTCATGAGACCCCACCTGGAGCTCTGCATCCAGCTCTGGAGTCCCTAGTACAAGACAGACATGGTCCTGATAGAGTGGGTCTAGAGGAGGGCTACAGAAATAAATGGTCAGAGGGCTGAGATACCTCTCCCATAAGGAAAGGCTGAGAGAGTTGGGGTTGTTCAGCCTGGAGAAGGCTCCAGGGAGACCTTAATGCAGCCTTTCAATATAGGAAGGGGGCTTATGAGAAAGATGGAGAGACACTTTTTACCAAGGCCTGTGGTGACAAGAAAAGGGACAATAGTTTTAAACTGAAAGAGGGTAGATTTAGATTGGACATAAAGAAGAAATTTTTATGGTAAAAATGTTGAGACACTTGACCAGATTGCCCAGAGAAGTTGTGGATACCCCATCATTGGAAGTGTTCAAGGTCAGGTTGGATGGGGCTTCGAGCAACCTGATCTAGTGAAAGATGTCCCTGCCCATGGCAGGGATGTTGGACTAGATGATCTTTAAAGGTTCCTTCCAACCCAAAGCATGCTATTGTTCTATGATTCTACACGTTAGACACTGCAATCCACACTGGGTGAAGTCAGCTACAAGAATTTTATTAACAGTTGTCATTTTAAATTTTCAAATATTTTTGAAGCCCTAGATCAAATTTTTTAATGACATCAGTATAATAACTGAAGGTAGACAGTTTATATATGCTAATTTTAGCAGTATTTGTATCAGCCCTGGAGGTGTTCAAGGCCAGGCTGGACGTGGCCTTGGGCAACCTGGTCTAGTGAGAGGTATCCCTGCCTGTGGCAGGGGGGTTGGAACTCGATGATCTTCAAGGTCCCTTCCAACCTAAACCATTCTATGATTCTATGATTCTATTATTTGCTTCTGAAATGAGGTCTGAATATTATCTATCAATATATTCACTTTCTAATTTAGAGAAGATGGTAAACCATTCTTAAAACATTTCCACATCCAATGAAATGACCCAGAGTATTATCATGACAGATGCTAAACTTAGGCTGATATGTTTATAAAAGTTTCTTTGAGCTGAGCACATCAAATGATAGTAAGTATGAACTCATTTAATATGGCACAAAGATCCAAGAACTAAGAAGCGAGTCCCTAAAAAAAAGGGTAAAAACACCCAAACAAACAAAAAAAAGAGAGAAAAAAATTTCTTAAGAAAACTTGGAAAAAAGAAGTCATCCGGACAGACACTCAGAATCATTGCAGCAAAAGAAGAGTACAATATAGGAATCAATAGTATTTATATTACTGTCATTTACCATATTTCATTAACTTGCAAGAATTTAGTAGAATTGAAGTGGAACATTTTCGCATCAAATTTTTATTATGTTTCTACAATGATGACTGAAAATTATTGAAAGGTATTTTAAAATACGCATCATAATGCATGAATCAACCACTGATCAAAAAAATGAGTTATACAAGTGTTTTTTCTTGCTCTCTAAATTGTTTCTACATTTAGATGAAATGGAAAACAGGATGGATATTTTAAGCATTGTTCTGAGAGTCACTGAAGTGATTTACGTGAAGATTATGTGCAAGGCAACTCAGCATCATTTGCTGTGAAAGTTTAGCTGTTATGCAAAAAAGATAACTTGAGGTTCACAAAAAACCTACCAGAAAAATCACTCAAAACACCCGTGTGACACTGTGCCGGTTTAAAACTGGTAGATCACATAAAAGAGAGGTTTTGCAACTCAACTTTTTATTTTAGAAAACAAGTTTTGAGAGCATTCCCCCAAAACTATTCAGAACTGTGCACGTGATGCAACGGCAAGTGTGTATTAGTAGCATTTCAGCCATATTTTAGATTGCCAGCGGGTGGCATCAACAGCGCCATCAGCTTGTGCTGTATGGAACAAATAACTCTATTCCAAAAGAATCACAGAAGGACTAAGTGGTCTGTCACACAGTCCTACTGAAAACGCTGTGCATCGTGGTCCAACACCTAGTATAACTGGCATGGTGCTGTGGCTGCACACATCCTATTAAAATGAATTTTCAACCCTTTAAGCACCACCAGCAACTTACTATAGCACCCAAACATAAAATTTGTATTTAAAAATAGCAAATTAATTTGTTGCACCTCTATTCAGACAACATCAGTCAGCATCTAGTCAGCATCACTCTGTGATATTAAGGATTACAATAAGTTAAAGCAGCTACCACATATGTGAGACCATTGTAATTGCTCAGTGTCCTTACAGGTAGCCACTCTGTATCATTAGGCTGCGAAAGGCCTAGTAGGTTCAAATCTACTTTTGAGACTGTAATATAATTTAATAGCAGAAGTTAGACTAATGTAGCTTAGTCTGGCATACCTTGCCATTTTCATGATTTTTGTGAAAGAACACTGGCTCTTTCTTCTTTGACATTTACTGCTGAATATGCCTCTTCTAAGATCAACAACCGTACCCCATAGGATTTCCAGACTGATGTACAGAAGATGAGTAGTGTCTAGGCCACCTTTTGAAGGAGAAAAATACAGTATAGATACAAATAGATAGATACAAGTAGATATTTCCATGGTCCACCACGTAGAGGTGCTAGAAAACACAGGTGTGACCTGTGAAGACTTTGACAACTTAAATCAAGAGGAAATACACTTACTGAATGTTCCTGAGGAAAAGCAAATTTAAACAGTATGATCACCCGCTCGTTCCTGAGGATACAAGCCTGCCAATGGGGATGCTAACAGTTTATAAGGATATGAAAATACAGTCTGTGCAAAATGTAATCCGTTTTCAAATAACCAAAGCGTGCCAACACCTGGATTTTTCTGCAGCATAGCAGATGCTATCAGACAGAAATGCCTTTTACCCAGAAACTGCTCCATAGATGCTCTGTGAGGTCTCACACTTTCAGTGCTTGTTTGCTCTCTAGTATGTATGTGGCAGAAGTGACCTGTAAGTATGGCCAGTTTCTCACATCAGACATGCTGCAAGGGACCTGTGCCCATTTACTTTTCTGCGCATCTAACCTACAGATGACCCTATACTTAGTTATCTGTTCTAGGCTCTGTTCCACCTACCTCCTGCCTAGATACACTCCTGGTAAAGAGGAGGGTTTTCATGCTACTAATTCATGTAAAGAATGAGTACACGGCAAAAGGCAGCAGTGCTGTTTCCAGTAGTACTAAGTTCAGAGAATATTCAGCTTCATATGGTCATCCTCACATGTAAACAAGCCTCTGCAGAGCAGGAAGCAATCTCTTGGAAAAGCTGCGCACTCTTTCCAGTGCCCAGTGTATTTCACAATTGCACTGAGCTTATACCCCAGCTGGTCTAAGGTGTGCTACTTACAACCCTCTGTGCGACATTGTGTTACGCCAAACTAGCACAGGCACAGCCCCCATGGTTTGAAGACACACCAGACTATGGTCCTTTGCCAAGGCTCTGTTTGTCTAGTGGGACGTGCCTAAGATCTGGGCCACCAATACGGTTAGCTATCCACACAATTAACCAACAATTTAGCAAATCTCTCAGTCAGATGATCAGGCTGTCCTTGGCTGAACAGGGTTTACAGAGCTTCTGTCTTGCAGGCTTTCCTCCCGCAGTTCAGATGAACAAATAAAAAATCCCTGTATTCGTACTATTTGCACTTACTTTTCACTGTCTAGCTGGATGTTGGTGCTTGACAGCCTTGACTGCCTAGCAAATCTACTGATCTCATTTTTCAACTTGGTTAACATGTATGACATAAAACACAATAACCATAAGACTTAGGCATCACAAAAGAAAAACTATTTAATCCTGCATTTCACATTCTAACAGACAAAAGCAATACTCACACCACTTCCCCATTTTACATGCCTATTTTTTCTGTAAGCTTTTTTAACCTGTTTTCCAATGGCCTAGACAATGTCAGTCATGAAGTACAGGGCCTAACAGAACTCCTCTACCTTAACAGGTCACTGTCAGGTAGATAATCTCCAACCTAAATCAGAATAAAATGGATTACAATAGCCACTATTTCTCTTATAAACTCTGATGAGGAAGGCAGTAAATATTTCACACACCAACACAATATTCTAATCAAGGGTTATGTTAATCAAACCGTGAACAGACTCTGTATAAAAACCTTTCATATTCATCATTTTTCCCACATCCAATCTATGTGCTATCATCACATTACTAAATATCTATGTTAATCAAACTAACCATCAAAATAAATTCTGGATTTTTTTTGTAATACTGATACCAAAACCAGACATGATCAAGACAGCTTTAACCTGGTTCAGACCAGGTCTCACATAAGATCCCACCTTATTGTAGTGGCACACAGATAAATGGAAAAATTGGTACTGTAACAGCCACTGTATTTTCAAAATAACTTGTTTGGCAGCTGAGTTGAGGGAAGGCACTGGCTCCTATTCTGTAACTTTGCAATGTAGAACAAGGCACGTTTTTAATTCCTTTTTCCAACCTGTTTGCTACAGACCACTGACAAATGACAAATGGCAACCTAGTCCTTCAGAGCAACACAATGTGTTCTCAGTCCCCTAAAATTGTGGGTTTCATATTTTAAGCTTGCACTCCAAGGTCTTGAAGATATTTGCTTATCACAAGCTACTGCTACCACTTCAGAGTACAAATACTGTGCACTGAATTTAACAGTGCTTTATGCTTACAAACTATCTATTCAAGAGTCAGAATTTTATTAAAAAGAAAACAATTGTTTCATGAACCTATGAGCAGCTGTGATTTGTCCCAAGTATGTGGCCAAACCGGAAATTTGAGCACCAAAAGCCCAGTTTTTAGCACTGTCTTTTTATGTGTTCGCCAGATAGGCATTTGAACAATCATTGCTAGAAATTACGCTGTTATCTCTCTCCACAGTCACCATCAGTTAAGCAAAAGAGAGAAACACAGTCATTACCAAAAATAAGTGCCATAGCTATGTCAGGCAGGGGAAAAGGGTAGAATCCGCCATCCCAAGGCCTGCTTGTTTGTGGGTTTGTTGACGAGTAGGAGGCCGATAAACTTGGAAAAACCTGACTGAGCAGATTACCGCTCCTTCCTAATCTAGACAAACGACTCCAATTTCACCACAGCTTTTCGGAAACACAAGTTATACCTAAAACGTTCATTCAAACAGACTGCAGCACGCGCCCTTACTCTGCCCAAGGCCCGGCACACCTTTGCTCACAGTCCTCCGTTACAGCACTACAGATGGACTTTGCTGCGCCCGATGCCCCTGTGAGCCCCGCGGGAACCCCCAGGGGCAACCGCCCCGTCAGTTAAACGGCAGTAACTTATTTAAACAATAAGCACAACGTCGGGGCCTGCGCCACCGGGAGCCCCAACGGCGGCGGGTGGCGGTTGCGGCGCCAACGCCCCGCCCCAGGCCGCCTCACCGCGCCCCCGACGGCGGCGACCACTCCACCCCCGCCTCCGCCTCCGCCTCCAACGGCGGCCCGACGCCACGCCAGGCCACGCCCCCGCGCGGGCGAGGCCCCGCCCCGTGCACGCGGCGCGCCCTCACGGGCTGCCACCGCCCGCTGGCACCGCCCCGCCCCGCCTTCTGCCCGCCCCCTGGGCGGCAGCCTGCCAATCCCGAAGGGCGATGTGGCTTCTCGCCCTTGGGGGCGGGGGCGGGAGCCCCGCCTCCCTACCGCCCACCCCGCCTCGCCACCTCCCCCCGGCTGCCAGGGCGGCTGCGCCGGAACCGCGTGGCAGCCGGCGGTTGGTGGCCCCCGGGCAGCCAATGGGGGAGAGGCACCTCAGAGCAGGCGGCTCATTTTACGCACAGCGGCACGCGCGCCCGCCCGCTTCTCAGGCCGGTCGCGCTCGCGTCTCCCGCCGGGGCGCGGCGGCTGCTGCTGGGGGGGGCGGCGGGAGACGCTGCGAACGCCGCGCCACGCGCGCCCGGGCATTGCACGGTGGGGCCGCTTCGGAGGGGCGCGCGAGGCGATTGGCGGCCGCGCTGCCCGCCTCGCAGGGCAACAGCCAATCCGGGGGGGCGCGGCGCCCCACGAGGGGCGCGGCGGGCCGCAGCGGAGCGAAGTGGGCTGGGCTGAGCTGAGGAGCGGCGGCGGCGACGGCGGCGGGATGAGGCCGAGGGGGCTGTGGGTGCTGGTGCTGCTGCTGGGGCTGGCCCAGATCGCCCTGCTGGCGCGGGGCGCGGCGGCGGCGGAGGACGACGACGACGAAGGTGAGTGCCGGGGTCCGAGGGTGGGCGTGGGCGAGGGGCGGGCTGCGTGCGGGTGAGGTGGGGAGCGGGCCGGTGGCGGCGAAAACGGTGCGCGGCCTGGCTCCCCACCCCCCCGTGAGGCGCGGGTGTGTGGCCTCGGCGCTGGGCGCTGCGGGGAGCCCGGGCCCGGCGAGGCGCCGCAGGGGCCGGGCCGGCGGGCGGCGGCCGGCTGCCGCCCCGCAGGCCTCTGGGCTGAGCCGGCGGAGGCAGGGCGCTGATCCCCCTCCGTGAGGGCGCGGGTGTCTCGGAGCCCCCTCGTCACAACGCTGTTCGTTTCTGCTTCGTTGTTCCTTCGAGGCTCTGCCTCGTCTCTTCTAAACAGGGGATTAAAAGCTAGTAGTTAGCCATGTTGGCGGTTACTGGCTTTTAAATTACCGGTAAACTTGCAATTTTGTTATCCGACGGAGCACTATTTTCCTTACCCCTTGATTCAGGGGATCCGTGCATTCTGTGTGTTCAAGCTGATTAGTTTTTTTCGCTCAGAAGGAAGGCTGTGTGTTGCTAGTTTCTTGGTGTTTCTTCCCATTGTCTTTGAATCTCACTAATGAGTGTCCTCTGCTTTCCAAAATTAGCTGAAACAAAGCTGCTCTGGCTTAAGTTTAGCGCCTGTACATAGGAAGCAAGCATTTGAAGGTGCTTCTTTTCTGGTTTTAAGCGTATTACACACGGATTTTGAGAAATCCTACATCTTTCATATTTCCTACGTTAACTCTGCTCTATGTTAAGTATTGGCAGGCGTTCAGGGAGACCGGATTATGGATGACCTCCTGAACTCATGTCCTGCAAATTCTTACTCAGTAAATAGGCACTGAAACTCGAAAAATGCGTATGTCAGGCACCTTATCTGTGCTACCAACTGTATTATCTGTAGGATAAGGATCAAGAGATTTTTTTCTTTATGTAGGGTATAGCATCTGCAATAAGGACATACATATATTTCAACTTAGAATTAAAAAAAAGCTTCACAGGAAGATTCTGTATTATGTCTGTTTCTCTGCTTTTTAGCTAGAACACTTGATTAGCACTGCTTTGTAGCATGTGCGAAGCCCAGTACTGACTTCCCTTCCTACCTTCAAATGAGGAAGCAACACCTGTGATGTTACAGTGAAGCCTGGCTGACAGCAAGTAGCTCAGCTTCTCATGGGCCAGGCTCTTATCAGTGTTTCCCAAGTGTGCTGTTCTTCTCACTGTATGAGTTTTTGGGATCAAAGATGCATAGTGATGAAAGTATTTCCTCCTGTGTGCAAGTTGAACACTAATCCATTGCACTTGAATAATTTTCTTATTTCTATTGTGTATCTCAAAATTATATATAAATCATGAACTGGGCTCTACCAAGCCCAGTATGTAAATGTGTGTAGCTAGGGAATTCCATTTTTACCCTTGAAATGCGGACTTGTATGAAGTTGAACAAATTTACTTTGCGACAAGCAGGTAACCTTATGCAAACTGATTGTTCAGGAGATGAAGAATTCATCTGAAACCAGGTTTGTTACACAGTATGGTTTTGGAAGTGAAGTTTGGCTAGGGCAGTGAGAGAAATGTGCTCGCAGCAAGGTTTGCGTAGGTCATGACTGTTACACCCTGTGCATCCTGATGAAGGAAAATGAGGGACTTGTGTAGAGGATCCACTACAGAAAAGACTGAGGAAGACTATTTTCATAAAAAGGCTTTTGAATGCCCTGGCAACAGGTTACAAGTCTTGACTTCTGTTTTTCTGAAAACCAAGCTCATCCAGTTGAGAAACAAACAAGGCAGTCCCTCCTCAAAAGGAAACTTTCACCCAGAATCCAGAAGTCATTGGTGTCTGGATGTGGCTTTTTCACATGGGATTCACTCTACTTAACAAAAAGTCACTAGGCCAGACTTCCAATAAATGCTGAAAGTTCAGTGAAGTTACTATAAGAATTAATTTTGGTTAGAGTAGCTGTCATCCTGAAGAAGGCCTGCCAGCCAGCATCATGTACCTGAAGTCTTATAGTGAGTGTCATCTTCATCATGTTTTTTGACTTGTGTAGTAATGTATTGAAATTTGTGGAAGTGCTTTGTTGGAGTAAAAGGCAGTGGTCTATATTTTACTGGAGGGCAGGTTTTAGCCACAGCTGTCACTTGTTGGTTTGTCCACCTGCTTTGCAAGTAGCTTTAAGAAACAAAGACACTTCGGTTTGGGTGCAGCTACTTTATTTTCATGAGCGGTCTTATGCAAATATTTATTAGACTTCTGCCATTTCAGGTGTCACAGTTAAACTTATTCTGTATATGTTCTCTTCAAATTGTAAAACATTAATGAAGAGGAAAGTTTCTTGCTCTTTGTGGGGGGAAAAAAAAGTCCTGCTTACTTCTCCTATACTTGGTCAGGTCCTTAAAGCAGGTCTTTCAGTCCCAACACAAAAGGGGACATTAGGTATCGGTGAAGCTGGAAACTACAGAGGGTGAATTTGCACTCATAAGGACAAATTATTAGGTATGGTTAGCTTTTTTTTTTTGAAATGCAGGACTTCTGGAAGCCAGTTGGGAAAAAGCTGTAGTCCTGCTGTTAGGTGCTACTGTCCTGCGTCCATCTCTGAAGAGAAGGAAGTGGGCATGTATAATGGCTGTGACAATGTATCACTGTAAAGGAAGTTTTATGCTCGCAGGCTATACAAACACTTGCAGTGTCTGTCTAGGTACAGAATAATTTCAGCCATGGGTGTTAGATCTAGTGGCTTAACATTTTCCACTTGTGCAAGATGTTTTTGTAGGTGATGCTTTGTTCTCGGCTTTCTAAACCATGAGCCTATGCCACAGCAGTTGCAGTGGTCTTTCTCCTTTTGGGGAGCAGGTAGTTATCATAGTAAGCAGGAATGAGAGTCGCAGCCTGGTGGTTAGTTTCAGAGATGCATGAGCAGGATTGGCCGGCTAGTTTTGCTCAAATTCCTTTCTGTCAGGAAAAATCAAGTCTGAAGTGATTTGCTTGGAAAAGCAATGGACATTGCACAACTCACTGGGAATTCAGGCACAGACCAGCCAGGAACACCTTGCAGTGAAACATATCCCTCAAAACTGCTGGGCATACATGTAAGCAGAAGTTTTGACTGGTGAAACCCCCTGGCAAGTAGCTTTTTCACCAGTACAGTCCTGTCGGTACATGACTGCCATAGATTAATTTCAAGGGTGTTTGACCATTCAGCCCTTTCACTGCAAGTGCTCAGAGGCAGCAACACAGGAGGCATTGTCCACTTGCAAATAGTGCTTTTAGCTGCTTTGTAGATCAGATGAAGCAGTAGTAGTTGTTAACAGTAGTCACCTGGATTAAGTTTCTTTGTGATAAATGATCTCTTGTGATCTGTCCCCTCATTAGAAGCTTTCATATTTTGGTGGTGTATAAAGTTGGGTTCTAAATAAAATTATAGCATTTTCTCCAGGGGCATATATTGTTTTCTGAGAGCATAAAGGCTTATTTTTTTAATACCTCCTTCTAACAGAAAAATGGCTATTGCAATTTAATGGCATAAATTTTTCCACAGTGAGCTCGTTCCTGTTGTCTGCCATTGGTCTGAGAATAGTGGGGTTGGTTTTTATGACTTTTTTTCATACCTGGGTACAACATATTTGTCATTCTTAACTTTCAAATTCCAGGTGAAATCAGAGTATTTTCAGTATTCTTGTCCTGAAAATAAGTAGCTTACATGTACGTGATTTGCTGTCCTATTGCCGTAACTCCTGTCAGCTTAGTCAAAAGCCAATTAAAGTTAAGTAGAGAATAGTTTTAAACAAGAAACCTTAATCTTTTTTTTTTTTGTAATCCTGGGGCTCCCAGCGGTTGAAGGACCTTAGTTTCATTGTTGCACAGTTTTCATTTGGGATGAGATATTTTCATTACTTGTTCTGTGACTGAAATTCCTCTAAAGTCATTCAGGAAGGTCTGCTTGCCTTGTATGACAGCAGTTTAAATAAAAAGAAGTTTAAAGGAACGTGTGAAAGATTAAATATTAAAGAAACCATCTCAAATTCCAAGCCAACAAAGATTAAACCAGTTGAAATGTCCTGGCTTCAGATTTCATGTGCTAACTTTGCTTTGGTAATTTAGCAACTCTGCTTTCTTGAAAGGCCTGTTCTAGACCAGCAGTTTTGGTCTCCTTAAATGAAAGCCCCCCCAAAAGTTCTTTGAAAGAGGTTTTCACTCCATTTATTTTAGAAGTGGCATCTGCTAAGTGCAGGGGAGTGGGTTTTCACAGGACTCCTTGTGACAGTCACTTACTTATTTGATTTTATAGTCTCTTTACAGCCTGGTGCTGATACAGAGCAGCCTGATGCTCCTGTGGGTAGAAAGCCTCTTCAATGAATTGTAGACCTGAAACATTGTTGTGACTGAAAGAAAGATACATTGAGGTGGCAGGGGTGGGATTGGGTAGTCAGGAACAGAAGTATAACTTTGAAGTGCTGCCTCTAAACTACCTTGGTAGTAGTGAAATGATAGCATTTGAGTTTGTAGAAAGCCTGTTTTTATTCAGTCTTCAGACAGCCAGGGCATAGCAGTTGTGGTGTTACAGGTATAGTGGGTAGGGGTACAAGGGAAGCATTGGGGACAGATAACATCTGCTTTTTTTGGTACAAGACACCTAATTTTTCCAACCACAAGTTGCTGCACTTGAAGGACAGCTGTTTTGCTGCATGATGGAGGGCTTCTGTTTGAATTCAGGTAACATCTGTGTGCCCTTCTTACCCAACAAAACATGTCTGGTGCCTCGCTTCCCACATTTCAATGAGATACCCAACTATCAAGCTACCCTTGGTAGCAATTATCACTTAGGTCTGTATGCATTAATTCTTGTTGTGTCCATTTTGTTAGTTTGCCCTGAAGAGCAAAATACATGTTGACACTTTACTGATATATTGATATTGTTAGCTTGCATGGTGTGGACAGAAATGAGATGGGACTGGTCAAACATCAGAGTCCAAGCTCTTTGCAAACGGAGGTAGCTGTCATTGTATGTGGAGCAGGAGCTAACCTGGGTTGATACTCTTTTTAACAACAGGATATACTTAATCCATCTTTAACCTGCTAGTGTTATTTTAATGTTAAACTAGACACAATCTAATCTCTATTGCACTTTCACTTTTACTTTTCCAGAATCTCTTACGAAAGAAGCTGATGATGATGGTGATGATGATGATGAAGATGATGAAGATGACGATGATGATTCTGAAGTTAAAGAAGAAAATGGTGTATTAGTCTTGAATGATGCAAACTTTGACACTTTTACTGCAGACAAGGACACTGTGCTGCTGGAGTTCTATGCACCATGGTGGGTTCACAGCCTGTGTTACCTCTTTAGGTGCAGGATGGGGTGGATGTTTGTGGCATCTCTGACAAGGCACACTCCTAAAAAGTGAACTTGGGTTGCAATTTTAAAGATGCTATAGGAGTACCTTGCCTGCAGGAGAAGCACTGGACTCTGCCATAATCCAGGGTAGGAGATGGTTCTGGTGGTTCTTAGGTACCCTTTTACCTTTCCCTGTACCACGTTACAGACAACAGGCTGCTCTTTCTCCACAGATGTGAGTCATGCTGAGGGATCCCATGCCAGGGGAGGCGCAGCCCTGGTTCCAACCCTGCTCTGTGCCCATCAGGGAACAGAGATGGTCCCAGCGAGCCCCAGGAAAGTTATGCGGCATGGTCTCACAGGCTGCTATTGTGTCCTTGTGCTGGCCCACTGAGGACTTGTGCACTTCCTCAACTAGATGGAGGGATGGAGGAGACTTCCCTAGTAAGGGAACTGCTGGAAGGTTTTTCTTCTCAAATTCAAATCTCTGTCCTTGCCAGAAGGGTGTAGTATGAGTAAGGACATAGCTTGTTTGTATTCTCAGTTTAAGCAGTGCCTCATACATCTACCTAATGATGATATTTCTGCTGGCATACCAGGGTACGCAGAGTAACACCAGTGCGTTCAGGGGACCTACAATGGATTTACCTGCATACAACTGAGACAGATAATTTAGGCAAGAATTTATCTTCTCTTCCATTCTTATGGACAAAAATAATAGGAATGGTTAGTGGTGGGGAAAACAAGAGTAGAGTAGATTTGCAATCAAATTGCTGAATTAGTGTTGCAGCCAGAACCTCTCTTCCTTTGTGGCTTAGTGATGTAAAGATGACTATTTGTCCTTTTGTAGTCTTTGAATAGAGGGGAGAATATGATCTTGATTGATGTGGAGTTGTATTTTAACTAATGCTACTCTCATTACAGAGAATCCCATCCCTGCTTGGCTGTAGGTAGTATTTCTGCAGCTGTAGTTTGCCTGCATGAAAACTGAACACGAAGTTTAATTTATCCAAGAAGAAAGATGTGTGGTCATCACAGATTAAACACCTCTTTTTTTTTCTATTCCATCTCCTCCCAGTTGAGAGGCTAAGGAGCATAGGCTGTTGGCTACACATGACCTTCCATCTGTTTTTTTCTTCATTCTCTTGGTTTCATCTTCAGCTTGTCAAGCTATACTCAGCTTTTCTTATGCTGGTATCCTCTGTTGTGCCAGCTTTTGCAGCAGGAGCCTCTGTTCTTCCCAAAGAGTTCTGGTGTGGCCCGAGAGAGCGGGTGCTGCAGTGCTGTGGTGGGTGTGAGATTTCATTAGGCCAACTTAACTACTGGTTCATTTTTCCTTTAGTTCAGTTTAGGGTGACAGGTAGAGAAGATGACCCTAGATTAGGGAGAAGCTGAAGTGTGAATGAGACCATATTTGGGGGGCCAGGGAGGAAGGAGAAGCACAGTACAAGGTTTGCAATTCTGTTTTAAAACTTTTGAATGGAAAAAAAAATATGGAGATGTGGAAAAAACAGGACATTAGCTACAGTTACTCTCTACCTCTCTGTGACCAGAAAACAGCAATACAAATATTCTTATGTTGATGTTGTGAACATCTGTCAGAAGGCATCCTGGAAATGAAGAATAGCAAATTATTCCTGTGAGTCTGTCTTACGTTTATGTATCTGCTTGTGTCTTCCTCTGACAGGTGTGGGCATTGCAAGCAGTTTGCTCCTGAATATGAAAAGATAGCGAAAACTCTGAAGGAAAATGATCCTCCTATTCCAGTTGCCAAAGTAGATGCTACTGCAGCCACTTCACTAGCAAGTCGTTTTGACGTCAGTGGCTACCCAACCATCAAAATCCTGAAAAAAGGCCAGCCTGTTGACTACGATGGTTCTCGGACGGAAGATGGTAAGCACCAGGCCTTTGCAATTCTCTGTAAGAAAGCAAAGTATATGGTCTTGCTCCTTAATATGACAATTTTGAAGGACTTTAATCTCAAGTTACTTTATCTTAAGCAGAATAATATTATGAAGGCTGAAATTTTGCCTATCTTCTCAATTGGCTGCATGCTAGAGTAAAAATTTGCAGGTAGCGGGTAGTGCTGTTACTGATGGAAGGTTTCTAGAAATGTGACTTGACTAGAAGAGGAGGTAGTATCATGCTTGCTGAAGGATCAGCTAATAAGAAACATCTGGTCTGTATGTTGACTGTATATAAAACCAGTTGTTTCTTGCTTAATGAACATGTCCAGCTTCAGTCAGAGGGGAAAAACTTTTCTGTCTGTTTTGAGATGGAATTTACATCTTATAGTGCTGCAAAGTACAGATCTATGCTGTGCGTAAGTCAGATGCTCTATGGGGTGAAGAGACTACCTTCTTGGCAATACCAACAATGAAGTAAAGCGTAAAGGAGCTGGATTAAGAAAGTGTTCTCATGTGAGCTTGGTGTGTAAGCTTTGGTCCAAGATCATGCTTGCCACTCTGATTTTAAATTCCTGATACCAACTCTTGCCTTCGATATGCTACTGGTATGATAATGCGAACTTGCTAATTGGACTGTTGAACTGTATTTCAGCAATTGTGGCCAAAGTCAAGGAGGTTTCTGACCCCAACTGGACGCCTCCACCAGAAGCTACCCTGGTATTGACGCAGGATAATTTTGATGATGTTGTGAATGGTGCTGACATAATTCTGGTGGAATTCTATGCTCCATGGTAAGCAAGAAGGCAGTCACCTGTACTTTCCTACCACAGCTGGCCTGAACATGCTTGGTAAATCTGTTTTCTGTTGCTATGCCTCTTTTTAAAGAGGCTTGCGTTGTACAGGTGTGTGTAGCTGTGGTGTACCTTAGTTCTAATCTGGACCTGGGATCACATTACAAATCACTTGAAAATTATACTGGACCTGTTGTTCAGCAAGGAGTGGTCTCCAAAACTTCACTGAAGATTCTGCTTATTTACTGATTTGGGAACAGGTTGAGAATACTGAAAACTAAGGGTCCTTCGTTTAAAAATGTCCTCTAAAAGTGAAACTACCTATAGTAATGTGGGGACAGACATAGAGGCTGTCTTCAGGTTGGAGAGGCAAGTCTTCCTAGCCTGAAGCGTCCTCTGTGGATTAAATTACCCCATTTCTACTTTCTTCATTCTGGAAGACTTAACTCTTTGAATTCAGAGGTAGAAGGTGCCTTGCAGGATTTGTGGCTTGTGAAAACTGCCCTTCTGTCTCCTTCCCTAGGTGTGGACACTGCAAAAGGCTTGCTCCAGAATACGAGAAGGCTGCCCAGGAGCTCAGCAAGCGCACACCTCCTATTCCCCTGGCTAAAGTCGATGCCACTGCTGAAACTGAGCTTGCAAAGAAGTTTGACGTTACTGGCTACCCAACTCTGAAAATCTTCCGCAAGGGCAAACCTTATGACTACAGTGGTCCACGGGAAAAATATGGTACTGCAACTTCTGCTATTTCTTATTTTCTGGGGGCTTGACCACAAGTGTGTTGATGTTTCTATAGGACCTGCAGACTTGTTAACATCATAGCAATGGTAGTTGGGGAAACCTGAAAAACTGTGCCCTCATAGCTATATAGGCCAGCAGTATAAATTTGTCTCTAATCTTTATAATGTCTTATGGTGGTACTGTAAACTCCTTTTAATATAAAGTAAGTTAAATACACATGGTGAAGTGATGGCAGCGTCAGTAAATGGGCAGCCTTTAATCGCATTGGAATGTGCCGTAAGAGCTGGCAAAGTTCTCAATATTAGGTTTTAATAAGAGGGAAGACTTAAAGCTGTCCAAGTAGAACTTTGGCTCTTAGCAGGGTCAGGAGACAGTGAAGGGTCTAGAATTTAGGAAAGGAGGGTTACTTGGAAGATCAGCTGATATCCATGGAACTCATGCTTGGTCACCTGTTCTGAAACCAACCTGAAAGAGAATATCCAGAACTGCTGCTTTAAAAGCTTGAACTGAGGCTTTGCTGATTTGGTCTTTTAGTTATCGTGGGAGGGCTGCACAGAAAGAAAGGTGTTCATGGGAAATGTGGTATTAAACAATGTCATAGAGGGAATGCCTGAACCTTTCAGTTCAATAAATGTTCTAAGCAAGTTTTTGGGGGTGGGTTTGTCTCACAGGTATTGTCGACTACATGATTGAACAGGCTGGTCCTCCATCCAAACAGATTCAGGCAACCAAGCAGGTACAGGAATTTCTGAGGGATGGGGATGATGTCATCATCATTGGTGTCTTTAGCGGAGAGAATGACAAAACCTATCAGCTCTATCAGGAAGCAGGTAAAGAATGTTTTAAAATACTAATGTGTTTTTTGTTGAGATTCTGTCCAGGAGTTTGGGCATGGAGAGATCCTTTATTTCTGCTGTTAGTTCAGTGGGGGAGGTTGGAGAGGAATAAGGAAAGAGATTGAAGGGTGATCTTCCACTTGTACTCAAGAAAAAAGCTGACACCAGATTTTGAGGCTATAACTAAAATACCAGCCAGTCATAGGAGATACCTCCTCTTTGTACTTTGTCCCCAAAAACATGCAAACTAGAAAGGAGGGAAAATTCCTAGCTGAGGAACAAATCACAATTTCTTGGCTTAAAGCCTTGCTAATTTTGCCATCTGCTATTGCTTGTTTTGTATCTGACGGTTCCAGAGGCTGGGATCTGCTGAACTTGTTTGGGATGAGGGGCCTGGAGAAAGAATCATCATCCACCTCTGGATCAGTTTAGCTAGACCATTCCTAGCAATGTTTATTCTTAAAAACCCCTTTGATGTGACACATTGACGGTCCTGTTAACAATATTTGATATCACACAGAAGAGGTTAAGCACTTGAAGTGCTCAGTCCCTTTAATCAGTCCCTGTGTCTGGCATGATCAAACTACTCACAGCCACTCTTGGTTTTTGCCAGAGCCTTGAGAGCAGTATGGGCAATTCTTCCCCAGCTATGCTTGTATCTAGGGCTGCCATTGTTTATAGTTGGATTAGGAGCTGGTTTGATTGCTCCAGCTTGGCAAGATACAGAACTCTTTGGGCTGCCCCAAAGAGTATGGATTGACTGGGTGACCTTGTGAGTTCCTATCCTGCTCTACTTTGTTATTTGGGGGGAAGCCAAGAGGTAGGAGACTAGAAACAAATAGCTGTTTCACTGTGTATGTTTTGGAAGCTGTTCAGGGTTTTTGAATATGTAGAATAACTCATGAAGTAGATGGATTGTTGAACAGCATACTCAAATTGTATGCATTTTCACACGCTTCTCACACCTGGATGAGAGCTGTTCTCCAAGACTCTGGGTTATTCCATGTCCTGGTGAAAATGGGAAGAGTTTCCTTGCAGTGCAGTCTCAAGGTTTCAGTCAGAGGCTCTCAGTTCCCTTCTTGATGACTTTTCCTTCTCCCTAACCTTAATTTTTCAGCTAACGGTTTAAGAGAAGATTACAAGTTCCACCATACCTTCAGCAGTGAGATTGCAAAACTATTGAAAGTATCTCCGGGAAAACTGCTTGTCATGCAGCCAGAAAAATTTCAGTCAAAGCATGAGCCCAAGATGCATGTCTTGGATCTTAAAGTGAGTAGCTGGTCCAAAGCTAGAAAGTTTGTGCATGGATTGAAGGTTCTCTTTCTTTGTATGTATGAGCAATTGGCATCTTCCTGTTGGAAGTACTTCACTAGATATTTGAGGCAACCTGTTTGTCCCCTGAAATTGTATTGCTTTGTTTGAGAAAGCTTTACAAAATAAACCCAGAGGTTATGTATTCAAATAATAATTTACCATTACAATATTCAGTTTAAGGGTAGAATACTAAATTATCTTTAGTGCTCAAGGATTTGAAGAATAACATGGCAGCATTGTTTATAACACGCCCCTCTTTCTTATTTATGCATGCATCAATATTAGTTTCCAGTAGTGTGTAACAGAAATACGGCTTAAATTCGTTTGTCTGAACTTTTTTCTTAATTTTTTTAACAGGACTCTACAGATGGATCAGAGATTAAAGAGCACGTGCTAAAACATGCTTTGCCTTTAGTTGGTCATCGCAAGCCTTCCAATGATGCTAAAAGATATGCTAAGCGTCCTCTAGTGGTTGTCTATTATTCTGTAGACTTTAGTTTTGACTATCGTGTTGGTAAGTTAGCCAAGATTACTGTTCTTCCACTTTGAGAGGAAGCAAGCAGTAACTAGCTATTACTAATCCTACTGTGTTCTGGTTTTCAGCTACTCAGTACTGGAGAGGCAAAGTCCTGGAAGTAGCCAAAGACTTCCCTGAATATGTGTTTGCTGTTTCTGATGAGGAAGATTATTCTTCTGAAATAAAAGATTTGGGCCTGCTTGAGAGTGGAGAGGATGTCAATGTCGCCATTCTGGATGAAGGTGGCAAGAAATATGCCATGGAGCCAGAAGAGTTTGACTCTGCTGTACTCAGGCAATTTGTACTGGCATTCAAAAAAGGTACAGTTTCTAAAATAGGGTTCTCTAAGCCATTTGCTTTGTGTTCCCTTCCAAGAGTTTTTCCTGAGGCTATGGCTACAATAAAGTCTTATGTGCAACCTTATACTTTTCTGCAGCTTAAAGCTTTTGGATGTTTGTTTTTTTGCTTATCTCAGTTCATGAACTTTGCTTGGACTATGCTGTGGCATCTAGCTGTATTCTAACACTGAGCATGCTAGGCAAGTCTAACAAGTGTGTTCTTACAGCTTTGAAGTGTGAGTTGGTTATTCACATACAGAACTAGTATAATAAATCACTCTCTAATACATTGTGGATGGACAGCCATAAAAAGAGGGAGAAAAGTTTTAGGGAATTGTGAAGCAAACTGTTGCCCATATTTCACAAGGTTATTTTGCTAAAATGTCACCAGCAATCTAGCCTATGTTTCATGCAGAGGTAAATTCATTTACTGATGCAATGCATTTTCCCTGGCAGGAGGGTGTACTTCTGCCCTTTCTTCTTGGGGGAGATTGTAAGGATTGTTCTTACCGTATTCTAACAATGGTGTGTGGGTTTTTTTTGTTTCCTTCTAGGAAAACTGAAGCCTATTGTGAAGTCCCAGCCAGTGCCAAAAAATAACAAAGGGCCTGTGAAAGTGGTAGTGGGTAAAACTTTTGATGCCATAGTAATGGATCCAAAGAATGATGTTCTCATAGAGTTCTATGCCCCATGGTGTGGACACTGCAAGAAACTAGAACCAGTATATACTGAGCTAGGCAAAAAATACAAGAATGAGAAGAATCTAGTCATAGCCAAGATGGATGCTACTGCCAACGATGTGATGAGTGACCGCTACAAAGTGGAGGGATTCCCCACTATCTACTTTGCTCCAAGGGACAAGAAGAACAACCCTATTAAATTTGAAGGTGGAGACAGAGATTTAGAGCATTTGAGCAAATTTATAGAGGAGCATGCAACAAAACTCTCCAGAACAAAAGAAGAGCTTTAGATAAGATAAGGGTGGTGAAGAATAATTGTTTTTACATTGTAGTTAAAAGCAAGTTACAGACAAAACTTTGAGAGAAGAATTAAGCAGTTTGAGCAAGGAAATTCTTGAGCAGTAAAGCAATTGCAGTATCTTTTTTTTTATATGGCAGAAAAGTTTTTCTGGACACTGAACTTCTCTGATATGAATGTCTTATGTTAGTTATGGTTTTGATCTTTGGAGAAAAATACATCCTTTATTTTTTGTGACTATCTTGAGCTTGATTATTTGATTCCAATGCAGCTGGTTTTTAAGTTAAAAGATATTACCAAAAAGAGAGAAACAGATCCCTCTGCCAAACAGATTTCTTTTTTATTTGTTGGTATGGTTACTGGGGGGGACCAGTGCTTTGAGCCAGTCTCTCTTCTGTTATATTTATGTATACCTATCCATGTGACTATATCACTGTATTCATTGCTGAGGGTAAGAATGGGAGTTTTCTAAAGTGTGGATTAATTATTCAGTCCTGTTGAGACAGAACAGAGTGACTTGATAACTAAATGTGCTCTAGACCTGTCTGCTTTTGCTTTGTGCCCCTCTGTAGAGAGGGTGATGCTAAAATAGCAAGTTTTTTCTAATTTACCTCTCAATTAGTTCATATTGGCCCATTTATATCTTCCCAAGTATTTTTTGGACTAATTGGAGTGTGGCAAAAAGAGCATCTAGTGGGTGGTAATGCTTGGATTCTGGTATCAGATCTGTGTGTCACAATCTCCTTTCCTTTTGCAGCAAGGAAAGTTTGGTAGTGATTCCTTGGGGAAGTAGACTGAGACCTTCTCATGGACTTTATTCCTGTAGCTATTACTGCAGGTACAAAGGATCACACCTACTCTGTGCTCCACTTGGCAGTATGTGTGTTTAAAAGTGGATTTTGATCTTGAATGTCCCTGTTTGATACATTCATAAATTTGTGACATGTTGGGGTGCCAGGTTTATATACTTCAGAAGCACTGTCTGTCTCTTATCAGAGCTGTGATGCTGCGGTATGTGCAACTTAAGTGTCACTGGGGTAGTATTGATGCATATTTCATTTTATGGGTAGCACCGCTTTGCTAGCAGCACTATTTTCTGCCTTGCAGAAGACCAATATCATCAGTCTTCCTTCAGTGTTTCCTTGTTGCATTTGTTTTCAACTTTTTGGAGGGTGTGCAAATCTAAAACCACCACCCAATCTTTTTTATTCTGGGGAGATGCAGTCTTCTGTGTAGCAAGGGTAAACCCATGTCCAGGAAGTGGCTATTAAGGTATAGTCCAAGGACCCAAAAGGGCCTGCAAGGAGCTACATAATCCGTACATAATTTCCTACTGCACTTTGCATCCCTGTTGAAGGGACATGCCTCCCTGCTGCCATAACGGGGGACTGGCTGTTAACAGCCTATCCAGCAAAGCATGACTGTAGGATAATTCTACAGAGTTGTGTGAGACTGCATGAAGGCTTTCTCTTAACTAACAACAACTTATCTGAAGCTAGTGAACAAAGCTCCCCAATCGTGAATGAAGGGGATGGTATCAAATCTCCACAGGGTGCTGGAGTGTGCTTGAATGCTATTCAGCTCTTGTTTACTAGCAAAAGCTGGGAAGCGCTAAGCAACTATTGAGGATCAGATCTCAATTGCTGCTTTGTGTTAAAGCAGTGCAATCATTCACTTCAGGAGCTGGCATTGTCAGTCTCTTCTCATGGTAGAAGGCTTTTTCTCTTCTGTTTTTAACACATATCTGTACATTTTAAGCTTAGGCAATATTTCACCTACAAGACTCTTACCAAGTGCATTGTCTTCCCATCACTTGCCACTTCTGTTTGCAGCTTTTCTGTAGTGCCTTCAAAGGCCATCAGCTGTGATAAATGTCTATGCATAGGCAACAGGACCAAGATCAGACTTAGCTGAGCACCAGCTTACATTAGAGGTGACTTTTTTCAACTTTAGAAAGAATACATAAGCCAAGTAGCAAGCTCTGTCCTGTCTGCAAGTTGAGATAAACGCAGTTCTTCAAAGAAGTAGGCACAGGCTTTTAAAATCAGTTCTTAAACATAGTTCAGCTTCTATCCCTAAGCAAATACCTTGTTTAATACTGCAGGGAAGTAAATTGCTCGTGCTTGTTAGTCACAGGCTTGTAGGGATTCTTTTCCAAAACAGATGTCATCTAACCAACAGGAGGACACAGGATAAATGTGGAACATGTAGAAGGAAGGGTGAAAAGTCCCTTATTCATGGTAGGCACTGCAGTCGAGGCTGAAGCTCCGTTCTTTTCAGGACAATAATTGTCAAAGTTGAGCATGAGAGTTTCTTGCTTCTTTTCTTACAGGTGCTAACTTACTAACATCACTGCCAATGCTGTACTGTTTCTGTAGACTTCTTCCTCCCAACAGAGGCTGACACCACTCTGGGTTGAAAGTAACCTCTCCAGCCTGCTGGGAGCCCTCATGACATAAAAGGCACAAGGTCTAGGGGAGTGTCCAAGGTGTGTTTGCACAGTGCTCCTGCTGTCTTTCTCTTCCTTGCCTATGCAGGTGGAGTCAGCCTGGTACACAGTTATTCCAGGGCTGTGCTCATAGGTCTGAATTTTGTTCTGGAGCAGCAGTGCTTAAGTCAGAGCTGAATAAGGAAGAGACAGTAGTTGTGGTATTGCTAACTTAGTTTCTTGACAACTGTGAGCTGCAAGAGCAGGCAGTGTTACCCCAAGTAGATAATGGATTGGGGTTATGAGCAATAGAGGGAATGAGGATTTGATCCATCCTTACACTAGTGTCATCTGTTTTGTGAGTCCTTGGCTGTGCTGCACACCTTATCTGAACCCCATAATTGGTGTATTTATCTTGATCGCTTCTGAGCAAAGATGAGGATACTGTTGCCTCTCAACAACTCTCAGCTTTTTTCGTACTGGGAGAGATTGTTAACCTGCGTAGAGACATGTCTCTCTACTGTTATTACTTGGTTTTTACTTTAAACAATTTTGTACTTCAGAACTGTTCATTATGGTGATGCCTGGGTGTGGCCCAAGATTTAACTGGTAGCAAGTGAGGCACTGCAGAGCTGGAGGCTACTCCACAAAGTTTATCTGCTCACAGCCTGCATCGGAAATAGACAAGGATCAGAGGATTGAGTAGTGCAGTCCATACTCTCAGCCCTTGATGTGCAGTAATGAGTACATCGAGCCCTGTGCAAACAAGTACATAATCCACTTAGTCAAACTGGTACAGAGGCTTCTATTTGTTAAGCAATTTGGCTTTGGTTTGCTGTGCTTAAGCTGTAAAATTCCATTTTTCAGTGTAGAGCAGGGATCTGTGAGCAACCCTAGCTGAAGGCACTGAAATGCTGTAGTATCTTGCCTCAGTTGCCAGGCATTTCTGGGACTTCAGCTAGTAGTGCTGTACAGCTTGAGGTATGGAGGTGTCGCAGAAATCTCTGCGCATCAGGGCAGCGTGTTTGTCAGGGGAGGGCTCCCCTTCTCTTTGTGCCTGGACCCATGGTCGGTTGCATGAAGCCATGGGCAGGAGAAACATTTCCCTGGCATGCATGACCTGTCTTGATATCTGTGCCCAGAATCCCACAGAGCTTACAAGTCAGCTTGTTTTCTCTCAGCTTCTTTGGAGGTTCCTCTGTACTGAAGCCTGTTCCTTTAGACACAGCTGCGTGTGCTTTCAGGGGCCACAGACTGATGTCGTATTAATGTTAGTGCTGGAGTTTCTGTGCTCTGAACAGCTGGTTTTATATGAAGCCTCTGTGCTGTTATCTGACCTCTTGCAGCATTGCTTTCTGCACTGTTCCTGAATGTCTGGACAAGCTCTGTATGCCCCATGAAATCAAAATTATCATGTCTTTGCAGAGGCTGGGTGAGACTGCTTGGGGTCTAGAAGGACGTGGCCATTCTCCAGTTTCATTTCTGTGTATAGAGAGGAAGAGATCTGGTCTGTGAATTACCATGAATCCTTACATTAGAAAGGTAGAAGTTTCAGTTTCAGAAACGCTGTTTGTTCAAATCACAAGCTGTGTGTGGCTTGATTAACAAAAAGGTAGACAAAATAAAGCTATACTTAATCCCATCATGCAAAGAAAACCCCTATCACAATCAGTAACCCAATCCTCTGGATTTCCACACGCTGGTGTTTTTAAACAGCCAGTTGTTCTTCATAGTGAAAGCTGATGCTTGTCAACCTGCTCTTGATTAATGCTCTCCTCCTTGCTTTGTCTACGTTACAGTAGCCTTCCTGAAATTCAGGATATTTTGCCTTATAGTAGGGGGAGAGTTGTTCAGCAATACAGCCTAGTAAATTGCTGCTCAGGATGACAGAGGCAGAGTAAAAGAAAGTACAGCAGAGTTGGGTTCAGAAAAAAACAAATGGTAACTCACATTTCCATAAAGTCAGAGAAATCAAGGCTAGACAGGACCATTTGCTCACTTATTCTGATTTACATATCAGGCCACAAGTTTTCGGCTGTTTACTTTCCATATCCAGCCTAATAACTTGCATTTAACCTATGCGTCTGTTCCAAAAAGAAGCGTGCAACACAACCAAGGCTCCACAACTCTGCTAAGTGCTGATGCTGCACTAATACTGATTTCTGAACTACAGAATGCATTCAGGAAATGGAACATGCCTCTCAAGTGGCACTGCTTTGAGTAAGGACGGCAGTTTTGCATTCACTTGCCATTTGAAATATCTTGTTGCTTTTGCTAATGCCTTTGGACAGTAGATTGTAGTTGTATTTTAATGTGGGGTCTGGCTCTTCTTTTGCGCTTTGAGTTTGTTTTGGTATCTTGTGGTCTCAAGATGATCTAACAACTAAAGGATAGCCAGTAAAACTCCACTAGCTTAATTGAGCCATAGCTCTTCCCAACAAGCAGATCTTCACAGAGGGCCTGCTGACAGGTGGGTTGAGCTTTGTTCAAGATCCTTTCAAAGAGCCTGAAGGAGCAGTAATAGAGCACATGACTACAGCAGATACAAACCAAGAGAAGTGTTCATGGGTGTACTAACCAGTCTATTGAAAAGTGGCCTTACTACTCTACTTGCCTGTTTATTTTTCTGGGAGATCACCCTTTGTATTCAATTTGGACAAACCAGCTAATCTTTAAATAGAAAAGTCACATTTTAAATAAAAAAAAAGTCACAGTGGGTTTTGTTTTTAATTCTTTCACTTCCAAGATGCACCATAATAAGTATTAATGAGATCCTTGAAGCATGCTGTTTTCTATAGCAGTACAGCAGTGGATGTAAGGGTGGCACTTTCTCGTACTGGAACAGGTAAGGCTCAGAATGTCTGTCTTTGATCACAGTGATGTGACAGCAGCTTCAGTGATGGAGAAATTCAGTGTGGATTTGGTTGGGTTTTTTCCTAACAATGCAGTCTGTTTTGCTGAGAATTGCAGGAATGGTCACCCTTCATCAGGCATACTGTACTTAAACACTTCAGCCTGAGGGGATCCTGTTGAACTATGGGTATATAAGGGAAAAAGCCATCATCTTGGCTGTGAAACACTTCACTTAGAAAAACCAGACCTAACTCACTGATGGACAACGTACTGCTTGGAAAGGAAAGAGGAAATTAGGGTAATATGTAAAAATCACTACACACATGTAACCATGAGTAACAGACCGTACCAGGCAATACAGCTAATCACCCAAATATGTTAATAGCAAATAGATATCAATAACTACATAAGTGCAAGCAAATTTGGGAAAACATTTAGTCTGCAAAAGGCATCAGCTCAGAGGTAGAATAAGTAGAATAATATGAAGATGTTCTAGTGGGAATAGTAGATCTTGCGTTACTGTTGGGGGGGGGGGGACACCAAACTGGTCTGGTTTGAAACCTTCCTTATCTTCATCTTACCAGTAACCAATGTAGCCCACACATTTTTAACAGTGATAAAAGAATGAATGCGCATTGCCTGACTCAAGAGGTGCTCCTCTAGTAATAGACAAAGAAACCAACAGCTAAACTTAGTTGCTTCATAGAACGACTTCAGTGAGTCCATCAAATGCATTCAAAAATACCCTGCTGGACTCATTTGTTTGCCACCAGAAAGAAGTGATTATTGTGTGTTTCTCTGCTATGACACTTCCTTTCTCCCAGGTCAAGTTTTCTTTCTTCTCTTTCATTAAATTGAATACAGTGTTAAGCTTTCAGAATAAGAAAGATACATCCAGCTTTATGGTGGCAACAAAGTTTTCCTCATCCCAAGTCATGGTTTATTAAACCAGTAAAAGACTCTACCTAAAAATTAGGTGACTTGTCCCTGCAGTGGAATGTAAAGTCTGAGGTTTGGTGTCTGGGTTGCACCTAGAGGGGGAAAATCCTCCTGGATGGGGAGAATTAAGCACCTCGGCCAAGATCCAAAACAACCAGAGTGGTGAGTAATGAGCAACCAAGCTCAGGCCAGCAGGAGATGCTGAGGAAAGGGCCTGAAAGCCACCTCTCTTTCAGGCTTAGGTAGATTTCCTGAGATCACAGGAATGGACTTGCAGTTTGTTGTGATCCTCAGTGTAAAACTCCCTCTGGGAAGCAGGTCACTGACATGCTCCATCAAAGAATTTCTCTTTAAGCAGGAGGTTTGACCCTCCACAATTTTATAATGGTGGTTATAGCACCTGCCCAAGGTCAAAGAGATATCTTCCCCCTTTCCTAAAAATCCTGAGGTGCATCTCTTGAGATGATGTGCTAGCTCTCTACCCATCAAGGAAAGGCTGTCCCTTCTGCTGTGTCTGTTTAGAGAAATGAAAATTTGTCGAGTTAGAGAAAGAAAAAAAAAAAAAAAACAACCAAAAACTACTGTGTAGCTGATAGAGGGGACTAGCTTACTGATCTTGTTGGTAGGGCAAGCAGGTCCTTCTCACCCAGAACGTAGATCTGACCCATGTTATGCTGGAACAAGGCTGCCCAGGAGAGCGTGGACAGAAGCAATGACTTGGTCACTAGACCTGATGCATGGGGCTGCTGCTCCCAGCCCATAGTTCATGTGGCTCAGGGCAGGTGGGAGGGTGCATCTCCCCCTCATCCCTGCATGTGCAACCAGGAAGATGGGAGAAAGGGTGGTTTGAAAATTACCTCTCTGCTACTTGCTTTGGGGGAAAGACTTCTGAAGGTAAAGGGCTTTAAAGGAAAGAGCTGGGGATGAGGCAAGGAAGTATGGAGCTGAGGGCAAGAAAAGGGAAAAAATGGATGGAAGAGAACAAAGCACCAGTGAACGGGAACATAAGGTGACCTGAAGAAACCAAGAGGTAGGAAAAGCAAATAGTGTCATAATGCAATACTTAATCAGCTGACACTTCTTACTTTAGCTTCCAAAGACAGTGGTATTTTTTTTTTCCCCAAAATAACTAAATGTCACTTTTGGTTTGGGTATTTTCTCTCTGTAAAACCTGCATTATCTTTAGGGCCATTAAAATATGACTTCACTCTTTATTTAGCAAATTTGAACTCTGTTGGCACATCCTTTTCTCCTTACATGCCAGAACTTTTAATTTCCAAACCCCACCCCTGGTGTTTTGAGATAAATCAAAAGATAAAATGTACCTTTAGAAGGGCTCTAATCTACTCTGAAACTCCCTTTATCTGACCAGGTATACTTTCAAAAGTGAGGTGGTTATACTGCTTCACAGAAATACTTAGCAATACTTTTAATTGTGCTAGCTAAATGGTGTGTTTATAATTTTGTTTGTATTCATAAAGAAGTAGGAGTTAGTTTTCAAAAACAGGTTAACTACTGCAGATATTTTCTTTTTCCTCAGAAATCCTTTGGTGTTTTTTTTTTTTCTCTGAGGAAGAACAGACACGTCTCTGCCCATTACTTCAAAATTAGTGAATAAAAAAGTTAATCTCTAGAGCTCTGTGCTGTCCAGGCTTTCTCCAAATCACCCTTAGCTTAGAAATGACCTGAATACCTCACTCTTTGCCTCTCACGAGGTGCCTGCATTTTTCTATCATCAACCAGTTCCTCCCTTCCCACAAAAACTTAGTGTTTTTCCTAACAAACACAAACCTGATACACTCTTGGGTTTCCCCTGAAGCTCTAAAACCCCCAGATCTCTCACTCATTAACCCCTTTAATTGCCCTAGAGCCAGATTTGGCACCTGGACTCTGCTATTGATGTGCTTCTCACCCATTTCCCCACCTGCAGCCCTGGGAAAGGGGGTGTGAAGGGCAGCAGGTGTGCTGCCTCAGGTACCCAGCTATGGGTGGGGTGGTGGCTGCAGGAAGAGTGTGTGCCCTTCGTGTCTGAGCTCCTCTCTGCCACCCTGATCCCCAGGCAGGCAGGAGGGATGCTGGCCACCATGCATTGCACTCAGCTCTCCCAACACAGTGTTAGGAGGTGCAGTTATGCTTGATATAGCAAGTTCTGTCTGTCCTAACGGGCCACCTCTGTCAGGAGCACGCTGCTGTGCTTTTGGCGCGTCACCACGCTCATCTAAATTAGCAGATTATGTTCTGTGCTTTGGAGGCTGCAGGCAGTGCCAAACAAACATGGGGAATTTGGCTGGAAGTGTTGATATTCAGATAATGGGTACTGAATTCTTATAAATGTTAAAGTTCATTTTTTTTTTTTTACTTTTGTGGGTGCTTTCACTTGCACTAAATCATAACGGAGAGCCTGGGAGAGGTGGATGAATAAATGTATCCGTGGGCTCTGCTGGAGGTGCAAAAGACTAGTCAAGTGCAGTAGTGGGAAGGGGGGAAAGAGAGAACGAGGAGATCAATCTGTAACTGACTGTGAACAATCAATTGAGATAACCCACTACCTTCGGACCAGCCGAGACAGTACTTCCACCGCAAGGCTATTTATACCTCCCTCACATCAGTGTCTCCCCAGTTACAGCTAGCTTTGCAGCAGTGCTCCTGGGTTTTTTTTCTGGCAGCATATTTACATCTCTAATCCCGACAGAGCGATGGACGCCACAATTCCAGAGAAACGCCTTGAAGTAGAGCAGCGCAAAGAGCCGACCCCCTGCCTCTGGGCGGCCCCGCTGCATTCTGGGAAGGTGGTATGCAAATCACGAGGCCCCGCCCCCGAGCCCCGGGAGGGGCGGCGGGAGGCGGCGCCGGGAGCAGCGCTCCGCCTGTTTTTACTGTGTTTTCCTCGGAAAATTAAGCTTCTAGTATCGTACTTGTGCGTGCGCGCAATTGCCGGGCGTTTGCCCCTCCTTCCAATAGCTGGCTTTCATGGCTTTGGAAGATGGGACTGCAAAAATAATTCCAGTGGAATAATAATTCTAAGTGGAAAGAGATGTGCGACTGGAAGAAGGGAGGTCCCGGGCACCCCCAGGGAGGGAAGCGCCGCAGTTTTCAAAAAAAGGTATTTCCGAAAAAAACGCCTGTGTCCGTACTTCGATTATGGGAAGAGCTCCCTTCAGCGCTGTCCAATACCGAAAACTTGTATCAGCTCACCGAGAAACTTGATGAGCAGCAGAGGTAACGCCAGGCAAGCAGCGGGAGAACATGGTTTGGACAAGTCGGGTATGGGACCACCCCAACCCGCCAGAAGCAAGCTGTTAGATCTGCTCGGCCACAGAAAGGAACTGCGTGTGGGAGAACCTCCCTTCAGCATATTTTTCGGCAACGAACACAGATAACCAATAAGCACTGATTCGTGTAATTTATTTTCCCCTGGGCTTCCCTCCCCTTTCTCAGCAGAGCTGCTTTTCCTGTGGGAACACAGCCTGGCCTTTCTGCCTGCGGGACTCCTGGGCCCGGCACAGCTGAGTTCTCTCCTTCCATAAGTGGAAGCAACTGATCGTTAATCTCTCTAATAGCTACCTTTTTCCTTCTCTGTGATTATTGAAGGAAGCTGGGGTTTCCTGGACTTGGAGGGCTTCCCTCAGAAGTACCTGTGGGCACTTGTCTCCACTGGCAGTTAGGTTTGGTGTAATTCTTCACTAGGGGGGTTTCCATAATTGATTTCACCAAATGCTTCCCAGCTGAGTCTCTCTTCAAACTCTTGAAAGTCTCCTCAGGTGCCGACATATGTTCTGGGTAAAATCTGTCCTGGATAAAGGATGGGCAGGGGAATGTATGGTTTTATCCCCATGGTCCTACTCTGGTGGGTGTATAGTAAGAGGTAACGTGCCCAAGCTGCATGCAATTTTAGTGCCCAGTGCAGAGAAGATGCAAGTATTTGGTTCTTTAAGCTCCCAGTACATATGCAGGAGGAGACTTTACTGCCTATCCCTCCCCCATTGCTATGTTTCCATAATGTCTCCTCCTTTTCCCTTCCCAGAACCATGGCAGTAGGTGCTCTTTTCATCCTGTGGCCTTGCAAACTGCCACTGCAACTGCTATTGCATCACCCGTTGAGAGGAGCCCCTGTGAGAGTATAAAAGTCCGATGGAGTAGATTGTTGAAAAACCTAGTGGCTGCCTTGGATCTGGGGTGATCCATGGTTAGGGACAGTAACATGAGATAGGTAAAACTGATTGTAACAGGAAAGGAAACATCACTCTTCCAAAAAGAGGGCTTTCAGGAGGGCTCTATGTATACAAAGAAATCAGCTAGATGAACTCTCTCAGCAGCAGTAAAACCTGAAATACAGAAGATGGTAAAGCAGAGGGAAATCCTGCAAGAGCTACACTCACTGTACTTGGTTTGGAAACATATGATAAATGTTCCCTGTGTTTTTCCCAGAATGTTTTTTTTTTTTTTTTAATGCTGAAAATACCCATCTGTAAGAAGATATGTAGTGAAAGAGTGAGGATTAGCAAAGGATAGGTGCTTAAATGTTTGGGTGGATTACTGGTAGCAGTATTTTGACTTTTTGCTTTGGATCAGGAGCTGCAGCATTATTAGGTATTCAAAACTAAAACCTTCATATCCGATCTTTATCTCGCATTTTCAGAGCATGGGCTGTAATTAAATATAGTCACAGATAATCACTGAGATGCTAAGCTCCTGCACTTTGATATCCACTTATTCTTTCTTCTTTTCTTCTATGAAAGCTTTGTTATACATCAGTACTACAAACTGAGTAAGTTCTGGTCTGTTGGATTTGGTTTGGGTTTCTTTTTTGCTTGCTTATTAGAAGATGACAGATTCAGATCTTTATCTGACCAGCTTTCTCTTCTGGAAGCAATTACAGGAACACAAATCAGGCCTGACTTGTTGCCTAGTCCTTCTGCTTAGAGAGCAAGAACTCTCTCCAACAGCAGGAAGTATTGGAAGCTATTTGGAGTCCATGGTGCCACTGTATGGGATTCGCATAGCAAGAGTTTGGGGGGGGAGGGAGGGAGGAGGGCTACATGTGTGGCTTCTGTGAGAAGCTGCTAGAAGCTTCCTCTGTGTCCAATGGAGCTGATGCCAGCCAGCTCCAAGATGGACCTGCCACTGACCAAGGCCGAGCCAATCAGGGATGGTGGTAGCGCGTCTGGGATAACATATTTAAGAAGGGGGGGAAAACCTGCACAGTTGCAGCCAGAGAGAATACATGAGAGAAACAACTCTGCAGACACCAAGGTCAGTGAAGGAGGAGGGGAAGGAGGTGCCCCAGGCGCAGAGCAGAATTTCCCCTGCAGCCCATGGTGAAGACCGTGGCGAGGCAGGCTGTCCCCCTGCAGCCCATGGAGGTTAACGGTGGAGCAGATACCCACCTGCAGCCCATGGAGGACCCCACACCAGAGCAGGTGGATGCCTGGAGGAGGCTGTGATCCCATGGAGAGCCTGTGCTGGAGCAGGTTTGCTGGCAGGACCTGTGGAGAGGGGACCCCACACTGGAGCAGGTTTGCTGGCAGGACTTGTGACCCCATGGGGGGCCCACGCTGGAGCAGTCTGTTCCTGAAGGACTGCACCCCGTGGAAAGGATACACGCTGGAGCAGGGCAAGAGCTTGAGGAGTCTTGCCCCTGAGGAGGAAGGAGCAGCAGAGACAACATGTGATGAACTGACCACAAGCCCTATTCCCTGTCCCCCTGCACTACTCAGTAGGAGGAGGTAGAGAAAATTGGAAGTGAAGTTGAGCCTGGGAAGAAGGGAGGAGTGGGGGGAAGATGTTTTTAAGATTTGGTTTAATTTCTCATTATCCTGCTCTGGTTTCATTTGTAATAAATCAAATTATTTTTTTTCCCCAAGTTGAGTCTGTTTTGCCCTTGACGCAACTGATGAGTGATCTCTCCCTGTCCTTATCTCAACCCACGATCCTTTTGTTATATTTTCTCTCCCCTGTCCAGATAAAGAGGGGGAGTGATAGAGATGCTTTGGTGGGCACCGGGCACCCAGCCAGGGTCAACCCACCACAGCCGTTCATAGTGTCTAGAGAAATTCCCTTAAAAAAAGAACAGATTGAAAATTGATTTATTTTATCCATACTGTTTTCCTTCTCTGAAACTTGAGTTTTTCTCAAGGGAATGTTTCACTGTACTGTAGCTGTTTTATTCCAGCTAGCACGCACAATAAGTTTCCATTTCATTTTATTTTTATTCTTGCTGGTAATTAGGTCCATACCTTCAGTAAATGTAAACCAATACTGCTTTATTAACACCAATTAGTGTTAGCTGTTATTTACATCGAAACAGCACCCACGTCTCAACAAAACCAGCACCCGTCTGACAGACAACAGTACAAACAACAGGCAAGAGACACTTGCCTGCAAGCTCCTTAAGGCAGAGATTTAATGCATTCTGATTTACATCAGCTACGGTCCTTGGAGTATTCACAGGGCTAGGATGGTGACAGGGAATGATGCGCACTTATTGCAGTGTGTTCTTAAAGTGCGTCTCCTTTAAATGTCTAACCCGCCAATGTTTTAAATCGGTGTGGAATGACTTCTTAAATTATAGATCTGTATTTTCAAGACAACAGAGAAAATTATTTCATGTGACACTGTTAGCAGCACTTCCTTCTGAGGCCAAGTAGGACTTGGTTTTCCCCTACTCAGGGTTTCAGTCCTAAGAGAGATAACCTGTGAAAATATTTCATGTTTTCTGGGTGCAAAAAACTGTGAAGTATCTGGAATTACACAAATTGTCTTTCTTTTCTCACACAGCTTCCATACAATTTAGAGTTTGGGAAGACTCTCTCCCCATTGGGAATTAATTAAAATTACTTTATTTAATCTCTGTGGACTATAGGTATTTGTATATTCAGTCTTCTAACACCTTTCCCTAGGGCATGCTTGCTGAAGAAATAGCTCAGCTTTTTCAGCAGAAGTAATGATGTTGCTTATTTGCAATTATTATTTCTTACACTAAGCATCTAAGTTAATAGTTCCAGAATTCAGTTTAAACAGCAAAACAAACTTCTAGTGAAAGGATAACTTTGCCTAGAGAGAAGGTACTATGCCTAACTGTACTTTGAGCTATGCTCTGTTAAAAATGTTTGTTTGCTTTAATGAGATGATTTTGTAATCTGTTAGCCTTACACTACTTCTGTAAAACTCAGGTGAAAGAAATTGAGTAAATTTCACAAGAAACTTGGTCATATCATGAGGAAGATTATTTTTACATATTTTTGTTTACTACATCTGACTCTTGCAGGTTTATGGTATAGATGTTGTGGCCAAAATTATTGTGATTAGTGTCTAAAGACCAATGGGGAGGTTAAAAAGGCAACAGTTTTCTTTTTGCAGCTTATTCTGGGGACAATTCTCCTCCATCCTGTGCAGGTGTAGATAACCTTTTGGCAGAAAAATAACAGTGTTTCTGTGGCATAAAGACAGACTGTCCTGCAGAAGGTAAAGGCATTGTGCCTGCTGGAGCAGGCACTGCACCTGCGTAGAGGGGCAGGGATGAACTGAAATGATCAGCTGTAAGCCTGAGGAGGGTACCCACCGCTACACAAAGACTTCCCCTAATGCGTTATGGTGGTCTCAATTAAGTTACCTTAGCCATTTTTTCTTGGTCTGCTGAACTACGTGGGTCTGATGGAGAAAACCAGTGGCTCTGTAAACAAGCTACTCTGATCCTAAAACGACTGATGAATCAGGGAGAAGTGATTAAAAATTCCTAATGAAATTTCCGCTTGGGTCGTCAAACTAAGGGCACATGATTGCGTGTGCCAATACCCCTTTCCCTATTGCTGTCCTTTGTATTGCATTCATCTGTGTGAGCTTCAGCTGTTGCAGTTTATATCAAATGGTAATAACAAGTTCACTAGCTTTTGCTTTACAATATTCTAGTAATTAATGTTCTAATTGATACTCTGAACGATTAATAAAATCAGTCTATAAAATTGCATTTGAAACCTAGGAGCTGGATACAAATTTCACAGATTCAAAGTGTTATGAAGAGGTGGAATTTTCTAGAAAAATAGTCATCATGCAAATATAAAAGACACTTTGTGGCATTCTTACCTTACATAAAGTACAGTGTAAAGACGAACTGTCCAAAACATACATTGTGCTGACAGTTGTATTTAGTAGGAATTTATCTACTGATCTAGTCACTGCAAAGTCAGCCATGAGATGTAATCAGTAGAGCTGGATGATACATTCTTAGTGGACTCCCAAATACTTAAAAGTCCTAATGTTTAAAAGTTAAAAGTTTAAATTTTAAATCCCCCCTCAATTGACAACAGCTTATTTTTTGAAGGAAATGCTTTGAGGCTTTTTCCTACATTTCTAGTAACAGCATACATGCAGCTTTTTCTGTTTACAGTGATTGCCCACTCTTCTGCTCAAAAATTGTGACCTCCAGGACATTATTGGGAAACCACAGGGTGGACTCTACATTTAGGGTGTACGTACTACCCCAAGTTTTGTACAGGCCTCCTACATGGGGATGAAACTTAGTCATTGCTTGTGTTTGACAGGAAGGCGGGTTGTTAAGGCCTTGTAAAACAATGTTAACACTGTTGTATCTTCAGAGGTTTGCTGAACTGAGTCACAGCTGGGATGGGTGCTGTGTTAACAGGGTCAGCAGAATATTTAACTTTCACCCCTCAATGTGTCTGAGTTTAAAAAAAGGCATCCATGACTGGAAGAGCCAAAAGACGGAGTATGGACATTAGAGGGATGGCTTTTAAGCTGCTTGCACCCAATAGGAAAAGACACTAGAAACTTGTGTTCGCATAGTAGTAAATCTTAAGAAACGAGACTGTATATTGCCTTAATAGCCAAACCCCTGTGAAGCTCAGTGTATTGGCAATTAAAGTGGATGCAAGGAAAAGAACTACTGGTGATGACAAAAAGAAAATAACCAATATGCTATTTATGCCCAGAGATCCCCATTCAACCCTGGCAGCCAGCGTGGGTGCATTGCGATGACTCTCCAACAGGAGTGATGTGCCGGGAGGCGATGGAAGGGATGTACGGTGTGCCAAAACAGAAGAGGAGATTGACCCTGCACATGACTGCTGCGGGGGCCCTAGGGAGGATTCTGCTGGGTCTCGCTTATTTAAGAGGCTTTCTTTAAAAATGAGTATGCTTGCCTAGATGATACAACAAGTGGGAGGGAGAAGTGGTTAGAAAACAGAATCAAGATTGGGTTTCCAAAGCAGGAAAAGGAAGAGAAAACTCCCTGTGAAAGCAGAGCAGACTAGAATCATATACTGTCACATAATAATAAAAAAAATTAATTCCTCTGAATGCAGTGATGAATAATGCAGGCGTCTTTCCTCACATGCTGGATACTGCCTAAGTTTTATTAAATACCTCTGCGGTGACACAGATTTTACACAGCGCTTTGCAGAAGAGTGGGGCAGATCAGACATGGCCTCTCTCACCATAGACATTGCAGCACTGAGGCCAGGCCCAAGCCGAAGCACAGCCCTGCCAGCACCACACACCGAGGGGAGAGGGAGGCCCCACGGGGAGGCCCTTGAGCTGTGCGCTGCCCGGAGGACTGTGGGGAGGCAGGCAGGGCCCTGGGAGGGGGCAGGCCCCAGCCAGGTCCGAGGAGGCAACTGAAAGCTGGGATGAAATGGAGAAGAGAAAATGGCGTCGAGGCCTGGCCGCAGAAGAGCAACTAGGAGCCACCAGCAGAGCGGGTGTGCTGCTAGCAGATGTAGGGAGGCATGACAGCAGAAAAAGCTGACATCAAAAAAGAAGGGGATTCTTGCTGCACCTCACAGTGGCACCCTGCTGCCTGTGGGCTCCCAGTTGCCACCCTGCCCCTTGCACACGTGGGGATGGCTCACTGAGACATGGCTGCCTGCACCATTAGCTGGTCAAGCTAAAGCAATGGGGGGGCCTAAGCACCACATCTACCTGTCTTTTAAATACCTTTAGGGATGGTGACTCCACCACTTCCCTGGGCAGCCTGTTCCAATGCTCGACAACCCTTTCTATGAAGAAATTTTTCCTAATATCCAATCTAAACCTACCCTAGTGTGACTTGAGGCCGTTTCCTCTTGTCCTATCGCTTGTTATGAGAGAGAAGAGGTCATCCCCCCACCTCTCTACAACCTCCTTTCAGGTAGCTGCAGAGAGCGATAAGGTCTCCCCTCAGCCTCCTTTTCTCCTCACTAAACAACCCCAGTTGCCTCAGCCGCTCCTCAGAAGACTTGTGCTCTAGACCCCTCACCAGCTTCGTTGCCCTTCTCTGGACACGTTCCAGCACCTCAATGTCTTTCTTGTAGTGAGGGGCACAAAACTGAACACAGTACTTGAGGTGGGGCCTCACCAGTGCTGAGTACAGAGGGACAATCAGTTCCCTTGTCCTGCTGGCCACACTATTCCTGATACAGGCCAGGATGCTGTTGGCCTTCTTGGCCACCTGGGCACACTGCTGCCTCATATTCAGCCTGCTGTCAATCAACGTCTTCAGGTCCTTTTCTGCCAGGCAGCTTTCCAGACACTCCTCCCCAATCCTGTAGCGCTGCATGGGGTTGTTGTGATCCAAGTGCAGGACCCAGGGCTTGGCCTGGTTGAACCTCATACCATTGGCCTTCTCCCATCGATCCAGCCTGTCCAGATCCCTCTGTAGAGCCATCCTACCCTCAAGCAGGTTGACACTCCCACCTAACTTGGTGTCATCTGCAAACTTTCTGAAGGTGCACTCGATCCCCTCATCCAGGTCATTGATAAAGATATTAAAGAGAAAGTTATGCAAAGGTGGATGTCAGAGCACTGCGCAAACAGGCGGCCTCTCTGCTGGGATGCCAGCAGGCATGGCTGGATGGGCAGCAGGCGCCTGGTCAGCAGCTCAGGAGAGGTATGCCTTGCATATTCACTCTGATAAATGACACCAGGCTCTCAGCGTTATCCCTGAAGCGAATATCCCTTGGGATTTTGAAGGGCCATGTCCCTGCAGTAAGGGAGGGGAGGGCTTGCTGGTGGGGAAGTTTTTGGGGCCCTGTGTTGGAGAGAGAACTGAGTGTTTCCAACCACCACACCCACTGCGGTGCTGTAAAAGGGAGCACAATTATCACGTTGATTAACAGTGCTAAGTTAAATATTAATATGTGGCAAAGGAGAGTTACTGGAAGGCTATCCTTGGCCCTCATTTAGAAAAAGCTTTCCCACCCTTGGAGAAGGGGTGTAGGGGAGATACCTGTAGGGGGGAAATTGAAAACTGGTAAAGAAAATCCTGAAGGGAAGGGGAAAAATATCTTGGATTTAAATCTATGACAGCATGTAGGTTCCTACTAGTATATTCATGTCATTTGGGTTTATGGAAGGGTACATGGTTCTTGATTTCCAGAGCTGTGCCTGCAGCTTGTGGTGCAGTTGTACTGTGTGAGTACAAGTAAGCTCTCACCACCTTTGGAAGCTCAGCCTGCAGACGCAGTGAGAGGGAGGTTGTGGAGATGGTGATAGGAGTGTATAGTGCAACTTTGCCTCTGCAGCTCAGTCCACAAAAGGAACCTTTTGTTTGTA
The DNA here is from genome assembly GCA_017639485.1 of Pluvialis apricaria. NCBI lineage: Eukaryota > Metazoa > Chordata > Aves > Charadriiformes > Charadriidae > Pluvialis > Pluvialis apricaria. The sequence goes on from CM030008.1 coordinate 61,989,617, forward strand.
CGCTATGTATTTGTGAGGCTGTAAGGCATTTATAAGATAGACATAGCTGAAAGGAAGGCAGTGGAAAAAAACCAAAGGGTAACGGAAAAAAAAGATAAACAGGAACAATAGCATTTTAGCTAGCAGGCTTCAATAATTGAGCAATAAATGCAAATTTCAAATAGATGTGAAATGCTGATATAAAGAACCTACAGGAAAATGAATCTGTAGATGGGGATATATTCCTCTCGGCACAATTAGCATCTCACAGCTGACTTAGGAAAAAACCCAACATGTAACCCCCCAGTCTAGAAAGAGGGAGCTGAGAGGGCTTGAGGCTAGGCACTTCAAACAGCCACCTGTGGGAAGCAATCATCAAAGAAATATTTGAGGATCACGACAACCAAAAATTAAATACCTTTCTGCATAAAGTGAGGGCCTCCACCTTGCTCAGTTGCTGTATTCTCTGACAATTAAATTGCAGACAAATGCACCTAGAGCAGAAAATCTTGTGTATTGTATGTGAAAGATTTATGCAGTCATCACTTAATTTTTGCTGTTTATCCTTTTGACTGTTTTTTCCATTTCATTAATCTGTGAAAAGCATGCTTGAACTTGTAAACATGATGTATTAGAAATGAAAAATATATAAGTAAAGCAGAATCTCAGTAACTCACTCCTCTGTCCTCCTCTACCCCCAGCAGCAACTCTTTCACTGCCATTGCAGAATTGCCTTTGAAGCACAGTGTCTGCGTTGTTAACAATGGTAAAAATCATATAAGGAGTAGGCGCTGGCTTCTCAGAGAGGCTGGGGAAGAAAGCATAGTCTGTGAGGGATTAAGATTAAAAAATATATTCTATTCCAGAAAATCAAAGGCTAACAAAAGAGGCTGTCATCTTAAAAATTAAAGAGAACAGGACCTACAAAAAAAAGTTAAGGTCACTAAAGCACTTGAAAAATCAGAAGCAGGATGAGGAAGGTTGAATTACACACGAGTAGTCTTGGGAACATTCTGAACCTGGGCACCTGCATTCCTGCTTTGTCCTGCTTGTTGGAGCTCTATACAAATGCTATTTCTATAATGTTTGATTTCAAGTGCTAATAAAGCATATGAGGAGCTTCAGCAGCAAAAGACCAGTCAAGTGCAGCAGTGGGAGTGGAGAAATAACAAAGAAATCTGTAACTGACTGTGATCAATTAATTATAAATACCACTGCCATCGGACCAGCCAAAGCACTGGGTATGCAGAAACACTATTTATAGCTCAGAGAATGGCATACTATTTCAGTTATGATGGCAATGGTAGTACCCAGGTTTTGCATAATCAAATGATCACTGTTTTCCCTTTTAAAATTGATGCCACTGTATCTCTCTTAAAACTCAATGTGTAATATATTTCGTGTAAAGCTTTTCCTTTTTGCAACAATGGACACCGTTGCATGATGGGTAAGTGATATGCAAATAAGAAGCCTCGAGCCATAGGTTGAAAACTGCTGGAGAAGAGCGCTGTTGTCTCGTTCTTTTTGAAGCAGCGACACACGCGTTACAGGTGATCTCTGACAGGAGAATAATGACTGTTTTCAGATAATCTTTAACAAGTGAAGTGCACAGGATTTATGTGAGTAGTCCTGCACTGAGTACTGCGCTCTGCACCCGCATTTCTGCATCTGCAGCCCTCCACAGACAGACGAGCAGGGTCATGCATGTATCTATACTTATATATCCTTTCAGTTACGTCTGCTGTAGCTTACAATACCATAATTAACTTTCTCTATTCTAGAGGGGCTGCTGAAGCCTCAGCCCCCTGCTCCACAGCATATCAGGGCTGCAGATGAGGAGATGGAGAAGTCAGTAGTAAATGGGCATGGATGGGGTCTGGATCTTAACAGCTACTAAGAAACTATTATTGCAAAACAGACCTTTCCATTTAGGGATAAAATAAATACCTCAAAAATGTCTTCTTTTTTTCCACCCCTTCTTTATGTTTTTCTGGTTATTTTAGAGCCAAAGTTCTTCAAGGAAAGAATGCATCCAAAAGGATGAAATCAGCTGAAGAATAATCTTCCTCCTGCCCCAGCCACTGCCACATCCACCTGCACCTCAGCAGTCTTAGGATAACTGTTTCTGCAGCAAAACCCCACACCCCTGGGAGAAAATGGCTTCAGTTTTGAAAGCAAAAAAACCCATGTAATATGTGGAGGGTCCTAGTTAGTGCAGATGAGCTCAGTCATACAGTTCAGAGTGCAGCGCTCCAGAAGAGCACAACTGTGAGGGCAATGAACCACAGCACTGGGGCAGGAGTTCTTCTACCCTCCAAACTCAGCATCTCACTCACTGCTATTTCATTGTGTTGCCATTCTTTTTACTGGTCGCCTAGCAAAAGAGACCTTGCGTGCCGTTCTGCAGGCTCTTCTGCTGACTGAAGTTTAAGCTCCTGAGGTCACTTTTTCTCCATGGTACGCTGGTTGCATAGGCCCACCCTCTCCCCTGCATCAACACAGCTAATCCAGGAAACTGATACAGTGGCAAATAATGCTTCAAATGTTACCTTTTCAGCCCAAGGAGTTCACTGTGCAATCGCACAAGGGTAGTAAGGAAACAACGAAAGGATGGAATTGCCCTGAAAAGTCTTCAGAAGCCTGATTTTAGATTGTCTTTAAACTGCTGTGTGTGCAGTAACTCTGTCTCATCTGAGGAGGAGGTTAAATAACCCTAAAGAAAGCAAATATCACTGTACTGATTTCAGAGATTGGCTTAAAATATTCTAGATGCTCAATTCAGCTTGATATCTATGACCTATGAGGATTCTTTGGGACATAACAAGTGAAAATACAAACCAAGCAGGCTGCCATAATAGAAAATGGAATTTTGAAATATGGCCTATTTTATAATACTAGTTTGGAACTAAAAGAAAATGTTTCAGTTTTATTGCAGAGGAGTACTGGTATCCTGATGGCACCACAATTAATGGATTAATTTCTTCAGAACAGTGCTGTTCTTTCATTCCAATACCCATTAAGCACCAGAATTTTTATATTCTGAAACCAGATAAACCAGGAAGTGAAGAGTCACAGCTTCATCCAAATTATTCTTTCTGAAAGTCCATCAGTCTGTTGTGCTTGAGACCCGCAGGTTCAACTTGGGTGAGGAAAAGCTTAGTACGACACAAGTAGGGGCACTGAAGCAGCATCTCTTTCATGGGAAAGTAGTGTCCAGCCAGCAACAATAGCCAGATCTTGTCTTTGGTCTCCTTCCTCAAACTCAGGAACTTTTTACCCTTCCTGGCTTTTCAGGAAATCATAACTGGCTTCTTTCCCCCTGCAGAGTTGTTTTGGCTACATAAACCTACTGAGCAGAAAGGGGGCGGGGAGAAAAAGAGCATTTTATTTGCACGTATGTTACATCGGTAATACTGTATTTGGGCTTTTCAAATGAGTTCCTAATCTAACAACACCTTTTTGGACTATATCACAGTTAGAACCCATTTCACTTGCTATGACTTCAAAATCTGTTTTGCTGTGGAATTTATTTCCTTCAAAATGTTTCAAAATTGGGCTACTCTCAGCTGCCTTTCAGTGCTTTTGTGCCATTTCTACGTCAGGCTCCAGCAAGTGAATATGCATTGGAAGTAATCACTGTTTTCACCCTTAAAAGGCATTGCATATTTTCCTTGAGTTTTCATACCCCTTTTCACATATATTTATTCACAACAGGGCCCTACTTACCTTCACAGATACATCTTTTATCTATTGCAGAGATTTTCAAGGGATAATAGAATCAGACTTGTAAGAATAATCCCTTATGACAGAGACCCAAAATATTTTTAAACACTGGCAGACAACAGGAACCTTGGACCAGCCCACAGGAAGACATCAAGATTGGTCCTGTGCTTGTTACTCTTAGCTTCATCTTTGACCTTGTTCCAGCCACATCTCCATGGGCCTCAAATTCAGTATTATTTTAGCACAATAATTAGGTACCCTGCAGCATGATCTGGGGTTCAGGGCTAAAGTAGGGAATATATGCCATCTTCTATACCACCTTTTTTGATATACGTGTAATAATACAGGCTGGAACCTTGCTATCTGTTCCAGGGGACACCATCTACAGTGGGGACCCACTTTGAATGTGATAGGACAGATTTCTTGTAAGAGCTTAAGAGGATTTCTTTATATAGCTCATGTTAATTTGTTTGTTGTAAACCACTGCTCTTCCAACTAGCCCTGTTAACTTTAATGCTGTCTTCTTCTCTCTCATTATCCACTACATGTGTGTTTAGCTGTGTCTTTAGAGACTTAACCTACAATCAAAATATCTGACATGTTAAGTGGGAGAGCTAATGTTGCTACAGAAACCTTTACGATTACGTACGTTTGGTTACTTTTAATTAATTTTGACAGACTGAAAAAAGGTGACAAAGATTCTACAGTGTGTTTCAATTATAGTGTGCTACACAACATTTCAACATCTACTGTTAGGCATTCACTAAAAGCAACAAATGACCTCACTTGACACTTCAACATGTACTGTAAACCACAATCCCAAGAGTGCTTGAGGAATGCAAGACAACACATGATTCAATGAGCATGTTCACATCATCTTTACATCTGCCAATGTAAAGAATAAGAGGGGTCTCCTTCCATTGAGTAGGAACAGAAAAGTAACTAATGTTAGTCAAAGCATTCTCCTCAAGAAAAATAACTTCTCATTGAGAAGAAATATTTTATCAATATTGCTGATCTTAGCAAACAATAGTATAGCTCATATCTCAGAAAGGAATTTTGTTCATCAGGATGCTCATTCAAAGCACTGAGAAGTAAAACTTTCTTGATCTCCAAACAGCCTTAGTCTATCTAAAGAAAATATAGGAGTCTGGAGCCAACAAACAACCCTTCCAAGTGATCTAATCTGGCAATAGGGTTTAAGTGGGTGGAGATAGGGTCCCAAAGACATCTCTTTTCTCCTTTACTTTATATTTCCAAAGAGCAACACATGGTTTATTTTTTGTAATGTTTTCCTGAACATGCCTGGACTCACACAGTTTTAAAAAGTGTCACAACTGTGACAGTAGTAAACACAGTGCTTAGTGATACAGATTTCCCACTGATGGCTGAGCTTCCTGGTCAAAATCAACCAACTAAATATGACAGTATGGCATTCATTTTCTTTGAAATAACTTCTTTTTGTTTTCTGTACCATGGCAGCAAGCTCTCTAATTCATTACAGACTTGCAAGTGTCCACTGAAGACAAAGTGATGTAATGATGTAATGAGTCTAACTAAATTTCTTCCTACTGCTTCTGCTTCCTTCCCAGGAGTTTTAATAAGTCCATAATACTTCAGAATTATCAGAAACCACAAGTAGCAGCAGAACAACTGCTCTGTTTTTTGCTTTTGTCTATAAATGCAGTAATGAATAGCAGGATATTTCAGAGATTGAAGGAGTGATCAGACAGGGACATGATGTAGTTGGGCAGAGGGTTTTTGTTGTTTCATGTAGGGGAAAGCCTATAAATTGGCAGTCATGCAATTGGAAATTTGAACAGAAATACCATATTTTGAGCATTTCCAGTTTTTCTAACTTCTCACTTTCTGGTTTAAAGTTATAGCATGATTCAGTATGCTGAATCAGCCAAATATTGCAATTTATTAAGATTATTTATTCAGAGCAACAAGCTTTCCCACCTCTAAAGGCAAGAGATCATGACCAAAATATTTAATGACTTGTAATATTCATGGCTATTGGCTTACTTGAAAATAATGTGTTCAGAGACTAAAGTTAATTGTATTTGCTCCTGTTCAGACAACTTTAGGAAAAGTGACTTGAAAATTGATTTCTATCAAATTCAGACTAGAAAATTATCTTACCATTTATTTTTTTCTGACAGCCCTGACCATCTCCACTCAGAAATTTTTATTTCAGTTTAAATTGCCTACCAATATGTCTCTTGCTAGTCTCCGTACTTCATCTTTCTAATCCAACTTGTTCATCCAAAACTGAACTGATATTGCAATTTCCTGATTTATGATGACACGTCATCTTATTCAGGAACCCACGGATGCTGAAATCCTAATACAGTAGTAATGTTATGCCCTATATAAGCTGGTATATCAGTTATGTTTGTCATTTGGAACATCTGTGTTGAATTGCTTTTGGTAGGCCTGATCGGTGAATAAAATTTTGTCATGGTGAAGCAGGGATTTAAATATAAAAATACAAATGATGGCCATGGATGCCAATACAGTCATGTTCCAAAATATCTCTGTTCCATCTAATAAAGACTTATGGTTGCCCTGGAGAAGTGCTTAGCACATCATGATTTTAACTTAGTGTTTCAAATAATCTTCACTAACAGTACTTAGCGCTTAGCTGGACTTCAAGTAAAAAAAAATAAAATATTGGATGCCTCTTTACATAAGATTTTATTTACACTACATGTTTTTATTAAGGTTACAGCCTTTTACTATACAGTCAGTTTATGACCATAAGGAAGCGGTTAAATGGTTTACAGCAAAGGGCTGCTTAGTCAAATCTCATTTAGTAACAGTGTCAACTGAAGTTCTGATCTAGAAAAATATTTAAATATTGGCAGTCTGTAAGCATGCAGTTGTTTCTTTTGATGTTGGAAATATTGTGCATGAGCTTAGTGCTGAATCGAGGCCATATAGTGGTTCATCTATTCTGGTTGTCTAAACTCTGTTACAGATATTTTCCTGCAAAGGCTTTGGCACATTTCTCATTTGTGCTATGAGTGGAAACTAGTCCTCCTCTTGCCCTTTTCTCAGTAACCCTCCCCAAAACTATAGTGTTAGAAAAGGCCAAGGCTTAGAGACACATGAGAATTTGAATAATTCAGTCCTTGGTAGGCAGGTGTGAAGTGCCTCCTAACTTTTGTATGCCTAAATACCTCTGCAAAAGTGGGTATCAAGGATTTTCTGAGTGGCTTTAAAGCAAACAAAACAAAATTAACTCTTATTTCTCCTTCCCTCTTCTCTTCCCTGTACCTTGAGAACCTGCAGCCTAGGTTTCATGTTGACATCCAAAATAAGGCATTTGGCATGCTAGAAACTTAAATAACAGCTACTTTCTATGCTTCAGAAATGCACTATGGAATATGAAAGCAGGTTTTTTTGAAAGATTGCAGTGCACTAGGAAGCAAGGATTCAAAGTTTGGAACGATACTCTTTTTTTGTATCGGGGGAAAATAATAACCAGTATGTTACCCTTAAACGAACAGCTTCATTTTTAATTCTAAGGTGTCAGTCAAGGCTAATGAGGAATTTTAACTTCAGTTGAAGGTCCTCTGAGAGAGATGAAGTTATGTGATCCTTGAGAATGTATTTTAATAAGGCATTGAATAGCACTGGGCAAGCACATGCACACACATTCACATTACTGCATATATTCAAGCACAAGTAATGTTTATGTTGCTACAACAGTCAGGAATGACCTAAGGGGGCTGCATTTGGATTCAGTTTACATTTATAGTAATGCAGGCTGTTATCCAAGTTCAAGCCAGAGATTCTCATTCCAAAAGCTTTCCTTCCAGACTTTCTCTTCTTGTATTGTAAACCTTTCTCAGGATCAGTTACATTAAAACTGGGATAAGAAATTGAAGTTCCTTCTGAGTTTTGGTTCAAACCACAGCATTTAGGAAGGTTTCAGTTCAAAAATCCCATATGTTTGTGGTCATCATCTCCTCTCCTAGAAATTAGTATCCCTGTTTATTAAAAATGTTGGATTCTTGCCTGTGAGAACATATTTTATTACTTTTGTTCAAGCTGAGTGAACACATGGAAACATAGCTTTTAGATTATCAGGTACAATACTAACATTTTCCTATTTCTGCTATTTACCTGTTAGTTTAAAGTTCATATAGAAACTGGTGAGAACATCTAATGTAGAACCGTTAAGATTGCTTTGCTTGTATTCTTGTAATTTAGCTCAGTAAAAGGCATAAACCATCTTACGTGTTTATATCATGGGCTCATGGCTGTTTTACAACTTCAATTTTAGATTGAGGCTGGTTAGAATAATTAAACTTTCTAGTACGGACAAAGCTTGCTATAGGGAACAGCCCCAGTATCCTCCTCAATGCAATGTGTATGTGGTGAGATGTAGTTTGTGGAGTGTATCTCAGATGGAAAAAATTACCTTTCCCAGTGTTTCAGAATTGTGATCTCTGCTGTCTTGCACCACTATTGCAAGAGAAAAATATTGGATATGTTTCAGACTTATAATCATATTACGATTCAAACTGCAAAGAATTTTCCTTTATGTGTTTCTATTCTATTTTGCCCCCTACCTAGCAAATGTTACCTGACACTCAACCACTGTGAGGAGAGCCAGGTTAATTAAATAAATATACTCAGCCCATTTTACTGACAGTTTTTCCTGCTGAATTGGGAGTTTTCTTTAATTTTACATTGTGTTCCCTGAATTATCCTGGCTTCCAGAGAACAATGTAATGCCCTACAAAGAAAACTCTCAAACTAAAAATCACTGGAAAAATCAAAATGTGTCTGAGGAATGAAAGATTTTGAGAAACAAGAAAAGTTTTTCTCAGAGGTCTACAGAGAACATCTGGTATGATAACTCATAACCAAGGCCAATAATCAAGAGACCAGTTTCTACAGAAGCATGCAAGAGCCTCTAACCAAGAAAAGGATTTTTTCTAATCCTCCTTAGCTTTTTGTTGTTGTATAAAAAATGATCCTCTGTGCAAGACCATTACCCACATAAATGCCACATCAGTATTGTACTCCATCTATTCATCTCCTCTTTTCTCTAAACAGGCCCGTCTTTTCCACAAATCTTTTACTTTCCCTGTCTGTCTTGTTTTGTTTTCATTCAGACACCACAGATGAATTTCAAATTCCTTTTGAGGAATGGGCTTAACTTATGGTTTGCCATGAACCATGTTAATTTCCATTTTTTATAGGTTCCAATCATTCATCCATATGCGTAGTTCATTGCTGTCGATGGAGTAGACACTTCCATGGAATTATCCACTGCATTGCTTAGGTTTCCTATTTTGTTACATGCATTTTTTTCATCAAACAGTATACGTATGATTTCTTTTGGCTTCCACTGGGTCATCCTGTCTGCATTGGTGTTTTGTAGGCCATTCATAGGGCAATAATCAAATACGTCATTGTGAAGACATCATTTGGATTTTTGTATGATTTTAACTCTTGACACAGCCACACTTTGAAGTCTCTTAATACCAGGCACAATATCCCCTTCCTCAGTCTTGGTGAGACTGTGACCCCAGCCAATAGACTGCTCACTTGATACACCTGAGCATCAGTAAGGATGCTTACCCTTGGTCTGTCTTCCTCACTTGCTGCTCGAAAAAATCTATCAAGGTAAAAACAAATGAGGTGAAGTAATTAACTCACATTACTGAGTAGAAGTGAGGAGGAATTTTAAGTCTAACTGGTAAATTCACCACCACTGTCAATATGACTGAAACTTGGCCAGAGGGGCAGCCCTGAGTTCTGAGACTTCCAGAAAAGCAGCCAGACAAAGAAAGGGCCAGCATTTTTTGTTGCATTTCTGTTTGTCTTAGAAATTACATAGAGCAGCTGTGATGGTTTGATCCTAGAAAGGTGTATCTACCTTACAATCTAGGTCAAAATAACACAAACATCATAAACAAATCTAAAGCATGGCTTTGGGGCAGACACTAGAAACTCTTCTGTAGGGTGATAATGTAAATAAACCCTCCATTTTCATTTCAATCCTCCTGCCCTAGCAGACCTTTTCACAGCAGCAGAGATACGCAGCCAGAGAACACATGGCAGCAGATGACAAAGTGGATAATTTGTCATCATGAACACATTGGGAAAGCCACATATTTACAATTATTTCTGTCAAACAAGAATACTCTTGCTGACTGCTGCTTGTGGAAGGAATTTACATGCCCTTCTCTGATTTTCACTGAGGCTTAATACTTAGGTCTTGTCCCAGTGAACATAACCTGTCACCTTTTTCACCACATAGGTGTTAGCACCTACAGTCTCCTCTCTCTCTAATGTCTGTCCTGTAATAGCAGACCAATACCCTTACTGATCTCAATGTCAGGGAGAATTGCATCAAAGGAACGGGAATTTTTTACACACTCATGATATTATCATGTAAATTTTTGTCATAATGGTTAAATTGGTCATCTTGGATTTCTGCGGGTACATCTTTCTTTTCTGGATTCTATTCACTTCAAGATTACAGTTTAAATTGCTGTTCATCTTTCAGTCACAAGAATTCTTTATTTTCTGGAATTCCTTTTTTTGGTTAAAAACAGCTGTTGTACTTTTTTTTTCTAGTCATCTTGCAAAGATAAAGAAATCAGTCTGTGGTCTTAAGAAATCCATATCTTTAAAACAATCATACTGGTGTGACCTCCCCTACAAAATATCTTTCTTGAATGCTAGTAAGTCTTCTTAGAGAGCAATGCTTCTGCAAGTTCTACGCCCTTCCCCATCTTTCACCATCTCCCATCTGGGTGTAATTTGCATTTTTCTGCGGCAGTATTTCCTTTCCAATTCTCCTTGGCTTCTTAAAAGTAAAGGTCTCTGTTTCCCTGGTTCTATTTTATTCTCTGTGGGTTAGGTAACACTTACTGATCACCTAAATCTTACCCAGGTGTAAGTACTATTTTTGCCTGTTGTCTTTATCTAAAGCCATCATCAGTACCCTTTTGTATTCAGAACAGAGAAACATAAAAGTTGTACTTCAAAGGACATAATAAAATTTATGTAAAAATTTAGCAGGAAGTTGTCAACTAATCTTAATAAAAATCTAAGCTTTAGGGAAAAAAAAAAAAGTTGTTATCTGGAACAAATGGCAGAGGATGGTAACAAAGCAAGTCTCTGCAGAGTATTATACTATATCACCCACCTACAGAAAACACTGTCATTCATTGACTTCAGTGGGATTCATCTATGAGCTCAAGTGAAGCATGCAGTCAGCTTCATAGGTCCAGACCTACCAATAACAGACGTCTTGCTTCCCCTGCCACTGGAGTGCGGAGCTTCTGCTGTGATACCTGGCAGCAGCTTAGCTGCAGATAGCGGCACTGTACAACCGCTTAAGAACCAGGGAAATTGTATGAATCAGTCAACTGGGGTTAATCACTAGGATTTTAATTTGGTCACATAACCAGTTTTATCATCTCTATTTTTAGGTCTCCTTCGCTAAGTCTTAACACCTAGAGTTCCTAGACACCTGAGTACCTAAAATCATGGCTTTATTACTTCTGCCAAAAAAAACCCCAGAAATTTGGAAATTCAGTGCTCCTTACACCATATGTGGAACAATTATTTGCTTTTGTTTCAGAGGCAAATGCACCATGTACTGAACTATCTCTGGTAAAAGTTACACTAGGTAATGAGAACTGACAGTCACAGCACAAAGTGTCTGTCTAAGGAGATACAGGGTCACTTTAACTACAGACTAATAGATGTGGCCAGCAGCCGTCAACCTGTCAGGAAAAGCAGGTGCCTAAAAGGCATAAAAAAGACCAGTCAAGGTTAGCAGTGGGGTGGAATATAGTAAGGTTAGTTTAACTAACAGTAATAATTTCTGTTAACCCACTACCATCGGACCAGCCAGCATTCTGTCTCCTTTGGCTTTTATATAAATCTCACAAATCACTGTTCCATCCTAATTAGGATGATCTATTTAACTAATCCAAGCAAAGAAGATGGTTAATGTACAGTATATACTTTGTATCATGAGCACTAGTAATCAACCTGTCTGTCCCCTTGCCACATTTCTTTGGCAGTTCAGATGGCAGAACTAGTTCTTGGATTGCAACAAATTTGCATGATGGGAAATATAAGCAAATGACTGAGCTGTAAACTGTGCTATGAAAACATTGTTTGAGTTGAGTGACTATCAAGAGAGAGGTGTGTTTAGTTACTGAATTAAAAATAATCAGGTGCTTTGAAACTGGTGCGGAGAGATGGATTTTGTGGTGCTTGCTCTACTTTCTGAGCTCTTCCGACTATAATTAAGAAAAAAAACACTCCACAAGCCTGTTGATAAAATGCAGCAGATGGCAGTAATGTACAAAGGAAACATGATCCTTTGCTTATCTCAGGATTACGCTGAGCGTACAGACTTCACCCTTCCTCACACTGACTGGCTGGCCTAGAGCTGCTAAATGTCTCCATTTTACTCATCTGGATTTCGACTTGCTTTACTCTATTTGTCAGAAAGTGTCTTAAACCACGAATCAGACAGGAAGATTCAAAGATGAATGCCTTTACAAGTTCAAAAGAACATCACCGAGATGCTGTCAGCATAAATAAATAACCTGAAAAGAAATAGCTGCTGATATTAAGACACACCTACTCAGAATAAGAATGTCATCTTGACTTCATTTTAGCCGTATTTTTAAAGCAGCTGTGCCAGCAATTAAAAGGGTGAATCAGATAAATCCAATTTTATGGCTTTTCAAAAGCAGTATTTCATGGATTCATGGCTATTTGAAAAAGATAGAGCAATTCAACTCTCCTGAATGCTATTGGTTACTGAATTTCATCACATATTTCCTGCAAAAAGTGTAAAAACTTTCAGCTAAAATAGGGTACATCTTACTGAGAAACATTAAGTATTATTGACATATTTCAAGAGATGATGATATATTTTTAGCCCCCCAAGGATATTTGACTAAAAATTAAGGGAAAAAAATCTTCTGTTTGATGCTGCTCAGAAGACGTTTAGGAGGGAGGTCTCCCGAGTCCTTCCCACTCCCGGCTTCCATGATGCCTGTGCTCATTCTCTTTTCTATCAGATTAATAACTCTGGGCTCCAACTCGCAGCCTGTGAGGTTTGCACTGGAGCAGTGCAAGACCCAGCTTTATATTACAGACAGATTTGGCAGAATTAGCTGAAAGGTGCTGCATCTGATTTGCAGCCACTGACGAAATATGTATCAAACCCAAGATCAGTGATGCTTTGTGTTAATATGTTGAGCTGTGAAATGTGACAAGGGGGTTGTGGCCACCCTGGTGATGTGGCTGTGGGGTGGTGAAAGCCAGCATTGCCAGAGCTGATGAGCCGCAAGGTGGCTTGGCCATGAGTTGTCATAAATCATGTAATATGGGTTTATGTATACTGAGATTTCAGTCCCGCTGTAGCTGCCTTTCAGAGTGCACAGGATTTACACTCCCACAAATCACACACTACCAATATGATCTTGGTGCATGTTGAGGTGTGTGCTTTCAGCTGCAGCAGTGGCTGAGACATCCCTGTGGCCAGTCCCAAGAATGCAGCCATCATCAATCAGTTTCCAAAAAAATGGTGAGCATGGCTTTGAGATTAGTATTTAGGAAGGAGGAGGGTTATTTGTATATACTTCAGTTTTCTGACCTCTTTGGCCCCATGATTTTAAGTGTGTTAAGGATGGAAACAAACTGTTGTGAGTTGGCAAAGCCCTAGCAGCAGCTAATGGAGGGTACTGAAGTTCCCTTGTTTCTCCCCAACGAATCTGCCTTTGATTTTAACCATAAGGGCCAGAAATGTGCTTTAAAAAAGGCAGATGAGATTCAATGTTAATCACAGTTCTCATTAAAAAAACACACATAAGGAGTTCATTTTTTTCTCCCTGCCTCTTTCAACGTTCCTCCAGCTCAACTGCAAAGTTTGCTTATAGTTTCCTCTTTCTTGGGAATGCCATAAGTGACCTGTCTTTGGGTAAAGCTCTTTAAGACATAGAACTGAAGTTAATATTGAATACTGTCTTTCTTGAGAAGTACTTTTTTAAAGGAGCAGTAATGCTTTCTTTTCCTTTATCAGTGACCAGGAAAGTAACTGAATAGCCTCATCATCACTTTTTTTACAGGAAAAAAAGTTATCTTTTTTTAAAATGAAATATATACCTTTATTTTTTCCACAAAATCACTGCCACAGCCAACCCCATTGCAAAAAATAATAAATTATAATCATTAGATGATAATGACAACACTCATGTACTGAAAGCCACTGGTGACTACGATATGCTAACAGAAACTATGTTGCAGGTAAAACTTACGAATATAGAGCCCATTTTCATTAGATCAGCAGCACTAGTGGGTGAAATACTTAGGATGAAGTGTAACCAAAAATGTTTTGATAAAGAGAAGCTGATCTAGCAAGGGTCTTGTAGAATTCATGTCACCAGACTGTAACCATTGCCTTTCAGCAGGGAAACAAGGTTTAGTATGACTGTTTCAACACAGAAACTTGAACATAGAAAACCAGGTATCTTTTCTGGCTGGCTGGCATCAGCTCAGATCACTGACAGTTCAGGTCATTGTGTGATGCTTTGTTTTCATAATGAGAAGACAGTGTTCTTAAAATGATTCGTAGTTTTCATATATTTACATACATGGTATTTCCCCTCATGAAAAACATATCCTGGAACAAATCTAGTCAATGAAAAGGAAATGAATTATTTTATTACTTTAACAATAACCTGGGGGACAGCCTGTTGGCATCCCATCTAATTACTTCATATGACACCTTTTATTCTTAGGGGGTTATTTGCTTGAAAAGTATACTGTAATGTTATTTCCACTTGGAGAGAAAGCAAAACTCTATTTTCTATCAGTATTACCATGGATATAAAGGAATACTACTGGCTATAAAACAAATTAATTCAAACGATGTAAAAACCTGTCTTGTTCTGAACTGTATTCAGCATAAATATCTAAGCACTTATGGAAAATCATCTACAGGTTTCACAATAACTACAACAGCAACTCTTTAACCTTTAAAAGGAAGATGTTACTACACCATATGTATCAAACACAGAGAAGATATGAAGATTACTAGCATAACCTCAATTATCTTGGATATGTCGTTAATATAAAATTTAATCTTCCCATTTTTCCTAGCCAATGAGGCATATAGAGTATGATCTGCTACTGCTGGCTGAATGCTCAGGTACATCTGTGTTAAGAGAAAACGTTCTTCCTATATGTTGTGGATTTTAGTTTCAAGCTATGCCTGTCACTTTACTTTAGTGTCTTTTTATGGCCTATTTTTCATTTTTATGAGGAATATTACACGATGTTTTCTCAAAACTCCAACCCAATTATATTAAAAGAGGTATCTGAGTCAAATTCATAACCTAAATACTCTCAGTTTTTTGAAAAACAATTCAAAATTTAGGTTTTCCTTTTAATATGGTAAAACAGAAATTATCTGACAGGCATAAGCCATACTGCAGAGTCATTTCTTTGGGTCATTCTGTGTGTAAGAAATAAGGCAGTGCTCAATTTCCTCTACAGATGAATGCAGAGATATTGGAAAGGAAAATTACAAGAAATAGTAACTCAAACAGGGAGAATATAGTCTCTTAAAAACAGCAAAATAGCAGAAGCACAATTAAAAAAACCCAAACAATGCAATAACAAATGTCAAAAGTAAAATAACTAAAGATAAATTATGATCCTAGAGCTACATATTCCTACATGTAGAAGTATCTATTCATGCTCTGTAGGAAGCAGGAAAAGATAATAAAAATGTGAAACATATTGGATTACAGGAGTTTGTTTTGTGGGTGTAAAAGGTATGTGTCATGTGGAAATTTTATCTGCTTATTTTATTACTGTTTTATCTGTTCTACTTTAAACCATGGCATATACTATTTATACAGGTTTAAACAGAATATTAATTAGAAGTGACGGTTAAGCCTGAATATAAATCAAGATCTTAAGTGAGTAGTCTCAGTGGACATTTATAATTGGCATTAGAATGTGTAAGTAGATATTAATTGCAAGCTGCCCAAAGAACTGTAGAAAAATCTATAGTTTTGAGTATGAAGGGGTTTGCGTTTTATATGATTGCATTTACTCATGCAATACATTTGGATAAATACGGAGTCTCTTGGCTCTCCGTTCTCCAGACCCACAGGAAACAGGTTTTCTTAATGTCTGTCAAGGCAATGACTGGGTTTTTTTCTCAGTCAAAAAAGAAGCTGGCTAGGATTTCCTTGACCCCAGGATGTTGTACGGCCTTTTTACAAATCCTCCACTGAGAGCAGCTGTGTATGTGCCAAGTGGTATTCGAGCAACACGTTTAAATAGTGTTCTGCTGACTGCACCCCAAGAAAACTGTAGCACGAGTGCCCAAACGGAGCCTTGTGTTATCTCTGTCGCTGTCATCACATGGCATGGCTTACTGCGGTCTGACAGCGATCTGAGTACTCACTGTGCTTCACATACTGCCACTGGTAGGAAGGGAATTAGAATTTAAATGATAATTTCATTAGGGATTCACAAGTCTCAATAAAACCCAGCTGACTCTCCATCAGCTGTGCAGCTCTGTAGTGCTAACAGTAGTTAAGGGTCTAGTTTTGTCTGCAGTGCAAGCCTGTAAAAATCAGGGAGAGAAGAGATACATCATGTACTAAAATAACATTTTTTAAAATGTTGAAAACAAAGACTTACAATCCTTTATACTGTCCAAATATCAATATATGATAAATATAGTGTTCTAAAAATAATACTTCAATTATGAACACAAACATTTTAATTGCAGCTTTTTGTGAAAGTATTATTTTTCTAGCTAGAAATGTGCCTTCAAATCAGTACTTTTACACTGCATTTTTGTCTGTACTAAGAGAACTCAAAAGAGAAAATAACATCATTATTAATTTAATCCATTGTCATTATTGCCACTGTATAGGTTGCAGTAATTTATTGTATGTGTTAAAAATACTACTCAATCCAGAAGGAATATATTATAACATACTGTGATTTTCCTGCATAAAGCAGTAAAATAGAAACTTACACAAAGCCAATCCGAGCATTTGTACTCTGACATATAATTAAATTTTACTCTGATAAGAAACAATGATTGAAGTTAAACAGTAAAAAGCAAGGAAAAAATTAAATGCAGTGAACTGTGATTTTTTCATCATTGTCGTTGTTATTATTATTATTATTATTATTTATTTCCTTGGGGTTTGTAGGGAATATTTAGTATTAAAAAATCATGTTGGAAAATCAAAATAACTTTTATCTAGTAATGATTAGGTCTCTGATATTCTGCCATCCATGGTTTATGAAGTGTTTTACAAAAGCCTGCATCATCAGTATTCCCTGATAACAAATAAAGAAACAGAGGCATAAAAGTGTGAATTGCTCCAAACACAATACAGCTGGGAGAGTGAAGAACAAACCCAAAGCCTCCTGGCCCATATCCATCTCCTCTCTTGTGTCACCAATGAATCAGAGCACCAGTGAGACACGAAAATGATATGTAGGCTTTACATTTCCACAAGTGGATTCAAATAGGAGGTAATAGTGAAAGAGTGCTGGTACTTACTTTCTTCATGGTTGGTAGATGAGCTGGTGGTCTTCATAAAACCCATCAGCACCTTGCAGGAGATGTTTGATATACACAGACATATTCACAACTAAAGAAAACGAGACCAAGAGCAAAGAGAGAAAATGAAATCAACTTTATACCCCACAAAGTAATCCCCCAAAGACTGAAGTGCTACTAAGACACTATATTTAGGGCAGAAGTCTTAAAGGTTATCTTCTAGCTCATTGGGTCTAATATGCTGGTTATGACAAGTACTAAGTCCTGTAATTTACGTTACAACCCTCGCTGGGTCCGTAACTCTTTCTCCTTTCGCCTGTTTACAACTTACTCAACATGTCAGTGCATTCCCCTTCCGGTTCTGTGCATCCCCCACTTTTCTCTGGTTTTCACTCATTTACACTCAAACGTTTGTATTTCCTTCTTCTTTTCCACACTGACTTCCCATCTGGGGGAACAGGGATGCAGAGAAATCCCTCCCTCCTGCTGCTTTCCTCTCAGTCCTTATCAGTTGCACTAGGGCAGCTCCATTTCAGGGAAAGCCCTGCTGTAGGCAGAACATTTAACTCTTCAATGTATTTGAGGAACACCAGATAAAATGCTCCAACAAAATGAAACCCTGGAAACCCCCAGCCACCTAGTTAATTTCTAAATGTCTATTTATATTAGACAAAATTTACCTCAGGTGGCCCTCCTTTTGCACGCCATAGTAGAAGTGATGTCTTGGCTATCCATGGGCTCTCTAGACCAGGGGTAATTTCCCATTTACCTCAGAAAAGAGTCTTCTGATTTATTAAATGAATGAATTTACTGCTAATATAAGTAGAATTTTATTCCATCAGTTAAAGATGGAATAAAAGACTTTATTTGAAATTTATTTGCATTCACACTAAATTAGAAATTGGACTGCTAGTGTATTTATTAACTATGGAAATAAAACATATACTTGTATTTGTGCCACTGTTTTAATAATTTTACATATAATTGACCTGTTTCAGTCATCAGCTAAACAATATATTATCACCAGTCTTAGAATCATAGAATCATAGAATTGTCTAAGTTGGAAGGGACTTTTAAGATCATCAAGTCCAACCATCAACCTAACACTGCCAAAACCACCACTAAACCATGTCCCTCAGCACCACATTTACCTGTCTTTTAAATACCTTCAGGGATGGTGACTCCACCACTTCCCTGGGCAGCCTGTTCCAATGCTCGACAACCCTTTCTATGAAGAAATTTTTCCTAATATCCAATCTAAACCTACCCTGGTGTGACTTGAGGTCATTTCCTCTTGTCCTGTTGCTTGTTACGAGCGAGAAGAGGTCATCCCCCACCTCTCTACAACCTCCTTTCAGGTAGCTGCAGAGAGCGATAAGGTCTCCCCTCAGCCTCCTTTTCTCCACACTAAACAACCCCAGTTCCCTCAGCCGCTCCTCAGAAGACTTGTGCTCTAGACCCCTCACCAGCTTCGTTGCCTTTCTCTGGACATGCTCCAGTACCTCTATGTCTTTCTTGTAGTGAGGGGCACAAAACTGAACACAGTACTTGAGGTGGGGCCTCACCAGTGCCGAGTACAGGGGGATGACCACTTCCCTGGTCCTGCTGGCCACACTACTCCTGATACAGGCCAGGATGCTGTTGGCCTTCTTGGCCACCTGGGCACACTGCTGCCTCATATTGAGCCTGCTGTCAACCAACGCCTCCAGGTCCTTTTCTGCCGGGCAGCTTTCCAGACACTCCTCCCCAGGCCTGTAGTGCTGCATGGGGTTATTATGATCCAAGTAAAGGACCCAGGGCTTGGCCTGGTTGAACCTCATACCATTGGCCTTCTCCCATCGATCCAGCCTTTCCAGATCCCTCTGTAGAGCCATCCTACCCTCAAGCAGGTTGACACTTCACTCAATTTGGTGTCATCTGCAAACTTTCTGAGGGTGCACTTGATCCTCTCATCCAGGTCATTGATAAAGATATTAAAGAGAACCAGCCCCAGTACTGAGCCCTGGGGAACACCACTTGTGACCAGCAGCCAGCTGGATTTAACTCCATTCACTGCCACTCTCTGGGCACAGCCATCCAGCCAGTTGTTTACCCAGTGAAGAGAACACCCATCCAAGCCATGAGCAGCCAGTTTCTTCAGGGGAATGCTGTGGGAAACAGTGTCGAAGGTTTTATAGAAGTGTTGTATGTTGTCTTGCATATGTACATAAGTAAAAGTACATCTTTTAGTGTAGAGAAGTACTATTTAATACTTAGGTACAGTATCATGGGTTCCACTTTTTCATGCCTTGTCTGTTTCAAGCCATTTTCATAACATTTTGTGGATGATTTTATGTCTTAGTAGATATCTATGGGTAAAGATTTCAATAACTTACTTGGAGACACAGACTTCTCCAGCAGGGAAGGCCACAGCAGATCAACTCTTGATCAGATAATTCAGCCACGACAGGCAGTACATCCTAATACAAGTGGCAAAACTCCAGAAGCCATGGACACAAACGAACATGCTTTCTGCTGGTCTCCACCTATGACAATACATTTCCCAGCTGTAAACCTTCCCTTATACTTTCCCCTTTCCATAAAATTCTTGTTTGGGGTCTAGTTATGTGACACTGAATTTGCCAAAGTTTGGGGCCATTCAGTAGGCTGAGGTTGACAATACACAGATAAGGGCTTACTATAAATGTCCTTTTTTATCCACATAACTTTGAAGAAAAAGAACATTAGAAACAGCCTTTGCCTTATAATTTTCCATGTTGTATTGAAAAATCTTAGTATTTCCAACTAAAATACCTGAAAAGGTTTAAAATTACATTTTGGTAGAATGATCCTATCTGCAGGTTAAGGCATATGTGCTGCACATCCCTTATAAAGGTGTCAATTCAGCAACTGAGCTGTTTCAGACAGCTGCAATCTATAGGAAAATTGATGGGACATAGGAACATGGAACACATAGGAAACTTTCCTTTCCACAGGAAACACTGTAGCAAATGCGGTACCCATTCCCCAAAGCACTTAAGCCTACACTTAAACAGACTTTGCTGAGTAAGGACCTATAACTTGATAATTTGTGCTTTGCATATACCTTCATTGATATATACAGGTATACAAAATCACAACTTCTGCTAAAAACAACCTCTTTGTAACATTAAGAGCCAAGTTTTGATTTTGTTCCCTGATCGCCTACAAATATGCATCTTTCCTTTCCTGATCAGTTTGGAATGAGCAGAGATTTACAGCAGGTCTCAGTATCTGGAGCCCAAAGTCTGGGCATGTGAGTAAGCTACCGGCTGGTTCTTTCAATAAAAGAGGTGAAGGCAAACAAACCTGATTCTGTAACTTAAAAAGCAAATTGAAATGGTAGATGCCTCTTTCATCTTTCAACAAAATCTGACAGTCTATAATTGTTTTTAATCAGCTGCACAGCAAATGTTGCTGTAATTTTTCTTTACAGTATACACACTTTGCAAAATATCAGAAAGGTTGATCAGCTGTACTCCAAACATCTTCAACCCTTTCCGGTCTATTATACACTTCATCGAATACTTTGAATGTGTATACAATATGTGGTAACAAGATAATAGGTGTTGGTTCCTTCTTGGCTGTTTCAGACCATAATGTAATCACATAATTGTAGTCTTGAAGCATCTCATTTACTTGTTAGGCCTGAACTGCAGTTCTCAAGAGCCAATTGCAAGAATGCTCAGGCAAGACAGAAAGGAAAATGTGTGGATTCATCCATGCATGGGTGAAAAGCTTAAGTAAAGCACAACAGAAAGCAAAATCAGAGAGAAGGAGCTGAAAACCAATGATTAGAAAGGACAATAATCCAATAAAATAAAAACTTAGTGAAAAGTGTCAGTAATTCTGAAACTGTATCTATCAGCCTTATTAAACTGTAGAATGAAGTATTCTGTGAGAGCATTGTGCAATCTGACAAAATCATAGCTTTCAAAGTTTTAGACCAGACTGGTATTTGTAATTTTTATGTCTTTTTAATGACAGCTGCCGTTTCTCTCCACTCTTCCCCTGGTACAAAACAGTGTGTGTGGGATTTGCACAGGTATGATAAGCCCGTCAGGAAACGGGTCTAAGAGTCCAAAAGCATTTGAAATTATTAGCATGTAAAGCAAAATTGTCAAATGGTAAATGTTACTAAAAATACTTTTCTTCATAACTTGGAAGACATAATTGCATGCCATCCAAAAAATTTAAATGAATTTATACTTATAAAAGAGGTGTAGGTATTAGTACAAACCACTTAGTCAACAAACCCCTGAAGCACTTGGATGAAGTGTCATATTCTTGCGATATAAAAATTCCTATGAAGTATCAAGGAAGACAAACCTTTTACAATGAACATAGTATGTTTGTTAGCTTCCAAATTTTGACATTTCAGCTGCCTGATCTCCTTCAAAAAAAGAGGCATTTGGAGACAACTCAGAAAATTATTAGGATCATTCTATTTACGCAACACTAAGGTTTTATTGAAACAAGGCAGGTACTAATAGTGTATTAAATTTTGAAAGGTGTTGAACTAAACTGCTGCATCTATTATCGTTTTCCAGTAATAAGGTACGTGCACAGTCCTTTCCAGAGTTTGTCTTGGTATCTTTGACTTACAAATATACTGCTTTCTCTTTTTTTTAAAAAAAAAAAAAAAGTCCTCTAACTAGCAATAAGCTGCCCCTTTCATTTATTGCTGAAAACCATTTCCATTAACAGTAAAATACAAGATGTGTGTATTTACAAAAAACATTATTGACATCAAGGAAAGAAAACATGCATTCTTTTTTGGCTCTTTGGAGTGTTAATATTTTGGTGTAATCCATTTTAGATCTCTGGCAGACATTATTTCCTCAATTAGGACACTGGCAGCTTAGGAGGTATGATCACATCTCACTGCCACATGCAATGCTAAATGAATTTAAAGTCAGACTGTGATTTCATGACACCATAAACTTGAATTTAACACTCACACCGTCACTGGGTAAAAACCACAATGGACACGTAATTTGAAACATTGACCCAATATAAACTCTCCCAGCAGGTTCAAATGTGTTTATGGCCTCAGATGAAGAACTTTGCAGTGGCAGGCTTCAGTGCCACAGCAGGTATTCTCTCTGAGCTACTCTGACCTTGAGATGCCTTACAGACTCCCCATTTTACCATGGCTGATGCAAAGCCTGCATGGAAAACACACCATCCAAATAAGCACGTGCTCTAAGTAAGTCAACAGCAGTGTGATCAAGGACCCATTCATCTGGATTGAACATGCAGTGGTGGGGACCTCGCAGTGCCCTGATACAACAGTGATGGCTGAGGAACCACAGCTTCATGAAAAATAGTCAGCTCAACAGCTGCATTTCTGAACATAAGATTGCCATCTTAAGCCTTTCCAAGTCTTTGTGCAGCCTTTGTTGAAAGATTGCAGCACTGGGTGGGGGGAGGGGGCGAATATAAATGTATATACTTAGTTTACATGTAGAGGGGGAAAAAATAAGGCCAACCAAACACAATTTGTCTTGAGAGAAATTTTGCAGAACAGATGTTTATCTGTTCTCTCCAGCTTTCACCCATTATGACAAACAGAATTTTAAGGTAACAGAAAAAGGGGAAAAAAATCTGTAAAACTGCAAACTTCTTTCTCCAGGCCTACAGTATCTTTATATTGCACATCTAATGTGGCAGTACAGATATTCATTAAGAAGCCACAATGGGGCCCTCTGTAATTTTTCAATTACACCTAACTATCCACTTTTACACTAATATTTAGTATTGTATATATATCATTCAATTTGTATGGTCCTGGGACTAAGTCTGAGCATTTTTCAAACCTAGCGCCAAAGCAGCCTCTACTGATGATGAGATCAGTGTCCAAATTTTGGCTATTCAGCAAATGGGACTAAATCCTCCTCTGATCCCCTCGTCTCCTATTCTATGGATGGTGCGTGCATAGGCTTTGTTTATCTTTTCTTTAGGTAAATGTGGTTGTAAATTCTAGATGCTTTTCCTCAAGGAAGACAAGATTTAAAAAGGGTCAGATTTCTGAAATGAAACAGAATAAATTTTATGGTAGTTGTTAAATTGGTGTATGCTATAGTCTACATGCATTATAAAAAAGAATTGACTCCTTTACACACACATCGTGTTTTGAAACATACAGATGATTACAACTTTAGAAACTATAGTATGTTGCATAAATGGAAAATTTATGTGCTGGAAATGGAAAAAAGTGCTGTTGTACCAATTCTTACATTGTTATTCCCATGGGAAACAGTCAGGGTTCATATATGCTTTTACTGCCATTGGTTATGGACAGTGAATACTGAATGGCCAAATAATAGCTACTCAAGGTCTCCACTTTCTTCTGCAAGCTCTATTTTTCTTTACTCAGCACCCACTGTGGACTTACATAAGAAGTTTGGGACTAACTGTTAATTTGAAACATTCCCATTTTCAAGGCACACTTATTTGCAAGTTAGGTTGCAAATCCAGCTCCAACACATAAAACTGTCTCTACTAAACAGTGCAAAATTATGTGTTTCTTGGCACACTTGACTTCAACTAGGAGCCATGACTATAAGTTGGCTTTGGGACTAGCAGTGCAGTGTTTATCTTTCTAGTATAATTGGAGATTTTCTATTGGTCCTTTGAGTCAAATTCAATATCCAGTATTAAGTTCAGAATAATAGTAAAGATCAAAGGTTCAGATGTTTCCTTCCTTAAAAAAAAAAACAAAACAAAACAAAACAAAACAAGGAAAACCCCACAAAAGGTCTTTTTATGAATATACAATGGACAAAATCAATTCAAGTCAAATTCTCCATATACTCAGCAGAGTATAAAATATTAGTTATCAATGATATTACAAAAATGCTTTAGAAAGATTGCTAACCACTTAACTCAGGTCCCAACCTTTCATTTATGTGTTATTGTGTGTGACATTTAATCAGATAATAAATTGCCAAATATCACACATTATTTAATGAAGAACATGCTAATTAATACAGATCTTTCAGCAGTTAGAAGGCTATAAATTTCAAAGCTTCTTCAGCAGAGAGGTGCTGGGAAATCTCTCTTGGTTAGAAATGTTTTGGGTGTTGTTAACTTTGGACTAGACGTAGAAGCTGGAAAGAGACTTTTTACAAGGGCATACAGTGATAGGATGACGGGGAACGGCTTCAAACTGAAAGAGGGTAGATTTAGAATAGATATTAGGAAGAAATTTTTCACTATGAGGGTGGTGGGGCACTGGAACAAACTGCCCAGGGAAGTTGTGGAGGTCCCATCCCTGGAAGTGTTCAAGGCCAGGCTGGATGGGGCTTTGAGCACCCTGGTCTAGTGGGAGGTGTCCCTGCCCATGGCAGGGGGTTTAGAACTAGATGATCTTTAAGGTCCCTTCCAACCTAAACCATTCTATGATTCTAAGATAATTTTAAAAAAATAATCCCACAGCATAGAATTGTTCTCTAATTCACTAATGCAGGATGTTAGCAACCACAAAACACAAATAATACAAATAATAAGCTTCTACAGCAATATTAATTTGGTCACAATGTACATCTGGTTTATTTTACAGTACACACTAAACAGCAAAAGTACAGCAATCAATGCATTCAGTTAATTTTATTACTGAGTTGTATTTTATTATTAGGCAAGGGTCTAATAACATTTTTCCAAGTGTGGGCACTTTAGTTGGTTTGTTCCAGATGTTAATATCTTATTCTCAAAAAATTGCAAAGCTTCTGCACTTTGAGAGAGGGGCCACAAACCTGAATAAATGCAACAAGGAAAACAGGACGAGAAAGACTGTCTCCATTCAGTGTGGCAGAGCTAACATAAGACTATTAACTTTTGCATTTCCTGACTTCCTACATTTTAACAGGGTAACTGTATGTGTGTATGAATGTAGGGTTTCATTTATTTATTTTTGCATTTAATTTCCTAAGTGTGGTGTTTTTTTAAAAAGAGGGAGAGGGAATAAAAACACAAAGCCTTCTGCTTATGCAGTCTAATGAAGTTGATTTGGTGCTTTTGATGTAGCATTCTCCGTATGCTAGATAAGGCACACAGGGATAAATGTTTCTCAACCGTGCAGTTTAGAAGAGCCTTCTGAACTGCCACTGTCCTTCAGATACAGCTTGAATGTCAGGTTCTTTTCACCTGCCCTCACACAACTTCTCAGGAAAACATTGTACATACTATAACTAATTGAGCTACAGCTCTGAGAACGTGTAAAATTTATGCAAAGCATGAATCTGAAGCAGTTCATGCTGGACATTCCTGCAGCATTGTACAAACTGGTTTTAAAGATGCAGCTTTTGTAACAGTTTTCTGGTCCCTTGAGTCTATACACAGAGGATGGCAGCAAAAGCTGGTGAAATAAATTTAGATACTTATAATGTGTCAATGAGCAGCTGTCAAATGGCTGCAGTTCTTTATTATTGATCCTCTCTATCTTCACACTAATGTGAACTTCTCAACCTGCAAGAGACACTTTGTGAAACAGGCAGTACGAAAGAGCACGTGATGTGCAAAGTGTATGCATTGCACTTCCACGGTCTGTGGAAGCCCGAGGAGAATTCTGAATCAGTTACATAAAGTATGGACTAAGAAGGTGGAAAAGTGCAGCACTTCCAAAGGGCAGTCCATTAACGACCCCGTGCACAAAAGTATTCATGAAGTTTTGCTTTCGTGCAGGCATTGCTGTGAAGCTGAACATCAAATATGAAATGAATCATTCATATTTTGATTTAGTTTTTTCTATTAGTCTAGTTTAAGAAACAGAGTGCAGTCTGATAGCTGCATGCAGTGGATGCTCTTCAGCTAAGCTCCATGATACATGGTAGACGTCGAGCCACAGCCAGACTGTGACCTTTTGAAGATCTGCAAGAACTACATGCAGACAAGGATTTGCTTGCTGTATGGTGTAACTAACATGGCACATCGCCCTTTCTTATCTGAAAAACTGATCCAGCTGTGGGCAAGGTTTTTCTCTCTGCATATTTGGCCACCCAAAACAAATATGACGTGATTTAACTCCTACTTATCTTTTGATACTGTATTTCAATATTGCATTCACATCTTCCAATACAGAATGTATTTTGAAAATAATTTTAAAATTTCACAAATACAAGTATCAGTGACAACTTACTATGGCAAGTTTCCACTCTATTAATTGACATCCTGAGACACTAAAGCCTCCTTTCCTCTAGGCATCAAAAGCACTTTATAAACATTCATTAATCCTATCCTCATTTTAAATGACTCATGGGAGAATTAGGAACATGGAAGTGCAGTTGCCAAAAACCACAAAGCAAATCAAAGGAAGAGTAAATCACATCTGTTCCCTTACCCTGTACCATCCAGTCCTCACACCTCAAGCTCCCAGCAATTAATCCTAAACTAAAGAACTAGACTGAAATAGCCCCAAAATAATGCCCCTTCCTTGAAACACAGTCTGTCTCATAGAAATGTTGTTTAGCCTTCTCTATTCAGTAGCACTGTTTGGAATTGGTAGTCGGAGACTCTTAATGTCTCAGAACATTGGCCATTTTCAGTTCTTGGTAAAATATCTGCTAACAGGAGACTTAGATAGGAACACATGTGTGGTGATTGAAGAGATTGATTAGAAGATTTCTGCTGTTTACCAGCTTAAAACATTTACCAGTTTAAAGCGTAGGCTGATAATTCACAGTTTTCTATAAAACAATTTTGCCATTTAAAACTTTTTCAATAACTTTTGCTAATCATAGAATGGTTTAGGTTGGAAGGGACCTTACAGATCATCTAGTTCCAACCCCCCTGCCATGGGCAGGGACACCTCCCACTAGACCAGGGTGCTCAAAGCCCCATCCAGCCTGGTCTTGAACACTTCCAGGGATCAGGCAACCACAACTTCCCTGGACAACCTGTTCCAGTGTCTCACTACCCTCAGAGTAAATAATTTCTTCCTAATACCTAATCTAAATCTACCCTCTTTCAGTTTGAAGCCATTCTCCCTTGTCCTATCACTACATGCCCATGTAAAAAGTCCCTCTCCAGCTTTCTTGTAGGTGCCCTTTAGGTACTGGAAGGCTGCTATAAGGTCTCCCCAGAGTCTTCTCTTCTCCAACCCCAACTCTCTCAGCCTGTCTCCATAGAAGAGGTGCTCCAGCCCTCTGATCATCTTCGTGGCCCTCCTTTGGACCCTCTCCAACAGGTCCATGTCCTTCCTATGTTGAGGGCTCCAGAGCTGCATGCAATATTCCAGGTGGGGTCTCACAAGAGCAGCGCAGAGGGGCAGAATCCCTTGCCTTGACCTGCTGGCCACACTTCTTTTGATGCATCCCAGGATATGGTTAGCCTTCTGGGCTGCAAGCGCACATTGCTGGCTCATGTTGAGCTTCTTATGCACCAACACCCCCAAGCCCTTCTCCTGAGGGCTGCTCTCAATCCATTCTCCACCCAGCCTGTATTTGTGCATGGGATTGCCCCGGCCCACGTGCAGGACCTTGCAGTTGGCCTTGTTGAACTTCATGAGGCTTGCACAGGCCGACCTCTCAAGCCTGTCCAGATCCCTGTGGATGGCAGTCCTTCCCTCCAGCGTGTCAACCACTCCACACAACTTGGTGTTGTTGCCAAACTTGCTGAGGCTGGACTGCATCCCAAAATCCATGTCACTAACAAAGATGTTAAATAGTACCAGTTCCAGCACCAATCCCCCAGGAGCACCACTTGTCACTGCTCGCCACTTGGACGTGGAGCCATTGACCGCAACCCTTTGAGTGCGACCATCCAGCCAATGAGTGGTCCATTGGTCAAATCCATGTCTCTCCAATTTAGAGACCAGGATGTCATGCTGAACAGTGTCAAATACTTTGCACAAGTCCAGGTAGATGACATCTGTTGCTCTCCCCTTATCCACCAACGCTGTAACCCCATCGTAGAAGGCCACCAAACTTGTCAGGCACGATTTATCCTTAGTGAAGCCATGTTGGCTGCCACCAATCACCTCATTTTCCATGTGCCTTAGCAGAGTTTGCAGGAGGATCTGTTCCATGACCTTGCCAGGCACAGAGGTGAGACTGACCAGCCTGTAGTTCCCTGGGGTCGTCTTTTTTGCCCTTTTTAAAAATGGAGGTTATGTTTTCCCTTTTCCAGTCAGTGGGAACTTCACTGGGGTGCCACGACTTCTCAAATATAATGGATAGTGGCTTAGCAACTTCATCTGCCAGTTCCCTCAGGACCTGCAGATGAATCTCATCAGGTCCCATGGACTTGTGCACCTTCAGGTTCCTCAGCTGGTCTTGAACCTGGTCTTCTCCTACAGCGGGCGATACCTCATTCTCCCAGTCCCTGCCTTTGTGTTCTGTAACTTGGGTGCTGGGATTAGAGCCCTTCCCAGTGAAGACTGAGGCAAAAAAGTCGTTGAGTATCTCAGCCTTCTCCATGTCCTGGGTGACCAGGTCTCCCGTTTTCTTCCTGAGTGGGCCCACATTTTCCCTAGTCTTCCTTTTGTCTCTGATATACATACAGAAGGCTTTCTTGTTGCCCCTGACACCCCTGGTCAGATTTAGCTCTATCTGGGCTTTAACTTTCCTAACCTGATCCCTGGCTGCGAGGACAGTTTCTCTGTATACTTCCCAGGCTACCTGTCCTTGTTTCCACCCTCTATAGGCTTCCTTTTTCTGTTTGAAATTGTCCAGGAGCTCCTTGTTCGTCCACGCAGGCCTCCTGGTGTTTTTGCCTGACTTCCTCTTTGTCAGTATGCATCGCTCTTGAGCTTGACAGAGCTAGTTCTTGAATATTAGCCAGCTTTCTTGGGCCCCTCTTCCTTCCAGGGCTTTACACCGCTGTATTCCATCAAGCAGATTCCTGAAGAGGCTAAAGTCTGGTCTCCTGAAGTCCAGGGTAGCCAGCTTACTGTGTGCCCTCCTCACTACCCTAAGGATCTCAAACTGCACCATCTCATGGTCACTGCAGCCAAGGCTGCCCTTGAGCTTGACATTCTCCACCAGCCCCTCCTTGTTGGTGAGAACAAGGTCCAGCATGGCACCTCTCCTCGTTGGCTCCTCTATCACTTGGAGAAGGAAGTTATCATCATGCGTTCCAGAAACCTCCTGGATTGTTCATGCCCTGCTGTATTGTCCTTTCAACAGATATTCGGGGTGGCTGAAGTCCCCCATGAGGAGCAGGGCTTGTGAACGTGAGGCTGCTCCAATCTGTCTATAGAGGGCCTCCTCTGCTCAGTCTTCCTGGTCAGGTAGCCTGTAGCAGACCCCCACTGTAACATCACCTATCCTTGCCCTCCCTTGAATCTTGACCCATGAGCTCTCGGTCTGCTCGTCATCCATTCCCAGGCACAGCTCCACGCGCTCCAGCTGGTCCTTGACATAGACGGTGACACCCCCTCCTCATCTCCCCTGCCTGTCCTTGCTGAAGAGCGCGTATCCATCCATTTCAACACTCCAGTCATAGGAGTCATCCCACCATGTCTCCGTGATGCTGATTAGATCATAGACTTGCAGGCGTGCACACGTCTCTAACTCCTCTTGTTTGTTACCCGTACTATGTGCGCTTGCATAGAGGCATTTAATTTGTTTATCTCCGGGTTTGATAATTTTTGTCATGAGACCTGAATGGAATCTCACCCTAGTTTTACCACTGTGTGGATAACAAGAACATACCTATGTGACTTCCATCAGAGCAGAAGTCACAATTTTTTACCTTAGGCATTGAACTTGCATTTATATCAGTGACTAATTTTGCTCATAAAGTCAAATAGCTCTTTTGGCTAGGTAAATCCACAAAATCCCCAAACTGTTACTCTCTTTAAAGCTAGTCACATAGTTTAAGGCGTCCGAATCAAGATCAAATACACTTGGAAAGATGGCAGCATATGCATAACATCAGCATTTTGCTAAACCACAGTTTGTTTGCCAAATCATGCACTTCTCTGGAAGACTGCCATCCCAAACCTGAAGGATGTAAAAAGCAAAGGACTCCTGCTTTTTAAAGAATGGCAAAATGTTGTCAGATCACAAGATATATGAAAAAATACTGCCAGCTGCTTAATTTACTGAAACATTCTGAGGGAGTGCTGTGCAGATGAGAGGGCAGATTTTGGCTTAGAATCAGGAAATATCTTCTACTAGAACAATCAGCCGACATGCAAGAAAAAGCCTGAAAAACTGTAGGATTAATTATGTAATATACACGTTTCCCATAACCTCAATTTTCATATTCGGAATAATTTACAATAATTAAAAGACATCAATAATTTACAATAATTAAGACACCAAGCTCAGGCCAAGACATCAGAATTGTTGAAATGCTGGTAACTACTAATGCTTGATACATTTTCTTCAATCTTTTCTACTACTGGAAGTTACAAAATTTTTATTATTTATTTATTTGAGAAAAAGGGCAGTGTACTGAAGGCCAGTGAGTCTTCAGAAAAAAAAAAATGCATAGGGAGGAAAAAACTGTTTTCCAAGATTCTAGATTATTTCTTTATATCCACACATCACACCTCTGATTTCATTGGATTTTAGCAGTATAGTGTTGACTCCTGTTCTCTTAATTGCATGCAGCTATGAAATGTGACAACAGAACATGATTTATATACGACATAATAGAACATGGTTTTATTCTGCTTCTGTTTGTGCTATTTGAAGGAATAAGCTTTCAGGGTGCCAAAATTATTGCTAGCCTTGTTAACTACTTTGGAAGCAAAATAGTTGACATAAGGATAGCCAAATCTGTTCCTTTATGAAAGTGTAATAAGACAGAAAATCATTTCATTGTCAGATAATGCTTCAGTTTATATTACACAATTAGATTTGCAATAAACTAGAAACAGATTTGGTAATGTCACTTATAACACTAAACCTGGAAGAAGTACTAGTGTACCTTTCAGCTCCCTGACACCAATGGGCTGAAAGCAACCTGCCACGGAACAGCTGATTACCTAATCCAGTTGCACGTGTGCAACCGAAAACAGATTTCAGCACGTTATCATTCATATTTTTTAACTTGTCTCTGAACTACATAACAAGTTTAGCTCTAGTCTACATGTATTAATATTCCAAACACTTGATTCATTAGTCTAATCAAACAATGGAGAGACCACACAAATGTATGGACTGTTCAGCAACCCTGACCCCACACATTCACACACATGTAATAGCCCTGCCATTCACTCATGCATAGAAATGATCACAAAAGCAAACAATGCCATGCTCGCTCACTCATTTAATTAGTCACTGTTTCACTCACTTGGTTGACTCAGTCCTTCATACTTACAGCCTTAGAATCTCATCTCACTTTCCCAGTGAGCAGTGCCAATTAAAATTCACTTAAGACTGACATAGATTGAGAAAATCAGAATTACACCCTCAGCCTGACAGATACCAGACTGCATGAAACAATCTCTCAATGTGACTTGGAAGTATTTTAAGGTCTTCAGCAGAAATTTAGTGCTGCATGGGCCTTGCCTAGCCTTCTTTTTTTCTCCTTTTTACCTTGCTGGCTTTGAAAGCAAAAGATGGGATTCTGTCCTTGGTATTATTTATTTAAGTAAGCATTACTGAGAGCAAAATGTGGCCTTTTGCACATACATTATAGACAAGGTTTTAACACTTACGTAGTTGTCAGTAATCTATCCTTCATAAAGCATTTCTCAGCATCAGTCTGCGCAGACACTCATTTATTTAAAAATCTTCTTGGCTAAAGTTCAGTTCCCTTAATTTCTCTAAATTGTGTGTTTCATACCCGGCATGAAGGCTTCAGAGAGGAAGGTGATATCTAACATCTTTAAATTGTTAAACCAATGACCTTTTTTATTCTATGATATGAGTTTGATACAAATTCAAATCTGTAATTCTTTCCGTTACGTATCTGACCAGCATATTCAGCTGACACCTAAAATGTAATGCTCTCTGCCCATCTCATGACGAAGTCCTGCATCACTGCCTGACCGACTTTAATGTACAGGTCAGTCTCTATTTGTACATGCACATAAATCACTGCAATGGCAATCCTTTCTGTCATGAAGCACAAAAAACTCTAACCATCCTCTGATTTTAAAATAGAACATTACTTTCCCAGTAATAGCTTTCTCAGACTGACAGTAGAGTAAATTTTGGTTTTACCATTTTGATCTTCAGAGATACATATGTGATAAGAACCACACATTTGGCAAAAGACTGCCAAATAACTAGAAATCCTTACAGGTAGGAAGTACTCATTGAAACAATGACACAGCAGTGAATGGATGTGCGTAATTCTTTTGTAAAATTTGCATTTATTTGTGGGCAATCAAGGGCAAAGACTGGCAAACAAAAAAACGGTGGTGCTGGAAGGCTTTGCCTACTGCTGGAAGAGACCAGCATCTCAACTCACTACAGGCTCTTCACAAATATGCAAACAAGGAAGAGGAACCAGGCAGCAACGTGATATGGTCCTGGACTTGATAGAAGCTTTCTGCAACCCATGCCCAAGGGATGAAATTTGGAATAAACTATCACGTGAAAAGGCTCCTGAATCCTGAGAAATGCTAACACAACCCAGAAGCATATTCAAATAGGATACATATTTTGTACCTTGTACATCCCCATAAACCTTTGTGAAGAACATCTTATTTTTATGACTTGCATTAGATGGAGTTTATTTAATGTGTGGATGAGTATAATTATCTTTTTACTTTCACTGTAAAGTCTTTACCATACATCTCCTTAAACTGACTTTTTTGACAATATAATTTGCTAGTCCTGGCAAGATTTAACAGATTATCAAATTCACTTTCGAAGTGTAGGTATTCCCTGTCTTCTCCCATAATGGCAAGAAGACTAGGATTTTTTTTTCAGTTAAATGAAATTTATGTTGCTAAACAATATGTTCATTTTTACCTTTACTAATTTACCAACCATGAGTATGTCAGAGCATGTGTATATACACATAAATAACACGCATTATTAACTTTTTAAAAAGGTAAGTAGTGTCAGTGCAACTGCAAATACCTCCTACTATTTTAGATGTCAGGATTAGGTAATTCTAGGAGAGGACAGGACTGCACCTTTACAAAGGAAGAGCTGAAAGTAGGCATACCATAAATATCAAAGAGAGAATGAGGAGGGGCAAATGATGCTAAAAATGGAGGCCTGTGCATGGCAAAGTCAGACACAGATGAAGAGGTGGCTACATTTGGAGGTAACGCTTCTGAGAGGTGAAATGATGAACAGAAGGAGATTTCACAACTGCATTTACTTCTGCAAACCGTCTGACTTGTCATTACATGTATATTGTGCTTCGCTGTCTGAAGAAGTACCTACTGCAGCCAAACAAGAAGACTTTATTCTAGTCAGTGTACTCTGTCCATCTGCTAAGGTAATTTAGCCGCTGCCACTGCAGAATTTTGACACCTCAGAAACAGAGTATTCAAACAGAGCTCAGGCTTGGATTTGGCTCAATGGGAGACCATCCATCAACACTCATTGAACGCCCACTTGAACCTTTAAATTTGCAGCTTTTTCTGTCTGGGGAAAATCGTCCCCTTTGAGTGGCCCACCCAGCAGTATCATACAGCTACACTGCCAAATACACCTGGAAACAGGGACGGGGCTCTGGAATTTAAGTTCTCAAGCACATGCTTTCATGGCAATTTTGTTACACGAGGCCATTTAGACCTGTAAGTGGTTTGAATATAACAGTAAATGTAGGTCAGGTAAAGAATAAAAAGAAAATGGAAAAACAACCAGACAAGGATGGGAAAGTATTTTTCTTACACAACTTAAGCAGCTTCTGCGACCACAAAATAAACAAAAGTAGATTCTTTAAAGTGAAACGGATAGTCTCCTACTATTACCTACGGATAGTTTTTAAAGTCAAATTGATTTCTAATTGAAGCCAGGGGAAGTCATAATCCCTTTCACAAATTGAAATGGATGACCACATGCAATAAGCTTTATCTCTCCTTGCTAACAAAAAGTGAATAGAAAAACACTTACATTGCTACTGTTGTGGTCTAAAAACAACACTGGAGTTTTCCTTCTGGCAACACTTCTCCTTAGTTAAAAAGATACTGTCCTGTATTTGATACAGAGTCATAGCTTAATTGTCTGCGTCACTCTCGCTTCTACCTTTATTTGTCTTGCATGCTCTTCCCTCCAAAAAAGTCTCCTTGGACTCTGTATGATAGAGCTGAGGTGGCTCAGCATACTGAAAGTATACTTAGTATAAAATATATTACATACCTTTATCATGATGTATGAGGCAAACATTCAATGAAAGGTCAGGTAGTTTTCTGTTACTTGGTGGGAGGGGGACGGTCAATGCCTTTGCAGAGCTAAGATCCAGCTGCATGTGTTACCATTCACAGCATCAGACGCAGACAGCCCCTAAATGACACAGAAATCTGTGCCTTTTCCTGTAACAGCTCTTACAGAATCATAGAATCATCTTCATCACTTCATGAAATCTTGGGGTCATGTTCAGCAATGTACTTACTGCTATACCTGTTTTCATGCATGCAGTCTATGTAATTTTCATGGTGCTCTGGTATTAGCACTTTGAGATAACAACTATGCTTATCACTGTACACATGCTTTGTACCCTGACTAAAAAACACAGCTCTGTTGTGTTAACTTTTTAAAAACAATTGACTGTGTTTTGTAACCAGCCATTTTGACATCAACTATGTTTTTAAATGTTTTTCCATTAATATCTTAATTATTATCTTAATTATGACCTCCCAACCTTCTATTGGTTACGCGAGTTCCCGGGTACTGGGTTTTGTAACAAGTGCACCACATTAAATGGCAACCGCACGTCTGGTCGCACGACAGGGAAAGACTTTACAGCAGGAATAATTTCTGCTAGCAGGGCCCCTTGGAGCGTGGGGGTGCTTCTTTTGGAGCTGCGCTTCCGCTGCTGTTTCTTTCCAGCCCACAGGCCCTACGCCTTCGGCACGTGAGGTGCCAGACCAGCCAAGGCCACGGCACTGCCCTGCAGATGTCGGAGAAGCAGGGGAGGGCAGAGCGGGGGTCTCGAGGACAAGAGGTGAGACCCGGCAGGTCTGAAAAGCGATGTGTATATGTTAGGTCTTGCAGCGACTCACCTCCTCTTAATCCAGCCTCCTAGCCACTGCGTCCAAAGTTACGTTGGCTGATTATCTGATGATTAAATGCAATTCTGCAGAGAAGCATATAGCAAATGGAAAAAAAAGAGGTCAGAAAGGGTTTGCGGAAGAGGACATAAGGTTGCCTTTCTTTCAGTGGAATTGGCCCATAAGTACCATTAAGATATTAATGGAAAGACATTTAAAAACATAGTTGATCTCAAAGTGGCTGGTTACAAAACACAGTCATTAATTGTTTTTAAAAAGTTAACACAAAAGAACTGTTCTTTTTATAATATTGCAACAAGAGGCCAACTCTTTAAAAAGGGTATGTGCTGACTTCTGCGTAATCATTACAGTGCGTAACAGTTCAATCAGTTTAATGCTATTACAGATTTACTGTTTTAGGCTGTAACTACATTTCCACGTATGTAAACACTCTGTAAAATTTTACCAAATTCACATGGACTAAAATGCAGAATTTAAGCCACACAACAAGCTATCGGGAAGAGTACAGATTAGCGTTAGTAACTGAATGACTAGTGTATGGAAGTCACATCTGCCAAAATAGACATGGAATGCATTTTTTTTAAAAAATAGTATAAATTAAAAAGAGAAAAAAACAACAAAAAAAAACCAAACAAAAAACCCCAAAGAAACAAAGACAGTGCTCCTAAACAGCCTGCTGAATGAAATATTACCTGCAGTGCCACAGGCTTTACTTGTAGGGGTAGGTATAAAGAGGACAGGGTGTGCATCCTCCTTCTCTCCCCACCACCGAGCAACTGAGCTCAAAAGCAACCAGACTGAACCTTCCGAGGCGGTGTGACTAATACGTGAAGTCCACCAGACCACGCCACAGAGGAGACCCACCCAAAAGCTGCACACAGCTTTGTTACAGCCACATCTTGAAGCACAAAGGGAAGCGACACTGTGATCAGCAAGTCGCAAGCTTATCTACAAGAATTACAGATGCAGCTACCGGCGTGCCTGCTCGGGGCTGCTAATGGCAGGGGGCGGCCTAGCTGCGCTTCTCCTTCACGAAGCCGGGCAGACAAGGGGAAAACTGGCCAGCATTTGTGGTTATTTCAGGCTAAGGCAGTTCCCTGACTGGTCTTGCTTGGTTCCCCCAGCCAGACGGAAGGAATACTCTATGATTCTGACTGCAAGGAAATGCATTAGGATACTAATGCATAAAGACTAATCTATGCTTTGGAAATACCACCTTATTTGAAATGTTAAAAATCTTTAAAAGAAACCACTCAACTGTTAATTTTGCTTTGTAGCGCCGTACCTCTTTTTGCCTGTATTCAAATGCCACTTTTTTAAAGGGTGAAAAGAGGCAGATAACTACACCCCAATGTGAGCAATCATAATTAGGAATATCCTGTGATGCTGTTAAACAATTATTTTTATGTCTAACTGGTGTTAGTGATCTAGCACTGATGATCCTTATTCTATCATTTCAGTCAGACATACAATATGAACATACATGTTTCATTCACGTATTCGGAACATGGAAAAAGCTCTCCTACAATGCGTTAGCTATAAAAAAAAGGCAAAAGCTTTCAACAATTCTGGAAGGGTCCAAATCAAATCTGCTACTTTTTTCCTGAGTCTCATTTTATTTTCATTGTCGTGTAACACATAGATATTTCTTCAACGTCAGCTACTTTTCTCAAAAGCACTATTATATGCTGCCATCAGAATTCACTCCTTTCAGAATGACTCGCTCAAAATACCAGATTTCATAATTATTTCAAAAATTTTTGTACTATTTTTGCCTAAAGATCTGGTCTTTGCATAAAGCAGATCTTTATTCAAATAGGTGTTCTTTAATCAAGAAAACACAGCAGAAACAAAACCGTTTGGGTGGTTTACTCTGTGAAAACAGAAAGTCTGTACGGAGCTCGTTGCAACATTAACAGCCATGTGCAGAAAAAAACAGCTGCTAAAATTCTCCTGGTTGTTTGAGACAGCCTGAACGACTGATCAGAAAATCGGTGCCTAATGGAGTTCCTCGCTGAGGAGTTCATTGCTTTAAGAGCCTAGAACGGAGCCTTGGTGGAAAGGTTGTTTTGCTACAGTGCAAAGGAGAAAGAGTAACTCCATTCAAACCGTGTTTAATTTTCTAGTGAGCATTAGTTTCAGGTATAACAGATGAATAATCTACCGTGCAAGACAGGAAAACAAAGCGATCTGTACTGAGGTCTGGTTCACAGTGTAAGTTCTACAACGCAGATTTTTCCACCTTGTGGCTGATTGTGCCACTTATATTAAGTTACCCTACACTTATTTAGCAAAGATTATTTATACTTGCTGACTAAAACCAGATCCTACGAAGTGCAGCTCTAACAATCAAAATAAATTACAAATTCTAAGTTGTGAAGGGACTAGGTAGCCATTTTGGTAGTGGCAGCCATCTTGGGGCAGAATAGATTCAAATAGCTGAATTTCCAGAAGTGACTAATATTTTACAAATGTGGTAATTTTAAGATAATCTTTCCAATTTTCAGCTACTCCACTAGAATTAGAGAAAGGGTATGGCAATCTACCACACTATGACATGTAACCGTAAAAGGAAATAATTTCTGCTGCACATTTTTTGCTCTTAACTCACAAAAGCCCAGAGATTTAAAAAGAAAAACAAGCTATTAGTAGAAACCCCTTTTCAAGGCCATGAGCTAAATTCAGAACATACAGTGTAGGAATGCCCACTCTTAAGATCTTATTGGAAGTTTAATATGCGACAAAGTTTGGAAATTTTAAGCACTTACACATAGAAAGAGACTATAAAAGCACACAGGCACATCACCTTTAAGTAGAAGAACAGCGAGCCTCATTTGACACGTAAACTAACTGCGTGATCTGGGAATGAGGTTGCACTTGGAATTTATCCTCCCCACCCCCTGAGATTTTTATCACTCAGGGCCTCATTGTGGTGGCCACTGCTCGTTTTTGGAACTTCAACCCTGATGATGTACCAGGGCATTTGCAAGGGAGAGGGGAGGGAAGGATTATGGGATGATGGGAATAGACTGTGGAAGCGAGGATGGCTCATGTTCCAGCGAACCTCGGAAGAGGCGCTCGATGCAGGATGCGCAGGAAAGGGATATGATCACAATGGAAAACCAAAGTACTGCGTTAGGAAACTTATCTTTGCAATTTTATTTTTCACCGCTGAAGATGAAGAAAGGCTGGAGTGACCAAAGAGCAAGATCTGAGTGGAGTAAAGGAGTATGAATCCTCAAGGTTTAAACACAGCCTCGGCAACAAGATTGATGAGCATGTCTCACAGATTAGAAACAAGGGAAAACGATAGCAACCTTATAGGCTGGAGACAGCACGTAACAGGCCACACGATCCAAGCCTGACGTGGAGCGGACACCTCGCTACTGCTGTGTGATTTATTAGCACTCCCACCACAGGGCAGGGCAGTGGTTTGACAGGGGAGAAACCGCTCTGGGTGCAGAGCGGCGAGGCAGAGAAAGCCAAGTGGAACGGCCCGATGCACAGAAAGAGGGCAGATGCCGGTAAAGTTTGGGTAAGCAAAGGTCAAGCGACCCGACACGACACGAGGGCGCACCACGCAACTCTGGAAAGTGACTCAGCCAGCCGACATCCGCCGGGGCGCGGGGGCTGGGGCCCCGGGGAGCGGCGAGGACGCCCGGCGGGGCTGGAGGCGGGAAGGAGACGGGGGGGAGGCTGTCGCATGCCGCCCTCCTCTCAGCCCAGAGCCGGCCGCGACCCTCTCGATGTGGCGCCGTGAGGCCCCGGCGGACGCCGAGGCGGGCGGAGGGCGCACCGGCGGGGAGGGCCGCCCTGCCCGCCGGGCAAGCAACAGGCGAGGAGCGGCGGCGGCCGATGGGAGCGACTGCCCGGCGCCTGCCGCTCTCACCGGACTTTCCCTCCCTCCCTCCCTGCCTGCCTCCCGCCTGGCGAGCCCCGCGCCTCTCCCACAGGGCTGCCCCCCCTCCCGCGCGCGCAGCGGCGGGACTGTTAAAACCGTTAACAGCTCCCACTTTCGAACTGATTCAAACTCGGCAGCGCCGAGCCGCGCCGCGCCGCGCCGCCCCTCCCCGGGCTGCGCCGCGCCGCGCCGCGCTCCCTCCCGCTGCCCGCCAATCCTCTCGCCTCCCTCCTTTCCCCTCCCTCTCTTCCCCCCCCCCCCCCCGCCCTCCACGTGAGGCGGCGGAGAGTTTCAAGCCTCCCCGGCCCGGCGCGCCCCGGCCCCGGCCGCGGCCCCGCTCTGGTGAGGGGGGAGGCGGCGGACAGGAGGCGCGGGGCCGGCGGCGGGGGGAGCGGGGAAGGGGGCGGAAGGGGGAAACGCGAATCCCCCGATCCCCCCGACGGGCAGCGCGAGAACAAAGAGCTCCCCCACCACTCCGCTTCTCCCCCCCCCCCGCACGTGGGGAGCGAGCTCCCGCCCCTCGCCCCGCCCCTCGCCGCACCTGATTGGCGCGGGGGGCCCTGGCCGCGTCCATCCAATCGAGGCGGCGCTCGGCGCTCGGCAATGAGCGCGATGCCGATTGGGCCGCCGCGTTTGGCGCTCGGTCCGGGAGGGTGAATCCGGCAGCCGGAGGCTGAGGGGAGGGAGAACGAGCGAGCGGGCGAGCGGCGCGGAGCTGGCGGCGGCGGCGGCGGCAGAAGCGGCGGCGGCGGCGGGGCGGTAGCGGCGCCAGGCCGGGGCGGGGGGGGCGGGTGAGTGATCGAGCGACACCTCGCGGGCTTGAGGCGCTGGCGCCGGGAGCGGCTATTTATAACCAGCGCTCTTTGTAATGGGGGGAGGGGAGGAGGGGAGGGGGCGGGAGGGGGGCGACGGCTGTTGAGGAGCAGCCGCCCCCCGTCCGCTTCCCGCCGGCGCGGCGGGGGGAGCGGGGGGGGTGGGAGCCCACCCGGCGGCGAGGGGCGCGCCGGCGGCGAGACACGCGCTCCCGGCCGGTGACAGCTGGAGGGGAGAGACATGGAGTCTGAAGTGCCCTTTGTCTAAGTTGGCTCCGTCCAGCCCGGCCGGCGGTTCCCGTTCCGACCCCCCGCCCGGCGGAGCGCAGCCCCGGGCTGGGGGAGAGCTCCTCATCCTCCCCTCCTCCAAGGCTGGCGGGGCGGGGGGGGGTCCGCGCTGTGCGGGGAGAGGGAGAACGGGGGAGACCCGGCCGTTTCCCTTCCCCTCCTCCCCGTTCCTGCCGGCTGCATGCGGCGGCGGCGGCTTCAGGCACAGTTTGATTGAAGGGGCAGAGGGGAGGTATGTGCGTGCCGAACGTACGCCGGGCAAGGTCTGGGAGCGCCCGGCGGAGAAACCCGTGTACCCCCAGTGGGGAGAGTGCCACAAAGCTCTCCCCCGCCGAGGCAGGCTCCCGGGAGGCTCGGACAGGTCGGCTGCGGGCTCGGGTGCTCTCAGCCTCCCGGAAGCTGGAGCTCGGCGGGGCGAGCCGGGCGGGGAGGCTGAGCGCGCCCCCGGGCCGGTCGCCCGTACCCCAGTGCCCTGGAAACCAGTTCTGGTTTGGAGGCTCGCCCCCCACCCTTCGGGGCTCCCGCTCCTGGCCTTGGAGGGTTCCTGGTTCAGGGAGAGAGTTTAAGGGGGCGAGCGGGTAAATCAGGCTGGCGGCGGCTCCGGCGAACTTCCTAATCGTTAAGGGCACCGCGCGACCCTGAGCGCCGCGAGAAAGTTCATAGGGAGCTGAAAATTCGGGGGTTTGGATCTAATGTCGCCAAGAACAGGTATACAGAGTGCTCCCTCTAAGACTAGGGTGTCTGGCAAGGTGTGGAGGAGGGTACGGGGCAGAGCTGTCTGTGAGCAACAAATGTGCGATTGGGTGAAGATGAAGAAATCGGTGCGTTGTGGCATTGTGCGTCTGTATTTGACATTAACAGGTATTAGTGGTGATTCAGAAATTGTTATTAGCAGACAAAAGAAAAACAGTCTGTGCGTAGATGCAGCAGGAATGGGATAATAAACTTGTACATTACTCAAGATGCTTATTTCTAACTTACAAAGCACTATGCTTGTTTAATTGGAGTTAGAGAAAAGTTTCTTGTTTTTTTTTAAACTGTGGAGCTGGAAGTTCAGATTCTTGGTCTCTCTAATAAGAAGCATGTAACAGTTCGAACAAGGTTGTTTAATTGTTGCAGAATAGGTTTATCTTTGTTTAAGTCTAGCAGCTGTAGTTTCAGCTATTGTGAGTTTGGTTCTTACTAATACGAATTTCAGTGAGGAGTTTTATGAGGATTTTTAATGTAATCTTCACTTCTAAATTGGGATTTCCTCATAGATATATTCATCTTTTTTTAGGGGTTGGCACATTCAGGTTACTTATGTGATTTATAAAAATTAAAAGGTCATTCTTTGTTTG
Source organism: Pluvialis apricaria (assembly GCA_017639485.1). NCBI lineage: Eukaryota > Metazoa > Chordata > Aves > Charadriiformes > Charadriidae > Pluvialis > Pluvialis apricaria. The sequence continues at coordinate 62,031,366 of CM030008.1, forward strand.
TCCCCAGTGTCTATATCAAATTGAGAGCCCGGGGAATGTTTATTTGTGGTAACAATAAAGCATCTTCAGAAGGGTGAGTATTACTTGTACATAGTGTACTGTAACTACCCTCAGATTATTAAAATGTGAATATTTAAGATCTAGAGAGTCTTTCAGAAAGTATGCTGCCAGTATTTTAGGTGATGCAACTGAAAAGTCCTGTGCAACATGTCGAGTGTCTTTAACTTGAAGAGCTAGTGCTTTGTCAAGTACTGGCTTTAAGATTGTTTGTTTGTTTTTTCCACCTCCTTCTACATGAGGAACAAAAGTAACAATTGCAGTTAACCTGTGGAGAAATCTGTGACAGTAAAATGTTCCGTGAGATGCCAGCAGCTATTTTTCATCTGAAACTTTGGAAGAATTCAAGATTCTAATTTAAAGCAAAAAATGGGGGAGGGGGAAATTGATTTTTTCAGAGATTTTTTTAATATGTAATTTCACCCTGAAAAGTGACAGACACTGAAAGTCTGCATCGTCAAAAAGTCCTAAAATGTCCTTGCTCAGTTTAAAATGAGCTAAAGTGGTAGTGTGTAAACTTAGGCCAGTAACTTGAAATTCAAGCTCAATTTTTTTTTTTTTCCTTTCTGTATTTTTTCCTGTCTTGCTAGAATTGCCAACAAGCTGAAATACGGTGATTTCATTGACGATATGCCTTCAAGTGAATTTTTGTTTGTTCTGTAACATTGCAACATTCATAGGTGAAATGTAAATATATTCCTGCACTTCTGCTTACCTGCGAAGAAACTTTGACTTGGCAAGAAGGGAATTCTTGTAGTGTGTTATTGAATGCACTAACTGTATTATACATAGAGAGGGTGCAAGCTAACTGCCCCTTTCTGTAAAGTAGCTTATGTCAGAATAAGCTACATCTAGCATCTAGTGCACTCCAACAATGTTCGCAGAAAAGTTGGTGTACTCTACAATTGCTCTTGAAATTAGTAAAAAAAAATCTGGTTTTGTCACCATTCACAAGAATATTCAGCTTCTTTAGCTGTATATATCATTTGTACATTTTAATAAGTTCACAGCTGTAATGTTAAAATTGAAGTTTTAGACGACAGTACTATATTCATGTGATCAAACAGTACGAGTTATTTTTAAAAATGGCTACAATACCGAAGGCATATTTAATAAATGTTTGCTTTACGTTGTATTTGAGCAAAAATGCCGTGGGAAGCTTTAGTGGTGGTTGTAATCTGAAAGTTCTCTAATTCTACGGTTAGCACTTATAGATGCATCTTAGCTAACTTGAGGAGAATATCTGTGAAACTTGACAGGGAATAAAGTTTTCCTCAGCAGGGATGCTGAAAATCTCGGGAACAGGACCTGGCCTTTGCTAAGCAAGGAAGTTTACTGTGTCAAGTTGGTTGTCTTTTACAGAATTACCTATCTAAGTAAAATTCAGTTTACTAGACTTTTTTTAAAAGCGGAAGAAATGGATTACATACTGTAAATATAATTCTTAATGATTTGATGAGGTGTTTGAATAATACTGACATTAGGAAACAAGACCTCTGTTACCAGAAGCTGTAGGACAGTAACAGGAGCTTTATTTTAATGTTAAAGATGCTACCAACCTTCTGTTCATACTATCAGCAAGTTCCATGGAGAGCAGTGCTGGCCTTATTGAAATGGTGTCAGATTGAAAACAGCATCTCTGCTGTCTGTATCTGTAAATGTACCTATACGTGTATCTATAAATGTATCTATACATTTAGCATCTATGTATATGACTTGTACAACAGTTCTAGAATGGCTAAGTCAATCTTTAAATGGATGAGTTACTCCAGTACTGACATAGTTTAAGTGATAACTTCAGTTGAGCAGCTATGTCTGGGAGGAAGAAAGGTGAGACAGAGAAAAACCTTGTATAAAATGGATGCAAAACAGGGAGAGTTGTTTCACAGGGAAACAATAAAAACATGGGTTACAAATAAGCAGAGTGCTTGGGTTTGTGTTTTAGCTCTAAATATATGCCCAAGAGTTTTGTTGAGCTAAAAATTAAAAGGAAAACTATGTACAGAATTATTAAATAAATGTTCTGTCTGTTCTCACGTAGATCAGTTAAAGACTTTGGGATGATGCTGTGTATGTCTATTTATGGATGAGGTGAAACTGAAGAGTGAAATTTGTTGGAGGAGGGAGTAGGTTCTATTGAGCTCCAAGCAAGTAACAGTGACGTTTTCAAAAGCACAGTGGTGACAATGCTGCTTTCTGTAACTGTTAATAGTAGGTAGTTTGATTGTTGCAGACTTTTTCTAGTGGTATGCCTGGATTTCAGATAGATTTTTTCAGATTTTAAGATATGTCAGACTGTGGACTTCAGGTCTGGGTCCGAAGTGAAAATGAGAAAACAACCTCCAATGTTATAGTCAGAATACGTATTCTGAATTAAAGAGATAAGGTAACACTAGTAAACTGGGGTAGAATCAACTCTTAAGAAGTAGAGTGAAAAGTATAATTTGTATATAATATTGACAAACTACGCTTGTTTTAAAAATAGTAAAAAAGAAAGGAATTCTTAAATATATAACTAATTGTTTAACCACAGACCTGTAAATTGGTTGTCATTTAAAAAAAATATTGGGAGAGAACAGGATGTCTGTTAATGTCCCTGCAGTGTCCAGAAAAAAATTGTAAAGAAACAACCCCCCCCAGATTAATGTCTGTCGTGCCCTTATTTTGGGAATCTTTTGGCTACGTGGCTGAAGTCTGCGTATAGGTCTTCTCAGTAATTGTGCCTCTGCTCAATTTGTGAAAAATACTGTTGTCTGGGAACGATTTATAATGCATACTATGCTTCCTTTCTAATAGTAAAACCAGTAGTACTTTTAAGGTGAGAGGGCTATTTAGAAATCTACATAGATGCTGTGCATGTTTTGAATGCTGTGGGTAAAAATAACAATGTAATGATGAGAGTGGATCATTGCAGTATTGTCACTTGCTTAAAAATGTGATGTAGTACTTCTAAAGCTTCTAATTTGGATATATATTATTTCATTAACAAATGAAGCAAAACTGATGTCTTACTGTGTGCAAATAAAGATTTCCTTGATACGCAATTGAAGAAGAACTTCAGAATTTGTTTTAAGTTTTCTTTTTTTATATATATGCATATGGTGCCTGCTTAAACGACGCTGTATGTGTAATTATGCAAGCAAAGTAGTACAAATTGCAGTCCACATCCTGGGCTTTCTAATATGTGAACTGAAAATAAATCTTTACAGGAGGATATGATTTCTTTTGGCTTCTAAATTCTTTTTTAATCTAGAACTAGGCCTATTTCCCTTGTCAGTTTTTGTTGTATCTGGCTCCTTCCCGTTCTGCCTTTTACGTGGTTGGTTCAGTTTTTCCTGCCATGCATTCTCTTTTTCACAGCCTGCATGTTTGGTTTAAATCCCAAAGCCATCAGATGTAATTTAAAGAAACAAAGTATTTGAAAGGAAGGAAACTCAAACCTTACGACTCATATATATATATATATTTTTTTTTTTTTAATGCAAGCTGGTTTCCTTTCCATGTTTCTTAGCATGAGTGGATCTGGCAAGCTTTGTATATTTGGTGTGTAGTTGTCTGATTTCATTTTTTACTCGTAAGAAAAAATTCTAGAGATTAAATTCAGTTTGCGGCTTCTATCTGAAATCAGGCAGATGCGTGTTACAGATGCTTGATTTACCTGCAAAACTATACCATGGCAAATGGATTAAAGTAATTAAGTTATTATTGTCTCTTTTTTAATGATACTGTTTATAACCAGGGACAGCATAAAATCCGTCCATTGTGATAACTTCTTCCAGATATATGTCCACTAGTTTGTGCTATGTTCCTAGTGAGTATTTATTACTAACATGTTTAGTGAAAAACTAAATCCACTGTTTAACTATTGAAAGAAGAGATTGACATATGTTGGTTTATTCTTAAAATAATTTAACCATTACTGGTGTTTAATCCATCATTGCTTTGAAACCAGGAGACGCAATTGGGCCCAAAGCCGTACTATTTGTAATTCTTCTGCAGCCTAAGGGAGCTGACTTTTTTTCATTGGAGGCTGGTGGAGTTTTTTTGGTTTGTTTGTTCGTTGTTTGTTTTGTTTTTTTGTTTTATTTTGGCTTGTTTTGTTTTGTTTTTAAGATAAATTGTTTCTCATTAATTTTTTTTCCGTTAAATTAAGCTTCTGGAAAAGTAGTCTCTCTATTTTTTCCCTTTATAAGCAACATTTAATCTAATGTGCTAATGGATTAATTCCCATATACCTTATAGAATAGGGATGCCATACATTAGACCCACTTATTTTGAGGACTTTAAAAGGAGAGTTGTGTAAATAACTGTTTACGGTTGCTTTCGTTGGAAGCTTGTTTTGGATTTTCTCAGATAATTGTCAAATACCAGTTCAACTCCAAAATTTTCCAGACTGTTCTACAATAAATTCTACATACATGGAAGCATAATGTCTTTCAAAGTTTAGGCTATTTGCCTAGCAGGGAAAGAAGTATGGAATAGCTATTGAACCGCTTAATTTTTGTGTGGCTGGGTTTTTCCAGTATCGAGTGTGGGTTACTTTTGTGTGTGTGGATTGAGCTGAAGAACCTGTGGCTATTTTCAAGTTTTTAGAATAAAAAAGGTGTGTCCATAAAACAAGTTTGGGTGGAATAGTCAGTGCACTTCAAATTCACACCCTGAATTATTTTGCCTGTGGAGACATGCCTTAAGTGTTCCCAGCAAGTGTTACCTTTTTTTGCCAGATTTATCCAGGATATCAAAAAGCTAAATTTTAAGAGATGGAGGTGTTAGGCAACAGAGGTTATTTGGAATGTGTGTGGGAGTCATCTAACCCCTCTGGGCATCTGTGAATGAGCGTGGAGGGAGAAATTCAGAGGTACGCATTTGAACAACTCAAAAGTGAAGTTCAAGTTTTATGCATAAAACTTTACTTTATCCTGACAAATAGCCAGGCCTGATCTTACATAAGAAATGTGGTATGGTTTTAATGGTGGCTTGTAAAGAGTATGATCGAAATCAGGCTTGAAACTTTTTGTTGCTGTTCTGTGGTTTGGAGTTTTGAGAAGTTTTATTTTGTTTTTGATCCAAATAGTCTTACTCACGCATGCAAATAAAGTTAAAAGTATTTATACATGCAGATATCCAAGTAAAAAGTAAATAGTTGCATTACCTGCTGCACAATGTTTTGCTGATGTTGCCCAACCTGAAATGAGATGTCAGTTGATTTCAGTTACTGCCAATTTTGGTTTGGTCTTTAATATAAAATACTTGGTTATGATCTCCCCGTTCTCTCTTTCCCCCTTCCCCCACCCAAGTGGACGAGTAATTCAACTTGTTGTTTTTATTTCCAGAACAGTATTTTTCTAAAAGTATCAAATGTTGAAATGTTCTGAAAGCAAGCAATAATATAGGGATTTTAGAAAATTTTTCTTTGAAATGGTTACTCTTACTGCTTACATGGTACGCAGTAATTATTTAATGTCTGGTTTTGCTTCTCTAAATCCTGAAGCTGTAGGGATACAGAGAAAGAACTTAATTTTTGAAGAGAAGAATACCTTTGAAAGTTGCAGGCTTGGATATACAGACTGATTGAACACTCCAGTAAGGATTTCTCTTTCTCTTTTAAGGGCTGCCTGAAAACAAATTGTACTACATTACTTTTTTTTTGTTCTACTCTTGTATTTGTTTAAGGAAATTTATTGGAAATCTAATTATTTATATTGAAATTTTAGGTTGTTATTAACAGACATAACATTTTTATTTTTCTCTACTGAAGAGAATGAAACTCTGGAAAGTACCCATACCACAAGTAAATATTTTTTTGCAAAGTTTTTAACATGCTGGCAGATAGGGTAAGGGATGTTGAATACCTGGTAGTTGCTTTGCTTTGCTAGTTTTCTAACCCAGAACAATAAAAAAATCTGATGTAAAACCAGCAAGAAGATAAATTAAGATTCCTCGTGTTTTGCCAGGAAGGAAAAGAGACTGAAGGAACACTTCCTTCTCTTTGATATCCAAGAGCTGCTTGACTCCTCATTCTTCTTTCTTTCTCATCCTTGGTAAAGAGTTGGAGTTTCTAATATCTGCCTGGTAAGTTTATAATAGTGGTAGAAACTCCTGAAAAAACTATTTAAGCAACATAGTGTTAAACTATCTATGTGAATGAACTATTAGGGGAGAAAGCAAGAAATAAAATATCATGGGAGGCAAATTAATTATTTTTTTTTTAAAATCAGATGGGGAGCACCATTGAAGAAAATATGAGTTCTGTGAGCCCTAGAGTTGACTTGTTTCCCTCCTGTCTTGTGTGTCAGTAACTGAAGTGCTCTGATTTACTATGGGAGGTGAGCATTTCAAATAATAAGTGGTATAAGTTTTAGTATGAATTGAGCACATCCAGAAATTGATCTGCAGGCTTAGGCATTTAGTACTGTCACAAGGAGCTGAAAATGGAATGTCTAAAGCCATAGTTCGTGGTATCTTTAAGGTGGCAACAGCGTGGCTGGATGCTCACTTTTCTTCAGTCAAAAGCAGCAAGGTATTTTCAGGCAGAGGACTTCCTTACTTCTGTCGGTGTCTGGCTGCAAAAATGCTCATGCTGTCAGGAGGGAGATGATAGCAAAGGTGCAGGAACAAGTGGCAGGTAAAAGTGCTTCTTTTTGTAGCAATGCCAGCATAAAGTAGTGATGATGCTTGAAAGTCAAAGCCCCCTGGTCCTCCATACAGTTTTTGTCTGGTATGTTTGGGCAGTAATGAGAAACTCAAGAGATCCATTTAACTGTTAAAAACAGACTGGAAACAATAATTGATGAGGGAAGTAGATACTGTGTTCAAGGCAAGCAAAAGTCAGGAGTTAAGTATGGGGAGGGAAAACAGGGTGTCCTACCAAATCTGGAAATTGGGCTGAAGGTTAGAATTCCTAATATCTAAGAGAGAAGCATTCGCTAGCAACATCTAGGGGTACAATGCAGGACTGTAGCTGCTGTAAAGTAACAAGTTTGGTTTTCATTACTTTCCTGATTTTTTAAATTTCTTTTTTTAATAAAATGTTAGTTCACACTGCAGCTTTTGTTAATGCTGGACCACTTGCAGTGCTTCATGAATCCGTTGCAGAAATCATACATAACTTAGTGATCTGTAAGCCATGTCACATTTCATTTATGTTTGCCATTTGTGTCAGAAGTTACTGTAGAGGATGTATACATCAGCCTTGTTATCATAGGAAAGCTAAAAATCAGCCATTTAGAGAAAATTCTGATTACATTGAGTAGGTCAGATACAAGGTATTGCCTATGTTATAATACTTTAGTAACCACTCCAACTAGTTTTATTGTGGGGAATAATACTGCAAATAAAAATATAGTCATTACAGTTAATAAGTTAGTTTGGTAGTAGTACTGCTACAAATAAGTAGTTTGATTGGATTAAGTATGTGCTGAAACTGTACTCTTAGTTCACTGATAGCCGTTCATACAGCTGTAAGAGAAAAGGGTGTGTACAGTTATTTTGTTTGATAGACCTTGTGATCAAGGTAGCATGTGATGACCAAGTGTGAATTTGCTGCAAAATGGTGATTTATTTTTTTTAAGCCTCTTTTGAAAGCAGCTGAAATTCATACTGAAAAGATACAGAAAAGCATCTCGGTAATCTTGAATATCCTGAAGTATCAATGGGGAGCTATTAACTTAAGGAGCTGCTGAGATAGTAACAAGGCCCAAAAGCCATTGTTCTTGGGAAGAAATAATTGAGGAGGGACATCTTTTGAGTTGCAGGGAAGCAGGTTGTAGAGTAGTTGTTTATTGTGAACATGTGTACCTCTTGACTTGCTTATTGATATCTTCTAGAATGTGTTTAAATTTATTTAAAAATGAAAAAAATGAGATTGAAGTCTGGAGAAGAAAAAAACCAAAAAACCCAAAACCCAACCCGAAACTAAAAAAACAACCAACCATTTAATGACTAGTGTAGAGATCAGGCTCCTGATCCTAAGTACAGGAAGTACAAGGTAAGGCTGTAGCCACTTAAAAGGTCTGAAAAGAGTGACACTTCAAAGGCACAAAGGTTGGGCTATAAGAGAAGCAGAACCCTACTAGGATAAGAAGACAACTGATTTGAAAAAACAGCCCTTTTATGTTTTTTTTTTTATTATTTTAAACATAATGGTAACTTTATGGATTAGTGAAGAGCTTTCCAATCTTTTTTAATTATGATTTCTAAGTGGTAGAACTGAAGGCTCCAACTGTACTGTTAAGCAGAGAAGGCGTCTTTCAAACAAACACACAGAATAGTAGTGGGAAGGAGTGTGTAAACTAACAAGTTAGTGAACACTAGTTCACACTGACTCCTTTAACAACTTGTTAAAGGAGACTGTAACTTAACAAATGTTTCTACTGATTAGAACAATCAGTGATTACACACCAAACTGAAGAGTTCAGTCTGATTAAGCTCGTAAGCACTTTAATTCACAAATTATTGTTCCCTTAATAGTAGTGTTGTTTTCCAAACTGTACCTGTAGCTGATTGAAATATCAAGAATTTTAGAATGCAGTAGTGATTGTTTTCATCTTCTGAAATATTAAACTGGAATTTAAAAGGCAAGCAAACTCCATAGCATCAGTTGTAAAAAGCTGGTTTTGAGATTTCAGGCCCAGTTCAGAGTTGTATTCATTTGTGGCAGGTACATCTAGAGGTCGTCTGGTCCGGCCTCCTGCTTGGTCAAGGCCAACAATGAAATTGTCTTTTCCAGATAACTTTTAAAATGTTTTCAAGAATGGAGATTAGCATTCCTATACTGGAGTACACCCACTGTGAAGAAGTTTCTCCCTGTATTGAAATGAAATCCCTTGCTGAGTCTTGTCTGTTGCCTCTTGTACTTCCATTTAGCATAGATTAGCATGTCTCAGTAGAAGGGCTAGAATAGTGCTCAACTTCTGTGATTGTCTGGGTTTAGCTCTGATTTGTTTAAGAAAGCATGCTGTTCAGGGAATTAATTCTTCATGTATTGGTTGAAATTCTTGAAGTAACTAGTCCAATTTTGATAAGGCCCAGAAACAGACAAAAACATTACACATGTTTTGAAGAGTCTGTTTAGGAGTTCAGGAACCTACATGTAGTAGTCTTAAATAGTTCCGTTAAGAATAAGTAGAACAAGCCTTGAAGCCTTAGACTTGTTCTAATCATAAGAAATGGAAAATAACCATTGTTAACCATTGATTTGAATATATACCACTGTGAAATAGCTGTAGTGGGATGTATGAGGCAGAACTGAATTGAACAAACCTACACTAGCTTTTCGTTTGTTAAAGACATCTTCTATATTTGTCTTGCACTGGCAACTATTGTAGAGAAGTTACAAATGATTGCTGCTGTTGTTTTGCCACTGACTACATCTTTTCAGAGCAATCTTTAGTTGATCTAGAGATAGCAGGAAACAGGGTTCTTGAAAGCTACTTGTGCAGAAGTAGTTTGCCACATTAAATGCTTTGATTGTGCGAAGTCTTGTAAAGAGAAAAAAAATTACACAGTGTGAGTAGTATATTTTACATGATACGGAAGATAAGTGTTCTTCTGTAAGGCAAGTGGATGATATGCTCTTACGGTTTGCTGATATTGACAGGGAGAGGCTTTGCTCCTTTCCCTTGACCCTGGTTGCATGGTTCCTCTTCTTCCCTGCCAGTCTGGGTGCTTATAAGGCCAGCATGAGCAATTTTGATCCAGTTAGGAAAGTCTGCTTCTATTGGGTGCAGAAAAGATCTGATTTGATGTAACTGATCACATCAATCAAATTTATCATATTTGCCATGTAAATTCTATCTGAGATGCTGAAGTAGTGTAGGCAGACAATAAAGCGAGGAAATATATGCCATTTTAAGATCCCACTTCCTTTCCCAGTCCTAGTTGAGAAGTATATTAGGATATATTTGTCATCAGTTTCCAAAAGCAAATAGGTAAGTGAATGTGCTGCTTAGTTTTGGTTAAGTTGAAATGTTCTTTTAAGTTAAATTCTGTTAGGTAACTGTTAATATGCTAGTAACCATTGATTATATCAGGGAGGAGACTGCATCAGCCTTGAATTTGACAACTCTGTTTCAGGGGAGACAAAAACTTTAAATTGTTGATACATAAACACCCCCACAATATTGTAGTGACAGGCTGCTACTTTTGAAGGGATTTCATAACTGAAATGTTGTTTAGTGTTGCAAATAGTAATTGCAAGTAACTATCACAATAATAGGACCTTAATTGTGATGAGACTGCTCATAATAGAAACATGCTTATTTATAGCCACAGACCTTCTGCTTTTGGCGCTGCCATATTACCTGGAAAGCCTACAGTTGTCATCAGTCTGTTTTGGTGTTAGGGCTGACGGTAAAATGTCTTGCATGTGGTTGTTACCCACACTGCAATTGAAACATGGGCTTTTCTACTCGCAAGCCAGCGTTTTTCTGCTAAGTTGAAGAGGGAGGAAGAGGAAATATTCTGAGATTTGGACATTTGCTTTCACACACGGACATTATTCTTCAGATTAGGGTTATGGCATTGGTACATCTGAACCTGTTGATAGTTCTCCTTACATCAAGTTTGTTAAAATTAATAGTTTTGTCTTTGACAATAGCTTGTATAACAGTTTCCATCTCTTGAGTAATCAACAAAATTCTTGCAGAACATGGAATCTTGTTAGAGTTGATCATGAGTGTTTTGTTAACCTACATCATCCACAACCACTGAAGCCCGTCAGAGTGAGGAAGGACAGATGAGCTGTTTGGAGTTACCTGTTTAGATCAGTTCATGAACTGATCAATTTATTTTAAACCCTGCCAAACCGAGCCCAATAGAGGTTTAGACTTTGTAGGCTAATACAAGCCTGTTGGCATTTGTCTGTACAAAGAGTGGCACAGCTGTCATGGATGGCTTAGTAAATGTTTCCTGTTTCTCGTTGTTAAGAATAATTTTTCTGTACTGGTACATGGCTTGACAAACACTTCTGTTGATGCCTAAACTGCTGCCCTCTCCAATTTCAGTTCTTTGCCTCTCGTTCTTGCCCCAGTGTTGCTTCTCCCCTTCACTGGTGTTGATTCAAGAATTCGTGTGGCTGCTGAACAAACCAGCTTGTGGAGCTGATTTTGTTGAAAAATTGTATTTAAAAACTAAGTGTGTTTATTTTCTGGGTCTTCAGACAGATATTTTTATTTTTTTTTCCTGACCTAGTTTGATTAACAGAATCATAAGCACTTAAGCTCACACAGCAGAGAAGGCTGAGTAGAGGTGGAAATGAGTGAACGGGGGCCACTGATGCAGCGGGCAGATTATGTCTTTTCCGGGTAAAACTGACACCAAATAGCATTTGAGGAAGGTAGTTGAATTGATGGTAGCATTTGATGTAAGTTCTCTCTCTAAATTTAAACATCTTCTAATGATACAAAACAGCGTATGGAATAACAACATGATGTAAATTTTAAAGCATAGATAAGTATTTTCAGGTATTTCTTGATTAAAAAAAATGGGTTGAACTGTACTGTAAATTTAAAATACCACATTTCTATAATATAGAATAGCAAAAACCACACCAGTTTACTCCCATCTATTTCTCTGTGACTAATTCTGTAAAAGAGTAAATGCAGTGCAGTTGTTTTTGTAGTGAAATTAATAAACTTTGTAGTGAATTAATAAACTGTGTTAATCTTTCCTATGTTGTTGTATTTCAGAGCTAGAGATTTTTGTTAGTCTGGTTTGGTATCTGAAATACCCAAGCTGATAGTGGCCTTGGGAATATTTTTCTTCCCGTGGAAATAAGAATGTGCTATTTTACATAGATAAGTTTGAAAGAAAGCCATATTTTGTTTTGCTTTAGAAAATCCAGAAAGTAGAGTAGCAACTGCAAAACTTGTAGGCATATGGGTTTTTGTGTCTGCTGATAGCACAGGTAAAAAGCCCTTTGAGGTGCTGGGAGTGTCATTCTTTCCTCCATCCCTGCAGCTTGCATAACTTAATGTGGAAATAGTTAGCAGATCTGAAATCACAGCAGTGAACAATTTTTTTTACTTAGCCCAAGAGAGTAATATTGTTTCTTGACCGTAGTTTTTTTTCATGAATCTCTCTGTGCTGTTAACAAAAGTTTGGTATAAATGAAGGAGACATCTGGCAGATTACGGCATTAATTTATATTTAACTTTCAAGTCAGATGTTTTGGGTTTTTTTGAAGTCTCCCAATACATATGTGTTTTATTGATAGTTTATTTTCTTGTCCTTGATAATTGCAATATGAGTCTACTCTGGGAAGGTTTAGGATAGGCTCACAGAGAGTATAGTCTTGTTTTGCATGCATTTTGCTGTATTGTGCTGTGTAAAATCTTGTAACATAAAAGATCATTTGAGGTTTTTTTCTGAGGTGGTTTTGGAAAGTTAACAACTTAGGTCTAAGCTTAATGCATTGGTTTTTTGGTACTTGAAACGTATTATCATTTTGTTTGTTTGTTTTCTAGTCAGTATTGAATTTTTTGCAGGTTTGTGGAAAAATCTTTTTAATCTCTTCTGTTGCTAAAATTCTGCTTTTTGAGTTGAACATGAAAGTTTTCTGAAATTCTGCTGCCTGAGCAAAAATTTTTTTAGTTTGAGGAAAAGCACAGAAGGGTGTGGTTCAGGTTTGGGTGTTGTTTTTGTTTTTTTTAACTAAACCCCAAGTTTAGTAGGTGCTTGAAGAAGTTCAATGATGATTTCAGATAAGGTATAATGTATAAAAATTTCTCCATTAGTAAGATTGCATATGTTCAGGCTGAGAGACCTGTATGCTGTCTGGATCTGGTAACAGTTTACGGTTAAAGAGCATGCCTGCTACTCCAGAGCAAACTGATGTATAAAACCAGTGTCTGTTTGTGGTGTAATTGTCTGCACTAGTTTTTCCCTAGTGTTGGTCTGAGTTCCTAACAAATCCTTCCTGCTTTATAGTTGTGCATAGGAAGCCACAGTTGTGGAGGAGATCATCAAACTGATCTGTGTTTCAGAAAACAAACAATCACAAAATTGAGCTTTTATTTATCATTGGTCAGTTTAATCCAGTTTACCATGCATCCCTTAGAGAAGAGTGGCTGCAGCTCAGTGGGCAGTATTGGGGTGATAAAAACGAGTTGGGATAGGTGGGATGACTGTAAGATGCCATTGCTGCTGAAGAAATGACTTAGATGAGTACCTTCATTATGTAGTATTGAATCTAAATTAATATGTTTATGGTGTCTGCAGTGACAGTTCCTGAAGCCAGCTCAGGTGCATGCTTTAAGCTTACCAGTTCATCCATCCAGTCCAGGGAACTTAGTGGAAGTACCTCGCTGTTCACAGTGCTGTGGGCATGCTAACGATGAGGTAGAAGAGGTTGAGAAGCAGTGTGGTGTAGTTCATTGGGCAGGGCCATGCAGTTAAATACATTCCTTTAGAGCTCGAGGTTCTGAGAAGCAAATGTGAAAGCATTTGCATTTGGCTTTGTGGGAGGTAGAAGAAGTACTTCCCCCCATCTGCCCTTCCCCCGTCTGAATTCTTGTATTCCTTCATTACTCTTTCATTACTCTAGGCAACAAAAAACATGATGACTTATTTTATTGTTCAGTTTGCATCAGGTTGCATATGCAGTTTCTCTGTTGGGTTTTGTATTCTCTCCCATCCTCACCCTTCCCGCCCTCCCCCCCCTCCCAGTCCCGCACTGAAACTGTTGGTTAAGAGTGCTCTGAAGTGCAGTATTGTATCAGTGTATGCATATATTTGAAGTATAAATAACCTTTGAATAATTGAATAATAATTGAATAACCTTTTAAGTGTAGATTAATTCACAAGCAAGAACTGAAGTTATACTGTACACAATATGTTTTAATTCGTAAATATCTCCAGAAGAAATCCTGAGTAGAGGTAAGATAATATAATATTGTTAGTTTAAAATATTGTTTAATATTAAGTACATTTACAAGCTAACAGCATTCTTTTAAAAGAATGCTATTCTTTTAACCTCCTCATTTGTTCTCCCATGCTTTCTAGTTTGAAAATTTTCATTAATTTTTTTTTTTCCTGAAATTTGGCATGGTAGCCAGAGGAGTTTAAATATAGTCTTTGACAGCAGTGTGACTGCTTGAATAGACTGCCTGATTTAGAGAATTATCTGTGTGCTTGTGTGTCACTGATGGATATTGCCAAAATGATCGCAGAAAAATAGGACGTTGTCTTTAAATAAGGCTATTTCTATGTTCTGTAGGCAAAACAAGAGCAATTTGAGCTGAATTTTTTCCACACTTTTGTCTCTCATTGTGAATTCTAGATGTATTGTACACACTTTGGCTGCTGAAAGTAAGTATTGGCTGATTTAAGCTTATAGTCATGAAGTTTCTTTAAAACTTGTTGTAAGGGATGCAGAACTTGTGCATAACTTCATTATGAAATGCTCAGCAGAGTTTATTTAAAAAGCAAATGTATATGCTCTAGAACACTGCCATTTTTTATTTGTTTTTCATTTCCAGCTGTGCAAGTGTGAGTAGAAACTGAAAAGAATAGCTATGTGTTTGGTTTTATTTTCTTGTAGGGTTTTTTAAAAATCAGTATTTAGGTGGGTTGAGTATGTCTCATTCCAAATACCATAGTTCAAACTCCTTGTTGGTCAAAGAGGCCTTAGTTTTGTTATTTTTCTTTTATGGGGTCTGTTCAGAATTACATTGGTCCTCTCATTAGTATAATTATCTAATGTCCAGTTCTACCCATGCACTTATTATAGAGTGCATGGATATAATCTATAGCTCAGGGAATTAGGTCACTGTAAATATTACAAGTAATGGAAAAATATGGATGGTACGAGAGCTGGCGAGCAGAGTGTAGCAACGCTCAGCTGTATGTATGGAAAAGGCAGTGTGGGGTCACTTCAGTTCTGCAGTGCTGTGCTCCGGGAGGGCTGGCTGGGTTAAGTGCAGCTTTGGACCCAAGGTATTAAGCCTTTGCATTTAAGCGTGGCACATGCATCTGCTTGCTTGCCATGGCATCAGAGTGATTGCCCAATCTGGAATGAGACAGTCTGTCTGCCTGTGGCTGTACCAGGTTGATACTGGAATCGCTTGAGTTGTCTCACTGCACTTCCCAGTATTTCCTCTGCTGCAAAGAGGGTGCGGGGAGTTACAGCAGGGTTTCCCTCCTTAGTGTGATGGCGGGTAAGGTTTGGCAAGGTTAGCTCAGGTTCTTCATGGAAGTCATTCTGCACTTTGGGAGATGAGCTTTCTCTAGAAACAGTGTAACTGCTTTAGAGTTACACTTGCTTTCTTGTATCTCTTTTGGAGATGAGATAATCTGCCCATAATTAACAGAGTTGACCCCTACATAGTCTCTTTCTTTTGGATAGATGTTCTCAGGACTAGGATCTTTAGCAGTTACATGGTTTCTGTAGGTCCTTTGTATGAAGAGGGTGAAAAAATGGGAAAGAAAAAGATTTTAAAACAATAGAAACAGCGAGCAGGATTCAGAAGGGAAAATGAGGACAGACGAAGACGGACGTGGCCCAGGGGCTCTCGGAATCAGAGCATTGCACTAAGACAATCCAGTATCGTGTTTTTATTTATTAAATGGAAACTGTTTAACATTATGGTGTATTCTTAAGACAGGCTTAACTATTCTTAGACAGATAGGGTTTAACTTGTGCCACTTGTGCTACTGTAGGGAAAATCCTGAAACTTTATATGAAAAATTGACTAGTTCCAAAAAAAACCCATCTTAAAATTCACTAGCTTTTCTGCTCTGCAATCCTAGCTGCAAATCCCATACAAAGTTTACTGAAAATGTATAGGCTTTTTCTTGTTTAGTAAAGTAAAAACTGTGTAGTTTGTCACAGCTCAGAGTACTTAACGAATGTGAACAGCAGAAATGCTGGAAGAAAGTGATTTGGAAAAGGTTTTTCTTGCACATAGGTACTAGTGTAAGTGGACCAATAGTAGGCTTGAGACAGCATCTACAATCCTGAATTTGCGCTAGAGTTTGAGTTTATGTTGGTGTTTTCCCTGAAGTCTTTTAATTCCCCAAATTACTTTTCCTTTCAGGGATGGAGTTAGTGTCCAGCACCCTTCTGTAAGAGTTAATCTTTCTGACTCATTTTTTACTCCCCCAGCCTTGACCCAGCAAGGGCTGTCCTTCTCTGTGAAACTTGTTATCCCAGTTTCTCAGGCTTAATTTCTTCAATGTGTAGTTTTTGGGGAAACCTTTGAATTTACATTCAAAATTGTCAGTGGTATTTGGCTATAGTCCTAATGTGAATACGATGGATCAGTTGCACTGTCAGAATTAACTCTGTCTGCTATGAAGACACTCTTCTCCCCCTGCCCCCTGCCTTGTGTTGTTTTGTTCACCCACCCCCTACTTTCTTCTGAGATTAGTGACAGAACAACTACCTCCTACCATAGTACATGTGTTAACAACACTGTAATTCTACCTTGGTGAGGTTCAACTGCCCAGAAACATACAAATATGGTTCACTCGATCTGAAAACTGTTGCTCAAAATCAGAATTTAATAATTAATTTTCAGGGATTTTTAAAATTAATATTTTACAAACACGCATCCAGGACACTTTGCTTTTTTCTTTGCAATAATTTTTCTGTGACCTATACATGCATATGCACTCCACTTTCCCTTCCATGCAATGCTTTTTCTCTGAATATGGACTTGCCATTTAAGGGCTGTTTCTAATTTGTTTATACATATTTGACTTAATGCACTATCTGTATCCCACTGACTGTTGCCCATTAACATTATTACTTTATCTAGGAGAATTTTTTCTTGCTATAAGTTGACGTAAGCAACAGTGCATTTTTTTTATTTTCTATGATTTGTTTATTTGGTGCCTTGAACACAAAATTGTTGTCTATATCGTGCCCCAGATAGCAGCTTGAAACTAGTGCGAGAGGAGAGTGTTCTTGTAAGTAGCATTTGTTTTCAGATGAATGACCTGAGTGTGCATAAGTTATGCTGTTTTAAAAGAAAGTATTTATCTTCTTATAAAGTATTAATTTTTATTACCATTTTAATACAATAGGTAACAATGACTTTCATTACTGAAAAATTGAATAGATTGGATTTGTTTATTCAATGGGGATACATTTCTCTCAGGTCTTAAATCCTTGTTTGTGGGGTCTTCTGGGGGCTATATTTCAGTTGTATGAAAGAAAGATGGGAATTCTGTTGTTTGTTGTTTGTTTGTTTTGTTGTTGTTTTCAATCTAATTATATATGATTTCCATATAGATCTGCTTTTGATGAGCAGGGCTTATCTGGCAATTTAATTTTACTTAAGAAAGCTTTTCTTAAGCCTGAGTCATTTGTTATTCTCCAGGAAACTAGAATAAGAAGGGTTGTGGTTGATGCAGTGTTAGAGTAAGTAAACATAATCTGTGTTTTGTTTTTATGGGATATGCTACTTCAGTATTGTCAGTTAAGCTTTCATTTATCTTTTGAATTCATTGGTACTTTTTCCATGTCTTTTGGCTGAATATAACTGAAGTCATTTCAATGTTCTGTATTACTTACAAATTAAGATTCTGTCTTTCTGTTATTTAATGGTACTTACAGAATCACAGAATGGTCAGGGTTGGAAGGGACCTCTGGGGATCATCTAGTGCAATCCCCCTGCCACAGCAGGGACACCTACAGCACGTTGCACAGGACGGCATCCAGTCGGGTTTTGAATGTCTCCGGTGTGGGAGACTCCACAACCTCTCTGGGCAGCCTGTGCCAGTGCTCTGCCACCCTCAGAATAAAGAAGTTCCTCCTCATGTTAAGATGGAACTTCCTATGTTCAAGTTTGTGCCCGTTACCATACCTATCCTATGTACCCGTCTTATCACTGGGCACCACTGAAAAAAGACTGTTCCCATCTACCTGGCGCCCTCTCTTTAAGTATTTATAAGCATTAATAAGATCCCCCCCTCAGTCTTCTTTTCTCTAGACTAAGAAGACCCAAGTCCTTATTCTATGTCTAATTTATTTCCAGTTAATGGGATGTGCTTCCATATTTTTGCTTTGTTTAGTTTAGCATATAGTGCAATGCATTTTCTGTACTTCATAATGCTTTTTTGCTGTTCTCAAATCAGTATCGTAGTGCACTTTGAATCACTGACCGTCTTTACCATGCTCTAACATGAATGGTCCAGGACAATTTTTTATCTCTTTCTCTTGTAACCACTGGTGTTGTGGTAAATGAGATACAGGTGGATTCTACTTCCTGTCTTGAGGCATGGAAGCAGAGCAAGTGTTTGACACTTTGCTCTTGATCTACCTCCCCATGCTGGTTCTCTGTCCTCCTCCTGTGTCTAGTCAGGTGATTCGGGTGTTACGTGAAACATGTTATATGCTTGCCCTCTTTTCTTCAGAGGATACTTCCCATGATTTGGGTCAGCAATTCTGCCATTGGTTTGTTGATTCATTTTCATTCTAAATCTAAAAAATCGTCAATTTTTCTTACAAAATACCATTTAATGTCTTGCATAAAAATGGTTGTCAGGCTCTTGTAGACTACTGTGTTTTCTTCAGTGTAAATGAAGGCATAGTATTGAGAATACACAGGTTCTGTATTGATTCCCCCCAATCATCATAAAGTCTGATAGAACTTAAATCCAACCTGTACAAAACTGCTGAAAATAGAACTCTGCCTACAGCAGCAAAGAGCTTTCAATAACTTGGATCAGGCTGCATTCATGACTGTCAGAGGAGCTGGGGTGTGGGGCAGGGGAGGTAACACTTGGCATTTGATTCCAGCCTGAAGAAGACACCTCTGTTCATCTTTATCTGCCTTAATAATTAGAAGGGCTGGAATTGTTTCTGATCAAATTAATTATGCTTGTTTGACAATGTATTAGCCTTGGGCAACCGGACATTTTCAGACTGCTCATTTCAGTCCACGATGGCTATTTTGAATGCTATTATGAGCTATTCAGTGAAATACTGTAGGTTGTTACAATGTAACTGTTGAGAGGAAGCTAGTCTTCAGTGTAGTGGTTTTGTTTCAGGATGCTGTCAAAATAGTTGTTGCCAGCATAGTCGCAGCATACGGTCCTTGATTTTTGAAAAATGCTGAGCAGATTGGCTTATTCTAGCAATGCATTTGGATTATAGTGTAAAAATACAACATCATTGCCAACAGTCCTGTAACATAAAAATGAAGCACTTGGTACTAGGAGGGTGATCAGTGGAATCAGTGTCCTGTTCATAATCAGCTGGGCAGTTTGGGTTTCTGTAGAATATTTGAGAAAAGAGCAAAGTCTCTTATTCTGGCTGTTTCAAAACTCTTTATGTCTGAATTTCCAGAACTTTTTGACATGTGAGTGGCTGGATAGGAGGACTGTACTTGGGATACCTCTCTGCACTTGAAATCAACTCCAGAAGCTTATTCTAGGAGTTGGTATCTTACTGAAAAGGACCACTCCTGTGAGGAGGGAAAGGTTTGTCTGCCATGAATATAGCTGTCCAGAAGTTAATTTACAAGACTGCTTATAAGGATTCCAGTTAGTATCTTTGCAGTAGGAAACTTGATTTATTCCACTTCACCCCTTTAAATCCATTACGTACCTTTCTGTATAGAGGCTTAAAGCAAATGTGAATGGTCCCACTGATTTGTAATCAAAATTACTGTTTTCCTGTGTCTGTCACTTAAGTACGTTGGGTTTGGGTTTTTTCCCCGGTTGAATTTGGATCATATTCCAAGTGTCTGATTGATAGGAATTGAATATGAAGGGTATTAAAGGAACATCTCGATCCTACCTAACTTCACTCTAAGTTCCTCTATAAGCAGCGTCGTCCATCAGACTTGGTAATATTAACATGACATTGTTTCTTGTAGGATAATCATGGGTCAAACCGGAAAAAAATCTGAGAAGGGACCAATTTGTTGGCGAAAACGTGTGAAATCAGAATATATGAGACTGAGGCAGCTCAAGAGGTTCCGACGTGCAGATGAAGTAAAGGTATGTCATATTTTGTTTTCTTCGTTAAAAAAGATACAAAAATTTGATTTTAATATGAAGTATGAGTTGTCCTGCAGTTAACATCTGCAATAACAGTTTCATTAAATACTTTATTAACATACTGACATTATTATTAACATACTTGTCTTAACTCTGTGATCTTATAAACAGGTATGATACATTTATATGTGACTGAATCAGGCATGCTAAGTATCAGAAGAGACTATGGAGAGCAAGTATGGCAACTTCTTTAGACGCATACTCTTTCTGATTCCGTTTAGAATTTAATTCTGTGCTAAACCTCTGAGTGTCTAATATGAGAACATGGTTTGAGTCAAAGAAAGGGATAACAAACTATATTGAGCCTCACTGACATTGAAACAAAATTTGGACGGTTGAGTTTTCAGCACTTTTTTTTATCCTGTCTGGCTTTGTTTATTTTTTGGTAAATGTTGTAATGCCTTAAGATGCTAACAGGTATTTGATTAGAGTATTTGATTTATTTATAATGTTTACAATTGTGATTAATTTTTAGAGTATGTTTAATTCTAATCGTCAGAAGATACTGGAAAGAACTGAAATCTTAAATCAAGAATGGAAACAACGTAGGATACAGCCTGTTCACATCATGACTTCTGTGAGCTCATTGCGCGGGACCAGGGAGGTTGGTTAACATGTGTTGTGGTAATTCCACTTACAAGGTTGTTAGCACATTTTTGTTTTATTACTGGAAAGTTGGCTGTTCTTTTTTTTTATTCTAGCATCACTTGACTTGGCAGCTAAATATCTTTCATGAGTCTCTTAAAGAATTTATTTATTATTTACTTAGATCATATGACTTCAGGAAAGCAATAAATACGTAGCAGGCTACCTAGGTTTGAACGACACACAAAAGTGAAACTTCTTTGTTTCTGATAATACTTGGATCATACCTCAGCATCCTTTAGTCAAAATGTTTTGTCTTGCTGATATTGGGAGTTGACCTATTGGAGTTGACCTCCAGTGGTACAAATGAGTAGTTACTTTGGTTCTTAGTTAAAGCACATGAAAGCTGTGAACATATCCACTTGACCAAGTCCTCTTTATATTGATTAAAGTCATTTAACCACAGCGGTTCTAAAGAAGGAGTTAATTAAGCTTATGCATCCTTGTGTTGCTCAAGCAGACTAGATGCTAAATTTGTGAAAAACACTTTCATGATTGTGATGCAATTTGAGCACCTAAACTGGCTTTTATGTTGGTAGCTTGAACAATGATTTAAGCCTACTCCAACTTTGTGTGTTCAGCCCAGGTTAATTTATCTTCTTTCCCAGTTGCTCTTTAGGCACTTCTCCAAACTAAACTAGTTTGAAGATATTTCATGTGTAATAATCTGAAAAGCTAACTTTTCAGTAGGATGAGAATGAAAAGACTTTACTGTGAATAGGTTAAAAAACCCAGAACAAAACACTTCCTCTTCAAGAAAATTTGTCAGATTTTCCTTTTCCTAAAAGTGGGTAACTGGGGGTGTGTGTGTGTCACAGAAGTGTAGTTTTGTGCACACATGTTCAAATGCAAACAGGCAAGGACCTTTCCCTGAGTGTTTTCTTTTTAACACAGCTGAATATGCAATTACTCATGTACAGCACTATACCTATTATATGACACTGTAGGATCAGAACTTCTGATAATAATTGACACAGGTACACATCCAGTTTTCACTTTTTTTCTTTTAGGAAAAGATCATTCCTCACCATTCCTCTTTCTCTTTTCTTCCTTTTTTTTTTAGCTTGATTCACTATTCTTTTATGTTAATTTCCTGCCTGAATTGATTTCCTGCCTGAATTGATAGAGCACACTAATTACTGCATTCAAATCCAGTCTCTCTCTCATGAATCAGAACTCTAATGCTTGATTTAAGATTGCCATAATTTGTAGTGAGAGAAGTGAGACAAAGAAATAGCGGGGGTTTTTAAAAGATTACTTTAAAATCTCTCTTTTTTTTTTTTTTTTTTTTCTGAATATGCTGAATTTCTTCAGAGTTGCATGGGACATTGGCTAGAAGTTTAGTGGCCCGATGGAAAGGTTTTGTGAGAGCCTTCATATGTTTAGCGAAAACTGCAGGGCATTGCTGGTGATGTAGGTTTTCTCCAATGGCTAGTCCAGTCAGCATCAACCAGAGACCATAGCACATCCTGTGCTAATCTAATAAACATTAAGCTGAGTTCCATACCGAAACAGTGGGGCAAGATAACTGAGAATTAATACCAAACACTTTGAGTCATTTTGACATAGCTCACTTGTCAGCCTGAGACTTCTAGTTCCAAAGGTAAAAGTAATTATTTTTATATTTTTGAATTTTTCTTTAAAATACATGAATAATATGCTAGATGGCTGCTAGCTAGAAAATTAAACATTAACCTGAAATGGGAATAAAGCACTAGCATTGGACAGTGTCTTGAGTATTGATATACACAGCAGAAATCTAATTTCATTTACCGCAGATTAAAAAGAAAATAAATAAATCTGGCTTGTGTCATTCTACCGGGGTACTGTCTCTGTATACTGTTTGTTACATTACTTTGTGTATTTCTTTAGAAATGTGAAGCTCTGTTCATCTTTCCCTTCTGGAAAGGAGAAAGATCTTTTGTCTCCACTTCCTTTTTTCCTTTCAGGTAGCTATGATAGCTGTTCTAAACTTTGTTTTACCTACCTCCATATCCTCTTTGTTGTACTTCCCCTAGCTTTGTATGTTCCTGTCTGCTTTTGTTTGTAATTTTTTTTCCAGAGTTCTTCATACTGCTGTCCAAGTATTTGAGAAAAATTGATCTGTGTCCATTAACTGTTGAATAGATGCAAGAATAACCTAGAAGTTGTCTGTATTTCTATGGCATGTTTATCTTTTACAGGCTACATAAACATCTGAATGTCAAAAAAAAAAACAAAAAACCTGTAGCTGAAAAACTCACTGTTGTGTCCACAGTCGCATATTAAGAATTAATTTTCGTTTTTCCGTTGTAAGCAGTGAGCATATTGAAAGGCTTGAGGATAGGATAAAGATAAACAGACAATAATGGGGAAACAGGTCAGGAGTTAACAAGACATGCGGATAATTTATTTCCATAAGATGTCTTGCTGGCATTAAAGTGTAATTTTATTTTTTTTAAAACATAATTAATACATGATTTCTGCAGTGTATTGATCTGAAACCAAGGGAATTTAGTTGCCTCTCTGATGGCTTGAGTAAATACTCTAACATCAGTGTAGCAGCAATAGATACTAAATCTGTTTTGAAATACTGAAATAATTTGTATTGTAGGTTGAATAGTCTGAGTAAAATACTATCACAGCCACTTATTAAGTGGAAAAAAAACATCATGATCTATTAGCAAAGGTATTGAAATAAAAATAATTCTTGCGTCTTTTTTTCCTGCTAAACCTATTCTTACTATTATGCCCTAAAAATCTGATGCATTTTTCAAAGGCTGATATGGCTAATTTTGACAAACACTTTGAATTTTGTACGTTGTAGAGTGTTCTTCTGTGATTATTTTATTTTATTTTAGTTTCTGATGTTGCCATATAAGTACAACTTCAACCTCTTGTTTCAGTGCTCAGTTACCAGTGACATAGATTTTCCAAAACAAGTCATCCCACTGAAGACTCTCAATGCTGTTGCTTCTGTGCCTATAATGTATTCTTGGTCTCCCCTTCAACAGAATTTTATGGTAAGTTTAAAAAGTGCTGGGAGAAAAAATGTATGGAGAAAAGGGAGGGGTTAATTTTAGAAATAAACCAGCAAAAATCTGTTGCCAGTTACCCTCCCTCTTTTTTGGTATTGGTAATAAGGCAGTAGTAATCAGAAATAGGGTTCCCCAAATAAAATAATAATTTTTAAAAAAGCAACTTTAAATGCAAACTAAGGCTCTGTCCTCAGTGAACGTAATTATCTCTGAAACCTTGCTGTAAAGAGACACTAAGTTTATTTAATTCTGCTGACCAATTGTCTTTTATGGTATTTAACAAATACAGATTTATTTGAAGGCATATAATTAGTAATGAGAAATGTTTTCTGAGAGATATGAATGTTTTTATGTAAGACAATCGACTAATGTACCTGTAGCAGAATAGTAATTCTTATGGAATAAAGAGACCTTAATCCTTAAATAGTTTCCCCGCGTAGTGGTCATTCTTTCTTATATAGCAACTGAGTGTAGCCTTGTCTTCTGATGAACTTCTCTGTATGCAGAAGCCATAATGTTAGATTTCTGATGTAGGTATTTAACTTATTTGAAAAGCTTAGCTTACTACAAATCTTTGTCACATCATTTTGTATATTATCACCTTTGCTGACTGATTATTATGATAATAATCATAGCAAAGTGATTTAAATAACCGGTTTTATCAGTATATGTACAGAGTTCTTCCACACATTTTTCTACTTGCTTTCAATTCATCAGTTTGGATATTTACACTGCTGCAGAATCATGATCAGCAGGAAATCTTAATGTTGAGAGCTAGTGTCAGTATCTTGAGCCAGTCACCACTAGTGCAAAAAATTGTTGAACAAAGGTGAGGGTTTTGTTTTGTTTGTCTAATTAATGGTAAATGTAATAAAGCAGTGAAGCCAGCTAGTTAACTGATAGCTAGACACTTGTAGATTGTGAAAAATAGCAATGCAGAAATGGTCAATTGAAAATGCAATTTAAAATTGTTTGTTTATAACTGTTGTTACTAGGTAGAGGATGAAACTGTTTTACATAACATTCCGTATATGGGAGATGAAGTGCTTGACCAGGATGGTACCTTTATTGAAGAACTGATCAAGAACTATGATGGGAAGGTGCATGGAGACAGAGGTGAGCCCAAACACTCAGGTATACTAATCACTTCTTCCTACATAAATAATTGTTGTCAGTGTTGCTTCTTAAGACCTGATGCTTGATTGTTACAGTAGTATCTCTAGAATCCCTACATTGTGTAAACTTTGGGTATAACAGACTTCCTTATTTAAATATATTCCTTTGCATTTTCATAAGGCTGCAAAGTGTTAAAGTAGTAGTATGGAGAGATTAAACACATTAACTTTTTCCCTAGACCTTATAGTGATTCATCATAATGCCTATGTGCAACTCAGATAAGTTCTTGGTCTTCACTTTTATGCTCAGAGCTTTGGAATATAATTGTGTAATGTCCCTACGTGTGTCCTGCCTAGCAGAAAGTGGCAGGAGAAGTATGCAAGACTCTGATAGTGACAGCACTTGTAAATGCGATTTGATAGAATAACCTCTTGTGAGTTTGGGGTTTTTTTCCTTTAAGGAAATCATTAGCTATTTAAAAACCTCTTTTCTATAAGTCAGCCTATAGAGCAAAGCTGTACCCTTCTGTTGGTACACTATATATATGTATTCTTAGGTTTAGTTTACCTCTTATTCTGTGTGGGAGCTGGACTACGTGCGATGTCGTCTGTCTCTTAGTTAGCTAAAGTCTCAGTGAAGGGCAACCTTTCGCTTGCTCTATGTGCCAACTCAGAAACGGCTTATACAAGCCCGAACTTTACGGTTGTAAATGTTTCTCTGACTGCTCTGCTTCTCCCTTCATGGAAACGTTATCCCCCGCCCCCCACAAATTGGGAATCTTCTTAAAATTAATTGTATTCCTGTTAATGCTGGTGTGATTGAGAAAGAAAATTACATTTTTGAGTACGTTCTGTGCCACTCATGAAGGCTAAGCCTGCGATTCAATAATAAATATACTCGGTCCTAAACCAGTCTTGTTGATGTCCTCAGGGTAGCTGGTGCCTTTATATTTCATGAGGAATGCAAAATATTTCATGGGGTTTTTGCCTTTGGTTATTTTTTACAGATTTACTGATTGCTGACATCCTTCTCAGAGAACTGGTTATGTCAAAATGGTGACATTACTAGTAAATGTCTTCTATTATTGCTTTAATTTATTATTAAATGAGTCCAGCTTTAAAATTAATCTTGTTTCACTGTCTTGAGTCCCAGGTTTATGATGGCAATTACTGTTATTATGGATCCTTCAAAACTATATAATGAAAGTAGAAAGATGTTTTTCTAGTCTCCCAATAACTGTTATTCTTGTGTGACTGTAATTAAGTGTAAATGCTGTAGGAAACCTGTAATGCAGAGGCATTCCCATGTAGGAGTCAGAATTGTAAACGAGCTCTGTAATTGCACTTTTGGGAGAGAAACTCAAACTAACTTATGTGTGTATATTGAGACTTCTGTTTAAAACATAGAGATGAAGTATCTGCCTGTTTTCATTGTCTGCATAGGAATAAAACTATTGGTTTCCTTCAAGTTTTAGTTTGACATCCAACACCAGTCCAGGTTCAAAAGGATGGTGATAAGCACTATGGTTCCCACACAATTCATGGCTATTTTTTGAAAAATAAGAGCAGTCTCTGTCAACTCTAACTACAATTTTCCTCTCTGCAGAAATGCTATATTGTCTATCTGTGCTGCGCTCTGAATTTCACAGCAGAATATAAGCTAATAAGCAGATATATGCAGCATTGTATCCTTCAGTTTTCTCTTGAATTTTTTGTATATAACTGTATTCTTTTTTTTTCGTCTCTTTGCCAGTGGGATCTGTAGTGGGGAGGTGGATGCTATGGAACTACCAACCAAAAGTCTCTCTGGAGATTTCCTAGCTGTCCAAGCATAGCTTCATAGACTGCATAGACATAGCATGCATTTCCAGGCTGGCGTAACCCAACCATGTTGGAATTGTGATTCTGGCATAAAATCTCTTAAATAGTCTAGCTAGTGAGTAAGTGTTTTATCTTCCAAGGAAGAGATTTATTTATGTCTACTGGTATGAAGCACAGGGAGCTGGGAAAAGAAAAATTTCAAAAGGTTTCTTTTTCCCCTTCCCAGTTGTCAGTCAAAGAAATAAATACTGAGTATTTTTAACTCTTCTCAGTCATACATTGAAACTAAGAGGGAAAAATACAAAATAATTTTTCATAAATTGGAGCATTTACCATCATTTAATGCAAGTGTAGGGAGAATTAAAAATACTTCATATACACCTTGTGCTTTTCTCTTCACTCCCAATTTTGCTGAATTTCAGAATGTGGATTTATCAATGATGAAATATTTGTTGAGCTGGTCAATGCACTTGGTCAATATAGTGATGATGAAGATGATGATGATGGAGATGACAATCCTGATGAAAGAGATGACAAGCAAAAAGATCGGGAAGGTAACAGGATGGGTATGTCTCTCTGCAGACTTTAAAAATAAAAACCAAAAACTCCTTTAATCACTCAATAAATTTGTTCAAACCCTTCTACTTGATAGATTTCAGGTCTAAAGTAGCATAGTTTTCTTCATCATTTCCCTTGCCATTTAGTTCAAGAGTTGTACAGAAAGTACTAAGAAAGGTGCTTTTGCCAATTTTTGTTTATCTGCATACTGAGACAGTCAAATGCACCAAAAATTAGTCAGGTATCTTTCTAATAAATGCTGTGGTACTCCTCAGAAAATGAAATATCATTGTTCTAAAGTCGGCAGAGTTCTGAATAGCCATCTCCATCTGCTGGTGAAGTAATGCTTTCTCCAAATTTTACTAGTAGAGTTCTGTCATCAGGAAAGATCACTTAATGCAGTTTAAGTTGCTTGTAATTTAGAAATAAAAATCTTTGCTGCTTTTTTTTTTAATTAGGATTTTTGGTGAAGTACCCCTTTCTCTGAACACCTCCTTGAAGTAGCAAAGGAGCAGAAATATATTTTTTGTTTTCCACATCTTTTGCTTCCTTTACAGAGAAAGAAAGCCACCCACCTCGGAGATTTCCTTCTGACAAGATATTTGAAGCCATTTCCTCAATGTTTCCAGACAAGGGTACAGCAGAAGAATTGAAAGAGAAGTAAGAAACTCTTAGGATATATTTTTGTGTTGCTTTATGAAACAAAGATGGCTTGACTTCATTAAATATTTGTTGATTAGGAATGCCTAGGAAACCCTTGCAGCTAGGTTCTGTGGCAGTTGTCTAAATTCTGCAAGTGATACTTTGAGGGAATTGGCTGTTCCCACCGAGTTAAACAATACAGAGGCGGTTTTTAGCCTTCCTTCCAAACTATTGAAAAGTGAGTGTTTGCGTGTGTTTATTAATCTATGTTATGTTTTTTGAGGTGGTAAAATAAAATTTTCTATTTAAAAAAAGTCTCCTTTTTGTAGTTAGTGAGAAATACATGTGAGGAGATGATGGTCCAGAAAATAAATGCATTCTTTCCTAGCCAATTTTGTATTTGTATTAATGAGTATGGAATTAGTAACTTGTCACATCACTGACTGATTGAACTTTCTTGCTGGCACGTATTTCTTAAATTTTTTTTAATTTTTCACGGGAAATGCAGAGTGGTACTAGAATCAAAACTTACTTTTTTTTTTTAATTATTCTGAATAAATAACTTCTATTTCTTTCTTTTAAGATACAAAGAACTCACTGAGCAGCAGCTTCCCGGAGCTCTTCCTCCTGAATGCACACCAAACATAGATGGACCAAATGCTAAATCTGTTCAGAGGGAGCAAAGCCTGCACTCTTTTCACACACTCTTCTGTAGACGCTGTTTTAAATATGATTGCTTCTTACATCGTAAGTACAATTACAGTGCGTTTGTTTATCTCTATTTTTTGCAAGTCAGGAAACTTAAAAATACCATAAGATGCAATACAGAAGGAAGGACAGAGAAGAGAAAATAAAAGCAGTAATATTGCTAAAGTTTACAAAACCAGCTTGTCCTTGTTGACATAACTTTGCAGTGAAAACTATACCTCAAAAAACTGAATGCACCTGTTTGGTGCAGTTTGTTATACTTTTTGCATTTAGGAGTTTGTATAGAATTCCTGGCTTGGACCAACCTATAACATTACTTCTCTTTATATAGTCTTCAAGAAAAGGACGTTGTTTTCTACTGCTGTTTCTGTGTTACACTTTCTCAGTTTGTGTGTGGAGAATGGAATATATTTCTCCATAAAAATAACTGGTTATTCATCAGACTTGCTTCATTTTCCAGCAGGGAGAATGAATATCCATGAACTGTTTTATCTTGTATTCTCTCAGGTTATTTTCTAGCCAGTTTACTTCTGCCTGGTAATTTGAAGAAGAATTGTCTCAGACAGTTGAGTTTTAGAAATCGTGATATCCTTTCCACTGAATCACTTTCATGTTGCCACATTCTTTTGGGAGAAGGATTTACAAGAGCGTTAGCAATGATGTCTCCATTTGCAAAGTATAAAGAATAAGAGATTCTAAAGTGCTACTTGAGGCAATTTTTTCTCTGAGAATGGAGTCAAATGTAAAGGGGAACCTAACAGTCAAATATGAAGTGGTTTCAACTTGCAGTTGAATACTGTGGTGCCCTCTCTTTCAAATTAATTTTCACTTTTGACTTAACTGTTCATTTGCATGTTCCACTGTGAGTGTGCATGCATGTTCATTTGGAAATCTTTGTGCTTTTGTCGGCAGCTCCTCATCCAGCACACACGCAATTTACCTGTATTTGTACTTCACACTGAAAGCTTTACACAGTGCTACTGCTTTTTAGTATCCCGTAGTTGCCTTTCAGTTTGAGGAGGAACTGGAGTTGTTCTCAGATGGTGGGGGGCGGGATGGGGAGAAAGCTTTTCCTGTTCCTAGTTCCTTTAGTATTTGTGGCTTTTGGACTTAGGTCTGTTAGTTTCACTTTCTCCTTGCATTTGGTTGGCAGGCCTTGCTTGAAAATGCAAAGAAAGAAGCTCTTACTTTTGAAAAACATTTAAGAACAGTAAGTTTCTGGAAGTATAGCTGCTGCCATGTCCAGCCAGCTTCAATGCGGTGTGTTCTGTGAAGCTGTAGGTTTTGTTTAGAAGTATTTTAGTTGCCTGGATGACTCATTCCAAGAAGTGCTGTGTGCAGCCTTAGTCTATAGGACAGGGAAGTGAAGCTGTATGCTACCTCTTGGCAAATCCTTTCCTCTGGCAGTGGTTTTACAAGTTCTTCACAATCTCAGTAGTCTAGCAGGGAGACTGAGTGCTGGTCTAGTTTTACTTCTTCAAAAGAATTTTAGTTTTTAAGTCAACAAGAAAGCATTGTCCAGACATAGTAGAACAAACTTTTTCCCGCAGCATCCCAGAAGATTTTAGGTACATCTGCAGCAGTTGTTCTAGGCAATTTTTCTCACTAATTTTATAAACTTGTAGGAGTTTTCCAGTGAAAATACGGGCTCCTCTAAAATACACATATATTTGATTACTTATGTAGTTTATGTAGATTTGCCTTTCTTAGTAATTTTTGCAGATTGTTAGAAGTAGAACTGAAAGGATCCACAGACTGCATTTTGGTACCTACTACTCTGGGGAGCCTGATATTACCAGTCCACAGTTTTGAGGCACCAACTCTGTGAGACTTCTTTTCTTTTAGTGCTGTTAAGGACAGGTTCATAGTGGTGTTCATTTTGACCTGTTCTTTCATGCCAGATTCAGACAACGGCAAAGTCCAGAGTCATGTCACTGATCAGCTGAAGGACCTCAGGTCTCACACTAGCAGCATTCTTTAAGTGGAAAGCATTGTGCCCCCTTTCTCTGTCTTCCTAACCTTCAGATGGAAGACAAAGTATTTATGATAAAAGACTGTCTAAGTTCTTATTGCTGGTGATTTATGATAAGACCCTTAAACAAGTCAGTATTCTTTCCATAGTGGTGTATGTCCAAGGCTTCATTTTAAGCCATACCTCGTACTTAAAAAGGCCCAGTCTTTAGGTCATCTCTTCAGGTTTTCAGGGCCATAGTAGAAAGAAGGAAGAATAACACTTCCACAGTGCAGGCTTTTAAGATGTGCCTTTGTGTCAAGGTGGAGTGTGACATTAACTGTTATGATAATGGTCTTCATGACAGCTTATGCAGCACATGCATTGTCACTGATAAAAATATATTTGATACTTGATTGTTGCAAAGAGATCTCTTGAAGCTTGATTTACACGTTCACTATGTAGCCTCCAGACTAGATGCTGAATGTAGTAAACTGATGCGTCAGTCACCATTTCCTGAAGACATACCCAAATCCCACCTCTACAATCACTGGTTCACTGCTTTGGATCCGTTGCTTCCTTCTGCTTTTGTCTGTAGTAACACCAAAGAAAGAGGATTGTTTACTGTCTGTGTGTTTGTCTGTCTGCCTGTCTGTCTAGAGCTAGGAATTTGTTAAAAACTGAGAGAGTCAGGTGTATGACCTCTTCACTTTCTATGAAATTTTAAGACTGTTGATCAAAATCCACCAGATTGCTGGGAGCTCATTAAAAAAAAAAAAAAGACTACTCTGGTTTTTTGAAGGCTGCCCTAGCAATTTTCAGTGTCTCTGCAATAATTTAATGGTTTAACTTTTTAAAAAAGTTGATAACATTTCACCCTAATCAGTTGCCCATGTGTTCTACTTCATGGAATTGCCGAGCACTACACAATGATGTCCTGGCTTCTGCAGATGACACTTTTGATTAATTACTTTGGTAACGTGGTGGGCTACAGTGATCAGATGTGTACTTTGAAAGGTGCAAATATCTGGAGAAGGCATAGAGAATTAAAAAAATACAGGAATTCTATTAGGTCTACTTTTGGTTTTTGTAATTCCCCCTCTTAGATTCCATTTTTGTTAGGATTAGCTGTATTTTATGGAGCTTCAAATCTTTGTTCTAGAACATCTGAGTTAAATATTGGAAAAGTTATCATTAGATTTTTAACGTGTCAAGTCCCCTTGACGACCTGGCAATCCCTTTATGTGCAGGTGATGACATTACTGAAAAAACTTGTGTACCGACTTCATTTGCTGACAGCAAGGAATTATGCCTAAATGTGTGGACTAACAAAGAATTTAGAAGAAGGAAAAATATCAGGTAGGGAGAATTTCCCAAATAGCTTGACTGTGAAGCAAATGTACATTTCAGGCTAAACTGTTGCCTGTGTACTTTCACATTATGAAAAATATAAGAATTGAGCCCATTGTGGATGAGACAGGTAATAAATCTCAAAGATCAGAAAACATGCTCAGTGAAGCACTTTTGGAATGACTTTCATAAAGAAATTATTGAAGAAATACGGAGTTTAGATACTTAGGAAATTCTGCAAAGTTGTCTTTGATTTTGGAGAAAAAAAAAAATTACTACTGATATTTGCAAGATTTGTAATACAGATAGACAAACAGTTTTATTCTTGTACTCGGTCCTTTCGTTGTAACAAGCATCCCCAAAAAATACCTCACAACAGCAGTTGTAGATTCTGACTATAGTTGTCAGTACTATACTATGTTCGGTGTTTTTGAAATAGTGGAATACAGATATGATTCTAATAGTAAGTATCAGATATAGCATATTCTTGAGGTCCTGCTGGTTTAAAAAGTCAAACATTGATTTATTTCACTGCATTACAAACTAAATATTTCTTCATTGTCTAAAGGAAAACAATTTTTTAAAAAAACAAACACTCATTTTAGGATTTCTCATAAATGAACTTGTGAGAGAAACACTTGCATTTGCAAGTGACATGTAAAAAGAATAATTTTGATTTCTGCACATTGCAGCAGTCTGATATGGATCACGGCTTGCAAAAAAAACCCTCACAACCCTGAATTAGTGAAATTGTATACTGTGCAAATTTAAAGATGCAGTGTTGAAAAATATGGGTTTTTTTCCCCTCCATGTTTGGGTGGGGGGCTCCCATCATCTCATTGTTTCTTAAAAGCTGGATAAAGATGGAATAACTTGGCGTTAAATTGCAAGGTTTCCTTGTTATTTAGCATATTTTACCTACAGAATGTATGAATGCTTCAAGGATACGTGAAATATAGGAGAACTGAAATACTGCATAAAAGCTTTTAACTGTGGGGGAAGAAGGAGTGCTAACAGCAACAATATGCATAAATTACATTCCTATACTTGCTTATAAATAATTTTTACATATCTATATGTCCATATGTGGAAAATTGAAGCTTTTTTGTGTTCCCAGGCTTATAAAACATGATATATTTCTCTGGAGAAAGTGATGCAATATTTAATTAGTGATACTTTTATATTGTTTATACCTTTTTAAGAAAGCCTTGGAATAAGCTTACCTAAGGTTCCCATGTGCTGCTATCATTAATACAGGCATAACATTACAGAATTTATGATTTGATTTCCAGCGCACCTTCCCTTATGGGAGGGGACCATGAAGTGATGGTTCCAAGATGGAGTGGTTTCATCAGAGAAGCTATCTTAAGAAGTGCTCACCACCACTCGTCACCCTCCCCACTGGTGCCAAAACAAGTGCTTGTGGAGCTACGCTGCAAACCAGATCACTGAAATGAGATTTGCTTTTAAAAACTCTGAAAACATATGTGAGCTCTGCCTACAATCTTAAAAAGGGAAGGAACTGCATTTAAAAAGTCAGTCTTGAAAGCGTAGTGGACTATTATAAAGAGAAGCCTTGTGCACAATCTAGAAATAAGAGGAGTAGGAAAGCCTATGGTGGTGGCTTATTGAAGGAGAAGGATGTGTGTGGTGTTGGTACGGAACAGCCCTTATGGATTAATATGGGTAAGAGAGGAGGGATTTCTTCCTTCAGTTTGAACATTAGCACTTTTTATTCACTGAGCGTTGAAAAACTGAACTACAGTTGCTTAACTGCAGCTGTAGCGTAACTGCAGCATAAGTGCTTTTATAGTGCTTGGGAATCATGCATTTTCAGATGTGTGTTTTGTAGGCCTTCGTGGAGTGTTAGGAAACAGACAGCTAGCACTGAGTAGTCTCTTTTTTTCCTTTTATTTAAAAAAAAAAAAAAAAAACCCCAAACCACTTGTGCATTCTCCATTTTTGTTCCTTGCAGTTGTGTATGCCACTGTTAGCATATTAAGGGGGGAAAAGTATTTACGGATATCTATATATACTAAAACCAAAAAATTCATTCCTTGATCATGGAGGAATTTTTTAAAAAAAGAGAATTGCAGAAAACTAAGGATTGTATTTCAGAAAGCTCCCAATATAATTTGGGAACATGAGTATATGAGTTCGTGTGAAAGTCTAGCTGCAGGTTTTCCAAGCTTCAGTTAAGTAGGAGATACGGAAGAATTCCCAAGACTTCCAGTAAAATGAGGAAAATCAGTCTTTCTGAAAACATCCTGCTGGGAGGCAGGGATTGCACGGAGGGAGAGCTGGTAGAGATGAGCTCTGGCAAAGGGAATGGGTAGGAAACTCTGCCATCCTGTTATAAAGGTGCTCATGTTGCATCTGTAACATACCCAGTTCTGAGTCATCATTCTGCAACTTATACAGAACTATACAGAGTCCATGAGATGCATGAGCAGACACTTCTCTGCAACTTGCAAACTTGTCGTTGTTCTGATCCATAGTGACTGTGTGACGCTAACTTATTTTTACCCTGCAGCTGAGATATAGGAATGGAACTCTTACTGCCTGTCAGTTTAGTTGGAGTTCTGATAAACTAATAGAATAAAAATGCTTATGTATCCTTCTCATTAACAAAAATGAAAAGTGGGTCCATTACCTTTCCAAAGTGTGTGGGATTGGATTTTTTGACAAGACCTAAATTGAACACCTGAATCTTCCGGATTGAGAGATGATCATGCATTAGTAGGAGAAGCCCTGAACAATTCTGTTTAACATGGTAACAGAAGTAAAGTCTGTTCTGTTTGTTGGGAAGGGAGGTATAGCCAGTCTTCCTTGATGCATGAAACAAATGTGATGATTGTCTTCACTGACGTAAATGGGCATATGCAAAACTTACCCATGTGCTGTCTCTGTGTTTAAGTGGTAAGTCAATGTAACTAGATGGGGTTTATTTTGTGGGGTTTTTTTCATTTGTTAAAATTTTTATTCTGGTTTTGGTAAAGTCTTGGTAAACCTTGTTTTGGATACTGTTTGAGGTTAGATATTTAATGTATTTTTTTATATTAAAACTTACAAATGTGGTGTTTTGCTTCAACAGCATTCCATGCAACTCCTAATACTTATAAACGAAAGAATACAGAAACAGCATTAGATAATAAGCCTTGTGGACCGCACTGTTATCAACATCTGGTAAGATAATTTCGTATGTTAGAATTCACTAAGTGCTAGTGCTAGCTGCAGTATAGCAAGCTACACTTAGTGCAGGGACATGCTGGATCTATGGCAGTGCATATACCTGTGGGCCACCTGCAGCCAAGTCAGTTTGTGTGAAAGAAAAGAGTTAACTTCCAATCATCAATTGAAAGTCTAAGTAGCAATAATTTTTAGCTCTATTAGGTGTAGCCTGAGATATTTGTAGGGAAGAAAGATTATTACCTCCTAAAAAGGTGTTACTGCTAGTGTGTCCAATCTAGTCAAAGAACTGGGTCTTACAGACTTAGCTCTCTTGTAAGTTATATCACAACTAAAAGCTATAACAGATTTTTAGTTTGCTGAAGGCGGATTCCATCCAGGATTTGTGCTTTTAAGAAACAACAGGATGGAAATTAATAAAGTGAAATCCTTAGTCATATAATTTCAAATCTCTCTCATGCTTCCCCTGATTTTTTTAGTATGAGAAACCATGCAATTTTCCAATCTAAAAACTTGCTACCCATTGTCATACCCCTTTCCACTAGAATACAAATTACCAGTGATTGCATTTTAAAAAATGCAGAATACATATTGTTTGAGTGCCATGTGCAAGAAGAGTTCTTGTATTTTGAAGGGTATTCTCTGTGGGGAAATTCTCATTTTTTCTGTCATTTAGGAAAATAGAAATTTACTACTGAATTATTTTTCACTTGGCATCCAAAATGAAAGTGGAGCTGAAGTACTGGCATAAGTACTGTAGGTTTTTTCCTGATATCAAAAGTATTTATGTTCATAGTTAGAGTACATTTAACTGGAATTTGTGTGTACATGATTAATTTGTAGAATATTGCAAAGTTATGCAGTGTGCAAGTAAGTAGAACATGTTCTCCCCCAATCCCTGACCACAGCTGAAAACACTTTTTAATTCTTTTACTGAAAATTGTGATGTTTTGTGTTTAGGAAGGTGCAAAGGAGTTTGCAGCTGCCTTGACCGCTGAGCGTATAAAGACACCACCAAAGCGCCCAGGTGGCCGCCGAAGGGGAAGACTTCCAAACAACACCAGCAGACCCAGCACACCGACAATAAATGTATTGGAATCAAAAGACACAGATAGTGATAGAGAAGCTGGAACTGAAACTGGAGGAGAAAACAATGATAAAGAAGAAGAAGAAAAGAAAGATGAAACATCCAGTTCCTCTGGTAAGGCTGGTCAATGCTTCTTTATTCAATTAGCTGCAGTGCTTGAGAGGATACAAAAAACAAGTTGAGCCACACAATCCTGGAAACCATGTATTTGGAGTGTATGGAACTGAGTGAAAAGACAGAGTAATAATGAGTTTTATCAAATAGAACTTTGTAAAAAAATTTCCAGATTGTCTTGACTTACATATAGTGATGAGATCATGTAATTTCAATAGCTACTTTTACCTAATTTTTGGCTCCTTTAAGAGGTATGTGAAAAGTGCTGTTTTGTTGTGGCACTCAGATTAGGAAACGACAACAACAAAAATCTGGGATATTTTTAGCTACAGTTAATAATTTGATTCTTTTAAGGGCTGTGTAAAATTTTTGAAACATAGCTTTACATTGACCCATACTCTTAATTATTTATTACAGAAGCAAATTCTAGGTGTCAAACACCGATAAAGATGAAGCCAAATATTGAGCCTCCGGAGAATGTGGAATGGAGTGGTGCAGAAGCCTCAATGTTTAGAGTTCTTATTGGCACCTACTATGACAACTTCTGTGCAATTGCCAGACTCATTGGGACCAAAACATGCAGGCAGGTAAGAAGGGAAGCTACTTATTAAGGATGATAGCATTTTACTTTTAAAACTGAAGTCTAGAAATACTAGTATTGATTACTAAAAAATAAAATCAATTGATTTTCTTGGTTTTCCCAAGAATGCTATGATCCAGAATTCATGCCACAAATATATAAAAGTTAGTTTTAAAGCTGTTTTTAAATTAAATTTACAGGAGGTTTAAATTAGCCTGTTCTTAAATGACAAAAATAATCAACTTTTAATGTATTGAAAAGAGGCTATGACTGGATATAATCTGTAAGTTGTTGGTTGGAGGAAATCATACTAACTTAGAAAATGAGCAACTTTCTACTAGTGAGAGATTTATCGTGGATGTATTATGGTATCTCTTGTTAGGTGTATGAGTTTAGAGTAAAGGAATCTAGTATTATTGCTCCAGTCCCTGCTGAAGATGTTGATACTCCTCCCAGAAAGAAGAAAAGGAAACACAGGTAAATCTGTTACTAAATAACCTTAGCATAACAATAAATTGGAGATACAGGGGATCAGAACAGAAAGTATTTTGGAGGAAAAGCCATGCAACTCTCCTCCTTTTGCTTCCAAAAACAAAGTTTGCAGCAATAAAATAAAGTGGTGTTGTGGTTTCAGACAAAAGTCTTGCCACGTTGGCAAGTATAATCTTCCACTTCTTTTCACCTCTTCCTTCTTTTTAACTTCTTTAACAGCCAGATTCTTGTTAGCAGATTCTTGTAGGTGTATTGCTGCAAGTAGTAAAACTAGTTTAGATTACAAATACTCTACACAGCTTGTTATAACATTCAAGATAATTGTGGTATAGTTTTGTTTGCAGCAATGAATATTAAATTTACAAACATTATAATGACATTCAATAATGATTATATGTTATTTTGTAAATTAAAACTCATAGGTTTTTTTGTGGTGAAGTGTGTTCCATTAAGATTCAGATGATCAGTAAGCATAAACATTGTAGCAAACTAGTAGGATTGCCTTTTATTTCTTTGAGATACCATTCCTTTATAGTATCCGAGTTTCATTATCAACTAGAACTTCAACTAAAGAAGCAGGTTAACAAGTTGTTATTTGAGGTGAAGCTGCAATGAAGAACAAAATCTAGCTTTTTGCTGGAGCCACGAAGACCATCTGAAACAATTTCTGTTGAAATTGTAAACTTGGTGGCTACTGTCTGTCAGTAATGAATTTTTCTTTGAGAATCCTGAGGTCTGAAAATGCGATTCTGTGCTGATTATTTTTATTCCCAGGGGTAAGAACATAGGGGATGAAAAGCTGAAAACTGCAGAAATAAATGTTCTTGCTAAGCAATAAGTACACCTTTTTCCATAACATTTCCTATTTCTCCCTTTAACTTTCCTTATTTACCCCCAAGTTTGTTCTTTCAGTTCTTCTCCTGTCAATTCTTCTTGCTTCTGTCTTAGCTTGTCTAAGTATATTTATTATTTCCAGACTTAGTGAAATTCCTTATACTGGTTCAAAGATACTGTTGACGTGGAGTAGAATGTTTCTGCTTTGTAGGATTGAGGCAGCTGATGTGAGCTAGGAAAAGATTCAGTGAGCATCTGGAAGAGATTCTGTACTCAGCAAAAACTATTGATTTAATGCTCTTGGCACAGTTTTCAGGTTTTTGGGCATTTGGTGGGTTTGGCTTTTTAAATCTGGAGTTATTAGCCATAGTGCAAGTTTGGAATATGCAGTTGGGAATTAGCTTGCTTTCAGATTCATGCAAACTATAAAAATGGTGCCACTACATCTATTTGAAAAGAGCAACTAAAAGGCTCAAATGTATTTGGAAGCTGAAATGGATTGTGTGGTTGCCAGGTTGACATTGCTTTGGAGAAATTTTGAGACTCTTTTTGGTTTGGTGTGTCCCGTCCCCGTCCCCGTCCCCCCCCCCAAATAAATAAAAGCCCATACCACTACATGGAAATTCTTGATCTTATTTTGTTCTTATTAGTTGCCAATATAAAAACTTCTCTGGTAGCAATTTAGTTTTGAAATGCCTTTGAATTCTTTCAACTGTCATTGAAGGAAGGAGATAACTTTTTTGTTTGATTTCATAGAGTATGTGGCAATCAAGCTGTCTCCATTCTTCTGCGTGCAGTAGTCTTTTAAAAAAGGAAAACCTTTCAGCCCACCTACATACTACTGTGATCTGAGCACTCTCTAAAGATGTCACATAACTAGCAATTGGGAAAACCATCTGGAAGTCTTTCTCTGTTTCTTACATTTCTTTGAGTTGAGTTTACTCGCTCGTAGAGTAAGTTCAGTCCTACAGCCAGGAAGGCCCTTCTGTCTGTTTTACGCTTTTCTGTTGCAAGGGACTTACTGGTCTGCAGGTTTTCCACGTGGACACATGGTAGACAGCCTTTGAGCAAAAGCAGCATTCACCAAAGAGAAAAGAAGCAGCAGAAGGCTGCTTTAAGTGGCCTCTTGTAACTGATTTGACAGCAGATTTTCTTACAAGACTTCGCCTATTTCCCATGTGATCTTGGTGTCCATATAGTCATACTAAGCAACTAGCTGGCAAGACTACACCCCTCTTGGATAGTAAAAGGTATTTTCTCCCTTCTTGCAGTGTCATTTTTGTTAGATAGTCACAATAAGGCTGATCAATAAGAGAAGACTTTTTCTACAGTTGTTTTTTGGAGAGCCAGTAAATGTAAGAGCCTGTCCTATGTATCAGAGATTAACCTGGCAGTCTGTGAAAACTATGCTTTGCTGGAGGAGTAAGTACATTGCATAGAAGCCAAGAGAAAAATCTGAACCAAGAAAGAATTCAGAAAAGCATGAGCGTATGCTGGAGGGAGAGTACTTCAGTACTGTTCATTCTCTTATGTGTATGTTTTTCTTAGCTTGCTGGGAGCTGAATTGTATTTACTTTAACTAATCAGAGCTTCTTCCTCGGGATTGGTGTAAGGATCTGTTATTGATTGTAGGGCCATGTACTGCTGCTTCTTGATTATTTTTGTTTTCCTTCCCTCCCTCATTCACTATTTGGATATGAGTTTACTTAGTAAACTTTATTTGACAGTATATTCTTTTTTCCCATTTCCTCATTTTCCTCCTCCTGTCCCTACCTTCTGCTGGACTGATGTTCACTGCACATGTTTGAATAGCTTACGGGGTTCGCCTAGAGTTCTGGGTGCCTTTTTATATAGGGATTTAAAGTCTCACTGTTATCAGGCAAAAGGTGCAGCTGAAGCATGGGCACGGATTTTCTTATGTGCCACCTGGATGGAAGGCCAAGCCTTAGAGTGGCAGGGAGGCTGTAGATAAGATATGACTTAGGAGATTGAAAACAAGTCTTTGAGCGATGCCAGAAAATCAAACACTGCAAAGACTTAACTACATATATTGACATAATTGGCACGTATTTTGAATTTTCAGTGCTATTTCTGGTAGCAGAGTATCCCTGTGCAGAGAAGGAAATGCTAGTGTAGCGTCTTCCAAAGAATGTGTTTCTTCTGCCTGATTAGCTGATACTGGTGCCTCCTAAAAACACTGGCAAAATCTAGCAGGTTGTTATCAGAGAACAGCAATATTTTTGACAGCTTCTGTCATAATGCTTCTGGAAACACTTGTTTTCTAAGCTGGCCATCCTGCAGATGTCAGCAACCAGATGTACAAATCCACCTGCTTGCTTGGAAATTTGCCACTGAGATTCCAATTTTTTTTTATTTTTATTTTTTATGAAGCTTGAGTTGCTTTTTCAACTCTGTCTGTTACTTGCCTCTGTGTGGTACATGGGATGAGATTGTGCCTTTTGTTTCTGGTTGAGACAGTAGATTATAGGGCAGATAGATAGATAAATTAGTTCACCTTTTATATGG
This sequence comes from Pluvialis apricaria, assembly GCA_017639485.1. Lineage (NCBI taxonomy): Eukaryota > Metazoa > Chordata > Aves > Charadriiformes > Charadriidae > Pluvialis > Pluvialis apricaria. Next base: position 62,072,059 of record CM030008.1, read on the forward strand.
TACTCATTCAGGCTTCAGCATTGTGCACTAAGCAGGGGAACTTGCAGTGCTTCGTGGCAGTTTTTGAAAGTTACAAGCCAATGAATGTACTACTTCATTGTGCTAATCAAACCTCCTGTTGAATTGGTCAGTTTTGGCAGCTTGCTTCATGTTGTCTGCTGTCATTCCCCACAATTCATGCTCACACTGTATGTGTCCAGCTCCTTTCTTGCTAGGCTCTCTTCCTTCTGTGACACCAATCTCTTGTAAGAGTGGCTAAGTTGATGCCTTTGCCATTGTCACTGCCATATTTAAGCTTCTATCCATTTTGAGTTGTTAGTATTTGCTTTGTTGATGGTGGCAATCTTTGTCACATTCAGGTGACCTTGTCCATACAGTCTATGCTTTTCCATAGAATCCAAAAAGACTCAGATGGCAACTAGTCAGCAAGCGGCATTTTACTTTAAAAGTATTAGGATAGCGCTTACCAAAAAAGTTTCATACTAATTGCTAACAAAATGGTGTTTTAAGAAGTCTGTCTGCAGAAAGCTTTTAAGGGTTTGGTATGCTAGTAGGTCCTTATTATCCTGGGCTGAGAGACAAGCTTCTGTGAAAGAATTGTTCAAAAATATGGTATATGTTACATTTGCCGAATACCAGCCAGACAAAAAAGAAGTTTGTTGTGCATTAGAGTAATTCAAGTCAAAATTGCACTCCTTTCAATTATAAGGCAACTGTCTTCTTACAAAGAGTCAACATCTCATAATTCATAAATATATGTTGGTAGCCTTTTTTCCAGAGTGAGTCACTCCTCTTAATAGGAATGTCATCTATTTATTACACTGCTCTGTAATGCTGATAGTCTTTGGGTTTGTTCCCTCCCTTCAACCTCAGTTACTTGTCTAAGTCTGCCTCTGTGGGTTTCTAACTTGTATGGGTTCCTTCAAATGCTTGTAAGAAAGTTGGCCGTGAGCACTTAATGTGAAGTATAGCGGTAAAGCTTTGAAAGGGCAATTGCACACAGAATGTTCTTTACCTAAAGCTGTTGTGTGTGGTGTGGGGGGCAGCACACTATTTGGTTAAAGTAGAAATTGATATCGTGCTTTTTCATGAAAGAAGCAGCAGCTGAAAAGTCTAGGAGATATTTCTCCACAGAGTGCGAATTTGTGTTGCATTTACTGAAAGGCAGGATAGCTTTCTAAGTGTTCTGTGGTGGGGATTTTTGAGTACATGTGTTCACGAGCATTTTGGACTGCTAAGAAAAGCTGCAGAGACAGTGAGGTTGCTAGGTGCAGCTAGCAGTGTATTATCTGGCCAGTGAATGAGGCTTCTCCCATATTTTCTTAATGTTGCTATATGACACACTAAGAAAGTCCAAGAAGTATAAACTTTGAAAATCCTTAATCTAAGTTATTTATTATGTTGATTCACTGAAATTCAAGTGTTAACTAAAATGCATAGAATTGAAGAAAAACTGAATTCATTGATTTCTCCTTTAATTTTAAGGCTACTGAAATTTCAGTCTGATTTTTTCCTTTTGTTATCTAAGGTCCAGACAGGTGTCTTTGCTCAAATGTTTCTGATGCAGCTTTTCATGGAATAGTAGACATTTCGTGCCCAAAGAGCTTGCAATCTGAAATAGATACAAAATAAAAAGGCTAATTGTAACTTGCAAGAACTTTAAAGTATAGTGAATTATGTTATGATAACCAAAAGCATGTTATTCTTGAAAAAAAAAAAAAAAAACAACCAAGCAAACAAAAAAAAAAAAACAAGAAAAAACCACCACGCAACAAAAACCCCACTTCTTGCAAAGGGAACGCTTGGCTAAGCTAATGGAGACAGAGGACACTGAAGAAAAACTGTAAGGACGTGAGAGGCGTGTAGAGTTTGAAGTAGAAAGGAAAAGGCTTAGCACCATACCACCAGTCAGAACAAACTGGGGAAAAGTCTGTCCAGCCAGAAGAAATACTGAGGTCACATCAGTGTGGCTGTACCAGGCAGATGTGATCTCCTGTTGCCATACACCTGGAGCTCAGCAGATTAAGGGTGATACCTGGCTGTGATCTGTAGGAGACAACCAGTGTGCTGCTGGGTCCAAGTCCTGTGAAGCAAACTGCTGACAGACCTTCAGTCCCCTGTTTAGACACATCCCTCTGTATCTGCAATTCTGTGTCCTTCCTTCTACTGCTGCTACTTCTGCCTGCTAGAAGCAGCTCCCGCAGCCTCCTCTTTGCAGGCTTTCCTTTAAGGCCATCTGAATTTAAGCATTGCTATAGCTTGGGCTGGGTGGGGGCTGCTCGGCTGTACAATCCTGGGACTAGAGAATGGTGCGGGGACGGGGAGGGAGCAGCCTGCGGAACGGTGATCCCGTCAGCTCCAAGAGACCGGGACAGGATGGTCCTGCTGCAACCGCTTCTGACTTGTGTGCAGTTAACAGATGTTCATGTTACCAGAAACTTTCCCATTTTAAGTGAAGTGTGGGTGGAAGACGCAGCTTTCCCAGCCCACTGCAGGAGGAGTTCCTGTCAACCTTCTTGTGTTTGTTTTGTGTTTTTGCAGGTTGTGGGCTGCTCATTGCAGAAAGATACAGCTGAAAAAGGGTTAGCATCTTTCCATTCAATTTATGTCCTGAACTTTTAAGATCCTACTATTGCTTTTTTTGGTTTTATTTTTGGGGGGGGGAGTTGGGTGTTTGTTTGTTTGTTTTTTAATATTAGGCCATTATATATATTCCATGGGGAGCCAGAGATTATAGGGGGAATGAAAAGAAAAAAAATAAGCTCTCATTACAGATATTGTAGGGACAAAAGGTACTGTTTGGTTTATGTAACTGGAAGAGCTCTGTATAATTCAATAAAAAGGGAAGGAGGCTGAATTTACAACCTTTTCAGTATGGCCTCATTCAAGTACAGATAATAGTATTAACAATAGGAGCTGTGGTAAAAAGCAGCATTGGTGGTTTGTTTTGTTTTTTTTTTTTTAAAAACCAGCTTATTTTAGAAACAGTTATCTGAAAATTTCTTGAGAGCGATTACTTCTAGCAAAGTAATATTTGATCAGTTTGTCTCTTTCCTTTTTGGTTGCTGATTGTTAACTTGAGCATTTTTATGAATACATACAAGCCCAGGAGTATTAACAACAAATATAATTTATATAGCACCAAATTCTCTAAGGTGCTCTATAGGTAAAGCTCTAGACTTGTCCCTGATAGTCCTTTCTTGACTATAAGATGTGTTCTCTCTACTGGAAAATTGACTTGGGAACGCACAGTGGTATAATGACCAGGTATTATTTTGCCAGTGTATCTGTCTGAAAGCTGACTTGCTTCAGAATAAAAATTACTTTGGGTATTTGAGCAAATTTACTTTGCTGAATAATATCAGTGTTTGTTATTCTAGAACATGTTCACACAGGAAATTATACCATTGTAGTTTTGTTTTTCAGTTTTCCACAGTAAACAGTTTTCAGCTTTGAATACTCAAAGCAGCTGAGTAATAGGAAGAATGAAGTGCAGTAGGAAGCAGGGAACTAATGGTGACAAACACCTAACGTTACAGCGCTGGTTTGGTGTCTTTTGGTGGTTTTTTTTTAACCCCACTCATCATAGGTTTGAGGTTTTTTGTTCATTTTTGGGGTTGTCTTAGTTAAATGAATAAAAGGAAATTTCTACTTTAAAGAGTGAAGGGAACTGCATATTGTTTGTTTGCACCTTTCAACTTTACAAAATGTTGCTATTTTTATTCAGATGGGTCATCGAATCATGTTTACAACTATCAGCCATGTGATCATCCACGTCAGCCTTGTGATAGCTCATGCCCATGTGTAATTGCTCAAAACTTCTGTGAGAAGTTTTGTCAGTGCAGCTCAGAATGTAAGTAAAACATTTACAAGCTATCTATAAATTTCTTTCACTGTCCCAGTATCTAACTCTGTACTAGCAGTCTGTCGGTACTGCAGTGTTTGCAGAAGCAGCAAATTGTGTCAAATAGCGTGAGAAGGAAGTACATGTTCAGTTTAATTTGGCCCTCCTAATAAGCCGTTGAATGAAGTCAGAAACAGTCTTCATACCTAAAACTGAGGAAGACTAAAGTAAAATCAGGGAAGGAAGGAATTTGCAGTACTTCTGAATGTCCTATACAGATATCAATGGCTGTATTTCTTTTAATATTCTGGTATGCTATAATCTGCACTATCTTAATTTTACAATGTGCTTTTTTCATACGTGCTCTTTTTGTTTTCCATATGTAACTTTGTAGGCCAAAACAGGTTTCCTGGATGTCGTTGTAAAGCACAATGCAACACAAAGCAGTGTCCATGTTACCTAGCTGTACGTGAATGTGATCCTGACCTCTGTTTAACATGTGGAGCAGCTGACCACTGGGACAGCAAAAATGTTTCTTGCAAGAACTGCAGCATTCAGAGAGGATCCAAAAAAGTATGTAGATAGTTATACAATTATATGCCTGTTGCCTTAGTTTTGAGGCACTTTAATGTTTTCATGCCAGAGAATGGAATTTCTTTGCTTTCTTGCTGTCAAACAGGAAAAGAAAAAAAAAAAAGCCAAAAACCAAAAAGGGAGGTAGCTGTAACTTAAGTTAGCTTGCTGTTAAGCTCTGTATACATTTTGTCATGTATCAGTTATGATAATTAGAAGAATCCGTGTTTGTCTTCTCTCCTGGAGTCCCAGCATATATTTCATTAAGTGATACAATGCAAAACAAAACAAAAACCAAAAAATCCAAGCCAGAGGTGTCTATAAAGTTTTTGGTTTTTCTCTCCCACAGCACTTGCTGTTGGCACCTTCAGATGTGGCAGGCTGGGGAATTTTCATCAAAGATCCTGTACAGAAGAATGAATTCATCTCTGAATACTGTGGTGAGGTAAGGATGGAGAACGCTGGTTATGTGTGAGCTTAATTGGTGAAGTTGTGTGTTGGCTAGGGACCGAGAGATTGTCTCTAACTTGGAGTATACAGCTACTGCTGTCAGAGACTCCAAACCCAGGAGCTAGATAGTTGAAATGTCACAAAAAAAATTGGCATAGGTTCTTGTGAGAATGACGCTGGAATGTCATTTTTATCTTAGATGTAATCTCAATTCAGATGTGCCTGGAATTTTGTGCAAAATCATTTAGTATAATACTAAAATTCAGTAGGCGCTGTCACTAAATCATGTTCTGTAGTAATAAAACAGGTATGCAGTCTTGATTTTGATATGAGAAGCAAGTCTTGCTTTCCTTCTGCTCTGAAAGAACTTATTTATGCTAAGAGCAAACCATGGTTGTTTGGTAAGCACAGAATGCTGGCTGAAAACAGTACTTTATGTTTGGGAATATTTTCAGTCCCAGAGAATAAAAAACCTCAACTTTCTTTCAGAATGTCCGGCTTTTTTGACCTTAAGCTGCTATGGTTACAAAAGGGAAGAGGTGGTGTCTTACAAGTACTGTTTCTTTCAGATTATTTCTCAGGATGAGGCAGACAGAAGAGGAAAAGTATACGACAAATACATGTGCAGCTTTCTTTTTAACTTGAATAACGGTATGTACTAGTCACAACCCTTGCAGCATAAATAAAATACATATGCTCACTGCTTTGTTCAGCCCTGTTCTTTTGCAGGCAGCAGGTAACATTGAGAAATTTTTTCTTCTGCTCGCCTGTTCCTAGCAATGTGTGGATTCCTAACATTGATAGCTAGTGCTTTTTTTTTTTTTCTTCCTTTTTCCCTCTAAATGCTAGTCAACTAGATAGATAGTAGCGATGGAGCCTATTACATAAAACAACTATACAAGATGAGTTGAGCAGTAGAATTTCATGGAGTAAAATTATGTGCAAGCATTAAGTAAAGTAGCCTAAAGAATTTAAAAGGCTTGCTAGGTATTATCTGAAATAATTTTACTGTGATTTTAAATTCGTAGTAAGTTATGATGGTTATTTTGTGTCGGGGGGGGGGGGGGGTGGGAAGCCACGCAGATACATGGCATGTGGCTACTGCCACTTGAAAAGAAAAATACAGACTGCACTGTCAAGTGTGAAATACGAGAAAATACTTGAGAGGAGGAAAAAAAAAGCTGTTTTATGTCAATGTTGACTTAGCATATTCATAGAGCTTGTCCTTGTGGAATAAATGTATAGAAACCAAGGCAGTGCCCCTGTGGCAGGAGATAAATGGAATGCACAGTGTGGGGCAGCAGGAATATTTTGAGCCTCTTTTAGAACAATAAAGCTATCGTAGGATGATGTGCCAGCTCTTCCATGTGGGAAGCTGACCAGTTATCTCTTCCACCTGCTAAAACCCAAGCACAATAGATACTAAACACAAAAATTTGTTTGTGGGTGACCTGTCCATCATTTGTGGGTTTTGCTTTTTTCCCCCTTTAGATTTTGTGGTTGATGCAACACGTAAGGGCAACAAAATTAGATTTGCAAACCATTCAGTAAATCCCAACTGCTATGCAAAAGGTAAGTTTTAAATTTACTTGCTTTTAGCAATGTATGAAATTTGTGGGTTACTTATTTAGAATACACATTTTATCAGTATTTGTGTTAACATGAGTTTAAACTTCTTTTAAACAGTTATGATGGTTAATGGTGATCACAGAATAGGAATATTTGCTAAAAGAGCCATTCAGACTGGTGAAGAACTGTTCTTTGACTACAGGTTGGTAAATGGATTTTGTTAAGTTCTTCCTATCATAGACTGGATTAGCTGTCAGGATTTCTGCCCAGCTCATAATTAATTACTGTGCCTGCCTCCTTACAACCTCAGCTCTGGGCACCTGAGAAGCAGCCCCCTTGCATTATTTTTTTTAAGCCAGATACCATAATAAGACTGACTTGAGCAAAGCAGCTGGTGAAGAGCTTTGCAAACTTGGAAGAGCAGCTTGTATAGAGAAAAAGTTAAGTGAAGTGACAAATGCGGACAGACCTGCACAAGTTTTCCAGGCAGACCTACAAATTAAACTTTATCTGGTAGGGTTCCCTAGGTACCAGTACAGGCTATCTCTCCTAGCATTCAGAAATGGGCACGAAGTATTCTTGTGTTATTACAGAGAAGTGCTTGCTAAGACCGTGTTCGTACTTTCCTCTAAAATTATCTCACTTGAAGAAAACTAAGCTGTCCAATGACAATACCATGTAAGTCAACCTTGAGAAATGCAGTTCCTTTCCACTAGTTAACATCACCTTTAGCATTGTGAGATTCAAGGTGGAAAAGTGTGGAATTTTAGCATTTTGTTTCCTCTTGGTCAAACTCCTCTAAAAGCAGTTCCTTGCGTGACCAGCATTGTTCTGCATTTGCAAATTCACACAGGGAATAAAGGCCACAGCAGGTGAGAAAACTACAGGAAATCTAAGTCTGAGACTATTTCAGGTTATTTCAGAATAGTGTCAGAACAATGATGCTGAAATGTTCAGTGTTACCAGTTTTTATTTTTTGTTTTTTTTTAATTTCAGATATAGCCAAGCTGATGCCCTTAAGTATGTGGGCATTGAAAGAGAAATGGAAATCCCTTGACACCAGCTACCTCTTCTTTTAAACAAACAGCTGCCTTATCTTCAGGAATTTCTAGTACTGTGGGCAATTTTAGAAAAATAAAAATGCAATTTGAAATTCTGTATTTGCAAAGTACTGTAACAATAATTTATAGTAACAAATTTAAAAAAAACCCAACTTTTTATTGCCTTCTCACCAGCTGCAAAGTGTTTTGTACCTATGAACTTTTGCAATAATGTGGTGTGGTACATTTTTCAACCTTGAATAAAGGATACTTGAACTTCTTCATTTTTACTGGAACTGAGTTGGAATTTTGTGTCAGCCAGTTGAGGAAGCACTGGGAACATTTACTTTCAACTTCTGAGCAAAGGCAACTCCATATGTGTCTACTTCCCTGTTACTTTGGGTTGCATTTCCGAGTAATGTGAAGATGTAAACAGTGCAGGAGACCTCAGTCAGGCTTATGGTGGAACTTCAGCATATAGCACCCAAGTACAGTAGTCACGGTCTTGCAGTTGTCATGCACCCTGGGCCTGAGGCTACAGTCATGTTATCTAAAGTGATGGTTGGGGCCCCACCCTCAAAAAACCCCACAGAATAGCTGTGATTTCTGGTACAAACCCTACTTTCAAGACAGATTTGTGGTACAAGGTTTGCTTCTGTCTGCCTATTGGCTTAATGGCAACCCAGCTGCCCAAGCTGTTCACTCAGTGGGGAAAGGACATGAGGACACATTTGCATCATTTGGTAAGGGAATCAGCAGTGGTATTCCAATAAACTGCAGCTTCTCTGAAGCAACAAATGGAATAATGAATGCAACAGTAATTACACCTACATTTCTCTTCTGCATCTCTTATCTATAAGCAAACACCGTCAGTTACTGTCTCTTACTACAATTTTTTTATGTACATAATTGTGGATAAAAACATTTAGATTGCAGCTAGTTGTCATCTTGGGTCTCGTACAGGGTTTATTTCTGATTTGCCAGCTGAGCATGAACTCTGCAGACTACTGCTGTAGCCAAAACAGCCGGGGGTGGGAGGGCAGGCACAGGGGGGACACGGTTGCAAAACTGGTTTAAAGAAGTCATGTCAATGATGATGATGTACCCTCTGCAGCAAGGAGGCTCCAAGTCAGCGGTCCCCTTCAGTAAGAGCCACAGCGGTGCGGCCGGCTTTCACGCGCAAGTAGAGCAGTCAGCTGCCAGATGCCATCTTGCTTTGTGGCAGCCTGAGTAAGAACTAAGAATTCATACCCCTCATCTTACTCATAAGAAAAAAATAAAGTCAAAACTTATTTTCTCCCTGCTTGGGTAAGAGTAGGGAGAGGTTGTCTGAAGCTCGATTAACAGCAGATGGGGTTTAAAAATAGAGCTCTGCAAGAGACAGCATACAAAGCAACACTGCTTTTACCAATGATGGGTTAAGGCTCAGCGTTGAGAGGCAGCTCAGAGCAGGTTATTTCTGGCCTCACATCATTGAGCCTGCTTCTCAGTCACTGTACCGCTCTTACATCCTGCTACAAAATTCTACTAGCACCGAACTTTCTGCAAGGAAGGGTTTACAAAAACAAAACACAAAACAAGCATCTTAAACAAAAAACCACAGAATAGAATCACAAGCTCCATTCCTCTAAATTTCAAAAAGCAATTTGAAAATTGAACAGCAAGATGCTTCTATTACCCATGCTAGCAGTTTTTAGTGCAATTAAAGTTCTTTCAGAATAGGAATAGCAAGCCTGCAAAATCTCAAGTGGGCATGAGACTTTTCCCCCATTTTCCAAACAAGTTTGGATCACATCTAATACTGCTCCATAATTTATTATTTTTTTTTTTAAATCCAGACATTTTTGTGGGTCAGAGCTCAATTGTAACCATGAAAAATTGGTTTCCCTCAGAGAAAAAACAGCATCAACACAAAAACCTGGCTCCCTTTTCTTCATGCCAGAACAAACACTGAACAACAAATCACAAATTCTAAGGGGGAAAAAGGGTTTGGCTGCAGAAGTTAGGTTCTTTTCACCATCAAGAATAGAACATATAAATTACCCAAACTGAGACCTGTGGGGACAGTAGCATTTTGCTTGTAACGTGTGGAAAGCTAATGCTCGTTTCACATGTATGTAATGAGCACAAAACATTGTGAGAAGAATGGAATGAAGCCTGGTCAATCAGTGTATGTGTAGTAACACTCAAAAATATTTTAATTCCCATCACAGGTTGCATTTAATAGGAATTAATCTTTAGGGACACACTAAATTTTCTGTTCTAGTCAAAGAAACGGGCAGCCTACACCTTATTTATTCAGGGCAGCATTTAGGCAAGTGTGATGCATTTTATAGCATACTGAACAGTATTAAAAATGGCTCCAATTTCAGATGACCAAGTATTGCCACATGTTTTCTAAGTATTTTCTATTTGCATATCTTGTGAAATCATCACAACTTTCTTTTCAAAGCACAGACTCGTCTTCTTAAAGTAACATGCACATTTGATGATAGATGACACTTAATTTCTCCAGAGAACAATTATGTGCTTAAATCACCAGAAAAAAGGGAAAGGCAGAAAAGCAAAACAAATTTCTATAGCTTTCATAACCATTATACCTTTTATTTACATTTAGAAAGATAAGTCATGAAACTTAAAACAATAAAACCAAATGCAACTTGTACAGAAATCTTTTAAATTTTTTTTTTATTTATCACACATTAAAAAATGAAACACACTATACAAATGGTTTTTCATAGCAGATTACACATGGGTCCATTCAGACTCGCTCTCAAAGTGCTGCCAACATTTATAAGTGCTGCCTGTGATGGCAGCTGTTTTATCATATAGCCAATGTATTGATTTAAATGCAGTAGCATGCAACCCTTAAAGGAGAAGGGTTTGATTCCTTTCTGTTCTTAAATTAGGTTAAATGGCATTGGTGTCCATATTTACATACTTGAAATGTATCAATCCTGAGCAGTTCTGATGTAAATCTGAGACTGGCTGATGGGAGTCCTGGTCTCAGTTATTAAAAAGGGAGGTCCAAATGGCAGCAGGGTGGCTGCTATGAAGTTCCGTTGCTTTCATTCTTTCCATCACATACCTATTTGCCGAGTGTCACACAGTCAAGTAATTGCTAATAAAAATGTTAAGCCAAGTAACTGTAGGTGTCCTTCTCACCATCTACACGTTCCAAGTACTCCTTCTCAATCAGAATGTCGATGCATTTCTGCGGGAGAAACAAACATAACTGGTGGGACACTGGCAGAAAAGCCTTCTCTGTGGTTGCTACAAACTTTGAACAATTTTGGCCACTGAGTTTCATGCCAAGTAAAGGACAGGAGTAGGCAAAGGGGCACAAACCATGGCAACTTGCGCTCCCATCTCTGACCACATCCAAGTAGAGGACTTCACTGACTCACTAAACTGAATTACGCTCGCTTGGTGCCAATCCAGGGTAATGACTGGGAGATCAACTGACCGTCACTATGCTGAGCAACTTCATAGTAAGACAGCAAATAGAGTTAAACCGAGATGCAGAGTGCTCACTGTAATGTCACTAAAGGCAGCAGCTGCAGTAACTGCTTCACGACGTGACTGGGGGCATCTCCTTCAGCACTGGTGCCAGTTTATGCAACCTCTCTCCACGGCCTGTTTTTTGCCTCACCTATCCCCTTGGTTGTAGATGTAAAAACCATTGGTGGGACCACTAAACAAACCCATGAGGAAACCACAGTTAAATACAATGCCCCCCTCCCCAACATTTTTACTCCAGAAGAGATGAGGAAACTGTTCTATTGAGCGGGCCCACACACAGTGGTACTCCCACAACTGGGAGAGCAGGAACAGGAGGGAAGCCTGGAGTAGAGGCTGCTGTAAGCTGCATCTTTTCACATAAGTGCCAATCAAGCTACTATATTACCCCTGCCAACGATACGAAACATGCACATTACCACAAGAAATGCAGTATTTCTGGTTAAAATATTTGCTACTTATTTACAACTCAAAAAAATCTGTCCTTACCCATCCCATCTCCTTAGCTTCCCTTTTTGCTTCAGAAGCATGTATTTTGTCTATCTATATCCTCCTCACCTCCTGGAATACAGGTTCACAGATGTGGTTCTCACATACCTTAATTACTGGGACTCGTGGCTTGAACCTTGAGGACAGCTGTGTTAGGACTTCTCCAAGCAGTTGCTGGTGTTTTAGAACCTTCCTCATTTTCATGATTCTCACAATAGCAGCCTGCACAGCAAAGTCAGAAAGGTGTGCTTAAGAGCAAACTACCCGCCCTTCTGGATAAAGCCATTTTACTTCCCTAGCAGATCATGTCTGCTAGTGCAGAAGCATCACCGCAGCAAACCTGAGTACCAGATGGGGACAAGCATGCCTACAAATGTCAACTCCTCACGCAGACTTTAAGAAGTCAGATTGCACATAGCATACAGTCATCAGAAGTGGTTTTGACACACGCATTTGAAGAACTACTCTGCTTACAGTCAGTCATAACAACAGTGCTAACTGGTACCAAGAGCAACGTGAAACTAATTTAACAGAAAGCCTTCTTTATATATTTTACTGTGACACACTCTTAGTAGTACAGTTTTATTTCCTTCCCCTGCCCCTTTGCTTCTCAAGTGGATTCCAAGTGAACTGATAGAAAAATGCTGTTAAGTTCATCCTACATAGGTATTACTAGTTTTCACCCAGGACTGAGGTTTGCTGAGTGTGCACATCCACAGAACCCAAACACTCATCAATATGACGTTAGAACAAATGTGAAGAACCGTCTCCTATCATGCCTTTCTACATTTTCCGTTACAGACTCCAATCCCCTTTAAAAGTATTCTAAATACGTTTTTAGCTCCAACACAGTACACTGCAATGGCATGTTGTCTTTTAACATAAATTAAGAAAACCCCACAGTAAGCCTCATTAAAGGATTACCACGCTGTAATTCTACGTTCATAGCATGGCACCATTTTGCAATACAAGTCACCTGAATCAGTAGTTTCCTATCTTCCTCTATATTTTTGTGTGTGGTTTCTTGCTCTTGCTTCTGTTCAGTCTTCATTGGCACATTGATGTTTACCCTTAATTTTTTGCTGTAAAGAAAAACAGAAGTTAATAAAACAATTAGTCTTTTCAAAAACCAGTCAAACAAAAACAAACCCAAAACCCCGAATAAAACGCAACTCCAGAATAAAAGCCACACCACCACAATTAATTTACAATGAAAGGGGACTTTGGCACTTCTGGAAGTTTTAGATAATCTTATTCAATTTTAAAAAAATAAATAAAACCCCAAAAAAACCACAACCAACCAAAAAACTGCAATACCTTTTTGGTGGTTGGTTGTGTATTTCATGACTTACTGAATCCAACCTAGTGATCTGTTAGGTCAAATTAGTACTGCACAACTACACCATATTTGAAACATTTCTATGTTTAGCTAGGAGCTTCCAGTCAGTCAACGGGACAAAGAAATTCAGTGGAAACAGAATCCTCTTTCAATTTCAGATTGAATTCTGACCATAATGTGGAGAAATCCATTTGTTCTGTACAACTGAATTCTGCCTTTTACACGCTGCCCAGTGCCCACAGCTGTGCCAGGGTGAGCCCGCTACCACACGCGACTGCTCTCAAGGCAAGAAGCTGTGTCACAAGTGGGGAAGTGCCTCACTCAGGGCACCAGGGAGTGCTCAGCCTGCGCTGCCTGGGTTGGGCTGCGCTGGGGAATGCTGCGGTGGAGAGGGGATCTGTTATTTATTTAGCATAGTCTTGAGCATCATAAATTGGGAACCACCGAGCCATACAGTGCAGCAATGCTGAACTGTTTCCATCACTGCCATTAACAGAACTGACCATGAATTCTTAAACCTTGAATTATTGGGTCAAGGAGGGAAGAAAGCAGATTAAAGAGTGAGGTACAAGGAAATGTTTTAAAACGTTTCTTTCAGTTGAGATCTTATCTTCAGGCAGTACTGAACTCCTCACTGAATTTATGTGTGCTTACATCTATGCTCCGGTAAGCACGATAAAAAGTCACCACAGTACTGTGAACAGCTTAAAATATACGAACGTTGAAAACAACACTGGTTAAAGTGGGTAATAAAAACTACTGAAAATCGTGTTTATTAAGTTTTCAAATCACTGTACACGCTGAAGTTCTAAAACGAGCCCACATATCTTCTCATGTTATCTCTAGTGGATAAACTTTTAAGACTCTGACCTTTGCTGGTCACTGTACACTACTGTAAACTTATAAAATATAATGTATTTTTCTGAGTGCATGCAAGCCATGCAACTTGGTAAAAACCAGCACAATTTCTTACCAGAAATAAATTATACAAGAATTATACAAGAATCAAGGAACAAAACTGACATATGAAAATACGTCCAGGCCTTGACAGACTTTATGACAAAGTCAAAGTCAGATAGCTGAAGTCTTACCCATCCCCCCCTACTAGCCAACCCTCTCCTCTAAAGCTGGTACACGTTGGATCTATATTTGAATTGGCACTTGAACCCTGGAGCTTTCATCTGTTATTTTAGGTTTTACCGAAATTTTGAAAGCAGAGAAGGAGGATGCATTATACACAAGTGAAGTATGCTGCTGAAGTTTTTGCTTACTTTTTATAACCAAGATACAGTTTTATTAAGGTATCTGGTTTTAACTCCACCTCATCAACATTTGCATTTTCATCTTCCAAAACCTGCAAGAAATAAATAAAATAAACAAATAAATATTCATTAATACATTTTGCTGAATTTGAAGCAGGTCATAAAAAAGCAAGAGTACTTACAAGCAATTTTGATTTCAACAGTATCTGTAGAACTTGTGCCAAGATATCCTACGAAATTACAGAAAATACTATCAGCACAGACAGCACCTTTCTCTAACTTAAAATACTTCAACAAGAATACACATATTTAGACATGTTCTGCTGAACACTGCAAAATGGAGAAAAAAAAGCAGCAATAAAAACGTATTTCACAGAAATAAAAGTGTAATAAGGCCCTTTTTGGGTGTTAGGACATATTCCCCTTGCAGTTGGTAAATACCATCAAATTCTTTAGAAAGACTAATTCCAAACAACAGATATTTCCCACTGCTGTTTTAGGAGCTATGTTGCAAGCAGATTTTCAAGAGTAAGAAATCATTTTTCCCATACCATGCAAATATAGATACCATGGCAAGCTTAAACAAGCTTAAAGCAAGCACCCTCTGCTTTCTGATTAACATATTTTTCTTTTCTTGCTTACACCAGGGATCTGTTCTGGTTGCTGTTGCTAGTTGGTCACCCAGATAGCTACACTACTCTCAATGTTCTGTGCAGGCCTGCAAAGCTGCTATTTTACCACAGTGGAAATCTTCTGGGTTTCATGCAGTTAGTTTTCAGCTGTATCAGGAGTTTTATTCTGGTCCAACCATAATTTGGACCAAATATTTATTTTACATAAGTAAGTAAATATCTATCTGCAAACAAGCACCTACAATAAATGGCAACCCCGTAAGACTTCTGGGTTTGCTGTAATCCATTGTCAGCAGTAACTTTCTAGATATGCATTTCTGAAAGTAAAGATCTCACTGACTAGGAATTGCCTAACTTTCCAACAGACCCAGCAGACTTGATTCAAACCTACTAGTAAATGACACAGATGCTTAAATAAACCGTGGGCCATAAAGTCCACTTGGAAAGAAAAGGAGGGAACCTTTTCCACAGGAGAGAGTGAGCTAATGAAACCGCAAATTTTACTATGTTCACGTATATAAGCCTTGAGATGTAAAGAAGAATGATGCGCAAATCAATCATTTAGGGAAAATGCTGGTTTTCCTAGAATGTTGTCTTTTAATATTAAAATGTACGTAGTGAAACACTGAAAACCTACTACCACAGCTCAGCAGCAAGCTAGACAATTCACTAGTCACGGAGCATATACATACTAAGATTCATCAGATGATTAGGCAGTTATAATTACAGGAAAGTAAACCAGGAAAGTAAGGTGACCAAGAATAGAGCACATCTGTCTCCTTCAGGACAGAAACCGGCTCTGCCTTCAAGCATGTCTAGGCCCAATTTCTTACGATAGCAGGAACAGCCCTGAAGACCAAAAGACTTGCTCACAAGAGTGTGGTAAAATGTGCAAAGTCACTACCATTTTTATTTGAGTACTGTCTGTCAGCTGCTGCACGGTATAGGCATCTTCTGTGTTGTACTGCAGTAAAATCGCCATCTGGAATGTGGATGCCTAACAGATCCAAAAAAAGAGAATGTAGGGAGAGGGAGGAAATCAGAAAATGAGAACGAACAAACATACTTTCTGATTTTGAACAGCCTGAAATTCACTAGTTAAACACACATACTGGAATATTTGGAGAACAGAGAATGGCCAACTAGTGCTAATCATTACAAAATACAGAAAAACCTGATGTTACTTATACAACCAGAACTCTATCTTCAAGCATCATCTAAACATAACTTTAAGATTATGATCATTTAACTCGCTGCAGACATTTCATCAAGTCTTCTATTATGGTGTCAAAGCCTTATCTTTCTACTTGCTAATATAATTCTAAATTATTTTCCTCTGTCACTCCCTGACTCTTACCCATTTAATCTTCATTAAAATCTACACAGACTAGTGAATTCATCCTCATAACCCTCCCAACTCCAGCAGAATAAGGAAACCAAATTTATAAACAAGGCAGCTATCAGTGGCTTATTCACCTCTGTCACCACAGGGTTAACATCTGTTGATGACAAGGTCAAAGTCTGAAATTATCTTGTTTCTTCTCACTGTTGTGAACTCCCCTCCTCTGTCTACTTTTTGAGAGAAAGCAGACAGGAAAGTATAAGAAGCACGAGATCTTATGCAGAGAGGCTGCAACTGTCTCACATAACGCAGTTCAACACCTGTTTAAACCACAAGTAATATATTTTTTCTAAGTCAATTTTCTTTTAAACATACATCTGAACTATCATTACAGAAAATAAATGAAGCATATAATAAAGGTTCTATTAATCACAACACCAACCACCATCTGGGGATGGCTAACGTTTATGTCCACTTCAGTAATACACAGATCTGTAGCCATCAAGTCTTACATCTACACTTTGCCTTATTTAAAGACAGTCACATTATTCACAGGAATAAAGCTAATGAATGCATGTGAGCATCGTAAATAATAGCTAAACATACATCTGTGTGTATATATATGAACATTCACATGCCCCACCCCCAGTTAAGGAGTTGAATGATTTAAAATACTCAATTGTGATACAGCATTACATACTGTTAACGAATACTTTGACATACAAATACAACACTGTTTGATTCACTGTATTATCTATTAAAATTAGTTTGTGTGCAGGCACAGGTATTCGCATGAACTCCACTACTTCAACATCTACACACTTCACCATCTTAAACACATTTATCTGCACAGTGGTCCTTTAAAATAAAGAAAAGCAATTATCTCCATATGAGGAGTAAAGAAGCTGAGCAGCTCATCCAGATAACATAAAAGCTGTGGAGCAGACCATGAACACATCTTTTAAACGATCACCCGCATCCAGTCCTCTGAATGCAATCATCACCAAGTGCTTCTATTGGCATGATGTTATCCTTACCTGTAACGTGTATCTATTTTTGAAACAGTTGGTAACCAATTCCCCTTTGGACAGCTGATACAACCATGTTAATTTTCTTCCACTATGACGACTGGCATAAAATGCAGTAAATCTCTGATAGCTCCGTTCTAACTGTATAAAAACGACAACAATAAATGAAGAATATTATTTACCTTCATTTACCATTACTAGAACAGGCTCTGGAACCAACAAAGGAGAATCAAATCTCATCACTCTCGACTGCCGTGTTGTCTGAATAAGACAAACAGAAATCTGAAGTATTCAAGTTCTTCAGACTGGATGAAAATTTCCCGTTGTTACGAGTTCCTCCTTTAAAGCGTCAACAATCTAAACCTAAACGAGCACTTAAGTTCCATTCTTCCTTTTATGATACATCAAGCAAGGCTAGAAAGGTGATTTCTTTTAACCACCTCGATCCTCCAGGTCTCAGCCGTTAAACTTACTTCTCATGTTAAGTATTCATGCCTTGCCTATTCTGGATAAGCACTAAACAGAAAACTAATGATTATAGTATCTAAAGATTTTCCTGGACAGAGATGAAGCAACAGCAAGAAAAAGTTTCTTAAATAAAAGTATACACAGAAAAATACATTAACAACAAAGATTTGCTTCAGTTACTGGTGAGTGTTTTGAAGAAAGATTCATGAACCAGGGTCTTTCCACAGAAGACAGTTACATTTTTCACACAGTTCCTCCAGAACCTGTTCCAAATACCCTCCAGCCGAATAGGCAAACACCACAGAGACACTTCTAGTCCTCTCTGACACGACAAAAACAGGAGGAGACACCAGCCTTGTAAAACACATTTCTCACACGATCATTCCACGCTCAGGTGAATCAAGTGCAAGTGCCTCACCTCAGACGGCAGAGCAAATGTGCAGGACTGCTGGAAGGGCCACGATCCAGAACTCAGCACCTGGATGCTGAAATCCACTGGAAGAGAGGTGAAGAGGCTGAGCTGCATTATCCCCCTTGCTCCCAATCCCCTCTTACACAAACAAGAAATGGTTCTGCTTTGCTCAAACTGACACTGTGAAAAATCATTAAGCAATTTTTTTTTATTTCAGACCATAAACCAAAAGAAATTCATATAAGATGTCCCTGCAGTTGAAGAACTTTAGATTTGCTGTGACAGTCACACAATTTTCTCTCATTTGTAGAAGTTATTACCCTGTTTCTATCCCCACAACGGATTTCTCTTTTAACATGCAATTGTAAAAGTTGTAAGCGTTCTTTTGGGTGTGTAACTCAAACTCATTACTCCACAAAACACAACTTCAAGAATAAAGATTTCACATTTATACTTGTAAGGCATTTTGGGCAAGTCATTAAGAATAATACAAAAACAAGTAAAATTTAAGCCAAAACAAATAATTGAAACAAATTCTTTAAAGAATTGATAATGTGCTTCAGTGAAAAAATATTTCTTTATAAAGTGATAGGGCTGTCTAACAACCTAAAACACAGCATCCTTTTTCCTTAATACTTTTACACAGGTATGAACTTAAGCCATGTTGTGCTCAAAATCAAAATTGTTTACAGACAGACATCTTTCCAATCGCAAAAAAAAAAAAAGCGAAAGGATTCAACTTTACTTAATTACATACCTAAACATGAGCTGCAAAATCAGGAGGAGGCTACCCATAACAGAAGATATAAAGTGCTATTAGAAGACAAAGTACAGACCTAAAAGACTAATTTAAAAATCCTAGCTATCTTGTCAAAATAATACTAACTCAGTTCTGGGGGTACGATGTCTAAATCAAATAATTCCCTCATATAATTAGCTCTGTAAAAATAAAAGGAAGCTAAACTACTCAAGAGTAACTTAGGTAAATGTTATTACTTACAATCTAACGGTTCTGAATTGGTCAGGTGCTTTTTAAATTGCTCATTCAAGTCCTTGCTTACACCAATATCTTGGAACATCCGCTGCAGCTTGGAGGTGTACTCAAAACCACAAGCTTGCTGTATTTTAAAAGCACAGATATGTCAGCAAGACACATTTTTGACATTGGAGAACAAGAAGAACAAAGTATTGGAGCCTATTTTCTTAAAAGATGACATACAAAGTTCAGTATTTCCCTTACTCAAAGCACTGATGCCAGCTAGACATGCTCTTTAACCGTCATCAACTACTACAGAAAATTTTGTTTAAAAATGAAGCAAAACACACAATGAAACAGACTACTAAAAGAGTATTAGATCTTATTTTGCTTGACCCATGAACAAGGGTTAATGAAGTAAAGCAACTTTTCAGCAGTCATGCCCTTGGATAATTATACCTATGCCATTCATTTGGATAAGAATAATTAAGCTTAACTCCACAGGACAGACGTGCAGTATATGCTCCTAAGAGGTAAAAAAAAAAAAAAAAAAAAAAGACCTAGGTTGTATATTTTTCTACTGTACATAAAACAATGACATCAAAGGACATACTTTCCAATGCAGCCTGAAGACCTGCAATATGGTAGATCATGGGACCGTCATGGAATACTCACTTTTAGTTTAGAGATCATGCTTGCCTCAGCATCATCACTAGCACTGTTCTGATGTACAAGTCTTTTCGCCAGCATTTTAGCATAGAATTTTTGAAACACATCTTTATCCTCAATGTACTTGAAGACAACCATCTGGGAAAGCCAAGATAATTTGTAAGAAAAAAATATTTAAGCATTTGTCTTGAGAAAGCAGTAGCTACTTCATTTGCACTTACATTTTTAAGGGCAGGGTGTCTTGTTTCAGGTTTGGGGGGTGAGGGGGGGAAGTGCTGGTGTGTGTTTGTGTTGAATGTGGATACTATTTTAAACACATTAACTGTATATGACACATGTACATATGCCTTATATGTGAATAAATATGTAGTGCATCTATGCAATTATATATATTTTCTACAATATATTTGTATATAAAAATGAAGTAAAAGCATAAATTCAATTTAGCCACTTTAAATCTGCTATAACAGGCTTGTTAAAAAAAATACAACCAACAAGTTACACAGAGATGAAGATTATTACCGAATTATAAAGTAATGAAATAAAACATAAAAACAAAAAGTTTTTTCTTGTCTGAATTGTGTGACAATCAAATATCACTAACTTGTCAAAGCTCACACCGAAGACAACTGTATTTATAGACCTCTTACCACTTGATTGAGTGTATCTTCCAATTCTGCTTCTTCTGGATTCTTTGAGCTGTAATTAAAGAAGTTCATTTTTAATGAGTCCCAAAACTGCTGAATCAAAACAACGTATGGACGTAGATGGAAATTTCATAAATAAGGAACACAGATTGAGTAGTTTTGGGATCAATGACTTTTTAGAGAGGAAACCTTGTAATACAATGAACGCTTCTCTTCACTATTTCACATGTAAGCAAGTCTCAAGATTTTTAAACCATAGGTTGAAGTCCTTAGACCAGGAATTGTTGGTGACTTCCTGATAGCCTGATACTTCTCAAGATTTCTGGGCTTAAACATGGATCTCTCTTTTCCTGCCTTTTCTTCTGCTGCTAAATGCTATCTTCATTTCTTATCTTAGAGTACAGTGAAAAGAAAACAACTCAGAGAGCTAAGTCTTGACTGGCTGAGAGCTCAGGTGGCACCACATTGTATTCCTCCATATCATGCTTGTCCATCAGGCATACCCCAAATCTGAAGAAAGCTAGTATTTATCAAGGGGAAAAGAAATCCTTCACTGAAGGAAGGAGGGGATGGGGAAGGGAAAAGTGAGCAAGTTCTTCTGGTTTTGGGTTCTTTAGTGGTTCTTTGGTGGTTCTTTGGTTCTTCCTCCCTCAAAACAGCTAGAAAAGTTGCCAGTGACAAAACTGACACCAATCCAGTATGAACTGAAATGATATCAACTCAATGTATGAGCTGCTGAGTCACTTGAAACCAAATACCTTGATTAAATTACGAACCACAAGAGGTTAGAAAGCAGTTTTTGTCCTCCTCTATTTCTGCCCAGATGGAAGAGGATACAGAGAAAACAACATGAGAAAAGCAAGAGTTTTAATGGAAAAAGGGAATGTGTGTCTCTTCTTAACAACATATAACAACTAAAATTTGGGGGGGGGCGGGGGGGGGGGACCAAACTAGAAGAACGCTTCTGTTTTATTAAGAAAATAGAACTTAGTTTCCTATAAGGAAAGAAAGGTCTTAGATCTTTTATTATTCCCCCATCTTCTTTAAAAAAGAAAAGTGAACTCCATATAATCTTTAGGAATGGTCCTATTGAAATTTTTGTATTCAGAATTTGGTATAATTAATTTTTCTTGAAACATTACGTTCTGTTTCTGAAGACACAATATAAAACTTTATATGCTAAAACCTTTTAAAACAAAAGCCAACCTGAAATATTAATTTGTCTTTGAAGACGTACCTTTTCTTTAGTAATGAGTCACAGTATCGTGCCAGTAGCTCTGGGGATTTACTGGATGATTGAGCCATTTTTGTCACTGCATTATTATTTATAAATCGACCACAAGCCTATAAATCACAAAAGAGAGTGAAATTTTGGGAGACAAAACACTGAATAAAAAAATATGTTCACCGTATGCCACTACATATACTTACTTTGTCTAGTGCAGCCACAAAGCCAGCATCATTGTTGAATGCAGACATGACTAAAGCATTATATTTCTTATGGACATCCAACACTGTCTGTACATACATTTTTGGATCCTGCAATAAAGAGAGATTGTTTTTTGCAATCCGTTGACTTTCGGCTTTCTACTTCCTCCAAAATACAACTTACTCACTGGCCTAAGCAAATTTTTATGGGGAAAGTATACAAAGTATTAGAAATATTTTAAAGGTAAAATAGTATCCAGACTAGCTTATGTCCTATGTCCAGGACCAACTTATGTTAGCAAAAGCTTTCATTTACAGCAAGCAGAGTGTACTACATTACATAGTACAAAACAAGACAAAACCACTTACTCAACCACTGCAAACATTTCCAAGAAAGACATTTTCAAGGACATAAGCTTAATTTGAATCAGACCCGAGACAGCTGGACAATCATAAAGTCGCAGTCGCTATAGAAGAAACCCTCGAAATAAATCTCCATAGTAATAATGTAACAGGTCTATCCCCAATAGGTACAACTTAGTACCTATAACAAAAATTATCTGCTCAACACCCAGTGGCAGCCAAATGCCAATAAACAAGTTTATGGCACTCACACACCGAGTCTTAGATGCAATTACTGATCTCTGCATCTCAATAAAGATGGAGTGGAGTCAAGAGCAGGCAGAGTGAAGAGCAACTAAAACACTAGGCAAAACAGGGCAGCTACTATACAACTGACTAAAAAGGCTAGAAGTCTTCAATTTGGAGATCAGAAGTTTGAAAGGGCATAAAACTAAGGTTCACAAAATCAGGAGGATGACTGAAGAGATGAACGTTCACTAAAAGCCACATTTTATAACTATGGGACACTTGATGAAAGTGATAGGAAACAAGTTTAAGACAGATAAAAGTAAAGAACATCTCTACATACAAGGTAGTGGATATTTCTGGAACTTGCTGCCACAGGAGGTTGTTGGAAGCAGATAACACCAGCAGGTTCAAGAATGAATTAGACGAACTCACAGACAACAGGAACTTAAATAAAAACTAAAAGAATTGGGCATGGAGGTACTCCTGTAACATTCCTATCGTAAGAGTTCTGGATACTGGCAACAAATCGCAGAAGATGGGCAGGGTTGTATCAGGATCCTGAAAACCATTTCCTGTTGCCACTGAAGACAGACACAGACTACATGGACTACTGATCTAATGTCATGCTTGAGACAAAGAACTGAGATTACTGAGACCCTCCCAGACAAGAAATTCAAGTGGACTTGAAGGACACTCAGAAAGGCATCTACTGATTATAAGGACTAAAAAAAAAAAAAAAAAAAAAAACCAAAACAACCAACAGCACTAAAAGCAGTAATCTTCTGACTGAAGAGCAGTCTTGTTAATAGAGTTAATGGAGTCTAGAGCACAACTCATTCTGCAGTAAAATCTAAAATAGGTCAGATGAGTCAAGCTGGTATGACTATTTCTCTCCACTGACTACAGAGAAACTGAGAAGCATTTTTCCAGCTGGCTATCTGTTTAGGCACAGTACAGATAAATTAAGTTAGGCAGAATCAATCTTACTAAGCGTGATAGATGGCTAACAAGGCAATGATGAATAGCAATACAGTGGAGTGAAGGATATTGGAAGAAGAGGCAAGATGGTTCCCAACAGAGACAGCCAGAGGTACTGTTATGAAAATGAAGAACAAACATGTGGAAAAAGACAAGGAACAAAA
Organism: Pluvialis apricaria; assembly: GCA_017639485.1. Lineage (NCBI taxonomy): Eukaryota > Metazoa > Chordata > Aves > Charadriiformes > Charadriidae > Pluvialis > Pluvialis apricaria. The sequence goes on from CM030008.1 coordinate 62,095,479, forward strand.
GAGAAAGATGAAGAAACAAGAAGTGTCATGATCAGGAAGAGTTTTGTAAATGGCTGGAGTCAAAAGAACTAATACATACAAATTGCAGGCTTCTCTCTCAGAGATGAGCTAATTCCTGGAGAAAGAGCTTTAATTTTCTGGGAAATTCTTCAAGGCTCAAGTACAAAGAAACTTGAGTGATGACCACAAGGACAAGGGGTCAACCACCGGGCACATCAGATTTTTAAAGTGACATCTACAAATGGAGCTGAGGACTCCTGAACTTACTTCATGATTCATTAAAGATCAACACTGCTAAAAAGCTACACACTTAAAACTATAGAAGTGAACAAGACACTACACACATGTAAAACATTGTAAGCTGTGCTATTTTACCATTCTCCATGCAGTCATTACAAATTACTGCTTTAATGACAACTAGTATGAAGCTATTTCAAGAATATCTGAGGTTAGAATGAAATCTGTCAAAAGTTGGGGTGTCTTTTGGCTTGTTGTTTGTTTAGTGGCCAGCCCAGACTAAACCACAATAGTTTAATTGAACAGACTGACAGTACAGTCAGTCAGAAGAGACTTAACTGAAAAGTAAGACTACTGAAAATTGGTTTTATTCTACCTCAAACCAGGACGTTGCTAGAAAATGTCATCTTGTCTGTACACAAAAAGGTTAGTAAAGGGTTTGAACAACTTCATGTTGCCGAGATTCAACCCTAATCATTAAAATTAAGTCTGAAATTACAATTATGTGATAAAATTCAGAAAGCCAATTATATGGCTGAACAACCACAGTGTTGCAAAAGACCTGACCTGCTCCTTATATTGTGCCCTCTCCAACCACTTCAGTTATCTCTGACATTTCTCATGCTTTTCCAAAGAGTAAAGCCATTCACCAAAAACCTAAAACCAACAGAAACTTTCTCCACACGGTCCCATCCAAGTCAGAAGTCTGTAAGATGATGAGATAAAGTACAGTCCACTGGTGACAACGCTTCTTGAAACAGTGGACTTTCACATGTATTGGTAAGTGTAGCATGTTGTATTTGCACAGCCAGCCTTCTAAGCAGCATGACATCCTGACAGAGAGCAAAAACTCAGAAAGTAATAAACCCCAAAACAAACAAAAAAAAACCCCAAAGCTCACAGTAGTAACACAGTGATGTAACTTTTTTTTTTTTAAGCCTACTATCAACATTTGAGAATTGCTTAGTCCTCACAAATCAGTGAGAGGGAAAACATAAGCAAACTGGAAATTGTACCAGGAAGCATTCACCCTCCTCTATTGTAAAACTGGAAGCAACCACACACAGCCTTATTGTGATGTGATACTTGCATTTAGAGCAGCTTCTCCACATTTCTCAATTGCAGCTAGACCCTGATTATGAATGTGGGTTTCCAAAAGTTTTTTCAGCTCTCCAAGGCCATCCTGGATTCGAGATACAAGGTTATACATGCGTCCCAAGTCTGGAGGAAAAAAAAATAGAATAAAAGGAAAGCCAACATCTCCCATTTGTACTAGCTGTGACTCCAATTTCCCATTTACAAATTGCCAATAGGAGTTAAACATCCATCATCACGAAAACATACGTGCAATTGCTCCTATAAAAAGCCAGAAAAAACTACAGCAAAAAATTATACAGCATAGCAAATCTTTGCACTAACTTGGAAAGCTAAGATTAGTTAAAGAAAAAAACACCTGTTAAATATTAAAATCTGTTTTACCTTCACAATCCTACATAAATCTCATGAAGAAAAAGACGACTTAATTTATAGGAATATATTTACTTCTGATTTCTAGTGTTCATAAATTTGAAGAGGTGCAGTGATTTAAAAATGGAGTTAAAACCCTCATTTAAATGACGTTTTGAAGTGTTAACGTGAATTAGGACTGTTGTTAGTGTTAACTCCTGGCTGTGCTAAAAGTACAGCTTTCTCCACCTGACCACTGTCCTTTAAATCTTGTTCTGAACAGGAAATTTCTCAGAGATCTAACACAACCTGTAGCCTTTTGTATATTAACACTGCTACTTCGGGCAGCATCAGTGGTAATGGTTGGAAATTTAAGGCAAGATGTTATGTATTGATATGACCTTAGCAGATAAACTGAAACATTATAAACCGTATTTCCTCCAAGAAAGCACTGTCAAAAGCCATCTCTTAAAAAGATGTTTAAGTAACTGACTACCAGTAGAAATAACTGTATCTCAAGGAAAGAAAAGGTTCTGAAAACCATTACCATGGAACAAAACTAACAAAGGTAAAAATAAATTAGACATCATTTCACATATGTTGAAGCCTCATATTAAAATCTCACCGGTTTGCAGCAGTTTTCAAAATCAATTAGTAATTTTGGAAAGTCCAGTATTAAAGAGGGTTTTGTTTTTATTATTCATTTTCAACAGGGCAGATGCTATGTACTTTGAGTACAGAAGTCTCCTTTTTATTAAAAAAATAAAAATAAGAAAAAAGCAAACTTTAATATGGCCCTAAACCAGGTACACAAACCCACTAGTTACCTCTTGTAATCTTGCCCTCACCGAACCAGCACTGAAGTGAAACAGTAAACAACCAAATTAGTTACTGTAAACTAATGAGGATATTTCACCTTGTTGAATCCATCTTAAGGTTGTCAGCTGCATCTAGCACTTCTAAAGCTTAAGGACTTCTCTGAAGGGCTTATGAGCAATTTATTACCACCTGAGGACTGTGAGATTAAATAAAACAAAGCAATCAAGCAGCTGTATCACTACCTAACTCTGAAATACAACACACAGAACTTGATGCCTTTAATACTGAAGTGGTGACAGCTTTATTCAGATCTGTTTCCATATAATGCTTTCCTTTCCTTAGAACTTCGGCAAGCTTAAACTTCTGGATTTGAAAAGCAAACATTTTTTCTCTCTGAAAACCACATTTGCAATCTGAAGTTAAACTTCTGTAACAATGCAAGAACGCTGTTCTTTTTACCTACAGAATTTTAGAAAAAGGTTGGGAAATAATGCCATGCATAGACATAATAAGCTGCTACTAGACCTATCTATACATAAGAATTCACAGGTTGGTCTATCAGGATATCTGTATTTGGTGGAATATGGAAGAGATGTTACAAAGCTTCAAGGAACACGCACGTGGTAACTTCACCTAAATCATTATAGCCTGCTCCCAATAAACACAATTATTTCGTATAGGTATCATACTGATGTGAATAGGTAACACCTGACAAATGTGCCCCACAACCTTTGTAACTAGTGCAATGCGATTAAAAAGTTACAGAACATCAACAGGAGTGGCCTGTAATACGATATGCTTAACATACTTCACATGTGAGGACCTCAAAACCAGTGTACTTTCAACAGTAAAGCAATAAAGATTTTAATTGAGAGCAAGATTTTATTATAATTTTAGGATAGTCTACAATAGGCTATCTTAGTATATTACAAATTTGAGAGTGAACTGATGATAGCGATTAAAGAATGAATTCTCAAAGAATCTAAGAATTTTTGAAAATAGATGTTTCTAATCTTGAGACTTCATGAAATTTAAAAAGGGACAGGGAACTACTGTAACTTGCACAAGTGAAGCCCAATAAAAGGACATATTTTGAAAAAGAAGAAAAAAAATGAGGCATTTTAAAATGCCTAATTAATCTTATAAATACCCCGAATGAAAGTAAAACCAAAGACAAATAACAAGATGGAGCCCAGGACACAAAGTACTTATTTTCCATTTTTACCCTGACAAACTCATGGAATTGCATCGCTATGGGAAGTGACTGTATTGAAGGCTCACATAACCCATGAGCCTGATAAAGTAAGGGGAAAAAAGAAAAGCCTGGGAAGGCCTCCTGAGTCTAGAATAATTTTCTTCTTCATTCTGTCTTCTGACAATAGAAATAGTAAAGTCATTTTACTAGTTAACACCCATGTGCATCAAAATCTCTTCCAATTACAGTGTAAATACATTTACTTACAAACATAAACATCTGACTCAAATACTAGTACAGGATAAAAATCTTCCATTTACTTTTGAAATAGGTAACTTCTGACCTACTAATCAAACTGAATTGCCCTTTTTATTTTGAAGCATCTTTTAGTTATCAACATGACAATTATAGCAATTATTCATAGTTGCTCTTTTAAGGTTGATATATAGATAGCATCATAGTTGCAATTCACAACTCTCAAACAAACAGTATCAACACTAATCATAGTATATCTTAAATTCTGTCACTTTCTTAAAAGTAGTATTTCAGCTATTGAGCCTTACCTTGACTTCCTATATAGATTTAATTAATTCCCCAACTGGAAAAATCAGAAACACCATTCACCCTTATTCGCACGATGGACATGAACTATTTGGCTCCAGTTTTGACTGTTATTTTGTGCTAAGCATTAACTCCTGAAGAAACTCATAAAAACCGATACAATCAACAATTCCTTAAAAATACCTAAACTCTTTCATAACCTTTACTTATTTTAGAAGAACCACTGAAGAAGTCCTTATTCTATGTGTTCTCTATGAAGGTATAAACTTGACCCATTAGTGGCACTTACAACTCATTTTCACAGCTGAAATTATCTCATCATTTAATAATTTTCACCCTTTCCTAAACACAGTTTTATGTATTTTATGTAGCATGTTTTAGAAGCTCCTTATTTGCTTCTATCCCCCTTTTAACATTTTCTATACACACTTCTAGACAACTTGGATTTTAGAATTCTCACTGCTGACTCAGAAAGATCCACAGATTAAACTGAAACACTTGGGTAAGACTACTGGTCTGTTTTTTGTCTCACATCTCTCATGCAAGTTTCAGGTCCTGCTGGAAGGATGGCTCAAGTACTTTTTGAAGCTCTTCCAGCCATACGAAGAGAAATCAAAATTAGTGCTGTTTTGCCTTAATATTTTAGATTGGAATAGGCTCCTTGAGGCAATATCCTCAGCCATCCCAATTTAATCAAAAGCTGCTTGTCAATCAGTTTAGTGTCTATCTTCTCTCTTAACCTAATTCCTGAACAAACCACATTTAGCCATCACCAGAATTTACATTATTCACAAACGATCAGGGAGGAGCTTTAAGCCTAAAACCAATGTTTGAATCTCCTTACCTTCATTTTTGTCAGCATCCAACAAATTCTGAAACTCTGTATGAAATATCTCCAGGTGTTTCTCAATAAGTACTTGCTCACATTTTCGTGCTAACTCATCTTGTGTGCTCTCATGGAGATACACTTGAACTCTACGCTGTTCCTCAAGAAGGCGAGCTTCAGCCTACAGAACAGAGATAAACATGAAACCTGTATTGAAGGCAGAACAGAAATCCAACAGCAGGAAACAGATGACTTTAGTAAATTCATCTAGACAACAACAACAAAATCAAACCTCTCACTAATGCAGTGTTACAGTCCAGCTACTTAAGCAGTTATTTTTCTGGGAATCATAACGTGACCCCTCCCCCTACATATAGAATCAATGTTTACGTTGATGAGAATGTTATATACTGTTTAAATGGGAGGGAGAATCACAGCAAGATTGTTTTCCCATTGCTTCTGAGCAAGAAGTTTATAGGTGGAAACCTGCTGTTAGCAAAAGAGAAAGCTGCTGACAAGAGATGCTGGCAGTTTTAGCATCAGCAAGCTCTCCAGCTACAAAGGTAGTTTTCTTTAAGACAAACACGAATGTATTTCATGCCTCCACAAAACTGAAAGGCAGAAAACTACAATTTAACAGTATGCCCATGACAAATTTATTTGAAAGTTCTCATCTAGATTCTTACACAGAAAAGCTTCCCAATAATCTACAATCATTTAAATTATACTAGCATTTAATTTGGCATATGAAGTGCTACATATGCATATCTTTGCAGCAAACTAGAATTCTAAATGTCACTCAAGGAACAGTACTTATGCCAAAATGTAAAACTGAAGTTGTTTATGTAACAATTACCTCTGTTTTGTTTGCGAAAGTGTTAAAGATTCACTTTACAAGCCATCTGTAATTGCAGCAAGTTATTATGGATTAAGTGTGTATGCCCCCTTATCAGTCCAAATTATTTAAATTAATTTAATTACCTTCTTTTGGTGACGTTATTAATGCATTTTTCTAGTATTTTAGAATATTGACTAAGCATGAAAGATCATATTAGGGACAACAGCAACAAAAAAAAGAACAATTTCACTGCAAGTACACTGTATCATACACAGACTGCTTTAAATCATCTCTGCCACTGAGCTTCACTCATTTCTGTAATAATTCTGCACGTAGCTCTTGTGAAATGGTCCTGGATTACTGTCTCCTAGAGTTAAACCAGGACAGGTCAAAACATGGGAAAAAAAATCAACAGTTTGGGAAGGGATACAAGCTCCTGCTTCAGAGTATTTGCCAGTTCCTTACCAGTAACTTCCTCAATGACAGCAAATAGCAGCAAATCTTTCTGACGAATGCTGGAAACTGGAATCAAACTAGTAGGACTACTTATCTTACATATAACCAATTATGTATTTCTGTAGTTCAGGAAATTCTGCCACTTCTAATGCTGCTTCTTAGACCTTCACTTTTAATATTAACAGTCAATTCTCACTTTGAGCTCCTTTATGAAAATAAACATTCACTCTGACTTCAAATTCGCTTATACTCTCTCACTTTTTGTGTTCTTATAATTCTATTTTGCTTTTAAAGTTGTATTTCAGAAACAAGAGAAAAATATCTTTGGCTGTTTTAACTATGAGGATCTAAAGTTCAGGGGACAGTCTTAAGAAATACTGACCTTTTTTCCTTTTTCAGGCCATGCCAGCCTTACTCATGAGTTCTGGCCTGAGAAGAAAAATTCACAATCCTTCTAATCTCAGTAAGTCTGCCTTTATAACTACATACACATACCCTAATTCTAATTAAGATTTCATTACTTCTTAGTATGCCATGTGACTGCTGGACAACTTGCAGCTTTTCACATCAGCCTCATTTAAGGTGTTTCATAACAGAGAACCACCCTAATTCTAGCAACACCTGGGTAATAATTATGGGGGGTACTACTCTGTTGCAGGCATTTAAATGGCATACAAGATTACGATACCCAAATCAGAAAAAAGTATTAGGAAGTTCACAAAACTGCCTTGTCATATTTAAGTAAAAAATGTTAAGAATTCCTTATGCACAACGAAGTAAGATAAAACTGAAGGACAAACCTATCTGAATTTTAAATTAATAGTTCTGAAAACTTGCACAACCTCTCTTGATCCCTCCAGCAGAGCATGCAGACTAGAAAGATCGGACCATTTGTTCCAGTGAACTATCTTTTAGCTAGTTTCCCCCCTAGTTTGTATCATTTTGCAAGCTCTGATCATATTTACTGTAGAGTCTAAGACACATCTTTTTCAGTTTCATCAGTTAAATCCCAGAAAATTATTAATGAAAACAGTTTCTTGTTCAGTTTGATTTCAATGTATGCATGTTATCCGCACTGAGATGCCAAGACAGCCCAAATAGCTGATATACCTCTACAGTATATGAACTTGAGCAGAGACTTAAGGCTACACACTTTCTTGCTACAGATTTCCCCTGCCTTCTGCTAGCTTTATACATGTTTTCAGCTTCAAGATCAGCTTCAAGCAAAGTGAGTTGCTCTTTTGTGGATTTCTGAAGTCTTGAAGATTGTTTGGGATACTAATAAGTTCTTTCTACTTGCCACTCATCTCTAATTCTTGGAATAGCAATGACCTTCAGACAGCTTTTTACTGTTCTGTACCAAGGAAGTCTGGATGAGCTAGTCATTCAGGTTATGAATGACAAATTCCCTTATTCTGTTTTTATATTTATATATATATATAAGGATGAATGTAAAGACAAGAAATTGAAGGGAAACTAGGAAAAAATTATTAATTCAACAACAAAAAAGTAAACACAAGGAGGTCTGGAAACTACTAAGCAACTATCCCAACGAACTAAAAACAGGATTCATTTTACTGCTTTATTTCTAGGACTCCCCCTCCCCCCGGCTTTTTTTTTTTTTTTTTAAATCATTGACTTCAACGCCAAGACTCAGACAGGACGTGTTCTGTGGCAAAAAGATTTACACAAAAGAAACAGAAAGATGCTCCAGAGGGAGGCATGTGTATCTGTATATTACAAATTCAAAAAGCTCTCTTTTTTAAAAATTAAACTGAAAGGGAAAACAAGCAGCAATTCAGAAAGTGCAGAAATGCACTGAGGAAAATATATAAAGCAGCACTTGTCCAAGATGGAAGACGACCCATCTATTTCACATTCAGTAAGACTGACCCAATAATCTGGCTAGGAAATAGTCAATGTTTATCCAGCTTGCTCTTAATTGCCCTTTCTGGGATCCCCCAAATGAAAGACTATGTAAGATTTAAATCTGGCCCCTGTTGATCAGAAGTATTGTGTAGGGTTCATAACATTAAAATATTCAGAGGTAATTAAAGCTAATTAATGGTGTACTTCCTTGGCCACCTTGCTCAGGAAGAGATTTCAATAAATGTGCCAACACACACAGTTCCTTGCATAGGAACAGTAAACTTGTAGGTCTAAAGCTGAATGACTATTTTGGTGTCTCGAAGTCTAACAAAATCTGAATTTATTTTAACATTCTCTTCTGTTTTGTCCATTAAGAAAGCTTCAAACTTTCATTGTGCTTACTGAAATACACTAAGGAGACAAACTTCAGACCAGGTAAACATAGAAGCAAATCATCACAGGGGAAAAAGAGCTAATTGTTTCTGCAAAATAACCGGCATTTTAGAAACTGACAATAAACCCCAAGAATATTACTTTACCTCTAAAAAAATACCTGTAGTCAGAAAATAATCACAGAGTTTATTACATAGCTTACCTTCTTCATGTACTCAGTGACTGGGTTCTGTTGCAAGAATTCAGTGCTTTCCCGTGTATAAAATCTCTCTGTGTCAGCAAGAAACTGAGATTCAAAGGATTCTTTATAGACAGTTAGTGTAGGTCCTTTTGCAAATGCATCATCTTCATTCAGTCCCAGCTCCACTACAAAAAAAAAAAAAAAAAAGAAAAAATCAAGTAATGACAAAGTTGTCTTTTATGAAGTGGTCTCTTGCAAATGAACAGGTACCCTCCTTCTAACTTACCTCAAGGTAATCAATTGGGACAGTATCAGCAGCACTTTTTAAAACTTTTAAAAAAGTATACATTTATTTTGCATTTAAAAAAATAAGCAGCACATTACTCATGTAAACTGCACTTTTTGATGCCTTACAAAATGGATGATAGGATTTGGAAAACTTCACTATCTCAAAAGCTAGTTCAAATTCCCCTTCCACTTCTTCCTCGTACAGTTCCAGATTATATGCATACATTTTTTTTATTAATGGAACTGGTTATTAATCTGCATGGCAAAACTCTTAATTTCATGCAAATGGGATAAAACAATCCCACTCCACTTTGGAAACTACTTCCCCCGTTCCAGATTCAGCTCCTAAACAAGTGATTCATAAACAATGAACACTCTTGTCAACCAGCTGCACTTTCAAGCTTTTCAAATATGATATAATCAACTGTAATTGTGTCAAGTGTCTCTATAAACATGAAGTTAAACAATATATAACTGTTTATTTTACTGTAATAATCTTTACTGGACATCCAAGGAGGTACGATACTACTTCTGGGCTCTGATAGAAGATATATATTTATAAGACAGTAATAAAACCTTAAAGAAAGTTCATTTACCGTAAGATTGTACAACTCCACTGATCAGTCTTGTATTGATAGTTTCACCATTTCTTTCTTTTTCAATCAATTTCAACACAGCATTTGTTACCTTAGAAAACAGGGATTAAAAGTATGTCAAGCTCAGAGAAAGTACCTGGTAGGTCAAGCACCGTATTTAATCAGGAGTGTATTCCTATATTTAAGACAAGTCAAGCCCCTTGAGAACAAAACTTAAGGACACCTGAACATATGTATTTCCTACAGACATCACAGAGTACGCTACATGTTTAAGTTCCACAAAGTAATTACAGTCCAATTAGTAGTGAGCTGTGAAAGGGTATGAAGGTGCTTGGTTTGGGTTTTTTTTTTTGTTTGGCTAGGTTGATTTTCAGATTTCAAAAAACAGCTTCCAAACCAAACTTCTGTTTTATACCTGAAATACAAGAAAGCTTTGTAGTAAGTGCTGAACTAACCGCCTGTACTTTACACAAAGAAAGCTATCAACTTATGCTGATAAATAACGTGTAGCAACTACTGTTCCTCCAAACTGAAATCTAGCTAATATTTTCATAATATAATACAGTCTTTTCATCATGAAGTACTGGTACGTAACAGTGAAATCAACCTACATAAATACAATATTTTGTTGTGATGGAATGTCCTGTTTTACATTGTGCTGATTCACTAATTAAAAATACTTGGTTGACCTGAATCTCCCAGGTATCACTGTAAATTTAAAGATTCACAGTAACAGAAGAGACCAAAATCCCAGGCCTGTCACTATCTGTTCTCACACAATCTTGACTCTCACACCTTAAGACGTTACCATCAGCCTGTAGTCCTGCCTGTCTTAGGAACAGCTGAAGCAGTTACTTCATTTAAGTAGAGCCCCTCTCAGCAAAGAGATAACAGAACAGTCTTGGTATCAAGGTTCAACCACTCCCGCACAGAAAGGCTCACTCCCCCTAGATATTTATCTTTTTAACATCACAAAGGAGAAGCAGAAGGCTCCCTTCTATTTTCTGGGTCTACCCCCCGACAACCATCCTCCAAATTCTCCTTGGAACAGTTACTAACAATATATAAAATTAAGCCTATAAAATAACACTACAGTTATAGCATATATATACCTGCTTATTTAATGGCCTGAATAAGCAGTCTCTCCAGGTCACCAAGGCAAGCTAGAAGCAAAGGAAGAGAGATGAGAGATGGAAAAAAGAAAATATTTTTATATCTACACATATACATGCAGGGTAACTCCTTAAGGAAAGCTGACACTATGCTAAATAATCAGAACTTATTTAATGAGTATATTTTGGCACACACATTTCTCATGCAACAAGACTGTTTCACAATAAAATTATCATTTCCTTTATTACTAACTCTACCTAAGATGTCCCCTTCTCTGACAGTGATCCACTGCCAACTCTGAATAACTAACAAACCCTGCAAGTTACTTTGACAACATACAGCCTTTTTGTTGGTGATTTTCAGGATGATGCAGTCCCTTAGCATTAGGCTACTGAAGTTAAGAGAGGGGGAAGTAAGGATACCAACTGTTTTTCTACCATATGCAAAGTTATTTTAGTGAAGTGGTAAAATAACACATCACTTTCCTAATGCTTCACCAGCAAGGACAACAATCATCCTTTATAAAAAATCCACAAACGTACCTTTAGTTATCTGAGATACAGAACTTCTGTTATGTTCTTCCCTTGCTTATACTACTTTACATTACAAAAAAAATTATCAAGATCATGTATCAATCTTTCAGAACTGTACCAAAATAACTTATATTACAAACCAAATGTTGACTGAATCTTAGCAGCTTGGATGCTAAAAAATTTGTAGAGATGTACTGAAGTCAACAGAAAAAAATGCAATTTACTTCTCCATTCTGTATTTGAAACACCTAACTGAATTCTAAGTGGAATGACAAGGCCACACTGATACACACATATAACAGTATAAGCAGCAAGTATTCAGAAACAGACAACCCTCGACAATCTAATACTGGTAGTCCCAATACGTACACGGCAGACTGAACATCTCTCAGGTTTAGACCCATGGAATTTTTACAACTATACTAGGGTGGGAGTATGGAAAGGGGGCAGATTTCCACTTTGCCCCCTTCTTCAAAACTTCTATGAACTTCCTACAAGTTTCAAGGAGCAATGTGCGGGATAATAATGCAAACATAACAGATGGACTGGATAAATCACTCACTTCAGAAAGCTACTTACTGAATAAATTTCATATATTCCTTTACGACCTTCATCGCACTCACGACGAACCCAGTGTCGATTGAGGTAGGCACATATCCCATTCAATACTTTGCTTGAAAACCTATAATCTTCCCACTGTTGAGTGTAGAATTTCAGCACACTCTCATCCATCAAATCTTCACCATCCTAAAATAACAGTACTGTTGGGTAACTTTAAGGTACAACCAAGATATATAATGATGTAAAAACTGACGGTCCAAAAAATCTACACCATGCCATGCATTTATAGGAAACATTCTGCTAATACATTTACTTCTACGGTAATAAAGCATAAGACCATTATGAGATTTAGAAATTAACAAACTGGTAAAAAAATACACAGCACAGACAAAGCTCCAGAAGACACTCCTGTCCCTTCTGTGGGAGAGAGCAAGAGGGCACCACATTAGAAACAGACAGTGACACTGATGAGCACCCCGGGTAAAACATGCCAGTACAATGGTAATGCATTCAACATTACAACCTCCATAGAATATACCACCCACTCCCACTGCTGCTACTTGGGGAGCTGAAACAAGTGAGCATGGATGGGGTCTTCTCTAGGACCCTGTCAGGTAGCAAATGGAATCCTGTATTCTTGGAAATGGGTATGGTATCATATTTGTTCTTGTTACAGAAGAAAAAAAAAAAAAAAAAAAAGAGAAGATAAAGCTGTAACACATGGAAGTTCAAGTATTCTTCCAAAGTGGACTACTACAGCTTGAATGGACAAGGGAATAAAACCAGGAGTACATTCTGAGTAAGACCTCAGAGACCTTTATGCAGCTTCATAAATTAATTACACAGTAGACTTGACAGGACACAAAGAATTCTTTTATTATTGCTCAAAACTAAAATCCCAAAAGTTAAAAGCATGGTTCCTCTCCAGAAATAACTAGGAACCATTCTCTTACAAAGCACCCCAGCATCCAGCTCTATTAGTAGTTTATTTACTGAATTAAATTGATGGCTACCATCAGGTATTTTCAACATTACAGGCAACCATTATTTCAGCATTACTAACATGCTGGTTAATTGGTTAAAAAATCTAGCTATTCTTGTTCAAGATAAAGGACAGCTTAAGATTACTTCTATAAAACACAGAAATGCTGTTTTGGCTTGAAGAGGAAAAGCAGCTCACAGGTACACTTAGCAACTGATCCATGCCTGAGGTAAAGCCTATAAAACACTCTAATGGCTAATGGAGACAGAAGCAAATTTCAAGATCATTCAATTTACTTCCAGGGGCTGCATATACCTCTAGGTTTGTTGATACAAGCTTTTCTCAACCCAGCCCGTATTCCTACTAGAAATGCGGATTGATCTAATGTCCCATCTTACCTTAAGGAGATTTGTCAAGTAGTTCTTCAGAAATTCTTTTAGCCGTTTGTACAATTCCAAGCCAACAAACTGAGCACCTCCAGGTGTCTGGCCCTTTTTCGATTTAGAAGGCGGTACTCCAGCTCCCCGTGCTTGATTAGACTGGTGTACACTAGTACAGTAGTTATAAACATGACTGACAGGAAAGTTAAGGAATATGTATGTGCCAGCATGACACATTAAAAATACGATAAAAAAATGTTAATTTCAATAAGTTATTTTTATGACTGTAAATGACGATAATACAAGATGCATTAGCCCACATAAAAATCAAACCAAAGCTAAGAAAATGAGGTAATTTTCAGCAGAATTGGCAGTCTGACACATTACTGCTGAAGACAAGTGCACTGCAAATACTGATGTCAACATTGAATTTACCTAACGCTTACTTAACAAGACCACCAAGAAAACAAACCAGTGGAATTTGCTGGTAAGATTATTTTCGAGGTTTAAATGGAGTTTGTTTGATGCATTATATTGGCCTTCTACAAATACGTAAGCTTTCATTTGAACTGGAGAAAATTTCAACACTAGCCTCAAGCAACATTCCGTAATTGAAAACAGAGGATAGTATTCTTGCATTCTTTCAAACACAATTATTTATAATTTACACTATTTTACACTGGCAGACAGGGGACAAACCTAGAAAGCAGTAATGGTGAGATACACACACTCAAATGCACCCTATAAGATGAGATTTACCAGTTGCAGGCTACAAGTACAATCCCAACATTTAAGTATGTGGTAGCAATAATTTCTCCTCTTATACTGATACAGCCTGGAAGACTTGCTGTATCTGTTAACATTTCAAGAAAACATTGTGTTTTCTGATCTAAACCATTCAAATATTCAGAATTCTTCTGAAGTAATAAGTGGAAGTCACATTGCTCGAAACACTTCAAATAAGAAAACATCCTGAAAGAAACTACACCCCACAAACAAGGAAAATAAACTAGCTTGGCAGCACTCAAATTCAACTTGATGAGGACTCAAATCTGACAACAAAAATTAACCTAATGACTCACCTAGAAAATGATTGCCCAACAGGAACAAAGCCACTGAGCACTCACACTTCTACTGAGAGTCTGAGGACAGGCTTTTGAGTCACATCCCTTGTTAGAGAATAAGGTATTAAGCAATCCAGAAGGTCTAATTTGGTTTTAACTTGTGTTTTAACTAATGGGCCAAGCTTTAACCACTAGACAGGCTTCCTCCACAGTATGCCACGTATCAGGAAATTAATACATTACTGAGATTTGCCTTTTATCTTTCTGTTCAGAAAGACCAGCACAATAAAATGGAACACATCAGCACAATTAAATACCAAGCAAATTATAAACCCCAAATATATAATGTATTACTGTCATTATGAAGAGACTTGCTTCTAGTATTTAAACAGTAAAGCTCAAGCAGAAAAAAAAATCTCTTAAAATATCCAGTTAACCCCCTGGCAATTACTTAAAAAAAAAAAAAGCTTCACACACAAATAATATCCTTAAACTGGGTTTAAGGATCAGAGTATCCTGTATGCCACCAGGAACAAGGCTCACAGTCTTTGTGTCAAACTAAAAGGAGAGCCTGCTCACAATCTATACTCATGTACTTGTTCAGAAAGGCATCACATTCTATTCCAAAGAGTAAAAGCTCTTCGCCTAAGATTAAACCTTTCTGAAAACATACAGCGTACATTTATTTCATGTTACCTCATCCAGGTGTCAAATAATTCATTTCCCACAATATCAACCAATAACATAAAATCTTCACTTGCGCTTAGCAACTGAATTTTTATCAGCCTCTTATCTCAATCAGCCACTTATTTCCTGGACATTAGTGATTTTTTCCACCTCCTAGACATTTGTTTGTTCAACTTTCCTGGCACTGTTGCTACTTTTACCATCTACATTCGATTTCAGAATTCCCTGTTCGAGTGAGGAACACCACACAGCACAACAATTTTTCTCTAGATACAAAGCTTGCTTTCTTTTCACAAACAAGAAAAGCAGGGCTTACCTCACAGTTTAACTTTAAAATAGTTAACAGAAGGTCCTCTGAATCATGTATGGAAAGTCTCTCCATCATGACAGGATGGAGAGAAATTTCATACTGCCTGATAAAAACATTCTTTCTGTTCTTCTCCAAGAATAATGACAATAGCCTTCAGAAAAATAAAAGACCAAGTTTAGAAGACACAAGCCTTTTTCTAACCCCATACATTATACAATTAAAACGTTCCTTATAAAGTAAACATTGAGAGAGACTGAGACCTTCTGTCCATGCCTGACAGTAATCAACTCAAGAGCTGGAGTAAAAATATACCAGTAATGGCCATCTTCACTTGTTATTCTGGCTTGAGTCTTGCTAGTCAAAGTAGCCAAGACAGCACTTTTGAAATGCTCTAGTTTAATTGTTCTATGCAAGTCAAACTGAAGATAGTTTGCCTGTACAGAAGGCAGTTTGCAAGTGTAAATAACTCTTTGACATATTATACATAAAAGAATGCTCTCTCACACTTTGTTTACAATCTGTGTCCCCATCTGCTAAAGCCAACCACTGACAGAAAGAATGACATATTCAAAACAAAATCAGACTTGCACTGCTTACTATGAAGTACATGACAGTTCATCTGAGAATCACAAGGGGAACGTTATGAAAAGAATTCTTAGTTGCAGAAGGCAAACTAATCCCCTCAACTGCTTCATATGCTGGAAGCCATATACATATCCAAACAGCTATTAGGAAACATTTCTGTGGCTGTTTGCACAATTCTGTATAGCAATTCGCATACTGCAACAAGCAGAGAAGTTAATTCATCAACAGAATTCTTTGCACCACAGTGAAGCTGCACTGGTCCCCAAGCTTCTGGCTGCTGAACTTCAGATTTGGCCCAGAAAACAGACAAACCACCTACAGGAGGAACAGATCAAGTCCAATGTCCCTTAACTTCTACACCTTCCTGACAGTGAAGGAGAAATGACATTTACTTATCCAAATTAAAATGTGAAGTAGAGACTGCAAGGAATTTTATAAATTGATTCACCATTGTGCTGTTTAAGATGAAAAATCTTTTTCAAAACTGTATTCTTCTCTGAAACTCTTCAAAATGGAATACCAGAAGCAGCCAAAGACAAATTAATTTTACCACCTTTGTCTGCAATATAATTTACACTGCTTTTGACAACCTTGACTCAGTTTCTAAGGCCGGACAGTGCAAATGAAAAAAAAAAAAAAGATTCCCATGCTGCCACACCATAATGAATTTATGGCCCTGTAGGAGATTATTTCCACTGAAAGAAACGATCCTGACACACAACCCACCTGGAGGGGTTATTTGCCACCTGCTTTTCTAGTAGCATGGGAGTTCATGCATGCAACCAGTGATTTGGATCGGGGAAGTGACTGCCACTACAACTAACCATTGTCCCTGTTCCCAGATCCTTTGCAGAGCAGATCTGAACTTCTGTATCCACACAGGGGAAGTGAAACAGGCTCTTTCAGTAGTAGTGCATATACTTTCTGAGCAAGTACACCATTAAACACAAGCTTGAATGTGCCGTGGTCGCCTGTAATCTACCCTCTGCCTCAAAAAAAGTACCAAAATACTCCATACAGCATTTTTTTCCTCCAGGAGCAACTGCAAACAGAAATTATGCGAGACAAGTATCAGTTTTGTAATTTAACACACAACAGGAAAACACTCAGATTTTACACTGATGGGTACAAATTACTCAGTTTCGCATGAGTCCCTAATCTTAATTTTTTTATAAAGAAAACAGTTCTGCTGAGGTAATAACTGATTCGCCTTTCAGCAGCACAGCTGGGTGCTCACAGTTTTTCCATTTGGCTACGAAAAATTAACCTAACTGGGATAAGTTTGCTTGATGAACAGATATGTAAAATTAAAAGGAACTGAAAGGGAAGCGGAATTAATAAAATGTAGCACAAAACTATAGAGCAGAAACAACAACAAAGCTTCTGAAAAGGAGGAAGTATGCAACAACAACAAAAGCTGAACAACACTCTAACCAGAATTTCTCTCATTACTTCTAGTCTCTTTATAACAGAGATCAGTTTTAGGCCTAAATTTGCTGTTTCATAGATCTTACGCAGTAATTAACTCTATGCTGAGTGCTCTGTCACCTCAATAGCTGACCTAAAGGAACAAGTTGAGATGAGTTCCACTTTTGTCAAAAATTTGTATTTTCCTAGATTACACCAAAGGCACACAAGAACAACATATAGAAAGTTACTGAAAACGCCAATAGGAAAATTGCTAGGAAACATTATGGAAGTTTTGTATTCTTGTAAAATCACTTCTAATACAAACAATACAGCTCACCATATTTACTAGAGGACAGCTTTACATATTTTTTTCAAAATTATTAAAGCCATTTCAACTCCTGTGTGTCCAGAAGATTAGACTGCAAACATTACAAAACCACCTCATGCGTAAGTAAAGCTGCTAAGAGAAGTGGACATGCCTTTAACATTTCATAAGCCAAACAGACGAAGGAATTTTGCACAAATTTTTGAAATGAGGTTGCCAAAAAGCAATCACTTTTCAGAACAAGTACTTTAAACATCCACTTTAGCTTTATGGGGAGCAGCAGTAAAAGAAAAAAAAACAAAAAACAAAAACCAGAAACCTTTATTCTTTTCAGGGAGGTACCAGCAAGAACCTATTTTAAGTACTTTCAGTTCATCATCCAGTAAGGAAGGGTTACCCCCAGAAAGCATTTCAAAGAAAAAAAGCAAACAAAAAAATTAAGACCCTGCCCCCAATCCCACACATTCTCCATTTGTTTTTCAATACACTTTATCCTAAGATCAACTACACATTTAAGTCTTCAGATTAGATATAACTGCACTGTTAAACCATCCCCATTTTAGTCAGGGGAGGACTGAGACAGAGACTGAAGGAGCTATTACAGCATCAGCCATGCAGCTGCTACAAAAATCCAGGCATAACTGAACAGACACGTTTCTACAAGCCTGAGATCAGAGAAACTTCCAGCAAAAGCCATCTGAACACTAATAGATAACTTCTTGTTTCCCTCTTCATGGCATAAACTCGAAAGAATCTCAGAGAAGCAGTGAGTTACAAGGAAAACACAAAGTTTCAAAGCCAAATGCATACACAAAGTGTACAGTCTTTATGCCAGGAAGTGTAAGAACCACCATAACTGGGGTTGCTTTTAAGTTTAAAGTTCTTTGCATTGACAGAAGTTGGTTTTGTACAGAATATTCTTGGTTACTATAAAAAGCAAGTAGAACATCAAGCGATCGTTGTGGAGAAGAACATGAAAAAAGGAACTGATCAGACTAATATAAACGTGTTCTGCACTTCTTTCAAACTGAAGCAGCAATTTTTATAAATATATACAAAACCACACAATTATACCTACCTTTCCACACAAGGACATGTGTATTATCTACCCTTCAAACATGTAAACAAATATATTTGCTTCTACCTTCGCATTCTACACAAGCACTAACTGGCACATGAGAAACACTATCAAATAGCATATTGAACATAAGCAGGATTAATACTAGCAGAGACTGCTTTGATGTATCCAGAGTGACCTTAAACAGTTTGACATTAAAGGGAAAGGATGGCTTAGAGCAAGAGAATCTCAAGAGAAAGTGGAACAGCTTGAGGTTTAAAAAGTGCACGCCCTAACACCCCAGTGTCTTTTCTGTGCAGAAAAAGCATAATAATCTTTTCAGGGGGGAAAAAAAAAAAAACAAGCAAAAAACCAACACCAAACCATACCATAATTCCTGGTAATAACAGATTCATGTGATCAGAAAATAAAAGATTCTCACAGTTTTAATATACATCTGAGCTGAAATCCTACTAAAATACAGGAATTCTAGTGAAAGCCACTAGGACAAGGATTGCAATAGAAGCAACTACAAAAGACCTCAGCAAATGGATCCCAAGAGAAGGGCTTCACAGTTTTGCCTGGGCAACACGTGCTACTGGTGCTGAATCTATCCACAAGTTAAAAAAAAAAAGTGAAACTTATTATAAATTCTATTTTATGAACAGACATATTATCCTGAGTCATCTGGTATTTTTAAAATGTAATACTACACTTAATTATTTAATGTTTAACACAATCTTTTCCTTTACCACTTGCTAATAACTGAGAAAAAAATCCCATCTTAAAAACAGATTACAGTAACCTCTTGTTATGTACAATTATTTAAATTTGGTATAACGGATAATCAGTAACTACCACTTTGTCAAAATAAGTTAACAAAATTGAATCACAATAAGCAAATTCAGAAACAAGGAAAAAAATTTTCATAAAATAATGAAACGTGACAGAGCAACCTACCTTAAAAATACTTAAAGCAATTACTTTTGAAAAGAATTACTGTGGCTAATAACGGAAAAATAATATAAGAAACCCATTTGTAAAATCCAATATAGGGGTGTAAGACTTGAGCAAGTTTTAATCATAGTAAATTCAGCCATTTTACTTCAAAGTTTCACGAGAGCTGTACAACAATTATGCCAAACACAAACATATTCCATAAACTGTTGAAATCAACAGTATGATTTATGTACACAACATTAGAAGAGTTTGGAAGTCAATTTGGACATTGCAAATGCACTTTTTAGTAAAACCACCATACCTACCATAGTACTGCATACTCTTCTTCTTATCTATTAAAAGGTTTTAAGATATCTTCATTTAAATACAAACCTTATTTGTTATAAACTAATGGTACTTGGAATCTTTAAGCAGTCTTATTTTTCCCAATTGAATTTTCTTTAAGTATTGAAACTGGACAAAAAGGTTCCTCTGTTCCATATGGGCATAAATTAACTACACTGCCTAAAAAAATTCCTTAAAAATGCTTCTCATTGTTCTGTAAATCAAGACAGTGAAAGCATGAGTTTATGCCAAAAAAGTCATTTTGACATTTCAAATAAAAAGTACACATATACGAAATAAAAGCCCACCACTAAGCTTTCCATTCACCAATCATATCTGGAAATTGAGAAGTTGATGTGTGCTTGGAGGAAGAAAATAAGAATTTCAGAAAGTTATTCAGCTTTTTGTGTAAGCCACTAAGAAAAACTATGCTAGTTTAATGCAGGGTAGGAAAGTTGTCCGATAGTCTAGTACCTGGTCTGAGAATCTGCTTAAGATACATAAAACAACAGTAATAAAATCCTTTCATTCTCTCTACCGCAGAGTTTAAATCCAAATGTACGTAAATCCCAACTCATCCTCTCAGACCATGAGGCCTGAGGAAAATAAATTGCAGACTCATCATATGATTACTTTAGAAAATGGGCATCACCTTCTGCCAAAAAAAAAAGAAAATTAGCACAAGATGTACAAATATTTAATCGCTGCCAAATAGAGTTTAAGAAGCGGCCATAAAGACAAGTGACTTATAGCAATATAAGTGGGTACGTTGAGTAAGAAGAATTCTAGTAAACAAAGTAATAGGTCTTCCACCAACAATTCAAAACAGAAGCTCACAACTTGCTACACACGAGCATAGTTCTCTCTCAGACAGACTAACTGGTAGTTTCCTCCAAATGGACTAAGTGCCACGGAGAGATATTCTGTATACATTGATACTACAATTTCATTACTCCTTGATTAAGTGCAACAAATGGGGTTCCCTTTTTGTTGTTGCAGAACAGCAGCTTGAACTTTGCATGAAGTAGAGAGAATTAGTTCTGAGTGAACGACCCTCTCAGGTGCAGTGTACCAAAACTTGCTGTTGCCCTCCTGAGTTCCAGGAGTGACTGATTCCTGAGCGACTTTATCACTGCTCTAACAATGACTTATACAACCTAGTCCAGCCTCGAAACTAATTGCCACTAAAGGAAAATTAGGGTAAAAATGCCCTTCCCTCACAGCATTAGTAATGCTATTAGGTCTACTGTTCCTAGAAATCTAGTTAATCTTACTGAGTATTTCTCTTTTCTGCATGAAGTCAATGCTTGGCATGTAATTCTATGCTAGCTTGCAATACAGCCTGTCACAAGATATTATTTACTATTGTGGGAGCTACTAGGCTCTTCAGTACTAGAACTTAATTAATATCTGGGTAAGGGACAGAAAAGCTTTCAGATAAAGGATTTCATTTTCAAGAATCTCACACATGGGGAAAAAACAAAAACAAAACAACATGGGAAAAAACAAAACAACAAACACAGTCTCACCTTCCACAGAAAGCACCAGTCTAAAGGAATTCTGTTTCTATATGGAAGTTATAAATTCTCAATAGGAATCACAAAGAACACACCTCAAAGTAATTAAAGTACACTAGTACATTGATCTTCATAACCATGTAAAAAGTGGTAAATAAAAGTATCACAACTTCCATTAAGAACTGCTCTTCTGGTTAGGTGCTTTGTCACAGCTGGCAGGGCAAAAGGAATCACAAAGGTATATGCAGTACTGGAAAACATTTGGTAATCATCTGATCTGACAAAGAATATACTCTGCAACCAGGAGCACAAATTAATCTAAATTAGAAAAAGTAGGGATGAGGACCTTGATAACCACCATTCAGAAACAAGATTTCTCAGTTCATCTCTTTAGTATTATGATCTGGAAAATCCCTGGAATAATCGACCTCTTTCTTCTTCTGCTGGAATGAAGGAAAGAAAAACACCTTTAGTACAAGCTCTCTGCCTGTAGTCAGAGACTGAATCTAGTCTCACAAAAAGAGAAGCTCTGAACAAAGAAAATGAGTGGAGGTAGGATGGAAGTCCAAATTGTCAGAATTGCATAACTCTTCCAATTCTTTCCCAGATTCACTTGACCAAGGCACAACAAAAACTTCTAAGATCAACTTTGACTGAAAATTCGATACCAGATACAGAACTAAATGCAGGTTTGCTTCTATGCACAGTTCTCCTCCCCTTATAAATTAGAGGGATGAAATGGAATCTGCTTCAGGAACAATACTCTGACAAAAAAAAAAAAAAAAGGCGGGGGGAACAAAGGAGCATAAGGAAATGACTGAACTGTCCACTGGACAAGATTTCTAAACTGCTGTCACATCCAACATCCTCGTAAGTAGGGCTGATGTTCAGACCAACTACAGCTGCAGCTGAGTCTCATCTGCATCTCTTCTGCTTTCCAAACCAAGCTGTATGATAGGCAGAGCTTCCTGAAATAAAAGTTCATCATTCTACTCGACTTGCTGTACACAAAGACTGAGCAAATGCGTTACAGATACTGCATCTGAAAGGGGAGTAATCTTTTAAGAACAACTTTTGAACATGTGCACCTGGTATAGGATGCGAAGTGCATTGTCATCTTCATAGCAGATTAAAAACTCTTAGCCTAACCAGCATCAAATATTCTGAGTTATCAGACTACTAAATTAATCCACAAATGAAAGACAATGACCAAAATCTTCCACTAAACAAACTCACTTATGAAAGCAACAAAAACCATCCTTAATTTCAGACCAAACAACTCCTTGAAGCAGCAACAAGAAGCAATTGAGTAGTTAATAGACAACATATCCCTTTTACAGCTTCATTCCAAGAAGATTTGAGAACATCAGAAGGAGAGGAAAAAAAGCAAGTGTTTTAACATTACCATTATAATAAAAACTTAGTCTTCAGCTGCCCTGCTTGACAGACCTCACAAACAGGAATATATTAAAGGCACTCAGAAGAAAAAACTCTCTCAGAGTTCTACTGCATGTCAGATTTCTATCAGATATTCAACTTTCGCAGACTTGTTTCATTCAGTCAAGAACAATGCTGAACCTTTGCAAGAACATTTCAGCAAGAATGCTGAACATTGCAAGAAATCAGTCATTTTAAGCCTCAGAAAACATTTGATTTAGGGTCAGAACTTTATTTCATCTTCCCATCACTAGTAAAGAAGTATCCTAGAAATACTCAGCAGACTGCTCAGGGCTTTTCCCACCCTCCCAGGAACATGGATTCTGCAGGCACAGATAAGATCACACATCAACTCTGAAATTACATGTGCAGAAAACAAACTTTTCTATCTCCTTAGGCAGTCCAGAGAACTACAAAAGTAATTGCTTTATAGCCTTCAAGCTCCTCTTTATTTATAAAAGGTCTGTCCTTTCAAAAAAATTAACACAGACTAAAATTTGATAGGCAATTCCAAATCAGTGCCAACAAAAGCTTTAGACATAAAGGTTGTTCTGCTGATACATAAACTAACCAAAAAAAAATCTAAAAATTGATCAAGAAACATAGAACTACTGAAAGTAACATATAAAATGTATTCAGTCATCATTTCTTGTATTATATGTCTACACACACTACCACCATCTTCTTAAGCAGTGCTTGCTCTACTGAGCAATACAAGATTACAAGAGCGAACAGAGAACAACAGATGCAAAACAGAGGTTGTTCCTCACCAAATCCATTTACATGCCACTTTATAGGTGGAACATAAAAGAAGGATTTCAGCACTTTGTTTAGAAAGTGAGAAGTCAAACACTGAAGCTATAATACAGCAAGAGGCACATCCCTCCTTCAAATTAGTTATAAAAGATCCTTACGCACTACCTGACAGAAACACATTTCCTACACTCTTTCAAATAGTACTTCAGCACACACATACAAGGATGAACACAATCCCTTATAACAAAACTCCCAAAACGGGGAGATGCTCGAAAATTTCAATAGCACTCTGATGCAAGCCAGGAATTCAAGAGACATCCACTGGGTGCATTCTCACTCCAGCTAGAAAATTGTAAAACTAACTCAAGAGTACTACTCTGAGGATATCAAGAGAAAAATTTTCCAGATAACCAGACACTATTACCAATAAGGCCTGCTGCATTATGCCAGAGACTAAGATATAAAGGAAAAAGAATTTCTATTTTCTTTTGGTGTATCGTGGACTCAAAATTAGACCTATTAATAAAATCACTTTAAACATCTGCTCTGTCAAAGATAATCGTAATCAAACCTGAAATTCAGAGGTAGCCATAATTATGAAGACAGTTTTCCAGACAACAGAATGTTCCTGCTTATTTGCCAGCAAGATTAAAAAGAAAAGGCTAATCTTCAAAATAAAAGTATATTCTTAAAAGCCACTAAGTCAAACAGTTACGGAACAATTTTGAGTTTAGAGAAGTAAAAGGCTATCCCTAATCTATTAATAGTGAAAGTACTAACTGGCTTAGACATTAGGATACGTGTAGAGTTCCATGTATCTGGATTTTGCCATACTTTGTCTGGTGTAAACCTGTTGAATTCCAGCTCTTAGGTCATCCCATATCTGGTCAAGACCGATCTGTTTAAGTCCATGTGGGTTCTGACTCCTATTTGATGACATTTTGTATTTCCTGTAAAGTCTTCCAGTGCAGCAGCCTGAGATCTGGTTATTCCTCCATCAGAATCACAAGTCAAGTAACATTCTAAACTCAGTTGCAGCAACTCAGTAAGATGTTCTTTACATACAAAGAGTGATGTTTCCCAGGAAGACAATCTGCAAAAGGAAAAGAAAATATACATGTTACATGACAGTTCAAATTCACTCATACTAAAGACACAAAATTAATTATTTTACTGAAACATTTTCATTTACACAGATGAAAAATCTACAATGAGATCTGAAATACCAGAAGCAAGGAATATAATTTTGCAATTCAGCAATACACTACAAAATGTGACTGATAGTGCGCACATCTGCCCAAAGCCTACAGGTACTTAGGTGGGAAGAAAGAACAACTAATGAAGTGCACAAAATAAAGACTGCATGAATTGTGAGTGAAAGAATAAGAAACTAAGAAAATGCACTACTCCCATGAGTGCTTAAGTGCACAAAGTTTGGGAGATAGTTAAAAGATGGTTATCAGTTCATCAGCCTTGTGACATGACAGAGTAGGAAAAGAGTCACCTGGAAAGGACTACTGAGACTATTAAGCAGAGAAGACCCATTTTTACACAAGTCCCTAAAAATATTTTGCAATTTTAACATGTTTCATCCACCATAGCACCAAAAGTAAGATAACCAAAAATGATGGGGCTTTGAGTAACATGATCTAGTGTAAGATGTCTCTGCCCAAGGTCAGACTAGATGATTTTTAAAGGTCCCTTCCAGCCCAAACCATTCTGTGATTCTGTACCCTACAGCCCATTCACTGAAATACTCAAAACACAGTGAAACATGATGACGTTTTGCCATGCTTCTATAGATAAGAACACAGCTTTATGATAAATCTGTCCTTTAATGGAGCCTGCCAGCCAAGGCTTGCATGAACCCTTCCATAATTTCAAGGATAGGATAGGCTGAGATCTGATAAATCCTATTATTTGGTTTTGACCTTTGAGCAGCAGAAAATAAAGATATTCCTTCAGGATCTACAGTATGTCACAGGTTCTTTGACACAGCCACTTCTAGGCTATTGCATGTTCCACTCCAGGTTTCACACTGTTTAAAAGATTAGGTATTCTGTTGTACCCGTCCCGACCCCTGCCCAATTATTTGTAGGACTTCTCTTCTGCCTTTTCTCCTTGACCCTAGAAAGACCAGCTAAGATTGAGACATATCTTCAGGTTTTTTTTAGTCAATGACTTGTCTTACTGCAGTAACACGGAAGTTACCACTCCTCATAGTCCTTTACTATCCATCACTCATAAGCATTTAAATCTCAAGCTCTAAGTAAAAAACATTAAGTGCTTTCATTATGTCAATCTGAGCAACAAGTACTATCTCATTTCAATCAGATACAAACTGCTTCTGTAGCTAATTTTTCTTTTTACATGAGCAACTTAGAAGATTAGATGGAAAAACAAAAATTCAATCAATACATATCTTATAAAACATACACTTAAAATTCAACCTTGCCATTCTATTTCTATAATTACAGCAAACTGGTTATTAAAGACACATGGGAATAATGCATCATCATGCTGAAGTGTAATACAGATAATACCTTGTTTGTATTTAAATTTCTTTAATTTCTGGAAATCGAACCTGCTGCAGTACTAATAATTGACGGACTTCCATGACTGAGCAATGAAAGCCAGAAAGAACAAAGGTCCACAAGTGGCCATTTGCCTCTACTGCGGGAAACGCTCTGCGCACGTTACACACCCATGATCTTGGACTATGATCCTAAGTCATCATTGCAATAAAAAACAAGAAAATTAATTTTATGTCTACAATCCAGGAAAGAAGCAGCCTCTTGGTTCCTTAAACTGGGTACTATTTGAACTCTCCACAGAAGCAAGAGAAGATGTGGTTATGAATCTACAACTCTATGACTGCAGCATGTGTAAAACGTAACTGACCATTACTCTCATATTAATCTGCCAAAGGCAAGCGGCCTAGAATTAGAGTGCATTTTAGTAATAATATTTTGATGTAACTAATACAAAATACTTCACTGCTGTATAAAAGTTCATAACAAAAGGCCAACCCCTTGCTAGCTAGCAGAAAGCATAACCGTTACAATAGTTCACAACTGGGCCAAGGTCCCTTCCCAGGCAGTCCGCAGAGAGGAGCAACAGCCAGGGCTCTGACTCGGACATCTCTCCTGCTGTCAGTAAGAGTCAGCCACCCTTCCATTGCAAGCCTGCGGTCACCGGCTGCCCAGCGGAACTGGAGTTTCCCCCTCTAAGACGATGGAAATAAATTTTAACTTCTCTAATTAACAATCTCCTAGTTTTTATGTACTGTGGTGCATCTACAAATTTTTTCGCAAAATCTTTTAAACTCGAAGTGTTCCTCATTCACCCTGTACTGATTTTCCCTCCCCTCCCCCTAAAGTAACCCTCTGTATAAATCAGGATATAGCCATTAAAAACAATGCCATGAGAAAGAACTTAATTTTGATTTTTATTTTCTCATACAGTCCACTACATAGAAATATTCTTTATAAGGAATATATTCAACTGCATTTGACAACATTGCCTCACTATCCCTTGGCTGGCTTCCAATTTAAATTTCGCAATTAAAGATATGAATACAGAATGATAACATTATGTCACTAACTTCCTAGACTCAAATAATTCACTTCTTCCAGTTAGTTACTAGTTAATGCAGTTGGGAAATGGAGCAATATATGAATAACGCTATGAACTACCACTAATTTTTTTTCAGATTTATTCATGGGCAGAAAAATAGAAAAGTAATTATTAATATATTACCTTAACAGGAGTAAAGTTTCACTACATAAGAATACTTTAACTACAAAATCGCATTTATGAAAGCAACCATTTGTACTCAGTGGTTAAACTAAGCTATGGTGTTACATGTATAGAGAGAGGAGGGGCAAAACAAGTCTTTGTTACTCAGCACAGTCGTTATTATACACAAACACCCAGTGAAAATATGAAATTCTATTTTATGTGAAAAGTGTAAGTGTAGTTTACAAAATTATTTTTGTGATTCACGCACAGAAAACCTCTCCTAGGCAAACAATTCTGGAAAGTCTAATCTGTTCCACAGTAGTTACACTGCATCTCTTTACCCAATGTCCCGATTGCTAAACTCATAAAGAGGGAGAAAAGAAGGTTTACAAGTCTGCCATTTCTCAGTGCCTGGGCTGTGCACAACTGCCTCCCAAGAGCCATGAATTGCTACAGGTGAACTGAAACCTCAACATTAAGTCATAATCTTCACATCAGTGAGATCTCTCACCTTCCAAAGTGCTGCTGGCAGGACTATGCATAAGTCACAGTATCACAGTATCGTCAGGGTTGGAAGGGACCTCTGGAGATCATCTAGTCCAAACCCCCTGTCACAGCAGGGACACCTACAGCATGTTGCACAGGACGCCATCCAGGCGGGTTTTGAATGTCTCCAGTGTGGGAGACTCCACAACCTGTCCGGGCAGCCTGTGCCAGTGCTCTGCCACCCTCAAAGGAAAGAAGTTCCTCCTCACGTTAAGATGGAAATTCCTGTGCTCGAGTTTGTGCCCATTACCTCTTGTCCTATCACTGGGCACCACTGAAAAAAGACAATTCTCATCTACCTGGCACCCTCCCTTTAAGTATTTAGAAGTATTGATAAGATCCCCCCTCAGTCGTCTTTTTTCTAGACTAAAAAGACCCAAGGTCCCTGAGCCTTTCCTCATAAGAAAGATGCTCCAGTCCCCTAATCATCTTAGTAGCCCTTTGCTGGACCCTCTCCAGCAGTTCCCTGTCCTTCTTGAACCGGGGAGCCCAGAACTGGACACAGTACTCCAGATACGGCCTCACCAGGGCAGAGTAGAGGGGCAGAATGACCTCCCTCGACCTGCTGGCCACACTCTTCTTGATACACCCCAGGATGCCATTGGCCTTCTTGGCCACCAGGGCACATTGCTGCGTCATGGTCATCCTGTTGTCCACCACGACTCCCAGGTCCCTTTCCACACAGCTGCCCTCCAGGAGGTCAGCCCCCAACCTGTACTGATGCATGGGGTTATTCCTCCCCAGATGCAGTACCCTACACTTGCCTTTGTTGAACCTCATCAGGTTTTTCTCTGCCCAACTCTCCAGCCTGTCCAGGTCACGCTGTATGGTGGCACAGCCTTCCGGCATGTCAGCCACCCCTCCCAGTTTTGTGTCATCAGCAAACTTGCTGATGGTGCACTCTATCCCTTCATCCAGGTCATTATGAATATATTGAACAGGACTGGACCCAGTCGGGAACTGACCGTCATCGTGCTTTCCTGCCCGAACAGATCAAACTTGCTGGTGACCTGCTTCATGGACAGGACCACCTGCCCAAGTTGCAACATCTGCTCTGTAGCTCTGGACCAGAGAACACAGACTTCATTATATCTTCAGGACCAGCTATATTTACATGAAATAAAACTAATCCTGCAGTTTCCAGCCTATAAATACACACTTTGATGCAGCAGTATAATGGTGTTCAACGCCATCCTGCCTTTCACCCCTGCATTTGAGCACTGCAATTAAAACACTGTCAAAGAAATCTGTCATTTCTGCCCACGCTAATTGTCAAAAGGACACAATATTTCTGCCAAAAGTTGAAAACAACAGCCTTGAAGGACAGAGGCAAATGCTCTTCATTACTTCGGGGTGGGGAACATGACACGACACACCTCACCTTATATGCAAGGAACCACGTTGCACTGCAAAACAGTGGGTTTGCTTTTACTGATCATCTACTAATAAGTGGTATTTCTTTTAGATATCCCATCTGAGGAAAATGGTGTGTATGCCAAATGAGGCCTATAAGAAAATCTGAAAGTTAACCCTACTTTTATCGAAAAAAACATCATAAAACCCACTGGATTTACAGCATCTCAAGCCATCTGTTGGAGCAACTACCTCATTTTTATGCTCTAATACACCATAACTTTCAGCTTCACAGCTCCAAGGTCTATGCATCACCTGTTGTCCTCCCACAACCACTTATTTCTCAACTACAGATTTCAAGATAGCTTACTTCAATAATTACAGATAGAATTTGAAGTTGTCAGCTTCTTGGCCCATTGAGAACTTGCACGTCCAAAGACATAGTAGAGAGGTACAGGACCTAGACTTAGTCACTTCCAAGTATTTTATCCCTTGTCTAATTTCAAACATGAGGAGAGCACTCTTGTCACGCCTATTAGCATGAGCTAAGGTGACCAGATTTAATCATACTAAAAACAAACACATTTTTCCAGCCTTAACTCCTCTTAGTTCATCCTGCTCTCCTGTTGCCGTATTTCAGCAAGTCTGATCCAGAAATTCAACAGATGCTCTTGTATTCAGCAAACAGCAACAGTCAATAAGGTTCACAACCTGTTTTACTCCCTCAAAGTCTCTGCTACCTCCACACTGAGCCAAGGCAACTATTGAAGTTATTTATCCAAGATACGCAATACTGATTGAACCAACGCCACACAACACAAGCACACAAAAAGTGTTATCAAAAAAACTAAAACAGAAGCACATTAAACACTACCTTTGTTCTAACACAAGTTGTTTGTTTGTTCTTACACTATTTTTAAAACAACTTAAGATACTGGATGCTGGTTTATACTCAAGCTCACATAAATTTCAAAATCGCTATGGTTGAAGTGACCCTAAAGTATTAACATATCAAAATATTTGGCAAGGTTTTGACTTACAATAAGCATCCAAAGGCATATCTATTGTTTTCAGTGTTAGGCTTGACACAAAACATACCAAAAAATAAAACCACCCCCCCTCATAACCAAAGAAGTCAGTTTATTATTCATATATCCTCTCTTACCAAACATGGACAGACAGGACACTGCAAATGATTCATCATACAACCCAGGCTTAAGATTCCTCTTGAAGTCATGCAAACATACACCTTTAGAAAAGACATGTAAATGCAAAGTACAGAGCTGAGAACAATATACCTCCCTCCACTGCTAGGTAGCCTGTAAGATACAACCTACATGGTTAACGCAATACAAGCACTGACTGGGGCAGGGTGGGGAGACATTTAAAATTTCTCTTTGCTTTTACCTTTTACTTCTTTGCCTTTACAATTTATAAGTTATTTCTTGGAAATTTTTTTCAAGGTTAAAAAACATCTCTTGAATCCTAAAGGACGCAACCCCTATTCTAGCATACATTTATGTTTGATGGAGTGGAAAGAGACAACAGAAATAATTTTACTTTGGCCCTATAATCACTTGCACTCACAATTTATGATATCAAAGACACTTTTTATATCCAGGTACCTGCAAATTAATTATTTTGTGTTTACTTGACTTCAGTTGAGGTTACCATTATGAGCTCAAAACTATAACGTAACACAGCTCAGTTGAGCCATGGTCCTGCATGCAACATTTTACAGCACTGACATTTCTGTCCAGAAGTATTTCAGGTGACTAACTACACAGACCATAACCTAGGCAGACAGTTTATGAATGTGAAGTGACCCAATCCTTAAAGCAAGACTAGGAGCAAGCGTAATGTCCTTAGCACTTTACATGCTACATATGTGCAATTAATCAACATTTGGAGAATCTCTCTATAGGAGACATTTCCACTGTGCCCCAGCAAAATGAAATCACAACTACTGTAAAAAAATGGTTATTCCAGAAATCATATCAGTGCCAGAAGAGAAATATTAGAATCTTTTCTCCCTTTTCAATATCAAAGATATTTGAAAGACAAATTATGCAAATTACAATGTGAAGTTCCTCAATATTATTACAAAATAGAGTTACACGTAGTGTGAAAAACTTTAGCTTATTTTCAAGAGAGTTAAATTCAGTTCATCTCATTATGAGAAAAAGGCAAATGTATATATGCGTACACTCCTCCCTTGCAAAAGTTGCCTTTTGGTGGTAGAAGCATTCTGCGCAGCATTTAAGAAGAAGAAAAAAAAGTAGTTTTGAGTAGAAGCAAGTATGCTTAATTTGCCAGTAGTTTAATACCAAGTTGTGTAAATTTGGTGTAAAGTTTGAGCAGTTGCTACTTCACCTCCCTGACAATGCTTTCATTCAGGGCTTCAGTGTTCTTCCCACACCCCCTCCTCTATGTGTTATAGATCTGATCAATAATATATAATGCACTCTAGGGAATACACCCCTACATTACTTCATGTATCAATGATACAGTTGCCAGCTGAAAAAAATAAAACAAAAGCCTGGATGTGCTCTTCACAGCTAGAAAGACACTTAAATTGACCTTTATTCTAAAATTTAAACAGAATATATGGAAGTAACTTGGAATTGCAGTTTTTACACGTTTCTGATTTACTTAAATTATGCACGACCACATTTAACTAAAAGCCTTTTTAAGTGACATGGTTTTAAATTGGATGCCTGATTACAAGGATTTTTTCAAAACAAATGACTTTCTCAGAAGAGCACCAAGCAAGTTTGAGTGTGCAGCTTTTTCACTTCTCTTTGCCTAGTCTTTTATCAGTTCTTTAGCATTCTTACTTTACTTCTTGATTTCGGCTTTACCCTCGTCTTCCTTAAACAAACAGTTCCTGCGACTTTTGACAGAGATCTCACTACAGTAATGCAATAGCTAATACAAAACAAAAAAAAACCATGTACCTGCTGCCTAATAAGCAGAGGCTAGGTCCAGACTAGACAAGGTTTGCCAATGTATACATACAAGCAAACTCTCCCTTCTGCACTTGCAGCCGAAGTAAACCTTGGTCAATATTAACAATCCTGCCAACAAGTTTCATGGTAGTCTTACTACTGTGTCAACATCAACTTTACAAATAATGTAAGGGACTATATCCTTAATACTACTACACAGGTAAAACTTTTCAGGTTTTGTTTGTCCATCTTTAAGAGGTATCCTGTGCTGCATCAAAAGAAGCGTGGCCAGCAGGTTGAGTGAGGTGATTTTGCCTCTACTCCACTCTGGTGAGACCCCACCTGGAGTACTGTGTCCAGCTCTGGAGCCCCCAATATAGGCAAGACATGCACCTCTTGCAGCAGGTCCAGAGGAGGGCCACGAAGATGATCAGAGGGCTGGAGCACCTCTGCTATGAAGACAGGCTGAGAGAGTTGGGATTGTTCAGCCTGGAGAAGAGAAGGCTCTGGGGAGACCTTAATACGGACCTTCGGTACTTAAAGGGGGCTTATAAAAAAGATGGGGACAAACTTTTTAGCAGGGCCTGGTGCAGTAGAACAAGGGGTACTGTTTTTTAACTACAAGAGGGTAGATTTAGACTAGATACGAGAAAGAAATTTTTCACAATTAGGGTTGTGAAACACTGGCACAGGTTGCCCAGAAAGGTGGTAGATGCCCCGTCCCTGGAAACATTCAAGGTCAGGTTGAATGGGGCTCTGAGCAACCTGATCTAGTTGAAGATGTCCCGGTTCATTGCAGGGCAGTTGGACTAGATGACCTTTAAAGGTCCCTTCCAACCCAAACCTTTCCATGATTTTATAAATTCACTTTTTTGCTGTTCAAGTAACCCTTATGTACAAAGTTTGCAGACTACTCCTAAACTGAAATATCCTTTCTAACCTGAGGTCTCAGGCTTTCCTGGGCTACAAACAGGTTGCAGACCCTACAATGTTTTTTAATTGAGCTTGCAGTAGTAAGCTTCACAGCTTCTTAAAACACTGATTATGCTCAGCTCTTACACATTGGAAAAAGGAAGGCTGCAGACTAGGAAAAGAGCAACACTGTGCAGAGAGAATCAAGTCAAGATACGAGTGCACTGAAGAGGAGGAAGAAAGGTTTACAGAAGACAAAGGGCCTTGAGTATTCCCACTGTCTCTCTGGCTTAAATCATATGCAGATACAACCTGCATTTAAAAAAAAAAAAAACACACACACAAAAAAACCCCAAACCCACAACAAAAAAACACAACAAAAAACCCAAATACACATAGCCCTTGAAGGAAAATGCACATGAAGATGCATTTCTTAAATCAGCCAGGAAGATGTAGAAGAGGAAAGTGAGGGGAGGACAAGCCATGAAAACACTATGCTAGATACCCAACATGCCAAGCACAAGACAGAACAATACACCTTGTTTTCTTAGAATAAAAAAAAAAAAAAAAAAAACAAAGAACAAAATGAAGGCAGCAGTGAGGAGTCATATCCAATGCAATTTAGCAAAAACAAACACAGAGGACTCTGGAAACTCTGAAATACCTTGGGCCAGTTTAAAGACCTTAATGATCCTGCAAGGACAATTCTTACACAGAACTGCTTTCCTAAAAGTTCTTTCCAGCCATCAAAACTTTAACCAAAATTCAACTTAATAAGCTACAACACCATGATCCTACTGATCTCCACAAAGAAAAACTTGGTATAGCCTTACAGTTCACTTCAGACACAGCATGATCTTCACCAGAACCCGCAAGGCAAGCCTCTGAACCCTGACACAAATTCCCCTTCATTATAACAGCATTTAGTACACCACAACATGCACTTTCATACTGACCTGTTAGACAGAAACACGAATTTTTACCTGTAACAACGTTTCCATACAAAGTTTTCCCATGCTCTTGGAAGGTGGTGATTCTTTTCAGTAACTTTAAGTAGTACTAATGTTAACAAGCTTAAAACAACTCTGGCTGGAATCTCTTCCCAACAGCTTGCTAATTTTACAGCATCTTCCATCTTGCTACTTTTGCAAGAGCTCAACTGATCAAGGCAATGAAGTTTGCCACTTCAATTTATAAATAAATATTACGGTCACACTAATCTGTCTTGCGAACAGTCTGACATTTTCAGATGTTCAAATATACCACAAGAGCATGGCTTAAATACTGAAGAGCTTCCCTCCTATATTCACCTTCGTGCTAACATTTCATTCAGAAGCGACAAGGATTGCAACTGTGATATAGTTAAAATGGTCTACAAATCAAGGACTGTTGCAGATACTCGCATTCATTTCCTGCACGTGACAAAATCGCTACCCTGCGAAAGCCGGCCCCTCCTTTTTTTTTTTTTTAATCAGGTCTGCATTAAGTGCACTGATAGAACTGCTAGTGATCTAGATTCCTACTATGGCACAGTGGTGCAAACACTGTTCGCAATGAACAGTACAGCTCTTATGTATTTCATTTCAGATGCCTAAATATTGACAAAGCACACTTACTTCCACAGCCAGCAAGAAAAAGAATGAGAACTTTCTCATAAAGCCTAGAAAGGGATTCATACACGATTTTCCTGGTTCAGCTATGAAATCTGAACTGTGACAGCATTAACTCACAGCAAAGAATTTATACCTCACAAAGAGTTAGTTCCGCATAATTTCAGTATTATTTTTGGAAATTTTTTTATCAGTTTTGACCTCCAGTGACTGCAACAGGCATGTCTGGTACAGAAGTGAAACAGTTTAAATTAATTTTGTAGAAGTTAAAATTAATGCATATCCCTAACAGCCACACTTAAACCCTACATCTTGTTAATTTAGCTTGCACCATTAAGTTTTAAAGCTAATCTTGCATTAGAACCTACCAAAATCAATTTAATTAATTTACTTAAGCATATACATATATTTTGATTTTATACTACTCCTATCAGTGATGGCACTCTATCAAAGGCACACTTTCAGAGATAACAAAACTCTTCCAAAGTTATCTCTGAAAAAAGCATAGTATGAGAACAGTCTGTTTGCTTAAGAAAACGCAGAAAATTTCTACGGTGAAAAGTTTCTCCTTTGGCTACCCAGCAGCAAGCAGAACTTTTGCCCATGACATTATTACCATGAAAAGCAAGATGGAAAGGCTAGAAGCTATTCCTGTAAGTCTCATTTTCCCCCCCCTCAATTCAGTCCTCCAAACTTCAGATAAAACCTCCAGATGACAGTCTCCACTGCTCTGAGACTAGAGGAGCTTGCAAATTTACATATGAAATTAAGTTTAAATTACAGAGCAAAACAGGGTGAACTAAGGTCACACCAGCAGTCTTGCTTCTGAATGCTAATGCACATTAAGATATTGTCCAACCTTAAACACACAGAGCAACAAAAAGCCAAGTTACATCAGAAGCAAATTAAAAATACAAACAAGAAGTTTCTGAGTTCAGCTATGGCTGAAATTGCATCCCTAATAACCCAAATTCTTGGAGCTCCCTGCTTTAAATTTAAAAAATTAACTTTTGTCTACCTTGTATATTAATGAATCAAATACATCTGGGTCCCAGTAGCAAAATCAACAGTATCTCCACGAAAATGGGAGATGAGAAGCATGTCCATATCTTCAAAAGATCAGCACGTTAACAGAGCAGTGAGAAGCTGCCCACACTGCAAAAAACTTTCAGTCATCATGATCCTCACCATCCTATGTGTGAATAAAAAGTTTGCATTTCTCCTTCGCTGGAACACTATGTTTGAGACATACAGCAACATTAACTAGAGCAAATCTAACAAAACCCAAAGACAAGGAGCATTTTGTATACCTTTAGGTACTTCTAATTTAAAGAAAAACAGAAATCAAGAGTATTGAACTGATATTTTAATCTAGTGTGTAACTACAAAGCCCTCAGAGAAAATATTTTGGATCCTTTATTCTTAGTGCTGGTGTCAAGCAATGCTTCATACCTGCTAGACCAAGCTACAGCAGTGAAACCTTCTGAGTCCAAAACCAGAATAATCAAAAGGGGAAGGAAAGGAGATGACATTAATTTTTCCTGAGTTTTTGGAAAAACATCACATCAAAATTACACTGTTTATTCAAGAATCACAGAACCATAGAATGGTTTGGGCTGGAAGGGACATTTAGCGATCACCTATTCCAACCCTCCTGCCATGGGCACAGACACCTTTCACCAGATCAGGTAGCTCAAAGACTCGTCCAAACTGACCTTGAACACTTCCAATGATGGGGCATCCAAAACTTCTCTGGGCAACCTGATCCAGTGTCTCACCACCTTTATCATAAAAAAATTCTTCCCTATGTCCAGTTTAAATCTACCCTCATTCAGTTTAATACTGCTGCCCCCTGTCCTGTCACTACAGGCCTTGGTAAAAAGTCTCTCATCTTTCTTATAAGCCCCCTTCATATATTGAAAGACCTCAATAAGGTCTCCCCGAAGCCTTCTCTTCTCCAGGCTGAACAACCCCAACTCTCTCAGCCTTTCCTCATAGGAGAGGTGTTCCAGCCCTCTGACCATTTTCATTGCCGTCCTCCAGACCCTCTCTATCAGGTTCCTGTCTGTCTTGTGCTGGGGACCCCAGAGCTGGATGCAGTGCTCTAGGCGGGGTCTCACAGGATCAGAATACAGGGTAAGAATTACCTCCCTCGACCTTCTGGTCATGCTTCTTTTTACAAGTCCAGGATACAACTGGCAAAGAAGGTAGGGCAATCTTGAGGATAAAGTAAAAAAGAAGCCAACTATGGCAAAAAAATTACATGTGACTCTATACCAGTTTCCTGAACTGCAAAATGGAATGAATATTTTCCTATTTTCACAGTAGCCTTCATTTATTTTTTCAAGGTTCACAGAGGAAGAGAGATTTTAAAAAACCTGACATTAAATAAAGTGGAATGTAATACATGTTTGGTTTATTTAGAAAAATATATTTAATTTTGACCTGTATCATTTATAAGAAGAGGTGAGGTAGCAACACGTAGCAGTTCACTGCTGTGGCATCAGAGATTGTGTGGGTAAAAAGAAAACTGTCAGAAAATTACCCACTGGGACATGCACTATTTCCTAAAACAGTGCTTTTCCCAGCAGCTGTACAGCAACCATTCCCTGATTAAACCCTCATATAACTACTCATGCCGGATAATGCAACTAGTGTTTAAATCTGATAATGTTCTATCTCTGTAGTTATGTTAAAGGCTACAAGTTACAGCACCACAGCAGCGCGGGACAATTTTACTATGAAGTCATTTAGCCATGTTGGTAACAGGTCTGAACTGCATTGTTGCAGAACCATCAACAGTCAATCTGTAGTCGTTCTTCCATTGATAAATCTACAACTCTTATAATAAAATAGCAAGTTACTTATGCAGACAAGCTCAACAGCTTTCCATAGTTTTCCAACCATTACATTTCCTTGCCTTTTCCTTACTGAAAATTCTCCTTTAACAAGTAAGGGACACTCAATGGTCTCTGTAACAAATTAAAAAACCCAGTAGTTTAAGTTGGCAACCTATATAGGTTACAACTTTTACCTAGGCCTCTAGATGTTGGTTCCAACAACCATTTCTTTACATGAAGATTATCTTCAAAAATACAGTAATTAAGAAGTTTTTGTGAATTTTCACTTGCCAAAAAAACAACGCTGACACCCAAGTAGTCAGTTTAAAGCAAGTTCACGTGTTCCTAAAGCACATGCAGAACTTTCAAGACCAAGTTTTCCACACTCTTCTTTCCTCCAAGATATGCGCAGCAGGAAAATTGTACCGATCTGCAGGCTGCTCAGACTGCCTGCGCACATCCTCCCAGCATGCCCATCCAAGTGGGACACACACTCTGTTCACCTCCTGATGCATGCAGACAGACCTTGCTGGACAGCACAGGAAGTACAACAGTATGGCCATGCTGTTGAACAGCAGCCCTGATCCAGCCAACTTACACTCTAATCTGATTCTTCCCTCCTGATTGAAAAGTGTAGTACACATGGCATCGGCATCCACCTGTAACACACTGACCACCTCTTACTAGGACAATCCCTCACTTCACATTCACAATACATATTTTTGATGCTGAGAGTGGTGTAAGTGCAAGTGAGACATCTTTAAAGCTGTTTCATCCACTGGGAATTAAAAAAAAAAAAAAAAAACAACCCCACACAAACAAAACTCCAAACTTCAATGCCAAGAGAGAAGACTTCAGGTGTATCCAATTCACACAACCACTGACACCCAGAATGTGACTCATCATTAAGCTGGGCCCTACTGAAATAATTGTGACTACACAAAACTAGGCCCTATTTGAGAAACACAACAGATGAAAAACAGTAGTCAGGGATCTTTAAATACATATTGTAAGAAAATACTTTTTAAGCTGCATATCCAAGATAACTTTCTCAAAGGACTCAGTATTGTTTTCATAACAGTACAGCTAAAATGTAAGACCTTACGCCAACACTAAGAATAAGCTAAATTCAAAAAAGCTACCCCCAATCAGTATCCCAATAAGGATGTGCATCAATTTAGCTTAAATTAATTTAAAGGATTTAAATTAAAGCAATGTAATTTTCTCATGCTGACAGTCCATGTAACAGGCCCAAGTTATAAGGCAAGTTCAAACCAGCGCAAAAAGGACTAAGGTGAAAGAAAAATCGGTTCGTTAAACCAGTACAACTGTTTTGTCAGCTGAAGAGTGGGGTGCGTATGTGTAACT
This sequence comes from Pluvialis apricaria, assembly GCA_017639485.1. Classification (NCBI taxonomy): domain Eukaryota; kingdom Metazoa; phylum Chordata; class Aves; order Charadriiformes; family Charadriidae; genus Pluvialis; species Pluvialis apricaria. Next base: position 62,134,503 of record CM030008.1, read on the forward strand.
TAGGTGCCTAAACTAAGAAACTGTTCTCTACATGTTCCCTGGATAGGCAACGGAAGATGTTTCCTCCAGAGGAGTAATTCAGATCAGAAACCTGTTGTCGAGTTACCAGGATCTGCATGTACTCAGCTAAGAAAATAAAAAGCTGTTAACACTAGGCACCAAACCGGGATTCTAGAGTTAGGTGTGTAAATTACTCCCGCGATTGAATGTGCTCCCCATGGGACAACTATGTCCAGTGTTTCAACAGCAGCTTAAACACATGGTGATGATATGATTGTGAAATGTAACCAATCTGAAGAACCAAAGCAACTAAGAAAGATGTAAAATAAGAACTTGGGTGACAAATACTGAGAAACAAGGGAAGTCACAAAGCTGGGGGAAAAGACTTCTTTCTAGTAGAGTCACCAGCAGAGAGACAGAGTGTCAATGCAACACAGACAATGCACAACATTGCGGCACTTCACTGTGAGCATCTGTGGAGGAAAAACTATGTACCATGGCACCTATGAAGTATCTTACTACTTCTCCAAAGACAACACTCCAAATACACCCCATATCAACTAAGTAGCAATTCACAATATGATATTACAAGCAATATTTGACCTAATTTAAGTTACATGGCCATTAGGTATTTCTGGACCATTCCTCTTAGTCCTGCCAAAAGGATTTCCAAGACAGACTTTTTTTTCCCCAGACTAGCATCAGGGTATGCATGTGTATTAGGGGGGAGATATATGATTATATATGAACACATATACCGGGGGAAAGGTTGTTGAGGAAGTCATGAACAGAACAAATGAAAACAAAATAAGGTAAAACACGTAAGTCATCTGTGTTCTCTTAGTGCTGACTGACAAGTATACAGATAACCTAGGGTTAAATTCCTTTCTCCTCAAAGGCACAGCTGGAGGATTTAAATACAAAGTGGGGAGACAGCATGTGAGCCTACAAAAGAAAGGACTACGTGGAAAGGAAAGAGTATTAGGTGAGATCACAAGTAAAGTTTTAATGACAGGAAAATAAGATCAGAAGGGCAAAAAAACACAGTGAAGGAAATAGTTACTGGGAGGATGAAAACTGAAAGGGGAAAGGTGATAAGGGGATAATGATAGTGATGGAATATAACCTGAAGAGGAAATAAGAAGGACAGGAAAAGGTTTCCAGTAAGGACACAGCTTTCAGTAGCAAAGTTCCTGGGAAACAAACGAGGCGATTATTTGCAACAACAACAAACTGCAGGACTAGTCATCTGGATGCAGGCAATAAATGCACAAACAAACAAACAGATAAAAGGTTACAGGGGGCACCTTCTCTGGTCAGGCCACAACAGTAGGTGGCAACAAGGGGAAGCCTGGTGCACAGTCCTTGACAGTGAGAGAAACCTGGAAAAGGTGACAAGGAGGAGCTGTGGAAGATATCCCCCAGCAGCCACGATGGTACTGGGGACACAGGGGAATTTCTCTAGGCACAACCAAACAGCTCCTGCGTGTCACTGGGGCTCTGGGGATGGCTGGGATACAAAAGGGTGAAAGGACGAGGCATGGAAGACAGAAGGAGGGTGAAGACCCGAAAACAGTGCCCAGTGAAGTTGTGGACAAAAGCTCATGGGGACAAAAGCCCTGGGACGAGCAGCGCCTGGGATGGCTGGGGTGGGCAGTCCTGGGACCGGAGAGACAGAGCAGGGACACGGGGCTGCGGCAGGACGGGCCCAGGGTCTAAGAACCCGGGGGGCGAGAGGGAAAGGCAGGGGCAGCTACCGTGGCGGCCCCGGCCATGCGGGGGCCGCGGTCACAGGGGAGGGCAGGGAGGCGGAAGGGAGGGCCGAGCCGGGCCGAGCCGAGGAGGGAGCGGGCCGGCTGGCCGGCGGGCAGATCTGGCGGGGCCGGGGCAGCCGGGCAGCCGGCGGGGCGGGCTCCCGCCCCAACGAGGGCGACGCATTTTGAGTGCGCAGTTAGCGGCCTCCCCATTCCGAGCCGGCCCGCGGCTCCCGGGGCCGGATCTGCGAGCGAGGCGCACAACAGCTCCCGCCACCTCCCTCGCTCCACAGCCAGGTACGCGCCCGGGAGAAGAAAGGCGGGCGGGCGGGCGGACAGGCCGGGCCCGGCCTCCCCTTTCCCCGCTCCCGCTCCCCGCGGCGTGACTCAGTGCCGGGCCCCGCTCCGCCGGGCCCGCGCGGCCTCGGCCCAGTGGAGCCGCCGCCGCCTCCGCCTCCTCCTCCCGGGCCAGGCCGGGCCCGGCCGGGCCTCGCTGCGACACAACGCCGCGGCCTCCCCGCACTCACCAGCATCGCGCGTCCCGCAGAGTCAGGCCGCGTCCGCCCGCCCCTTCCGCCTCCGCCAGGCCCGGATCTGCCGCCGCCTCCCCCCAGCGCGGCCCGGAGAGCGCGGAGGCACCGCCCCTCGCCGCCCGCTCCGCCCCGGCCCGGCACCGCGGCGCGGAGAGGCCCCGCGGGGAGCTGAGGCGTGCGGCTGCCCGCGCCGGGAGGGAGCGCTGGCTCCTTCCCCTCCCTTGAAGGCGGGCGAGGGGCGCTGCGGAGGGAGGGGGCCCGGGGCGGCAGCGCCGCGGAGCTGGTGACCTGAGCCCGGCCGCCTCCTCCGCCGCTCCCTCCCTCGTACCTCCGGAAGAGTTGGGGCAGGTCGGGGCCTGGCCCAGCCGCCAGCCGCGCTGGGGCTACCGAGGGGCCTGGGCTCCCGGCAGGCGTTAGCGGGGCTGGGGGGGTCGGCCCCTTCGCGCAGCCTGCCCGCCGGCGCGGGCAGTGGCCAGCCCGCCATCTCCTCGGCCGCCAGGCCCCCCTGCCCGAGGGGTCACCCACCCCCCTCCACCCCCAAGTTAGTCCAGTGCCAGCAGAGCTGTCGAATGTGTTTCAGGGTGACACCACTTGACGTGATAAGACTCTCCTCCATCCATAACTGAGCAGCCGCTTTTGTACGTGGGAGAAACCTGGGTTTGTAGTGTGTCCTGGACACACTGAGGTGCACCCAGCCTCGGAGCCCGAGTGGACGGTACAGCTGTGCGTGAGCAGCTGGTCGTTGTCGAGCAAGCGTTAAAACACGCTGCAGAGGCGCTCTGGATTAGTCACATCAAGAGTCATTACCTCGGGATTAACATTGCATTGAAAACTTTGATGGTGATTAAAGCGCGGCTGTCATAATGTAGTTAGAAGTCTTTCTGTCATTGTGAATTTCAGATTAATAAGAAAACAACTTGGAAAGCAACATTACAGAGAGAGGAACAGGATAGAAATTGAAAGAAATTAAGTTTTACTGTTCAACTGTAAGCTGCTTGGAAGATCTGTGAACATATTTGGTCTGACTGATTTAGGGATAAGTAGTGACATGAACCTGTTTGCAATCTATGAACAAATATAAGCAAAAATACCTAGTGTAGGTAACTTCAATTTATGATCATAAAATATAAACTCCCTGGCATATTTGCATGACTTTTATGTGGATTGCAAGTGGGGCAGCTAATTTTTCTGTGTAACAGTATGAAATGCACAATACAAAATCATACCAAAATTAAGGGAGATTTCGGAAAAGTAATGTTTTGGAGTCAGAGCTGTCTTACTTATTCCTGAGGACCATGGAATTCTATTGCTGGTGCTGTGCTGCAAAGGAAGAGGATGAGGTTTGCATATCCTTGGTATTGTGCTGTGTCGAGGTTCTCTGCACTGTACTCTCACAAACCACACTGACTTTCCCTGCTGAGATGAATTCAGATCCAAAGTATACCAGAAGACATTTAAAGCAACTCAAGTGATGTCATAAAAAGTTCTTATCCCTTACATTAGTATAAAGATTTCAAGCCAGAAAATGCAGTGGCTTGGTAGGAAAGGAAAGTGAAATGGGGAAGCAATAGGAAGAAACAAGATTTCTTTGCTCTGCAAAATACTTCACTTGCATCCTGGTTCCACCAGCTGTACACCATTTTTGAAAATTTGCCTTCTCAAAGCTAATGGCCCTTAGTCACCTAAGTGCTTAAAAAATTATTTCCCTGTATAATAACGCCTTACTACGGCACAGGCTACTGAAGTGGACACAAGCAAAGTCATTGGCAGCTCTAATGAAACAGTGCTGGCTAAGCACCAGAGAAGCACTGTCTGAGGAACTGGTTTAATGTGTAGCAGGGACACTGTCTCAGTCAGCTGGGTGGCATCGCAACGCTTACATTAATTTTGCCCATGTAGACATACTTTGCAAACACCATTCCTAGGCATGACTAAATTTCTGGCTTGCTAACGTACGTGAGTTGTACTAGAGGAGAGTTTGTGTGAGTCATGCTGGATGCTGCATCAGCATGGCCAGTTCTGCATGGTGTGTTAAAGACTGCGGAGAGTGAGGGCAAACAAAGTAGTCTGTGGGAGACAGGAACCGAATCCAAAGGAGAGTGGACTGATTGTAAAAAAAAAAAATAAGGAGTGATTTTTCAGTCTTGGTAAGTAAGTTTTAATGCTGTATTTTACAGCAGTTGTATTTACATAGAGGTAAAGCCATCATTGTTTTAAAATCCTAAAACAAGGGGACAATAGAGCCATGGATATGCAAGGAAAGTGGAAGTGAAATGACAGGAAGCGAAGAAAATACAGGGAGAAGGAAGGTCTGAATTAGCACCGTCCTGCACTAGAGTGGGTTTTTTTGCTTTTGTGATTAACTGCAATACAAGCTTGAGATCTGTCAGTTTGGAGCGTTGAAGCTTTGTTTCTTTTTTTTCCCTAAAGTTACATTATGATTTGCGTACACGTTAAAGAGGCAAGGCACAGTTCTCTGATTTTATTCATGATGGCGTTAGCTCAGTTGGCACTCTGAAAAGGTAGGCCATGAAAAAATCCTCACTAGACAATTTAGACATGATGCATAACATGGCTCATTCATACATCCATTGAAAGAATTCCAGTATCAGGATAAGTGGTCACAGAGAGAAAAGGGAATTGAATGCCAAAATAAGTATTACCAAATCACTCATAGCAGGATGGCTAATGCACTTTAAATTGTCCAATGGAATTGATATACTTCGCATGAAAGGAGAGATGCTTCCCCTAGAGTTTGAGGCAGCCAAAATTTCAAGGACAGACTTCATGAGAGAAATCCACTCTGTTTTTACTGAGGTGAGTTTGCAGTGCTGCTGAGAGGGGCCTGTTTTGAAAGTATCTTGCAGGTTTCGCACTTGTTGCATCAGCAATGAATCAGCAGACATCAAGCAAGAAAATTATCATGACAATGTTTGCTGTCGATGGGAGTAGGAAGCTCCGTTGGCAAAGAGAAAAAGCCTGAGTCATTCAAAGACACAGAGGTGCAGTGGCTGCTAGTTTATTACTACTGACAGGAGGCTGGAGGGGTGGGGAGGGATAATTTCCCTGCTAGTTATATCTACAGTAATTGTTTGAAAACGGTAATTGTTTTCCCCCCCTCGATGCAGCCAGGAGGACAGGCTAAGGGTAGATGATAACCAGATTTTTTGCCACACTCTTATCAAATATGAGTTCCGTTGTGCTGACAGTGCAGCAGTGACTAAGGCTGGGAAAACAAAAAAAAAACAACACCAGAGAGAGGCAATGTTGGAACAGTGTTTAACCAAGCAACATGACAAACCTGCTTTTTGGAATTTACTGACTCTCTAAGATACTCAAAAGTAGTGAATGTGGTCCAACACACCGTGTGATGATGTCATATATAAACTACAACCACCTTGAATATAAGCAAATAGATCTTTGATTATGATAGTGACCCAAAAGAAAAAAAAAAAACCAAACAAAAAACTACACCACTGTATTAGACTCCAGGTTGGAAATAATAGTTTTGAAGAACTAGATAAAGAAAATTCCTGTATGACAGTAGCAAGTCTGGATGCAAAGTTCTCCGAGCTGTTGAGATTGTTCATAGAGCATGTGTGATGAGAGGACAGATAACAGCAGAGAGGTCACTGCTAGACTTGTATCTGTCCTAAAAGTGTAAAGACTATCCTACAGAGATTCCCAAGTGTATTCATAATTTTAATCAGTGGTAAGGTACTTAGTATTTTGAACTAATGCTGAGTGGGCTCACGAAATGAGAATGACTTCTGAATTTAAATATGAAGTAGAACTCGGATTTGCACATCTGACTTTTCTTAAAGGTATGAGAACATTAACTGGTATTGTTTTCATCTAGGTTACTTAGTCCAATGCTTCTTATTTACAAGTATGCAGCTGGTTAGTGAAAGTGGTGAAGGGAGACCACTATTTACTTTCTGGCAAGAAAATTCTTCAGATGCTGTGGGGACTAAGAAAACGTTAATATGATTTGCTTGGGGCAATAATATAATAGAGCTGCAGAAATAAGCTATTAATGTATAATTTGGCCTTCAGAATACATCTAGATACAGAAAATCACCGGATATGTACAGCTTTAACTAATAATCTTGCGCTTTGAAAGATCTGGGAAAATGGTACTCTGCGGAAAAGGCCTGTGAAACTAAAATGAATTTGTTAAATGGGATCTGCTAAATTTGAAAGAGGTTATCAGGATATACAAGCTAGGTGGGGAAGGGAAGGAGGAGATTTAGCAAGCTACCAGTCTGAAAAAGTCGCTCGAGGGCAGACTTAACGCTAAGCTGATGGCACAGACTTTGCTGTGCATGTGAGTTGGAGATGTACATTCCCATTGCACTTGGGAGTGCTACTGGGTAGGGGACTGCATCTCTCTTCCCTAGCCTGATAAATCTTCTGATAAATGTGCAAAAAGGTTTGAGTGGTGTTTCCTAAACTTAGAGTGTTTGTTTTATTTTTCTGCAACAGCCTGCTGAATAATACAGCCTGATAGGGTTAGGGATTTGATGATGTGAAGGTGGGCCTGCTAGCATCTGCTTTTAAGCCCATGGGTTTTCATCAGATTTGTTGCCAGCATGTTACGATATTTTCCTTCATCGTGGAAAGGAACTCCCTGAGCACCAGGGTAGAGGTTATCATATGCCTGACCCTGTTAGTGGTGTAACTGAAATACTCAGACCCCTAGGTAAAGAATTCCCATAGTCCAAAAGCGATTTCAGTTCTGCACAGGGGCAGGCAGCACCAACAACTCTGACTCACACACCTGAATCTGCCACGGAGAATTGTGGATGTCTGGAAGCCTGTTTTGCACTTTTTTCCAACCAGTCATGATGAGCGCAGCACACTTTCTTCACTGTCCTTCGTCCTTGAGAACTGATGAAGGCTCCTCAGAAATTTAATAGAGCCAAATGCTATTAGACTAACTCTCAAATCTATTTTTTTTTGGATCCTGAAAGCCAAAATTTCACAGGTAATATTTTTACAAGGTATGGCTGTAGCTGAGAGGTGCCCTCAGCTCTGGTATTTTTTCTATTGGGAAGCAAGCTGTACATGAATACAATGCGTTTAAACTGAAGTGACCATACATATGTTGTGCACCTTTCACACACATGAAAATCTATTCCAAACCGTAAGTGAGAATGCCTGGGTGAAAATAATAAGGTTCAGCAAAAGGTGATCAGTTAAACTTCTAGGGAAGCTGTGAGACATATGTTAGGTGCATGCTTCAGTAAAAATTTTTCTCGCTACAAGTCAGAGCAATGTGTTTGAAATTTATCTTGCAACCTGGCAAAGAGGCACAAGAGTTTTCTGGATACTCTGCATTCACGCAGTGGATAAGGACCCCTTAATGCATGGGTTTTTTCATCTTCCTTCATAGCCAGAATACTGGGTACTTGGTCATACATCCTCAAGTCTCACTGATAGATACTGTTTCCAAATATCTGGAAGATTCAGAGGCCAACTTTCAGTCTTTTTGTTTATCAACAGCATGTACCAGAAGATATTTTCTGTGCATCTCATACATTCTTGTAAACTGGATTATCACAATGGCATTGTTCTACCTCCAGGAAGCAGCTTAAAATGTTTTTCTACCGTTTTTGCCCTTAAAAAGATATTCTAAGCTTTTTTTTTGTATCTGATGTCATCAAACTGTTACCGCTAGAAGCCAATGAAAAGTATTCTCTAATCCCTATGAAGTGGCACAAGGTTCTGCCCGTTACCTAACCAAACTGCTTTTGAAGTCTTATTCTCTCTAGGTCCTCCAAGAGTTTTGTATTTGAATCTGCCATTAATCAATTCAAGGCAGAGTGGTTTGAATTACCTCTTTTTGATGACATTTTTTGTAGTCATTTTCTTTTCCAGGAGAAGGTCTGCGTAGGTAATTGTTTTCAGAAATTGTTACAGATTTTAGCAGATGCAAATTTTCACTTTTTTTTTTTCCCAGCGGAAAGAACTCTCTGTGTCCTTCTTTTCTTCCCTTTCTGTCCCCCTTCACCTCCTAAATCTTCAGTTTGTTTGACACAAAGCATTTCATTTGACCTGAAAGGGAAGTTTTTCTACGAGTAGTAGAAACTGAGTTCTGTTTTCTTTTGTATCAAAGTGAGAGCGTTGTCCTCTTTTTTTTCTTTCTTTAAGGGGATCTATAAATTTGCCTCACTTAGCAGGAGAATGTTCTTCCCATATAGCGCTAGGCTTTGGTTGTACTAGCACGAGCCTTACTGTGCTTTGCAGAAGTAAGAAAGAGTGGGGCGGTGGGGAGCTATTATGCTGTTCAGGTGGGAGGTGGGACCTCCTGCCTGTGGGTTCAAATTTGCTAATGGTTTGAGATTGCTAAAATACAGCTGTCTTTTCTTTTTTTTTTTTTTTTCAGATAATACCTTTGCCAAAACCAGCCAGGATTGTTGTGAGTGCTAAGAGAAAGCAGTGTTATGAAGGCTGACATAAGGAATACATGCTGGCTGTAATCTTTATTGTTCATAAGCACTACCTCTTCAGAGCCACAAAACATCCTCCTCTTGTGTCTTTCAATTGCTGTGCCTAACGTCACATAGAGAGGCTGAAAACAAAGCAAAACTGAGATTAAGTGCTTAAGTGGTATCAGCTAGTTCTGTGCTGGTTTGTTGGTCTTGATGAGTAGCATCAAATCCGCCAATTATTGGTCACTTTGGCAGCATAGACTTAAGGAAGCAATCGAATCAGTGCTAGTAATGCCTACCTGTTCCCGCATGATACTGTATTGCAGTCCTAATACTTGTATTTGGTAAATGTTGCATGGCTGTATTGAACATCTCTTACTTTTTGTGGCAAATCTGTTTTCCTCAGTGTTTCAGTCAAGAATGTTTGGCTAAGCTCATAGGTGATGGTTCCGCATTTTAAGGCTTTGTTCCTGCTTTTGAGCTGAGCAGTTTTCTCCATGCCTCTGAGAACCTCTGTTGCTTGAACTAGCGAGAGGCAGCAGGCGTGTTTTTGCCCTTATTGCTCCTTCTTGGGGGGTTACAAGCTAAAATACAGGAAATATAAAACAAAGTGTTCGGAAAAGGAATATATGGTTGTGTACAGTATTTGAACATACTGCATAAAGGCTACCAATTTCTACAGCTTTTCTGTTGAGTGGGATATTTGGGTTTCAGGATTGTCCATCATTGCTAGTAAATTAGTCTTGGGCTCACTGTCTATCTTGAATGTTTGTATAAACTGACTGAGAGGAGAGATCATCTGTGCTTCCAAATTCAAAGGCGCCTGAAAGAATCTACCATTGGCGGATGATAGTCCAGTGCTCTATTGCTCCTTATGCTGTGAACATTTGCCGGAAAGTTAAAAAACATTTTGCAGAGATCACATTGTTCTTCACAAAGACGACCAGCCTCTGCATGTGGAACACAGGCAGTGCCAGATCCATATACTGAATAAAAAGGCGGTCTAAGAATGCTGCACAAAAATGGTAACCTTTAGTTAATCTACGGCTCCTTTTATAGCCACAGGCCAATTTTAATACTGTCAAATGCTCTTGCTGGCTGTATCACCAAGAGTGGCATAGGACAGTAGCTTGCCTCAAGACTTCTGACTTTGCTCTTCTCTGCCAGCTGTTTGTCACCTGAATGACTGATTGCTTCAGAGGTTTGCAGCAGAGTGAATTCCAGCATTAGATTAGACTAGACTAGAATAGTTCAGTTGAGTTGAATTGAGTTAGAAGGGGCCTACAACAATCATCTAGTCCAACTGCCTGACCACTTCTAATAGTTCTAATCTGAAGATAGGGTGCGGAGACTTCATGCAACGTAGTATCACAAGATTGTAAGTGGAGCACCGTTGCCCATCCAGAGCAAAGATGAATTAAGTCACTTTGGGTGGAAGATGAGCAAGTCTCCACCTTGCTTCCAACTTTAAGGTGTTCTGAATTCCAGAACTGAGAATATTTGTTTGCACATCTAAAGGCACATGTGTGCTCTGAGAATTCATAATGAAAAGAAGATGGTGGTAATTTTTTTTCCCCCCTTCTCAATCATTTCTAGCTTAAATTCTTTCCATCAGAAATGGTCTCTTTCTGCTAATGCTTCTGCTGTGTACTGTGGCAAATCACGCACTGAGCCACTGCCTTTTCTTTTTCCATCATGTTCTTCATTGGGCTGAAGGTTTCTCTTGGGCCTGAGATCCAAGACTCAGAATTGGTTTAACTGGTTAGAGCTCTTTCTTTGTAGGAGGTTTTACAGACTGAAAGACAACCTTGGTTATGCTTCTCATTATTTTTATTTTTATTTTAAGTATCAGCTAACCTGCTCCTAATGAAGCAGAGCTATAAGCTTCACTGATGCTTAGTAAAAGATGTATTCCTTTTTTTTTTTTGTTTTCTGCAGTGGTTTGATATTTTGTGATGATAATATATAGAGGCAGCTGTTCAGAAACACAACATGTATATTGAAGAAAATTGATGTTCTGACTGAGCATTTTTCATACTGGAACACTGCTTTTTGGGCTTAACTTGTGAAATTGTTTCTCACAATGTTTCTACCTGAAGGAAAGAGAATAAGGAAGAGAAGTGTCACAGGAGCACGCTTCTCCTGCAGGTCACAGCTCAGCTTGTCACACTCAGCAGATTCAAAACAAGAGTTTATTCTTTCTGCATGCTTACTCAGCCTGCAACTTCACACCTTCCAGGGCTCGCTTTCCTTCGTTTGATCCCTTTCAGATGCTTCACAGGACACATTCTCTTGTAGAGGAATTAGTTTCTGTCTGATCAATATCGAGTTTAGCCACTGTACACAGAATTCCTCCAAGCAGGAAGGTCTGATAAGGAGCATCCTAAGAGATTAGTCATAATCTATTTAAATGCTGACAAGCTTGTGATTTTCCTTCAGTGCCATGATACTTCAGAGTTTATATGCTTCAAGCTTATGGTTTATGTCTTGCTGTAGAGTTTTTTGGCGGAAGAATGTAGGCGGAGGAAATATTGGTATCCCAGCTTCTCACCAGCTTGACAGGTAAAACCAGTGAATTATAACAATCACAAAGGGGATGATTTGTAGTAATTTAATGCATTATTTGCATATATCAGTGCATGGCATCAGTGTAACACAGATGTTGGCTGGAATGGTAAGAGAGGTGGTTTGTGTGGTCAGGAAAGCAGATGATACCTGAAAAGCTCTCTGAAATGTAGCCTATACCACAGAAACCTCTGCAAGTCTCTGCTTTTGATATTTGTGGTGTGAGTCTGTGGGTAACTATGACAGTGACAGGAGCGCTAGTAGCTCCTGGGGTGTTATTGGCTGTGAAGACTGCTCTTTCTGTAAAGAAACCATCGGTATGGGGCTACATTGAGGCCCATGAATCGACATGCCAATCAGTGACAAAGGACACTGGTCCTTCACCCAGCAGAGCAAAACTTGTCAGTACTGTCCTTTACCAAGCACGCAATGTGTTTCTGTAACACAGAGAAGAGAGTTCAATCCATTGCCCCATTTCCCCATGGCCCGGCTCTTCTCCCAGCTAGGGAGGTCACTATTTCTTAATCCTTTACTCTAGAGCCCACCCTTCCATTTTGGTACCAACTCAGGACATTGCATGAATTGACACCAAGCTGTCCCTTCATGGCTTCTTCTATTTCCTGCTATTGCTTATGAACAGGTCTTGCAAGAGCATTGCTGCTGCAGCTCCCGCCAGCTTGTCTCCCTTTGCCCTGCCTGCAGCTCTGCTGTTTCTTACTGGTGTCCTCAGCACATGCCCTCCATTGGACTTAACCAGTACTGCTGCGATGTGAGGCTTTGTTTGCAGTAACCCGGGAGAAAGGTATAGAGATACATATAGAGATAGATATAGATATAGGTATAGGTATGTGTGTGCTTGTGTGTGTGTGTTTATTTTTTTTGCTGGTTGTTTGTAACAGGCAATTATGCTCATTTTGTACTAGGAGTGGGTAGAGGTAGTAACATTTTCTACTGTTGTTTTCAGTGTGAATAATGGTATTTTGCCTAAAAGAACAGTTAGTTCAGACAGACACAAACATTTCCTCATTTCAGATAGGAATTCAGTTGGGACTGTCTTCTGCGGCCTACAGCATCATCTCCAATAACAAACTCAGTGGCTTTCCCTTTTGCCCTGATAGACCACTCAATAAATAAGCCTTGTGGGGGAGAGACCAACAGTCCTATGTTTTGAGGATGTCAACAAATTTGCTGGGGTGATTTGTTGCCAATCTCTCAATCTCAACCCTCTGCACAGTACTCTTTCCTTCAGTGATATTTAGCTAAGTTTTTTTTAAACTGATCTACACAACTGAGTCAGTTACTTGTTTTTCCCGAGTGTTGCAGGGAAAACCTGCTCAGTCTACGCAACTTAAAGCAGATTGAGATCCAAGCATTTTATTGACCTGTCAACAACATGAAATTGAGCCGCAATCAGTGAAGATTCAGAATCAATAGTAGTAATACAAAAGCTAAACCCCCAAACTAGACACTAACGTTAATAAATACCAGCAAATTTCAAAACACCTTCTGCAACAAACACAAAAGAGATTTCTGAAGTACTACAAGCCTTCCCATAGGAAAGGCAAGGATTGTGCAAAGCCCTGATGAGAACTCACATGTACCACTAAGTACCTTTCTCGTTCCTCAGGTTCAAGAAAGACAAATTCCATCGGGGATGAAGGCAAACAAAGATTAAACACTTGATTAGGGGCATGGAGGGCCTACAGAAGATGATGACTAGAACATGCAAGGCAAAGGCTGAGAGGGATGCCATCACTTTCAAGAAAGATATCAAGGATCAAAGCCATAGGAGGAAAAGAGCTCCTGAAGTGCAAGGAAAAAGATGGTCAAGAACACAAAACCAGTTGGAACTTCTTTCCAAGAAGATGACTTCACCATAAGCAGGGTAGTATCAAATGTCCCTTGGTGCATTGATAAGGAATGGTGAGGAAATCCTGCAAGCTCTTTACGTCTCTGCAAAGTTCATGCGGAGGGAGCCAAAAGCCTTTTTTTCACCTCTGGCATCCCCACAACCAAATGAATGTCACACAGTCTGAATGTCCAGGTGAACTTACAGGCACACCCAGCATCTGTGCCCAGTGTATGGCCACTAAAGGCAAGAGCAGCCCCCTGGGTCTCCTGGGCACAGGGACTGCCTCAGGACCAGCATCCCAAAGCCCAAAGGCCTTTCTCCGAAGGATGCTGGGTGGAGGGGCGGCAGGCGGGGATGTGCAGGGGGGTCCCCATCACCCAGTGATGTCACAGTGCCACCACCCAGCAACACAGCAGTCACAGTGCCCTAGGCAGGGTAAAAGGGAGCATCTTCCCGTGTCTCACTGCCAGAGATGGCCTGAGGGCAGCCCGAAGACATGAAGTCCTTGAGGAACCCATGGAATTACTTGGAGGGGGCTGAGGGAGGAAGACTGGGGGAGGCTGCAAGAGGCTGCTGGGATGAGAACAACCACCAACACCAGGAGGTGCCTGAGGCTATCAATCAGGCCTTTTCAGCTGGATAGCAGTGGCAAGACCAAGGGAATGCCTTCTTGAGGACCACTGCAGAGCTCATCCTCCTTAACCCCTGCAGAGCAGCAGCCATAAGAAATGGGATGCAGAGATGTTGCCAGGGGTCCCAGTGCTTTGAAGCAGCTACTGGTGCCCTGCCAGGCACGGGAAGGATTCTTGTCACCAGGGTCAGTCAGGCTGAGGGCCTTTTGCCACTCTCGTAAGCCCCCAAGATGGCTTCAGATTAAGGGGAAATAGGGCTTGGGCATCTCCTGGGAAGAGGGACCAGCCTGTGGGAGGAGGAGGCAGGTCTTGCTCACATGCTAAGGGAATAACCGATTGCCAGCATTGGGGTCAGGAAAGAATTTTCTCCCGGAGCAGATTGGCACTGGTCCCCTGGGGGTTTTTTGCCTTCCTCTGCAGCATTGAACATAACCACTTGTCAGGGGTCCTCTGCTCCATTTTGGCTAGATTACTGCCTGCTGCTCATGCACCATGAAGATGGCCTCTCATGCCCTGCAGCTGGGGGGAGGAAGGCTTTTTTTTCCTCCACAGTGGGCTAGCAAGTGCCCCTGGGGTGTTTTTTGCCTTCCTCTGCAGCATTGAGCACAGCCCCTTGCCAGGGCTCCTTTGGGCCATTTTGGCTAGGTGCCTGCTGCTCCTGCTCCACGAAGGTGGCCCTCGTGCCCCACATCCAGGGGGAGGAAGCTTTCTAGACTCACAGGGTGGCCCCCAGGGTGGCCCCCAGGGGTTTCTTCTTGTCCTCTGTAGCATTGAGCACAGACCCTTGGTCAGGGCTCCTCTGGGCCCTTTCGGCTCAGTTCTTGCCTGCTGCTCTTGCACCTCCAAGGCACCACTCGTGCTCTGGCTCTCTCGGGCTCTCTTGCCCATTGCAAGCTTGGGGCAGGAGCGAGCTCTGCTCTTCCCATGGCTCCATGTCCCCAGGGGTTCTTGCCTGTGCAACACAGCCTGTGCTTGGAAGGGCTCCAGGCTTGCTGCACCATCAGGAGCTGCCACTTTTCCTCTCTCCCTGCATGCAGTACAAGTGTGGGGCAGGCACAGAAACACTTGTCATGTATCACTGGCCAAGAAGCACAGCGGCGGAGCAAGTTTTGGAAGGCAAAAAGTGTGCTTGTCATTAGTATGTCTCATACTTTTGAAAATACCCCACGTTACCACGCACCTCCTCCTCCTCCTCCCTCTTCTTCTTCTTCTTCTTCTTCTTCTTCTTCTTCTTCTTCTTCTTCTTCTTCTTCTTCTTCTTCTTCTTCTCCTCCTTCTTTTGTGTGTGTTTGCTACGGATGCTCATCCTTCAAGTTCTCACTGTTCAGGAAACAGGGACTGCTTGGCCTGTATTCCTGCTCTTACTTTCTGTGGCTCTGTGCCTTCCCTTTGCCAGACTGCAAGGGATGTTTCTTCAAGCTAAACTGAAGAATGCATCAGCCTGCTCCTGGCTACACATGCGCATTTTGTTCATGCTTGTGAGCATCAGCTCTGAAACAGATTCAGAAAAATAACACAGAATAACATAAAAGAACATAAAATAAAATAAAATCCTGTTTCCACTCGTAACCTTTTTGTGCCCTTGAAAGTGTTTTTAGAGCTGAAACCCCCCTGGCATTTCAGGCAAATAACAGTCTCATTGTTATTCGACTCCTTGTGAGTGCAGGGAATAGAATCTCAGAATGCTTTACAGTTTTAAGGGACATTAAAGATCATCTAGTTCCAACCCCCTGTCCCACTAGACCAGGTTGCTCAAAACCCCATCCAGCCTGGCCTTAAATGCCTTCAGGGATGGAGCTTCTACAACTTCCCTGGGCAACTTGTTCCATTGCCTTGCCACCCTCATAGTGAAAATTTTTTTCTTAATATCTATTCTAAGTCTACCCTCTTCCAGTCTGAAGCCATTCCCCCTCGTCCTGTCACTACATGCCCTTCTAAAAAGTCCCTCTCCAGCCTACTTGTAGGCCCCCTTCAGATACTGAAAGGCTGCTATAAGGTCTTCCCAGAACCTTCTCTTCTCCAGGCTGAACAACCCCGACTCTCTCAGCCTGTCTTCATAGGAGAGGTGCTCCAACACTCTGATCATCTTTGTGGCCCTCCTCTGGACCCTCTCCAACAGGTTCATGTCCTTCTTATGTTGAGGGCTCCAGAGCTGCATGCGATATTCCAGGTGGGGTCTCACAAGAGAGGAGTGGAGGGGGAGAATCCCCTGCCTCGACCTGCTGGCCACTCTTCTTTTGATGCATCCCAGGATACGGTTGGCCATCTGGGCTGCGAGCGCACATTTCTGACTCATGTTAGAACAGAACAGAATAGAATGGAATAGACTAGCATAGCTGAGTTGGAAGGGACCTACAACAATCATCAAGTCCAACACGGCTGGCCAAAAAGCATATTATTAGGGGCATTGTCCAAATGCCTCTTAAACACTGACAGGCATGGTGCAGATATTTCTAGGGAAAGTGGCTCACAGTTTCTCCGTGCCATTGCTTAATTTCTTAACTCTTGTGGAAACTGGCAAAGCAGTTCCTCGGTGATGGTCTGAACTGTGTATGAACAATATGGTGGCAAGAATGCTTCTTTGCTATCAGCAGAAACTAGGACATTGCTAAACTAAATGTTGTATTGTGTTGTATTATAGCTGGAATCCAGTACATTAAATTGTGATACCTGGTCTCTAGATTATTAAGGTCTAGTACAGCCAAAACCTTAGGTTAATTTGCTATTTTGAGGTAGTGTAAAGAATAGTCAGTAAATGTCCAAAAATAAAGTTTGCATGATTTCTGTCTAGATCACATAGGTTTTAGTAATTTGCATAATGAGGGAGCTGCCAGAATGCCTTAATGTTGCTATCCCAGAAGTCTGAGAAAACCTAACGAATTTTTATAGCTAGGAGACCTATTATGTTGGCTACTAACAACTACCTTTGCAAGGAAAAAGTGGTAGCTTACACTCAGTAGAGCAAGTAATCAGTTTTACCCTAATTCTCTGGTGTTTTTTCATAGCCAAGTACTAAAACCAGATAGTAAGGGATGTTGTACATTTTTTTCTTAAAAAGGAAGCTAATTTACAAGTCAATTATGAAGGAATTAAAATTGCTGTTTCTAAAATAAACCAAGTACATGGTGTTTTTTCTGACTGATGCTTTTAGTTATTTGTTATTATGGTTTGCTTTTTATGTTCAGCAATTTACAGTGGGTCTCCCACATATTATTGCAAATTAGCCTACTTTGCTGGATAACAAATACTTTTATCTCTTCACTAAACAAAAGACTGCATAAAATGAATAATATTAATACTAGTATGTGAAAAACCTAGTGCTCCAAAAAGCCATTATAACTACACTTGAACAATAATTACAGTCAGCAATGCCTCCGCTCCTTGAAATTTGTCATAGAAATGGTGATAGCACTAAACTTGATTAAAATCTGTGACAGTTTAGACTTCTGCTTAAAGACATTTCCAAACCATGTCTGCCCCCTTTAGAAATAAACACACAAAATACCCCCAAAAGCTGAAAATGTGTTCATATTACTCTATTTTCATATATTGATTTCTGGAAACAAGGTATTCCCACTTAACTTTTATTATTATTAGTGCACCTATCTGTATGAACCACATGGACTCCAGTTATACAATGCAGCAAGACAACAAAACTAAATGTTTTGTCAAGAGCTATATGTAGTGTTCAGGCCCAGATGCCATATCCAGGTTAAGTGCTATGCCACTGTACGCACCCCTCGGCACCATGCAGATCAGTTTTTAGTTCCTACTAGCTTTAGTTTTTCTGCTGAAAACACAAATCAGCATAAAATGATCCTTTGACGGAGGCTTGGCTGTATGCTTGGGAAGGATTGCTTATGTTTAATATCATGGCAATTTTGTTAAATCAGAGTATCAGACTGATGAAGTACAGACAGAGTGAAGTACACTACCCCCACCTCTGCACCATTTAAGGCTATCTGTCAAGATCATGCTATGCCAGTAGAGAAAAATAATGTTAAATAATACAAGCAATTCCCAAGGCAACTAATCCCTAAGGAACAACATATGAAAACATTTGAAAATAATTCTAATGAAAATAAGGTCAGTAAATCACACTGATGCATAGTACACCCTCACAGTACACACTGCAAATGGTTAATTCACAACCTGTAAAGTTGTAGGATGAACACAGGCCAGGTGCTAGTCTGGAGACATCTTATTTTTCATCTGTTCTTACCACTAAATATGATGCTGATTGTTCCTTTTGTTTCCATGCCATGTAAGATGAGATGATAAAACTGGGACTACTGATTGCCAGGATGGGCTAGAGAATGTGTGCTGGACTTACTGCTCAGGCTCTTTTTTTGACCTTGCCACATTCAAGAAATAAAACAGTTGAAATAAAGCAGATGAAAGCCTGTGTCCAATGGATTGTCTAAACTGGAAGATTTACCACACTTTAGGACACGTTAAGTGAATAAAATGTTAAGTGCAACTGTGTTTTCCACACGGACAGTCTTGGTTTTGCCTAATATTTAGCATCAACCGCATTGGTCAATGTCTGACAATAACTGATGCAACACTGTAGCCAAGCTCCACCGCAAAAGAGGGTCTATGTACACAAGCTGGACAGCTGGTGCAAACATGCTTGCTCAAAATGCTAAATACTGCTGCTTTTTGGCACAAACATGATAAACTTCCTATTTGTCCTGATTTGAATTACATAGGACTAATTTCTCTTCTAATACTTGGGATAACTGCACTTTTAGAAGACTCTAGTGTCTGAATTTGTGAAAATATTTACTTTATAGTCAGCTATGGCATGCGGGTTTCAGGGTCTCTGTGTTTTTGAGCTCGCCAGGTGCAGGGATGAGGAGTGAGACCCGGCCACTTGACCCAAGCTGACCAACAGGATTATTTCATACCACGAATGTCACATTCAGTATAAATTAGAAAGTTTGCTGTGAAGTTCTCTCTCCCTCAATGGCTGCGATCCTGAGAACTTCTTGCCCCAGTGCTGGACCCCTGAGGCCTTCCCCTTCTCCTGAAGCCGTAGCGATCGCAGTGTCCAATATTTGCTGTCCACTGCTGGGGGTGCACAGCTGCCTACTGATAGAATTGGCTGAGAATAATCCTTGTATATTTTGTATTGGTATCGGGATCAATATTGGTTCTTTAGTGTTATTAATGTTAATTACCTAGTCTTATTCTATTAAATCTGTTTCTATTTCAACCCTTGGGTTTCCTTGTTTTTCCCGATTCCCCTTCCCAGGTGGGGAAAGGTCATCGAGTGAGAGAATAATTGTCTAAATGACAATAAATTGTTGTGGGTTTCTCAAACCACAACACTATTTGATTTTAAACATCCTGAATACCGTTATTTAATATTGGAAATGCAACTGAGATTTATTTTCAGTAGCAGAAGACTACTGTTCTTTGCTTACCAGTAGAGTATAGCCTATTCCAGAAATTTCCAGGAAAGCTATTGTTGTCTGAATGAAGAAAGTACACATAGAGACATTTTTAGGTTGTGAAGATATGTTCTAGCACCTTATTTTTCTGACGTACAGTTATGTATGGCTCTGAGTTTCAAAATGAAACTACTTTTAGTCAGAAACTAACACTGTGAGGAGAAACTACAAGTTAATATTTGTTAAACTGATCTCTAACGAGTCAGAAATTTTCATTTAAGTGACTCAGTCACCATCATTAAAACCTCCATTAGTTCAGAATTTTGATTTGCTCAGTTTACTTCTGATTAAATAAACAGTAAAAATATCCTAACCTCTAATAAAGTGATTCATATATCAGTTGGGTTTTTTTTCAATGCAATACTCACCTCCCTTATAAAGGTCATTTAAAGTCAGCAATTCCCATTTTGTAATGACCTCTCCATTTTTATGGATTTAAGGAGCTCTGTGAAACTAATTACTGTAACTGTCCCATCTTAGCCTCATTCCTTCTCATTAAGACTTTGAGAATTTAATTAAAAGTAGGAGTTAAAGACCCCTACAGATTTTACCCTATTAAGTTTGGACGGCTCCTGCCTTCTCTGTTGCTCCCATAAGCTGGTTATCAGGATATTTTCATTGAAGAGGTCATTAATGCACTGATGTTGGTCCATTGGTAGTCAGTGGTGCCCAGAACAGATGGCATCTGTGCTTCCAAAAATAGTGGAATGGTTGAGGGAGAGGAAGGGGAGAGGAATCTTTCAATAACAGGATCTTAACAAGCATAGCATCTATTTTGGTATAGCTGGAGGGTTTGGAAATGTCCCACTTTTAACCTGGAAACATATTGTATAGCACAGCACAACTTTTCAGAGCTGGGTTAGGCATACCGCTCTAAATTTGTGCAGCCAAATTACAGGTAGACTGGATTTTAGAGGTGCTGAGAAAATACAAGTTTCCATGCATGCTGTAGGTATTCAGCACTGAAGGCGCTTTATTGAAATGCCTAATATTTATGGCTTGAAGTTTGAACATATGATCCTTTAAAAAAAAAAAGCACAGAAGCTTTGTGAGATTATTCTTCCATGTCTTTATGACAAGCGTAGCCTTTGCTTGCAGTGTGCTCCTTACAGCTGTTGCCTTTTCTCTTCAGCTCTGAGTGTTGCGAGTGGGAAGTGCAGACTTCTATGAAGCAAGTTTTTACAGCAGCTCATGATGGATTGAAAAGACTTGACTTCTCTTAGGGGTGTATGCCAGAGAAAAATTGATCAATGAAGGAGTGAAATGCATAGCGCCTGTCGCAGGTGCAATCTGAATTTCTATGAAGTATAAAATACCAAAAGTCTTTACAAAAATGTTGTCTAACAGAAAGCAATCAGCTGGTCTGATTGAAGCCACCACCAGCAGGAACACTACACCAGTTACAACTAGCTAGGCATGTTAGCAATTCTGTTTATTTTATAGGACACTCACAAGAGAGAATCTCAGAACTTTTCAGTGATAATTATGTGCAATTCTCTTCACAGTGCATCCATGTTGTAGGCAGGTATTATTTTTGTAAGTCAAACTGCAAGAGGACCTGACAGTCTAAGTATTCTATTTTTTAATATCTAAAGATGAAGGCAAGTACACAGGGAGATTTCCCAAAGCACAGAGGTTCCTAGCCCCTTTTGCTTTAAACAGAAGTTAGGTATGGACATGCTGTTAAAAATACTACCTGAATTTTGATTTGCAAGTTGAAATAGATAAATTTCTTTTCAAAAGCTTGCACGAACTGATTCCCCGCCTCTTGCTCATTTCCTTACTAGCACTACAGGATTTGCTCTGGAGGAGAAAAAAAAATAATAAGAAACCTTCAGTACTGAAAGCGTTGAGTCAGAGGAGAAATGTATTATATTCATTAACAAGCGATGTACTGGTAGATGGTGGCAGCACAGAGAACAGTACATGTTGAAGTAACACATAATTGTCTCCTCACCTGAACCATAGTGCACTCCCAGCTGGACAGGGGCGGATGGGGAGCTGGTATTTAAAATCACAGGCCTTTTAATACCGAATATAGCAGCAGGACCTGCTCACTACCTCTATGTTTAAATGTTGATGCAAAGCAAATATTTATGAACTTAAACACCACAGACTGCGCAGAGATTACTAGATGAATAAATGCGTTTCAGGGGGAACCCAGCTCCTTTGTGGATTGAGTTTGTTCTCTGCTCTGCAGCTGTCGGTGAGCTGGCCATGTTTTCTGACCAGGTTTTGGCCAGCGGTTACTGGGAGTTTAAGGGAAACAACTGCCAGCAAAAGTTGAACGTAGACAGGATACAGAGGATTGGACAAGGCACGTTGCCTTCACGCTGCCAAAATGAAGTGATGTAAACCCCACTGCCTCTGCCCAGCAATGAACTTGCTCAAGCCCCACAGCTCTCGTACCCTATTCTAGCTCTGGGAAATGGGTCAAAGCCAGGAGTGGGAAGAGCAGTTCCTCTGCAGAACAGGATAGATATTGTTGGCCTGTGAAGCGATGCCTGTTAAATATGCCTAGGGAAGGAATTTTGTTTGAAACAGAAGAAGCCGAAAAATTATAATCTTACGTCAGTTTCTGCATTAATATAATGCTAAATATTAATATCATTATTATATAAAATATGTAAATATTACTATTATAAATATGTACTAATTGTAGCATTACTATTAATAAATATTAATATTATGTTTCTACATTTTAAAAGACATGTTAAAAAGTTGCTTGATTATTGTTACGCAGTAGTCACGGATTCTGCTGCAATTACTTTATAATATCGTAATCTTAATAGGTATTGAGTAGTAAGTATTTTAGCTATGAAAACCCGAGGAGTCCAAAAGCCGTTACAGCTAAGTTGTGTGGTAATCATGCCCTTTTTAAATAAAGGCTGATGTCTTTCTTTGTAACTTCCTCAGGCTTTTCATATCATATCACTAAAAAGCAATGAAAGTCACCATATACCTTTTCTTTTTCCCTTCTTTCAATTTTCTTTTGTCTTTAATAATCTTTCTTTATCATGTCCCCAGTGTTGGGCTTTTTTTGCAGTTTTTAGTCCAAAACTTTTTAAAAGGCCAAATAACATTTCCTATTAAAAAAAAAAAAAACAAAACAAACCCCCCAAAACCCAAAAGCAACCAGCAAAACTGTTGCTGGACATTTCTCATTGATTTTCTGGATATTTTTCATTCCCAAACATTTCCTCTCTGATATTTTCTTTCTCTTATGGAATTTAGTATTAGTCTTTTGCACTTTTACTTACTTGTATTTCTCCTTTCCAGTGACTTTCTTTTTACTGCCTCTTATCCTCCCAAACTTCCTTTACCTCTGTTCTGTCTGTTTTATCCCATGAGCTTTACCTTTGAGAATCATGAATGATACCACTCAGAACATGACAGAAAATGTTCAGGTTAACTTCAAAGTCTGAAAGACAATCCTTGGAACATGAAAAAGAGAAGTTATCGTTGGTGTGAAAGCTAGGCTCAGGGGATAGTTTCAATTGATCAAAAATTCTTTGATCTCAGAGAACCTCAAACGGAAGATAAGCATTATACAAAATGTAGTGGATGTGCTTATTGATGCCTTTGGTGAATCAGGTGAATACCCACAGCTACATTTTACAGTTAAACACACAGAAAAAAATCCTGTTCCTGGACTTATATTCTATATGCTTATATAAGATTTCTCACAGCAAATTTCATTGAAACAGAGAACAAAGTTTACAAAGCTGAATTTCTAATTGTACTCAGCTATATCTCAATTTAGTAAGCTAAAAGAAAAACAGCAGGCTGATTTTCGGAGCTATAGAGAACCCCGCAGCCTTTGCACAGCTTAAATGCATCAACCAGACTCAGTGGCTCTGGCAAACAGACCAACTTTATTAGAGTGGCTAACGTTAGGCAATCGGTTTTGAAATGCCCGTCTGCAAGATCTTGCTGCAAGTTGCATAGAAAACCTGGGAGAGCAGTCATTCAAATCTGGGGCTTCCAGCCTTCAACTCTGTTTGTTAATCATGGGTCGGTCTTGGGTTTTTAAATCTCATCTAGTGCAGCGGCTCTATGGATAGCTTTACAATACAAAATACAAACAGGTAAGTAATTTTGAATGCAGCATGCCCAAATTTTCATAGGGTGTCTTGATTCTAAGCTCTGTTTCAGCTTTCATTCCTGCAGAGATATCGTTACAGAAGCTAAAGTAATGTGGCAGAGGCTAGTAAGGATGTGGCTGGGCCTGTTTTCAGTTTAGCTCCATGTCATCTGAAAGCTAGACTAAATCTATGCATACACAATGGGCTCTTTTGCCATCGCCTATAACTGGCACCAATAACTCCTCCAAATTCCTTCCCAGATCGAAAAATACGGTGAAAACACTATGTCTATTTATGAACGGCAAAAGTGAGGTCCAGAGAAGTGAAGTAGTTGGCCTGGGCTGTAGCCAAAAGTGGATGCTGAATCTTCTCGCTGTCCTGCTCCTGGGCAGCATTTTGGGCCATGGTCCCTGATGTCATCAGGATGGTGGCCTGGATAAGGGTGAGTGGCAGCAGCAGGAAAGAGACCTGTATGGAAGCAGGAAGGCGTGTTGAGGAGTCATCTACCTTTGGTGGTGAGAATAGCTGTCGCCTATCCAGGGTTCGGCAGGGACCTGTGTGAAGCCTCCCTGAGGAGGAGGAGGGTAAGAGGCAGGGGAGTTCACCTCCAAGGTTGTAATCTTGCTGCTCAGCAATGACACGTTTGTTAGGCCGTAGCAGAGGTGGGGCGGACAGCAGAAGCATGTGCAGCCTGAGCTGATTAAACTGTTCTGGAGGATTGGGATGTCAAGAGCTGAGAGTGAATAGAGAGCGAATAGAGGGCACATCAGAATAGCACCCTCTTAATTTGAACTGGCTTTCTAATCAGACTCACTGTAGAGCAAGAAGAACAAATTTACTGCTTGGGGTTACCTTAAATCAATTCAAGTAATGCTTAGAAAATAATGCAAAAGATGCTCACAGAAACTGAATTATTCACCTGTAAGATGCTGGCCTGGTTTTATCTTTTACAGTGATTGCTGCGTTTGCTGTGATTTAGTAATGAAAAATAATTAGAATAAGCTATATGTGATCCATCAGCTATGAAGATAAACCTGATACTTGTTCTGGGGTGCTTGTTTTTTCTGGCAAGAGTGTTTTGTAATGACCCAAGTATCCCAGGCAGGGCAGATGCCGGGGATGCTAACATGCCTAGGCAATGCAGGGCGGGCTGTGATTGTCGGCCTCGCATTGCAGCAACAAATGCTGTGCTGGCAAGGGACAAATCAAACCCAAACACTCTTCCGGCTGGTGCTCAGCTCCGGTGAAGTATGTGACAGCAGGACTAGCTCAGGGAAGAGCAATTTGACTACAGCTCTAAGCCCTGGCAGGATTTAGTCCATGGGTTAGATGTTACGGGTTTGGTTTTGCTCCCTCTCTTTAGAATGTTACAAATAAATAGAAATAAAAGTAATGTTACAACTACAAATAAAAGTTAACATGGGAATACCAAGATCCTAAAGATTTTATGTACAAATATATGTTTCATACAATTTTTCATTAGCATTTGTGTCCCCATGAAGATACACTACCACTTACTGGGAAGGCCACAGCTGGTGTCTTCAAGACACAAGCCCAGATTGATCTGTTCTTGGCTGTTTCCACATAGATGTTAACATTACAATGAGCTCATGTTTTAAAAGGTTTGCAAACAAACCTTTTCCCTCTCCTTCCCTCCCCTGCCCTGCCCAGATGATGCTTTCGCTTTACAGCAGGCATAGTACTATGTCCCCAGTTGTTAATGGGAAGTCAAATGACCATTTTTAACGAGGTGAAAGAGTCCACAGACATGAACCTAGAGTGACTCTGAACTTCTGTGCCCCAGAGCAGTACTTGAGACACTGGTAATGTCTTAGATCCAGCTACATGCCAGCTTTTTCAGACACGTAGTGTTTCTGGTTCAAGTTTGGCTAAACAGAAGAGATTGCACTGATATACATAGTGAGTTGTGATCTATTATAGGCGACAACCTGGTATACACATCTATTTTATTACATCTGGGAAGCTCCTCAAGTGAAAGAGCCTGGGGAGCGGGCGGGTATTCCATTTTGCAAAATGATTCTCATTCTTGAGGTGTCAGTAGATCTAACACTGGCCTTTCCAATTCACCAGTTCTAATGGCATATGTTATAACTCACTATGAAGCTGATCATAAAGAAAAAAATTGATCACACTCATAGAGCAGAGAATAAACAATTTAAATAAATGCCAGGTTAAGTAAGTAATTTCAGCTATCATTTTCATGGAAATGTTTTTTAAATAATTCAATGAAACTATAGTGTTATCTTACCAAGTAATAATTCAGTTTGGTTCTTCTCAGTACGGAAAATCTTTCGGACATAAGCATGTCTCCCCACACTTCAAAAAAAAAAATAAAACCAAAAAGAGAAAAAAAACCCACCGTACACAACCTCCAAGCTCTCCAATAAAAAAAAAGAAATTTTTATTTTTACCACACAAAGACTTTGAAATACATTTGCCTAGCAAATAATATAGCTTATTCATCCAGTCTGTTACACAAGTCAGGTACGTCCAGGCCTTGATATGCTCAGTGCACCAGAAGGTGCTAAAAGAAATGAACATGCCCCAGTTTGAGTACAATGAAAGCTCTTGCTGGTCACATTGTGTATCACAGAGCCTTCAATTCCTTAAGTTTCTCTCCAGGTGCTCTAGAAATTGCTATGTTCATATTTTAGTTGCATTTGGGAACAGAAAACAAAACTATTAGTTTTAATTTTTGCAATTAATTTGTTCCAGAATCACTGCTCCTTAAGTTTATATGAGTGCCTGCACAGTTATTAATTAAAAAAAACTATGCAAAAACTTTTTATATATTGATTTTGCTGTTAGCAAAATATTTTGGAACATAAAATCTTGACATCTTTTAAAATAAAACCAAACCTGTCATCTCAGTATCATTATTTTAAAGAAAAAGCATTCATGCAGCCTGAAGATCATTAGCTGTTGACTTCAACACCTTAAACCAGGTAGAGCTCCTCTGTGATGCACAACTGGATACCAGCAATCTTCTTTCTTTGTCTCACTTTCCAGACACCAACGCAGGAAGGGAAGCAACTGGAAGTGTTCTGATGAAAATAATAGACTAAAAGTCTTCCTGTTGGCATGGAGATAGGAGTGAATCAGTCACTAAACTTAAATGCTGTCAGAAAGTGTACCTTGTTAAAAAATCATGAGCCAGTGCTCCATTAAAGCAGCACAGTTTGGAGAAGAATAATTTCCATTCTCCGTACTTCATGTTTGCTTGTTATTTCATTTCAGTCATAATTTAAAATACAAACACTAGGAAATGGAAGTAGTTAGTTCACGTATGTGTTCAGCCAGCCCCTGGATGAAGAAGATACCAGCTACTTTGCTGGGAATATTCTGTTCCGAAAGTTGCTGGCTGTGGGCAGGACCAGCTCTGCAGATATTCCTTCGCCATCTCCTCCTGAAGCCACTTCTGTCTGGAGACCTGTCCCCTACAACTGTTAGGCAGCTATACAAGGTTTTGGGTTTTTTTTTTGTCCGTAGGTTCATGTTCCTTCCTATCTGGGAAAACCTGCCTTTGATTTTATACAAACTAGTAAAGCTGTGGGCTTTTTTTCCCGATTATCCAGAAATAATACTTTCAGTAGCACTTCTGGTACAAGAACTGCTTCCTAAGATGCTGTGTAAAGTAAAAACAAATTATCAGTAATATTTTAAAAATACATTTAGAAGTTACCTATAGGACAATTATTTCTCATTCCAGATGCAGAAAAAGACTAGGGTATTTTACACTCAGAGACATGGATGTGCACACGTGTACTTATGCATAACAAATTTTTTCAAAGTATTTTTCAGTCCTTATGTCACAAAGGAATAGATGAAAATAGAATAGGAAGACAATCAGCAGTGAAAGGCAAACATGGGCTGACTTCCAGCTCTTTCTTCTAATAGCAAGCTGTCAATCAGATGCAAATAATATATCTGTATTTTGCAATATGCACTTCCACAGAGGAAAGTGTGAGACTTTGTGGTTTAATTCCCTCAGAGCGTAATCTCTGTGCAGATCTACTCAGCGTACCTGAATACTTACCATATTAGGCAAGCACAGAGTAAAATGAGAATTTTGTAAGTTTTTTCTTTTATTATGATTACATGGGGATATCCTGGAAGTACATTATTGAACTTCTTCTGTGATAAAAGGAATAATGAAGTCTTTTCTCTCCTTTGGTTAATGCATTGATCTGGCACGCGGTAACAAGAATTTTTCTCCCCGTGCAAGTAGTCTGCACAGCAAATATTTGCCTTCAGAATGAAGTTGCATCAGTGCCAGGTATTTCCAGCTCATCGTGTGCTGCAGGGGACAAGCAGAAAATCCAACCCAAGGGCCTTTCTGCAACCCTCTTCCGCCTTTCCTAGCTTCACTGGTATGAGCTAGAGGCTTTTCAATATACCCTGTTTGGAAAATAAGTGACGATCTCTTTTTGGTTGCAGTTGTCTGGAAGAAATGAACAGTTTTCCCAAACCCACAGGGAGCTTCTCTGGGCAGCATCCAGGGCTGGGTGAGAGGTGTTTTGCCGGTGTCTCTTCCTTGTGTTGGCAACTCATTTTCACTTCATCACACCACACTATGTTTAACTGTAGTTTATAGATGCATACGGAGCAAAAATGCCTCCAACTACCTTAGCACAGGACCGTGTTAAGTATGCAGCTGGCTGTACAATGAGAAACAGATTGGATCAGCAGCAACTTAAAGTGTAGTCTGGTTTAAATGAAGCAATAGGACTTACTTAGCAAAGTACTTACTTAAGATATTCCTGACAACTTTAAAAGTAAAACTCAGCTGTGCTAAGAAAACCAAAAGTCCATGGATAATCTTTTTCAACCAGGCAAGACTTGCCTGCATTGTAACTTCTGTCGGGGCAAAGACAAAGATGGTCTGTAATGGGACTATCACAGTCTCCAGAACAGTGTTCCACAAAGTGGTTTTTGCATTGCTGGTGAAGATGGCATGTCACTTTTGGTTAGGAGAGGAGATCAGCTGCTTATAATTAATTGGCTGAAATTGTCCATTCTTTGTCCAAATTTTGTATACATGTGTTTTTATATATGCATGTGCACACATGCAAAAACGTTCACACACATATACACACATGTGTATGTTCTGTGTATATATGCAGACACACACACGCACACAATATATATACATATACAGGCATTTACAGAGAGAGATCATTTCAGTTTTAACCAAAATATTTAAGTCATTTTACAGAATGGAAATAGAGAGAAATACTCTGCTTTGGTCACAGGTCAGAGTTATGGTGACTTTTTCTTTGAGATCTCGAGTGCAATCTCCACCCACTACACACCCTGCCCTCTTCAACTCCCTGTGGTTAGGATGTCGGCTAGCAAGAGAGCATCTTACCTGGCTTCCCAGTTTAATATGTCAACTAGGGAATATACGTATGGTGCAATGCCTCTCACAGTTGTACTGCGCTGGCAGGATTTGGTGTGTCTAGGCAAGCCTAGAATATCCAGTCCTGCAAGCAGCACGCACAGCCCTTTGACTTCTGATGGGAATTCAGCCCAAATATGCTACCAAGCAACTCTGTTATGTTACAGTATAAGTGGCTGGACAATTTAGGAGCAGAAGCAAAACCGATGAGAGAACCTCACAGGTCACAGCTTGGGTGTTGATAGAATTTAGGCATGCTGTAAGTTGGCTCAAAGTTGTCTGAGTGCCAGGAGCACCTCCTGTATAAACTAGAAACCCTTCTGTAAAAATACTGCACAACTGCTTGTTTGATTTCAGTACCTCTTTATCATCAACCATGGGCTAATGTGACTTATTAAGCCTACCACACATTAGAGAAATAGCCATCAGATTGTGGCTTAAATACCATGGCATTTGCCCAAGGGGTTCTCTCATCCATCGTATATGAAGTTTAAATAAAAAACTTCAGATAGGATGCACATTGTTCACAACCTTTTCTGAAATTATTTCGATTTGAACAGTAACAACCACCTTCTACACCAGCCCATCTTTTCAGCCTCAAAGGGAACAATTTATGTCGAAGTTAGCTTTACAGAATAGACCAAAGAAGAAGCACTCCCAACCAGTCGATACAATCAGGACACAATATCCTTGCAATTCCTGAAAGGCAGAAAGCAAGTTACTTTTGTGCTTTAGATCTGGTCTTAAAAATACTTTATTTCCCTTTCACTCACAACCCATTCCCATGGTAAAGCACTGAGGGGATGAGCTTTGTGTGAAGGCACTCACTGCATCTGTCGTGACAGTGGGTGCAGTTCCTGAACCTCTCCTGAAGTCGATTTAGCCAGAACAGAAAAGCACTTGAATTCTCAGAAAGACTGGCCCAGTAAAAGAAGGGGTGTTTTGCAGGAAGCATGATGAAAATGTAGATCCTATACATTTCTGAACGTTTCTAATATAGACAACTGCTAAGGAACTATTAAGAGAGATTTAATATATATAAAATAATAAAATAAATATATATTATATAACATATATAACGTTATGTATATTACATAAATAAAATATACAGAATATGTGATAGATTATATATAATATATAATATGTTATATAATATATAAAAATAAGGGCTATATTATATATGTAACATAATATATGATATATAATATGTGATATATAACATATTGTTTATATTATATTATATATTAAGCAATGCATAATATAATATACTATATACTATATAAAATTATATATATATAATTTTTTTTTTTAACTGACATAGTTGGTCCTGATTTACCCAGTGGATGTACCACTCTTGTCCAAATCCATATTTTCCTAGCAATGCTGCTAAGTTTCCGTAATGACTGCTCAGAGTTTTTGAAACAACGAGCAGGAATTCAGCTGTGCATTTGTAATGCACAACAGCAGGAAAATTTCTGTTGCTAATAGTTTCAGTATTAATTAAAAGATACTTCTAATTAAAGTTTAACGCTAATCTCACATGTCTGTTTTAGCAGTGTAACTGGAAAAAGAAAACCCACCCCAAAGACAGTTAAAAGTATTCCAGGATGATCAGGTGCATGTGACAGCTAAAACAAGTATTTCTTCTTCAGTTTATTAGCTGTCCATCTGTGTTTCTGCTACTTACTTTTAATGTTTTTAATGCTTTTTTCGAATCCCCAAATAGCACTTAACATCCAGCCTCTAAATTCTTTTAATTCTTCCACGGCAGAGGGAAAGTAATTTAAATGTTAGAGAAGTGCAGCACCTTTAAAAGCCATTCTTAGTTAAAAGCTGCAGGGGAAATAATTGAATTTAACAGGAGCTACAGTTTCTAAATTATTGTGTGGTAAATCACAAAAAGGTCATTCACTCATGGTAACTGCGCAATAATTCATTCTTCGACTACATTCACATAGCACAGCAAAATATTTAGTTAATGAGATGGCAACAATATCTCATGAGCTTTGCAGAAATACAGTCTAAACTTGCATAATTTGAAATAATTGACAGATTTTGGAAATTTGGTGTTGCAGCATAACTACATTACATATTAAAAAAAAAAAGGTATCTGTACAGACACAGGCTTGGAGTTTAATCTTGAATTCCTCCCACTTCTGTGTATGTTCCCTTGAGTCCCAGGTCAGCTAGCCAGCGGTGATGCTACCTGTAACGCGACCTGCAAGTTTGGGATGACTGTAAAGCTTTGATACACTCTAAAATTATTAAATTATCATAGTTATTAGATTATTACAATGCTTTTATGGAGGCTGATGTGTTTTTGCCATGTGTAAGGATGTGTTTTTATTAACTCTCAGTACTGTATACGTAGCCAAGGACGCTGAACTCTGACAGCATTCTTATCGTGCTTTTTGTTGTTAATAGCCATGCTCCAGACCAAAATAAGCCCCCAGCTACACCCAAACACCTTTACTCTCTGTGTCAGGTTTGCACACACCCTGGCTGAACCTGTACTTGTGCAATTGCTTGCAATTTTTCTGAGGAGCCACAGGAGAAAGTTACTGTCTAGCTTAACTTTGCCATTAAAAGTAGTAGATGTGCTTGAACATGCTCTAGGAGCAGAACAGTTACTGAAAAGGGAATAATTTTGCATGGTCAAGCACAAGATAAATCCACATTTTCGGACAAATTTTCAGCATTACTGTAATCGGTTCTCACCGCTCTGCTTATGTAAAGCAGCCATTGCAACCAGTTCAACCAGTCCCTTGAGAAATCCCATTGCATACTGAAGCAAGGAGCTGTTGGCGCATTTCCACATCGCTTAGTTAAATAATGCTCTGGTCAGTCTCACAGGTCACCTGCCATGCCTCTCAACTACCATGTCTGCTTCGCTCTGCAACCTTGCTAGAGTAAAATGAGGTGCATTTAAAGTTGAACCAGGACTGCCGCTTGGTAGTACTATGCAAGCCAAGCACATAAAACATACCCTCTCCTTCCCATAGCCATCAGAGTATTTGGGGATTTGCTTGTTTGCTTGCTGTTTAATTTTGCCCAAGTTTCTCTGATTACTGGAAAGAAAGATAACAAGCATATTTTGTGTTTGGTGACCTGCTCAGTGAGATGGATTTGAAACTCAAACTTCTCTGTGCTGGAGGTGGGAGCAAGGTGGGGGCCGAGGCAGCACTGCAAATACTTGATATCATTCCTTTCTGCAAGGAAAGGTGATGGCTGGGGAGGATAAGCTGACCTTCGTATTTCTTTAAAAATTCCTAATATAGCAGCGTTTTAGAAGGTGTAGGAATGAATACAAGAAAAATAAAGAGGAAAGGAAAGGAGCCTGGGCACATGCTGGACCTGACTGTGGCTGATGCTTTGAACATGAAGACTCAGTGGCACAGGCATCAGTGGTTTGTACAAGCACACTCAAGAATGCAAATATTTACTGTCACGCTAGGGACGTTGCCCAGGCTGGGGATGGCTCTTGTCGGGACAGCTCTGGAGTTTAGGGCAGGTGATTTCATAACTCCCTGTAAAACCTCATGCAGATGTGCCCTATGACTTGACTGCCCAGCTGTTAACCAGTTTATCTATGTTAATAGTCATCTTAGGTATGTCTGCACATCCTGCCCTGAGGGAAGAAAGAAGAATAGGAAAGAAAAGTGTAGGAAGAGAAGTGCTGGAAGTAGCAGAAAATCATCTGAGAAGAGGTGTTTTTTTGTGGATTTATGTTTCGGAAAACTTTGTTGATGATGAGAGAGAATATTTCCCATGGTGCTGTTGCTGTTTGCTCCTACTCACTTGCTGTGAGTGTTTTTGCTTCCCATAGGCCCCCAAAAGGCTTGAGTCTTCATATTCTGCTTGCATTAATTTATATCAACTACCTTGGACATTTTTACTTTTTGTGTACTTTACTTTTCATTTAGCTTTCTGGAGCAACAGAACTCATCCCCTTAAAGCATAACATAACATAACTCCCGGGTGTCTCAGAAAAATCTAAAATGGCAATTGGCAGGAAAGTATTATGTAAAAGCAGCTCAGATTGGATGATGTTTATGTTTTACCCAATGGAAGAAGTTCAAACTGATGGGCATACTATTTAACAGAATTATTTTACAATTGAAAAGAGCCTTTTGGATTGCTGAAAAAAAATGCAGGTGGCTATACAATGTTTCTTTAGATAGGAATAACTTAGTCTTACAGGAAATATGAGTTATTTTCTTTTTTTTTAAAAAAAGTTAAACATTAATAATACCATGCGAGAAAGTCTGCCAGTCTTTCCTAAAAATCATGTGTGTGTTGTGAACAACTTGTAGTTTCCATCCCTGAGTACCTAACTTCTTGACTCTCTGACTTGCCTTGGGATCCCCTGTCTTTGGTGACAAACTTGCTGTTTGCTTGCTAGTCCATATTGCTCCCTTGAAGGTTATCCCTCACACCTTCCATCAGTCTTTTATTCAGGCCTTCTCTCCTATCCTATTGCCTGCCCTGCTTGCTAGTTTTGAGCACTATGAAATTTTTTGTGGTGGCCTGGCACAAAAGCATTGACAGAGGTAAAGACCAGGACCCTCCTACAGCTGGCCTCTGGCATGCTGCAGTCATTTTGTAATAGCCTGCTCTCAGCTGGGTCAGGGAAAACCAGTCTGATGGATTCAGGTCAAGCAGGGATAGTGATGGTTTCCGTGCATTTGTGAGACAACACACAATAGTTTTAGATCAGTGATGCTCTTTTTGGAGGACCAGAGTATGTCTAAAGACACCTAATCTCTGTGTTCATCTCTGGCCCATTAGGGCAAGTCAAGAGAGAGTCAACTATACCATTGATCTGCTCGGGATTGTTGGTCTGATGAAGTTAGAGACAACAGCTCCTGTAATGAGGAGACTGGAAGGATGTCTTTTAGAGCCAAAACAAGCAAGTAAAGCTTTCGTTCCCTCAGGATAGCTGAAAGCAATCAAAAGGTGCATGTTGTGATAAGCATCCAGCAGCTCAATCCTCGGGTGTGCAGGATAGCGGTTGGTTGAGGGTTCATCTGTAATTTGTAGATGGTTCAGAGAGTAGTTCACTTCCTTGTGAGGTTCCTCCTCTGCTTCCCCACAGAAGGCTTCTTTGAACAGAACACAACAGGCTTCTTCTGTGTCTCAGACACTGAACGCCTTTGGGACTGGGAGATAACACAGTGGCAACTTCATCTATAAATACTGGTGGCCTCTGGCCTGCTCTGTGCTGCTGCAAGCAGTGCATATAAAATGTCAAATGATCCCCTCAGAAGGTATTATCTGACGGGCACAGGATTTCTCTCCCCATCCGGGCTATTTTTCCTCCTGTTGAAGCCAGCTCTCAGCAGCTGTAGGACTTCAGAGTAAAGCCTGTGGAGAACTCATTGCTTAGACTGACTGCCACTTGCTTTCCCACCACTGTGTGCCAACATACTATAAACAAGAAAGCAACACTTGGTGCTGCAGGGGATAATGGCTAGCATGAATCATCATGGGGTAATCCTGGGGGAGCTGTTTTCACCCTTTCAAATTGTGGGTGTTGTGGGTGCAAGGAGAAAAAGCCAAAACCCAAACAACCTGCTGTCACAAGCTTCCACATACTTCTGCGTATGCAAATGTCAGGGTTTGTAAACTGTCAACTTCCCCAAAATCTCTTGGAGCTTTTAGACAAACTGAATTGTCTGTCTTCAGGGGAACTTTTCAGGTGGCTTTAATGAGGAAGGGAAAAAAAGACCTTCTCTCTGCCAGAAAAGTCTCTTAAATTCCCCTGGACTTTAGAGTTGAGTGTAGTTTGCTGTGTTTTATCATGCCTTATCACATGCTTTTGTGAAAGGTTTTCTTTCCCCACAAGCAGTGTAATGATCTGCTGCTTGCCAGCCCCAGGGTGTGTCCCAGCAGCCCTGCAGGTGCTGCAGAAGGTGGGTGGCTCATCGGAGGGACAAGCTGTGCTCGTGCTTCACGTGCTTCTAGCAAAAAAGCAGCTTATGGCTGAGTTGAGAGAGAGGTCTGACTGTGGGCAAGGGTCTGTCCTCCAGCTCACCACCAACAACCAGCCTGACACACCAGGCAAGTGTGGTGGCAAGGGACTGCAAGCGTGTCTGGAAACCGGGAGGGGACATCTGACACAGAAAGTGGGTCCTTCATCTTCTTTTCCTGTAAACAAGGCTTCTGCACACACTACCACACCATCAGATGTCCTGTTCTCCTGGTGCTGCTCTTGTTTCATCAAACTTCTTGCTACCATTCACTTTAGCCTGTAACTGTATAATACATCTGACTAGCATCCCATTTTTTGGGTACACAGTGCCACCTAGTCCTTGACCAAGCAGTCTAGAGAGGGATTTTTAGTGTTCCTGAATTGCTGAAGTGTCTTACTTTACAGGAAAAGCTGTAGCTTCTGTTTAGGCAAATGTTCAAGCCTTGTTGCACTTTCCTCCTGTCCTTATCATCATCATCATACATCCCATCATCTCCTGGCTTGACCACTGCTTCTTGCAGGTGGCTAGTTGCAGAGGGCTAAAGCTCTTTTATCTCTTTAGCTGGCATGTCACTTCAGTTAACAGCAACCATTTGATCGAAACCGACCCTTTGACCTGCTTGGATGCCCCTTCCTACCTGACTTTACATTTCCTCCTTTTTATCCTCCTCAAAGGACCATTACCGATTTATTCCAAAGGATAACCTGGCATGCTCCGGTGGCTGGCCAGCCAGCAGCTGTAATAAGCAAACAACTTGGTGCCCATTACATTGCTCAAAAAATATAGACCATGTCTACTTGGCGTACAGCAGATAATCATCAGGGTGATGGCCTGCAACCTTGTCATGGTGTGGAGTTGAAAATATGCGCTGGGAACTGGAGCAAGAGGGTCTTGCAACGGGCTGCCATCCTTCCTATGCCTTCCTCCAGTAGCCCAGGAGAGACTGCCACCCAGTAGAGAAGCTCTTGTTTCCCATGTGCCTGTCTCAGGGGCCTTCCTCACAGCGCCCCGCTGCTCTGCTGGAGTCCTTAGGGTTGGAGAAGCTCCACTTCCCAGTGGAGAAGGAGCCTTCGTTGTTTTCCAGGCCCAGGGTGACCTGCCCTGCTGAGCACCTGAAGAAGTTTTCATTAGCATGACACTGAATCTGGTGAGGTTTTGTATTCCTGTGCAGGAAAAGACTGTGGACTTTTGTTACCTTTTTATCTTCAGGAGTTTTCAGCAACAAAAGCTCAAAACATTTATTGGAAACAGAGTCTTGTCAAGGAAATGCTCTTTTCCATGAAGCCTGTTTACGTGGAAGACACTTTGAATGCTAAATGCTGTCTAACTCTAAAAAAGTTTCTTTTCTGCCATTTTTGATAAGGAATGTAGTTAACATCAGTATCTGAAATACTATTAACTCCTGAATTAACATCTATTGAGGTGGATGGGGCAGTTCCCATATTTATCCAGGATCTGTGAAAAAATCAGGCTGACTCTAGCTACTAGGTAATCATGCTAGTGAGTGCTAGTGCTGGTTAATAGCTCCACTTGGGTACCACTTCCTACACTCTTTTCTGGCTGCCCAGCCAGATACTCCTTGCACAGAAAAGAAGCTTTGGAGAAGATTGCTATACACAAGAAGCTCTGAGCCACACACAATGTCTTGTTTGTTGCTCAAGTCCATAGGCTTTGATCTGGATGCTCCCTAAGTTTTCTATGGGTTGATACGTATAAGAGTAGCAGAGGGGCTGATGTGTTTGCAAAATGGAGCCTATTGAGCACACAATGTAGTTGGGACTGAATGGAGCAGTTACCACCACGAATAAGTGTACTATCTGTCTTACGGTACTATGTTCTTTGGGCTGGCAGGGCTGAGATAAGATAGTTATTTATGTTTTACAAAATCATGGAAAGAAAGGCAACATCCGAGTAGCAGTGTTTCGACAATGATACTTTAGGAACCGTAAGTTAGTAAAGCTGTAGTCATAACAATTCAACAACACCACATGACATTTCCAGTATGACTGGCATTTAGTTTAGTTTTCAACAATTGCTAATCTAAGAGTGACTATATGCAATCTATTTTGCCCACAGAAGGAGCCATTTCATCGAACAGAGAATACGTGTGCTGATTTAATACACGATGATCCGAGCTTTCCAGTTAGGGGGATATCGAACATTTTAAGATCCCTTTTTGGGGTATTTTCCTCAAGCAGCATACAAAGATTTCCTTCGCTTTACTGCAGGTGTATGACAGCAACTCCCTACTCACATGTGGATGTAGAATACATCACATGTGTAGCTCATGATCTTGTACCATCACAGGAGATGTCTAACAACTGCTTAAGGTACCCTAGTGCCAGCTGAAAAGTCACTCAGTGCCCAGCTTGAACTATTCTGTAAAAAGCCCAGCCCGCAGAAAACCACTCAGACTATGATGCTTTAACATATAAACTGATATCATAATGAGATGCATTTATACATGTTTCAATTTGTTATTTGCAGAGAGGGAGCACCAGCTTTAGTGAAACACCCGGGAAACCCCAGTAGCCATTTTCCTAACCAAGAGAATTTGAGAAGAGATGTAGTCCTGTGACAAGCTTCAGAGCCATGAGTGATGAAGGAAGAATAATGGGGGCATAAAGGCAATTTATAGTCTTTTTTCTTGACTGGTATGTGAGCAGCATACCGAACAGCAATGCTGAAGTCTTTCGTCTGACATCCATGCTTTCAGATGGCCAAGCTGTTGGATGGTGTAGGTGCACAGTCATATAAGATGCATCAGTGGCAGTTTAAGCTTGCCTTGATAAACTCGGAACTAACCTGGGAACAACAAAAAAAAAATAATCCTTTTTAATGTTGAGAGGGGAGCTGTGGCGCCGCTGGGACTGCTGGCCCCTGCGGCCAGTCTCCTAGCTTTGGGTTAGTCCCAAGAAGAAGCTAAAATGGTCTGAGGCACCTGAAGTCCTCATACCATAAAACTAGCTTAATGCAGGAAGCCACATTCAGCACCCAACTTTGCTGTGCTTACACATGCGACTTGTTCTTATGAGCAGTAGATGGCACTCTTTAGATTAACTTGCTCTAAGTGATTTTTATATTAATAGAAACAGGCACACACGTGTACACACACACACACACATACAAATATTTGGTTCTCAGAAAAATATATAAACCAGAAAAATCTGTTTACCTGAAATTTTACTTTAGGCACCATTAAAAAAAAAAAGCTAAGAAACAGAGAGAGTTTCCAGGATTTTTGGTATTGCACTGCACAATTTCCAATATCCTCATCTCTCTTTTTAACTCTGTAGTGTAAATAGATCCCTACTCTCTGCATCATGTCCTCTAACAGCATCTTCCAAGACTGCTAAATGACCTAGGCAGATGAACATCCGGTGCCAATGCAAGAACAAGCCTTTCTCACAGCTTGTCTCCAGCATATTCCCAGTATAATAATGGGATGGATTGATAAATTTTTTCCTATCCTTTTTAAACTGTCAAAGCACAAACTCACACAAAGACTGCCTGCACCAAGCCTGTCCTTCTGTCTCTGCTTTCCTGTCTCCCATTTTATCTTCCTTCTCTGGCCTCTCCAATGACCTCCATGGAGACCTTGCTGGCATGTTTTGTTTTGCTCAGGTCTGGTAAAACTCCAAAATTCAGTCATTACTCTCAGCACACATACAAGAGTTCTGTGTTTGTTAGAATTCACACCACAGCTGGGAAAGTAAACCATGTGCTGCTTTTGCCTGGCTTTATTGAGTTTTGTGGTGTGTTTTTTGTGCTTTTTTTTTTTAATTTTCATTTGTGAAATTCTCTTTCAAGGAGCTTTTCTGGATTCGCAGCAAACTGGAAGGGCTGTCATCTCCACCTGTGGGACCTCCTGCCTTTTGATTCTGCTGAGGTCCTTGCCATGCTGAGATGCTTAGATGATGAGCTGTGACAGCTACTAATAAATCCAGAGAGAAGATCACCAGCCCAGCTCATTTTCTTTTGTAGTTGAAGCTGTGAAACTTCTGTAGGAACTGCTGCACAGTAATACAGTGATTGATGTGACAGGGTTAAGGAAAACCAACAGCTTGTTGATCCCATAGTCTGACACTACAGCAAATCCTTTATGCACATCAGATCGCGTCAGTGATGCCAGGATGCCAGCCACACCATGCCTTCGCTGGGGAGGCAGAGATTGTCATGTGAGTTCACAGAGTAACTAACTCAGCATCTCTTTTCACACGCACCCACACTGGGGACTTATGGTCACAAACTCTCAGAATCAGGTGTTCTGTTGTACAGCAGGAAATATTCTGGAAGAAAATGATTCATGGTGCTTGTTTAGAAGCAAAGAATATGCTTCAAGGCTCTGCTGGCAGTTTGAATTCACTGCTTTTAATTCCGTGGTGTGGATTTACAGAGGTAAAAAAACTGAAAACAGAGGTTGGCCAGTATGTTTTATAAAGCAGGATTTCCCTCTTTTCTTCTTAACAACTCTTGCAGGAGACAGGAGGGAAGAGAACTTTGTGTCCCAGATTGTAGTCAGTCAGTACACAAAAGATAATAGTCAGTTGCTGTTAGCATATTAATTTCTGATGGTTATTTGGTTACTGGAAGCTTTTAAAATTTATTTTCAATTAAGATTTTTTTAAAAAACAGCTTTAATTGGAAATTTTTATCCCAAAATTTATCTTAAGCTTCCAGTAACAAAATACAATTCCTGACAGAAGTAAAAAATGCCATTGCTGTACAGTCATAAATCTCAAGGGCATCCTCTGTAGCAAATGGAAGTATTAATGGAAGAAGTCGGATGAAGAGAGCAAGGTGATAATGTTTATTGAGGCTGAGTCCCTAGTGACAATATCTAGCATTAGCACTAGAAATGCTACTGTTTGGATGGTATGTGGTGTCCAGTGGCACCCAAAAGCTCCTAAAGTGACTCTAGAAATTTTCGCATTTCTGTTTTGTCCTCCCTGTCCTTTTTCAACCTCTCGTATCGCTTGTTGTACCGCAGTGAGTGCTCCTCCTGAAGCTGGGTAATACCTTACACTGCCTGTTTACACAGGAAAATGGTCACCATTATGTCCTCCCATCCTCGCTGCCCTTAGAAATGAAATGGTGCTCACATCTTCAGGGGTATGCAGGCTTGCCTGGCCTTCCATCCCCGTCTCTCCTCTGGCCACAAACTGCTGGACATGCTGCCCATGATAACTGCCACTCTTCCATCCTCTGTGCTGCCTTCCCTTCGCCCTGCCTCTACCTGCCCACCATGGCTAATCGCATTTGCAACAGGCTGTGTCACGCTGCTTTTACCCATTCTTTTCCCTCAAATTCCTGCCTGTGTCTCCTTGGTGCACCCAGGGATGAATGGCCCTAAAAGCAGTTCAGGTCTGTATGGAGAAGGAAGCAGTAATGGACCCGCACAGAATCCTCTCTTAGGGTGAGGGACAAAACCATACCAAATTACAGGCAAATGTAGGCATTTAATAACTTCAAAAGAGTAGATTAGAAGTGTAAAAGAAGCTAGGGTTGGAATACGCCCATGACCAAAACCAAATGGCATTACCTGATTTGTGGTTACTAGGCAAGACTCGCTCTTGCCTGATGCAGAAAAATGATGGGTACTCCTGGTGTACAATCAAATAATTCATAATTTTTTACCCAATCCTTTTCCCTTAGGTAATTCGGTCCCTGCTGTGACACTGTAAGTGAATTGCGATTGCATGCTTGGTGCTGAAATCAATTGTACAAGAAGCAGAAGGGAGAAAAAAAGAGGAAAAAAAAATAAGTCAATGCAATTTATTGCAACTTACAACAATGCGTCAGAGTAATTCTTCTTTCTGCCAGTGTGAAAGAGTCCTTGTGGACTTTAAAAACGGGAGAAAACTGGGAAGGTGAAAGGAGAGTGGTGTAGAAATTTGTTCAGGGCTGTAACAAAGCACCTTTTTAGGTCTGAAAGCCCTAACACCATTCAAAGAATTTGCTTTGTTAGAGGCTTGTGAAACCCACTGCCCTTCTGCCTGTTGCAGACAGGGTGCAGTGCCCTGGCAGTGGCCTGGGCTGGTGCCTGGTTAACCAGGTCTAAAACAGCTCCAGCCTTGGCTGCTCTAGGAGGACACCTGATTGCATCCTCAGCTGCACGGATGTGTGTTTGCAGCTGCTGCAGTTCATCTGCTGCCAAACGGGTTGCGGAAAGCCAGCAGCTAAAACCTCAGTCCTGTTCCCCGAGGTGCACCTGCTGCGTGGAAAAGCAGTCCTGGAGAGCTGGCAGCCTCACCAAGGCTGAGCTAGAAATCAGTGTCAGCTGAACTGAGTGTGTCTGCAGTCTGGGCACAACTTGCAGGTCCCTGGCGCGCCCATTCACGCTCCTTTTGCTCATCACCATTATCACTGCACGCCTGCAAACCCTCCTTCTGGGCGGCAGCAGGTGTCAGCAAGGTTTTGGCCTATTTGTTCCCACTCGGTTGCAGGGACAGCTCCATTTAAAGGTGTTGTGGTGCTTCTGCCATGGTGGGAACTGTGAGTTCGTGCCTGACGGTAACTCTCGGGATACCTTACTCCCCACATCCAGGTTGCTATGCCATGACACATAGGTTCACCTTTTTCACACCTCCCTGCACACAGGGGACTACCGCAGAGCAGCTCTCACACAACACATTGCTTGGTGTGAAGACTGGTGTCTGGGACAGGGTAGGTGGCCGAGCACAGCACTGCAAGCACCCATGGGAAGTTTCTTACATCTGGTCTTGGACCACCAGAATATTCAGCAACAAACCAGGAGTGTGCC
Source organism: Pluvialis apricaria (assembly GCA_017639485.1). NCBI lineage: Eukaryota > Metazoa > Chordata > Aves > Charadriiformes > Charadriidae > Pluvialis > Pluvialis apricaria. Next base: position 62,175,968 of record CM030008.1, read on the forward strand.
TTAACCTGAGAAATGCTTGCCTAGGGAAGGAAGCTGGCAGCCAGACTAGGGCATGTGAGGAGGCTTCCAGAAACATGTTCTGTTCTGCCCCTTCCTCCCTCGACCATCTAAGGGACTGCTCTCTCCTTCTCGTTAAAAAAAAAAAAAAAAATCTAACTTAATAAGTAAGCCTTGCAGTTTGAATCTCTGTCCTTTAAGCCTTCTTTCAAAACAGTAGAAAGTATTCCCCCACAAATCCCTTACACACAAAAGCAGCACTTTCACTTCATTTCTTATCCAGTTAAATAAACATGCGCAGGCATCTGGAAATGGAGAAAAGCCAGTAATGCTAACCTGCCTACCACATGCTGTCATGAAACAACTGAAGGATTTGGAGATTAACAGGCTTACCCAGCACAACCCTGCAAAGGGAAATCCTGTCTCATTGACTTCTGAGGCTTAGTGTTCGATAGGATTTAAAATGCATCTTTACCATAGCCCCTATAAATCCAGTCAAGCAGCTAAACCACTTGCTTCTGCCCTTCCCTTCACCATATCCTGCTAAGGTACTGAGCAATTTGAAACTGCTGTAACTGTGCAGTTCTTTGCGTCGTCTTAGTGACCAAACCATCAGTAACGAAAGGGTGCAGGAACCCTTTTCCCAGCTAGTGAAGGTTCCCCTCCTAACACACCTGGGAAAAAGATGTCAGAAAGACCTGGCCTCTTTAGATGAGCAGGCACTGCAATGATGCATTTTCAGCATCAATGAACTTCCCACCTGTTGGAATGGAGAAGAGTAGCTGAAACTCTTCAGGACCTCCAGGGCTTTCAACTGAAGACAGAAGCTGAGGTGTGTTGGCCACAGTATGGGGACAACCAGTGTTTAATCTGCTGTGTGCTTAAGGATGCTAATGACATGGAGACATACAAAAAGCTGTGTGTGGCATGAGGGAGTAGCACAAAGGCTGATGGAAGACCTGATGCTGTAACAGTTGCTATTTTTTCTCTCCTCCGGTGGCTTTTTCAGTCTGTGAGGAGAGCAGCTCTGCCAGCCATGAGCCCCATAGCATACTGCCACACTTGCAGGATTCATACAAGACTGATCATCAAGGTGAGGTAAAACCCTCCCTTTGGAAGAGATTTCTGCAGGAATACATCATGAAACTCCACATGGGTAATTCAAGGTAAACAGAAATGGAGAGGTTTGAAGAGGTCAGGCACCTCTGGCTTTTCTTGGTTTGTATTGGAGCAGGACTCTGAGGTAGCACTGCCTAGAGTTCTTCCTTGAGGTGTATATACCAAAGGTGCTGTTCAGCCAGACAGTTGCGTTTCATTTAGAACCCAGCTGGCACAGGGGAACTTCTGAAAGCAAAGCAAAACAAAACCACCTCTCAGCTTTGATGGATGATTCAGGATCTTAGGAGAAATCTTTCTTTCTGCCATCCCTGAAGCCTGTTGTCTTGCTTTTCTTCCAGGACGCCTACCGGCCCCTATCTGTGCTGCCTTTCCCCACTTTACACCCACCCAGCATCCCAGCAGGTCCCCCTGGGCAACTCACGCTGCGCAGCTTTTGGGGTAGGGGAGACCTGGCTCTCTTCCCCAAAAGCTGTGGCTGTTCAGATTGGAGCTGGTGGGGCAAGGCATCCTGCAGCCATGCTGCTGGGGGCCTGCCTTTAAACAGGGGGACGAAAGCAGTCTGCTCCAAACAGCAAAGCATCTGTCTGTCTCTCATACAAGAAACATGACTATCCATGGACACTGATAGATGAGGAAGTCACAGACAAAAAATAATACTTTAGTACACATGCAACGTGGCATCAAGCTACAAATCTTGTTAGATGATGATGGGAAGTATCGGTCAGAAGTCAATTCACACAGGGCTGTAGATTTATCTGGATATCAGGACTGTGCTGTTTGTCCTCAGCATATCATTATAAAATGCAATGATATTTATGGGCACATGCAGAGATGTAATTGGAACTGTGCAGAGCACAAATTTGATTTGAAAAATTTCTCTTGCATCTCTGCTTTAAAACATGGTGAGGTTGTTTCATTAGCAAGCAGGGATAAAGACAAAAACTCCCCTTCTTGCTCAGTTGCTAGTTGTTGTTTTAAATTAAATAGCACAGCAATTGGCTGATTTGAAATCACTGGAGTTGTGAGGAGATCCCACTTGTTCTGCACAAGCACATGGCAAGTAGGGATGGAAGAGGTGACTAAACAAGTTAAAACACCCCTCTCCTACCGCTGTAGTTACCTCCTTATCATTGTCCGTAGGCATCTGATTTTGGGCAGGACAAAACCTTTGATTTGGCCTAGCCTGGGCTACATCACTCAAAGGCTGAAGGCAGCTCCTGAGATTCAATTAATAAACCAGAGGGCTGTCAGAGATGAGATTCCCTATCCCCTCAAATCCCGAGGCAGACCTTTTTTTCTCTTGCTGAGTTGCAGGGAAGGGCTCACATAGTGGCGTGGGAGAGGAAGAGTTGCCTGCAATAAGGAGCCAGCTGAGGTCTATCACTAGGAAAACCAAAAACCTTGCACAAAGAGGCAGCAGGCCATTGCATCGGTGCAAGCACCCAGCACTTCATGGGTACAAGAGCATGGCTTCCTCTCCGGCGGGCAGCACTGGTGTATCTTCAGACTGACAGCTGGGCTGCACGCAGAGGGAGAGCTGGCGGGAGAAGCAGAAGTCCTAGTCCATCATGTACCACAAAGCTGTTGCTGGTCTGCATGGGTGTCAGGCAGGAGGATGCCTGCAGGAAGAGCACCGTCTAGGATGTCTATTCCCTTAATGAGTAGTCTCATGAGCAATACTGGTAATTATTCAAATGCATGTGGTGTGTCTTGGGCAGGGATAGATACACTCTGTCCAAACAGGACAGATGCGTGTGGGGTGTATGGGGAAAGAGCCACGCGACTGCAGCCTGTGGCACACCAGCTCTTGCTCTGAAGGGGCCTAAAGCTTCCCTAGATCTTTCCCCCATTAAATAAACATCAGCTGGATGTGCAGGGGCAACATTAGTCTGAATTCTTACTATTATTTAATTTTATCAAATCATCTTTTAAAAATCTCCAGCCAGTCAGGGGCACTACCAGCCACTTTTGTTTCTAAACAAAATTGGATCCAAATTATTCAGAAAAACAGATTCACCTGTCCCCTCCCTGGAGCCACTGTACACAGAAATCTGAAGAGCACTCTGCACGTCATCTCAGGCTTTCATACACCCAGCCTGTAGAGCTTTTTTTGGTTAAATGAAGATTTCAAATATTCAAAAGCAACTGTACACACACACAAGAATAAAAACCCCAGTCCTCATCTGGCAAGGCTCTTTTAATGTTGTACTTTTACCAAACCACAGTACATACTTCAAATAAGGCCTAACAGATTATACTCTTTATAAATTTACAAACAGTTTATTCTCCTTAAAGAGATATTACTTTTATCAGTCTTGTGTATTTCAATGAATTATATGTTTATTCAAGCATAACATAGCAAATGTAGCCATAAATCTGTAGACTAAATGTCTATAACAGAGGAATCTCAGATACACTATACTTTCAGATTAGGATTTTTTTTTAATATACACATTTTTGTTTAAATAGGGTAACCATCACATCCTGATTATGCTTCCCCTGGGAAAATTGTGCTCAAGAAAGAAACCTGTGGACTGGAATAACTGCAAACAGACAAGGTCTTGGTTCACCTGCCAGGAAATTGGGCCAGCTTTGTAGGCACATAACCCTGGGATTGGCTTTCAACCTGATTTGGAGGGAAAGGGTGAGAGGCTGGATTTGCTTTCCTGGTAGATAGTGGCCCTGGTCATTTCCTGGGTACAGACCACTCCGTAGCATCAGGAACAAGACTGACAGGAAAGCACAAGTGCATTTCTGCCTCTAACCAAGAGCCCAGGTTATTGAGAGCTGGCTGTTTGGTAGAGATGCATTACTCAGGTGTGGCATACAAACAGAGTAAAGAAAAAGGAGTAAAAGAAAAGAGGAAGTTAAATGACCTGCCTCAGTAGCAATTTTGACAGTCTTTTGCTACTGCTATGTTTATGAATCTACTTCTGAACCCTCATTCGTGTTCTAGTCTCTGCTGACCCCTTTTCCTGCTCACGAGGCTATACCCATAGCCCAGCTGTTGCTAGCTTGCTATCTTGCCAAGCAGCACCAGAGAAACAGGAGCACCTCACTAAACTGTGAAAACCCCAATAGCTTGCTAAAGAAACTCTGTTTTGAGGCTCTCACACTGATCAACATCATGGGCTGTGCAAGGCAGTTGTTTCTGAAGTGTTACATGGCACCAATGGCTTCAATCCATCTCTCAAAGACTGAGAAATAAGTTCCTGCTTGAGCCCAATGTGTCCCTGCCAGAGAACCAATGAGGAAAGAAAAAAAATATTGTAAGACACCGAGACAAAACCCAAATCCAAACCATGCAAATTATAGCTGAATAATAAAATCAAAATCCAAGCCCGCACCCCAAGTCCCCCTTGCAACAGAGACAGCTGGTTGCTTTCTAAAGACTGCAGAACCAGCCACTCTGTAGCTCTTAAATAAGAAGAGTTTGGCAATAATTACCATGCACAAAGTAAAGGCCACTTATAAAACATCTCCATAAAAATATCTATTTATCTCTATATCTCTATTTATATATGTCAGTAAGAAGCTTCATACTGAGCACAGCCCAAACACTCCGTAGTGGGGGGAGGAGCACGGAATCTACTTAATCCCCATGAAATGAAGTGCTCTTAGTTAAGGTTGGCATCCACATGTAGGATTAAGTCAGTACAGATAATTTCCAGCAGGCTTCTGTTAATTAGCAGTAGTCAAATGGAGTAGCGGGGTTGTCGAGGAGCCGAAGCCTTTCAGGAATATTGTGCCAAATCATGCTGTTGTATCAGAGGAACGCCCTGGACTCAGACTGCTCAATGCATGGTTCAGTTCGTTAGGACTGAAGACATTTTATGTGACTCCTGCCCAGCCCACTGATGGGTCTTGATCCACTGAAGAGCAGACCGAAAGAAAAGATCCTCCTTACCAGTGTATGAGATTGACCACACAAAGCAGATTTGTGGAAAGCCAGTTCCCTGTGCTTCAAAGAGTTAATGGGAATCAAGTGATGCCTTAGCTTCCTTTATTCAAGTGACTCTGATCCCATATTTTAAGTAGTGGGAGCTTCAAAAGATCAGACACAATGCAGGAGTTGCAATGGGGTGAGTATAATACCTCAGGTACTCCAAATACAGAACCATTTTTTTTCTGTCTCTGAGATGCTGGTCCAATGAAAATAAAATTCTTTAATAACCAATGTTGAGAATTTTCTTGGATGTTCTAATAACTGAAATCTGTAAGAGTGCTGACTTGTTGTCCTTATTGAGATGGACCTTTAAAACTCCCAAGAGACTACAACTGCTAAGAGGCTTTTATTATGTCACTGTTTTTGTGTCCTCCTTTGGAGGCTACCAGTGGCCTTGTATAAGTGCCACAAAAGCACAAAGGAAAGGGACGGCTGAGGGTTAATTCTGACATCTTGTGGCCCTACGGAAAATTGAAGCTGGCTTTTGCTAGTCATTTATTTTTGTATTGTCTCTTGGGAAAATATGAACCAAGCGAAAGAAAGTGAGTATGCTTAATGGAATGAGGTGCAGCTGCCTCATTTTCAGAATCTGTTTGCCAGACAGTGCTGTGATTTTGGAAGAAACACAAACAAGTTATAAAATAATGCTGCAGATGGCAGAAACCAAACTTCTACTTTCAGTCACTGAGTACTATAAACAGGCAAAACCCAGCTGCAAATATAACAGATGACAGGAATTTAGCGGCATACAACTCTCCCACTACAATAGTCACATTTTAGGAAGGTGAGAGGCTTCACCACAGTCAAAGTAGCAAGCATTGCTGGGAAGGAGTTTAAAGATGACAGTGAAAGGAGATGAATTTATCAGTGAGAGGGAACATTTCTAAAGTAGAGGAAGAGATGGGAAAAAAACCCCAGAACTGTCAGCCAATTTCTTTCCCTACTGGCCTTGGAGTGGTGGGTAAAGGGTTTGAAAGGAGATGATAGATGTGTAAAGAGATGTTACTTCTGTACCAGGAACAACTGTGTACCAAAAGGGACTTTACGTTGTGTTTCAGAGCGTGCAGCGAAGGGAATTCCTTTTTGCTACCTCGCCCTGCTGCAGTATTTTATGTTTCAGGGATAAAGGTCATCTTAGTGCAAGTTACACAAGAAAACTCCGCAGACAGACCTTGATTTTATAACAGAAATAAATTACAACTGGCTGCTGATACTGTGTCCAGTCCTTTATGATGGGAAACAATAATTTATTTTTAAAAATTTACCCACTGGAGATTTTTAAGACAAGGCAGTACAGGTCTGTTGGGCCAGCTTGTGAATGATTTATTGACTGTGGCAAGGTCAGACTTCCTCAGTGACACACGAACCATAAATGTGAGGATGTGCAGTATAGAGAATAAATATTAGCATATAGGGGATGGCTACCTTGTCTTTATTCAGTCAAGTTTATTTGTCTTACGTATCTCCACATGGGTTTAAAAAAATAATACATAGATCGGCCTGGTTGCTCCGTTGCTTACCAAAGCCATAACTAAATGTTGGAGAGCTGTTAGGCTGGAAATTTTCCAGATGAAGCCCACTTCCACCTGACGTGAGTCATCTAAAATTACTGCTTTCTGCGTAATTCAAGAGTTTGTTGACTTGCTCCAGTGAATCTTTCAGTCTGTCTTAAACAAGAGCCTGTCGATAGCCTACAGCCCTGAAAATGGAGTCAGTGGGGAAAAAATCGTGACTGGACAGGATGCTAGATAATCTCATCTAGGCTCCCTTTCCCACAAAAAGTTGGACCAGAAAGTCTTTCGAGATGCTTTCCAACCTGGGCTGTTCTGTGGTTCTGTAAGATGGGGGAAAGGGGACAACAGATAGGACAGGTGGCAACACATCTGAGAATTATCTTCTGAACAAGGACAGACCAGCAGGTAGAAGAGCTTGGGATCTGTGATTCTGTGTGCTCACCAGCAGCCTAGAGTAGCTTGCTTAAGTTTCACGTCTTCAGCTGTATTCTTGCAACAGCCTGTTTTAAAGCATGTGAAAGGTGGGAGAAGCTTAAATATTTTGGCCAAAAAGGCAATACACATATGGTGGTATATGAGTAGCTGCAGCACTGTACCTACCCCAAATCTGTAACTGGAGGGCAAGAAACTCTTTCTGGTATAGTTTATTGTTCAGCATATTAAACTTTGCCTCAGATGGTTTCTGCTCCAGTGTCGTTCCAGTAATTTACTTTTCTTACTAATCAGAAAATGTCATCTACCTGCCTTGACATGGGTTTTCAATAAATAGGAATTTCTTAGAGCAGCCTTTTGCTAGAATCCAGAATGCCAGTTGTTTGATATTATCAGTAGAATTACCTCTATGTTCTAATAATTAATATGGTTTTAGTACATCTCTGACCCTTGGAGACAGCAGAATTAATACTATGAAATCTGAGGAAATAACCATTTGCTATTCCCTGTTACCCTATTCATACCAAGCAAGAACATTTATCTAAGGTAAAACAAAGGGTACGCACTTTTCTCCTATGTTTGTTGTTTAATCCAGATGTTTTTCCACTAAGGAAAAAATAACAGTGGGAGCATAAGTAGACATTATTGGAAACTGCTGCATCACAGAAAGAACAGGATGCACTAAATTTGTTACTTGATTCTATGTATTTTTGCAGAGTATATCTTACCCCCTTTTCACAGAAGCAGTTCTGGTTGTGCTTTATATCACGTGGAATAATTGCTTAACTTTTCTCATATGCTATTTTGAAACCAGAAAACTAGTCAAAAGAAACACTTCTCTGTGAAAGAACCTGTTGATACCAAACTTTTCTTTTTTACATGAAGTGACTTTTTAAAAAAACTTAGTTTGTAAAGAAGCCGCAAATTGGTGACTTTTCTTCCTGGTTCTTAAGTTGTTGGCATAGTCAGGATTTTGAGCATAGTGCTTCAAGAAGAAGTCTGCTTATATATGAAAGTCAGAGTTAAATAGGGTGTTAAAAGAACTGTGTTACAGATTGTTAAATGATTTTCAGTAACCAGGTCCAAGTCTGCTCTCATTCAAGGCACCATATGTGCCTACTACTGTAGGGCAAAGTCTGAGTTTATCTCTAAAATTGCACTTAATTTCAAGAGTGAGTGATTTTGCTAGCACTGCAGACTCATGAATTTGAAGCAAGTTTGGTATCTTATCCACCATATACCCACATTATTGCAGTAATTACCCAAGAGCTGTACACATCGCATCTCAAATAGCCTTAGATTTCAGAGGTGCACGTGCACACCCACACGCTTCGGGCTGCAGTGAAACACCCATGGTGACAGCAAGAAGCAAAGATTCTTCTCCGTGACACAGTGTTCAAGTATTAGAAGGGCTTTAAACTTGAACCTTCACTCCCATCTCTTTGTTCTAGAGCTTTCCTATATAAATGAAAAACATTCCTGTAGAAAGCGTGACTCTCCTTCTAGGGATTACAACAGTCAGTACAAAGGAACAGTCAAAACGTGGTCACAAGGCATCACAACACAACTTTGCCACTTTTATATTCCACAAAGTAAGTTAAGGTCTTGGATGAGACCAGGGCTTTTGGTCAGTGATTAAGGCAATTCACACTGGAGACAGAGCAAGTGGTTGGGACAAGCACAGTCCCTCTGACTCAGGTGGTTGTTGCACTGATGCTGCTTTGCCTAGATTTCACACTCTCCCACTCAAGTGCTCTTAACATAGTTCTTTATAAAATGCTTCACATCATAAAAACTTTTTAAAGCCTGATAGGATAGTTTATTAAAAGGAACAGACACAAGTCTGTTGAGCTGGTCATACATTTTTCTTGACGAATTCAATAAAGGGCTGACATTCATAAAGGAAAGGACAGAGCTACAGCAGGAAAGGACGGCAAACAACCCACACAGCCATTTGTAGTGTGTAAAACTCTTGTGAAGCTGGCAAAACCACAGAGTCTGCAATAACAAACGTGAGCAGAACTGATGGCAGACTGCTTGCTGCTATCTAGAAAGTCATCAGAAAGGGAAAACCTCAGAAAGGCAGTAATTTCATTTCTACCAAAACCCTGCACTCAGACCTTCAGCCCACCTCAACAGGCAGAGATTTACACAGCCTGAGATTCTCCTCCAGGTAACCAGGGCTGCCTGATGCAGGAGGAATATATTAACACTTCAGTAAATCCTCCCTGGTTTTAGCACCCTCTCTTCTGATGCATAACTGTGTTCTGAAGTCCCTTTTTTCATGTACTGTGGGTCTTTTCTTAAGAGGCCTTTCCAACTTCTGTCCTTTCCAAATTGATTTCCTGGTACTAGAGAAGGAAAAAATATAGACAATGATCAGAATATACAAAGCACAAGGAAATAGCTGTAGGGTAATTAAAACTATTTCCAATTTCTTTCTTTTTTTCATTTTTTTTTATTTTATTTACCAATCTGGCTTCTAATAGAACTTTAGTTAAAAGGAAAGACATTCACAGAAAATATTAGGCATACATACACATTGTCCTTCTTTCATTCTAGTTTACATGCTGTTGCTTTTAGAAGGCAAGGTTTCTGTTTCATTTCTTTAGGATGGATAATGAAATCTGATTAACAGAATTTAGGTTTCGCTTTTCAAAAATGACACCCTTCCAGGATCGCCATGCTTGCTGGAATGTAAAATTGTTCAAGGGAGAAACCGTATTAAAAGCTATTGCTTGTCAGACTGAGATAGCCTCACATTTCAACAGATACCCTGGAATTTAGCTGCATCTGCCATTAAAGGACACTGATTTAATTAAAATGTAATTAAATTGAATTCTTATCACTAGAATAGACTTGTACATATACACCACTGCTTTGGCAGTCTTACTAAAATATTTATGTTGACCACCCTTTCACATACATCATGCTACCTAGAGCATGATATTAAATGCTGCCATACCTTTGAAGTGGTAACTGCTAGAAGAGATATAAAAGGTATAGGTAACGTTTAAGACAAGAAAATACAAAGCAGAAATTCTCCAGTACCAGTTAAAGATACATATTCCTATTTAATACATCTGAATTTTCTATCAGTAAATATGGAATAAGCAGTGTGTGAAAGACTTGATTCAAAACCACCAGACTGGATTGCAGATTTCCCCCTTGAGGCTGGGTTGACATCAAAATTAGTTTTCCACTCTTTTGGCTCTTTGGAGCTCCACAACTCATTACCTGGTGGTCTGCGTGTGTTGTGAATGAGGATCCAAAATATTGCTTACATTACTTCACTAACACTGAGAGCTCTAGTCTCCAGCTCAGTCTTGCTCTCCCCACCGCTGGTAGCAGTTTTGCCATCAATTCCTGTGGAATCAGGAATGAGCCTTTCAGAAACACAACTGGGACACTTCAGTTCCCCAACCAGTACAAGAAGCTGCATTTTCCTGCACAGTGCAAACAGGTGAAGCAGCTAAAAAAGCGGTGATAAAAGACTCATTATTTTAATATTCTTTGGGGAAAATACAGAGTTTTACAAAAGCAGGATCCACTCTCCCCTCTAACAGATTTTCCCACTACAGGCGTATGGATAGCACCTGTCAAACACCACGGATTTTTGGCACAAATAAGAGTGGGTAAAATAAACTATGGATGTTGTTTCAACCTCCATAATAGTCCCACAGAGGAAGAAATCCTCAGAATAGACATAGTGCTAGCAAAATACACAAGCTACTTCTCTGAGCCTGCTCCTGCTTCACTGCTAGGCTGCTGAATGGCCACCGCCTATAATTCAACATACGCCATTCTCAAAAATGAAATACAAAGTAGACAGGCAGGAATTCACCTACAGTCACCAAATGCCTATACAGAGACCAGCTGCTAGTCTTCAATGTCATGTCTACCGTCCAGTTTAAGAAGAAACAAGAATTCTAATAAACAAAAGAATTTCTAGTGTTATGAAAGTGACTGTAGCACAAAAATAATGACAAGATTGAAGATTCTCAACATTTTAACACAGCACTAATGAACTTCACACAAGTAAGTCCGTGGTGTCCAGTTAATGGAGAGATGCAGATGCTTGCAACTTGATTTCGGAAATTCAAATTTTTTCAAATTTAAGACACTAATTTACAACTATTGCTTGTGCAATGGTCAAAACTTGTTTTCCAGAAATTCTTGCTTACAGAGTTGTGGGAGATCAGCTGGTAATCTTTTAGAAAATCAGAATAGATATCACAGGCCTTGCTAACATAACCCAGACAACTGTCCCTAGCTTCACCAAGGACTTGGTTAGGCACAAAGACTGAACCATCTTTCCCCTCTAGTGCCATGCTGAGGCATTTGGCAAATTTGCACTGTGGCTGCTAAGTCTGTCTCTCCCACATGAAGCAGCAGAAGACTCTAGTCTCTCAGGAGTCTGATCCTCCTCCCAGACATTAAGTTCAGATTAGTAAGTAACTTCTTGCTGCAAACCAAATCCCAATCTATGTAAATGATGCTATATTCACTTCCCTTGGTAACTTGCAGGCAAGGATGTTTTTCAGAGTGGACTAAAATACCATTAAAATAAAATTAAACATAAAATAATATAGAAAAGAATGCTTTTTCAATCCTACAAAGACATCCATGATTGCTATGTATTTTGCCAAATAGTTAGTGGTGCAGCCTAGATCCATCCCAAGCTGATACTCTCCAAGGGGTGGAGACTTATCTTACACCCACAATTAAATAAGAATAAGGACTTATCTGCTCGATTAAACACAAGAGAGGGAGAGGTTAATGCTGGAGGCAAGGCAAAAGACTGCAGAGCACAAGAGTGACAGAGGTGATTTTTATGCCTACCCGAACCCCTCTGCCACATAATGTTACCTGAGAAACAGTCATGTTTTTTCAGACTGGCAACATTTTTGTATGTTAATTCCAAATCCATAAACAGAAGACATCAATGGGTTTGATTTGCTCTGATATCTATGTTCAATGAATCCAGAAGGGGACTTTAGGCTGCCGTCCTTAAAACCCAAACTATCTGGCCTTGTATATGTGACAAATTGTGCTTATAAATTTCTTGTCTGGTAAGACTCCAATATTTTCCTCCCCCTCCATGATTTTTTTTCATTTTAAAGCATTGATTAGAATAAAGAAAGATAAAACCAAAAAGATAAGGAAATTAAAGATGCCAGCACTGCTCAGAGTAGCAGACTGCAGATTTGTGTGAAAAATAAATCTTTCTTATACAGAAAAATGGATTAAATCTGTGCATCCTAAACCCAGCAATATTAAAGATAAAGCAAATCTAAGACTGTCATGAGCAAAAATACTTTTAAAAGGAAATTCTTGGTATTGTTTCTGTTCTTTTAGCACACAGCAAATGCCCTGCAATACATTAATTTCTTCATTCTGTTCCATTGCAAAAACTGCCCATTAAGGCCTTAAATTCCTATCAAATCAGACCACTGGAGAACCATTGCTCCTCTGCAGAGGGCAAGCTAAAGCTATGTTATTGCCATCAAAGGATACTAGGTCTTCAGGCTGCCCCTTTGCTTTCCTGCAGGCTGCCTGCCCACTTCTCGGGTGACACCTATGACTTCCCTGGCCCGAGAGGGAACATGGGGTGCAATGCTGCAGTTGGCATTGGCCTTGCTGTTCTTAAAAATGCCCTAAAAAGACAGCAAAATAGTTCAGGTAAATCTCTGCATTAAAAAGTAACTGTGTGTTGTGCACTGTGTGTTTCTCACGTGCTCTCTGGGCAGAGCTTCCAAGCCTCCTTCGCCTCACCCCCTGCCTGTGCAAACACTGCCAGCAGAGGCTTTCCTTGCAAAGGGACTGAAACAAAGGATTTAAAGAATAAATTGCTATGCTAGAGTTGGAAAAAAAGTATTATGTGAAGTCCGTGGGTTCAAATGCATTGACTAGAGCTGTACTAATATTTCTGCGACAGCCTATAAAAAAGAAACAGAAGCAAACAAAATCTGGCTCTAATTCCCTACTACAATGCTTACGCCTAAGTATAGTATATGCCAATAAGCCACAGGCAGAGCTGAGTTTAAACTGGCATGTGCCTTGGGTCACCAGTACCATAGCCAAAGACACAGGCACAGACTAGGTCTACAGACTCACACAGTATCATCCTCCCTCAGAGACCAACAAAATAATAATAATAATAATAAAAAAAAAAATCCAAAGCTTCCTGTGCTTTATGATCATTTTCTCTGGTAGTAGTAATAGTCATAGTAACAGTATTTTTACATTGCTGATGAGAACTGTAGGCAATCAACAAAGTGGCTGGGTCAAGAAGATGGATCCTGCCAGGGTTGGCATGGGCTGATGACATGTTGAAAAACTGGCAAGTATGATTTGCGTTAATCCTCACCCATCCGCAGCCCTAAACCCCCCATTCAATGCCACCAAAATGAATGGTGATATGGTCAAGGTGCGGGGCTGAGGGCAGCCTGTGGGTAAGTGGTCAGCCATGAAGGAACACAATGCTGGGAATAAAGGTCTGCCAATTGTTCTCAGGACAGAACTACCCACGTTTTAAACAGCTTTTAAAAAAATGTAAAAAACCAGCCCTGTTTCTCATCGCGGGTATCCAGAACACCTCTAAACACACACAGAAATAGACAGGTGTTACTGAAAATTTTAACCAATGCTGAAGCTGCAAAACTGCTCTTTGTTGTAGTTGTTTGGATACAGAAGGGGCAATTTGCTGTAAATAAATATTAAAAAGTATTTTTTCTTAAATGCTTGAGATATTCTTTTTTTCCTCCAGTCTCAGTGGTATTTTCCTGTCACTTGCTCCTCCAGTTGTGCTGATCTTTTTACCATATGTGTGCTCAAGCATCCAACGCAGAGTGTTCTCTCCCCACTGCAAGAGTCATCCCAGTCCCACCCTGGCCCAGCTCGTATCCCACCCCAGGCCCCATCCCCACGGGCTTAGATAAGCCATTCCTTCTTGCTCTCGTCGATGGTCTCCGTGAAGTTGGGGTCATTGTTCATGATGGCGGCGTCTGCGCTCTCGGCTGACTCTGCTCCTTTGGCCTCATTGGTGTGGTAGGTTCCCTTGTGGCGAAACATGTAGCGGATCAGGAACACCAAGGTGCAGAGGATGGTGAAGATCACCACTGCGATGACACCTACACAGAGGAGGAAAGAAAAGACCCCACTAGTGAGGAGAACACCTGATTTTGACACAAAGAAAGGATCCCACAACTCTTCTGAGCTGAGCCAAAGCTACCTGGGCAGTTAAACATCACCATAGTTACTTGGTTTCCACTACTCTAATATTTGTACATAGTTTTTGCTATATACAAAATGTCAGAGTTGAGTCTGCTAGTGACTTTCATCCCATAAGTAAACTTAAACCTATTTACAGCTGTGAGCTTTGCTGACTGTGAGGCAGAGGGTACCGAGTGCTCCCAAAACACAGGGGTGAAATGGTGACACGTCATGGCCTGGGCAGCTCTTTCTTTGAGGAGGGAGTCACTGATGTATATTTTCCAGTCAATGGCTGTATAGATCTATGATGGCCATGTAGATCTATCCTCAACATGTCCTTCAAAACTGGCTTGGCTCACTGTTGGCTCACTCCACCCAGAAGGCACTGGCTCCACATAACTACACATGTAACTGCTTTATCATCAGACCTATCCTTAATTGCTGCTCCTTCAATGGTCTATTTGGGGTTCAGCTCTGTTATGGAGAAGCCTCATGTATCTTACCCTCTTAGCCATAGGTAACTATGTGCTAAAAAAGCACTGTTCCTTTTTTGGCCCTTCTCTACAGGCATGCGCATCTTCCAGGATGACGACATTATGAAATTCTCAGGTTAAAAAAATCTTGTGGTCAGCTAGAATTATGTTATGCCACTCTTGTTAACTGACGAATTGGACAGCCAGGCTGTTCAGGTATGGTCTGAATTTTTTGGAGGAATGCAATGCTATCCTTATAGTATTGTAAGGTTTGAAACTGTTAAGGAGAAGTTTTAAGTAGTAATAAAAATACAAACTAAAAAGGAAAAATAACATAGCAAATCAAAACTAAAGCAACTAATTTAACCTGGATATGGAAGTACAGACCCTTGAGGGGACCAGGGAAAAAAAGCAAGAAATTCCATTAGACTGCACGTATTACTATACTAAGTGTTGCTCTACATGACAAAACCCACCACCAGTATGTCACTTTATACACATTTAGAACTGATTGAGACCTATTATGCTGATCTTTACTTTTTTTTTTTTTTAATATGACTTCAGAATTTGATGCAGTGGCAAATTTCTCCCGTGAGAGTTATAGTGCAACACTTCTATACTATGGGACAGGGCAGAGAAAATTGCATGTGTGCACAAAATTAATTGGCATCCTTATTTCTGGAGGCAGCTAGCCAGAATGCCTTCAACTGAATGCTAATTCACAGTTCCAGTTCTGGTGTTACTTAACAACACCTATCACACTGAATGGGACTCTCAGGCGCATAAGTTATAGCAGAACTTGGGCTCTAAAAAACAAGGCAGGATCACTAAGGATTTTTGTCAAGAGCAAATAGTGTTTGACATAGATGCATGTTGAATCTGCTGTAACAAGAAGTGTCCTTGCCATTTTGTATAAACGAATCACTCTGTTAACATAAGTAACTACCGCAAAGTAGCTCCCCACATGGATGCTTAATATGTGGATTATGAGTATCAATATTCTGACTTGGTTAACACTGAATCTGAGGGGACAAACGAAGCAAGAACAAACCATTTCAGTAGTAAATTGTGCATGAATGGACTTACACAAATTTCTATTTAACTTCGTTCAGGTGTAGTTTTCCCACACAGTCAGCTCTTAGCAAATAGCTTGAATATATTACCAACAGCAATTTAGCCGTAACTGTCATACTGCAAAGTATCTTAGAAAAGTAGACATTTTCCTACCTCCAATAATGGCAGAATTTCTGTTAACTCCATCTCCTATAGCTTGACCGTTGTACGGGAAATCAGCACTGGCTGTAAACAAGGAATTAAAGATTCATGTTGCAATAGCAGTGAAACTTCACACAGTAGTTCAGAAATATTTCCAACATCCTCAGATACAATTTAAAGAAAACTGTGATCCCTAGATATTTATATCTGAAGAAGAAGAAAAGAAAAAATCTTTTACTATTATCTAATCCCTCAGAACATCTTGCTTCCTCCTCTTAACAAAAATAAAAACAAAATGAAGGAGGTTACCCTTGGTAAGCATTACTGTTAATGCAGGAGGTCATTTTGATACCCTACTAACATAAATTCATTAAGTTTCTTTAGCACAAAACCAAACAAAACCCTTTCTTTCAAATGTGTGTGATCACACATATTATTATGGAGATTTTTGCTTTTGTCACTGCTATCCATAAAAAAAAACTTAGCCGCTGCTGCAGGTGCTTTGGAGGTAAGATGCAAGACGGTGAGTTTGAGGAGCTGATGAAGGGCAGGCAGGAGAGCCCGTGGGAGAGAAGAGTCTCCAGCAGACAGGTGAGGAGAGAAAACACAGTCAGATGTACCAGCACTCACCTGTCAGCAACCTAAAAAGGAGACACTCCTTGTGGCAGAGCTGGATGAAGGAATCAGTACAGTTTTAAAGTAGAATTTGAATGGTGGTCTTAATTTTAACCTCCAGAAAACAACACAGAGGCTTTTCAAAGGCAATTTCATCAATTAGACCCATCATCAACATTTTCTCTATAGTCAGACATAGCAACTAGACACTGCAGAGACGAAGCAAGCCCAGGGAGCTAGGTGAGTGGTTGCAATCGTTCCCTTCTTTGCCACTGGACTACGGGCATTAATTTTGAAATAGAGAAAATGTTGTTAGAAGTATTTAACTGGAGACAGTTAAAATAATCAAAGATATTAATTTCTTCTTAGGTCAGTATTTAAAACCCAGCTGTATTTTCCTTGCTTGATGTATTAGGTGATAACTGTATTAAAGTAATCAGTTGCCTTTACAGGCCAGTGATGCATTCACTACACTCAAAACTTGGCTCAGGGAAGTCAACTCGCTTTCTGTTAGCATGGAGTAAAATCCATAATAAAGTTCTTTTTGTATTGTGAAGCAGATGCAGAAAAGAATGAATGGCTTCAGCTTGCCATGTAGCCTGAAAAGAGGTCTGGGGCTAGAGTAGCCTTCTGTGTGCCTACTCTGAGGGAGAGTCGAACCAGCTGTGTGTTAAGCAGCTAGTTTTTGGCTGGTCGCCTCTGGGACAAACAAGAGAGCATTTCTCAGAGCTCAGTGGAAGGGGCCTGGCCAGCAGTTTTTGCCAGCAGCACTTGTACCTTTGACATTTGTTGGTGCTCTGGCTTCTGAAAACAGCATTTCTGCACCTCTCTGAAACAAACCAGGCTGAAAATGTAAAAGTTAAGTAAATACCTGATTCAATATCAGTAGATTTTGCTCCAAAGGAGAACCTTACTGTGCAGGACCGTGAAAGTTTCCTTCAGAGACATTTTGGCACAGGGTCCATAATATTATCCTTGCAGCGCTGAAAGGGAAGGGCTGGCAGTGGGAAAATAAACCCTAACTTTAAACCTGCCCTCCCTGCACCTCAAGGAAAAACCTAAAGCCAAATAACACTATGTAGAAAAGCATCAATTTGCTAAATTGCAAGGAAATTACTCTCTGCCATTTTAACCCAAAAGGAGGCCCCTCGCTATAGGAGCAGCACCGCGGGCAGTTAACAGGTCCCACCATTTGCCACTTGTTTTGGAGTTGCTCTCCTGTGTCCCCACATAAGAAATCTTAAAACCAGCAATGGTCACAGTTCCCCCTTCCCTTATAGCTGAATGGTATATTTAAAATGTTTCAAGGACCATGGCACTAGTGAAGTGTGAAGAAAGAGGAAGGTTATTCATGGTAGCATGATCCCTCCCCAGCCGCCACATCACAACAGCTATGCTAACAAGGGATTCCTGGCAGATGGAAGACCACAGCTGATGATGTTCAACAGCCATCGAAGTACACCGCAGGATAATGAAGAACATGAAGCATGATGTGAAACTACATCCTTAATCTTGTCTGAGAGCTGCCTCTAGGACTGGCCCTGACGCCTCTGTGAAGGCTGCTTTCCATTGCATCTAGTCATCATACACACTCAGGAAGAGTTGTCCATTGGATTAACAAGCAGATGTGACTCACTCTGAGACTCATTTCTGACAGGAAATCGGAACATGTGTCTGGGGGCAGGGGACAACCTATTTCAACAAGAGCTCACCATCAGATTGGATTGTACATAGCATAAGAGTGCTGTAGTAAAAAAAGGCACTTAGACGCTCATGAATTTTTTTTTAAAACACCTACAGCAGTGTTGGCAGGTATTATCGCCATAATTCATGAATTTTGTTCTGTTACTCTTGTGTCAACAGGAGACCTGCTTTTATATTATGTGGGTTTTTTTGACTGAAAAATTCTATCTAAAATCTCAGCCAAATATGGGCTTATAGAATACCTTGTGCTGCAGAAGTGTCTACACGAGTTTTTTACTGAATATATTACGATAAATGGATAGAGGAGAAAGAAAATAACTCATTACTATCTTCTTTAGGTGGAAGTTTCCTTGAAATTCTTCTGGACAGCAGTAGCTTCTCAAATGATCAGAAACAGCTACAGACCAGGGGTCTAAGAACTGCAAAAGCAATACTCCTGCCACAGCAATAAGGCAGAAGAGAATGTATGAGGGTACATTCCTTGACTCTCCAAGGTGAGCTTCACAACAGAGTACTGTCACCAACACAGACCAAGTGCAGCTATTTCAGATAGCAGTTATGTCTTTCAAACACATGGTGACTCGTGTCTGACCTTACTACAGTCACATTCCTTGGCAATATTAAGCAACTTTGTCAAGAAGACAACTAACGAGATTCCTCCATCACTGCTGAAATTCAGGAACTAAACAAGGAGAGAACGCAGGCTGACAAAGGGGCAACAGTAATATTGATGCTCTGGTAAAAGCACAGAAGACTAGGGAGTGCCATTCACAGGTTGTAGAGAGGAACTCCTAAAATATTTTAAAATGACTGCCCAGATAAAATTAATATTGTTACTGGTGACTCTGATGTTTCATGGGAATCTAAATCACAGTGGTAAAATAACTACCTCGGATGGCTATAATATGCAGATGAAGTACAGCGTACATTGCTAATGAACAAGTGTGTGCCTTCATTTCTCTGTCACAGCTGGGAACACCTCTTTTCTGTTCAGATTCTTCCATTATCACTGTGGCATTAATTCTAACTACATGTCTCAGCAAGCCCTTTCACACTGCCTGATACTTGTACCTCAACGGCTTCAAATCATGACTTGTCCACAGCAAATAGGTGCCACAGAGCTGCAGTTACTCTATGTAGTTACCCCGCGAAGCCCATGTGGACAGCAAGTAGGTTGTGAATGTAATGTAAGGTGGGTGCGGGGAGGATACTGCAGGAGTTTTGGTTGACGTACTGTGCTACCTAATTGTTAGCTGAGGCCATGAATAGGGCTATTCAGTTTCCCTTTATTACCTGGTCTACAAAGGTTGCTTTTGAACAGCTAATTCTGAACAGCTAAGGTTTGGGGACTGTACTAGAAAGTTTCCTTACCTTAGGAGCTTTTTCTGATTCTTCCCTAGGTTTCTCTGAGCAGCCAGGGTCTCATATGTGTGAATTAAAACATGAAGAACACAGCAAAGAGATTTTTAATCTAAACAGTTACATATTGGCCCAAGAGACATGCTGTCAGTTCCCTGAAATCCTCTGCTCACACAGCTGTGGCACAGAGCCATAGTTTTGCTGTCAGGACACACCAAAGGCATTTTCCTAAAACCTACAGCTTGCGTAGGGACGGATTGAACTCTACCAGGAAATGCTAAGCTCATCTGTGGCGTATGAACGTCACTTCATCTGGTTCCCATCCAGAATCCAAGCTGGGTGATACTGTTCTTTGCACCCTGTCTTCCCGCAGCAGGCCATCATGTTTACTTCAAACGCCATCATCCTGAAGCTCACATACATGAAAGGACACAGCATACTTTGCTGTCTCTTTCTTTCATGGGCTGCTGTTTATGAGGCCATAGTTTCAATAACCACAGAGTAAATCTACAGAGTCTATACGTTTTGCACTGTTCAACTTTTTGTTATTAGTCTCAGGATAAATGAGGTTAAAGTAACTTTGCAGCACCTAAAAGGGTGATCACAGACTCACTGCAGGCAAAATCCATGTTTTGGCCATCATTTTAATGACATTTGAAATTTTAGATAACCACAAAAATGCGGTAGGAGATCTGCTGTCATCTGGCACACTCAGCATGGTCATTGCCACAGCCAGCTGCAATACAGCAGCACTCACTGAATGGAAAGGGGAGATGGGACTGGATAAACAGACCATAATTAGGATTAGATGTTAAAGATGACAGATGTGGTTGATTTAACAAAGTGAATGAGAATTTTGCTTCATTATAGTAGGCGTGTTTTGCATCTGCCATTTTCAGAGGGAGAATTTTCACAATGGATCCCACATAAAAGCCTTTTGCAAATTCATAAAATTGAAATGCAAAACGACCCTGTTAAAGTAGAAAAGTGGTCCAGAAAGTGGGTGTGGGCAGAGAAATGAGCAAAAGGCTATTCGGTAAAGGCAAGGGGAAAACCAAAATCAAACAGGGAGACTTTTCAGCTAGAGAGCAGTACTGAGAAGTACAAAGTAAAAGGCAAATCTCATTTTGACATTAACACATTAACACAGGAGTGTTACATATAAGGCACTGGAAGCAATTTTTTTAACTGAACTTTTTTAGTGAGTGGGCAAGTCTTAGTTAAAATACACCATGCTACAAAGGAATCATAGAATCATTTAGGTTGGAAAAGACCTTTAAGATCGTTGAGTCCAACACTGCCAAAACCACTAAACCATGTACCTAAGTGCTGCATCGACACATCTTTTAAATATCTCCAGAGATGGTGACTCAACCACTTCGCTGGGCAGCCTATTCCAATGCTTGATAATCCTTTCAGTAAAGAATTTTTTCGTAATATCCGATCTAACCTCCCTGGCACAACTTGAGGCTGTTTCCTTTTGTCCTACCACTTGCTACTTGGGAAAAGAGGCTGACACCCACCTCACTGCAACCTCCTTTCAGCTAGTTGTAGAGAGCGATAAGGTCTCCCCTGAACCTCCTTTTCTCCAGAATAAATAACCCCAGTTCCCTCAGCTGCTCCTCACAGGACTTGCTCTCTAGACCCTTCACCAGCTTCCTTGCTCTTCAGAAGATACAGTTTAGATTTGCTCCAAAAAAGGAAGGGTGGGAGTGATCACAGGTCTAAAACAAACAATGGATGAAACCTGTGAAATGCTGGAAATTGAGTTTGTTCAGCCTAGAACTAACATGTGTTGCAAGGCTCCTGTCACCTTTCAGCTTTACATATGTCCACAGTTTTAAGAAGCATTCTCCCATTATTAAGACCAGCTGGGTTTTCACCTAAATATGAACTAGAGAAGCAACTGGAACAACTGGATCTGGTGATCACAAGGTATGTAAAACCCCCATCAATCAAGACACTGATTAAAAGAACAGTGAGAGAACAAAATAAAAGCAAAGATGTGAACTATCACTTCTTCCTAATTCTGTTTTGCAGCCAGGCATCCAAGAATTGAGGCTGCAAAGAGAGGAAACACTCATTAACACCTTAGGATTGTGAGAAAGCATTGGACACATTCACAAATCTATTTCTCCAGAGGATCATAACACAGAGGAAAACAAAAGCAAGCTCTCTGGCTTTGTTTTGTCAAATTATGTCAACTTTGCTGCTCAGGTGAGACAGCACTGCTACAGTTCTAAATTACAGAGCACTCCTTATTACAGACTGTAAGTACAGAAACTAATTGCTTGATAGTAGAAACTAATGTGCAGTCACAGTTGCATACACCTTCCTGAAGGGACTGGATTACAAGAGAAGCTCTAAACACATGCACAGAAATGATGGAGCAGGCGTAAACAACTCCATTACACAGCCCTACATCAAAGGTGAACATAGCCTGTAGACTTCAGTCACCCTTTCTTGCTCATCCCACTGCTCGTGCCTGTCCAACCTACTGCTCTCCTCCTGTATGTGGCTCTGTGAAGAGCTCCCATGACAAGTAAACTACAGCAATTCAGAAAAAGAAGAAAAAAATCTGAAGCAGTATTAAAAATGTTGTATCCTTTTATGCTGCCAGGTCAAATTTTGTATTGAAAGTTCCTATCTTTTTTTTTTTTTTTAATTAATACATCTATTTTTTTCCTACTTCTCCAAGCTGAAAACAGAGAAAGGAGAAAAACTACCCCTACTCCTGCTTTTCTAGGCATTTGAGAGCAGATTCTGAGGGAGGACTGTTTAGCATTAAACTCTGTTAACAGAGTTTACTTAAAGTCCCACTGACATCAGCTTAGGTATGGTACTGAGAACTTATCTGAAGTTATTTTTAATATTAAACACTTCCAAGTTAAAAAAAAAATACCCACACTTACCCAACCACAAAATATTTAAAAGAAATTATTAACCATATTGTTTGTAAAAGGTGATTTTTGTTCTAGCATGCTATGTAGGGTCAATCATTACTCCCTGAATTTTTAGTGATGCCTCAACTGTAGTGTTTTAGGGTTACAAGTATGTCCCTAATATGAACCATTTTTCTGTCTTTATGGAAATAGAAGTCTTCACAGTTGCAGATTTAATAATTATTTTTTTTGGGTGCAGAATATTGGAAAAAGTACACCCACATAGCAATTCTGAGACCACCAGAACAGACATGCAGCTTAGAGCAAAGATTAGGGCTTTTCACTTTAAAAATGTCATCTTCTCTCTGTTACCAATAACAAAAATTATTTGGAACATGAAATTCTCAACATTGGATCAAAATCCCCTAATTTCTTCAATCCTTTGCAGCCTTCTTGGCTGGGAGGGGTGGGGAGGAAACAAAACCAGAAAAAAACCTTCACAGATGACAAAAAAGTCCTACAACACATTAGTTCTATTTGGACCAATTACTTTAACTAAGTTTTGTCAGGTATGTTATGTGAGAGCAAAAACATTTTGAAGGGTTGCACTTTTGTTTTCCTAAGAATTTTTCACTGACTCTCAAGTGTTTTTACTGACAGTTACGGGTGAGTTCTGATGAGACAGAGAGACATGCAGAAAGATGACGGAAAGCACAAAACCTGTGTTTTTACATTTTTGGTGTGAAGGCTCTCCAATCATCTCTTTTTATTCCAATGTGAAATGAGTATAAATTAAAAAAAAAGAAAAAGCAGTTAGATGTTTCTGTTATAAAAGCATGAATTTTGGAGTGGGCAAGGGAAATGCCAACAAAGAAAAATGGCAGCGTTGGGGGAAAATTCACTGAACGTTCCATGATCAATGAACTGGGACAATGCAAATTCTCACCACTAAACACCAGAGTCGACAACCCAATCAGTCAAGATAGTTGTTTCTGAATCGGCTGTGTTATTAGTCCTCTAATTTCCTTCTGCAGGCAAACTTTGCTGTCCATATGTAGAGGAGTAAATGGAGATTTATGAATGGCTTGCTCTGAGAAGGCAGTACAATATTCTTTCTTTCGGTCTTAAAAAGCAATCTTCCTAGCAAAGGGACAGAAAAACTTGTGCCTTATTAGGAGACCCATCCTTCTAGCTTAAACTCCCCCATATCAATCCTGAATTAAATACGAAAAACAGGGAACACATTCCTGCACTGTTGGTTGGGAGGGGTTAGATGGTGCTCCCCTGCGTCCCCCTTTGCATGGTCATTTCCCAATAGTTACTTTCACACTTTCTTTTGCACAGAAGCAAGTAATGATACAAAGTAGTGAGAAGACAAGACCAAACCACTTTTTAAATTTCGTAACTGGTACTTGTGTACTACTACAGAATTTTATTCCTTATTTTTGAAAGGAGAGCAGACATTTTGGATCACTTTTGGACTGTGTTTATCTGCAGTTTGAACTTCAGCAAGTTTTGTCTCAGAAATAGTATTTTGAACATTTGCTCTGCCGAATTTCCAATTGATTTGCAGCACATTAGAGCACCCCCATCCATCAAAGACCTAAACTCATCTGTCTTTTAATTCCTGGCCGTAAGTTCTGTCCAGCACTGAGTCTCACTATGACTCCAGACAAGAACTGCTAGCGTATTAGTCATGCTGGCCTAAGCTATCACTTTGATGAAAATTTTATGAGCGGCACTTACATTTCACCTGTTAAGGAAGACAAACAAATACTTCCTTTTATAATTAATGTAGAATATGAAACACTTCGGTGCTCTCAAAGGAACAGTAGAGTTAAGTGCTGATCAAAGCCTAGCTGTATATAGCTAATCGCTGATAATGGACCCACGGGGAATACTTGAAAGAAACGAAAAAACGAAAATAAAAAATCCAACCTAATGAACCCAATGAACAAGAATACCAAACAAGTCTGTAAACTTATGACAGCTACAAAAAAGAAGAAAAAAAAAAAAGGAGATGGACTCTATTTATTGAAGTCATTCGAAGAAAGGGCTTCTCATAAACAGATCGCGTTCTGCACTTTTAACATTCACACACTTATGAAAAAAGAAAGGCTTGGATTAGGGATGAGGAATGGGTCAGAGCAGAGAGTTTAAATCTAATAAAAACTTTAATAGCCATAGTGACCTGACTGTAATCTAGAATAACCTCTTGCATGGGAAGTGAAATGCTTTTCAGCCTAAGGAAAGGAAAAAGGTGGCAGTCACATTAAGTCCTCAGGCATCTAAATGCTTCCTTCTCTACTCCATTTTTTTTGCTAATTTATGCCATCCCTATGTTCCTAGTTAGAGTTACTACTTGTGGAAAAAATACAGTCTTTGCAGAGGATGGAAAACACTCTCTTTTTAATATTTTTAATACTACTACCTTCTTGTCTTGATGTTAGGTAGCACCATTAACATTCAAATCACGGCTCATGAAATAGCTACAATGCTGGTCTCTCAATGAATGCCAGAAGAATTTACAAGCTTGGCAGTCTGTCAGCTGTCTGATACACTAGACAGAATGTCAGAAATTTCACACTGAAATTATATATTCTTAAACATAAGAGAAAGCTATGCATAATTGTGTGAAGGAACGAGATGAGACTGAGGGAGGCATTTTTATTCCCAATCAATAGAGAGACTTACAGTAATTCAAGCACCATAATTAAGCCCTTTAAGGATGAAGCACTGATTGTGCCAAATTTCAGACAGATGCTCTTTCTAGTTAGCTGCTCAATGGGGAGGAGAAAAATAGAAACTGTTGCATCTCAACATCTCAATGTTTACCACTTACCTTCTTGCCTGCAAGAAACACTTGGTGCTTAGAAACCGAGCTATGACTTTCTGCTAGACTTAATCCCCAACTGCCTGAAAAAAAATGCCACCTTCCTGTTTGAAAACAACTCAGGTCAAGGGCATGGACTGCTGAGACAGTATTTATATTGGGAGAATTAGGGATGAATGCTGGTCACTCTCTGCAGAGAAAACTCGATCACAGAAATGCACCAAAATCTGGCAGTGGAAGAACCTGTTGGCCTACAGGGCAGGTTGCAAGTGCATCTTCCAGATCTTGTACAGGAAGTATAAATATTAAAGTCTATTACTGGCAGACAAAGAGCCACCCAATGTCTATATGCTATGTTAATTAAAAAAATCCAACCACCTTGAGTGATCAATAACTTCAAAGAGAGAATCTGGCATCATTCTCTCTTGCAACTGCCTTCACAACCATTTCTAATTTTACTAACACCTAGGATATCAATTTAGATGTGTAAGGCTGCATCATGAACAAAGGCGGTGCACTTCTTCCATCCCTCCTGCCCAGACTAACTTGCCCCTTGCAGGAAGCCTGGAGAAGTGACCCTGCTCCCCTGCCATCCCTTAGAGGAGAGAAGAAGTGCTGTATCACACATTAGCATTGATTTTAATCCTCCTGCTGTTGGATTCAGTGATTTGTACAGGACTCTCAATGTTTGTGGCTAGGAGACGACCCTTTTGTTGGTGCATTTTTAACGTAAGACCATTTTGAGGGCTGAATCTCCATGCTTCAGCAAGTAACACCTTTGATCCTTCCTTCCCACTGTGCTGTTCCAAACAAGCCCTTGACAAGGGCAAGAGCTATTTCCTGTCTCAGCAGCCACATCCATACCCGTGCACGCCTGACACCGCTTCTCCTCAGATGCTGCTCTCTGCCCTTTGAGATGTGGGTACCATCGGTCAGAGGGTGGGATGGCAACCCAACCGATGGCATCTGAATCCAGAAGGTGACTTTCAGCACTTGTCACCAGTAACACAAGTGACACTTTCTTTTAGTCCAGAAATTAACTGCTATCTTTCGCTTGACAAAGATAATTAGTTGGTCAATTAGGTAAGCATGGATTATGTGGCCAGTATTCAGCCCTCCCACCCTTGGCCTTCTCCTTCTCCTGCCTTCACTTGTTAAACGATGAATTTGTAACAAAAAGGGAGTTAATCCTGCAGGCAGCCGTTTTAGTCTTGACAGCAGCAGTGCATGTCTTCATACGTTTTTGCCAGACGTGCTCAATATAGTTTTCAAAGTAAGCTGTTGATTGTTAAAAGGCAGTGCCTTTCACCTTTGACAAAAATAAGAGCTTTTAGGGTCTAAATATTTACAGTCAGAAAATAGTCACCCCACTTGGAAGAACATTGCAGACGTAGCATTTAATCCTGCTCCATTTAATTCTTAATATGTTGAAGCTAATATGGGTTTAACTAAATCCTGCGTTAAATACTCTAGATGCCATTCTATTCATACTCAGAATAAACACATCTTGCAGCTGCATAGTGCCATGGCAGCTTAGAGGTGTTAAAGCATGGTTTCTCAACTGTTGTATGTACCTTGCCTCTTCTGGTATCTCTTGGTTTTACTAGATTCAACATTGGGTAGTTTGGCAAGCTGGAGCACATTTTACCTAAAACAGAGAGGTACATAAATGTAGTAGGTTTCTTTTAGCCTTTTTATATAAATAAGAGAAGTATGGAAGTGAAACTTCATTAGTAAACTGCAGAACTTTTATCTTAGATAAAAACACACACAAACTGAACAACCCAACCCCAATAATATGCATCTTCTGGTTTTAAGTACAAGGCATTTTAAGTGTGGGAGTTTATGTACTACAAATAATCAGCTGTTTGGGCTTTTGTTTGCTTCTCTACAATAAGCAAGGTGACAGTTATCAGTGACATACATCTTAGCTAATTTGAACTGAGAGATATTAAAAAAACACTTGGCAATTAGCTTTTTTTTTACATCTACTACAGTAATAGATATTAAAATGCATGCTAATATAGTTAAAGGCATGCAATTATAACTTTTGTTTTGAAATGGATGCTGGACAGGTAATTCACTGGGTTTAGACAACATGTAAAGGTAGGACATGCCATTTAAAAATAATGTAGTCATTTGATAAGGCTCTTTTTTTGCCTCCTTTCCACACTCCTTTTAATGTAACCAAGGCAAATTGTATTATCTGACATGAACTGAGATAATACAGATGTGAGGAAGACACAGGAAAGGAACTACATTTATGATCTGCATGGGTTTGATTATTGACTTTTTTTTTAAATCACCACAAAGTAACATTCTAGAAAAGAATGACTTGTTGAATTCCTGCGCTTCATCACCACCAAGAAAGGATTGCCATAGCAACAGGAAAAGACTATGCATTGTAAAAATATTCACAAGCTGAACAAGATAATGGCTTAAGATAATGTCCCAGCAGCATGGCAAAATGCCAGCCAGGGTGGGGAGGGAGGGGAGTGATATTTTCACAATGACAAAGAAATTTAAGATGAACTGATATTGTAAACATAAAATATATGTGAATTCAAGGCTAATAGAAAGTGCAAGACAATGAATTGAGAAGCTGTATGGCCCATTTGTCTGCGAAGCAAATCAACAAGGTTTCTTATTGATAAAGCCCTGAACCCTGACCCTGATAAATCCAAGGGTCAACTGCAAGTGACTGATGTGTATCTTTATGATGCTCCCTTTACCCTCTCTGTTAGGGCATCCATAATGTTTTGCAGCTAGCAGGAGGTATCCATGCAGTAACTACATAGAAGAGTTTAAGGCAAACATTTCATGTAGGTCACCCATCAGGCAGAACCTGCTTAACATCTAGTAATTATCTGTAAGGTCTGATCCAACACTGCAGTTTAGAGGTGAAAGGATAATTACATTTGCTGTCTGCTGTATCCATCCTATTTAGACACTTACCTTTGATCCCCTCCTGCAACATTTTTCAATCCTCAGTGTTCAATTCCACAGTATTTGAGAAGCAAAAGCTACAAATCTACACTTAACTCAAAACATGAATCAGGATGAGTGCAGTGTATGTCACTGAATGAGATTTAAACTATATCATACTTGCCACAAGATTTTTCCTTATTTTTTCTTTTCTCTACAAACCACCCATCCTCAACTCTCGTGTTTTGTTAAGATCTATTTAAAATGAAATAGGTGACATAACAATAAAAATAACAGACAAAAACATGTTTGAAATGAGAGACTCTGTACATAGTAACTGCTGCTTTCAAAGCCATGTTCTTTGCAACTATTTCTTTGTGGCAAAGTGTGTGTGACTTTTACTTCAGCACCACTACAAGTGCTTCTGTGAATTTCAAAGGAGCTTTTTGTCTTCGCCCCTCCAGCCGGTTTAGTGAAGGAGTAAATTCACATTGAGAGTACTGAAACTATTCCAGCTCTGGAGTCAATGGGATCCATTACTTATACCTCTGATTTTTCCATTTACTCTTTCAACACAATTTGTGTTAGAAAGTCTTCTAGTAGGGTTTGGGAAACATAAAAAAATCCTCAGTGCAAACTGCCGATTTGCTAATGTGAAGTGACACTAAACCCAAACATTTTCATTTACCAGTCATCAAGATCATCTGTGTGTGAGGTCACACAGTCTACAGTATATATTTTTTCTGAGACTGAAACAGAACTAGCTGTGTCAGACCACCAGAGATACTTTTACAAAGACTGAGTTGTTCTTACCTGATATGGATAAATGAGTTACTGCGATACCTCCTCTTTGTATCATTCAAATGTCACACAGAGTGAAAGTCAGGAATTGTTCACCCACACCTGAATGTCCTTTCACTCCTGCCCTGGTGAAACATCGCTCCCCTGCTGTGAAATTTCTTTCTACTGTAACTCACCTGACATTGTTACTCCCTTTAGTGTACAGTGCTCCCTCACTAGAAGTCTTTAAAGCAATATGATCTCTTCCCTCTACTGCTGCAGAGCACTGGAGACGACAAGAGGAGGGATCCCTAGCTCCCAGTCTTACTAAAGCTTATCATCACCAAAAATGAAGGTGAGTCCCTTGCACTCTGTTTGCCCATGACTTGAAACAGTCAAGTCTGGTCTGGCTATGGCAGTGAGATTTTTTTTTTACTAGGCAGAAGTTAACAGACAGCTTGAACCAACCTAATTGCATGCTGTGTGTTCCCTGATATTCTTCATGCTGGCTCTGTGACTGACTACTACAATTACTCCAGAAGAAAATGTATAAGTTTGTAATCTGTCAGTTCAACAAAGTTGAATAAACTCAGCGAAAGTTTTCAAGATGAGACTGAGCCAACACAAGGACAAGCGTAGTAGCGTGTGGCAAGGACAAACAGGACCTCCTTCTTTTAATATCAGGAGCTATTACGAACAGTTCAAATATCTTGAGTAAATCCCACATAGTCTTTTGCTAGCTTGCAGTCAAATTAAGTGTAGGAAAAAGAAACAAAACAAAATTAACAACCAAAACCCATTAGCTGCACAAGATTCACAGCAGCAGTGCATCCTCAAGAAGTTTGTGGAACACGTTTTAGAGACGTGTGAGGTATCCTTCAGGAAATGTGTTTTTATAGAAAGAGAAGCACAGAACATAACCTTCAGGTAGAAACTGACCTAATAATTTTGGAGAAGAAAGGCACTACTCATTTGTGATGAAAAAAATTCAAGTAGGAAATCGCATGTTATAAACAGGGAAGAGACGTACTGAAATCTAACATTGTCATGGCAGCAAGGAGGGAATGACAGGTTTTAGAGCATGATATTGCTTGTATCAATGTTTGGGACCCTCAGCCCTGGAATATCTGCCTGTCTTTACAAACATCTGTCCTATTTCTCTACTATAGAAGAGATGAAAGGAAATGCTGCAAGGAGTTCCTTGACATTGCAAGAAAATAAAAAATCCAAAACCCAAAGGTATGACCTTGGCACATACTTCTAAGAAAAGCATATACACCAGTCCTCTCTCATATAAAAATTGGCAGATGGATGCATCCCCAAACACAACAGGCAAAGCTGTTAATTTTATACCACTGTAAACCCATAAGCTTTGCTGGGACAGGTTCTAACTTACACCACTACAAATGAAATCAGAATGAGGACAAAATACAGGAGAGGGGTGAATGTACAGCTGACGTTATAAATCAGGTTGGTTTTTTTTTTTAATATTAAGGGAACAGATTTTTTTTTAAAAGTATTTACCTGACACTCAAAAAGCCAGAGAGAAAAAAACACCTCTAAAGTTAGTCACAATGTATACTTTCAAAGACTGTCAGTCACAAAGCAGGATCAGATTGCTGGGATCAGCAAATTGTTTTGGTTTTCAAGCATCTTCAGCATGAGAGGAATGCCATCATGACTAATGGGATTTCCCATTAAACATGGCCTAAGGAAAGAAGGTATCTCGGAAAACAAATCAGCACTTTATATATTTATGTCTAACATTTGATTTACTTTTTTTGTATGAAGCTGACTACAATATACTCACTTATTAGTAATACAGCGTAAGAGATGCTACTGTATCTTATTTATTTGTACTTGCAAACTTTTGCTGACTACATATCCAACACTACAAAGAAAGTGCTATCACAACAGCTAGGTGAAAACTCAACATTCAAACAGTGTAGGACTTACGGAAAAGAAAAACAAAGCAGAATATTAAAAAGAGGCAAAGAAAATATGTAACTGCATTTAGAAGTGATGGTAAATCTCTGTCATTCCAGCTTTGCATTTCCTACCATGATTATGGTCATCTATCAATCACATGCACTCCAGTTTGTTTTTCCTTAGAGAGGAGGGTGGACATTTTTCTTCTCTGAACTGCCCCGCAGAGCTAATGTGGCATGCACCCCAGCTTACCTGAGTCTAAGTGCCACGGGTCAGTAGCAGCCGACATTGGTGGGATGGTGAGTGGAGATGCTCCACAGTTGGATTCCACCAGTTCTCCTTGGATGTGGACGTGAGAGGAGGCGTTGGTAGGTCTCAGAGCTGCTTTGAGTGGAGCAATCTGGTTGAACTGTACTCTCGATAGGCAGCCAGTGAATCCTGGGGTGTTGTATTTATATATATCTTGGTCAATCTTCCCAATTTCTATGTGAAATTAAGGGGAAAAAAAATATTAATCAAAAACAATCCACTGCTTTGGAAAGCACCGTTGGTATGAACACTTGATTCCCAGAGCTCAGTTCCCAAGTTCCTTTCTCAGGAGACTGAGAATGTGTCAGACCCTGCCAGGTTTCTTTACATTTCATTACAGATGGAAACCTCCAGGCCTTGATGTGACTCGGTTTCACTGCTATGCTATCATTAAAATGAAAGGCCAGCATGAAGGAGTCATCAGAGAACAAAAGGCCAGGAAAAAAGTCCCTTCCCCAAGAAGAGGTGGTGAAAGAGAAGGTAGAGGGGCAGTCATTGCCAGGGTCTCTCCTCCCACCTGAAACTGCTGCTGCAAGAGATGCCCCTTCCTTCACCCTGGCCCGTCGCCCTCCAGCCCCCCTCGGTGGACTGGGACTACTCCTGTTCACTCCTGTCCCCCTCCTGTCTCCTTGCCAGGAGACCAAGTTTCCCTTCACCAGGAGACCATGCATCCCTTCGGCCGAGGTGGAAAACCACCCTTCTCCAGCCTCCTGCCTTCCTCCACACTGCTAAGAGGTGGCAGGAGCCCATCCACCCCTGCTGCAGGCTGAGGAGCAGCATGTGTGCTCCTGCGCGTCCACAACAGGGCCTATGTCAGCTGAGAGTGTGCCGCAAGTTGGCCATTTTGCACCTCGCCGCTGTGGGCTGACAGGCCAGCTGGTGGCTAGCATCCATGAGCAGAGCACAGGGCTCCGCCACTGCTCTCTAAAACAGCCGTTGTACCCCCAAGCCCGAGTAGCTTTCTCCCTTCTAAACCACCAGTTAAAATGATCCCGAAATGGTAGCCATAAAATGTGGCACATGCCTTTACTGCTCAGGAACGTACAGGCCCCTCGTAGCTGTTTTATTTCTGCCAGGACTTGCTGCGACAGCCTGAGTCACAACCGAAAGAAAACCGGCACCCTCTGTCAGCTGGCTATGTTAGAGAGGGTATTAACATTTCAAAGCCTTGCTGCAGTGTTTAATATAATATTTACATGGCAGTGAGGAATTTGGCTTCCTTTCTTCTATGGCAGCACAACGTAAATGAAAATGACAACACGGCAGCATCTTGTTTGTGCTGTACCAGAGAGTATTGCTCCAGAGGCACTGAGATGCTTCAAACCACCTTCCTCTGGGTTGGCAGGGACAGGAGTTAACATCTGGCCCTTGAAGGCACTGGAAACAGCTCTACTGAGCCACGTGAAACAAGATGGTATCCCAGGGACAGGGAACAGGAAGCAGCCTCAGGTGGTTCAAAGGCAAGCTTTTCAGAGAGGAACAATGTCAAGAGTTAGAAAAATGGTGTTTCTGGAATAAAAAAGGATGTCTATAAATCACAAGATCACGTCATAAAAAAAAGAAAGGAAAACAGAGGTGGGACAGAGAAGGTTCTCCTGAGACGTCTGAGATGAAAGCGGGAAAGAGTTTTGTTGTAAGAGTTTGGGGAAGAGCTGGGAACCAACGCACATCTGAGTTTGAGGTTTGCTACCAAAAAAGATCAAATCAGAATTAGTAGAAAATGCATTACAAACCTTTGGTATGAGTCTGTGTTCAGTTCTAATCGAACCAGGATCAATTATATGAGTTCTGGGCTGCTGTCTGGGCTCCCTAAAAACTACCATGATACATATGTCAGTGCTGTTCCGAGGGTTTGCATCAGGGATAGGTACAAGGAGTTTCAAGGCTACAAATCAGGCAGGGCTTTTCAAGTATACTTTATTTTTTGGGTTTACAGATTAACCATGAGGTGGGGGAAAACTGGTGGAAACTGGAAATATCTTGAGCACAATTAAAACAACTTACCTGTTTTGACACAGAGCTAAGCTGTACCATTTCTGTCTTTGCAACCATATTAGCATACAACATTTAAGTACCCCATTGCCAGCATCAGGATACAAAAGTAGATGCATAATCTGAAAATTACTAGAGTTAGATCCTTATGTGATCCATTGTATGGTAATAGATTTGTTCTATCCCCACCGTCCCCCTGTTTTTGCTTTTCCTTCTTGTTTGAGAACATCCTCCTTTCTCTGCTAGTGCTTACCCAGCCTGTATCAATATTACAGCCACATTTCACAAGCTGGCAGTGAGAAGTGCCTGTCACCTGTGACAAAGTGGAAAGATGCTCAGGACTCAGCTAAAGACTAGCTTAAACGCATTAAAATTGTTGTATTAGTCATGTGGGTCTATCATCTGGCTCACCTTTAATAAAGTGGCTTGAACAAGCAGTTAGCATCATCTCCTTCAAAAATTTGATAGCAAGTAAAAAAATTCACAAGTGCATATACACTTGTTGTATTTAGTAGAAAACCTGTACAAAAGCCAGAGTTCATGCATTTGAATGCTACTTGTAGACCATACCACTCAGACACAGTTCCTATCTGACCACAATATTCACTGTCTCTTACTTCTATAAAATATTCATGGTATATTCAGTGAATAGCTGCAATTTTGAGTAATCCTTATAATCTAAGAAACAACTAGAAGAACATATTTCTCTTTAAGCACTGTAACTACTGTCCATAACAGTTTAGTGATTACCTTTTATTCATATTTTTATATATTCTGTGGAACTTCATGCAGTAATGCTAATAGCCTCCCACTCACAATCCTAAATGACAAGAACAAAAATCCATGAATATGATTGTGCTACTTTAGCAGCTTCAGCATCATTCTTCTCTAACTCCATGAATAATAAGTGATGAATACTAGATCCTGAAAGAATTAAAGAAAAAAAAACAAAACCAAAAAACCCTAACATGGCACCTTGCTGAAGATTTGCAACATTCCACAAATGATGGTTGTGCAAGTGACCTCATGCAAATTTACCACCAGCTCATATCACATCAGTGCTAAAACAAGATGGATCGACTTCTATGACCGTGAACACATTCCTTCCCGTGCGCATCCCACGGGGCTCAACACACCGATACTCTCTGATGTTAGGCCATTATACTTTGCTTCCCTGTGTGTTTGAGCCTGCTATAAACCCATCCCTGGAGAGTGTAATGATTATATAATGAAATATGCCATTGCTGTCATGACTAAAATTCAATTTTCTCCCTATAACAAAGGAGGGAGAAAAAGAAAAGAAGATGATAATCACATTATTTAAAATAAAGGGAAATGTACAATGCAACTACTCAGCATTGTTCTAATTTTCAGCATACAAGCTAGTGCAAAGTCATATAGGTATTATAGTATATAGTATTATCATTACCTAATAGCAACATTAGTATTATTGCTTGCAGATCTGATGCAGCAATCTTCCTCTGGCACCCTACCCACAAGCATTTCTGTAATGAAAGACTTCCAAAAATACCACTTAAAGACCTTTTTTAACTTCTGCTGGTTTTAACCATTTGCTCCCTTGACCATATAACCTGCTGACTTGAGCACCATCATTACAAGACTATTTGTATACTGCACTGCAGTATACAAATCCCTAACACTGAACACACACAATAATTATGCAACTGCCTACCCAGATTACTCAACATTTTTAAAATGTCTATAGCTAGTGAACAGTATACTAAGAACCTCACAGATGTTGCCCCATGTCTTGTCTGTTATCATTCACTGAAGATATATTTAACATCAATTACTTGTTATTTATGTTTTGTTATTTCTTTAACAGTAAAAAGATACAGGAATTTAATCCTCAGTTACTCGTTTTGATTTCAGGGCTTATTTCCCACAGATGTGGCAGAAACATGCCACATAGTGATGAAAATAGTACTATTTCTCTATTGAAAATTATGTGCTACTACTGAAGAAGCTTTCTTCCACCTACGTGAAAAGATGTAAAGAAAAGAACATCAATTTTAGAGCATGCTTTTGACACAAGGCACCATTAATGAGTACACAACAAGTTGAAATTCATTCTTCTATGAATCTAGAAGAAAACAAGCAAAAATAAATTGTATAGAGGAAAAAAATGGTGGCTGGACCTCTGCATAAGTAACAAATGTGTAAGTGGCACATATCAATACTAATGAGTGTAATTAGGTTATCTGTTTTTTAAGACTTTTTGCCCTTACTACACTACCTGTAGATGCAGAGTTAGGGCTCCTGCCTAGGCACTATTACAAGAAAAACAAACAAACAGTTTGGTTCAAGTCATTACCAAAGTTGACATAGTTAGCATGCATCTGATGAGCTACTTGGAGAAACAGACACATTGCCAAATAAAGTTTTTATCTACTCTCTCTCTCTCCTTTCTCTACTTTCCATATCTACAAGTAAAAGATTTATAGAGTAGCTCAAAGGGCCGTGGCGCTTCTAATAGCACAAAAGGTTATAGCACTGCTGGAAAGGTCCAGCTCAGCTTAATTCTACCATTTATTTTTTATACATTCTTGTATCATCACTTAGAAAGACTAGAGAAAAATGACAACCTGATTTAGCAGAAAAAAAGAAGATGTGTTTGGTGCCACAGCCCCAAGCAGGTTTTTGATAGATGAAACAGAAATGCTTTCTATTTATGTAATCCTCCCCATGTGAGGGTCCTGGAATGATTCGCAAGTACACAAGGCTCTGCAGCACAAAGCCATACAATCCAGCACAGCACCGTGCCATCATGCCACATGTGGAAAGACAGCCTCAGACTGTATTACGCTGACCTCGGAAAGAGGGAGAGGAGAGAAAGTCAGCTGTGAGAGAAGATAGAAACATTCCCACTGCAAATCTTTGTAAACCTACAAAAACTGTTTTTATTAAACATACATGCTGAACATCTTTGCTGAATATCTTTTCTGTTCTAGCTGATCTGTACATTTTTTCTTCTTTATAGGACTCTGAAATGCAGATCGATACAGAAAGTTATAATAAATTCTGAACCTTGCATAGTGTTCAATACATACAGAGAGGATCAAGGCATCTATTTATTGTGAATTATGTTCCATTAGGAAGGAAATGTAACAGAACTTGAAGTACAGTTTGTGGGTACACACAACAATGTATGTAATAAATATCCTGTTATGAATTCCCTTGGAATTTTCCAGTGATGACCTTCAAAGTAGAAATAATGCATAGCTAAGGGTACTTCTAGCACAGCAAGGCTCTCGGTAAATGTTACAGCCATCTAGCTTTTCTTTCTTCTTTGACAGTGGGACAGCTCTGCCTGAAGTAGCACATAGCAGGACAGCGAGAAGAAAAGCACTATAGACTGGAGTAATTTTGGTTGTGACAGAAGATGCCTTTTAAACAAAGGAAAGTCTCAGCAGCACAACCAAAGCCCTTTCAGTTCAATTTACTAAAGACTATTTCTTACACAATTTACACAAGACATCATTTGAGTTTTGCTTTGAAAACGGTGAAAAAATCCAGCTGTTTGGATTTAGGACAATGACCTGTTTATATGTGCCCATTTATGCCCAGAAATACAACAGCTTAATGATTCTGGAGAGTAGCCATATCAGTAGTGGGAGAAGTCCAGCTTTGCCACGGGGCAGTATTTCTGACTGAACTACCAGGATGCTCTGCCACTTCACTTAAGATTAAGCATCCACTCAGCGGGTAGACAGAAGGTAATCCATTATAAATCTCTATAACCCTTCAGCTAGCTGTACTAAATTGAGCCTAAATTATCTCTATGTAATATTTTAATAGACTGCACAGGTGAATTCACCGATTCAATTAAATGAACCACTAATTGCTTTTGGGTCAACCTTAGTGATAGATTTTCTCTTCGAAATAAAGCACCATGTGCTCTCTTGTCCCCTGTACTTAGAAAGATATCTTGTTACATTACCCGCTGCTCAAAGATCAGCCCAATCAGCATCTTAAGCATCTCTGTGTTACTGCGTCAGGCTCCACATAATAGAAAGCAGTTTAAACTCCGCTGAAAGAAAGCTATTGATTTCAAGAAGTCACAGTCCACTGAGATTACTAAAGCACTTTCTCTTATTTGCAGTATTTGATGCCTAGATGGAGTAGTTCAATGCAACATCGAATCCTAGCACATGCCGATACTTGAGGACTGACGTGGTGTAAAAAAAACGAGAAAATACATAAATTAGCTTGAATCGCATACAGGGCACTTTCACAGGGAGAACCTATTTGGGGTGGTATATACCCGCTAGACCAAAGCCACAGGGCTACAAAGTCCATGTCAGGAGCAACTACTATACACGCAAAAGGGGGATAACACCAGACAAAGGGAAAATTACGTTCTGACGCATTGCCTGGGTCTTCTGATGAACATCCTCCAGTATGAAGATCATGCACCTGTTTCCTTACTGGCTGTTTATATCTTCTCTATCCTAAAATCAGCAATCTCTACAAAAAAGCATATTAATACCACTTAACTGTGTAGATACCATGTGTGATATCAGATACACTACACACCTGCAGTACGAAGCAAAGAAGCTAAACTCCCAGAATGATGTTTAATGAATTGTAGCTAATGTAAAACCACAAGGTACATACAGGCACTGAACTAAGTTGCTGTAAATACTTACCACGGCCCTCAAACTTCCCTGGCTTTTAATTTCAGTCTCTGCATTAAAATACAGTAAGTGGTACAAAGTGAATATAAAACAACAGGAACTTTATTTTGTCCATTACTCAAAACTGAGCTAGCGCATACTGCTCTCTGGACACTCATAACAGTGGAACAAGATGTTCATTTATGAAGAACTTGTTACAGAGGTGCTGGGGGCAGCAAAGGGGCGAGCGGCTGCTGAGAACAGGGACTTGAGCTTCACAGGACCCAAGTGCAAATGACTATTGATTCCTCTTTATGTGAAAACTGAAATCCCATGTAGCAGGCACGCTTTTTCAGTCCACAGGTCTGCAAGGGCTAGGCGGTATCTGGATGCCTCCCCACATGTCCTTTTTCCTATCACGCTAATAGGCTTAAGGTGCCCAGGGGCCTTAAGTATGGGGATGGAATAAATGCGAGAAGCTGCAGGGTGGCCTCCAGCCCCCATGGGGCTGGGACAGCCATCCTGTCACTCCCTCTTCTGGCACATGTTGTGAGAGACTCACTGTCCCCTTTGCCCTGGACCCCTGATCAGATCCTGAGGTCAGATACCTTCAGACACACCTGATTGCTTTCCAGAGCCTTCAGGTGCTGCCCACAGTATGGCCCTATCGTGTGACATGGTCCTTCCGTGGCTATTTTAACTTTCTCTTTGTAACTTTATGTTACTTACCATAACTTTTACGGTTTTCTTTTATAAGAAATTATAGCTTGTATGGAATAATTTTGTTTAGACAGTTTATGTCTAGACTGGCAAGCTCACTGACCACCCACTGAAATACGGAGAAGATGCTATTTGTGGTATATGAAGCACTGTGCCAGAAACCAAAGGAAATAACATTAACCCATCAGTGCCAACCAATAGTGTTGCACAGCAAACACACGGTGCTTTCATTTGCTTTCTGACACTTACGAAATGGCCTTATCCACGGTGCAAGCAAGAGAAAAATTACTTACAAAGACTGTAACAGTTCAGCGCATGTTTCAGTTGCAGTGGCAGCTTTATCAGCGTTGCCGAAACAAAGGCCATTTCTTTATGAAATGTTCCTGATACTTTCCACACAAGCTGGAAATGATTGAACCAGGTGAAAAATACACAGGATTAGAGAACCTGAGCCAGCCTGGAAGCTGCGCCACGGGCCTGGAGCGCTCCAAAATCCAGCCCCTGCCAGAGGAGTTACAGCTTTCGGGTCACGCTGTAATGGAGATAGTAAATCAACGATGTGAAATGTACTCCTATCAGAGTCCCATTATTGCAGAAATAATAAAGACTAGTGCTGGACTGCAGCTCCTCAGTCAAAAAAGTGACTGTGAAGAATGCTATGAAATGGAGATGTTATTTGACAGCAGCCTGGTTTCACGTTGCCACAAATGAAGAGGGTTTGAGAATAACAAGTTGGATTTTTTTTTCTCCTCTCCTGTACTGATCGTATGGTTACTGAATGTTTCAAGATTTCATACTGGATGTATGATTATCTGTAATTTTCCATTTTAAAACTTCACATGTAGCCAACACCACTTATTATTCAGGAATTCACACTGCCTTTTAACAAAAAGGGAATTAACTGATGCTGCAAGGTTCCTAGTAACTGCCTTGTAAAAACCCACAAAACTAAGGCCAACTGTAAGACTGAACATTACTCTTTCAAGGAAAGAAGTATTATTCTTCACATTTTGCTATTGACTTGCTGTATAACCTTGAGTCTGTCACTTCAGATACTCATGCCAAACTCTCCCCCCCGCCTCTTAGTAGGACACAGAGAATACCCTCTAGTTGGGATGTGTCTCACTTGAGATGTTTTGATCTAAGTAAAAAAGGCATGGGCATTGCTTTAAAATATACAAATAAAATGAAATAGTTTTTTTTAAACATCCCACAAACTTCTCATGACTTTGGAAAGGTCACTAATGGAGGAACAGATCATATGGCATATTTCCATTGATAAAAAAGAAAGCTCTCCCAAGGGTAATGCAACAATGCAAAATCAGGACAAAAGAAAAGAAATACCAAGTTTCTAGAGCCCCTTTTGGTGCCAAGGAATGATACCTAACATGCAGACATCAACAGGAAGTCTTGATTTTGGCATAATTCTCCAAATGTTCCCACTGAAGAGTGGCCCCCAAGAAGTGTTCACCTGGATGCAGAACCTCAATGGGAGTGAACAGTCAGCTCTGTACCAGTGGGACCAAAAACCCCATGAGTTTGGGGAAGAGTGACCTCACCATGCATTACCCTTTATAACCAACTGTGAATAGTAATACAGTCATTTCATAGACTTGTGCAGCATTTTATTTCTCCTCTGGACAACTAATCATTCTCCCTGGGTACCAATGGTAAAAAGCTCAGCTTGCTGTTTAAAGCAGGAATCCCAAATGTAAGGAGAGCTAAAAACAAAGGACATCCACCTAGACGATAGCCTGAGCTGACAGAACGGGACACACTAATATTGTTCAGTCAGGCTGTACCACGTACCTTGACTGCAAACCCTCCTGAGGGCTAGCAGAAATCTTTTGACTGACAAGCAAAGTGCTCAGTGATCATCCGGTGATGTAACCCAGGCTGCAGAAATCAGCAGTTCTCAAGGCAAAACTGCGTAAGAGGTATCTCACTGTTAGCTTCAAGAACAATGATTTATTTTTTTTTTTCTACCCCATCCTCTATGCTCTTCACATGATGCAAGAGCAATGGGATCATGGGTGGAGGGCAGCAGCAGGAGAGCCGCCACCAGGTGTTTCATCCAGAACAAAGAATTAAATGTTTCATCTTTTTGTCTGCAGGCAGGCTCTAACAGAGTGAGAGGAAGCAGATGATGGGGGAGGAGAAGAAATTGTACAGCTGAAATTTCTTTAAAAAAAACCTCCAAACCAACCCACAAATCTAAATGACTGCAAAATAACTGAGTAATTTTATCTTCACAGATAACACTGTGAAAAAATAAAAGTTGTTATCACAGACAAAACATGCTCAGAATTGGCTGGGATACTGTATTTCAGCAGGATTTATAAACCGATTCTAATTTATGCTCATGATAAATAATCTTGACAGCATCTTTCAGAACTTTTAGAGAAGGACATAAAATAAATACGTAGAGGTAGTATTACGATGCAAAAGACATATGCAGTTTCATTCACATGGTTTGCCTAAATGTGCTTTTATGTTTTATGGAGGCTGGCTGCAACATAACTCAGCAAATGCTTCTCAGGCCAGAAAATAAATAAATAAATAAATAATCAATCAAATAAGACTCTTGCAGCTTGTAGTCAAACGTAATGTGTCTTGGCCAAACTCCAGTGCATTTAGTTACACTGTGCATTTGTTATAACTATATTAAAATAACATAATTTCAGTCTGATTATTACTTTGTGGTTTAATGGGTACCCTTCTATGATTACTTGCAAATGTCCTCATACCACACTTTGTTCTACATCACCAGCCCCAAATACCTTAATAAAACTGCAGTCTCATCAAAGAGTATCTAGGCTGAAATACCCTCTCTTGCCTCCCTCCTCCCTTGCTTATCTTACTGTCTTACTTGGATACATTGAAAAAGCTAGAATAACCATTTGAAGAAGATTCATGGTATGAAACTAAAATTTGGAAATGATTTTTCAGTAACATATAATTTTTATTCATATACCATGTACCCCTCATATTAACCTTCAGTATTCTTAAAAGTTTGTTTGGGTTTTTTTTTTTTTTGTATTATAAAGGTAAGGATCTGCAATCTGTTTGTTAAGAAACCACTTTTAGGGATTTAGTATCATAAAGATAAAACTTCTTCATCAGTCCCACATAATTTTTCTTATTTATTTAATTTAAAAGAAATCCATGGCTATTTCACCTACAATCACTGCTGGATTTCAGTGCAATGTAATATATAAATAAAAGTTTTTTGGGAACTGACAGTTTTCAGAAGATATGCACGCTGGCACATTATGAACAAGCAATGATGTTTCTAAGTAGTGGCAATCTTAATTCAGCTGTCAAAAGCCTGAAAATAGCAAGCAAATAAAAAGCAGAATGCCAGCAAGGATGAGAATGCTGTAACTTTATAGGTCATTTTTCTTCCAACATTTTCATTCTGTTTGCTTTACTTATTCATTTGGAATTTATTTTCTCAGATCAAAACATCCACTTTTTGTATAGACAATACCAACCCATATGTAGTACTGAGAAATACCATTTATTTTAACAACTGGAAAAATACTGTAGGACAGTGAAGGAAAAAAGAATCAATTTCATTTCTTAGAAGCAATTTCTTTGATGCTTTTTTTTCAGTATTGTATGCTTCACAATTTAAACAATTTGTATTTGAACAGTCTCTATTACATCTCAAAGTCAATGACGGGTTTCATCCAAGAAAT
Organism: Pluvialis apricaria; assembly: GCA_017639485.1. Classification (NCBI taxonomy): domain Eukaryota; kingdom Metazoa; phylum Chordata; class Aves; order Charadriiformes; family Charadriidae; genus Pluvialis; species Pluvialis apricaria. The sequence continues at coordinate 62,218,265 of CM030008.1, forward strand.
GCTAAAGGCTTTTGCTTCTTTTCTTTGTTACAAGTATGCACATGTGAAATACTCCTTTGTATTTCCTCTGCTGGAACATGCTTATGTGCAATAAATTCACTCCTGAAATGTATTGCTATTTGATGCACAATGTCAAATTATCATAAAAATTTAACAGCCACTTTAGATAGATTGACTTACCTAGTTCATTGTTCTCTCTTCAAAAAAAAAGAAAAAGGTGACTGACAGTAGATGGTTCACAAATAGTGTAACAGCATGGACCGTGTAGAACGATCCTCTCCCAGAATACCTCTTCAGCTTCCCATAAGCATGGGCTTTAAACCTTTCTGAGATGAAGGTTGCATCTTGCCTTTTATATTTAGCTATTGGCAGAACTGTCTCCCATGAATGTGTCCAACCTTTTCGGAAACCATTAATGCTTCTGGCCTCCACAGCATTCCACGCCAGTGAGTTCCAGTGCTGAACCACTCACTCTGGGACAACCAATCTCCTGCAGCTCATTTTAATGCTGCAGCCTGGCAAGATAACTGAGTGTCTCAACTTCTTGTGTTGTGGAAAGCACTGCACACCTCCACCATTATAGATAGGACTGCACTGTATCAATATTCGGGTAGACCAACTAAATCACCTAAAACGCATGGTCTCAATCTTCTATCTAAAAGAAGCCTTCACGCACTTTAGATAAGAGTGGCGAATCCCTGCAGAAGACCCTCTCCACCTCTAGGCAGTGGAAACCACGATTCCATAACGAATGAAATGTAAAAGCATTACACCATGATCTGGAAACCAAAAATGCTCCCTCATTCAACAAATACACAGTGGATGAAAGAAATAGGTGTGGTTTGATGTCAGACAACAAATTTCACTCCATGAGAAACAGTAAGGAAGCACATTTCCTTTTCCAGTCCTGCCAATCTCAGGTTTAGTATGTACAGCTTAACTAGACCTTTATTGCTTTTCAGATCAGATGCAGAATATTACATGCCAGGCATCCTCAGTGTGCATAGCTTTGCAATTTCTATGATTTGCTCATCCACAGTCTTATTTAGTGGGTAATGATAACAGACATTTTGACAAAAAGACACAGAGCTGGGTGTGTGGAGGGATGATGGAAGAACGGGACCAGGCAACATGCAAGGACAAACTCAGTGACTACCTTTGCATCTCATTAGAGGCTGTAAACTGAACACTTCCAGCTGGCCTAAATCAAACTGTGCCCTACCAACATGCTGTATCATTATTATTATTATTATTACATCCAAGCATGGAACAATATTTCGGTGTAAGGTCTAAGGGCACAATGCCATTTGCAGTATAACGGCTTTGTTAACAAACTGTGGCAAATGCTCCCACCCTAATATTGAAACTGAGCATTGGGTGTTTCTAATCTCAAACCTAATGGATTTATTTGGAGGGACAGGGAAACCTTTGATCAGGCTGCAATAAAAATAAATGTTAAAACCATTAGAATTACAGCATCTCGTTATTCTTCCTCTAGCATAGAGATACATTAAAACAGCACATTAAGTTAGTTCAAGATGCTATACTGACAAGAAATACTGTTATTTGCTTTTCTTAAATCTTATATTAGATTAAACACTCAGTGTCACATCAGCTGGATCAGGAAGCAGACATGTCTAACAGGACTGCTTATTAACTTGCTTCTTTTACAACCAGTTCGTATAAAAATGAAGAAAAACTTACAGGTGGGCGGCAGCATCAGCGTCAGAAGATGATCTAAATCAGATTGCCCTTCTTCGTCCCTTTGAGCTGCCCCTCTCTCTTCCCCCCAGCTCCCCGATTAAACCGTACCCCAGGCAGAGATAAAGCATGTAAGGCCAGGTCGGGAAACCCCAAACACCAGACGGGCGTCCCGGCTGCCTGGCGGCACACATCGCAGCTTTGTTCTGGCCCTCACGCAGGTCACCTATTTCGCTACCGGCGTCTCGTTTGCCGGCGGCGGGCAGCGGCGGCGGGGGCAGGCGGGCTCCCGGCGACCCGGCACACTCCGCGGAGACCCCCACCCACCCACCCACCCGCCTCCAGGCTGAGAACTGGCGCCAGCTCATCACACGAGTGCCCCAAGCCCCGCCTGGGGTGCCCGGCAGGACCAGCCCCGCGGGCTGCCGCGTCCCCCGCCTCGCAGGGCAAAGCCTCCCCCACCCCGCCCCGCCATCCAGGCTACCTGCCGTCTTCCCGGCCCTGCCCTCCGGGCCCTCGGGGCGGCCCGGCCGGCAGCCGCGGCAGCCGGGCTGCGCTTGGGGGAGCGGGTGGAAAACGCGGAGCGGAGCGCAGCCGAGCGCAGCCTCCCCCGACCTGCCTGCTGCGGGCGCGCCGCGCCGGGCGGAGTGGAGACGGAAATACACGGACTGGATCTGGCGGGGGAGTGGGCGGGGGGAGCGGGGGAGCCGACGGCGGCGGCTGGTTTGCAGCCTCCCGGGCTGGTGTCTCCCCCCCGCCCCCGGGGGCGCCGCTGCGGGGAGGTGGCGGGGCCCCAAGCGCGGCTGGAGCCCTGCGACGCTGCTGGGCGAAAGTCCGCCGGGGCAGCCGCAGGCAGCCCGCAGCCCCGGAGAGACGGGGAAAGGCGCAGGTCCGGCTCGGCCGCCCCGTTTGTATTTCTCTCACCAGAACCGTTTTTTTTTTGGTGGTTGTTTGTTTTTGTTTTGTTTGGTTTTTTTTTTTTTTTTTTTTTTTTTGGGGGGGGGATTGTTGGTTTCTTTAGCGCTAAAGGGTAATTGAAGGTTTGAAATCATCTTTGTAGAAGGTGCTGCTCAGCATGAAAAGCCGTTGCTGTTAAGCAGCCGTTCTCAGGGAAAACGCAGCTAGGTAGCGCTTTTTTTTTTTTTAATAGCTGAAGGTTATTCTGGTATGTGGTGAGTTTTGAAAGGTACAGTTCAGATACTTTTGCTTTAATTTGCTCGCATACAGGGGCGAGGAAAGCCAAATAAGAACCTGCATAGAATGGTTTTTAAAAGTTAAAATTACTGAGATGACTTCACTTGCTCGGTTTGAAGATGGAAGAATGGAGACTCAGCAGCCTGCCTACAGGGCACTGGAAAAAGCAAGGGTTAAAATAGCTAATTACCAACACAATATCCATCCATTAACACAGAGATCAACCTCTTCCTTCTCTCCCCTCCTCAGACTGACGAGTGCCGCCTTGCTCTCTCCTCTCCCGGCTGCACCACCGCCCTCCTCCCTTCATCCCTGCGCCACCGCCCACGCTGCCAAAGGGGGAGAGGGTCCCTCGTGCTGGAGGGGAGGGGAGGAAGGCAGAAGGAGCAGATACAATTTGGGGATTGACATAAACCCCGAAGGGTTAGCGAAAACGTAGGCTTCAGCTTGTGCGGGATGGCTGGGCTTGGCCACTGCTATCCGCCGCTCCTCTCGCTGCTGCCGGCGCGGACGCAGGTGCCGCCCGGCTTTGGGGGAAGGAGGCTGCCAGCACTGGCTCAGACCAAAAGTATCACTGCAGCCAACAAAATGCGCTGGCCAGGGGACAGAGCATTATGTGGGCCTGCTCGGCTTCTTCTCCAGCGAGGAGCCGGAAGTCAGTAAGTAAAGCCAAAAAAATTAGCACTTTACCAGAAGTGTGCCACAATGGGAATAATTGATCAAGGAGGAACCAGGATGAAGGAAACGTGGGACCAGAGTCTCAGATCACAAGACCTATAAACTGTGGCTCCAGAAGTCAAACAGGAGAGAATGGTACTCATCAGCAGGACCTCATCTAAGATCTTTATTCAGCTAGTGTGGTATTGCATTTAGCCACATCAATTCAACTCATATTTTCAGCATCCTGTCCCCATCCAGAGGTTTCTATGTTGTCCAGAACAGCAAAACTTTCACAAGGTCACTGCTGAATCATTCAATTCTTACTGCTAGAGAAACAGCCATCTCTGCAACGCCTTAGACAGAGTACTTTTTAGATGTATTCCAGAAGAAAAGCAGTAGTTTCTCCTTTTTGTGTTTTCAGAGAAGCACTACTGGGTTCCTCACAGTACTGCCTGCATATTCTTAGGGTTTTCGTTCAATCTTTTTTTTTATGTTAAAAGGAGACCACTCATTGGAAACACAGTTTAAAGTGTGAATTATAATTTTCTTTTTTGGTACCGCAAGTGTTTGCACTTTTGTAAAAGTTCCCTCTTTAATCTGATCTGTTCCCCTCCCCTCTTATTTGTGCTGTATCAGTTAGGATGTATCCTGAAGAGTGTTTGCCATAGCATTTCATTAACACCACCACATGCACCAGCAGGTGCTTTCCTCATTGAATCACCATAAACTGATCATATATTTAAAATGCTGTGATGCTCACCTCTTGACTAGAAACTCAGCATGCTTGATCTTTTCTGAGGGAAAATAGCAACAGCAGTAAATACTTGACTGAAGGGCTTTTTCCTATTTGAATTTATTATATGAGACTAAAATGGAGGACTTCATTGAACAAAACTGACATTGACAGTACATACAATCTATGTATTTCTGAGGAGATTGCAATTTGAGACCTGTAAACCAGCTGCCATCGAAATTTTACTGAGGTCTATTATCTTTGGTTGTTCTGAACTAAGACAGCTTTGATGTAATAAAACTGGGTCCTGTTCTGCTCAGGCACACAATGTCCTGGTCTGCTTGAGTATTTGACTATAGAAAACTCACAGAGAGCTTCCTTGGTGCCCACAAGTAATTCACAAACCTGCTCATTTTTATGATGAAAAAATAATTAGCAAATGAGGAGTCTCTGACTGGTGAATGGTTGTTTGTAATAACTCTAGCAGAGACAATATGCAATTTCTGCAAGCAGCAGTTCAACCGTAGGTAGTGAAGGCACTCAGACTTTAAGAGACAGCTGAAAGGTCTCTCAGCATGGCAATCTGCAATTTAGAGATACTCAGGCTACATTCAGATAACTTGGCCCAAGTACTGGAAGCAGTCTAGCTGCAGAGGAACAAAGCTCTGTGCAGGGTATTTGTTCCACCTCTTGGAAGTATAAAATAATAATTTAGTAGAAAAAGACCCTGCCAGAATCAATTCTTAATTGCCTGTATTCATAAGCTTGGAATCTGAGATATAAACAAAGGGAATGGAAAATTCTCACTTATAATTACATTCTTGAGAGACAATTTTCTTGACAGGAATGTTAATTTCTGGCTACAGGATGCTGAGGACAGCTTGGGATAGACAGTAAGGAAACAGCAAGTCACTGGTGGACTTCTGTTGGTGAATAACTCAAAGCAGCATGAACTTAAATGTAGGTGTTCCAACATGTATGCTAATAACGTCCATGAAAGGGGGATGACAGGCATGTCTGCTGTGTGTAGAAAAAATCCGCTCATTCTTGTTTCCTAGAGACTTCAATTTGGGATGCTTGTGCTGGGATCCCATGCAGCCAGTAGTAAAGCATCATTAGATTATTGAAAAAAAATATTATTTTTTCCCCTAAAAATTTTACTGACTACAACATAAGGTAATTAGTTTGGACTTCATTATGATGGATAAAGATGACTTAATCACTGGACTGGATGATGGTGGTTGCCTAGGGACCAACAATCATAACCTGATTATGTTCAATATGTGATGTATGTGCTTTAAAAAGCCTAACTGGCGAAAGCCGAGGCAAACAATGAACAGCAGTGAGATGGAGGAGAGACAGGAAGAAATCTGTGCATGGAAGTCAGTCGATGTTTAAGAACAGCTTGTATTTCAAAGAGCAAAGTTTCACACTTTTAAGACTTTATGCTTGTAACATCCTTTTAATCAGAAAAAATGCCAAATAAAATCTAAATCATACATTTATTTGGATCTATACATTAGTGTTCTCTAAGAATTCCTGGGTGCAAACTGAAGAGATTACTGTCTCTACAGCATTCAATAGACCTTTAAGCACTGGAGAAGTTACAGAAGACTGGAAGAATCCTTAGGTTTTCTTTCAAAAAAATTGAAAAGTGTCAAAAAATACTATGTTAAAAAATGAGATTATTAACTATTGGATAATTAGCATGATATCACTTTTCATAAAAGCAGTGAAAGAAACATAGAATTTTAAAAGTGACAAAAAATGAGTAAGTAAACAAATGAAATCCTCAAATAAATGAATAAATAAATATGTTTCCTTAAACAAATTTCAAATTTCAGACTTTGAGTACAAGTTTGGTCAAGCTAGATAACCGTATAGATGGACTACACTTTAGAAAGGTGTGTGTGCTGTCATAGCATGTTGGACTAATGGAATTAGAATCCACAATATCAGTAGAGCACATGCTCAGTGGAAGCAAATCATAGATCATAAGGTTAGAAGCTTAGAAGTTTCCTAAGAAGGTACAAAGAGCTAAAGAGCTCTTTAACTGAGCCAAGAAAGGCATAGCAAGAGTCAGTGTCTGTCAGCAAAAGCCAAACACATTACGGAAATAAACTCTGCAATTTTTAAAGGTGTAGCAGACTAACTGTTGAAAGAAGCTACCCAAGGACATTATGACTTCAAACACAAAATGGGCACTCTTTCTGGAAGATGTGTTTTACAGAAGAAAGTTTTTGGAACCAACGGAGAGGTTTCACGAGGTGAAAATTGACCCCAATGTAAAGGTTAGGCTGAACAATTTAACAATCCTTTCTGGCCATGAGAGCTCTGGATCTGCTACTAAAGTGAAACTCAAGTTTCTATGCTGAACTTTCCTTCTCATTCCTGAGATTTATAAATTAGGGAAAGATGTGAAGAGGAAGGGTACTCTTCAAATGGAGGAACTACTGTAATGTTGTCTTCCTGAATAAGTGAGTGGGAAGTTACACATATGGAGATCTTATGTTATAGTTATGGCAAGGTATATGGTATTGGGGACAAAAATGAATGAATATGCAAAACCTCTTGATCATTCTCTGATACTGAATACCCTCCAATGCAACAAATGAATAATGTCTTCTAGTGTCATAAATACTAGAGGTACAAGCAATGGATGCTTTCCATTCAGTACATCCAATGGAGAAGGCAGAACTTGCAATTAGCTCTTATTTCTACTCAAGAGGTGTGAGAACATAGACAAGATTAAGAACATATCTTCTAGCTATAATTGCAGTTTTTTCTTATTTAAGTATTTTTATTTTTTCAGCATATTGGGACTATTCTCTTAAAGGAAATGTTGCCTGTCACAGTGAAGCTGTACAGTGAGATAGTCATTCGGTACTAATTGCATGTGCTACAGTCGTCATTCTCTGTCACTGTTCAGGCTGATGGACGGTTCTGCATATCACCAGTTTGTGATCTGAAAGACCCTATCAATAATAACTACAGAAAGCTCTGGACAGATATGCAATCTACAGAGACAGCATTCACCTTACAGCGAAAAAAGAAATGGGGTTTGCTTTCTTGGTGAATCACTCTCTTAAAAAAATCCATCCTGCAGAGCACAGTTAGGGGGGAAGGGGACTTCCGCTTTAATCAGCCCTTTTCTATTTTTTTAGGAAGTTAAGTGGGATTCTACTGAAGTGAACGAACAAATTATTTTAAAAGGTCCAGGCCCAGGATTACACTGTGTTATTTTATGCTCTTGCTCCAATTTGCATATTTCTGTTAAGTTGTGCTTCAGCAAAAGCATTAGAGTTTTGTGATGCTATCTAGGTTGCCTCTCACTCCCTCTGAAACCTATATTTAAACTGATGGCTGCTCTAATTGAAGGGAGTGGAATTATTTTTGGGACTCACCACAAGTGCTTACTCATTTCGTGAAATGCGTCTGTCATTATTAAATGATGAGTATCCTGTCATCACCTGTTGTTGTGTTTCAGTTCCAGAAACACGTTCAGCTTTTCCATGAAGTATTTGAATGTGAGCGATATATCCTTGCTTTCAGTATTCTTTTTGGCACCTCTTTCATGCTACTGAAATACCAGCACCTGTCTCTAGCTAGCTCATTACACCAACCTCTGTTGCTCACTTGGAGTTCATGAAAATATGTGCATTTTTTCTACTCTTCCATGTGTCATGCATTAGGTGAAATCCCTCAACTATTTACGAAAACATGATTAAAAGACATGTGCAGAAGAACGCTTGAAGTAATACAGCCCCCCCTTCCAAAAGAGACAGAGAACCTGAACACAAGTTCAACTGGCGCCAAAGTGCAAAGGCCCCACTGGCTTCTCTTTTCAGGGCACACAACTGAAGACACCTCCAGATTGCTCCAACTGGCTCTGTCCTGAATCAAACACAGTCAGTGCCATCTGTCTACCAGAGCTGGAACTGCTTTTTTTCAACTGCCAAATTAGTTTCTAGCAAGACAAGTCACTTGAACTAGTCACCTATAAGTGGGGATAAGAATATTCACTTAGCAAATTTGCTATTTAATAGTTTAAAAATACTGAACGAAATTCCAAGAGTATTGTCATTATTTTTTGCTGTTACGAGTACACAAAGTTAGAAAAAAATAAGAACATCTGTTAAAATTGCCAACAGCAAAGCTACAGAGTGAGCCCAATTAATTTGTGTTAGCATAGCAATGCCATAGTTGAGACTTAAGCCCAAGCTATTCTCTGTTGTGAGAAAGAAAAAGACAAAAACATCACCTTTCATTCCACTGAATGAAAACAGTGATGCTTTACCTTGGATCATTAAGTTATAACATCAAGTTATAGCACAGCATGCTGAGTTGAAAGTCTCAACCAGTCTTTGGCTGAGAAATTAGGAGCAATCTCATGATAAATGGCTTTACCATATTTACTACTATGTTATCTGATCACAAGAAGTCCTTTCCAGTAGTGTAACAAGGCTTATTCAAGGTTTATCGCAACCTGGGTGAAGTTGTCCCCAAAGGGCAATCATGCAGCTGATGTGGTTTTGTGCTCCTGTGCTTTTGACTTCCCTGGAAAGCATATTTTCTGAGATCTGCAGCCCCATGGAAAATTAATCATTTTTACTCTAGGGCCATGTGGTAATTAAGTAACACAATATTTTTTTACTATGTGAAGACATTGTCTGGGGATGAGGAAAAGAGACACAAAAGACATTGGAAGACTTTCTTTAAGAAAAACATCTTCTTGCATCGCATGTGGCATATGCTTACAGTAATAGTTCCATACATTAAAAAAGAAAACTCATCAATCAATTTAAACACTGGTGTTGGTTCAGCAGTAAATCCTCTTAGCAAATACAATCTTAGTATGGCAACTGGGTTGTAAGAGAGCTGATCCTAAATAAGAAAATCAAATTCAAGAAGGTTCCTTTTGGAAGTCATCTAGGAAATGGTTATGCTCCCATGGAAATTTGGAGCAAATTGTCACTGATTTTTCTTTTTTCTGCACGTTTGTTCCAAAACCAATAACTGTGGATTGAAGCCTGATTTTGTGGATGAGAGGGTATGAGAATACTGATACACATGGCCAAATGATGTTGCTCTTGCCATACTGAGGACAGTTTTGGTAGTAAATTAGATGTACTTGACAGTAGGTAAAAAACTATGAAAAAAACTTTCTGACCTACAACACGTAGGCATTCTAAATAATATATAATGGGATGGTGATTTAGCTAAAACATTTTAACTGGAGGGTTTCCTGTGTTTGTTTCAGATCTTCAAAGAACTTCATCAATGAAATATGGAAGCAGATTAGGAGGAAATGCATGTTACCATCTCTCCAAGCCTGCTCTCAAACCTGGCTCTAAATTTTAGGGATTAAGCTAGTTATCAACATGTAAGATACATCTCATACTTGAGTATATGTGGGTCAGTCCCTGAAGGAATTATAACTTAAATTTCAGCAAACAGGGAAAAAGTACCAGTCTCCTTTTCCTGTTTCAAGAATAAACACCTGGACAAGAAGGTTGGAAAAATGACTATGGTACTGGCTCTTTAGTTTGGGAAATGTACCTACAAGTCTCTGTGCTTGACCCAAGTTACTTTTGGCCTCAGTTTTCCATTTATAAAGTGAGGTGAAAGGCATTTCCCGACTTCTTAGCTGAATTTTGGGGCTAAATACATTTGGAGGCACTTTGCCATGAAGAAAATGTGTGGAGAAGAGGCACATCACTCTGATGACAGCCACCATCAGAAGGTCTGCACAAAAGGCTGTGATAAACCAGTGCATTGCTATGACTGAAAGATGAAGCAGACCATGCTTCTGTTCCTTCATGCTAACTGGAAATATAAGGTTACTGTGTTTTCCCTAACGTAAATGCAAACAGTTATGGCATAAGCATAGAAAGAGTTGGTATCACTCTTGCTGACACACCTGCTCTCCTTCTGTATGTTAGAAGGCAAGACTATAGGAAAATGGACACTACCAGCACAAAAACTATTATGTTGTTCAAGGACAAGGCCATAACTGTAGGAGGTTGACTTTTTTGTCCTTCAGAAAAGAGGTGCTTAGTGCCAGCAAAAGGAGCTGGAACACCTTTTGTATATATTTCACCCCGCAGATCTCAGGGCATTCATTCCTGCCACAGTTTCAATTCTTCCTCTCTTTTTAGGGGGACTGCCAGGCTGGTAGTCACTCTGTTGGAGATGCCCTTGTTGCACACAGCCTTTGGTGAGGGTCACTCTCTGATATAAGTGCAGGCCTAAGGCAGCAGTTTGAGCTTTCGTGTACTTTGGGAACAAAATTATTCTTGGTCTCCCCCAAAAGCAGACTGCCACGGGACTTAATTCTTGACTGCAAAGGTTATGAATTGAAACCCTAAAATCAGATTTTACACATTTTACTTTGATGACACCTTCAGCCAATGGCCTTTCAAATACACGGTCAGTGGTTGTGAAGAGTGAGCTGTGTACTCAGCCAGCTCTTCCACAGTTTACACTTCAATTTAGGAAATAAATATGATTTCTCTGGCTAGCGAAATTTCCTGGCACCACCTAAATGTCAGAAATAACTTGTTCCTTTGTAAACAAAGTAAACCAATTACAGGTTACCATGATTTTATTGTATGGCTTTTAAATTTTCTGGCTCATTGCTAGACCAGTAGCCTTTACAATACTGATCCAACTTTCTTTCAATAAATACAAATAGGAGACCTTGGTTTGAGCTTTTCATGCACTGATCAGGACTCTAAAACTGAACTACTGTCATGGCTGAAAGCCAATGTGTTATTTGTCATCTAATCAGCCATAATTGAAAATAACAATTATTAATGTAAGCAAATACAACAAATACTTCATGAGGGTTAGGGCATATTTTACCCAGCTAACAATAGAGTCAGTAGCCATTGACAGCACATCACAAATACCAAAGACGGATCAAATTGAGAAGGAAATTCACATCTTAATTACTGAGATATGATGATCCAAATGGCAATAATTAATCCCAAAATGAACTTGTAGAAGTCTGCTGTGAGAATGGAAAGTCAGCTTGTCGTCGCCTGCTAGGAATCCACTTGTTCTCTCACTGCAGCACCTGCTCAAGTTGGTGTTCTGCAAATCATTGAATTTAAGATAATCAATCAGTGTAATTTTGTCTTCACAGCACTACGTGTTTCCCTCACATGGGTTACTATTATGTCAGATAACAGAGTTTTCAAGAGATAAAAGGAAAAGAGCAGCCATTATCTGTTATAGGAAACAAACTAATGCATCACTCATTATAAACACACACTTCCTAGTTTTATTTGCCTGACAAACCATTTCATGATCTAAAATAAATCAGCACACCCCTCTAACACTACATTTTTTGCTATTCTTTGCCTCTGTGCTGTAGCAGTGCGTCAGAGGTAAATCTCTTGTTTCCTGGTGTTTCGAGCACAGTAGCAGAATGCTGAGTCTTGAGAAGTTTGTCCCTCCTGATGGAAAGACATGTGTAATTATCTGTCCAAGGAGTGAAGCCTATATGCAAAGGTCAACACTGCTCAAGCAACTTACACAACAGCTTTGCTGCTCTGTTTATAAAAGGATTTTAATATTTAAAACTGTCCAGAGCCGTGACCCGAAGACACTTCTGCACTCTCTCTTCCTATAGAAAGTCACTGTCACCAAAGTCTATCAGCTGTTAGCTAGGTTCACTTCTGAACTCTGCTGTTCCCCACTGAATTAGGTATTTTTTAATCTTTTAAGACCACAATATTCTATATCTGCTTGTCTCATCCAACATCATTTATTTACTGCCTATATGGATTTTAAATTGATTATAAAAGAATCCAGGTGAGCTTCACAGCAGTGCTGTGATCATTAAAACACAGCATGTTCTTGTTGGAATAATACACACAGGTCTCCGAAACAAGATGCAATTTGTTTTCAGTTTGTCAAAATTGCTAGCATCACAACTTGACAGCCAGGAACAAAACAAGCACAATTCTTCCATGCACAGGCTATTCTGTAACATTGGCATTGCCAAGGATTTCCATTATTTCCTTTGACTTGAACTTTGAAAATGACTCTAAAGGCTCCAGTTGAATTGTAACACACTTTGGCTCAATTGTGAGCCAACATAGCCTGCATTAGGGACAGGTATTAAAAGGGAAGAAAAAAGGAAATGGTAAAATTGAAACTCCTATGATTTTGATAAGTAATCAACTTGATTTTGGCACAGTATCAACCTGATATTTAGGGACCAAATCTGAAGGGAAACAAAATGCAATGACAAAAGCAATCCTGTTTGGACCAAGGATTGCTATTTGCAGCATGTTCAGACGTGTTTAGCCTGTGATCACCCTGAAAGCATTTTGCATTGGGGTGAAATTGCTAAACATTATCTCAACATGAAGAACAGCTTTGAAATAAGAAATATTGTTATATAACCTTGAAGAATTCAATAACGTAATTTTGTTAAATAGACTGAGAAATCCATGTCTTTATTGCAAAGTCCATCAGTCTGGGTCACCAATCTCTCCAGTATGTGGTTTGCTCCTGTAAACCAAGAACTGTTTCAAGTCTGACCTTTCCCCAGCGCACTATGTAAACCAGGTTCTCTCTATAAAAAGAAGATAAAAGAGCCAACAAAAGAGTATTGATAATGTATATGTATAGCTTATAAAGAGGCAGACATTTGGCAGTAAGACAAGTTTGCTTTATGATTTTGCTGTCTTGAGTCAGAAAAACTGAATTGCAGGGATCTCTACCTATACAGTATGCTGAAAAGAACAGAAATGAAATGTTCCTCTTGATTAGAAGTTTAAAAAATAATTGAGTTTTACAGTATCGAAGAACTCATTAAAAATAACTATTTAATATCCTGTTTAGGTAAAATTTATCTCCAAGATACTGACAATGTAGAACATCCTTGGAACTGCAGCAGGCTTACAAAACTGCCTCCATGGTGCAGACCAAATGGGCTGCGTGTTTCTTTGGTCAGTCAGAAGTCTGCTGCTGCCATCGTCTTGTTACTGCTGCACGTTGCGCAGTCATGCAAAGACAGATGGCATGATGCTATTTGAAACTGTTTCTGAAACTCTGGATCTCAAATCCCAAACTAGCAGACCGATTTATTTTCCACTACATCATTCCAGCTGACGCTACAAATGCACTGCACAACTGCCTTCAAATCTTGCCAGGACAGTCTCAAGCACTGTCTGTCTCCATCCTACTGAACATATGCTGCCTCTGTAACAAGTTTACCAGGGCAGAGACTGGCTGATTATGTGGACATTTCGACAAGCGTTAAAAAGCCCCTAAACAGCCTGATGAAAAGGCTGATGTTTTGCCTGTGCAAATAGCTGTAGAACCAGGGAGGCTTGTTTTAGACTGCTACATGGGATGTGCCTCAGTCATATGGCAGGGAAGTAGAGAACTGAACCACAATACGTACACTTGTAGGGGGTGTAAAACTGGGAAACAATCTCTGCTATTATGTCAAATGCTGATCAGGCTATGAACCACTGTGAAAAAATAGCAGCGATATGATGGCTCAGAGCGTAACACAGGAGTGTCATTTGCTAGAACTCAAAACCAGGCCTGTGATCAGCTGTCCTACAGCAATGTCTGGTTTTGTGCAAATACAAGAAGCTTTTGCTATGGATATTCCATCAAAAAATGTCATGCAGCAGATGAGGAAAAAATGAAACTCTTGTCCAATAGCAGAAGCACTGGGGTAGGTAATAAAATGACAACCCTGAAAGTACAAGCATTTTTCCAACCACTTCCTGACTGCCCAGATAAAATTCATGAAACAGAAACGCCTCTTGTTGGTACACCGCAGTATGAAGACTGAGCATAATCTAATAATAATTAGATACTTCACTTCTTTTGGAGTGCCTGAAGTCTCTTGACAAGAACAGAAATCCTGCAGCTCCACGTCACAAAGAGATTTATTTCTCGCTGATTTGAGATTTTATTTTTTCTTGAAAGAATGCCCTTTCAATTTCTAAAACAATGCACCAAGGATAAAAAGGGATAAAGGATTAATTATAGTGAGATACCAAAGAGAAGAAAATTAGATAATTAAAGTAAGATTTTCTTTTAAAAAATGAATATTTAAGACATGATTCTCTTCTTCAAGGAATGAATTAATTCTTTCCAATCAAAAGGGTAATATTGAATAAGCTGGCAAAACATTAGATCCAGATCAGAGACTCAACTAGAAAATTAGATATTTAATTAATATATACAGAAATGCATGAACTGTAAAATCTCCAGAATGGAAGAATATTCAGATAAGATTTCACTGAAAGATGAGAAGTGGTATTTGAACTGATAAAGAAGCTACAGTCTTTAGTATGCTGAAGCATGCACACATTCTAGGAAATCACTTTCCTTCTACAGTCTGCTTGGTATCCTTTTCTTTGCATTTTTTGTTTAGCTTATATACATATTTATTTAAAAATGTATAAAAATAACTATATAAAAATCAACCTCTACCAGAGTTTAAGATGAATGTGTTAAGTAAGTTTTAGTCACAAACTACACATACGTTAAACTATTGGAGCGGAGAAGCCAAATCTTTGCTGTTCTAAGGAGATGAATCATTTGCAGTATGAACAAGAGAAGGACACCAGAGAATTAATATTCAAAGAAAGAACAACAAGACCTGAGAAATTAAAGAATAAAGCTCTCCATAAAATGTGGTAAGTCAGTTTGAGAAATACAGATTTCAAGTAGAACTTGAAGGCTTATCTGGAGTAAAGCTTATGGTGTTTTACTGCATGTTTGGCACCACATGTCTCAAGAGATTTCTGTTCAAGCATTTGATGCTAATTATGCGATACAGGTCACTACGTGCCTATTAAGGTTTCCCATTTGGGGTTTTCTGCCTATCCTCCTTATTCACCACAGTTTTCCCACATCCTCCTTATTTACATTTCAGTTATTTTCTTCTTTCCTGTTTTTTTTCCAAGTATTATCATCACTTAAATATTTTATTCTGTTGTTACCTCTATCAGTTCCCTTCTGTTGGTTGCTTTTGGGTTGTTTTTTTTTTCTTTGTTTGTTTGCTTTGGCTTTTGTTTTTTTTTTTTGTCTGGGGTTTTATGGAAGTAACATTGCTGGTTTGAGATGTTTTTACATCACAATGTTCAGACATTTAGAACAAATGCTTTTCTTTGAGATTTAAGCATCAGATGGTTGGTTCAGGCCTTTGGGTGATGTGGGTCAGTAGACCGAGGTGTGGAGGAGGAGATAGTTGTTGTTGCCATGACACCCATTTTACACGGGAAGAGTTCTTCACAGAAATCTGGAGAACTTGCCTTATTTGAGTAGCCTCAGGTACTCCAAGATCCTATGTGTACGTAAGAATTTCTGTGCTAGGAAAACTTAGTGTTGTTCATCACAATCTCTATGTTGAAATTTACCGATGTACTAAATCCTCTATAATACAATATGCTTCCTCCATTACTTGATACACAGACTATTACTCACTGATTTAAGCAGTGTGATTTAAGTTGAGGAAAGAACAAACCATTAAAGATTCTTTTGCTCTAAAATTCTGCACTTCTCTTTCCATCCATAACCCCCCCACCCCGAACTGGGAAGAATAAATACATGAGATATTGCTGGTAGTTCCAATATAATGGTGAGCGTTGTGATGCTCACACGTCTGACGGCATTGAAATGCACAGAGAACACAGTATGACATGTCAACAGATGTACAGTGAGGCTGAAATATTCTGGATATGATGAATTTACTGGGCATAACATTTATCTGTGTGTCTGTTAATGTAGCCACAACATGTTCCAGTTCATGGTCTGTGCAAAGCAGAGTTTAATTTCACAGGCACAGCAGTGAGTTGTCCAAGATTTCTGAATGACAAGCAGCCTGCTTAGAGTTGCTGCTGGGCTGCGGAGTGGATGCAAGTTAGAAGAAGAGCTCGAAAAAAGGAACAGTGAAAGGTGATCTGTAAAAGCAGTTTGTATCTTTCAGCAGCTGCCAAGCTGGCTGGTGCACATCTGCAGAAACTCTTTTTGTGGATAGTTATAAAAGGCTGTATTTGAGCATGCTCAGCGCCAAACTCTGCAACAGGAGCTGAATACTGGCACAAGAAATTCCCAATATGCATTTAAAAAAAGAAAATTATAATTGGTTTTTTTTTTGTGGATGAGTCCATTTTGAAAACTAGAAAAAATTTAAATGAGTATTTTTTCATTTCTTCCCTCATTGCTTCCAGTTGGTTACTAATAGAAGCTTGATTCAGGCAGCAGTCTAGATAATGAAGGTGAAGGCTAAATTGAGATTGCAGGACATTAAATTGTAGGAGGACCCTGTCCTTTTGTCTTAGAAAATCTATGGCAAATCGGTATGTTTGCCTTAAAAGGCTTGTTGATGTGTTTGTAAGTCAGTTAAATAGCAAAGCAGTGCGGTTGGTGGTTAGAGCAGGGGACTTTCAACTGTCAGCTGCTCAAACTCAAAAGGTCAGCGTAAGGGTAGCACTGATCACATGATCCTGTTCATCAGCTTTCCCTTGCGTATGGAGGGAGGAGCTCACTTCGTCAATGATACTGAACTCCTGTGAATGGAGGTCCAAGAGTATGGAAATGCGCCAGCACAAAACTTGATGCCTTCAGTTCGAGATCTGTGAAAACAGCATGGGCTGAAGCCAAATTGTCACACGCTGTGCATTTTGACAGGATATCGGAGTTTGTTAGCGAGCAGAAGCCAATCCACAATAATTTAGAAGGAGGTGAGGTAAAGATATATTTTCTCATTGCTTTGCCTCATGGTCAGGCAGTAAGAACAACTCAAAGAAACAAGAAAAACTGGTACTTTCCATGGATAGCTGATCAAGTGCAGTTTCCCAACCTGTACATTCCTCCAATCTGGCATCATGGGAGCAGGACATCCCTGTTTTATCCACAGGCAGCTGGTGGCAGCCAGCTTTCGAGCTCATTGATGCTGTTACTTTTACACCACCGTTTTGTGCTCCACATGTGTGTTTCTCACCGCTTCTTCCACTCAGCTTCTTAGTTCTTTTGGCTGTTCTCCTTTTTCTCCCCTTCCAGAGACATTTACCCAACTTCACAACAAGAACTTGATATTCAGAAGTAAGGCACCCCTGCTGTTTTATTCTCGTGGAAACATAATTGTCTAAGGAGTTGATAATAATTTCTACTTATTTTTCAAAACATAGACATTTTAACAATTTCCATTTGAGAAAGGAAGAAAGGAGGAAGGGCATACAATTTCCTCATGCTAAGAGCCTGGAGAAAGCTGACCTGCAGAGCTCTGCCATGCTTAATGGACCACACCACACCTTTGGGCATCCGGACTCACAGGGGATACGAGCCTGCGGGGCACTGAAACATGGCGGGGTGGAGAGGAAAAGGAGTTGGATCCAGAGCAGCAGAGAGACAGCGCTCTGAATCCAGCAGCAGGAACAGGGTGCAGCCTGACCTGAATATACGTGAGATAAAAGCTGCCTGCTGCAAATTTATATGCGAGCTGGAGTAAGAGGGAAGCAGGGAATTTGGTAAAGGGAGTCACGAGGATGAGGGTGGGAGGAGAAGGGAGATATGGGCTAGGCAAGAAGCCTGGAGCAAGTGTGTGTATGAGGAAAGCTCCCCAAATTGCTTTTACTTTTGAGAAAGCTAAAGTAATTGTAGCATCATTGAAACGCAGTATAATTTTTAGTAGCAAGAGGAGTCCTAAGCCTGCTGCCCTCACTTGGAGCTGTGGGGAAGCTCAAAGGCGGCAGGCTGGGGACTGGGAGACAGATGTAGGGGAACTTGCGTACACAAGACTTTGTACATGTCCCCACTATATTATGATTTGATTTATGTTTAATTTGGCTTTTAATCTGACTGGATATGTTATTAAGACAAATATGTAAACAGTAAATTTCCTAAAAAAAATTTTAACAGCCATCAGTGAGTCTTAAGGAAGGACTGGAAACAGCCAGCTTGGAAGTTACAGAAAGGGATTTGGTGTGTAAGTGCCATGCCCACCATTGAAAAGCCACAAAAGCCACAAAAAAAAAAAGCCACAGAAAGAGCTGTGTAAGCAGTGCTCTCGGTAAAGGAATCACACTGGGAATAGAGGATAGTGTCTGAACCCTGTGACGAACACCTTAGTAGCTAATGCCTGGTGGGGGAAACAAGAAAGGACAGATCCAGGTTTGAACACAAACTGTTTTTCTGTCAAGCTCATCATGTCCCACTCTCCCTCCCTGCACCCCACTCCCTCTCTGACCCCCTCAGTAGAAAGTGGAAATGCAATGCGACTCTAACATTTCCCAATTATTTATTTTCCTGTATGAGAACAGGGTGCAGCCTATTATCCTCATTCCAGCAAAAAAAGTCCTTCATAAATTTGATGCACTGATTTCAGCAGAAAGGACTCAGCATACTACAGGCAATACCCAGGTACCAGATGCAATGCAAGCTTAGCTGTCAGCCAGGCGTCCCTTTGTTCCTGGAGGGGACACTATTACAAAGTCAAAGTAACAGCCTTAAGCAATTAAGACATGCTCTATGCATTAATGGAGAGAAGTCTACGGGCTCCTGCAAGCTTGCAGGCACTTGTTGGAGAGCTGCTGAATAGGCTTCTTTTTCGAGGTAAAGAAAGCACCTGAGAATATATGCCAGTGTAAAATGCCATTTGCTTCAGCTGAAATAAAGCTACAATGTCACTTAAAAATGCTGCCTTCTCATTCTGGCACAGGAACTCGGCAGGGCTGTGTGCCTTGTGAAATAGCCGTGTTGGTTCCTTTGCTGCGTGTGGAAATGCCCGTGAGAGCCTGTGCAGGGTGCTGCGGGACAGTGCCTTCCCACAACAGGGCTGTGGGGCCCAGGGGCCAAGTGGAGGATGCTAAAGAAGAGACGCTGCCCAAAAACGTCTCGGGTCTTGCTGCTGGTGTGCCCTGGAGTAAAGTTGAAAAGCAGCCTTGACTGCAGAGAGCTCAGTATCATGGTGAAAAGGTGCAGTTCTTTAAATCTTAGACCCATTCTCCAAATGTACTGGTTACTGTGCCAATGCAAATCTTCTTTCACTATCTCTTCTAGTGTTTCAACACTTTACACCCTAGCGCTGTGTGTTGATCGGCTTTTTAACTGACAACAATGATTTATTGAAAAAGAATGACTTCAGCAAAAAAAAAAATAGATCCAGGAAGAATTAAGAAAATAATTGAGTAGCGTCATTTACTGAATGCAAGGGTCCGAGCTTGCCTTTAGCTGAATGGATGTAGGTAATAATTTGAAGAAGAGTGACAAGTATCTTGAAGATATTTGGAAAAAGCACTAGCTTTTATATGTGATTCTCGTCATAACACAAATATTTGAGGAAAATCACTACCAGTGTGTTTTGACACCAGTTTTGCAAGAGAAAACAGGAAAAACAACAATAAAAAAATTAATCACAGATGAGGTACAGTTACAATGCATGAAACCTGTCCTTCATTGAGTCATAAAAATGCTTTATTTTATAGGAGTGCTGCAAGCATTTTCCTGTTGAATGCATAGGCTAAGACAGTATTACAGCAAGCTAATAATATTGCAACCGAAAAAAATGGGAAATTATGGATGAGCTACCCTCTTAAAATAGAGGAAAAAAAGTCTGTCATCAATTTCCTATTTAGAAATATATCCAAGAGCTGAAATTTAATGATCAAACAACAAATGATTTCTAAAAAAATGACCTAGAAAAGAAAGCAGGTCAGCCACCTACGTCACGAAAACTTGGCTACAGGCCACACAGCACAGAGCAGCACTGGGCAGGGGTACTTGAGCTGGCTCAGGCATTGGAAGCAAAGTTAGAAGAGCCTCCCAGCTCCGCTAACGATGCTAGTGACATCCTTATCGAAGCATCCTACCCAGTGCCGTTAGCTGTCCTGAATTCCACTGTGTGAGCCACCCGAGTTTCCTCTGCCACCTCTGCATCCCTGGTGGGACAATGGTGATTTTCAGGTTTCCGTCAGGATGGGACTTAGTCTCCAGAGAGGCGCAGAATGACAGTGGTGAGGTAACCACGATCGGAAGGTGACATTGGGCAGGTACCCAGCTGTGTCCATACAGCTCAGACACAACTGCTGAGCTGCTTCCCTGCCCTTCCTTTCTGCTCTCCCCTCCATACATTCCTCCTGGTTGAAGTTTCCACTGCTGACAGCCCCTTACCGCCTCTCCCCACAGGAGGGACAGCCCTGCAACCAGTACACCTTTCAGCATGGTCATTAGGACAGAGGGGGCTCCTACAGCTTCCACCAGCTCACTTTCTGACCATAGTACCTTCACTCTCCAAAACTTGATCAGTTTTGAATGGTTTGATTGCTGGCATGAATTTCACTGCTTTAAAAGCCTGTCTGCTTCATCCAGATGAATATTCAGGTGGAGATGATGCCAAAGTTTCTTGTAGGAAAAATAACCCTACAGAACTTTTCAATTTGTCATCACTGTCACTAGATATTTCCTCTGGGTTGAACAAATATTTTTCAAATACAGTGGTCTAATGTGGAATAAAAGCATCTAATATCTTGTGACTAAAACAAAGAACCTTACTTTACACGTATGAAAACTGGTTCCTTTTACACAATACAGTTGTTATTATCTGAATCACTTATCAAAATATAGGTTGCATTATCATCAAGTCCTCAAAATAGTCCTTACAGATCTTTGCCAAACTCAAACTATACTGTAGCTGTTGACTGCTATCTGTAAACATTTCCTACTTTTCTTGTTCAATGTGTACAAGACACTCTTTGCTGAGTTCCTCTTTAACACATTAAAGTCTGAGCAGAAAGTTTTAATATTAAAACAGAATAAGAAAACTGTATTTAAATCTAACCTACTAGTTATTTTAGCAATTATTTTATTTTAGACAGTTAAAGAGCATTTCAAGCACCTCTGAGAAATTTTGTATCGATGTTAGGGGTGGAACAGCTGATGGACATGGAATAAAATAACCTACATATAATCTGTAAATGCCATTTGAGGTATAAACCTGAGACTTTCAACTGCCAGTTTCTTTCTATAGTACTTAAATGAGATGCTAGGGGATATTAACTTAAACTAAACAGATCTTCCCATGAATTCTAGGGCATTAGAGACAACTGCATGAGAATTATGGTTTTAAATCCTCTAATTGGTGGCTGGAGTTTTCACAGCTTGTCTTTTAAACTTTTAAATTAAGTTGAATAATCTGAAGATTATCCAAACCCATATTCAACAGTCCCCCTCCTTAAACTTTTTCATTGTATCAATTTCCAGAACTTTCCAGAAAAAAACAAAGTTTAAAAATGCTTTGCAATTCTTTAATTACATGCCAGAGATCTAAGACTTTATTGTTTGAAAAAAGAGGCAAATACCAATGCATGCAGCTCCTTTTCTCTCATCCCTTTTTCTAACACATCAGGGAAGAACTCCTAGCTTAAGGGTCTCCCAGTGGTTGCAGCAGTTTTTGAGATTAGTGAAAAGCATTTTCTTGAGTGCTGTGACAAAGACATTTTTCGCATTATTAACTTCCTTAAATTCTATCAAAATGTGCTGTCCAAAAGTTCTATAAAATTGGATTGTCCAAAAGCCAGAATGGTTCTTTAGGATGTATGGTGAATAACGTGTCTGCTGTAGAAGTCACTCAAAATAAGACCAGTTTGCATGATTCAGGGTAATTAAAGTTATTTCTAAGCCTGACAGATCACAGATCTCACTACATTGTTTTATTAGTGACCTGTTTGTCCATATTTAAAGCATGAGAGCAGAAAAAAACCCTCCATTAACATTAATGAGTAACATTGGAGATCATCAAGAAACTTTCAGCAAAATATAGTGTCCCAGTCTATTATCTGGTCTTTTGTATTTCACATAGATGAATAACAGATGGGCCTCTAAGCCACACTGAATTAGGAAGGAGGAAAGAAACATCACTGTGAACTAGTAGAAAAAATGCTCTTGGCTCAGAACAAAGTTATTCTACTAGGAAAAGTGTATTTCTTTAGAGAAAAAAAAAGAAAAAGCATCTTAATAAATGCTCAGATTTCTATTATTGTAACAAGTAGCATATAAGAATTAGTATAGACACTGAAGTATATTTACATAACAGCACCTGTATCTTACCTTCAGTATTAACTATTAGCTATAGAAGTTTCATGGTGTGTTTGCGATTTGTGTTTTGGTATGGGTTAATTTGTAATTGGGAGAACAAGTCCCACATCACAACAAGGACATAGTTTGGCAAGTTTTAAGTTAGTTTGCACTTGACATTTTCTAGTAGCCATTTATGTTTTCCCAAGAAGCTTCTTCAAAGGATTTCATGGGAAAAATGTTAAAAAGAAAATTAGGCAATAAACTTCATGTTAAAAAAATCATTACAGTCTTCTCAGAACATGGCCCGTTCTTTATTCTGCACTACTGCTCCAAGATTTGCTATGGCTTATAAAGCTTTTGAGCATTTTTCTTCTTTTTTATTTCATTGGGGAATAGAAAAGGAAAGTGCTCAACTGTTGTTACTAAGTTGTAAAAAATAAATAATATTTGGGTTTGCCTAAGAGAAAAGAAAATGGTTTGGTATCTTTTTGTCTATGTTTAAATTAGAGGGAAACCCAAGATGTCACCTATGAAAAACGGAAGAAGAGTCTCTAATTCCCAGTCTAATTAATGCATAAATAGTAGACCATTCCCATCTTTATTTGTCACGTTATTGACTGTCTTGTATAGAATCCCGTGAGAATGTAGAACCAAGAAACCACCTAAAGGTTGCCGTCAGCCAAAGGATGCTGGGAATTATGCTAATTTTATGTTGAGTATTTAGTGAGTGAGTGAAGAAAGTACATATTTTCAAGGTGCTAAACAGAAATCACCTCAAATTTGGCTGAGTGATACAACAGCTTGATGAATTACACTTGTAATTGTAGTAGTGATTTTCCCTGAAGATATCTCACAGTATCAGTATTTCTGAGGTGCCTCATTAACTAAAACTCAGGAAATCCTTTTCAAATTATTCTAAAAGAAAAAGGTTTGGTGAGGGGGTGTGTCATTCTAGCTTGAATATTTTAAACAATTCAATATTTCTGACACTCCATGATAAATAAGTTTCTCTCCCTGGGCATTTTTGAAGAACTGTATGTGTTATGGTGAAACCTTTACATAGTTTGGGTTCTGTAACTGGGAAGAAGGAATTTTGTTGATAACAAGCATTTTCATGTAACAATGAGGCAGCTGACAACCTCTCCAAAAAAAAAAAAGCAAGGAGGACTTGTAAAATTCTGAACATTCGCTGAAGAAAGCAAAAAATAAGAAAGAGTATCATAACCCGTGGCAGTATATATTATCTTGCTATCAGACTGAATAAAACAAAAATATTATCTTTTGGTGGGAGGTTGACTGTAACCTTACTCAACTGCTTCATTTGCAAGCAGAGTACAACCCTGATACTTCAGTAGCTGAAAATACCGAGATGGATTTGTAAGTTCATGTAGTCATAAAGGAGAGATTTCTGGAAAGTGGTGTACATTTATGGGAGAGGAAACAGCCTTCGCTAAAAATAAAGTTGTAAAGATGTGAGTTTATTCCTGTTGCATTTAAATGAGGTGTTTATGAACTAGCCACTGTATTGCAGATTAAATTGAGTTTTATTATGGGACCTAAATCTAAGGATCAGTAACTGTCATGGTCAATGGCATAACACTGCTACTAACATGTCAGATTTAATATCAGAACAAACAACCAAATTGCCACGGTACTGATATAGACTGTGCTGTAGAAAAACACTGAATCTAATTGAGGAAGCTATTTAGAAACAATGCTATCCCTAGTACTGTACTGTATTATACTATGCTATACTATACTATCCTTGTTATATGTTATATTCTTGAAACTGCTAAAGTTTTTGTAAAACATATTATTCAAATAAGATACCACATTTTAAGACATGTATACATATTGCATTTATAGTAGATGTGCCCATTGAAGACTTGTGAGGGTCCAGACAGTTGCCGTCTTTTCCTCCAAAAATCATTCTATTAATTTCTGATCCAGAAAACAATCTGAATTATTAAATTAAAACAATTTATTTCATTTCTTTTGATAAAGATAAAGGCCTACTTGTTAGACTAGACCTCCTGTATTTTACTGGCTAGTAAACAAGTCCTTCCTTCAGCAAGGGATAAGATCCTGCCTTCCTCCTTTTGGTGACTGACTGCCATGTTTCAGCTTGAAACTGGGTCAGTCTGAAACTTATTTGAAATATGTTTCACCATACATGAAATGGCATATGAAAAACATAGGTGGTGCAAATCTAAATACTGTGGAGGTTTTTAAGTCATTATTGGTGACTGAGATGCAGCAAGGAGCAATGATGGGTTTGAGGTGACCGTGGCTCACAGTGTCTTCCTCCTAAGCACACCTTTATGCCGTGCAAATAACCAAGGACAACCAGGCCATGCTGGGTGGTATCACAGCTATGACAAGTTTCAACTGAGGTCACTGATGCAACTACAATGCCTGTTGTTATCTACAGCAGAGACATAGCTGAAGCCATTGGAAAGGGAACGATCATTCTACTGAATGAGCTCCTTTTCCATGGCAACTAATAGTATTTTAACAGTTCCCTGAAATATGGAGATGGAGAATACATTACTGTACCTAAGAGAAAGGGCTTATGTAAAGAGTGGATATCTACAGCTTTAAAATTTGCTAGGCAGAAACACTTAAAAATAAGACATCAGTTAGGTTTTGCTTCTGTAATTTAAATAATGAGAGCATTTCCTTTAAAAGAAATGCAAAGTAACCTACAGTCAAAGGTCTGGCTTAACAGGAAAATGTTAAATTATCTGCCCATAATTTATTTCCTCTTTTTTTTTTTTTGTGATAATTGGAATTGAGAAAATTATTCATAATTAATAATTTAGCCTATGAATTTATAGTTCTGTATAAAGTACCTACAAAAATATTATCTTCTCTTCACATTTATTCATCACTTAATATTGTTTGATGAACGTTTACTTTTACTATGTCTTGATCATACATATGCAAAAAAGTGGGAAATTTTCTTGTGCCAAAACCAGCAGTGCAATATAGACTTATTTCACATTCTACATAAGGTCTACTTAAGGGTGTGGATTAAACCAGGGTTTAGTAGTGCAAACATTTTGTCTTGAGCCTTTGAACTGAGATAAATTTCATCCTACAAAGCTGTACAGCTTAAACGCTATCTGCATGGGCAGGTCTAGACTTCTCTGAGAGAATGAAAGCCGTCCCGACCTAAGGCAGCTCTGAGCCCCAATGTGCGAAAGTGCGTTGGTGCAACACTTTGCTAGGGCCAATGGTTCTACTCTCCTTTCGGGGTTCTTATTTCAGGCACAGTAGCACATACCATGAAATTCCTATCTAGTTCATACCCCAGAAACTCTCACATCCCTTGCGTTTCCTAGGTCTTCCAGCAATCTGAACAAACTTTCTCTGGGATCTGTGAAACCTTTTGTTCTTTTGGCATAAAAGACCATTGCAGATTGGTAGAGGACATGGGCAACTTCAAATTATTACTGATGGAAGTGAAAACTAGGACAATTTTTGAGGGAGAAGGTTGACTTGATCTCAGTGATCCTCCAAAACAAGGGACACAAGTCACTTCTCTTTGTCTGTCTGTCTGTCTGTGAGTCGAACCACAGATTCAGAGGCACACAATCTCTTGGAGACATTATCATTCATCTGATCAAAAATGAGTTTTAATTTCAATATTTTTGTCAGGCTATGACTTGTTTGTTCTGATTTTTCCCCCCAGTGTCTTCACTGTGAAACAAGTGTCAGATAAAAGCTGAGGTTTTTTTCAGTTGTCAAACAATGAGTGAGTTGCAAGGAATGGCATGCAGATAATCTACACCCTCAAATAAAATAATCTGGCCACAATGGATATTTATACAGCTGTTTCTGATCAAAATATGGGTGCATATTCATATTATTTTTGATTGTTTTCTATCTGGAGCCATGGGCAGAGGTTGCCCTTGTTAGGTAAAATAATATAAAATCTAACCACTTGTGCACTTGCCTAGTGAAGAAAATTTTTTTTCAATTCTGCCTTTTCATTATTTTAGGGGAGATCTATTCTGATTTTCAGTTTTTCCTTCAAGTACATTTGGAGGAAAATTATAACATGCTCTCATTTTCCACTTCAGGTATACCTTTGGCTTTCAATTTTTAGATTGTGCAACACTTTGTTTTATGATTTACAAGCCTTGAAGGTACTCTTAGCTCTCTGATTTTGCTATCTATTCCATTATAATTTTATAGAGCCAGCACCAGGTTTTATTGATTCCATTGGTGACCTTGTCATGTTAAGTTCTGCTCTTTGACCCTTTAAAGTAGCTGCATTTGAAATAAATTAGTAATAGATATTACACAGTGCAGGTGAAATTGTTCCTCTCTTCCTGTGGTACGGAAAAGTTGTATAACTAAGGCATGCCACCTTAATAAAATACAGAAGCTAGGAAAAGGTCACTCTAATTACTGAAATTTAAGTTTTCATTTTATTCCATTACATTTAAATAGTGTTATCGCATGGTTTTGAATGTCAGATAAGACTTGTGCAAATACTCTGTTAAAAATGGCACTAACTAAATTAAATGTCTTTACAATCTCCTCTTTTTTTTTTTTTTAGAGCCAATAGGTCCAAACTTTGGAAAGAACTGTAAAGCAATGGGATTATTTTTTTTCACAAGATTCTGTAAAGCAATTTATATGAAACAATTCTCTGAGACATCTTAAGACATAAAGGAAAAGGACTTTATAATTTAGGAACTAGGAGACTCTTGCATCCTGTTACAGGCTGGTATGCATGCTAGAAGAGCACGAAATAAAAAAAGGTAGGGCTGTTGAATGCCCACAGAAGGCTTGAAGGCTAGTAATTAGTGAAGTCTTTTTACAGAGAATAGTGCAATAAGCAAGTGAAAGGGCAGTCACCAGCTACAAAGTACAGGATAGCAGCTGAGAGATGAAAAATGACCAGAAGGGTGGGAGTGAAAAGTTAGTGGGAGGAGACATGGACAGATAGACAGATCTGAGGTCAGAGAGATAGGCAATCTTAAATTCCAGAGAAGTTTCAACAAGGTTGATGCTACTATACAGGAGGATGAGAAGCAAAATTGTCCAGATGTTGTATTTTTGTGTGATAATTCATGTGTGACTCATGCAGGGGAAAGCACATCTTTAATATTCAACTCTTACTGTAGCAGGAGGGCTCCTAATATGACAATATACATATGCATTCTCCCTGAGATTACAGTACTGAATGGTAACACTGGTGCTCAGAAATGAAGTAGCAGGTAGTTACTTTGAAGTAAGTTACTGGATGAATTTACTGCATACTAACTATATTCTGCTCTTTATCAGTAAAAGTAGGCTGAGCTACCCTCCACTCAGATTATCTGTCGACACTGCAAAATGGAGAGCCACAGAGCAAACACAAACTGCAGAGCCCTGACTGCCATGCTGTTAATATATATAATGAGGCGATTACCTCATGATCATAATGAGGTAATAGTAGATACATGTCAAAGATGTGTAGTAGAAGAATACTCTTAGATTATTTAAAACCCACCTGGATGCTGTCCTGTGCAATGTGCTGTAGGTGTCCCTGCTGTGGCAGGGGGGTTGGACTAGATGATCTCCAGAGGTCCCTTCCAACCCTGACGATTCTGTGATTCTGCGATTTATAATCTATTTGCAGCTCTGCATTATTTTCTAGGATCCAAATTTAAGAGCTGAACAAGTACCTTCAAGTATTAGAGACCTAATTCTGAACTGGTATTTGGTTTGATGATTGCTTTGATTAACATTCACTTCATATCATATGATGTCAGTGTCAAGCAGTATACCAAAACTGAGCACCAATGATGATAGTGCCCATGCAATGTCATTTGTCTCCTGCTTTTTGTGAAGATTTTCTGTGTTCTCTCCTTTGCATGCTTGAAACTAGTTACTTGGCTAGATGTAAACTGGTCTTACCTCCCATCAGTCCAAGGCAGTGAATGTCACAATGAATCCAGAGAAATGTCTCCTGACCAGTTTTTATTTTCACCACATACACCAGTAAAGAAACAGAGAAATTCCAGCCAGGGAATGATAAAAAATCCTTTCATTGACACCAGGGAAAAAACACGTCTAGAAATGGACCTTTAACCTCTTCTTCTTTGAGAAACCCCCTTTTAAGAAAAGACTCCAGGCCCGTGGGGTTGATTTCCAGGATCTCTCTTTAGTTGCAGAATGATGGCAGCTGCTTTTGTAAGAAGGAAGGCAGACCTGACAGGTATTTCCCTTTTTGCTGCTCTTAGTGGCAGTACCTGAAGAGCACTAGAGTAAGGCAGAGACATAAACGGAACCTGCAGAGGTTAGCTGCAGGGATGGCTGTCAGTTCTTAAACTGATAATCTGTCTGTGTTATAGGTGACTTATGTTGATTGTTTCCAAGTAGATATATAAGTATTTTTGAAATCATATCAGTTGATTTGGAGTAGTTGGTGGAAATAGAAAACAGACAAGGAGCGCATTTCCTTTACATCCCTGCCACTTTCTCAAGTGCAATTCTTGTCAGATCTTGGTGTTTCTGGGCTTAATCAAACAGCCTATTAAGAAACCCTCAAATTATTTCTGTTCACCAGAATGATACTTTTACAAAATCATATTTAATTATGTGTAGCTAATTCTTTATAAATGCATATTAAACCACAAAGAAATACTCCATTTCAGCAATACAGTACAGACTATGACATCAGTTCCCTGTACAGTAAGTTCCCATAGCAGAAATTGGTGTAGGTCTCCAAAAAGGATGTGAAGACAAACCTGAACATTGCATACAAAACCACTACACTTATAGGGAAAATCAAACCTCTGATCTATTCTATCACAGTACTAAGTCTCAAGTTGCAGCCTGAATGAAAATGTAGATTCAGATTAGAACTGTGACACATAACACTTCCTGTCACATTGTCTACTTTTTGTTTTTTCGCTTCATAGCTGGTCATCCAGATAGCCAGCTTTTCCCTCTTACCTCGCCTGTGTCAGCCATCAAAGCCTAAGTATTTTTAAATAACAGATTAAAGAACTTCCTTGTAACATTAACAATTCCCTTCTTTTTCATAAAATCCTGTATTTGTCTAGTGCTATTATTTTTACTACTATACGCTAACATAAAACAGGATTTTTCATTCATGGTCTCCTTCAGCTTTCTTTACAACTCAAATCATAATCCCTTTTACCTGGGTAAGAATTATATACTGAATGCCTTTACCTCCAGTTTCCCAGAAGGCTAAAAATATTTTATATCAGTGTTTTTCAAGCCAGTGAAAAGCTGCATTTTATGGAAATTATTTCAAGAAAGCAGAAAACACCTCAACTTGAAGAAATTCTCCCTGATTACAACTGCAATTCAATAATTTCTTTTTGTTCCTGATGTGACCCTCCTGCTTTACAGAAAATATTATGAACAGTTACAAGGTGCGGAGCTATTTCGTCACCATTTTATTGATCAGCCATATTGTTGTAACACCTGGAGCAGAGAGTGATGTTGCATTGTGGTAGGTGTTGTAAAAGTGATAATTTCTGACTGGCAGCAGATGAGCTATCACAG
This sequence comes from Pluvialis apricaria, assembly GCA_017639485.1. NCBI lineage: Eukaryota > Metazoa > Chordata > Aves > Charadriiformes > Charadriidae > Pluvialis > Pluvialis apricaria. The sequence goes on from CM030008.1 coordinate 62,248,143, forward strand.
CACAGCTGTAGCAGAAATGGCTGCTCCTATGCAAATAGCCCTAATAAAAATGGAAATAAGACAGGCGGAAGATCAGTTTCTTAGTAAGATTGTTCCAGAGTGCGCTACAAAAACCCATCTGTCTTTAGAAATAGGGCTGTGCGTTCATTTTGATGACAAATAAGAATTGGATAGTATGGGAACAACAGAAACTGAATGTAACTGATGACAGACTAGCAGCAAAATAGGAGGCTACACCCATGTTGCTCATTTAGAGCATGTAATTGCAAGTGGGTACAAATTGTAACTTGATATATACGTCCAGATCTTCTGTTGGTGCTAATCCCTCTGGTCCACTGAAATATGCTTAGCCAGTATGATGTGACAATTAGAAGCTTTAAAGATACAGGATTCTGCATCTACTTTGCCCTTCACACTGCTGCACTCGTGTAACCATGTTAACCATGCTCTTCCCTCATTCATCGTTACTTTTGAGAGTTGCACAGTAAAGCTGATCAACAGACATGGTCAGTTGCACAACAATTTTACATCAGAAAATCCGTGTCTTTGCAGATAATGTCAATATTTCTTTGGCAGAAAGAATAGAAGGTTTGTTTTTTTTTTAAATGTTGTTTCTTTACTACTGATTTGCTGTTTTGCTCAAGAAAATACCATATTTTGCAAAGACAATAACAGAATCAGAGAAGGGGAAGCAAAAGAATGATAATCCCAACCATGCTAATACAATCCTATGCTGTTAAAATATGTAGTAATCAATCCCAGGGATGTACACTATGTAATGAATGCATGATGCAGTTTGTAAGAATGGATGACCAATAGCATATTCGGAAACAGGGAAGCAGTTGTCTGAAGCTTAAAATCACCAAGCAGCACAGGAAATCAGAAATATAACCTATCCACAAATTACTCCTTCAGGATATCCCAAGACCTTCGCCTGTTGCCAAACTTTAAGATAGCAGAGGAGTAGGTGGGCATCAGTGACAGATGTGATTGCTTTGTGTTTCCTCATGACAATCTTCAACTATGCCATATGTATTTATTGGAGAGATATTATCAGGACTATGTTTACTCTTTGGAATTCTAGATTTGGAACTTGTTTTTAATTGCTATGGTCAGTTTCCCCTACTTATAAAGAGTGAGAGGAATATAAATTGAAAGTTCTCAAATATTTAAAATTTTTCTTACTTTTTTCTTTTAAAACAAGAATCAGACTGTATTCACTGACCTCTGCTAACTTTTTTCTTCTTATATGTCTTTATTCTGAAAAAGTCCAGTGAGTCCTGTGATCAAACTCTTGATATGAACAGGCAGAATACAGATATTTTTCTATTACCAAGCTTCATTTTTCATTTGGTAGGATCCAACTGAAAGAGTCAGAGGATACTTAAAACTCTATTTTCAGCCAGATACATGACTTTTGAAAATGAGGTAAATGTGAGGTGTTGTGGGTTTAGATTTGTAGGAACAGAACTGGGTCGATAACTCATTTTATTTGGACCTCTGAGATGGTTATACCTTTCAGTCACTGCCAATATTGAAACAAGTATCCTAGGCATGAATGGTTGTATCATGGACCATCTGAGCTGCTCAGTTCTTGCAGCCCCTTTATTGTCCAAGAATGCCTAAAGAAAATTTCGGTATGGGAGTACTTAAATGCAGCAAAAAACCAGGGCACTTAGGCATTGGGTTATGTGGGAGGCAGCTGGGTGGACATTGATTTTGTAGTGCTATGACTGTGTTCAAAAATTCAGCTCAGAAAGAACCAGACTAAACCTCCTATCTGTGTCATGGTTTCACCTATGTGAACCTGACTATGTTGCTAGTGCACCACCCAGCTCAGCCATTCAAAGCAATAAAAAGTCATTCCCTTGCAGAGGCCTGTTTGCACTCTGGATATTTTAGATGAGCATAGCATAAACTATTTCTTGCTTTCTCTTTCATTTTGTGTTTCTTCCATTTTTTATTTTCACACCACAGTGTACAGTGCATTGTTTTGCTCTGTGTTTTAGGAATTGTCCTTTTCTTTCCATTCATTCTTTTGTTTCTCTCTTACTCTGCAGTATTTTCTCAGTTGTATGCCTATTTCCACATTGTCTCTGTCACACAGCTTGCTGAGCCTCATCCAAAGCATTGCCTGATTAGAATGGCTGGGAAAGCGCCGGTTCTAGCTGGATCCGAACAACTATTCAAAAAAGGTAAGCTTATTTAGAAGACTGAGGTGTGGATGCAGTACTGCCATACTGTGGTAGTTTCTTAGACAAATGAAGCGTTACAGAGAGCTGCCATCTCAAAAGAAACAGAACCTTGCTGGCTATGAGTCCATTATGGGAGATAGACACTGCAACACTCTTCAGTGAATTATAGCTGATATTTTTACTGACAGTTACCTGGCAGGAAAGATTCAAGCCCCATTCCTTGCCTGCAGAGTTATTCCAGCTGCTGAATGCTCCACCTGAAGTCTTTCGTCTCCTCACTTTATGTATACAGAGGCTGGCCAGCCTGGCTGAGGCAGACAGCCAGCTCGAGTCCAGCTGCCCTAATACAGTGTGGTGAGATGGGAATGCACCCAGTTTCCAGAAGCTTGCTAAAATTGAAGCACATTGTCTTTTGTAATATCTACAGAACTGACTTGGAGGATACCAGACAACAGTTCATGTCTCTCTTGCTCACCAAGCATTTTAAAGGCTTTTTGTTTCCTATTTCACATAAGTTCAACATGTTAAATTTTAAAAATGAAACAAATAGAAAAGTGTATCTTCAAAAAGTTGCATTAGCTATGTGGTCAATTGCTTTTCCACTTCAAAAATCAGTGCATGGGGGTCACTGATTACTGCCTTACACCAGTAAACAAAGAAAATTTTACAATTTTCTGGATTAAATGCTTCACTGCAGTTCAAGTGAACCACATCCCTGTACAAAGCACTTACAGGAAACGATATCAATACCCTCTTATCCCTGAAAAGGGGAAAAAGCCCTCCTCAGAAGCTGTAAATGACATGGGAATAACTGATTCCTCAAGTGAGTAACCCTGGAAATTCATGTAAGATGCCAGTAGTGGAAAAATTAAGCTATGGAAAGTAGGATGCCCCAAAAGTGAGGCCAAGACAGTTTAAGATGCATCTGTATTGCCTTTTGAGTTCAGTTGGGGAGCTGGCTGGGAAGCTGCTGCACTGGGAAATAATGATGAGGTCCGTAAAAGGGATGGAAAATGTATAGATGAGTGTTGCTGTAGGTGTTACAGACTTCCAAAGGACCTTGACAGTGGGCCTCACAGTCAGAGAGTGGCAGTTTTGCCAGACTGTTATGCCACAAGAGGATGTATTGAGATAAGAAGCCTGACTGCATGCATAAAGGCATTATATAAAACATACGATAACTTCACAGTGGAAGATATGATTTAAAATAACTTCAATATCTCCTCGTAGAAGCAGAGGTCTCAATGATTTCCTTGTATTCCCTCCACCTAACACCTAGAGGGTAATGAAACTGCATAAATACAAGTGTGTCTTTACCCGTATCTGTTTTTTTCCATGCATTGGGCAATCGCTTATTTGTGTGCACATCAGCCTATGTGACAAGGTGAACATAACCTTTCTGTTAGGTATAACTCCAGTGTCACCAACTTCTAGTCAAGAATGACATGTCCAGCAAGTGTCGTGCTGCACGACATGTATCATTGTCCCGTGCGCTTACAGTTTTCAGCATTCTCTGAAAACACCTAATAGAATAAGCAGGTATACAATGAAATCTTACCTATAACTTTTCCTAGGAACAGTGCCTTTGGGGAATTGAACTGAATGTCAGACGCTGTTGGCAGGCTGTAACTTGTTGGAGGATAGTGATCAAGCTGGGGGAAGAGAAAAGAAATGATGAGCATTTTGAACTGATCTACCTTCTTACAGTGCTACTGAATCAGGTTTACTTTGTAGAGTTTATGCCACCACCTACAACTCCATCTGATATGCTCTGCTTTCATTTTGATAAAGGAAAGGTAACAGTTAATACCCATTCTTCAATATGTGCTATTTCCAAGGTTCCCAAGGCCTGAAAAATACCTACATTGGACATTTGTATGTTCTGGTTGCTATAGAATCATTTGAGCTTTTGCTTGTGTTCTTAAATATAATTGCTAAAAATAACAACAACATCAACATCAATAATAAAACAGCTTATTATTTTAATGCAACATTTCAATTTGGGACCTATGTTAATGCTAAAGCTAGATTTACATGCTTTGCCCACAGGAGAATAGCTGAGAATTTGAGATTAATGTAGGTGTTGGCCATTCTCCTTTTGTCTCAGAAAAGTGATAAATTAACGACATACATTTTTGTACTTCACCTTTATTATTTTCTTGTTGAAAATGTTGTTCAACTTAATTGTGGTGACAGTTAGTGAAACTGAACAGACAAATTAATGAGTAATCAACTTAGCTAAATAGTGTAAGCTATAGGAAACTCATATTGTCCCTGATATGGCACAAGAATCACATTATATTAGCATATTTTTTCAATATTTTTTAACAGAAAAATATGAAGAGAGAGGAAGAAAACAAATTGCCTGTGCTTAGCAATAGCACTATTAAGATAGTTCAATACAGCTCAGTAGAGTTTTGATGTTCACATTTCATAAAGGTAATTGAGGTGAATTTTTATCTTTGCTGTTGTTATTTATTTTCTTGGCTTTACGTGTTTATGATGCAGGCTTTAAGAGGGCAGAACAACAGTTGTTTATTTTATTCTGGCCTTACCTTAGCATGAAACAAGATAGAAACTCATATATGTGATTTAAGACTTTGCAGGGTATAGTAGATTGCAGAAGTAATTCTGGAGAAACCGCAATACTAAAGGGCATACAATTTTTTCACATATCTTTTTTGCCATATTTCTAATTTCAAAATATTATTGTCTTAGATTAATTTGCTTTAATGATACTGCAGTGGTTAAAAGGAAATGAATGGCAGATAGCATAGAACTGATTGGCTGAATTCCATTATACCCTGGAATTCTGTGAGCTTATTATTTGGAAAGCCTACTAATGTCATATCCATGAAACTCTGGAGGTAATTGTCTCAAAAAACTATGATAGCTGGAAAAGAGGGCCCCAGTCTTTCTTATACTGCCCCATAAAACCCCAAGATAAGTGTATATACGTAACAGATGGAGAGGGAAAAAGTTCTCTGCAGATGCCAGAAGAGGTCTAGCAAATACTCACATTCAGAAATTATTTTTAATTGACCATAACCAGTTTGCACACTGATTATTTAAAATTTGGCCATAAATGTTTATCAGCATGACTACTGGCTAGCTCCCAATTTTAGACCATAGATTTTTGAGTTAAATATATGGAAATACATAGTTCCATCTTCTTACTCGGAAAGTAAGAAGTTTCTGTTTGTTCACAGTACCTTGAACAGCTTTTCCCAGATTTTTAATAGCAGAAATACATATTTTTCCTGGAGATAGACTGATATAATTTAAAATAAAAAAGGGTTATTTTTGAAAGTGCATAGTCAAGCAAATACTGAGTTAAAATATAAAACAGTTCTCAACCTTAACTACAGGAGGTCCTACTGAGTACAAACTCCAGTTAAGTGCTTGCTACTGGTTTCCCTAGTGGAAGGGAAATCACCGTTCCAGCATCCAACATCTCAAGTGTCAGACTCATTGTCAACAGGAGCTGCAGGCATATTAGGTGAACAAACATTCCCTTCTTATTTCAGAAGACAAATAGGAATGGCCCGGATCAGATCTCAGAGCTGTCATGGTATTTGCCAGTATGGTTATTAAACTAACGGTATAGACTTTAGAGAGGCATGTCAAGAAAAGTTTGGTGAAAAGACCTTCAGCCTCTCATAGGCCAAGACTTTAACCTCACGTAACTTCTTTGCCTGCAGTGGAATTATTTCTGATACATTCTGATTCACAGGATTCATCTTCTAGGTTCTCTTTTTATATGTATGACTTAAAATATGCTGAAGTAATGTTGATATAATAATGTGGTGTACTACCATATACAGTGGTATTTGTCAACATCATCAACATTTAAGTTCTTCCTTTTCCAAAATCAATCTGGAGTGATTTTTAAATATTTCTTTTTATTGTGACTTGGAATCTGAGCAGTGGGGTTGATCAGATGATCACTAACCTGATAAGATACTAATAAATCATAATAGTTCTTATCGATCTATTATTTCATTTATCAATGTATTGTGGGTATCCTAGAGCTATAGCCATGGTCCAGGTGTCCATTATCAGAATAACTATTAGAAACAAGTAATAAAAAAGTCATCCCTGCCTAATGTACAGGCTGCCTCTAACTGAGAATGCTAATTGTGTCTGCAGGACATACCTGAAAATGAAAAGTCCATTTAAATGATGAAGCACTGTGAGCATTTACATGCACAAATACAGAATATGAAATCCTGCCAGCTGTGGTGTGGTGAAACTCCCTTTGTCTTCAGTTAATGTTCAGGATGTGGAAAGGCCGTTCCGTAATGGATTAAAGGGGAGTCAGTATATTAGTTATGTAAAGCTATAGTTTGTTTCTTTGCAATAGAGGTTTCCTGCAGGGCTGCCTCCTCCCCACACAGTACAACAGCAGCTTTGAGGTTTAGATTTTTATTTTTCAGTTGCTCTATAATTTGGGCTCAAAATATTTAATATATCACCCTATCACCCAAAGCTTAGGTTTTGTAGTTCAGGTAATGAAACATGCTATATTTGCCAAGAAGCTCTTCTGAGGCCATGGTGGAAAACCCTTTGGGAACCAAAGAGCACTGCAAACCACACCCTGTTCTGCCACCTACAATTCTCCAATTTTGCCGTTCCTGGCAAAAACTCATAATGGCACTCACATTCAAAATAAGTAAAAATATATCATTATGCTATGACAACGATCCCAAAATAATGATACTGTAGTTCACCAAATCCCTCAAACTGGTGTATGATCATAGGTTGCCCATCTCTGGAAAGAGGGATGGTGCCAGTGCTGTGGCAGAGGAGCAAAGGGCAAGGAACTAGTGCTCTTGCCCTCTCCCTCTCCCTACTTTTTTTCTGAATCCTCTGGGAAATCCCTACACAAGCACAGCAGGGAGGCAGAGGCAGACCTATATGCATACCTGCACACTGGAGTCCTCCAGTGGGACTTCTGTGGCAAAGCTCAAAGAGAGAGGCTGCAGCAGGATGTACAGGGCAGGCCGGCACTGAAACCATGCAGCTTTCTGGTGCAGCCAAAAAGGAGTCAAAGATACGGGCAGGTGTGCCCCCTCTTCCCCCCACCTTGGAACAGTTGAGTTAGCAGTGATCTTGGTCAGATTAAAAAAAAAGAAAATAAATACTTCCAGTGACCTTGCTTCCCCTTGAGCATGGCAGAGCATACCGTCATGGCACAGAGGCAAAAGATCCTGCTGCGCGTGGGAGCCAGGGATGGCAACAAGGACACTCTAATGCTGTGTTGTATCACAACAGATACAGATGGTTTCCTGCGTAGAGGTATTCGTTTTTAACTGACCTTTTGTACTGAATTGATCACTGAATCTACCCACCCAAATTTATTTTTCAGGTCTCGTTGCAGTCAAGGAAAAGATTTCAGAAGGGGTTCAGTCATGAATCGTTTTAAGGGTTGAACTGTTTGAAGTTTTGGGTGGTTTTGATTCCTGGTTGACATACATCTCCATTTAAAAACTGTTGACACTGATTTCCTGGCCTTGCCATCCGTAGGGGCAAGCATTTCTGATTAGCAATAGAGCCAGCGCCTGCTCCACTGCTAGCTCTGGCAGCTCTTGTCCCACGGGGCATGCCTGGGTTGCTTTCCACCGCCAGCGTTGAGCTACGCCCTTCTCTAATCCTGGCGCCTGAAATGAAATGGGGCAACCACCAGACAAAAGTGAGACAATAGTGACATTTCTGTCTGCTCACTTTTATTGCTTGTCTTTGTTCTAAAATAGCATTAGCTAATAAAAGAAAACTTTTTTTTCCGAGGCACTTAACCCAGGATTTCTTTTTTAGGTCAAAGAGTTAAAGGACCAAGCTGAATTCTTTCCTAAGTTGTACGTGACTGCCATCCAGTGGGTGCTCAAGTGTAAGCAGCTGGAACTGAGCAGCCTGGAGTCTTTGTATGAACTACTAGGCTATCAATTTAATATAAGACACATAATAAAAAAGGAATTACTGGCGTCAAATGATATTTGAAAAAAGATATTACATTATTTAATGAAAATTAAATAGAACCTCTGCATACAAAGAGGTTGATGTCATGAATTTGTATTAAATTACAGGTTTTAAATTACATTTAAGATTTTTCATTACAGTTACTTTTCTTTAAAAACTCATTAATTTCGGTTGAGCTTAATATAAACACATAGTGTGGCTCTGAGCACTACACAGATGAAAGCAGATGGAAGTTTTTGAGGAACTTGCAGTTTCAGTTCTCAAGTCACGTCATGCCAGGCAGACTGTCTTTATCTGAAGTTGCTGGGATTTAAGCAGAAGTTCAATAAAATGCTATTTCTTTTAAATTACTGTTCACTTAGATAATAAAACTAATCTTGACAGGAGTCCTAAGATTAACAGACATATCAATATAAGGACAAATATAATGCCTACATCACCTTAGTAGTCTTGGCAGAAAAATATAAAAAGCGATATATATATATATAAGGTATATATACTTACGCACACATTACATTCACCCTGTGGATATATCTACACCTGTATCATTGTCAATCCAGCCTGTGTGTGCACTGCCACAAAGCCAAGGTTTTTCTTTATGCTGAAGACATTTTATAAAAAAATTTTCAAAATGCTATGGAATAATAATGCTGTAAGGCTTAATCTTACACCATCTGAAGTCAATACAGCTTTGCTATTGACTTCAGTAATAGCAGGATAAAGAAGGGGATGTGTTATCATCATGAACAATGTAATATTTCTCTCCTGCATTATTATAATGATTTATCACTTGTATTAAAAAGCTTCTCAGTCCTGGACAAGAGCTTTTTGTGCTAAGTGCTATAATATTGCATGACAAAAAGAAGGTTCCTGCTCCAAAATGCCTACAAATTTAGAATAGACTAGGCATGAGAGCCCAAGAAAATAACAAGGTGGTGCGCAGTTGTTTAGATGGAGCTTCTCCCGAGCTTTTAGGAGAAAGCAGGAAGGTGATTATGAAAATAAAATAGGAGATATTATTTTTCTTTCAGGGATAACTGAAATATGACCTGTTAATGTTGAAACAGAGATGAGTATTCACGTGCTGAAAGGTTAGGAGAAAAACTTAAACCCAATGTTTTTAATATTGTGATATTTGAAAATATTTTATCTTTTTAATACGACAGAAAAGGACCAGATTGAGGCATCAATTGTGTAATTCTTTAGGCTGATCAAAGCCACTATTACTGCAATTCAGCTCCCTCCTTAGTGTGGCAGTAGTGCTTCGCTGATCTTTTTCTGCCAGGTTAGGTCTTTGACCCAGGTTACTGTGTATCAGCTCGGAGCCAGAGCAGGGACAAGCCAGAGCCTGTAAATGAATAGTGGATCCAGAGAAGAAGGCAGGACCAAAAAGCCAGCATTTTTTACCGGCTTAGACTGTCACAGACCTGCAGGCTCACCGCTGCCCTGGAATACGGAAGGAGGCACATACCTCACCAGCATGATGTGAGGCAAACTCAAGGTTTCCATTGAGCTTTGAGCTCTTCAGGTGAAATTTCTATAGAGGTATAGTTAATACTGTTTTAGGAACTACTCCAAATCTGTTTTTCTGGTTTAATGCACTGATTTAGCCTTTTGCAGGTTGTTTTTTTAAACAAACATCAACAGCAGTCTTTTATGATAAATTGCCTTTTTTTTGCAGGGGTTTAAATTAGAAACATGAACAATACGAGATACAGACACAGAAATAACATGCATACATTGAAGAAGAAAATAAAATAAATATAAGGTTTTTTTTCTGTTTAAAAACTTGAGTCATTTATGTGTAATAATCTTGTATATTTTACTGAAGCTGCTCTTGCTCTGATAAATAATATCAGGGATAATTTGCCTCACTGTAAAAAAAATACAAAAAATTGGATAAAATTTAAGTGGAAATCTAGATACACAACTCAAAATGTAACAGAAGCACTGGTAAGGGAAAGGACACTAGTTTGGCTGCTTCCAATTGAAGCAATTCTCTCATGCTTCTTTCACATATCTGTTGACTTTTTATTGCCCTCTTTAATAGATGAATTACAACAAATGTTAACAGAAGCAATAGCAGGTCATATAATGCCAAGTTATTAAAATTAAAGGGATCTACCTCAGGTACATAAAGATGACTTTCACAGGACATTAATTTGTCCAATGTGTGCTGCCATATAATGGAAAGCACCTATTTCGTGTTAAGTTTTGACTTTTTTAGGCTTAATGTTAGACTCTGAAAATACTTAATGATTCTTTTGTTCTTTCTTTGTTTCTGTAATTTCAATAAAAATCGATGTCAAACCAGCAATCATACAGGCCAAGGGAAAACACACACATTCATCGCTGGAAATACATTATAGAAGGAAATAGCCTCAATGTAAGCCAATGTAAGTAACACATGCTGTGAGGCGGATAAGCCTGCTGACACGCTCTGCAGACCTTTGCTCTGCTCTGATATGCAGACTGGGGAGCTATCAGACTGCACCATACTCCCTCATGCCCTGAATGCCCTAGCTTTATTTCCAAGGGAAATGGGGGTGTAGGGTGAGGAAGATATTTCACTCCTGGGTATTATCATCATATGTGGCCTAGACATGGCCAAAGTTTGGGACAAGACAACTGAAAAATTCCCCTGAATCCAACAATACAGGCTCTGCTGAAAAGATATGAGAAGGATGAATACATAAAAGAGTTCCTCTCTTACTGAGTGGTTTTACAGAAAGTAAAGAATATTCTTCCAAAAGGCCTCAAGGTTTGAAACTATCTCATCTGCTGCAGGGAGGGAAAAACTTTTGTAAAGATACGCACTTCAGCATCTGCCCCTGCCCAGCAGCTGCAGGGACAGCAGCAAGCTCAGGTTTTACAACCACAGGATGAGATGCTACCCTCAGATGGGGCTCTATGCATGACGTTTTCCCCACTGCCTATCTGCCAGTAAGAGAAAGATCTGAACCCATGCTCTGATCTTCCAGGTATGGATATTCTACCCTCTCATTTACTAATGAGTGAAAGGAGTTCTTGTTTATGACAACATTTTGTCTGACTTTGAGCTAGCTGGGATTCGATGGGGTTGTGCTGACTTATCTTGGCAGATGCCACTGACCAACTCTATCGTGCATGAAGGGCAAGTAGAAATCTCTCATTTATGAGCTTCCTGCCTAGCCATGAAGGCTGTATTTACCTGAAAGATCGTAAGTCACACTATAAAATAAAGAAGTTGAGTAAATTCAGTGAAGGACAAAATCAACAAAACTGCTAGGAGCTCATGGACATCCTGTGAGCACAAAAGAACAGGTAAGAAAATTATTAATTGGTGAATTATTCATTCATTTTGATTCTAATGCACGATTTAAGTTCTGTTCTGCTGTTTCTTGCTGTTGTTCACAGAGTCTTTTGAGAATTGAACATCTAGTCTTCAGCAACATTCATAACATCATTATACTTGGAGGGAATTTGAAGTATGCAAAGATCAGGGTCTGTATTTCTTTTGGAGTTTAGGGTTATAGGAATGAGATACTATAACAATATAAGCTTTAATTTATTTTCAAAATTTCTCATATTGATCGCTTTTTATGTTACTTTGTCACCTATTTTTTAAAAAACACATCTATTTTCAAATCTGAGAAAAAAACTTTTTCTTATGACTTTTGATTGGGAAAAACAGCTTAGTAGCTATGGGTAAACTGAGTGCTAATACATTAAATATGCAGATGTAATGTATGGTTCTGCTGTAGAAAATGGTCTGAGTTTGCCTTTCTGTTGCACTAGCAGTTCGAGTAATACATTGCCATTGTAGAATGGCAATACATTGTGGAAATGACCTATCTCCAGGGATTTTAATTCATTTCAGCAGGAAGGCCTTCACTATTAATAGAACAAATGCCTTTTTTTTTTCTTTAAAGCTAAACCTGCTTAGAAATTCATTACATATACTTTTATATAATAGATATACCTGATTACTAGAAAAAAAGCACAGGGCTGCAGTTGCATTGATGGTTTACATGTTTACATGTTTACATTATGGTTTACATGTTTACCTGTGGCTAAAGTCCTGGATATTTAAAACATGTTTTATTCATGCTAGCTGCTACGGAATTTGTAAATACTGTCTGGCTGTTTTCAAATCATGAACACTACTTCCCTTTTCCCTACCAGTCAGTGAAATGCTAGTTAAACCAGTCTTCAAATTAATCAGGAGTCTAGAAAATTTACAGCACTGTCCAAAGGATGCTGTGGCAGTATGTTTGCCCAGAAAATGAAGGAAATAAATAAAGATGGCATGTCTACATTGGTTTTATGCCACAACTACCATCACCATGTCTAATCCTGGGGTAAAGGTTTTCAAAATGTGACTCAATGGGATAATTTTCAGAGAAGAGTTATAAAATTTTTTTATGGCTCAAAAATGACAGACTTCTGATGGTAAACTAAAATAGTTCAATTTACTTAGCTTCTTACAGACAAGATGAAAAGATGTTTTAATCAGCATGTCTAAGAAAGTGTGAAGGGGAATGACACCTGACACCAAGCAATTATTTCATCTATCAGGCATAGACAAAAAGATCCCAAAGTTAAATGCTGAAGTCTGCAGAATTCAAACTGTAAATTAGGTGCAAATTCTTTACAGGAATGGCACTTAACCATTGTAAGACCTGGCCAAAGGAGATGGTAAATTTTCTATCATTTGAAGTCTTTAAAGCTAGAGAAAATGTCTTTCTAGAAAATGTGTTGTACTGCTAACATTACTTTTTGGGTTAGCTGCAGAAAATCATTTGGTGAAATTTTATAGCCTGTGTTAAGCAAGTGCTCAAACAGAGTGATCATATTCTGTTGAGGCTTCAAAATATATGAAACATGATAGTTAGGTATGATTCTACAGCAACAATAATGACAGGAAGTGAAATTATAGCCTCACTGAAGTCTATAAGAAAGTTCCCACTCCCTTCAATGAGACAAACTTTTAATCTATAATTATAAAAATATTTGATATATTCATTGCATTTAAACTTGGGATTATATGCAGACTGCTTTGCTCTACTTCACCCATTTTATTTTACTGCTATTATGTTTACCGTTTTATTTTGTGCTTCAGATTAGTTTTGAATTCACTTTGTATGATTTACATTTTTTAAGCATCTAGGAGTTTGCAAATGTTATCTCTTTTCAAGTAGTGCAGAGTTCAAAACGTGTCCTGGTTTGAGGTAAAACAGGACCAATTTTGTTCAGTAGCTTCGCTTCTTAGCTGGGCCTCTTTTAACTACTGAAATTAACAGCATATTGTGCAGACAATGTTCACTCTCTCAGAGTGATTAGACCGATGTTTATAGCTGATGTCCAGACATGGTATGCAGGGAGGCTCTTGCTTACACTTATTGTTCTAACACCCAAGGCCAACCAGCTGTGTTATTTGCCACGTTGGAGGGTCGGAAGCGGAAAAGCATAATGGGGTCCCACCTGCGGGGAGGAGCGGACAGGGCAGGTGACCCAAAACTGACCAACAGCATATTCCATCCCATCTGCCTCATGCTCAGTATAAAAGCTGACGGAGCAAAGGGTCAGCTTTTCTTTTTTGGCTCTTTCTTCTTTTTCGCCCTTCTTTTTTCCCTTCTTGCTTCAACGGCTGACGTCTGAGGAGGACTCTGTCTGTTCGTCTGCCTTTGGACCCGATCCTGAATCCAGACCCGGAATCCAGTTCCCGTCCGTCACTGAGTCCAGCCTGGGACTGCCCCAGTGCCAGCCGGTGTCGTGATTGTCATCTTGGGAGCTTGATACGGTTTTGTATATTTCTCATTATTTTCTTTTATTTTATTATTAATACTTCATTAAAGTAGTTTAGATCCTTCTAAACTCGTAAGTCTCTTTTTCCTCCTCTGCCTCTCTCTTTGAAGAGGGGTAGAGGGGAGCATCTGTCGGTCCCATCTGGGGTCCCCTATGTCCCCAGTGGCCGATTTGGCCTAAACCACGACAGATTAATTGGCGCCCAACGTGGGGCACGAACAGTGCTCGACCAGAGCTGTGATAAATTGCCTGAATAGTTTGAATTCCATCTTGTTCTGAGATTAGAGCAGACACCTTACAGCATGTCGTTCTTAAACGAGATGTTGTATCGTGCCTTTAAAGAGCTTGGTTTGCACTTGATTCAGTCAACTCTGTTTAACCTGCCAAATGCATTGCAAAGTTTATTTACTCTTTGTGTTTTTATGCGAAGGTTTAAATGTGCTGTATTGGTGTGGTTCACAATTCAGGTCTATAACATGATTAGTTGGGTAACGGCTCTACCTGTATATCTCGGGCATCATGTGATGGATTCTGTTACTAATTACACTTTTGGTACTACCTTGGGAAAGTTTACTTCGCCCTTGAATAGTTATATTAATGTGACACCATCAGAGCCAGGGCTTGGAAACCTTCTGGGCTGTGACGATAAGGATGGTTACCTCCTTAAGATCGTGATTTTGCTGTCGGTTTTCCTGAACGTGTTGCAGGGGTGGGTTTTTGTGAAATACCGGCACAGGGGTGGCCATAGGGTAACGTGCGCTGCCGCCACTCAGACCGCAGCAGCGCCGCGACGGGCAGCGGCGCGAGCCACGGCACCGCCCGTCCCGGCACAGTCACCGCCGCCGCCCGCAGCTGCACCACCGCCGCCGGCCGCACCCCCCACCGCAACAGCACCGGCACCTCCGCCGCCTGTCCCGGCACAGGCACCGCCGCCGCCGCCGGCCGCCCCCCCCCCCCCGCAGCAGCACCGCCCACGCCGCCGCCCGTCCCGGCACAGGCACCGCCGCCGCCGCCGGCCGCCCCCCCCCCACCGCAGCAGCACCGCCCACGCCGCCGCCCGTCCCGGCACAGGCGCCTCCGCCCCCGCCCGCAGCGGCACCACCACCGCCGGCCGCCCCCCCCCCACCGCAACAGCGCCAGCGCCTCCGCCGCCTGTCCCGGCACAGGCGCCTCCAGCCACGACAACGAGCACCGCTGCTGCTCAAATTCCATCAGAACCGGTACCAGTTGCCCCAGTCGCCAAAAAGCACAGAAAGAAGTCAGCTCATGCCCCTGTCGCTTGCGACAAGGACCAGCACGAGCCAGACAGCTTGGGAGAGAGTTCTGACAGAGACCCAGGAGAGGGCCCCTCCAAAGTAGACCCAGGGGAGGGTCCGTCTAAACCAGACAATGGAAAGAGACCTTTTAAAACAGACAGAGAGCAGAGTCCTTCTCGGGCAGCCTCATCACAGGAAGACTCAGATGTAGAGGTAATTTTTAAATCCCTCTCTATGAAGGATTTGAGAAATATTAGGAAGGACTTTAGTCGTCATGAAGGTGAAACACTCATCTCCTGGTTGCTCCGATGCTGGGATAGTGGGGCTGATACTATAGATGTAGATGGCAGAGAAGCTAAGCAGTTGGGAAACCTGGCCAAGGATGGAGGTATCGATGAAGGGATTGGGAGAAAGACACGCACTCTCAGTCTCTGGAGGCGACTGATGTCAGCCATAAAGCACAGGTATCCCTTCAAGGATGATATCGAATGCCGTCCAAGTAAATGGACCAACATGGAAAAAGGTATTAAGTACCTGAGAGAATTGGCTGTGCGAGAGGTGATTTATAGTGATAGGCAAGTGATTGTAGATCCTGATAAGATGCCATGCAAACGATCCATGCTAAAAAAGTTTGTACAAAGTGCACCACCAACATATTCCCACACATTGTCAACAATGGTCTGGGGAGGATCTGATACCGACACACCAACTGTAAGCGAAGTGGTTAACAAGGTACGACAGTATGAAGACAGTCTCTCTCGTCCTTTTTCTGTGGCAGCTGTGGAAAAACTGACTGTGGTCACTGAGAAAATGACTGAGACAATGGAGCAAATGACCAAGGAAATAGTTGAGCACACTGATAAACTGCTTGATACATTAACCAAGGTGGAGGAAAAATCCCATTCTTCCCCTGCACAGAACCATGTTGCAGCTACTAAGAAAACACGCCCTCCTACTCAAGAGAAAAAACACTCTCCAACTCAAGACCAATCGAACCCACTCCGAGATTTCCTGTGTCTGTGCCTCTGCAACTATGGAGAGGATATAAGGAAGTGGGATGGAGAACCTATCTCAGCCTTACAGGCACGGGTGCTTGAGTTGCAAAGTAAAGCAGATAGAAGAAAGAATTCTTACAGGAGGCATGCTGCTCCGACCTACAGTAGGCGATCCTACGGTCCAGATAGGAACAGGTACTATGGTCGACGTTAGAGGTGCCCTGCCTCTAGCCAGGAGGAGGAAAGGGACAACCGAATTTATTGGACTGTGTGGATTCGATGGCCTGGCACATTAGAGCCACAAAAATATAAAGCCCTGGTGGACACTGGTGCACAGTGTACCCTATTGCCATCGAATCATAAAGGGGCAGAAACTGTCACTATTTCTGGAGTGACAGGCGGATCTCAAGAACTGACTGTATTAGAGGCTGAAGTGAGCCTAACTGGGAATAAATGGGAGAAACACCCCATTGTTACTGGTCCAGATGCTCCGTGCATCCTTGGCATAGACTATCTCAAGAGAGGGTATTTTAAAGACCCCAAAGGGTATCGGTGGGCTTTTGGTATAGCAGCTGTAGAGACTGAGGATGTTACACAGCTGTCAGCCTTCCCTGGTCTTTCAGATGACCCTTCTGTTGTGGGACTGCTGAGGGTTAAAGATCAGCAGGTGCCAATTGCTACTGCCACGGTGCATCGACGGCAGTATCGCACCAACCGAGACTCCTTAATTCCCATCCATAACCTGATTCGACGGCTAGAGAGCCAAGGAGTGATCAGCAAAACTCGCTCACCCTTTAACAGCCCTATATGGCCAGTGCGGAAGTCTGATGGGGACTGGAGACTGACAGTAGACTACCGTGGCCTGAACGAAGTCACACCACCACTGAGTGCTGCTGTGCCAGACATGCTAGAACTTCAGTATGAGCTGGAGTCAAAGGCAGCCAAATGGTATGCTACAATTGACATTGCTAATGCCTTTTTCTCTATTCCTTTAGCAGCAGAGTGCAGGCCACAGTTTGCTTTCACCTGGAGGGGTGTCCAGTACACCTGGAATCGACTGCCCCAGGGGTGGAAACACAGCCCTACTGTTTGCCATGGACTGATCCAGACCGCACTGGAGAAGGGTGGAGCTCCAGAACACTTACAATACATCGACGACATCATTGTGTGGGGTAACACAGCAGAAGAAGTTTTCAAGAAAGGTAGGAAAATCATTAAGATTCTTCTGAAAGCAGGTTTTGCTATAAAAAGAGGTAAGGTCAAGGGACCTGCACAAGAGATCCAGTTCTTGGGAGTTAAGTGGCAAGATGGACGTCGCCAAATCCCAATGGACGTAATTAACAAAATAACATCTATGTCCCCACCTACTAACAAAAAGGAAACACAAGCCTTTTTAGGTGTTGTGGGTTTCTGGAGAATGCATATTCCAGGTTATAGCCAGATTGTAAAACCTCTCTACGAAGTGACTCGAAAGAAAAATGAGTTTATGTGGGGCCCTGAGCAACGACAAGCCTTTGAGCAAATTAAACAAGAGATTGTGCATGCAGTAGCCCTTGGACCAGTCCGAACTGGACGAGACATTAAAAATGTGCTCTACACCGCAGCTGGTGACAATGGCCCTACCTGGAGCCTTTGGCAGAAAGCACCAGGGGAGACTCGAGGTCGACCCCTAGGATTCTGGAGTCGAGGGTATAAAGGCTCCGAGGCCAACTATACTCCAACTGAGAAAGAAATCTTGGCAGCATATGAAGGAGTTAGAGCTGCTTCAGAAGTAATTGGTACTGAGGCACAGCTCCTCCTGGCGCCCCGATTACCAGTACTGGGCTGGATGTTCAAGGGTAAAGTTCCTTCTACTCATCATGCCACCGATGCTACCTGGAGTAAGTGGGTTGCCTTAATCACACAGCGAGCTCGAATAGGAAACCCAAACCGTCCAGGAATCGTAGAAGTGATCACAAATTGGCCCGAAGGCAAAGACTTTGGAATGCCACCAGAGGAGGTGGTGACACGTGCTGAGGAAGCTCCACCATATAACGAACTCTCAGATGATGAGAAACAGTATGCTCTGTTTACAGACGGATCTTGTCGTATTGTAGGAAAGCATCGAAGGTGGAAAGCTGCTGTGTGGAGTCCTACACGACGAGTCGCAGAAGCTGCTGAAGGAGAAGGTGAATCGAGTCAATTTGCAGAGGTAAAAGCCATCCAGCTGGCGTTAGATGTTGCCGAACGAGAAAAGTGGCCAATACTCTATCTCTATACTGACTCATGGATGGTGGCAAATGCTCTGTGGGGGTGGTTAAAGCAGTGGAAGCAGAGCAACTGGCAGCGCAGAGGTAAACCCATCTGGGCTGCTGAATTGTGGCAAGACATTGCTGCCCGGCTAGGGAACCTAGTCGTAAAGGTACGTCATGTAGATGCCCATGTACCCATGAGTCGGGCCACCGAGGAACATCGAAACAATCAGCAAGTGGATCAGGCTGCTAAAATTTTCCAGACAGACTTGGACTGGGAACATAAAGGTGAACTATTCTTAGCTCGGTGGGCCCATGACACTTCAGGTCATCAAGGAAGGGATGCAACCTATAAATGGGCCCGTGACCGAGGGGTGGATTTAACCATGGACGCTATTGCGCAGGTTATCCACGACTGTGAAACATGCGCCGAAATCAAGCAAGCTAAAAGGTTAAAACCTTTGTGGTATGGAGGACGATGGCTGAAATATAAATATGGGGAAGCTTGGCAAATTGACTACATCACACTCCCTCAAACTCGCCAGGGTAAGCGCTATGTGCTTACAATGGTGGAAGCAAGCACCGGATGGTTGGAAACCTATGCCGTGCCCCATGCCACTGCCCGGAATACCATCCTGGGCCTTGAAAAGCAAGTCTTGTGGCGACATGGCACTCCAGAAAGAATTGAGTCAGACAATGGGACTCATTTTAAAAACAATCTCATAAGTAATTGGGCCAAAGAACATGGCATTGAATGGATATATCATATCCCCTATCATGCACCAGCTTCTGGGAAGATTGAGCGATATAATGGACTGTTAAAAACCACCCTAAAAGCAATAGGTGGTGGAACCTTTAAAAATTGGGACAAGCATTTAGAGCAAGCTACCTGGTTAGTTAACACCAGGGGGTCCATCAATCGAGCCGGTCCTGCTCAATCAGACCTTTTACATACAGTAGAAGGGGACAAAGTCCCTGTGGTGCATGAAAGGAATATGTTAGGAAAAACTGTCTGGGTTTCTCCTCCTTCAGGCAAAAGCAAACCCATTCGTGGGACTGTTTTTGCTCAAGGACCTGGATGTACTTGGTGGGTGATGCTGAAGGATGGAGAAGTTCAATGTGTACCCCAAGGGAATTTAACCCTTGGTGAGAATACTCGATCCTGAGCTGTATGATGCTGATCACTACATAATAATAACAGTGTTCAATAAGTGTTTTTCAGGGTGACACAGTGGTGATGAAACCTGAGCTAGCTTCATCAACTGGCGTCCAGCAAGCTCTTCAAGATGAACATGCTACCCACGAGCACAAACCACAATGAATTTTGTACCATCTTTCCTGCCCTGAGATGAGATCCTGCAATCATGAATCAAATGGACTTAAACTTTTGTATATAAAGATAATTGTAGATGAGTGACCTGCATGTATCCATATATATATATATATCCTCTGTGTGTGCATAGATTTGATAGATAAAAGTAATAGTAATCTGAGCAAGATGCAAATGGTATGGAATAAGGGGTGGAATGTCCTGGTTTGAGGTAAAACAGGACCAATTTTGTTCAGTAGCTTCGCTTCTTAGCTGGGCCTCTTTTAACTACTGAAATTAACAGCATATTGTGCAGACAATGTTCACTCTCTCAGAGTGATTAGACCGATGTTTATAGCTGATGTCCAGACATGGTATGCAGGGAGGCTCTTGCTTACACTTATTGTTCTAACACCCAAGGCCAACCAGCTGTGTTATTTGCCACGTTGGAGGGTCGGAAGCGGAAAAGCATAATGGGGTCCCACCTGCGGGGAGGAGCGGACAGGGCAGGTGACCCAAAACTGACCAACAGCATATTCCATCCCATCTGCCTCATGCTCAGTATAAAAGCTGACGGAGCAAAGGGTCAGCTTTTCTTTTTTGGCTCTTTCTTCTTTTTCGCCCTTCTTTTTTCCCTTCTTGCTTCAACGGCTGACGTCTGAGGAGGACTCTGTCTGTTCGTCTGCCTTTGGACCCGATCCTGAATCCAGACCCGGAATCCAGTTCCCGTCCGTCACTGAGTCCAGCCTGGGACTGCCCCAGTGCCAGCCGGTGTCGTGATTGTCATCTTGGGAGCTTGATACGGTTTTGTATATTTCTCATTATTTTCTTTTATTTTATTATTAATACTTCATTAAAGTAGTTTAGATCCTTCTAAACTCGTAAGTCTCTTTTTCCTCCTCTGCCTCTCTCTTTGAAGAGGGGTAGAGGGGAGCATCTGTCGGTCCCATCTGGGGTCCCCTATGTCCCCAGTGGCCGATTTGGCCTAAACCACGACAAAACGGAAATAACAGAACAGACTTGCAAAAATTCTGTTTCTTCTTGGTTTCATTTGGGTAAGGGTCAAATATTTCATTGATTATTTTTCACAGAAGATTGATATTTCTACTCCTTACCTCTGGTGAAGCTGGAAAATGGAGATCTATACAAATAAATTTTCTGGATTATTCTCAATCTTATGAAGAGTTCAGGTTAAGATTTCCATAAAGCCTCATTACTAAGTTCACTTTGAATAGAGTCAGCAATTAACATTGTGAATGTATGGTATTGTTGTGTATAGCCTCTCTACCACAGTTCTCCAAATTGTTCAAGCCTGAAAGAGAGAACTGTCAGCTGTCCTTCCATATGGTCTTCTGAGCAGATGTGCACTGGCTGGGTTTGGGACACTGGAGTCTTGGTGAAGTTGCTCAGGTCCAATCCTTTTCAGGAACAAAGAAGGCATTAGAAGCTGTGGCTCATAACCCATTCCTAGAAATGGCTTTAAAGCAAATATGAAGAACTGGAGATCTGTTGAGAATCTACAAGAATATGTTAGTACAGAAACTGAGATGCCCAGTCCAAGTCTGTTGACTATCAATCAGCTTTATTCCATTGAACGTTAAAGCACATCGTGGGTTTTTTTTTTCCTTTGTTTTTTTTCTTTGTAACATGCCAATACAGCTTTGTGCAACAGAACAGAAACGTCTCTGATCCAGATTCCACCCTTACTTTACTCTGGGGACATACACAGAAGCAGGAGGTATGAGTCTTGCACTAAGGATGCAACTGTTGCAGTTCTTCAGGGAGCAATTTAAGGCCTGCTGGAGTCAATGGAAGGCCTTTCATTGACTTCAGTGGGCTTTGGATCAGAACCTCTGCTAGGGAGTTTTTGTCCTTGGCTTTCTTTAAAGAAGATTTTACTGATGTGTGAATAGCATTAATCACCCATGAATACTTGGTAAAGGGTGATCTGGTTTTTATGATATGGAAAATACCCTGCTGAAGCATGAAACCTTTTAATGAAGTCAAACAAAGTAAAACTTGCCCTCCATGACCTA
This sequence comes from Pluvialis apricaria, assembly GCA_017639485.1. Lineage (NCBI taxonomy): Eukaryota > Metazoa > Chordata > Aves > Charadriiformes > Charadriidae > Pluvialis > Pluvialis apricaria. Next base: position 62,269,928 of record CM030008.1, read on the forward strand.
AAGCTCAGCTCTTGAAATGTCATTTACGGGGATAATGCATTCCCCATCTGCCACTCTGGGCTTTTTCTTGCCACGGGTGAACTAATGCAGCTTTGGAGGTGTGCCATAGTTACTAGTATCTGGTATTTTACCAGAGGCAAGAGATAGGAATTCTTATTAGCAAATGTTAATTTTGCCCACCTCATGCAAACAACAGAAAATAAGCAGATCTTTATCCCTGAATTTATGTCATATGTTATTTGGTTTTCCTGGCACCTAAATCAACTGTATATCCTTAAACTTATCCTTGAGAAACCACTGGCATCACAAATGGGAGCTTGTAATTTAGTGTAGAAGTAATTATTGATTTCTTTGCAGTCAGTGAATGTAGAAAACTGAAATACAAAAACCTTTTGATAGAGTCTTTGCTACTACCTTTAGTCTTGATTGTCTTGGTATGTTAGGAATAGGGATGTAATTCTAATGAAAACAATTCACACTACATATTTGGGTTTGTGCTTATTTATTACCTTATGGATATACAATATTGTCAATGTTTATTTCAAAGCTCACCTCAAATTCTGATTCATTGGAGAGTAACTCTGACTTTATGTACATAATGAGTGGTCTCCTATCTGCCAGCATCAGGGTGAGGTCTCATACAGTTCAATAATGAGTCTTTTACTGTATTTATATATAAGCGAAACTCCAGAGAATTATGCTGTAACTCCGGTTCACATAGTTCATATGGTAGCAATTTATTGCCTGGCTGCAGATTTTTTAAATCTGTCTGGCACTACAGGGGTATTACAGTAAGTTAGAAAGACAGGTATTCTAAGTATGAACTTGCTGTTAAGATCTCAAAAATACTAACTGAGGGCTCTTGAATTGAAGCTTTGATGAGAAATAAATCCTTCTTGTGACACTTTTATGCCATGTAGAGATGTGGAAGTGTGAGCAACAGCACCTGGCAAGCAAGCTGTCTTCTTTAAAAGCAAGCAAACCAGCTGCTCATCAGGTTGGAGAAGGATTTAGCAGGAGATAAAAGTGTACTCAAATGTTCATTGCTCAGATCTGCAAGAGAAAACTCATACTTTATGATTTGTCCTCTGGATACTGATAAAAATAGTATTTATATCTTCTGTATTTTCAGACACCATGAAGAGTTTATATTTCAAAACAGGACTCATTTTCAAGTGAACAATCTACTTAACAGATCAACTTCTGTACATATCAGTTCTCTCATTTGCAGAACATAATGAGGTAAGTAACAAAATCAACTTCCTTATGGAGAATAAACAAAATTTGATAAAAATCTTCTGTTTCAGGATACAGAAAGGGTAGGATTTCTGGATTTGCTTTGTATGGGTCCCTCCTTTCCCTGTTCTTGAACGTGCATCAGACACATCGTCTCATTTAATAAGCATCAAATGTATCTGCTTTCTGATTACATAAACCAACCAGGTTTTAAGCACACTGAATAGATTAAGAAATTTTTACCCCAGCAGAGCAGCACGAACCAAAATGTTTCTGGCTCTTCAAAGCTCTAGACAGGCAGCGGTTTCAGAAACCACTGGGAAAATAACATATTGTTGGGCCCCAAATGTAGGTGAGATGATGCAAGGCTGGGATACTTAACTGTGTACATATCTTCCAACTGGGCAAGGTAACTCATCTCATCCCTTCAGAAAATAATTTATTTAGTTTTATGGGTGCCTAAATCCACCAGCTATGACTCCATAGGAAACATGCTGTACGCCTCCAAAATAGAAGCATTTAACAACAGAACAGAACCTAACTGTAGGTATTCTTTAGCTTCCATTTAGCAGTAAGAGAAATAAATTCAAATGCAGCAGCAAGCAAGAAAGATGCGTATATAAATATATACCCCTCCCAATGTCCAAAAGCCTGAAAAGTGTTTGCATGTATCACCTATATATTTTTTAGATTATCTGGTGTTTTGCAAATAATTTTATGGCAATTCTACTTCAATGCATGCAGTGTTATTCTGAGTACCGAGAGCCTCAGTCAAATGACATTGAAAAAGTTTCCTTTTGATGCCTTGAAACAATAGCTGTCAGGGATCTATTTTAATCTTTCAGTAGATAATACTGTGACAGCTACTATCCTTCACCTTTTGGCTTGGTTCCCAAGGAGACTTCCCCTTTTTATATTTCATTTGTTATTGGTTTTGGTTTACTTCTTGTGAACTATCAAATCCAGATTAATCTATCCCATCCACCTGACTCTCCTGCCAACAAAACTGTTCTCATACCCTGCTGCAATCTCCATGTTTGCAGATGTGACAACCAGGGAATGAAAACAGAGTGCTGTAATGACCACAGAGGGAAAGCTGCCTGGAAACATTGATTGCTTCTTGCAGTGCTACCCTCAGTTATTTAAATAGTATTAGACTATCTCAAAGGTTTGTAAACTGAGATATGGAGAGATGAAGTTTCTGCCTGTGCTGTACCAAAAACTGAATAAGCCAGAGCTATGTGCCTTCAATAATACTGTCCGTCTCAGACTCCTGTCACACAAACATTTAAGCATCTGCTCATCTTTGCAGAACAGCTCTTCTGATTTCACTGGCCTGCAGGGTAAATGTATATTTAAAGACATTCTCATTTGCAGACTCAGGACTTACGGCCTGATATTTAGTTGTCTGTGCATCAGGCTCTACTTCCACTTAAGATGCTGTAGGGTATCCCTCCTGGCTTCCAGCTGCTGCTCCAGAATGATGCAGGTTTATCCTAAGTCCCATGTTATCTATCAGCCCAGATGTCTGTGATGCCCTCGAGCATCTACAGTGACACGTGTATTAGCCCAACTGTCATCACATTAGAACGAGGATTTCAGAACAACATGACTCGACGCAACAGAGGGAGAGAATAGCTTTTGTTAACTCCTAGAAGTGCGATCTGCAAGCAGAATCCCGTAAATACTTTTTATTTCCTAAATTGCACTGATGTCTTCAGAAAGATGGAGACCATCAAGACAGAAAATGCTACAAACTACACGTAATGGAACCAAACAGCTTACCTGTAGTACTATGTCCCGTCCATTCCGTGTGATGTTAACAGTATGGGGCTGTCCATTTGCCATGTTTCTGTGGTCAGCATCAATGTTATATGGCTCTTTGGTGCCTCCTAGGCTGTATCGAATTTGCAAATTCCCTAGTGAAAGAAATGTGAAAAGCACCCTCAGGTATTTTGACCTTTATTCACCAGCTATTTTCTCCTCTTTATTTTCATGTACAACTGTTATCATTTTACACTTAAATTGCTCTCAGAGCTGGTCTCTGCAGTAGGAGAACAGCTAGTGTGTGAGATTATAAAGCTACTGGGCTGAAAACTGCTTCTAGTGTACAGTCCAGAAGTGTGACAATGACCAGCATCTCAAATCCAAAATGTTTGTAAACACTTCAGATTGCAAACCAAACAAATCAGAGCTATGCTTTGAATGATATGGGCAATTGGTAGAAATTTGAGCACATCAAGTAGCACTTTATTGTTGAGATTATTATCCTTGCTGCAGTAAAATTATTTGAAGTTATACAAATCATAATGTTTTCTAAAGAATAAACCATTGATATGCAATGAATAAAGGCAAAATTAAAACAAATTAAAACTGACACATAATCTACACAAGGGATTTCCTTGCTCTCACGTTTAATTGTTGTTGACGGGTGACCGTCTGGACTTTTATGGAAATTTAATAATATATGGTGAAATGAAAACCTCAGGTTATATTGTTAGAAAAGTATAGTCAAAAGTGGTTAATTGATATTCATGACATACTGCTGGACAGATTTTTCTTTTCTAAACAAAAATGAAGTGTCTGCTCTTCATAACAAATTTTAATATTTGATTAAAAGGAAGGATGTTTGAAAAGGGAAATGCAGACCCCATTATTGATCAAAACCTGAAATATTCTGGGCCAAAAGAGTAGCCTGAGACCTTTATGACTATAGTTTAGCTTTCTCATGTGGGATTTATCTCGTGCACCTTCTTTCTTCCCTGTGAAAGGAAAAAAATGAGTGGCACGTGAAATACACATATTCACTTATCCTGTAGAAGAGAACAGTACTAAAATCATCCTAATTATAATTTTCATGGAGCACTAAAGCACTATTTGGAATCAAAGTATATCTAGTTTATATGCAGTTTTAATATTGTAACAGACAATGGTCCATATCCAACTTTCAACCATCACAAAAATGTTTAGGACCTTATATACTATGCATCCATATTTTAGCCACTTCAGTGGGTATCCAGATTTTCAGAACAACAGTATATTACACTTTCCACTGAATATCACCACTGATGATGATATTGCCATGAGCAATTAAGGTGCCTACATGTGGATGGCCACTTGTCCCCTCCATAATGCTAGTCATGGCATGTACCTGACTGTTATAGCGGGTTTGGGTTTTTTTTCCTCATTTTCTTTTGCGAGGGAGGGTTGTCTAGTGAAACCCCACTGAACTGAACAATCAAATCAGTACAAAACCTAGTATGGCAGAACACAGGTTCAGGTCCCATGTACTTTACTTTTACATGACAGGGGTGAAGAGACTTTCTCCTTAGTTCAGACCTTCAGCTGAATGCCAAGTTGGTGTTATTATCAATAGTGCCTTCAATGGAGACAGCTCAGAGCAGTTGCTTACCAGATGGCTTGACAAGCACAGCCATGAAGTCCTGGGTATAAGAGCTGATGTACAATAGGACACATGGGGACTTGGTGGTACTGAAGCTGAAGCTGAGCTCTTCTTTGTTCAAGTTGAGGTCGGGTGCTGTGATCTCAGCATCTGTGGAACTCAACAGTGTTCGGCTAACTAAATCCTTCATGCTAGTCCCTGGGGAGTGGAAGTTGTAACGAAGCCACATTCCCTCTTCAAAAAATGCTCCAACATCTTGAACATATGAGCAAAAAAAAAAAGAAAAAAAAAGAAAAAGATAAATTAAACATTCTGATGCCTTTTGGATAAAACATATTGCTACTGACTTGATAAGTACTAATCTGTGCATATTTCTACTGCTGCATTATTTAAGCACTTTGCCAATATATAGATGAAGAACCTCACTGTTTTCCAATGAGAATGAAAAGGACAATCTCCATTTTACTGGTGGGTACCTGGATTCACAGAGCAAAGGACAGACTTCCTTTGAGTCACAGAGAAGGTCTATGCCTATATCTCTTATCAATACTACAGACCAGAAGAACCACACTTTAGATTTGTTCTCATTGAAGTCTTGCAGTAGGTAATGCTCCAGAGAAGAAGAAACAAGGAAGAGAGATTTAAGGCGCACAGTAAACAACCACTGTCTAGGAAAAGGCAAAACAGCAATTCTGACCAGCAAATTTGGGTGTATTTGGAAAGACCTCACAAAGCAATGATGGAAATTTCATCATCAAAGATTTGAAATAGGATTGGTCACAACGCTAGAAAGTTATCCACTGCTAGAACAATCCTGCACGAGAACTGCAAAACCAGGATATCCTTATGGGAGATATCATTAACTAGGGATCTTGACTCAGTGCAGAACAAGGCAAGAGACACCTGAACTGTAGCTCCCAGGAGGTGCTATCCAGACAAAGTTTTCAAACCAATCTGAGACAAAATGTCATGTTTCCATACTCCTGACAGAAAATAAAACTACTTTTGGCAGTATTAATACTTTCAGTTGAAAAAGCATTGGTATTACTTCTCATAATAGTCCTGCCTATCTCTTAACATTAAAAACATAACTCACGGTTGACATTCTTACAGTGAAGGCTGACTTTGACAGCCTCCTATGGGAATCACAGCACAGTTGCCTACCATTGGTAGTGTATAACCTACTAAGTCTATTGGGGATGGCTGAACTGGCTTCCTATGGCAGTCATTCATTTAGTGACATTGTGGTCCTGGATAGGCTTTGCTGTCTGGGACCACATCATTAAATGAAATTTTAAAATTACATGTAAAATTAATTAAGAAGGTATGTTTATGAACATTTCATAAGCGATTAAAGAATGATGAATAAATATTATAAGCATAGCATATGAGTACTCTATTTAAAGAATGCTTAAAGAGGTGACCAGTCTTTAAGAAAAATCTTTCGTCATTTACCACCTTCCTACATGATGCAAAGTTGCTACAGATTGGTATAAAATTGCCTATCTAAACTTCTGAATAATCAACACACTATCTTTATTTTAAAAGAAATTTATTTTTATTCCCTTTTAACATTTGGAGTCTTTACACAATTCTAAGCAAAGGCTTTATCTCAAAATATATGAAGCAAGATGTCCATTTTACAAGCTGTGCAGTGACACAGAGCAAGTCAGGAAAGAGCCTGCAGACTTTTTTTCAGAGTAGCTGAGCAGAGAAAAGATAAGATGACAGGTAAAATTATAATAGACTTTATTAATATTCCTTTCCAGAATTTTGCTAAATCTAGTGCTGGAAAAGCTTTATGTTTTCCTGTTACTGTGTAAGAATTCTCTGAAACTCAAAATATTATAGTTACTGTCACCATGCGGCCGTATAAAACATGGAATCAACTGGTGGTCCCAAGGTGCTATAAATAATTCGATCATTCTGATAGATTTATAACTGTCATTTTACAGGAGAAGCCTTAAATCACCCTGAAACACTTATGGGAGAGGCAATTGAATTTAACAACTATATTTTGCAATAGACTCAACTTAAGTACTCCTGTAGTAAAAGCGAAGGGCCCTATCCTGAAAATAGTTCCCAAAACTGTGATGCCTCCTGCTGTTAGCAGCGGTGTTGAAAATAAGCATCAGCATTTACAAATCTAAAGCAGTATACACTGTAGTATTTGAAAGACTGGCTTAAAAATATCCCCACAGCCGCTAATATTTTCTTCTCCAGCCTCTGCTTCTAGCTCATGCAAGCCGCTCCTCGGGCAGATGCTGTACCAATTACACTGCTGCAGCGCTGGCAGAGCTGCTCGCCAGAGCCGGCGTGCCGGGTGCCGGGGCGCAGGCAGCCCTGCCGTTTGACACTGCCACTCAGCTGGCGGGGACCGCAGCCCCTGTGGAGGGAGGCTCCGCGCACGCACGCAGCATACTGATCCAAAATTATGTTCGCCTCCGGCCTGTTTACTGCTTGTCACGCCTTTTATTTCAGGAGCGATCTTCAGGATTGCCCAGCGCTATGCTTGCCCAGGGCCTCATGCACTGGGAATACTGGGACCTCCAGTCCTGACCTCAGTGCTGCTCTGGGGCTGAACTGGAAAGCATGCAACGCATTTTCCACAGCTGTAAATGTTATGAATTGCTACTTTAAATGTTCATTACTACAAAGAAAGCTTTAAGTAAATGCTGCTCTCTGAAATGGTAAGACTATTTTTTCCCAAAAGGATTTCTTGACAAAGCTAAGAATGCTCTGTATGTTTAACTTGATTTGCACTGAGAAAATAGTTTTCAGTATAGCTGTATTATTACAGGCGTACAAGCTATTGTAATGAGCCTTGAAATTCTCCTCACACGCAGACCACATCTCTTAAGAGGAAGGATAAGAGGAAGGTTCACTTTGGCTGTGTGAGTGCATTAGGCCCTCAACAGGAAGTTATTGGATCCCCTCAAGTTCCAGCTCAGCAAAGAGGTTGATGCACATGATTATGCTCTTTACTGAATGAAGCTGAAGTCCTTGCAGCAGGGCTGCAAAGTGCTCAGGAGCTCACAGGAGCAGGCTGTTTAAATTATTAGGAAATATTAGAAAAAAGCTAAATGATAATTTTCTCTGTACCGAATGCAGGTATAAGATGATTTGGAAATGCTGAGGGCTGATCAATGAAAAAACTCTCTACTTGGAGGTCACAAGCATATCATCTTCCTGAAGATCTGATAGAAGGAATACTGAAGTCCTTCATTCAGAAAACCATTCAGAAAACCAGGACATTGCCTGAATAAAATGGGTAAAATGCAGGACAAACCCTGCTGCTGAAATGTGGATGATGTTTCCAATGCACCACTCTCTGCTTTCTTTAGTAATATTTCAAATGCTACCTGAAAAGATGAGTCTTGAGGGATCAGGCATAAGGCCTGAAGGGTTCCTCTGCAAACTGCCCTTTTGAGACAGAAGCCTTGGGAAAATGAATGTGGTGGTAACAGATCAGTTTTCTTTGGAAAGCAGTACCTATTTCCACACCAATATGCAGTACGGTCATCCTCTGTTGACAGACTTTGCAAATACATATAGTTTGGGCTTGATTTGTAGAGGAACCCAGAACAGGATTTGTGGATCATTAGAAATTATTCTATTAATCAAGATGCATATCCCGAGTGTGAACTGCACATATTTTACAAAACTGTCTGGCTTCAATTTGAAAAGGGAGGAAGCAAAAGCTGATCCAAAATTTCCACACAAAATGCACATGTACCCAAAACTGACAAACTTATTTTGAAGGTTACAATTCTTTGGTCATCTTCCCAGTCTACCTCTCTCAACTCAGCAACTTTTATATTTGTACACTCTCATTATGTCTGGGAGCAGGAGTATTAAAAGACTGAAGGAAAAAGCCAAATAGCTACAAAACCCCCTCATTTCTCTTACAAAAATTCCACAATCTCATGACATTTCTGGGCCAGTGTTGTAGGCCTAAGAAAATATAAGTAGGAATCTGATTCTCCTTTGCTGCTGGTTTAACATCAGTGAAATGTCAGTGTCAGTTCTCTTCTCAGGTAGTTATAAAGAGCCATACACTCAGTCACACCCTGAACGTGTCTTCTGTCTCCATTACTTTTTCCTCACCTGTGAAGAGCATTGCCAGCATGGTACAGGTGTGCCTGAACACAGCTTCAGCAAGATTTGCTATCTGGAGGCGCGGATAGAAGATACAGAACTCAGCAGGCTTTATGGCAATTGAATTGGCTCTGTGCTGACAGTCAAGATATGAATGTTAATAGGGATTGTCATGAATCAAGAGCAAGATGTTACTCCTAATAAATAAAGAAGCAACAGACCTGTGGAGCTACCAAAAAGAAACCCGCCCCCCCAAAAAAACCCCAATTTCAACACAGAAGCTTTTCAAGAGTGGCACCGTAAGAGTTGGAATCTACCTTCTGCAACAGGACAGCTATCACTGGCTCACAACTGCCATCTCACGTTTTTCCAAGTAAACTCAAGACCTGGCTTGTGTCACCTTTTACCTGGGGACCAAGGAAAAAGTAATCCCGGCTACTTCTCTGGTATTACTGTATTCATCTTTTTTGAGGCTGGGTCTTTTTTGGGTCTTCAAAGCAATCTTATAAATGGGCAGGAACAGGGCAAAATCCCTGCCTTACAGAAGCTGGTGACAAAATCCTGACAGCTAAGAAGCCTGGCCAGGACACATGAAAACTGCAGCAGAGAAAGATTCTCTGCTCTTTGTTTCACAAAACTGACTGAAATGCTTTCTTAACAGCTGTAAGCATGTCCCATCTGGAGGCCCTAAATGCCTTCTTGGCCCTATCAGATTTGGTAAATGAAAAATATTAGACTGTGATGCTGCTTGCCAGTGCTCAATGCTATGTCTTCCCTGTACGGAGTTCTGGATCTAAAAAGCAGCATTTTCAAAATACTAAGCAAGGCAGTCACTGGAGGCGTTCTGACACTTGGTGCATGTACAAAGATTGTTAGGGCAATTTAGACATCTGAACAAAACCACAAAATCTCTTTCCCGATGCATAATTTTATTTCCTTTTTGATTTCTCATATAGTTATGAATATTGAATATAGATTATCTAGAGCTTGCTTGTCTGGCTTGTGGCTAGAATTGTGCTAGAGAGCACCAGAAATTGCAGCTACTTCCAGGCTGTGGTCACAAAGATTAACACTGTTTGCTGAGATACATTCTGGCCATAGGGCATCAGCAAAGGGTCAGAATGCCACAGCTGTTGATCTGGGAGAGAATTTATTCTGAGTGCTCTGAAGATCGTAATGCTTATCATTTATCTGGTTAGCTCACTCAACGTTTTATTCTACCTTCAGGCTCACAGTATTTACTTTGTGAAACCAAGAAGCGGGGATTTTTGTCCTACATCCTTAAGTCTCGTATTCTGGCTACCATTACTGTAATAATTTGTGATGCACGTTTGAATTTTTTACATGTGGAGTAGAATATCAAAATACAGCAATTCCTTGTTGGCATTAATAGAATACAAACCCACTGAGGGTTTGCTGCTTCTTTATGAATGTATCAGTACTCCCTATAGAAAAAGCTTTCTTGAACAAATGACCATCAGAATTGGGGGATGTGTAAAATAATGTCCACCTGTGAAACTAAGGGGCCTCATCGTAAATCAAGGCAAAATTTCCTGCTACCTTCAGTAGAACAGGATGAATGCCACAGAAGATTGTGTTAAGACACCTGATTCATTACGCCTTCAAGTCTCCCTAGTCAACGCCGACAGGTAGATTCTGCCAGGGAGCAGTTTGGCGTACCTAAGCAAGGCTGAGCTCTGAACCTTCTTTTGCAATAGCCCTGTAAAGCCAGTGTCTTTTAATCTACCTCGCTATGCCTGGACAGAGTGCACACGCCAAAGAAAGACTAAAAATGTCAGGAAAATCACAGCTGCCGTTCATTCTGCACTGATGTGAAGTTACTACAGATCTTTCTACAGCTACAGCTGTTTGAACTGATGCCTGGAACAGCAGGCTCAAAATAAGGGAATGGCAACCTGCGCTATGTATTCTCTGCTGAATCTAATCCCATTCTAATGGAAATATCCATAATGGTTAAAAAACACCCATCAAATAAAACAGGATGGATGAAGAAAAATGTAATGTCAAATATACAACAGACCAGGCTTCATGATTTCCTGCCAGGGAGTCTTTGGAGGTGCTCTCTAGGTAACCTCAGAGAAAAAACTTGCAGCATTACAAGAGCCATTTGAGAAATATTAGAGATTGCCATTTGATGATTGCACAGTATTCAGAGTGACAACTTTGATAGGTGAGATTTGGCTTCAATTCCTTCCTGTACCACAGGTATCCACTCTCAAGCGAGCAGTTCCCTGCTTCCCTCATTATCTCATTCGCTTTCTGCATTACCACAATAAAAACGTTTCCTCACATCACAGAGCTATTGTAAGGATAAATACCTTATCAGCTTGTGAGGTGCCAATACTACTCCAATAGCATGCAGGTGTATAAATATTGCAGATGGGTGTCTGATGCGAGAACCTCAAATCTCTCAGTTGCCTTCGCATAGGCACACAGCAGCCAGCAATATTGCTGAAGCTGCTATACTCAACTTCAATAAAACATCTGCATTCAGTGAGCAATGACACCAGAGCAGGCCTATTATAGTTAGCTGACAAAGAAATTGAAAGTTTATCACATTTTCTGAGCCAGGACTTAGTATTTTTTAACTTATTAAACTGATTTATTTGCTTTCTGTGTACAGAATAAGAAATCCGTACATTTTATACATAGTTTATTATGGATGGGAAGTGGGCTGTCAAGTTCAGTTTATAATCTGGATGATATCTCTTTGAGATATGTAAGTAGCATGGGGAAGGTGTGTTATGCTTTAAAAAGAAAAAAAAAAGGTTTTTTTTCCAATAAAAGAATTCTCATGACTTAAGTGAAATGCAATTTTTAAAGCACTAGAGCACTACTGTGCATGTTTAATAAGGCAGTATTGACAGGACAGCAGAATGGAATAGCTTTACAGAGTGTACATTTTTTGTGAGTATATATATTTACACAATAGAGGCTAAGACCCAAGTCCTGAAGTTTGATCTACAAGTAGAAAAACCTTACTGCAGCATTCAGACTTACCAGACTGGAGCCTAACATTCCCAACCCAAGGAAAATTTCTGATACAACTTTCATCCAACAGCTCATGATCATGTTGTGTATAGCAGAAGTTTTTGGTGGGTGGGACGGGATGTTGTCTCTATTTTCCAGGTTCTTGGATTATGAAGAATGAAAAGTAAGATGCTAGTTACCCTAAACCACTCAAACAATCTCCTCCCCATTACTTACAGCAAAGAAATGGAATGTATTTTCACCCAGAAAAATAACGGGAATTGAATGGGCATAACCAGGGAAGAATTTGGAGATGGTCAAGTGTCAGTCTAAGAGTCTGTGGAAGGGTGCAGAGCTGCTTCACCCATGTGCCATAGCACCAGATCTGGTATGTCTTTTTTGCATCCACTCAGCCTAGTAAATAGATGATTTTTCTCTTTGAGGCAAAGAAGGGAGCAAGAAAGGAAGGAAATCTGACTGTGACAATACTGCTGTAAGGGCTTTCAGGGTTCCTGCAAATATAAAAACAAACATGAAGAAGTTCAGTTCAGGCATTGGCATAAGGATTGCAATAATTCGCACTGTGAATCTGAGCTTTAGTTGAAAGAAAGACCAAAGCATATACACTGTGCTCATTGTCTTGGTGTTTGTTGATGCAAATTGAGTAACTGGGAAGCTTTGAATTTGCCCTTCCAGCACACTTGAAGGCACATGAGTCACAGAACCAGCTATTTAATTTTTTTTTTTTGTCACACTGTCTTGGTGGTGGGCAGTTTCTTTTCCTACAGTTGATCCACAGCACTTCAATACCCAAAGGAGGAATGCTTTCTCCTTGGGGGATCCCCCACATCACAGTGCTGCCATCGCTCTGCATAGCCATTTCAGCATTTGACCTTAGCTCTTTTTGTTTAAAGGAAGGAAAGAGTTTGTTTTTTAAAGGAACAAAAATTAATTGTTTTCACAGAAATGCTTTTATGATGATAGAACAGCTGTGGAAGGAAAAAAAAGAGAATTTATGCTTAAACAAAGGACGGGGAAAGGTCAGAAAGCAATCTGTAGGACTGCAGAAACACTGTAGCTATTCCTCAGAACAATTTCTCTCAGCAGTGAAAGGAGAAGTGAAGCTATGCCCCAAATACAAAACAAAAATAAAGTTAAAATAGATGTCAGACTGCATTTTTGCACCTTTTTGTCTTTGTAAAAAAATAGTGCAATTTCCAGACCACTGCCATATCAATCACATTGTGATCTGCTGCTAATAAGGCTGGAGACAATACAATTTCTTGTCAGTCATCTATCACTGGCTCTAAGGATGGATTTCATCAGCAAAAGAATCCACAACATGCAAGGCCTGTTTTTGTTGTGAGGAGTGTTTATTACCTGGAGTACTGCATTCAGCTCTGGAGTCCCCAACATAAGAAGGACATGGACCTGCTGGAGCGTGTCCAGAGGAGAGCCACGAGGATGATCAGAGGGATGGAGCACCTCTCCTATGAGGAGAGGCTGAGAGAGTTGGGGCTGTTCAGCCTGGAGAAGAGAAGGCTCCGGGGAGATCTTATTGCGGCCTTCCAGTACCTAAAGGGGGCCTACAGGAGAGCTGGGGAAGGACTTTTTACTAGGGCATGTAGTGATAGGACGAGGGGGAATGGCTTTAAGCTGGAAGAGGGCAGGTTTAGATTAAACATTAGGAAGAAGTTTTTCACTTTAAGGGTAGTAAGGCACTGGAACAGGTTGCCCAGAGAGGTTGTTGAGGCCCCGTCCCTGGAGGTGTTCAAGGCCAGGCTGGACGTGGCCTTGGGCAACCTGGTCTAGTGGGAGGTGTCCCTGCCTATGGCAGGGGGTTTGGAACTCGATGATCTTCAAGGTCCTTTCCAACCTAAACCATTCTATGATTCTATGATTCTATGACTTATGAATCATTGTGTGGTGATTTCCTTATAGTAATGATGTTCTTTTCTTTGATTTTTCTTATCACTTCTTCTGCTAGCAGTTTCAGTATGTAATCAACTCCAAAAAGTTTACCATGGGGAAGAGACTTGAATATAAAAAAGAAAATTTTAGATAAGAAAAGCTTCCTGTGGCATATTAAAGTCAATGGGAAGACAAGACTGTGGTATATTGAAAGGTATTATATTATGCCACCCTTCACTCCTGCTGAGTAGCATATTTTTCTGGTAATATCTCATATGGGTTGGAATGTGATGACTTGAAAAGTGGGGCACTATTGATTATCAAATCAAAAGTGCTGCTTGGCCTGGAAGATTTACTCAGAGAAGTGAAATAATGAAACATAGTCCTAGTTTATCGTGCAAAGCACTAAACTTGTTATTTCTTGGCAGCTGACGTGAATTCCTAGTGAAGGTAACAAAGGAAAATATTCTTGCTTGCCTCATATTAGACTCACCCAGTATCACAGCATTCAACTGCATACTGTGGTGCAGGTTAGAAAACCACAAGTGACAGAGAAGTATTCAACTATGTCCTTGCTATAAATAATGGAATTGGTTGAAAACAGAGAATATAGCCTTTAAAAACATGTTCACAGACATTTCAGTGCTTTTAGAGACGGGAAAGTGTCAAAGTGGTAATGAAAAATGAGTTGAAATATCAGTCCATAACCCAGCATCAGGTGAAAAAGACTACCTCTTTCTGTTATAAACTTGGTTTCCTCTAAGTGTGGCTGGAAAGGAGCAGGGTATGGATATTTGCAAAGTAACCCTCAAAGTTTGACTTGGAAAAAACAGAAAAGTTAAGAAGGAGTTGTAAAACAGAATGTCAAAGGACAGGAGCTTTCCCCTACTGTCAAGACAACTTCACTAAGGGAATTTGGTGACTGGTAAGTCAGCCCACCTGCAGGATTTCTGGCACAGTGGGTAAAGTAAAAGTGAAAAAGCAGTTTATGAGGCTAGATGTCTCTTTAACATCACAGATAAAGATGAGAAAAGCCTTCACATTTTTGAGTCGAAACTGCTGGATTAGCACCTTTTGAGAAAGTTTTTAAAATTTTTAGGAAAAGGAACAGATTGGATGATTTTGTATACCAATAAAAGCACAGTCCAAGAAAGCTGCTGAGAGATATTAGCACCTCAGGTAAATGTGATGAAACTGTTAGAGGTGTTGAGAAGAACATTTCAAGAATATGATGAGAACATCCTTTGAAATGGAAGGGAAACAAATGAATGGCCACAAAACCTGCAAACTGTGCAAACATTTAGAAAATTATATTCCTGTTACAACTTACTTTGTCACAATAATTTCTGGTCAAAACAAGAAAAAATGTGAAAATAAATTAGCATTTTTATTCTTTTTTTTTTTTTTAATGTAAGATTCTCTTTTCCTTACTCCTCATCTTTCTTTCTTTTGCAGGCATGTGTGTCCAAAGTAAATTGGTCTCTTACAACCATTGATTTTGAAAATTCAGAACATACTTTAGGCATTTCCAAAGGACTGACATAGATGTGGACACTCTGTACCTCCCCTTACCCTAGCAAGTATAATCTCTTCAGTTCGAGCTATTAGAAGACTTGATCTGGTTATGGATGGATAAAATGCTTAACCCAAATGCTGGCCTCCCAATTTATAAGACATTCAACACCTATATATCTCCTAATATGTTTCTGAATGAGACAATGTAGGTTTTGTTAAAATCCATGTTTTATCTAAAGAAGAAACCATGACATGGTAGTAGTAGGAATTTATTGTTTGAGAGCTCAAGACTGTGGAATACAGTCTGCCAGACCTGCTATGACTACAAGCATTCTTGATGCATTTTGTTGTTATGTTATTTGATTTAAATAGGTAACGTATTAGTACTAATGAGACATGTGGTTCTAAACCATCACATTTAAATCCTGGGTGTATAATTTGACTTGTTGGTAACATGTATTAAACAGGATTTACTTGTTTAATTAATAAAAGCTGAAGCATTTGTTTTATTGTTTATTTTCTCAGGCAGTTCTCCCATACTCTGTCTCCTGTACTAAAGCATTTACCTTTAATGCAAAATGGTCCATCATAGGCAGTTTTGGAGCAGTCACAGGAGTAGCCGTTGTATTTCTCGACACATTTACCACCATTTGCGCAGTACATCCCATAGCTCGTGCAATGGCCAGAGCAGCCAGGCTTCACCCCTGGCGTGACTTTCGCTCTCTCTTCCAGGTCCAGCGTAACCCCGTTCATCCTTAATGAACGAATGCAACCTAGGAAGCCTCGCTGGCCTCCTGCAGCACCTGAGAGGGAATGTAAAACTAAGACAACACTGAACAGATTTTATTGTTATTGCTTTACATGAAATATCCTGTTAAGCTTGTGACAACAGCTGGAAATAAGTAACTTTGTAAAGGCAAGGAATTGCCTTGTCCTAATGACAATGGAATCAATGAAGCCCAACCTTTTGATACCATACCGCAAATAAACATAAATAGTAGGTGTGTTTGCTTTACACTGATTAAATATTAGAGATTCTAGCCCTCCAGTGTAAGACTTCATTTCATTTCAACTTCAAGAATTTTGGAGATAACAGTGGAAGAAATGGACTTGGCTCGATTGCTAAGGTATAGCCTTACTCTCCATGTGATTAGTGATGATGGATGTTAATAATAATGCCATAATATGTTAGGCAGCGTAACATTTTTCAAAGCCATGATGGGGAAAGAAAGAATAGATTTAAATCCCCACTCTCAGTTGCAGTAGGAAATATAGATATTAATTTCCAGGCAACAGTGGGTATATTGTTTAGTTGCCCGAGTATAAGGTGAAGGATATAACACTTAAATAGCTACATTTGACAATCTGGGTTGAGATGACTTTTCTTTGCGGTCAATAAGAACTGTTCTTTTTTCCCCCCCTAGTAAACACTTGCTGAAAAATGTGATTTTGGTTAGGAAAATCTTATCTGAGGCTGTATTAGAAACAAAAAAAACCTAAAAATGGAAGCAAATAACAATGAGTGGCTGTCATCCTTTCTCCTCATCATATCATCTCTTTGATTACTGCAGAGCCGCAGGTGCTGAAGAGTCCCTGAGGAGATCTGAGCGCTCATCACCACAGTGCACAGAGGCTGATATTTACCTGAGTGGTGAAGAGGACTAAATACACACTAAAGAGAGAGGGTTGCTTCAAATCAGCTGCTGGTAGCTGGATGATTTGGAGTAAGAGGAGGCAATGCTTGGTCTCTGCTGAGTGCATGGGACAGAGGGCATTCTGGTGTGGTTCCATTCTATACACTGCAGTGGCAACAAAAACCCTAATACATCTAATTCCCTTCTTTCCCCTCCCGGTGACTGTCCTAGCCCCTAGACATGAAGTCATCATCCCTCAGGCTCTCTCACTGGCCCATGGAATAGATATTCCTTCTACAGAAAGTCAAACGGGAGACACCAAAACAATTCTTCTTCGGTATAACTCTCTAGGCTCCAATGTTTAGGGTGTTCATTTGGGACATTCCAACTCAAATCCATTCTCTCTCTGACTCTGGGTAAGGATTTAAATATGTTCTTTGAGAAGTGTGCTCCAATGACCAAGTTATTATGAAAAGGACATGATTCAAAAGATGTGTGGCTAGCAGGTCAAGGGAGGTGATTCTGCCCCTTTACTCCGTTCTCTTGAGACCCCACCTGGAGTACTGCATCCAGCTCTGGAGTCCCCAACATAAGAAGGACATGGACCTGCTGGAGCGCGTCCAGAGGAGAGCCACGAGGATGATCAGAGGGATGGAGCACCTCTCCTATGAGGAGAGGCTGAAAGAGTTGGGGCTGTTCAGCCTCGAGAAGAGAAGGCTCTGAGGAGATCTTATTGAGGCCTTCCAATACCTGAAGGGGGCCTACAGGAGAGCTGGGGAAGGACTTTTTACTAGGGCATGTAGTGATAAGACGAGGGGGAATGGCTTTAAGCTGGAAGAGGGCAGGTTTAGATTAAACATTAGGAAGAAGTTTTTCACTTTAAGGGTAGTAAGGCACTGGAACAGGTTGCCCAGAGAGGTTGTTGAGGCCCCGTCCCTGGAGGTGTTCAAGGCCAGGCTGGACGTGGCCTTGGGCAACCTGGTCTAGTGAGAGGTGTCCCTGCCTATGGCAGGGGGGTTGGAACTCGATGATCTTCAAGGTCCCTTCCAACCTAAACCATTCTATGATTCTATGATTCAGAAAGAAGAAAATTTGGTGCAGATTTGGACATTCAATTTTTGGCAAGAAAGGTACTAGGTATTTCAAAACATTGCTGGTGTTACAGTTAATTCAACTAATAAAAATCATCATTATTAACAATTCCCCAAAAGCTCAGACTAGGAAAAAATCTAGCTCTTCCTGTTTTCAACAAAAGGCTTGGTATTTCTTTTAAAAGGTTAAGGCTCCCTCTTTTAAACAAACTTCACATTTCAGCTTATTTTGAAACTGCCTTTTATTGGGATCACAGTCAGCAGTAAAGGAGGATCTGAGCTTGTAAATAATGACTGCACATCTGGTGACACATTATACACAGTTTGCAGTGACACCGTGCTGTTTACTAAGTCAGTGAAGGCTTTAAACACTATTTTAATTAATTTCTGCTGTTGAACCCTGACTAACATCAGAAAAAAAATGAGATAATGTCCTTTTTTCCTTCCCCCTTCCCTCTTTGCCTGTTAACAGATATCTAGAGAGGTAGGAAAGTGCTACTTTGCTCAACATTTCATGCAGTTCTGATTCCAGCTAATGGCACTTGGCATGTCTGCACTTCACAGCCCAAGGGCTAACAGTCAGAGAAATGCAAGTGCTGCTGGAACAGCCTGCCCAAAATGTAGCGGAGACCAGCAGCTCCAGAAAGCAGCTGGACTAACTTGGTTCCGGGGAATGCATTTGTATAACACTGCGTGATGCTTTCCTACATTGAATGGGCAAACAGCCCATGGGACTAAAGGGAAAACACTGCAGCGAGAGCCATGAACGCAAAAGCATGAGCAATGATCGAGCCTAAAGAGGCTGAAAGGGCTGCCGAGGCTAGGATGGGCACTGCAGGCACATGCAGTCCTGGCAAGAGCTATGCAGAATTTTTCACTTCTGTGGTGAATGAGTGTGTGAGAGTGACACTCGGCAAAAAATGAGTTTGGCACTACTGCCTGCTAGGGGTACTTTCAGCCAGGAGCTGCAGGTGGGCAAAGACAAAAACGACAAGTTGCCAGCACAGAACATTTTTCTTAGTCGATCATCTTATTTCTGTAATTATGGACATGCTTGTCTTTTCTTCTTCCCCCTCCTCCCCCCCAACCCTGTGCTGTCATGCAAGTGCTTCAGAGCCCAACTTCCCACATTAAACTATCTGGCAAGATAAGAAGCAAGGAGCTTTCAACATGTGAGAGCAAAGCCCGGTTACCCGCTCTGCATCTTACCAACATAGAGCTGGCTGTACAATTCCAGTCGCGTATGTCCTTCTGTCGGTGCTTTCCGGACCTCCAGGGGTAACTGGTCTACCTGCAGGCTGGCCTGTTTGACATTTCTCTCGGCATTGACCCGATGCCACTGGTCATCATTGAGCTGGTTGGGAGATCTAACGACAATTTCCACGGGCCCGTTTCCAACATCAAATGAAAAGGAAACCTCTGTAGCAGCTGAAACACCAAGCAAAAGGGAACCCATCTTATGTTGTAAACAAATGCACTCATACCTCCTCAACAGATAGGAGTTATATTTACTAGAAATACGCAGTGCTCAGCCACCTTTCAGAATTTATAAGCACGTTCAGTTCCTTCTAACTTGAGTAGGAGTTAGACATTTCCAAGGAAGCCATTGTGAAAAGTTTCTATAGCATGTGAGGGAAATCAAATCAGTTGGGCTTGTAAAATTTAACCAGAATTATATGCTTGAAGAGGATTTTTTATTTCCACTAATAATTTCAATAATATTGGAAAAATGTGTTCACCAGCTTTTAGAAGAAAACATCAACAGACCCTTCAACAATTACATTAATTTTTGGTTTCTGCAGCTTTTAAGTTTCCATAGTTTTTTTTTAGGGAAATATGTACTTTGATAAAAAAGTGGTGCAGAAGTCTACATTTTTTTTTCTTTTGAAGGGCAATTAATTTTTACAATGAACTAATAATGCAATGGTAATGGCCTATGTGAAATTTCATGGCTGAAAAAGAAACGAATTCTTAGCAAGCTGTACAGTGCTCCATTTATAGTGGATGATTCAAAATATGTTTAGAAATTTTACATATGTCCATTAGGGTCTACTAGACATTCCTCCAGGTCATCCTTGGCAAACAACAGATATAATTGATACTTACTATTAAACAGGGAATGTGATTAATAATATATAGATGATTTGGGAATGAAGAAATGTAATTTTGACTTTCTTACTGATATTTAGTTTCTATAATTTGGCAATGTAAATGATATTATGGTGGTAAAACATCAGATGAAAGGGTTTCCAGAAAACTGATTATCAATGATAGCATTCACAAAGGAGGATACAAGACAGAAGGAAAGACAACCAAGAGTTCCATTTAATTTGTTTTTCTTACGTATAAAATAAAAAAGCTGCAGAGCACTTTTAATTATTCTCAAAAATCTCTGGTGCCCAATTATGGTCTCAGTGTTCCAGTACAGCTGTGGTTTGGTTGAATTAGTAAAACAGTCTTCAAGTCTATTAAATTGTGGTAACACCACTCCATGTTCATTATCACTAACAATACTGATTAATAGTGGGAAATATTTTTGCACATGGCCTAATAGAGTTTCACAGGGTTACGTCAGACTAAATTAAATGCATTTTTATGAAAACTAGAAGGATAGGAATAAACGTTTTACAGATAATGCTCTTTCAAACCAGATTTATTATACAATTTACACCTTTTTTTTTCCTTGCAAAATTGTCTATTTCTAAAAGAAAAAAATAAACGCATATTTTACTGGTGTTGTACTCTCTGTTCTCTGCTGAATAAAATATTTTAATTTCTTGAATGAGCTGCCTTTCATAAGCCATGAATTTAGTCTGTTTGGCCTTTTGCACTTTACAAGACAGAAAATCTGTATGAGCCAAAGCTTGCCATTAAAAGAATAAAGATGCTTCATTTTAATATTATTGTGTCTTATAACTTCAGCGGTTCTGCCAATAAACTCAGGCAAATTAGGAATTAGAGTAAAATCTCTCCAGTACTTAAGTTGTATGTTGCGTTCAAGTCTATTTCCAAGGGTGTGTGTTTAATTCTCCTTTACTTTTTGCTTTGAAGAACCACTTCAGATCTCTTCGCTCTTAGGCTTGAATTGCTTCCCAAAAGCCATCTGTCTACAAAGCTGAAAAATGAGAACCCCTTAGGAGACTTTTCATCTTATTCTGAGGCAACTGATGGCACTCTTGATACTGTTTGTGGGTACCTTGAGTACAACCCCATCCAGGATTTTGAAAACCTCTGCAAGAATGCTTGTTTGTTTGCAAGCTCTTGGTCTTCTGGATGGAAGCATCTCTAATTTTTTAAAGGAAGATTATTATTCCTTTAAAAAAGAAAGAGAAAGTGTAGAGAATTGGCAAACAGAGATATTTCAAGTGAAGTTCTGTGCCTGTATAATTTAGCTTTATGTATGGCTTTAAATTCAAATCTGTATCACAGCCTGAAAGCCTTACAATGAAATTCATACTTATTGGAGAAAATTATTCACTCTGACATAAGAGTACCATTTGTATAAATTCATATTATATTTTTATATTTAATCTTACAGTTAGGGAAGGAAAAGCATTCCAGAAAAATCTTCTCATCAAAGGTCGTTTTCAGTGCATGTACCTGCTGACATGCTAAAAATTAGAGAAGGTAGTACAGCATCTATGGGCTGTGCTGATCCATCTCCAAGCAACCTGAAAACATGACTCTCATAAACCAAAGGGTAGGAAGTTTATTTGCTAGACTGATGGACTGAAAAAACATGAATTATGTCAAAGAAAAGAGCTTTGCAGGTGGTCAGAGGCTGCATGACAGCATGTCTCACATGCGAGTCATGTTGCTGGTTCCGACTCTTCATTCTCAGCTTCCATTGGAATGAATTTTTTGAGTCTACAGATTAAGTATATTCTCCAACCAGGGGCATCTCTAGCTAAAATGATTGGTACTAGTACCTTAACAGAAATGGGTGAACATCTGATAGCAGGCACATTAGTCAGAAAAGGAAGACAAAAGAAGTTGTACTCCCCGAGTAAATGAGATGGGGGATCTTGGTGACAGCTGACACTGAGAAGGCTGAGGTACTTAGCAACTTTTCTGTCTCAGTTTTCACTGGCCATTGCTTTTCCCACATCTCTTGAGACCCTGAATCTCAAGGGACTGGGTGAATGAAGTGTTCAAGGTCAGGTTGGACAGGGCATTGAGCACACCACACTGCTCCCGCTCGTCCTTTTTCCTTTACCTCAGCTCTACTGCTGGGCATCATGTTGTATGGTATGAAATATCCCTTTGGCCAATGTTCAACTGTCCTGGCTATGTCCCTTTCCAAATTCTTTGCTACCCTCGGCCTACTGACTGGGGAAGAAGTGGGAAAGAGAGAAGGCTGTGACACTGTGCAAGCACTGCTTAGCAATAGCCGAAACACTGGTGTGGTATTAACATTGTTTTAGGCACAAATCCAAAACACAGCACCATACAGGCTGCTGTGGAGAATGTTAACTCCATCTCAGCCAGACCCAGTACAACATAAAATTTGTTCAGATGTTCAGTGTAACTAGTTATGTAGAAGAGTAGCAATTATTTAGGTGTTTTTCCTAAGTATGGTTTACTTTACAATCTCCCTATGTCTACACATACAACCCTTGCATGATGTGGCATCTTTGACTTGAATACATCCTTGGCTAACATGACAGGGATATTATTCTGTCAAACTTTTGAAGGCGATGATTAAAAGATATCTAACATACACGTGCACATGTGACTATTTATTCACAGTGACCAATGGAACCAGAGTAGGATTTTTTCAGAAACATGTAGAGAATGAGCTGCACAGGTCCCAGGGATTTCTACTGGTCAGTCACTTTGTAGCTCATGAAGTGAGTTTTCCTATTGATAATTTTATTTTCTATTCTACCAAATACCATAAAACGCAAGCCAGTTGTTCTAAGAAACAAGAATGAGGATCAGACAGTGAACAAATGTCTGAAATTGCTTAATTCCGAAACAAAAAAAGAAACTAAATGTGGGTTTTAGTTTATTCAATCAGTACAATGTTTTGTGATGGTAACTTCATAGAATTGAACAAGGGTTAATTTTTTATGTGCTCCTCCCACATATATTCACTCAATAGACTGAGGCTTGTGGCTTGGTTTACCCTTTCTGTGCCTTGTGCAATTACATATAATTAAATCGGAACACGTTTCTTTCATCAATTCAATTTTCTAAGGTCTCAGGTCATTGTCAGCCATCTGTTCAGAATGTAGAAGTGCAAGTTTGGCAAACAAAATGCCCTTCTCACTGTTTGTTCTGTGTTATTATTTTGTAGCTCTATTCAGATCCACCATTTCCTCATCTTAAATCTATGAGGCATTTGCCCATAAAAAGGAAGGGACGCGGCTGAGCCACCCTGCAGGAAGACCTGGATAGGCTGGAAGAGTGGGCTAACATGATCCTTATGAAGTTCAACAAGGACAAGTGTAAGGTCTTGCACTTGGGAAAATATAATCCAGGACTGCAGTACAGGCTGAGATCTACTCAGCTGGGGAGCAGCTCTGTGGAAAGGGACCTGGGGGTCCCAGTGGACGACAAGCTCAGTATGAGTGAACAGTGTGCAGCTGCATCAAAGAAAGCCAACAGGATGCTGGGTTGCATCGACAAGGACATCATCAGCAGATATAAAGAAGTCATTATCCCGCTCTACTCAGCGCTTTTCAGGCCACACCTGGAGTACTGCATTCAGTTTTGTTCCCTGCTATACAAAAAAAGATGTGGACAGGCTGGAGAGAGTCCAGAGAAGGGCCACAAAGCTGATCAAAGGACTGGGAAGCCTGCCATATGAGGAAAGGGTGAGAGAACGGGGTTTGTTCAGCCTTGAGAAAAGAAGCCTTAGGGGAGACCTTATCACCATGTTCAAGTATTTAAAGGTTGGCTACAAAGAAGATGGAAACTGTTTTTACAAGGAGTCACATACAAAAGACAAGGGGTAATGGATAGAAGTTACTCCTGGGGAGATTCTGATTGGACACAAGAGGAAAATTTTTTGCTATGAGAATAGTCAGTCATTGGAATAATCTCACCAGGGAAGTGGTGGATTCCCCAATATTGGACACTTTTAAGATTCTGCTGGACAGGGTGCTGGGCCATCTTCTCTAGACTGCTTTTGCAAGGAAAGGTTGGACCAAATGATCCTCAAGGTCCCTTCCAAGCTGGTGTTCTATGATTCTATGACTGCGTTTTCTGTGGGATTCTGCATTCCTTGGGTCCTTCATTTGAAGACTTTTTGGCAGACAGGCTTTAGTTAAACACAGTTTCTGAGGCTCAACCACACGGGAAGTAGCATGCATTTCTATGTTCTTTGCTATGCAGAAGGTCAGGCTCAGTGAGCTGATAGACCTTTTTGGCATTCATTATCTATGAACAGCTAGGTCTCCCATTTTCCTAGAACTCCTTATGTTTCAAGTCTCTTTTTTTTTTCCTATTTTCCTAGCTTGATCCTTGTTGATGAATTGCATGCTAGGATCTCTAGCTATAATGAGGCTGCCAGCAAAGAAAGAGATGTTGACAGAAGGGTGGGTGCTCACAAGATGTTAAGCAGTAGGTGGAAGTTCTCAAGACACAGCAGCTGTGAAAAAAAAAGGAAGAGGGATTACAACCCTCCTCACAGTCAGTTTTGTATGCCTGTCTCTCTATTTCTCTCCTTTCTCTAAAACACATACTTTCATCTTCTCCCTGTACTTTGTTTCCCTTACCTCCCCTGATGTATTTTTATACCCTTCAATGGGACTCACTGATGTTTTAGTTTACTTACATCAAAGGGAATAGTATCTAACTTCTTTAGGATCCTTTTGAAATCCCATTCTTAGAACATAAATGCCTTGTTATGGCTAGAATCGGAGCTCACTTGCTTGGCTATAAAACAGGATACAACAATAAGCTATAAACTGTAGACTGAAATCTGCCAGACACATATTTCCCCCCTCTACTTTGCTTGCTTGTTCCATGAAAACAACAGCTTGAAAATATTCTATCTCTGTAAGGGAAATATCTGCCAAACTTCTTGGACGGTTTGTTTGTAAATACACCTTTGATGAAGGGCTCGCTGACTAAACCGGTAGACAGAATTCAGTGAAATGATTGAAAATGAATGAAAACAGATAGAGATGCTAAACGTATCTAGAGCTAGTAGTTTATGCATCTTTATATGGAATCCATCACCAGGGTCAAGATCAGGTCTCATATTTGTAGTCACTGGAATCCTTCCCATTGACTTTAGTAGGCTCTGGATAGAAAACGGGGCTTTCCAGGATTTGAAAGCAAGTATCTTGTCCACCCTTCCCACTTATACTCAGACTGCTGAGTATAAAGATAGTTTTACAATGTCTTCTCTAAATTACCTGCCCTGCTACCCTCATTTGCACAGGGGTGAGAGATGGCCATTCCAATACTGACATCAAAATAGCATTGGTAGGTTGTTCCTGGCTGCTGAAAATACGTGGAAAGGGCTACAGATGCTACCCTGAAGTGCCATATTGGAACACAGGACCTGCTTCAAGGAGGCCACTTCTCAAGGGACAAAACTAAAAATTAAAGCTACCAAAACATCTCAGAGAGAAATTGTTGAACCAAGTTGCTTGACTGCAATGCAGGAATTACTGTGTAGCTTGCTTGTCTGTTAATAATCAAGTAGTTGTCAAAAATCATGACCATATTTATAATAATTGGACTAAGCATCTGGAAGATTTCATCATTTATCTAATTCCCAAATGAAATGGCCATTTGAACTAATGAGCTAAAGCTTCACTCATTTGACCAAATGACAGTGCACATCTATGCCCAAGACTGCAGTGAACCCTGAGGTAAGTGCCAAATGGACGAGCTCTGGAAGCTGTACAGCTGCATCAGCATGATGCTGTGCCAAGAGTAATTAGTTCTAATGAGAGGCTATACTGCACCTAGGATCAAACCCAGCATAGCTGAATGCTGATTTATGTGGGCATGCTATCTATCTTAGAATTAGCTTAGGTATCTCTATAGCATGGGGGTTCATTGTACAGACTAGACACACTCTACACTTGCCTGTAGGTTAACAAGTCAAACAAAAAAAAATCATGCAACTTTACACTTTCTTGAATCTTATGCAGTCATTTATGTAAGTGTCAAGATGGTAAATGGGGTGAGTAAAGCCATCACTTTAACTTCATTTAACATCCACTTCTCATGGTATAAATCCATCCACAAGATATAATATAATAACAAATGAGGCTCAGTGTCTTTCTGAACATTTAGAACAAGCTGATACTCTGTATGGAGCAAACAATCCATTGGAGAATCACAGAATCACAGAACCATAGCATGGTTTGTGTTGGAAGGGACCTTTAAGGATCATCTAGTCCAAGCTCCCTGCCACAGGCAGGGACATCTTTCACTAGATCAAGTTGCTCAGAACACCATTCAACCTGACGTTGAAAACTTGCAATGATGTGGCATCAACTTCTTTGGGCAACCTGGTCATGTGTCTTACCATCCTCATTGTAAAGAATTTCTTCATTATAATCAATCTAAATCTACCCTCTTTCAGTTTCAAATCATTGAACCTTGCCCCCTTGTCCTATCACTACAAGCGTTCACAAAAAGTCTTTCTCCATCTTTCTTATAAGCACCTTTTATATAATGAAAGGCAGCAATAAGGTCTCCTTGGAGCCTTGTCTTCTCCAGGCTGAACAATCCCAACTCTCTTAGCCTTTCTTGATAGAAAAGGTGTTCCAGCCTTGTGATCACTTCTGTGGCACTCCCCTACACCCACTCTAACAGGTCTATGTTTGTCTTGGGCTGGGGACCCAGAGCTGGACGCAGTACTCCAGGTGGGGTCTCACAAGAGCAGAGTAGATGGGGAGAATCACCTCCCTCGACCTTTTGGACACACTTCTTTTTATGCAACCCAGGATGTGATTGCTTTTCTGGGCTGCAAGTACACATTGCCAGCTCATGTCTAATTTTTTGTCCACCAGTGCTCCCAAGTCCTCCTCTGCAGGACTGGTCTCAATCCATTCATCACCCAGTCTGTAGTGATACTGGGGACTGCCCCGACCCAGGTGCAGGACCTTACACCTCTCCCTGTTGAACTTCATGAAGTTCACATGAGCTCACTCCTCCAGCCTGTTCAGGTCCCTCTGGATGGCATCCCTTCCCTCAAGCTGTCAACTGCACCACTTAGCTTGGTGTCATCTGCTAACTTGCTGAGAGTGCACTCAATCCCACTGCCTATATCACTGATGAAGATATTAAATAGTGTTGGTCCCAGTATGGACCCTTGAGGGACACTATTCATTACTGGTTTCCACTTGGACATTGAACCATTGACTGTAACTCTTTGGATGCGGCAATCCAACCATTTCCTTATCCATCTAACAGTCCATACATTAAACCTGTCTATGTCCAATGTAGTGGCAAGAATGTTGTGAAGGACCACATCAAAGGCCTTACAGAAGTCCAGATGATATCAGTAGCTCTTCTTTTGTCCCCTGATTCAGTCACTCCATCGTAGAAGACTGCTAGATTAGCCAGGCACAATTTTCCCTTGGCGAAGCCAAGTTCACTGTCTCTAATTACCTCCCTATCATGCATATGCCTTGACGTAGCTTCCAGGAGGATCTGTTCTACGATCTTATCAGGCAGAGAGGTGAGGCTGACTGGTCAGTAGTTCCCAGGGTCCTCCTTTCTACCCTTTTTAAAAATGGGTGTGATGTTTCTCCCTTTTTCCAGTCACCTGGGACTTCATCTGAGTGCCATGACATTTCAAATATGATGGAGAGTGGCTTGTCAACTGCATCAGCCAGTTCTCTCAGTACCCTGGGATGCATCTTGTCAGGTCCCATGGACTGATGAATGTTCAGGTTCCTCAGGTGGTCACAAACCTGAGTTGGGTTACGATGGGAGGGACTTCATTCCCCCAGTCCCTGCCTTGAACTTCAGGGACTTGAGATATGTGGGAAGAGAGATTACCACATATATTGATAAAATATTACTTCCCTGTACAAAAGGAAGTACAGTGACTGCTAGTAGAGTTAACAATTTGATCATATAACTGTAAAGTTAGTTTTAAAATATGATGATTTTAGACACGCTGTAATAGCATTACTGATTTATGGTCAGTGAAATTCTTGTTGCCTGGAGAAAATATTTTCAAAGACATTTTACCTTCAGTCGTAAGAAGTCTAGAAACATGTATAGAAAGAAGAGAAATTAACTTCTTGATGAAAGGTAAAGGAATGTAAACTGAATGGCTTTAGCCATTAACAGTTTGGGAAAAATGATATCATAATATTTAGAAAAGATACAAATAGAAATCCAAGGCTGGTTTTTGCAAATATTAAAGAAACTAATATATGGTGAATAGGATTATTAAATTCCTCTGCAAATTCATCAGGAATACAGCCTCTTCAGAATGTCTGAAGCTTCTTATGAACTTTTCAGTGTGTTTTTATATGTTTTCATTTTGAAATTTTCAAAGTATGTAAAAAAAAAGGAATCAGGTTGAAAAATAAAGAAAAAGGCTTTGTCAAATTCAGAAAAGAGCATCCTCTGAAGTGCCTATCCTCTCATATTTTTGATCCTCATTTTCTCCACCATTTAGTCTGCAGCCTGAAGGCACTTGATTCATTCTCTGCTGTGTGCAGTATCTACATCTGGTAGCTGCAAACTTGCAGTGACATTTCTTCGTGAATAGAGGGGGAATTAGATCTATTGAGAGACGTCGTCCTCATTCAGCAAGAGCTGCTGTTTTCTTATGCATATGACTATGTTGTCACATTGTAAGACAAGAGTGCACACAAATAAATTGTTTTGCTGTATATTCAAAAGACGTGAACTTTAATACATTATTGTCCTTCTACCATGATACTTTCACATCTTCTTTCTAGTAAGACTTACAGCTGGACCAGTAGTTTCAACAACTGGACAAATAATAAGCCTAAGTCCTAGCTTTCTGTTTACAGGAACCAAGCATCTTTGGATTAATGGGAATTACGTATGCTAAAATCCTTCTTTCATCATTTCGTTTTATGACTGTTCAACTATATTTTCATATATCTGGCTGCCTAACTGAATAGATAGCTGTTTTCTAGTTCTTTCATGGCCTGTGTTGGACTAGACTCCCTCTGCTATAATAATCTTCACCTACTGTCTCCATGCTGAGCCCTTGAAATTCATTATCCTCACCTGTGGTTTTAAGTGTAGATATTCAATATATACCAGTTGACTGAGAAGTACTGTACTACATTGCAGCATATTCCTGGGAAATTCTGGGACTCCCATAGTCTGGGATTCCTAGATTACTGGGAAGTACTGGGGAGAGGACGTGACAGAAAAAAAATGTGGAAAAGACAAGTAGGAAAGACAGTAACTAGTGGTGTGCCCCTGGGGTCAGTCTTGGCTCCAGTCCTCTTCAAATCTTCATTAATGATCTAAACGATGACAGGGTAGAGTGTACCCTCAGCAGGTTCACAGACATCACAAAACTGGGATGTCCATGCTGCTGTCCAGAGGGACCTCGACAGTCTGGAGAAATGGACTGACAAGAACCTCAGCAAGGGGAAGTGCAAAGTCCTGCACCTGATGAGGAAAAACCCCATGCACCAGTACATGCTGGGGGTCACCCGACTGGAAAGCAGCTTTGCAGAAAAGGCCCTGGGGGTACTGGTGGACACCAAGTTGAACATGAGCCAGCGATGTGCCCTGGTGGCAAAAAACCCAAATGATATCCTGGGCTGCATTACCAGGATTGTTGCCAGAAGGTCGAGGGAGGTGATCCTTCCTCTCAGCACTGGTGAGACCACACTTGGAGTACTGTGTCCAGCTCTGGGATCCCCAGTACAAGAGAGACATGAACATACTGGATAGAGTGCAGTGAAGGGCCACTAAGATGATTTAAGGGACTGGAGCACCTCACATGTGAGGGAAGGCTAAGAGAGCTGGGACTGTTCAGCCTGGAGAAGAGAAGACTCAGGAGGGATCTCATAAATATATATATAAATACCTGAAGGGAGGGTATAAAGAAGATGGACCCAGGCTCTTTTCAGTGGTGCCCAGTGACAGGACCAGATGCAATGTGTACAAACTGAAATACAGGAAGTTTCTTCTGAACATTAGGAAACACTTTTTCAACATGAGGGTGACAGTTCTCTGTGAGGATTTATTTGAAGTTTGTTGATGATAATCTGTTTGTTGTCTCTGTTTCCCTTGCTTAACCTCTAATGCTGAATATGTGCTTCTCTGGATGGAATTAGAACATAACAGTGAGCTGGCTTGCTGAAGCTCATGCTAGATAAGACTGCAGTGATAGTTGCAGGTAGAAGGAAGAAATTAAAAAGTATATTAATTTCCAGCAGTGTATCACTCACAGTAAATGTGTGTTTCTGGAGCATGGCACCAGGATGGCTTTTGTCTGTATTTATATGGCTAGGGGATTCTAATAGTGTCTACTAAATAAGATTTTGCTAGTGTGATCTATATTTCTGGCAGCTTAAAGTGTGCATTATTGCTGTTTCCCCCCACAATTCAGTTCCAAAAAGTAAATCACAAAGTCCTACATTTTCCATTTTTCTCCAGTGAATGATTGCATTAGGAAAGTCAAAGAAATTACAGTTTGTTACAAGTAAATATATTAAGAAACAAAAAATTACAGGTCATTATTCTGCTAGTCTGTTGGCTAGTCTGCAGCATCAAGCTTAATTTTGTTGTGCACATGCCACTTGTACCAATATCCATCCCTATCTACATATTCTGAAACATTTGCAGGTGTATTTCAGTGCTTCCTTATTGCTGTTTTACATTACTTCAGCTAGCAAACTATGGGTTTTTTTGTCCCTTTCTGTTTTTCAGTATTTAAGGGCATAATAGACTGGGATACTACTGTGTGGAGTAATTTCCTCAAGTGCACATTTACAGCTGCACTGTTCCAACAATACTAGTATTAAAAGTGGGCTATTGACTACCATAATCTGCTCTCAAAAGGTTAAGAAGTTGCATACAGAAAGAGACCTATGTGTTAGATGCAGCACTTCACTGTTACGGCTTGTTTCTGCTAGAGAGTGATTATGTCAGTGAGCTATTGTGTTTCCACGCACACGCAAGATTAGATTATTCCTTTGGAGCAGAAGCTGGAGCAGAGAACAGTGCAGACTTACAATCCTTCCCTGACTTTTCCCTAGGGTGGTCTCACCTGCTGTCTGGCTGCAGCTGAAGGGGAACTTTTGACTGCTGGAAACATGTCTTGACCTTTTCCAAAGCACACAGGATACATGCAACTGGCTAAATGCTTTCCAGGTGCAAGGTAGCAAAAAAAGATGGTCCTGGTTTCTCTCACCTTGTGGACAGACACCAGTTCTCTTTCTACTGGCAGACAACCACTTACATATGCAACACAATATTTTGGAAAGGTATAACTATACTGGAGCTCAATATAAAGGGAAATCAGAACTGAATACAGAACCTTCCTCATCACAAATAAGCATCTGTGTGAGGACAAAGATAAGGAAGGATTTGATTTTGGTAATAGCTAAGAATCAGTTATTTTTATTTCACTTTACAAGAAACTCAACTACCAACCAACCAATCAAACAGAAATACCAGTCTTCCTACACAGTAGATTAGATTGCTTTGGGGGATAAAAAATATCGCATTCAAATGAAAGTATCAAATTTTCTCAGGAAAGATCATGCAAAGGCCAAATATGCCCTAAGAAGATAATTATTTATTATCATTATTTATTAATTACTTCAGTTATGCTAATTGCACTCCAGCTGTCTTGTAGATAAGCACTTGGAAACAACTCTCATATTTTTATGATTATATTTTAGTTGATGTAGCAATTTTCAGCCATGGACATCAAGAATGAAAAATAACATTATCAGTCCTGCATAAACAGGGAACCAAAGCAAAGATATGTGAAAGGACTTGTTTAAGGTCAAACATTAGATGGTTAGAGCAGGGCTTGAAAAAATACCTACTTTCTTTACTTCTGAGGCAATAAATACAATTTCAGATACATGATGTCACCTCCCATCCAGCCAGCCCTCTTCCAATAACTACTTAACTGCCTGGAAGGAAGGAAGGAAGGGAGGAAGGAAGGAAGGAAGAACGGTGACTCAGTTGAAGGTCTTGTTTATTTCCCTCATAAGAGTTACTAACACTTAAAAAAATACAGCAGCAATATCTTCTGGTCTCTTTTGTGAGAGATGATTCACACAAAGGGAACGTAGTCAGTGCACTGAGTGGAAAAGGAGAGAAGGCGTGTGCTTTTCTATCTGCAGTGGGTTATAATATACTTCATTATATCCTTTTAACTGCAACACCTTACCATGAAACTGAATTGGTCCCATGCAACAGAAGACACCACAACAAGGGGGAAGCACAGACATCAAAACAGGACTCTCCCATGCAGCCTATAATGGGTTTTGTGTAACTGGTAGTTATTTTTTGTTGGATGAAAGGAAAAATAAAAGTAGGTGCTAACGTTCACGGAATCAGATTATGTTTGAGCATGGTAAAGCATCAGAGATATTTTTGACAGGACAGAGCAGCTTCTTTTCCTATGAAAAATAGCTATGAAGTTGGCACAGTTCTAAAACTGCTGAGCAATGGTTCTGAGCACTTACAAACAGATACAAAGGATATCAACTCCCCCTCTTGAATATGTCATATTTGAATGTCATAAAAATCAGCCAAAATTGTAAATTGTGCATCATAGTAAAAGTGGTAAGACCCTGATGAAGGCCTGGAAAATAGACATCAAGATTGTCACTCTTCTGTGGTGTGATTTTGAGAAAGCACATTGCCCATGTCCTTTTCTTCCTCTTCTGTGGTGTTTTTCTTATTCTGTAATTTGTGTATTAGCTGTAGGTTCTGCTGTAAACTGTGGCTAAGACTTGTAAAGGTATTTAGATGCCTGGGCAGTAGCTACTGAAAAACTTTTACATCTGGCCAGGTGCACAAGATGATATGAATTTATTGATTTTTCTGCCTGACTGTGTAAGTTTTTGTCATTTGTAGTGGTTGTTTTATAAGCAATTTTTCATGGCTGTCCAGGGGTCATCATCAGGGTAAGGTCCCTGTTGCACTATGGTCTGTACTAACACAATAAAAAAGGCTATCCAAAAATATGACTCAATTTTAGTGTAGTAACTTTGTATGTGAAAAGGGTGTGTGTGAGGGGGCAGGGTAGATGGACCCAGCTAACTGTGGCTCCCTTTTATCATAAGCTTTAAACAAAGATTTTATTCTCTGAAAACTATACCTGTAATAATTTACTGTTGAGGTTGGACCTCCAAAAATGGAAGATGATATCTTCAGTATTTTTTACTTTTGTTTTTTTTTTTTTTCTGCAGCAGGAAAAAATATCTACAAAAAATACAAAGCAGAAGTATCACAGAGTGGCACAGGAGACTGGGAGACAGAATTGACATGTTGGAGGTAAAAAATTGTGCTCTGGCTTCATGGTAATTAGAGGTAGAAAACTCCTGAAACACACTGGCAGAGGATAAAGGGCACAGCTGGGTGGTACGTGCTCTCTTTTGACCAGTATGTGAGTGAGGGACCTGCCTAGTTCAGCCACCTTTTCTTAACTACTTTGCTTCACTGTATGCATGAGTCTCATGAAATGTAAAGCCAACAGGAGACCCGTTCCTCTTTCCTGCTGTAGCAGTGGAAAACATAAAAGGGTGAGTGAAACGATTTATGACTGTATAAAAAATTTGTTGTTAAGAATTCATACTAATAGAGAGCTGTCTGCAGTGCACGAGTAGACACAAAATGCACTGCTCTATTTTAAAAACAAAGTCAGGACATTTAGATCAGGAGCATATAAAAAGCCTAAATTATGCAAGATAGTGTAATGGTCGCCTTGTGACAGTAACTGACTGCATGCATTTCTTAAAAAATAGATTCACTGTTTTACTAACTTTTAAACAAAAATTTACTTGAATGGTTTTATTTTCTTTTAAAATGTAAGAAAATATACATGTGCAAGGTTTCTGAATGGAAAGTCAGAAGAAGTATTCTTTTTCCTTGTCCTCAGAACAACTATAGCATGGCACGAAGAGAGACAGAGACCGAATTGAGAGTGACAAAAATGAATTAATTTTCATTATGAGTTAAGTTGATATTTTTTAAACTAGCATTTAAACCATGATGAAATGCTGCAAAGTGTTAGGAAAATCTGTGGCAAAAACTTTATATGAAGATCTAGCATCTACCACATTATAATGTTCTCGCAAACACTTAAAGAGAAAAAAAATATATATTTAAATCAGTCTACTTTTTTCAAATTACAGGAAATTACAAAAAAAAAAGTAAACTGACATAGTTTAATGACCAGATTTTACCCTGCAGTCGAGCAAGGTAAGAGTGCACATAAAACCAGTGAGTGAAGAAGACATCACTTTCTAATATGTGGCAGAACACAAGCAATATGAAAGCATACAGGGGATTTAACAAAGTCAAGATATCCTTCTTTGATTAAAAAAACCCTCTGATTCTTGGACGAAGAGAATTGTTACAGATCTAGCATATTTGATTTTCTTCCAAAAAGAGCAGAGATGGAAAATAGGATTACACAGATTGTTGATGAGATGGATGAAGTATGGGTCATCAGAAAATTAAAGGACTTCCAATCTGTTTTGGATTAAGTCACATTTAGTATTACAAGGAATACCTTTGCATAAGAAGTCAGCATATGTCTATGGTTTTTTTTTTGCCAGTAACACAATGTTGGCAAGGTCAGAAAATAATATATAACAAATGGAATCCCAGTGTGATCGGTCAAAAATTCCTCGGACTCAGTGGGCAGGGTAAGTATGAATGCCATTGTACAAGGCACTAGTAAACCATTATCGGAATTAATGTGGATAGTTTTGATTATCTGTGTCTAAGAAAGAAGAATTCAGTGTGAAATAAGTAGGGAGAACCTTATTAGCATAATCAGAGGAAGGAACAAGAGAAAATATCTTATGAGAAGAGATGACATGAGTTTGTCTTGCTTAACACAGCAATTAAAAGCTGACAGAAGATATGACTGCTCCATAAATACACCAGGGAAGAGTAAATGTTAGGAAGGGAAAATAATTAGTTCAGCCAAAGAACAATACTGAAACAAGAATGAATGGCTATAAACAAAAGATGCAAATAAAACTGCTAGGAATTAGAAGATTTCTAAGCAACAAAGGTGTGAAAGTCTGAAACAGTTGTCCAGCTGGCAAAAATTCAAACTATTTTCAACAGAGACTTGGACAAATTGACATGGGTTATGCATCGTGGTTGTCTGTGGCAGCAAGGATCTAAATTTAAGAACCCAGAAGGTCTGTTCCTGTCATGTGCCTAAGACATCTGGTAATTTTGTGCAGTACAGTAAACATTTACTTTCTGAAGGAAAAAGGTCAGCATACACGAAGAAGGTAACAAAGCATATGCAGTTTCGGCCAGCAACAAAAAGTAGACTGGAAATGAGGGCAAAGACCTGAGATGAGCCAGTGGGTGGTAGGACTAGCAACAGTTTGCCATGTGTTGGATGTATTTAGTACAATACAAACCAAAGTTAGGGAGAACTATGCTTTTTGAATGCTAACCAGTTCCCACCTTGAACGTTATGTGACCTGTAACTGAGTTATAAGACACTGCACATAAAATGACTATGAAAGTGGCATTTATGGCAACGAGAAAAGCATATCAGCACCCTTGAAAGGAGAGGGGTAATGCTGAGGAGATGCTGTACGGCACTGTGCAGTGCAGGGTCATGAATACCATACTGTCATTGGGGCAGACCAAAGTAGAGCAACCTGTACCCAGCATCCTGTACCCTATCAGAGTCGAGGGTACTTACAGAAGAGCTACCGATGGCCTTAATTTCCCCACAGCCCTGTGCCTAGGATTTTCTATTGGTCAGTTTTAGCCAGTTTCCGAGCCAGGATGTTTATTTGCTGCCTTTGGCTCGCTCCCACATGCCAGCCTGGGCACCTATCCCCATCTGCTAATTAAGAACAAGGATACAGGTGGAACTGGCCTACTCAGATGGGCCATAAATTGCCCTGTTTGAATATCAGGCTTTTCTGCATCACCTACCTCATCTGAAAAGGAATCTTATCTTTAAAAGAATGGTGCTTGCAGTTCTTTTTTTTTTGTTTGTTTTTGTTTTGTTTATAACCTTCATATTGTCCTGGAATAGGATAAGAGTTTGCAAATACTGCTCCAAAAACATTTGGGTCAAAAATATCCCCAAAGAAATTTAATGTTTTTACATTTAATTTGATAACTTCTTACTGGCTCCTGGGATGAAGAGATTCCTCACTGTCCTAAGCATTCTTTCACATGTGGCTAATGCAACATGCTCTCCTAGGGGGCTGTTTTTCAAAAAAGTGACCTTCTGCTAGGAAAGCAAAATAGCAACTCAATTAAAAGAAACAACGAAGGTGACACCAATTTCTCTACTCAGCTAGAAAAATAAAGCAGTGAAAAATGTAAGTTGCGTTTACATTAACATATGGGAATTTAAAGACTATCATGTGGAAAACTCATTGATATGGTAGAATTCCATTTTAGTATGCATCTGAAGAAAGAAGTGATGAAGTTATTAAAATTTGTAAGAAAATATATTAGTCAGTCATGTTAAAGCATTCAGTCTGGAGGAACGAATGCTGCCTGGGCAGAAGCAAACAGCAGTGGGAATCATGGTCCCTGGTCTGTCACTGCTTCTTGTCTGATTTTGGAGAAATTACTTATGTCTCAACTAAGTAGCCTAGAAACAGCTAGGCTGTTTGCGAGAAGCAATGCAGGACTTTTCTCTGCAAGTGCAAATGTTAGGTATCGGAGCGCTGTCAGTATCCCTTGCCCAGAGAGCAAGTGGACCCATCCTGAAGCCATACCGCTGCTCTCATTAGCAAGCTACTCCATGTAATCCTTTTCACAGAAGCCAAGTTCACTGATCACTCCTTGGGGAGACTTTTAGGGCAGCTAGCATTGCAGGGGTTATCAGCAAAGTGGCATATCTGAATGCAGGGGTTGTAAATATTTCTAGCTTTCTACAATAAACAAATAAGAAAGCTCCTTCCTCTCTTACATGCTCATGCCAGGATCAAACACAATCTGACCTTTATCTCTCTAAGCCTCATCCTTTTTTTCTGTTGCAAAACTGACTTGTTGTTTACTTACTTCAGAATAATAACAGTGAGACCCAATTCATTAGTGTCTATGCTGGGATGAGAGGAGCTACAGAAGTGAGCAGAGTATCTCTTTCATTAGAATTATAGGACAATGTCATTAAGAGAGTTAGTTTTCTGGAAACAGTTTAATTCACCGCAGGCTTTCTGGGGCAACAGTCCTGAGAACCTGATACAAACTAGTGATGGTAGACGCTTCTTTCCAAATTCTCAGGAGCATGCCCCTTCCAAAATTTGCTTTCAGGAATACATCTCATCCAAAACTTGGGATTACTCTTGATCAGAAAATTCAAATGCGGTCTATTTGACAAATACCTCGCAGGTATGAAGTAGCTGGGTTTTCATAGAAGTAACTCTCCAAAGTCTTCAACCCACTGTGTACCCACAATGTACAAAACCATATCCTTGCTCATTTGACCCTAGCCAGATATGTTGATATTCAGCCAGATTTTAGGTAGCTCCCTGCCTGATGCAGAGTTTCAAATTAGGATCTTGGAGGCCTATTTCCCTGCATCTCAATGGCTCTAGCCAGGCTCCATTATGCAAAGCTACCATTTCCAGGGAGAAGTGACTGGAAAGAAGAACTGAACAGGGAGGGGAGCTGAGAGTCTTCAAGAATCCAAAATGAAATTTTTGGCATGTTTTTTTTGGCAACATTCATCCCTGAAGTGCTTAAAAAAAAATAATGTTAGGATTGCTGATGAAGATCTGGAGGATCCATGTTACTGTTGGCTGACGTACAGGCTGCTGTTTCATCTCTCTTTCCTGCATGCTAGGTGTGCTCCCAACATTTGGAACAAGGGGACAGAGGTAAAGGCAAAGGGTGAAATAGGGCAATGGCCAGCTAAAATGGTCAGCTGTAGTGGGTGGGTCTCTTTTGGCAGATATGTGCATCTGATGGGCCACACAGCTTATTTCAGTTCATAGAAGTACTGCATACTACAGCCAACTCCCCACCACCTCTCAGAGCAAGTTCCAGCTCTACTGCACATATGCAGTATAGTTATATGGAGAGCAGACACTAAATTTCATAGGGACTTTCAGGTATGCACTGTGGGGGGCAAATGAGGGACTCAGAGAAAGATGCCAAAGAGATCCTCAAAATGACATTCAAACTTTTTGGTGGATTGCTTTCATGAAAGGCACTGATAACAAACTGTCTGAGACTGTTGCCTTGGCAGGCTTTGTAGACAACAGGTTACATACCTCTGGGTCCTAAAAGGTAGGTCAAGTTTAAAGAAGGAAAAAAAAATACCTATGGTGAGGGCAGAGGGGATTCGTATAAATGAAAAAATCGTGTTCACAATGGTGTTTTTATAGAAAGACTGGATTTTAGGTTAAACCCTTCCAAAACTGTATAGGAAAGCCATAAAGAGAAAACATCCTTTTTTTTTTCTCTCTCTAAAAAACAGTTTTAATTTTAAAAACATCTGGAAGTTTAGGCCAGAGACATATGGTTTCTGGTAGCACTGCTTTACAGAAAAAATTATATCTTATCCAACCACCTCCTTTCTAAGCAATCCTAGCTATTGTCAGCTGACCAGCCAGCTATAAAAATAATGGGGTTCTGTAGATTTACTGATGTATGTAAAAACTGAGGCTTCAGGTAATTCTACATCTCTGCCAAGTGTTCCATGAATGGTGACAAGTACAAGCCTGCCAGAGGAGCTGCTTGATAAATGGAATAACTAAAGACTTCAGCCACATTCATAGTAGCATTTTATCACTGTTTTTTTCATGACAGTCTTCCTTGTCAGCTGTTTGGAAAAGCTACTTCTTAAATCAGAGAAACATATTCTTCCCTTCTTTCCTGTATTCCCCCTCTCCTCAGAGATGGCAATCTGGGGCTTTGCTGAAGGCACATGAGGTTACTCTTCAAGATATGCAAATTCCACCTCCTTTTCTTATAAATCTAGACAGTTAGAAAATAATCTGTGCAGTTATTAGACCTTAAGAAGCTCCAAGACAGCACACCAGTAAAATAATTTAATGAGCATTCCTAGTGACAAGTCTTGTGCTCAGAATAAAACATGCAATAGCAAGCTCCTTTCCAAAAGCTGGAAGCTAAGAATTTTCATAGACTGCATGATTTGTTGCCCTAATCCATTCACCAAGTGCAGCAAGCTGATTAAAATACTGGATATTGTAGAACTTTTTAGTTCCTGGTCTGTAGAGCTAAGCTTATGCATCACTAACCATTTAAGTTTCATTAAATAAACCTGTAATTCAGAGAAGAGAATGAATTTCTCTTTGTTACTAAACCCACAGTATTCAACTCTTTTTGAGCTGTGACTGGTAGAACAATTAAGTCACAGAAAGGCCTGTTTTCTGGGGGTCTGAAAATTTCAAGCAATAGTTTCCAGGAAAGAAAGGGTAGAGTGGATGCAACTGTATTGAGCAAACTGCTTTGTATTTTTTAGCAAATACAGTCAGGATAGCTTTAATCAAGAGTATTTTACTACTTTAAGCAGCAATAGTATGTTTGACCTCACAGACTGTTTTTACAGATGGTATTTCAATTTCTGCCATCGAGAATTTGTAATCTAAGATTTAGATTCAGGGACATGAGGCAGAGGTTGAATTTATGCATATGCTAGATCACAGCAAAGTCAGTAGATCTCAAGCACAGGCTTAAAATTGAACTCCTGTTTGATGATTTTCTGGGTACACTGCCACATGCTTTCTTGAACAGATGCATCTATTCAGTGAGCCACTGCAGCATGATTCTTATTTAAACTGTGTTGAGTTCAAAAGAATTATAGTCACTGTCAAGTCACCTTTATTCACTATTGTTGTCACCTTTCAGCTAAGTGAACAGCATGGCTGGTCTGATAACTAGAGTGGCTGAGAACACCTTCCATACAGTAGAAGAATAAGAACCTCTGGAGATGCCCACCTCACCTGACTGTAAGTGCTACTTAAGTTCAGAGTGAAATTAGAAATAGCTGCCACTTTATTATTAAAGGGCTGTGCTCCTTGTTAATACAAACAAGGCTATTCCCTGTGACTCAGTAGGAGTTATTTTGATTTGTACCAGCTGCAGATTACAGAAAATTGGGATTAAGCAATATCAGCTAAATTCCTCGCAGAAAGAGGGAAAGAAGCTGTCACCCACTTGGAACTTGCACTTTACAATTACCCAGAGGGAAAATTTAGTTACATTTTAAAGGGGCCTCCTGGTCATTTCTAAAATTCCGTGTTCTAATTTGTGTGTTTAGACTTTGGGAAGTGTCAAAAATGGCTTTTTGTTTTAAAATTAGATGTACGTGTGTAAATCACATTGAATCTGCATAAAAATAGATTATTTGGGGTATGCCAACAATTTCTTCTCTTTCAACGTCAATGACTTTTGACGCTGACTTTTGTGCATTGATATTTAGAGTTGGGTCCTT
This sequence comes from Pluvialis apricaria, assembly GCA_017639485.1. Classification (NCBI taxonomy): domain Eukaryota; kingdom Metazoa; phylum Chordata; class Aves; order Charadriiformes; family Charadriidae; genus Pluvialis; species Pluvialis apricaria. The sequence goes on from CM030008.1 coordinate 62,310,377, forward strand.
GGCATCCATGAGTCGCTCCTGCAGCAAAAGGAAGCACAAATGCTTTTTCCTGGTGCTGGAGTGCAGGGAGGCAGCCTGCTGCACTCATGTAACCTTGCTGCTGTAGTGTGCCGCTAGAGGCTGTTAATAACAGCTGCACGTAGCACAGCAGGCCTGTCACCGCTCCCATTTATGGCAGGGTAAACTGGGTCGAGGGATAACAAAGGAAACATAAAACATTTTTCCCCCCTAATTCAACTGCTTCGATTTCACTGTGCAGAATTCACGTACAGCTGAGGATTTCAGTACCTTCCTTGGAAAGTTTGCCCCTGGGCCATTAAAATGGTTTAAATAATAAAATTAACTTGCCTCTTGACATCATTATGCCCCCTTTTTCAGATCAGTGATTTTATTAACAGGTAATGCTGATAAAAATTTATTTTTATGAGATTTTTAGGGCTTTAAAATATCATATGCAATTTTTCAGCTCTTTGGCTCCTTACAGTGCTGATTAGGATGGTGTCTCTTTTTTCTTTCTTTCCCCTTTTTCCACAACAACTGTGAGGTAAAATATAAAAGCACACAGAGCTGAAGGCACACACTTTAAAGAAATAAATCTGACATGCAAATCTGAAATATCTTTTCAGGTCAGTGTGATTTTTACAACTGATGCTACCAGTTCAAACCTTATTTGTATTTCTCCCCTCAATAAACAATCCAAACATACTTCAAGTGCTCCTCACACATCAGGCAACTTGAAAATATGTCAAGCATCCTGATTTGGAACTTTTTCCAGAATGTAGTGAGCTTACACATTTTACTGAATGATACACGTTTCCTGAAACCTACTGTGTGACATGAACCTGCTTCAGGTGCCGAGGAGTGATGGGAAGCACATACTTACATTTGAGCTCCAGTTTGATGAAATCAGTGTTCCCCAGATTCTCAAGAAACACCCCATCCGAGGCCGATGTTTTGAAATAGAAAGAGATGTCTGCACTGGTTTCCCCTTGGAAGGTGGAGAAGTGAAGGTAGGATGATGAAGTAACAAAAGAAGCTGCGTTCCAGTAATTCCCTGCATGGGACAGACAGGAAAGATACACGTTTCAGTGCTCCCTAAAGATGTTTGAAAAGTTGAAGCTTTTAATGTCAATATGTGCTACAGTGTTGTCTATGCTGAAAAAAACCAAAACACCTTGATTCTATGACTTCCTTTTTGTTTTTCTGGATACAGCTTGTCAGGGTTCAGAAGGTAGAGCAAGTTAATGGTACATTTATTTTCAAGTTCCTAATTTATCATATTCATTCATACACAAAGGTGTTGCTACTACATGTTTAGCATAGTAACACTGAATTAGTGGGAGATGGGCAAAACACTAATTTGGTGACTGCCTCACCTCAGGCACGTTTTGCTTTCGTACATTGCCTCATATGTAACTTACCTTTCTTCAAATTTAGTCTACACAACTACACCCATTTCTTCTGAAAATGTAGCCATGTCCATTAGAAGTCTATTAATACATATCGCTGGAAAAATGCAATAAATGAAGCTAAGCAATACAGACACAATTAACATATGCCCCTAAAGTCCCCTAATACATTTCCACTGGAGAAATATCATAATTAATTAATAATATTCAAGAACTAGAACAGTACTTCAGAGAGCATTCCAGTCAACATTCTGGGCAAGGTAGCATTACATTGCAAAGGCTAAAAAAATTCATAAGATATGGGAGACATGTTAAGCCAATGAGACCAAAACAGCTAATTCTGCTTTCATCAGGATGCTTACGTATCCAGATTCATAATTTTTTTAACATATCACTCATTAACACACCACAGCTGAGTCCTTAGTATTCCAGCTAATAAACACAATGGGAAACTACTTTCCATTCTAGTCAAAACTCCCGGAGATCGGCTTTCCATTATTTGATTATTGAACTAGGTGATAATACTATTATTTCTCTGGTTAGCACTGGGTGAATATGAATGAGCATGCTGAAGCTCTAGAAGCTCAACACTGCTTATATATAACACCACTGGCCCATACCCAAGTCCAAAGTGTTATAATTTGTGTAATTTATTAATCTCTATTCAAATTTAAATTGAACATCTGAATTAACAGAAGAAGGCTTTAGATTTAAATACATGCATACTATTGCCTTCTGTATTTCTACCCCATTGCCACCATTTAGTTCCACCTCTCTCAAGAATGCAGAATGAGACGCTTTGGAAAAAGAAGCAGCTTTCCATTTACTTTAATGTATCCCAGGAGGAACGTCATAACTGAGATTTTGTGTGTATGTGTGTATGTGCACATGTGAGCAGTGAAAAGGGGATGAAATGGGCATTCATAATAGAGATAAATAGCTTTGTGAATTAACCAGTTATACTAGGTCAGCTGGTTTTCAACATGTATTACTATTTACCCTGTTTAGATAAACTAGTAATTTCCAGAATGGAATTTCTACAGAAATGTCAGTAATCTTCATATCATAAGCAAGCTTGGGCAAGAAAAGTCTGCTAATTAATTGCAAGGTCTTTCTCTGAAAACATACCTAGTGATAAAGCAACACAGATAAAAAAGTTCTAGAATTTTATTTTCATTCATGGTCTCAGGTCTCTTTCCATATCTCACTTTTCAGAGTGCTTCCTCATTATTAGGGTTGCTTATGGTCTAGGTGCATGACTGCTTTGTCAATAATCTGTTAGTACAGGCTCCAGATTGACTACGCTATACACTTTCCCACTTGCAGATATACCCGGACATCTACATTTCCTTCTCCTGGGAGCTACAGGTATGCTAGATGCTGGCAGGATCTCAAAACAGGTTTTACCCTACTTGTTGAATAAACTCACATGAAATAAGCGGGACTTAGACAAAAAGTCAAGACTGTATTAACACAAGCCTGGTTAAGGAGCTAATTCAGCTGCCCTGAATAATCCCATAGAAACCCTCTCATGTCTTTATAAATTAAGTATTTTAGTCCCCTAGCTTTACATTCTTGGAATATTACCCAAGTTATAAGCCTAAAACACAAAGAACACACGACAAGGAAAAGAGCTGTGAGAGCCACAGGGAACCCACTATGAAATTCAAGTACTAATGGAGACAAATATCTGTTCAGCAAGAAAGGCTCCCCAGCCACGTCACTACCCCAAAAGAGACCAAGGTGCGTATGCAGCTGTGTCACCCTCCAGCCAAATTGTGCGGCTGCAATGGGCTCTGCTGTCAGACCTCCTCCTCTGGCCGGGGATGCTGGTTACAGACCAGCCCTCCTCTCCTGCCAGCATCATCCAGCCATCAGTCATTGCATGCAAGTCCTGCATTCACACGATGCTTACATGTTCTCTGAGCCTTACGCACCTCAAGAGCTTCAAGTCAGACACCTGTCTTAGCTAATCACTTCCACTGACGCATTGACAATGGCTTTGTTGGAAGGATCATATTTTTGTTTTATTTTGTCAAGTCCTGGTGCAATGAGACCCCTGTTCCTTAACTGTAGCCTCCACTGCAATACAGTATATTATTATTACTACTGCAATTAAGTAAATGAGTAGGAGCTACTATATGAAACAGCTATGTATTTTGTAATATTTTGCTTACAGCTTTTTAATTATCTTGCAAACTTGAAAGCATTAAATGTAATTTAACATAGACTCAGTCTGCAATGTTGGGACACTCTGGGTTAAATCCTTAACCATGACAGCACATGACCAAAGCGTGGGTTTGCCTTTACAGGGAATTAATTTTCAGTTGTATGTGACCGTTCCTTTGTATAGCCAGAGGAGAAGATTTCACTTTCTTAGTTTTTAAAGTAAAATATAGATTTCAGTTTTTAGGACTGGTATTGGTTGCGGGTTTATCCAACAGGGTTCAGCCACATGGCTAAGATTTCAAACCATCACCACAGTACACTTACAAGTACAACTACAGGGCCAGATAGGCTGATGGGTTCATATTGAAATGCATGTCACCATTTTGTTGAAACAAAATCAATCAATTTTTATTTAGTGCTATGCCTAGCCTACTGAAGAGGTCCATCACTAAGGATTTTACATTTCATTCGGAATGCTGCGATTTGACTCTGCAGAAAGCCTTGGCTGCAGATGCTACTGGTGAGAGGATAAATACAAACAGTGCAGATTGAATGGGAAAACACGCAGCTTGAGAGAGACATTTTCAAAGACTATTCATAACAAACTCCTATAAAGATAAAATCATGTTTTCGCACATCAGTATACATTCATCGCAAAACACTTTCAGGGGAGAAGACATTTTATTAAGAGTACAATGGAAATGTTTTGCTAGACATACATAATGATCTTTATCATAAAATAGTATCTTTTGATAAGAAAGGGGCTGCCTAAGGAAATCTTGAATAAAAATCCACTTTACACACATTATTATTGTTGCTTGCTTGGAACCTTTGTCAGTCACTACGCCTCAAAATTTCTTTGGCACATTGTCACACTCCTTTCCTCAAATGGTTTGAACATATTGATCCTAGAGGCATTTTTCTTCCACTTCAGGCTGAGCAAGCAGTAGATGGAGGAAACTGGGACTGGGACTTAAACCACAGGGCAGATGTTATGACAGCAGGGATACCAAACTAATAGGAGGTGGGAAAGGGAGTTTATTTAGACAGGAGACTCTAAATGCTAAGTTTGTAATCCATCTTGTCAATAATTATTGTGTCATGATTATTGCCTAGGAGTAACTGGACCTTATAAAATGGTATGCTTATGGGACATGATTGAGAAAGTCTTGTAAAAAATGTTCTGCTTTGTAAGAAAGTCATTCAAGCTAGGTGGGATAGTATTTTTAGGGACACAGTAGGCTTGGAAACGTTAAGATGGGGAAGGCAGAAGGCTTCTCTGTTGAAGACTAGAAGAAAGAGGTACTCGGAGACACAGCATCCCTTTCCTTGCCCTTTCTCCCTCCAGATAGCTAAAATACCATAAAAGCTAAGCAGGACTTTTATTGTAGAGTATAGTCTGAAATTTAACATTATAATTTTATTTTCTTCTTTGTAACCTCATTTATAATTCTGTAATCAAGACCACAGCTCTCTTGTACAGCTCTGTTGTTTTAAGCTTGCTTAGTGTTCAAATTTGATTTAAGTCAATTAAACAGGTACAGAGCATGTTGCTGTCATGGAAGAACAAATACAAATAAATCAAGACACCAGACAAGCCTTTTCAGTTGTTTGCAACCCAAGACAAATGCGGAGATCCCCAAAATATGGCTGTTTGTCACAAAGTTGCATGTTTCTTGGGGATGGCATCAAGCCTCAGGACACAGGGCACACAGAGGCAGGCAAGGGAAGAGCTGACCACAGCCCCAGAGGAAAGTCTGTCATGGATGTCTGTCTGGATTCAAGCAGGGGTCAGTGTAATAGTTGTGCCAGAGGTGCTTCAATGGACTGCGTAGCACTTCATGATTCTGTTTTCAGTTTGTGTCAAGGTTGCTCATAACTCTGGTTATCTGCTGTGGAAATTAAAATCCAACTCATTAAGCTCCTGCAAAACAGCCTTACCTCTTTCTCATTAGTTTTGCTAACCCTGAGTTACTGTGTTCTTTATAATTTGTGTGGTACAAAGTGTCTCTTCTACTGTTCCATTAACACTCCGTCTTAGACAGAACACTGCACTATAATTACAAAGGTATGATTTTTACATGAAGCATGATAGTCTGCAGCCACAAGAAATCACCCAGACTACAAAGATTAATGAGAAGGGATACCTTAAATCTCAGATAAAAAACTGAATAAAGACTTGAAGACTTTTTCCCATGAAGTCCCACCTCAGGGAGGAGGAAGGAGTTGGTTGCCATAATACTGACAAGGACAAATTCACCTTATCCTGAGTTATGCGACATGGACTGACATCTTTTTATGTGTGGTAGCTCTGTAACTTGGTAACACAGAGGCACCGGGCTTATAGCAATCAGCATTTCAGCTTCTCCCTTGCAATATTTTTGTCCAGAACTCCTTTGCTAGCTCCCATCAATATCTTCTTTCTTAGTATGATTGAAATTCATGCTTTAACACCATCAATTTCACTTTTACATTTAAACCCCATTGAAATGGATAATGGCAATAGCAGAACTGTAAAAGACGTCAGTGCTTTTAGCCCTGCTAGGCAATAGCACTAGAGAACGAATGCTGCAATGTCAGGCAGATCTTATGTATTACAATAGACCAAAAACCTCCAGGGCCCTCATCTGCAGCAAAACAGATTTTCTATCAAAACCATTATGTGAATAAAATGTAAGAGTAGTCTCCTATTTCAGAGAAGATGGATGTGTGAATGGAAAACTGTTCTGTGCCACAAAGTAATGGACTGAGATTATCCATACAATTATGCTCAACAAATCAAGTTTTTTTCTTTTCGTTTCTTCTTTTTCCATTCTGGAAGAGAGGAATCTACACGTGCACACTCACAGCAGTTAGGGTATCAGTACAGCAACAATGACAGCTTTGATTCAAGTCTTCAGACCTGCATCATGAGTGGAATTGGCCCTAACGAAATCTGGACTTTAACCAACTTCATCGTCAGTGAAAAAAGTAGGGAGAAGGAGGAAAGATAATCCAATCAGAAAAGAATTTTTCAGGAAACAAAAGAAAAGTCAAAGAAAATTGGCAGTGTTTTTCACAGTGAGTTGTACCTTATTTTGAAAAGTGTAACTGCAACCTCGAAGAAGAGCAAGCCCTCTTCTGTCAACGGCACTAATCTGAGCGGGGCTGAGAGAACGACTTCAGTCTGAGCAGGAGGTGTGTGTGTTGCAGGGGGAGGAGAGCAAGGATGGCAAGCTGTCGGCATCCTAAGTCCTTTGCTGGGAAGATTACAATGCTGGTGGTTTCTTCTTCCTCACTGAAGGATCTGCTTGGTGTCATTTTTTGTTGTGCTAACACACATTTACAACTTTGCTCTTCACTGGTCTCCAACTCCATGCCACAATTACTATATGTTTTACTATGCTACATTTACTACACTTAATGTATATATAACTTACTGTATATGGTAAGTTTTGCATATATTATTTGATTTCTTTGATATCCCTGAAATAATGTTCACCCAGCTCCTTTCCTGAATTTATTTGAACCTTGGTGAGTTGCTTATAGCCTTGGAGCCCTCTGGAGTATCATTCAGTGCCCAGTGTTGTATCATCCTATGCCTGTGCTCCTCTGACCTGCATCCCATGCTCCCACTTTTCAAGGCCCCTGCTCTCACACCAGGTGTGCATTCCTCTGCATTGCATCATTATGTTAGTCACCAATATCTCATTCTGCACAAAGTAGCTAATTTTTACGAGTGTATATATAACAATGTGGTTATACTATAAGATAAGCAAAAGTAAAACAAACTAGGCATAGCCTCCCTGCCATTAGAAAAAAAAATGGTGTTTCAGCTAAACCAAGTAAAACAAAACTTGAGGCAGGGGACAAAACAGTGCAAGCCTGGCAAGCCTGTGGCCTTGATCCTCAGTACGATATCCACAGACTGAAACTAGAAATGGCAATATTGTATTTCTTGGGCTACGGGTTTACAATTTATAAACATCATGGAAGAAGACCATTTGAAAAGAAGCATGTAAATTACTACTCAATTTAAAATTAAGATGGTAGTGTCCTGATTTACTTAATCCAAACATAAATCAAGAAAAATCAACTAAATGAAATTGCTACACAAGATGTTGGCTTAATAGCGGAGAAGTCCTTTGACAACACACAAAAAAATAATCCCCAAGTCAACAGATGAAGAGTGTATTAGCACTGCATAACAGCAAACTGAATTACACCCTTTCAGGCTAAATAAAAATATAGGTTAGATTTCAATTTTCAAGATAAAACTAGCTCTGTATCTTTCAACAAAGTAACAAATGGCTGGGAGTCCAGAACAAAACCTGCTGAGAATATCAACACAACTAAAGATGAGTTCAGTTAGCAGAACAGAAAAGTTAGTTCTGCTGTGGTGACTGTCACATTAAAGACAATTCAGATTTTAAAGGATAAATGCTAGGTTTTAGGAAAAAAATATATTTTTTTACAATTACCTGAACTCTAGTAGGCTGTAGCATTGTATTAGAATGCATAGGGAAGGGAAGGGAAGGGAAGGGAAGGGAAGGGAAGGGAAGGGAAGGGAAGGGAAGGGAAGGGAAGGGAAGGGGAGAGGACTAATTCAGTTGGAAGGGATGTAGAATGATCATCTAGTCCAACTGCCTGACCAACTTAGGGCTGACCACAAGTTAAAACATGTTGTTAAGAGTGTTGTCCAAATGCCACTTAAACACTGAGAGGCACGGGGCATCAACCAGGAATCCTGTTCCAGGCTTTGACCACCCTCTCACTAAAGAAATGTTTCCTCATGTCAAGTCCAAACCTCCCCTGATGGACGCTGCTTTGAGCCCTTCCCACACATCCTGGCACTGGATCCCAGGGAGAAGAAATCAGCACCTACCTCTCCACTTCCCCTCCTCAGCAAGCTGTAGAGAGCAATGAGGTCACCCCTGAGCCTCCTTCTCTCCAAACGAGATAAATCCAAATTTCTCAGCTGCTCCTCATACGACATGCATTCCAGGCCCTTCCCCAACTTTGTTGCCCTCCTCTGGACACATTCAAGGATCTTCAAATCATTCTTAAATGGCAAGGCCCAGAAATGCACACAATACTCAAGGTGATGCTGCACCAATGTTGAATACAGTGGGATAATCACCTCTTTGAGCTGCCTGGTTATGCTGTGTTTGATGCATCCCAGGATGCAGTTTGCCCTCTTGGCTGACAGGGAACACTGCTGCCTCCTGTTGAGCCTCTTGTCAACCAGCACCCCCAGATCCCTTTCTGCAGGGCTGCTCTCCAGCCACTCCTCTCTCAATTTAGACTTGTGCCTGGTGTTTCTCCATCCTAGGGGCAGAGTATGGCATTTCAACTTGTTCAGTTTCATCCCATTAATCATGGCCTAATGCTTCAATCCATCTAGATCTCTCTGCAAGGCCTCTTGTCCCTCAAGAGAGACAACACCACCTCCCGGTTTGGTATCATCAGCAAACTTGCTAATGGTGCATTCAACTTCTGCATCCAGATTATTGATTAATATATTGAACAGAACTGGCCCTAGAATTGAGCCCTGCAGAATTGAGCCCTGGTGACCAGTCTCCAGCCAGATGTAGCCCCATTCACTACAACCCTTTCAGCCCTGCTGTTCAGCCAGTTCTTCACCCAGTGCACCATGAACCTGCTCATCCCACAGTTGGATAACTTGTCCAAAAGGAAGTTGGGAGGGACAGTATCAAAACCCTTACTAAAATCCATAAACACTACACCCACCACCTTCCCTTCATCCACTAGGCCACCTTATTGTAGAAGGATGTCAAATTACTTAAACAGGACTTTCCCTTTGTGACCCCATCTTGACTGTGCCTGATGATTGCACTATTCTTTAAATGCCTTTCAACAGTACCCAGTGTAATCTTCTCCATAATTTTTCCAGGAACTGAGATTATTCTAACAGGTCTATTGTTTCCTGAGTCTTTCCTCCTGTCCTTTTTGCAGTTTGAAATAACAGTGGCTAGCTTCCACTCAGCAGGAACCTCCCCAAACTCCCAAGACTTTTGGTATACAATCAAGAGGGGTCCTGCTGTAACATCCGCTAGCTACTTCAGTACTCTGGGGTGAATCCCATGAGGCCCCATAGATTTGTAAACATTCAGATGATACACATGGTCCCTTACAATGTCAGTGTCCACAAATGGAAAGTCACTGTTCCTATATCCGTGGTTCTCCGACTCAGGGGACCGGGCAGTCCAAGGTCAATAAGTATTATTAAAGACCGAGGCAAAAAATGCATTGAATGCCTCTGCTTTTTCTTCACCCCTATTAGTCGGGTGACCATCTTCAACAAGTATCAGTCCAATGTTTTCTTTAGAACTCCTCTTGCTATTAAAGTACTTAAAAAAGCCTTCTTGTTATCTGAAAAAACACTGACCAATTTCAACTCTAATTGAGCTTTGGCCTTTCATGCCTTCTGCCTGCATAAATGAATCACAGCTCTGTCCTCTTCCTGCGAAGCCTGACCTCACTTCCAGAGATCATACAATTTGTTCTTCCTCTTGAACTCCATGAGGAGTTCCCTGTTCAGCCAAGCTGGTCTTCTGCCGTACTTGCTTTACTTACAACACAGTGGAAATGCCTGCTCCTGTGCCTCTAAAAGGTGATTCTTAAAGACTGACCAGCACTCATGGACTCCTATGCCCTTAAAAGAAGATTCCCATGGTACTCTGCTAAATAGCTCCTTGAATAGCTTAAAGTTTCCTCTCCTGAACTCCAGGGTAGCAACTCTGTTGTCCTTTGTTCTCATTACACTGAATATTTTAAACTCAACCATGATCACTGTGGCCAAGATAGCACCTACTATCATGTCCCCAAGAGTCCTTCTCTATTCACAAACACGAAGCCTAGAAGGGCATCTTTCCTAGTTGGCTCACTGAGTACCTGTGTCAAGAAGTTATCTCCTACAGACTTCAAGAACTTCGAAGACCTGCTCATCACAGCATATTTTGGCTGATCTAACTAAACTGGTCCCTTCTAATGAACAGGAGTGTTAAAAACACTGAGAGATGGAGTGAATCTGGCAGAACTGGGCTGAGAGTCCACGTTTGTTAGGAGGCTTGCAGGGGTCTAGAGTTTCAAAGCCAGGAAGAGATCAGTATATTCAGATGCAGGCAAACAATATGTACATTTGAAATGAAAACCCGTGCTTATGGTTTTTAACCTCTTTGATTTCTGCACTACACCTCAAACTCAAATTAATTCCTTGAGGCTTCTCTCCTGGAAATTCACTGCATGCACCTTTTCTGAAAGTGAGCTTCTGAAAAAGGTTAACTCTGTCTGCACATTTGGGTGGCTATCTTCCACTGATGTCCTTGCCTCCTCCAGTTGTGGGAAGGTTATTTGGCCTCCACTTATAGTCCTTTGTCACCTCTTCTTTTACTGTGAATGCCAAGAGTCCTGCATGCCTGCCACTGCTGTAACAATAGTTGATCTCACTACAGAATTTGGCACCTTTTCACACAGGCCCAAGGTCTAAAGTCCCAAACTCCTTTATGCAGAACAAGACACTGAGGAGAAGGTATCTGTCTTTCAGGAATTACAAATGCAGGCTAGCCTTAAATTGCTTATTTAGAAATGAAAGAGTCTTTGTCCTATTACCTGGGATCAACTTGAGTACTATGGTCAGTAATGAAGGACATAAAACAGCTTACATTAAGATTGCAGCAAGATGGATAGCAGTTTATCTCCTTGCTGTTATAAATTATCTGTTTTCATAAAGATTCTCAAGTGACATAACACTTACAAGACATAGATCAATGGATATGAACAGAGATACTAAAGTTTGCTTTACTCTGCCATTCACTATATTTGCTGAGTGAAGGAAAAGTGCAATCACATTTATCAGTGAAATGATGGAGTCAATGAAAAAGATTCAGTGATGCAGAAAAGTTTCCAGCACCTGCTGTGTTACTTGCAATCATCTTTGGAACATAATTTTTCAAAAGTCTTGCCTCCTGCTCACAATGCCTAATCACGATGCATACCCTGTCACTGCTGGCATCATTACTTTCATCCATGTAAAGAATGAAAGGTCCTGATCTGGCATGGTTTACAACCTGGAGCTGTGTAATGTGCTGATGGAGCTTTAATGATGCATGTAAACTGGTGTCCTTTCAAGGGAATTTTTTTAAACAATAACTGACCTGCAAACATCAGCTTGATCACCCCTGTGCCACAGTCAAAGCAGTGTGTAGGAACCCTGCCATGATGCCAGAATGGTAAACATTAAATACAGGAACGTGCTGCTGTCCACAAACCACGTTACTAACTATGAGGATCTGATTCTCTGTTGCCTTGTATATCTTGGTGGGTGCTTATAGCTGTGAAAAGCAATTGTAATAGCTTAATACTGCATAACCACCATACGGTCAACATGTGACTGTGCAAGTTGTAAGGCAAAGACACAAGGACAATAAGGTAAGAAAACAATGACCTTTCTTAATAGCTCAGTTCCTCTGCGGTACTAAATTTATCCCCTGTGCTGTGGAGGTGAACTGCAGCAAAGGGTAGTTCTCAGACCCCTCCTTTCTGCTCTCCAGATCCTTGGCTAGGTATGTGAACAACGAGATGCAGCTCTAGAGTTCAGTAGAGGCATAGAGCCATTGCAGTGACACAACGCTATGTGGACAACATGATCCAATAACTATTTCTACTTCTGTCATTCCCATTTGCTATCCCTGGGATGACTTTTTATAAGAAGGATGTGCTGGGTAATCTCTATGCAGCTCTCCCCCTCTACATTTTCTCATTTCTGGAGGAAAGTTTCTTTGCCTAGGGTGACATTTCTGTTCCTATGTATGGCTTCAAAGTCACCAGTATTTTGCTACGGATCTGACTTCAGTGTCCTGGCACTTTGGCCATCTGATTTGTGTTCTTCTTGAGCAGCTCCACTTCCACAATTTAAAATGTTCTTCAGAATTAAAATGTAAGATGCAATTTAGTCTTGATGTACCACATTAACTATTCTTCATGTCATTGATTCCACAATTACCTGTTATTCACAGAGATCATAAAATTATTTTGCTTGATCTTCTATTACTGGACGGATTTCAGAGCCTTCTGAACTAAAACTGAGAATATTTAGCTCAAAAGATATGACTAGGTCCTTTGATGAATCATAGTCCTCTCAGCTTTGACAAAAAGACCTATGGCTAAAACCATTTGCTTGAAGTATTAATTTATTCAGCAGGTGCAGTAATTCAAAGTTATGGTGTTCCACTGCTTATCCATAGAAATATACTTTTAATGACTCTTTTGTTGATGTCCCAATCGCAATTCCATAGAAATTAAGAAATACTTAAGATGTACAACAAACCTACAGTTAAGGAGTAAAAATACACTCTTCATTCTCATGGTACCACTCCAGTTTTTTGGCACTGTAACATTATTCCAGGTTGACCTTCCTATAACTTATTTTCTAGGCATGTGGTTTTTACCGATGGTTGCTATTTATACTACGTAGTCAATCAATTAAGAGCATTTGTGGAGAATTTGAATTCTAGAGGTGGACATTCTGTGCTGAATCCAAACAGCCAAGGGCTTAAAAACACCTCTGTGGCCTCCCAGTCCTAGACTGCTCTTGGAACTGAGAAGAACCACTGGAGTCTACATTATAGTACTGTTCCATGCCATCAACTGAAGCTTTGGCTAGAACATCTGCTATATTATGTGCTCTGGCCCTGGACATACTCCTTGATATGCCTGTGCTGACCTAGCCTTTTCCCCTCTAGTCATTAATATCAGACTTTGGAAAAGGGTCTGTCAAAAGTAATTTTATGATTAATTTCTATGTTATCTATGGCAGAGAAACTTCTCACTTGGCTGCATTTGAGTCTCTCTTCCATTCATTGTCTGTTCCTTACCTTTAAAACAACTTATTAAGACTATCACTGTGCCCAAAGATCTTACTGTGATCTTACTAGATCTTACATTCTCTCAGCAGTGTTCTAAATTCAAGAACGCAAAGAAAGAGTACTTACAAAATTTCAGTTTAAAAAGAAAAGTTTCATGTGTTAAGTGGCCCCTAGTGCTTTGTGCCTGGCTATACTCCTTTTATCCACCTTTTTTAGTCTTAACATTAACATTAGTGTCATTGGTAATATTGTTATCAGAAAGTTACATGGGCAAAGTTATTCAGGTGAGCTCACTGTAGAATTGCAGCTGTCACTCTTTGAGCAGTCATTGCCTAGTCACTCTTCAAACACCAAATATCACAAATATGTGATGCAAGCAAATATATGTAGTGTAATAATAAATCTGAACCAGAACCCTAACTAAATTTTTTTAGACTAAATAGGTCATCATAGAGAAGAAGGGATCTATTGCACTCCTCTTGCAGCTAGTCATAAAATTCTTAAGGATTGGAGTGGCAGCAGCATTGAGACCGAGAATCTTAAATGTATATATATATTAAAAATGCCCTTATGAATTTAATGGGGATTAAACCAACCAGAATTTACAGATATATAAGAAAGACTTACACATAGGACCCTCCAACAGAAAATCATTAGCTTTAGCACAAAAAAAAATCTAGTACCAATAACCTGTGTTAAAGGTCTAACTTCTCCAGACACCCCTTCCAACCTCAACTATTCTGTGAACTATTCTGTATGCAAGTATGAACAATGACCAGAAAAAAAAGATTAAAAACCAATCTGGTTCTGGCTTGAATAAAAATGACAATAAAATAAATCTAATTCAAAAATTGAAATGAAATTAGTATTTCAGAGGTGAAATGGTTTGTGAAAGCAAAACACTACTCTTCATCTACAGGAAATCTGATTCTGACCTCTTTCACATTATTCTAGCATAGCTCTATGGTTCATGGCATTACACTCAATTTACACAAATCTGAGAGCATTTACTCAATGTTTACTTCCCAAATCTTTTCCACCTCAGACAAAATAATATGCAATGAAAGAGAAAACGAACTGTGAAAAAGATGTCTCAAAAAGAAACAAAGATCTTTCTCTGCCTTATATTTCCTTCCTTCCTTCCTTCCTTCCTTCCTTCCTTCCTTCCTTCCTTCCTTCCTTCCTTCCTTCCTTCCTTCCTTCCTTCCTTCCTTCCTTCCTTCCTTTTCTATGCTTTGACATGCTAAATGTCTCTCTACAAAACAATCATGCAGAAATTTGGACTTGTAAAGGAATGTTTCAGCTGGCATATAACAACAAGAGATTGCAGAGAATACTGCCTTAAGACATTCTACAATGCATGGCACAAAGGGGGAAAAGTATGCACATCTAAAACTTGATTTCCAGAACACAAAAGGAACTTGAGACCATTTCCTCTTGTCCTAGCACTTGGGAGACAAGACCAACCCCCACCTCTCCACAACCTCCTTTCAGGTAGTTGTAGAGAGCATTAAGGTCTCCCCTCAGCCTCGTTTTCTCCACACTAAACAACCCCAGTTCCTTCAGCTGCTCCTCATAAGACTTGTGCTCTAGACCCCTCACCAGCTTCGTTTCCCTTCTCTGGACAAGCTCCAGCACCTCTATGTCTTTCTTGTAGTGAGGGGCCCAAAACTGGACACAGTACTTGAGGTGGGGCCTCACCAGTGCTGAGTACGGTGGGACAATCACTTCTCTAGTCCTGCTGGCCATACTATTCCTGATACAGGCCAGGATGCCATTGGCCTTCTTGGCCACCTGGGCACACTGCTGGCTCATATTCAGCTGGCTGTTGACCAGTCCCCCCAGGTTCTTCTCTTCCTGGCAGCTTTCCAGCCACTCTTCCCCAAGCCTGTAATGCTGCATGGGGTTGTTGTGACCCAAGTGCAGGACCCAGCACTTGGCCTTGTTAAACCTCATACCGTTGGCCTCAGCCCATCGATCCAGCCTGTCCAGATCCCTCTGTAGACCCTGCCCAAGTTGTTCATAGCTTATGGCTCAAGAGTCCAAGACCTCTGAAGTGAAGAAAATACCTCTTCCCTCTTTTCCTTTGTAAGGTCTTTTTGAATCTTGATATTGTAGGACTGTCAACATACACAGTGAACTGCATTTACAATGCTAAGCTGCAAGAGCAGCTTTTTTTGTTGAAGCAGACTACTGAACTCGTCCTTCTCTTGGCTGGAATTTGAACACACTACGGTGATACAAGTGTTGACAATAATTTTCCATAAATTTACTTCTCATCTTTCACATTATCCAAATGCATTGCTGTTGTGTGAAGTCATTAAATGAGTGTCAAAACATATTGAAAATAGAGAACACAGTTCTTAACATTGTTCTGCCTGCTTTAATAGCAACATACCAATGCCGCAACATCATTTATGGATAAAAATATATACATGTGCAAACAAAAGATCTATTAATGCTTAAAAAGAAAAGATGACAAATATTTCACTACGTGTTCAGAAGTAAATACTTCTTCACAGTGTTTTCTAACCCTGTGTAAGTGTAATTATATCATGATGACCAAGATAACCTCCACATTGCTTTATTTGTTATGGCATTTCTTTCCAATATAAATATAAATAAATTTAATACATTACTTGGATCATTGAAGATATTGCTGGTGAATTTTACTCGGACTCTGCTTGAGCCTTGAAGGCCACTGTATCACATGTGATATCATGCAGCACAAAGCAGAAGGCTCCTTAGGACTCCATTTATCAGACAAATAAATAAATATTTGCCATGGGAGAGCTAAATTGTTTGAAAAGGGACATCACAGTCATGCTTACTATCACAACTGCTAGATCAGGCATTTGGTGTTGAGAAAGAGTTCAGGCTATACTAAGGAATAGGAGCTTTGGTCTGTATTTGGTCTAAATAAGAAACTACTCACAAGCTGTGAAGAGGCTGGGCTGCTTGACACCAGAGGTGTACCTTGCTTTGATCTACGAAGTCTTTCTTCTTGTGCCAGAGGGAAGAGCTATACTCTGACACTGGATTTTACAATTTTCTTCATTGGGAAACATAGTCTTTGTGAATGGCAATCTTAAGTCTCATAAGAGCACAAATGGACAAAAATCTGCTTGTATTGGATCAATTGAGACTTCAAATATACAGTTAAAAGGCAGTCTTGGAGGAGAAACTTAGCTGCACAGAAACTGATGTGAATCAGGATCTGATTTAAGGAAACCACCTAATATCAGAGGAATTTCTTGTTGGGTGACAGCCTCTGTTCTTGAAGTAAATCCCCTGAAGGACAGAAACAAATGCAGCATTTCTCTAAGGAAACATTGACATGAGTCAAGAAATGCCTTGGAACAAAACCAGAGCTAACCCTGGAGATGGAAGCACTTGAGCTGTGTGGGTGCACCCAGGTCACATAAGCACGTACACCTATCCAAGCACTGAGCTGGAGCGCTAGTGAGTTGAGAGATGAACCTGGCCAGCACAGCCTTTCCATAGCCAGCACTAAGACAGGTTCTCTGCTTTGTGCTGCATTCTTGTCATTTAGCTGTACCATCTCAGCTGGAGTTCGTTAGTGTATACAGAGCTGCACTGCACTTTGTAAACTTAACGTATGCCTGTACTAATTACCTTGACTGCAGTTTGACCTGCTAAGTGGGGCTGGTCTGGCTCGGATTCAGCCTTCATATTAGTGACTATAATGAAAACTAATCTTGGTCCTCCATTCTCAGACTATAAATACGCAGCCTGTAACCAGCATTGCATGTTTCCTGTATAGTCAATGCTAACAGACAGAACAGCTGGTAAACTAGACTCCTGATTGCGAATCTTGGTGATATAAAGTCTGTGCATGTGATGGTGTGTCACTTTCTCAGCCACTTTACACTGTTTGCGTAAGAAGACATTGAACAGAGCATTTGGCTTCAACCATCACTAGCTCTGATTTGGGGATACTTCATCTCGTCTGCTTTGTACTGTGTTTACAGCCATTTGTTTCTGAACGTATTCCTTAGGAGCTCAAAATATAAACACACACTGGTTAAAATAGAAAATTTGATGATAAGGAACCAAACGGAACTCTGTTTTTGCAAGGAAGGGAAAACTGGCACCCATGTTGTATTATATTGTCTTAGTGTAAGTGAACAGTTTTAATATATATTATTATGTACATATATCAATATTGATCAGCAATCCAGGGTCTTCTCTTTTTTCTCTAGATATAATAGTTACTCTCATATCTCTTCAGTGACAGCACTCTCAAAGGCAAATAATGTAATATCCCATAAAGATAACAATTCTCCCCCCAACAGCCCTTCTTTTGCTTCTCCCTCCCTCCTTCCTCCTGCTTCCCTGAATAAAAGCCACCCCAAACAAGCAAATCAGGAAGAATAAAGAGTAAAGCACCAATTAATGATAGATTAAAATTTGATTTTTCTGTGAATGTTGGGTTAGCCAGCAAAGGATTAGCGAAAAATCATCTCAGAGTTCAGTCTCTGCTGAGCTCACCTTGTCATTTCTGATTTCATTACTGCGTTTCTAGCAGAACGGTTGAACCTGCAAAATGTCCTTTCTCTCCCATTTGCTGAGCACAGTAAGCCAGCTGCTGCAAGTGCTGAGGCAATGGGGGCTGGGGAATAGGGTGGCAGCAAAGATGATTACTCCAGCTGCATCTAAAAATGTATGAATTCTGCAGAGAGTAACAGGTCCTGCTTCAGAATACAGCTGATTGACTTTTCTAAAAAAAAAAGGTCATGACTCAGTGAAAAGCTCAAACACTCATAGGAAGGAAAGAAACATGTTTATAGTCTTCATATGAGTAGCCTAAGAGCAATTCTGTCCATAAGTATTTATTGAGAAAAGTACATAAATAGCAGAGACTGAAAGATTATTTTGCAGATTAAATCTTTCCTGCCACTTGAGTTGTTTTTTTCTCCTTATGATGAGTAATTATGCAATTTCTTTGGTTTTCAGTTATTATGATGACACTTATTATATTTTTACTGAGCAAAATCAGTCTTGTTTGACAAGGGCATATCTGCACTATTTCCTTTAAGAGACACCACGATGCAAAGGCAAGTTCTTCAGTTTTGATGGCAGTTGATAGTTTGCCCCATCAGAGGGCAGAGGAACTTAGAAGCATCACACCAAGATTTAGCACTATTCGCGTTTTCACTGATTATCCAACAGTATTAGCAGCCCCTCCCTTAAAGGAATTAAAAGCTGCAGGTTACCAAATCAGTAGTTTATCTACTCTATTCTGCTCTATGCTACGCTATGCTATTGTATGCTACTCTACTCTGCTCTACTCCTATTCTATTCTATTCTATTCTATTCTATTCTATTCTATTCTATTCTATTCTATTCTATTCTATTCTATTCTATTCTATTCTATTCTGTTCACTCTTGTTCTTGCTCTATTCCCAGTGACATCTAAATCAATTCTTCAAATAACTGAAAGAGCAAAAATCCCCTAAGTCAATAGATAAATTTATGATTAAAAGATTTTTATTTGCAAGGTCATTTGTTTTTTGCCCTGCCAAAAGCAAGATGGTAAGCCAAAGTCTAGCCTCTGTCTTTGTAAGCTTCTAGTTTTCCATTTTCCTCCCTTGTTACCACTTTTTTTAGATTTGAAAATGAGTATCAGTGGGAATTATTTTGTGTGTCCCCATCCCACCCAATCCACACATTTATAAACTTTGGCTTGAAAAAGAGTATAACATATTTTTTAATCAGCTTTTGATAGTGCAATCTGGTAACCAAACTCATCTTACTCCTGTGTCATCACCTAAATAGAATGCTTTTCAAAAATAAACAATAATAGGAGAATTGCGTGCCAGATTTTACTTTAAGACAATACAGATTCCTTTTTAAAATGAGATGAACCAGTATTTAATTGCATAAATAAGGTTACTCTTTAAAATGAATACGGCATATTCTGCTACTAATTATAGATGCAAATCAGAAGATGGTATACTGACCCCTAATAGCTTTCAGTCCTTCTACAACTTGAATATGCTGCTGCTATAAAATCTCTCCAGCTTATCCAACCTATTTAATATTATAAGGAATATTATCAGAGACTACCACAATTGAAGAGAGAGATGATTGGAATTACAAGTCTGGGAAAAAAAAATCTGTACGCACACGACGCTTTGAAGGGCTTTTTTAAGCTCTGTGCAGATTGCCTGCTTAAGCTTTATAACAACATGGTGAGCATGGCTTTTCCTCCTGGACACAAAGCCTAATGCCCAGTTTTCTGTTTGCCTTAACTCCTGTGAGTATTCCTGCTGAGCAGCTTTAGCAGACCAGCCTCTCAAAGTAAAAGATTAAACCTTTTCTCCTTTTCCCATGAGTTTTAATCTTGAGGGAAACAGAAATCAAAATGAAAAGGCAACATGAAGAGTCACATCTAGCCATGGAGGGTAATAACCAAGTGTAGAAAGCTTTAGATATTGACATGATCTGACGTTACTTCTGTTCGAAGGTGGCTTAATCACAGGTTTCTGCACAAAAAGGATCCAGACTTCGAACAACTGTGTTGGGCTTGCTGCCAGCAAACATCATAACTGAGTGCTGCTGTCAGCCCTTCAGAAAGGCAAAGCAGAAAAAAGCCAAAAAGGAAAAGTTTTTGTCCTTCTAATAAGCTTGGCATATGAACATGCTTGTCAGCGAGATACCCCCTCCAAATCCTAAATTTTATCTTAGCAAACAGAAGCACTCTGCGCTTGGTTCTGCATGGGGCTTAAACGTAGGCCTGTCCGAAGGTAAACGCTACTAATTAAATACGTCAGTATTTTGATAGGTTGTGCTTTCTGCAAAAAGGCTGAGGAAGAGAAACTGGTACCTGCCTTAATGACCACTATCCATTTGAGCCTCAAGTACTGCCTGTCAGCTACCAAGTAGAGGGCCAAAAAAAGAGAAAAACTCACGAGTAGTTAGCCCAGAGCAGTAGAAACAAATGGACAAACAAAAAAAAAACAGGCAGAAAACCTTAGCTTTTGTGGGGAGAATACTTCACATCAAGAAAAGCTTATTCTGAAGCAAAGCTGACGGCCCTGTTTTGTTGCTTTTTGTTTCTTCCTTTCTTGTTCCAAAGTATATCTTGTTATGAAGCCTTATATCATCCAAGCTGCTTCATCATGTGCACCAACTCCATGTCTTGCCTACTTATCTACCACTGCATCAGTTCCCTCAGTATGGACATTCCAGGGAATGTGCCAACAGCATTTAATCAGAATTTTTTATCAGAAATAGTGTTTGTATTAGAAATAGCATGGTCAGCAGGACTAAGAAAGTGATCATCCCCCTGTACTCAGCACTGGTGAGGCCCATCCAATACTGTGTTCAGTTGTGGGCCCCTTACTACGAGAAAGACACAGAGGTGATGGAGCGCATCCAGAGAAGGGCAACTAAGCTGGTGAGGGGTCTGGAGAACAAGTCTTCTGAGGAGCAACTGAGGGAACTGGGGTTGTTTAGCCTGGAGAAAGGAGGCTCAGGAGAGATCTTAATGCTCTCTACAGCTACCTGAAAGGAGGTTGTAGTGAGGTGGGTGTCAATCTCTTTTTCCTAGCAACAAGAGATTTAGACCGGATATTAAGAAAAATTTCTTCACCAAAAGGGCTGTCAAGCATTGGAACAGGCTTCCCAGGGAAGTGGTTCAGTCACCATCCATGGAGGTATTTAAAAGATGTGTAGACACAGCACTTGATACTTAGTGGTGGACTTCATGGTGTTAGGTTAACAGTTAGACTCAATTATCTTAAGGGTCTTTTCCAACCTAAATGAGTCCATGATTCATGTACAACTGCTGAAGTGAAAACTGGAATTCTTGCCTGTTTTTCTGTTTAGGAGCAATGATTGCTGTGTCCCCTTGGTCAATCCTTTTTCTTCAGCCTCAACGATAATCATCTGCCTCAAAAGCTGTTCGATGACACAAACAAAAGAAACACTCTAGTTTTTCTTAGAGTCTAAAATTAAATCTCAGGCAGTAGCTGAAAATTAAGAAGTTGTTATGTGGCTAAGGAAAAGTCAACTTGTGTCTTTTCTGGTTGCTCAGATTCCTAAAAGTTGGCTGACACTACTGATTTCTGCAACTTGTCAAAGGCTACAAAAACAGTAGTTAGATGACGAACAGCAAACTGTTGGAAATCCATGCTTTGCAACAGCATTTTTCTGGCATTTGTGTTGTCTACAGTGTTTTTGCTACACGTCTGCAATTTTCTGTTTGTATCTGACCAACCCAGGCTCCAGATGCAACTTTAGATAAAAGCACTTCTCTCTGCATCACCTACATTGCTGAGTCTGTGGCTATCTCACTGACCTCCATCACACAATAAATTTGAACATTGATCCACAGAGCAGGTGAGTTGACTGTCTTTTATGCACCATTGCTAATTTGTTTCCATGTTTGTTTGGGTTTTTTTTACTGCCTTTTTACTATTTCTCATGTCGCTGCTGGTTTGCTGCACATCTGGAGAGGTGTCATCTTATCTTCTTGGCCTGTACAGCTGCAACCACATTACTTCTCCGACCAGTCTGAACCCACTTTCTGGCTCTGTCAGCAGTAGCTTACACAGAGCTGTGACTGGGGTGTTTGGCAGGGGGAGCTTAGTGCAGTTTACTGATGTATTAGGATGAGCAGAGCCTAACACAGCCTAACAGCATGCTGTCTAAGATGGGGGAAGCTGTTCTTCCTGTTGGCAGGAGGATAAGTGCACTCTCCATGTGTTACAGCAACAAAAGCAAAGTGGTGTGAGAGGAGAGACGGCGAGGGCATTAGCTCATCTGCACTACACTTTAAGAAATTAAGAAAAGTTAATTTAAGCCTTTACCCTGTGCTCTCCTACATTCAGTGTCACAGCTGTGAGACCTCAAAAGTCTGCTCAGAGTCTCCAGGAAACTGTGCCACTCCACCGTGGCAATGTCACCGCGAAGAGGATAAACATGCATAAATGCCACTATAGTGACCACAGTGATGTGGAAGACAAGCTACAATTTCATCCTAATTTGGTTTTACAAAAGTCTCAAAGAGATACTGCTGGGCACTTCTGAGGCCAAATTTGGTATGTGCAGCCACATCTCTGTAGCTAGTTCTCTGTAAGTGTTTGCAATAAATAATCCAATTTTAATTAACATGGGATATAATAACTCTTATTAAATCTAAATTGAATGCATGTTAGCAAACTTAAATTTGTAGTATTGCCCAATACTAACTGCCAGAAGTGGCAGCTTCAATCCCATTACTCTAAGTTTTATCACTATGCTAAAACTGACCTGCTAAATGACTCTCCTGGGTAATGCGTAATGCCATAAAATTAAACACTGATTTATTACTTAAATAAAAGACATCAGAGATCGTCAGGGTGTTAAACATCAGGGCTGGCTTGTTTTGCAAACCATATTTAATGGCAAACCCAGCTGGTACTCCTTAAATGGAACTCGAACAAATAAACAACTTTTTTTCTAAATTAAGGCAGACAAAAGCAAAGGTGGGGTACTGGCTCTTTAGAGTATGGGATTTCAAATTTTTTTCACAACATGGATCACGTGGTAATGGAACAACTATATCCACCGCTGCCACTGGTGACTGAAAATATCATATCTTCAGTAAACAAAACCATTATTTATATAGATCAACTCCCGGGACCAGCAGTTTAAGAAAAGACCCTGTCTGTGGCGTTATTGCTTTCAGTTCACTGGCTGCTGTTCTTTATCACTCCTGCTTTGTGCCAGCTCTGTTAGCCAGATATAGGACTGATAATACCCTTTCTAAAGATTCAATTGCAACTCTCCCATTGACATCAAATGGAGCACAAGCAGGAATGACAGCTCTTTCTTTTATGTCTGTTTTATTTTATTTCCTCCTCCTCGAGTTCGTGCAGATCTGTGGCAGATCAAGCATCAATCCTCCATCAACTCTGTGTTTGAGAAGGAAGAATAATGCATACAACACATGGCATTGCTGCAATATAATTCATTTTTCTCTAAGTGCTGGAAATTAATGACAATAATAATCAATTAGGCTACAAGGCTACAAGATTAAAAGGGCGAGGTAGGTGACCCCAGAAATGTCTCGATGTGTAACTTTTATTTTCCTATATGATGACTGAACTTCAGCATCTTGCAGAATCCAAGTTTCCTTGCTCTGCCACCATCTAGGAACCTGACCTATTCCGCCTCTTTAAAAAAACCTCCATCAGATGGCAGCAGGGTACAAGCTTTTGTAAAAGGCAAAGCAGGCTGACGGGAGTTTTGCTTTTGTATCTAAGGAAGTGTCAACAAATAGTTTAGCTTTTTAGATCAGCTTTTTTTTTTTCCTCATCTGTTCGAATAGGAAAAGGATGGGTAATTACTGCCCTTTTGCATCAGATCTCCAACCTGTGTACGGTGTTGCCAGTGAACGTTTCAAACATCCTGCAACTCTAGTTACTCATGGGCTGTAGGTGCTTTGCCAGGTTTGTAGCCCCCGTGTTTGTCTTCTGTAAGGAGGGCAGTAAGGAACGGTCAGGTGGTTTCCCAAGGAGGCTCAGCCTTGGTCTCCCCCCTGCTTTCTTTAGAGCAGCTTTCCCCATGACTATGTGACATTGCCTGCAGTATGTCCATGGGTCCCTCTGCAGTGTGTTTACATCCTCCCTGAGCCCCCTTGGCCCTTTGGGAAACTGCTTATCAGTTTCTCTTCTGCTCGCTTTAGAAATGAAAGCCTGCACTCCCTGGTCCTGCCAGGCAAGCTTGCAGTAGCTGCTTGCCAGTCTTAAAGGCAAGGCATATTCCTAAAAGCTGCTAGCTGTGGGCTCCAGGGTAGAGGAATTGGGCACAGAGAGTTCAAAGCCTGCTGAGATGTCTCTTGTGACTGTCCAGACACTGATTACCAGAAAGCTGCACTCTTCACCCATGAAAGATCAGTGGGTAATTGGTGTGCCACTATATCCGACAGGTTGCACTGAACAAATAAAGGCAGAGGGTGTGACCTACAGCACAGGGCAATAGGTGCTCTGGTGTCATCTCCTGACACTTGTTGCTCTGCCAGTAATACATCTTGACTGTTCATGTCTTGCCCTCTGCCATGCTGCCCCATATGACAGTGCTGAGACTCAGTACTCATTCTCAGTCTTCCTTCAACATTTTTATTTCACTCTGCTTTCTTGTTGGCTTTCAACCACTCTGTCTCAAAACACATTGTAACTTCGCTGCAATAAAGATTGTGTGCAGCCCCCAAGAAGTGCTTGTGCTTGCTGCCCCACAATAACCACAAAACCCAGTAAAAGTATAGAGTCTCTGCTTCCTTTGTAAAATGCACACATTTATTTCATAAACAAGGACAAAATGATCACCTAGTACTGTGCAAAAGAAGAAGAGGGTCTGTGGCAGGTGAGTAGGAGACAGCTGGAGGGGAAGGAGGCTGGTTGGAGGCTGACTGGAGCAGCAGGCGCTACTCTCTGACAGCCTGCTCCCTTCCTGGAGCAGAAGGAAGAGCTCCAGGCATATTTTGACTCTCTAATTCATCATCTGCTTCCTGGGCTTCTTCAGTGGTAGCACAGAAATACCCCGTCTGGATGTTCTCTCTGCGTGAGACAGTGTGAACAACAGGGAATTCTGTTGCTGGGTGTGCGGTCTGCATGCGTGGGTATGTGTACCCATCTGATGTGGAAGCAAGAGTCACACTCTGATAAATTATACCTGACATAGCATTTCCTCAGATAATATGAACTGGAAGACCAAAGCTCAAGAGGTCTGTGAGAACCAGAAGCAGCATGCAAAGATAAAATACAGCCTTGTGGCTGTATGGGAGTAGGTCTTTTCTTCAAGCTTGAATTCTTAATACCAACCAAAAATGGAATAAAAATCAACCCTTACATTTTTATCACAACAGTCTACATTAGTTTTCTGCACCACATTCATTAAAAAAGAGGTTTGCTATAAATAAGCAAAAATAGTTTGTTAGACACACTCAATAGTATTTTCTCATGCATGCTTTCTAACACGCCTAGCATATTCATCACCCTCAAAGATGTGTTACTATACACTGGTTGCCTATGAACAGGGAGATCAAGAAAAAAATTCTCAAACCCACAAGCCTGAATATGGGTTCCTAACTCCTATTCTTGGGTATTTATGGAAGTAGCCAGTTTGATCAAAATTAACTAAGTGGTGGAAAATACTTCTGAAATGTGGGTTTAGTACTGGTTTTCCTGGATTTCAAGTCCAGTAAACTTGGTGGGCCTTTTTTTTTAGACATGCTGAATTCAGATGAGAATTATATTCACAAGTACAAAGAAGGAAAATATTTGCACTTCAGAGAGAGATGTCTGAAAACTTAAAGATCCACAAGCAAGCAACATATACAAAGTTCTCCACAGTATTTACAATCTGCCAACTTTGGGGGGACCTGATGCATGTTCTTTGAATGTGCTGAGTTGATAAATCCTCAAGTGCCAGTTCAGCTGAGAACCTTGGCCACAGAATTTATCTTTCTTTTAGAAGAAATTATCATTCCTTTTAAAAACTGTACCTTTCCAAAGGTGCACTGTGGCTTGCAATGGCAGGAGGAGTTTGTTTTTATTACCAGCTTTTCTCACCCACAATTGTTTCAGTGTATGGAAGGATATTTCTTTTCTTCTGCAGAAAACTTTTTGTATTTCAATAGCAGTGAGATTAGCAGTTTCCCAGCAGAAACACAGTTCTGCTAATTCTAACCAAATACCTAATCAAAAGGAGAAAACACAGCACTTCAGATTAGTACACAACAGCCATTATTAATACCTACAACCTGTAGTCCGCATTTCCTGACCATCCCTAATGCGAGGAGAGCAGCCCCTCTGTGCATTGGTTATTAGGAGCAAAATCAGCACACATTTGCTGTCTTGTAAGTATCATAGAAAGCATCTGTACCATTCAAACAATGCTTAAATTAGGGAATTAGTAAGCCAACTCGTTTCATTATAATGAAAGGGCAGAAGAAAAAATCTGGATTGACGTTTTGAGAGCTTTCAGGGTGAAAGGAAGCCACAGTTTGCAGAAATAAATATTCATGTGAATTTACAAGCACAAGACAAAAATATCCCTCTACATTGTAAATTGGAAAAGAGATTCTCTGCTGTCTGTATTTCCCCTATAGGCTTATAGTAAATGTTTCTCATTCATATTTTATTCTTTATCTCCAACAAAACATTGTGATGTTGTCCACTGGAGGCTGTTGATATTTGAATATATGGAGACAAAACTGGTACAAAAAAAGAGCTTGTAGAGAAAAACACTGCATTGTAATATGCGTATCACCATGGTAGAAACATATGGCACTATGTCATACTCAAAACCGTTTGGGTAAAGTAAGCATTTTACTCAATGGCTACCCTAATTTTGCTGTTATTTCTTTATTCAGGACTGTCAGAGTGAAATTTAAGTTACAGAAATGTCTATACCTTATTTGAGAATACCTGTTACATTCCCAATCTCTAATTTTTTAAGAAAGAAATCTCCCCCATCATGATTTTATCTCTTATCCAAACATTTTCAGTCTTTGGGTTAAACCAGCAGCAATCTAGGTGGCACAGAAGGCAGAATTCTCTCTCAGACCAGAAAAGTATTTAGAGAGATTGAGGCACTAAATTCCTGTTTAAGCACTTCAGATCTGCATTTCAGTGAAATACTCCAAATCAGAGCTCTGCCCACTACTCGAGCTAGATAACAGCCCAGGAATTGCTACTAATTTGGACGGGTAAGTTCTTAAACAGGAATAAATTACCCAAACACCTCTGCGGATGTGAGCCGTGGAGCTGGGCACAGGCCTGGTTTAGAAACTCGGTTGCATTCCCAAGAAAGCGTGCAGGTCCTTGGTGAATGCAGGGTACCAATATGGGAGCTTTATTCCTGCTCTGATGTCACGTTCATTCTCTCCCAGAAGCAAGCTTCCAGCTGCAGGCTGTATTACCTGTTCCTCAAAATCTCTCTTGGCCTGTCTGGCTCACCACCTCCATATCATGTCCTCCCTTGATTGATTTCCTATCATTTACACATCGCTTTCAAGCTCTTATTTCCAGCACCTGATCTTTGTTTTTAAAAACAAGAAACCTCTTGTTCACAGACCATACGCCGCCTCTGATCATTAGCCATTTCCGGGAGTGTGGCCAGGAAAGCGATAGTGGGACAAGGAGTGATGGACTTGCAGAAAATGTCCTTTCCTCCTGCCCCAGGACATGCACTGGCAAAAAGGGGGCATCAACATCTGAGCTGGAGGGAGGGAGCGAGGGAATGAGGGAGGGAGAGAGGGAGGATGAACAGCTTACATGAGGACTTAGAAGCTGGTAGGAGAGGAATTTGTTTTATATTAGCCTTTTCGGGAACTGACCATCATCTTAATAGCAGGTTTTAACACACTGGATGGAGTCATTTCCAGCTCACATTGTTGATTTTCCCTGACCACCTATTTTCCTATTCTTATTTTCCAGACTAAATTGAATCCTGAGCCTATTTTCATTTCTTCATTTCCTTCTACTCTCAACAGCATGCTCCTTACAGTTTATCTGCCTAACCTCTTTACAAAGTCAGGGAGCACCGTTTCCCATTTTTCCAAGGACTGTCCCTAGCCAGTCAGTTATCAAAAATGAGCACACCAAACACGAACATTTACAAGATTCATACACTTACAATAAGGGTAAAAATGAATAATAGAGGGAAAGTAATTTGAGTGAGAGATAGTTAAAAGGAAGGCAGTTAAAGACATTTAATTACTTCTTTATTGTCTGAATTAACATGGTGGCAATGGCTTCAGCCTATTTTTCTTGAGCTGAGAGACAGTTTGTTATGTGCTGTGTCTCCATGAATATTTCCAGCATGCAAATAGAATGCCTTGCAACTGCAAAAGGCAATTACTCTTATAACATATGCATAATGAAATCTGACTGCATTATCTTTTTGTCCTTAATAAGACCAGTTTACATTTTTGCAATTTGTGATGCATTTTTTCCTTCAAGATATCTATTTGCATGGTGCTATTTTTTAGGAAGAGAGAAGAAAAAAAGAGGAGCAATACAGGTCAAGTAGCCAAAAAAATACATTCAGAATGGAATTATGGCATTGCTAATTAAGCTGAAGACAAAACCCAAGAAAGCATTTATACGAGGACATGCCTTCCTCTCTAAATCATAGAGGAGACAGCTCAAGAAGTGGTCAGCTTCTGACACTTCGGGCCAGTGCCAGAAGTCTCTGGAGAACGGAGCTGGACACACTAAAGCAACACTAAGCACTTATGCCTATTGTCTAACCAGAAACATGGTCTGAGCCTGCCAGCCTCGCTGTGCTGTGGTGATGCCCTGGGAGATTACAGAGTACCACTGCAGTTCGCAATAAAGTCAATGACTTGTAGAAATATATACTAAAATTTATAAGTGCACAATCATATCTATCCACCTATCTTAGCCTTCAATGACTTGCCTATTCCATTGTGACATACTGCAATTTTACTGAGATTCTTTTACTGAATATTGTATACAAGCATGATTGTGATATTGAATCTGGTCCAGCAACTCTTGTGTACTGTAGTCCAATAGTGTGGACTAGCACAACAAGTTTTTCAGTGAGTTTAATGGGAACACTGAACATTCAGACAGGGTTGATGATTCAGTTCAACATGAATAATTTCTGGGCATCTCTGAACAGACTTGAACACGTTAGTTGAAATAATGCATTTCTGTTTGATCATAAAGAATTACAGGTATTCAGGTAATCCATTTAATTTAGGTAATTAGCAAACTGCCTTTATATCCTTAGTTTTAAATAGATGGATAGGTGATGGTTTAGCAAAAACTTCAATCCCAACAGCTAATGCTCATTGTTCCACTGAGTCACATTGAGCTCCGCTTCAGTATGTCAGAATGATGGAACATGCATCCCATCAAGCTGCCAAAAACATGAAGTGTGGAATATAAATAGATGTTTTTAGTATCACAGGTGCTGCTGAATTGTCTGGAGACATATTATTCAAATTTGCAGATAATACTCCATCCATACTATCCAGAGATCATGTTCTCCATTGTTTCTGGAAAGCACTGTCCTGGAAAACATTAAGACGACTGGTTTCTCACGGGAAGAGGAAAAGTTGAGTCTGAGACTGGTCTCTTTCAAGCCTGCTTATGTAACCCAACTGTAACCAAAAAGAAGAGCTTCATGCTATCAGATTACATTTGGTACGTTGCAGACCTTTACTTCTTCTAGTGTTGAGCCCTCTCAGGCAGAAGAGATTATTTACTCTGGGTCATACACATGTTTACACCATTGTGGTCCCTGACCTCTTTGTTCAAGTGTGATACAAAATCATGGGCTGGGATACTGCAAGTCAAAGAACAAATTTTGAATATAGCAATAAAAAATATTGCTACAAAGAAATTATTGTACTCTAAATTTCTTTAGTTTTCAGGTCCTGAAGTATCTCCTACAAACCATGCTGGCCATATGAAAAGGTTTAAAGTAGCCACAGTCGTTCATGGAAGAATTATCTTCAGGCTGAAGCAGTCTGTGGTCTTTGCAAACAGATCTGCACTGTTTTGAAAAGCCTCCATAAAGTGCTAGGATTGCTGGGCTTTTTTCCTCTTCCAGGTTCTTCTCTAATTTAGAAACTAGGCAATACACAGCTCAGTTCCTGAGGCCCAGATTTAAGTCTTCACTGCATTTCCTAAGAATCACAGCACAGACCTTTAATAGAGATCTTAAGTCTAATGACTCCCATTTAAGTTGATTAAATATTGTCATCCTAATTCCACACTGTACGGAGGAGGTAAATGACACAGAAAATCGGAACTATTTTCTTTTACATCTAAGCCTAAGTCTATGACAAAGCTGGGACCAGGGTTCCCCAGGACCTTACCATCAATCTTCTTGACAATACCTTCTTTCCACCCGGCATAGCAAATAAACACTAGCCAGTTAAAAAGGAATCTTATTTTATGAAATGTGATAAACTTTGCCATAACCTTGTTATTAAAGCAAAAATCACAAGTTAAAGCCATGCTGACATATCAGTCCTCAGTTCTGAAATTTCAGCTTTCATCCTAGAAACTCTTTCATGGAAATGGAAGTAAACTAAAGAAAAGTGACTGACATCCTCAACAATATTACCAACAGAGACTGTGTAAGAAGTGGAGGGATCAGACATGGATTAAATGAAAAAAGCAAGACCCTGGTTATTACTTTTCTTTTCAAACTGCGTAAGAACACAGAGCCTTTTCATTACATTGTAATTATTGCAATGATACAGTTTTTTAAAAAGTGCTGTAATAGCATCTGAAATCAGAGAGTAGAACTGCCAGTAACGAGAGGGCCTGTCTATTACTCAGAATGAAATCAAAGAGTAAATGAACGATGGATGGTGGAAAACAGATTGCATTTTTAAAGCTGATGCTGTAGTAATAAGTGCTATTAGTAACAGAGACAAGCATCTTCTAAATAATGACCCTAGCTAAAAGTCCAGCTATAACAAGCAGATTACACCCGCATGTAAGCTGACTACAGCTTGGATTTTCCAGGGCGAACCTGACTGGAGGACTAGGACATAGTTATCAGGGGACACAATTCAAGCTGTGACAGTTCACCATGTTCACATATTTCATCCATATTTTGTTTGTGCCCTTGGGTCCTAACACTTTTGTGTCATTCTTTCAGTGCATGTGGCAGCAATCCCTGTTGAAATCTTTGAGTTCTACTGCAATATCAACAACTGCTGCTACTAAATAACTTTAAATCATGTTTATATTGCAACTCTGACACGTGTCTGTGTGTCTAAGTAACCTTACACCAGTAATTTTCAGAGTCTAACATTGCATAAACTTCTTTTGCAATAATACTATCTCGCTGCTACACAGTCCGAAAGCTCCCAAATGCTACATTAATAAATATAGGTTTTTCTTTTTAAAGAAAGATCCTTCCAAATGAAATGTTGGCTCAGTATTTCAGCTCTTTGAACCCTTTATTCCTGAGGGTCTGACTTTAACCTTCCTCTCACAAATTGTAAAGGTAACTTGAGTGACATTGCTGAAATACACAGCTCCTCTGTGATTCCTCCAGATTAGGTATGATTCAGGTAGCTGCAGTTTGGCCTTTAGTAACCTACAACGGTTTTCACCCCAAGTGAAAACATATTTTACAATTCTTCTGGGATCGTGAATGCTATGTACGCTGCACGTATTCTCACTTAAATGACAATAAAGACTCTAGATTACATGATCATACAAGGGTTCAAGACCTTCAGTTCCCCAGGACATTTGGTTAAAAGGACACGTGAGGAGAGAAAAAAGTGTGGAAAGCGTAGATGTTTTTCTGGCATCTATATGTCATCTGCCTTTCAGTTTCTCAAAATCATTTCATACATTACATCTAAAAGATTCTTTAAGGATTTAATTTACCCTGTGACTATACATACCTGTTCATTTGTTTTTCCACAATTTTCTTTGGATTGTGCCTCCATTCTTAACACTGACTTTCAAAATTAGGAGTTTTATTTTGTTTAGTGAAAAAAAAATCCTCTTTTTCCTCTCCTTACCAGTCCTATACACATGGCCCAGAGAAACACAGGTAACTTCTCTGGCTCAAACTCCATAACCAGCTGGGAAGCCTATGGCTGGTTAAATACTTATCAAACTTTGATCTGTGTGTTCCTATTTCTGTTCATTAAGTTGCTCAGGTATAATTAAGGGCCTGTCCATAATTACAGAGTGGCTTTTTGTCCCCACAGAATGGGGTGCACAGATGGACACTATAATGGAAATTAGTTAGCAGTCTGTCCATGATCGATGAGTGGGTAAAGAGCCCAGCCGTTATCCTCGCTGGAGTATAGGTGCTCTCAGACCAAGCCAGCAGAAAAGAGAGCAGACAGCATTTCAGTGCTCACGTTAACAGGCGGTCCTGAGCAAGCAAATTTCCTGAGTGTAAGATGACATACCTATATAATCAGTTTTCAGGCCAGAATTGTTTTTAGGTAGAAAATATCTCTCTCTCAGAGAAAGATACAGCAAGAAGCACTTAAGTGCTGCTTTTGGCTCTTCTTTTTGCCTCAGTAACATAGACAAATTCCAGACAAATGAGCCTTCTTAAATGCAGAGACAGCAGTCCTGTATTTACTTGACTCACATTACTAAAGATAATTTGAACACAGGGTCTGGCCACATTCATGGTTCATGATCAGACTCAGCGCACAGTGCTGAAACTCCTATTAATTCTCCAAGAAAGCTGTCAGGCTCCATTTTGATGGCATACCTAATGAGAAAGGTTTGTCATGCCCTCTGAAAAATACTGGGCAAGGCCTACGTGTTTCTCAAATCTCATTTTCATTCCCTTCCTTTCTGACTCTCTGCTGCAAGGAGATCAGTGCCACTGCTCAGAAACGGATGAAGGGGAGAGGAGGCAATGCAAGTGTGAGCTGGCTCGAATCACCGCCTGCTTCGCCGCAGCCAGGAGATCAGCATGCAGGAACCACGCTTCAGCCTGGGAAGTGCAGACTACGGCACAGTGCCAAGGGACGCTGGGACAGCTGTATTAATGAACCTGTACTGGAAACATCACACAGGGATCCATTTTCTTTAAGCAGAGAAAGAAACAGAATGGATGAAAATGAGTCATAAAAAGATGAGGAGAGGAGAAAAATAATTTATATCAGCCTCCTGAGATCAAGTATGAGAAAAGGAACGTACATACTTAACAAATGAGTCTATTTAAAGGCTTCTTTTTTTTTCCCCTTTGTCAATCTCTTGCCCTTCAATGCGTATAAGATGGTAATATTGAGTCTAATCAGTATAGGCTGGAACTCTTTATTGTCTAAAGTGATGTGCACGTAGTCCTGCTGCACAATAACTAGGGAAGAGAGCTTCTGAAAAATATGTGACCATTTCTACCTTGTTTGAAAGAGACTGTGAGTAATTCACAGTGCCAGTTTTAGCTTCCTCATGCAGAAAGGCTAAACTTTTACTGTTTCCAGCTCTTAGGATCTTATCATTATTCTTTTGACTGTGTAAAAGAGTCAGCTCCTGGAAGTACAGAAATATGTAGAAATTTTAGATTCCCTCAAACCCCTCTCACCCCCAAAAAGCTAGAAAAAGGAAAAAGAAGAAAAAGAAAATGGTCCTATCTTTAATGATTGCATTGGAAAACTTTTTGAAAACATGAGATGCATACTCAGAAACTAGAAGGCAGTGAAATAACCTACCTTTAAAAAATCTCAATCCCATGATACGTTATAAATACCTGTAGTTGCAATATTGCAATATGCTAATCTGAATGCCAAAATAAAAATGTTTATGCTATGTGTACGTAGAAACAAATGTAGAGAGCACATTTTCATTAAGCAGCTGTAGATACTGTATTGCTATGCAACAACAGATCTTTGCCTTGTGGGAACTTGAAGTTTTTCCTAAAGCTGATGGCTATCCCAAATGGAATTTAATTCTTCCTACACATTGAAACTGTAGTAAGACACATTTGTACTTGCTATTGTGAAACTGTTACCAGCAAATACTGCATACAAAAAAATCCCAAACCTATAGCTAATATGCTGCTTAATGCCATGAAGACTAATTAGAATGTCATTATTACAGCTACTGCTCCATCTACTTAGGATAAACTAATAACTGGCATTAAATATATATTGTCACAAACTTGGAAATAGCCTACATGATTGCTTTTCTCAGAGTCCACCATTACCATCCAAAAATAATTGAAAAAGAAAATTCAAAAAGGCTGTAGAAGTCACTAAATTAACATTTCCTATCTACTATCCAAAAGAATGTTTAAATCCCTTTGTGCTGCCCAAATCCTTTCAAAAGAATATACGATAAAATGATAAAACTTTTAAATGAATGCAATGCAACAAGTGATGAACTCTGGCTAGCCATTGCTTTAGCAGACTAATCCTATCAAAACAAATTTCCTAGAGTGTGCAGTTATTATTTACTTACTCCTATTTATAATCACATAGCAAAATGAAAGGCAGAAATAATTTTTGCATTATTTGAGCAAAGAACAAGCAAATTTGTTCTGATTCTGAGATGTGCCTTGTGATAAGCAGGACAGGTATGGTGAACCGGTCTGAATATCCTCTCATGTCTCCCGAACACTGGACTGGTAGATGGGTTCGTGCACACAGCATCATAAATTAAAGCAGCTCCAGGGACTGCTGCTCACATCTCCCTGTGAAGCTTTTCCAAAGCTCCAGTTAAATCTCCTTCAATTCCGCTCCTGCCAGGCTCATTTGCAGGCTTCAGAGAGAGCGGCAGGGAAGCAATACAGATCTCCTGTGATCTTCATTCTAATACTTCTGTCCTATGGCCTTGCCCTCCAAGCATGGCCCAAAACTAAGATCCTACTACGAGAAGAAAATGTGAGTTCCCTATATCAAGAAAAGTTAACAAAATAATAGTTCTGAGTAGAAGGCTAGGATTTACCTGAGCTAGTCCTGAAATGCAGTTTGTCCAGTTCTATATTGCTCAAATATTTGCTTAACATTTTAGACTAGTACGTATCAAAACTCCATTCCCCTTGCATTCCACTTTACATAAACACCATATGAAATGTAGAATGTTTTGGGATTATATACATAATTTTGTTATTTTCCCTCTTGCCCTACTTTAGCTGCATAATGTTCACAGGCACTTACTACCCGTAAGTGCTGCAGGGTATGTGACTTACAAGTTTCATTAGAATATGATTTGGACTTGCTCCATTTGATTAATGTTTGAGTAACAATTCAAAGTGCTTCACCCTCTGCTCCCCTGAAAAATGGCTTTATAAAATGGCAGTATGGAGTCTACTTTCCTGACAATGTCCATATCAAATGTGTTCAGCTGAAGTACATAAGAGTAAAAGAAAAGCATGGGTTCCTTTCCTAAACAGTCAGCTCAAATCCAAACTTGAGAAATAAGTCTCTATTCTTCTTTGTGTCAAAGCAGTAAGGAAGAATGTAGAAATTCAGCCCATACTTAACACCAGTGCATTTCTACTGTTTTCCATTTATGCTTCCACTGTCACTGTCAGAAAAAGATCAACAAGCTTTTAATTGATTTAGTTGACATTTTACTTCACTTGTTTGCAATTGTATCCATTCTTAGTGCTTTGCCAGGACACAAATGCTTTGGTTCCTATGTAGCAAGCATTACTCATGCTAGCATGATTTAGAAATGAAAACTGCTACTGCCAGCAATGGAAATAAATGAAAGAAGATGAAGATGGGGCATCCCTAAAATGCAAAAAATCTACAATGAACATGATATAAAAAGGAAAAATGTACTAGATATACTGTATAGTTCTAGGAAGCTACTTGTGTTTAGGAGCAAAGAAAACTGACATCTAGGGCAAGCCTTTTAAGCTCTCCTACTGGAAGAGATAACCCTAAAATGCTCAGAAAATGATAAATTTTCATGGCAGTCGGAGAAGGAAGGCATGTCAGTAGTGCAGTTTTAGCCTGCAACACATCCACATTTCTACCCAAGAATATTTTAGATGCAGAGTTGATAGGAGCAGCTCTGAATATACAGTATGTGGATCAATCAGTGGATCACAACTCTGAACAATTTATGTTGGTAAGGGTATTGTAGATAGCAGTGGACTACCCATTAGGTTGCTACACAAGAGAGAGAAAAAATCTGTCTTCTCTTGTTACCTTTCTCAGTCCAAACAAACCCCTTCAAGGTTTCTAGAGAGCAAAAAATTCACTTATAAAATTAAATGTACCGAATTCTGAATATGCTGAATGACCATCAGTTTGTAGGACTATATAATGTATGTTTATTCCAAATCACTTGACTGTAAAACTTAACTTGAAATTGAATTTATGGTATTAATAGTTATACAATTTTAAATGCCCTCTAGAATAAGCAGAAAAGCTATAGCTGTTAAAATATATCACTCTCTAATGTCTTGCCAAAAAAGCTCTGAGTTGCATGCAGAACTAAATTATATGCTCCATCTTGTAAATCTGAGCCCCATTAAAATAACTGAGCACTTCTGCAGTGGCGTGATCTGATGCTGTGATCCTGAGAGAGTCCAGCAAATGAAAGCCAGCTCACAATTTGGGAGGGAAGGGGGGGCTTTTATCAGAAACATTTGCTTCTAGAAACTGTGGATTTGGTATTTATTTGGTATTTGGCACTGTGATAGACATAGCAGCAGCAAACAAATGCTTTAGGACAATATTAGAAGGTACTATCAAATATAGACAATATTTGAGTTGTTGCCTTCTAAATAAGATTTAATATTAAGGGCTTAGTCCATTACAATTATCAAGGTTTCAGAAAAAAATGATCATGACATAAGCCTGTAATTAAGCCTAATTAATTCTGGATAAGAATGGGCCCAGCACACAGTTTTGTGCTTTAATCAACTAACCTCTAAAACTCCTACAGTATTTTTTAAAGGAAGGGTGCTAGTTCACACATCTAAGTGAAATGTTGGAAGGAGGAAGCCTGTGTTCTGTCCACTGTTCTTTCCCTCCCTTCATTTTGTAACTAACTTTTTGTGTGGCCCTCTTACAGCTGAGAGTTAAACTGCTGGCAGAGGTTTCTCAAACCAGGGTTGAATTCAACAGTGACTTTGCTCCTCTCCTATTACCTGCTCTTGTACATAAATTAAGTCAGGGTTTCTTAGGCTTTTCACAGCAAAGACTAAGAGGAAGTCTTGCTGGTGAGTATTCTCCTTCCTAGGTTTATTTGCAGGGACCACATTTTCCATGATAGCTACATTCATGTGCCTTCCCATCTGTGACCACATTACACCCCTTTGGCAGCTGCTGGCAATTAGCAACAATAAAAATATTTGATGGGAGAAACTTTTAGAAAGTTTTTAGCCCAGTAGTAATCAGTTTCTGAAGGGAAGAAAGGAGTCAGTACCATGCCATAGCTTGGTCTTCTCTGGACTATCAGTACTCGGAGACCTCACCTTCACCCACTGACCAAATTAGAGCTTAGCAATCTTAGAAAGGCTGAACAGTTACATTCTGTGTTATCAAGTCTCATGACATTCATGGTGTATCAGGGGCTATTCAGTGACTGTATTTAGTATATTTAGCTTTGAAGTCTCAGTTCTGGTCATTGTGAAATTAAAATAATTTTTCTGCCATTACAATTGCAAGGAAATTAAAGTTAAGAACTTGGAAATAAGAACTTCTAAAGATCCCCTCCAAAAATCCATCAAATGGAAAGTGTTTCACACTCACTAATTTTACAAATCATGAGAATTCAACTCAGTGTTACATTTTTTGGCATTCAGACAATTAAACCACAGGTCTTTCAGTGTTATTTAGACTATGTCTATGCTCTATCCTCACTTTCTGAATAGTATCTGATTATTTTTTGCATGGAAATATAGTGCATGATTCGATCAGTGGTATATTTCCAAGAGTTTGCTCAGCTGGTCTTTGATCTTTGTGTCTAATTGGTATTAATGAGTAATTCTTGACTCTGGAATAGTCATGACAAACTGCTCACTAAAAAGATGCAAAATATTATTACCTAAAATAATTCCACAATACAAATAATTTCAAACACATTTGTGATTCTGATGCCAGTATCCTCCTTCAGGCAGAAGGTGAGGGAAGAAAATTTGAACAGAGCCTCAAAGTATCCCTGAGTAGCATAGAGCCGAATGGATAGAATTGTTCAGTTTCTAATCAACTTTTTTTCCTTTCTTTATTTCTTTTTTTGTTTGTTTTTGAACTGTACCAGGGCCTGAACTCACTTTCTTGCACTTTTTTGAGGATACCATTTTCTATTTTTTTTTTTACAGTATTATGTAGAAGTGATGGACATGTTCTTAGGATATAGTGGCTCTCGGCAAGAGATGAAAGCTTTTATTCTGAACTCTCCACTTGACAGTCTTTAGATACTCTCCTCATACCTGACAACCAACAAGGTTTCCGTGGATCTTTAGTTCCATCTCTCAAAATCATAAGCAAGCTATACTCTGGTGAAATGAGAAACGAACAGTGGGGATGCTCAAAGAAATTATAAGGCTTGCTTTCTCCAGGTGGTCCAAACAGTGATCTATTTCTTCTCTGCATGTCTGAGCCTGCAACAAATATATCACTTCCTAGCTATGAAGCTGTTTGCAATATATTAAATGGGTTCCAAATCACATTTGATATTCATAAACTCACATAAACAGCTTATTGTAATTTCCCAAACTGTTTTTTCCCAGAAGCCTTTGATGAGGAAGGTGTTGCTATTTTCTTCCATTATGGGGAATGATAAACTTTCACAAATTAGAATTAAAATTAGAGTTTGTGGTCATTCTTTGGAATGCATGCATTTAAATTATGATGACAACTATCAAATTGTTTACTGCTGCGGATGGTAATTAAGCATATGCACAAAACCAATAACATTTAAGCATGTTAACAGCTTTAAGAACAGCAGCTTCACAACCTGTGTTTTGATCTATTAAGATTAAAATTGTATTCCAAGTTCCAATTTTAAATTTCATTATCTGATTATGCCTAGTTTATTATTAACATGAGCAAAACAAAATGCAAATTGCCCAAAGCTCAGTATCTAGGAGGTTTCGATTCAACCCATTCAAGTGCTAATGCAACTACTTAACCCAAAGGCTTTGGTGAGGAAGTGCAAGGGCAGCATGAAAAAAAAATTAGAGTTGGATGCTGCGGACAGTAACCCCATGTCTTTTGCCAGGGCACATTCTTAAACAGATCCCAGAAAACATCCTAAATCATCAGTCATCAGTACTCACCCAAGAAAACACAAAATGGTATATTGTACTTCTATGCTCTCAAAAAGAGTATTCATTCATTCTAATCATTCCTACACTGCTCCCATTATCTACCCTTAATTTTTGTAACCAGGACATGTATTCTACAGTGTCAGTGGCGAGCCAGTTCTCCTCTAGTGCACAGGCATGTTCTGGTTATTTTGGCAGTGAGCTCTTAAAGACAGAAAGAAAAGAGGAAAGAAACCTCCACACCATTGTAGTACAGAATAAACAAACACTTAACTACGTATCACGAAAGAGATGTATAAAATTTACCGACTATGCAAGCAGATGACATCACATTGGTTATGATGACTTTGAAAAGCAAAGAAGTACACCTCTGCAGTGGCACAAATGCTACACATCAAGAATTCTCCCTTTGAAATGGCTGTCCAGAACATACAAACTATTCCTCTCTGAAATACCACAAGAACTGAGGGAACAGACTCTCTTTCAATTGCAGATTTGGTCTGTACATGGGTTATATAATGATACTGCGTGCTGTCACACAAAGAATCAACATGACCCATTGAATGTTGAAATCTACACTTATGTGCATACATTGTCTTCAGTGAAAAATAGATATATCACATCTTTCTAGGTCTGGCCTTTGTTTCACACCACAGTTGCAATGAAGAGGCAATTGAGGAAGCCACATCCTACATCCAGTTATAAGCTTCTGTGCAACATAGTCAGAACTGACTAAGGCATCATAATTTGACTCTGTTTTGTTTAGGATACAATGAGCTGAGATAGCATCGCGACACTCTCCCAAGGGACGCTAATGTTCACAAAGTTTCCAAAAATTGTTAGGGAACATTGGTATTTCACAAAGTTGAATTCCAAATACAATTCTTAGCATTAGGAAAAAAAAAATAAATCCTAGGACCACAGAGTTTCTGGTCCTTATCAGACTCAACCAACAGATTTCACTGGCCATTTAATAATGACCCTTGCCTCACCCCTAGAAGATGACAAAATCTTTGAACTCCTCAGTTACGCAGTAGGAACATCAGAGCAATCATTGTTGCCTGCATATGAACAAAGTGCCCTCTTCAGTTATGCCAGCTCCTTACAGGTAAGTTAAACATAAGCGACATATGTTTAAAATACATTGATTTCCTTGAATGTTATCCATTTCTACTCATTGAAAGTGAATAGTTAAATACTGTTGTGCATCATCAGATCACCTTTACATACATAGCATATTGTCTTGTGATGTTTAGAAACATAAATCTTTTAAACTACATTAATAAAAATTGGGCTTTCCTTGTTTAGCTGTAATGCATCTGTCTGTCGCTCCATTTGAATTGAAAAATAAAAATAATGTTGTCAGCAGGAACAGCAGAGAACGGTAACCTGGTGCTTAATTTGGATCATATATTCATAGTGAGATTACTAATTAAATTGCTCATTTAAAGCTATTGCACAATTTCTGATAGGTCACTAGAAACCGAGAGATTGATTTGTTTTCTTTTTCCAAATAAAATAACAGTGAGCATCAAGAGCTAGCTCCTGTCACAGAACTAATATGAACTGAATAGATCATTTGGAGTTAATAAAAAGATACTCCTACTTTGCAAAGATTCTTTTATCTCTATTAGGAATACCACTAAATGACCAAAGAAAAGTTACGGGCACACAGGACAAGGACTATATTTTTATTATTTATATGGTACTGGTACTTTACTAAAAAATAATTAGAACAATATTAATACTATCACTTCACTAAATCATTACATTCTATTTTAGATTATGGCATGTGAACATTTACTTAGTGTTAAAAATGGCCATTAAATGTTCTGCTGTACTGGTTCCAATATCATTATCTCCAAGGTACTCAATTTGGGATGACCTCTCCTGTAAGTATTTTGATGTAGAAGTTAAGAAGGTCAGGTTGGAGGGAGCTTTGAGTAATCTGGTCTAGTGGAAGGTGTCCGTGCCCATGGCAGGGGGGGTGGAAGTAGATGATCTTTTAGGGCCCTTCCAACCCAAACCATTCTATGATTCTACGATTCTAAGAATAGCTGCATCACGTCGCACTAAAGGTGCATCCAGCCTTGCACCTTTCTTCTGCTCAGGACAATGGTGGACGCCTAGGGAAGAGTTCAAGGCTAGGACAAGCAGATAGTAAAACTCCCTGTGAATATTTTTGGAACACTCAAGACCTGTACCTCAAACACTTCGTGATCCAGAAGTGTAAATATATTTAATAAGCCTGGGTATGGTTTTTCTTCTTGAATTTGTCAATCCCTTTGTGAATCATGTAAAATCCTAGCATCTGTAGTGTCCTGTGCCAAGCAGTTCTCACGACTACTTATTATTGTGTGAGGAAATATTTCTGCAGTCACCTCTGTCAAGGGTCACTGAAAATGAAAAGGTGCTTGCAGAAAGAGTAGTGTTCGTCTGTAGTAAAATTATAGTTTGGGCAATTACAACTTATCTTCCTAAATTTCCCTAGTAACTTCATGAGACTCATCTGGCTTTGAGTTCTCCATATCCTGTTGAACTCTGTATCCTATAGCACTGTAAGTCAGCAGCAAGTGAACTTGTATATA
Source organism: Pluvialis apricaria (assembly GCA_017639485.1). Classification (NCBI taxonomy): domain Eukaryota; kingdom Metazoa; phylum Chordata; class Aves; order Charadriiformes; family Charadriidae; genus Pluvialis; species Pluvialis apricaria. The sequence continues at coordinate 62,352,119 of CM030008.1, forward strand.
TTTAAAAAATAGCTTCAGAGTATTTCAGGATCAAAACTACAGTTTAAAAATACAAAACTACAGCTGCTATATTGCTAACAGTCTAGAAATCTCATGGGCTGCATTATGGTGACTATACTTTACATTTCCATCTTATAATTCATATTGAACTTGAGAATCTGGTATGTTTCAGGGAGTTTTTATGTGTGGAAAAAATAAATAATACTTATTAATCTACACTTCGCACAATGTGTGATTAAGTTCATATACTACCCTGGAAACACTTTCACAGTAGAAACAGTATTTTTTTAGCTTTTAAATTTTATCCTCATTAAAATAAAAACTGTCAATTTACATTCTTCTAATCTGAAAGCCTGCCAATGAAATTTTTTTTCATGTATTCATCCATCCCAAATAAAAACAAAATAGCAGCATGGCACTGACTGATTTCCATCTCCACTCAAAATTTTAATTCTGACAAGTTTTAGTATAGATTTTTATTTAAAATATATTATTGAGCAACAACAATCGAAGAAAGGGATTTTGATTCCAAAAGTTCTGTGCACAGCAGGGCTAATACAGCAATCTCCAGACAGCTTGCTTCTGATGCCTGATGCATTGAAAGTCATTTTCATGAGGAAATGGTATGGCTAGACTTTGTCTCTCTTGCTTAAAACATGAGAGTCCTGAAGATGACTCCTCACCTTATGGGCAAGGCAAGAACTCTGCTGTAGCTATGCTTTTTCTGCATACATGTATACATGTCATTTGTGTTTCTGAGGGTGTCTTTTGGATGTGCACGTACACTCTGGATAAAGGAGATAGATAGAAAAATTAATACAGAACATAGAAAATAGAAAATTAAAAAAGAAAAAAAACGAAAAAGAAAAAAAACCCCAACCCCCCAAAAACCAACTCCAAGAGGCCAAAGGGATACAAACGGTGAAAAAGTGAAAATCAGTGAAGACAGAAATATTGAAAATATGTTTATTAGATTTTAAAAAAACACATCCTTCCTGTAAGGCCTAGTATTCTTCTGTGTCATGCTTGTAAAGTGCCTTTCTTCCTGCCTTCTCTATGTCAAGGGTATAGCGATGTCATTGTTTTGGAAGGTGAGTACTTTCACAGTGAACCCTGATAACAGGGATGCAACTAAGCCTGAGTTAAGTGTATGTAGTGTTGCAAATGCCACAACCTAGCAGTCAATTGTCAACAAATGTTGACATTTTAATGATGGCTACTTTGTTTCCCAGATGTATAATACTTTAAGTACTTAAAAAATTGCAAAGCCATACTCCAGGAATTACCAATTGATCAGATGTTACAGCCAGCAGTAGTTCTTGTTGCTACCGTGTCCATTTGATTTGAATCAAATATCTTTGTGGCAAAAGTTTTCTTTAAATTGTTATTGGAATAAAAGAAAACAATGTAAATGTAAGTCAAAATGCATTTAACTGATTTTACAAAGAGGGAAAATGCTGCTTGTAAATCCCAAGCATTCTTTGCAAGAACTAGCTTTGCTAGAGCATATCTTTTCTAGAAATTGTAGATGCAGCTTTAGGAAGCAGTATTTCCGCAAGGTTAAAATCACAAAAATACCTCAACCAATACTTAAAAGTTATGCTATTGGAAAGCCAGCAATATCAATTCTAGATTTACACCCGGTAAACTTAATCTGTCTAAGGGAATCTGAAATAACTTGTATTTACTGCTATCCAGATCAGCTTAATGTTGAATACTGGGGCAACGTATGCCTGTCTTTCATAAATGCACAGGTACAAGGAGTAAGATAGTCCTTATTCGTAGGCAGCAGAGAAACAACAGGGCTTTGTTTCCATATGCTATACAAATTTATTAAATGAAACAAAATAACCCAGAAAACACAAGCAAACAACAGCACATGTGCTCAATTGTCAGGTTATTTATATTGCCCTTTCTGGCAATGTAATGGTCTTCCTCCATTTTATGGAACCAAACAAAATGTAACATGTCTCCAAAATGCTACTTCAGCTCAGCTTAACCTATCTCAAATCAGGATCCTAGAAAATCTGGAATAAATATATTGAGTAAAAGAACTAGAATAGATCCAAGTATTGAACAGAATAACAGAATATCTTATGTCTTTGTCTGACTGCAGCCATGGAGATTGTGAAGTTCACTGCAGAATGCTCCCAGAAATGTCAAGGACAGTAGCTATCAGTGATACCTCTAAGTAGTGCAGCCAACTCTCTGAACTCCTACTGACTGGATCCCTCTAACTCTTTGCCTCTTAGAACTTTCACAGGGGCCTTAACACTCCAAGGAAAAGTAAAAATCTAAATACCTATGGGTACAGAATACAGACTTAGGTAGGCTTAATGTTATAACTGATTCTCCTGCTCCCTGACCTCATCCATGAAAATCAAAAGTATGTAAGCTCTATTGCTTATTTCCAGGAGAGCTGACTTTGGCCTCTTGAAGAATCTGCTTGGTATGGTGCCGTGGGATGAAGTGCTGGAAGGAAGAGGGGTCCAAGAAAGTTGGTTAATATTCAAGGACCACCTCCTCCAAGCACAGGAGCAATGCATCCCTACAAAGCGAAAGGCAGGCAGAAAAGCCAAGAGGCCTGTGTGAATGAATAAGGAGCTCCTGGAAGTGACAAAAAGAAAAAAGGAGGCCTATAGGGAGTGGAGACAGGGGCGGGTAGCCTGGGAGGATTACAGAGGAATCATTCGAGCAGCCAGAGAGTGGGTTAGACAAGCTAAAGCCCAGTTAGAACTAAATCTGGCCAGGGACATTAAGACAAATAAAAAATCCTTCTATAGGTATGTCAGCGAGAAAAGAAAGACTAGGGAAAATGTAGGCCCTCTCCGGAAGGAAATGCAAGAACTGGTTACCCGGGACAGCGACAGAGCTGATGTACTCAATGACTTTTTTGCCTCAGTCTTCACGGACAAGGACAGCAGCCGCACTGCCCAAGATGCAGATTACAAAGGAGAGGATTGGGAAAATGGAGCACTGCCCACTGTAGATGAAGATCAAGTGAGAGACCACCTGAGGAACCTGAAGGTGCACAAGTCCATGGGACCTGATGAGATACATCTGCGGGTCCTGAGGGAACTAGCAGATCAAGTCGCTAAGCCAATAGCCATCATATTTGAGAAGTTGTGGTGGTCTGGCGAGGTTCCTGCTGACTAGAAAAGGGGAAACATAACCCCTATTTTCAAAAAGGGAAACAAGGAAGACCCGGGGAACTACAGGCCAGTCAGTCTCACCTCTGTGCCTGGCAAGATCATGGAGCAGATCCTCCTGGAAACTCTGCTGAGGCACATAGAAAACAAGGAGGTGATTGGCGAGAGCCAACATGGCTTCACCAAGGGCAAGTCATGCCTGACAAATTTGGTGGCCTTCTACGAAGGGGTTACAGCAGCGGTGGACAAAGGAAGATCAACTGATGTCATCTTCCTGGACTTGTGCAAAGCGTTTGACACTGTCCCACACAATATCCTGGTCTCTAAATTGAAGAGACATGGATTCGATAAATGGACCACTCAGTGGATAAAGAACTGGCTGGATGGTCGCACTCAAAGGGTTGCAGTCAACGGCTCGGTGTCCAAGTGGAGAGCAGTGATGAGTGGCATTTCTCAGGGGTCGGTACTGGGACCCGTACTGTTCAACATCTTTGTCAGCGACATGGACAGTGGGGTAGAGTGCACCCTCAGCAAGTTTGCTGGTGATACCAAGCTGTTTGGCGAGGCAGACACGCTGGAGGGGAGGGATGCCATCCAGAGGGACCTGGACAGGCTGGAGAGGTAAGCCCAAGCCAACCTCATGCAGTTCAACAAGGCCCAGTGCAAGGTCCTACATCTGGGTTGGAGCAATCCCAAGCACAAATACAGGCTTGGCAGGGAATGGCTAGAGAGCAGCCCTGTGGAGAAGGACCTGGGGGTGCTGATTGATGAGAAGCTCAACATGAGCCAGCAATGTGCGATCACAGCCCAGAAGGCCAACCGTATCCTGGGCTGCATCAAAAGATGTGTGGCCAGCAGGTCAAGGGAGGTGATTCTGCCCCTCTACTCCGCTCTCGTGAGACCCCACCTGGAGTACTGCATCCAGCTCTGGAGTCCCCAGCATAAGAAGGACATGGACCTGCTGGAGCGTGTCCAGAGGAGAGCCACGAGGATGATCAGAGGGATGGAGCACCTCTCCTATGAGAAGAGGCTGAGAGAGTTGGGGCTGTTCAGCCTGGAGAAGAGAAGGCTCCAGGGAGGTCCTATTGAGGCCTTCCACTACCTAAAGGGGGCCTACAGGAGAGCTGGGGAAGGACTTTTTACTAGGGCATGTAGTGATAGGACGAGGCGAATGGCTTTAAGCTGGAAGAGGGCAGGTTTAGATTAAACATTAGGAAGAAGTTTTTCACTTTAAGGGTGGTGAGGCACTGGAACAGGTTGCCCAGAGAGGTTGTTGAAGCCCCGTCCCTGGAGGTGTTCAAGGCCAGGCTGGACGTGGCCTTGGGCAACCTGGTCTAGTGGGGGGTGTCCCTGCCTGTGGCAGGGGGGTTGGAACTTGATGATCTTCAAGGTCCCTTCCAACCTAAACCATTCTATGATTCTATGATTCTATGATTTCCTATACAGCCCACCCCTGTGTTCTGATATATGGTTGGATGAAACAGAAATGTTTAGTAATCTGTACCACCAATGGCTAGGATGGTAAGAATTATTATCATACTGAACAGCATCCTATACCACTGAAGTAAATTATTTGGGAATTAAGGCACAACTCACTGGATGTGATTATAAGAAGAATTTCCATGGCACACAGAGTGTTAATGAGCAGTCATTAACCCCCCCTGCTTCTCTGCATGGCTGTGGTCAGATTGGGAAGTACTGGGGTCAGTACAAGGAGGGTGTCAAATGGGCTGCAGGCAGAGAGAGGGAAGCAGGCAGGGGTGCAGGATGTCTTGGCTCTCATATTGTTTACCATGAATATATATAGCAAAATAAAACTTTTCTTGCAAATGGGTGGAGCATCTTCTTTTTCAAAGGAACCATGACCCATGACTCTTTCTTATGTCTGGGCCTGCTACAGGGGCAGAGTGAAAAACTTCAATGCTTCCTTTAGTATATGTTATAAAATGATGTCTAAGGATTTAGCACTAGCATTACCAGGAATATATTTCACTAGGAAATGTTCATACTCCATATTAGAGGCAGTCCTATAACTCTGGGTGCAGAGAGGGCTACAACTGATAGCCCTTCTGTGAACGAAATCTTTATCATCATCTTTTCAACCACTTGGGTTCTCTCTAAAGCACCCTCATAAATTTCATCAGGCTCCTAGTGTTTGGGATTTTTAAAAGTGTGAATTCAACTTTCAGTTTGGTGATAAGTATTAGCAAACCTAACTTGAGCTTAATGGTGTTTTTCATCTAGCAATGGCTATTTGAGTTCCCCTAGGAGCTTTTCTCCATCTATGTTTTCAAAGCTCATATCTCTTTTGGCTGCCTTCATGTCACGAGTAGTGTTTTCTCTGTTCATTTACAGACCGCTGTGCAAAAAGCAGCCTCTGGAAATGGCTGGTGTGCAGCATATCGTAGCCTACAAATCTGATACAAAAAGATACCATTAAACCTTTTAAAAGCCACAGACAGCCCTGCTATTTGCATCTGCTCCTTGCAGAAACAATCTGATGGTCTTCAAACTAAGAAGTTAAAGGTCCACAGTGCTACCTGGTGTTAAGTGGAAGATATTTCCTATCACCTATTTGATTACCCTTACTGGGCACCAGCATGTTATACTAGTACTACACTGGTGACCACAGAAATGTCAGTTGGGAGGAGGCACAGAAGGGTGATGGGTAAGGGAAGGGGGTGTCTAAAGAAAGCATAATTCAAAGCCTCTCATTTAAAGGGCCAAACGGGTCCATGCTCATGTTCAGAGAGTGCAGGGTGGATTCGGAAGGCTTTGGCCCCCTTACCGTGCAAGAGCTACATGCAGCACAGACCCTCGCGGTGACAGGGTACTGCCCAAAGGCTGGAGAGCTGCAGAAGGCACCATTGCAAGGGCTCCACTTGCTGATGCCACTGCCTGCTGTCTCACCCCCGAGGACGATCTGTGCCTAAAAGCTGCAGGAGAGCTCTTATTGTTCAATTTATTTCAGCGTGTGTGATAATTTAATTTCCCGTCAAATATAACAGGGAGTATGCATATTTGTCCTAGCTATTTCTACCCACAATGTGTGTTTATTTATTTCCCACTCAGCTATCTGTCTTTAATTAGTTCCTCAGCTGAGTACTTCAAGCTGCGCTGTGCACATCCGGAATGTTTCTTGTTTTACTAATGAATTTAATTTCAGGAAGCTCCTTGATCACAGCTCCGTCACTATGAACTGCTGACTCTTCATGTGTAAACAAAAAGGGAGAGATGTGGAAGGCCCCAGGCTTGCTTTCTGTGGTAAGTGATGATGTTTACTTGCCTAAGTCTCTTCAAGAGAGTGAGTACAACTAGGAGAGAGGGGACGAGGAACAAGGTGGAGAGAAAAATCTACAGCATAAACCACCATTTCTCTACAGATCTCAGGGGAAAGGTCTAGTCTAATCATTCTTCCTACCATGCATACTTAATACAGTCAGCAGAGTTCAGAATCCCTGGAGCCAAGAAAAATAAATTTTGCAGGTGAACTCTGGAAACATCTGAATGTTATTTATGAATAATTTTGCTTTTTACATATTGAGCTTGTAGAGGAAAAAAAAAATTGTGTGTCAAATTGTGGAGTAATTTCCTTATCTTCATGCATGGTATTGCGTAGAAGAAGGCTGATACAAATTGAGGTTGATAGCCTCACATGTTATGTTTTCTTTCAACATCAAAAAGTATTTGTTGGAGGCAGGACGCTCTCTTGTTTTATCCTGATAAAATCACTAAGCACATAGGTAAATTCCTATTGGTTTTGCTCATTTATTTTTTGATGTGAGTGAAGATTACCAGCCCAAACCCTGGATCCCTAGCAGTAGCTCTGTTGCTAATTACAAAGGAATGGAAATGCTTGAGACGGTCCTCAGTTCAATTCTAACCTTGGCTGTGTAGAAGCACAATGATTATCTTTTAGCATCTGAGTAACCCGAATGGAATGAAGGACTGTGGTCAGATTTCTGTACAAGAATGGATCTGGTACTTGGGAAAGTCTATCAGGAGGATTACTGAAAGGAACACATTTTTAAAAAAAATTAGTTAGAAGGCTTTGGCTAGGTTGATTTAGATAAAACATTGAGAAGAGAGATGGCACTTCATGAATATATTTTGGAAGCACTGATTAGGAAGCAAGATGTATTTATGCAAAAGATTAGTATACTTACAAGATCAAAAGGATATAGATTAGACTTTTCGGTGGCATCCAGTGACAGGACAAGGGGCAACAGGCACAAACTGGAACACAGGAAATTCGCTCTCAACATGAGGAAAAATTTCTTTACTTTGAGGGTAACAGAGCACTGGAACAGGCTGCCCAGAGAGGCTGTGGAGTCTCCTTCTCTGGAGATATTCAAAACCCGCCTGGATGCATTCCTGTACAACCTGCTCTAGATGAACCTGCTTTGGCAGGTGGGTTGGGCTAGATGATCTCTGAAGGTCCCTTCCAACCCCTACCATTCCATGATTCTGTGATTCTATGACATGAATTCATGTTGATTACAAATTAGAAGTTGTTTTCTATCTACCTGAGGAGTGACACACTGAAATACTTTTGCAGACAGAAGACTTACATGATGGAATTTTGCTAAGTTTATGGATGTGATCCCAGGAGAATTGATGCAGAAGGCAGTGCAGCTCCTCATATATGTCCTTAGGTCTCTGGTTTGTTAGGATGTCCACAAGAAGTTGAAAAGAGACTGGATTACTGTTTACAATATACATTGTATTGCTTCCACACTACTGAGGATCAGGAAGGAATTGGGGTTATTTTTGTGTTGATATTCCATTCCTCTGAACACTGTAGATTTGTGATTACTAGACATACACAAATGATCATGCTAAAGTCTCTCAGCTGCTTGGCTATGTGGTTGGCAGAAGTTAGAGAGAACTGTCATACATGGAAAGACATCTTCTGTGTTGGTTGGGCTACTGCATCAGTAGTAGTAATCTCTTTGCAGGATTGTCCTTTACAACCCAGGAGAAGGAAAGGACTGACTTATAGATCTTGATTCATGAAAACCAATCAGCATGTGATCTCGGCCCTTTTCCCAATTCACATATATTTAACAAGCATTTGGGGACTGATGCATGTGATATATGAGGAGAGTCTGAGGGAAATGGGTTTGCTTATCCTGAGAAAGGCTCAAAGGGGAGCTAATTGCTGTCTTCACTGCCTGATGGGTAGTTCTAGAGAAGACAAATGCAGTCTTTTCTGAGAGGTGCAAAAGCAAAAAATCAAGAGACAACAGTCACAAACTGCAACACAGAAAATTCCCACTGGATATAAGGAAAATATTTTGACAATTAGAGTGGTTAAGCACTGGAACAGGTTGCCCAGAGAGACAGCAGAAACTACGTTCTCAGATATTTTCATAAAATGAAAAGAAAAGGCCCTAAGCAACCTGATTTGCGTTTGAGGTTAGTCCTACTTTGAGCAGGAGATTGGACTAAATGACGTCCATAGGTCCCTTTCAACCTAAATTAACTTATGATTCTAAGCACTATTCATCCAGCTGAACTCAGAAGCACTTGAAAATATCTTACATTTTATGATCTTTAAGCATTTAATGTCTTGCTCTGGATGGTAGAAGGATGTAAAGCAATTTATAACAATTGCATAAAATGTTGGTTTTTTGTTTGTTTTTTTTCTGTCATCATCCAACAGATTTTCTGACTGGAAGGTGGCATATTCTCTGTTTTTTGAAATATTGCTTTATTGTTGTGTTTGATGTTGTTGGCTTCTATATGTCCTCTTCAAACAACTGGCAGTTTGACCCCCACCCTTTGGAAAATATTTTCAGAACAATGGAAAAGAATTTTATCAAATAAAGGCTAAAAAGAGAAAGAAATACAATAATGCAAGTCTACATATTTTCATTATCTAAAGGTTCAAACAGTTCATGGATTAAAGCAAAACCTCAACAAAACAGCATTTCATTCTTGTTGCCATGGGACATTGTCAACAAGTTGCTAACAATGACACAGCTATCTCTTGAATTTACAGCTTCAGATGCTGGTTTCCATTTTTCTCAAATCCTGCCTATTACTTTAAGCATCTTAATTTTATTTGGTTGTATCTTGGACTACTACAGATTTTCTGAGACTGGGATACCTGCAATGCACTGCATGATAATAATATTTTTATTTAATAGCTCACTGTCCTTATGGGATCCCAAAGTTACCTTATGGTATTTCAGAGAACAATGAGATTAGCCACCCGAAATACAGTGTGTGTACAGAGAACAGGAGAGAGCTCTCTTTGCATGGTGATATGCAGAGACCAACTTCAGAACATGGCTGGGTAGAACATCAGTTAGTCGTGTTATAATTTAAGCAGAACTGAAGCTACTGCAAGAATGTTTATTTTACGTTCCAAAAGTGAAAGCTCATAAGTCTCTCAGCATATGGAATTACTTTGCATTTGAAGAAAGAAAAGGAGGATTGTCCCCCGTGACCTAGACAGGCTGGAGAATTGGACAGAGAAAAACCTGATGAAATTCAACAAGGGCAAGTGTAGGGTACTGCATCTGGGGAGGAATAACCCCATGCATCAGTACAGGTTGGGGGCTGACCTCCTGGAGAGCAGCTCTGTGGAAAGGGACCTGGCAGTCCTGGTGGACAACAGGATGACCATGAGCCAGCAATGTGCCCTGGTGGCCAAGGCAGCCAATGGCATCCTGGGGTGCATCAAGAAGAGTGTGGCCAGCAGGTCGAGGGAAGTCACTCTCCCCCTCTACTCTGCCCTGGTGAGGCCGCATCTGGAGTGCTGTGTCCAGTTCTGGGCTCCCCGGTTCAAGAAGGACAGGAAATTGCTGGAGAGAGTCCAGCAAAGGGCTACCAAGATGACTGGGGGATTAGAACATCTTTCTTATAAGGAAAGGCTCAGGGACTTGGGTCTTTTTAGACTAGAAAAAAGAAGACTGAGGGGGAATCTTATCAATACTTATAAATACTTAAGGGGAGGGTGCCAGGTAGATGGGAATAGTCTTTTTTCAGTGGTGCCCAGTGATAGGACAAGAGGTAACGGGCACAAACTTGAACATAGGAAGTTCCATCTTAACATGAGGAGGAACTTCTTTCCTTTGAGGGTGGCAGAGCACTGGAACAGGCTGCCCAGAGAGGTTGTGGAGTCTCCCACACTGGAGACATTCAAAACCCACCTGGACGCTGTCCTTCGCAACCTGCTGTAGGTGTCCCTGCTGTGGCAGGGGGGTTGGACTAGTTGATCTCCAGAGGTCCCTTCCAACCCTGACCATTCTGTGATTCTGTGATTCTGTGAAATATTTCATTTTGCTACAAATTTTCTAAAAAGATCTTGTCATTTTTACAAAACACTGAAGTTCTTGAAAGTTCTGAAAGAAAATGAAAGTTTGTTGAAACTTTTCACTAAATGTAACTACACTAAGATGATTGCTTTGAAAATTTTACTCCGATTTGGACATTTTAAAAAGTCTTTTAGTTCAAAACTTGTTTATTTATGAAATATAATTTAACAGTGATGAAAAGGCTCTTTTATAGAATGTTGAAAGTCAAAGTCACAATGATGTCCTACCATCAATGGGAACTGGGCTTGATAACCGATGTGTTCTGTTTAGAATGACTTCTATTGTTTTCCAGTGTTCATATGGCAAGGGTTTTTGAGAATTTTCTCTCCTTTAGGGATGGGAAATTAACATATTTCTTGGGAAAATCCCTTCTCTACCGTGTTTTTGGGGCATCTTAACTTTCCTTGAAGATATCCTGTCAACTATCGAATTTACTTCTCCTGTATCTGAAATATGAAGATACAATAACAGTTCATAACTTGTTTTAAATTTAACCTTATCATAGAAAATCTAAAATAAACGATAGTCATGTAATGGGACACAGATACATGAACTGTGTTCTGTAGCTAATAATTGATTTACACTGATTTAGTTCCTCAGTTTTCAAAAGCAGAACTATTTGCAGTGATAAGGCAAAAGTTTTCCATCTGCAGGCGTTCAGGAAACCAAGGGTAATAATAAAATATAGATACTGCATGTATGTTATAAATTGATTAGTGAAAGAAAAGGCTGAAAAAAGATTTTGGAACCATAAGTCACCTGTGCCTGTCTTTCCATAACTGCTTCCTTGAAAGCTGTTCTCATGAAAAATACTGCTCTTCTGAACTAGACCAAATCAGATGTGCAGATGATTCTTCACAAATGAGAGTTGAAATACAGGCATACAAAAATGTTAGAATTTGCTGCTTAATATTGCAAAGTTGAAAGCTTCATGATTCTACAAGCTTAGCTAAGACTTTCGAAGTACAGATTACTATAAGCCCCTAACAGTAAATGAGTAAGACTGCCTTCAATTGCCTTAATGAGAAAAAAAAATACAGTTTTGTGAAGTAAAGAATTTTCCACTCATCTCCTTTTAATTCTATCATCTGAGCTGATTCAAAGTTAACACCTTGTCTAAAATTATCAGCATTTTCAAATTTCTTCTCTTTCTTTGCCTTAAAGAATCAAGTAGGCACCTCACAAAAGATACGTTTTTAGCACAGAAAAGAGGAAGAGTGAAGGGGAATTGCAATCTTTCCTCTGAAACCTGCTCTCTAAATATTGAATTTATGGCACTTCACAGGTTGCAACTTTAATTTGGAACCCAGAATATTCAAACCCAGAAATATCATAGTGCAAGTTCTCCATGGCATCATCAATGGAAAAGGGAGTCAGTAGGCAATTCCTCATATTTATCTTAAAGTTTTCTAGCGCTTTTCCCCCACGTTTGCAAGAAGACAAAGGTCAGAAAAAAGCATTAAAAATGCATCAGAGAAAAGAAATAGGAGGTTAATTCTGCACACTGTATCTATTTTACTTCTCTCAAGTGATTGTCATATTCCTTTTACCCAGTTCAGACTTTTAATCACTTGCCCAAAATGCACAATTTTGCAATTCTCTGTTAAGAGGGACTAAAGCTGTTCCTTTGGGGACCACACCATAGATCTACATAAAAATCTAGAATGACTTGCTTCTTCTTTGAGAGAAGAATCAGGACACATTCCTTAGAACACCCTGGTAAGCATTGAGTGGGATGTGATATACACTCCAAATACTGTGTATATATACATGTAACAGGACTTCATGACAGGAGTGTTTTGAACAGAAGCTGTCAGAATTCAGCCCTACAATTAAAGGATGGGGAAAGGAGCCTGAAGGATGATAAATCATTATGAAGTGCAGCTGTGGTTGTGAAATACATACCTGACCTTCCCTTTTATTCAACCATTGGATAGAAAAAGTTCAGCTATTATAAAACCTTGTATTAAGGCATAATTAGAGTTAACTTGGTTCCCTAGTACAGAGATCAATGGTGCAAGTTTAATGAGCATCGAAGGTCCCCAACTTCTTCTTCTTTATTAGTTTCTCCATCTTGATGGCTGGGCATCTTAGTGTTACTGAATTACTTTGTGTTTTGTACCAGGTGTTGGGTGCTCCGAGGTTAGACAAGCTCCTTTACAACTGGATATCCTCCATCCTGCTGCCACTCACTCATCTATGTCTAAATGAGACTGAATTTGCATAACTTACACATAGCGATGAACAAGACTGACCTCACTCTACCTCACTTTCAATCATTTCTGCCTTTTCCTGCTCTTTCTGCTCTTTAAATGTCAGTCAGTGCTGCAGAAATACACAGACCAAACATATTAAAGTGAGAAAGAGTTCCACCTAAAAAATGAATACAGATAATTTCCTCCATTTTATACCTCATTTCTGAGATTTTTCAGGCTTATGGGGTGAAATTTAAATTGATCGTAAATTTGTGCACATAATTGACAGGATCCCAGCAACTTCTCATTCCCCAGAGTAGTCTCAGGTTCCCCATGTTCCTTATTGTTTTACTGACATCGCCTTCTCCTCACTTCTCTGTACACCGTGGGAATTTTTTCATCTTTTCATTCTTAGATTTTGTACCCTGCATAGTTGCTTTTCTTACTTTGCTATAGGTAAGTGGTAAGATACTAATATGCAGTACAATCACATAGATGGTAAAATGTTTGAAATTATAATTAAAGCATAACTTTAACAGGATTTGAGTTTAATATGAACAGCTACTGTATGTCATCTATCAGACTAACGGCTCTTTGCTTAAACTCCCTAGGAATTTAAGAGACAATACTTTACGTGAAATGCTCCAGATACTTCTCTTTTGCATTAAAAAAGATAAAATTAACCTGTAATATAATCATAATGATGAGGGGAATTTGAATAAAATTAGCTCTTAATTTCATTTGAATTCTGTATCTCTGAAACATAAAGCTCATAACTCCCTGCCCTGGTGTGGCCTCAGCCGGCAACAAAGAACCACGCGGCCGCTCGCTCCACCCCCACAGCCGTGGGAGGAAATGGGAAGAAACAGGCAAAACTCGTGGGTTGAGATAAACGCAGTTTAACAGAACAGCAAAGGGAAGAGAAAACAGTAATAATAACACGGATAAAGGAATATACAAACGCGATTACGGCACCGCCGCTCACCGACCGGACCCGCACCGCCGACGCCTGCGCTGAGCAGCGACTTCCCACCCCCTCCCCCCGGCAGCTCCCCCCATAACCCGGGCATGAGTCACATGGCATGGGGTACCTGTGTCCCCTCCCATCCTTGGGGAAATTAACCCCATCCCTGCCGGAACCAGGACACTCCCCTATGAAGTTTCACCATTTTTTTCTTTTACAATCGGTCGGAGAATTGATCATGGGCATTGATTGCCATATGTTTTCATTACTTCAGGAAATACATAAAGAGAGTAAAATTTATTAGTGCTTTGAAATTTGAATTAACTGCCTTCTGTAGTTTTCACCAACACACGCATTTAGGTAGAATTGAATTCATGTGAGAATTAATTAATAGTAGGCAGGTCCATTCCTGTGTTAAACCAGGTAAGATGTCTCTGTCACTGTCTGGTTTACATTTCATGATGAACCTGGGAAGTGTGGAGATGTAAATTGTGGAACTGTGTTATTCATCATACCGCCATTCAAGATATGTGTAAAACAGATGTGACTTTCATTTTAAAAGACAGTAAAAAGTGCACAGGAAAAGTAACTGGAAGGAAAGTATACAGCGAAGATGGCAAGGACTAAATATACTTCCCCTCAAAAGAGATACTCAGAGCATACCACTTCCTTGTCCTTAAGGAAAAGTGTCCGGCAATGTAAATTGTGTTCATAATGAAAATACACACTAAATGACAATGTAATCTGTAATACTTTCATACACCACCAGGTATGGGCAAAAGTGGCATAAGTCTTACTCTTCTGAACCACTCATACTCTATCAGACCTTGGCAAAGCTTGAAAAGGATTAAAAACAAGGAGTCAAACTACATCAAGAGTCAATTCTTGCTGTTAAAAGGATCTCTCTTCTGTATGTTCTAACAAGGTCAGTCCCATATAAAGGTTTTCTTTTTATTTTTTTTTTTTTTACCTTGGGTTACTGACTTGCGTATGGCACAACCTGTATGGGGCACTGGTTTTCCCAATATGCCAAAATTATAATTTTAACTCTGCTTTTCCTTTATTCTCTTGCACTATTTGCAGCCATCCTGCTGCTTCAGTCAGGCATAAAAAGACATGTATTTCTAGGACGATGGTTAAATTTTATGTGATCTGTATTTCTTCCTGCTCTGTGAGATGAGTAGCACTCATGGGTAGGGTTTGCTGTCAGAAGGCAAACAGAACAAAACCTGACAGTGAGTGGGATACCTTAGCAAATATTCCTATATGACCTGTGAGTCAATATGATTTATGGTAAAACTGGGTGGCTTTACAAGTGTTTATTCCATGAATACACTTGTATGTAAAGTTTGAACTGAAAGAGAATTTATGGCCATGTTATAAACCTCAGAAAAAGATAGAAATGTTGATAGCTTATACTGAATGCACGAGCACAGAAATCATTAATCTTACCAATTCCTTGTTGGGTTTTTGAGACTATATCAAATGAACCTTACATTCAGGGTGGTATGTAGAAAGAGCTCTCAATGAAACTTACAGTGCTCTAGAGACTATTTCCTCCCAATTTTCTAGGCCAAAATGTCTCTGTTGTACAAACACAAAGGAGTAGGAGCAAAGTATCTAGAATGATTAGCTCAGATTAAGTATTATCACAAAGAAAGAAAATACTTTTTGGAACTTAAATAATTTCAGCCATACATGCTCAAATGCCGTTTACACTGCCTACCACCCCCCACCCCCAAACATCAAGACAATTCCAAGCTGATCTGCAATTCCAGAAATATTAGGTTTTTTCATTTTGGTATTGTCCACCATGGATCATCTAACGTAGAGCTTATCTTGTTGAAAACATACATAACAGTAAGCTATAAACTAAACCCAAAGGTTTCTGATTTATGACATCACAGAATCACTTCTGAGTGTAATTATAGTGCTTCTGAGAATTGGTTGCAAATGAAAAAGGATGACAAAACTACTAGCCAAAAAAGCCAGCACTTGGAGCACTTTGCTGTTTAGGAAGGATATGAGAACATGTGTAAGGTAAGCCACAAGAGGACATACTCTTTCCACCTTTAAATCTCTGCATGTTTCAGCGTGAGAGAGAAATGCCCTAAATTCATGTGGACAAAGCAGATTTTTCAGCTCCTATTTTCAGGACAGACCAAGTTTTATTCACATGGCCAGAAATGGCCTATACTTGTCTGAGACAACCGGCCATGGCCTGAGGTTCCCTGGGAGATGAGAAAAGGAAGAGTTCTCTTAGAAACATAAAAGCACTGCAGGAGGGCATTCCAGCACTGCTGCTGTTGGAAATATTTCCGCACAAATACTAAAATAAATTCTAGTTAAACTTAACAGTAAAAGCAAATTATGCAGTATGAAACAGGGTTAAAGGTGAAGAGAAAGAGATACACTTAGCTATGGGAAACAACATTATTTAAATCAGATAATAAACAACTGTAAAAAAGTGGATTTGTTTAATTAGCAAGTTTTAGAAGGATGATCTAGTGGGTCATTCTTTTCTCTTGGATCTTTGAGAAAAGCAGCTGCACATGAAGAATGTTCACAGCAATTTCGTTAACCGAACTGGATGATCACTAACCAAATTGTAAGTAAACACTGCTATTTTATCACCTTCAACAAAATCCACTGGAAAAATCAGAGTGTGAAAGAGTACTTCTTGGTTGTCAGGCTACTTTTCTTGAATGGAAGCTTTTCTTTCTCCTGTTTTGCTGGTAGCATCAGAATGATTGTGACAAACAGTGAGCACAATGTCCTGATGTTCTTTGGATTAATCTGTATTCCACTTCAATTGCACAATGTACAACAGATAAAGACATGCTAGGGTAATAGCTGTGGAAATTCAGCAGATATATTTTTATGTTTACTAAAGACAGCTGCCGTTACTTGGGAAAAAAGTTAAACTCTTAGATGGATCAAGTTTTTACTTGTATTTCCCTACCAAATTTATCACAATTGATCGGAAAGTCATTAGAAATTCATAAAAAATAAATATATATACATATATCTAGCAATACAAGCAAACAATAGGGAAATACAGAAAAATCTAGAGATTTTGATTTGTTTTCTACCCTGAGTAGTAGAGAATTAATTAACACCTCAAATGGGAATTGTCTAAATTTCAGATTTGTAATCCCATCACACAAGCTTCCAGTGGAATCATTGCTTCAGAAGTTTCAACCCCCAAATTTTTGTATTTTTGACATCTAATTATACATTTAAGAGGCCAACTGCAAGCACTCAGGCTTGATTTTTTTTTTTGGGGGGGGGTATCATTGATATTAATTTTTATTTGATACAGTGTTTTCTCTTCCAGTAACCTGTAAGAAAATTCACTAGATTACTGGTGTGTTGTCTAAAATACAGTAGGAGTAAATTGCTTCTATTGAAATGCCAGTTGAATCTTTTACCAATTCAAATTGGTTTGTTGCTGGGATACTCTCCAGCTTACCTTACCTATGCATGTAACAGCAACACCACTGCTGGTCTGAGTCAACACTGAGTATCCTACTATAGAATTGACCTGGTTCGTAGGTTTAATGTCTAACTGAAAACTGTACTGTAAGGCAGTACTATTTTTTTCTGAAACTCAGGTGGCACCATTGAAATACAAGTTCAAGATGTTGAAAACGTCCTTAATTTGGAATGCAATGAAAATGGACTAAGGATGCATATGAAACAGTAAATTTAATTTTCACGACGACTAACAGTTATGAGTCACAAACCTGCACATGTGATGCATAAGAAGTACTTAAGGAATACAAAAACACACCTTACCAAGGATACCAGCCTGTAAGCACTGACCCTGGCTGTGGCTGTCTTAGGTATCTATAGAGTGGTTTTAATACAAACCCACAGTCACAAAAAGTGCCCATGTCCCCACCCCTGTCTGATTAAATAGGCCAGCTATACTGGAACATTCTAAAAGGAAGTACAAGAGTAAAGCCAAAAGTGATATTTAGAAGTGAAAGAAACAAAGCATGAAAGGAGTAATGATGAGACATGGTTAAAATCACTGAATAAAAAACTCAAGGTATATTTCCCCTGAGAACACACAGGCACAGTCACACACACACATGCACAAACAAAACCAATGCATTGATCTAACAACCAAGTTTTGATTTGTTCCTGAATTTCTGTGATCTGTCAAGGAGACTTTTTTGTTTGTCACTGCAGATCCTATATGAACAGTGCTGATACTGGACTTCATGAAACCTTAGCTTCGAGACAACCAAAGTCAATGCAGCTGCTTCCTCCTCCACGTTTTGAAGATTAAAGGTAATAGAAGTAAAACGCAAAAAATGATTCATGGCTTAGAAATTGAAGTCCTACTGGGAGGGTAAAAACTGTACACTGCAAGAGATGGAAAAAATATAAATCTGAGCTGTGTAAAAAATGTTTCCCCTTTGAATACTGTCTTTGCTATAGTGGAAATGGACAAAAGGAAAATGGACTCAAGGAGAAAGGCAAGTCTAGAGCAGAATAGTCAGTCTGTTCCCCTCTGGGCTTATAAAGAGCAGACCTGAATCAAAATACTTGGAAGTCCTTGAGAAAAGGATACTCTTAGCAGGTTACAAATATAGGAGCTTTGAGAACACCAGTATTTTCCTAAGGGGAATGAAAAGAAAGTCTTGAAAAGGTGCCAAAAGTCACAAAAGTAATTTTGATTCAATATAATTATTGATGAAATCTCTGTAGCAATAGCCCCAACATAGTAAGCTAAGCACTTCATTTTGGTTTCAGAAGAAATTACCAGATCCATTTTTGCAGCCTCGATCTACCAACTCAGGCTGAGAGACAGAAAAAAAAACCCCCAAGATGCTTATGTCCCTCTCTAAAGGGAGAAGGCTCGAGGTGTCCCTTTGCATTACAGTGGATTAACATAAAGAGATGGACAAGGTCTTTCTATTACTGGCTGGACAAGGTCAAATGTAGCAGGACTGAGGAGTCCGGGTGCTATTGCATTAGTATTAACACAACTGTAATAGGTCTGTAAAGGGATTTTAAACAGTGTCTCAAAGATACTTGAAGAATAAAGCTGATTAATCAGTGGTTCTACGTTGGCCCTTTTTTCTAGATCCTGCATAGAACTCATTCACTTGAGAAAAACAAGAGTAGCTTCCTTATCCAATATTACTATGGAGTCTTAGGGCTGCTGAATGTCAAAGTTAGATAGCTACATCTTTTCCCTGTTCCCATTTTTAATTCCAGTTCAGCTTAGAGGATCTTGAGAATCTGCTGATAAACTGTTGTTGCTGTTCTGTAATGATGCCGTTCATATAGCAGTGGCCAGGAAGGACAGCTTTGCTTTAAGTCTGGGTAGACTTGACATTTGCTCAAAATCCTTGCTTGATCTTTGGATGCAATATAATGCCAAAAAAACTCACTGAATCCACATTCTGGTCATGCACCTGTTCTCCATAAAATTGGATAAGTCTGTTCTCTTGGTAAGTCACCACTTAGAAAAATCATGAAATATTTAGAAAGAATTGCTGAGCACTAAAATAGCAAATGTTAAAGAGACATCCTGGATATTTTATCCAAGGTACAAGACAGGCCCCAGGCAAGATTTATGGGATTTTTGCCACAATGACCAGATGAGTCTTCATCATTCTGGTAGAATACGGCAGCTTAAGCAGATTTTTAGAGGGGTAAAAAAGGCCTTTTTTTTTGCTGACTACTTTTCAGGATGCAAATAGTGTTTTGTGAGGTGCAGTTAAATATGAAAAACACTTCTGGAACACAAAGATGGATAATCATGCGTGGACAGGTTATTTCCAACAATAGCCACCACCCAAGCTTGCAGAGAGCAGCCTTTATCAGGTCATATAACAGGGGAATAGAAAATGAAATTGTCATTTGTGGGAAAAAAATAAAATCTATATTTCTGAATGAAGATTCTATGAGAACAAAATTCTGCAATAAGTGTAGTACATTCCTAATGTTCCTTGGTTTGTGTCAAACAAATGGCACTGAGATGAATGATTTTCAGATTTTCTTTAGTCAGTCAATAGTGTAGAAATGGTTAATTGATTAATTGATTCTTTAAGAATTTGATGGGTATGGGAGGAAGGGAACTGCATGAGACAACACATATCTTTGCTTTCTTTAATCCTTCTCGCCCTCAAGCAGCAAGCTTTTAACTGTCTGTTCTCACGGGCTGCAAAGGCCAGCAGCTCTGCTGTACTCTTACAGCTCTTAGGTACAGCTGTGACTGAGCCTAAGTGACATGTTAGTGTCTCTAGGTGTTATGCAGAAGTAGCTATGAAGTGTGTCGCAAATTATACTGTAATTCTGATGTGCAAATATGGCCCTTCATGTGCTGCAAAATATCACTGGACTATGGGTTGATGCATCACATGCCATGGACAACTCTCAGGGCAATATGAGGTAAGTTGTGACAGTACTGGCAGGATCTGCAGCCACAATGAGAAATCCTTCTAAAGATGTAAATTTTTATTTGATTGATTAGGCACTCTTACCTTTTCCACCTTCCTTCCAACCAGACCAAAAATTTGTATTTCTTTGCCAGTCTTCATACCTTTAACTGAATTTCATTTACCACCTTCAAAATTTATACAATGATAATTATGTAAAAAACACATGCAACTGAACTTGTGCTGTGATGAGAGTCAACATCTGTAGTATTAATAATCTTGGTTTTGATGCATGTAATACACCAAAAATGGTTCTTTCTTCCCATTGGAACGAAACCACATTTTGAAATTTTGGAATTTTCCCCAGGACAGAAACCTTGTTTTCCACAAGCTCTAATCCATGGTGAAACAGTAGTGGTTTGGGGTACAGCAGCTCTTATATATGGTCAAGAGCGAATATGAAGGAGAATGCTTAGCAAATGCACTGGGAATATAAAATGGGAGCTTTTACTAACTGCAAAGGACTGGGGTTTATATTATCTCCTGTGAGAAAACTTATACCAGCTTTTTGACAATAATATATGGTTATGGATGTAAATTAAAACTTATTCATAGGCAAAGTTTTTTAAAAACTACAAATCATATCTGTAAAGTTCAAACAGAAAATTCAACTAATCAGGATGTGAGGAATACACCTGTTCAGTTTCCCAAATGGCTGTGTCACTCAGTCACACTCTACTAAAGGCTACTCTCTGTTCAAATGAGGTTCCATTTATACTAATATTCAGAAATGTCTCACGATTTAGAGACTGGTATTTCTAGCAGCACTCAGATTCAGGATATGAGGAATACAGTGCAAGAAAGATGCTATTCATTATTTCTTAGTCATCAGTTGAAGAGCCAATTACAAAAATGTTTGTCAAACATAGCTGAGAAACAAACAAACACAAACTGACCTGTGATTAGTCAAACACCATAAATAACAAGCACCAAATAAGTGATGTGAAAGTTTACAAACATCCTATGGTATTTGTTGCTACTCGTTAGGCATCAGATTCATTAACAAAAGCCAGAAGGATCATTTGCGCAACCCAGAAACACCATGAACAGAAAAAGCGGCTAAATACATTCAGTTGTGTTGCTGAGCAATGGCCTACAGTTTTGAGGCACTGGACTGGAACCCCGAAAACTCTCTCTGGTTCTGCTGGATGACTCTGAGTATGTGATTTCCTCTCAGTTGGGATTCATTACTTTAGCTTAAGGCAGGGATAATTATACTGACCTTCTTTGTAAAGTACTTAGAAAAATGCAGTTGGAAAGCATGTAGCTGTAAAGGGGCAGAGGAGGAAGGACAAAACGTAATCATCCCTGTCGTGTCATATTAGATGCTGGTTATAACCAGGTTGTTCAACCTGCATGTGCTATGCCCACCCATTCAATATTTCTACATCACTGCAATCCCATAGGCTTTTGTATTCCTTACAGACCATGCAAATATTAGTTATTGTAAATTACATCAGGCAACATTTCCTTACTGCACCTCTTGTAACAGAATGGTCTTCAAATATGGACGACAAGTATAACTTGTGTGCCAACTGCATAGAGTTCAAGTTTTTGAAGTGTGACTTAAAGGGGCCTTAAGCAGTTGCTCTGCCTTAGGTGGTGAATTTTGCCTTTGGAAAACATTGAAGGAAGAATAAAATCCTCCTTGCTGCATTCCAACTTTTTTGTGTATGTGAACTGGAAATTCATCGATTATACCGATTTACTCTGTCACCTGCTAATCAAACTCGAGTAGGTACACCTCCTGTCAGCACTCAGCCTGGAAATCAGACTACTACCAAAAACGCACTATGTTTGGCGTGGAAACATCTAGCCCTAATATGGTTAACACTTGATAACAATCTTGTCAAACTTTATACACCTGTAAACAGAGTTTACAGTGATAAGTTTTGCCATTATGCTACTATTTATATCCCATAAACATAGTTTACAGTGATATGCATAGCAATGATAATGATACTGACAAGAGCACTCCACAGAAGCACAGATGTTGAGATGTTCTTATGCAATCTGTATTGCTGTTTATATCTACATAAACTTAGCTGAATAATGTTACCACATTTACCATAAAATAAAGACAAATATCCATATTTTAAATGCAAAGATAAGCCATTATATCTGCAGTTTCATAGACAAAATTTCTCGAATCACATCATGCTTTCATAGAATAATGTCTCCAAGTAGACAGCCACTTCCCTAAATTTGCATGAAGTGTCTACAAAGTTACCAATGTCCAATTTAGTTTGCTTTCTACCCTGAAGTAGGTGAAAGAAAATCAGCCAACTTACGATCTCCTTGGCAACGCACAGGACCCACAGATATCTTGGCTTCAGACCCAGGCCGGTCAACATCTCCAACCACTACTTGACTCACTGGTAGGTGCTCTTTGTATGACAACATCCCAGTGTCTTTTCTCCTGAATTATGGAGAGAGAGGAAAAAAAAGCAATTGTGACATATATTAAAATAATTTCCTTGATCATTATCATTGTGCAATGACCTAAGCACCAGAAGAATAGGTACGCAACAATTATACCAGTACAATTATACCAGTACAATGTTACTGTCTAAAAACCTGTCTCAAATGACATCAGTGTGAGCAATAACACTGCCCATTTACTGGAAAACAGATGGATAGTAGCTACTGTCACCCAGGAACATAGTCAGAGTAGCAGCTCGCTTTGTGGCCAGTCCTGGATTCAGCTGGGATTGTGCAGGTCTCCTTGCTTTCCAGAGTGACCAGCTCCATACTATTGGATAGCACTTTACTGTTGATCTCCTTGCTGATGTCTTCTGAGAGTGAAAAAAATCCTAATGCTTCTTAGAAGTTTGTCTTTTTTGCTGTAGTTGCTGCCAGTTATTGTCGTAACAGTATGACCTCTGCATACCTTTGGAAATGCATACATTGGACTTAGATGATCTCCAGAGGTCCCTTCCAACCCTGACGATACTGTGATACTGTGATACCAAGGAAACAGTGCTTCTTTTATATTTAACATTTTTAGTATTAAAAAAAAAAGAAGTTAAAGACTAATTACCTGAAAAGGCTTAGTCCTGTCATTTCAAACACTAAGCGCCTAAGTCCAAAAAATCTAAACTTCTAAATCTAACACAAGTATGCAGCTCAAACCCCATTTTAGTTAGCAAGATGACTAAAATTCAATTTACAGTCATGTCTAAAAGCTCCTTATTCCAACTGCAGTGAGTAAACTGGTGCCTTTTTCACGCCTAGACCAAATCACTATGCACAGTTATAATATTTTTCCTTTATCATTTCAAGATCGGAATCCAGCTGGCATAAGTGCTGTTTCTTCCAAACAGAAAATAAAATAAACTAAATTTAATTAGGTACCTTATCTCCAGGTGCTTTTCGTTTTTTTTTCTTTTTAAATTTTTTTTTAACATAAACACATGGAAGACCCAAAATATGTGCACTATACATAGTGTTAGGACTATACTTTTTGACACAAAAGAAAGTAAGAGGAAGCAAAATAAATGCATTTCTTTCTCTCTCTTTTTTTTCTCTTTCTTTTTAGCTGTACCTTGCAATGTAATTGAGTATCTAAAGTAAGCAACATTTTGATCTAAAAATCAATTCCTTTGTTCAAAAATATGATAGGATAAAGGATGAATTCAGGATCAGGAAAAGTTACTGAACTGCACAGTATGACTATAACTGGGAACTTGTAAGGATTTCAGGAAACTGAAAGCCTTTTTCATCTCTAATTTGGATGACTCCATGATCTGACTCATTAGATTGTTAACAACTGGTAAGCACAGCAGGGATCTGTATGATCTCTGGTAATGCTCAGAGTTTTCCGGTATTTTCTAGTAGTGTCTCCAGTCATCATCCTCACTGGGTCCTTCTGAAGAGATGGAAAGCAATACATTCTTTTTAAAAGAATCACAACTAAAGTAATAAATAAATAACCATCACATTTTCAAACGACAGTTCATTGGAACTCGAGTCTTTCTCTGTGATGAAGAGAGTAATTAAAGACTTAGTTACTAGAGTTTTTCAAATAGTAGATGGCTGTTTTCCTTAATCTGTATGTTATTCCCCTTCAGGGCACTTGCCTTTCTCAGTACGCCCTTTGTATTGCTGAGATCATTAACCCTCTGTGATTAGACACAGCTATACCAGGTGCTATGTTCATGAGGCTGCTACAGGGGATTGCTAGAGAGGAAGGAAAATGGAGATGAGTAACCCTTACAGGCTGCATCTGCAGATTGTGCAAGGTTGTAGCATACCGCTTTTCATCCACAGATTGCAATGCCCTTTACAAAGGTATCATATTCATCAATTTGGAGACAGGCAATATAAGAAAAGGGACATAAAGGGCTTTCCCTTTAAGAAAGAAAAGAATGAATAACAAAGCTAGGTATGTAGACCTAATCTTCCATCTCTGCTAAAGACCTGTATCCATGGGACCCACTCCCTTCTAATAGAGGATAAATGTAGGTCATCACTTTACTCTTTCTGAGATTTTCCTCTGAGACTGGCTTTCTTTGCTGATTGTCACTCTTTCAAAGAATACTTTAAAGACAGATGTGTCTATTTAAAATAAAGAATTCTTCAAAGAGCAGTAAAAAGAAAACTATTGGCATTTCTCTCTTTCCTTCCCCTCTCACAAAAAGAGCTAATATTTCAGCTCCAAATAAGGATGCCAAAGGGCAGCCCTTTTCCTGTCACCAATAGCTTTCACCTCCTTTGAAGAAAATAAAAAGAAGCAGTAACAATTTTCTCCCTCTTTACTGATCATGTTTCTACTCTTTTTAATATTTTATTTATGCATTTAGTGATATGGTCATTTTAAAGCTGTTGCCATGACAATAAAACTAAATGTTAAGAGTTCTTTTCAGAAATAGCCTTATTTTCTGATAATTGTTTACTTGTCTCATCTTTGTAGGAAATTCATCCTCCCCTGCACAGAAGCTCTTGAGGGCTAGGAGTACGGACTAAGAGTTGAGAGAAGGGCGTTGTCTTTTCTCCAGAAGAACCTGTGTAGCTCATTTGCTCTTAACAACAAAGGGATAATGATAGCTTTTGGCCCACCCGTGCACCAAAAAGACAAATACACTCAAGAGACTTAGTGGCTCTGTTATGGTTTTCTAAAGTACTTGTAGTTCCTCAGGACATACTAATCAGCGCTGACAAAGTAAAAAATGTTGTAAACCAAGGACTGATTATAATGCTTGACTTTGTACTGCACACTTAGAAATAATCACAGCTGGAACATTCAATTCCTGCAAGTGATAATGCTTCTGCCGGTATTTAAAGACTTTGCACATTAAGAGGGTGGAGAAAGTCTCTGATGTTTTTCCTCACCAAAGAAAATCCCCTTAAGAGAAAAAAGATTGAATTCAGAGTGTGTCATATTCCTATTAATAGCCAAATGGGAGATGAATGAATCTGATCAAATCCTGTAATTATTACCAGGAGATATTGATGAAATCTCAGTGTAATTTTCTATTTCTAATTTCTTTTGCTATATATAATAGTCTGCAAAGTGCTTCAGGGTGCCTTTGAATGAAAGCAGCAGATATTAGTGTAAGATTTATCATTGTTTTGATTACGATGATCTATTTACTCTTTATAAGCATTCTGCGGTATGTAAAAAAGAAATGCATTATGCACATATCAGCAAATGACATATTCAAAGTAATGATAAGATTCTGTATCAGTATTAATTTGTTTATATAATATAATACAATGATCTCATACAACTAGACTCCTGTTATTGGAGTAATTTGTTTTCCCCAATTTTGTTAGACATCACTTAATTATCAGTCCGGTCCTACACAGGAAAACACACAAAGAACGTACTAGAGGTAGGAATGGACTTAATTTTAAAAGATATGCTTACACGGTCTGAGGAACTGGAATTGTTTTGAGAATACAAATAAAACACCTACTGGATTGAAACTGCAGTATTAAACACATATTATTTAATTGTTAGCAGTGGTCTGAAGAATACAAACTCCCAAGTATTCCCATTTCAAAGGTATACAATTGTCCACCTCTCCCAAGACCCAGCTTTTTACTATGCAAGCACCTCTATTGTAATCTCTAAATTTCCATAATCTGAGAGGTATAAAGCAGTTCAGTCCACCTGATATCGCAAGTGAATGTCTGTAAAAAACATTGTGAAGGGCACAGATGTGCCAAGTATTAGTGTCTTCTCTCTTCCAAAAGTATCTCGCAAGAATTTTATTTATATTAGGATTGCTAAGAAGAGCTAATATAACAGAGAATTTAACGAACAATGCAATTCTGGCAGCAGCCTTAATAATCTGGAAGCAAGTTACTTGGAAATATGCAAGATCTAATTAATAGGATTAAAAACAGGGCAAACAAAAGCTAGGATTAAAGCAGAACTAGCTAACTTTAGAAAGGTTTTAATAAAATTTAGTTAACTTTTTAATGTACATACAATGCAGCACAAAAGCTATACTGTTCCCAGCGCTCTGTCCTTCTTAGGAATTTTAAACTGCCAACAATACAATCTAGGATGAAAACTTTTATTTCCACTTGAATTTGCTGTTCTCTGGGATTCTTATAGATCTCTTGTCCCTTTCCCACATGTTTTGTAACCTCAGATACCCTTATATGTTATGTTGGAGCTAACGACTCACCCTTGATCTGGCTGCCAAGGGGTATTATAGAAAATTTCTCATTATTAATGGGATCATATAAACTGACAGAGAACCACAACTCAATTCAAGTTTTTTTGCCACTGGCATTGGACAAGCTGAGGTCCTACAAAATATGTTGTTCTCATATTCCTAATAGCAAAAGAAGGAGAAGTTTGAACTCTTACAATTAAGAGTGATCTTAAGGCAGTCAAACTTCTTCTATTGCACAATAGCTCTCGTGAGATCCCACCTGGAGTACTGCATCCAGCTGTGGAGTCCCCAACATAAGAAGGACATGGACCTGCTGGAGCGCGTCCAGAGGAGAGCCACAAGGATGATCAGAGGGATGGAGCACCTCTCCTATGAGGAGAGGCTGAGAGAGTTGGGGCTGTTCAGCCTGGAGAAGAGAAGGCTCCGGGGAGATCTTATTGCGGCCTTCCAGTACCTAAAGGGGGCCTACAGGAGAGCTGGGGAAGGACTTTTTACTAGGGCATGTAGTGATAGGACGAGGGGGAACGGCTTTAAGCTGGAAGAGGGCAGGTTTAGATTAAACATTAGGAAGAAGTTTTTCACTTTAAGGGTGGTGAGGCACTGGAACAGGTTGCCCAGAGAGGTTGTTGAAGCCCCATCCCTGGAGGTGTTCAAGGCCAGGCTGGACGTGGCCTTGGGCAACCTGGTCTAGTGAGAGGTATCCCTGCCTGTGGCAGGGGGGTTGGAACTCGATGATCTTCAAGGTCCCTTCCAACCTAAACCATTCTATGATTCTATGATTCTATGAATAGTAAAAAAAAAAAAAAAGAGCAAAGTACCACCAGCGTCTAGCAACATGCACTTAATTGCGATGTAACAGGTCTTTTGGTTGCGTAAGCAAAGCATATCTGCAGGTACAACTGTTAGCTCCTTGCAAATCCTTGTTTGCAAGGAGTTTGTTGCAGTGGAAAATGCAGAAGTAAAACAGGAAAGCAGTCTGGATTTTTACTTTTATTTTTGAAAATACTTTTGTAAACAACATGATGAAAGATTATCTAATCCCAGAACCCAAATTACTAATATAAAGAAGTCCATCCTTTGATATCTGTTAGCAAAGATAAATTATACCAAAGACATGAGGCTGATGGTGCAACAGGCATAAGTAATTCTTGTTTAGAAGTTATAAAAGATTGAATAGATTAAATTAATTTAATACACAAGCATGATATTCACAAATAGTCCCACCAGAAGAATGATGAACACATTTAAGATGACAATGAACAAAAGAAACGCTGGAATTTGCATTTAGCACAAGTCACTTAAGTCACTTACAGGAACTTCAAACCTTCTTTGCAGGAGAAACAAGTTTAAATTAGTCATGCAAAGACATGTTTAAATCACACTTTTTTCCCTGGGATTGAGACTTAGATTTCCTTTTTCACTTTACACAGTCTATGCCTCCCCTGACCTTTAAGATGAAAAATCTTTAAAATTACATTAGGAAATAAATTTGCTTCTTTGGACACCTCTCAAATCTTATAATCCCATAACACCTTTTTATTAAATGCAGGTTAATTTGAATCATTATAAACATCCTTATGAGGATTATATGCTTTAACAGTGAACAGAAAGGGAATACTTGATAAAATATAGAGTATATAATTCAAAACTTGCTAACAAAATGCCTATTTTCAAAAAAAGTTAATAACATCTTGATTTTTTTTTTTTCAGAAAGCTTAAAACACCATGAACTTCCAAACACAGCGTCTCTAGACAACACTTTCTAGTATGACCAGGCCTGTGCAATTGAGTTGAACAATTTAAAATGCCTAACGCTGAAACTGTATCTCCATCGAATTTATGCAAGCAGTGTGCTGAGAGTTTCTGAGTTAAGAAGTTGACAGCAAGCGTGCTCCATTTCTTCCCTTTTCTCTGCTTGGCAAGAGATGAGACACAGAAACCTCTGGCAACTCAGAAGCAACCCTGAAGTCCAGATGATATGCCAATACTACTATGGCACTTCCTGATTCCATGTGTGCCAGAGATATGAAGTGAGATACATTGAGAAATTGGTGAGAAATGTGTCTCATATAAAAAAAAATCTGTCAGGAAGAAGATTGAGATAGTTTTGACTGGTTCTACAGGGCTCTTGCCTGAAAGGACTTCTTGACTTTCCTCTCAAATAGGGGTTTGTAAGAAACTGAATAACCATAGCAAAAGGTGAATAATGGAGACAGCAAACTGCTCTCTGCTTTCTTTTAAACAATATGGATCAATTTCAGGGGAAAATCTGCCTTTGCTGAGGATTTGCTCATACTCTTCTTCCAATAAAACAGTGGAGACAAAAAGTCTCTCCTTCAAAAAAGCAGCTCCTCTTACAAACTTCATTTCTTCAGTGTTCCTTTCCAGAAAAAAAAAAAAAAGAAATTGGGGACTTCTTTTCTTTTGGTGTTCATTAACTCCTCTGGTTTGACTGTTAATTTTTCTTATTTCTGCACCAAGATATTTCAAGACTGGAATCTAGGAATCCTACCACCCTGTAACTGATCTCTGATACCTCTAGATCTTTGCATCTGCCAACAATTTAATCAATTTTCTGTCTCAGTTTCAAAATCTTTTAAGTAGGACAGGAAATTTCTTTGTAAGAAATACTGAATCTTGTCTTGGGATATCCCTTCCACCTTGGGTGATTATGGAGACAAGATTACTTGGGATTCCGCTGAAGCCAAGAAAAGAAAGTTCTACTGTGGACCTAGGACTGAAATGGAATGCTATGGGAATTTTCCAAGAAAAATTGACATGGAAAGGGCAAATATCTTGCTCAAAGGAACTTTTTTTTTTTTTTAATTAGTTAAAAATTTCATTTGGCATTTTCAAAACAGTATGATTCTTTTATCTCAAAATATTTCAAAATTCAAAAGATCTGAAAATAAAAGTTAAGAAATAAAAATATTAAAATAACCCACAATTCACAATGTTAAAAAAGCTTTCTAGTCATCCTTAGAAAGTTTTAAATGTTTTGTTTTATGACATAAATGTGAGAAAACTGTTCTCAACAGGTGTAACCAAACGAAGGACAATAAATTAAATGATCCATTCAGTTATTCACCATGTCCCAGAAAGTTAAATGTTTTTCTTCCTAATCACTTTGACAAAGAGAAATCTGTATTCATTCCATGATCCATTCACACATAATGAAACTTCCCATGAAATAGCAGGCTACCTGAGCTCCAAGGGAAGAAAATAATGAAGCACCGTACTGAGTATTACCACCTGTTTCAAAAATTGTCTCATTTAAAACCCCAAGCATTTTTAATTACATTTTTGTACATCTGAATGCATTTTTGTATATCTGAATGCACTATAGTAATGATAACCTTTTACTGTGTGCACACTAAGAGCAGTTACCTAATGAAATGTGTGTTTTTAACATCTGTACTATTGAATGTACTATTGCAAGTTCTACGCAGATAAATGGCAATTTTTTTGCAGTTTTTTATGCTACTAGCTATGCGCAAGCCTTTGGATCATGTTCTATCAAACTATCAGACCAAATGTGCTTCTGGCAGGATTTTTAAGGCACAAGGATCTGTATTGGAAGAAATATTAAAAATCTCAGAGCAGTAGCTTAGAGGCTTCATTTCTTGGAGTTCTTGACAACTTTGACAGTTTTATTTCATATGACTGAAAGAGCTCAATAAAAATAATTGAGTATGGCATGAAAAAATAACAGATGGCTATACTTAATGCTGATTTCAGCCCCTATATGCCTGTTGAGTTCAATAAGGTATTAAGGTGCGTAACTTAGTGTTGAATTTGGTCCAGAAAACTTAATGAAGTATGGGACTTACAGTTCCTAGAAAATTTCAGTAAAACCTGATTGTATAAACATCTACCATTGCTCCCACCTTTCACTGGCACTTTCTGTACTGTTCATCCTTGCATCACATCTATGCATATACTTCATACAACACTGGAACCAACCTACGCTTCACACAAAGGCACATGGGGAACATAAGGGTGCTGTGATTAACTCACCTCTTCAGTTGCCTGTATAGCTATGACACCAAATATTTTGGGAAAAAATCTAGGTTAATCACACCTTGGAACAGAGTGCTTGATTAGGTAACCTCGTAAAATCTCCTTCATACAAAGGATAAGTAGGTTGGTTCTGTCTTCCAAATTTTTATCTCATGGCAAGCATTTTTCATGCTTATCCTCTCATTTGCCTTTTTATGCCAAACTATGGTTTCATTTGAGTGTGTTTATTCTTAATATAGAAGATATCTGAGCCCTTTTAGCCTTACTTTTGGGCTTCTGTAAAATAGAGTTTGTTAGTAAGTATAAGGCCGTCTTACATAAAAAATGTTGTATTCACGTATGTTGGATTTTGCTCTCTGTAAAAAATGACACTTATCTTACTTCTGTATCACAGGTGACATTTTGGAAGACACAGAAAAATTATGTTACTTGCTCGACATCATGTGGAAAATAAGCATACCAGCATCCTTCCTCTAAATAATAAAGTAGCCAATAAAGAGACAAAAGATGGGGAAAGAAGTAATGTCATATATTATTAAAAGTAAAATTCCAAGAGAAGTTATTATTCAGCTATTTATTTCCTTTCAGTAAAGGCCCCAACCACGTCTGTACTGATTTTTAAGAAAACCTTTAATTGTAACAACCACAACATCTTATTTTCTATATCTATAATCAGTTCTCATTCTTGAAATACTGTATTTTTATGGTGTTACACATGATCAGCTAATTGTCTCTCCTCAGAAGATCTCAGTTTCCTTTCAGTCCTTAGAGGTAACAATCACATTGTAGTTTAATTTTGTCTCCAGTCTCATCCCCAGAAGATTGCTTTCCATTTTACTTTCACGGGTGTGTGGAAGAAGCCAAACCTACACAAGTGATGCTTCTCTCAAAGGGGCACTTACCCCAGCAGGACAGATGACCAGTTTTATTTAGTCCTTATTATGTACCATACAGCCTGTAAATCTGTAGGTCCTTACTCAGCATAAGGAATTCTTAACCTACTGCTGTCAGGAGTTGGAATAAGTGATCCTATAAATGATTTTAATTTCTTTCCATGCCCCTTATAAATAGAAAAGTTGTTTCTAACTGTAAAATGATTAGTGAAAGTGGTTTCAAAACAAAATCTGCTTCTTCATAACTGCTTAAAAACATCTCTCAATATAGGTTTCTTGATGTTGTTGTCATCATTTTTTTGTTTTGTTTAACCTATGAAAGGTAAACCCCTTAAATTATCCTGGAAATGGTAAGGAGATGGGGAAAAGACAGCTACTTCAAACACCAAGAATGGAAGAAGAATTTTGTAACTGCCGTTGCTAAAAAAAAGAACCCCAAATCCAGCAAAAAACCTTCCAGGATTATCTACAAATTGTGCTATAACATAATGCATGATGTTGCTATGTCTAATGAGGAAGGAAAGTAGGGTCTATTATCATGAAAGTGCTCTAGTTAGAAGAAGAATTAAACATCCCACTACAAAACATTTTAAATGTACCCCCATTCATCAGAAATAATTATCTGAATCTGAATGCTCCAATATATTCAAGCACATTTAAAGCAATGGTGCAGCATAAAAGTAATTAACAGATGTCTTTTTTCATTATGCAAGCACTTTGCCATAAAGCACAAGCAAAACACGGATACTTGTCACTATCCCTCTGCTTGTAAACACATGTCTCTCAGAATAAATTTCATTTTAATTAGGTTTCTTTTTTAGTGATTTTGCTAAAAAGACAGATTACTTTGTTTTGCAATGATATCCAACTTTATCCATAGGTTAATTTCTTTATGGCCTTTTCATGTTTTTATGATACCCTTACCTCTTCTCTGCATGTATGTATATCACACACATGTACTACAGTAATGGGGGAAATGAGAAAGGACACTAAAGAAGCTACTTACTGAAGTTTTAAAAAAAGTATTCCTGCAAGATGTACAACTGTGTTACCACCAGAGGCAGCTGGGTTCTGCGGGGCTGTAGCTAGAGTTTCTCCCACAGCATTCACTCACAGCATTATGAGACAACTGAGTCACCAAGATTAGGACTTGAGCTACAGGAAAGAATAATTGTTGCTAAATATGGGCCAAATGCAGATGCCCTTGTTTAGAAAAATCTGTTTTGCTGCACTGACTGTAGAATGTCAAGTATTTGTTTAGCATTTTGTTAATCACACTTGTACAGGATTAGTGACCTATTCATTAGCCAGATCGCTCCACTTTATTGCTCTGATGGATTTCCATTCTTGTTAGCCTTCAAGCTCAACTCTCCTTATATTACACATCACCCCTTTTTCCTCAACAAAAGACCAAAGCAAACTCAGCAGAACTCTGTTCATTTCCTAATGCAATTCCCTCTGAGCTGAGCCTGTCGTTTCCTAGCACAATACTTGATGAACCCCCTCCCCCAAAGACTTTTTACTGCACAATGTACTGTCACAATCCCTGACTGAATGGACTGAAGGGGCTCTGCGCCACGTGTTTCTAAAAACCTGTGACAGTATGGTCATGGCCAAAGGAGGCTGATGATGAAGTAGGTGAGAAGTCCTAATACCTCCCCCCTATCAATAAGAATGGTGTTTTTCAGGACTCCAAGCGATCCTGCGTAGACCGTATGAGGAAGCTGACCCTGAAGCAACCAGGTTGTGTTCCTCTGATCTTTCAGACTGCGGCATTTTTATCAATCAGCATTATGTGAAAACAGAAATTAAAATGTAATAATTTGGGTCCAAAGGCCAAGGGCGCAGAGTGCTTGCAGCTGGTGCACTGAGAACCTTGACAATGCATTTTACTGGAATGAGTATGTTAATTTGTCAAATGTTGATGTATCTTTTCTCTTCTGTTGGCTTAAATGTAGCTTACTGCAGATGCTTCTTGCCTTAATACAAGTCTATGAGATAAAAGTTGCCTTATGGATGTAGGAACACCAAGAAGTCCATCACTTCTACTTGTAAGCAAAGACCACGCAGGCAACACAGGAGAGGCTGCAGTCACTGAGGACAGCTCTGCTATTGCAGCCAGCTGCATCACCTAATCTTCTGCAGGATCTGATCACATCTGTGCTGGTTTTATCTGGGAGGGATGGTGCTATGTTTTGGATTTGTGACAAAAACAGTATTCATAACACTGGAATGTTTCAGTTATTGCTGAGCAGTGCTTACGCAGTGTCAAGGCCTTTTCTGCTTCTCACACCACCCTGCCAATGAGTAGGCTGGGGGTGCATAAGGCTTTGGTAGAGGACACAGCTGTGACAGCCGACCCCAACTGACCAAAGGGATATCCCATACTATATGACATCACACTCAGCAATGTGGGGAAGAAGGACAAAGTGGGGGTGTTTGGAGTTATGGTGTTTGTTTTCCTAAGCAAGCATTAAGCATGGTGGAGTCCTGCTTTCCTGCAGGTGGCTGAACACCTGCCAATAGGAAGTAGTGAATTAATTCATTGTTTTGCTTCTTTTGTGTGTGCAGCTTTACTTTACCTATTAAACTGTCTTTATCTCAACCCATGAGTTTTTGCGCTTTTACAATTCTCTCCTCCGGCCCAATGAGGGGGTATGAGCAAGCAGCTGTGTGGGGCTTAGCTGCTTACTGAAGTTAAACTACAACAACACCCTAAATTAGGAAGAACTTGTCTGTTCTTCCCCAATACTCTTATCTGAAAACTGTTCCAGAACTTCATTCTTGATGGTGAGAAATCCTGGTTCTCAGGTTTAATATATTTATAAATATTTGATTCACAGGACAGTATATTTTGTGTTCATCAATGTCTGCTAGCATAAATATTTGTTCCTCACTCACCTTTACCTCAATGTATTTTTAGAAAAAACGATACTACTATGTTTTAGCACATGGGAGATGAAAGACTGTACAGAGTCAAATAAGCTGCTGCTAACCCAAATTATCGTGTGCACATAACACTGCAAAGATTGTAGTTCAGCCCTGAAAAGCAGCCTGGCTCCACAGGCAAGAACCATGGCTGAGCAAATAAGCGTTGCCAAAAGCCTGAAGAACATAAGAATAGAAGAAATGTCCTGAAGGATCATAACAACAGTTCACCTGCTCCATCATCCTGTTGTGGGCAGTGTCAATAAGAGATGCTACTCAGGGCAAGCATGTGAGCATGGCCACTTCTGTCACGCATTCACCTTTCACTCCCCCACCATCTGCCATGAGTGCATTAGAAATGTTATAGCGTGCACAGTGCTTACAGTATCTATTGAGGGACCTGTTTTCCATGAATCTGTTAAAACCTTTTCTGAACCAACTAATGATGTCTGCTTGCACAGCCTCCTCTGGCAGCAAAGTTCCAGAAGTTTACTAGTGGCTGTGTAAAGTAATACTTTTTTTCCCCATTTTAAGTTGGCCTTATAACAATTAACAAGTCTGTACTAGCTTTTGGAGTCTTTGTGTTATGCTTCTGTGCGCTATGTAGGTATGCTAAGTGTTCTGTTGTATGTGAACTTCCCTTCTTGTTTTTTCTTTATCAACTGACAAAGAGTGGCTCCATGTGCATGCAGCAATATCCACTGAAATTATCCCAGTTCCTTCTGAGCAAGGTATTACACTGTTTGAAGGAAGCTCTTAAGGGCACAAATTACACAGAAATAGAGTCCGTGAGGAAACTATGTTCACGTATCTTTAAGGAAGAGGAGTTCAGAAACAGAATGGTAAGAGTTAATTGTTTCCTAAGGTCTTCAAACTCTTTTCTAAGGTCTTCAGAAAAAAATAATTGTTTACAAACAATAAATGCAACAGAATCTGGAGGTTTGCAGGTACATTCTTCAGCTGTATTGGTATAATTTATACTGAGCTTAAAAGAATTTATACATGGTCGCAAGTGATTTGGAAGCATTAATACACCAGAAGCAGAAACTGAAATAATATAAGAATTATGAGGAGGTAGGTGCTATAACTATTGGAAGTACATCACTAAAAGGTTCTTAAGTAAGTTAAGAAAGTTAAGTAAGGGCAGGTATAAAAGATTAAGTTATTTGTTGAATGCTGGAATAACCGCTTAGTTGAACCTTCAGTAATCATTAAAGAAACTTGTAAAAAACCCTAAAAAAATAATGTTACCAGGAATAAAAAGAGTTTTATGTTTCTTGAATTATGGGATAATATTCATTCTAGATCAACAACAGTAGTAAGCATGAAGTGGTCAAGTGGCTGAGCTGATTTTTTTTTTGTTTTGCTTTAGTTTCCTACAAATAAAGAAAACATATATTTAAAGCAATTTCAAAATATTTTCCCATTTTGTTTACAGGGGTGGCCTCCAATTTTCATCATTCAATTTATGCTGTGGGAAGACTTGCAATTTACTCCATTCCCCCATCTCTGTTTCATGTTCACTTCCTTGACTGAAGATGAAAAAGGTTAACAAAATAGAAGGTTACATGATTTAGTACCTCCATGAAACTTGCTTGAGATTAGGTTCTTTCTAGGGAGTTGCAATTAAAATAAAAGTCACTATGCATTCTGGCAACTCTATTATGCATTATTTACATCTCCTTTTTGTGTTGAGAATCCTTGAGATACGGTTAGCGACCTTGTTTTCCAGGAAGTCCTGAATGACGGTAGACAATGCTTCTAATCCTTATTCATTCTGGTATCCTTACAAATACCTAGTAAATGTAAAATAAGTGCTGGTCCTCAACTAAGCGCCTACAAAAAATAATTTGTAGTTTGTGAAGACGAAAGGCCTTACTGTCAAACCAGATCTTTGAGGCCTTTTTGGCAAGAAAAAAATGAGGATATTTATGTGTAAAGATGACAAGAATATCTGCCTTAGCAACTAGCGTTACATAAAGTGCCCAGATTTATGGAGAAGATGTATATGACACCATAGATTAAAAAAATTGATGCAGTTCACCAAGAAATACAAAATTATGGCAAAGTGTCAGTTTTCATTCTTTGTAGTTTTAGTGGCAATCCCTTTTATTTCTTTTTTTTCAGAGGGTTGTGGTTAATGGTGCAGAGTCTAGTTGGAGGTCAGTAACAAGTGGTGTCCCTCAGAGGTCAGTACTGGGTCCAGTCCTGTTCAATATATTCATCAATGACCTGGATGAAGGGATAGAGTGTACCATCAGAAGTTTGCTGATGATACAAAACTGGGAGGGGTGGCTGACACGCCGGAAGGCTGTGCCGCCATACAGGGTGACCTGGACAGGCTGGAGAGTTGGGCAGAGAAAAACCTGATGAAATTCAACAAGGGCAAGTGTAGGGTACTGCATCTGGGGAGGAATAACCCCATGCATCAGTACAGGTTGGGGGCTGACCTCCTGGAGAGCAGCTCTGTGGAAAGGGACCTGGCAGTCCTGGTGGATAACAGGATGACCATGAGCCAGCATTGTGCCCTGGTGGCCAAGGCGGCCAATGGCACCCTGGGATGTATCAAGAAGAGTGTGGCCAGCAGGTCGAGGGAGGTCATCCTCCCCCTCTACTCTGCCCTGGTGAGACCACATCTGGAGTGCTGTGTCCAGTTCTGGGCTCCCCGGTTCAAGAAGGACAGGGAACTGCTGGAGAGGGTCCAGCAAAGGGCTACTAAGATGATTAGGGGACTGGAGCATCTTTCTTACAAGGACAAGGCTGAGGGACTTGGGTCTTTTTAGTCTAGAAAAAAGAAGACTGAGGGGGGATCTTATCAATGCTTATAAATACTTAAGAGGACGGTGCCAGGTAGATGAGAAGAGTCTTTGTTCAGTGGTGCCCAGTGATAGGACTAGAGGTAATGGGCACAAACTTGAACATAGGAAGTTCCATCTTAACATGAGGTGGAACTTCTTTCCTTTGAGGGTGGCAGAGCACTGGAACAGGCTGCCCAGGGAGGTTGTGGAGTCTCCCACACTGGAGACATTCAAAACCCGCCTGGACACCGTCCTGTGCAATGTGCTGTAGGTGTCCCTGCTGTGACAGGGGGGTTGGACTAGATGATCTCCAGAGGCCCCTTCCAACCCTGATCATTCTGTGATTCTGTGATTCTAGAGAAGTAACAGCATGCAGCAGTGCTAATAAAATCTCCCTCATGGAGGGAGGACCTGGAGCCTATCTCTCCATAAAGTCCCCAGTCATGGGGAAATGCATTCTCCATTCTCTGTACTAATGGTGCATGTTTGTTGCCAATGATGAGAAGTGAAACTGATTTCTTAATGTTTTGAATATGCTGCCCTTTGCATAAAACTGGTTTTCTTCCAAATGGATCCATATAGTCTATGTTATTAGAGATCATTTAAAAATGCAGCTTTTTAATCTAAATACTTCCAGCTCAGTGTTCATAGTAGAAAGTTCGAATATATATTTGATTTAAACAACTTTGGGAGTTTTCAGAGAGGTTCCACACTGTCGTATTTTCATTTGGTGAACAAGCCTCTCTCCATTTGGCAATACAACCTTCTTCCTACCATGACAAAAGTGAAGGTGCTGTCTAGATGGACAAGTGATTGAAAAAAAGTGCCATTGCCACATCTGTAGCTTCTGCACATGTCTGTAACTAGACAAAGGAGACCTCTGAGTCCTCCAGGAGCATGATTTTCACACTACAGTGGAAAACCTGAAACAATGCTAAAGGGAGCATTATTAGCCAGTAGTTTGTATTTCCCTTTGAACACCCATGATTTATCTTTGGTATTCCCAAATGCAAGTGAGTTGCACAAGTATTCCAGGTCACACCTAGCAAGTGTTTTACAGAGCGCCTAACAAACATTTTTATCAAGTTGCAATGTATTTGTGTTCCTTTGTAGTCGAGACAGTCAGTAAGCTCATCACTTAAATAATTCTCTAATTTTCAAAACATTTGGAGCTGATATTGGGATCTTTGTGGTTTTAGGAGTAGAAGCCCACAAAAACTAGAATATGCTAGTGATATCTCTTTGACTGAAGTCACTAACACAGTTTGTTTTAAGGTAAGTAATAAAAATAATTTTAATATATGTTTGTAGAAAATAAGCAGAAATGGCAAATATTCAAAAATACGAGCAAAGAACAAGTCTCTGTACAATACTGCTTGCATTGTTCTGAAATAGAGATGATAGTGGATGAAACCTGAATGTGAGCTATATCAGTCCTGAGACTTTGCTATGAAACATTATTCTTAATAAATTGTTTTTATAACAAAGATTTATTTTTATGATGTGTTGTCAGCACACCCATTTCTCCTCTGCAGCAAGCATATGAGAGTTGAATTACTGATATTGACAATTATTAATTATTTTCTTTTAATGCAATACAGCCCAAGATCCCAGTGAGGATCAATGACCTATTATTATATTTGGTCTTTCATGACCACAAGAAAAGTCAGTACTTATGATTCCATTTGTCTGCTTTTTCATAGTATGTGTACATAATATGATTCAATGACATACAGAAACTGTCAAACTAATGCCAATTGTAACAGTTAAGCACTTGAAGTAATAGCCATTTTAGGATGAGTTCCTGCCAAAGATCAATCTCCCTGTGACTGAATTCCTACACATGATAATCTTCAATGTCTTGCTCCCGCTTTTCCACTTTCTCACAAGCCCCATGTTTTTCCCTCTTCAGCTCTTCCATTTTTCACCTATCCCCTAATTAAATCATACTGTATCTTCTTAATTTTTCTCATTTCCTTTTGTTGTTTTCCATTATAAAATTGAGATGAAAATATATCTTTTTTTGAATTCTCTTCATAGGAGAGTTTACAAAGATGCCTCAGATTAACAATTGTGTCTATATAGTTTCAACTTGCTTTTCATAGGTTTTGTGGCTTCCTTCCCTCATTGCCGGAGTCTGACTACAACAGCTCAGTTGCTTAACTTTTTCTTTTATTTTTTGGCAAATCTACTCTTGTGAGGGGGCATTAGAGAGTCTTCTGTTCTCAACCATCTCTGACTTTTTGTCATTCTGCCCATCCAGAATGAAAAGCCTCAGATCATTCTTCCAAGAATACCATAAATTCCCTTTATATGAAAGTCAGATGACAAATCTTCACAAAAACAGCTGTGTATAAGGCCTTCTGTAAAACTTAGGTCATCACAGTCTTTTTGTGTAGATGTTACCATACAGATTTCTGCACTGAGGTTGAGTTGGTAGGCTAAAACACCAAATATCTTATTTTCTTCATTATACAACTAAAACAAAGATATAACTAAAGTTATAATCAATCATCTGTATATCCATTTCCCCCTACAAACTTGAGCTATTTCATTCACACATTGTTACGCTTAGCACCTACAAATAAGTGCTCCATGTAAAAATCTCTCAGGTAAAAGACTGAATCAGCATAGATATTGTAAGTAGTAAAATACACGAGTAGTACAGACATTCAAAAAGCACACAACTTATTTAGCAACTTAAGCTGAACAACTACTCTCACAATGAAAGCAAAAACAAAATCATGTTTTGCCTACATTTTGATTCCTTATAATACATATTTCATCAAGTTTTGCAGATGGCAAGAGCAAAACTGCCATAGAGCTAGGGAGAAACAGATCCTGAGTTTTACAAAATACTGCAACTTGTTTAGACTGGTTATGCGCAGAAAATGAACCAACTCATAATCCACCAGAAAACTGCAGAATTTGTCTAAGAAACAAAACCAGCTGCCAGACAGAGGACCAAGTGTTTCCACGTGCCATTCTTTTTTCCTATTAACTGAGGGTTTTATTTTATTTTTTGTCTATTGTTTTGTTGCATCCTTTGCTAGGCAAAAATGTATCAACAAACACATCTTGAATCACAGTACTCACTTTGCCTTCTCTCAAAATACAGAAATTCTTAGGCCTGTAATTTTATGAGGACTTTATAGCTAATTGTAAAACTGCTGTACCATTTCTCAACTAAATCAAGTCCACAAATTTCAGAAAATACATGTAAGCCAGCAAGAGCACATCATTTAACATATATTGGAAGAAAACTACTGGAAGATCCCAGTATTTTGAAACGTAACCCCTGCAAGCTCTGCAACTGGACACTTCAATATTCAGCTTGACCTACTTGTTGGTTATATTAGAGTTAAAAAGTTATGTCTTACCCATTTACTATAACTGGAATCAGAAATTAAAATTTGAGGCATGCATTAGGAGTGTGCAGTAACTCTCAATGTCTTTACATACTTCAACTTTTTTCAACATCTCTATAACTACAGTGCTCTTCCATGGCAACAGGGAAGACACCTGATTCTACAAAAGGTTGTTAGAAAGAATTGATTTAGCAATAGCTAGTTTAAAACAAATGTTCCCATCTTTGGAAGGGTCCCTATTGTCCTTACATCACCTCCACATTGCAAGAACAAGCTGTGTGTGTTTATAGATATATGTATACACACATATGCATACATATAAATATACATAGAAAGAGGTAACCAACTTAAGCTGAAACATTGGAAATTCCAATTAGATATAAGGAAAAAAATTTCATCATGAGAATTGTCAAACTCTGGCACAGGTTATCGAGAGGGATTCTGGGGTCTCCATCATTGGAGGTGTTCAGGACTCAAATGGACACAGCCCTCAGCCACCCAGTCTGATTCCATGGGCCCTGAGCAGCAGGTCAGATTAGATGACCCCTGGAGGTCACTTCCAGACTGAATTACTCTGTGATCTGATGAGTGTATGCATGTATAGATGAATATAGTGCAAAACCTAACCACCCTCAAAGAGTCTCTGAATTGATCTGTCTTTAGCAACAGTATTTAATAAACTTAAGCTTCTGCTGCCCAGCTCAGTTTTCTCAATGATCTCCTCAGTTCTTTACCTTAGAGTTATGCAAGTCAATGTTTGTCTTTATTCCAAACATATTTTTGCTTTTCTCCAGCTTTCAGAACAGAAGATGTCAGCATTTCCTGTTTATCCTTTAGGCCTGTTCTGCTTCACAATCATCACATATGGTAATTTAACAGTTAATAAAGTGATATTAATAAAGTAAGTTAATAACTGATATTTCTGAGCTTTCTGTTCAATTTATCATCATCCATCTGCTATCTTGATTCAAGGGATTTACATCAGTTGATGTTATCTATTTTGCTGGCTTTTTTCACGGTCCTTAAAGGAATTCACAGTTTCTCTGCCTTTAATGTCAGTTATTAAAAATTACTTGTTCTGGGCTTTTTTACTGAACAAAACGGCAGCAGGAGATAATGTCAGTTTTAAGAGTATTATTTGTAAGTGTGCTGCATGAATTAGGAGTTTGGATTTGATTCCTGGGTCTTATGAAATCCTTTAAACATTTCTGATAATTTTCTTTCAGGACCAGTGGATAAGTATCTTAGATTTGACATAAGATACTTAAATTCATACTCTTCTGCAAAATGTTTTAACTCAACAGTCAGATTGTTAACCAGGTGAAGGGGGTATTACCAGGCTTGCCTGTGACAAGCCAAGGGACGATGCACCAAGGACAGAGGAACGGGGTGCTAGCGAGGGCCTGCAGCCATTTGCTCCGAGATGTGCTGGCTACACTGCAGCACACTTAAAGTCTTATGTAGATGAGCCAGGAGCTCCAGGGGTAACAGAACCTAATGGGATGGCGCTGTTAATATACTGCAAAGGAATGTTCTCACCTCTGTGCCCGACAAGACCATGGACTAGATCCTCCTGGAAACTCTGCTAAGGCACATGGAAAATAAGGAGGTGATTGGTGACAACCAAGGGCAAGTCATGCCTGACAGATTTGGTGGTTTTCTATGAGGGGGGTTACAGTGGTAGTGGACAAGGGAAGAGTAACTGATGTCATCTACCTGTATTTGTGCAAAGCGTTTGACACGATATCCTGGTCTCTAAATTGGAGAGACGTATTTGACAGATGTGCCACTCAGTGGATAAAGAACTGGCTGGACAGTCACACTCTGAGAGTTGTGGTCAATGGCTCGATGTCCAAGTGGAGACCAGTTACGAGTGGTGTTCCTCAGGGGTTCGTATGGGGACTGGTGCTGTTCAATATCTTTGTTGGTGACATGGACAGTGGGATCAAGTGCACCCTCAGCAAATTTGCTGATGATACCAAGCTGTGTGGTGAGGTTGACACACTGGAGGGGAGGTATGCCATCCATAGAGGCCTGGACAGGCTGGAGAGGTGGGCGTGTGCAAACCTCATTAAGTTGAACAAGGCCAAGTGCAAGGTCCTACACATGGGTCAGGGCAACCCCAAACGCAAATACAGGCTGGGTGGAGAATAGATTGAGAGCAGCCCTGAGGAGAAGGACCTGGGGGTGCTGATTGATGAGAAGCTCAACATGAGCCAGCAATGTGTGCTCACAGCCCAGAAGGCCAACTGTATCGTGGGATGCATCAGATGTGTGGCCACAAGGTCAAAGGATCTGATTCTTCCCATCTACTCTGCTCTAGTGAGACCCCACCTGGGGTACTGCGTCCAGCTCTGGAGCCCCCGGTATAGGAAAGACATGGACCTGCTGGAGCAGGTCCAGAGGAGGGCAATGAAGATGATCAGAGTGTTGGAGCACCTCTCCTACGAGGACAGGCTGAGAGAGTTGGGGTTGTTCAGCCTGGGTAAGAGAAGGCTCTGGAGAGACCTTATAGTGGCCTTCCAGTGCCTAAAGGGGGCCTACAGGAGAGCTGTAGAGACATGGGAACAGGTTGCCCAGAGAAGTTGTGGAAGCTCCATCCCTGGAGGTGTTTAAGGCCAGGGCTTTAAGGATGGGGCTTTGAGCAACCTGGTCTAGTGGGAGGTGTCAGGGGGGTTGGAACTAGACGATCTTCAAGGTCCCTTCCAACCTAAACCATTCTATGATTCTATGATTATACAATTGTTATCATGACATTTTATGTCATACCCAGCAAATAACTGGTTTTAGACATGAGATTACATGTTTAGTGACAGCATTTCAAACATTTCTGTTTCATATAAATAATAACTGCAAATTAATTTATGCTTTTCCAATGACAACACAACAATTTTGCATCATATAGTTTTTTATATTTGCTGTATGTTTTCTTGATCGCATTTTCTAACACTGTCAGCAGATTTTATCTTGTTATCTTTATACTTGGCTGCTTGCTTGAAATTGGCTTTTTCTTCTTTTACATTTGGCTCTACTTTCTCTTTAACAATTTATATAAGTTAATATAAAGTATAAGTATATATATATATAAGTATATATACACTCAGATGCTTAGGATACTTCAATAGAGTCCACTGT
This sequence comes from Pluvialis apricaria, assembly GCA_017639485.1. Taxonomy (NCBI): domain Eukaryota; kingdom Metazoa; phylum Chordata; class Aves; order Charadriiformes; family Charadriidae; genus Pluvialis; species Pluvialis apricaria. The sequence continues at coordinate 62,395,981 of CM030008.1, forward strand.
ATAACTTTAGCAACAACCCCAACGCATAATTCAAGAAAGATTTTGTTTCCCTCAATCTATGTTTAACATAATCTTGTAAACAACTTCAACTTGACCAAAAGCTGAGCAAAACATAGTATTTATAATAAAGGAATACACATTATTAATTGTCCTGAGATATTGGTTTAGATAGAACAATTTCTTCCCAGTAAAACATTTCTTCAGCAAAATATGAAAAAAAAACCCTGACTCCCATCAGCAAGCCTGCTCATATAGACACGTTTAGTGTAAAGAATATATGTAGCATTTTAATGTCAATTTAAAGACAGTTGAAAACAGCATGAGAGATAAATGCAACAAATTACCTTGAACCTGATTTACAAATTCTCCATTGCAGACTCAGACAGCTCTTATAAACTTTGAGGGATTGCCAGATATCCTATTTCCTACATTTACTCATTTTCATTACTATAGTATTCAGTGTGTGAACAGGAGGTGGAGGAAAGAAAAATAGCTGGAGAATTTGGGGGGAGTGGGGCTGGGACAATATGTCTAGCCATGATTAATTATAGGTAAGTAGTAATTTGGAAAGCATGGGGCATTCATTGATTATGCAACACACACACGCAAAAAACCCAAAACAGGAGGGAGACATGAATGGTAACTAAGATAAAACCACACCTGGTCCGTGATATTAAAACAATTTACAGAATTTATATTTCTTTTAGAGGTCTAACTACAGAAAAAAAAAAGTAAGAGCAGTTTCTCCCTTTTCTCTTGATATTAGAACCACTGCCTTTATTGCTTGATATGCAGATTTTATGAGAAGTTACTGGATTTCTTTGAGTGTTTATCACAGACAGTGCAAGCAACCTTCCTCTTTAAAGTAAAATAATCCACTATGCAATTAAAACAATAGTTCCCAGGCAAATAGCAATATTGCATATGACTCTAGCCTTTTTTCTTTTCTTTTTTTTTTTTTTTCCTTTCTTTATCAGGTCTTTTGCAGTACTAAGAATCTGCTGGGCAAAATAAGAAAAGGGCAAAGAATGATTCTTCCTTTAAAAGTTGAAGCTTTGCAGCTACCTGAGTGGTGAACTGACATGATATTTTGATCAGTGGCTCTGGAGAAAATATCCCCATCAATTCTGGGACCTGAGACCCCCCCACCCCCAGTGCGTATGATTACTTCCTCTTCTCCCCCTTATACATATATATCCTGGTACACCAAAGAACAAACAGTGAAAACAGATATATCATTTGTTTACACTGGAGGCTTAATACCTTCAGCTTGATGGACTCCCTTGCGATTGTTTCAGCTAAAATATGACTGCTAATAGTAATAACAGCCAAGCATGCACTGCAGCCTTCATCTACCCAATAACACAGGTTGTCACAGATTTCAGATGTCTCCTACATAGGATTGCACTGATTCAGAAAAAAAAAGTCAAGGGAGTCCTACAATTTAGGAAGAAAAGAAAAGCACTCTCTTCAAGAGCTAAGCAGTGTCAGGCACTGAGTGAAATACATTGGGCTGGTCAGCACAGGGGTGTTTTCATCTTCATAGCACTGCACTGAGGGCAGAGTCATTACTCTTTAAGTTAGCACAGAAATAAAAGGAGGAGGAGGAGAAAATAATTGGCAGCTGAAAGTTCTGCAGTGCACAGTGCTCAGAATACTCTGCCCTTACCTGACAAGCTGTGACAGTAAGGTCATTTACTTTAAAGTTAAGACCATAAGCTTTTCATTCAGACTAAAATCTCTGTATGATTCTAGGCAAGACATAGCAGACATTTCTGTTCTTGGTCACTTGATTTATCACTCACACATTAATCATGAAGTTTAATAACTAAAAGAATACAAATATGCTGGGAATTTTTTAAATCCTCTGTATGGTAGACGAAAAATGTATCTGCATTTTCACCTGCTAATTCATAAGCCTCTCACAAAATTCTTAGAATACTCCAAAAATGATGGGATGTTTCTAGCAAGAATATCCCAGAAAGTAATAATTACAGATACCTAATTCTGATAGATTTTTTTCAGCACTGCTATTGAATCATTCTGTAACTTAAACAGATCTGGATCTGAACAGCAACACTCAAAAGTGAGGTTGGCAACAGGATGAACACTCACTTTTTGTCTTACAGGGGTTTACAAAGCAAATTAATGATAATTAAATTGCTTTGCATATGCTTTTTGATTAAAAAAAATATGATTAAGGATAACATCTTGTCATCACTGTCCCCTTTAAGCTCATTCATTACTGCTAGCACTGAATGATGAAGGAACCTGAAGTCAAATGGGAATCATCTCCATCCTTAGCAGGTTGCTAGAGCTCAACCATTTTTACATATGCAGCAAGGTAAAAGGCTCTAATCATGATGCATGAAGAAGTATGGATTCCTGTTTCCTCATCCTCAGCTTTTCTAGTTTTGTATTGCTTGTGGGATGGAAAATCATAGTAACTGCAAAATAAGCGCACAGGACTGAATATATAGCATCAAGTAAGAAGGTGCCATTTTAACAAAGATAAAGCAGACTGCCAAACAGTTCTTTCGTGTCACATCAATGCCCACATTTTCTTGTGTTTTCAGTTTTGGAGAAAGCTAAGACTTGGTTCCTCAGCTGTTTGGTCACTGCCGTGAGCCACAAGCTTTAGGGAAATGCCTTCTTTAGTATCAATGAGTGGGATGAAAGCTAAACGTCAAGTGGTATCAGCTTGTTATAAACAAGGCCACAATCCAGTCCCAAAGGTGAATAATACAGGAAGGAAAAGAGAGAAAATAAGAGTAACGTTTGCAAGTTTCGTGATTCATTGAATCCCCAAACTCCTAATGCCCTCAACCTGTATTAGTTCAAACGGCAAATCTGTCAGGTCCCACCAGCTACATACATACTGCTGTTGTCAGTACTTGCATGGAACACCTCTAGAGGAGAAAGAGCAATCTAGGTGATCCTGGGTTTGCCCAGATCCTGGACTAGAGCTGCCAGCTGTGGGCTATGCATTAGCAATACGACAAAAACGTTAGGGATAACTCTAGGGCAGAAGGTACTGTCCTTCAAAGGTAAAGTACTAAAACCAGTAGCCTCAACCTATATTGTACAAGCCATGCTATGCTCTTCATCTGCCCTCAAATTAACTTTTAAATCACTCACATTAGTCTTATGTACATATTTATGATAGTACAAACAATGAAGAAAAAAACAGCCCTTTTGTGTTTACAAACAACCTAGTCTAATAGAGCCCTGGTCTGCGGCTGGAGTCCTATGGTGGTACTGACGCACAAGTAAAGGACAAATTGAAAGGTGCTACTTAGCACATCTGTAGCATAGCCAAGTGCTGGATGGAGTTAATCTCTCCACTTTATCATTTCCATCTCCCAAACTCTTAATCTGTTGTAGAAAAGAGGAATATATACTTGACGAACACAAGGTATATGTAGTTTCCATAAAAGAAAATATAGAACAGGTTATAAAAATGAGGACAGAATTCACTTAACGGGAAGATTCCACAGTTTTTGGCTTGCAAACTCTCTTTCAATATTGCACACCAGGTACAGCTGATGAGCACAGTTGAGAAATGCAGAACAGGCAGCAGCCTATTTAATACCCAGTCACTTGACCCTTTTGCCTACTAGACTAGTTTTAATGGCCAAACTATAACTAGTAGGAATGAACTTCCTGGCTTCTGGCTATCTGCTTTTCTGTTGCTAAAAGTTTCACCTCAAATCTATCAATCATTCAGTAAAAAGTACTACTAGCTGTATTAAATCTAACATTTTCTAAGGTTTAAATGCTTGACTTTCTGTCTTTAGTGTTCCTCTTCATGCAGACTTTTATTCTGTGCCATTACATACTGTCATAGTGCTAAATTTTGATTGACTGGAATTATCTTAACGCTAGGTGCCAATGTCAATGTACAGAGGAACTCGGAAAGGTAATCCCAAAAACCCTACAAAAGGCTATCTGGATTTGTAAGAGTACAAGAAAAATAACCATATGAAGTAATGTAAGCTGTCAGCTAAGATTTCTCGCCTTTGCCCACAAAACCAGTTTATTCCTTAACTATAACTAAAAAATAAGTTTTGATAATTCAACTTTTATACAGTGGACAGATGTAAATACTGCACACAGTTACAACACAAAACACAATTGCTAATTGTGTTTTCTGATCTGTCATTTCAAAGATGGTCTTTAAGCTCTGCAAAAATGTTGAATTACAGTTTTCAAAGTGGTGCGGCCCAATTCTACAAAATTTCCTCAATTTCTAGGAAATTGAGGTTCATTGTCTTCATCAGATGTCAGCCAAAACAGCCAAAACAGCAGGGCATCATGAATCTTACTAGATAATTTTCTGTTCTTTTTTTTCTTTTTTGGTTTCATGTAATAAAACCCAATATATTTTCTTGTTAAATACAGACCTCTGTATTTTAACAAAAATGTCTGTTTTGCCAGGTACTGCTTAAATATACGGCTATGTTATATAAATACTTGATTTTGGTATGCAGTCAGTCTGTTGGGTTAAATTGGAAATTTCAATATTGGATATTTATAGTCATGCATGTTCCTCACTGCAACTACTGTAGATCTTCAGGTTCTTTTAGATATATTCGTATTTGATCCCTTTTACTTCTTTAAGATTTCTCTACATAATGCTATAAATGCTACATAATGCTATAAATAGTAAATACATTTAATCAAAATGTAGTCAAGTAGAGCCAATGATACGTTCTCAGTTTGGGTTTTCTTTTTGCTTTTGGTTTTGCTTTTTTTTTTCACAGGGAATGTATAACCTAGTCATTTCTGATCACATAACACCTCTGTGGAAAATCCAGTTGCTGCCTAGATGGAAAAGTAATGGTAAAAAAATATCAAAAGACATTTTTAGCAGCTTTTAATGAAGGACAGGAGAAGCCAGTGTCATGTAACTGTCTGGCTCTCCCACATCAGCAGCAGCTCTGTTACTGAGAGCGCAGAAGGTTAAAGGACAGATGGATTTTCAAAAGTACCTAAGGGAGTCAGAAACTGAAATATCAATGATTTTAATGGGAATTAGTACATACTATACTTCAGCCTTGATATCTACTAATAGGTCCAGGAGACTTTAATATTATGTTAAATGTGGCTACAAATGACCTACCTGTCATTGCTACAGCCACAGGCCAACATTTCAATGTCCACCCATATTCCTGTCACTCAAACAATTCCTGTCAATCTGAGCCCTGTTTAATCATCTTTTCCCATGACCTGAAACTTTCTTCTGAAGCCCTCATTGTAGGAGAAGATTTGTGAAGGGAAGGGGTGATGTATCCTGCAGAGTGTTCTGGCAAACACCTCAGAAATATAAAGTAATTTTGCTGGCTCTGGAGAAAGAAACTTTAATTTCCAAACTGTGACAGAAGACAAACAGGAAAATGAGGCTCCCACATTCTCTTTTCGTTGCTCATTTCCTAAATTTGTCCAAACCACTGCTATCTTCATATTCTCCTTAATCCCTTTTGATCATCTTTAGGGCCACAAAATAGTTCTTGAAAGATTAGCAGTCACATCAATAGTGGGCAGTGAAGTCTGTGCCTTACTTTGTAACCTGACATGCATCCTCATGAGGAACTGTTAAAGGAAAAAGCTTCTTATACCACCTTTTCCCAGTAAATCCACACACAGCACCATATTATGTCTTCTCACATATTGTGGCTGCTACCTAAGAAAAAGTAAGGAGCCTGGGGTGTAGAAACTTTGGCCAATCTGGGTGTTTAACTGACTTTAGGGTCAAAGGAGAGTAGGAACCAAAGTTGTTTTGCAGATCTTTACATTTGCTACTTAATTGGTACAGTTTGCCTATCTCTACAATGCCATCCATTTCTTAAAGAACTGCATAAATAGTAATAATAATGTTTTTATTCAAATAAGATAATTTTTTTAAAGCCTTACATTTTACCTATATTTACTCATTTGAAGAAGATTTTGTTTAGCAGCAACCAGAGAATTTCTTGCTACTAATAACAGCAACCTCAGCAGAGCTTACTCTCTCAAGATTGAGGCAATTTGCCTTTGAATGTCAACCACACACTCCTTAATAAATTATCTTTGTCAGCAAGCAAAACTGACATGTTTTTATAATCTGGTCCACTTATCTCTGAATTAATTTTATTTTGGACACAAATCATGGAAAATTTGCGACTAAGGTTCAGGATTGCTCTGGGTGAAGCTCTTCCCACCTGTGTTTTTCTTTCTTTGTCATGACAAAAATGATTACTTAATATTTACATTGCAGCAACAACATGGGCTTCTTTTAAGAATCAGGTTCTATTTTAGATGATGTGTGCAAATACACATAAATTTGAATTCCATATCTCATATTCCCTGCCAGTATCTACCATTTGGCTTATCTACTGTCCGGGCCTGATAATCAACATATTAGGCATGCGCTAAATAGCTCTATAACTAAAAAAAAATACGTTTTTCTATTTTATTCAGACAGACAAGGTGTAAATTTGCTCAATGATCTTTTAAAACATATCAATAGAAAAACCATCAAGACTTAAGGTATATCAAGCCTATGGTGTAAGCTAGTCCATGGGAAAAATTACATTGTAACTGAGTCCATTAATAACATGGCTCGTTCTGTACTTACACAAAATTACTCATACACTTAGTAAAAAAAATAAAATCAAACACAACATTTAGGAAAAACAAATATTTCAGGCTGCTTAAAGAGCTTTAATTTTTCCCCTGTACCTAGCATCATGATACAGACCTTGACTGGTCACTGATTATTGTTTTTTCCAGAGAGCTCCAGCATTATTCATTACAGGAGGCGTACAATACTCATCTAGTAAAACATTGCTCACTATCCTAATTTACTCTTGTGCTTCAATCTGTGCGCTACATTTTATATTTAATATGTATTTCAGATCTTTCTATAAAGACTGCATTTTCTCATTGGATTTTCTATAGTGCTCATTACTACAGCAGATGATTGCTTCATAAATCTACCTGTCTTTGCACTACCTCTGTGAGGTGAATGTTTGGTATCATCTCCATTCTACAGGTTGGATCTTAAGGCTGAAAGATGTTAAGGTTAAAAGCATGCATACTTTTTTAGTGGTCAACCTGAGATGCCTACAGGCATTTTTTTGGTTGTTGTTTTGGAGAACAGCATTAGATACATTCAGAGAGAGTGATCACTTATTCCAATTGCACTTGTGAATGTTCAGTATTTCCACAAACTGGACCTCTGGGTTTCCAGTTAGGTACCCAGAAAATTAAGATCAAACTAATGACTGCTCTGTGAAGAAATGGCTTATGAAACCTGGCAACCATCACACAAGAATGTGATTCCAGAGGCAGAGTTAGAATCCAGTTCTCCAGGGGAGCATTCCCTTGCCTTTGCTATGAGATCATTCATCAAACTGCCATTCCTTTCTTCATTTCTAACACAATTTCTAACTTCTACAATAAAAATTGCAGGCCATATTCTACTTACACTACATCATTCTGATTCAGCCCGACTCACTCTTCAGTGGCCCCCCAATCTCCTTTAAAAAGGGTGCCCTGCACTTCAAAATTTGAATCTCTGCGCTGAATCTCTCTTCTTCACTTCTCATTTCCACAATTTCCACTCAGCAGACTTCTGTTCCCATTTTAGTTCTTTACCTTTTCTAATACAGTTGTTGCTCTAGCTACTGCCTTCTCCCCACTATGTCTCCCTGCTTTCTGCCTCCCGCCCAAAAAATTAAAAATCAAATATAAACTTTTTTCACATTGTCTGGGCAGGAGCAGAAAATCATTGCAGGCATACCATGATCAAATGCAGCGCTCCCAGCTATGGCCAATATATACAATTACTGCGGAAGTCCCACCTGGTCTCTCAGCCCCAGTGTGGCATTTACTAAGCTCTTCTTTTTTAGGGAACTGTAAGTTCTTCTAAATTAAGTTGTGCTGATGAGCGAGGGTGCCAGCTGTGGCAAATTACTTTGTCAGTCTGTGAGATGAGACCTGTCTGCTCATCATAAGGTGCAAAGATCCCTATACTAATAGTAATTTCCACACTGTGCTGGCATACCCATATACCTCTATTACAAGAGCTTATTAGTGTCTGTGTCACAATGCCGAGATTACAGTTCCGGGGTTATCATCTCACTCAGTCCTTGGCTGGGGATCGTGCTCCCCTCTGTACCAAAGTAGTGCTCCCAATATTCATAAGATAACAGGTTTTTTACCTCTATACTTTATGCACTAGTTGGAATATGTAAAGTTGCATATGCAAAAGCAAGGTTTGAATGGATGTAATGGATGCACGCTTTCACTGCAGCCAGATGCCTCTCTGAGCCTCTCAACGGCCTCTGCCCTTTCTGGGCTCCCATTGCTACCACTGGCAATGGCAATTGCTACCTGCTCATGGCAATTTTCCAGGAGTGCTGTTGCAGACGCTGTAGTCCAAACCAGGAGCTGTTTTGCTGTTACTGGAGTTGAGCCCAGATGTGCTGAAGACCCTGGTTAACATTCTGCCTCTGATAACTAAAGTCAGTGAGGTCTCCTCACCTCTGGAGCTCACTTGCTTTTTAGGTATTGTTCAACTTGGCTAGAGAAAATTCCTAACTAGGACTCCTCAAAATAATTCCAAAACCCAAAACCCAAAAGATATGACTTTGGAATTGGCTAGACTCTGCCAAAACTAAACTGCAAAAATTAATCTAGAAAAAAATGTCCTTAAAGACAATAACGAACCTTTCATTTCTTCTGATTTACACACACCACAGACTAAAATGTAATATCCAGTTTTATTATTCATAAAATGCCCTGTACTATACAGTAGTTTTCCTGGAAAAAACCCTGATACTCATCCAGAAAAATACTGTATAAATGTATTCTTGTTTGAAGTTGAGTAAACGGTTGTATTTCTATTATGATAGTAATCTTATCTTAGATTTTAAAAAATCTAATAATCATATTAATCTATTTATTAGTAGATTCCATATAATCTCAGTGCATATAGGAGGCGTAGAGGCTACAGAAAAGGATTATAGAGTGAACACTGCTTATTAAATTATCGTCTGTGACTCTTAGAGAAGCCACAAGAGAAGATCAAAAGTCAATGCATTTCCCTCAGCATAAAAGAAAACAGTCAACATATGGATACATATCCAGTGCTTCAAGCAATGAAAACCATAAGTGCTTCTAATTCTGCCATTATCGTAATTTTTAATACAATATCTTCCTTTTATGGTTACCATTTTGTCACAGAACCAAACCTACCTCCCTCTTGCCACACTGTTCTAGTGCCCATGTTTGAGTCCAAGTCCTGTGACTTTATATTCTTCACTCTCTATATAATTCTAGCTCTGAAGTTTTGCACCATGTCAGATGCCTTTGTCTCTGATATTGAATTCTCTATCTCTGTGGTGTTCTATAATTCACCCCATATCATAGCTAACAGCATACTATCCTAACAATGTTTAGGGTGGCAATGTCTGTGTCAATGTTTGATTTCCCACATCCTAATCTATCATTTTTGCAGGGCCTGGAAGATTTCCTTTATTACTTAATTTTCTATTTTTCATACTTCATTCTTGCAGGTGACACAAAACTGGGAGGAGTGGCTGATGTGCCAGAGGGTCGAGCTGCCACCCAGAGGGACCTTGACAAGCTGGAGAAACGGGCTTACAGAAATATCATGAAGTTTAACAGGGAAAAGTGCAAAGTCTTGCACCTGGGGAAAAACAATTCCATGCACCAGTATTTGCTGGGGGCCACCCAGCTGGGAAGCAACTTGGCAGAAAAGTCCCTGGGGGTCCTGATGGATGCCAAATTGAACATGAGTCAGCGATGAGCCCTTGTGGCCAAGAAGGCTACTTGTATCCTGGGCTGCATTAGGCAAGTATTGCCAGCAGGTTGAGGGAGATGATCCTTCCCCTCTACTATGCACTGGTGAGGCCACACCTGGAGTGCTGTGTCCAGTTCTGGGCTCCCCAGTACAGGAGAGAGATGGAATTACTGGAGAGAGTCCACTGAAGAGCCATTAAGATGATTAAGGCACTGGAGTATCTCTCCTATGAAGAGAAGCTGAGAGAGCTGGGACTGTTCAGCCTGGAGAAGAGAAGGCTCAGGGGGATCTCATTAATGTGTATAAATACCTGAAGGGAGGGTGCAAAGAGGATGGAGCCAGGCTCTTTTCAGTGGTGCGCAGTAACAGGGCCAGAAGCAACGGGCACAAACAAACACAGGAGGTTCTCTGAGAATCGCAAAACACTTCAGTATGAGGGTGACCAAGCACTGGCACAGGTTTCCCAGGGAAGCTGCAGAGTCTCCATCCTTGGAGATATTCAAAAGCTGTCTAGACGTGGTCCTGGGAAACTGACTTTAGTTGGCCCTGCTTGATCAGGAAGTTTGGACTAGATGAACTCTGAGGTCCCTTCCAACCTCAACTATTCTGTGACTCTGGTTCTGTGATTCTCCTTGCTCTTTTTTTTTTTTTTTTTTTAAAGCCCTGTCACCTTTAGAGTTCTGTACCTCTATATTCATTAATAGCTGTATGAATTTCTCAATTAACACAAAATGGTTTATGAGCCAGTATTGATTCAATTACCAACAGGTTGCTGTTAATGGGAAAAGTGTTCATTAAAGTATGGTTCAATTGGTCACTGAACATTGCATACCATGTTAAATATGATGTTGCCTGTTGTGATAAGAGACACAAACTGTTAAAGCTTACAAATGAAGCATTCTATGAGCACAGAGAGGGTCTCGCACAAAATGATGATGAGCTTTACGTAGTAGCTTCATTTTTAGAGTGTTTATGGGGAATATCAGAGATGCAGGTTTAATTCTCTTTTCTGCCTGAAGGGATTTAAACCCACATCAATTACCTCACAGCAGACTGCCCCTGTTACCAGGCTGTAAAATACTCTGAGGTAGGACTTCCTCAGTCCCTCTGTTAAAATTGTTCCACCTGGGATGAATCAATAGCTATTTATTAGAGAAGAAACTAGAACCAATTCTTACTGTCTCATTCCAAACGGGCTATAGGTTTGTATTCTCAACCAACAGGCCAATGACTATTTAATTATCTCATGCAAAGTGCAATAGCCTCCTCTGAAATACAGAGCCTCATTCCATAATACTCTCTAAGCCTAGTTCTTAACACATTTTTCTCACGAAAGATGGATAATGAGGGTTGGAGTCACTAGATGAGTGATTTCAACTCATCTCTCTCACATTCTACAGGCAAATGCAGCAATAGTACTCCAAAAAGGAGAAAATTTTGGGAAAAATATGAAGTTGCGGATATAAAATGTAAACACTGTATTGTAACATGACTGAATATGATGGAGACAAAGTTGCATGGGCAGCCAAAATGCTGGCCTTTCCTGTTAGGACTTGACTTTGCAATTTTAGCTTTCAAAATAATGGCAGTATTGTAAAAGTTAAGAGATTCTGGTCATTCTCACCCTACCTTCTTGTGAACCACTCACCATTGCTTATAATCAGCATCACAGTTGCAGTAGTACTTGGGATCAGTACAGTTGCGTTCGATGCCGCAGGCACATTTTTGAATGCCAGGTCCCGATCCGCCCCAATAGTAGTGCTTCTCATTGGCTTTTCCAACCCACCAGGTATATGGATTCCCTTCTGCAAGGAATAAAAGTGCAAGGTTGTGATGCATCAAAGAGGTAGAGGTCCATAATGCATTAATTGAGTTCAGATCTTTAACGTGCAGATGTTAACAACACACAACTGGACAACCATCCCGCATTTCTGGCAAATGAATACATTCATTATTATTGAGCAATTCAAAGGATCTTGCTAGGTAAACAAAACACATTTTCTTTTCTGTATTCATGCAATTATAAGGATTGAAATTAATTAATTTTTTTTTTATCTTGTAGGCTCTTTGTTTAGCTTTTTGATTGTTCTCAGCTTACATAATGAAAATACGTGGGCAGGTTCCATAATTATTTTCAATTAATTTCAAATTCATATAGTAAGCTTTCAGATGGATTATTCAATATTTGACCACAAATGTTGCACAGAAAGATGCATTCATTTGCTCTTTCTTTTTTTTTTTTTTTTTTTTATAACAGCTTTTAATTGGAAATTATTCTGTCTTCTCTGGAAAACAAACATGTTCATCATGCCCTCTCCAGCTGGTCCAAAGCAAAGCATAAAGAGATATTATCAAACTCCAAAAGCATCTTAACCATTTTTAAAAACTCTATAATTTTTTTTTTTATTTAATACTTGAACAAAGGTGATCTGAACTTTGATATAATTGTATTTCTTGTCATTGGGTCTGTAACTTGATATTTTCATATACTGCTCTAATTTAATTTCTAATGCTTTTCGGCTGACTAAGCCTCTTATATGTACATAAATAAATAACGCCCCTCTGCTTTAATTTCTAATTTGAAAAAATGCCCTTACTGAAAAGTTTCTTTTTGTTCCTCCAGTTCAGCATGACACTTAACTTCAAACCCATGTGAATAACCCAATCAATCTCAATGTATTTATCTTAGTGATTTTTCACATTTAGAAAACATGATTGAACTCAGCCTATAAAAATGTTTCTTTAAAATGTCTTTTTCCATCATCTAATCTGCCGTTGGTATTTTCTCATTAAATCAAATGAAGCTATTTGCATGGAATTCATTTATTAATAAATTTTACAAGTAAAATCCTACATAATCGATATTTTGCTTTTCACAATTTCCTGTTTGTGCATCTCACTTGTACATCTCCAAAAAACTACATCCATAATACTAAAAATAGCCATTTCACAATTAGATTTGATCATCTAGACCATAAACCTACTTATCCCAGACATATGTTGAAATTAGTTCACACAGAACTCTAAAGAAACTTAAATTCCAGAGATGGAGAGAGCTACCAAATATCTGCACACATGTTAAAAAAAACACTAAAAGCCAAAAAGACACATCTCTCTGAAAACACTTGCTTTGTTCAATGTTTTTGAATTGTTAACTGTGATATAAAATAACACTATTGAAGATACAGTAATCTGAAAAATTTGTGGCAGCTGAAGGTTTTTATTAGATGTTACTATGCTGCACAATATGACGACCATTCAGCTCTAGCGCTAATGCAATGGGTATGGTAATAGCGTGTCTCTATTCTAGACTCTAAATTGGTCATTTTAGCTTCTGTGGCTTGATTATCATAGAACTAAGAACTAAAACTGCTAATTAAAGCGCCAGAAGAAAATAAATTACATAGAATTGTCAAAAAGAGGATTAAAAATTCAGAAACAGATAGAAATGATTAAAGCAGAAGAAAGTGATAGCAGAATTACAGACTACAGTGATGGATGTCACAGACCACAATGACAGACACAAGCAGGGCATATGTTTTAACTCATTTAACTGACAAATGGGATACAGTTTTAAACCCAGTATGTATTCTAGTGTAGACAGAGCCATTTTTCACTTGTATTATTTTCAGTGTGCATATACTCTAGCTAGGGATCTGGCCCCATTTGGACGCATGCGGCTTCATTCTGAGGAAGAGACCTACCTGCAGGCTTAGGAACACGAATTTAGGAAGATACAAACACACATGATTAAATTTCCAGAAAGGTCAAGGAGGGAACATATGATTTTAGGGGGCTTGCATTCAGCACGTGTTCTGCTAGCCATCCCCACAACCAGTAATTCCAGTACCACCTTTCTGGACACCACCAGCAGTCTGTAATTGCCCAGCATATTGTGCTAGCGCTTGCAATAGAGGGGCTTTTAGTGGACATCTGTCATCAGCTGGCTACCATGCAGTGGAGCAGACTTTCCATTAGGACATAACCTCATGTGCTGGAATAAGCTGAACCTCACACCAGACCACCCGGCACCACAGTGGTCCATACAAGAGGCTCTGGAGCTCCTTGATAGTGTATGGTTAATAAAAAAACAAAAAGTTGGGGAGTCACTGTTGTGTCCCATTGCTCTGTGCCAGCCAAATGAGAACTGTGGCCTTCCTGCTTTGTTTCAGCCAAGAAAAAGAAGAGCAGCATTTTGTCTAGAGTTCATAAGCTCCAAATCAGGAATCCTATGCAGATATATTGAAGACAACACTATGACTGGGCATAACAAATAGTAAAACCCTGCATTGGAGAGATTAAAAGAACATCAGAAAAGAAAGGCTCAACGGGAGAACGTATCATGCAGGTAAAAAAATATTTAGAAATAGGATCTCTCTTCCCCTCTCACATTTCACCCTGTTTTATAGCTCTATATTCTCCTTCTAAGGATGTGAATCCTTCGGCTTCAGAGCCCTTTGCTTATTTTTTTCTGCTTTGGTAGCTTTTGGAAAGGGCTGATCCAAGTAGAAGTAGCAGTGCTCTCCAACATGAAGACTGATCATTAATGGATATAATTCTAAGCATCGGACTATTTTATAATATGTGATTATTCTGCCAAAATATCAATACTATTAGTCTTATAGCATTAGAAGTATATAAATTCAGTTTAAGCACAAAAAATAGTAGAGGGAAAAGGTTATATAGAAAAGTTTCCAGTTGTACTGCAATGACAAGTAATACCAGAAGATATTTGTTCTGTATTTGTTTGTATCTTTTCTTACCATAGGAACAAATTTGGAGTCATGGGATAGCTTTTTTTGGTTGTCATTGACTGGCTGCTTTTTTACCCCAGGCTTTTGTGGATATATAGCATTATGAGAAGAAGGAGCAGGATAGATCCTCTGCATGCTTTGGGACTTTGTTTAGAATCAAGTCTTGATGCAGAACTGCTCTTTGGACACAGAACACCTCTCCTTTGAGGGCTGCTGTAGGAAGTGTTTAAGTTTATGTGTACTAATTTATGACCAAGGTGCCTTTCCATTTCCCTTTTTGAAGAGAAACCAGTTGCAAGGTTTACAGAAAAGTAATGATGGTATCAGAGTAAGATGTGGCAAGAAAATGGGCAAAGACATCCAGCTTTTAGGAGGTTCACTTACCTTACAGACAAAATTAATAGTTGTGGTGTGAGAACAGTCTTCTAAAGGCAAAATGGCTGATCTTATTTCAGTGGGGCATGTGGCCATAGGAGTATGGCCAGAACATCAGATTCAAGCCATATTTTTAGCGATTCAGATCTCTCTCACACACACACAGAAAAGCCTTTAACATTTGCATGCAATACAGTTAACAGTGGTTGCGATGGCTTTGCAGTGCTGGACTTGGATTAAAATTAATGCAAAATATGAGTTCTTATTTAAATCCCTGTACAATGTTAGCCCAGATTTGCAGTTATTAAATCAAAGCGTGTAAAGAATCTGGTCATCAGTGTTTTCTATCACAGAATATTCAGAAAAATGTAAAGGACTAAGGAAACTTCTTCGTATTCTTACAGATCTTACAGTGTCATAAAAAAAGCGATTCCTTTTTCATCTCATAAAAGTATCATTGTGTGAAACACTTCATTTAATATAAAAACATACCAAACAAAAGTTAATGTAGTATGAACAGAACTCTTAACAGTCAATAATATATTTATTTCTAATGTAGCCAGTCTCAAAATGTATAACTTTTGAAAGCATACTTTATATTCTACTGAGCATTTAATAAAACCAATTGGCTTTATTAATTTTAAATGCAACTGATTAATAAAAATGGCGTTACTTTCAACATCTTAGGGCTGTTGTTTCAAAACTGTTCAGTACCAGTAACTGAAGCCACAATACTGAGAGAACTCATATTAGGGAACAGAATAAAGTGGACAGATGCTCCATGGCGCTCTGCATTCAGTAGGCTCCATTCACAGTACCTCAGAGGGCTGATGAACGTATTTCTTATTTGTAAACCACCTGGAGACACTAAATGCTAAATTTCATTCACCATCTTCCCCCCAAAGCAAATTTACCTCCGGTCTCTTCCTTCTTCCTTCATTAAAAGACAGCACTTTTTGCAACAAGGCTACGCAAAGCCTGGCTGACTCCCATGGCTACTGAAGGAAGACTGGCAGTGAGGAGGGGGAAGGCTGTTCTCCAGTCCAGTAATTACTCCTATGCACCTTTTCCAACTTCTGGAAACTAGGGAGCAACAGCGGTGACTATCCAAGGCTCTTAACTTGGTTCTCTGTCCCAGCTCCTTCCCATTTTTAGCACTTTATTTTGGGAAGAATAGCAACAGAAATTAATATTGGCAGCACTGCTAAGAAGATGTCCCATCTCACCTGGAGTTCTGTGCCTGACAGGGGCAATAGGAGGCAATATTTCGAGAAAAGATCCAAGTGTGGCATTTACTTGTGGTTGATTATTTTTGCACTCCCTCAGCATCAGTTCAGTGCATTAAGGGTGCTAGAGGGTATATTTCTGCATATTTCTGTTAGTGTCTGTTTATAGATCCACTGCCCATGAATTTACTTAATTTCTTTCTGGACCTGTATATTCTATCTGCATCTGCAGCCTCCTATGGTGAATCAAAGCAAGCTACAACTTGCTCTGGATAAGCAATATCCTGCTTCTGCCTGTCAGGAAATTCTCTTGACCTCTATCTGGTCCTTAAAATCAAAAGGAATGGTTTATAAAGAAAGGCTAGGAACCCTTTCAAACTGAAGCCAATGGCTCAGAACCTCTGAAAAACAAGACTGGTAAAAAACACTTATTGGGGACCCTGCCTAACTTTAATGACTACAGGTAGCAGATCCCCTGCAAGCAATTAGGTGTTAATTTACTGGACCGGATAGCTTTGAATTGAACTTTTTAATTTTTTTGTTTTAATGGAACCATTCCAGTTATCCATTAATATTGCAGATTCCCTAATAAATACCAGGGAATGTCAACAGAAATCACACTATGTGTATAATTGTTACTATTTTGAGGAAAGATTCTTTTGTTCACGTCTTCACTTCTTTGTTAGTGGAACAGATAAAACCACCAAAGGTTGAATTAATTGCCCAGTTCTTGTTATTGGCAGAAGAGGCCCAAAGATAGCTTTCAAAAATGTACTGTAATTTTGGAAGCCTAAATTAATCGTAGGTAGAAATGAAAGCCATTTCCCAGGCATAATATACGATGATGAAATTAAAGACAAAACTTCAAAACAGTCAACCTGCACAAGCGGAAAGGCAGGTATAATTCTTCTGTTTTTGAATGTAATATATTCTTTACACGTGCATTTTGCATTAAGCTGCACTATATCATACAGTACCTTTAGCCTCACACAAGAGTGACTTGATTTTGGGTCATGGTTCATTAGAGCCTCTGCAGAAATTCTATCTGATATTGTATTGAAGAAACAGGCACTGAAAGAATAGTTTTGTCACTGTTTGAAAAGTTCAGCATGCTAATATGACTGTGCGCTTCATGGCTTTCACCTTGCTTCTTATTGCCATCCTTTTTCCTTACACAATCAGCAGTATCTATTCCACTCAGGTGAAATAATTTTTATGAACATTGTGAGCCATTTATCTCAGCTTCTGAAGACTTAGGATTTGGAAAAAATAAGCAAACATAGTTTGATGTCACTCATGCATTAAGTACATCTATGTGTTCTAATTTAGGTTTCTTAAAGTCAAGTGTGTCGAAGCTGGGTAGGTTTTGCTGACCTAGTTTATTTTGTGCTGATTTTATTTTGTTCCTCTTTATTATTACATATATGCTTAGGACCAATATGAAGCTGATGAGACACTTTGCAAGTTTGTTGCCCCTCCCTCATGTCTTGTAAGTGCCTGCCTGGACTGAACCTGCAGCTGCTGGGGAGTTTCATGGCAACAGCAGAAACTCCTAACTGAAGATGTCTCAACTGTAAAGCAGATTCTGCTCCTGCTTGCACCCCAGGCAGATTGTGACCAAGCTGTGTCAGTTTAAGTGATCACCCAGAAGGCTGCATTATTTGAAACTGAGAGGACAGAGCTGAGAAAAGAGTTTGACTGGCTGGCCACATTTCCAGATTTCAATGAAAGTACCTGTGTAGAAAGTGACTTCTTAAGAGAACTTTTTAAGATAAAATGACAATTCATATATAATATCTATATGTGATAGTATTGAGATTATTTATATTTTAATTAATATTTCTTCAATTTTCCTTTTTTTCAGTAGTACTTTTCTGTTGCATTGTGCAATATATACACATGAATTTAATATGACATTTTTAAGTGAAGTAAATTCTTATGTTGTTATCATCATTTTGTTAACTGATAAATCACTTTTTTTTTTTTTCAGCCAACTGCAGGTATAAGGAATGCCTAGTATTTATGAAAAGAGATTACATCAGCAGTCGTCATTCTACTAATGACTAAGAGTTATATTAGTCAAACCCTCATGGCAACACAAATGTGGCATTTCAGCACACGGGAAACAGGGCAGAAAACAGAGATTCAAAACCAAACCAACAAAAGGAAAACAATGAAAAAGAACCCTCAGTCACTTCAGAAAACTAGGACTACCTAATTCATAGCTCCTTGTGAGTTTAATGGAAATATGGCCTCAAATTTTAGTTTGTTATTTATGACAACTTTCATTCTGTAGGTACTTGTGTCTGGTTTAGTTCTTTTTTCACGATGCTAGTATCCAATAATTTTTTTTCTTTTTGCTTTTACTATGACTGGCCTGGAGCATTCGTTTTCTTTATAAGCTCACTGAGGCAGTTGGTCTATCTGACAGTACTATTTATTTGCAAAAGCTGTGTAAACTGTGTGAAAATTTAAGACTTAAAGTCTGCTCAGAAACAGAACCCTGAAATATGTAATTTCTCAGCCTGCTTGTTAATATAACAATTCATATGATTTGATGCCTAAATTAATGGCCAAGGCATTTTAATGCAACATTCTTAGAAAGAGATGGGTTTTTTCCTTTTTAAGATATTCAGAATTATTTCATACGTCAAAAGTAATCTATAAATGAAAAATGTCAATATTTTAATAGAAAATTAAGGTAAATATTGGAAAATACTTGTGAAAAGCATTCAAAATACTGCTGGTGATTTTACCTTGAAATATTCAAATGAATGTTTTCAATTAATTTTGTCCCAAGTCTCAGTAAAGTTAATAAAACACACTCTATTCACTCTGCTCACTGTTTTCTTAAAAACACCTAGGAATTAATTGTTGTCTTTTTCCTCCACAGCTATAAAGTAGTGCATTTTGCAGTGGAGGAAAGGATAACCATCTCCATAACCCAAAAGAGAAGAACTTCCATGACCTTCAGTATCAGGAACTAGAATCAGACGTTTAGATGACGAGCTGGAAGCCCTGGCTCTCCCACATATCCTGGAAGGGAAGACTCCTGCAATGAATCCTCACCATACTTCTTAGGCTTCAGTTATATTTCAGTACATAAAGGCTAGCCTAACTGAGAAGAGCCTAAATTTTCTCATCTATGTCCAGTAATGACAGAAAAGAAGGGAACCTATTCAAGTGCTTGAGAAACAAAATTAGTGCCTGCTTACTGGCACTCATGCCTCACGTTGATGGCCACTGTGGTGTTCTTCAGTGTATGAAAGTGTTCTCATGTGCTCATATATTTGCCTGTTTATTTTTCAGAGAACGTATTTCATATATGTAAATATCAATTTCAAAATATAAAGCAGCATATACAGAATGTTAGCCTAGATACCAGACATTTGGTTAAAGCATCTTTCCAGTAAGACAACAGCGGTACTCATGGTTATTGAGTAGCAGTCTGTATTTTTGTTCTAGTATCACAACTGCTTCCTACAATTTCATTGCGTGGGTCCACAAAAATGTAGACAAAGACGAATTTTCTTTCAGAATTAGCAACCTATAAAAAAGAGCAGGAGGAAGAACTGTCATATTGGTGTCCAATGGCATCTTATGAAAAAGCTGTCTGACAGCTTTATTTTGCCATTGGACAGATTTGCTCTTCACCCTAGCTCATGAAAAGATAGTACAGTACAAATGATTTTTCCCCTTGTCAAGACTCATATTCCAAGCTGCAGCACTACTAACCAAGCCTGACTTGTTATTTTTCTTGGAATCAAGTCTCAGTGGTGAGATTTAGCTGGGGAAAGCAGCTGTCAGATGTCCTTGTATGCTACTATTTGCTGAGGTTTGAAGTGAATTCATTATAAAATCACCACAGTCCCTACCATCCTTAACAACATAGACTGCCAGACTTGCTGGTGTTGCAATTAATTGTGTATTATAAATTCACTGGATCATTTAAGGCCAAAGAACAGTGTCTTTGCTTAAGATAATGCTAATGGGAAAAAGAAAAGTAAGTACTTTTAAGCAATAAAATGTCATTCAAGTGATAAAACCAACATTTACATACATAGGTATTCTATAAAAATAATTCACTACAATTTAACTATGTGTGTTGAAACAATGGGCTTATGGCGTTTGTTCTAGCAGGAAGACATACAGGATGTCCAAATCACAGTTAGAAAGTGTAATTGCAGTATGAATTGGCTTTTCATGTCTAGCACTGCCCCAGGAAGCTCAGGTGACAGCAACAGCAAAGCTGGGAAAGTCTTGATATGAGCTTATAACTCGCCCTGAATTTTGTCCAGCCGGGCCATGATAAAATGCAAATTTCCATGTCATGGTCTTGCAAAGAACATACAAACAATAAATCAAAGAATTCCATGATTTTGCTAAAGGAGGGAATGTCTTTTTGTGATCCGTTGACAAAGTTATCTCTATCCAAGCTCGATGGAGATGTAAACAGCATATATACATGCACATACCCATTACAAGTGACACTTTGCAGGTTAATGCAGCTAAAGCCCCTGAATTATTTAACTTCTTAAAAAGGACATTAAAAAGTCCAGAAACTTGCTGATGATATTTCAACAGTAAAGGGATGCATTTTGAAGTTTTCTGTAGCAAAATCCTAATCTTACAGCAGAGATCCATTGAGAATATTTCAGAAATGGTGGTTATTAGCACAACAATGATTACTCCTTTAGTAGTATGATTTATAAGGGACTGTAAAATCAAATTCAAATTATTATACCAGACTGAGTGCAAAGACAGGGTCATTAAAGCTGGCATTCAATACATTATGTGGAAACACAGCAAATGCAAAAATAAGTTCTGTAAAAAGTTCAGTCAATGACAGTGGTATCACAGAATCACATGCTGTGATCACATTTTTAGATTAATTCCCTTGTTAATATATAATGAAGACAATCAAAACATTCCTTAAATACATTTAAAATATCCAAAGAATTATTGGGATCTTGCTTTGCACACCCACGTATGAGTACCTTTAACCTATATGGAGAAGAAAACAGATAACATTCTCATGTGTACCTGTGTGATTCAGCATAGAGTATTTTGCTGGTCTATTTTATCTGATTTGCAGTAATAACAGCCTACATGGAACTAAATATGACAATTCCTTAAGAGTTGATGCCATTATTTTGCTAACAAATGAACTAATTAGTGTCAGTTCAGATCCCAAGGTAAATTAAGCTACACTCCAAGTAAGGAGAACTGGTGAAAGCTTTTTCTGCAAGTGGTCTTTCTTCAGAGGCCCCATACCTCTCGCAAGCATTTCTCCTTTCAAACTGTGTCTCCCTGCCACCAAGTACAACTCAGCAGCGATTTAAGTTGAAAGAAAAAAAGCCATTACAAGAGCGAGAAGGACTTCAGGCTTCTCTCCACCCATGAGAACTTAATATCTGGCACTTCATATGGCACATGGACCATGGCGCAATTGGAAATTGGTTTCGGAGAGCACAAGGGTTTTCTTTTGTTGATGAGACTGCTGCAGCAGCTGCTGCCGCTGTTGATTTTCTTTCCCCACTGACCCTTGAGGAACCTCAAAACAATCAGCTTTATTTCTTCCTTTCCATTGTGCCTCCACTGCTGTATTGAGAACCATGAATTCT
The DNA here is from genome assembly GCA_017639485.1 of Pluvialis apricaria. Lineage (NCBI taxonomy): Eukaryota > Metazoa > Chordata > Aves > Charadriiformes > Charadriidae > Pluvialis > Pluvialis apricaria. Next base: position 62,417,768 of record CM030008.1, read on the forward strand.
TGATAATAACACTGATATTCCTATGGCAGATCACACTGTCTCAGAAAATGTGTCTTTTTTTTTTTTTAAATTACACAGTGTGCATGCACAGTTTTGAAGCCACAACTAGCACTAACATATGAATACAGACATTAGCCTGTTTGCATGGTAGCCACACTGCTCCCAAACCACCCACCATTCCAAATCTGGAAGGTGTCTGATCCTTTGGAAATCAAAATGACACAAAACATGTATTACTATGACTTGTAATGTGCTGTGTTCCATACAATAGCAATGGATTTCAAATGAGGAAAAAATGACCAGATGAGCCTCTGCACTGAGGCTTACAGCAGGCTGACTATCGAGCATATTCAAATTGAAATAAAGGAAGCTACACTACACGAAACCCCATCATTTTGGGACCAATAAAGATTAAAGCTGGAGGTCCAAAACCAAGCCATCTGTTAAGCAAGGGCTATTTGAAATAGAAATGGGACGTGTAAAAGAATACACTCCCAAACAAGTCCTCCTGTCAGAATGCATTTTCATCCTTTTCAAGTTTCTACAGTGCAAACCCTTTCATTTCCCAAGGCTTTTGTTGTTTGAGATTAACCTGTAAGTTATTACAGACTACTATAACCTCTCATTAAAAATCAGAAAAATGTATGAATAACCCTTTAAAGGGTACACTCAGATTTTAGAAGTTGTATCAGACATCAATAATGATGATGTTGCTACAGAGAAGTCTAAACAAGCACAAATTTCAATGTGAAAGGGGACAAGCAGGAAAGGGGTAATTGAATTCAGATGTGTGATGTGTTATCACCAGCTTAATCTGGACAAAACTGTCTTTGCATTCAATGTTGGGATATGAAACAAAAATAATCGGAGCGCTATTTAGCTGATCATTTGTCAGACTTGATGATGGGCTTGTGTTTTGCTATTTACCTGATTTCTCTTCGAGGCCAGGTTCAGCGTCATGGCTACTGTAAGAACCATGTCTCTATTGATTTCTGGGAAACAGACACACATATTGATCGGGACTGACAACTGGAAAGGGTAGGTGATGCATTTTACATTGTCAAGCTACCACCTCCTACAGTCTGAGCTCAAGGCACTTTTTTCCCTTGCTGAAGCTTGTTTCATCAGTCCATTCAAGCACATTAATTCTCACACGTGGGTTTCAGATTTCTCCATGGGAAAATAGAAATGGGCTAATGACGCACTTTATTGAAGACCTAATAAGATATTATGATAATGTCTTATTCAATGAGTTGAAATGGCGTTTTTTAACTATCATTATATACTCACAGGGCAGAGGAATTACACTGATGAAGTGTATGGAGTACTAGTTGCAGTATTAACAGTAGAAACAAAACTCCAATTTCAGTGACTGCTGCAAAGCTTGATTTTAAAATCCTACATTACTGCAATGATGTGAAGAATGATTTCTCCTGCTTTGTGTGACAGAGTTTAAGTCCCACAATCTAGAGAGAGGATGACATATTGGTGAAGATAACAACATCAACAGTTTTTCCCTTGGTCAATTCTTTGGACTCTTTTTGCTCTAGCGTGCAGTTTTCTTTTGCCGGGACCAGGAGTTTACCTCCTTGCCTGCAAGGTCAGCTTGCTAAAACAGCTCTTTGAAAAGCCTCAGCTGACTCTGAAGCTTCTCCAGAAAAAGCTGGAGGGAGCTTCAGCAGACACTCCCCCCAAAGCAGCTCTGCCGGGAAGCCACACTGGAGGCTCCCTCCTTTTCTTGGGAGTTCCCTTGAGGATAATGTTCTCCAGCATGTTCCCACCTGAGTGACATTGCAGCTGCATTGCAGCCATGCACACCTCGGATTTGGACCCAGGCCCAATGGACTGCCTTCCTGGCCTGACCTTGGACATGCCTTGTCACCATGGACTTGCTTGATGATTGCTGGTCTTTGTCTGAACCTAGCAATTGTCTCTGGACCTGATCCTGACCATGACTTGATATGGAAATGCCTTCTTCAAATACCAATATTAATGAGAACAAACTGGATAACCCTTGATCCATACGTTATGGAAGGAATTTACACTGGGAGAAGGGCTTTGAGTGTTTTGAACTAGGTGCAGCAAATACTTTTTCTCCAATTAATGAATGTCTCTTATGCACAAAGTCCATCATCGGGGCACACTCTTGTACTTAGCATTTTTACATCGTCCTCCACATCAAATATGTCTTTTCTTAATCTACCTTACAAGATAACTCTGGTCAGTTCTCTTTAGGGCTACTGTTATCATCTGAACAATAAGTATCCATGTTTTTACTGAAACCATATCTCAACAAACACATCATTTTAATGCATTTTCTAATTTAGCTGAGAAAAAAAGAATAAAAGATTAAATGAAGTTTTAATTAAGAGATTCATACAATGCAAAACTGATATGGACGTTCACTAAATGTGTATAAAATCAATAGATTAATCTCAAAATAGAATTGTAAACAGAATACCATCATTGATCAAGCTGTAAACAATATGAAGTAAGAAAAAATGCCAAATATCGCAGAGGAGAAATTACTGATACAGACAGACCAAGATGGATCACTTCATAAACTCAGCATTATGCAAACTATGTGGACAAACAAAAGGTTTGGAAACAAAGAATTCAAACCATACTCTTAAGGTGGGGACAGCAGGTCTGTCCATGAAAGCAACAATTCTTAACAGGGTTTTATCACAAATTCCTCTGTGGGACTGAAAGAGTATAAAATCCCCACAGATTATCACAGATAATCTCTTCTTTGTTAAAAAAACCCCGACACAAACAAATCCAATCCAGCCAAAACAGACAGAACAAACCTGAACAGATATTGTGTAATGTATTTTTAAATGTATTTGGCCTGCTATGTGACTGTCAGTGAAACAGCATGCCCATCCCTTCTTGCCATGAAGAAAGTTGAAAAATGAAGGGAGATTCAAAATAATGGACTGAAAAAGCTGTTTTAGAATGAGCATTTTGAAGGGCCTGAATCTTTAGTTTTAGTGAGAAGGAACCCTTCTCAACCTGTGAGTGAAAAGCATTTTGCAAACGGGCTGTCCTGCCAAATCCTAATTATCACGAGGGCTCTCCCGCAGCAACCAGGCTCCACGAGGCCCAGAGCACTGCCAGCTCTGGCAGTGATGTTTGGTATAAGAATTTGAAAACCCTGGAGTAAAAAGGTAAAAGGGAAACTTGGTTACGCTCTCTAAATACCTAGAGGGGAAGCAGAAATTTCTGAAGTTGTTATGAAATTTCTCATTGTAGCAGGCAAAGCATAAAATCAACCTGCCAGTGAAAGATGAAGCCAGGCAATTTTAAGCTAGAAATAAAGCTCAGTGAAGTTCATTAACCTTTGGCACAATTTGCAGAGAGTTGTGTTAGATTCTTTACCATTAAAAATTTTTAGAGTGAAAAATGAGATCTCTCTTCTAAAACATATGCTCTATGTAAACAGAAAATGCTATGCATGTTTTAAATAGGAAGTCAGATTAAACAATTGTAAAAATCCCTTCTGGCTTTATAATCTATTTTGTAAATAAAACAAAAGATACTGGCTACCCTTGAAAACTAATTAGAAGCTTTAGTGATGCAGAATGTGACTGATTTTCCACTTGTACTTGCTATGCAATTTATAAGATGGATACCCCATCATCTCTCTACGAACAGCAACATGTTCTTGTTTGCTTTTGGAAGTGGATCTTAGGGCTGCTATTTTTGTGCTGTGCCACATCAGTGGAGTTCTGCCTCTGAAAGGCTTCTTTTTTTCTCACGTTTCACTATCATAATTTTATCACTGGCCAGTGAACAAACATATTCCAACAACACATGACACTGACAAGCCATACAGCTGCACAAAGCCATCTCCTCATCCTCAGTCTGATTAGGTTGCCACTACCCATTATTTCCTGGTCGGTAAAAATTTGCTTCCTCCATTAGTCCCAAAGACATAGAATAATTTAGAGTGGAAGGGACACTCTTTTTGTTTGTTCACTCCAAACTGCCGCTCAAAGCAGTGCTAACTTCAAACTTAGATCAGGGCACTCACAGACCTGAAAATCTCCAGAAACTGGGATTCCACAGGCTTTCCAGGCAGCTTGCTGCAGTGGCTAACTACTCCTGCAGTGAAATTTTTTTTTTCTCTTGATAAGCTGAAATTTCCTCGACTGTGATTTGTGCCCTTTGCCTCCTAGGCTTTCATTGCCCACCTTTGAGTAAAGTCTGTCCCTGCCTTCTCTAAAACCACCCCTTAGGTAATTGAAGACAGCAATTAGATCCCCCCCCTTAGCTTCCTCTTCTTCAGCCCAGCTGAACAAGCCAAGAAAAATGAACAAGCCCAGCTTTCTCTGCTACTTCTACATTATCTGTTCCAGTCTCCAAACCATTTTTGTAGCCCTACCATTGGACTTGCTCCAGTTTGTAAATGTCTGTCTTGTGATGAGGAGCCCAAAACTGGGTTGTTAAACTACATAAGGATCCTACAAGCCCGTTTCTCCAGCATGCAAAGCTTCCTCTGAGTGGCATCCATACTCTCTAGCATATTGACCACTCTAGTATTGTTAGTGAAATAGTTGAGAGTCCATTCTGTCCTACTGTTTTTAACACAGACATTACTTAGTATTAGCTCTGATACCAATCACTGAGGAGCACCATTGACCACCAGATGAACTCTGAACACTGACTGTCATTCACTGAGCCTGATTGTCAGTCCAGTTTTCAATTCTCCTCGTAGACCAAAAGCCTCATGTTTTTCAGGCAAGAAAGACTGGTATGAGATTAGTCTCATTTTTTGCTTTCAGGTATTTACAACTGATCTGACAGATTCTTTGGTGTTTGAAGAGTCCTAGGTTCTCACAGGCAACCTTTCCTTCCATTTTACTTTTCTTGTGACTATTGTGTTCTGTTTGGTAGAATTAATCATATCAATCCGATTAGATTAGAATGTACACCTAACTCTCAAAGTCATGTTAAGTGAGTGCCTTTTTGCAATATGTTTTTCCTACAGGAGAATGACTTCACCAAGATTTTTGTGTGACTAATGTTATTATCAATAGTTTGAAGTTGTTCAACTAATATGAATTCTGATAGACCTGCTGGTGTCTAGCTTTTAACTTTCCATGGATATACAGTAACTGAGGTTTTCTTCAGATATTCATGCTATACAAACAAGGACATTTAGCATTCACTTAAGCTTGTAATCTATTTCACCTTGATATTAATGGAAATATTTTTAGAAATATTCTCAGTTTGTGCTAAGTAATACCAAGACTTGATATTTCTCTGCATGGGTCACATAAGATGATCTCTGAATTAGATGCACTTGCAATTGTATTCATGGAATTGCTGTTTATGCTATAGTTACGCTATAACATGTCCCATTCTACCACAAACAAAGATGCAATTTGACAGAAGCTTTAATATTTTGGACCAACTGTGCACAATTCACCACTAGTTTGTAGACAGTGATCGACCTTTAGAGAGAAACTGGAAAAAAACAATATTGATGTCCAGAAAGAAACACTAAAGCCAACTGTATAGTGTGGACTTTCTGGGTGATGTCCAAAAGCATCTGCAAGCTGCGAACCTGTTAATGAGTAACTTATACAATGGATTGCATGTTCTGGATCAAACGTGTATTTTATTTCTTACTGTGCTCACCTGTGTCTTATCAGCAATGACCATGCCTCTATCTGCTGTCTCTTTTTCACGCCTTAAAATCTGCCAGTCTCTGGAAAAATAGAGGTATTGTACAATCTGACCTAACAGAACTGGCAGCTGTGCATCTGGTTTATTGATGGATGATCTGAACAAAATACTACCAGGGAATCCTGGCTTCAGGCTGGACATATTTATTTCAGAAAGAGAAAGAGACTGGAGGATGGGTGTGGAGTGAAACAGTAAAAAGTAGTTTTGCATCATAATGCAGAATTTTTCAGTTATTGCCAAGAAATAACGCACTACTCCAGCAGTCTAGTTCAGTGCTTCTCCAGCTGTGAATCACACCCCTTTCTTGAGATATTTGGAGCTGAGTATGAAGCAGAATACACTCTTATCTTTGAGCTATGCTGTGGTAAGGTATGAAGAGACAACGATTGTGAATGAGCTGGAAACTAAACTAACCAAGAACAACTTTATTGGCCATTTTGCATATAATCCATTACAAACTGCTCAGATCTATCATACAGTAAGACTAGCTTTAAGACTTCTAGTACCAGATCAGAAATAGTGCAAACGCATGGTGGAAAAGGTACTGATTGGGTATGAACTCACTCTACTGGTTCAAATTTGTTCCAAAGACAATGATGGATTAATTTTGTATAGGGAGGCTTTATGCTACATCCAGTATTGTCTGCCTATGCAACTCTAACTTTGTGCCAGCTAAGGTACCACCTGACATCTGGTCTCCTGCAGGTGACATCAAACCAGTGTAAGTGCATGAAACTGTTAACTTCATTATTGTCTTCTCCAAAAAATTCAAGACAGATTCAGTGATGTTTACACGCCTGAACTAGATCTAATATACATTTCTGGCTCATCCAGTACTGCACATATCTGATATTAATGACTGTGAAACAGCTACAGACCTACTCTTTGCCAAGTTTCCAAAACTCTTCCTTGATCAGAAGCAGATAGCAGCATCAATTATGGTAAACTAGCAGGCTTGATAAATGATCTGAGACACAACGTATACTTAAAGCTCATGTCTGTAGTTCCAGAAGCACGCCAGATATTTATTGAAACTTTTGACTGACAACACAATAAAAAGAGTGAGAGGACTATTTAAGCCAATGCTGTTCTAAGGAAATGCTATGGTGTATCACCTCTATCATGTGAGATGCCAAACTGTAATTGTATACTATAATATTACAACTTTACACTTTGGTTTTGTGAGCTAATAGTTTTGAAAGAAATGCTCAGATTGTTGTGATGCAGTATTTTCTTAGAGACCTGTAACAAGCAGCACAGAAATTTGCTCTTTGCCTTAATCTTTCAATATAGCATTTACTTTTGGTGTAGAGGTGGTCCCAAAATGAATGCTGCCAATTAGTGAGAAATGAAACCAATACTTGCCATTGTAGGGAGGAAAGATCGCAGGAGAAATCAAGATTTTCTTTTTGGGGAAAGGGCAGTGGCAGAACACATACATGTGCAACTTATGTCTTTTATATAAGGGATCAGAATTATTTTTCTCTGTGACCCCTACAGCCAGCCATTCGCAATGGGTTTTCTGCAAATGGAATTTAGAGACATTTCAGGTGAGGCACTAGTTCCCTCCATGCTTCAAGGAAGATGACATGAATATCTGCACAATAAATTATGGGGTGTTTCTGACATCTGATGAGTTCCACCAGACTGAACAAATCTCTGCATCGCTGAAGCATTCAAGATAGGTGACAGCAAAAGATCAAGCGCTTTGGAGGAGACAATATTTTCTTGTCTGTGCTACAATGCAGAATAAAGATGGAATATCATACATACATTTTTCTGTACACTTCAAGTCCAGTAAATTAGCAAAATCTAACAGTTAAAGCACTGTTATTTAAAAAAAAATATAGTAGGAAAAAAATTTGTAGTTAAGGGACACGAGTGAGACATGAAAACATGCACTTGAATATATAACTATTAAAAAGATGGTATCTTGAATGATAATTAACTGGCAATTGATATATTGATGACTGTTCAATTAATGGTTGCTGGACAATTATTCCCCTAATTGCTTGGTGCTTTGGTCACTTCATTTCAGTATTCACAAAAGCTGTTGTTACTACAGCTGTCACCAATTGCTATGATTCAACTGTGAAAAGGGCTATAAGAGCTCACAACAAACTTGAATCAAATGAAAATATTTTGTCAAAATAAAGTTACGATCTATATGGCCCTAGGTGTGTTGGGGAATAAGCTAGGAAGTTCTCTCTGATAAAACTGAGTGTTTCTTCAAACTTCTGTTAAAAAGTTTATCTTTTATTTTCCTTTTGAATTCTGCATCTAATGTCCAAATAACTTTTTTTTTTCTACAACCATTTATCGGCCTTATCTCACTTTTACCTCTTTTTTTTTTTTTCCCTCTAAAGTAAGGGATGTTTTTTTTGTCAGAGAGAGATGAAGAGTAAAGCGGAGAAAGGTGGTGCACAAAAACGAGGGAGTCCCAGATTGTCATAGCTCTTTGCTTATTTATTTAGGAAACCTTACAAGATGGGGAAGGAATGCAAACAGAAATAAATTAATTTAAAAACAAAAGAAATTCCCTGTGTCTTATTAAATTTATGTATGGAGTATTGCCATATTCAGAGACGAGGCAGACAAAACAAGAATCCAAAATGGATTGCTGCTAACTCAATGGATTCCAATATGTAGATATGTGTATGTATGTATGCGTATATATCTAAATATACATATACCATGTATACACTTATACGCATATTTAGCTGTGTATGTAGATGCATATGTGTATGCAGACACATATATTTAGTACATGCACATTTCTGATTTATTTTCTTTCACTTTATCAGCTAACATGGCCTATTTTATTAGACAAGGAATATTTTTCATTCTGGTAATTCTGCACTGCATAATAGCATGTGTCTGTCTTCCTGTTCTGGCAGTCCTGTAGTGACCAGTACAATAGCTGACAGCACAGTGAATGGCATTTCAGTTACAATCTTCAGTGTGAAAAACAGAAGAGTAAAACGTTTTTCTGAAAACTTGTCCCACCACACCTCCACCAGCCCAGCTCAATGGCCATCTGGAGCACTTGCATGACAGAGGACAGAAATGTTTGTACTTCAATGAGTTCATTTTAATTCCTTGTTTCACAAAGCTGTCCAGAAAGTACTGAAAATCAATATATGACAGCTCTGCAGTAGCTATTATGACTTCAGTCTCCAATTACTTTTGATAACTTAAATAACAGCAGCAACGAGGAAACTTGAAAATCTCTCTAACAATTCCCAGGTCTCTCAAACTGAAAACTTGCTTTTGTGGATTGAGCCCTGGTACAATGTGATTTTAATTCTGGTGCTCAGAAGGGCTCAATATTTTGATAAATTTCTTTCACACATGGACTATGTTGGCTATCACATGCACAAATCCCGTAACTTAACTGAATTAAAAATCCACTACAAATTAAGCTTCAGAAAAACATAAAATAACACGTCTATCCTGCATTTGCTGAGTAGGGATGGATGCAAAGCACAAATACAAATGAGGGTACTCACTGAATCACAGTCCTTCATGAAAAGCTGGAGTACTATGGAGGACCACAAGTAAAATCTGACTCAACAACACTATGAAAAAGACAAACACCCTACACATGGGTATAAACAAAACAGAGCTTCTCAGAGGTGTGTAGTAAATCTTTTTTTTCAACCTTTGGACACTTCATTACAGAAAAACCCTCAAAACCAACAACTAGTAAAAAGAGAGAGAGAGGGAAGGAGACAAGGGGGATGGGAGAGGTCGACTGGAGAGGGACCAGTGGATAGCAATGAAAATCATCAGAGGTCCAGAAAATATGACTTATGCAGAAAATAGAGTACATTGTCAGTATTTATCTTAAGGAAGAAAAGACTAAGGGACACGATAACATCTTTTGCTGGCAAAACAGACTCTGAAAAACCTGGGAGAGCATTCTGTATTGCATTCATGCAGTGGGCAGGCTAAGAATCAAACCGGAGCAAGGAAAATTCAGACAAGACCTTGGTGAAACTGTCCTAATGGCAAGGCAGTAAGGACAGTGAAGTCCTGGAACAGATGACCCAAGGAAACTGTGGAGGCCCCATGTCAGTGGTGAGCTCTAATATCAGGTCAGAGAAATATCTTTTGGGAAAGACAAAAGAGCAGCTCTCACAAGAGGAACTAGATGAGCTCTTAAAGCTCTTTCTATTACTGTTCACTACCTTATTACTTATTAACACACTGTAGCATGAAACCGAGTGGGGAAAACACATAATTTATTAAACTAGTGAAATTCTTGCCTCCTCATTTTTTTCTTGTTTAAATACTTACTAATTGACTGATAACAGACAGAAATATGTCGATTTGAATGATAGATGTTGACTTTTACTTATCCACAAATAAAGTCTTTCAGCCAGGATCTACATCCAGATCTCACCACCAGGCCTATCACATAATCCCTCAGGTTAGGTAGAGATTGTTTTAAGCAGGCTTGAAGCAGATACAGAGCTGTCTAGTCTTGAGGCTTCTGCCCCTTCTCGCAAAGCTCAACATATATTGGCTTGTTTGTGGCTTTGCTTTCTTTGCCAACTAGCATTTGATACTATTTATTAGCCTTCTATTAATTATTTACTGATGATGGATGTGTGACGTTTGACCCAAACCAGTCACACTAATTATCAGCGTCATAATAGAGCTGCATATATAATGATACCTGCTCTTTGCACTGCTTAACGTGCTGCCATGAGAAAGTCAAAACTCTTTCCAGTCACAGGAAATCAGGATTTAGCATAAAACCTTTTTCCTGACTCATGCTATATCAGGGAGTAAGAGCACCCATGTCATGCACTAGGCTCCTTCTCTTTCATCCATCGGTAAATTCGTGGAAAATCTGACCAAAAATACAAATGGCAATGCCTGATTTCATATGAATATCTGAGCCAATGACAGTCATGAGAAAAACCTCAGAGACTGTGCTCATGCATGTACGTCATTTATCTGAGACAGCATCCTCTTTCCAGGGCCTATCTATACGTGGCCACTCAACAATCCCAATGCTGATCAGAAATATTTTTGTAATGGGACTCCTATTCAGCAGTGAGAATTAGAGGCTACCTCACCAAGGCACCCTTTCCCCCTCCCAGTCCCCCCCAGATCAAACCTTTAAGAGTCCTATTTAGAATTCAGAGAAAAATCAGACCAGTTTTTCAATTAATGCATGATGTATGTGTTAAATGGCACATGGAAATTCTATTACATTTCTAGAATCTTATTTAGGTTTCAGCAGTTAAAAAACCTATTCCTTCTAGAAAAAGTACAATAAACATGCACACATATTTATATGTGCATTATTGCCATTGCCTTGGGGTCTAGCATTTATAATGCTGAGTCTCTCCTAACCACCACTGGAATTACAGTAAGACTAAAGCCCACAACTGCGCTTTGATTTGATTTAACAAGTGCTTAGGCAGAGACTTAGAGATGACAGAAGGGCTCCCACTGGTTTTCCTGAGATTTGAATAGGACCCCAGTGTTGACTGTCCTTACAAAATGGGAAACATGGCTGGACAGAAGCGACTGAAGTGATCTCGCCTGTATTTCTAGTTCTGTGATGAGCTGGTCTGTGGAACTCCTTAGTTTCATTACTTAGAAGACAAGGTAGTTTGAAACAAACCATCCCTAGATGAGTGTTCTTACAGCACCTAGAACAACAGATTCCAATATATTATCACAGAATAAGCTGTAGTTCATAACTCAGCAGGAGATCGGACCAGATGACCAACCTAAACTATACTCAAGTCCTGTGATAACAGCAGAATTGACCTCATATATTTTCTTGGAATGTTGCAATAGTGCTTGCTGCAAAACTTGTCCTTATATATTCCCTGCTGTTTATCGCTAATGGTTTGTAATTACTGAATGATGTAGCATAGACAAACATAATTTGCTATTTGTTTCCTTTCTGTATTACTAGCACATTATTCCTAAAACATTGTATTTTACTTGATCAAAGATAAACCATTCAGATTTATTCTTTATTCAGAAATTCCTAGACTACCTTCTTCTCTTATTACTTAATTACCAAATTTAATTATTACATTTCTAAGCATGGCACAATTTAAGATTCCCTCTTTCCAGAAGTCTTTCTCCTCAATATTTTCAAATTAATCATTTATAAAGGCCATTGCAGTGTTTAAGTCTTAACAGAACAAAACCTACTACAATTTTAGGTTTTAAAATGTATATAAAAATAAATGATGTTGGTCAGAATGACAGGAGCATGCAGTTACCTCTGCCATCAGGGTAAAAAACTCTCCAAACAATCAGTGACCATGCCATTGAGAAATTACACAGGAACTGGGTAAAAGAATGAAATCCACGTTACCTTGCCCTCAACAAAATGTTGTGAAAATTAATACAGTTGTATAAAGACTGAAACAAACCAAAACCCAAGATAAAATCAAAGAGAGAGAAACAAACAAGGGCTTACACAACAAGTTGAAATATTAAAGGCTGGAGATGAAAAAATAACTAAGCAACGGCAGAAATGGATCACAGGTTCTAGTCATAAAACTTGAGCTCTGAAAATGTTAAAAACAGCCATCGTGCTAACTCCAACATTCAGAATTCTGCATTTCATATTAATGGAGGAAAATATTATATAACCCAGTTTGTGGTCAGAGTGCTGAATGCTTTGGAGAATGCATTTTCCTGAGCTAACTGTGTGCATTGGGAGTAGGCATACTATTCCAGTCCTTACACCCTATTTTAAAAGGAGAGTTTGTGTTTAGGATCTTGAACGGCTTGTACGGTGGTCCTCATAGATGTATTTTTGCCCATTCTTTGTCCTTAAACCACTATGGCTGAAGTTCACATTTATTTCTGAAAAGGACTATCACAAGTCTTAGGCCTCGCTCGTAGTCTTACTCAAACACGCTTCTCTATGAGCTGCCCTTACTCTCTGCTGCAGAGGGCAGCTTAATTGTTCATTATGAGTGCCTGTCCTGTCAGAGAAGGGCTGCAAAAGTAGACAAAATGCTGGTCCAAAATGAGAGATAAGTCCTTAAAAACTTGTGCAATGCCTTTATTTCTTTGCATCTCCAGTTCCCTGTTCATAAGGTGGACACAGCACCAGTTACTGTGCAAGATGACTGAATACACAACAGCTACAAAGGCTTTGGAGTTCTTTTTGAGTGAAAGACAATTAATATAGAAAACTCAAAGTATTGTTAATTGAATATGCAAATTCTTTTTGAGGAGGTAGTGTCTGCTCTCACAACATGCAAAATGTTATTTTTTGAAATGTCTACAGACTTTCTGCTGGCATGAAGATAATCTCTCTCTGGTATTTAGAAGAAATATAAATTATTTGCTTCATTTATAACTATAAATGATTTAAAACTGAGTGGATGAACTTCTCTTGTTTTGTAAAACTTTGCTAACTTTTTATTGTCTTGCTTCTTTAAATATGTACAGAGTGTATTACGCTCTTTTCCCCCTTTTCAGTTCAGTAACTCCATATGGAAGTTTTAGTGATTAGTCTAGCATGTCCAATCAAAAATGGACTCTTGCAATGCTTTGATCAATGGATATTTGAATGTAACAACATATATTGCACATAACTGAATTGTTTTCTGGTACTTTATGTTTCTGTAACTGCAAAGATTTTATTGTACTGGTATTCAACTCAGATGCTGAGATGTGGATAAAATGACCCAGATTCTGCTAGACACTTACACCAGCATTAATATGGAATAATCATTTAGAAGATCCAAATGTAACTGATTGCAGACTCTTTTCGGATAATTTTATGACAAAACTCTGCCATGAAGGAAGTGCTCCTGAAAGAGCAATAAACCTTGGAGAATGAATAATAAAATCTCTAAAGATGACACATGCCATTAGCTCTTTGCTTCATATTTATCAAGTTTGGTTCCAAAATATTATTGTGACTACTACTGAAATTACTGTCAGATGCAAAATATTATTGCAGTGCTTCCATTTTATAAGCACAGTTGAACCACTGATGAATTCATTTTTTTCTTTTCTTGGGGTGAATCTTTTTCTAATACTAGAAAACACCTTCAAACCTTTTCACCAAGTGGTTACAATTCCTCCTTCTCTCTTTCTTTTGGTTTCAATTGCTTTAATATGTATCATACTGTTCTTTTCACTTGTAGGTTTTTTCTCCTTTCACTACACTCAGCTAGGAGTCTCACTTTTCTCTATCCATTTGCTATTAGAAGTGTTAGAAAGGTTACTATCTAATTCTTTGATCTATGCAGAAAAAATGTTTCACAAATCTAGATGATTTTTAAAGCAGCTTTATATGGAAATTGTTATGACTAGCACAGTCTCATTTTCTCTCTATCATTTGGTTGATTTCTCTTTATCAACACTAAAACTTTGCAACTAATCAGCAGTCAATGTTGAAGAGGGCTCAAGTCTCCAAGAAAGCTGAGGTACTACAAGTTTTCTGAAACACGAGCAGAAGTGGTATATAAACTTATGCCTGTATTGGCAGAAAAAAGTAACGGGCCATTATGTCTTCTACTGGATATCAAGCATCTTACCTACCAGTAGATGCTTAGCAGCATATTAATAGTATTATGCTTGCCTCTAGATTGTTAGATTTATTACAGGAAATGTGGTGAGGAGGTAGACCTATAATAAACTAATAATACGTGACACAATCCTTTCGATTAATTCCATTATTCACAGAATTGTCTGTTAATTACTAGTCATCTATTACTGACTCATTCATTTGTCACTTTTTGGAAATCAGATCACAAAATCCTGACTAACATTTCACCTAACATGTCTTTCCTGAAGGACCATAGGGCTACTAGAACAGCATGGCACTAAGCTCAGATGTAGCAGAATCAAACACACAAGAGATGTAAGCAATAGGATGCAATCTGAAAATATTTCTATCTGTGTTATGGACACATACTTTCTTATGCATGCAGATAAAGCATACAACCCTTTAAAAAAAACAAACAAAACAACCCTTCAACATAATGATTATCTGGACAAGTACTACAAATGAATATTAGAAAGCAAGCTGTTGACAAACACCATAGCACTTACATACAAAGGCAACATGCATAGTAACCACTAGTAACCTCTTACTGGAATTAAAACACAAATGTTGCTTCTCACTGCTGATAACATCTATTTCACCTTGGCTTCTAAAACCATCTTAGATTCACTGATGCAACAGCCTTACTCAAAGGTACATACTTTTGTCTGAAAAAGGCAGAGATATACTCCAAAGTACGATTTTTCTCACTTGCTTCCCCCATGTGTCCCAGACACAGGCTTTGTGTCAACCTGACAGAACAAGCTTTCAGGACTTGTCTGGGTTTTCCTTGGTTAATAGTTGCCAGTGGCTACCTGACTGGTGCTTGACCTGGGTGGACTTCAGCTCAGGTAATCCCATGGACAGTGAAGGGCTGACAGACCTTGTAGTCTCTGCAAAACAAGCTGTAGCCCTTTCGGTTAACTGAGGATAGGAGAGGCAGTTGTGTAATTTTTAACCTTTAGCTGTGGACTGATGACACAGTAGCAGACTGTGATGAGAAGACAAGTAAATGGAGCCCTAGGTGGTCCCAAGAGTGATGAAGAAGAAATCCTCACCATGAGCATCATACTTTATCTAGAGAAGGACTTGGGATGCTGATGTCCATTGTGAGTCTCCCTACTACAGTACCAACCTTAGGATCCAGAGGACCATTGAAAGGGAGAAAAGGGCAGACAGTAGGAAGTTTTCTTAGATAATAATTTTAACTCTTTTATCAGTGAGCCTTTTTTTGCATTAGTTAATTTGTATTGTTAGACTGTTAAAACATTAATTGTACAAATAACAGACCCTTGCCTCCATGTATGAGATGGGTTCCCTTTTGGTCCCAACATGAGTGTAATGACTGTTTTGAGTGTAGCATCTAGCTCTCATGGAGTAATAATTTACTGCTGTCACCAAGGCACTAGCTCACTTACTATGCACGGCAAGCTGAGTTGGGGTGCACAGGCACTGCCCATTTTATACCCTTCGCTGTGCCTTAACTGTAAAATGGTGTTTCATGAAGGGGGAAAGATGAGGTTTCTTATTCCCATGTATGAAACGTAGTCCTAATTGAGATAGACTTCTTTAGCTGTAGTCCTTTGTAACTACGTAACTTTTCGATGTCTCCCCTCCAACAAGGAGGCCACAGACACACATCTGAAACCAGTCATTACTCATTGCAGTTTTCTATGTCCCCTTGGATCAAATGTCAAACCTCTATCCCACTCTTTTTTATTTTTCAGTTTTCTTCTTTAATTACAGCTGTTACCATTTCCTTGCTGGACAAAATCATCACTTTTATTTTAGCAGCTGGCTTCCTACTCTGTGATCTACTGATGAATTATTTTTTCACTTTGTTCCCTTTTTTTCTCCTTCCTCTCTGCACATGGTGGGACCTCTTACCATCTTGTTTTTAAAGACTAATTTAGTTCTAACATGTTGTCTTTTGATTTAACCTTTCTCTTTCCATTCACCTCTACCTTCCCCATCTAAACTTTATCCATTTCTACCTTACTTTTCAAGGAAGACTGTGTGATCAAACTAAAACTTTTCATCTCACACTATTTCTGATGTGCTACTTAATAGCCTTGTCCCTTTTCAAACCTACATGTTGATGTAGAACTTATCTTCCAATATACTGATATACAGTATACAGCATTAAATTTCCATGAGGTCATTTTTGTAGGAAGAATTATTAAAAGCTTTGCTTATTTTCAGTGCCATCTAGCTGTTCTTCTGGACATTTGATGGGACCCACCAGAACAACAAGATAAGTGAATGGCAGAAGATTTTCTCAGTAAGAAAGAACCTTGTCAAATTAAACATACGTTATTTATAAGAAAGATTTTTTTGTGTTGCTCAGAGCTAACAATTTCACACATCTGCAAAGTTTCCATTCCTACATTATCAGAATATGCATTTGAGATATATGAGTGATTAGAGCTTGAATAACAGCTTGTCTTAAACAAAGATATTTTGTACGCACTGTTGGTGACAAGGTCTCAAAGAACTAAATCACTAGGTAGGCTAGGCAGGCACAGTGGATACAATCACCTAAAATTTTCTTAAGAAAATCAGTTAAAGAGTAGGATTTCACTCTGGAATAGGCAAGGTTCCTAGGATTAGGGTGCACAGACCAAACTGGGAAAGGAAATAACGTGGAAGAGAATTTTCTGCAGATATGACTGACTACCGAAACCTAACTTCTAATATCCTCTAGCAATGAAAATGGTGAATTGTTTTGGGAAACTTCTGTGTTTTCATGGTATGGAGTTTCTCTTTCTGTTGCACTAAATGACACAGTGATACCTTGCTTTACACTGGCCCACGAAGGCAAAATTGCTGTCTCACTCTGTGGGGAGCTGTTAGTAAGGAACTGTTTTGTGGGCACCTAACTTACTTGTTAATGGTACAGGTTTTCTAGCTCTTCAGAAATTAGGGATATTGTAAGGAGCACCACCTCCTACTTGATGTTATATTTCAAAGCCTGTAATTAAACTATTTTAACATGTGGCCTTTTAAAGCTGAAATTAGATCACACCAAAATCTGACATTCCCGGGACTCAGCTTACTAATAGCCGCCTCTCATGCTATTTCTCTTTCCACCACATTACACAATGGCATGTTTTGAGAGAGAAACCAATAGGACTTCAACTTTTTCCCTGGGTCTTAAGTGTTTTCTCCTGCAACTGAACACAGAGTCTAGAGATTTTTTCAAGTTCAACAACAGGGTTTCTCTTGGGAAGGGAGAGAAAGGGGAAGGAATTTCTCTGATCACTATTCCTCATGTGCATTTTTAGCCAGGCAAGCTCTTGAAAACCTATTTAGAATCAAATTTAGTGTTTAAAGTAATGTACCAGGAAAATGCTAGGGTTTTCATCATATGCTAAGCTCTAAAAGACCTAAACCCCTATGATCACACTGTGACAAGCTCAAATACAGCTGGGGAAGATGATACACACTCCCTCTCCCTCATTTGACGCTATCTGCACAACTGCAATCCTGGCTTCTAGCTACATAGCGATCCAGGAAGGGCCCTGAGACAGGGCCAAAGCAAGAGTTTTTAAACTCTCTTTTTACACATGCCACTGTGTATGAAGACTGTATCCATGCTACTAACAAAAAATAAAAATGGCAAAATTCCGCAGTTTTTTTAAAAGTACTGCATAAACACATTGCAGGAATGAATGAAGGGACTATGGTTAAAGGAGATGCTGTGCAGTTATCCTTTGTCATGTGTCCACACCCAGAGGAAGCCACAGCCAAATTAGATTTTGCCCCCAACTCAGGAAATTTTTGCTCTTTATCAACTCTGTTCCCTTGTGCTTATGTCTTTAATCCACTTTTTTTGGTCAACATCTGCTCTTGGACCTGCTCAATCTACCACTAATAATATGCTAAGATAGATGTTTAGGAGGAGTTCAGTTTGCAATTTTGATACAGTTTTGCCTCTTATTGCTCTCCCAGGACTACAAATTACAATGTAAGATAACTCACGACTAAGGCTTGGCAGGTATGCTATTCTAATATTTTCCTGACTTGCACGGAGATGCTATCAGTTCCTAACAACACTATAAGCAGATGGTTAATTGTTACAAAGCTGCATACTGTTAATTTTGAAACTTGCATATGCTACCGTTTTCAGGGTAACATATGGCTTAAAGGAATCATAGAGCATTTATAATAATGTAAGGACAAGAACAGTAAAAAAAATAATTCTTAAAATGTGTTGGTCTACTGTGAGTCACACTTCTGCTTTTTGTGGCTCAGCTTTTCAAAGATGATAAAACAGAATGAACCTTTCTAGCAAATTAACTCAGTCCCATAGGCTACTATGAGGTGCTGCTGAATATTTAAAGAGCTGGCATTCTCCTACTAGGAATTTGTCACGTTGTCTTCTGAGAGAAATGAGACACCAATGTACAATTTCTCATTTCTTCCTTTAAAATTCTATTTTGTGTTTTAATACTGTACAGTCTGCCTTTTAAGATTATCCAACACCGTAATTTAACATCCTAAACTGGATCATTAGAAGGGTAAGTTTTTTCCCAGCCGTGCTACAAATTGCATATTAACAAAAATCATTTGTAAGCCATCCAAGTTTCTGACACTACATCTTCAAGAATTACATATTGTTTTCTTATTTCCACTGAGTTTTTTTACTAATTAAATACTAATCGTAGATAAAATGGCTTGATAAACCCAATAGGTAAAGCTCATTGTTGGATCAATATTTACAGTTCTTCAATTCATATTAATAACCTCAGATTTTCTTTACCTCTGAGCTTGGTGTTTCAGTCTACCAGTTTAATTCTAATTCTTCAGAACTATAACAATCCATACTAGCAATACCACTGCTGAAGTATTTTAGTAACAGTAAAAAAGCTCCACTTTGGTTTTCCAAGAATCATTCAGTGCTATAATTTTAAATTCTAAACTCAGCACACAAACACATATTTGTTGTATTTATGGTCAGCTGAAGTTATGAGTACTTTCCAAGCTTAATTAAAATCGATGGCAAGCATATTACACTAGAAAATTATTACATTTAAACAAAAAAGAGATAGTCCTATGCAAATTTGTATTATATAAGATTGATAAAATTTTCTTACACTATGAAAGGAGTAGAATAAAAATTGAGTTTTTAAGCATTTCTATTTGCTCATCTATATCACGTTATGCCTAGCCTACTAGCAAAAGATGCTCAGGACTGCCTGAATACAATGTGAGTTTTATCAAGAGGTTTTCTTTTCACAGAATTATAACCTCTCACGCTGAACATGGAAGGTTATGATGATGAACCACATATTGTTCACCATTATTTTCTTTGTCAGATCCTGTAACTACATTACCACATGTTATAGCCTGCCAATATAGACAGCAATAGTGTTTTTCTACAATGAGATTATTTACTGTAGGACTTGAGCTTTTAAAATGGCTATTTCTCCTCAGTTAATAGAAACAAAACAGGCCTCGTAAAAAGCATATTTTTGAATTACATAAAATGATATGGAACCTCATTGAATTGCATCATACCAATATAATAAAACAAAACAACCTCCCAAGGAGGAAAAAGAAGCACTCACAGCTGCCCTTTCTTTGGTGATACATTCACACTTCTCTTTGTTCCTTGGGTGGCCATAGGTATAAAAAGATATATATATATCTTGAGAGAATAAAAAACATTAAAAAAATGCTATTTGACTTTTGAACAGGAGTATCATCTGTTGTATAAAATATATATGTAAAAAGATGCCGAATTACTTATCTGACCTTATCCACACTAGGAAAGGACACAGCTGTTGAATTTTTTTTCTTTTTAAACAAATACACTTTTAAAAAATACACACCTTGGAAAAAATACAAAAGAACATAAATTTGCAACTGATAAGGAGAGCTGGTTTTGAAACGAGTCCACTGGAGGGATGGGTAGGAGTGGAGAACAGTTGGTTTTTACCAAAGAAGAAAAAATGTATGTGTCTACCCAAGAAGATATTGAATGGAACCAAATATTTATGTGAGGGACAGGGGGTGGGGGATAACTCTTAAAAGTATTTAGATGGGAGTAAAAACAGGGTAAAATGTTTCAACCTCAGTCAGAAAGCTTGAATCAGTTGCTCAGTAAAGATATAGCTTGCATCACTTAAAAAAGATACTGCTATATGACTAAGTAGCTGTTGTCTGTTTTTCCTCCATGTACATGCCTGCTGTTCTCATGTCCTTGCTGGATTTGTGTTTCCATCCCTTTAGAATAAATGCTTGGACATTTTATGTATAGAATCTAACCTGTGTGATGACATCTATTCCCAGGTCCTTGGATCCCAAAGTATTCATTAGGAACGTGATGGAAATCTCCCTTGAATGATGAACTTAAAAGATCTGCTCTTGAAGCATCATTAATCTTTCTAGGCATAGAAATCAGTGTACTGTCACCATCCATTCACTATGACAGGTAAAATGAGTTTTTCTTCCAGACTTATGGAAAACAAAAATGGTTTTAGAAAATGCACTGTGGTCATGATTCTGATCAAGAAAGGGTGCATAATTCATATGTTGTCTAAAGAAGGCTTGGTAAACTATTCCTTCAGGTTTTATTCTGTGCTCATCTTCATGAACCTCCTCCTATTCTCAGCACACTTAGAAGAACAGCTAAATTCTTGGAAGGAAAAGCCACTGGTATCTGTATCCTGGCAATATAAACTGAAATAATGACCAGTGGGATTTGGAGACTGTTGACTGGACTATGAAAATAGAAGATATTTCCTCAAAAATTTAAATCAAGACTGATGTTAGCTGGAATATCTCATAAATCGTTTTCCTCCTTCTTCCTGAGAGTGAGTGTCAGAGATACTAAGAGATAGAATACATCTATCCAAGACAGGAAAAAAAGTTTCAGAGAATATGCCCTGTTGATTAGTTACAGCTACCATTAATATAAAACTACCTGTTTTCAGTTGATTTTCCTCTTCTTTAAAAACAAACAGAAAAGATATATATCTACTATAAATGTCTGCTATCATACATCATTCTCATTGGGTTTTTAGGGGCATTTCTAACTATTTGAATAAATTATTTATTTTCAAGTGACGTAGGAAAAAGGAAAAGAAGGAAAAGAGGGAAAATAAAAATGGTAGAATGAGAAGCATGGAAAAGACATTTAACTATTTACAATTCACTTTACCACAAAAAGTTCTTGAACATCCTAAAATGTTGCCTCCTGGCTTTTAGTGGGTCCCATATTAATGGGTCCCATATCAGTGACTACTACAAGTGAAATGAACTAATCACTTGATGAATTTCCTTCAGTTACAAATAATCACTGACATATCAAAAGGTGTAGCTGAAATAAAAAGTAAGCATAAGCAGAAACATGCTTCAGCTCCTTTTCTCTATTTCTTCCTATTTTCTTACTCCCAAAATGCTCTTTGAAACTAACAAACAAAAAATCCAAAGGCACTCCTGGTTTCTCCTTCTCCAGCACATTTGCTCCTGTCTCTGCCTCCCACCACTTCCAGCTGTGTGGTCCTGCTCCAGCTGCAGCTCTCTATCCCCTGACCTGGGTTGACTCAGTTGTTTGCTTGGTGGCACCATAGTCCAGAACATCATAATAACTTCAGCTAAAAATAACTATCATCTCCACTGCAAAGAGGTGCTGTTTAGCCTGGAATTATTTCAGTGATGATAATAAGTCAGCAATAATTGACTACATAATTATTACATAGATGTAGGAACCAGAGTTACAGAATACCCTCTCTCCAATAAGGTACCTGCTGTAAGCAGTATTTCTTGGTGAATAAGAGGTAAAAGGAGGACTCATCACAGCCAACGACCACATCTACAGTTCTTTTCATAAACAGGTGTGTGTCTTCTGCAAACATAACTTTTCTACTGATTTCTCAGGAATGTAAAAGCGCACAATTTCTATAGCTGCTCAAATAACACACTTAATAAAACATTTTACTAATCCTCACCCTCCCCTCCCTCTGCCCCAGAATATTTGAAGGGTGGGATTTTTAATACTTTGCAAATTTAAACCAAGCCCCTAACTTTTTAATGGACTTCAAATATCTGTAAGCTAGGACTTCAACTTGCTATTATATTTTTTCTCCCATTTCGATCTGGATCCAGAATGCACTAACTTGTATAGTATTAAAAGAGCTATATCTACCACTATCGTGCCTAGTGCAAAGCAACATTGCAGAATAAGTTGAGATTCATTTAAGGATCTATTAGATTTAAAGCCAAGCACGTACCATTGCAATTCAATAATAATGAAAAACAAAGACAGCAATATTTCAGTGGATGACACAGTCTTGCCAAGAAAAATGTCTGTCATATAAAAATGCCTGCCATCAGTACATGCTTATATATAACATGAGACTTCCAGAGCTAAAAGCTTTTTATTGTGTGTTCATAAAATAAACGCACAAGATAAACTAGGTACATTTATTGCCACAGAAATCCAGATACCTAGGGTTAAAGTGAAATAATATGAAAATATAAAAATGTAAAAAACTGTACTAGACAGGAGCATTGATCCAGAGAACATAAGCAAATTCATAATTCTGTAGTTGCAGACACAGGTATATAAGAAAAAAATGAAGAATATAGTTAAAGCCTAGTCTTGTTTAAACTTCATGATGCCATCTCATGTGAATCTCAAAGAGTGATAAAATGAATAAGAAATAAATGATAAGTTAGAAACTGCCTTGAGAAACAATATGTAGACCTTCAGTCAGTGCTTGGAATGAAGACAGGAAACAGCATACACTACACCATAGCAAAAATGAACCCAAGGAATAACAGCATCATTACATCTGGTGGCAATATTTGAGTTGTAAACAGAACATGTAGTACTTCACATATACTCCTATAACAGCGCACTGCGTTATTTCATATATATATATGTCTGACTATTAGCTTGATGCTCTTCAATTCTTATTTTCTGAACTATGTTGGCTGTGAGAGAATTTAGACTGTAAACACCACTTCAGTAAACACTGTTACTAAAAAATAACCTTCTTAAAGATTCTCAACTTGACTAATGGAATCACTGTGAATAACCACTTGAAGGGCAAAAAAAATTATGGTCTACTAAACTAGGAAGGTGAGTGGCTTGCCAGTAGTAAGGACGTTTGTCTTATGCATAATTATCTATCAATAGTTAGAAGAACTAAGTTTTGTTCTCAAACAGTTGCAGCAGTTTTGAATATATGCCTCTTTCACTATGTTAAACTAGTAAATTTTGTACGATTGAGCAGCAAAATTATTCCAAATTTAACAACTAAAATTAAGCTTTATAAGTTTCAAACTTAGCCTGATACCTTTCACAAAGACTACTAATTTGATGTTTTAGATGTTTTTTGCTACTCATGGTATCAATGTGCTCTTTAGAGCAAGCTCAAGAAAGAGAAAGAATAACAGAACACAAGAAACACTATGAGTGAAAAAAGTAAACTATTTATTAATGACTAGCAATAACTTTTAAAGAAGACATGGGATTTGAGAGAATTTTTTTTACAAGACCTCAATTGTAATACGTAAAAAAGCAATGAGATAAAATTTATGAAGAAACAAGTTGTACTGATTTCTTCATAATTTTGACCCAATACTTGGAATTAATCAGCTTCAAACCAAAATATGTATATGGATTTGATGCAATGAGATCTGGACACTTTTTAGAAAAAAATAAATGTAACATTTACATTTACTTGACATTTGAAGATGGAGAAGTTTTTTAATATACTTTTTTCTTCATATTTAGGATCAGGATTTGGGAAAAATGGGGCTTAATTAAACATATGAAATATTATTGTTCCTTTCAAATGCATGGCTAAAGTTTCAGATCAGTTCTTTTTACCCAGAGAAAAAAGATTGTTAGAAGCTTGTCTTATTCTAAAATTTAATAATATGTGAATACTAACTTATATAGTCTCTCTGTGAACAGGTAACAACGATCTGTGGCTTTCTGTGTGCTAGAAAGACAAAGTGCAAAATAATTACGAAGGAAACAGTTGCATTCCCTGCAACTGCTTTTTGAGTGAAACTCTTTTATGTCACTAGGATCCGGATTAAGATTTGCAATCACAACAAATAGCATCTTCTCCTCATCAAAAGCTTAAGACAAGCCACCATACATAACGCCTCATGTGGAATCCTGGGTTCAGTTTTGGGCTCTGTACATCAAGAAGGAAGGACATTAGAGCAAGGGCAGAGTGAAGCAATGATAGAATCTGTCACTGTAGATCTAGAAAGTATTAGGTACAAAAAACATGGAAAGAACTGTGAGTGTTTATTTTAAGAAAGAGAAAACTGAGATGTAAGGGCACCAGACATAGTCATTAAGTGTTTAAGGAGGTGCTGGAAAGAAAGAATAACTCTGCCTGAGAAGGCTTACTTACACTTTACACTGGGACTTACACTTCAAAAACGAAGACTCAGATTAGGATAAAATCTACCACTAAAGATGGTGCACCATTGGAATATATTGCTTGGAAAGGTCATGGAAGTCCATGGAGATTTTTACAAAAATGTGAGAGGCAAATTTCTGTCAGGGGTGACACACGCATAATTGACATGCTTTGATAGGATTATGGATAAAGTGAAGTCTCCAATTCCCTTCTAGACGTCTTTTTCTATAACTGTAAGAATCAAACTGGTTGATTCTCTCCAGAGACCATGCATTCAGCCACAGGAAGATAAGAGAGAGTGTGGCTTTTTTTGGGACCCCCTCAAATGCAGAAGTCCACCAGGTAGCACAGTCCCAGATGCTGTGCAGAGCTGCAACTTCCCTCCCGCTCCAGGCCTCCTACGAGTTGCCACATGGCAGGTCAAGAAGTTGATTGCATTGGGCTGAGGTCTCACACAGCACGGAAAAGTCAACAGTCGCACATAACAACAAAGAGGCACTTGCCCACATCACACCTGGCTGTTTAGCAGGATTTCTTAAACATCGCATGATCGCTCCCTTGGCTGATAAAAATGAACAAATATCAGAGCTCTCTGATATCACATCAGTTGTCACTAGGTCAGAGTACTTCCTCTATTCGTGAGCTAGAAACAACATATTTACAAGTTCAGGACGGAGTGAACCTGCCGTGGTAGAAGCAATTAATTTCTCTGCACCTGAATTACAAAGCCTTCTGCACAATGACATACTCAAACGGTAGCTATGAACACTCTAGCTCCGCTGCAAATGGTATAAGACTAACAAAACCAGAAAAAAACCAACCCCTATTTTGGCTTTATATTCATTGTCACAATTAACCTTGCTTTTTCAGAGAGCAAAATGGCTGCACACTGAGCCAACTTTCCTGGCAAGCTATGGACACTTTGTGCCACTGTGCTGGCCATTCAAAATGGCTTGCTGGCCAAGGTGAAGTGATGGCTTTCAGGGGAACATAAGGAGCTTTGCTTCACCGGAGCAGCAACAGCATTAGTGTGCGGGGGTAGACGGGCACATTATTTTTAAATTCTGCAGCCTGGTGTGTAGCTCTCCATTCAGAGGAAGGTGATTGCTGCTGCTTTAGCTCCTGTGAAGGAGTAATTGCCTTGCTCCATCCCTGAATCTTTGAAGAGATAATAAGAAAATCCCATCTTTGTTAAGGAATATGCTAAGTTCTCCTTCCCAGCATACTGCAGAAATAGAGTCTGTCAAAATGTGATTCATTGTCATGTCTGACCTTCAAATATCGGCTTTGTCGTTAGGACTGACATGTTAATTATGACAACGTAAAAAGCAGGCTACAAAAACTTGGCTGTACCACATCAGGAGCCATGATCATCGCACTGCATGTTTCGTTGCTAATATGTGCAGTTCTATGACACACATGATGCCAAGGAACTATACTGCACCATAGCCCATTTCAAATCACAGGAAGTAATGTATCTACAGAAGGCTTACCCTATTTTCACCCTGGAAAGGTACAAACCCAACCACCAACGCCAACCAACCCCTTCCTCCGTGATACAGCATTAGTGCAATTACTCCTTTACCTCTGACACCCCCCAAGGCCTGCTCCCCTGCATCAGTAACCCCACCAGCCCCCCTTTTCTTCAGTTTGATGCCAGGATTATTTGCAAATATGAGGGTGAAGCACAAGGCCACCAGGCTCCTGAGAACAGACAGGAGTGGGACAGTACTGCAAGTGATGGATTGCCTAAAGATGTAAATTCTTATTCTCAAGGCACAACATTTTTTAAGGGATGGTGGTTTTCTGAGAATCGTGGGAATGTATAGCCATGCTTTCCCAGGTCAGGAGAACCCTTACTGTTTATCATGCACAACCTGCCACTGAGAATACTTTTAACCGTGAGTCCTGAGGGGATCATGCAGTATTTTACAAGTAGTGGATGCTTCTGCCCTCCTGCCCCCGCCCCCCCGCCTTGCTGAACAGCAACAAATGCTCATTGGGTTCAAAATCCTGAACTAGTGGTCTGTAACTCCAGAAACAGAAATAGAGCTGCCTCTCCTGCCTATGGCAGTTTAATATGAAGTGCTTGTGAGTATAAATAGGGAAGTTTGACATTGCCACCTTAAAATGAATCAGTCTTTGAAAGCAGTGATCCATGAAAATCCCACAGCAAGCACTGGGGGTGGAGAGAGAGGGAGGGAAAATTCTTCTGACTGGGAGACTAAGGTGCTAAAAGCAAAATATTGCCAGGAAGAATAGGCACTGAATGGAAAGGTATGCTGTTTTATGTAGATAAGACAGTCTGTAGAGCAACCAAATACCTCCTTATTTACTGGGGAGACAAAGACAAACTTCATTCACCCAGGGGACCTGGATATTTGAAAGCTACACCCATTATTCAAACATTCATGTCTGGTTTCTTATTGTTTTCGGTTCACATTTACCTATTGTTGCCAGGTGTCATAAATTATTACTAAAAATTTTAAAACCATGAAAAGAAGGATGTTTTCTTGAAAAAGGTGGAAGCTATTTTGGGAGCTTTCCAATAGTTTTAAATTGCACATGAATTCTTGTATTTAAAATCTCTGTGTACCTTTTGCTCATACTGATTTTGCTGGTAACAGGTGGTCTTTCATTTTACGTCCTGCTATTTTCCAGTTCTCCATCTCCCACACACTGAGGACAGAGTTCTCAATTCATTCATATAATGCCACTGACAGCAGTGTAGTCAGCCCTTTTTCATCCAATGTAAGCAGTCTCAGGCCTTCAGCCTATGGAACCAAAAGCTCTTCAGCTCACATACACAGAAACCACCAGCAGTCAAAGACTGAGCTCCAGGAGTTAGGTCTCACAGGACAAGTACAGTTCTTGTACCACCTCTACCCTATAATCCTGTACTACTACTTTATTCAAACACAATGGATGAAATTAGTTAGGAGCTGAAATACTTAGTTACCAAATCTCCTCATGCCATAGGATGAAAAAAAGAAGAAAAAAGATCATAAAAGGATAAAAAGAAGTAGGCAGCATTTTTAAGAAATAGCCCTCGGGAGAAGCTGAGACCAGTCTTCTGCCACTAAATCAGCATATCCAACCAGATCAGTAATTAACAATATTGGCACTAATAACCTTCAGTAGCATGGTAACATGCTGATACCAGTTGGGATTCCTGTGATCATTATTGCAGAAGGAAGGAAGGAGGACTGGAATTTGCACAGATGGAGGAAATGGGAGGAAATAAGTGGTTTTGAGAGAGAGAAAATAAAGTTTATGGGCTAGAAAAAGTGACAGGTTTTGAACTAAACTAGCTCAAGTTTTAAGCTTTAGTTCCAAATGTACTGCTTCTCAAGCATATCACTATTTAAAAAAGGAAGGGAAAATGCACTTTATTTCATGGTTTGAAAATAACTGACCATTTTAAAGCAGAGGGAAATTATTGCTTATGAACAGCATCTTTAAATCTAAAAAGCAGCTAGGGCATAGTTGGAGTAGGTCTTAAAATATTCTGATCATTCATTTTCAATTAACCCAAATGACTACTTTCTGTATCAAGTAATAATCCTTCTGGTTACTCATAAGAGAAAAATGAGCATGTATTAAGTCGAAAGAGGCTGTGGGTGAGAAACCTTGTGAAATACAAGACCCAACTGCAGCTTCAACAGAAGCCTGTGGAAAATTGAATGGTTGGTGATCAGGTGTGGTAAAAGTGAATTAAGAAGTTGTATACAATTTCCCAGTGACATTTTTTGAGGGGAGTCTAATCCATTGGCTTTTCATAGCACCTTTGCTTAAGCATTGCTGAAATAGCTTTCACATAATACTGGAAACTTCACCCAAAAGAATGCATTGGAAAAAGAATTCTACAGATGTCTTGAGAGTAGAGGGGAGACAGCCACTAAGAATGGAGCCAATTTGCTGACATTTTTCTGAGGTATTGTGCTATAGCCATCCTCTCCTCTGAGCAAGGTAAAACTTTGGTGCAGCTGCTTAATTATTTGGGTTAGTAAAAATTAAAAATGATTCAGGAGTCCAACGAGACTGAGCAGCAGGGAAATAAAATGAAATTAAATGCTGAAAAATACAAAGCAATGTTTGTGGGGAAAAAATCTAATGCACAATAATGGGCTTTGAATTAACTTAAAATGCTCAGGAAAGAGATATTGGTGTTGTAAGAGCTAGTTCTACGGAAACTTCAGTACAGCATTTTGGGTAGTAGGAATTGTTAAAAAAAGTGGAGAGCAAAACATTATTCAGCTAGTATATAAATGCAAATACATTTTAAAAACTCTCTGCAGTCCTAATGTTTGAACCAGCTCACAAAGATTATGGAAGAATTAGAAAAGGCACTGAGCAAGATGGGGAGTATGGTCTAAAGAATTTAATGGCACCTGTACAAGGAGAAATTGAATACAGAGTATTGCTAAAGCTGCATTTTCCCACAATGGAAAAGAGATTAAAACAAACAGATAGAATACTAGCTTATCATAAATGGCATGGGAAATACAAATACAAATCTGTTTCTGATGATATGAAAACACTCAGGCATCAAATGAAATTATCAGGTGAGAGACTGGAAACAAAAGGACCTATCTTTCACATGCAGCATATTTATACTGTGAAGCTCACTCTGATGACATTATGGATATTCAGAAAAAAAAAAAAGCAAGGCCATTTTTGAAAAAAAGTGCAGCTTAAATCATGGATTAAATGATCCATTAAAATGTTAGCAGTACAGAGATACCTCCTGCAATTCAGCAAGTCCTCAAGTCACAGACTGAGAAAAGCTGCTCTCAAACACTCGCTCTATTTTTATACTCTTGTCTAGGCAAGTGATATTTTTGGTAGACAGAAAATGCAAATCTGGCTATTTGGTTTGACTCAGTGTGTCATTCTATGTTTTTATGCCCAATCAGTATTTCTAATTCTTGTCTTAAAACAAGGAAGTGAAAAAAAAATCAGATTTGCAGCTGTATCTCCTGGATGGATGTACTTTCATCAGCTTAGAAGCCAGTATTATAAACTGTCTGGACTAAGAGAAACAATAGATCAAGTTAACCAGTGCAAGTCCCTAGGTTGTCAGTCATAAACTATGGTCAAACCACTGACTCACTCTGTACACAGTATATAGATATACACCCCAGAGACATCCTTCATAGAACTGGGCCATAAACAGACCTTTTTCAAGTCAGTCTGCAAGTGTTCTGTATGATGTAAGGAACATCTTGACATAAGCAACATTTATAACCTCACTGAAAAGAAAGAGATGATTCATATCTTCAGTCTTTGAAAAAGCCCAGTTCAGACTAATTTTAGAGAAATATGTGAAATCACCTATAGTTATTCTTATCCCTGGCCAAATACTACATGTATTCAGCCTTTCAAGCTCTGCATATAAATAACTAGCACAGACCACTGTCTATCCCTTTCACATACAAGATTTAGAATATTATTTAAAATAAAGTACAGCCTTTGAATTACAATCTACAGAAAGAAGCATAGGATATTCTTTCTTATTAAGAACAGGTTAAAAAAATGTCATCAAGAGGACAAAATATGAAAAGGATATGTGCAGAGAAATAAGACCTTTCATTTGCTTCTTAAACTATTTTGTTAATTGCTTTCCCTCATAAGGTGTGTCTCAGGAAAACGAAACTTAATAAGGGGAATGAATAATAATTAAGCATGTAAAAATGAACAAAGGTTTGGATTAGTGTACAAAGGCCTTTGAAAGTACAGAAAATTGGAGGTGATGAACACGAATACAAAGATTAGAAAAATCAGAGCAGAAAGACTTAGAATAGAACTTCATGATAAAAGCTGATTCTTTGTCTTTCTTTTTCACTCATAGCCGTACAAAAGAATTTTATAGAAACTGTACCACTCCTGTCTATATGAAGAAACTATTAATCTTTTAATACCAAAAGTACACATATTTTTGGCAAATTGTTGCCTATTCATTGACCTAAAATTAAATTAAAACTGTTCCTGCTCTGTGATAACCCAAACAGAGCATCCATGAACACTTCATTGAGGATTCTACAGACAGTGCCACTGCATTCCTCCCCGCCTCCTCCACCACTTAAGGGTAAGTTTCGTAGCTTCACTTTTCTGCAATGCAATGGATATAAAAGAACAATGCTTACTGCAATCATAGTTCACTGTGATCATGTCATTGGAAAGATTTAAGATAACTGAAGAGAAATGGATCCAGCAAATCACATTAGAAATGAAAAATACGTTTAGTGAAATCTCTCATTGTCTGAAATAGTCTTCAAATATTTATGTCTAAAAGAAGGTATAAGGTGTAGGGTTTTGATGACAGAGTAGCAGTGCTCAAGATTTGTTTATTTGCAATGTATATACTATTCAAGTACTATTCCTGTCTAGTGAGGGACTGAATTTTGCACTTGTGTGACAGCATGTGCTTGGGCTACCAAATAAAAAAAAAAGATTAATATGAAACATAAAAGATGAGAAAATGAAAGCTGAATACTGAGAAGGAGATAAATACAATTTTGGTAACCAATTATAAAAAACATTTACCACATTAGACTTCCAAAGGTAGTCAAGATCAGAAAACTTTCAAAAATAATCAAGGACAACTCACAGCTCAAAGAATTACACAAAGCTAAGAGAACTCAGTCTTTATGTTGAAAAGGTATTAATTTTAAAAAATCGAATCCTCTAAAATGCATTCAATCAAACTGAGTGCACACTTTTGTGGAAACATTATCTACTGCGAGTATATGAGTCAGCAAAGTTTAACATTTCTGTAGTTGGCTGTACTTCCACCTCAATTCTATTCTAAATGTGTGGGAGCCTCAGGCACCATACAAATAAAAAAATAAATAAATTACTAAACAGCAGAAATCATATTAGAACAAACTTTCTTATATTTTATCATGTTGCTACTAGTATACATAAAATGTTAATGTTACAGGCACACATCTTATGTCTAAATCCAGTAGAATTTTTCAGACTGATATTAAATTCAGTAGTCACTCATTCTATCAGAATACAGACTGATTCCCAGCTGTACAATTACTAGCAAATTTTGCAGGCTCAAGACTCAGCATATGGAATGGCAAAGATCTCCTTTCTGAGTAACTAGGATAATCCCCAAAATGTGCTTGAGAAGAAAAGTCTTAACTCAAAAAACTTTTTCAGGGTAAACAGAGAGGTACAACCGATATTTACTGTTGTCTCTCACATCTTCCCACTTCTTTCCTTGTGAAGAGCAGCCATGGGAGAATAGCATGTCCACACTCACCAGACTTAATCCCACCAGCCTTTGATCACCTCTGCCTACTTGTATGACCAAGGTAAATCTTCATTGCTTTCTACTTCTTTGTGCACAATAAAACCAGCACAGAAATAGGAGACTGAGCAGAATTCATTTTTACTACACTAGAGAGAGCTCTGCTTACTAAATCCTGTTCAGTTACGCCTATGCAGGCCCACAGCCAGCAACAGGGATACACAGTCACCTCAGAAGTCAGCACTTGAGGACCGAGTTGCTGAGGTATCACTGATGGTATAATTTGGTCAACAGAATTTTCTTAAAAGTGATGGTGTCTGAGAAAGAAAAATACTCCTTTTTGACTTACTCTGTGTTGAATTTGCAAGACTTAGTTACAAGAGCAGAACTTGATTGAACTTGAACTTGAACAAGCCTCAACAACTTGATTGTTGTGAAACAACCACATAAACCATCACATTTCACACCATAGCATGTACAGCTACAACTTCTTTTTCCGAGAAAATTCTCCTTTCACATCATCTGTTAACCAACCCGTCAAACAGTACCTTGGAATGGTGCCAGCTAGCCATTTTTAAAATGTTTCAAATTTATTTAACACAGTACCCAGCATCTAAAATTACAGTTTTTACGATCATATGTCCCCACAATGCAACAGCACAGATTAAACTGGTACAGTTACATTAAACTCATCCAAATCAATGGCCACAAGTTGGAACACAGGAAGTTCCATTCAAATACACGGAAAAACTTCTTTACGGTTAGGGTGACAGAGCACTGGAACAGGCTGCCCAGGGAGGTTGTGGAGTCCCCTTCTCTGGAGATTTTCAAGACCCGCCTGGATGCAGTCCTGAGTAATGTGCCCTAGGCAATCCTGCTTTAGCAGGGGAGTTGGACTAGATGATCTCCAGATGTGCCTTCCAACTCTGAAATTCTGTGAAATGGATTTGGTAGCTGCTTCTTCACAGAATACTCTGGCTGCAGATCTTTAGAGTACAGACAGGAATATGAATAAACGTGCCTATTTTGTTGAATTTCTTTGATCTTATTTGAATGAGCAATGCTTGCTGAACAAATTCCTTACCACTACTTCCAGGTATAACTAAAGAAAAAGATACTTCAGTACAAGCCTGAATAAAACAGACATATTTTAATTTAATCAGATGGACAAATCAGCTCATGGGAATGCCACTTGCAATTCAATAATGAGATTTGTCGGTTGCGTATTTTATAAAGAACATTTACAGACCTGTTCAAGATTAGCAAGCACGTAAGTAGAATGCATTTTTCATTCCTGACTCTATTGCTACAAGGATTTCCCTGCAGAATGGAAGTGCAAACTTGGGGTTGTAAAAGGTGGCAATGTTTTTAGAGACAAAATTTAAGACTTTCAAATCTGCATACACAGACATTTTAAAGAAATAACACAGTTGAATTCTGCCTATTTTTGACCCTATTGCAATGACTTACATTTCATGAATCTAAAACTTAGACCAAAGTGTTTTCTTGACAAACACATAGAACTTACTTGATGAAGTTATAGTGACTTTATTTGTTGAGTAGAAAACCGAGTATCATCTTTGTTAAGGCAGAACGTTTTGACTGCTTTTTTAGAATATTTTCTGGCCAGCAAGAAAATGCAGGGCCAAACAGTTAGAATTATATTATAAAAAGTGCTGATAAACACTGCAAAAACTTGATTTGGATAGTCAAGTGAAGTTAAATACTACTATATTAGAGTACTTATGAAAAGCTTAAAAACAAAACAAAAGATGAGACACATGTTCAGTACAGAGGGCATTTACAAACTTTTCCCAGAGCAACGGCTGAGGAGTCCTTGTCATCCATCAGTCTGTATTAAGACAAACAATGTACTGCTGTACATAATGTACAAACTATAAATAACATTACATGTTACGTTTATTTCTTTTTTCCTGCTTTCATAACCTTCAGACATAGCGTAATAACAGGAATGTACTAGACAGAAGTAAATTTAGCAAAGTTACAAACTGAGAACTGAAATCTATCAAAAATTAATATAGTATGATGATGATACCATCTATTTGAAAAAAATAAAGGCTTGTAATCCTGATCTGTGTCACTGCTTTTGCCTGCAAGACCATGTTTAGATATAAGCTAGCTTCCCTTCAAAATTAGCAATTAATATTAATAAAATACAGTTGAGTAGTGGACAATGCACATTTATAAAATATTTCTCCATTTCAATTTAGTGTTACAGTAAAAGCAGATTGGATGAAAGGACTAGCAGTATGTGATATTCAAGTCAAAGAAGGCTTTATAATCATGGACAGTAGAGAGGTTGTCCTAACTTTAAACTAATTCCTACCTTGCACAGATGAGGTAACTTTGATGAACTGGGCCAGTGCTGTTAAAAGCAAAGCAAATTCAGAAAATAGAAAAAAATGAGGTCCCTAATATTCTGTAGCAACAGATTTCTCCATAAAAATACTAGTATATATTGAAGATATTTTTGTCATTCAGGGCCACTTGGTTATCAAAATAAAAAGGTAATTTAGAAGATTTAATATAAGAAGGGACCAGGCAATATATTCTGGCAATTTCAAGTTCTGTACTCATTAAATGCATTGTGCTAATCTTTGGGAAAAATCTTGGTAGCACTGAGAATTGCAAAGGTGAGTGAATTAATAGTTGTCTTTAAACTTCTAAAGGCTTTATTTAAATCAATCCTGAGACACCATGTCAAATGAATGAGGAGAAACAAGTGGAGGCTTAGGTCCTGAAGCTGCTGAAGGTGTACTGCAGAATACTAAAAAAAACTTGCACTGAAAACCTTTGCCTACCTTAATATATGTTGACTGGTGACAATTTGCCTTAAACAACTTTGGCCTTTGGTTGGCAAGAACTCTACTAATACTATTGTAGTGCTATCCAACTTCTTCATAAGGTAATACAAATACCATATTTCCAAGTATAGACACAGAATATGTATAAAACTGTCTAAATCATTGAAGGCGCAGTACAAGGAACTGACTTATAGCCACTGTACAATAATGTAAACCTGGTATTTTTTCGGCAGGTTTGATATGTGAATACTTTGGCTTAATTAATGGGAAGTTGCTTGGAAGCACAATCACAAGTAAGAGAGTAGTTCAAGCTGAGCCACCCTTTAGGAAACACTAGGGTGTTGCTACAGGACAATAGAAGATTTTCTTGCTTCAGTGTTATCATCATCCCTCCAGCTAGCTGATAAAACTGGTTGAAGACCAATAGCTCTGTAATGAAACTTTAAAACGATCTCCCCAGCAGGTGCGTTGAGGAGTAGATACCAGGGAGGAGGCCAACACATTCCTGGGGTCAGCATGTTTGAAGAAGCTAGGTCTGCCTAAATTGGAAGGTCTGCCTTAGAAAATGCAGACAGAAATTGGAGCATCATTTTATGCATTTATTTTAAAAGCTTTTTCCGCATCTCATTTAAGAAAGCTAATGACTACTATACCACTATACTACTGATGTACATTTGCAGAGGGCTGAAGAGCCCTTTCCTGGTCTCGTTTGGACTAGCTAAAGGGTGTTGCAGCCCAGAACACTGGTTAAGAATTAAAGAATTCTGTCATGGGATCCAAACTCAGTACAGTTTCAAGGCAGCTGAGATTACAGATAATACAAAGGTTTTGGTCTAACTTCTTTGTAAGAGTTCCTGTCTTTGACAAGCATATGAAGGGCTTTGTTTGAAAAGGCACCTACTGGAAATACTGTTCTGGACAAGACAAAAATAGGAATGATACCTCCAGTCACAGAGGCAAAGCTTCTAGGGCATATTGAATGATCATACTACAGTTGTGCTCACTGGTTCCTGTCACGAGAATCACAGTTTCTGGGAAGCATCAATGCTGGCTATCCTAGCCAGCTCAGGGAATTATGCTCTTGAAAAAGTATTTTAACTACAGGTGCACTTCCCTCTGCTAACTTCTGGGTACACAGTTTTGAGGTGCTAAATGCATGCAGCATTTCTTATCACTGAAGGCTCACGTGACGCTGTATGGTCTGAGTATCAGTTTACGAAGATTTAGGGATCCTTTGAGATGAAAGGCATAGATTAACATACAAGCAACACATAAATATTTTCACTCTCTCACACTCCAAACTCTGCGCTGGCATTTCTAAATAGTGGGCTCATTCACTTCAGTAACATGCAGTCCCACGCATGATTCTGCTGAAAGAACTGAATGCTACAATGCCACTATAATCAGTTTCCATCACACTTCATCATCAGTTTCAAGACACAGAATTATTCCACCAGAAAAAAATGGTTATAAATTACTTCTAGGCACCATGAGGCCAGGACATACGTAGTGTCTATATAAATCCAGCCTCCACCATCACCTATTATTTACTCCTAGACAGAGAAAGGAGATACCTACTTTGCCCTTATGTTCTTGTGAAAATGTTTTTTTACGATTATTCGATTTATTATTATTATTTAGATGATAGGCTTCTCAAAGATCTTGTATGAAAAATTGAGATCAAGGAACTTGAGCTTTATCAAAATCGATCAGTAATTTACTTCATTCTGCATACCAAGCTGAGTCCTTTGGAGACACCAACAGAATACTGCCAAAATTTATGCATGCACAAGAAGGAGAAGTGGGCAAAAAACTGTGCTATGGAAGTTCATGCATAACAGTCAAGATACAGTAATTATCTTTGGTTTGCAGAGTACATTTGGATTTGCGCATAAGTTTTACCTTTTACATATTCATTAAGCTGTTTGTATTAAATGTTGTTTTAAAATGAGTCCAGGCTAATTTTGCTGATAAAAAAATGATTACTAGCTCTCATTATTGTTTAATGTGGTTGGCTAATTACTTGTTATTTAGACTAAAAATGCTACCACTAATGTTCTGTTAATAGCCAGCACTCTTGGCTAGGCTTTTGGGGAGAAATCTGTGTTTATGTATGTACTTGGTTATATCTCTATTCTGAACGCCCTTGCAAATTATTGCTTAGTCTTGTTCCCCTTATTAAATATTTGCAGCTATAGAAATCTATGCTTAAGTGGTGTGCCTCATGGTAAAACTGAAAGTCTCCTATACTTACATGCACTTGTATGGACTGCATGTGAACAGTTTCCCAATACAGATTCCTGAGAGGTAAATGCCAAGAAGTGAAGTTTGTTCCCAGAAGCAAGGTCCATTATATTTTAGTGAAACAACTTCCAGCAATTGCTGGGGTTAGTTCAGCTCAGTTTTATGCCAGCTCCTGCAAGAAGAAGTCTGGAATAGGTCTACTACAGAGAAAGCACTGCCTTCCACCTGTGAGTCAAAACGATTCTGAAAACAGAGTGTGGGCTTGGGTAGGAGATGATAGAAAAAATGGCCCATTCAGTTGCTCTCACCAGTATTTGCTAGCTGGTTTCTTACATTCTTATGGAAAAGTAAATGGCATCACATTTTGATGAGAAAACAGGATTGTGAAGGATCATTTACACTGTCCTTTGTCATGTGCAATGAATTTAATATTTTTCCTGTAAAGCTACTTGACTTATTTCTGTTTTATAGTCATAAATAAGATGATTTTTCAATGGAAAAATGAATCAAATATTGTACCACTGTTGAACACAGCAAGTATGTAGAACAGCTGATTGTATAAGGTTTAACTGTATATAGTTTTTAGAGTGGAGCGTTAACACGTCACATATGAAAAAACAATAATAACGTTACCTTCTGGGAAGAATACACTTAAAAAAAAATTTGTATTTTTTAAAAAATATAGTTACATGCACAGTTGGTGAATGCAAAACAATACAGACCTTATACAGATAATGGTTTATCTTATTTTTCATTTGATTTGTTTTATAATTGAATGGTTATTTTCTACCAGTTAAAAACAACCATGGGAATCTTTGGAGATCAAAACTTAATAGTATTCTCTAATAAAAATATTAACACATTATTTACAGTAATATTTTTGAAAAGGGTTTTCTATATAACTAATCCATGTCTAATCTTTTTACAGCCTTTATTACTACAATGAAGAATATCTTTCTCTCTCATCTTTTAGAAACAATCTGATAGCAAAAAGGCGGTACAAGCACAAGAAAAAAATATTTTACTTAGGGTATTACAGAGCTTTTAATATATCCACAGTAGTGATTTGGCCAACAGAGAGAGCTACTTTCAGGCTTGAACCAATACTTAATTCTGCATATTGACAAACTCCAGGTGAGCAGAAATTCAGACTCATGCTTTAACAAGAAAAAAAACAAAAACAGAATCCATCAAAACAAATGAAAATACCACATTTACTATCACATTGAGACTTGCTTTCTTAAATATGTGTGTGAGCTTACCTAAGTGAACTCCAAAATTCTGCCACTGGCCACACATTTCCTAGACAGAATAAGTTAGATAATGTTATAGTAGGTTTCTTCCTGCAGCTCCTTACCGTTTGCAAGGTTGTTGGATTTTTCTCACACAAGAATATAGGGGCAACCATTTTTTTAGTGGGCAACTGTGAACACTTTTGGACTTTACCTAACCACAGAAACTTGAGTGACATAGCAGCAACTGTATATATATACTGTACTTAATTTTCAAGCAGATATGTAATACAGCAAAGTTTCTGCTGTACAACATTTTGGATAGGTTCACCCATGCTCATCTGAACATATATATACACTAGGTATTAAAATCATCATTCATGATTTTTCCTTTAAAGTAAGAGCCCAATGCTAAGCTCCTAAGGACAGATTTAGGAATACAAATGAAATCATAGGATTTTCAAAAATTAGGAATAATAGAGTTTGTACTTCCTTACTGCCCAGGACTTTGGAATATTCCAATTGCATGTTGATTCAGAATATGAAGATCCTGCAAACTTTAGTTATGGCTGGAATGACACTGTTTCCTTGGAAGTAATCTTTTTTAACAATAGTCTTGAGAGTGTTTCTGCACCACAAAAATAAACAGAAGTACTTTGAAACCTCACCATAAATTATGTATGTGTCTCAGATGGATGTCAAGCAGTCAGCCAATCAGTTTAATTGAAAAACAAACAAAAAGCTAGTGAATGCCATTTTAAAAGTGCCTGCTTAATATAAAACTAAGTGATGTTAATAGGAATAAATATGTTTGTAGCATAGCAACTGAGATTAATTTTCCTCAACATCTCTCTCTGCTGACAGATCTCTTCTGTTTTGGATACTAGCTCAGGTTTTCAAGCTGAGAAAGGCAATTTTCAAAAATTGACATTTTGCTCCTTAGAAAACCTTAACTGTGTTTAGTGATTTGCTACGTTGTTTTGCTTCTCATGAATTGTCCACGCTGTTCCTTCTCCTTGGTCTATCTTTAAAAATATGTTACTGTAAATTAGTACTTGTCCATGTGAATGGACAGCCATCTGTGAATTGCTGTAAACTACATACAGGATAAAGCTATAAAAATATGATTTGATCAAAAAGTCACTCCAGATTAAAAACATTTCTTTCTATGCAGTCATGAGTTCTTCAGATTTGTTTTTGTTTAAAGATTCAGAATAAAAGAGAATTTCATCAGCATAAAATTTATCTCCTAAATCCAGACAGAACATGAATTCACAGTAGCATGAAAAACAGATTTCAGACTTAATGTTGCTAGCAAAATGGACTGTGATTCATAGATGTAATGTCATTTGGCCCTATAAATGCACAAAATCTGTGTGACACCTGTAAGTTGTAAGAGCCCATTACTTAGACTAAATGGCATATAACGAACACCTGCAATGCCTTGCTACAGCTACCCAGTCTCTGAAAACACAAAAAGTTGACTTATTTATAT
Organism: Pluvialis apricaria; assembly: GCA_017639485.1. NCBI lineage: Eukaryota > Metazoa > Chordata > Aves > Charadriiformes > Charadriidae > Pluvialis > Pluvialis apricaria. Next base: position 62,457,461 of record CM030008.1, read on the forward strand.
TTGCATTGTTGGTAATAACAAAGCAAATGTAAATTTTTTAATTAATGAAATGAAATCTAGAAACTGGTCATTCATAGGATTCCAGTATTGTAACAATACCAACCGTCAGCTAAGTGTGAAGTAACTCATAGTGCGTGGCTGAAAGACCTGCACAGAGACAAAACAGCTGCCTCTCTGCTCACAGATCAAACATACCACTTGAATATTTTCAGGAACTGCAGCACTATTGTCTACATAGTTAAACAACATGAATGGTCTCTGGCATGTCTTTAGCTTGAGCTAACTTATGTTCTCCCAAACAACTTGGGAACATGATTCAGTAGGAAGGGAGTCAGGGATGGTTCCCAAAAGGTCCCTTGTTCTGTGTGAAGATATAGTGGTTTGGGTATGGGAGGGGATGGATATTAGTTGGCCTCACCAAAGAACTTGGCTATATTCACTATTTATTTGCCTCCGTATTATAGTCTCCTTTTAAAACTCAAATATAACTCGATTCGGAGCAAGGAAGTTACATACATGTAAATCCAGTCAAGTAAGAGAGGGTCAGAATCTACTGTTCTCCCCAAAGAGCCTACAATGACATCAGGAAGACATTGTGGCAATCTCTTGTAATTGATCATGCAAATATTTGTCACCTTGCATCTAAACAAAAAAAAATTAGAATTGACTAGCCAAGTGAAGTTGTGTTTCCAAACTATTGCCTATGGAATATAGTTTGTTGAAAGTAGCAAAAGAATGTATAGAACAAAGGACTAATCAAAGGACCTAGATGAAAGCTAGATTAAAATAACAAACTGAGACACCTAGACAGCTAAACCACCATGGATAATTGATGGTTACTGAAAACATCAGTCAGAAGGTAAAGGGTGATCATATCTTTTCTTCTTATTGGCAACTTCTATTTGAGTATGCAATCTGCATGTAGCTTTGGAATTTCATCTGCTAATAGCTGATCATATAACAGCTGTTTTTACAAACATTTTATTTTCTCAATACCATCTCCATCTGGCCTAAAGAATGAGACTTCTGGGGTGGGGGATGTGGACCTTGTTCATGAAATTTACATTGTTCTCAACTCAATACAATCTACAGGAATAAAATCTTCAATTAGTTTGTAAACTGAAGCTGATGTCGAGTGCAACACCCTTTTACTAATTAGCATCTCATAATGTGCAGTGCTTGAAGATTTGTGCTGGCTTCAGATGATGGTAATTAATATATGAGCATACAGGGCAACAACAGTAAAACAGTTTATGCACTTAAGTCAGCCCATTGTCTTTTTCTCTAATTGATTCATTCCATCTTAAGCATTGCCTTTTCTTCTAATGTCAAGTTGGAAAATCTCATGTTTTCTCTACAGTGGGACAGCTCAACCTCCCCCCCCCAACACCAGATGAAAGACAAAAAGAAGTGGAAGCACTGCATTAGGCACCAGGAGATAAATAGTTAATGCTCATCACCATGAATCAGCCACAAAGACATGCCTTAAACATATTACCCTTAGTAGTAGGTATTTGGGAAATATGACACAAAAAAGGTTTGTCTTAACCATTACTAAGTATGAAATTGCTTGAGAGTTACCTATGCAAAGATTGCCTCTGCACCGGCTTTATGTTGGCATGGCTGTGTTAAAAGCAATATTATCTATTGCCTCAGTATATAGATAATTACCTCAGTAACCTGAAGTCTCAGCTCACAATTCTTTGGGAATCTCAATACACAGAACATACAAACAGTCCTTGAAGAGAGCAGCTGGAGTTGGAATATGTTGTTACAATACCATTGTTAAAAAAAAATAAAGTTGCAAGAGAGAAAAGCTTGAGGAAAATCTATGAAAAACTTCAGTTGTGATATCATATAAAGGAAGGAATTCACTTTGGGTTCCTCGAAGGGCTAGAATCCTATCTCAAGCATCCAGAAATCATGGCAAGGACTTTATTAATTTCAGGAAACCTAGAATCACTCCTGGGTGTACAGTAGCATGGACAAGTGCCTTACTTCCCCCTGTGTCCATTAACAAGTAGTAGAGCATAAGTAAGAGCAGACCCAGAGTGAAACAGTTAATGGTAAGCATCTTAAGTCCACCATTTGGGGGTGAGGAGGGAACTGTAGTCTAGTCCTGTGGACTAAATGCTCATTTGCTGTTGGGATGCAGTAGGGTTGCTCCCAGAGTGCAGCTTTCTGCTTCAATTCATTCAAAAGGCATTAAATGTGTGCTCCAGAATGGTTTCATGATATGAACCAGAACGCAGGAAGAGCAATAACTGGCAATTCACATTGAAAGTGCATACCTGATCTGTACTATAATAGTTTAGATGCATCCGATATCTCAGTCAGTTATCCTTTTAACTGAAATTAGATTAATGATGGTGTTTAGCATCACTTTTGAAGTACATCAGGTCTACTAACATGAAAGCTGCCTAATGTGGTACACACCAGGTGCCTTCATACCAGCACAAATTTGCTGGTGCGAAGTCACTAGATGAATGCAGTTTTGAGAGAATCTCTATGGGACAGTTGTACAACAGTATTTCATACCATGCAAGCAATTTAGGGCCAGACACATCAGCAATGCACTCCAGCTGTTTTGCAATATTCCAACAGCCCAAAGAGGCCATAAACCCAATTTAACTGGTCTGTTAAGTCAGGTTCATGGCTGCTTTGTGCCACCAGACTGGCAAAAAGCTGCTGAAATATACTGGTGAGTTTGTCCTGTATTCTGTCTACAAAACAGTAGAAAACCTTAAATAGTCACACCTGAAGTGGTGGTATATGCCAAAATAATAACCTACCTGGAAATTTTGTTGCAAAGTGGAAACACGAATAAAAGGAAATTGCTCATTCAGTAAAAAGAATGAAAATATTATAAAAAATGGGGCTCATTCTCTGTTTCCAGTTCACCTACTATTTGTGTTCAACACGAGAAAGAACATTCCCACCTGCCACAAAGGCATGTACAGCTAGTAGCAGTTAAGCCAGACTTTCTCCATTTTGCCTGGAAGCACTTACTGAAGCTATTAGAAATCAAGCAGGCTCTGTTGGGCATTGAGTTTTTTCCTACTCTCTTGAAAAGTATGCAGTAGGCTGTCTTGAAAACGCAGATACTTCAACATTGTCAGAGATCTTTCCTGAAGTCTACTTTTTTTCCCAAAAGAAGATGAAAAGTGCTGTTTCATTGACTGAGAAACTTCATTTTATGCATGTAGTATTAGGATCTCTGAGGGCCTGTGCTGTAAGTGCAACAATAAAGCCCACTGAAATAATAATTTCTTCAACTGTTTCTAAAAAAAATAATAATAATGTCACATAACTGCAAATGTTCTTTTATATTGAGGTAATTCAATCTCCTTCCTTTAACACCCACCTAAGCTAAAATGGTCTATTTTGGAGATGTTAACTAAGTTGTTCCCAGACCCTACAAAGCTACTGACAAAAGTAATGTGTTTACTGGGATCTTATAGCCTCACTGAAAGGTTAGCACTTCTCACAAGAAAGATTTAAAGATACACACATAGTACAGACAATTCTTTATTATACAGCAGCTTTCAGGAGACAATAGTTGTATATCTTTATATAGATATATGCCTGCATTCCACCAAACAAGTACTGTCCTTAGTTGCACTCACATAATAGCCAAGGCCTACAAAAGAAGCCTGAAGAGAATAGCTCTCATGGACTTGACTTTTTATTCTCCTCCATTTTCCCTGACTTCCCACACACTTATCCTGAGTAAACGGTCTGTTAGTAGAGAGGCAACAGAAAATGAAATAAACTGTGCTCTTTTACGTGGTTGCCTGGATCTTCAGAAAACTGAACAGTCAGTAGCGGTAACTGTAGTGACCTCAAGCCACCTCCATGTGTGTATGTAAATCTAGCTGCAGAGAAATGACAGAAAGAGAAGCTGGCCTTTGTCTTTAAAATAATGAGACTGGTCACGTATGATGCTAGATTTAAGTAAACTACAAATTTTAGTCTCTGACTCAGACGATACAAAACTTTCTCTCAGTCATTGCATGCAGTGATATTCCAAATGCCATTATGTATTGAAAGAATGTGGCTGGCCTCTGTATTTTATATCAGTCAATAACTGATGGACAGTATCTGCTCATGGGTAACTTATTAAGACCCTTGTGATGCTATTTGGAAACTACAACACTTCTGATCGTACAACATAAAATTAAACTACCTTCATATCTTACCCTTTTAATATTTTTCTGTCTGATCAGCAGACATACAGGGAACACACAGCTTATTATGTGCAAATTTGGAGGTGCACAACTTGGAAATTATATATGGCCACTAATTAATCTAACCTGTAATGCTGAAAATACTGTTTTCTAAGAAAGTGTTTCAAAGCTTAAAGACTGTATTTACTGTGGATCCCAAGTAAGCTGTATTTTACCCAGGTATAAGGACCCAGTTGGAAACAGTGCATCAGAGCTCAGGTTTCAGAAATGTGAACAACCCATATGCAAACTTCGACAGCCACAGACAAAAGGTTATACACGGTCCTTAGGTGAATTCCCAACACTCACAGTTGTGGGTACAGATATCTAAACTGGATCTCATTTTCAGCTATAAAAGATGGGTACATAAAATTAATGTCTTCACTACACTGAAAGAATAAATTTTTTATGTTGTCTTAGTGAGGAAAGGATACCTGTCTTTTCTGTACTAGGCTATATTTAACCTACCTGTTCAGTGATTGAGTAAACATTATTTATCATGCTTATGAAGCTGAAAGGCTGCAAGACATGCAACAACTTCATATTTCATTCACTAGTGCTGTGCGAGAGACTTGGAAAAATCTGCTAGGACCCTTAAATCTCAATATTTATTGCATCAGTTGAATAGGTCTTTCAACAAAACCACTCAGTCTTAGCTTAGATAAGGGAAGCCTTCAGGTAACTATGCTTAAAAAAGTACAAACCCAAAGAGAAACAATCCCCCAAAGCCTCACAGAAACTACCAACACTCTTCTAATGGTGAAGTGATTAAAACTGTCCTCCGCTGACCAATTTCAAAATACAGAAAATTACTAAGTGGCAGAAATTGAAGGATACTGTATTAGGTTATTCTCAACTCTTCCATCAAATGAAAGAAAACCTCCCTCTCCCCCTTCCTCTCTCTATCTCTAATGAGCACACACACATGCGCACACACATTTTCAAATTACATATGCACTCCTTGTTCTTCCCCTTTTATATGTTTTTAATTCACTGTCATTCAGATTCTGCATTAATTGACCTAAACCAGTTTCACAACCGGTGAAACTTTGGTTATTTCTTGATTAATAGATATTTACTTCCCTATTGCTTCCTCTCCAGTTTTAAATCTTGATTCTCCATTTCTCTGCTAGGATTCTTCATAACCCAAAGGCTATCCTTCTCAACATTTGTTTTATGCATGCTTCTATAATTTAACTGATTGTTATGTCTCTTTTATTTAAGATGGGAACACACTTTTTTTTTTTTTTAAGTTGTGGTGGTCAAATGAGGAGTATTTGGAATGGAAGATATCGTCTCAGTGTGGAAATATATGTTTAGGGTTGTGTATTTCAAGACACAACCACATGGAAGGCAGTTAACCCTATATTTGAAGCAAAATTAGGAATGACAAAATTTAAACTCGACAAAATTTGTACTTTTCATCTTCAGATGACAAAACTCATTGCCAAGCCTTTATGTAGTAGCCTTTAAAGAACTAGTGTGTTAGTAACATTGAATTTCCTCAGTATTTAAAATGGATGCTGCACCATATTGGAATGCTGGGAGAAAATAACGGAACTATTTAAGCCAGCCATTAAACCTGTAGTCAACCAGTCTTCTATTTTATAACTCAAGACATTTCATATTGCTAGGTTGAATGCAGCCTTTTGAAATATTTTGAATAGGCCATCATCGATGACAATCTGATATAGTGACTAACAATGTGGCTATGTAAACTTCAGGATAAATTTAACAATAAAAGCTGTACCTTGAACCCCTCTTTGGTAGCACATCTAACAAGAACAAGGAAATTATTTTTTTGGGACCACAACCTGAACCTAAGCTTAAACCAAAATACAAGATGTTTTGTCGAAACCAAAATTTATAATATTCTTCAGTCTTCTAAAACATAAAGGTAAAAAGTTTCCATTTGACTGAAGCATAACAACTGTAATTCAACTTTAAGTAAGTGAATGAGTCTTTTGGTAAAAGGAATGCTGATCCTCAAGGTTAAGGGCCTAAATTTAACATGCTGTTGTACCACACACTTGCTGCATGCTTTTGTTCAAATTACTTGGCCCAGATTTTTACAGATACTTAGATATTTCACTCCCCTACAGCCACTTATGGGCATTGAATCAATGAGAATGAGGTAATTAAATACCTTTGACAATCTAGACCCTAGCTTTTTTGTGCCCCAGCTCTTCCATTTGTAAGACTGTGCATTAACTAATTATGGTAGAGTACTTCAATTCTGCAACAAATGGTGGTCAAATAAATAAGTAGAATATGTAGAAACCAGGAGAATTTTGAAAAAAATTACAGAAGAGTAAGTGGAAAGAAATATTTTCTTTTGTTATTATTTTTAGACTGATTTAAAGATGCAGAAATCAAAACACTGAAATCAAGCAGCCTCCCTGAGGAAAGACAAAATTCTCTAGGCTTTTGCTTTACTACAGAGTTTTATTATGTTAGATGAGCTGTGAAGAACCAAATAAACTATCATGAGGCTGACCACTACCATGTATCTGAGGCAAACAAAGAACAACATTTTACACTGGGTGAGCTGAATTATGACAAAACTCTGGTCCAAGTTCAGATTAACTTTGACTGATATAGCCTGTCCTTGTCTATAATGATCGCAAAATTCTGGTCAGTGATACGTTAGCTAGCTTAACTTTACAGACATGTTTTAGTATGACACTACTTTGTACTGAAGAGAAGGTCAAGACATTCTGGAAGAGAGGGTTAATCAATCTGTATATTGGTGTTTCAGCTACAAGGAATTGCTTCCCTGAAGTTATTTTCCTGATAAAATGAGTGAAAACAGGATTGGAGACAGTGAGTGAATATAGTAGCTTTGTAGAGAAATTGAGAGTTAGTCTGAATTCCTCTTTAGCCCTGGGTTAACTTTAAGCTTTGTGTGCTTTCAGCCTAATCCTCCAGGAATGTAATAAAGTGTTACTTGAGGTCAGCATGAAGGTGAAAGTAGCATTTGAGTCCCCAGGGTTATCAAACCTCTGCTGTTAGGCTTCCTTTTTCATATTCTCAAATATAATTCACAAATTCTTTTAAATTGAAATTAAGCAGTGTAGACATGGATCATAACCCTCTGTGGCCATCAATATAAAGAAATAAAAGTAAAAATTGATATATCAGCAGGAAAAGTATGGCAAGTATTCTGTTGGCTCAGTTGATAACAACGACTCAGCTAGTGTAACACAGTATGTCTGGCTTTATAACTGGTAGAAATTTGCTTGTTAAATGCACAGGAATTACTTTATTTCCAAATTAGTTGCTTCATAATGCAAATATCAAGAAGGAAATGTCTTCTACAAATCACTAAATATAGTTTAGAACAGTAATAATCTCTTCAAAAAACTTTCATTACTGCAGTTAATGACTGGCTCACTGGAACATTATGGACTTTCAACATCATATTGGTTCATTAACTGTCAAATTGGCCATCAGTGCTGGCACTGACCAACCTTGTAATGATCATTGGTTATCCTTTATACATTGTCCCCAAATAAGCCATTGTTATGAAGAAATAGGTGTCATAAGTTGGAAATACATATTTAAAGCATATACTTAAAAGTTTAAACAAATGTTTTGCTTCAAACATAGGCACATAATAAATGCATCAGATCTCTATTGCATGCCAGCAAGGGTAATTTGCAGCTGTGTAAAGATGTATCCTTTAGTTTCACACAGGTAACAGGGTAGTGAAAACTGCTGCAATCAGGAGAGAGTTTAGTGAAAGCTGCAAGACCTGTCTGGGCTCCACAAATTCTGATCCAGGTATCCTGTGTCAGGAACCTCATCCTGCCATAGTTACACTGTTATCAGCATTTGAAACACCTAATTTAGAGCCAAGTCTGCTCTATCTAGATGATTCAGCAGTATAAACTTTGGCTTGTACAATTAGAACAATAAAAATAATAGTAGAAGTTATAAACACAATATAGAATAAAAATTAAAAATCATACTAATTACAAAAAAGTTGAAACCACCCCTGTAAAATTTTACCTAAGCAGTTGAAAGTCCAACCATTTCTTTTTCAAATAAGTGGTTTTGATTAATGAATAGAACATGCTATTCTTTTAGTCAATATTAAATATCAAGGGAAAGAGTATGAATGTAGTCTTTTGCTTAGGATAACAATTTTTTTCATGGTAGCTTTCAGGAGAATGAAAAAAAGTTTTCAACTTACACAATTAGCTCAATATAAATGTGCCACTACATAAGAAAATATTGTAAATTATGTGTTTAGAAACAAACTAGCAAACAAACAAACCCCTTACTAATAAAGCGGTGGGAAATGCTAGTGTGCTAAGCTGTGGAGCTATAGGTTTGAATGCACAGAGTATAAAAACTGAAAAATTATCAAAATAATTTTGAAGACAGCAACGGGTTTGAGCTGACTTTAACCCACATTGATTTGGGAAGCCCAGCATTGTGAAGGTGAGCATATTATAGAGACTGGTCATGGGAATCGTACTGGTGTTGTGATTTAACTGTATATTGTAACTGCCATAGAAATTTTTTAAGTGTAACTTACATTTGTATTGTGTTACCCAATATACTATCACTCTGCTAAATCAGAATTCCTGTGTAACATCAAGTATCTTTAAATGAGTAAATTGGATATTGAATGTTATATTGTCCTCATGTGGAATATCTGAAAGAACCTGGTCAGAGAGTACAGGACATAAAAGAAACAACACACTTGTGCCCATCTTTTATGCTATGGATAAGAAAAAATTCAGTGAGTACATCCATTTCAGTCCACCACAAATCCATGAGAAAGACAAAGAATAGGAGCTGTGGAAATCTGCTGTTTGCTGTGCCTCACTCTCTCATATTTCCATGTTCCTGGTTGAAATTGTTGTTAAAATAGCTGTTTACCTGGTAACACCAGTAGCATATCTTATAAACCTACTTCCTCAGAACTGTAAATGTTTTCTATGATTTTTCAATGATTCCTGCAACACTTTAATTACAAAGTACAACTGATAAGGTGAAATCTACTGGGATGCACTCTGTCTGCACTGCCTGGTTCCAAGGAGCAGAGAAACAGGTTGTTTCCCTCCAAGAGTAGCATTTTATTTGTTACTAAATTCTTCTTTAGGCACGTAAGCAAGCAAAAGTCGACAATTTTCCTTTAAATAACACAGACATTGGGCTCAATTCCTTTGTAAATGTTTTTTAGTCATAGGTCAGAACTTTCCCCTCCCAGAAAAAATTCTTGGTGATCTCAGCACTGGTGAACTTTGTTACAGAAAGAAAACACCTAAATACCTGACCTAAAAATAAGGGCTATTGAGTAACTTTTTCTTAGGAAAAAAAAAAGAAAAGGACACGACTTACTATAAAGTGCTATTAATAGCCTCCTTGCAGCCTTTTCATATTGGTAGCACTTAAAAATAGGGAGTTTGATAAGAGTATAAATATAATTCTTGAGGAATATCATTGCTATAATTATACCCCTGAGGACAGGGGACAGGAGATGCAAAAATTGTTTTTAAAAAAATGAGCAAAAGAGCGAATGAAAGGTGATTGTTTCATTACATCCATAACCTCTATTATTTAATTATTCTTATCACTTCAGAAGCAGGTCCTCAAGAAATTACACATATTATAATAATACCAGAGTAATTATGTCGAAGTCGCTCCAGGGGTGTTGGAAGTGGTAAAGTGAACACAATCATCTTATCCTGAATTGCTATGCATGAATCTCTTATCCACAAATTATAGTCAAAATAGTAATTTAGTTAAGACTCACTGTCACTGATTTGGAAAATAAACATTAGTAATACATATGACAGAATAATGTAATTTTAATATTTATATTATTTGCACTACTGTGGCAATTCCCACCGTACTCTAAGAAAGAACTTCAACAACTTTGTTAAAGTGTTGAAAACAGGACTGTAGGGTTATTACTATAACTCACCGAGTATATCAGAAGGAATACAATAAACGTTTCGTTTGAAGGGATCTGGTTTTGGATGTGTCACTTGGGATCCTTATAGCCTCCTTTTTAAGAATTCTAATGCCAAGTGTTTTGTAAGACCTCACATTGGCCAATGAGAACTGCATTATCAAAACACTCCTCTGAAAAGTTAATCTACAACAAGCAAGCTGAGGTCACATAGGAGGCTTGTTAGGGATAGGGAAATAAAATTCAGGACCACTTCACATTTAGGTGCGTCTAGGTATTATCTCAAAAACTTATGAAGATAAAATGAAGCTAGGCTTAAAAATCTTTATAAAAAAACCACTTGATTTTCAGATTTGGCAAACACCTAAACTTTCTACTTACTTTAATAAGGCAAGCAGCTAGTAAATTATTTTGAAAATGAGTGTACTTAAATTATTTGCTTTGAAATTTTCTAAGAGCCTAACCCTAGTTAAGGAAGTAGTTTTAAAATCTTCAGCCTGGATATCCCCTATTGCTAACCACTTCTTAGCCACTTTCCTTAATGCATGGCAATGAAATACATTTTGGCACGTTTCATTCACTGTTCTTTATTTTAGCTCACATAGCTAAAGCTGTAGGTTATCTGTGTTCCACAAAGAAAATTCAGTGTGACCTGAGAAAAATTTCTGATTCTTACAACAGAACGTGGTCCCCCCAACAGGTTCTTTGCTATTCTCAAACCTCTTAACATTTGTCTGTTGTCGAGCTGGCTGGGCACAACCTAGCACAATAGACAGATGCCTTAGTGACTTCACCCAGGAGACAGACAGCAAACTTCCTAGGGCTTTTTGCAGCTTGGCAAATGTCACATCACACTGAATTGTCTCAGGTGGGAAGAGCCGCAAGCTATAGGAAAGGTCAGGCGGCAATGATGCTGGATGTACTACCAATAACAGTGAAGAATCATTTAAAAATTCATCCTCACTTTTTTGGCTATGTTGAAAAATTATATTTTTTAAGCTCATTCTTTAATATAAACCAATGTTATTTTCCTAACATACTACTGCAGACAGTTTCAGAATCCTAAATTAATTTCTGACTGATCTTTACTAGAAGATTTGCAACTTACAAAAACCTGTGATCTGAAGCCTGATTTATTACTCACTGACACATAGCAAATGGAGAGTATAAGATGCTATTTGAATATGAAAGCACATTGCAAAAGGAACCTCTTCAGACACCAATACAGAAGTTAGAACAGACAATATGCTCAATCATACAAAGTCTGCCATTATCTAGCATTCCAGAGATTAAAGCAGGTAAAAAGGTGATCCTTCTTAAAACATTACTGATTGCAATAATGTACAAGATGAGAAGTAAAATTATACCGCTTTACCAAGGCCAAGAGAGACACTTGAAATAAAATAACTATGATTCAAAGTTCAGGGCTTCAGTGGCTACAACCTATATACTCAATCGCCTAGAACAAACCCCTTCCCACAAAAAAGGAAGTAGAGAACACTGGGTCTAACTGAAAGAGGAATATAAGTAATCAGAAAATAACATTTACGCAAATGGCAACAATTTATTCTGAGATGGTTTTGATCAAGGAGATGTATCTACCATGTATGAAAATAAATTGACTGCACGCCAAGTAAAATGGATGAGAGGTGCAATTTGGGGGAGTTTTTTGCAGTCCTGCAGTAGCTTTTGAGAATTATAATTCAAATTTGAAGTAAAATACTCACACTCACACTGTTCTTTTTATATTAATGTATATACATTTTATACATTTATTTTGCATTATGCTATGAAGGAAAAAGAATCATCATCATACAGATCTTCTAAGGGTATTTTTATATGCACTTATAAGAATTACTCTGAAATTCAAGTGATTGTTCAAAAATACTCTCTCAATGGCAGTATTCTGCTGAAACACTACTAATTAATTATTAATTAAATTTAAAACTATTGCTATTAATTTCACATGCCAGCTTCTGGATTTTTTCCCATTAGAGGAGTACGAACTATATGCCTGATCATGGAGTAAAAAAAAATAAAATTCTTTTTTTATCAAAAATATATTAAAATATTACTTCTACAAAAAACACGCGTGATTCATTCAATGGTAAAGAGGGGTAATCTGGCCTTAATCTCTCTAATGGAGCTCCATGCAAAGAAGTAATTGTTTATTTTCTACTCTTCTGCCTATTTTCTATTCACTGCCTAATTTTAAGTGACTATGAGTGTACAGAATATTTGGCTAATTAAAAGCTCTTTTGCATCAGTCTTCTAAAAAAGAAAAAGACAGTACTGTCATCCTTATTTGTCTATGTTGTTCTGCTTTTCTCTGCATCAGCGTATCAGGACTTGGTACACTGCACCTACATTCAAATCAGGGGTTTAAGCATATACTTATTTTGAAGTCCCTACTTCTGGGACCTAAAGTTAAGCAAATGCTTATGGAAATTAAACTTTACTTTCATCCATTCCATAATATTTCATTTTAGAAGAGGCTTTTCTAAGTTATATTCTCACTGGACATAGGGCATGCTTCATATTTCCTGGAGTGAGGTGATCTATCAATAGTCAAAACTTATTTTGCCACCAAGTTAAAGAAATAAAAAAAATGACAGTAGTAGAAACACTTTTTAAATTTCCTCCTTCAGGTAAGTGCTTAACACTTCGCTATAGTAATGCATGAAATATTTCACATGCACGCATGCAACATCTTAGAATTACTGGTTTTGGCTGCTTATGAAAGCTTTAATTATGCTTCTTATGCTACTGGAGCAGAGAAGTAAAAAAAGATGGAAAATTAGGCTAAATAATAAATATTCTGTATTAATCTATAAGCAAACAGTTGAAGCCAGCAGTACTACCGCACTGATTGGGAAAATGATTATCAGCTCTCAAGATAAGCCAGAAAGTCACCCATAACTGCAGCATTAAAATTTCACTTGCCCTTCAGGAGTTCTCCTGCCCAGAAAGATAAACCTCATTGAGTTAGCGTTTGCTTTTGGTAAGAAAAAACAAGTAAACAAACAATACTCCCCATGGGAGGGAGTGAAAAATAAGGCTCCAGAGCCTGTAGCTCTGAATGACTTTTCATGCTCTGTTTGTTCTTTGCTTTATGAGGCATTAACCTTTAAGTACAATAGGGACCTTAAAACGCTTAATCTGGATCATCAGCTGCTATGGGTTCATGAAATCCTTACCTTCTTCTTAAACCCTGAATCCTGCTCCATGCTTGTTATTTCCTCTCCTCTCAGTGACAGAAATGGGGGGACAAAGTACAACCTTTTGACAAACACTGAAAAGGAGATTTACTGTCCCCTCAATTCATATAGCTTATCTTTTGGGACATATCTGAGACATGCTCTGTACCAATGATTTTATCTTTTCCTGCAAAGATCCCTGCTTTTGTGCTCTGTCTGTGATCTAAGGTTCATGCAGTAAGCGGTCAATGTTCTGCCACTTAGGAATATTAGATAATCTACTGATCAGATAGTCCATTGAACCATGAACTGTGTCACAAGACTTAAGCGAGGAAAGCAGTCCTTTCTTACAGCTGTTGAATGCTTTGTCTCCTTTAACTTTCATGGAGTTTTGATTGATGGTCTTTGCTCAGGTAGGCAGGAATGTGAACTCAATAAGGAGTGGAAAATTCAATGGCAGTTCAAATGAACCCTTCAACTTGTTTGCTCCTACTGACTCAAATAAACCTCTTTTTGTGGAAGCCATGCCTTTGAAGCACACTGTGAATCTCGCACCAGCACACTTTCTTTTCTCTGGAGAATCTCAGGTGTATTGATATTTGCCATTAAAGCAGCAGTATGGGAGTGTCTGAGTACAACCCCTTGATTAAAAGTTGCCCATGTAAAAATGAAAAAAATAATTTGCTGCCACTTGTAAAATCACATTCAAACCACAAACAAGACACTGCTCAAGAATATGCCTGTTTAATATTTGAGACACTATAAATTATTCAAAACAACTATTTTTTTCCCAAGATGTGCCCTTCAAGTTTCTTTTTAAAATCCATTTTTAATGGAGATTAATTCCTTTATTTCTTGCTATTTTTTTCTTACTATGTCCTTGAAATTCTGATTTTAGCTAGCATGGTATCAAAAGCTTGATCATCAAAATCCTTACTAAGCAAGAGTCAGTGACTGGCTGCATAGCAGTAAGTGTATTTTGGGGTACCGTCATTTTGGTTAGGATGGAATGGAGGAACCTTGGGATGACATCTTGTTCAACTCCTCACTCAAATCAGGGATGATTTTGGTTAGGTTATTAATGTGCCCAGCTTTTTGAAAAGCAATATGCAATCCAGAACTGAGCACTTGAAAACACGGGAAGTATATTTCCAATAATTAAATATAATTTTTAATAAAAACATTTCTGTTTTACCTGCAGTGTATAGCATTAACACATGTACACTTTGAAACACAGGGCAGATGGAAAATCTGTGAAGGAAGATTAAACTCAAAGAGAAAACTTTTAGTTTTGTTAAAAGATGGAGAATGTGTTTAAAAGGCTAACAATTGGATATGTATACTGTGGCCAGAACACTGTAGAGAAGACGACTTTTGGTCTTACCTCCACTGTTTTATTCCTATTATCAAGACGGATGAACTTGTAAGAGATGATTTGCCTCTCCCTAACTCTACCAACTCAACTACATTGACTGTTAGAAAACAAAGAAAGTGTAGTAGCACCACTGGTAAATGGAAATGTATGACAACTTGCTTTGTTGCATGTTTTTTCTCATGGTCATACACATCTTTCTCATACTAGGACCAAAAGTGATTTTAAGTCAGCTTTGTTCCCTATTAATGCTGCTAGCCAGAACAGAGTCAAGTGTTGTCTCTCTTTGCTGTATTTTTTAACTTTTTTTTTCAAGACTTGAAAAAAAGTCATTGCTGTAGTATTGAAATTTGAAAGGGAAATAACCCAAGAGAAATGAATGTTCAGTTACTATTTTTTACGTTAGTCAAGTATGACAACTTCCAATCATGAAGCAGAACTGTGAATAAAAAAACTGTCTCAAAAGTGCCCAGAATTATTTTCTCTAACAATAGAAAACAATATCCTAAAATAAGCAAAAAAAGCCCTTTAAACAACATCGTTACGAGATAGATCCCTCTGAACATCTCAAAAAGACAACTTTAAATACCCTTATTTTATCATAAATCTTGTGTTTAGCTCATCCCAGTACCTCTCTCTCTTATTGAACACAAGGAAGACACTGAAGTTAGTCAAAATATAATTAAATGATCAAAAGCAAAATTCGTGATGTTTTACTCATAGAGAACTATCACTTGCAAGAACATCAAAAGTTTCCAAGTTACATTTTCTTCCTCTACAAGATTTTCTTGTTAATACTAATTTACTAGAACAAGCAATTATCCAATTATCTTCACATTTAAATTACCTAAATGTCCAGGTTATAATTGCATTCATTATTTACTGAAATTGCACCTGCAAATACTATATCACAAATATGGCTATGAAACATTTATGGTTTTTTTCCGTAATGGATATTTAATAATTTAATTTCATTATTAATACTTCCTAGTATGTTGTAAGCAGCTTTGTAAAAATACTTATTGCTAGAGGGAGTCATTTTATTTGTGAAGGAAAGCAACCAAGGAAAATATCATTAGGGGGTTTTTTTCTCTCTTTAGTCAATGACAAAGGTAATAGTACGGCAAGTTGATTTTTGCCAATGGCTTGCTACAGTTCCATGTAGCAACTGTACAAACAGTATGAACAACTGGCAGTAACTACCTTAAAATTAAATTTTGTAGTGAGTTTAAATGTTTCTTCTCAGTATGGAATGTGTCTTTTATTCTTTCTTACCAAAATCTGTCTACTCCATTTTAACAAGATGTACCCAGAGTTTGAAACATTATATTACCACCAGTCTCCCACAAGGAGAATTTAGGTCAGGAAAAGAACTGGATTAAAAAAAAAAAAATTGTCACATTAAAAGTAAGTTAATAGATACGCCTATGCAGCCTGTATAAAAACTTCTTTGAAATACAAAACTCTCACTGAATTGGTTTTAATGGTTGGGGGTTTTTTTTTGTACAAAACACACCAAACTATTTCTCAAGGTAAATTAGCAAAATATCTGTATCTAGGTATGAAGATGAGCTGCATGGGAATTACATGATTTTGCAGGCATACGTATTCAAAATTTTCCAAACACAATTTAACACAAGGGGACAATGATTAAAAAATAAAGTACAAATAAAAGAAAGCAACCTCTTCTCCAGAGCAAAAATTATCTTCTGAGTCCAGGCAACAGTTTTGGCAAATTCCACAGCACAAGCCTATGCACTAGTATAAACATATGCTCGTTACTGAGACAGCACTCCCCAGCTGACTTCCTTCCCTGCTTCTGGTTGCCACTGCACCGAAACAACTGTCGAACAACAAAACCAAAAAAATAGACAACTAGTGAAAAAGAATTGACAAACTCTCTGCTGTTTGAGATGCATGATATTTTTCAAAAGCTTTTCATTATACTGTGGTGATCACATCTGAAATTGAACCGCTATGAGGATTGACACCGATGACCTACTTAATTACATAGCAGTCTACCGCATCTTGAAACGTCTACTTTCCAAAACTCAGATGGACATTTAAAACCTATTTTTTCTCTTATACCCAGTGTTTCAAGATGAATTGGCTGCCTGCTACAATTATCTAAAGGCCCTAACTGTACAGATCATGCATCAGAGAAGGCCCAGATTGAACTCAGCCCTAGCTGATTGACTGACTGTTTCATTTCTATAGAGGAAATGGCAATGGGATTGTACATTGGCTGTTGCAAATAAACTGGCTCTGCTGTCATAATAACTTCTAGCAACAGCAATTCATCTCAGCCTTTCTGGAGTCTTTAGAGCTTGCAGAGGGTCAAGGAAAACATGTCTATACTCAGGCAGGTTTAAAAATATGTTTAAAATCATGATTGTTTAATCTCAATCTCCCTCACACCCATTGTATTTTTACTTCAAACCTTTTGGGTGGTTTTACTCCCCTAACCATATCTAAATCTCCACCTTCTTATAAAACCAAGTTCTATTCATGTGAATAAAAAAAATTAATTCCAAGATTTAACCCCAGTTTGGCATTCCCAAATTAAAAGAATGGATAGCCAAAGATGTGGTACTGGGTGTCTGGTAACAAAACAATTTCCAAGAGCATCACAGAATCACAGAATGGTCAGGGTTGGAAGGGACCTCTGGAGATCATCTAAGTCCAACCCTCCTGCCACAGCAGGGACACCTACAGCACGTTGCACAGGACGGCATCCAGGCAGGTTTTGAATGTCTCCAGTGTGGGAGACTCCACAACCTCTCTGGGCAGCCTGTTCCAGTGCTCTGCCACCCTCAAAGTAAAGAAGTTCCTCCTCATGTTAAGATGGAACTTTCTATGCTCAAGTTTGTGCCCATTACCTCTTGTCCTATCACTGGGCACCACTGGAAAAAGACTATTCTCATCTACCTGGCACCCTCCCCTTAAGTATTTATAAGTATTGATAAGATTCCCCCTCAGTCTTCTTTTTTCTAGACTAAAAAGACCCAAGTCCCTGAGCCTTTCCTCATAAGAAAGCTGCCCCGAAGAAAAGGACCTGGGGGTGTTGGTGGACAGCCAGCTGAATATGAGCCAGCAGTGTGCCCAGGTGGCCAAGAAGGCCAACAGCATCCTGGCCTGTGTTAGGAATAGTGTAGTTAGCCAGACTAGGGAAGTGATCATCCCCCTGTACTCGGCACTGGTGAGGCCCCACCTCGAGTACTGCGTTCAGTTTTGGGCCCCTCACTACAAGAAGGGCATTGTCCAGAGAAGGGCTACAAAGCTGGTAAGGGGTCTGGAGGACAAATCTTATGAGGAACGACTGAGGGAACTGGGGTTGTTTAGCCTGGAGAAGAGGAGGCTAAGGGGAGACCTTATCATCCTCTACAACTACCTGAAAGGAGGCTGTAGAGAGGTGGGGGCTGACCTCCCAGGTGACAAGTGAAAAGACAAGAGGAAATGGGTTTAAGTTATGTCAGGGGAGGTTTAGACTGGATATTAGGAAACATTTTTTCATGGAAAGGGTTATTAAACATTGGAATAGGCTGCCCAGGGAGGTGGTGGATTCACCATCTCTGGAGGTGTTTAAAAAAAGGGTAGATATGGTACTTAGGGACATGGTTTAGAAGTGGGTTTTGTCAGGGTAGGTTAATGGTTGGACTTGACGATCTTAAAGATCCCTTCCAACCTCAGCAATTCTATGATTCTATGAAAGATGTTCCAATCCCCTAATCATCTTAGTAGCCCTTTTCTGGACTCTCTCCAGCAGTTCCCTGTCCTTCTTGAACCGGGGAGCCCAGAACTGGACACAGTACTCCAGATGCGGCCTCACTAGGGCAGAGTAGAGGGGGAAGATGACCTCCCTCGACCTGCTGGCCACATTCTTCTTGATGAGGATGAGGATATTTACCAAAATTGAAACTCTAGAGTTTCACTTGTAGTATTCTTCATGGGAGAGAGTTACTCCTGACTTATTTCCATATAACCAGAAGACAGACAAAGTATTGTAGAAGCTGATCTAGCCTTCCATAAGGCTCTAGCTATCACACATTACAACACTAGCAAGAAAAATGTGCACTGCTGAGACACAGTGAAGTTTCATCTGTACTACTAACTTCAAGCATTGCCCAGGAATATTTCTTGGTACTATAATATGATCGTCTAGATCATTTCAGCTAGTACTTGAACCAAACAATTCCTAACACAGTTTGGCAGCTGAAACAGTTCAGATGCCATTAGCAATAAACTGTTTACAAGCAGCCTTCCTGATTTGAAGGCTAAGACAGTTTACTAGCAAAGATGAGGGCTGTTTCATGTCAGAAGACATCAGTGCCAGGCAATCTGTCTAAGTGTTTGGTATATCAGTGACGGCGTACCCTTAGAGGATTTAATTCTTTGGGTTGCTTTTGGAATACAATAGTGAGCAACCTGGTTTCTGTGTGCTTCTTCTCTGTACCATAAACTACAGAAATTCTGTGAAAATAAAAGAACAGTCTAAAAAATGTATTTGATCATTCTAAAAATGAAAAAAATATCACTCATGGCAAGCACCAAACCATTAGATTTTTAACAAAGTAATTGGCACATGGCATATCTGTAGACATGTCTACTCCAAGTGTAGTCCACTTACTGTAGACGTACTGTAAGCCTAAAATGTGTGTATACATCATGCAACATCATGAAATAATATATCTCTCTGAATAAGCTGCTAAATGCATATGGCACAATGCATTGCTGTGCAGAAACTAGGTCTTTTGCCATAGTAGCAGGACAGTTGCACTTGCACTGTTTGGCCAGGTCCCTCAATGGGACTGAACTGGTCTGGCCACAGTGCTGAAGCAACAAGGCCATATATCCCCAATATTAAAAGTGGGTTTTCCTTCCTCACATTAGCACAGCACAGAAAACAACAGGATACTGCAGCTCAGTTTAGGAGTTCAGCACTTCCAGGCAGGAACAGGGTAATGGTGAACAGGTGATGGCACTAGACTTTCAGTAAAGAATGTGCTTTACGCTACTGTAGTGTTCCTATTTTGGAGTGAGACTTTTTTCTCACTAAAAGATTTTTCTTCACCATATTGCACTGAGCAGTCTAGTCGAACTCTACAACTTCTTTGTGCTCTACTAAGCTTTGCCAGAAATCAATAAGAAATAGAAAACTATCAGTTGCAAGCCCCTGAGGTAAGAAGCCCACTCCACCCTGTACAGTCCCTTGCAAAACAAAAAAAAAACAAACAAACAAAAAAAAAAAAAAAGAAAAGAAAACAAACAAAAAGCAAAGCCCACAAAACTTCAAAGAGGATGGGAACGGATAGGAAAGAAATACATACCTGGTTAGCTCTGTCCAATCTGGAATTGTTTCATCTTCTCCAAACAACACTTAGTATTCGAGGCAATGAAACCCTTCACGGCATTATGAACAAATTTCAGGAGACTGTGGCTAGTATCCAAATTAAAGAATCTAAGGAACTGCAGCAAGGTGACCAGCTTTCCCAGTTAGAACTGGTTTGTAAAATGAATACATCTCAGTGCAAGCAATTTTTTGAATGTGTTTTATTGTAATAGCTACCTAGGCTTTCACCCAAGAAAGATCCGGAAACTCCTAGAAAATGTAATGACAACACAGATAAATCTGAACTTGCATTTCACTGAAGTTTGAAGTGTCTCTGTCACCCGCTGGTATTTGGTTTTCTGTCAATGTAACACACCTCAAAGTGTCAAAAGAAGATAACATATTTCTGGCTATAAGCCTGACTTCATATCCAAGTGTGATAAGAACCTCAAAACAAGGACTTCTTGCTGAGAATTAAAAAGGCGAGGTCCTTAGGAAATGTTATCAGAAGTTATAAAAAATGTGATTCTCCTGTTTGCAAAAACAAATTTCTGGTAGAGTAACATGAGATGCCCACTGAAACATCCAAGTGGCTGTGTCAGCACTGATGGCTCCTCAGGGTTTGCTTCCAGGCCTGTATGCAATCAACTAGTGGGAACTGAGTGCCTACTCCCTCTTCCTCACCTTCCCAAAGCAGCCACATACTACCGTGGTCTTAAAGATGATGTAATTTTAAAGGTGAATTTTAAGGAAGACACAAGTGCAGACAGACTATTTTGAGAACTAAAAGAATTCTCATTTCACACATGACATGTTGCCTGACACAGGAGTGCTCACATTGGTGAAGACATTTCAGTTCCTACTAAAATGCAATGGAACTAAAAGTTTAGCTCTGAAAACAGACAATACAGAACAGAGTTCAAAACCTAAACACTCCTGACATGCAGAATGTTTCACTGCAAGAACAAAGATGGTGGTGTGTTTTGGGCACAGATGGCTACAACTCAGCTGTATATGCACTGAGACCGTGTATATGCATATCTATGTCCTACAGATGTTATTAAGGCCAATTTATAAAGATGCTTAGCATTTGAAAATACTACAGTGACTAAAAACCTTGCTGAAATTTGAAAGAGGGCTGTCTTCTTTCTTCAATGAAGTTTTAGAAACGACTATATTTTGCTCCAAACTGAGACAGCAGCCAGAGGTACAGGCAATTCATTTTACCCCAAGCCTTCCTGTAACAAAAAAAAAAAAAACCCAAAAGATTCCTTGACAAGGCAATAGACAATCCTATGAAAGTATCAGCTTGCTTGTGGTCACAAAAAAAGCAACCTAATCATTAGTAGTTAGTGGAAAAGAAACAGACAAGACAGCAAATTCTTTTTTCTCAGTACATAAATAAATAGGGCACTCATATCAGTAACATCATATCCACTTTTGTCCTGAACCTCACCCTGCCCCAACAACTCAAAAGAAGATAGCAAAACTGCAAAGGCATCGGACAGTGACAGGATGATTAAAGGTAGAGAACAATTTCCTGGAGGTAAATGCCTACATAGTCTAGGGATCTTCAGCCTCGAAATTAGATAAGTGAGAGCAGATAAAATGAAGGTATACAAAAGTCATGAGTAGTGAAAAGGGTTAATTAAGTACCATTAACTTATTAAAATAACATCCTGTTTCTTATCATACAAAAGCTAACATATTAGGTAGCAGCTTCAATGCACACACACACACATGAAGATTAATTTCCTTATACAACAAAACATGAAATCGTGCAGCTTACTGCCACAAGTTGTTCTGGATTCCAAAAGTTGTGATAAATTCAAAAAGCACTTATTACAAACTGACAGAAGAAAACTCCATCAAGGGCCATTAAGCCCAAAGATGTAACTTGTGGCTCAGCATGTGAATCTACTCCAAATTGCTTAAAACCAGGATTAAAAGGCCCTCCATGACATCCCAGTTCTTGAAACCATCAAGGTATTCAAAACCTCCATATCCAAATACTGAAAAAGTTCTAATCACGTTTTTCATGTCTGTGTCAGCTGAAACGTCTATTAATCTCATTTATGTTCTCTAAAACACTTCACTCAAAAGACAAATGGTGGAGACTTTCTGGAATGAATGAGGTTCCAGAGGCAGTTACAAGGTCCTGTTTCAATGTGTGTTATTTACAGTCAAACAAATATGTCAAGAGGACTCAAGAGAAATCTCCAGCAAGTACTAATGGCTGGGACAGATTCCTGTAATACAAGAGATCTCATCTTCAGTTCAGGCTCCAAACTAGGCATGCAAATAGAAGGAGCAAGAAACCAGATTTCACAGCTTATTGCTGTAACCAAGTAGCAGATATTTCAGCTGCTTTTCCTCTTATTTACTGAAAAAAAAAAGAAATTTGCTCTTCTGAGATGCCTACCTTCACTGGAGCTGGGAAACCTAGGCAAAGAAAGTATTTTTCTATCACCTTTCTTGGAACACATTCTGCTGACTGCTTTGGCTAAGCTACTGGCTTCATACTTATCTTGCTTTATCTCTGAATTCTGTTCTTAAAAGCCATTTGCAAACTCAGCCTTTGGGAATAACAAACTGCAGGGGTAATTTTCTTATAGGAAGGCATCCATTTTAGAGTAAATTCAGAGATTGTGACTGCAATAACCATTATTTATGATTGTTTCTTTGTTTTCCTGCCCTGCAATATTTAAGTAACAAAGCAAAACACTGTCAGTGTTCCACTTCACAAGCACTAATACTCAAGCTGTCTTGTCTGCCCTACTCATTTTTTTATTTCCACCTTAGATGTATGAAGAATACAGAACTTTTCTTGACTGGCAAACAAGAGTGGCAAAGACTAACTGAGGTTTGGTGTAAAATTACTTTGACAATATCAGCCCTGTCTCTAGAGTGCAAGTCTTTGCTATAATGACATTATTGGTATAGCATGACTCCACTTATTTAGCAATCACTAAGGATGAGCCACATCAGGGAAAGGAATTATCTTGCTTCTATAAATGTTGTGGGTATTTTTTACCTGGATTCATTCTCTTGGCAAGATAACGTGGCAAAAGTTACAGCATGGCTGCTATTGCAGTCTGTTACATTTGATCTGAAATTCCAAAATTCCAGGAAGTCCCAGGTAGGAAGAAACCCAGGGTAAAATTCTGACCCAAATCAAATCAGTGGCAATATTCCCATTGACTGCTTTAGCGCCAGAATTCCGCTCCACAAGTCAGTATCCTCTGGTCAGGGTTTGCAGTCATCTGTGGTATGGACTCACTAGAGCCCTTAGTAGAACCCTGTCCAATCAATATGATCAGCAGCTTGCTTTGTAATATAAGGCAGATTGCAAGAACTGTAAATGGTCATAAAATGATAAAAAACTTCTTTTCTAGGAGATTGATCCTATAGCAAAACAGAAAATGGGAACACTTGCTTTGGGGTTGTGTTTAGCTTTTGTGTAAGTAAATTAAAAACCTCTAGGAGTGTCATTTTGATATATTTCAGAACTTCAGGGACCTGTGATATAACTAGCCTGTAAATACTTGCTATTTTTAAAAAATAAAATCCTGCGTCAACAGTGGACATATAATGATAGAAACTGTCAGTTTTAGGTATGCAGTCATTGCCCAAAATACCAAGACAAACTACTTTTGATGGACCTTGAGAGGAACCGGTACTGCAAGAAAGACAGATCTTGAATCCGAACAAAGAGGTGTTCAAAAAAGAACACCAAAACACCTTTCTTCTTAGTCAATGTTAAAATAAGGACATTACATTTTGTGCACGACTTAACCCATGCAGTAGCAAGGAAATGCTTGCTGGGATGTATCTCTAATGTCCAATGCACAGTTCACAGAGGAAGAATATGTGAAAGACCCTGGATTCTGCTGTGGAGCTTTCTCATGTGAGCAGAAAAAGAATCAATGAAGTCCCAGCATCCTGGGACTGTTGATCAGGGTCAGAAGTGCACCTTTAAGAATTGCATATTTCAAGGATATTTGACTGGTTTGTATTAGGATACTTCTCCTACAGGCTTTGTTTCATGAACTGTAAGCTTGGCTGCATTGGCTCAAAGCTTGTGAACATATGCTGATTCTCATCTAACGTGCTACTCAAGAGAAACCGACAGAGAAGAGGCTAACACATTGAAAAAAAATCTACATACTCTGTGATTTGTGTTAATACACAGACCTTAATTCTAACATCATGCTACTTTGATACTGAACAATTAAATAATCATAATTTGTGATTCCTGTGCAAAATTCCCTTCATGCAAATATATATGCACTGCTTGACATCCAGACCTGGCTGCAAAAGGTGTGCCCAGGTGGAGGGCCTCCTGCAGCAGGCAGCTGAGCTGCAGGAGGTGGTGAGGAGGCTGTGTAGCATCAGGAAGGCTGAAAAGGAGTTAGATAACTGGTTCCAAGCGCAGTCTGCACTGCACCTACAGCCCATGGCCAAACAATCAAAACCATTGCAGTCTGCAGTGGACCCACAGCCAAACAAAAAAAATCTTCCCCACCAGCACACACACAAGGGACGGGGACCAATAATGCAGAAGAACAGAGGCTTGTAACGGCAAGGACCAGCAGGAGGAAGAGGCTTCCTGCGAACCTGAGGTGCCCTTGCAGAAGCTCTTCACTGCTCTGCAGACTGAAGAGGAAAGACTAGTCACATCAGGCGAGACGCTGGAGCTGAGTAAGGCAGACCGATCTGCTCCCCATGTAACAACCAGTACAACTAAGAAAAAGTCACGGGTGATAGTAGCAGGCAACTCTCTTACAAAAAGTACAGAGGCACCCATTTGCTGACCTGATGCACTCTAGAGAGGTGTGCTGCTTACTCGGGGCTCGTATCAGGGATGTCATGAAGTACATCATGGAGTACAGTCCACTGACTATTATCTGCTGCTGCTGTTTCACGTGAGCACCAGTAATATCAGCAGGAGCAGTCTGAGGAGCATCAGGGAGAATTACACAGCCCTGGGAGCGGCAGTAAAGGACTCGAGCACAGGCAGTTTTTTTCACCAGTCCTCTTGGTCAAAGGGATGGGGTTTGAAAGGGCAAGTTGAATCTGGTGAGTCAACAAATGATTATGGGACTGGTGCCACAGCCAGAGGTTTGGCCACTTAGACCATGGGACTCGCTTTGAGAAAACACGTCTAACGGGGGCTGATGGGGTCCATCTGTCAGACAAGGGGAAGAACATCTTTGGTCATAGGCTTGCCAAGCTTGTGAAGAGGGCTTTAAACTAGAGGTGCCACAGGAGGGGAACCTCAGTCCATCCCACTCCTGCCGGTAATACATGCCCAGAGCCTACAGAATGGTCATAGGTCAGCAGGAGAGCACCTGGAGTGCAGCACAAAGGAACTCCAGCCAATAAGTCAGCTGCATTGGGGGCCCAACTTAAATGCCTCTATGCAAACACATCTAACACGGGGAACAAAAAGGAGGAGTTAGAGACGTACGCACACCTGCAGGGCTATGATCTTATTGGCATCACAGAGATGTGGTGGGATGGTTCCTATTAGTGGGGTGTTGGAACAGAAGGATACAGGCTTTTTAGGAATGACAGGCAGGGGAGACGAGGAGGGGGTGTCATCCTCTATGTTAATGACCAGCTGGAGTGCATGGATGGATGAGGAGCCGACTGAGAGCTTATGGGTCAAGATTAAAGGGAGGGCAGGGACAGGTGATGTTACAGTGGAGGTCTGCTACAGGTCACCTGACCAGGAAGACCAAGTGGATGAGGCCCTCTATAGATAGATAGGTCCAGCCTCATGTTTACAAGTCCTGGTCCTCATGGGGGACTTCAATCCCCTTGATATCTGTTGGAGGGACAACACAGCACAGTATAAGCAATCCAGGAGGTTCCTGGAATATGTCAATGATAAATTCCTTCTCCAAGTGATAGAGTAGCCAATGAGGAGAGGTGCTACACTTGACCTTGTTCTCACAAACAAGAAGGCCCTGGTGCGAAGCCTTGGCTGTAGTGACCATGAAATTGTGGAATTCAAGATCCTTAAGGCAGCGAGGAGGATGCACAGCAAGCTCACTACCCTGGACTTCAGAAGAGCAGACTTGGGCCTCTTCAGGGATCTGCCTGGTGGAGTACCATGGGATAAAGCCCTGGAGGGGAGAGGGACCCAAGAAAGCTGGCAAATATTCAAGGATCACCTCCTCCAACCTCAGGAGTGATCCATCTCAACAAAGAGGAAGTCAGGCAAAAAAGCCAGGAGGCCTCCATGGATGAACAAGGAGATCCTGGACAATCTCAAACACAAAAAGGAAGCCTACAGAAGGTGTAAGCAAGGACAGGTAGCCTGGGAGGAATACAGAGAAATTGTCCGAGTAGCCAGGGATCAGGTTAGGAAAGCTGAAGCCCGGATAGTTACATCTGGCCAGGGACATCAAGGGCAACAATAAAATCTTCTACAAGTCTGTCAGTGTTAAAAGAACGACTAGGGAAAATGTGGGCTGTCTTCTCTTCAGAGGGAAACAGGGCACCTGATTACCTGGGATATGGAGAAGGCTGAGGTACTCAATGACTTTTTTGCCTTGATCTTCACCAACAAGTGCTCCAACCACACTGCCCAAGTTGCAGAAGGGACCAGGAGAATGAGGAAATGCCCACTATAGGAGAAGAACAGGTTCAAGACTATCTGAGGAACCTAAAGGTGTGCAAATCCATGGGACCTGATGGGATACATCTGTGGGTCCTAAGGGAACTGGCAGATGAAGTTGCCAAGCCACTATACATCATACTTGAGAAGTTGTAGCAGTCTGGTGAAGTTCCTGCTGACTGGAAAAGGGGAAACATAAACCCCATTTTTAAAAAGGAAAAAAAAAGAAGACCCAGGGAACTACAGGCCACTCAGTCTCACTTCTGTGCCCAACAACATCATGGAGCAGATCCTCCTGGAAACTCTGCTAAGGCACATGTAAAATAAGGAGGTGATCAGTGACAGCCAACATGGCTTCACTAAAGGCAAATCATACCTGACAACTTTGGTGGCCTTCTATGATGGGGTTACAACATTGGTGGTCAGGGGAAGAGCAACTGACATCATCTACCTAGACTTGTGCAAAGCATTTGACACTGTCCTGCATTACATCCTGGTCTCTAAATTGGAGAACCATGGATTTGATGGATGGATGGCTCAGTTAAGGAATGGCTGGATGGTTGCACTCAAAGACTTGTGAACACCGTCTCAATGTCCAGGTGGACAGCAGTGATGAATGGCATTCCTCAGAGATTGGTACTGGGACCAGTGTTGTTTAACATCTTTGTCGATGACATGGACAGCAAGTTTGGCAACGACACCAAGCTGTGCGGAGCAGACAACAAGCTGGAGGGAAGGGATGCCATCTAGAGGGACCTGGACAGGCTTGGGAGGTGGGCCCATGCAAACTTCATGAAGTTCAACAAGGCCAAGTGCAAAGTTCTGCACGTGGGTTGGGGCAATCCCAAGCACAAATACAGGCTGGGCAGAGAATGGACTGACAGCAGCCCTGAGGAGAAGGACTTGGGGGTGGTAGTTGAGTAGAAGCTCAACAGGACCTGGCAATGTGTGCTTGCAGCCCAGAAAGACAACCATATCCTGGGCTGCATCAAAAGAAGCATGATCAAGTGTGGTGGAGGGAGGTGATTATCGCCCCTTACTCTGCTCTCATGAGACCCCACTTGGAGTACTGTGTCCAGCTCTGGGCTCCCCAACATAAGAAGGACATGGACCTGTTGGACTGAGTCCAGAGGAGAGCCACGAAGATGATCAGAGATCTCTCTGGGGCATGCTTTTTACTCCAGGGCTCTTTGCCAACTTCTCTTGTTTCAACCCGTAGATGAACATGTGTCTCCCTGCCTGCCCACAGTTCAATTTGTTTTAATAATTTCAACTAGACAAACAGGTATTTTTAAATTCTTTTAACCCTGAAAAATGACTTAACTGTATTTTCTACCTCTCCTGTGAAGACAGGCTGAGAAAGTTGGGGTTTTTCAGCCTGGAGAAGAGAAGGCTCTGGGGAGACCTTATAGCAGCCTTCCAGTACCTAAAGGGTGCCTACAAGAAAGATGAGGAGGGACTCTTTATCAGGGTGTGTAGCGATAGGACGAGGGATACCAGTTTTAAACTGAAAGAGGGTAGATTTAGATTAGGTACTAGGAAGAAATTCTTTACTGTGAGGGTGGTGAGACACAGGACCAGATTGCCCAGAGACGTTGCGGATGCCCCATCCCTGGAGGTGTTCAAGGCCAGGCTGGATGGGGCTTTGAGTAACCTGGTCTAGTGGAAGATGTCTGTGCCCATGGCAGGGGGGGTTGGAACTAGATGATCTTTAAGGTCCCTTCCAACATTCTATGATTCTATGACATACTTAAATAAAATTGATTGTTAAAGTCATATTCAGCCAACAGATGCTGAAGGAATGATAGAAATTTTCTTGACACTATGCAACATCACTAATGTGCAGAGACCTAATCTCTTTCTCTGCTAGTTGCTTGTGTCATGGAAACGTGATCAATGTACCTTCAACTTTTAAAAGAAAAGAAAGTCTGTAGCCTCAGGGGGTTTTAAGATAAACTATATGAGAACTTACAGAAAGATAAAAATTATGGCTACGATTTCAAAACAATTGTAAGTTTCCTGGTAACACTCTCAGAAGAACGTTTGATCAGTCATTGGTTTTACTATAATCCAAATGAATCCATTAAATCTCATGAAGAATTGTACTAGACTGTTACAAGAAGAGGTAGGAAAAGCTCCATTGTCTTTGCATCCTGAAAGTACAGTCCCTCTAGGGCTGGAAATTCAGCTTCAGCCTAAAAGACTCCAATTAATGCCAGGTTTGAGGAAATAAAATAGGCAAAAAACATATGGCTATGGCACTAGTGAGAAGGTAGCTGTGGTAGGTTAACCTTGGCTGGCTGCAAGGTGCCCATCAAGCCGCTCTTTCACTTCCCCCCCCTCAACAGGGTAGGGGGAGAAAATATGATGAAAAAGCTCATGGGACAGGGAGATCACTCACCAGTTACCCTCATGGGCAAAATAGACTGTGAAATGAATTCAATTTCTTGTCAATTAGTAACAAAGTGGGTTAGTGAGAAACAAAAACAAAACTACAAACACCTCTCCCCCTCCCTTTTTCTTTCCAGGCTCAACTTCACTTCTGACTCTTCTATCTTCTCCCTGCCTGAGCAGTGCAGGGGGGTGGGGAATGGGGGGCTGAGGTCCACAGGTAACAAGCGCTACCAACATCGCTGATGGGCTCAGCTTTGGCCAGTGACAGATACACCTTGGAGCCTGTCTGTCTGTGTACCGTATGGGGGCAGCTCCTGGTGTCTTCTTACAGAAGCCTCCCCTGCAGCCCTCTCTCGCAACTGAAAACTTGCCACATAAATGCAATACAGTAGCTTACGTAATTTGAATACAAGTAGCAAAACAACTAAACAGCAACACTTTCAATTCAGTTTTCTCACCACTAATGTTTTGGAAAGTTCCTTTGTGGTTGTCTACAATTTGTGTTTCTTCATCTATTATGCTGTCTTTAAAGACTGTATCCGTTATCCCACCACATCTAACTCAGGGTCTTAGAATACCACCACCCTTTCAGATGGAATTAAGTCCTCATTTAAGGAAAAATTTAATTGAACTGATTTGTTTAGATT
Source organism: Pluvialis apricaria (assembly GCA_017639485.1). Lineage (NCBI taxonomy): Eukaryota > Metazoa > Chordata > Aves > Charadriiformes > Charadriidae > Pluvialis > Pluvialis apricaria. The sequence goes on from CM030008.1 coordinate 62,487,177, forward strand.
CTCATTTTACATTCTTGTGTTAACTCTCACAATATTGGTTCGTCCAGGATTTTACTATACACTGTGAAGAAAGGTGGAAATGAAAGTCCCAGATTTCCTTGGTTTCTCTTGATCTAGAAGTTTACAATATATTTATAATGACAATGTTGCTTATTATTTCACACCTTTGCATATTTTTTAGATTCCATATTCTGCCAAATATTTTCTCATTTTGTTGAAACCTTTTATTGAATAAGGCAGCATTTTTCTATTTTTGTATTAATATTGCTGTATTAATATTTACAGCTGATCTTCCATTCATTTTCATGATGCATAAGATGCACTAACAATTTGTTCTGTGAATTTTTATTTTAGTTCTGCACTGTTTATTTCATTCAAAGCACAGATATATCATATTCAAATACTCTCAAAGAGGTACATAAAATGTTTACACCTAAATAGAAGGACATGACTTTCAGAAAGAGTGATTATCCACATATCTGACTGCCTGAGACTTGAGCTGTGTTTTCAGGCTTCAGCTTTGCTTCATTCTGGAGCAGGTTTTCAACATGCTTTGTGTAAGGTGTATCAGCTTGAAAACTGTTCTCTTTCTATCCACAGTGATCTTATGCTGGCTGCGTCTAAGGAATCCAGTGTCATTCTACCAAAAAAAAAAATTAAATTCTACCACAATGTAAAAAAAGATTCCAGATATACTTGAAGATTCCTAAATACCTGAAAGGAGGGTGTAAGGAAGAGAGAACCAGGGTCTTTTCAGTGGTGCCCAGTGACAGAACTAGAGGCAATGGGCAGAAACTGAAACACAGGAGATTTCCTCTGAACATCAGGAAACACTTTTTCACTGTGAGGGTGACTGAGCACTAGCACAGGTCAGCCACAGAGATATTCAAAAGTTCTATGTGGCCCTGCTTGAGCAGATGGTTGGACTGGCTGACCTCCAGAGATCCCTTCCAAACTCAACCATCTGCGATTCTGTGACATCATATACTGTAGAAATTTACACATCACTGTAAGTGGTGTTGCTTAAATAGTTTTGTGATCGGCCTTTAATTAATTGAACTAATTAAGGCCTTTAACTTGTTAATTTATTTTTTGCTTGGTAATTTCCTTCTTCATATTATCACTTCTGTATTCTAACAGTGTTAGCAAGATTACACTCAAATCTTATAGCTTTGTGGGTACGCATGCCCATTTAAAATAAACTGATAAAAAATATCATGTTATTGATAGATAATATCTCTCATACATATGGTAATATACTTTTGGAATCTTAATAGTATTTTTTTTTTTAGTTTTGGCTAATGCTTTAAAACTGTACACATCTCCCAACAGAAAGTTCACGATATTCTACTTTCTCAGGATTTTCTGTCGTTAAAAGAACCTGGAAACCAAGTGAGATAATAAAATTCAGTTTGCTAGTATATTGGATACTTAAGACAGTCATACTGCTCTCCAGAGCCTAGATGGCTATCAAATGTTTTCCAATCTTTTGCTAAAAAAATATTTATTAATTGAATGTATAGAGATTACACGCTATAAATATTTTATCATTGTTTCATTTGCATCTAGTGCTTTAAATCTTCAGGGCCTGTACTGTACTAATGGACACCATTTAGATGGGGCCTTGATAAGGTTTTTATGAAATACAGCCTTGTAGATGGCTGCTGTCACCTAAGAAGGGTGGTGGATATGCATCAGTGGGCAACTGGAGTTGAAAGGAGCCCAGCGGCCTTTGTAGCATGCTGGGTCAAAGCTGCCTTTCCATTTACATCAGATGGAAACAAAGAGGGAATGGTGGAGGATGTTAAGGTTGGGGGCAGACTTGGCTGCAGTGATCACGAGAAGATAGAGTTCAGGATTAAGTGCAGTATGCACAAAATGACAAGTAGGGTTGAAATGTTAGATTTCAGGAGGGCTAACTTTGAGCTCTTCAAGAAATTGATGGGAGAAATCAAATGGGAGAGGGCTCTAGAGGGTAAGGGGGCTCAAGAGAGCTGGCTGATATTCAAGCACCACCTCCTCCAAGCTCAGGATAGATGCATCCTGAAGAGCAAGAAATCGGGCAAGGGAAGGAGACCTGCATGGCTGAGCAGGCATCTTCTGAAAAAGCTCAGGTGGAAAAAGGGAGTTCACAAGATGTGGAAAAGTGGGCTGACGACTTGGGATGAGTATAAGAATGCTGTCAGGGTATGCAGGGAAGAAACAAGAAAAGCCAAGGCAGCATTGAAATTGAACCTGGCGAGGGATGTCAAGACCAATAGGAAGGGTTTCTTTAAGTATACAGGAGGCAAAAGGAAAACCAGGGAAAATGTGGGCCCGCTCTTGAACGAGGTGGTTGCTGTGGTGATGGATGATGCAGAGAAGGCAGAGTTGCTGAATGCCTTCTTTGCTTCTGTCTTCACTGCTTGGGCCAGCTCTCGGGAGCCCCAGACTTTGCAAGTAACAGAGAAAGTCTGGAGAAAGCAAAACTTTCCCTTGATTGAGGAGGAACAAGTTAGAGAACAATTAAGTAAACTGGATACCCACAAGTCCATGGGGCCTGATGGGATGCACCCACGAGTGCTGAGGGAGCTGGAGGAAGTCATTGCAGGGCTGCTCTCCATCATCTTTGAAAGGTCCTGGAGAACAGGGGAGGTGCCTGAGGACTGGAGGAAAGCCAATGTCACTCCAGTCTTCAAAAAGGGGAAGAAGGATGACCCGGAAAACTACAGGCCAGTCAGCCTCACCTCCATCCCTGGAAAGATGATGGAACAGCTTGTTCTGGGGGTCATCTCCAAGCATCTGGAGGAAAAGAAGGTTCTCAGAAGTAGTCAACATGGATTCACCAAGGGGAAGTCATGTCTGACTAATCTGATAGCCTTCTACGATAGCATGACTGGATGGGTGGATGAGGGGAGGGCCGTGGATGTTGTCTACCTTGACTTCAGCAAGGCTATCGACACTGTCTCCCACATCATCCTCACAGGCAAGCTTAGGAAGTGTGGGTTAGATGAATGGACAGTGGGGTGGATTGAACAGTGGCTGACAGATAGAGCTCAGAGGGTTGTGGTTAGTGGTGCAGAGTCTAGTGGGAGGCCAGTAACAAGTGGTGTCCCTCAGGGGTCAGTACTGGGTCCAGTCCTGTTCAATATATTCATCAATGACCTGGATGAAGGCATAGAGTGTACCATCAGCAAGTTTGCTGATGATACAAAACTGGGAGGGGTGGCTGACACACCGGAAGGTTGTGCTGCCATACAGCGTGACCTGGACAGGCTGGAGAATTGGGCAGAAAAAAACTTGATGAAATTTAACAAAAGTAAGTGTAGGGTACTGCATCTGGGGAGGAATAACCCCATGCATCAGTATAGGTTGGGGGCTGACCTCCTGGAGAGCAGCTCTGTGGAAAGGGACCTGGGAGCCCTGGTGGACAACAGGATGACCATGAGCCAGCAATGTGCCCTGGTGGCCAAGGCGGCCAATGGCATCCTGGGGTGTATCAAGAGGAGTGTGGCCAGCAGGTCGAGGGAGGTCATCCTCCCCCTCTACTCTGCCCTGGTGAGGCCGCATCTGGAGTACTGTGTCCAGTTCTGGGCTCCCTGGTTCAAGAAGGATAAGAAACTGCTGGAGAGAGTCCAGCAAAGGGCTACAAGGATGATTAGGGGATTGGAACATCTTTTTTATGAGGAAAGGCTCAGGGACTTGGGTCTTTTTAGTCTAGAAAAAAGAAGACTCAGGGGGGATCTTATCAATACTTATAAATACTTAAGGGGAGGGTGCCAGGTAGATGAGAAGAGTCTTTTTCCAGTGGTGGCCAGTGATAGGACAAGAGGTAATGGGCACAAACTGGAACACAGGAAGTTCCATCTCAACATGAGGAGGAACTTCTTTACTTTGAGGGTGGCAGAGCACTGGAACAGGCTGCCCAGAGAGGTTGTGGAGTCTCCCACACTGGAGACATTTAAAACCTGCCTGGATGCCATCCTGTGCAACCTGCTGTAGGTGTCCCTGCTGTGGTGGGGGGGTTGGACTTAGATGATCTCCAGAGGTGCCTTCCAACCCTGACCATTCTGTGATTCTGTGGAAGAATATAGAGGAGCTTTTAGGTTGTTCTCCCAGATGGGGCAAATAACAATATAAGAAGCAAGAGCAGGGAGTTTCAGACCTTGTGGAATCTCTCCTGTGATCAAGAATAACTGTGAATTGAAGCAGTTTCTAAAATGTGGGTAAAATTCTCAATACCTTAAGGGATCAAGCCCAGAATATATTGACTGATAAACTCACATATGTTTTTTAAAGATTCCTTCTTTGGTTACATGCATTTAACAGAAAATGAAAACAACAAAATTTTTAAACTTGTTTGCCTATTTAGTATTTTCTCCAGTTAAGCAACCGTTTGATGATGATGAAGATACTTGCCTTGGGAGACTCATTCAGCACTTCTTAAATGAAAAAGAATTAAAGTCCATATATTTTGTTTAAGGAGATCTTTTAAATTTACACAAGACAATGGTCCAATATGTAATTTTTTGAATGAAAAATATCAAATTTCACAAAATGCTTGTGCCCTTCTAAATAAAAAGAATCCCATGCAAATGCTTGAAAATGGATACAAGATCCCAAGGTTTCATGCTAGACCCATTGCACAGCATTAGAAGGTGAGTAAAGGGAAGGAGTGCATTTGGAAAGGAAAAAAATATGGTGCCATTAGTGGATTGTAGCGCAGCAACATAAACAAAAATGGAAGTATGAAAATAAAAAATTAAAAGTATATGTTACAAACACAGATGCTGAAGAGTCTCAATTGGTGCGCAGGCAATGGAAGCATAAAAGATGAGGATGCCTCAAGAAAAGCATGGGAAGCAGGAACAGGGAAAATGAAGTGTCTTGATTAGAACATCTGTGATGGCATGAACATGTCTTTCAGAACACACAGATCTCCTCCTGTCCCCCACGATCCTTGACAGTCCTGTTGATGCAGTGTGAAAGCAAGCCTGCAGCCTGTCTTTTAATTTATACTTTGCACAGAAGCAGCTAATCCTGAAGATGCTGTGTATTATTTCCCTAAGCAAATGCACAGAACATTTTAGGTTTACGCACTTGAAATAAATACTAGCATTGATATAGAAAATAAGAAAGTGCAAAGCAAAAGCTAAATAAGCACTAATATGCCTGCGTAACTAACAAGGAAGATGTCTTGGGATTGGTACTTAGCACACATATTTCAGTGCAGAGGTATTACTGAAACAGACAGCTTTAAATGATTTTCTGATCTGTGGAATGGCAGTATGAAAAGCATTGAAGGCAGGTTTCCCTAGAATGCCTGAATCTGAGAGTATACTTTGTTGTGGCCCTTTTCTTCATTGAAACCTTGTACTTTTCAGAATGGGGTGCAGTTTCAATAAGTAGCAAGTAGTATGTCTACTAAGCATTTTCAGTGAACTTACTGATTTGTGTACCTTACACAATCATTGTACACAACTTCATGCTTTGTTGTTTTCATATTCTGTCTGTGCTGCCATTATGCTCTTTCTTACTTCACAACTTCACATCTTTGTTTACTTGTCAATATGTCTTGGGGTTTATTTTTTTTTCCTTAAAGAATATTGCATTTAAAATATCTAATAATTTTAATTTTGTAGTGTTAGGAAAACTCCAGTATCATCCGTAACAAAATGGTGAATTCCTTGTCTTAGACTAAATAGTTAAAAGAAATTATTCTTCAAAATAAAAAAACCTAACAATTATCATTAAGCCATTTTGCTTTCAATTACTACTTTTGGGGCTCTTTTTGTTGCCTAATATTCCCTTATCAGTATCTACAATTTAACTGGTATATTTCAATATTAATAGTAATATTGTATTACAACTTCTCGGCCTTCGGCTTATTCACAAAATATATTAGTTGGCTAAATTATTTATAATGAGTAACTCATCATGAATTTATTGCTTTTTGTGGTTATAAAATTGTGCAGGAGTTGATTTCTGCAAATACATTCATTACCTTAAAAATTTACTGAGTATTTCAGACGAAAAAAGAAGTGGTTCATGCGTGAATTTTTCTCTCTGAGTCTAGTACTGAATATATTATATGATATCATATTATACAATATGATGTTGAATCTGTCTCCCTGATTAAGGTGCACATATTCTGAACATAAGCCTAACAAACACTGCTAGTTTCGTGGAGAACATTTGTCAGTACTTACTGAATCTTATGGCACTTTTCACTATGAGCAGATATGTCCACTTTATGATGACTTGTGGGCAATCAGATCTATGAATCATAGAATCATAGAATCATAGAATGGTTTAGGTTGGGAAGGACCTTGAAGATCATTGAGTTCCAACCCCCCTGCCATAGGCAGGGACACCTCCCACTAGACCAGGTTGCCCAAGGTCACATCCAGCCTGGCCTTGAACACCTCCAGGGATGGGGCTTCAACAACCTCTCTGGGCAACCTGTTCCAGTGCCTCACCACCCTTAAAGTGAAAAACTTCTTCCTAATGTTTAATCTAAACCTGCCCTCTTTCAGTTTAAAGCCATTCCCCCTCGTCCTATCACTACATGCCCTAGTAAAAAGTCCTTCCCTAGCTCTCCTGTAGGCCCCCTTTAGGTACTGGAAGGCTCCCTTTAGGTACTGAAATACATCCATGAATCACTGAAATTCGTTTATCTTTTCTATACAATGCACCTTTTGCAAATCATTTTTTTTACTATCTAACTGTATATAAAAATTATAATAAAACAATAACCATCCTCCACATCCTGCCCTAAATCTCTCCACATTTACCTATTCTCTCAGTACATCACTCAGGCAGTGATGTTGCTATTAGTTATTAACGTAACAAGTCCTGTAGGTCCAATGTAAGATCAGTGTCACAAGTGTTGAATGTAGGCTTTTACACACAGAAAATGAAAAAGAGTTCCTGATGTAAAACCTCAAATTTTAAATAGCATGGTTATAAGGTAATTTCTACATGTCAGGAAGTATCCAGTAAATTAAATGGCTTCTTGTGAAGCCTGTGACAGAACTACAATTAATTTGACTTGCTACCTGTATGAGAAAAACTGGTTAATAAAAATGCTTTTAGACATACTTCACTGTATTTTGGTGCAGTATGAATCCTATTTTTAAATTTCAAGGCAATATAAAATCTAACTACTGAAAAACACAGACAATGAAAATATCTACTTGCATGTTACACTCTGTTCTTTCGGAGTTCCCTGAACTTTTCTTATAGCTGCCATAATGTTCGCTATATACATATTATAATTTATATGTATACATATATATAAATATATATATGCATATATAAAATATAACAAAATAAGACCACTATGCATAGTCTTGCCTCAAAGTATTTTTGATAAACACTGGAAAAAAAAACCTGAAAGTAACAAGAAAATATTAAGCAACAGTACACAAATAAAGCAAGGCTAAGATCATGGTAGGCTAATGAGATTCGCATGAAAGATGAGACGACAGATCTGCTTACTGTCATACTTAATACTAAGCTATTTTTGTCAGGAATCTCTTCTTGCTTTTGAAACTTTATTGAAAATACTGGAATTTGAGACTAATTTTGTCTCTGTCTAGCACACTGTTTCTTGAAGGACTGTGGGAAGAAACTTGTGGCATTGTTCTAAGCAGCAGCGTATGTTCTGCTCCAAGAAATCCCCTGTCCTGCTACACGACTATAATGGAACCAGATTTACAAAGAAAGGAAGGATCCTTCCTTTTGTACTGCCATCATACATCTAAGCCATCATACGACAGGTCAACCCATTCAATGAGAACTTTGAGTGAATATTACTGTTGTTTGAACCATAAGCTTAGACATGGATAACTCAAAGTGCTATTTTATTTGGATCACTGATCTTATGTCAATACAAAGCACCTGCATTCCTAATAAAAGACCTAACCCTGTTCCCAGTAACATAAGTTCTATGGGAACTGCACCTGTGTCATGGGAGGCAGAACCAAGCTTACACTGCTATAGAAGAGGGCAATTCACTTTCTTGCTATTATACAATATGCAATATATATTATACAATATACAATATAGGATTACAGGGCTACGTTACAATCAGATATGACAATTCACCATGAGGGTAATAACCTATCCCATTTATAATCTGTTTTCCCCAGTCCTGAAATGCAGACTCCTTTGACAGCATGTATGCATATATATGCTATAATAAATGCACACAGTACCTCCCTGATGTTGGCAACAGTCCTTCAGAGACTAAAGTAAGACAAATAGACTCATTTTGTCTGTGACAGCAATGCTGGACTCATAAGCAAACACTTCAGTGAGGCAAAGTCAGCATATGTTAATCACATACAACATCTTGTTTCCCTTTTCTTCTAAAATCAATTAACAAGCTTTAATGTTTCACTCTATCCAAAGAGAACAAAAAGTAATTTTTATTTTAATGGTGGATTATTTTTTCCTCTTTAAGTAAGCGCTGTCCTTAAGACCAGGCTCTCGTGTAACCTGTTTTCGAGAAATTAAATTGATTGTCACTGCTGGTTTATTCATATATCCTTATGGTATGACATCATAAATAGAATTTGTCACTCCTGAGCTTGCTTCTCACAGCAGTTGTCTTTAATGTCATTTACTCAAGTGGCTCAAGGTCTTCGTGAATAATTAATGTTTAGCAATCCACTGCAGTGTCGTGAGACAACAACTTTTCGGCCTTTGATTTCAAATAAGTCTTGACTCTTTTGTTCAATGAAGAAAAAACAAGCAACTTTACACCTCTGAAATTGTAAAAGCATCCCCAGTATGAATATAACAAAGGAAAGACTTACTGTTGTACAGAGCATTAGTCTGAGCAACTGTTTTGCTAAGTTGTCCTTAATATAAATGAGAGTATGGAAAGAAAGGGTGTTATGTTTTTTAAGTTCTGCAGAGCAAATAAAACTTACCTATCTGAATAAACAGAAGGCTAAGAAAGTATGACATGCTCTGCTGCAGAAGGCATTAGTTAATTACAAATAATCAATACTTACCTGAAAAAGCTGTGTTTTCATTTGGGTCACAGTGGAATCCATTTTAGCCAAGTTTAAGGCAGACTTAGTAAATGCTCAGCTCCAAATGTACTTAAGTCATTAGGACTTTCTCTCTCTGGAATATATTGCAAGTCTCCCAGGCTGCTGATACTATTATTTATTATTTGCATTATGTAGTGCTTAGAATCTCATGTAAAGGAACCCCATTGTGCTAGGCAATTATTGTAGCACTAACATGGCATGATAAAATCCTGAAGTGTTGTAATTAGAAAAGAAACAGCTAGAAAAGAAATGTGAGTAATACAGGAGATGTATGACTGGGAAGCAGTAGCAATTAAACACAAAAGTCACTATTCAAATTCAATCCTGAGTCTTCACAAATTTCAAGAACTACTGCTTTGCAGTTTGACATCAGTGATCCAGATCTGACCAGCCAAGATGTTGAAGTTGTATGGAGTAGGTCTCAATAATATTCTCTATTGAAACAGTAAGAATGAATTAACTAAAAAAGAAAAAAATTAAACAGGAAAAGTATTTAAATTCTCCTGATTTGAAAATCTCTAAAATGTACATTTAATCATTTATGAAGGCTGGCAGGATTGTGATCTTACATACCGATTTAACAATGTGTTCAAAACACAGCCAAAAAAACCCCCTTCTGTGTTGCACAGAAAGGAATGTGAGCAGAGAACACAGCTGTATCACTTATTAGGGAATATGCGTTCAGAGCTTTTTATTTTTGAACACTTGGACTTGGTTGGGAAAAAGATCATCTTTTTAATAAATGTAAAAAGTGACCTTGAAATACATACCCTACTTATTGCCCCCATGGTGGAAAATTTTTTCCATGCCTAATATACCAAACTGATAAAAAAATCTTTAAAAATGAACATTGGTCTATCAGCTTGGCTTTTCAAGAAAACAGGTGCTGCTATTCTTATCTAAAAATAATTTCTAAGCCTATAAGATTAATCTCCAGTCCAAGATAGCAGTCTTGGATTAAATCCATCCCCTGAGCAACACAAACCAAAACCAATTCAGGCTAGAAGTAGTTCTGCTGTTATTGAGAGGTCTGCAAGCCCAATGCAGGACCACGCAGAAGGTACCCAAAGTACCATGAAGACCAAAAGCAGTCTGTTGTGCTGTTTGGCTGCATGCACTCTCTAGATGAGCTTGGGACTAATGTTTTGCTTTGTATATAAGCCTACAGAGATATAAGAAAAGAACCAAATACGAAATAAAACAGAATTCTCAATTACTCTTGTACAGAGAGCATAAATCAGACTCAGATGTAATGTAAGCACAGACAATTTCCTAGGATCTGGTTGCTTGTCTCTTCTCCATATTAGATGCAACCATTTGAGCACTGTTACAGCAGTAATCATAGAATCATAGAATGGTTTGGGTTGGAAGGGACCTTAAAGATCATCTAGTTCCAACCCGCCCTGCCATGGGCATGGACATCTTCCACTACACCAGGTTACTCAAAGCCCCATCCAACTTGGCCTTGAACACCTCCAGGGATGAGGCATCCACAACTTCTCTGGGCAATCTGGTCCTGTGTCTCACCACCCTCACAGTAAAGAATTTCTTCCTAATACCTAATCTAAATCTACCCTCTTTCAGTTTAAAACTGTTATCCCTCGTCCTATCGCTACATACCCTGATAAAGAGTCCCTCCTCATCTTTCTTGTAGGCCCCCTTTAGGTACTGGAAGGCTGCTATAAGGTCTCCCCAGAGCCTTCTCTTCTCCAGGCTGAAAAACCCCAACTGTCTCAGCCAGTCTTCATAGGAGAGGTGCTCCAGCCCTCTGATCATCTTCATGGCCCTCCTCTGGGCTCGCTCCAACAGGTCCTAGGTCCTTCTTATGTTGGGGGCCCCAGAGCTTGGACACAGTACTCCAAGTGGGGTCTCATGAGAGCAGAGGGCAAGAGTCACCTCCCTCCACCATGCTTGGTCACACTTCTTTTGACGCAGCCCAGGATATGGTTGTCTCTCTGTGCTGCATTCGCACATTGCCGGGTCACGTTAATCTGCTAATCGACCACTGTTCTCAAGTCCTTCTCCTCAGGGCTGCTGTCAGTCCATTCTCTGCCCAGCCTGTATTTGTGCTTGGGATTGCCCTGACCCACGTGCAGGACTTTGCACTTGGCCTTGTTGAACTTTGTGTAGTTTGGATGGTGTAGGATACCACTAAGACGTCTTGATCAATATGTCTCAAAACTTGCTTACTGTAAGCGGATCAGCCACATCCTTTTCATAATAGGAGCAAGGAGCACCTGAAACTTGCCGAGCTAAGTTGCAAGCTGTGCCACTGCGATCAACCACAGCATCCTGTTTACCACAAGAGTACATCGGGAGTACAAGAGTACATCTTCCAAGAAGACCATCTTCCAAGAAAGACTGGCCAAGCAAAAGTGGCTTCTATACTGATTGGTCAAGTATCAAGCAGACTTTGACTATAAGTTCATGCTGTGTCCCTCTACAGTCGGACATCTGGAACCCCTGCCATCGTTGTGATCCAAGGATCATGAGTCAACAGGACACCACTGATGATTAGGGGACTGTCAGGACCCTGAGGGTCTGTGGTGGTGATTATACTCTTGCTGTGCTTCGTAATACTGCTTCTCTCTTCTGCCATTCCTCTACTTCCTCCTTTACGCTATCGCTCGTTTAAGTAATCAAGGCTGGGAGATAACAGTAAATCTTAGCAGATGGCATCTGACCTTGTTTGTGTCTTAATCTCATGCACAAAATTGTTAGGGGTCCTCCCGGACCCCCCCTCACATCCTGGACCTGAATGTGACATTTTTTATTGGCATCATGGACAGGATTCCACGATGTGAGAGTGCCGTTCTCACTATCTGCTTTTGTGTACACTAGAGAAATGCCTGCGTGCGTACCTGTGTGCCTCTTGGGGAAGTAAGGGGCAAGAATTTGTGTGCTGTGACTAGTAACATGTGACTTCCCCGAGGTGACTGCCTTGTTTCGGTTTTGTTGCTGAGAAACCATACGTGTGTGCTTTTCGCATACATGAGGGGGGGGGAATTTGTGTACCCTGAGTTGACTACCCCTGTTTGTTGGTTGAGAAATATGAGTGGAGATAATTCACCCCCTGTGGGTCAGGAGGTGTTGTTTCATTTTTTAGAAAAATATAATGCGCGTCTGTCAGTACCGGGAAATGATTGGGCACGAAATAATTGGCATAATTTGCAACGTGTTACTGACTGAATCAGCACCTTGCAAAGGGATGTTAAACTTCGGTCTGGAAGAGGAAAATCTATTATATGCGCCATCCTGGATGCTAGTTTGATTGCAGCGGTAGAAGCTCGGGACCAACAATGTAGGGCTGAATGCCAAACTATACAGTCCCTGCAGGCTCTTGTGGAAGAGTTAAAGGTGCAATTGAGTCAAGAGGGGGCTTTGGTGAGTTGCTTGCCATCTGCCCTCAAAGAACAACTCCTTGCAGACGGGAACCAGGGTCAGGATAGTTACCCATCCTCCTCTGGGGGAAAAGGTCCCCAGTACCCCATTGCTGAATTAGGCGAAGCAAAAGCTAGATTAGATGAGGTGACAGCCCTTCCCCATTCACTCAGACCCCATATTAAAACAGAATATACATATGACGATGACTGAGACAGTTTCCCCGTATCTACTACTAAGGAAGTGCCCTTTACTACTATGGAATTGGCTAAACTTAAACAGGAACTCAGCCATAATCCTAGGGAATCAGAAACAGAATATGTCTACAGAATGTTGTTGTCAGGTGGAGATGAAATATTGTTAAGTGAGAAAGAAGCTGAAGGGTATTGAGGACCCGGAGTGTTTTTAACTACTGGTGATCATCGTGCTCCTTGGTCCCTAACCCAGAAAGTAGCCTATTGAGCTGGGGGCCTCAACCCTTTAGAATGAGGAGACACCGTTGCCATCACAGGGTCACTTGATCAGTAAGTGGAGAATGTGCAGAAGGCAGCATGCCTACAAATGATGCATGACCGTGAACTTAGACTCCTACAGGAGTCGATGCCAGTCGACCTCAAATGGCTGACTCCATTGATAAGAGGGCTTCCCGAAGTTTTAAAACTGATTGGTACACAATTACAGGGGACTATTACGGCGGTGCTCCAAGGCGAGAGGGTTACTTCTGCCCTGGAGAGAGTCATGACTCCTGACCGTAGGAGTCCGAACCGGAAAGTATGGACATGGGAGGAGGTTGCCCAAGAATTGATTAATTATGGATGAAAATACGGCCCCGTTAGTGCTCCCTCCACCAAACAAGGCCCGAAAGGGTTAAGATGAACGGAATGGCAAACTTCCCCACACCCCGATCAAGAAAAAACAAAGTCGAGGTTAGATAAATTAAGAATAGAGCCCCCTCTGCGGTCTCTTCTGTGGTGCCTCGGCAGACCTCCTGGTGGAAGGAAATAACAAAATAAGCATAATAACTTGTGGAACATGGGGTGGCAGAAAAGGTATCCCCCAAAACTTTTAATCATAATCTGACCTGAAATTTCGACTTAGTCAGATCCTGACTGTCCCATGTCAGTAAACCACCCCACTCCCAGTAAAAAATGTACTGTTAGTACTTGAAACCCATCCTTTTAATACAACTTATTACCAGTTCCCAAAACGAACCGAGGAAGTCTCCTTTTTTCTCTTGCAGATAAACACCATGGAGAGTTGTATCACCACGATGGAAAATTCCGTGTAAACTCTAATTCCTTGTTATATTGATGTATTAATGTTTATTGCTCTGTTGGTATTTTTAAGATGTTTTGCATATCATCACAGAAATTGCTTTGGGCGACCTGCTTCCTTGCCCTTAATCCCTGGGGAAGCTTTAGCTTTTTAAATGTTAATCAAGGACAGGAAAACCGATTTTTGACTCTAGGGGAAAAGGTAGCCAGAGCTTTAAACCTTACTAATTGCTGGCTTTGTAGAAGTCCAGGAGGAGCTGAGGAGTGGCTGTGGGTGGCTCAGCCTGTCCTTCCTAAATGCTGGGTAAGCAAAGTGTAGTGCGTAATGGAACTGGTTTCTGGGAAGAAGAAGTAAAGCCATGGAAAATACAGTACAGAGGGAAAGTAAATTACTGTCTGAACTGAACTAAACTGGGAGGAAGTTATGTAGGGGAAAGCAAATGTGAATGGACATGTCACCTGGAATGGATTGTTATGATGCCCATTGTAGACCTTATAATTGCTTTAGATACCGAGGAAAATGGAACCAAATGCATGTCAAGCCTAGAGATAACACCTGGGTAAAGTGCTCTTTTAATGAACCTTGGCGTGACGGATGTAAAGCAGTTGTGAAAGATATTAGGAAAAAAGGAGTGTTTAAAGATTCTTTATTTCTGGCTTGTCAGTGGGACAATACCACTAGCAAAAATCAGGTTATAAGGGTTTATTAATAGGCCTGGCAGCATTCAAATGGAACTAGAACCTATTTTAATAAATTCTGGTCGACTACGAATTGAACTAAATATAATAGGGGATGTAACTGTAAATGGTATCCGGATGTAAGAGCCTTTGAATGCAATTATTGCAATCACTATGGTGATAACAGCACAGTGGGAGGGCCGTTAGGATCAGAAAATACTATATACTATGAGAAACCAGAATATAATGAAACATGGGGAGGCCCATTCACTAACAGGACCTGGGCTTTGAAGGGCCGCTATTGGATTTGTGGACAACATGCCTACCAAAGGTTACCTCCTAACTGGTCAGGGATATGTTATATAGGTTATGTTAGGCCATTATTTTTCCTGTTGTCACAAGCTCAAGGAAGTCAGTTAGGAGTTAAAGTGTACGATGAATTGATAAGAGAAAAATGATCGATTGGTACTTCCCTAACCAAAGGTAGCTCCCTGTCATGGGGAAAAGATGACCCCCCAGCAAATTATTGAACATTATGGGCCATCCACTTGGAACCCCAATGAGACAATTAGCGGTGCTCGAGAACCCATTTACACGACATCTCAACTACCTGCTAGCTGAAGAAGGAGGTGTTTGTGGTAAATTAAATGATTCGAACTGTTGTTTGAAAATCAATGACAATAGTCCCCCTGATGGTTGATGACACAGGCCCACCTCTCAAGCCTGTCCAGGTCCCTCTGGATGGCATCCCTTCCCTCCGGTGTGTTGACTGGGCCACAGAGCTTGGTGTCATCAGCAAACTTTCTGAGGGTGCACTCAATCCCACTGTCCATGTCACTGACAAAGATGTTAATCAGCACCGGTCCCAGGACCAATCCCCGAGGAACACCACTTGTCACTGGTCTCCACTTGGACTGATATGCAAGACTGCCTTAGACAGAGATATAAATGTCCCCAAAGTTGAAAAAAAATATGAACACCACTTAATTTGTAGTGGTTTAGACATCTTTCATGATAGACTGATTTTCACACTGTAAAATAAATCATAGTGAAGTGGTTGGCTAAAACAAAGGTGTTCTAAGGAATTTGTGAAGGGAATATTGCTTCTGAAATCATCCAACAAACCATTAAGAAAGTCAGTAAGGGAAAACTGTTTTCTCTCAATTTTTTTTCTCAACAATTTTACTGGAGCTTAAAAAGATGCCTTTGCTCCAACTCAGATTGTGGCCTAGTTTTTAAACTTCATAGGCATTGTCCTGCATTTGCAAGCCCTCAGGAATGAGCTTGTCAGACTTTGTTTGAACTTGTGTTGACCTGACTCTAGCTCTGTTTTCACTTGGTTTTGTTGTAACGTCCTTTTTTAATGCCTAATTTGCTTTACTTTTGCTTATCTTCATAAGTTATAAACCTAGTTTTTGACAAGTAGTAGAAACAAGTAGTTATTCTGTGTGAAATGAAATATTGATGATTAATGCACAGTGCAGGGGAATACAGGCCTGGTATTATAACAGGTACTTTGAAAAATAGGGGCACAGGTTGCAGGGTGTCCCTGCAGGGGTACAGGATGGTAAGAGTCTGGGGGCAGGCTGCCCCTGGAGACTCCAGACACCATATAAACCAGAGGTCAGTTAAAGAAAGGCATACTGGGGAGCTGGGAGAAAGTGGCTTTAGGAGTACCAAAGAGAAAAAAGAACAAGCATCTAACCTGCATAGAACATAATATATAGTGAATTCAGAAGTAGTGCGCAGTTTCAGACGCATGAAGACTGACAGATGTAAGAACAAGCTAGAAAACGCAGAACCATAAAAACAGTCCCAAGAAAGAAGAAACCCCATCAACATACCACTTTTCCCAGCAGAGAACCTGGGACATTGATGACCTGCTGCAACCTGCCCCCGCATAAGGAAGGCTGGCGGTGTCAACATTAGGGCCCAGAGAGGAGGTAGAAGGGGAAGCATAATACCAGAGAAAGGTGTAGATAGTAGGAAGTGTGTGTACAATAATTTTAATTGTTTAATTGTATTATTATTAGTATGAGTAATATTATTATTGAGATTGTCATTTTCTGTGACAGAACTCTTTATTTTCCTTGTCTTTAACAATTAGATCTGGACTAATAAAAATTCTCTGGTTAGACTGCTAAGATTTCAACTATACTGACAACAAAGCCTTGGTTGTGTTTCCTTTATCCACAATAACAAGATTTGTAGTGTAAGAAAGCATATCCAGCAGTATATTAAAAAATATTCATTTACATGTTGGTATACAGTTGATAAATGGTATTACTTGTACATATCACCTGGGTAACTACGTCTCTACTTGACAAGTACATCTGATAGTATCAACTGCTAGTGAAGTTACCTACTACTTCTGATTAGGATACAAAGAAGAGGAAAGATCTGATGAAGATTGAAAAAGTATGTGTATGGGACTGGGGAGAGTGGAGACTGGGACTGGCTGGATTCATGAGTCTACAAGGATGCAGAGGTAAAACAGGAGGGAAACATACTAACAGGGAATTTAGTCAGGGGGCTAGGAGCCATCAAAACAGAATGAACATAAACTAAATGGCTGAGAGGCTGAAATGATATGGCTAGCAAGGAAACTAAGGGATAAGACAGAGAAGTTGACAGTGAAATGTTGAGAAGGTCAAAGGAAAAGACTGAGGGTGTGGAAAGCAAAATAGAAGACACAATAGAAGACAATGAACAAACAAGGTTAACATGAAAAATCTAAGAAGTTGAAACTGTAACTGTGTGAGAAATAACCGTCATGGCACTTGAGAATCACTATGTATCTAAGCATTTGTTGAGTGTGTTGGCCAACACATCTATCCAAGAACTAGATGATCTTTAAGTTTGCTTCCAACCCAAACCATTCTATGATTCTGTGGTTCTTCGAGCTAGTGAAGCTCAATTAAGACCATTCTTGGCAACTTGTAGAAGAAAAGAAAGGAGAAAAAAATGAGAATATTGTTTTCCTACATTCAAACTCCTCCTAGGAATATGCTAGACACAGTTTCATCTGTCTTCTACACTTAACACAGTAGTCATGTGTGCCAACATGTAACACCCAGCACTCTGGAATCAGAATGTTATAGAGACCTGTTCTGATGATGATGCACAAAATAAACACAACAGCAGATGTGCTATACTGCTAAACAAACATATTAAATGCTAACAGGAGTTCTGGGAAATATCAAGTATAATTGCATGAAAGAAAAAGCAGATAAAATATTATAGATAATTTTCTTTGCTGTTTTCATGTTATAATAGTAGTTTAGCCTCCAAACTTGTACAAAGTTATGTCAGCAACTGGATCATGTTTTTCGGTTTCCAATTCCTTTCATTTGTCCATCATGTTTTTAACTCTAGAACTGTAATGCAATAAATGCTCACTCTAGGAGCAAAATTAATCAGTTTATTGCAGAAAATACTACCAACTCCTTAGCAGATAACCCAATACATCACAAACACTTCAAACAACAGCTAAAGTAGCTTTCTTTTCCATTGTATCTCCTACATGTTGTCAGAGGGGTAAGATGATGGTGGGGTTACGTCTTTGCTCAGTTACAAATCCTGAATGTCAATGAGTGAATTTCTTCATATATTCTAAGCAATGAACTTCTGACTTTACTCACAGAACACCCTCCCCCCCACCCCAATTAGGTGAAATGCAAAAAGCTCTACCAAACTTTCTCTGGATTACCTAATTAGCCAATGGTAATCAGCCAACCTGAAAACTAGAGTACAATATAGACGGAGCATGACTGTATGTTTATCTCCTGCTTGTTTAGAACGGTTTGTTTGCATCTTAAAAGAGTGTCAACACTGCTCAGCTTCAATTTGAATGTACTCTAACTTGAAAAGCTACAAGATTTCCTTAAATAGCCTGCAGAAACAGGAACTCTAATGGAAGCCCATATGCTTGCAACTACCTCATTTAAAACTGCTATCCTTATTCTAATGGTAAAACAGATCCAATGTAAGAATTCTGACTTGTGGAATTCAGAACTTCCTATTAAAAGATTTGATAACACACCCAGGGTATTTCCTGCTAGATCTGTTTTACAGAGTATCTTCAAAGTACACATCTGTGTGGATAGGGGATAGGCACCTGAAATTACAACAGCAGAGGCTGACATTTACTAGTACTGTCAAAGACTTTAGCATTCTTACCCTTTCACGTCATGTCAATCCTGTGAACCAAGTAATGTTGTGCCTTGCTTTGAAAATACAGAAGTAATGTAAACATCAAGCTAAGACTTAGTTTAGAAAGAGAGATAAACTATTACATGGATAGATACATCCATTGAAGATACTAAGAGAAAACCAAATGTTATTGTTCTTTTACATTAAAAATATTTTAAGTTGCTGGCATCTATTTACCAGTCAGCTGAACAGGCACACCACTTACATTTTACTCTGACTTTCAAGGTAAAATACTGGCTTTAGTGAAGGTATCAAGTGTTTCGCCACTGAGAAAAATGTCATTTTAATTTTTGTGTTTCCTATGAGATGAGGGAGAGGAGTGCTTACCAGAGGGAAAAAAAATTGTAGATCATGGCTGGTAATAAAATTAGGAAAGAGGAGATAAACACGCCAAAAATGAGAAAAAAAAATTAAAAGATTTTTTTCTTTTTAACAGAAGCAATACATATTTACTATATTATGCAGAAAACCTCTTTCTCATCTTCATTTGTAGAAACACCTAAATGAGTTTCTATGTTAATCCTTTTAATGGATCAAGAACAAGCTCTCCAATGACAGGGTAAGTAGGTGCATGTCTCTGTATCACACTCACTGAAATGAGTGTAACCAGGGGTTAACTGCAGCATCAATTTCATTTCAAGTAGAAGATGGCCACTTTGGTTAGTCTTTCAGAAAAGAGCTAATTTGTTGATAAATTGCTTCTGTCACTTTCTTTAAAGAGGTTGGTCATCTGAAATAATAGGATGACCTTATTATTATTTCAGTAATTTTACATATAGAGACAAAAGGGCAATACATCTTAGATATATAAACAATATAGTCATATATGTGTTCATATAACTCTTTATAACAGCTATCAAAATTTTTTATGATTTATTGAAAATACTTTAGTATAAATGTGCTGCCTTAGAGTTCTAAAGTATTTTTAAAGCTTAAAAGAAAAGGTGCTTTCAATGAGGCAGAAGAGTTTGATTTAACCTGACAAATTTTAATTGTGCTAAAATATTGCGACTTGCAAATGGTTTTGAAAACTTTATCCAGTTTAACACACATTTTGCTTCCTCCTTTCTATTCCCAACATCTCAGAATGGACTAATCTTTGAATTAGACAGTGTGGTACTTCATTCCTTTTGCACACTGGTGTGTTACTGCATTATTCTTGAAGCAGAAATGGCAGGTACTAGCAAAAACTGCAGTATTGCTCCTTGAAGTCAGGAAGACTTAAACTGAGTCCTGGGTTCCTTATTCATCAAGTTTTATGGGAGAAGCCCATTATGTTGCAGCTCCAAAGTAATGTTGCTTGTAAGTGGCTAAATATAAATCCCACTCTGTCTAGATGCAGTGAGGATTTCCGTATGAATCTGACTCAAAAATAGCCTTGAGGTTGTTTTTACACTGAACTTAAGAGTGAAAACACTGGTAATTTGAAAAAAAAAAAAAAGAAGAAGAAACTGCATATAATCCTCAAGCTCTTCTGTTTACATGCAACTGCTGGCAAAACAGGATGTTCTCAGATGGGGCTTCATGTAAACTATGTGACAGGAGGTGACTGCAAATGTGTCCTCCCTGATATTATCATTTGTAGCCACCATCAATATGACTTGCAGCTCAACCTTTGCAAGGCATATTAAATTAAAGATAATAAATGTTTAATTCTCTCAATTCACAGGTTAAAAAGTATGGGTCACATTGTTTGCTAAAGCAGTTGCCAAATGCTATATTCTCTCACAAAGTGAAATATGTAATGCAACCCGCACACAAATACCCTGATACAAAGTCAGAAATGCTTCCACCCTGAAAAGGAAAGCTCTGGTTGAAAGGAGTTACAGCAATGTATGTTTTAAATGTTCTATGCATTACGTTTATTAGAAAACAAGTGACCTTGTTGATGGAAACAACAAAATGAGGATTTGTCTATGACTGCTAACTGCCTCACAGAATGAGATTACTTACTTACATCAGGAGGTAAAGTTTTCACTTCTTCCCATACAGTGACTTTGTCCAAGTAACTTTATAAACACTTTAGCTGTACACTTCCCCACTAGACCTTATTCAAGTGTTACACAGCAAAAAAACGATACGGAAATCTTTTGAAAGAGAACATCTACATTAAATCAGAGCTTGGAATTCGCAATGCAACTGAAAGGCACCAGGATTGCTTGCAGGAACTCACTCTTCCCTTCTTTTCTCTCCCTTTTTCTCCTTCTTGTTTGCCTGTTGATGTCCATGTGGCTTCTGCGATTGGCAACAGCTGAACAACGGACTTCATTTTGCTTTTACCTTTTTGTGAACTTGCTATCCTCTGTATAAGGCTAGATTTCTTTCTGGCATTGTTGGTTACTGATGGATTTAGCCCTCAGAATTCAGAAATCTAAAAATCTGTACAATGCAATACTATAAGAGTTATAAGAGACAGCTATTGAATCACACTATATTTTCACGAGAATAACTTAAAACTTCTACATTATTCTCGTATTACCTCTACCTCAAGTCAGTAGCAGTATTTTATAAAATCAACTTCAGTTTTCTTTCATCTTACTAAAGCAAATACATGCTATAATTAGTTTCTTCTTACTTGCATATTAGGTTCATAATACTATATTACAAAATTCCATACACATGTAAATTAGACCTAATTGGACTGGCTCATCAATCTGTTCCCCAATTACATAACAAAAATACATTAACTGAATGTGATTTATGTATAAGGTACTTGTGAATGTTTGTGATGGAATTCATAAAGTCCTCATTTGCATATTCTAATTAGCAGTTTATTAATCTTAAATGCATACAGAAATTAACAGCACTTTAATCTTCTAAAATGCAGCTTTTTTTAGCCTTTCATTAACAACCATCAGTCTTAGTATGAGACAATTTTAATAGCTTATGGATACAGATTATGTGTGCCTATGCACACATAAAAATATGGACATACTTGTGAGCAATTTTGCCTTCCCTTCACCCTGGAGAATTGCCACAGGGGACAGTATGGCTTTGTGGAGTAAGACTTCAGTAAAAGTAAATCATGAAGCCTTTCCAAGTAGATATATATATAGCCCCTTTGCTAAGTGGTGTCATGTTCTAGAGCACTGCAGGTTAATTATGTTTTCAGAACAAAGACTGATTACATGAAATAAAGGTATTTATTTTTTATTTGCATCTTTTATTTCATGTTTATAAAGTATACACAATATATTTAACTCAAGAGGGAAGGCCAGTTAATTAAAAGTCCCAAAACCCAAATACCAAATGGCATATATATTTCATAACAGTGAAATTTTAAACAACATTGAGAAAGGA
The DNA here is from genome assembly GCA_017639485.1 of Pluvialis apricaria. NCBI lineage: Eukaryota > Metazoa > Chordata > Aves > Charadriiformes > Charadriidae > Pluvialis > Pluvialis apricaria. The sequence continues at coordinate 62,509,066 of CM030008.1, forward strand.
TTTTATTGCATTTCCTCTGGATCCCAGCCGAACACAGAATGATAACAGCACTGCTCAGCAAAGTATCAGGCAGGTGTGCTTTCTAATTTTAGCTTTAGTAACAGGTCATTGCTGATCACTGGGTAATGATTCACAACTTTAAAATTCTGCAGGTTGCAGGTTTTTTTTGTAAATATGCTATTTCATATTCTGTATTTTGCATTCTGCATTTTGCATTAACAGTTTAATGCTCACATTCCTATTTCTTCTTTCCTCTTGTTTAAACTCAAGTGCAGACCAATAAATTACCTCATTTACTTATATATTGAGTTGCAAACGACACACAACATACAGCAAGAAACATATATATGTACCTTTGGACAAGACTCTAGATTCCTTATTACTGTCTAATAGGTGTTCATTGATTGTACAGTCATGCAATATGCCTGGGGAGGAAGACTAGTGTCATTGCAATGGCACTGATAACATTACTTCATTCTGTAGGGTCATTCTTAATGAAGTGCCATAAGGACAAGGTAAAAATATTTTAGTGTGCTGCAGGCAGCACAGGGTAGAAATAATCTTTCCAATCTTCTTCAGCTCCTGCTTATTTATCAGTCTGAGGCAATGCTAGTCATCTCATGGTGACAGTGAAAGGTGGACACTCTTCCTTTCTGTTACAGAAACAGGCATGGTGACATACATCCACAGCTCCTAGACTCACTCTTTTTAGCGAGGTCTTAATTTTCGACTATTACAACCAGATCTTACTTCCATTAAGAATCCAACTTAATGCCCACAGTGACCAAGGAACTACAACAGTGCCTTTGGATAAAAGTCTAAAAAGGATCACTTGTGTAATGCTGTGTCACTGTTCTACTTCAAGAAAACTGCAGGAGATAGGCACCTGTTCCCCCCCCCCCCATTTAAAAAGTATATGCAAAGAATAAGTGTTTTCTTCAGTGATATTGTTCAAAATATTTCACAAAAATGAAGACCTAGAAATATCTGTGATTGATGGGTATGAAAACAATAAACAGAATTTCAAAACTGGGATTCTATTTTGGATGTGTCTCATTTCACGTATTTCACATACAATGTCTTAGGGGTGATGGGGAGGGAAGTAAGCCGTATTTTCAGAAACTGCTCACCTTTTAATCTGGAAATTAGGTTCTTTTAAAGCAATACCTCAAAGATCAAGGTACTAAAAATCACAAGTTATTTTAAGAAATCTTGCATGGAGTTTTAAGTGATCTGAAGTTGATACAGTGCCAGAAACCGAACCTTGGAGTTTCAACTCCCAAGCCAGAGCTAAGCTGAGAAAATACAATTCAGTGTAACACAGAACAAAACAGTACATAACAAAAGAAGGAGATGTTGTCCTTGAAATCAGAACGTCCTTCTTTCAGTGTTTTGGAAGAGAAGCTCTAAGAAGTAGATTTCATGTCATGCCATATATAAAAAGAGAAATTTCTAGTTCTGAGTTAAGATATTCTGTTCAGTGTTATACTTTCTCCTTTAAAATACATTGTGCTTACATAAAGAATATTCATTTGGGTGTACACGTACATGCTTAATGTTTACATTATAAATGTGTGAAAACATAGAAATCTTACTTAAAGTACACATTGATTAGACATGTAAGGTTGAATGTGCCTGGTTCAGTTATTCATAGGTAAATAAATACTAGTCAGAAGAGATGCAAGTGGTGGTAACAGTACTAAATTTTAGTCTGAAGGATATTAAAAAAATAAATATGAATAACAAACTGAACTTGTGATCTAAGTCCGGCTGTCCTGACAAAATAATACGAGGGTATAAATGTTAATCCATGCATAATACATCATATTGACTACAATTGGCTAAATTTCAGGCAGATATGATTAACTATATTTTTCTGATGTATGTGCAGACTAACTTCCAGTCCATTTTATTACTTACCCTGCATTTGTCTTCTATTGCCTGGACAGCATAGAATTAAATCAAAATAGCATTTTCTGATGATATTTTAGTTTGACTAAGCGCTTTTCTTGTCTACTGTTTCGAATTGTAATATGCAATAAGACAAAGTAAATGCAATTCAATAAGTTAAGAAGTTTTAAAAATTGCCAGAATCATACAGGAGATACAAAGTAAACTATCAGTTTGAAATTAATAGATCCCAGTGTGTATTGGCTAACTAAATCCTTTGGCAGTTATCCATCAGTGAAAAACAGGCAATGTAACGTCTAAAAAGTTAAAGTGTAATCATATCTAATTTGATGTAATATCATAACCACATAGGGATATTGTGCTCATTAAACTGAATGTAAGACTGACAAATAAAAAAAGTTGAAGTCTGTGCTACCCAGCTTCTGCAGACAATTACATCTGTTATAAAGTGCCTAGATTGATTTCTAAAGATGTATGTTAATCTTCTATTAACCAGATCCATAAAAAGGATGTCTAGCTTGGTTTCAGAATTCACCTATTGTCTTTGTCTTAATTTTTGATCTGCATGAGTTTGCAATCTCTTCAGTTTTCCTTGAAAAAAATGAATCTTGAAGCAAAGCTTGAGCTGAATGAATACAAACTCAAAGACTTCACTTAATTTTATATTGATTATTTTTCATTTTATTATTTCATTTCATAAACATTTCAGGAACTCACTCATAACTTTTAACTTTTGAGAGGACGGAAAATTTAAAAAATCAAAGTAGTCAAAAATTTATAATAAAAACCACTGTTATTAACCTGCCAAAGCTGAAACTCAGCCTTTGGCTAGGTCAGAATAGTTAAGAAAAAAATACATATATTAACCATTCTTAATTTGAATTTGTCATTAAACCTAACGCAGAGGAAGGGAAACATAGAACTTAGGAACTAAATCTAATCAATTTTCATAAGTTTCCAGTAGTTTTCTTAGACAATTTTTCCTTGCAATGGAAGGTGTTGTCACACTTTTTGTAAGGTGAGCAGAAATGAGGAGAGTAACTTGGGGGTTTGTGGATCACCACTTGGAAACCATTCAGCTTCGCAAGGCTTGCCTATCTATGTAGACTAGCCCAAAGCAAAGAGCTCAGTACAGATGGGATTCTTTTGACCTGAGTGCATTTGCTATGTGAATTGGGTAGAGATTTTTCATTTCGTGCATCATTCACCATGACCCAAAGCGATTCCCCAAAGCTCATTCATTCATTACTCTTGAAAACACAATAGAACCAAAAGAAGATGGAAAGAAAAATATTGTCTTGATTATGAATGCCTATGAAAAATAGAGATTTTCACTTCGAATTGCAAGTTGTGTTGACAGGCATATGCACTACCTTATAGTGTCAGGAATACAAGCACAGTTACTTTCTGTTTGCTTGAAAACTTCAGCACCAAAATAAAACGCGATAAAAATCTCAATTCCTCCTATGCTTCCTATGGGTATTTTAAACTGTAGCAAATGCAAACCACTTGCTGCAGACTTATTCTCAAAGTATGATTAAACAAACCCTTCTCCCTGGCTCAAACCCACAAACATCCCCGCCCCAAACTGGAGTCCTGCATAGTGCTTATCTACAAGATACAGTCCAAGATGCAGTTTCTGCCACAGGATAAATGCAAAATGCAAAACACTTAATCACCAGTGTGGCCTACTATCTTAAGGCTCGAGAAGGATCAGACAAGCATTTTAGCATCAGCAAATCTAGGGCTGCTCTTGCTTGGCTGTCCATGGGTCCCCATGTAACAGTGAAAAGAGCAGAGCCCAGTTTAGCAAGCCAGCTATGTAACTACACATCCATTAGTTTGTCTTCTCCAGTACTAAAGACCAATGAAATTCTAGTGCGGGCTGGACCAGATCGCCTCCAGAAATCCCTTACAAATAAACTATTGCATGATTCTAATTACAACTTCTGTAGTAGTAACAACACACATTTTAAACTTGATTAATTGCCGCAACTCAGTAATAAAAACTATACTAATAGCTCAAGCCCATCTCCCCCGCTGTGGATTAAAGGTTCCAGAATTATGGTGCCAGCATAGAATGATTATTAAAGCTGAGAAAATGTTAGTATTAATTTCATAGTATCTAATTAAAAGATTAAAAGAAAAGAAAAATTAAAGCTGTCATTTCAATGCGAACTACAGTGCACCTATCCTGTGAGACCAAAAGAAACCCCAAGCCCTTAGCTTTAGGAAGGAAAGAACATGAAGTGAACATCCCTGGATTTTCAGGCTCTGCCTCTAAGCCAGAAATGTTGGAATGCATCTGGAATGCTTCTCTTTTCAATATAATTTCCTTTCCACAGAATACTGAATATTTTGTGAAATGTCCTAATTTGTGAAATCCTTAGATTCATATACAGATTGAAAAATCACCTTTTACAATGACAACATTTCAAAGCATCTCTGAATTTTCTCCATTTGCATGAATTAAACTTTCTATAGATATTGACATTTTCCTCTTACTGAAATCAACCTAATCTATCTGAATGTCTCAGTCTAAGATGGGTAGATCTGAATAGTTAATTAACAAAGATATTTGATGATATCAAAATGCTTATGTAATTACCAGAGACAGGCATGATACCATAACTGATCAGAGACACATGCATGAATGCATGAGAATGCTAAACGAGAAAGCCAGTATGGGCAGCCACAGATTTGTGCCAAACCAATCTCCCAAAGGTTGATGAAAAGTGAAACAGGTAGATGGGGAGGTAAGCTTGCCAGAAAAATTGTTTAACCTGCGAGAAAATTATTGCACTAGGCAAAAAGAAATACTTAGCTATACCTGTCTCAAGAATATGAATGTTTTAGGACAACTGAGATGGGATATCACATTTAAGCGGTGGAACTACAAGGGCACAGAACAACTTCTATCTTTGACTGGTATGGTAACTGAACCTTGAGAGCATCCATGTGGACCAAATAACATGGGCAACCAGTAAGTCAAGCCCCTTTCCCTCTTCTGTATACTCCAAAACCTCACAGTCCCTGGCCAATCAGAGAGAAGACCCCACAGCAAACTTACAGAAACAGTGAGTGACTACACACGCAAACGCACACTTGCGGGGAAAGATCTGTATCCTGATCCTCAGATGTCCCACCCTAGGGTTTGGCCAGAGTGCAGTACTCACCTCCTCCAGACAATTTACCCTGTTCCTTTTGCTGAGGCAGGGCCAATGAAGCACTGCGCATGGCCACAACACATACCTGAAACAACAAGTCTGGAAGCGCTCCCAGGTCTTGCAGTTTCAGCCAAAGACTGACTTAAGGAACACAGTTAGTGATCCATTTGCTCAATCTCATCCTAGGAGCCTCATTCAGTCAAGCTGATGTATAACTACTACAGGTTTGTAGGCTTTATTTCTGAAATTACGCCAAAAACAATGTGCAGCAGGGTAGGCCTTTAACGTCATTGTGAATATACTTCTGTGGATATGTACTTATGAGATGTATTTATACGTGAATGATTTTCGTTAAAAAAATACCTTCCAATGATTTAAAAAGCAATATTCAGTGCTCACCAGGTCTAAAAATTCATTTCATAGGCTCTGGACTATTAAGGCGAAGAAAGAAATGAAATCCCATTTCACTATATGGGAATTTCCGTTACACATCTTTTGGTGGGTGAGCCCATATGTTAAACACTGATACATGTTCTTCTTTTCACAGCTTGTACAGTCTAAGGAATCTGCCCCACCACAGCCATGCTCAACATGTAATACCTTTTTCTAATCAGTTCCATCTATCTATCTCGTGTTTATAAAATTCTCCTACTAATTAAGGGACCAAATATGACAAAAAAATTAACAGGTTTTACAGACACCTGCAGGATGGTATCAGATACAGTAGTTCAGGCACCAAAGAAGAGAGAAGAATCTTGGGGTTTGTATGGTTTGCTGCGTTGTTTAATCATTGTTCTAACTCCCTCTTGACTTAAAAGCATGCTGTAAATTTGTTCCCCTAAAAATTATAAGCCCTGCCTGAAACTATTTTCATTCTTTTATCTAGGTCAAAAATGGTAAAAGTGAATTTTTAGCAACCCTTTTTAATTTTGCTTTTAATAGAAAAGAATTTGACATATGAAATCATAACAGTCTTTAAATCTTTATAGAGTGCTCACTCAAATTGGGTATCTCATAAAATAATGAATGACAGGGTAAATGGGTCACTTCTATGCCTCTTAGTATTTTATTGAGTAGTTATAGCTACTGGTAGCTGGATTTTGAAAGAATTTTCTATGAACTTTTAGGACAATACTAAAGTTGAAAGTTACTACAGAAATGCAACACCATTCTGCAGCCTGAATGAAGTTCATTGAGCCAGTTGGTGGAGTCATCTCTGCACGCTCCTCTGTACCAGTCTCCTAACGATAAACCTCCCTTTAATTTTCAGAAAAACAGAGCACGGCATGCAGCTCCAGAAATTCAGCTGTTCTTGCATACAGCCTTCAGATTTAAAGTGTGAACCTGCACTGCTTTTCCATTCTGTAAAAATTGGCCTGGGTCATGTAGTTTCATATTGTTAGTTTTTTCCTCTGGGCATACTCCCTGCGCACACTTACTAATAGTTCAGGCAATCCCTTCTGGACATGCAACACAGTCAAATATATTTTTGGTAAAGGGATGGAAAAGGTCACGTTCAATGTATGACAACTCAGGTTTGAGATCAGGCATCATTTCTTCTGCCTTTCAACCTCAGTGAATGCAGGTTTCCCTTCCAGAGGAACTGCCATATGCCTAGCCTAAGTACACACCAGTATACAGGCTGCGTTGACACAGGTTTAAGTGCAAATCCAAGAGGAAGCTGGTACGGCTGCCGCTCCAGGGAGCATTCACTGCATGCTAGCTTCTAGCACTCACAAAAATGAGTAAGCACTACTTGCAATAATCCTTGAGTATTCCTGTCAAAAATTATTTGCATTTTCAATTATAAGTAAGAATAAAACCTGGCTCCAGGTAGGCATTTCTGTGGTCATTTCAGTCATCACTGCATAAGAGGAAATATTGGACTACCTTGTGGGCAATTTCTTGTTTCTTCTCTGTTTTTCAAAACTAACTTAGGAGCAACTGAAATTGAAGATATTTTATAAGAAGAAAAAATGCATAAATTTTACAGGTGGGTATTTACTCCTTTCTCTTGCAAGTAATAAAATCTTTGTAATTCTAATCACCCCTTACATTTAATAAAAATGGGAACATATGGCTGTTTACAGAGATCTAATTAGCCCATTTCCCTAAATATGCTTCTACACTTCAAAATATTAAAATTAAAATGCAAAATGTAACATGCATATGAGAACTAAGAAGAAATCATTTCTACTTAACTGCCTGAAGACAGCCAAATCCTCCTCCTGACTATCTTTCACACTCCCCTTTGGCTTAGCTGAAAGGTATATTGAATAAAGATGACATTACTGTCAAACAACCCCCTTGTTTCCTTCTGAAGCCTTCTTTGTGTACATACTTCATCATCAAAACATGAGCTACCTATGACATCTCTAACAATGGAAAAGGGTGAACAAAAAAATAAAAAATCAGTATGTACCACCCAACAGTTCACCTGCTTAGGTCTGGAAGGACTCCAGTCCCACACAACAAACATTTTTTTTTGCACATTTATAACAATAAGGTTAGTAATATTCAAATCCCTTACATATGGCTGGCTATCTGCACGGAATACCGTATGCGACTTTCTACAGCATGGAAGCTGCTATGACAAACCACATAATGGTCTTCTATGGTCTGTACCTCTGGTCTATAGCAATGGCTAACACCAGATGTTTCAGAAGAAGGTGGAAAGTGATAAAAAGTGATCATGTATTTCTATACTACAGTGGGATATTTATGCATAACCGCAGATGATGTTTGTACTATGTTACAAGATAATGTAGCAGATTGCAATTTTTACTCTAGCTAGTACAGCTGCTGACAGCTTTTATTCATGCTATTTAAATGACTGAATCACTGTCTCATTGTAGAAGTGTGCTTCTTCTGTATGAACTCAAGGTCTATTTCCCTACAAGATGGTAACATGCTTTCTGGGAAATATCAAATTATCATGACACATGCACTATTTCTTTTTCTTCTACATAGAGAAAAAAATATGAAGCTCACATGAAGTAATTAAAAATATCAACGAGACTTGGCATAGTAGTCAAGTCACTCTACCATTAACCTATCAAAACAAATAGCCGTATTTCGAACAACAAAAGCCTCACAAAGCTGAAAAAGACATTATTCAAGTTGAAGGCACTCAATTTTAAACAAAAAGTAGTGAAATGGAATGTATAAATGCACAGATATAATAAATGTAAGAATCCAATGAGACTGAAATTGCACACAGGCACACACAAAGACCACCACTATTTTACTGGCTTCGTTTCTGCCTGAAGAGAAATAGCTGCTGTCAAAGAGTGGTAATGAAGTCTCCAAGATTCATTGTCCTGGGAGATGTCAATACAGGTATGGACAACGCCTCTAATGCTTTCAATTAGCTCATGTCCATCATGAGAATCACAGGATTGCTTAAGGTCTGACTTGCACTGTTAATTTGGTTTATATGCAGATATAATGGATTTAATAATTAGATTCTTTCTACACCTTCCAAATGGAGGTTAAGGCTCCCTCACATATTCCTCTAAAAGGTGAAGTCTAAGGAGCAACAACATGGATCCAGTAAGTTTCCAAAACACTTTGAAAATTCTACCACTAGTTGACAGTTTGGAGAAAAGATAAATTACTTTCTTCCAAAGCTGTTTCTGTATTTCCTCTAACACCTGGGTTTTCATAACTGCGCTATCAGGAATGTAGCTTGAGGAAATTTAGTTGCATATGGCTTAAAAAAATCTGTGTAACTATGCCAGGTAGACACGGTACCAGGGAGGAAAACCCATTTGTAGTAACATCCAAAATATTACATCAGTTGGACTCAGTGACCTTAAGGGTCTTTTTCAACCTAAATAATTCTATGATTCTATAAAAACCACAAGCAGTGTAGCCGGATTTACAAACTGCCTCTGTTATCAGCCTACTCTTTCCCAGTTTAGGAACTATGAGGTTGGGAAGGTGCGCTTCATATGACATTTCCCTGATAAGAAAGAGCAAAGGAGTCTGCAAGAAAGGACTGTCCTGCACCTTGGCAGAGCATCATAGCCCAGAAACTAGATAAGGGATGTGAGGTAGGATATTCCCAGGTGCTGCAGGGTACTTCCTGTGACCTGGCTGTTGGACAGAAATGTGGCATATCTAATAAAATACAAGCAAAGAAAGAGATTCCTGTAAGAAAGAAACAATAGAGAATTCAGCCTCAGCCAACTAGAAATTTCTCGCTTGATCTGTAATGAAGGCAAACACAATAATAGAAGTACAAATAAAATAATAGAAAGCACACTGGAATTATGTTGATGAAATTAATAATTAACATTTGCATGGGTTTTTTTTGTAAAAGATACCAAAATGTATTTCTAAGGGATACAGTCTCACAATTCCCAGTCTTGTAGATGGAGAAAAAGAAGTACAGAACCATGATGGGTACCCAATAACATCCTGTGAATCAATGGCAGGGTTTAAAGCAGAAATCCCAGTTATCCAATACCTGCATTTATTCTATAATCATTATACAATCAAGCTCCTTAGATGGGATGTAAGCCATCCTTTAAATGACATAAAAAGGAAGGTCTCTTTACAAGAGAAACCATACCTTTTCTTAGATGAAAGATTTAAACAATTTCACAGACAAATTATGATAACAGATTGCAAATTAAATCTTGATCCTTATTTAAACTGTAATTTCCTTTAAACCACCAAAATACCCTCTCAAAGGAGAAACTAAACAGTATAAAGATTCCTGATTGGTATGCAAATGCTCTTGGCTTCAGCTACTAATAGATAACTACTTTAAAGAGGTGTTTCCGCTTATCAACAAGCTTAAGTAATCGAAACTCTGTTTTCCTCTCCCCTCTGCCCTTTGGTTATTCCTCTCAACTTGATATCTAATTTTATTCCTTGATTTATCTAAGATTAAGGTGTGGGTGGCTACTTCTTATTGGTTAGGGAAAAAATTAAAAAAATTGCACACATAGTTACCAGTAATGTTTTACTTATTAGTACTATAAACTTCGTCAAACTAGATACAGTCACGTGAGTAATAATTTCAAATATTCTACTTAGCTGAGGGGCTTTTTTGTTTCCCTTCACCAAAACCAGGCCCTTTCAGATGTTGCAGAGAATTCTGTACTTTTGGGTACATAAAAGCAAAAAAAAATTCTGAAGAAAATAAAAATAATGATTCACTTGGCATATAGTGGAAAGAGTAGGCTATGTCAACCAGTGATTAATTTGGATAATACCTTTAATTTCACAAAGATATTTAAAGATCTGTTTTTGACTTGACCTGTGCGTTGAGCATATGAGTGAAATATTCACAGAACTACCCCCGCACAGCTGTACATCTTTGCTTTGAAGGGGAGAGTTGAACGAAAATCAATTAAGCACTCCCTTCACTGTCTAAACAACTGAGCAAAACTTGAGTGCTGCTTTGGCTTCCTTTCAGAATTCTAGGTGGCTCAGCAGAAAAAGCTCAGCTGTGTGTGGTGACAGGCTAAGCCTAATCTCCTTGGGAAACATACCCACCACTATCTCCTCCACCACACTGCATGCAGCTTACTTACCTACCTCTGAGGCACCCACGTCACGTAGAGGCACTGTCTTCTACCGATGGATAATCTAGTCCTTTAAGGAGTTAATGTTGCTAGCAATACTCATCCAAAGCCTAAATACTTTAAAGCTATCTGTATTGCTTCACACAGCTGTGATACACTTTTAATTTTATTAGGAATTTAATAATGTCTCCACAGACTTGTGCAGTCCTATTGACTAATCAATATGCTCAACTAAATATTTTTAAAATGCCTAAAGCAAAGTGACAGTTCATTTATCAAAGGAATTTTGACCACATGCAGCCTCCAAACAGATTTTTAAATTCATAAAAAATACAGGAATTAAAAAGAAATCCACACTGTTCATGTTTCTGAACAGGTTCAGCCGTACCACCCTTATGTTGTTATCTACCATTATTATACACTTACATGCTAAATGTCAAAGTACCATAAATTCTTCATAAATATCAAACCCATATTTATATATGCCACATTCCTGACAATTTACTTGTGCTTCGACACGAACAGAAAAATAAGAAGGGCTTCTACATCAGAGGCAAAAGGAATACTAGGGAAAATGTGGGCCCCCTGCTGAATGAGGTAGGTGCCCTGGTGACAGGATGCAGAGAAGGCAGAGTTACTGAATGCTACCTTTGCTTCAGTCTTTACTGCTGGCCGGCCCTCAGGAATCCCAGACGCTGGAGGTAAGAGGGAGAGACTGGAGAAAGGAAGACTCTCCCCTGATCAAGGAGGATTGGGTTAGAGATCATTTAGGCAAACTTGACACCCACAAATCCATGGACCCTGATGGGGTGCACCCATAAGTGCTAAGGGAGCTGGCAGATTTTATTGCAAAGCCACTCTCCATCATCTTTGAAAGGTCATGGAGAACATGAGAGGCGCCTGAGGACTGAAGGAAAGCTAATGTCACACCAGTCTTCAAAAAGGGTAAGAAGGAGGACCTGGGAAACTACATGTCGGTCAGCCTCACCTCCATCCCTGGAAAGGTGATGGAACAGCTTGTAACAGAAGGTTATTGGGAGTGGTCAACATGGATTCACCAAGGGGAAACCGTGCTTGACCAATCTGATGGCCTTCTATGATGGCATGACTGGCTGGGCGGATGAGGGGAGAGCAGTGAACATTGTCTACCTTGACTTCAGCAAGGCTTTTGACACTGTCTCCCATAGCATCCTCATAGGTAAGTTTAGGAAGCGTGGGTTAGATGAGTGGACAGTGAGGTGGATCAAGAACTGGCTGAATGGCAGAGCTCAGAGGGTTGTGATCAGTGGCGCAGAGTCCATTTGGCGGCCTGTAACTAGCAGTGTTCCACAGGGGTCAGTACTGGGTCCTGTCTTGTTCAACATATTCATCAATGACCTGGATGACGGGACAGGGTGTACCATTAGCAAGTTTGTTGATGACACAAAACTGGGAGGAGTGGCTGACACACCTGAAGGCTGTGCCACCATTCAGTGAGACCTGGACAGGCTAAAGAGTTGGGCGGAGAGGAACCTAATGAAGTTCAACAAGGGCAAGTGTAGGGTCCTCCACATAGGGAGGAATAACCCCATGCACTGGTATGGATCAGGGGTTTACCTGCTGGACAGCAGCTTTGCAGGGAGGGACCTGGGAGTCCTGGTGGACAAGTTGACCATAAGCGAGCAATGTGCCCTTGTGGCCAAGAAGGCCAATGGTATCCTGGGGTCCATTAAAAAGAGCATGGCCAGCAGGTCGAGGGAGGTCATCCTCCCCTTCTACTCTGCCCTGGTGAGGACACATCTGGAGTACTGTGTCCAGTTCTGGGCTCCCCGGTTCAAGAAAGACAAGGAACTACTGGAAAGAGTCCAGCAGAGGGCTACAAAGATGATCAAGGGAATGGAGCATCTCTCTTATGAGGAAAGGCTGAGAGATCTGGGTCTGTTTAGCCTGGAGAAGAGAAGACTGAGAGGCGATCTCATCAATGCTTATAAATATCTAAAGGGTGGTTGTCAAGAGGATGGGGCCAGACTCCTTTCAGTGGTACCCAGCAACAGGACAAGGGGCAACAGGCACAAGCTGGAACACAGGAAGTTATATCTCAACATGAGGAAAAACTTCTTTAGCTTGAGTGTGACAGAGCACTGGAACCAGAGAGGAACCCAGAGTGGTTGTAGAGTCTCCATCTCTGGAGATATTCAAAACCAGCCTGGATGCGTTCCTGTGCAACCTGCTGTAGGTGAACCTGCTTTGGCAGGGGGGTTGGACTAGATGATCTCCGAAGGTCCTTTCCAAGCCCTACCATTCTGTGATTCTGTGAAAACTCTATGCTATCAAACAACCCCCACTGTATCCCCTTTATAGTTCATAGTCTGATAGGTATTTGTTTTAAAAAACCAGCCAGCTAGAAGGTATAGTGATGAGGATTGAGCTACACATGAAGATACAATCATAGATTTTGAAGCAGTTTTTATAAAGAGTACTTCTATTGAATTTGTTTATCTTCTGTTAAAGAAAGCACACAGAAGAGTAGGAAAGTAGCATCATCATAACCTACTACTCATACATCAATGCCAAAGTAACAAAGGATGCTAGATGAAGAAAATCACCTTTGACATTTAATTGAGAGTGCTAAATCCAGATAAAATAACACTGCTAATATTTTTTCATTTTGCTGTGAATATCCCAATAAAGAACTCTCTAGTCTATTTGCAGATAAATACTACTACGTGTACAACTAATGGATCTACAAGGTTAAGGCCATTTTTTTCAGTGATCCATAGTTTCAGGTGCCCATTTTGTGCACTTACGCTACAGCTCTCAATCAGCTTCTGAAAATGAAGTCCAAAGTAACTCAATAGCAGTGTATCATTTAACCAGAAGAAGTAGTCGGCATGCCACTCATTAACTCTAAAGTGCAACCTATAAATATTATTTTAGAAATATATGTCTGACGTAAATGGGGAAATAAACTTCTACCAATACATTTGTTCACACCCACACAGAGGCATTAACAGAAAGCATTATCACAAGATAACCAATTCAAAAAACTGAAGAGTATTGAGAAAAAGTGTAGATGTTTATATAGCATACACATTACATTTTGATCAACTATTTCATTCTACAGCTAATGCATATAAAAGATGAACTTCCTACTTGGTAAGTTATTCCACTGTGCAGGTTTTTTCTGTTATCTCAAAAGAATTTGGTACTAGTCAAGGTCCCAGAATAGATACCAAATTTGGTCTACGTGGACTGTTTTCAAGGAACACATTTCTCACTGAAAGACATAACATGGGCATCTGAAACTACTCCATGATTTCACTGAATGATCATAGGTGGTGAGAGCTGAGGCCAGAGTTTCAAGAAGTCACAGAGGGTTTGTGCTTTACAGCACTTGTCTGGGTATGGGTTCAGGTCCCCCCACCCAGCTAATCCCTGCCACATTCAAAGGAAGAACTCCTACATCTAAGTGCATGCAAGGAAAGGGCCACAGATTGGACAAGTTGCTGATCTGCTCTGGAAATCCAGTTATGAGCAGAGATCTCTACTAGAAAATATGCTTGTGTGAGTCAATCGCTCTCTTTTCCTGATGGTGCTCATTAAGGCAGGGTCTGGATCCTGTCTGTCCCACCTCCAGATGTTCCTATCAACTGCCATAATTTTTTTTTTTAATCTCTCTGATGACTTCATACAAAACGTTATACACATTGGAGAATCTCTAAGAGGAGACTTCAACTAGGTCTCAGTCAGCCTTCACTTGAATTGGGAACTCTTAGTTGTATTCCTCTTTTCAGAAGCCTTCCCAAACTATGAAGCAGTAGTATACTTAGTAAAAGGAAAAGTCTGCATCTTCTTTCTTTACCTGTCCTTTTGGAACTGGCTTCTCCACAGCAGCTCACAGCTCTATGAGCTTACTGAGGACTTACATGGGAGACAAAACTCTGCCCCAGTGGATACTTATACGTTTAATGTTAAAGGGATCATGAAACATTAAGAACAATTCTCTATAACACCTATTTAAAGTTCCTTTTAGCAATGTATAAACCTTGGGTTCCTTGAGGGACATGATGGACCCTTTACCTTTGGTGGATGCTTCAATTACTATGCTATTAAATGAAAGGAGGACAGTAGAACTAACTCCCTGCTTTTGTCAATCAATTTATTCTTTTATGCTATGGGGTTTCTTACTACAGTAATTGAAAACTGAAGTGTACCATTCTATGTTTGAATGATATATTGTTATGAAAAACATGAACAATGAAACATTTCAGATAGTCTGAACTATTTTTTTGTTGATACTTAGATTCAGCTGTCAAGCTAAAATAATATTTAAAAAATCAGCAAAATTCTATATGGGACTAGTCACCAACCTCCATCAGAGATGTGTAAGAAAGGTAGCATTAGGACCATTTATCTTTTGGAGAGAAATTTGTGATTCTAACTAGTATATTGTCTATTAATTCCTATAATGTGCATACATTACACTAATCTCTCATACATGTGACAAAATTATATATAAATCCCAATTAAAATTATAAAGTTCCAATCGTTTACAGAGTAAGAAAATAATTAATTATTTCTTACAATGCACGGTGTATTTTCTATTTCACCCACTTCCTGAGATCTCTTGGAAAACTTCGTTCCTGAAATATCCATGCTCTTCACTGCCATCAACCTGTTCTCATCAGCTGGAGGGTTAGTCCAGATTTTGCCCAGTCTAGAGCAACTTCCTGGATCAGACTGGTTACAATCAGCATCTGCATCTGGTCTGCCTGTTAGCTCTTTCTGTCTAAGTGCAGTTGTGGTGGCCAGAAAATGTAAGAAATTCCTATGGCATTTTAATCCCAGATCATCTTGTTTCTAGCTTTGCTATAAAATAGTTTGAAGAGACTAGTACTATCACTAACAATGCTAGTATTCATATGGTGAAAGGAAAATAAGTGAGTAAGCAAGGAAGAACTAGAATATGGTAATTTTGGGAGAAAAACTGCTCTCCTTGTTATGAATCTATTGATGTTGAAAGACTCCCAGGTTTTTTTGTTACAACTTCTAAGTAGGAAAGAGAGACAGGAAGGCAAAATTATGTATATTAGAGGCAATGACAGATATTGCAAATTGTGGTAGAAGCAAAAGAAATAAAGGATTAATGGCAAGTACAGTAATAACAGAAACAGCAGCCGTCAAGTCAGGTGAAGTCAGGCAACAAGAGCAGTAATAAGGAAAGAATCAAAAATAACAATTATCTTATAAGTTTCTTCCCCTTTCACTAAACATGTTCACAAAGCAACCATTTACCTTCAAGCATTTGGATCAAAGTCTCCTATTAGAAATCATTCATGGATATTATTCAGCAGAAGCAGTCTATGCACAGAAGGAATTATGCAAACTTAAAGTCATTTGTTGGTAGTAGATCTAGTTAGGAGTTGTGCTACTCATCATCATCAGTCATGTCTAGTTTTCCTTCCACCTTATTTTAATACAGCTTCTCACTTCAATGTCACTACCATGGATGTGGTACACTTGGGCTATGAATCAAAAAGGCAAAATACTCAACATGTATTATGTATGACGTGTTCAAGCATTCCTTGCACTAAGTTGAAAATACAATTGAAAAGTTAAAATTATATAACTCAACGTAGTGAGTTGAAAATATATTAGTCGGAGAGGCGGTTCCATAGGAGTTCCATATATTCATTTACTGAAAAATTCACCAGTTTTTTTCTTTAACTTCTGTGTAATGCTTCCATGTTCTGCAGTTAAAATCTGTGGTGTTTCACCGAACTCTATGTCCACAGCTATACCTTCTCGTAGGCTGAGACAGCTGTGGGTACTTAGCCTTTCCTTTTTGCCTCTCCTCTTTGCCTCCCCTCAGGGCAAATATATGGGTGTAGTACCATCTCTGAGTATTTAAGAGATTCATACTTTAGGGACGAGAAAAATTAATTGGTGGGGTGCAAAATGCAAGGAAAAGAAAAAGGACAAATTAAGTCAACAAAAATTAAGGCAGAATATAATTACAATACTAATTAAAATAGTTTTCCAGTAGGAATGGATCATTTAAATATGAACAAAACACAATAATGAAGGACTCTACTGTTGGGACATCTCTTTTACTTGCCAAGCTGTGCTCTGAGAATAGAACTGATAACATCACTAGATTTTTTTTCCCTATCTATAATTCCAATTATTTTATTGTATTTTTACATTTTATTCTGAAGAATGCTTTCATGACATTACCAATCTCTCTTTTAGCTTAAATCCCAGTACTACTGCATTGCAAATTAGAAAATGTGTTTTGTTTTTTTTTTAATTTATCCTTGAGAGTGTCCCAAAAAATAACTAAAAGCTATGCAAGTTGTTAGCTTATACATTTAACAGTTCCTAATTCATTTACTAGAAGATCTGTACACTTCTTAGTTTTAATGAGGTTATCTGTAGGGCAATAGCAGATGATGTTGTAAGAACATCTGTTTGTACAAAGGATTAAGTAAAGGCTACTTTGAATAACTCTGATACCTTGTATTTTCCCCCCCTCCAAATTAGTATGTTGTACAATCATAAACTTAAGAATCTTTTGAGTGAAGTCAAATAAAGATATTACATAAAGATATAATGATGCTGTTTTCAAAAAAAATATGTGGAGATCTTTGGCCTTTTCAAAGAAAGCAAGGAATAAAGTAATTTAAAAATTGAAATTCAGGTATTTTCACAGACTTTTTGTCCCTTAGACTTTCTATTCTTATGACCAACCAAACAGAGTAATTAGAACCTCTGTTTTTCAATACAACTTATTTAGGAAGAAAAGAATATAAAGGAGCACAGCATTACCAGACCAAATCTAAATGGAAAAGCTGCAAAAACACTGATCTGAAAACCAACATAATATGCAGGGAATTTTTGAATTCACGTAAACAGGAGAAAAATATCTGCTTCAAGATTGGCAGCAACCTCCTCAGAGCCCTCATCTAACTCCTATTTGAGTATCTGATGCCTACAAATGCAGTATTATTTGTTTGTTTATTTATTTGCACATATATGCAAATTTAGCCAACACACTGACACATTGGTTCAGATGAAGGTTAGTGTAACTACGCACTAGAAGCCAAACAGCTAGGAGGCAGGTAAGCGTCTTTTGCACAGTCTTGAAGCCTGGCCAAGTCCCCACTATAGGTCTCATCTCCTCCATGTGGCCAGTTCTGCAAGCATCCCACTGGTGGTTGACGGATGAGCAGAGCTGAGAGGGAAGGTCTGCTCCTTTCCACTGCTACCACATGATACCAGCTAGTCATTTGTCCGAACTCCACATGCTCAAGTCTTGCAACAGACTGCAATTATCACCTCCTCCTGGCTTAGTCTTTGCAATACCAGAGCTTATTAGTAAAAACAAGAATACTGAAAAATTGCACAGCTAAAATGGGTCCATGGCATAATCATGCAATCCAATTGTTAAAACTAGACTGAAACAGAAACAGAAAACTATTTTAATCCTTGTGATTGCTAAAAATAAACCTATCCTAAACCAGAAAGTCTTTGGCATGATATTCTATGTTCTCACAACATGAAATGTAAATACTTCTGAAAATTTAATTTATAATTGCTTTAAGATAGTTTTACTTACCAAATAGCCCATATGGAAAAGGGAAATGCAACCTCTAATTATGACTACAGAAGAACAGAAATTCTACTGCATAGATTTAATTAAAGGGGATGGTTCATCTGAAGAGATTTTTTTCAAAATTCATAATGATGGCATTAGCAAGTTATTAAATATGAAAATTAATTGAGAATATGATTTGGTTTGTAGGGTTATAGGGTTGACTAATCATTGCTAATGATTTCTCAACTAATGCTCTGCTGCAATTGCAGCCACTGTGCCACATACATTCTTCAGTTACTTATTTGGTTTTCACCAAATGCTGTCTCCTATTATTCAGTATCTGCCTGAATACTACAATCAGACAAATCAGTCTTCTGTTGGCAAACACTTTCTTGGCAAGTGAAAACTACAGATTTCTCCTTCTGAATGAACTATTGTTTGAAAAACCTCAGCACTTTATTTGTATTGAAATTTATAATCATTCTTCAGCTCTTAACAGTAGTTATGCATTGAGTTCAAATTCTCAGATTCAAAGCCTGGTGGGTTGACCCGGCACCTGGCGTCTAAGCACCCACATAGCTGCTAACTCACTGCCCTGTGATGGACCAGGTGAGAGAATAGGAAGAGCAAGAGTGAGAAATCACGTGGGTCAGGATAAAGACGGCTTAGTAAGTGAAGGAAAGAGAAAGAAAAAAAAAGAATGCAAAGGCATTCACTCATGATTCCCCTCAAGCCGACCGATGCCTAGCCAGTCTCCAAGCAACTGCTAACTTGGAAGTCAGCAACTGCTAACTTGAAAGTCAAACCCCACTCTGTCTTCCTTTATCTCCAGTTTTTTATTCATGATGTTACATGGTATGGAATGTGCCTTTAGTCATTTCAGGTATACATTTCAATGTATATAAATACCTGAAGGGAGGGCATAAAGAAGAGAGAGCCAGGGTCTTTTCAGTGGTGCCCAGTGACAGGACCAGAGGCAATGAGCACTAACTGATACACAGGGGGTTCCCTCTGAACATCAGGAAACACTGCTTTCCTGTGATGTTGATCGAGCACTGGCACAGGTTGCTCAGAGAGGTTGTGGAGTCTTCTACCTTGGAGATCTCCAAAAAAGCCATTTGGAAATGGTCCTGGGCAACCGGTTCTAGGTGGCCTTACTTGAGCAGGGGGGTTGGACCAGATGACCTCCAGAGATCCCTTCCAGCCCTTCTGTGATTCTATGATTCCAAGAATATTTACTTTTTCCCATCATGTCTTTTATACCTAGCTTCAACTCCTTAGCTGACATTTTTATGAATGCATCTTAAAAAAATAATCCACCGGACTCACAGTGCATATGGAAAGGTATCATATCGTATGATTTTATACTGCATCGTATCTCTAAGCACTATTCTGTGTATCATGATTTTTTTTGTACAGTATGCTTTTTTCTTCTTCGAAGCAATGATGAACACCATTCTGAAAATGTGTACTGATCTGAGGCAACGATATTGCTCACTGATCATTGCCTCACTTAGTATTTCATACCTTGTCGTCTTCCCATAAATTACCTGAGGATTTGCTCTATGTTAATGCACACTTCAGTAGCAATCAACCATTTGCATGAACCCATATAAAGAGCATTGTACCAATGCTTTTGGCACTATCATTAACATAAATTGCAACCTTTCTAATATCAGTTCTTATTTACACCTGACAGGATGGAGGAATTAGCCATGTGTAGAGTCATTCCTGATGTAAATCTCCATACCTAATGCTATTTGAAAAACATTTTCCAGCCAAAGTATGCTGACCTGTGGCTCTGGTCCAGCATCAAATTCAAACAACAAACTAGTAGAACATTGCTATAAAATAAATTGGAAGGAAAGACTCTGTAACACAAGTACTGAAATACCAGTATATGGGAAAGAATCACTTTGACTATCATATACTTAATATTGTATCAACCAGATTGGAAAATATTACCTCCTGTTTATAGAAATATTTTAATAAAACCAACAAATGGCGGGGCAAGTAAAATAACAGCTCTCCTTTCATCCCTGTCATTATATATGTTAGGATATGAAACCACTTCTGCCTCCAAAATTGGAAAATAAGCCAAGAGCAAAATTTATTTCCTGGTCCTTAAAAGCCAACCAAGCTCCCATGAGAGTTGATGGAAAGAAAGTTAATTAATTGGCAAATAAACAAGATCTGTACTTTATTACTCAGTATAAAAAGCATAATTTTATCAAACGACAGCAACACTTCTGGGTGACTACAGGATGAGGATGGCTGCGCTTGTTCACTGCAGGAAACCATTTTCTACTGAAATATGGTATAATTCAGTATGTCCTATGGACAGAAATATACTATATCATAAAGTATAACTGTAGTCATTTCATCTGGTAATTACCTCAATGAAAATAAATGCCAGTAATAATTGCTAGATTTGTTAATAAATATGATAAATTTTGTCCATCTTATTCAAGAATAAATGCAGATCAAGTAGTAAGTACGCAAATGTGCTAGCTCAGCATGAGTCTGACCACTGTCAATGTAACGCAACTTGGACTCAATCACTTTTGGTGTCAAAACATCTTTCCCTTCTGAAAACATGGATTTTAGCTGAAGAAACTGTTTGTTGTCAAACTCAGCACATTGTTTAGACCAAAAACAACTGAGGGAAAAAAAACCATAGAAATTGTAATTTATTGTTTTATATTTTGCAGTTATGAATTTATATTGATTAGCTGTAAAAAGTGAAACATATGTTAATTTGACCTGAAGGAGGTGACCTGTTAAAAACAGATTTTTTTTAAAACATTTGTTCTATTTTTCTTCACTTGTCCCCCCGCAACATTCAGCCAACCAAAAATAAATTGCTCACACAGCCCTGTATCAGCCAATTGGTAGTCTCAGCTAAGGCAGCTGCGGAAGGTGCTAGTAATGATGATGATTATATTACATGCAGCATATGCACAGTAGGAAGTAGATTGAGACTATCAGTTCATCTTATCTTGGTAGTTGAACAGCCATACAGTAAAATTAATTTTCAGGTACTGTTGTTTTGCGTAGGATCTGAAGTGGTTAGACCTGGATTAAGAACTCAGTATTCTCAAAACTTCCTTTACATGCTAGTTTTCAATTAACAAAGCCAATTGTACCACAAACCTTCAAACTTTTTGATCTTCTTCAGTCACAGACTTTGAATTAAATTGGTACATGCATTTAAATTAGAGTTAATATTCAAATTGATCAGCTGTCCTTGGCAGAATCCTCTAGGGAAGCTCCAGGCAAGTCACTTCTTGGACTGTGCTTACTTTTTAATGATTTTATTCGGATAATTTCAAGTCAGAGAGTGAAAAGGCTACCAGCCTCCAAGAGCATATGAAGAGATTTTTTAGTGCATCCCAAAGCAGACCTTGAGAGTTCATAGGTGTTTACAGGGCTAGTCCAATTTCAAAAGCACTTTAGGACATATTTCTACAAGCAGCATGTGGTAGTGTGCCATTCTATGTTGATCAAAACAAATGTCCGTTTACCATGCCCCAGAAGTTGTGTGGTGTTTTCTATGAAATTGTAAAGTGGTTACTTCTAAAATGCTATTGAATTAAATCAACAGCAGCTCTTTTTTTTCCCCACAGTCCAGGACACGCCCAGACACTCAAAGCCATTTTGTTCCTTTTTTGACCTACAACTTGCTCTGCATTTTCAAAAGCCTTCCTTTTTAAAACATAGCAAATCCCATTAAAATTAATCAAAACCTGAAAAATGCTTATGTGGCAAATTAACTTTTCACTATTCTACTGATTTCAAAGAAGTTACACTAGATGTGACTTTATTCAATTTAGAACTCTGAAGTACTGTCCAATTTTTCAAATTGCATAAAGCTATTCAACCATTTTTACTATATCACATTTTTATTATTCTGCACCACATCCATAATTTCTAGAATCCTTCCATAGCACTCTTATCTTAACTTCCCCAAACCTAGGTAATATTAGCACATTAGTTTCAATTAAAGCAACTCCAATTTGAGAACAAAGTAATTAAGCTCAACAATGGTCCCTTCAGGATACTTTTGTTGGCTGCCACAAGCCTTTCAGATACTATATGCACAGAGTGATTTGGATTCTCCATGATCTCCAAAAAATTGCACTATGTTACCCTCTTCCCAAGCAGCTTTCAAATTCCACAGTCTCTCCACAGCACTGCTGATATATCATATCTTTATCTCCACCTGCTAAACTCTGATCCTCTCTCACTTCCCCCACTGTCCTTTAAACCCTTGCCCATCTTCTTCTGAAGAGTCTGAAAATGATTTGAAGAAGAGTGATATAAAAGGAGAGAAGCAGCAGCCCGAAACAAATTTTCATAGCTTGAAAAAAAGATCTGTGGAAGCAATAAGCCTTTTACGTGTATTGATAAGAATTAGTTAGTTAAAAAGCAATCATGAGAGAAAGAAAGAAGTAATCAAAACCATGAAAGACTGTACTTAAAAGGGAATGAAGAAAAAAAGATAGAAAAACTAAAAAGCTAAAAATTAATTATATGAAAAACAATTGGTTTTAGTATTGAAGCTATACCCCAAGAGGTATAGTTTTTCCCTTGCATTTTTTTCTTTACAAAGTTAGTATTTAAATACTTAAGCACAGCTGAAAATTTACAGTGTATATTGTGAATATTTTGCATCCTCTTGACCTCCTGAAATGCTTGTTTTGGGGAAGAGACAACTTTTAGAAATATTTGTACAAGTTTAACTACCAAATTATATATATATAAAAGAAGAAGTAGTATTCTGATCTGTTTGAAAATCCCAATGACAGTAAAACATACAAGTAAAACATAGTAGCAAAGTATGAGGAAAAAAACATGAAATAAATTTGTTAGGTTAAGTTTATTTATAGAAAGAACATCACACAATAAGACAGCAGACAAAGAATTTCCCTTAAAGGTTAAAGTGGCCTATTTGTGTAAATATCTATATCCCAGTAAAACTCAATAGTCAGAAACAAATAAGAATTTGCAGTGTTGATAATCCAGGGATTGTAATCTGTATTTAAACTTGATACCAGATTTTTGTAGGTTAGGCTTTTTATCATAATGATACTGTGTTTTAATTAAAACATAGTAAAACTACATAAATGACAAGTTTGTTCATTAATCTAGCAGGAATGTGGGGAAGCTCCTGTGCAGAATTTGGTACAGAACTCTTCATCATAGACTCTGGCCAAGTGTGGCCTGTTACTGCCTGTTACTGCACTGCTGTGCACACACGTACAGGCTTAGTTACACCTCTAGCAATCACTGGTGATACCAATTTCGACACATTTTTTCAGACTTCTGCCACACTATTTTTGTATAAGAAAAAACAAAACAGAACATAGCCCTACTTTTTCCAGAATGACACTAATCCCAGTCATTACCATTTCTTAAATTCCTCTTTAAATAATAAATAAGCTCTTCAAGTGGGTTATTTAAAAGCCAGAGAGAGACAGAGAAAGTTGCTTGCTGTAACTCCCCTTCAACTTCATTCAAAAAACTTATTTCTTATTAATTACAGATTTTGCCCTTTGATACAGAACTAAACAAGCTATTGCTTACTGTCTTGGATAAATTATTATACCAGGAATACACTCACAAGATGTTCTGTGACTTGCAAACATGCTACTACTTTAGTTTGTAGGAACGTGAGCAATTTACTAAAAGCTTCTGCAAAGTGAAATATAGTCTTCTGACAAGAATTATGCCTTTGTCTCCATTATCAGCCACTTGCATACGAAAGTGAGGATGCACTCAACCATGTATAACATTTTCTCTCTGTTATTCCTGTTGTGCAATTCAAGCATATCTTTTGTGGCTTTAGCAGGCACTTGCACCACTTTTCAGCAGTCCTGAATGGAGCTATGTGCACCCAGTGTCCCCCACAGTCCTGATCCCAAGGCATGCAAATCCCATGTGCACTGACAGCAAGGGGAGGGTACTTTCCACAGTGCTTTGCCACTCCAGCCCTTCTCTAATGGGAATTAGAGAACCTCTCATAATGACTATGCCCTCCTACCCATGTCCACCCATTTACCTTGGATAGATATCCAGACTTTCAGGGAAGAGACTGATCAGGTTATTCAGGGCATGTCTAGGCTGTATTTGGAAATCAGTGCTCCGAGGAGGGATGCAAATGTTCCTGCCTTGAGATGAATACTCAGTTTTACTGTCCCTTAGTTCCCAAACAGATCAAACCTAGTGCCATATGCATGGTGTTTAAAAGTATTCATTTTTATTAAAACCAAAATATTCCATGAATCAAAGCACACCTTAAAATGAAAGAGCAGAAGAATGGGGAGAATGATGAACATGGAAAATGAAAAATTGAAGTTGCCACTATTTTTACTGATGAAATACAGAGGCATTAGGAATAAAAGAGCAGCTAAAAAGATGTTCACCACCCTACTCCAGTGAAACGGGATTAATGATCAGTCTTAAGACAGGAGATGATAGGATTTCATTAAGGTCCATATTGCTGCCATTACTCCTGCACTGCAATCAATCTGAGAGAAATTTCAAAGAATATCCTGAACTAGGAGAGAAATTATTTTAAAATTTGTTTTGATTATGCTCAACTTATTTATTCAAGATTTTGGCAGCAAGAAAGCATTGCTATTTTTCAGTTGTTGACAAAGAAGAGGATTTATTCTATTATCATTCCTCAGTCATAACTCCAAACAAGGATTACAAAGTTTGGAAGACAGAAAAAAACAATCCTTTAATAGATTGAATTGACAGGATTTTTTCTAGTATTTTTGCTCCTAAAATATAGATGGACAGTGAATTCCTGATGAAAAGGCATTTAATAAAAGGATTACCTAATTTAGCAAGACATTCAAAAAGCAATCGAACCTTTTCCTCTTTCTTTAAACATTAGTTCATATAGTTGCACTACTTTGAATAAAAATGAATCGTGAAAACAGTAATATAAAATTGGAATTGTTTATTATTTTTCTTTTATTCACTGAAATTCATATACAATACAAAACACTAACAGTCAGCCCACAGAGGACGCCAAGTGATTTTACATAATGGGTAACTGGATTATCTTTCTTTTGTCCAGGTGTTACTGTACAATATGAAATCTGCATGTGTTCAAAGAAATGAGACATTGACATTGGGATGCTGCATGGAAACATAGATCAACTACCTATGCACTTCTCATTGAATTATATGTGAATATTCAGTTGCTCAACTTTAATAATGAGCCAAGCGGATGTTGGGAGGAAGTTCTGTGGGTAAAATCTTAACTTCATCAGAGGAAAGACCTAATTTGGCCTTTGGCAGACTTTCACAGTTTCTACTTGTTATTATTCTTTGGTTTTTGTGGGTTCACAAAGTCTTGCTGGTGTTACAGACTTCTTGTATTTGAACATGACTGTGAACAAGAGAGTTGGCCATCAGGCCACAGACCAAGGTGCAGTACTAATCAGAGCAAGAGTCAGGATTTTTTTGGTTTAGTGAGATTAAGCCAGCTCTGTGCTTAGCATGGAAAATGTTGGTCTGCACGATCTTTAAGTTGTGGCCAGCAATCCTCTCAACTGCTTAGGACTGCTACATTCAAACACACTTTGCACAGAAATCTTTAAACAGACAAAACTAAAACACCCAATCCAAACAAAACAAAACTCTCATTACTTCAAGCTCCCAAGCTTTTGGAGATTTTGTTAAGATATTTTTAGATTTGTGGGTGAAAAATTGCATAGTGGTGCAGAGTATCATCACAGATAAATTATTTTATATGTCTGACAATTTTTTTGGTCTGCTTGCAATTTCAGGTTTTCCAGAAAAGAGATTGGTTCAGTATCTCTTCCAAACATTCTTGCTACTTGACATAGTGCTTTGCAAAAATGGATGAAAACACCATCCATGCCATAGGGGACAGATGATTAAAAAGAAAAGAAACTTTGATCTGTTACTTCTGTGACACTCAAGAGTAACACCACTGTAAATACTATTAAGATTTTACAAAAGTGCATATGAAATCTGAATATGTTACAAATATCAGAGGCAGAGACACAATAAAACATCAAAGAGGAATGAGTAAAGGGGAAAGAGAAAAAACGTAAAAAGAACTTTTGACATGGACTAATGTTAGCAGAAAGCAGATTACTAGTTCTTAAGGTGATGGGAGAAAAAATTCTGTTTAACCGTATAGCATGTTTCAAAATACAAATATTTTTGTGGATACAATTTAAACGGTACAGCAGATTCATTAAAGCTATTCATCTATGCACATGCTTTGGTAGACATTTTAAAAATAGCTTGACAGATATTAAATATGTCTTGAATTTATAAGTTAGTAAGATCTGTCTTATAAGTTACATGTATCTAATTGCATACCTGTAGTTTAAACAAAGCATCATCATTGCTGTTGTGGCAATGCACAGGATCTTAACAAGCTGCAGGTGGAACCCCACTACTGGTTGTGGAGTACATGTTTGCTTTAAAGAGTCCATGCTCACTACCAAAACATTCCAGCAATTTCTGCAAAGCAGTATTGGCATAGGTTTCCGACATAAACTAGTATAATGGATCTTTTCTAGGGTAACTGAGATAGCAGTACATACTAACCAGATGCTACTTTCTGAAACTCACTACAGTTTAGCAGCTAAGTTCGTAACTTATTCCAAATCTTTAGCTGCTGCTTTGAAATGCTGGGCTGCATTTCAGTCTTCTGCATCTTGTTAGCAGCTCTATCTTCATCATTGCACTGGCCAGCAAATGCCCAGATTCAAAGTTTAATTTCCACCAGTAGATGCGGTAAGCATCCTTTTTTTTTTTTTTTCCTTAAATTTGCAGATCCATTTATCCAGACAATGGTTAAAGATTATGGTTATTGATTTTTTTATTCTTATTGCTATTAATCAAGTGAAATATCCTTCCCGCTCCTTATTCCAAGAATCTAAGGAAGTGATCACGGATCATTTTTTCTGGCAACACAAATTTCTTGAAAATAGAAGTTACTGTCCATATGCCTTTTCAGTAAAATATGTCTACCTTACAGAGAATCAGAGATTAATTAAGTTTTTTCATCTTCTTACCTTAAGCAAATCTCACATAACAAAATATTTCAAAAGATACATTGAAAAAGGATCTTGTGGAAATAATTCCTTCTAAGAAGAAGCGATCATTATCTAGAGGCCCTCTCCCTCTATATAAATTCCGACACATATATAGATTTCCACAGGCAAATCTACAGGTACGTATGGCTTATGCCAAAAGCACATAAAGGCACAAAAGTTCAAGGGGACAACGCACTCTCCTCCCCCAGTTTATAACGACATTGATATTACATGAACCTGATTTTAAAATATGTTGTACTTTTTGCATACTCCCTTTAACCTTTAGTAAAACTCCTTCCTCATACACACTTAGGCAATGTTGCCTGGTCTAAGCCAGACACTGTTTTAACATTAGCAAATGTATGCAGGCAGAGTATGAAATCACTGAAGGGGATTCATGGAAAGAATGGGTTATATAATAAAGAAAAATGTGAAAAAGTAGGGAAAATATATGTGGAATTATTCACAAGGTGAAAAGGGGAAGCTATTTCAGGTACTCTGTTTCAGAGACAACTCAGAAAAACATTTTAATAGACTGATTTGTTAAATAACATCAAGCCTGCATACATAAAAAGAGCAGTAAAAAACCATACTCAAACATACTCCTGGAATAAGATGTATTTTGGGCTCTTCATACTTCAAATAGCCACACATACGTTAGTAATCACACCATATCCATTCTCAAGTTCATATGTATTCTGCTGTGTTCCAGAGGTTTATCCGATGGCCTCACTATGAAAAACATGTATGATATAGGGGGTGGGATCTGTTAACATTACTACCAAAAGGTAGCTCTTACAAAGCAGTTCCAGTACTTCTAAACTCCAAACATTAATTAAAGACTGTTTAAAGAGGCTCCTGAGAAGCAGAAAGGCTTTCCAAATTTAAAACCTAATATAGAAGAGAGAGCTCAGTGCCCCAGGCTGTCAGCTCAGAAAGCTCAGGTTAGAATTTAGGAAAGCCTAACTATAACCTTCACACGACTGGTAAAAGTCACAGCCTCAAGAAATGAAACTGTATCATCTCACCCATGAAAACAGGACAGGCAGTATTTCAATAACAGTTGAACACTTTTCTTCTTACAAGGCAATGCAGGGCAATGTAGAAAAGGACAAGAAGTCCATAACACAGTTGGGAATGGAGCTCTGTCTTGTGATCCTTTTGTTTTATGCACTGGAAAGTACCATCTTCTCTTAATTGCATATGTTTAGCCTACTTCTTCATACAGTTATTCAGACATATTCATCTCAGGAACGGGAATGAAAAAAGAAACACTGGATATTTTTACTGTATATTTGAATAAGAAAAAACACTCAAAGTAATGCGAATGCATTTAGGATATGGGTAAAAGGTAAATTCTTGACAAGACATGCAATGATACACCATCTAGATCCATTTGGTCTGAGAGATTAATAAACTAATCTGTTTCAGTCATTCATCAAGAAAGATGACTTTTCCCCAGAACAACCTGAGTTGATGAAGAAGCAATGTCTGTGACTGTTTCTGTGAAAACAATAACCATGAATGGTTTTGAATGGTTTTTATAAAACAGTATTCAGTACAAAGAGAGCAGTAATTATTGCCTTCCTCTACTTTTCTTTAAAGAAATAAAGATAGTGAATCTTTTCCTATAATAGGCAGAGCACATTTACAGAGCGAGTGGGTATGAGAAATAACCAGTTTGGAACATTCTGCTATAACTGCAGTTAAAACTCAAATGCACCACTTTTTCTTAAAAGGGCATAGTAAAGAAACTAGGGCTCACAGTGCTGCATTTATGCTTTCCATAGAGGATTTCTAATATTCACAAAGCTCTTATCAGCTATTATTATTTCTAACAAACACAAAAGCAACATGCAGACTTTTTCACTTAGTGATACTGAATTAAGTCTAATTCCTATACAACAGCCAAGATAACTTGAAAAATTAGAAAAACCAGTTCACCAGCTAAAATTATTATGAAGATAAAGTGAAACCAAGAGACTCAGTGATCACAGTATCTAAAAACCTCAAAGGAATTGATAAGAGAGAAGCAAAGGTGCAGAGTGAAACAAAGACATGAGAGAAGGGTGTATTAATAACACACTGGGAAAAAATTACCTCTTAACTAACCATTTACCTACCTAATATTTACCTAGGATGACCAATATGTATTTCATGAGAAACATTTAACCTATGAATTAATGTCTGCTTCAGTTCTATAGCAACTTGACAATGACTAAGGAAAAAAGAAGTCTCTGAAAGCTGTTGGATTCCACTTCTAGGACATGAGCATGTAGGTCAGAGCAGAGCAAGAACATTGTTCCTGATACCCTTTTGCTTAAAAAATAACTAGAATTTGAATTCAGCTTTTCTAGAACAGTGACAGAGAAGGAATCAATCAATAAATTTCTTAAGGCTGGACAAGATACATGAAAGCTTATGGGCATGTTTTCTGCAAGAACATTGAAAATTGAATGCTGAAGCCTGACCAAGTTTTGGAGCAGCTTACATTCATCAGTTTAGGACTGCAGAAATCCCACTCCTCTCTCAGACTCTTTTTGAAAAACTCTTTTTAAGCAGGAATTAAATCTGCAACGAGCATTCTAGATCAGTTAACATTTAGAGATGTGAAAGTTTATATATTAAATTCTGATTTGGATGGCTACTTAGGAAAAATATCATATTGCAATTTTAACTTTGTTTTTATCTCAATCTACTCATAAATTTTATTTACTACTGGTATTACAATTGCTTTATTGTAATAAACCAACTAAACAGCAAATTAAGTTTTCTATTTCACCTGTTAAACTCCTGAATTCCTGAAGCTGCTGTCTCATTTCCTCCAAAGACAACAGGCGTGAAACAGTAATTCATGTACTGCAGTAACTCTGCTTTATGCTTTTCATATGCTGCCTGCAGGCACAGTGAATGGGAATAAAAATTGGAGTACAACACCAGCAGATCTTGTTCTGTTCTCCGTATCTATGCTTCTAGCTCCCACACTCTGATTATTTGTTCATCTCCTACAGCTCTGGGAAATGACAGACTCATAGATACTGTGAACACAGCAGCCCTCCTCCCCTTTAGACTCTCATTCCCAGGGTGAAGGGAAGAATGGAAGAATCAGCGTGCTGTTTCCTCCCCATTTCAGAGGCTGAGATCAGTGGCCCATGGACAATTGCATACCGAGGAAGACACAAGCAAGTGTTATTAGGAAGTCTACTGGTAACAGTGGATGAAGATATATAATTTTATTAACTAGCATTTTGCATTCCATTAGTATATTGTATCACTGTCCTGTATATCACCTTGCTTCTTACAGCAAAGAAGGGAAGCTTCTTCCTATAAAAGCAAAGTGATTCTATATCTTGCTTTGCTTCTTTCCCTCTTGTTAACCAGTGGCCACAAAAGAACTTTCTTCTATCTCCAAGTTCCTGTTTGCAAATGAGGGAAATGTCCTGTCACCTCCAATAACAACTGGAAAGTGTATGGGCATCAAGAACTCAGAAAACAGCTAACTTTCTGCATGTCCTCAGTACTAAACATATCATTATCTTCTCAAAATGGAAGTTTCCAAGGAAACGAGAAGAAAGAGGATATGAGAAATGTAAATTTAAAAGAGCAAAACAAAACAAAAAGTCTGGAGGTTTTTTTTTTGTTGCAAATTTACATAGACATATACACTGTTATTAAGTTGCAATTATGGTCCATGGGTTTATAATTTCATTCATATATTAACAGTACTAGTTACTTGGATTGCCAAGATCAAGCCTCTATCATGCTAATAACTGCATATTCACAAAAGAACCCCTGTTCTAAAAAATTATTATCTAAATAGATGGTATATAAAATAAGAAGTGTCAGTCTCATGTTGACAGAACTGAAAAAAAATAATTAAATAAATTGTTAAAGTCATAAAGGAAATCTGTATTACAGTCAGGAAATGAACACAGATCTATCTCCTCAGGATATAGTTAATGACATAAAGACTGTAAGACAACTGAATCCACTGCAGGCTCTCTGCTTGAAAATGGCTTCCCCAGAAATCTACAGTGTACCTATATTTTTATTGTTTATTGTGATAATATGGTGCATTTTCAGCAGAGGTGTCTGGCTTTTCACTTTCTTGATAAAGTCACCAAGCTATCTTGACTAATGTTTTTTTTCTGGTGATCTTTTGTTAAGGCTTTGAAACAAACCCCTAGGTCTGAGTATAATTTAGTACATATTGGACTGCAAGTTCAAAATAAAAAAACAAACCTAAAGCAGTAAGGAAGGAAAATCGCATTTCCAGATAGTCTTTACTTACTATTAGACAAGGACTATTCATCCAGCTTTGAGCAGAAAATTGGACCAGATGACCTTCTGCAGTTCCTTCCAACCTGAATTGTCCTATATTCTCATCAGATTGCTGTTTTTGGGAATGTTTTCAGAAGCCACTTATGATTTAATTTCCACGGAACTTATTACTGGCTTCCCTCAGACTAAGTGGAAAGGCAATGGCATTGTGACCTGTAAAATCACTCCCAGTCCCTATTGTTGCCAATGATTTGCATCCGTTCTCTGGGTTGTACATGTTATTTTGCTTGGATGAAAGTCCATGATTAAGACAAAAAGAAATGGACCTGGAGAAGTAAAGAACTAAAGTCTAAAACTAGTAACAGAAGAATGAGAATTCTTAGTTTGTACAGACTGCTTTTCATCTGTCACTCTCAAGAAGAGAATTCTTTGAAAAACCCAGACAACAAAACACATTTTTTAATATGAAGGCTTTCCTCAAATACAGCATTTTGATGCAGTTTTCACTGCATTAAAAAAAACTATTTAAGCTATTATTAGCAGCAGAACATATGTTAGTGCAATTGTATATACCTTGACTACCTTTTCAGAAGATGCATAACTAAAAGCAGCAAGAGCTATAGTTCTCTGATGGTTAGTTAATTACTTGCCATTAGTAGATCCATAAATGGCTTTGGTTGTGATTTGTTTAAATATGTCAACTGAGCAATTTCTCACTGAGAAGGAATCATGTTGAAAAATGATGTGATCCCCAAAAGGCAAAAAGGTGAAAAAGTTGAGTTGCTGCACTGCCTTCTCAGCTTTCTCTGTTCTCCTTGATGTAATTTAAAACAAAAGGACTAGTCTATTCTAAGTGTTTACTTAAACGTCTGAACAGTGAAAAGTAAAAGTACTGGCCTAGAAGAGCACCTGTGTTCAAGGCCATAAATACTATCCTGATCCCATAAAGTCTATAGAGATTTTACCCCTGGCTTCAGTACAACCAGGATTCAACTTCCTGAGGAATACAAGAGAGTTGATTTTTTTTTCTCATTTCTTTGTGTGGGCAACATACTGCAGTGATTTATATAGAAAGCTCTGTGGTAGAAAAAGCCACATGAGTACCTGGACCTATGCTGTGAGATGAATAGGGTGTCATAATGTATTTAGCAAATAAGGCAATACTCAGAAAAAAAAAAAAAAAAGAAAAGAAAAAGAAACAGAGAAAGGTATGAAAAATTAGTTCCTTAGCTTAGAAGCCATAGACTGAAGCCAAGAACACACAGCTTAGAAAGAAAATGTATTGCCCTCTTCACCGCTAACACACAAATCACTGCTGTGCTATGTGTACAAACCGTTACAGATGTTATGCAAACACTGCAGTGTGATTCTTTGTTACTGCGTAGGTTAAAATGATCTGCTTTTGTTGTTTCTTTTCTCACTTACAGGAAACAAAACAACCACCTCACAATATATCTCTGGAAACTCACTTTCCAGACCAAAAAACTAGCTTAAAAAGAGTTTCTAAGAGAATTTATCTTTCCATATCAAGGTGAAAGCATGAAGAAAGAGGTATCTGCAAAATATACTCAAAGAGAAGCTTAAAAATGAAAATTTCTGGAATTAATTATTCCTTAAAGAAATATTTAGTAAGTTATTATTTTGTGCGCTGCTTAATTTTTCTTTTAAAACTCGAAGCTAGGGTAAACATCTGCAATTACAGTATGTATTTGTTTTCTTATAATATAAACATACACGAGCAAGTACAATTTAGTCCTTAAACATTTAAAGAGACTCTGTACACTATACTCTATGCAAACTATGAGCTTTCTGTGCACATTACCTCCAACTCATGTCCACAAGTAAATTCTCTCTCCAAGCACCTGCCCAAAGATACATCCATACACTACTTTTCTGAAGCATTTGCAAACAGAGAGCTTGTATCCATCAGTAGAGTCACAATACTTCTAGTTATGAACATGATTCAGGATCCTATATATTAAGGCCCAAGAAAGAAGAAATTATTTTCCACTTTGCAGAGCCTCTGTGCTATGCTAAATTAAGCAAAATAATAGCAACAGAAACAAATCATGCATTAGAAATAGTTCAGGAACAGCAGGGAGGAGGGAGAGGAGTATCAAGTATATACAGTATGTATTAAGTAACGGAATGCTTATGGAAACAGGGATAAGATGCACATGCATGCCAAATGAATACTTATCTATACCACCATAAGAAAATATACCAAAAATAAATTAATGAGGGGAAGCAGCTTAAAGTATAACACTGTAAGCATCCAGCCACTCGTTTCATCTGAAATGCAAGTTAATTGCTCCTATGACAATGAACTCATTTCACAATCACAAAAATATGTTATATATTTCCACTTATAACCCAATCTTCGTTAAGTAGCATTAAAGACTTATTTAACATTAAATGCTATCATACACAATTTGAGCATAGATAAATTACTAGGTGCATATTAAAAGAGTTTCTAAAACTGAATTCTGTCTTTATGTGCTGTTTTACTAATTCTGGAACAAGAAATCCTTTTGCCTTTATCATTACAGGTAAGACTTGTTGAGGAGGCACATACAGCAGTACTAGAACAGTTCTCTTCCAGTAAAGCTACACAGCAAAATGAGAAACTTACAATGAATCTACTTGTAGGTAATAGCATATCATATTTTTCACACAACCACATTACTGACCATGCCAATCTGTACAATGTGTAAGGCATCTGATTACCCACAAATATTCTGTTTAAGAAACTGTTTCAGAGATATTAGTGGGAAAATTGCAACCCTCATTCAGCCAGCGCCCTTGCTGACTCTAGCATATGAAAACTGACAACCAGAAAAACAGATTAAAGTTCAAAGCAATTTTTCAATGCCTCTATTGATTAAACTTTAAAAGTTACCCTGTTTACCAACAGCCTCCCGTGTTAAGGAACAACAGATCTGGGAGAAGAACACACAGTTTTTTGGTGCAACAAAATTCATTTTAGTAGTAAGCAAAACAGGCAAAATTTCCTAAGAAAATAATTTATTCTGTATTTTCAATTATTTACCTGTTTGTGAACTTTAATGAAGGAGAACAAAAAAGTATGTTCACTGAATGGACTGGTATAAAAACAATACCTGTTGAATTGTTTTCAGATAAAGCTCTTTAACACTGTATTTAACTGATCTCCCATTCTCAGCCTACCTGGTGTATTCAGCAGCCGGGACATCTTGCAAGAATAGGAGATAAACTGCTCGCAGTATTCAGCACTACTGGTAATGGCAGAAATCTGGTCCATCGTTGCACTGTAGTTGAGCTGCAGTACAGGTAACTTTTCCAGGCTGTTGCCTCCCACAGAAGTCTGCATTTGCAGATCATGATACACAGTTGTCCATACTTTATCCTCTGAAAGAGAGGGGAAAAGGCAAGACAAGACTTGGTAAAAGACAGACAGTGGAGATGAATAAATCTAGGCCTTTGCCAATGATAAAAATGTTCTCTAGGATATTTTTTGAGGAGGTAGTGGGGAAGAAAGGCATTGCACATGAAAAGTCATCATGTGAGAGCATATTTCCAACAACTATGAACTGATGAAAGGAAGAAACCCTGATTGCCTTGGTAGTTTTGATAACCAATACACTGTGTGAGAAGACTTCCTTGAACAACTGATGCTAACAGTGATGTACGGTACTAATAACTAATAAGAATTAGCTTTGATCAGAAATTGATTAAAAGGACACAAGACTGATGCACTAAAGAGTCAAGGTTTCTATGTGAGGAAAATTCACTGTGCACGGTAAGTTGCCGTGGGCTGGAGAGCAAGACTGCTTTGCAGTACTGTAACAACAAGGATGCACCAAATTCTTATGTGATTATATCATTTAGTGATTAATACTGAAAACTCTGCAGTTTATCAAGGTTTCCACATTTTTACCCAAGCTGTGTTCCTAGGGTAAACCAAAATTACTGCTTATTGAGACCTGAATATTTTACAATAGCTGCACCATTGATTGTGGTTATGGTATGGATATCAACGCAAGAAATAATAG
Source organism: Pluvialis apricaria (assembly GCA_017639485.1). NCBI lineage: Eukaryota > Metazoa > Chordata > Aves > Charadriiformes > Charadriidae > Pluvialis > Pluvialis apricaria. Next base: position 62,544,661 of record CM030008.1, read on the forward strand.
AAGTAGGAGACAATGGAAATATAAAAGCTTTGGTTTAGTTATGTAAAGAAAAAAGGAAGGGGGAAGGACAACCTCATTTTGGTGATAAGAAATATAGCAGCATTGGCCAAATCTCAACACTTCTCACAGCCTATTGCACATACAAATAGTGTGCCATATCCAGCCTACAACAGACTCTGCGTGCATTATACTGCTTTAAACTACTGAACGGCAAGTCACTGGAGGTGTTACTGTGTGCCATTTTTCAGTCGTTACCAGAAGGGATTTAAGATGAGGTATCATAGTAATGAAACAATGCACTCCAAACTCCTCTTGTTGGAAGATTTGTTGGAAGGTAGTTTAGAAAGGAAATAAAGAAAAGTCACAGAAATTTTCCTGTTACAGACCAACCACTACTTTTCCTTAGAGGGACATTCCACAGAACCAAAATGAAAAAAAAATATGTGAGAAAGACACAGGGTTTTGGATTTAAAACAATGAAGATTCAGCCAATATCAGTGAATCTGTCTTCCTGTAAGAATACTATTCTATCACTTAGGTGTGAAGATCTTTTAAATTCAAGTTGACTAGCTACAAGTGTAAAAAAAACCTGTCTCAGATGATACTTACCACTCATAGTGTCCATCTCAAATAGCCAAGAACTGAAATAGCTCAACCCACCTCTGTGTTACTACGAAAATCTGACAGTAAATAAAACGCAGAAAATTCTTTTTTCTATAGATTATCTTTTAGCATATTACAAAAAAGCTTCCTAAAAGTGCATCAGGTTTTGTCACTAATATTTATCACATATAGTTCTTTCACATTTTAAATTTTTTTTCTGTTTTTCTTTTACGTTTTCTTTCTGCTGTTTTATATACTTCCACTACTGAGGGCCAAGTCAAAGAAAGGAGTCTTGGACTTGAAATAGGAAATGCAGAACTTTAAAAAAATATGTAAGAATGTATTCTGGTGCCTTGAACTGGCTTGCACAAAAGCCTTGTTTCCCAGATGAGCCAGCCAGGCCTTTGCCCCAGATGGTTCAGCTGTTTCTGTAGAGCAGCACCACTGACCACAGTTGTCCTTCCAGAGATGCAGAGATGAAAACATGCCATGCTGCTAACTTTGCTGTATTTATCACAAAAACAGATTCTCCAGGGAGATCATCTGGCAGTTTCAGAGAATACTAATTCACCTGACAGATGTGCCTTACAGCAATAAAAACCATAAAATGTAGTACATAGCAGTACGTTTCCAGTTGATCTATGTAAATCTCATACCTGTTAATGCAAATCTCTGAGTCATTCCAAAACTTGTAGCCCGATACTGCGCTTCAATATTTTAACTACATGAAAATTCTTTGATAAACTGAGGCATACTCAAAAGTGCCTCTGTATTTCTTCACCAAGTTCACAGAAATGTGCTTACATACACTGATGAGTTTTGTGTGCAACCCAGAATGAAGTTATCTTTCCATGTTATGATTATTCTTATCTCCAGGACTCTATACTCCACCTTATTTTCCAGTCTTAATTTTCACTGCATAGTGTCAGGCTATTTTGGATTACACGGAGTCACGTGGACCCATGTGTTTGTAACTGATATGGTGCAAGTCTTTCTAATCAAATGTTCTGAGATAAGGTAAGCAGAGCAGACGGATCCTCCACAGGGAGTACGCAACACTAGCCAAATGAGATGAAATTCAGCAGGTGATAAAAGATGGTTATTATTTTAATATCCATATCTTTGATCTAAAGCTCCATATCAAACACAATACTATTCTTGTACCAAGAAAAAAAATAATTTAAGAAAAGGCAGGGGAAAGGAAGAAGAGGAATTCTTATTTCTGTATTGCTTTAATCCCACTCCCAAATACAGAGGAAAAAATTGTAATTGTCACCTGTCAAGTTATATAGAGAATACAACACAGTGTTGTTGAGAGCCTGGGATGGAAGTTTACTGCAGTTTCATTTTCAAGAAAGGATTGATATAGTTTATATGTTCACTGACAGCAATGACTCATTTTTGGCAGAAAACACTGTACATGTAAGAACTCGAATGTGTTAGTAAGGCATGTACTAGGCACATTAGAGCCTCACCTGGGATTTCTGAGCCAGCAAAGACTCCTAGATTAGCCATGAGGATGCCATAGGAATGTCATTAGCAGTAGGAGCTGCATTAGGCATTATGTCTCTGAAGGGTGTTGCTTTTGGATACCGGATTCTAGGCAATGCAGCCCTGACGTTTCCCCTCCTGGTGAGGGAGTTTCAGGCTTTACTGTGGCACACCGTATGAAAGAAGATAGAAACATACTTGTGGATGGATCTAGGTTGCCTTTATATCAGTCAAACGTATCCTCTGAACCACTTCAAGATCTTTCTGTTGAAGTGCAAGTACTACTAATAGATAAAGTTTTGTTGCACCTTGTAATGTATCTATTTATAAATATACATAAATGTCCATAAAGTCAATAACAATTTCTAGAAAAGCATCTCAGCCTCTGTCTTCCTGCTGTCTAGAAGATAACGGGAGATTGATTAGGGTATACCTGGCCAGTAACTGGAAGGAAATCTAGCTCCCATTTAACCTGCAACTAACTTGTTGATATAGTGGCTCAAATGGCTGAAGAGCACTTGATCATAGCAAGGAAAAATTTACTGATGCGCTGGGCACCCCACTGGCAAGCCCGAAATCAGTTATGTCAGTCTCACAATGCACATAGGACAGAAGCAAGGGAGACATAGATGCTGACAATTTCTTGACATTCAGCAAGCTGGCTCATCCAACATCTGGAAGCTGAAAGATCTGTGCCCGCAGCTTCAGGCACAGAGAGAGTGTAGAGGAAAAGTTGTGGCTGGTGTACGGGAAGGAAGCTCCTTGTCTGGATGGGGGATTTTACATTCTTCATGAATTTTTCTGATTTAACTAAAACGCCCTGCCATGAGGCATGGACTGAGACAGTCTGGAATGACAGGGTCTTTCCTCGGCTGGAAAAACACATTGACAGTGTAACATGGACACAGTCAAAAATCCATCTACCCACCAAGAACTGCACCTCATACAGTTATACTATTGGGACAGGCCTTAAGACATCTGGAAAGGCTTAAAGGAGAAAGCTGACAGGCAGGAATCTTATGTATTGCGTGCTGATTACTTACTGCTTTTTCCCTTTTAGTCTTTACTGTTTGTTAATGTGATAATACTTCCCATGGAAATCAACTAGACATTTATACCTTGAAAATAATGCGAACTTCAATTATAGTTCCAGTTTCTCAGAAACTGCTTGTTAGCTGAGACCATTCTTCCGAAAGATTGCATCAGTAACCCACTTGCAGCCAACTTCCCTTACAGAAAAGGTAACACAGATAATTCATGCTATCTCAAATACCTGTATCATCATCATTTATGGAATTATTCCCATGTAGCTGAGGAGAGAATGTGGCAGTCATAGTTAATATATCAAAATCTGCAAGAAAAGCTACCCCTCGTTTTCTGTTAACAGTACACAGAAATCTCATTTAAGGTACATGGAAGTGAAAAATCTGCCCTACTTAACTTTAATTTCATATATACTCCTGGCAGTTACAGTCACCACACTATTAGTATGGGTATTCCCCTACTACACCGGCAATTATTTTGAGAAAGCATAACACATGGCTACTTCTAACCACAAGTGTTTAGAGACAATTTGTTGGTCAGAGCTGTGTATATGACTTCTGTACAGCCAAACACACCTATAAAGAGTAGACATCCTTTAACAATCATAATGCTGTTAAGTAGCATCATCTATAAAATATTCTATGTGCTTATGACCTTTGGTATTCAACTTTAAAACTATATTAAAATGAATTCATGTTGAGAATAGTTATTCAGAATTTAAGGATACTTCTAGTAGTCTCATTTCTTTATTGCAGACATATTAGCAGGAAGTTAAAAGCTAATGTTTAAAGGCAATCTAAGTATGTTTTAAATTAAACAAAACCAATAATATTACAGAAAAGGGTTTAAGAGAAATTTAAAGTAAAGGAGAGAAAAAAAGGGGTTTTCTTTTGATGTACTTCTGCACTGTAGCCCAGTGTGGACTGTTTTCTTTGAGTCTGGTCAAAATACTCTAGTCCAATGAGGAGTCCAGTCAGTCAATGTAAGTGCTGGGCTTGGCATTGAATTTGAAACTTATACAGAGCCACAGAACTTTGGGAAAAGACATGGGAATTGAGCAAAAAAGCACATAGTAGAAATCTTCGTGTTTATGTACAATTTGTGCTTACGGTCAATCTCACATCATTAACTCATAAAACCCAAGAGACTTCTCAGTTGTGTTGTAGTTTAAGGAGCTAGGCTGGATAGCAATAGAGTTTCTTTTGATATCACAATAACATTGACAAAACAAGAATTACCTGATCTGCTGACCTGAGTGAAGAATAGATTATACATTCATAGGTAAAGCATCGTTGCTAATTGGATTAACTGCATTCCATTTTTGCCCAAAGTTAATCTTATGCACAGATTTCACCTAATTTCAGATATATTGAAAATTGAAGCAGTGTGCATTATTCCATTATTAATTTATTCTAAGAAAGACTGTTTTTTAAAAAGATCAATTAAAAAATCCCCAAACACTTCTTAGCCCCATTGTAAGAAAATTATTTACTTGTGAAGTCTCAGAAGAGGAATCCTGTTGCTAAGATGAGTGCTATAAATTTGGGATGGATCCATTATACTTTCCTTATAAACAATGTTTTTGAATCCTAATTTTACGTGGAGAACAGAATTCAAGGTAGATTTGCAATAAGCTGTTTTTGTAGCAGGGTGAACCAGAAAAGCTATGTAAGCACTGAAAACGTAGCACGTGTCCCACTCTGTTCTCTCTCTTCCCCTCTAACTGTCCATATTTTAAGACAAAGTGACATTTGCCTTCAGTGGAAGAGACTGGATACTTCCCACACACATGGAAGCATATGAGCTCCTACCTGCAATCACTAGGCTTATATTAGCTTTCCCACTGGATGACATAGGAAGGAAAATAAGGCTCTCCCAGATGACCACTTCTTCATTCAAATTCATTTCTTCTTAGGTCTTTTATAATGTTACATACAGTGTTCCCATTTTACAGGAAAATAGATATGAAAAAGTGGTTCTTTCATTATTTTCTTTTTAGCAGTGAAGGAGGAGACTAACTTTTTTTGAACAGAATGCACAAAACCAGAAACTGTAGATTCGTAATAGAATTCATAACGTTTTTCACTAAGAACAATCTAATTAGATCAAAACTGCTAAGATATTTGATACAATTACAGAGATAATAGGCTCCTTGTAATGCAGTGTATACATCACTATGGTGAAGCATTTCCTCTCCCACAGATAGGAATTATAGTAAGATTAAGTTCATTAATTTAAGAATAACTTTTTTTTTTCTAAAAAAAGGGAAATGACCGCCTGTTTCCTCAAAAGGAAATTGAAGTGACATAATTTACTTTCCTGAAAACACCTTTCAATTGCAATGACTTATTTACAGTCCTGCCCACTCACTCGCTGTTTTTCACTAGTAAAAAGTGAAATTACTGACTAATAAAATAATTAATTGATAGTAGTTAGTAATGATTCACAAATAAAAAGTGAAATTAATTTTAAAATTTCCTTGGTCACCAGCTATTCATATGATCAAACCAAATATTAACCTAAGTGATTTTTCCCACTTCATATTCAACATATTTTGTGATGGTGGTGACAGTATTTAACAATATGTCACTGACTATTTTCCAAGTACTCAGTTTCTCCTGTTATTGAACTTATCTCATTCATCTGTTTGGTGCTCACTCAAGCACAAAAGCTTGCTTCTGATAAGCAAATCAAGTAATCTTTGGTAATAATAATTAACTGGAAATAAGTTTGGAAAATAAACTTCAGAAAACATAATGCATGTATTCCACAGGTATGAACATGTTATTTTTGCATTTAATCTACAGTTACAGTTATCAATATTAGGTTTACTTTTTTGGCATTAATGGGCTTATGTTCCTAAGATATTATTCTATTTGATATTTTCAAGATCTCAGAAAACATTTTTATTTCTCAGAAAAGATCATTCTTTCTCTGATGAAATAGATCAGTGGCTTTTTTGATGGACACACTTTCATGACAGAGCTGACAGCCTTGATAAATGTCATCCAATATGACTACTTTCATCATATTCAACCACACCTTGGATCCTGGTTGAAGCCTCAGAGAAGATGGTTTTGAGAAAACCTGAACATACCAAGTAATTCTTATTCCTTTGACGACTGTTTTTATTTACAAGCCCAAATGGAAAGATTGCAAAGCCACACCAATATTCACGGTGTGCTTTGCCCTTCAGCCATAGGCGAAATGGACATGCTAGAAACTTTAATCTCCAAGCTGACAGCACTTCTTCTACATGGCTCTCTTCCTGATCACTAACAAAATAGTGGCTAATTACTTTTTACCCAAAATGTTGCTGGTTGACAATACTTTTATCCCAAGTCTCTTCCTGTTTGGCACAGGTACTTGGCATGAACTTGTAGGAAGACAAGTGGGGATAAGTGGTCTGTGCTGATGACCAGTACTACACTGCTGATACCTCTCATCTGTGTCTTCTTTAAACCAGCAGTGCATATTCAGCATTCAGATAACATGGAAGGATGGGATAGTTAGCTGAAAGCTTAGTGAACATAAATGTAAGGCAATACCTATGACAAAGACAGAGGAAAGTCATTTCAAGATGTAATAAAAATTATATCAATCTCCATCTGCTGCTGGTTGCTCTGCATTTGTTGTTAAGAATTGATGCCTGTGGGCCCTATTGGATTTCTAACTATTTGACAACTGTATTGCATCAACATTTAGGAATGTGTTTCCTTCACATATGTCAGCCTGGAGATAGCTCTTTACTAGACATCATGATTTTTACCATCATCAGGGCATTTGTCACTTCAAATTAGATTACTGCAATGTGTTCTACAATATGCTACACTACAAATCACTCAAGAAACTATACAAGACAGCCCATTTAAAACTGGACTGCCTTCTAGGGAGGATAAAAATTACAATCATAATCGTCTCATATTATGAGATCTCAAATTTTATTTTCTCATAAGAACATAGTTAGTATTTCAATTTCTGTTGAATTGTGTGGGATAGTACCACAACAGTCATTAGCAATGTGATTAAACTAAGCATTTTTTGCATCAATGTTGTAGACACAAGATCTGATTTATACAATTGATGTAAAAAAAAATTACAGTAGACAATACCCTCTTCTCTCTCCTTCCACATTTTTTCAATATCTCTCTATATGTGTGTATACATAAAAGTTTAAAACTATATATAGCATTTTGAAACTAATTCTGCTACGGACTTCTAAGGAGCTACAGTTGGTTTATAAAAATGAAAAATGTAGGTCGAGCTGAAGTTAATAAGTGTTTTGACAATCTCACCTGAGAATTGCAAATGTCAATTTTGCAGTAAAGTTACTCTGGTGATATGAATTCTATTGCTGTCATCTTACTAATGTAGAAAATGGGGTTTAGATCAGAAAAATCCAATATCCAGAAGAAAAAAAAAAAAAGAGTAAATGAAGAGTGTTCTTATGGAATGATTGCTATTGAAATCAAAGTCAGTAAATTTCTTAATCTGCTTAGGTGGGGAATAGGATTAATCCCAAAACGTAATTCAACCATTCCTGCAGTAATTTCTCCTTCTACTGTTCCTTCATTGTTTTTTCATCAAGATAATAATGAATCTTCAAATTTAATTACCAACTACTGATTAGATATTTTCCTTTTTACTTACAGACATTGTCTTCTGAGACAATGAAACTGTACACTTCCCCTTGTATTGATGTCATCACTTTCATAACAATTCAGCAAGAAGAAAATTCTACTTATTTTGTGAACTTACTGTAATACTGAATGACGTAAGTTTATAATATTTTAAATCAATAGGCAAATCAGATGCTTTACAAGTTACAGTGGAAAGAAGTGACCAAAATAACATTTTCAGGGAACCAACTATTATCAGAGAAGTGATAATGAAATGCCTGTTTCAACACAACTTGTTAGAAACCTGAAGGGACGTTACTGAAGTGGGAAGCAGAGGATGATTTCTCTGGATTACTAGACATGATTTCAAACCATTCAACACAGTTGCATGTAAAAGTTTAATGCCAAGAGTATCTTGAGAAACAGAATACAGATCACTCGTGCCTTCAAAGAAAGACTGCAGCAATTCAAAATATTGTTATGCTGAAAAACAGCGCCTGGGGGGAAAAGCTTAAATTAGATTTGGGCCCTAATGTAGAAAATCACCTCATATGGGTGTTAATATAAACAAGAGTTTAAAAATGATCATATATTGAAAGAAGCAATAAATAATGAGACACAATACAGCCATATGAAGGAGGACTTAGATCATTTATGTGCCTGGTCTAACAGATGGCAATTACAGTTCAGTTTAGATTAAGGAACATTAAAGTCAAGAACAAAGGACATAAAAGAATTCACAGTATGGTTGTCTTCAGCACCATGAACAGAATATGGGCAAGGGCTGGAAACTTTTTTTATGGTTCAATAACTGAAGAATCAACAATGGATTCGACCTTCTGGGGAGTGGCCTCAAATATAACCAGGTATTATACAACTGGAAAGATCAAATGCATGAGTCTTCCTTAAAGAGTCTTTGAGTTTGTTTTAAAGTATCATGGGAGCACATGCATTTAAAAGAAATCAACTACTCCCTGATTTTTTCTTTTACAAAACAACATAGCAAAATTCTTTAGTTATGATCCTAAACAGGGCTTCCTAGAATCACTGAAAAGAGTACCACATCTAAACAAAAATATTTTAAAATATATCTTGAAGAAAAGTGGTCTTCTAATATTTCACTATGTTAGCTTGAACCTTAAGAAACCATTTTCTGAATTATCTTGACAGAAAATTCAGGTCAGTTTTCATTTCTACTCTCCTGAAGAGGCAGAAAGAAGACCAATGCAGGTCTCAACAGTTACCACTAAACAAACTTTCTTTCTCCCATCAGCTTTTGAGTGCTTGAATCTTTGACATACTCTTCACTGGTCTGACTTAATTCTCTCAAGAACAACGTCCTCCACTCTCACATCCTGCTAACTCCTCTCCTTGGATAGACATGAAAAGGTATATAGTACACTGAAGTAGCTTTTCTAATTATTGCATCAATAAACTGAATGTTCGGCAACCTCCTGAAAAGATTGATGTGAAGAATAAAAAAAGATGTGTTTTCATTAAGCACCCTATTCCATTTTCAAGACTGTAACTTCCTTTTGATACTGGCTTTTTGGCTATTTGCAATTAAACACTGGGAAAGAGAAATCTGGGTAATTGCATTCCTAACCAATATTCTTTTTCATTTTGCTTTCTAAAGGTGTCTCCAGATTGGAGAAGTTACAGTTCAAAGTTTTAATGAACACTCTTGATAGTTTGTAATAATTTCATCATTATTCTGAATCATATCAGCTGCATTTAAACTTAGGGATCCCATTTGAAGATTGCTGCATTTTCTTGAGGCATCCCTAACTAAGTCAAAAACATTACTGTCATATATAGTTTGCATAACAGCATGTTTCTTGTGTTTTTGACATTTCAGCACTTGTTCATTTGAAAATTAAAAAAACACTGCCATTAGTTCTCACAGGATAGACAGTAGAATGAAGTTTAGTTACGTCATGACTGACGGAAGAATTTTGATTTCTTGAATGTCTTTATTTCTAATCTCTCAAATGAAGCATGACTTAAAACTCCACAGTACATCACAGTGCTTTAGTGATTTCATTTATCATAAACCACCCATACATTGTTTTAAAACACATTCTATATAAAGCTTTTTAGCACACCTGTGGTTTTAAATGTGACACAGAGCGACACTACAAGAAAAGAAAAAGCCAATTAGACTTCATATTAAAGTCAGCAACTTTATTAAAGTCTGTTTAAAAGTTTTTCCTTTCCTGAAAGTTGTGATCTACTTCTATCTCAATTAAAACCCAATGTAGAGGAGAGAAATCCTAATTTGTAATGCTAAATTACAGAAAAAGGTATAGCTTGGTCTTGAGAAAAGACAAATATCTCACATATATGTGTGAGTAGTAAAGGTCGCAGTATAATTCTTTTAATGAAAAAAATAAAAGTACTATAAGGATGAGGAATAGACCAACAAGAGACTTTCAACCTCCAGAAATTCTTGAATGTGAAATTTTTCACTTCCTTGTAACCAAAGGATGTGATCTTCTTTTCCCCTGTCATCTCAGGATCTACACAGCCATCATTAAAACACCCTAACTCATTGCAGGTGACATTACTTCCACCTGAATGGATAGGGTGTTTTATACAAATGGTTCTGTTAAGGAAATACAAATCAGCATTTTCAGAAACTCCAACTATCCTTGCAGTATGTATCCTGTGAAAGTAGTACCCTAAATGTCATACACCTCAAAGACAGTGCTGTGTAGAAAGAACACTCTAAGAAACCCTGATGTTGTACCAGCTGCCTCATTGGCTTCCTGCTAGCAGAAATCCAACAGATTCTTGCTTTCAGAAAATTCTTTCTAGAATCAGCAGCCACAGGATTCATGAGAAGAAAAGCAGAAAACTGTGTATTTATATAAACCTGTTTCTCCTCGATATTCTTTTTATGCCTCAATACAGAAATCAGACCATGACATGCTTCTCCTCTTCTCTTCTCTTCTCTTCTCTTCTCTTCTCTTCTCTTCTCTTCTCTTCTCTTCTCTTCTCTTCTCTTCTCTCTCTTCTCTTCTCTTCTCTTCTCTTCTCTTCTCTTCTCTTCTCTTCTCTCCTCTCCTCTCCTCTCCTCTCCTCTCCTCTCCTCTCCTCTCCTCTCCTCTCCTCTCCTCTCCTCTCCTCTCCTCTCCTCTCCTCTCCTCTCCTCTCCTCTCCTCTCCTCTCCTCTCCTCTCCTCTCCTCTCCTCTCCTCTCCTCTCCTCTCCTCTCCTCTCCTCTCCTCTCCTCTCCTCTCCTCTCCTCTCCTCTCCTCTCCTCTCCTCTCCTCTTCTCCTCCTCTCCTCTCCTCTCCTCTCCTCTCCTCTCCTCTCCTCTCCTCTCCTCTCCTCTCCTCTCCTCTCCTCTCCTCTCCTCTCCTCTCCTCTCCTCTCCTCTCCTCTCCTCTCCTCTCCTCTCCTCTCCTCTCCTCTCCTCTCCTCTCCTCTCCTCTCCTCTCCTCTCCTCTCCTCTCCTCTCCTCTCCTCTCCTCTCCTCTCCTCTCCTCTCCTCTCTTCTCCTCTCTTCCATCCCATCCCATCCCATTCCATCCCATCCCATTCCATTCCATTCCGTTCCATTCCATTCCATTCCATTCCATTCCATTCCAGCCCATCCCATTCCCTGTGCTGCACCAAGTGATGGTGACACCCATCCCATTCCCTGTGCTGCACCAAGTGATGGTGACATCACTTGAATAAACAAGACAGTTATTTTACTGAAATTCCAGAGGTGTTTTAGCTCCAGAAATACTTTCAAAGACACAGATCACAAAGGTAAAAGTGGAAACAGGATTTCATTTCATTTTTCTGAATGTGTTTCAGAGCCAATGCTCACAAGCATGAATAAAACACACATGTAGCCAGGAGCAGGCTGATGCAGTCTAGCTTGAGAAAATATCCCTCGCAGTCTGGCAAAGGAAAGCCACAGAGCCATAGAAAGTAAGAACAGGAATACAGGCCAAGCAGTCCCTTTTTCCTGAAAAATGAGCATTGGTACCAATCACGCACGAAAGAAGAAGAGGTGTGGGGTACCGTGTGGTATTTTCAAAAGCATGACACATACCAATAACAAGCACAACTACTGCCTTCCAGAACTTGCTCTGCTGTTCTTCTTGGCCAGTGATGCATGACAAGTGCTCTTCTGTCTTCCCTGTGCTTCATTTGTGTGCAGAGACAGTGAAAAGTGGCAGCTCCGGATGGTGCAGCAAGCTTGGAGACCTTCCAAGCACAGGCTGTGTTGCACAAGCAAGAACCCTATGCGACATGGAGCCCCGGGAAGAGCAGAGCTCGCTCCCACTCCAAACTTGCAATGGGCAAGAGAGCCTGAGAGAGCCAGGGCACGAGTGGTGCCTTGGAGGTGCAAGAGCAGCAGGCAAGAAGAGAGCCAAAAGGGCCCAGAGCAGCCCTGACAAGGGGCTGCGCTCAGTGCTACAGAGGACAAGAAGAAAACCCTGGGGCCCACCCTGGGGACCACCCCATGAGTCTAGAAAGCTTCCTCTCCCTGGATGTGGGGCACAAGGGCCACCTTTCTGGAGCAGGAGCACCAGGCACCTAGCCAAAATGGCCCAAAGGAGCCCTGGCAAGGGGCCGTGCTCAGTGCTGCAGAGGAAGGCAAAAAACCGCCCAGGGGGACACTTGCTAGCCCACCGTGGGGGAAAAAAATCCTTCCTCCCCCCAGCTTCAGGGCACAAGAGGCCATCTTCGTGGTGCATGAGCAGCAGGCAGTAACCTAGCCAAAACGGAGCAGAGGAGCCCTGACAAGTGGTCATGCTCAGTGCTGCAGAGGAAGGCAAAAAAACCCCGGGGAGCAGTGCCAATGTGTCCCGGGGAAAAATTCCTTCCTGACCCCAGTGCTGGCGATCGGCTATTCCCTGAGCACGTGAGCAAGACCTGCCTCCTCCTCCCACAGGCTGGTCATGCCTCCCAGGAGATGCGCAAGCCCTATTCTCCCTCAACCTGGAGCCATCTCAGGGGCTTCCAAGAGCGGCAGACGCTCCTGGCCTGATCGACCCTGGGGGCAAGAATCCTTCCCACGCCTGGCAAGGCACCAGTGGTTTCTCCAAAGCACTGGGACCCCTTGCAATGTCTGTGCATTGCATTTCTTACGGCTGCTGCCCCTTGCTCCACAGGGGATGAGGATGACAAGCTCTGCAGTGTTCCTCAAGAAGACATTCCCTTGATCTTGACACTGCTTATCCAGCTGAAAAGGCCTGATGGCCTGCAGGCGTTGGTGATTTTTCTCATCTTCTGAGAAGCTGGTGTCTGTTCCTCAAAGGCTGAGGCAGAATTTCCATCCATTAGATGGGCTTTGAACATGGCCCTGCTGGGAGTTGGCCTTGCAGAGGAGAACCTCCACCAGCCTCGTCCAGCCTCTAGTCTTCCTCTCTCAGACCCCTGCAAGTAATTCCACTGGCTCCTTGAGAACTTCCTCTTGGATGTCTTCGGGCTGCCCCTGGGCCAGCTCTGGCAGCAGGACACGGGAGGATTTTATCCTGCCCTGAGACATTGTGACTGCTGCATTGCCGGGGGGTGGCACTGTGACATAGGGATGATGAGGCTCCTCCTGCGCAGCCCCGCCCACCACCCCTCTGCCCAGCATCCTTCAGAGGAAGGCCTTTGCGGTGCTGGCCCCAAGGCAGTCCCTGTGCCCAGGAGGCCCAGGGGCTGTCCCTGCCCTCAGTGGCCATGCACTGGACACAGCTTCTGGGTGTCCCTGTAAATTCCTCTGGGCTTTCAGACTATGTAAATAAAGGCATTTATACCATATACATTCCTTTGGATATGGGGACACCCAAGGTGAAGGTTGGTTTTTGGCTTTTGCTTCCCTCTGCATGAACTCTGCAGAGATGTAGACTGCACGCAGGATTTCCTCACCATTCCTTATCAATGCACCAAGGGACATTTGATACTGGTGTGCTTATGGTGAGGTCTGCTTCTTGGAAAGAAGTCCCAAATGGTTTTGTGTTCTTGACCATCTTTTTCCTTGCACTTCAAGAGCTCTTTTCCTCCTTTGGCCTTGATCCTTGATATCTTTCTTGAAAGCCCTCTCAGCCTTTGTCTTGCATGTTCTAGTCATCGTCTTCTGTAGGCCCTCCATGCCCCCAGTCAAGTGTTTAGTCTTTGTTTGCCTTCATCCCAGATGGAATTTGTCTTTCTTGAACCTGAGGAACAAGAAAGGTCCCTAGTGGTACAGGTGACTTCTCACCAGGGCTTTGCACAATGCTTGCCTTTCCTATGGAAATATCTTGCCTGATACACAAGAATGCATTTGCCCGTATCGTATCTGTGGCTCACAGTCACCCTGTCATTTACAGATGCTTCCAGGAATGTTTGCTTACTCTATTGTTTCCAAACTGGAACAGAAACTCATGGCGCTCCACCTGATATTTTGTTACCTGCAGTTCTTTGCATGCATGCTTTATTGATGTAGGGGCTATCTCTTCTGTCAGAGTCAGATGTAGGGGCTATCTCTTCTGTCAGCTGGTATGGAGTACGGGGGCCACAGAAACATGCCATGAGATACAGCTTTTTCTGGTTCATGGCTACCACGACGTCCAGAATATGAATTCCCATAGATCTGTCATTTCTAAGTAATCTAGTTTTTGCAATGAGACAGCAATCAAGCAGTGAATGTACTCCAGTTCACAAAGCAAGTTCATAAGTAAGGCCATTTGCTAATAACAACTCTTGACCAGAAATACGTGTGAATCTACCCCATTTGTATCTACTCTGTCTAACAGAGATGTCCATCACCTGAATAGTCTCGTACAGCTTTTGGTTAGCATCCAGTTGGCTCAGCTGTTTGTTCATTAGATGCTCACTGTACCGCAGAAGAGTAACCATTTCAGCATATTTCTGTAATAATTACCAGAACAATATCAGCAATAACGTACCTTCAGGTAGAAGCCCATGCTTTTCACAGAAACGTATTTGACCTAGACCCATGCGTAGTAAGTGCAAGGGAGGGAACTCTGCATGCTCAGGCTTTGGAAAGCTAAGTCAGTTTTGCCTTTCTAACTCCCCCAACTTGTCTGCCAAGCATTTTTTGTGGAATATCCATGCCTCTGTGAGCGCACTAATTTCTCTCCAAGATTATTGCTACGAAAAAGGGAATCCAGTTGAGCAGTGATGATCCTAGATCTCTGATACAGTAATTTACAACAGTGCCATTTCCAATTGTTCTGTGACAGTATTTTTTCCTATTACTACTGACAAACATATCTAATTTTCTTTTATGACTACTGACAGGTTTATTCCATTGCAGTCAGAAAATGCTGGGCTGAAAGAAAATCTACAGTGATTTCTATTTGTGATGCACAAGTGCATCACTAAGTGGAGAAAAAAAGCAAGTCTCTTTGGAGGTTCAGGTTACGACTTTGGCAAAACCCACAATAATAATTTTGGGAAGGGAATAATTTATTCTCACTGATTTCCTTAAATTGCTTACTATTGAATGCTTCAGCGTGTGTGGAGTTAATGTCACAAATCTCGTCTAGGATAATGGAAGATCATTACCTCAATAGTTCCCACTCAGGGAAGCATGTCCTGACACATACTAGATAAAGCCAATATTTTCAGGCTCCCTGAAAAAAAGAAAACTTGGGCTTAGGAAATGGAAAAATCCCTAAAGCAATAAGCATAAAAAGCATGTTAATTCTGGATCACAAACATGAACTCTAAACACAAAAAAAGGGGACACTGATCCCTAATGTGACACTGGATCCTATCTTACGTACATCATCTGCCTGAAATCAGGCAGACTTGGCTTCCAATACATGAGTGGAGGGAGATCCTTACACTTAGCAGCTGTGACTCTCTAAACAGGAGACCTGGTTTGCATAATCTTCAGGTTTCCATTCCAAATCTGAAAATTTGCCTTGTGGAAGTTCTCCAAGTTGTTCCCTACTCACTGCACAAGGTCTCACGGACTCCTTCTTATCTTTTGCCCCTGTTGGCTCTACTCTGCTTACTAAACCTTGTGGAATGCTTGGGTTTGCTTTTAAGTTGTGACATTTATTTCAATCATTCTTCACTTTCTAATGCTACGGAGGAAGTGATAATCTCAGTAGGTTGCAACCAACTCTGATTCTCCGGGGAAAAATCCTCCTTGATTTTCATGGATGTAAGCAGTCCCTTCATAACATCTTCTTATTGACTGCCATATTTTCAGTGGAAGTGCTGCTTTCTGTGGTCTTGGAGATAAAAAATGCCCCTTCCCAGACCATCCTGGATTTAAGTTTTTTTCACGCTTATTACTATCACCCTACAGTCTTTTTCCCCAGTTCTATCTGTCTCCCACCATGTGGAACAGAGGTGGAGGTGAGTTTATAGCATACTTCTGGTGCTGCCCTAAAACCTGTACTAATCGCCCATTCTGGAAATTAGTAAAAATATTGTCTGTAAATTCACATCATAGTTATTGCATTTTTGTTTTCTTTTGTAGAGAAGCCCTAAGACTAACTTCAAGTGATAAAACGCAAACAAGTATGTAATCTTGGGATTTACTACAAGTGTTCAAAGACAGCCTTCACACAAACTCTCCATAACACTGTAACACTGTAAATTCACACTCCTACATAATCTGCACTAGCTCCACCTGTTAGTAAGTCTTGGGTGGGAGTCATGGAAGAGTCATTCTGTACACCTCCTGCCTGTGCAGGGAAACTGCATCAGAAGTACGTTCCCTCTCTGTGTATGCGTATGTACAGATCGAAATGAATGTCTACTGCACCTTATTTATTGCCCAAATAATTTATTTTTAAAAAACATCTGCCAGAGTGTACAGGAAGAAGCAAGAAGGCCTGATTTTTTAAACAGCAATAGTGACAACACAGCTAACCTGCCCTTCTAGGTAAATTAATTTAGAGAATTACACATCAGTGTGCAGCATTGCACCCTGAATACTGGTTGGGAATTTTAGAGTGGAATTAATCTCTCTTCTCTTTTTTTTAAAATTGCCTGTAATCCTTTCATCACCTGATTATCTATTTCAGTAATAAGTGAACTTAATACACCACTTGCCATCTGAATGGGATTTAAAATGTTTCTTTAATCTGCTCTGTGATAATTTTCTTACATTGATTTCAGTTTCAGTGAAAATGACAACAGAAAGAATACTTAGAACAGGTAAGTGGTTTTCTTCCTAGTCCCACTCTCTGTCAACAAGACAAGAGAGTACTACCAGTTAGAAACAACCAACTCTGAATATGACTTGCTGAAAAGCCATTCTTTGAAGTGTTAAGGAAAGCCTTAAGGGGGAAGCACTATGAGAAAGCATTTCTGTATATCAGAAATCCCCACATGAACCTAGTGAACCTCTACCAAAACAGAGCAAATCAAGAACCTTCTCCTGGGAGTAGACTTCACAAGGTATTTTGTATTTTATGGTTTAGATATTTTCTCTGCAGTTGCACACTGGGCAAGCTTTCCATTTTCTACACGTGCAAGGGTGACTGGAGAAAATATCTACATATATTCCAACATGATTTAGAATCATGTGATTCTAACATGGTTTACTGCAAACCCTAAAGTTATGACACCACTTTTTTGTTAGGACACATTTTAGCTTAACGAGGTCATCAGATGTTGATTCACATCCCGTTTTCCGAAAAAATTCTACCTTTTTTATATTGTGATAAGCCCTGAGATTATTGAAACCTTCATCTCTGTGTGGAGACTTTTTCTATGGCAGTGTATTTTTAAGTTCTGAACATTAAAGTAATAAAAAATGATCTCACAATCACATGGCACTCAAGTGTGGTTTTACCAGTAGGGCTATGTAGCCTGTAGTCCTTTCTTCTTCCACCCTTGAAAGCCTGCCAATATGACAAACTCAACCTGCTGTCACAGAACGCAGCAACAGCCTACACTCACTCATCCCTTGCCATCTAGGTAGTGGCTTTAACCAGTCAAACCCAACTAACTGCCAAGAACAGAAATGCCTAACAACATAATTTTTCAGTGTTAACCTGAGGCAAAAACAAAGAAACAAACAGAAAAACATCCTGATTTATTTCAGAAGGATTCCAGACAGCAAGCTGCATCTAATCAAGATAAGTCCAGATAAAGGCTGGCAATTACAATCTGTGAACTGATTGAGCCTGAGTGGAAAGTTTACATCCAGCTGGAAAAAAAACCATGACCTTCTTCTTACCAACAATCAGTACTATGCTCCAGAGCATGGGGAGGAAAGGCCAGATTTGTTGAGATACAGTTAAGTACCACAATGTTATTTTCACAAGAAAGCCAAATTTCAAATAAATTAAAAATAGTAAAAAAGCTGAATGCAAAACAAAATGATGTACCAATAGAATACACAGGGCATGCCTTTTAAATAAGAACAGACAAAAAAAAAAAATCAATGAACTAAAACTGAGATGCAGGATGTTTCAGCCTACTTGGCAGGCAAAGACATAAACATAGTCTGTTCTGTCTCAAGGTCTCTCATGAGTCTGTTATTTTACTCTGATGGTAGGAGGATGAACTTGCCTTAGGAAGAAAGTCTGCCACCAGAGATGCTGCTCCAGACATGATCCCCTGATGCTTCAATGACTAATATTTTCCTTCTTCCTCAGTATCTTTCCTCCCTTCTTTATACAGAGATTCTACCTTGATAAATCAACTGGCCAAACCCAGTGTCTTAAACAGCTTGATGCTTTTGCCCTTACCCACACACCCCCTTCATTGTCTTCTTTTTCTGTGTTTGTTTCTGGTCTTGTTTCATCTTCAAGGAAATAAGCTTGGATACTCTGCAGCAACAGCCTCAATCCATCTTAACTATTTGTTCCTATTTTTGCCTTTCAAATGCCATTTTAATTTGCAAAGCTGCCTAGCAGACTCATTAAAAAGTTTCCAAAACAAAGTTCTACAACTGAAGAAAAAGTGTGTAAGAGATGTTTTAAAAATCAAAACTTCATTTCATATGAAATATTTGAAACACTGAAGCCATTTTCCTTCCTGTATTTTAGGTAAAAGACTTTAAATACTTGTATTTGAAACTTTCTGCAATGAGATTTCACTGGGTAAGTACTCTTTTATTGTCCTGCAATAACTTATCATTGCCCCATGACAAAATTTTGTTTATTGCCTTTAAATGTGTGCCATTTTATTCTATTTGAGTTAACAACAAAAAATACTAATTTCTTCCTCTATCAAACTGGAGAATCTATACAGAAAAAAAGTCTTTACTTTTATCTATTGAATTAAATTGCTCAAAATTTGTTGTTTCACGTGCATCTATATATATCTGTATGAATAAAAGTTTTGGTACATTGAAAGTTCAGTAAATCAGTTCTCCGGTAAAATGTCGCATCTGAAAAACTAATTATACAGGTATGTGCAATAGAATTAAACATTTACCACTGCTGGGGTACTTCTCATCAGTACGTAGTGATGAATGGCACATTTATATTCATGCCATATGTTTCTACATATGTCATAGTAAAAAGCACTCCAGTGACCCACTATTTACAGAAAGAAGACAGAAAAATCACAGGATACGACAGTTATGGTTGTTTAATGTCTACTCACAAAGTCACTGCAGTAATTATTACATGTGCCACTTCTGTTAAAAAAGCAGAGACAGAGAAGAGAGGAAGGGGGAGAGTGGGTAGAGAAGCCACCCCGTACATTTGACCTTAATGAGGCAGGCTATGAATACGCATAATGATTTCTTAAAGTGTTTGAAGATGTGCAGCTTTAGGCAAAAGAACTGTACTAGAAAGGGGATAGGGTAAGTACCACTCAAATGGAGCCATTATGCTTGAAGCTATTTGGATCCTGAAATGAGATAAAAGCCACATCACAGAGGCATAATGACTTCAGGACCAACAGAAAGAATTAACTGACATATCTTCTGGTAAAATAGATCATGAAACCTTTCAGTTCTGCTTTGCATCAGTGGTCTAAATGATGAAGCAGAAGAAACAGCAGAAAGCCTACTATTTCCCTATCTTCAGCATAAAGCCTCAAGGATCTACAGAAGTGCTGGTCCCTCTTTTCCACTGATGTCCCATACAGCCATCAGGATAAACAACTAAGCACTGTGCATTGTTCTTCTGATTATTCCTCACCCTACACTCTGAAAATTCTTGCAGGACAAATGCACAAGATCAGGGTAAGCTTACTGATCTGACACCTCTTCCCCTTGGGCCGAGGGGGAAAAAAGAAAAAAAGCAGAAAAAATAGGGAGTAATATTAACTTATTTCTTGTGTCTTTCTCAATGGGAGTGAAACAAAGACTGAATGAAGCCTAGAGATTCAGAAATACAAATATCACGCAGAGCATGGGGTGCAGCTGTAATATACTCAAAGCTTACATCTTCAAACAAATATCTTGAAAGAGCAATTCTTTCCACTACAGCTACGGTTTACTGTTCTAATGACAAAGAGAAACCAGGAAAGCTCTTAATCTGGATGCTGAGATAGGAACCCTCCATCTTTGGAAAAACCTGCTTGAACACAGAGTCTAACTTTGCATTGTGGACCTGCCTCTGAAAGAGGCTAAGATCTCAGCCTTAAGATGACACAGCTTTGGAAGAGTTTCCTGTTGGCCTAAGATCACAAGTCAGGCTAAACTGAAAAGCAATCTAATGATTAAACATTATGCCACACACAGCTTTAAAGAATATTTTTCTGTAAGTGCATTAATTTGAAAAGTTCCAACTTTCCAACTCTAAACATTTTCAATACTATTTTTCATAAAAGAAAAAAAAAAACTTCCTAAAATTTACATAGTTCCTACTGATAACTATTTGGAAAACTGCTCAAAATCTATTGCAATGCCCTACATTTTAAAAAGCTGTGTTACTGCAGCAGGAATACGTACTTAAATGTGATACCTCAAACATTTTAATTCCACTGTGAGGACATATTTATCAGCAATCCTGGCTAACTGGGGAAGACCCAGTTGACTGGAGCTTAGCAAATGTGATGCCCATCCACAAGAAAGGCCACAAGGAGGATACAGGGAACTACAAGCCTGTCAGTCTGACCTTGGTGCCTGGGAATGTTATGGAACGGATCATCCTGGGTGCCATTACATGGCACCTGCAGGACAACCAGGTGATCAGGCCCACTCAGCATGGGTTCATGAAAGGCAGGTCCTGCTTCACAAACCTGATCTCTTTCTATGACAAGGTCACCCAATTAGTGGATGAGGGAAAGACTGTGGATGTTGTTTACCTGAACTTCAGTAAAGCCTTTGACACTGTTTCCCACAACATCCTTCGAGAGAAACTGGCTGCTCATGGTATGGATGTGTGTACTCTTCGCTGGAAAAACTGGCTAAAAGGCCAGGCCCAAAGAGTGGTGGTGAATGGAGTTAAATCCAGTTGGTGGCTCGTCACCAGTGGTGTTCCACAGGGCTCAGTGTTGGAGCCGGTTCTGTTTAATATCTTTATCAGTGACCCGTATGAGGGGATCAAGTACACCCTCAGTAAGTTTGCAGGCAACACCAAGTTGGGCGGGAGTGTTGACCTGCTTGAGGGTAGGATGGCTCTACAGAGGGATTTGGACAGGCTGGATCAATGGGCTGAGGGCAATGGTATGAGGTTCAACAAGGCCAAGTGTCATGTCCTGCACTTAGGTCACAAAAACCCCATGCAGCATTACAGGCTTGGGGAAGAGTGTCTGGAAAGCTGCCTGGCAGAAAAGGACCTGGGGGTGTTGGTTGACAGACAGCTGAATATGAGCCAGCAGTGTGCCCAGGTGGCCAAGAAGGCCAACAGCATCCTGGCCAGTATCAGGAATAGTATGGCCAGCAGGACTAGGGAAGTGATTGTCCCCCTGTACTCAACACTGGTGAGGCCCCACCTTGAATACAGTGTCCAGTTTTGGGCCCCTCACTACAAGAAAGACATAGAGGTACTGGAGCATGTCCAGAGAAGGGCAACGAAGCCAGTGAGGGGTCTAGAGAACAAGTCTTACGAGGATTGGCTAAGGGAACTGGGGTTATTTAGCCTGGAAAAAAGGAGGCTGAGGGGAGACCTTAATGCTCTCTACAACTACCTGAAAGGAGGTTGTAGAGAGGTGGGGGTTGGTCTCTTCTGCCAAGTAACAAATGGCAGGACAAGAGGAAATGGCCTCAAGTTGTGCCAGGGTAGGTTTAAGATAGGTATTAGAAAAAAATTCTTCACCTAAAGGGTTACCAAACATTGGAACAGGCTGCTCAGGGAAGTGGTGGAATAAATGGTGGTTTTAAATACCCTGGAGGTATTTAAAAGAGAGGTAGAGGTGGTGCTTAGGGACATGGTTTAGTGGCGTTTTTGGCAGTGTTAGGTTGATGGTTGGACTCAGTGATCTTAAAGGTCCCTTCCAACCTAGATGATTTTATGGTTCTACAAAATATAAGTACTTGGTTCCTCTTTTCTATCAAAACACAACACTGTGAGTACAAGGTGTATTTGGAGAAGACAAGGACAAGAGAATGGGGGGGTTCTGCGATTTCTTTGACAATACAGACTAGTTTGTAGAGACTATGAATTGCATACACTAAAGATACATATGGATTATGCCCAGAAATATGCCCAGACATATGTTTACTGCACCATAATTTTCTCTTCAGTTTTTTAAATACTTTTTTGACACATTTGGGAACCATAACACTTTCTGACTATAGAATCTGTAGGTGAAATGCTGAACAATTAATGATGAAATAATGATTATGATTCAATATTTGTGATACAGTACCTTCAAGGGCTAAAGATGCAATTTCTAAACATACAATTTCAGTGGCTTTTCAGGATATTATCCCTAAAACTATACTACGGTAAGTGTGAAAGCAGTACATAACTGTTAAGCCACCTTGTTTTACGAAGATGGATACTAGCTTTGCTAATAACCCTAACCTTGAGGACTTGTTTTCTCTAAGAAGCAAACTAGCAAGTTACATTTTACATTACCTTTTTAGTCACTAAGGTGTTCTTACTTGCTAGTTCCATCTGAATGAACCACAGGATATTTAAAATGCCTATTAACATCTTGAGTAGTAATTTAATATCGAGTTGTTTGTTTAATATAGTGAGTTAATTGGAACATTTAGATCTGACTCAGGCCAGAGAGGGAAATACAGTTAAGGATGTCTCTATTAAAATAAAATATCACCATCCTGCCATATGAAGTGATTTCTTCGTTCAGTATACTCCACATACTATTCAGTATAGCTAGATCCATAGGTTACTTAGTTTCATGTTCACAAAAAAAAGTTAATTGTAATTCAGCTAGTTTAAGTTCTTTTTGAAATATAGTGCTAGTAAAACCATAAACCTGCACAATTTTGATATTAAAATTGAGAATTCTGCTCTAATTCTAATATGTTATAGTGCCTTTTGTTATATGACAAGATATGCATCATTGCTCCAGAGTTTTACAGAAAAGTGTTATTGATGAAGCAAAGCAAAGACCTCAAGTAACCTCATTCTGTCCCTTCTCTTATATATATATTATTGATAATACTCTATATCAATTCACAAAAAGATTTAGGATACTGTGAATTTTCTCCTAAAAACGTAGCTCTTTACCCTTCACAGTCTTCAGTGCTTAAGATGACCATTAATTAAAAGAAAATGAAAGCCGTAACAGCTGCAACGTGCAGGTACTACACAGTATGTATATAGGCGATGTGCTTTACTAAGCTATCTGAGAACGATTGTCAGAGTGGCCTTCCAGTTTTAGAAGCAGAGATTAAAATTACTTCCCATCAATTTTCACATATTTCTTGCAGTCATTTGCATTTTAATGAAGATATAGTTCTGTTAGGTTCTTATTTTTAAAATTTAAATAATTACATGGATATTAGTGCAAAATGCCTTCTTCTTGTAGCAAAGACTTGCTGATGAGAGTGATTCAGTTAAAACAGAAAACTGCATTTTTCCACAGCATGCATCATATCCAAAGGAAGGAATGAGCACTAAATCATCTGTTCTAGTGTTCATGATCTCCTTGCACTGGTCAGGAAAAGGTCACATTTAAGTACTTTGGAGATTGTTTTATATATGAGAAATGTTAGTAAAATGAAACGTTTACTTTTACTTTTCTTATCTGTTTTTTCCCCAGTGTTGGACAAGCTACTAGGACCTTCTGCTGTATATTTATATTTAACATGTATGAACAATACTGTAGTACTAGATAGATGTACTTTTTTGTGCCTGACACCACTACAGTTGTATATTTTTAATTTACAATGTTCCCCTTGAAGAATACCCAAAAGCTATAGCTAGCGCTGAACACAGCAGTTCTTCTGAATAGCAGAAATCGCTATAATATATTAGCAATTCTTGGCATTGTTCCCTGCAGTGCCTGCCTGATTAGTTATTGATACAGTTCAAGGTGCTAGTTATAATTTAAAAAGCTCTAAATGGGTCAGGATCCACTTATCTGAAAGATTGCCTTTACACCTGTTCCTCAGAACAGATTGGCTGGCCTGTCTCTCCAGTCCAACAAGGACTGATGGCACTCCCAGAGCCTAGATCAGGCTCCTTTTTAGGTATGCATTTATTATACAAATGGAAACATTAATGGCAATATGAAACAATAGTGTTCTCATGTTCTTCAACAGGCTGTGGACCTATAAGGGCTTGACCTGGGGTCTGCTGCATGTGCCACGCATCCCCCTTTGAGTCAGCTTCTCCCCTCGGCCCCCTGCAATCTCTCCTATCCAAGTTGGATAAAACCCATCCCACAGGTCCAGACATGTACAGGTTTCTGCCTCCAGGAAGAGCTACGTGAGCTTCAGTGACTGTGATCTCTAAAGAGCAGAGTTGCCATTTCAATTTGTGATAGTGCCTTCATGCTCATGTTGCTGATGGTGAAGTCTGAGGACTCAGACCTATGCCAGATTTCCCATGCAAACAGACTGAAATTCAAACTTATTATGCAGACATTTGGGGAAAGTCAGGGGACATGTCTATTGTATCAGCTACCCAATACTTCATATCAGGAAAAAGTGCTGAGACAATTGTCATGCATTAACAGACCAAAGAAATAAAATACTCCCGGTGCAGAAAATTGCTAGTTTTTCTTTTTTCATTATCGTATTTTTCTGCCTCAGCATGGCAACACAGATAACTAAGACAGGATATCTTCCATGAGAATGCTCAGATGAGAAAATATCCATGCTAAACTAGTGTTAAAAGTAGGAAAAAAACCCACACTCAACAAACCCAAAATAAGTTAATGCAGTTATACTTTTTACAAGGGCATGTAGTGATAGGATGAGGGGGAATGGCTTCAGACTGGAAGAAGGTAGATTTAGATTAGATATCAGGAAGAAATTTTTCACTTTGAGGGTGGTGAGGCACTGGAACAGGTTGCCCAGAGAAGTTGTGGAAGCTCCATCCCTGGAGGTGTTCAAGGCCAGGCTGGATGGGGCTTTGAGCAACCTGGTCTAGCAGGAGGTGTCTCTGCCTATGGCAGGGGGGTTGGAACCAGATGATCTTCAAGGTCCCTTCCAACCTAAACCATTCTATGATTCTATGATATATATGGTCTCAGACGTTAAACAAGATACATCCTTCTAACACCAGTTAAAAAGACAAAACAGGTAAAAAAGGAAACTCAAATGTTTTGTTTATCTTGTAATCAATTTCTATTTCCTGCCTATGTCGGAAAGTCAGCAACACCTGGACAGAAGCAAAAGTCTGATATTTCTAAGAAGCTGCCTTCTACAGAACCCCGTGAACCACAGACATTACTGAACTACAAATAAGTTGATATACAATAGTTCTGGTAAATAGCCATATATATCTACTTTTTTTTTTTTTTCTTCACTGAGGTACCATTGAGGATACAAAGGCCTGTTAAGGCTAATTAATAGCTGTGATTTGAAAAGCTTATGAAATGGATTAACTACTGCCTTGCTTAGACTATACTGAATGGTGACTACAGATTTGATGACCCCTCTCATGAAAAGCTCTTAGCAATTATTTTTTTTTGCCAAGAAATACGAATTATGAACAGACTCTTTCTCCCAACTACATTAAAAAAAATTGAATTAGGAAATACAATACCATTACCTGTCATGTTGCAGTAAACTTTCAAAGGTCCCAGTGCCCCACTGCCATCTGGATCTATCCAGTAGTAATTTGAAGTTTTGCCCAAGTGTTTGTATGCTTCACAAGAGAGTTCATAAATAGCTGTAATGAAATAAAACAGCAATAAGGATCTTCATATCCTGGAGCAAAAAAATCCATAATGACAATAAATTGACTTTATATATATTTCAAGAATTATACCTTTGAGATTAAAGTAATGTCACTGACATTCACATAAAACAAAGCATTTTCCAAAAGATACAGAAGTGATTAAAAGCTTGAGGGATGCAATTTTGTCTTTTGGCATGTGAGAGAAAGCCAGAATAGGAAGAGAATTGCAACAACTTGGGGGGAGGCGGGGAGGAACAACCAAACTTTTTCAAGAGTATCTTTAAACCATTTTTGAAAACACTTTGGTTCAGAATTTTGCGTATACACTGGTTTAAGTTTTGCATCATAAATGGAGACACTTCTATTGATCCAACATACTTTTCCCTTTAGTTTTCTTTCAAGAGATCCACCAAAAAGCTTATGAGTTTTCCATCTGTAATTTCTAGAATTTTTCAGGTTTTATTACAACTCAGAATAACACTGAGTTTCAAAACTGTGAAATTTCTCATTACATGTAACACCTGTCTCTACACAGCTTTGCAGTTACTCTATTATATATCTACATAACTAATACTCATTTCTAGGAAGGTCTAAAATTTCACAATGTTGACTGGAAGAAGTTTAATTGATTTAGCAGGGGGTTCTGTTTCAATTTTTCCTTGACCTCTCTATACTGCTTTCTATTTCAAGTCGTAAAACTGCTTGTCAAATCGAGTTATGATGAATAGCTCGGCCATAATAATAAGCATTGTAGATAAAAGCTTTTCTAGTAATTTCCATATCTTCTTTGAAATGTATGACTATTACAAAGTTATGTGTATTATACATGAATACATTAAATCATTTTATGCATACAAAAATAAAACTGGTAATTTATATAAATTGGTATATATATACAACTGGTAAACTATATAAATATTGTTCTATGCAATTTTTTAAAAAAGGAATGTGTAATGCTTCTTTGTTTTCCAAGGACCAGATGGTACAGTCTTTTGTTTGGAATCAATCAATCAGCTGCCAAAAGAAATGAAATATTTGTTTAACGAGACTTCATATCCACTCTAAAAATTCATCTAATTTGTTGGCAATTCTTGCAAGCGATCTCCTTGCTAAGACTGGCTTTATTTCAAATGTCCATAAGGACGAGCTGTTTCGCTGGACTCTGATGATGAGTGACTGATCACACACACACACATTTAAAGGCCAGCTATCAAAGATGGAGGAAGGACAGTAACTAAAGACTGTTACCTATGTATAAAGAGAATCTCCTTGTTGATGCTACAAGAGAAAGAATCCTCTGGAAAGTTTTATATGTTCATTACAAGGTCTAAAGTCAATTTTATACAAGAGGTAGACACTTTAATTAAATTGTGAAATATTCCAAGCCATTTCCCCTTTCTCCCCAAACTAAGGTCAACAGATTCTTTCATTATCAGGAAGACTCTTTGCTTGTTTTCAGACACTCCATGCAGATTTCATAAGGAATTCATAACCAATGTTCTTCAGAAATATTTCTCTAACTCTCTACACACTACCTAAATGTAATCACAAAATACCAGCTCTGTTAATATATAATTATTGTGATACCAAATGGCAAATTTTAACAGATGCATTCCAGGTCAAGCCAAGATGATGACAAATACTGTTTATGACCTCTCAGAAATTTGGTGTTTTCATTCTAAACCCTTTCAGAAAACCAAGGGAATTTTGTCTTTGTAGTATCCAGATCTTTATGTAGGGCCATATGACATTTTTGTCTAAGTTTGTTCATTTCAAGAAGACAGGCCAATCTTTGTACAGAGATGCTACTACAATTCAGAAAAAAGTAGAGTGTTATATGGAAGACAAAACCAAGTTACACTGTTTAATCAGACACTCATTTATCCCTACTGAATATTTTTACAGAAAATTAAAGGGTTTAAATACAAGAACCTTCCTTCTGTTCTTCTGAAATGGGAGAAATAGAAAGTGGTAGGTAGTTACTAGTTAGTATTACAGCACAGAACAGGCTGCTTTTGAATAAGTCAGCATTTGTTAAGCTTCAGCATTATGCTGAAAACCAAACAATAGAAATTAAGATTGTTCTTCAAACAAAGACAAAAGAGTGGGATATTCTAAATAAATTCAACTTGTGAAAAGTGTTTTTATGAGCATGTGATAGGTTTTTGGCAGGTTTTATCCATATGTAGATGCATACTTAAAGACCTTAAAAATTGGAATAAACAAAAATGAAAGGGTAGGTTCTAGTGCAAGGAGCAGTAACATACAAATCACATTACAGGAGTGTAGGAACAAAATGAAGGGATAAGTGAAGTTGGTAAACTGACAAAATAAGTCACCCGAGTACATTAAAACACAGAAGAAATTGAAAACAGAATACAACAAGGAAGAGACCATGGTAGAATCAAAACTACTTAAATTAGAAAATTGATAAAAGTTACAATAAATAAGAAAGAAAATTAACAGAGCCAAGAAAGGACAAGTCAGCAAAATGCAAGATTTGTACATAAAGTCTACAGTGTTCACATGAGAATAAGGAAAAATGGTAGCATACATCTACACACAGAGAAGGACACTGAAAGAGAGAGAAAGGGGGTTTTTTAGTGCCGATTTCTTCTGGAAAATAGGGAGGAAAAAAAAAAGAATGGAAGAACTGAAGACACAAGGGCAACAGATGTCTCTTTTTCAAGCCGGTAGAAGTAAAATGCCAAAAATGTGTATTTGCTTTCTTGGTAGTTGGTCCAAACACACAATATATATACTCTTAAGGGACTTCAGAATAGTATTAAAGCTCTGAATCTTCCAAGCTACAGGTAGAACTCACATGT
This sequence comes from Pluvialis apricaria, assembly GCA_017639485.1. Classification (NCBI taxonomy): domain Eukaryota; kingdom Metazoa; phylum Chordata; class Aves; order Charadriiformes; family Charadriidae; genus Pluvialis; species Pluvialis apricaria. Next base: position 62,573,370 of record CM030008.1, read on the forward strand.
GCCCTGATGTCCAGATAAGCAGTTTCTAGCATAATACATCCAGTTGTTTGTTGGGTTTTTTAATGCTACTTATATTCTTTCTGAGGAGAAGGGGAAAACAACACAAGTGGCTTCCTCACTCTCGACTTGACATGCTTTCATATTGCATCAAAAATTGTGCACAAGCAATAAGAGGTGAAAACCTGGTCAGAACAGTGATCCAAGGTCCCAGAGAAAGAGAAAAGCCCCCAAAATATAATATAGTCTTTTTAAAGTTTAGTCACCTGAATAACACAGATCAAACTGAGACCACCAAATCCATTTCATGCTAAAATTTGAAAGGGCTTGACTGTGTTCTAACATGAAGTAAAATGGAGTTAAAAATATCTATATATATAAAAACAATCTCATTTTAACTTTTGGTGTGAAACATCAAGCTTGTTTAAGCTGCTTAGTTTGGGCAGAAAATCCAGTCATTTTAATCAGCTGACAAAAGCAACTATGAATGCATTCTGAAGTTCACCATTGATTAAGCTAACATTCACAAGAGTGGGCTTGAGCATGGCTTGAGGGGAAAAGTTTCTCTTCTTAGAAAAGCTTGACTAGGGAAGCAGACTAAGGGCGAACAGCTTAGAATGAAACAAAAACTAACAAAAATCCTTGTAGTCACACAGACCTTAACATCATTTTCATTGCTGCATTTCTTCATGGATTCTTTTCCACTCCCAGAACTGCTTACCTGAACCCCAAAGGGGAGGTGCTGACGGACAGGGGAAAACAACACTCTCCCAATTTTTTAGGATCCTCTATTTTAAACATTTGAGGAAAAGAAAATGGTTCAGAAAACCAGTTTACATAATAGCTTTTTCCAGCTCCAGACTGTTAGCTGAAAGTAGGAGAGAGTCAACTTCTTTTAGATTTCAATGGCTCTTTACTGACTGAGGGAAGCAGATGCTCTCACTCCTGTTTTACTTTCTGACTGGTGTAAAGATCAAGAGAGTTATCCCACACAGGTGGCACAGCTGCTGGCTATCTCTAGAAAGCAGAAGATCTGAATGACAAAAAGGATTTAGCAACTCTCTCACCCTATATGATGTTCCCATAGAGTTTCAGCAGCATCTTGGTGAACTACAGTTTCTGCATCACTATGTAAAAAGGCAGCTTTAATTTTAGGGCTGACAAATAGCCTAATTTTTAAGTACAAAGCTCATTATAAATAGAAAACCTAGTGTGGCAGTCTGCACTATGTGACAAAATGAATGTGTTGCAATACTTTTTGTTTCTGTCAGTGAATATGGCTGCTGCAGGGGATAAACTTCTTTAAACTGCTACTAATACAGAAGTAAATCTCAGCTTTACAGGGGCATATGAAAGGGGTAGATTCACAGGAACTGATGGAATTAAATGATAGTAAAAGTGACAAAAGTAGGCAGTGCACCATATCCACAAAGTCCAGCTATGCCTCTCCATCACTTTCAACTTCCCAGAAAAATACTGAAAGCAAAGTAGACTGCGAGGTGCTTGGATTTATGTCACTCAAGATGGTTTCAACTCTTGAGCCCCTTAAAAAGGGCTGAAAGCACAAACAGATGGAAGGGGGAAAAAACACCAAGCTAACTTGAGAAATAGCTGCACACTGAAATGTCACACCTGAAGTTTAATTTAAAAGAAAGGGATGAGTTTTATTTGTTGCTTTATTACAACATATATTTGGAAAAGAATTGCAAACCCAAAAACATTAGAAAATAATAAATTTATATATAAGTACACATAGACTGTAAGCTTCTGCTCTGTCAGTCAGTCTGTCAGTCTGCTCAAATACTTCATGTGTATTAAAAAGCCCCACAAAAAGGCAGCATGATGCAACACTACTTCAATGTTCCTGTTATTCTGTAGGACTATTGCTGCAATGGTCAGAAACAAACCTTATGTCTGTCATTTTTTTAAAGTTTCGACATAAAAATTCTGTAGTTTGGAACTCATCCTTATAGTGCCAAAGAACAGAAAAAGTAAAATAAAGTCAAAACACAAGTGTTGTTAAAGTCAGACAAAAATAAGTGTGAACAAATATTTACTTTTACATCTCACATTTGAAAAGCAAAGTAACCCTTTCAGATATGACAGTGAGATGTAAGTATTGCTAGAAATCCACAATGTATCAATACACACTCTCAAAAATGCTCTGCATTGCAATTTAGTTATATTCAATTTATGGTAAAACATAGCTATATATAACAATATTTAACTTTTATATAACAAGTATATTTTTGGTTTGTAAATCCCTCCACATCTTCTCCTGTGCATGCACACACACACACCTTGCTAGATGATACTTCTGTTTGTAATCATATTATTATTTTATTTACCCTTCCTATAAAAAAAGAGCTGAAAATTTAACTAAACTAAGTCTTTACTCCTTAGCAGAACCATAACTTAATACGATCTTGATTATTGTGAGCTTGAAATGTTTTCAGAAGTAGCATTTGCCAGGTTTCCAAATGTTAAGGATTCCCTTTTTCATTCGCCGTTGCCAAAGCAAAATTGGTTGGAAACTTCTGCTGAACATTGTTGGGTTTGCCCCTTCCACCTTTTTGGGCTGTCAGTTCACAGAAGTTCCCCACACCTTCAGCTATGAGCACTGAAATCTAAAATAAATTACAAATCAAAACCCAAGGAGAACAACCTACCACCAGCATCCAAAAAACCTCATCAGTCAAATAATTACAGAAGGAGGAAACTAAAGCTGGAAAAGAAAATATCACCATTCTGATACAGAACTGCACGTGTACCTAAAATGTCTTGAGCTGTTTCAACACCCTTCAACTTATCTCTCTACGTGTAGGCACGCTCACCTAAAAGGAGCTCCAAAACACTAAAGACACCAAGCACAACCTGATCCTGACCAAAGAAGATTCTAAGGTAACCAAGACTTCTGGTTTAGTTTTATTTTCTTGCTATTTTTGCTCACCACATAATTATCTTAATACAAAAAAGACAACAAAAGACCTGTTTTAGTTTCTGCATAATGCCAAAGACCCCTTTCCAAAAGCCCTTCTTGATTTAAAAATATCTTTAAAGTATTTGCTAAAATAACACCCTCTCCTAAACATAAGGAGGAGGTAGTAGGTAACAAAAATAAAATCCTAACTAGAAAAAACTGTCTTGCAACCCCAACAATAGTTCTTCATGCTAAATTTCTAATGGACTTCTAGAGACAGAAATTTCTGCATGACCAGAAGCTGGATCTTCAGCTAAGAGTTGCTCATCACAATCCACACTGCTATATTTCAGGTACTTGAAGCTAAGATGCCGCTGTAGAATTAGGTTACCTCGATGAGAAGAGGCACAGGAAGTAGCACTTAAAGATAAGTCTCTAAGAAGATAAAGCTGTAAGACTTTCAAGGCTCCTTGCCCTCACAACTCAGGAAGCAGCCAGCAATGGCTGCTCACAGTGTGCTCACCTTGACACGCCAGAGCAGTAGGAAGATGCCAGCACACTCAGCGAGCTACAATCCTGAGTTTCTGTGCCCAGTCTAAGTGGACTTGGAAACTGTGCCTGAATGTATCAGTAACTGCAATGAGCTTCATGTCCAGGAAGAAAACTGAGTTTCTTGATGTGCTGCAGATTTATGCACATCTTAAATATGGTGTGTACATTAGAAGATTCATTTGGACATTTAAAGATCATTTGGGAAAGATTTTTTTTTTTTTTTTAAATGGATCTACTGTGATGCTAAAGAAATGCCAGAAATTTCAGTCTGAAGAAATACAACAATTCTAGATTCAGTTACACTACATTCAATTACATCCAAATGACTTACATTTAGGAAAAACCAAGAAATAAGGAAGTGTCCAAATGTGACATGCATTTGCCAATGCAATATCACCTAATTATTAATGACAATGGAAATCAGAAAACCTGAACTTCCTGGCTTTATGTATAACTGAAATTTGAGTAAACTAAAATCTCTAAAGCCTTGTGAGTAATTCTTACAATTTGTGTGCTTATGGTGCATCTGCAAGAATACTATTTTCTCCTGTTTTTAAAGAAATGTTGCTATATATGAACAGTCACTCAGCAGAAATGTAATTTTTCACATATAAATGCCATTAAGCAATTGGAAAATTTCACTGTAAATAAGAGAATTTGAGAATATTGGAAGGTCACGTGAAAAAGTCCACCAAATCACAGCTGTATATGACATGACACATGCTTTAGGCAATCACTTTTCCAGTTGTAGTAAAACCAAGATCAAGCACTACTTCTCAGCCATGACTAGGTTATCTCCACAGCCAGAAGCTGAATTGAGCTATTGCAGACACAAAAGCACAAGCAAGCACAATCCCTGCCATCTTCACACATCTTCAGAGTGAAACCAAGATTTGATTGTTTTTTTCTGGGATACAAGGGGCCCTTGGTTTGTTCTCACAGTTGGCTAGAACAAACACATGAATTCTAAGAGCTCAAAACTTCATCCTCTTGCTGTAGCCATGTGAGATTAGTAAGAGTCTATCACACACCGCACAACTACTTTACTCATGGCAGTTCAAATACAAGTTAACTTAAGCCTAAGGGTTTAGTTCTGTTACTCTTAACATCACATTAAATAAGTACTACATCATTCTACAAGATGTTCTGGGAAAAGGTAGTTCAATTGCTCAAATTATATTTGCAGCAATAAGTGCCGGGAAAAAAGCAGAATATTTTTTGTGATCATAATTAGCATAACAGCAGAATCACGTGGCTGGGATTAACCTCAAAAATAATCTAATCCACCTCCCAAAAAAGCTCAATTACATCCATGTATCATTCCTGACATACTCTTGCTCAAAATCTTCCACAATGTAAATTCCTCAACATGCCGAGGCAGCCTAGAGCTCTACCAGCATCAGCGTTTCTCTCTACACTGTGAAGATGCTCTACTGCAATTTAAACTCATAATTTCTCTTTCTATCCACCATGAATTTGGAGAATAGCTTGTTGTACTCCTCCTTGCAGCCATCTTTTGTCTATTTGCACATATGAATCTCATCTCTACATTAAAAAGGCCAAGTTTGTTCATCTTGTTCACAAGTTGTGTCTTTTAGGTACTAAATTATTCTTCTTGCTCTGGTCTGGACTCTCCAATTTTTTTCATGAAGCTCAGCATACAGAAACGGACAATGCCCAGCACAGCAGGATTAATTTGCACATCCCACAAGTCATGCTTCTGTTAATTCATCCCAAAATAGTGTTTTCCTTATTCCCAGACGCATATGCAATCAACTGCAAGGTAAATAAGCCAGTAATAAAGCCCACTTCTACAGAACTGAATAAAAAACCCAAACAAACCAGCAGTTTTCTTCAACCTCTGTTTCTACAGTTGGTTATCCCCTCCTAAGCACAGTTCTTCCCAATGCACAGTTGCTCTACACCTCAAAATTCTTAAAATAGCTTCCAAAAAAGGTCTTTCTTTAATTTGGTATATATATAAAATATTATGTATAACATAATATATATAAATATCTATAATCGCTATAAATAAAAAGTATATAAATACACACATAGACACTATTGTTTTTTTAAATTAATTAGGAAGGTAAGCCAACCGAAGAAATTCTAGTGCTCTATGGCTGGACTAGTGTACATTTTTTCCACTGCTGCATTGCCTCTCATGCCACTAACCTCCCAACAGCAAGGCTCCTTCATGATTAAGCACAAGCCTTCTTCCTGCTGCCATTGATCTAAGCTTCAGCCTTCTTAAAGCTCTGAAGTTAGACTGTCACCTTCCCAGGTGCTATATCTGCCTCACACTCTCCTTCTGCCTCCTACTATGAGCTAATGAATTTACAAAGGATGCTGATTATTAGTGCAATATTCAAATATGCCCTGTAGAAACCAAAAGGAAATTAAAAAGCAGCAAAAAGAAAAATAATAAGATATGTGGAAATTTGCCAAATTTGTGTAAAGTTGACTCTAGGCTTATTTATGTCAGTGATAAACAAGACAATTACCATTGTGGTAACAAAGGGAAGAAAGTGAGGGGTTGCCATCAGAATAAAAAAGAGACACTGAGTTTATTTGCCACTGGGATAATAACGAAAATTACTGCCACGGGGGTGAAAACTGTGATTTGAGTTACCACACGGTAGTGCAATCCAGGGATTTGTTATGAATACAGAAGAAAAACATCCCATTTATGGCAAAAACAAAGGCACTTCTGTTTCTCTCTCAACTTCATTGTTTCTTTGCGTTGGGCTGGGGGGGGGGCAGAGAGAAATGAATTTAAATCCAAAAGGCGGATCAAAGATGGATTTTTAAACAAATTTAGCAGTGATTTTAAATTAGAAGCCATAGATTAGGCAATTAGCATCCTTGTAACAGTGTCAGCCTACAGACATCACGAGAAAAAGTATAATTAGACACCAATTTTTAACAAGGTACTTTTGAGAATTAAGTCATTCAAGGATACACAAACACTTTTTTTTAAAAAAAACACCCTGCATTCTAACAGGGTTCTTTGTGGCTGAAATAAGCACCATTCAGGATAAAAACATTTGAAAGGGAGAACTGCAAGTCATGCCAAACATCTCCATGTAAGGCACACTTTCATTTTAAATCTGGATGGTTTGGCACACTTGTGTAGCTGTAATGCATTACTGGGCACTGCATCTGAGGGAGAAGATTGTCAAAGAAACTCTTAGATATTCACCATGCTTGGGCTGGTCTTACACTGGTTGCAGCCACAGAAAGCTTCAGAGCTGCCTGGAGATCGTTTGAGTCTTCTCCATCTGGGAGACAACAGGAACACTGCCAGTATCATCTTGCCCTCTTCTATCCTCTTATCCCTCTCTCCCATTCAAAAGGCTTCAAGGTTGGTATAAAAACTAAGTTTGAAAAATCCATACCCCTAAAGAAAACGTATGATTTCTACTCCCACTCCCATGTATTTTCTATTGCCAGGGCAATGGCAAAAAGAAGAGGAGACAAGGTACAAGCCTGGATTTACACTTTCCCAGCTGTGTAACACAAATGCTTGGTTGCTCCAAGATATACAAGTGAAAACCTCAGCAAATTATTCAAGGACTAAAGTAGGGGAGACAATTCCAGTAAATTTAAGTCAAAGTTACAGAAATATCAGGAATCTTATTTTAATACATGGTGTCTATAAGTGGCTACAAATAGCAAAACCAGAGATTAAACCCTAGGATTTTTTCCCAACAAGTTCATGCCAGTTCTTTCCTGCCTTGGATATCACAGCATTTGATCTGTCTTAAGACCTGAATTTCCTCATCAATGTTAAATAATGCTCAGCTGCACAAAGAGACTTTCTAATTATGCAGCTTTAAAAGAGATTATAGTGTCAGGGTTTTTTTTTATTCACGAATATTACTCATCCCAAAATGCATTACTCCCCTGCTCATTTATAAGACTGTAATTAAGTTTTATTTTTACAGCCCTCAACAGCTGTAATCGTCACTGTTTCCTGCTTTTCCCCCTCCTCCTCACCCACTTTGGTGTCTGAACCTATCATAACCAGCAATCCTGTGAAGGAAAACGGTACCGTGCTTGGCTGTACTTATTCAACACAAGTTTTAGTTGAGTAATACTTCCTCAAGTTATTAAATAAAATTACTGGTCAAATAAGGTAAGATTTCTTAAAACCTTACATTAAAAGCTTGTGTTTGAAAAAAAACACAAACTACACCAACAAACAGTAGCTTACCTACAAAACAATTGCTATACACACAGACTTGGACACCTAATCAAATAGTGGGTTTTCCAGAGGAGCTGAGCACTTATTTCCACCAACACAAAAGAACTAAAACATTATGAAAACAAATGCTCATATCAGCATTACATTATCTCAATCAAAATGTCCTCTATCAACGTGACACCAATTTAGAACCAATGCATCATCTTTGTCATTTCCATTAATCACTAAGCAAATCGCACTGCCAACAGAATTCAATTTTTTTAACTGTCATAAAGATATCAGCAGAAACACATGCTCCATGTCCCTTTTTAAATGTTTCTTCTCCAATACTTTCAATTGGGAATGACTGTGTCCTGGTAATTTACTAGAAATTACTTTCACATCTTTTTCACATAATGGATGAGCTGTGAAATTAGTAATATGTTAGATGGGCACCTTGGAGGTTGCCCTGGTTGGCACACGCCCTCTTTTGTTGGTATCTGTTTCAATAGCAGCACTGTAGAGTATTCATTTAGATGATTTACTGAGGAGACGTGAATACGGGGAAAGTGCCACGTTCTGTGAAAAAAGCCCATCTGCACACCCACATAGGAGCTCAGAGATGCAATGGCAGAGAAGGAACCCAAATAATACCCTCCAAGGCTGCTCGTAGGCCCATCACAGGAGCCATCAGCCCTCAAAGGCCCATCTGCACAATCCCACAGAAAGACCCAAATCAAGGACTCCCAAGCAACAACCAACCTGTCTGGGGTAGTCTCAGTACAGCCTCAGCTCCAGTGTCTGGGCATGGAGCCCATCACCATGAATCACTGGGAGCAGCTCTCCCCCACACCTTTCAGAGTAAGGGGGTTGCTGCCTCGGGGTGGGACACATCATGGGATGCATGGGAAACATAGCTCAGGATTGCACAGAGCTTATGGAATGTTTAGGGGCAGAACCAAAGGCAGGAAAAGGAAGAGGGATACGTGGTTTGGAGGAGGAAAAAGTGCGGAAAAAAAGAGGGATAGGTGTAAATAGTGGTCTGGTCAGTACACTTGCCTGGTTGTGCCCTGCATCTGATCAGCACAGTCTGTCCTGTCTTCTTATTAAATTCCTTTCTAACTCTTTCCTGGGCAAGGGACTCTCGATCCTGTGTGCACGTCTGTGTACGGGGGTGTGGGTGCCAGCAGTGGGGGTCAGACTACAGGTTGGAGGGCCTCTGTGTCCATGGTGCCAGCCACTGGAGCAAGTGTAGGTGTGTGAATGCGTGATGGCTAGCAAAGATCAAGCTGGACTAGCCAGCAAGCAGGTGAAGTAGCCTGGGAGCACGTAGGGGTGAGTGGGTCCTAAGGGCTGTGAGAGCACCTGGGTGTCTTTAGGAGTGAGAGCACAGGGGGTTCAGCTATGGGGACCTGGAAAGTTCTGGCCAGTTCTGGGTGTATGTGCATGCAACAGTCTGTACCAGTAACTGGAGAGGCACTGCTGCCTCAGGGGTTGTATGTCCAGCTGGCAGAAACTGGGGAGACTGGGATTGAAGGTCAGCTACTAGGCAGACTGAGTGCCTGCGCCCTGCTGCTGGGGGGATTCACCCTGTAAATATGTACATATACTCCTCCTAGTGGGCCTCCATCCTGCTCAGCCAGAGTTAGAAGCAGGATGAGGCTGTTGGTGCTTTCCATGTTTGTGTGAAGGCACTGAGCGTCTGTAATCTATGTGTCCAGCCATGTGTATATGTAGTGTACATGTGTGCTTTATGTGCGCGTGCCTGCTGGGAATACATCTTTAGCCTTGCTATTGGTAGGATCTGGGGTCATCAAGCTGTAGCAGCATCACCTTTTTTCAGTCTTTGTTCAATCTGGCAGGATATGTTTTCTTCTAACAGAAAGTATCACACAGCATATGCACTTCAAACAGCATACTAGGTCAGAACACAGGACTTATCTCCTGTAGCCATTTCCTCTTTTATTTATGGTTGCAATTAACTTCTTACAGAGCCCTGAATCTGTGGGTTGTACTCAGCTAAGCTGATATTCAACACATCTCCCTTCTCTGTGATCAGTAACACACTGCTTGACAAGTAGTTCAAGTGATCAAGACCTGGCTCAAGCTCCCAGCTTCTGTTCAGCAGAGCTTTCTAATCTGCAGAATGTGTTTGATGACGGTCATCCAAACTGCTGGAAGAAAACAAACACAAAGACTGGTGAAGAGGAAAAATATCAGAGCAGATGATTAGAGAAGGAATGATAAAAGGAGGAAACAAACTGTTGAGATTGATAGGCAACCACAAAGAAGTTGAGAAACATCAATATGGGGAAAACAGAAGTGGATTTGAAAAGGAGAGGCATAGTTAAGAACTTCAGAAAGGCATAGCAAGTCCCTGTAGCTCAGTTAGCCTGATGTAAATGCAGTGATATTTGTAGTGCTCTGAAATAGCAGTGGCAGATATTAAAAAAAAAAATAGTGACAAATGGCATGTTGTGTTTTCCTCTATGTTTTAGAGCATCTGCTAGTTCCCAGGCTCAACTTCACTCCTGATTTTTCTACCTCCCCCTCCAGTGGCACAGGGGGATGGAGAATGGGGGTTGTGGTCAGTTCAGCACACATTGTCTCTGCTGCTCCTTCCTCCTCGGTGGGCAGACTCCTCACACTCTTCCACTGCTCCAGCATGGGGTCCCTCCCATGGGAGACAGTCCTCCATGACCTTCTCCAGCATAAGTCCTTCCCACAGGCTGCAGTTCTTAATGAACTGGTCCAGTATGGGTCCCTTCCATGGGGTGCAGTCCTTCAGGAACAGACTGCTCCAACGTGAGACCCCTGCGCTGTCACAAGTCCTGCTAGCAAACCTGCTCCAACATGGGCTCCTCTCTCCACAGGTCCACAGGTCCTGCCAGGAGCCTGCTCTAGTGTGGGCTCTCCATGGGGTCACAGTCTCCTTCAGGCATCCACCTGCTCCAGCGTTGGGTCCTTCATGGGCTGCAGGTGGATATCTGCTCCACCATTAACCTCCATGGGCTGCAGCGGGGCAGCCTGTCTCACCACGGTCTTCTCCACAGGCTGCAGGGAAATCTCTGCTCCAGTGCCTGAAGCACCTCCTTCCCCTCCTTTTTCACTGACCTTGGTTGCTTCAGAATTGTTGCTCTCATGTATTCTCACTCCTCTCTTCAGCTGCTGCCACACAGTCGTCCCTTTCCCTCCCCCCGCTTCTTTAATACGTTATCCCAGAGGTGCTACCACCGTTGCTGATGGGCTCAGCCTTGGCCAGCGGTGTGTCCATCTTGAAGCCAGCTGGCATTGGCTTCATCGGATATAGGGGAAGCTTCTAGCAGCTTCTCATAGAAGCCACCCCTGTAGCACCCCTGCTACCAAAACCTTGCCATGCAAACCCAATACATCAGCCTTTAAACTCATCAGCAAAAGTACAATGCAGTAGTCTCTTCCATTGCTTTCAGGCGCAAAACATAACCACACTCTCCAGCAAACCACTCTTTTGCCCCTGGACAAAAATGACTAAACTATCCCAAAGGGTCAGCTCTAATGAAGTAGGTAAAGTCTGCTTAAGAAGATTCAGCAGGGTTCTACCCCAAGCATCCTATTGCAAAAGGAGGCTTCACTGCTTCTCCTCCACCTCAGGATTAAGTCTGAATTGCTCTACATTATTTTGTATTTTCATGGCTACATTCCAGAAAAGATGAGTGGCTCCTGCTGAAGCAAGCTTGGAAATTCAATTCCCAGACACTTGGGGGTAACTGGCCACCAGTCTTATACCTGGGATATGACACAGAGTTGATTTCAAAGCCTCTGCTGTCTCCAGCAGATTATCTAAGGCAGGCAAAGTCCTTATTATGCCTCTCTTCTCCAGTAATATGCACAGTGAGAAGCATAAAGGTCTTTGCGAGTCCACTTTTCCAGTTGTACTTCTACCTGCAGTATATCTTACATATTCATACAACAAGATAACAAAACCCAACACTATTATGAGGCAGTAACTTGAGGTGGTTAGCAGTTTTTGAAAGATGTTCCTTCCAGGAAATATTGTGGGGTTACAGGAAACCAAAGAACAGTTTACAGTTTCATAATTTTCTTGACTAGTTTACTTTTTCAAAATAAGTTTTTGAATTAAAACATTAGCTCACCAACATTTAGCATGTTTCCAGTGTGGTAGATGATAAATGAGGGTCTGATTTTACATTGATCAACTGTTCTCATTAAACTTTTGGAATGAAAAGAGACTTTTTTTTTTTTGCAAGCTTTCTTCTCACTTTTTCAAATAGCTCTTCTGCTTGTAATATTTTTCAGAAGTCTCAAAGCACTTACAAAAAGTATCATTATTCCCATTGTATAAATGAGGAAAAAAAAAAAAACAGACCAAGAAAAACCCACACAAGTGAGAAAGAGAAATAACTTGCCCCAAAATTACATCACTGGGAAATGCTAACAAAAAGGACTGAATATAAGTATGCTGATTCTCAATCCACAGTCCTATCAGATTGATCATACTGCCTTCCACATATGGGAAGGAACTGCTGGAGCGAGTCCAGCAAAGGGCTACCAAGATGATTAGGGGATTGGAACATCTTTCTTAGGAGGACAGGCTCAGGGACTTGGGTCTTTTTAGTCTAGAAAAAAGAAGACTGAGGGGGAATCTTATCAATACTTATAAATACTTAAGGGGAGGGTGCCAGGTAGATGAGAAGAGTCTTTTTTCAGTGGTGCCCAGTGATAGGACAAGAGGTAATGGGCACAAACTTGAACATAGGAAGTTCCATCTTAACACGAGGAGGAACTTCTTTCCTTTGAGGGTGGCAGAGCACTGGCACAGGCTGCCCAGAGAGGTTGTGGACTCTTCCACACTGGAGACATTCAAAACCCGCCTGGACACCGTCCTATGCAACCTGCTGTAGGTGTCCCTGCTGTGGCAGGGTGGTTGGACTAGACGATCTCCAGACATCCCTTCCAACCTTGACCATTCTGTGATTCTGTAATTTATCAAATCTTTCTACACTAGGTAATGTACATAGGAATGCTACAAACCTTAGATAATGTTTGGTTATCCATTGGTATATACTGCCCTTTTAATGGCAAGCATGACTAAAAAACAGTATGTTCCCCTATTTTGAATTTAAAAACAATCTATTTAAAAACAATTACATGTGGATAGATTAAAATGTCTGCATATATATCTGAAGAAGTTCTCATTACTTTGACTACTGAACATCTTTACAGTTGATCTTTGCATTAACTTCATTCTTTCACATGTCTGAGAAAGCCAGAATTACAGAATGACTTCCAAATGTGTTTTTTCCTTTCTAATGGCTGTCAACAGAATTCTAATATCAGCACCTTAATGCTTTTTTGCAATTAAAGTGTTTTAACAGTGAAGTAAGCAATATGCTAGATGGTCTTAATGGAAAAGTTTAAGAAAAAGCTAATTAATTTTGAGTCTTTACATGCAGAGTTCTTTTCAGGCTATGATTAATTCTGACTTTGATTTTACAGCATACATGAGCTGTTTTAAAGTTATCTATTCTTAATTACATGTTCTCTGTTAACTGTCCCCTGGAAACAATATTTGGTTGTGCATTCTGAATAACAATACAGCACGGGTTACAGTTGCCTGCAAAAAACTTAACTCATATAATCCCTAAGCTTTCCCAAATGTAGTCCACATTTCAGGCATGTTGCTTGGTTAGTTTTAAACGTGTTAAATAGGTCATCGAATTAAGGGACTGAAAATGCTCTGAATTAGACCCTGACTTCATACTTCATATGACCCCAAATATATTTCCCCCACCTAGTAGAAATTTAACTTAAAAACTCACGACATTTGGTTCTAGTTTAGAGCTACATATAAACAGCCCAACCCTACAAACAGCCAAAACCCGAAGCCCAATTTCAGCCCTTACACTCTCTCTCTCTCTCACACCCCTCATCTGATAATTTCCAGCTGAATTTTTAATTTCAACATAATTACTGCTGGTTGACTATTCATATTCTGCTTAGCATCCTAATGCTCATTCTCTCCACTTAACCTTCACCAAATAGTACTGATGCTATTGCTCATTGTGGAACTGCAGCCCTTTCTGTCCTGAACACAGACTCCATCCATTTACTTACAATAAAAATGCAAGTTGCTTCCAATTTATTACACATTCTGCATTTCATAAACACCTGGTGCAGAGCAGTTCTTGGCTCAGCAGATAATAAATTAGTAGCAGCAGAAGTAACTATAGCTTATGGCACTGAAACTAAGAACAAGCTGATTTTTTACAAAATAAATATTGGAGTACAAAACGAAAAAACTGCAACATGCCCAAACTCAAAAAAAATATTAACAGAGTCCAAAGCTTTTCTTTTTCCAGTTTGGCAGGAACAGCTCAAAAATGCAGCAATTTGGGGCTTATATGTTTCACATGAAAAAATGCATGAAGATCTCAGACTAAACCAAACAACTTCACCCTCATTTTAAAATTAAATTTTAATAAAAAAGAGGTACTTTAACAATAGTCTGCAACCTTAGAAGTGTAATAAATAACAGAAGATGAATCCACAAATACTATTATAAATTATGATGACATTTCCTTTGAAAAGCATTATTGGAAAAGAGATTAGCCTCTTTAGGAAGCTAGCATATTGATTATATGATCCTTTTAATAAATTTCTGTAAAGAAAAGTAGTTTCTTTATAAACAGGCTTTGAGAATCTCTATTCTCAACAGCAAAGAGACAAATATCCCAGAAATGAGGTTTTGCAGAGCATGTATCAAATTTGAACATTTGATTAGTTCAGATACAGAGTGTGGGAAAGGAGGAGAAGAATAAATTGATACCGACATCACTGGCTGAGAACAATCAGTTGTTGAAAATGCTTTCTCAGAGGGTGCTAAGAGCAGAAGAGACAAAAGCCTCTTTACAGAGATTTCAGAAATTCTTGCTTACTTTTTTCCCTGTTACTCCAAGATCAGCATTGCTCAGCCACACATCTGTGCTGCCAAGCTTGAACACAGTATTATTCACCTCCTGCAATCTGTTTTACTTAACTCAGGCCACAAATATGGAGTCTTAAAGCAATGGTCCTCGAGGAGCAATTCAAAAACCCACAGCCTTCATCACAGACACCAAAACATCAGCTGACAAGAGGATGTGGTGGAAGGGTGAGGCATTGTACTCCCTTCTCTTACAGCATCTAGTAAAAAACTTTGTAATAACAGGGCTAAAAGAGCTGATCACCCTTTTCTCATCGCTCTCCCTTTCCCCCAGTGTTAGGTTCTTAAATATTTTCCCTAGCTCCAGCTTCCTCACACCCAGCAGCTCTGTCAAAACCACTCTTGCTATTTCTCTAAACTCACTTTCCTCGGCATAACTTCACAGTTCACCTCCCTACAGAGCTCCTCATCCCCATTTGTGCATCCCACAGAAGCTGTCCTCTGTAAGCCCAAATGAGGTAAATCACCTCAAACACATGAGGGTGGCAGGAATGGGAGCAACGCAAGTTTTGTCCTACTGAAAGCTCCTCTTTCACATTTTCAAAACTCAGCAGCTTGGGTTTCCAGTATTATTTCTCATTCCTCCTTTCATATAAGTCAAACAATCTGTCTTCCATGAACAAGGCTAACGGGCATTGCAAAGCACCCCTGCACGCCTTAAAATGCCAGCTTTCTGCCACAGAGACTCAGCCCAGTATATTCATAAGTTGCCCAGTTTACTTATGGAAGTTCTCAATTTGTTACTGGGAATTCAGTGTCAGATCTGGCAGGCTTGTGTAAATCATTCAGTCCCATGGGCTGCTGAACCTGTCCTCGACCTCACTAAAATAAAATGCTTGCATGTGCACGGGCACCCTTCTGCAGCATCTATCACCATGCTGCTTTCTGCAGAAGGCCCAATTCTGGAATCCAAGATTTGTTCATGCAAGACGCTGCTGACTAAAACATCACGTTTCACTGGCAAACATTCAGAAATGTCAAGGTGACAGTTTGTTGCAGCCCTGCACACAAATCCCCACAGGCCAACTGAAGGGGAGACAGTTTTGTGCCAAGCCTTCTCAAAATGCAGGACATTTCTGACTAGGATGTATCTTCCCCTTGAAGTGTATTAAAAAGCAGTGTTCTTCCTGTATTTTGAAAAGAAAATTCTTTCACAAGAATGTCTAACGTAATACAGTTTCTGTGCACAAAAGTACTTATGGTTCTTCCATATCTTCACAATGGATAAAATAATGTAAGTAATATGCTTATATGCTTAAGCTCAGAAAGATTATGTAGAAAGGATTTGGTAAACCCATGCACGCACAAGGAAAACACAATATTTAAATGCTAAAAAAATAATTTGCTTTGGACTTAAGGGATGAATAGGCTGGGAACGCAGTACTAAACCCACTCAGATATGATGTGCCCATCAACTTAGCTCAAACTATCAAAGTTGTAAGTATAGTAAATACATTACCTATCTGAAAAAATTAATGTCATGTGTCTTCCCCCACCATCTTTTAACAAATGAGAACTAAATTTCAAAAATTAAAAATGTCTTTTCATTATTAGTATTGGGTGCGTAACCCTGTCATACTGGCCATTTTCCCCTTTAGTTATAATAAATCATTGCCACTATTTAATCATATTAAAAGTCCCCATAATTTGTCTGATAGCCTGGTATGACAGAAATGATAAATCTTTCCTAAATATTTTACTACATATTTTACACAAGAATTCAGAACTTGAATTTAACATCAGAAGTTTGTTTAAAAAGGTAATATCGTTTCACTGGGAAAAAGAGACTTAGGCTGAGTGATTTTTAAAAACTCCTAAGGAACACTTTGAGTATGCAAAGGCTGAAAGCAATCAATAGTAAGAACAATAACAGTTATGAACAGAGATACACAAGTCAGAGACATAGACCTATCTAGTTAGAAAGAATTTTCTAAGGTATTATATCTGCGATCCTCTATGTCACTTTCTGACAGAGGCATTTTCCTACAGGGTTTGCACATGAAATGCAAATTTATAAGGTTCTCTCATTATCTTACCAACATCCAAGTAAAAAGAACAGAGAACTAATGAAAGAAGAGGGAAGCAACAGGTTTTAATTTACTGATTCAAAATAGACTTTAATTGGTATTTTTAATAAAGAACTGCTTTTCCTTATACAGCTAACAAGGCTCAGTGCTGACAGGACTAAATGTTATTAGCCTGGCTGTAATAAAACTGCCACAGAAGTTAATGAGAGCTCTCAACAAATAAGGAGACTGGAGCTGAATGCTAGGTTTTGTGGGGGGTGGCAGTGTCTTTCATCTCTTATCCAAGTTACTGGTTCAAATAGAGTCTTGCCTGGTAGAGGACAAAAGCCATTCCTCACCATGGACTGTTTAGTGAGCTATGTAAGATATGTTGGGGTTTCAGCCTATACTCTAAATGGGAGGCATGCCTACTCTCACATGCAAAGATCACAGTTGGTACAGTTGGTTTCAAATAAACTGCCGAGATGACAACGACAGTGGAGAAGTCAGAAATTGCACTGACATGGAGGCTCGTCTGACACACAACTGAGGTGTTGCTCACGTTGCCAGTGGCAATATGATCCTCCTAGGACTTAGTGACAAGTTCTTGTTTTCTGTGACCATACCTGGAGATCTACTCTGTGGCCTCATATAGTAGCCAGACCAACAGATCTAATTTGCTCTGAAAAAGTTGTGCACACAGGAGATCCAAAGATGAGAGATGCTTGAGAGTGAAGTGTGTTTTCTGCAAAGGAAACAAGCAAGTAGCAGGAGAATCTCAGGACAATGTTTGTTTCTCATTAAGCATTAAAAGTGGCAAGCAATGAAAATGTGCACACAAACCCAATGTGGATATGTCCTGGTCTGACAGTGGCAGTAACACCATTTGATCTTCAAACCCTTGTAAGAGTATAACGCTTCTCTGGCACAGCATAACTCACTACAGCATCCAGGAATGCTCTCTGCAGAGGAAGCAACGCTTTAAAGCTAGCATCTCTGTGCATTTTTAAGCAGTATCTGTACTACATTGCTCCCTCTACTTCTCTGGCATCTAAGCAGAATGCTAAGTTGAAAGTTAAAAAAAAAAAAAAAAAGAAATAATAATAAAAAAGAGACAAATCTTTGGACATTTGTGTATGTTTTATGTCTTATTGGGAAGCAGCGGGAGCTGTGGATGACCCCTGCACAGGCTGTGCCCTCACTGACAGGGTGCCATCCCACCATCCTGCTGTCCCCAGGCTGGGCCAGGGCAGGGTTGACAGCCCAGGAGACCATCAGGCAAAGTGAGGTAACAGGCCAGGTGCAGGGACCGTTCAGAAAGCCCAGCCAGGACAACAGGAGACAGGGCTGGGCATGAGCCTGACAACAGGAGAGCTGAGGGCAGGACAGTGTGCCTTGGTTCCAGCTGCAATAAGCCACCCAAACTCATGGGCAGATGGGGTGCGGCACAGACCTAGTTGTGCTATCGGGCAATTATGGCCTAATAGTGCTCTCAGGACCTTCAGCCTCTGCTGTACAAAAACTTATAATCTGCCTGACTGCCATGGTTTAACCCCAGATGGCAGCTAGAACCACACAGCCACTCGCTTACTGCACCCAGTGGTGATGGGAGAAAGAATCAGAAAAATTAAAGTTAGAAAACTCTTGGGTTGAGATAAAGACAGTTTAATAGGTAGAGCAAAAGCCATACATGCAGGCAAAGCAAACCAAGAAATCCATTCACTCCTTCCCATTGTCAGGCAGGTGTTCAGCCATCTCCAGGAAAGCAGGGCTCCATCACACGCAGTGGTTACTTGGGAAGACAAACGCCACCACTCTGAATGTCCCCCCTTCCTTCTTCTTACCCGAGCTTTATACCCTGAGCATGACATCACAAGGTACGGAATATCTCTTTGGTCAGTTGGAGTCAGCTGTGCTGGCTGTGTCTCCTCCCAACTTCTTGTGCCCCCGCACTCGACTCCCTGGTGTGAGTTGTGAGAAGCAGAAGAGGCCTTGACTGCTTAGCCACAACTAAAATCACCAGTGTGCTATAACACTATTCCCATTCCAAATCCAAAACATAGCACTTATGCCAGCTGCTAGCAAGAAGTTAACTCCACCCAGCTGAAACCATGACCCTGACCTTCAAGCCTTCAAGCACTTCTTTAAATGCCAGACATCAAAGGAGACATTTACCAGTGACTCACTTACAGGTTTATTAAAAATCCAAATGAAAAGTGACTGGTAGAAGATATGCTGAGGAAACAGCTAAATCCAAGACTAACTCAGTAATCCAACTAATGCAAAGGGTAATTTTAAATGGAACAAGATGGATTTGGATGTCTTGTTAGACGTGATTTTTTTTCTGTTACTGTTTATGGGGAGAAATCCATACAAGGGATATTTCTCAAAACTTAAATTAGAAAATATTTATATCATTTGGAAGGACATTCTGTGTAAGCTTATATGCATCCTAGAAATATTTGCACTTGACATAACATATTCATCACTACTGGGAAGTACATCTGTAAAGTAAGGGCCAAAACATCAAATGGTATGCCACGATTTTTGTCATTGTTGTATCTGAAAAAAATTTATAAACTGTGTTTGGTTCCTTCATGTCACAGGAAAAGACTAAATGAAAGGTCTAATAAAGAAGACATGCATGGTAATATGCACCCAAACTTTAGTAGGTTCCTTGGGAGCAAAGAATGTGAAAGAAAACTAATAACTGGAAGTTTCTTTGAGAGTGAATAAAAACTAACATGTGGAAAGCCCAAGCATCATAAACACCTTTCTGTTACTCCTTTTTCAAGAAGCTACCAAACATCCTCTAGGCCTCTTGATGCATACACACCATTCAGGGCTTTAAACTAGGTTCGAAGGGGGATGGGGATAGATCCAAGGTTGCTAGCAAAAATCCTGAAATTGGTGGGCTGGCACTAGACTTGGAAAAGACAGGGGGTGTAACCGGGCTCCTTAGGAAGATGTCTGGGGATAGCAGAACTTTAGCTCCCTCTAGTAAAAAGGAGAAAGGACCTATAGCCCACCTGAAGTGCTTATATACTAATGCACGTAGCATGGGCAACAAACAAGAGGAGCTGGAAGCCATCGTGCACCAGGGTAATTATGATGTAGTTGCCATCACAGAAACATGGTGGGATGACTCTCATGACTATAATGTTGCCATGGATGGCTATAGACTCTTCAGGAAGGATAGGCGAGCAAGAAGAGGCGGGGGTGTGGCCCTATATATCAGGGAGTGTTATGAATGCTTTGAATTAGAAGATGGTGATAATGGGATTGAGTGTTTATGGGTAAAGATCAGGGGGAGGGCTAACAAGGCAGATATTGTAGTAGGAGTCTGTTATAGACCACCCAACCAGGATGAGGAGGCAGATGAAATATTCTATAAACGGCTGGGAGAAGTCTCAAGGTCGCGAGCTCTAGTCCTCGTGGGTGACTTCAATTTGCCGGACATCTGCTGGGAATACAATACAGCAGGGAGGGAACAGTCTAGAAAGTTCCTGGAAGGTACTGGGGATAACTTCTTAACACAGTTAGTGAAAGAGCCAACTAGGGAAAGTGCCCTGCTGGATCTGTTGTTTGTCAACAGGGAAGGTCTTGTGGGGGATGTGATGGTCGGAGGCCGTCTTGGCAACAGTGACCACGAAATGATAGAGTTCTCAATTCTGGGAGAAGCAAGGAAGGGGGTCAGCAGAACTGCCACCTTGGACTTCCGGAGGGCGGACTTTGGGCTCTTCAGGAGCCTGGTTGAAAAAGTCCCCTGGGAGGCAGTCCTCCAGGGCAAAGGAGCCCAGGAAGCCTGGATGTTTTTCAAGAAGGAAGTCCTAAAGGCGCAGGAGCAGGCTGTCCCCATGTGCCGGAAGACAAGCTGTCGGGGAAAAAGACCGGCCTGGCTAAGCAGGGAGCTAGTGTTGCAGCTTAGGGAAAAAAAGAGGATATATGGCCTTTGGAAAGAAGGGCAGGCCACTCAGGAGGACTACAAAGAGGTAGTGAAGCTATGTAGGGAAAAAATTAGGAAGGCCAAAGCCCAGCTAGAACTAAACCTGGCTTCTGTTGTCAAGGACAACAAAAAAAGTTTCTATAAATATATTGGCAATAAAAAGAGGACTAAGGATAATCTCTGTCCTCTAGTAGACCAGGCTGGTAACGTATTGACTAAGGACGAGGATAAGGCTGAGGTACTTAATGCCGTCTTTGCCTCAGTCTTCAGCAGTAGGACCAGTTGTTCCTTGAGTTCCCTAACCCCTGAGCTAGAATACAGGGATGGGGAGCAGAATGAAGCCCCTGTAATCCAAAGGGAAATGGTGAGGGACCTGCTTCAGCACCTGGAGGTGCACAAATCTATGGGGCCGGATGGGATCCACCCAAGGGTACTGAAGGAGCTGGCGGAAGTGCTCACCAGGCCACTCTGCATCATTTATGAACAGTCCTGGATAACCGGGGAGGTCCCAGCTGACTGGAGGTTGGCAAATGTGACACCCATCCATAAGAAGGGCCGGAAGGAGGATCCGGGGAGCTACAGGCCAGTCAGTCTGACATCGGTGCCTGGGAAGGTCATAGAACAGATCATCCTCAGTGCCATCACACGGCACATGCAGGAGAAGAGGGTGATCAGGCCCAGTCAGCATGGGTTTGTGAAAGGCAGGTCATGCCTGTCAAACCTGATCTCCTTCTATGATGAGGTGACCCGCTTAGTGGATGAAGGAAAAGCTGTGGATGTTGTCTACCTGGACTTTTGCAAGGCTTTTGACACCGTTTCCCATAGCATTCTACTGGAGAAACTGGCTGCTCGTGGCCTGGACAGGTGTACCCTTCGCTGGGTAAAAAACTGGTTGGATGGCCGTACCCAGAGAGTGGTGATAAATGGAGTTAAATCCAGTTGGTGTCCAGTGACAAGTGGTGTCCCCCAGGGATCGGTGCTGGGACCGGTTCTCTTTAATATCTTTATTAATGATCTGGATGAGGGGATTGAGTGCACCCTCAGTAAGTTCGCAGACGACACTAAACTGGGGGGGCGTGTTGTTCTGCTTGAGGGTAGATTGGCTCTGCAGAGAGATCTGGACAGGCTGGACAGATGGGCTGAGGCCAATGGTATGAGGTTCAACAAGGCCAAGTGTCGGGTCCTGCACTTGGGTCACAACAACCCCATGCAGTGCTACAGACTGGGGGCGGTGTGGCTCGAAAGCTGCCTGGCAGAGAAGGATCTGGGGGTGTTGGTGGACAGCCGGCTGAGTATGAGCCAGCAGTGTGCCCAGGCAGCCAAGAGGGCCAACAACATCCTGGCCTGCATCAGGAATAGTGTAGTGAGCCGGAGTAGGGAAGTAATCATCCCCCTGTACTCGGCACTGGTGAGGCCTCACCTCGAGTACTGTGTTCAGTTTTGGGCCCCTCACTACAAGAAGGACATTGAGGTGCTGGAGCGTGTCCAGAGAAGGGCTACCAGGCTGGTGAGGGGTCTGGAGGACAAGCCTTATGAGGAACGACTGAAGGAACTGGGGTTGTTTAGCCTGGAGAAGAGGAGGCTGAGGGGTGACCTTATCACCCTCTACAACTACCTGAAGGGAGGTTTTAGAGAGATGGGGGCTGACCTCTTCTCCCACGTGGCAAGTGATAGGACAAGAGGAAACGGGTTCAAGTTATGTCAGGGCAGGTTTAGATTGGATATTAGGAAGCATTTTTTCACTCAAAGGGTTATTAAACATTGGAATGGGCTGCCCAGAGAGGTGGTGGATTCACCATCCCTGGAGGTGTTTAAGAAAAGGGTAGATGAGATGCTTAGGGACATGGTTTAGAAGTGGGTGTTTTTAAATCAGGGTAGGTTAACGGTTGGACTTGATGATCTTAATGGTCCCTTCCAACCTCACTTATTCTATGATTCTATGATTCTATGATTCAGCTTTTTATTACCCAGCAGGCTTAGATGTCCCTCCCACTTTTCCTGTGAAACTTCAACTCTTCTTGAAAGACTGTTCAAATTTAACTTCAGTAAATTTCTTTGGGAATTCCACTTTTTTTTTTTTCATTTTTTCCAAATTAAATTTACTCTTCCAATTTTAAGGAGAGTTCTTAAGAAATAGCATAGGAATATTATCTTAAAAATTTACTAGGAAAAATAGTTGTCTCCAATTTTATCCTCTTGGATAACTTCTTCTTTGATTCCTCTTTCTTAAGGCAGAACTGTATCAACATAGAGTTTAGATTGCAGAAAACCATCTTTCAAGATATGTAGGCTTCCTGCCTTCTCCAAAAGATACATTCATTGTCCACATCATATTCTGGACGTCATGGCATCCATGAACCAGAAAAAGCTGTATCTCATGGCATGTTTCTGTGGCCCCTGTACTCCATACCAGCTGAAGCACTGACAGAAGAGATAGGCCCTACGTCAATAAAGCATGCGTGCGAAGAACTGCAGGTAACACAACATCAGGTGGAGCGCCATGAGTTTCTGTTCCAGTTTGGAAACAATAGAGTAAGCAAACATTCCTGGAAGCATCTGTAAATGACAGGGTGACTGTGAGCCACAGATACAATATGGGCAAATGCATTCTTGTGTATCAGGCAAGATATTTCCATAGGAAAGGCAAGCATTGTGCAAAGCCCTGGTGAGAAGTCACCTGTACCACTAGGGACCTTTCTTGTTCCTCAGGTTCAAGAAAGACAAATTCCATCTGGGATGAAGGCAAACAAAGACTAAACACTTGACTGGGGGCATGGAGGGCCTACAGAAGACGATGACTAGAACATGCAAGACAAAGGCTGAGAGGGCTTTCAAGAAAGATATCAAGGATCAAGGCCAAAGGAGGAAAAGAGCTCTTGAAGTGCAAGGAAAAAGATGGTCAAGAACACAAAACCATTTGGGACTTCTTTCCAAGAAGCAGACCTCACCATAAGCACACCAGTATCAAATGTCCCTTGGTGCATTGATAAGGAATGGTGAGGAAATCCTGCGTGCAGTCTACATCTCTGCAGAGTTCATGCAGAGGGAACAAGAAGCCTTTCTTTCACCTTGGGTGTCCCCATATCCAAAGGAATGTATATGGTATAAATGCCTTTATTTACATAGTCTGAAAGCCCAGAGGAATTTACAGGGACACCCAGAAGCTGTGCCCAGTGCATGGCCACCGAGTGCAGGGACAGCCCTGTGGAATAATTACTAAAATAACCAAAAATACAGCATTGTTCACACATTAAGGCTAAGCTTACAGGCAAAAAGGTTTCTAGGGTAGAATACAGCTGCAGCTGGTATGCGAAGAATCCAATACATCTGTGATTCCCTGCACAATATCGCTCGCAGAGCAAGATGGGGATGGAGTGGGGTGGAGATTCCACGGCCAGGCGCTGTGATGATACAGCAGAGTTGGGAACGAGATGGTCATCTGGAACTGACGAGCTGCATACGTACCACCCTGACGCAATGAATTGTCAAATTTTGACAAAATGCTGTCCTTAGTGTGAACTTTGCTCATTATAATGTCATTATAATACCTAAACACACTGCCATCCCAAAGGCCACCCGCCTCCAAGGTGCGACCACTCCTCCTTGAGTCTGCGCCCAGAATTTTTGGTAAACTATACCTTTAAATGTGAAGCGAGAAAATTTTACACCAATCATAATAAAAGTATTTATGACTAAAGTCACTCAAACTCCAACTTGGAGGTGAAAAATAGTACAAAAACAGCCCAAGAAAGGGGGGATATTAGGGAAGACACCATCGTGAACAAGTCAAGGAGGACTCCATCAAAGACTGCCTTTGACTTCCAGGACCAGCTGACGGGCTGAGCCTTTCTTCCCCCGCATAGGGACACCTTTGGGTAAGACTTAGACTATACCAAGTGTTTCCTCGAAAAACTTAGAAATCTCTCTAGAGAGTCTTTTTCCTATATTTATAGCCAGGCTGTATTGTTTATAACTTTGTCACGTGTTTTGTATAACTACCAACACTTTTATTTGGACGTGCTTTGCAGACAGTGTATTTATCACCGGCAATCCATAAGAACTTATGTATCTGTTGCTAAAATAAATTGTGCTGTTTAAGTAGCTGGTCATTTGGGTTTCTCATTGAACGCGACCAAAAAGTGGCCGTGGTAGCTCATGAGCATGACTAGACTGAAAGTGCAGTCTACTATTAGTGTATCCAGAATCGTGGTAGTTTAATATATTAAATGTGACTGGACTGATAGTGGTGGATTGGGCATCACTCAGAATTTAAACCTAGCCGCACCTAGCCTCCCACCTCGGTGAGGAGTGTTAGAACGTAAGGGGGTCTATTTTCTGCCAAATTACTTCATCCTTTAACACCAATTGAGCATCACTCAGAATTCAAACCTAGCCGCACCTAGCCTCCCACCTCCGTGAGGAGCATTAGAACGCGAGGGGGTTTGTTTTCTGCCAAACTGCTCTGCCCTTTAACGCAACAAGCCCCCTGGGCCTCCTGGGCACAGGGACTGTCTTGGGGCCAGCACCGCAAAGGCCTTCCTCTGAAGGATGCTGGGCAGAGGGGTGGTGGGCGGGGCTGCGCAGGAGGAGCCTCATCATCCCCATGTCACAGTGCCACCCCCCGGCAATGCAGGAGTCACAATGTCTCAGGGCAGGATAAAATCCTCCCGTGTCCTGCTGCCAGAGCTGGCCCAGGGGCAGCCCGAAGACATCCAAGAGGAAGTTCTCAAGGAGCCAGTGGAATTACTTGCAGGGGTCTGAGAGAGGAAGACTAGAGGCTGGACGAGGCTGGTGGAGGTTCTCCTCTGCAAGGCCAGCTCCCAGCAGGGCCATGTTCAAAGCCCATCTAATGGATGGAAATTCTGCCTCAGCCTTTGAGGAACAGACACCAGCTTCTCAGAAGATGAAAAGAATCACCAACGCCTGCAGGCCATCAGGCCTTTTCAGCTGGATAAGCAGTGTCAAGATCAAGGGAATGTCTTCTTGAGGAACACTGCAGAGCTTGTCATCCTCATCCCCTGTGGAGCAAGGGGCAGCAGCCGTAAGAAATGCAATGCACAGACATTGCAAGGGGTCCCAGTGCTTTGGAGAAACCACTGGTGCCTTGCCAGGCGTGGGAAGGATTCTTGCCCCCAGGGTCGATCAGGCCAGGAGCGTCTGCCGCTCTTGGAAGCCCCTGAGATGGCTCCAGGTTGAGGGAGAATAGGGCTTGCGCATCTCCTGGGAGGCATGACCAGCCTGTGGGAGGAGGAGGCAGGTCTTGCTCACGTGCTCAGGGAATAGCCGATCGCCAGCACTGGGGTCAGGAAGGAATTTTCCCCCGGGACACATTGGCACTGCTCCCTGGGGGTTTTTTGCCTTCCTCTGCAGCACTGAGCATGACCACTTGTCAGGGCTCCTCTGCTCCGTTTTGGCTAGGTTACTGCCTGCTGCTCATGCACCACGAAGATGGCCTCTTGTGCCCTGAAGCTGGGGGGAGGAAGGATTTTTTTCCCCCACGGTGGGCTACCAAGTGCCCCTGGGGGGTTTTTTGCCTTCCTTTGCAGCACTGAGCACGGCCCCTTGCCAGGGCTCCTTTGGGCCATTTTGGCTAGGTGCCTGGTGCTCCTGCTCCACAAAGGTGGCCCTTGTGCCCCACATCCAGGGAGAGGAAGCTTTCTAGACTCACAGGGTGGTCCCCAGGGTGGCCCCCAGGGGTTTCTTCTTGTCCTCTGTAGCACTGAGCACAGCCCCTTGTCAGGGCTGCTCTGGGCCCTTTTGGCTCTCTTCTTGCCTGCTGCTCTTGCACCTCCAAGGCACCACTCGTGCCCTGGCTCTCTCAGGCTCTCTTGCCCACTGCAAGTTTGGAGTGGGAGCGAGCTTTGCTCTTCCCATGGCTCCATGTCGCATGGGGTTCTTGCTTGTGCAACACAGCCTGTGCTTGGAAGGTCTCCAAGCTTGCTGCACCATCCAGATCTGCCACTTTTCACTGTCTCTGCACACAAATGAAGCACAGGGAAGACAGAAGAGCACTTGTCATGCATCACTGGCCAAGAAGCACAGCAGAGCAAGTTCTGGAAGGCAATAGGTGTGCCTGTTATTGGTATGTGTCATACTTTTGAAAATACCACACGGTACCCCACACCTCTTCTTCTTCTTTTGTGCATGGTCGGTACCAATGCTTATTTTTCAGGAAAAGGGGACTGCTTGGCCTGTATTCCCGTTCTTACTTTCTATGGCTCTGTGGCTTTCCTTTGCCAGACTGCAAGGGATATTTTCTCAAGCTAAACTGCATCAGCCTGCTCCTGGCTGCACATGTGTGTTTTGTTCACGCTTGTGAGCATTGGCTCTGAAACATAATGCAGAAAAATGAAATTAGATCCTGTTTCCACTTCCACCTCTGGCACTTCAGTCAAATATTGATCCATTGCACTCATGCTGAGTGCAGGGAATGGAAGGGAATGGAATGGAAGAGAGAGGAGAGGAGAGGAGAGGAGAGGAGAGGAGAGGAGAGGAGAGGAGAGGAGAGGAGAGGAGAGGAGAGGAGAGGAGAGGAGAGGAGAGGAGAGGGAAGGGAAGGGAAGGGAAGGGAAGGGAAGGGAAGGGAAGGGAAGGGAAGGGAAGGGAAGGGAAGGGAAGGGAAGGGAAGGGAAGGGAAGGGAAGGGAAGGGAAGGGAAGGGAAGGGAAGGGAAGGGAAGGGAAGGGAAGGGAAGGGAAGGGAAGGGAAGGGAAGGGAAGGGAAGGGAAGGGAAGGGAAGGGAAGGGAAGGGAAGGGAAAGAGGTACATGGTGCGCTGCATAAAAAAGTGGCTGAACAGCAGGGCTCAAACGGTTAAAATGAATGGGGCTACATCTGGCTGGTCACCAATGCTGTTCCTCATGGCTATTCTAACACCAGCTCTGTTCAATATTTGTATCAATGATCTGGATGCAGGAGTTGAATGCACCGTTAGGAAGTTTGCTGATGATACTAAACTGGAGGCTCATTCTTCAAGGTCTCACTTTTCAGGAAACAGGTACTGCTTGGCTTGTATTCCTGCTTTACTTTCTGTGGCTCTGTGGCTTCCCTTTGCCAGACTGCAAGGAATGTTTTTTCAAAGCTAAACTGAAGAATTCTTCAGCCTGCTCCTGGCTACACATGTGCATTGTGTTCATACATGTGAACATCAGGTCTGAAACGGATTCCAAAAAATAACATAAAATAAAATCCTGTTTCCATTTGTAACCTTTTTTATTTGTGTCTTTGAAAGTGTTTTTGGAACTGAAAACCCCCTGACATTTCAGGCAAATAATGGTCTCATCATTACTCAACTTGTCATCAGTGCAGGGATAGGATAGGATAGGATAGGATAGGATAGGATAGGATAGGATAGGATAGGATAGGATAGGATAGGATGGGATGGGATGGGATGGGATGGGATGGGATGGAATAGAATAGAATAGAATAGAATAGAATAGAATAGAATAGAATAGAATAGAATAGAATAGAATAGAATAGAATAGAATAGAATATTTCAGCTGGAAGGGACCTACAACAATCACCTAGTCCAACTGCCTGACCACTTCAGGGCTGACCAAAAGTTAAAGCATGGCATTGATGACATTTTCCAAATGCCTTTTAAACACTGACAGGCATGGGGCATCAACCACATCTCCAGGAAACCTGTCCCAGTCTTTAATCACCCTCTTGGTAAAGAAATTTTTCCTCATGTCACGTCCAAACCTCCCCTGACAGATGCAGTTTTGAGCCATTCCCACAAGTCCTGGCACAGGATCCCAGGGAAAGAGATCAGCACTTCTCTCTCCCCTTGCCCTCCTCAGGAAGCTGTAGAGAGCAATGAGGTCACCCCTCAGCCTTGTCCTCACTAAACTAGACAAACCCAAAGTCCTTAGCCACTTCTCAGAGCACATGCCTTCCAGCCTCTTCACCAACTTTGTTGCCCTCCTCTGGACACATTAAAGTACTTTAACATCCTTTTTAAATGGCCCTGAACCGCACACAGTACTCAAGGTGAGGTCCCACTAATGATAAATACAGTGGGATAATCACCTCTTTGGACTGGTTGGTTATGCTGTGTTTGATGCACCCCAGGATACAGTTTGCCCTCTTAGCTGCCAGGGTACACTTTTGTTCAGACAGTTCTTCACCCAGTGTACCATCTACCTACTCATCTCACAGCTGGAGAACTTGTCCAGAAGGATGCTATAAGGGACAGTATCAAAAGCCTTACTAAAATCTAGAAAAACCACATCCACGGCCTTCCCTTTATCAGGTAGGTGGGTGATGTTGTAGAAGGACATCAAATTAGCTACATAGGACTTTCCCTTTGCTGACTGTGCCCAATGGTTGCCTTGTCCTTTAAATGCCTTTCCATAGCACCCAGTATGATACACAACACTTTCCTCCTTTCAGATTGTAGAAACTTTAGAGGGGTTTTCCTGTGTTTTGCCGGTAATGACACTCCATATTCAGGTCACCTAGTGAAGACGGTTATTCTGCTGCTGCCTGGAGACACTCTGGCTGTCTGTACATTCTCTTGAGAATAATTAGTGCATTTAAGTGTCCACAGTTATACAACCTGATTCATGAGAACCTAAACAACCTTACTCTTAATGCACAGTCTGGTTTATTTCATTCAGATTAGGGTGAACAACTAAGACAGCCTGCAACTTTGCTTATTTTTATTTGCAGCAGACGCATTTTTTGTTAAAGTGTTTTTCTATTCTTTACTCACACTTTCCCCTTCCCTCTATTAAACTGTAAGAAAGTAAAAAGCTTCCGTAGACATAGTCTATGACTTGTTAAGAGAACTCTTTTTCCTTATCAAATAATGCATTAATATGCTTGTGAAACTGCAACGCCTTTGCCTTTCCTAACAAATCTGTTTGAGATCACAAAGAATAATCATGTTGTTCTCAGAACTCCCCCAGTCTCCAGGGAAGTGGAAAACCATACTTTGTTCATTTGGGATGACTATACAGCTGTATGGTTTTTGGTTGGTTTTTTTTTCCCTAAAGTAAAGTTCAGAGAATATTTTTGCCAAATTATGTGTTTACTTTCTTTCTTTGGAATTATTTCCCAAATTGCTGACAGGAAAATATCACTGCCATGCCATCCTTTCCTATCTAGACTCTAAATGTAGAAAGTCCAGTGGTTCAAGTGTTTCCTCATTTATGGAAATACAGGAAAATCAGTTTCTACAAACTGATTGAGGGTGGTCTCGTTGAAGATCAAAGCCTATGCAGAACAAATTTGGGGTTCTGATTACTGACTTTAGGAATAATCAGGAATCCAAATTATCATGGCTTCTACAATGCATGTAACACAAATGTTTATTACTCAAAGTGTGTTTCTAGATACTATTAAACTTAAAGTGATATTTCATTTAAGGGAGAAGGTCAATATTCCTGGGAAAAAAAAATCAATGCCCATTAGACTTCCAGTGGCACTTAATGTATTTATCATTTCAAGAGAAGATTAGTGCTTTATTCCTCATTAACTTTAAATCATGTTCCAAAATACAGGGTAACATTGATTCACAACAAGCTATGAGGAGACAAAGCCGGAGAATTCAGAGGTCAAGGTCTGTTACATTGAAACTAAGAATCACTACTTTAAAATGCTTATTTTGAAAAACAATATATAAAAATTGTGTATGTTCTCTCTCAAGAGAGTTGCAGCCTCTGTATATTCCAATACAATAATGCCTCTTCTAGTGACAAGAGTATGTAAGGTTGTATTTCTCCTACTACTTTTATAGAACTGACAGGCAACGGATTATGAGCTTGATGTTAGTCCCTCCTATGGAATAACTGATGATTTATAAGCAAACCCTTTCCTGTCCAATATTCTTGAAGGAATGGGGGCTGTAATTCTGTAAAAGTAAGGACAGTGTTTGTTTTAAGGTGAAATTAAAGAAGAATAGAACTTGTCTCTTATATGAGTAATAATGAATATAATTAAGATTAACCTTTTAAGTGCAAATTGGACTTTTTTTTGCTGCTGAAAATCATTAAGAGAAGGCAAATACGATCAAACTAGGTTCTCCTGGCTTCTTCCTAAATCTAACAAAGTTTGTGCAGGAGGTGGTAGGTAGATACATCATAGTCATGGTAAACTCTTTAAGTCGTTTACTGTGTTTCTCTTACCTGCAGATTCTAGAGAAAGCATGCATTGAGCTATATATATGAAAAATCTGAGAAAAAGAAGTTTGAATTATCATTATTTGTCCTGATACACGATTTGTAAATTTATACCACTCTGTTTCAAAGAAGCTGTAAACAGCAGGAAGCACATTAGAGCCTAAAACTAGATTTATACCTCATACGAAGTGCAGCAGAGCAGTCTTACCTGAAAATCATGATGGAGATGAGAAGTAATAAGGAAAATGAGCTCTTGCTCTCAAAGGCTCCAGGAACCATTTACCAATAGACTCTGGAAAAATACCGTTTTAAGAACTCTGCACAGCAGGTCAGCCTTTGGTAGGCTGTAAAGGTTAATTAGTCAAGGATTAAAATATATCTTATACAGTAAAGCTAGCAAGGATGATACTTAGTGTTAATTATAACCCTAATAATTAATTTCTAAATAATTTTGTAACTGTTTCATCACTGTAAATCATTATTTTTAAGTAAACACATTCATTTACCTTGTAGTCCTTTCTAATGACAAAAATCAATGCTCTAGTCTGACATTTGCCAGGCCACAGCATTCCCTTGGGTACTGAGTATCTGTTCACCAAAACAAATCTGGCAGATTTCTAGGGTATTTACCATGCAATGAGAGATACAACTTTCCAGTATTTTTGGTTAATTCACTATTGACCTCTAGGGACCCATTTGTAGCTGGATGAAACGAATTATTGTGGAGTACAGACATCTTTTTCTGTGAATGGCAGGTGAAGCCTCTGACAAAAAACAAGACAGTGGACACAGAGCTTGAAGATTTTTGTGTGTCTTTAAAAGATGAAGAGCCTTGCTGTAACAATCCTGTATTCTAAAAAGCAAATTATTTCATGACCTTAAAATGGCAAATGTGCGTAATTGTTTTACACAAATGGATAGAGAATAAGAATTAAAGTTATTTCAGATTTATTTATTTGATTTTTTTTCCTTCTGTAGCTGTTTATTTTCAGTTTATAGTTATAGTCTACTATGTCTCAGCCCCAGAATATATATCTCTACATCTTTCTTGGCTAACTGTTGTTTTCACTGTCATACTATAAATATATTATTTGCGAAACAAAGCCATTGTTATTCACAGGGGTTTCATGCAAATGTTTTTCCCTGTTTCAAGGAGTTCGTACCTTGAGTCTGTCTTTGAATTTCAACTTCAAAGGAACCTAAAACTGTAATCTGAAATTCAGTCAAGGCTACAGAGCCTTGCCTTGTTTCAGGTCAAAAGCTCAGGAAAGTGTTGAATTCCCTGACTAAAGAAAATCAATTCACTGAAAAAAAACACTTCAGTAACATAGAATTATCTTGTTCCTTTAAGTTCATCAAAACTCAAACAACTCATTAAAATCATCAGCTATGGAGTTACAATCCCCACTAACGTAGTCTTGACTCCAACCTCTTTGAGAAAGGCCCTGTTATACCCATTGCACAAACATGCATTGAAAAAAGAAACATATCTTTTACTGTAGTATATAACAGCATTTGTTTTGTAAAATAATCTTATATTGCCTTCCAACTTAGATGATTCTATGATTTAAGTAAAATGGTACTGAAAAAGTGCTATTTGCACTTAAACACTTTCCTGCTCCACAGAATCATGACATCTGCTAAATTTTACATTTCATACAATCTGCAACGCTCTTTAAAATTGCTTTCAGCTATTTTTATGCCACACACCAGTTATCATTCCAACTTGCCTCCTCCCCCAGCATCTCTTTTGTACTGCTATTGCCACAAACATCAGAACTCGAAAGCAAAAGGCAGCACACCAAGCATATCCAAACACACACGTATATTGTACAAGTAGGAAAGGACAGATATGGTCAGTATCATCATAGCAGAGCTGAGGCCCCAGACCTCCGGACAGTATAACTACAAACTCTGGCGAGCTTCAACAAATTCTCTCATTATTTGCAGCTATACCTTATACTGGAATATATTCTTGTAAATACCGATAGCTATTGCCTCCTCAATAAAGGCAGAGTTAGGGTTGTCTCAGCCTATAGCTTGACGCTGTAATTTTTGGGTTTTACTCATTTTTGTGCCATTAAATTCTATACTCTAGAAGGCCACAAGACTTGACATATTCTGACAGGACATCTATCAAGTGAATAACTTTCTGCTCACCCTCATTTTGTAAGAAAGAAGACTTCTAAAAGTATAGCAACACACAGTAAAAACTAAAATTATGTTCTTTAAACATAAAAATGAAGCTAAACAAAAGCTTAGCCACCTAGCTTAGAAACTTTGCCTGAATTAAAAAGTAAAGGTTCTTGAATAATATGTCTCTAAATGACCTGGGCAGCTGTAATCCCATACACTTTATCCATTCCATAGCTAAAGATGGGACAATATACTCCAAATCCATCCCCCTTTTGATACTGCAGTCCAGCAGTGCCTTTTACTTGCCTTATTGCACTGTTTCATCCATAAAAGGCAGGTGAAAATCCTATTAGGAGAAATGTTCACAGCTTCTTGGATTATTATTTCTTTCCTTTGTAATAAATGTGATTTCAGTAAAGTGATGCCATCCATTTGTCCTCGCTACTTCTCTTTGGGACTCAAGAAGAAAGCTAAACTATGTTAGCTAATATCTTAAAAGCTTGTCTGCACACCCACAAAGAAGCACAGACAGAAAATGGCAGGAGAGGGAGCCCAAATAATAACCTGCCGGGCCATCCAGTGTCTAGGCATCAGTAGCTGCGGAGTCTGGGATCCAGAGCCAGCCACTGGGCTGACTGAGCTGAATGCCTGAGCTGAGCCGCTGGAGGGATCCACCATGTGTGGATATGGATGTTCACTATTCTCACTAGTGGACATGCATCCTCTGCCCAGCCAGAGAGGTGAGCAGGATGAGGCTGCTGGTGCTTTGTTCATGCACATGGTCTGTCTATGATGTGTACGGCCAGCCGCGTACATATGTGTATATGGTGTATATGGGTTCTGTGGGTGCATGCTTACCGGGAATACATTTACAGCCTAGCTACTGGTTAGACCTGGGGGAACGCAGCTGCAGCAGTCTCACCTCTGGCAGGCTGTTGGATCCAAAATGATACAGTTTCCTCTAACAGATTATACTTAGTTTCAGAGGCTCACTTGATAAAATGTACTTACCTAACTGAGCTGCCATTTCTGCAGTTAAATATCTTAACAGCCTATCAAATGCATAGGAATTGTATTTTCTAAGACATCTGCTAAAGCTCTAAAAATATATGAAATTTTTTTCTTTGTTTCACCAAAATACTACTTCCCTGTAAATTCCGTATTTTCTTTCCCAAGATTAGATGCAACCACGCCATCACTATGCACATTCACTCTTAGTGGAAAAAGGGCTGCCCATGAAATTTCTCCTCCAAACTTTGGTACTTTAACTATCTCTCTTTAATAAACATTCATTTGCCATTTAACTCTTTCAGTTTTACCAGTTCAGTAGCCAGACCATGGAGAACTTTTTCATTCAATAAATATGTATTAATAGTTATCGTATAAAATACATTCCCTCTTACATTAATAAAATATTTAAAAATAGAATAGTTTTTTGTTGAAATCCAGACAACTGTGAATTGTCAAAATTTTCTCATTGGTTTGGGTTTTTTTGCTTAAAAATGAAAGAATTTGCAATTATCTTCATAAAATTTTACACAACTGTAGGTGAGTTAAATCGTAAAGTAATATAAATTTATCTCTATAAATCCTGGCTTCAATTTTAACTCTTCACCTGTTCAGAAGCATTTTTACACTCTCCTCGATTTTAAGAGGTTGTTTGCTAAAGAAAGAAGGGAGAAAAGTGAGGACTGAATATGTTTTCTGCATCTTCTAAATATTTTAGAATACACTTCACAGATGAAAATCCCCCTTTTAGCATATGAGAGAGGGAACAGGAGACACATGCTGCTGACCCAGCACACATTGTTCAGAACCTGTAAAAAGAGCAACTGTACCTTTCTCTCTCCTTTCTGTGCTTCAATAGTGTAAGGCACATGGAGTTCCTAGGAAATATTCTTCTTTGAGAAACTCATAACAACAGAGTAAATAATTTGATTTTAGAATCACCAATAATCAGTATATAAAGACGCTTCAGGATTAGCAACCTGAACCAGCAGCTCTCTAGTAAAGGTCAGCAGCTCTCCCCAGCAGCCCAGGGCAGATTCACTGTGTCCATTTGAAACTCAAGGGTGCAATTGCTGAGAATATGTTTGCTCAGTACACCCAACTAAGACAGCTGTACTGCTTTGGTCCCTTGCATGGTGCAGCACAGTGCTATATAAATACATCCCTATGTAGATAAGGTGGAGTGATAAGGTGATTAAGTCAACACCAGGGAGGAAGACTTTGACTTTTTATCTCAACCAAATGACATCAGTGTCTTCCCTACTCCACTGCAATTTTGAAACTGCAGGATGGCTTACAGTTATGACAAGTGGCGCCACTGTATCCAGTTCCATCGCAAGTGCACTTGAAGCTGTCCCACGTCTGGGTGCATTTGCCACCGTGTTCACAGTGATTGGGCACACACCTGTCAGGACGAGATGCGAAAACAGAAAGAAAAACCTAAATGAGCATCAAGATTTACACACAGCTAAATTGTGAGCTGCCCAAGCAGTGTATCATGTCCTTGTCTGGTAATTAATCCTTGTTATTTTAGGCAGATTAACAGAATTTATATCTGAACACACAACTACACAAAAGATGATTCATCGAGGCTCTGCTGCAGTCCTTTTACAAACAGCAAAAAAGTGCAATTAAGATGGAATATATTCACCCATCATAAATTAGAGTTCTAAGCTACGTACAACTGGTACCTAGCTGTCAAAACAAAAAGAACATCACAAGTCACACCTCCTCCTGCTGTGCAGGTGGTGTCATGCCTCAAGGATTCCAGGACCACAACTGACTGAAAGTTAAAGAAAGAACGACAGTGAGTTGCTATTTATCTTTCTGTTGCCAGCAATGGGATAAAGTGGAGGCAGATTGCCTGCTGGCTAGGATGGGAATTACTAATGCTGCATTATTAAAACAAACAATAGGCTTCAGTATAAAATCTGTAAAAGTTTTTGCTTCACAGGGATTTGTGGCAAGTGTTGTTCACCTTTCTCCCACCCACCTGCTTTTCTTCTCCAGCTACGCTGTTGCTGGAGAGTGGAAAGAATGTAACAGAAAAAGTGGAACACTAAAAAACAAAGTTATAGCAGAACATATATTTCTTGTTTGAAATATTATCTAAATGTGATTTCAAAGATTTGAGTTTGGCCAGTTTCTTTTCTATTAAAGATAGTTAAAAATGGGAATTACCATGTACTTTCACCTTTGAAACTATTAAATTTCTTTTCTTTGACAGGACTTTGAAATATCATTTCAAAGAATCTTTTTTTTTCTTATTAAATTCATTACGGTCAGACTCGGTACAGGCTCTGCATTTTTGATCAAGAACTAAAGGAGCTTTCCTTTCATGTTGAGTTGGTCAAATATAATTTATGAACTACACTTTTTTATTTTGACATTAAAAATGAAAATTAGGAGACCCCCTATTAGACAAACAAAATATTTTCCCAAATGCATTATAAGTTAGTTCTCTCTATCTCTAAGATAAATCTGATGTTCAACATATTCCTGTGATATTTAACAATACTCTATTAAATAACAACCAAGGACAGCTTTCCTTTCCTTTCCTATCTTGCAATGTATTGAAACTGAAAGTGTCCGGGTGAACTCCCTATAAGCGTACGGTCTCCTATTGCCTCGAGTTCCAATTAACAGCATTGGCATACATGACTCAACAACCAAAAATAACCTATGTCATGATATGCATTAGAGACTTGAACATTGTGTACTCACATTTATAAAAGATTTTTGGTTTTCTGCATGCCAGTACAAGTACACAATATAGATATCTTACATCCTATATCAGCCTGCAGTATTCAAGGCTACCCATTCTTTCTTTTTCAAAAAGATCAGAAAATACTGGCTTGGTTAAAAATAGTGCTCAAAGAAATGCTCTTCTAAACCAAGAAACAGAGCATGTAAAATTTTTTTTGTCACAGCAAAATACAGTGAAACTACCTGAGGAAATTATCACAGTTCAATAAATTGTGTTTTCAACATGGTTTAAGTGAATTTATTTAGTTTTGTAGTGTGGCAGGCTACATGAACAGGTAGAGCTGATTAATGCTATTCAGCTAATAGGTGATGACTTTCTGTTGTGTTCTCAACATCACAGAAGAAAAACAAGAGTATATAATAGCACATTTCTGAACACCCAGACAATTAACAATTTATGTGAATCCATAGCTGGTGGGTAAAAGAGTAGGGAAAGCAGAGAGCAGTGATATTTCAAAAATAATCTCATAAAAGTAACTTTTATTCAAGGATATAAACATCTACAAAAGTTCCTAAATCTGAATATGGTTTTGTATTTTTGCAGCATTTCAAAATAACTGCTTTTGATGTATTTTCTTCTTTATTTACATTTTAACACACAGTACTTTAGAAGTATTTTACCAATGACCAAACTAAACATTTTTCTATGTGAATTTCATCAGCTATTTATATGAAGTCTCACACTTAAAGCCAGCGACTAATTTCACATTTTAGTGTGGTGTAACTTACTTTTATTGTACCATAACTAGTAAAGATACTGCATTATTGACTATATAACTGAGGTAAATGACTTAATCTAGGGAAATATGAAAACTAGATATTTATCTGTATCATTTAATGGAGCATATTAAGTCATGAAAACTGAGACATTCAGCAAACCCCTTGATGTTAATTTTATACTTCTAGTATGATGGTTGGAGTAGCCTACTCTGCATCTGCAAAATTTCTTTTTTACTCATCTGCTTTTCCCTGCTCTTAATGTGATGTAGTTAGAAATAAGAAGCAAACAATATCTTAAGATTAGTCCTAACTGGAGTTTAAATCAGACTATAGGATCATTTCCTTAAGCTCTCCCTTCACCCTCAAGTTTCTGTTACTTTATTTTATCAGATAGATTTATAAGATTTATTTTCTTTTAAATCCATTAGTAAACATCTGTAACACAACCTGCTGCTCATGTGTCCACTTTTTGGACAAACCTTACCCTATATAACAGAGTTTACAGGAAATTTTAGGTAACCAGAATGAAAAAACTGAAAAAAAACCTCCTTTTGAATTCAGTAGAGATATCAAGAGGAATATAATTTCTAACTGTAAACTCCATTATCTTTCAAACACTTTTCTTGCCATAGAGTGATGGCAAGGTACAAATACTGGTAAGATAGAAGGTACCTTACCTATATATTTCTGTATATATCTTGCTAAGAATTTTGTATTTTTAAAATTATTTAAGTGTACACAATCATATAGTTTATCCACTTTCATTTAGTATATACACAAAATGTATACACTCAAAACTAACACATGGTCTATTTGCAGCTCTTTTGTATTAAAAGGCTATGTTTCTAGGCAATCCCATTCTTTAGTCTCCTTTTAGGAAGAAGGCTGCATTACATTAAAAAAAAAAAACACTTCAAAACCACACTTCCCTTTTGAACCAGGCTGTGAAGTTAGGAGCTGTCACAAAACAAAGAACTGGAAGTAAGTTCCTGGTCACCAAGTTGCGTCCCTTCCCACTGTGGACACCTATATTTTAAGTATTGCTGCTTTCAAAATCTTGCTAACTCCATTTTGAGAACTTTCTTGCTCTATGGCACCTTCAGAAAGGCAAGTCTATAACTTCATACCTTCAAATGTGATACACTTTCTTTTAATTCCCACCCCAAAATTTATCCATAGAGAGTTTACAGATGCTTTTTTGCCTGGTATTTTATTTGGTAATACGATCATGAGAAGATAGAGTTCAGCATTAAGTGCAGTATGAACAAAATGACAAGTAGGGTTGAAACCTTAGACTTCAGGAGGGCTAACTTTGAGCTCTTCAAGAAATTGATGGGAGAAATCAAATGGGAGAGGGCTCTCGAGGGTAAGGGGGCTCAAGAGAGCTGGCTGATATTCAAGCACCACCTCCTCCAAGCTCAGGTTAGGTGCATCCCGAAGAGCAAGAAATCGGGCAAGGGAAGGAGACCTGCATGGCTGAGCAGGGATCTTCAGAAAAAACTCAGGTGGAAGAAGGGAGTTTACAAGATGTGGAAAAGGGAGCTGATGACTTGAGATGAGTACAAGAATGCTGTCAGGGTATGCAGGGAAGAAACAAGAAAAGCCAAGGCAGCTTTGGAATTGAACCTGGCGAGAGATGTCAAGACCAATAGGAAGGGATTCTTTAAGTATATAGGAGACAAAAGGAAAACCAGGGAAAATGTGGGCCTGCTCTTGAATGAGATGGGTGCTGTGGTAACAGATGATGCAGAGAAGGCAGAGTTGCTGAATGCCTTCTTTGCTTCTGTCTTCACTGCTCGGGCCAGCTCTCGGGAGTCCCAGACTTTGCAAGTAACAGAGAAAGTCTGGAGGAAGGAAAACTTTCCCTTGGTTGAAGAGGAACAAGTTAGGGAACAGTTAAGTAAACTGGATACCCACAAGTCCATGGGGCCTGATGGGATGCACCCGCGAGTGCTGAGGGAGCTAGCAGAAGTCATTGCTGGGCCGCTATCTATCATCTTTGAAAGGTCCTGGAGAACAGGGGAGATGCCTGAGGACTGGAGGAAAGCCAATGTCATTCCAGTCTTCAAAAAGGGGAAGAAGGATCACCCGGGAAACTACAGGCCAGTCAGCCTCACCTCCATCCCTGGAAAGATGATGGAACAGCTTGTTCTGGGTATCATCTCCAAGCATCTGGAGGAAAAGAAGGTGATCAGAAGTAGTCAACATGGATTCACCAAGGGGAAGTCATGTCTGACTAATCTGATAGCCTTCTATGATGGCGTGACTGGATGGGTGGATGAGGGGAGGGCCGTGGATGTTGTCTACCTTGACTTTAGCAAGGCTTTCAACACTGTCTCCCACATCATCCTCACAGGCAAGCTTAGGAAGTGTGGGTTAGATGAACGGACAGTGGGGTGCATTGAACAGATAGAGCTCAGAGGGTTGTGGTTAGTGGTGTACAGTCCAGTTGGAAGCCAGTAACTAGTGGTGTCCCTCAGGGGTCAGTACTGGGTCCAGTCCTGTTCAATATATTCATCAATGACCTGGATGAAGGGATAGCAAGTTTGCTGATGATACAAAACTGGGAGGGGTGGCTGACACACCAGAAGGCTGTGCTGCCATACAATGTGACCTGGACAGGCTGGAGAGTTGAGCAGAAAAAAACCTGATGAGGTTCAATAAAGGCAAGTGTAGGGTACTGCATCTGGGGAGGAATAACCCCATGCATCAGTACAGGTTGGGGGCTGACCTCCTGGAGAGCAGCTCTGTGGAAAGGGACCTGGGAGTCCTGGTGGACAACAGGATGACCACGAGTCAGCAATGTGCCCTGGTGGCCAAGAAGGCCAATGGCATCCTGGGGTGTATCAAGAAGAGTGTGGCCAGCAGGTCGAGGGAGGTCATCCTCCCCCTCTACTCTGCCCTGGTAAGGCCACATCTGGAGTATTGTGTCCAGTTCTGGGCTCCCGGGTTCAAGAAGGACAGGAAACTGCTGGAGACGGTCCAGCAAAGGTCTACTAAGATGATTAGGGGATTGGAGCATCTTTCTTATGAGGAAAGGCTCAGGGACTTGGGTCTTTTTAGTCTAGAAAAAAAGAAGACTCAGGGGGGATCTTATCAATACTTATAAATACTTAAAGGGAGGGTGCCAGGTAGATGAGAAGAGTCTTTTTTCAGTGGTGCCCAGTGATAGGACTAGAGGTAATGGGCACAAACTGGAACACAGGAAGTTCCATCTCAATATGAGGAGGAACTTCTTTACTCTGAGGGTGGCAGAGCACTGGAACAGACTGCCCAGAGAGGTGGTGGAGTCTCCCACACTGGAGACATTCAAAACCTGACTGGACGCCATCCTGTGCAACCTGCTGTAGGTGTCCCTGCTGTGGTGGGGGGGTTGGACTTAGATGATCTCCAGAGGTCCCTTCCAACCCTGACGATACTGTGATACTGTAAACAACTTTTGTTCTTCTTTGGGATGTACATCTAATAACTTTGTAGAAACAATCATAACTTCTCTCATCTGATATTTTTATGAACACAAGTCTCCTGCTGGAAAAGAGACTTTTCTATTGTTCTTCCTCATAGCTCTCTTCCCACCTGCACTTGTG
The DNA here is from genome assembly GCA_017639485.1 of Pluvialis apricaria. Taxonomy (NCBI): domain Eukaryota; kingdom Metazoa; phylum Chordata; class Aves; order Charadriiformes; family Charadriidae; genus Pluvialis; species Pluvialis apricaria. The sequence goes on from CM030008.1 coordinate 62,614,298, forward strand.
ATCTAACGAGTATTCTGGAGGAGGTCTTACCAATGTTTTGTGATTCCAGAGCTGATCAACATTTTTGTGTTTCTCTACTGAAATTATGTTGCTTGATATATAGCGTTTTCCTGACTATCTCTGAATAGTGGCTCAAAGTCACCCTGAGATTACATTAAATCCCTTTAGTACTTTCCCATCCTTGTCTTCAATCACTTCCAACCAACGAGCTCCATCTTTATTCAGAAATTCCTGTTATTGTTGTCAACAGCATTACTCTGTACTATAACATCCATGGTGTCATCCAAATCTTTTTGCTTATTTTTCTAGGCTGAATCTGTAACATCAGCACATTTTGTCAAGATATTCCTAATTTTGAGCCAAGGTCAAAGCATTAAACAGGATCAGCTCCGGCACTGGTCTCTGAGCAATTCTAATCTCTTAGCCAGCTGTTAACCCATCAGTGTAAGTTGTAAGGCAATTCCATTTGCCTGTTCACAACTCACTTTGCGATTCCTCTCTCAAACCTCATCTTCCCTGGTTTAGCTAATAATTTCCATAATTACAGTATATCAAATGTCTTATTGACATCTGACAAACTAGATCTATTGCATTTCTCCTGTTTGAGAAGAAACTACTATACTTTATCAGAGAAGGAAATCAGGTTAATCCTGAACAATTGACTGTTGATAAACGTTTGCTGCATTTTACTCTATCTTCCATTTACTTCCAGGTGTTTAATTACTCTTTCCTTAATTTCTTCAAAAGCTTAGTAAAACTACTAAAGTCAGATTAATAGGTGTCTAGTGATCTGGATCTCTCTCTTTCCGTTTGTTAAATTACATGAGGTTAACTCTGTTACCTAAAACCAGAAAACTATGCTTTTTGTTTTGGTTTGGTTTTTTTTAGGGCTGCAATATGACATGTTAGTATTATGAAACAGGGCTGTCTTCCCAATTATTATTTATTTTGTTTTGGTGTATTCTTGGTGCCTGCTTACTCTGTTATCGTCCTAAGAAATTCCTGTTCCTTAATTTCTTTGTTATTTGCTGATTCATTAGAATATTTAATCTTAGGAATTTTGCTAATATTCCTCCATAATAACTGGTATAGATATTTTTGTCTTGCTTTCAGCTGTGCTAGGAGCCAACCCATAGACTTTCCTTTTGTCTTAAATATTGTAACTGTACCTTCTAGAATAGTTTGGGGTTTTTTTTTTCAGTCCTCCACAACACAGACCAAAGAAATAGACTAAATTTCCATTCCTAAATAAAACCTATGCCATTCCACTCCTTTCCTGCTGATGTTCAACAATGCCTTCCTTATAATAAGTATATATGGTATTTCTCCAAACCACCACTTGGAAAACTGGCCTCTTTTACACTTTACCCATAGTCAACTCTGGTTAAAGCTATTTCTAACAAATCTGTTTTAATCAACTGTCTATGTTTTAAAACTACAGACTGCAACTCTGATCTTCCAGCAGGATAAGGGAAAACGGTACATTATGCTTTTTTCCTCACTGTCTGCCCAGATATACTTTGCACAAGGAATACAAATGGTCTATCCATGCAGTGAAGGTTTAACATCGCCTGAAGCTTTAACGTTTCGTCAGAGATGTTATATACAAATATCTAGTAAACCCCTAAGCTTTTCCCCACACCTAGGCTGTCCAAAAGAGGAAACTGGGAACAGGATGCTCACACAGTCTGCATCAAACACTGTTTTTTTCCCAAATGCATCTTTGGAGTAACCAAGAGCACTGTGGTTCAGACATATTATTTTATTGTCAGTCAGGCTACTGCCAACTGCCATCTTTACCAAGGGTTTTTCCCCCATCACGTGAGTGAATATACAAGTGTCAGATCATAGGGGAAGGTCCGTGAGTCCCAAGGAAATATGGCAACCAGGAGCAGATTGAGATATCTGGCCTAAGCCCCCCTGCCTCTGCCAGAAACATATAGGGAAGTGCGTGTACCAAATGAATTGGGATTGATATGAGGTGCTTCTTCTGCATGAAGACATGAAACTGGGAGAGGCTGCTCTTTTGAGGACTGTAGATTATAAACAGAAAATACAAATAGAAAGTAGACTGAAATACAAGACATTTAATACAACTAGAGGATGCGAGAAGTCTGACACTGAGGTAGGAATGACCGGGGCATGGGGGCCAGAGTCTGGCCAGACAGCAATTCCACAAAAAGGGATTTGGGGAATTCCACATATGGTACAGTGATCCTAAGTCAACCCACCATACTATTGCTAACAAGAAAAACAAAAAAAGAAGAAAAATAGAAGGGATGTCAGGATAAACAGGAGAGTGACATGAAAGACCCATGAGGAAGTCCTCACACCATATTCAGCAGAAGTGAGAAATGGCTGATTTTCAACTGTACAAAAAGTTGTTGGAAACAGGAAGGTTAAAAACTGTCTTAAATGTCCACAGGGAATGGGCAAAGAAGCAATGAGGTTCATTAGTGGTAAAAGGTATTTCAAGAACAACTCAAAATAACATATATTGGGAATGACTTAAGTATGTTTGGTCCTGCCTGAAGGGAGTAGAATGGCCTCAGAAACCTCCCCAGGCTCCTTTCTAATCCAGATATTTTCATATCCTATAAGAAACAGAAAGCATTTCTTTCAATATCTTAATTTCTCATTATGTGACTATATTTTCTTGGTGTTGTGACTATGCTATTTAACCTAAGTCAACAGGTTTTGGTCACTACCCCAGTCTTTTAAGACAACTATACCCCCCAAGGGCAGGGATATTTAATACATTAACTAGGTCCCCAGGCAAATTGTGCCCAAGATGTACAGCAATTGACTCTGACTCTTAGGTTCAGAGTTCATTTGAGCAGGAAGATAAAAAGTTTTTTATGCAGGAAGCCAAAAGTCCAGATGGCCACACACAGACTGTTAAATAAAGTCCCTCAGGACTGAAGAACCATCACCAATCTCACTATTCTCCATTGTATAACACAGACTTTTCCCTTTTTTCCCCACCTTTTCCTTTCTTTTCCTGCTTCCTCTTCACACCTCCCATCTCTAGCTTAAGTGCAAAATACAGCTTGTGCGTAGATATAACCTAAATATAAACTAACTCTCTCTATACGTGTTAGAAACAACGAAGCCAGGAAACACCACCAAACCAAAACATTCACCTGTGCAATTACTCCTCCATCTAAGAGGTCAAAAGGAAGGAACGAACTACACAGGATATTTGACACATATTGCCCACTACTGAACTGAAAAGAACTCAAATGCTACAATGATAATGGCAGCATGGGAATTTCTGTAGAACAGAACAAAATGTTAAAGGCTTTTTGCAATGGAAAATAAGCTAGGTTGAATTACTCTTTAACATGAATTTCAAGCTTTTCCTTCTTGTCATCAAATCCCTACCTAATCTTGCTCCTGCTCACACCTCAATTCTCATTTCTCTCCCAAATTGTTTCTGTTCTGCTTTTTTGTCCATTTCTCTGCCTCAGAACTAACCATCATCAGTTTGTTTTGAATGGTCTTACAAAATTTTTCCATTTTATGGCCTCCAAACTTCTCTTTAAAATCCATACACTTTATTATCATTTCTTGCAAAGATCCTTCAAAATGCATACTGCTATCCTTGTTGAATACGATGTTCTGTTACTATTTACCTTCATTCACACCCACACAAAGACTATTAAAATGTTTAATATTTAACCTTTTTTTACTGTACAGGGTTACCTGACTGCTCAAGAAGATCATGACAGATTAGGTCTATAAAACAACATACAAGGAAAGGAAAATAATTTGTAAAAGCAATAAATAGTGCTTTCAGCTAGTAGTCTGAATCACTAAATATATGTAGCTTACTTAAAAGACCTACTGTAAACTAGTAACAAAATCACAAAAATATTCTAAACATATGCATCTGTTTTCAGTGATATTGTTCTTTAATGAGCAATAGAACACATTCCACTCATCATGGTAAAAGTAGTACTGAAGAATAAGATAATCCAATTAAGGACACATTGCTATTGCAGAGTCCTACTGTACCAACATCAGACTAAAATTACTCATTCCACAGAGAGTCCCTGATTTTCAGAGTGTCCTAAATAAAAGTAAAACCAGCTGATCGGACCTTTAAGATTCTTTCTTATTTCTTTCAATGTAACAAGCATTCAAAGTGACTGAGATTTTCAGGAACAGGACTTGGATCTCATATGCAAGGCAAGACAAAGGCCAGATGGGAGGGACTGTAAAATTAATTCAGACTCACAATAATTCCCAAACTACTTTCATTTACTGCTGACTTCTAACCTAATTGTGCATAGATGCATTTAGTTAACAATGGCAGAACTAAACAATCCTTCTTGAACCAAGAAGGGCTTAGCCTTTCTTTATCATTTACTGTAATACAAGGTCTTCATATTTCTTTGGTGGACATTATCAAAGTTTTTCTGTCATGAGATCAAAACAAAATGCTTAGCACTTTTAAAGACTGTGATTTACAAAGAGCAAATCAATATTAAAATATGCAGTGACATTTGGTTAAGCAAAGTTCCTTTAGGGCATATTCCTAGAAAAGGCTGCCGAACAGTCTTTCACTGTTATCTTCAGACCAATAAGGTGCTATTCTAAGCTGGTTGCATTAAAATGATTAATGAAGAACTAATGCATAAAGAAAAATACCACAGTTAACTCATTTGGATTAAGTGATCCTCTTAGATTTATGCAGCTTTATTTTGCATCTGACAATGTAGAAACTTATTATTCCTTTCTTTTCTAGTGCTTGAAATTTTCAGAGCACTTCACAGATTAGCTTCTTAAAATGAAATTATGCTGGTTCCACTTTAGCAATTGCAGGAGCTGGACTTGTTGGATTTGTTGCAGAAAACCTCCTGCACCTGTTATGCATAACCTAGGATCTATGGTGGCTGATGGCTGAACATCTACTTCTGTCCAACCCAAACTGTTGCCACTTCTGCCAAAGCAAAGCAGGGGAGGGTGAATCTACTGCAGCAGCTGACAAGAGGTATCTCTTCTGTCAGTTCTGAGCAATTGCTTCATGTTAACAGGAGACCAGCTCTGCTTGGAGCTGTGGCAGGAGGAAATAGTGTATTGGGCAGCACTTGTTTAGCTATTCTTCACCTCCTCCAGGGTGGGGCTGTGGGAGCAACAAGATAAACTTGGTGGAAATGGCCCATAGGCTACATGTCCCCAAACTGTAAACTGGACTGTACTGTGATAACCTTACAGAGGCAGAAGATAAACCCACAAAGTCATGAATAAACAAATCAGGCTGGATTAAAAAGACAATTTGTGTTGCACAATGTTTTAGTCAGCAAACTCAGGGCGAGGTCTTCAGCTGGTGTAAATAAGAATATCTGCATCTATCTTAAATACTATCTTAAGTCTGTTAAATGGGTCAAAACAAAAAGAATAAACTGTTATAAAACACCAACTAGTAAATATGATCTATTTTCAATGGGTTTTTGTTTAACTTTTTTCAAAACCCTGTGAAGACCTTTGCCTAGTTAGTAATCAGGTTAAGGATTTCTACAGCAGATGCTGCTCTGCGTAACACTTTTTTGGACTGGTGTATTTGAGTTTATTATTTAGACAAACATGCAGAAGAAGTGGCAGTCGCTAACCTAACTGTGCCAATGTGGAACAATTCAGCCCTCTTGGGGATAAGAGAAGATATGTTAAGCACTGAGAATTCCCGTAAGAATTTCATGGGTTTTAGTCACTAGGTTTCTGAAGAAATCTTTAAACCGTTTCAAGTATTGCGCTGTCCAAAATCTGATTGGATTAATTTTGTATTCATGTAATCACCTCTCTTTTGCTATTTCAAATAGGTAAAGAAGAACATATTGGCTGGACTTGAGAATAAACCATAAAATTGATTCTTTGGTGTCTCGTTAATTATTTATTGCTTTTGCATTTTACAGCTTGAATCAAATACAGCTCCTGAGATTTTATGATATCAACCTCACTTTATAATCCATGTTACACATTTAGAGAAAGTTTCCCTTGTTCTTTAGAAGATTATAATTATCAGAGCGCATAGACCAGTGAGCAGCCAATATAATACACAACAGTGACTGCCATATTCCCCTCTAGTAAACGTGAGTGGTCATGCACTGAATCACCAGGCAAATACAGAATTTTTAGACCTTTCTTTTAAACCTATTTATTCCTAAATTTATCCTTGGGGGAATAAAGAAACTGATAATTAGAAATCTTCATGTTTCTTCCTGTAACATAAAGAATTACTCAGTAATAAAGATGATTATACAATTGCTGGATGATTTAGTATTAAAAGCCCCATGCTTTTAATCATCAAAACTGGGCATGGGCTGTCATAGCCCTTGGCTATGACACTTCTCCTCCCCTTGGTGCACACCATAACAGATCTTATCTTTTGCATTCCTTCTTTTGGTCCCTAGTGTCTTAATCAGGCACGACAGCTATCTCCTGTTGGTCTTCAAATAGATGATAAAAATCCTGATGCATCATATGCAAAAGCACAACCTACTAATATGTCTTGCTTTGCAAATTTATAGCATATGAATCACCTTGATGGTCATGGAGCTGTAAGATGCCATCAACTACTATTGATATAAGCATAGTCTTGGCTCAGAGTCCTATTTTACTAGTCTGGCTATGACATAATGAGATGGAGCTGTATTTTGTAACTGGTAGGTTTTGAGTTGAACATATTGAAAGTCAATGTCCTAACTGTTATTATGGCATTGTGGTTTACAGCAATCTTGAGGTAATACATGATTCAGCACTACTAAAGTGATGCTGAACTGGTAAAGTGCAGATTGCCTAAATGATTTTATTTAAAAATACTACAAAATGGTGGTACTCATAAAAAAAACCACAACAGCAAGTGGTCTTTTACTTGTCCAGCATGAGTGACTTGTGGTTCACCTAAAACACCTTCTTTTTGAGTTTCACTCTTTACCATCATTACTGTTGGAAATTTGGTCACTTTCTTCACTGTGATAGACATGATCTGGAAGCTCCCCTAGAAGATCAATTATCTTACAAGCACTGATTTGGAGGTAAAGCTAGGATAAGTCCTGACGTCTTGACAGAAACTGTGGATCTTGCATTAATGTTTGGAGTATAAATTGTTAATTTCAATGGATGGTTCCAGTAACCATATGACCAGAAGAGTCTGTTCTGTAAGTGTTGTAGACAACGCTTTCTGCCTAAACAGTGAAGGCTTTTCCCCTTCAAAACAAAAACATAATCTTGTCACTAAAGCAAAACACATAGTCCATGCAGTGAAGCAAATATGAAATGGAAGTTAATGTTTCCGAGACATTTATTAATGACAACTGGTATAAATAACAGTTTCACTATTAAATCCCTAGCAGAACACATAAGTCAGGGACACTAATTTCTCATGCCTCTCAGAGAAACTCAGATCTTCCTTATTTCTCAGTAGAGCAAAAATAAAACTACCAAGACTTTTAGTTATCCCACTGTACCATAGAGGAACAGCTGAGGTCGGTATGCTTTTCTTGCTTTCCTTGCAGACTACTAGTTTGTTAAATATTGGCAAGGACATATAGACTAGGTTCTCTGAGTCATGAATTGAAATTTCACTTGGATCAACCATGAATGAATCAGAAGTATATGGCATTCACACATGATTTATTTATTTCACATGGAACATTCTTCCTGAGCTGACCCATACAACCACAAACTTTAATGATGTATGTTCATCATTCATTACAGGCAATGTAATGTGCATATTCACTTGTAACTCTTTCCTGTTTCTCTATTCACATTTCTCATCTTTTTAGTTTACAAGATTTTTGGATCAGAAAAAGAATTTTAATTTATATTTGCACAGGATGTTATCACAGTGGAGTTTCCTCCTTATCACTGCAGTCATCAGGAACAACAATGATAATAAATAGTAACACAGAAATGAGTTATCTTTTTACACTACACTATTCTCCTCCAGATCATCATCAAGCATATTCATATCACTTGCTAAAATCTACACAATCTGCTTTTTCTGCTTTACTGTGGCGATTTTGCCATCTACCTCAAACAGCAATATGCTCAGCTATATCATGTATAAAATATGAAGCATATAGATAGGTTCAACTGACTTATCCCCGTCCTTTGTGTGTGTCCTTAGCACACATCAGTATTTTATTATTTTATAGAAGCCCTAAAACATTTTTATAAATTGCAATATAATGAGTGTTGTACTCTACTTTAAAGACATCAAAAGCAAGGATGTGCCAATGAATTAGCAGCTCTGCTGCAGGGCAGTCACAGCTCTGTGATAAATACACTAATACAATGCTCTACTCACAACCTATTATTCAATTCGTTTTCAATTTGCTGAAAACAGATATGTACATTAAGTAATAAACAATTCATTTATTACCTAGAACTTGTGCAATGAACTGATTTGAAGCCAGAAGGTATACTGTTGAAGTAATAAATAAGTGTGAGTATATGCACATATGTGCATGTGTGTTCACACACCTACATTCAATATGCATTTTCCAAGAATTATGACAATTTCAAGCTTCTGAAAATGGGCAGCACTTCCAAGAAAACAATTCATATCAAGAGCAAAACTGTTTTTAAGGAAAATGTAACAATGAGGATACAACTGGTTTAATAACATGTACTTGACTGTAAAAATTGTAATGACACGATCCTGGTATGCTTAATTTCAATTACAAATAGCTCATTGCTGGGAATCTATTATTCTACTTAAATAGTCTTTTGATTGCCCTATAGAAAAATTGATAGACCATAATTTAGAGTAGTTTAAAAGCTCTTGATTCTATTTTTCTGCTTTTCAAGCACTGCAATTTGGGCACCATAGTTCAGGCTCTGTCAGTATTTCAGTTTATTACAAGCTTTGATTTCTCAAGGGTTTATTTTTCAGTTACAAAAATTTACTCCAGAAATTCAGCACACAAAGCATAAGCCAGAAAGGAAATAAATAGTAGTATACTGCCAGCACTGGGTCTGAAACAGCTCATGCAACTGGCTTACCACTTAGTATTCCAGGAGAGTAACGACAGGCTGGTAGATAGTTTTACAGGTTTTATTTTAAACTGAAGAGGAAAAGACGGAAAAATCCCTACACAATATTTTGCTTTTGCTTTCCAGACAGTTTGTCGTGAAATTTTTGACACTTCCGTGAACAGACTGTTCAGAGGAAAGGGCTAGTTTTGATTAATATTTCAACTCAAACAAATGTTGGAAAAGATGTTTAAATTCTTGAAATGTGTCATTTGACATATTCAAAATAAAGAGTGTCTTTTTTTTTTAGTTTAAAATAGTTTTTCATTTTGAAATGTAAGTTAAAATATACTGTATTGATGATACTCTACCAAACCAAGTAATAACACCTTCCAACTCTCTATTTCAAATTGAACGTATGGTTCCAAGAGTCTTCCAGAGGGAGCAATGAGTTGGAGCAGTTGAGTGGGGCAATATGCAAGAAAATTGTTGAAGGAACCTGCGCAGCTTTGATAGCTGCACTGATAGCTGAACTAGAAATGAGAAGGTAGCCTGAAAGTCAGTAGGTCTGATATGGAAGCAATCTAAACTGGTTGTGCACCATTGGGTACATCAGTGCGAAGAAAGAAATTTAACAGGAAAAAAGAAAATCGGATACATACAGACAGACACTGTGTGTAAAAGACAAAACTGTAAGAGAAAAAAATAAGGAGAATATAAAATGTTTAATCACAAGTGTGAGCACTGTTGGGGGATCCAAACTGTTAGAAAAACAGAAATTGGAAGAAATAAGGAAACAACACAGACTCCAAGAAGGACAAGAAAGAGGTGAACTACTGCAACCTCAAGTGCCATTCTTCACATTGCGCATGTATCTTTGGATAAGATTAAAAAAGATGATCAATGCACTAACTTAAATAAAAAGGTTTCTCAAAAGTCATTCAGAGGCTGCACCTAAACAGTAGATCTAATAAGTTTATTCAATATTAACTGAAATCTGGTGTTTTCTTGGAAAGGAACTATACGAGGATACTTCTGCATAATAGTACAGAACACTCACTCTGTACAGAGGGAAGGAGTATAAAGAGAAATTTGGGGCATGTCGGATTGAACTAACCTTTGGGACAGACTGTACTTTTGTAAAAATGTTTAAAGCCAAGGGGAATGATAAAGCCAGGATGCTGACAGAAGACATCCTGGCAAAAGCTGTAAAATGCTTACAAGAGCAATTGCTGCAGAAGTATCAGGCATGCAAAAATTCAGAGGACTGACACCGGTCATTTAAGACATCTGTTGTCTGGACCAACGAAAGCACTGTTGTGAGAAGCATGAAATAATATAACCAATTCATTTCCATGTCAGGATACTTGCACTTGTAGATCTCTTTGTCTCAGTTTTTAATATTATTTTTTTTTAAACTCAGGGTGTTCTGACTGTTTCATGGACAGAAAGGTTAAGGCCAGAAAAGCTAAGGCCTTCTGTTTACCTCATATCCAGAGATGTGGTGCTATAGGTACAAAAGAAGAAGGAATGTGGTTGCTACTGCAAAAATGATAAATCTTTCCATTGTTTAACTATTTCCAAAGGGCCAGCTATATGATAAACATAGTGTGGGTCTTGTAGAAAACTTCCTTTTAGCCAACACTTTTGATAATGAAATATTACAGAATTAGCGATAAAAACAGAAACAAGTAGTTGATTTATTCCATTCACTTACCAGAACAAGTTTCTGCTTTACGTTCAATAAACGTGAGATAAAACACCCCCAATTACAAAAGTATTAATCACTACATGCACAGGTATTATAAAAATGCTGTCTTAATTTCTTTAGAGTTTTTTGCAAGACATGCTACTGCTCAAGTAAAATTAAATCACTGACCATCACCATTTACATTTCAATACAATATGGACACAAATATCAAGATTAATGTAATGTAAGATTAAAGTAGTTAATGGTATGCATTACTAAGATAATCCAAGATGAATGATAAGTAAATAAGATCATTATATACACAATGCGGACCTTGCAGCAATGTAAGGCTTATTAAATCCTTGAGATGATAGCTGGTTATTTGCCTTTCAGTAGAAGAGTATTCCTCAGTCTTTTGTTCACTATAAAACATACATTAAACAGAATGGATAACTAACTGGTTTAGTTTATTATCCTTAAGCAAATAGAATGTCCATCTCACTAATGGCTTTACTTACAAACACCTTTTTTTTCTCCTAAAATTTTGCTCTGTCTAGTTAGTGCTTGCCCTTTAACTATAGCTCAGTGAAAACATGTTGGCAATCCCTGCTGCTTCATCTCTTTTTTATATAGGAGATTGGAAAGAAATGATGAAACATCATCTTCCTGTGGTCAAGTCTTATCTTACTGAATGTTGCTGATATCAAGAGCATTGTTGCTCTTCCCTCTTTCTTGAATGATCTGCTTACATTTATGTGCAGCAGGTAATGTAGGAGTGATCAGTGCAGAGAAAGAGTATCCCAGATGTTCAGTCATGACTATGCTGAGCTGTAGTTAGAAAACAATAAATATGGTAAGCTGTAACAAAAGGTCTCAGTTGCAATAACCTCTGGTCAGGCACTACAGACATACATATGTGACCTTTTCTTTCTCCCCTTACTTTCCCAAAAATGTTTTGACTCTGTACTTTCAGACTCATGTGAAAATCTACCCCATATTCTTTCCATTTTTTTCTCTTGACCTGACTTGATTTTAAGTCTTGATTTCCAAATATACTGCTCTGTTCCCATTCCCCAGATTCTGAAGAAGTCCTGTTTTCTCCTGTTCTTCTAGTTGGAGTTCTGGTGAACATTAAAAATACCAGCAGTGTATACAGTCAACTTGGTATAATACTCCAGGTGTGCTATTATGATCAGATATACATCTCTTCTCTCTATCTCTTACGGCTATTAATATTCATTATCAGACAAAAGAACCCTGAGTAATATCATAACAATTTTTGTGGAACCCAAAATTTTATTGACGTCATTGAATTTTTGTATTTAAAGGGTAACCTCAGATATGCATAATTTACTCATGTCCTTGCAGTGAAGGAACAAGTGTATGGCTGGATTAAGTCTTAAAATGCTAATGCTTAGGATGTAGCCTGAGTACTAGTGTTTTGCTGTAGCCAGAAAGAAGTGGCTACAGCAAACCTTATGAATCACCATTTACAAATCTGACCAGGTGAAATTAAACTAGGGTTTTGTTATTTATGTGAATTTTTCCAAAAGAAATACGTCAATAAAGCTTTGAAATCCTCTTGTGGAATCCACAATCATTGTGTAATGCTTCGCTAAAACAGGATTTCTGAGACAGGTTCACTGGTAGGTGCCTGTGGTTCCTGTTTTTGATGAAAAAGGACCTACATCCAGCTCTGCAAAACAAAGCTGAACAGGCAAATAAGGAAATCTTTTCTTTCTATAAATATAACACAGAAAATGGTCCATATAAAAAGGAAATGTTCCAAGTTGGAAAAAAATACTTTTTATTCTCTTCCTTGATCACTGTAGCAATTGCACATTTCAGTGTTTCATGGGAAGATATTTTTATTTGCTTTCCAGTGTTCAGCTCTGGAGCACGGAAATCAAGGTCATACTGAGTAACTGCATACCGTAGCACAGTACAGCCATTCTTTACATTTTTCAGTATAAAATTATGAAAAAAATTATATTAAAAAATAGCATCAGATGACTCAAGATCTGCTAACCAGTCTGCACTTCATTCTTAGACTTTCATAAACCTCAGTTTTGGTGGATGGCTCTCCACCTTGGAAATCGGGGATTTGACCAAGCTATGTTAAACCCACTTAAGAAGAATTCATCATAGTTTAACTGCTCGTCTACAAAGGATGAGAAGTTTAAAGCTTCAGAAATACAGTAAGCTAAGATTTAATAACTAGAGATTACTATTTCTCTAATACTTCAAAACAAAAAATAAAGAGCAATGAAAAGTGAAACAAGTGTGAAAGTGGTAACCTGTGTGGCTTTCTGTTCCAGTCTATCAGATACCACATCAAACTTGCCAGGCAATATCAAAATACTATTAGTGGTACTCACAATTAACTTATTCTAATAACCTATAAGAGTTTGCTCACCTTTGACTTTTCCCCTAAAAATGGAAAGACTCTTAAAAGTCCTAGCCATTTATTTGTGAATCACAGAATCACAGAATGGTCAGGGTTGGAAAGGACCTCTGGAGATCATCTAGACCAACTCCCCTGCCACAGCAGGGTCACCTACAGCAGGTTGCACAGGACGGCGTCCAGGCAGGTTTTGAATGTCTTCAGTGTGGGAGACTCCACAACCTCTCTGGGCAGCCTGTTCCAGTGCTCTGCCACCCTCAAAGTAAAGTTCCTCCTCATGTTAAGATGGAACTTCCCATGTTCAAGTTTGTGCCCGTTACCTCTTGTCCTATCACGGAGCACTACTGAAAAAAGACTGTTCTCATCTACCTGGCACCCTCCCTTTTAAGTATTTATAAGTATTGATAAGATCTCCCCTCAGTCTTCTTTTCTCTAGACTAAAAAGACCCAAGTCCCTGAGCTTTTCCTCATAAGAAAGATGCTCCAATCCCCTAATCATCTTAGCAGCCCTGGAATAGTAGGAATAGTGGTTCCCATCTTAATACTTTAAATAGTCCATGTGTTTCTTCAAGCTATGTGACAAGTGAAAAAGCGTTATCTCTTATTTATACAGTAATCTATAGTGAAGGACTGAAGTGTGACTTCCATCATAGTGGAGCAACTTCTGCTGCCAGACACATGTGCAGGGCTCCAGCTGGAGACACCCAAAGGAATCAGCACAAAAGACCCATTTGGCAACCTAAGGCCAGTGCACAACTAAGCTGAATTGATTCATATTATACAAATGAAAGCACATTTTGAAGTTAAAGTGATAGAATAACAAAACAAAAAACAATCTTGTGCTGTTTCCCTTAAAGCAAATGACAGATTTGCAGCAGTATTTAATAGCAACAGGGCCAGGCTGAAATTGCTACCAATCCCAGAAAACCTGGAAAGCTTACTTCTGCTGGTCTTGATGATGTATAAAGTTTAATACTTAATGTTTTATTAAGAATTTAAAAAAATGGCATGGGAATTATCAGAAAATGGAGAAAATTTAAGTTTGCTAGGTGTGTATGTCTTTTAATAAGGAGTATTACTGTATTACTTTTAACAGTGAGTTACACTGTGACTGGGCTACTTGATATCTTCCACAGTGGTATTTTACTAGACAAATGCTGAAAAATATGTTTTTTAACTACTCTGGGAGAAGAAATGTAATATTATTTAGGTTTTAACAAAACTCTAGCTGTATACTGTTATTGCACAGATATCAAGTTCAAGACCTGCATGTATATATATATATCTGATAAATAAAAAGTAGATGCAACTAGAAATAATACCATTATGTGGAAACACCATTCTTTGTTTTTCACTTCCATATACAGATGTAGAGCTAAAAACTTGAAGTGTGAACGTGTGGGAAGAATAAATGCAATGTTTAACTCAAAGAACGCCTTTTGGTTCTTCATGAGGGCTTGTGGGAGCAATGTGCAAGTCATTTGAAAGCACTTAAGTATATACATCCGCACTCTGGATTTATTGGATTTATATTATGCTAAATATAAAGGTCCAGATATCTTTCAAAAGACTTAGTGATTACCCTAAATGTATCTGTTTCTTCACAGGTCGTCTTGCTCCTTTCTTTAACTTTCCTTCTTTTACGTTTTGCTGTTCAGGAGAAGACAGAGGAAAGCGTTTCTCCTTTGAATCAGAAAGTGTTGCTGGATACACAGATTCACTGTCTTATTTAGAGATCTTAAGCGGTATCAATATGATGCCACGGATCCTTTCACTTGTCCCTTTGTGCAGTACTGTCTATCTGTGCAAAATACCTGTTAAGTGACAGTGGAGAATTAGGTTGACCTTATTGGCATTGTTTGATAGCAAACACAGTTTAAGAAATGTGTGGCTCTTTTCCTTTGCCCCTGCGATGGCTCTAATTCTACCTTTCTAGATGGTTACTTTAAAGCACAGTTTATTTCAGCGATTGGGTTTAAAGCTTGATACTTTATGAGCTGTAAGAATCAACACCACCAGAACTGCTGAAGTTGAAATGAGCTGCGTCAATCAGCATTTCCACCAAAGAAAACCTTTCTTGTAACTACAATGCTAGGTTCCTGATTTTAGAGTATGATAATATAGCAGAGCCCATGTTAGTCTGATTCTCTTATGAGCCATTTCCTTTCATTATACTAAGAGACTCTTAGCAGTTTTGGGTCCTCACAGCACTGTCAAACACATAAAAGCCAAACCTTCACAAAACGTTACAGATCAGAAAAGATAAATCAGCTACCAAAACCTGCTTGAAGTTTTGTAAGCTACTGAAAAAGATCTTTATAGTGAGTCACCAGTCTTGCAAAGATAGGTCACATTTAAATTATGAACTAATGCATTATTTATATTGGAGAGATTGTAGCTCAGAAATCACAGCTACAAACAGGAGAAAGGTCTACGCAAGAGCAGTGGAATTATACTGCAATTTGCTCAGCTACAAAGATAAATTATTTCTAAGCAATATATATCATAGATAGTGGTGCTATACAAAGAAGTTGTCCCTGAATTATAGTGGAACAGGACAAAATGCTACCAATTTCAGTGAAAAACTGAGTATGGTTTACAAGATAATGACAGTCCTTACAGACAGAAGAATATATGATTCCCAGTGGGCTACAAACTACAATTTAAGCCAGAAGCTCCACTGACAACACTGATTTCTAGAATTCTAAAGAAAGAGTCATAAAACCATGAAATAAAAATATTAGGTATTATCAGGTTTAAATTGGAAAATCTATGATGTAGGAAAAGTAAGTTTATCATGCATGAGAAGGGGAAAGAATATTAGTGAACAAGTGATCTAGAAAAAGACAAATAACAAAGTTCAAGAGATTTTGCTCTAAAATAATGTTTTATCCCCCCCCCCCCCCCCCCCGGTCCCCAAGCCTTCTCTTTTCCAGGCTGAACAGTCCCAGATCTCTCAGCCTTTCCTCATAGGAGAGACGTTCCAGACCCTTAATCATCTTAGTGCCCCTTTGCTGGACTCTCTCCAGTATATCCATGTCTCTCTTGTACTGGGGAGCCCAGAACTGGACACAGTACTCCAGGTGTGGCGTCACCAGTGGTGAACAAAGAGGAAGGATCATCTCCCTCAACCTGCTGGCAATAATCCCCCTAATGCAGCCCAGGATACTGCTGACTTACTTCGCCACAAGGGTCCACCAGGGCCACCAGGGCCTTTTCTGCAAAGCTGCTTTCCAGCTGGTCAGCCTCCAACTTCTCCTGGTGCATGAGGTTAATTCACCTCAGGTTCAGGACTTTTCATTTCTCTTTGTTGAACTTCATAAGGCTCCTGTCATCCCATTTCTCCAGCCTTCTGAGGTCCCTCTGGATGTCAGCACAACCCTCTGGTATGTCAGCCCCTCCTCCCGGTTTTGTATCATCTGCACACTTGCTGAGGGTGCACTTTGTCCCAGCATCCAGGTCATTAATGAAATTCTTAAACAGTATTGGCTTCAGTATTGATACCCAGAGTATCAATCAAGTGACTGCTAGTCACTTGCCCTCAACTGGACATTGTGCCAATCACAACCAACTGGGCCCAGCCCTTAAACTAATTATCAACCAACCTCACTATCCACTTATCTAATGTACTTTTTCAGCTTGTCTATGAGAATGTTATAGGAGACTGTGTCAAAGGCTTTACTAAAGACAATGTAAACAAAATCCACGGCTGCGCCCTTGTCCACCAGGCCACTCACCTCCTTGTAGAAGGCTATCAGGTTGATGAAGCATGATTTCCCCTTCATAAATCCATGCTGAATACCCCCAGTGACCTTGTTCTTCGTATGTTTGGAAATGGTTCCCAAGAGGATATGATATTCTCCATCACCTTCCCAGGGACTCAGGTGAGGTAGTTTCCCAGATTTTCCTTCTTGCCTTTCTTGAAGATAGGAGGGACATTTGCTCATTTGCT
Organism: Pluvialis apricaria; assembly: GCA_017639485.1. Classification (NCBI taxonomy): domain Eukaryota; kingdom Metazoa; phylum Chordata; class Aves; order Charadriiformes; family Charadriidae; genus Pluvialis; species Pluvialis apricaria. The sequence goes on from CM030008.1 coordinate 62,631,323, forward strand.
CTCTTCCAGGCTCCTGGAACTTCTCCCAATTGCTACAGACTTTCAAAGTTGATTGATTGAGAGCAGCCATGCAGCGATATCAGCCAGCTCCCTCAGCACTTGTGGGTGCAACCTGTCAGGCTCCACAGACTTAGTTATGTCCAGTTCGCTGGAAGTGCTCCCTAGCCTGGTCCTCCTCCATGGGAGACAAGTCTTCCTTGTTCCAGACTTTACCTCTGATCTGAGGGGCCTGGGATTCCTGAAGACCAGTTTTACTGGCAAATAATGAGGCAAAGAAGGGATTCAATACCTCGGCCTGTTCCATGTTATTTGTTTCCAGTTTTCCTGCCCCATTTAGCAGTGGGCCTACATTTTCCCTAGTCTTCCTTTTGCTGTTTAGGTACTTGTAGAATCCTTTCTTGTTGCCCTTGTTTTTTATCCCCACCCATAAATTCACATATGATTTTTAAAACATACTAATACTTGTAGTTATTTTCATCTCCTCATAGGTTTGAAAAGAGGTTATTTCTTTTATTTTAAATCCTGAGTGGCATTTAGATGAGGGTCTTCCAAATGGAGAGAATTGGTGAACTTTTGCAATGTATGGGCCTCACATGAGCCAGGATTCCTACTAGATTAGAAGTCATGTATCATAAAGTCATAAAAGGCTAATATTTGAGAATCCTGGGGTTACCCAACAGTGAAATATGAGATCACATTGTTTACATCAAGGCTCTCAACAGGATTTAATTGAATGAAAACAATGTAGTATATGTTGTCAAGTATTGACTGTAGAGTAAAGCCCAGGATGCGTGATTAATTTTACCTGCAAAGAAAACTACAGATAAAGAAACTAAAAGCACAAGAAGTGCTGCAGACGAGTGAAAGGCACAAGGGGAAATAAGAATGGCAGATAAGAATTACTGAAGTTAGGACACATAGCTTAATTATGCTATCCTCATGAAAAATACCACAAGATCATTAGCAGCCAGCAGGGATAAGTACCTCAGTTTTATTACTCACAAGAAACATTCAAAATATGTGAACATATGTTTTGAAATGTCAGTGCCTCATTCTGACCTCTTCTTAGGCTGTCATAATTTGTTACTCATATCCTAATACATTTTAATTTCTGCCACGTTCTGGAAACTTCCTACAGCACAATATTCACAACAAAATCTTGAGGTGTAGATGGTGTCAAAGGATCTCACATTAATTCCCAAATAAAATTTAGGACTGTAACCTAATTCATAGACATGGATTTTGTTTCCATCTACGGCTATGAACAGGCTCATGAGCCACAGGATACCCACTGGCCATTCTTGTGCTGCTGCTGCAGTAGCCTGGTCTTTAGCGCTCTCCAGGAAAGTGTCCTGGATGGGCTCCACTCCCCAGTGTTGTCTAAGCTGTGCCAATGCTGCATGCTAAACAAGGCCTCCTCTGCCACAACATTTAACCAACAAACCAGTGAGTAATACTTCCCTCACACTTCCCTTGTCTGAGCCATACATCCCACCACAATACAGCCCTTTGAGGCAGCCAGCTAACATTCATTTCACCAGGGCAGCATGCTCTAACAAGCTGACAGTCATGACGCACTGGCAGGGCAAAGGAGGAGCCTGGAGGAACCGAGGAACGATTAACAACCATGACACCAAGCACCCAGCTCATCTTACAGACTGTGATCACAGTTAGAGTCTGCTATAAGCTCTGTATCCCTTTTTGGTCCACTGCAGGCATAACAAAGTGTCTGGAGAGAATCAGAGAATCTCATGCCTGCTGCACCTTGGTAAATCTGGATCATACCATTTTCCAGACATAGGCTGATCAAGTCTGGCTTGGTAACATCTGGAGGTAAAAGGGCTCTTTTGAGGTCCTGTGCCACAAAGTGATTTGGACAACAGACAGAAAGCATGCAGATTTCCAGGATCTAATCTGTCTGTTTCGTCCAGATATAGGTACCCAGTGCCTTCCAGATGCTGACTGTGCAAACACTTCTAGACTCCCTCTGAAAGGGTGAGATTTCTCTCCTTTTCACTTCCTGGTGTATAGCATTCGCACATATCCTGTTTTTTATTTCAACAAAAGAGATCTAAACAGAAACTTCTGCAGTTATAAGGGGCAACATTGTTGCATAAGCCTAAAGGTTAAATTTGCCTTCAACAAATTAGTAGATCCAGAATAACCTTTTTTTTTTTTCATTTGAAGATGCTCTGATAATGGCTTTTGTAAATTTTAAGCTCTGTGACACCTGCACATGCTCCTCCCTCCCCCACCTTTTTTTACCCAGAAAGATTTACATCTTGGTACACTACAAATATGGTTAACTTTTGACAGGGATATATAAACCTAGTTCAGCAAGATACCTCTCACTGTAAGGCATAGTCATTTTTTGAGCATGGCAATAAGAATAGCTTCACACACAAAAATTCAGGTCTCTTCTTTCCATCCTTCAATGAAGAAAGAAAGAGCTTACCTGGCTACCATCTGCTTTTGAAAAATATTGAGACTATTACATTAGAGCACACTATATAGAATATAGTGAACGGAGATAGATGAGTATCCTAAAACCACATCACTTTTTTTAATTATGAACGTTTCCACTTACCACAACCCCTTTGTAACCTTTGCTACATTTAGGATAAGACACTGCCACGGAAGGTTTGAGAGTTAGCCATAGAACTTAAAAAAGGCAAAAACGTATTAGAGATTTCTGCATTAAATCCCCATGATACATAACTACAGTCCGTTTCTATCTTTGCATTCATTTCCAGCCCTTCAAAAGAAGTAAGAAGCCAAATATGCACCATGCCTATGATTATCTTAAGCAAGTGAAATCATGCTAAATGCTGTACTTAAATTAAACTAGCTCCTTAAAAATTCCTTTTTTTTTTTTCTGTAAAAGAAACTATAATGTTGTGAGGCTCTTTCAGTGACATCTCAGAACCGTATTATATACAAGAACCTGTAACAGAGAAGTAACCTCAAATAACTTCTCTCCCGGAGCCTGATGAGTTCAGACAGACTGAGGAAGCAACAGGAAATCTGAACCAACAGGCCTTGGTATCATCTGCAGCTCTGGAGGAGGAGGAGGTAAACAACTGATCCTCAGATAGACTCAGGTGTGGTGAAAAGCCACCTACCTGTAACTGATTTTCTGTGGCTTGAAGCTGGGCAGGCAAGCTATCAGTATAGACACATACACAATCAATCATCCACCCAGCTCCAACTTTATGAAGCTGGTTAGCCAGAGGACAATATAGTATAGGTCTTCTGGATGCCTAGTTTCTCTCATCACGAAGGATTATCTTTTCTTTTGATGGAAGGATACTGATTAGATCCCAACTGATTTGGATGGCATTATGGGAACCAATAGCAGGACAACAGATGGCATCACCTCTAGTTAAATTTCATGCTCTTTCATTCAGATTTTCAGAGTGCCGCTGGGAAGTTGTTTTCTACTATATATCAGCTGGACCTTGGCCTCTTTAGGTGAAAATCAGCAGGAAAACTATGAGGCCAATATTAATGTCGAAAAATGTCTTTTATTTTAGAGGACAGTACCATTCCTTCTGCCCAAAATGTTTTCTCAGTGATCTCTCAAGGTGCCTTTCCGTTTAATGAGCAAATAAAGGAGAGTGTTATACAATTACCTTTATACCTTCCTTTACAAATACAGTCCCTGACTTTGCCAGAATTTGGCAGACATACAGAAACTAGGAGATCAAACTGACTTAGGAACAAACAAACAAAAAATGGATTTCATATGAAAAAACAATGGAAGTATTTAAAAGGAAACGGTGGGATCCTGATAGTACCTTCTGTTGGGAACTTAGGAAACCTCTTTATCAGTGAAGTTCACATTCTTAGTGCGATGCCTGAAGCACTGTTCTCCTGACGTTTCAAATGACCTGAGTCCTATCTATAACCGATTTCTCCTATTTATGGCTGAATAGTCCACTTCTCCTTTAAAAAGAAGGGCCGACTTCTCCTCAAACTCTGCAAAGCGATTTGTTATTTGTCTGCAATGGAACTAATTTCAACATGCTGTCAAGAGGACATCCTGGAAAATTATCTGCAGAATTTGCTTAGTTTAGAATGGAAGAACTTATTTTGTAAGTAGGAGAAGTTATTCAAGTGATAAAATGCTTCTGGAAAAAAAAAGCTCTATGACTATACAATAAAGGGCAACAAATCAGCTATTCTCTTGCTGGAAAGTAGTCTTGGAAAACTTTCGGTAAGTATCAGCTTAGTGATGAAGAGCAGCCAAAAAAGGCAAGCAGAATGCTAAGAATTACTAGAGAATGAAGCGAGAATCAATGATTTTGAAAGTAACATTTTGTCCCTACAGATATCCATGGCACCTCACATTTGAATACAGCATGTATTTCTTCCTATCTCATCTCAAATAAGAGGCTAAAAGGGTCTTGGAAGAGGACAGCTAAGAGGTAGTACAATGCAAGCCTATGAAATGAATGGTGTGGCACTAGGCACTAGGAATGAGTAGACATCATTTTCAAAGTACAAGAACTAAAAAGAATCCACTGCATTCACCAGGCAGCATGGTCAAAACAAAAAGGCCTTCCTCATGCTCTTCCGCTATAGAGATCACCTTTGGATTTCGGGGGCAGAGGGAAGAGAGGGAGGCAGTGGAGCAAAAAGCAGGAGAGTTCAAAACAGAGCGGAAAAAATACAGGGAAGATAAACACAGATGCAGCCTCTCGATCAAGAATTTCTTAAACTACTGATGGCTGAAAAGTAGCCCAGGGAAATATTATGCTGCACTTATCCTGTTTCTCAAATGTTTTCCCTAGGCATTTGTTGGATGCTGTTGTTGGCCATGAAACACAAGGGCTGATGCAGTTCTCACCTGATCTTGATGGTATCCTTTTCAGAAAGTTATTGTCAGGGAGCAGAAAGAGTGGGCTGCTCTCTAAGGGCGGAGTTGCTGGCACCTTAGAGTAAAAGCAAGGCAGGCAAGGCATGAACCTCACCAATAGGTCCCACAGTACTGAGCAAGGTGAGCCATGCCAGTCTGCTGATCTGGACCATGAGTGGACCTGGCGATAAGGCAGGTAGCAGGTCAAGCCAGGAGATTAAATCAGTGGGTCAGAGCTTGAACCAGCGAGGCACATGGCCAGGCACTGGCAAAGCTGCAGTGTAGCTCAGACAAAGATGAGAGGGGAAGCCTAAAAGCAAAGAGGTGGGGAAGCCGCTGCTTCTCATAGTTTTTCCTTACATAGCGCTTCCCACACAGCTCTTGGATTCAAGGCCAGGCAGCTGCACCAAAAGCTGGCCCTAAGCCCAGGCAACCAAACCCCTAAGGGCAGTGAGAGGCAAGAGGCTGCACTCAGCTCCCTGATAGTTGTTTTTACAGGGGTTCCCATGCTCCACCAATGTATTCAGTGCTATGAAAGCTTCCTGTTGCATTTCAAACATACAAAACACAAGTATTTTTTAAGTGATGAACTCCGTTTACCTAAGAATTAGACTTAACCTCCTTGTATTCAGGGCACACATTTCTGCCCCACTGTCATCATAACACTGGTTTCAGTAGTATTTTTCCTCTTCATTTAGAAAAATTATGTTATGATAGTGGCTGATGTGTTTTCTTTTATCACTTGTAGCCTATCATTATGACCTACTATGCTGTGAGTGGGCATAGCCTTTGAGACACATTCCTTTCAGAAAATTGCCAGAATTCAGTGTAATAAATTTCAGGTCACGATATATAATATTTTTCATTGGGCAAACATTTAATTAACCAATAGTTCATTTTAAGAACAGCAAACAGGTTGCTGGTTATTTTTTATTCCTGTCCAAGGGATGTATTTTGTTTTAATTACATCCTAAACCGCTAGAAGCAGATCTGTTACTGAGATGATGGGTGCCTCTGCAAATCTTTTAATGTGCAATTACATTCATTTTGGCCTTCAGATCCTAAACATACAACAGCACCCTCACACTCAGATTTCATTATTAACCCTGCTTGTCTATTAGCAACTGCCCTCTTCAAAGAAAGCCATAGGACTAGAGTTTTTAGAGATGTATGGTTCATTAAGTACTTACATTTCTTAGAAATTTCCTTGAGTTTTTATGGTTCGGCAAATTCACTCTCAGCTGCCAAAATGCTTTCAGGTTCTCCTGCTCTTAATAGAACTGCCATCAGAGTTTTAACATGTGAAAATTGCTTTGTTCTTTATATGTTCTACACCACAATAATTCAATTGGCAGTCAGCACATTTTTTAAAAAGGACACTGAGGGTTTCCCATTGAAAGTAGAGTAAACTGTGTATTATTTGTACCCTAGCTTCACGCCTGTTCACACTCATTTGTCTTTTCTCATGAAAAGAAAACACCTAACAAGACCCTGTATATTCTCCTAGCCACAGGAAGGTGAAACAAGAATGAGCAGGTACCTCACACAACTCCCTAAAGATGTCACTACAGTGATGGCGGAGACAGCTTAGTCACAGGCTACAAGGACCTACAAGGCTGAAGGAAAAAAACCCACCCTTGTTTATTATATTGGAGATAACTGCCAGGTCAAAGACGTTGAGAATAAAGTTCTAACTGAATATTTGATAGAGGAGGAACTAAAGGCCTTGGAGAAAACAGTTTCAACAGAATATACAAAATCTTTCAGCCTGTAGCATTTATTATTGCCTCTTCAACAGTCTGCATTCTCTCTGTCTTCAATGAAGAGAGTATAAGACAAGGAGAATTTAGAGCAGGAGTCTCTCAATTACCTTCTAAACTATATTATTCTGTACTAAGTGTGGTGGAAGTCCATGGACACTAGCTGGCAGATCTGGTTAGCTAAAACAGATGATCATAATTGGTATGAAAACACTGCACAGAGTGAGACCAGACTGGAAAGTGATTATGATGGAACTGTGGAGAGGGAGTTGCAGCCAACTTTTTGGGAAAAAAATATTATATTCAATGACTTGAGAAAGGAAGACATCCTCTATTACCATAAACAGCCTGCCTGACTAATGCTGAAATATGTCAATTGTTTATAAGAAAGTCGTATTTTCTCCTCTCATCTAAAACAGTCTCAGAAATTTTACTTACTGAAAATCATTATATGCTAGTGAGTGCCTGTGTGCTCAGGATTAGCAGGGTTAAAAAGGACTTGTGAATTTATTTTTTTTTCACATTTTAAAGTTTTTAAATAGGATAAAAGGCCTTGTATATGGACAATATATCCTAACCTGAGGGCAGATCACAGAAAGTATAGCTACCATGTTAATGAGATTTAGAAATAGAATATGGGAGGTTGTGAATTTCACAATGTCAGGTGGATTTTACCACTTCAATAATATGAGTGAAATAGAATATATATCTCATCTATTTCCCTTCTATGAACACAGAATATGCTGGATATAACAGGGGAGATTGTACAGTGCAGATTTGACATATGCAATTTTTAAATAATAGCAGGAGGAATGGATAGAAGATTATACACCTTTATTTCAGTAGACATGAAGATGATGAAATCTGGATATTTTATCACCAACATTACAAATTTCATTCACTGGTTATCAGCATTATTTCGAACACATAGGCATGATGCAGTTGGTGCCTAACAGCACCGAGATCATTATGAAGACAGATGTTGGGCTGAGGGCACATTTAATTAGATTAGCTAGCTACATTACCTGAGTGAGTTACTATTTCTGCTTGCTTTGACTAACAAATGGCTTCAGAATGTTGTTAACCACCCATTCTTTTGCACGTTGCTTTTAGCAAATGCTGCATTCATTTGAAATTCCCCAGTACATACATTGTTTAACTACTTAGGCACGAGAATCTGGCCTCTAAATAGGATTGGTGGTAGCAATTGTCAAAAGGATGTGGAAAGATGTCTCAAATAAAATCAGGCTGTAATTCCATTAAGAGTAAAGATGCGAGAAAGCAGTGCTTTGTTCATGATAAATTTTTCACAAAGCTACTTTTGACAATGAACTTCAGGAAAGATGATGGTGAATTCTAGCTAGAAATTTCCACTTTCCAGTCTATTTACTTACCTACCTATCTGCCCACCAATCCTCATTTAGAGATTTGTGAATGTAACTTAGAACATAGTGTTTCCACATTGGGTTAGACCAAAGATCCATCTGGTGCATAATCCCGCCTTCAACAGTGGGCAGTTGCACATGTTATGGAAAAACAGATACTACATGGAGGGCATGTTTTTGAGTCATACTTGCCTTGACATATCCTGCCTCTTTCTGACAGCTAACACTTTTATCATGGAGGGAAATCTTCAGCCACTATAGATACCATTCCATTAGCATGAAAGCTCAGTGTGGACGTATAAAAACTGAGACAGACAAAGCTGTAAGAATTTTTGAAAATGTTACCTTGACACTTGAAGGCTATTCTAAACAACATCATTTGGGCTAGTTATTGGGCAGTATCTTAATCTTTTATGACTCTTTTTTTCAAAGAGGAAACACAGCCAAAGTAAAACAATATGGGCAGAAAAACACTGCTTTGTATAACACAGCTGTACTCACCTATACCACTTCATTGGATTTCAGTAAGCATTTTCATCCCCATGTCAGGAAAGCAGATAAGGTTAATGAATGATGTATTTTCCTAAGTTTCTCAGCTTGGTAATACTGCCCTTTAAAATATGAAGCGGACTCTCTGAAGTCATATAAATAATAGTTTACCAGAGACCTTCAAAAAGGTGGTTGGTGCCCTTGCCTTTGGCAGTATTTTCTTGACTGTGTCAGATAGGAACAAGAAGAATTGCTTTGTAAAACAGGTGATTAAAACAAACAAACAAATAAACAAAAACAAAAGAAAAAAGTATCTACCATCCCCACAAACAGGATTTTTCCGTGAATACAAATGAAACTGTTGGAAGCTGAAACTGATGGGCAAGGATGATAAACCATTCAAGTAATGCACTACAAAGGGTAATGCACAAAATAATGCAGTTATCACTACACACACTTTTGAAAATTTTGTGGAGAAGACATGCACTGTTTTGTCAGGTGAAGGTAGGATTCTTTTTTTAATTTTCCTCTTGACATTTGCAGACTGTTAAGTACTACCAGAAAGTAAGTATCTTTATTCAACCTTGATTTGAACCTTAGGGAGGGTAGTGTAGCTTTTATTTCTACCAGGAAGTGCTGCTAACCCTCATTTTATTTTTGAGCTTTATTTCTTGGTTTTATTGTTAGAGATGCCAGCTTTATCAGTGTCTTTCTCTGAGGGAAGCTTTTAAAGCTTTTTTTTAGTATTATGTTTCAGTACCTTAGTTCTGCCAACAAGCTTTTCAGGTATGTATTTCAATAGATTTTTTCCAGATTCCGAAGTAAGTAGAAATCAGTTGGAAAAAAATTCTGAGTGGTGAAAACATGGCAGAGATTGAAGTCTACTTTAAAAATACATACTGACTCATCTTTAAAGAATGACAGCCCTCCTGCTTGCCTAGTTCCTTCCCTCACAGTCTCCTTTCAAATCAATTTAAGTCCACAGCAACAGGATCCTCAAAACTACAGGATCACATCCATGGTGCACAGTCTCAGATCCTTCTAGTCAGATGAGAAAGCTTTTCTCCTCATTTATGCTTGGTTTATACTGCTGACCTGAGTGGTGTTATCCCAGGATATTCCACAGTATGGCAGAGCAGGATCTGGCCCTGGTGTTTGTACCCGTTGCAGCTGCCCAGATGCCAGCAGCGAGGGCTGCAGGCCCTGCGGTCTCTGTGAGGAGAGGCAAGGCCAGGCTGCCCTGAGCTGGATACCCACCACCGGGCAGGGCTGAGCCCCTCAGCCATGGGCAGGTGCCTCGGGGAAAGCGCTGCTAGGAGAGGGCAGAACACTGCCTGGCAGTGAGGGGAGAGGGGAAAAGGGGTTGGGGTCGAGAGGAAAGTGTTTTAGGTTTTTTGTATTTGTTTCTCACAATTTAATTCTATTTTAATGGGCAGTAATTTAAATTAATTTACCCCAAGTTGAGTCTGTTTTTCCTGTGACAGTAACTGGTAAGTGATCTCTCTGTCTTTATCCCGCTCCATGAGCTTTTCCATCTTATTGTCTGCCCTTGTCATGTTGAGGAGGGGGAGTGAGAGAGTGGCTGGGTGGGCATGTGGCAACTGAACAAATAGTAAAGTAGACATAGTATAGTAAAAGCTTTGTTTATCTTTTAATGAAATTGATCCCCTCCCTGGTTCAGACATCAGATTACTACCTGCTGCTGGTATTTCAGGTAGGTGGTGATGAGGTAGGTACCAGAAGTCTAAGGGCAATGAAGAAAGACTTCAGGGCCCAGGGACGGCTGCTTAGGGGATCAGGAGCACAAGCAGTTTTTGCTTCTATCCCAACAGTTGCTAAGATTGATGAGAAGATTAACAGGAAGTGCCAGATGATCAATGCCTGGCTCAGAGAGTGGTGTCATTGGCAGGACTTTGGGTTCTTTGATCATGGGCTGCTTTTCAGGACACCAGGCCTGCTAGCAGCAGACAGCAAATGCCTGTCTCAGAGGGGGAAAAGGGTTTTAGGGCAGGAGTTGGTGGGGCTCATTGACAGGGCTTTAAACTAGATTTGAAGGGGGATGGGGATGGATCTGAGCTTGCTAGCAAAAAGCCTGAAAGTGGCATGCTGGCACTAGACCTGGAAAGGAGAGGGGGTGTAACCGGGCTCCTTAGGAATATGTGTGGTGGTGGCAGAAATTCGTCTCCCTGCAGTAAAAAGGAGAAAGGACCAATAGCCCAGCTGAAGTGCTTATACACTAATGCACGTAGCATGAGCAACAAACAGGAGGAGCTGGAAGCCATTGTGCAGCAGGATAACGATGATGTAGTTGCCATCACAGAAACGTGGTGGGATGACTCACATAGCTATAGTGCTGCCATGGATGGCTATAGGCGCTTCAGGAAGGACAGGCAAGCAAGGAGAGGCGGGGGTGTGGCCCTGTAGGTCAGGGAGTGTAATGAATGCTTTGAACTAAATGATGGAGATAATGGGGTTGAGCGTTTATGGGTAAGAATCAGGGGGAGAGCTAACAAGGCAGACATCATAGTAGGAGTCTGTTAGAGACTGCCCAACCAGGATGAGGAGGCAGATGAAATATTCTATAAACGGCTGGGAGAAGTCTCAAGATTGCAAGCTCTTGTCCTCGTGGGGGACTTCAATTTGCCAGACATCTGCTGGGAATACAATACAGCAGGGAGGGAACAGTCTAGAAGGTTCCTGGAATGTACTGGGGGTAACTTCCTGACACAGCTGGTGAGGGAGCCAACTAGGGAAGGTACCCTGCTGGATCTGTTGTTTGTAAACAGGGAAGGTCTTGTGGGGGATGTGGCGGTTGGAGGCTGTCTTGGGAACAGCGATCATGAAATGATAGAGTTTTCGATTCTGGGAGAAGCAAGGAGGGGGGTCAGCAGAACTGCTACCTTGGACTTCTGGAGGGCAGACTTTAGGCTTTTGAGGAGCCTGGTTGACAAAGTCCCCTGGGAGGCAGTCCTCCAGGGCAAAGGAGCCCAGGAAGCCTGGATGTTTTTCAGGAAGGAAGTCTTAAAGGTGCAGGAGCAGGCTGCCCCCATGTGCTGGAAGACAAGCCGTCGGGAAAAAAGACAAGCCTGGCTAAACAGGGAGCTAGTGTTGCAACTTAGGGAAAAAAAAGAGGATTTATGGCCTTTGGAAGGCAGGGCAGGCCACTCAAGAGGACTACAAAGAGGTAGTAAAGCTATGTAGGGAAAAAATCAGGAGGGCCAAAGCCCAGCTAGAACTAAACCTGGCTTCTGTTCTCAAGGACAACAAAAAAAGCTTCTATAAATATATTAGCAATAAGAAGAGGACTAAGGATAATCTCTGTCCTCTAGTAGATGGGGCCGGTAACATAGTGACCAAGGATGAGGAAAAGGCTGAGGTACTTAATGCTGCCTTTGCCTCAGTCTTCAGCAGTAGGACCAGTTTTTCCCTGGGTACCCAATGGTCAATGGTATGAGGTTCAACAAGGCCAAGTGCTGGGTCCTGCATTTGGATCACAACAACCCCATGCAACACTACAGGATTGGGGTGGAGTGGCTCGAAAGCTGCCCGGCAGAGAAGGACCTGGGGGTGTTGGTGGACAGCCGGCTGAATATGAGCCGGCAGTGTGCCCAGGTGCTGAAGAAGGCCAACAGCATCCTGGCCTGTATCAGGAATAGTGTGATGAGCAGGACTAGGGAAGTGATCATCTCCCTGTACTCAGCACTGGTGAGGCCCCACCTTGAGTATTGTGTTCAGTTTTGGGCCCCTCACTACAAGAAGGACATTGAGGTGTTGGAGCGTGTCCAGAGAAGGGCTACCAGGCTGGTGAGGGGTCTGGAGGACAAATCTTACGAGGAACAACTGAGGGAACTGGGGTTGTTTAGCCTGGAGAAGAGGAGGCTGAGGGGAGACCTTATCATCCTCTACAACTACCTGAAAGGAGTTTGTAGAGAGGTGGGGGCTGACCTCTTCTCCCTGGTGACAAGTGATAGGACAAGAGGAAATGGGTTTAAGTTATGTCAGGGGAGGTTTAGACTGGATATTAGGAAACATTTTTTCATGGAAAGGGTTATTAAACATTGGAATAGGCTGCCCAGGGAGATGGTGGATTCACCGTCTCTGGAGGTGTTTAAAAAAAGGGTAGATATGGTATTTAGGGACATGGTTTAGAAGTGGGTTTTATCAGGGTAGGTTAATGGTTGGACTTGATGATCTTAAAGGTCCCTTCCAACCTCAGCAATTCTATGATTCTATGATTCTATGATATGAAGCTCCTGAAAAGGTTTATAACACATCAATTTAATTCATGATGAAGCATCATTAATAAACAAAAAGAAAAACATTACTGGCATCCAGAGACTCGTTATTTCACCCTTGCAAAACGTTACCTTGCTCATTTAGACTGTACATTGTAAAAGAAGGGTAAACTAGAAGGAGATGCAATTTTTATTCCATTATACTTGTAGAATCTTATTTTTAAAAGATGACGAAAATACTTGAGGACTTGAGTTTGAGATATACAGATGTTTAGTTATTCTCAACTTCAGCTGGTATTATAGGTGCTTAGTGCCTTGAAAAAGGCAGCTCTCACCATTATATTAGTTAAATATCTGAAAGACATCTCACCCATTACTAAAACGTATAATATTGAGGTGTAAGATGAATCTATTTTGCTTATGTCTAGCAAAGTAGAAAAAATGCCTTGGGTGGGAAGAAAAACATAACGCAGTTGAGCAGCAAGAGCTTGAGACAGAGTCAAAACCACTGCTTAATAGTAAAGCTAAAGTTGGAGTGGGAATGATGTTACATTCCCTTAGAATATAACTAAGGATCTGTCTCAGAATATTTTGGATCATAACTGAAAACTAATAAAGAGCTTCTTACAAGGCAAGGAGTGAATACCTTCATCTAACTGTATCAAAAGAAGACAGCTCTGAACTCTGAGATCTGATGCCATTTACATCACACTGCCCCCCAGATTCCTTGGGCAACAAAAGTGATGGAAAACAGAGAAAGAGTATCTCCCTGCTAACACCATCTGTAACAATTAAGGTGAGAAAGTATTTATATATTATTTTTATAGCTTAAATTGAGAAATCATTAATTATCTAGCGACCGGATGTGAGTTTTCAATCATGTTTGACGTAATTTAGAAACAAATAGCACATATGCTACAATTCATATGAATTAATAAAAGACTGGAGTAATTATACACAGACCGTATGAAAACTATGATACGTTCTTTGGGAATCTCAAAATCAACAACAAAAAATTGAATGTGGAAATATCTAACAGAAGGAATATCTTTTCAGAGTAATCAACAACACAAAATCTGGATATGTGTCAGTCTAGCAACAGAAAAAATCATTTGCCTAAAGAGGATGTTTTCTTAAGTTAACAGTCTGAAACTGAACACTGTTACATTGTTATTACGGCTTTATTCCTTACTCTGTTTTGAAGAGTAGTAATTCATATTAAGACAACTTCTATGAATTATGGCAATTCTGTCTTAATCTTTTGTGACATTTATGTCAACAAGTGTCCAATAAGAACACTACTAAATCTTTTGGGAAAAGGTCTGCTGGATCTCAGGAATGTCTTCCACTTTACTAAGCCTCAGCTTTCCAACAGATTGATATAACATGGACATGGACATCACAACCTTTCCCTGTGGGACTTCACAACATGGAGAAAGCTGCAAATGAAGTGGTGATGGTGGCTATTGCCTTTACAGAAGAAAGATCCATAAAGACCTTCAGCTCTCAAGCAAAAAAGCCCCAGTTCTGCCAGCTCTGCTTGCAGGACAGGTTGGAGATTAACCCACCAGTTAATGGAGGCTGAGTGATGAGACAGGCGAGTCCTAACTGAACACTTTAATTAGGAGCTACACAAAGTGCTGACATGGTCTTGGACTGCACAGGTCTGTAACCAGCTGAAAGATTCCCTTCAGAAGATTTCACCGCTTCCTTCCTGAATCAGACTGAGTCTCTGCGTGCCTTGCTCTGCTCCAGCATTTTGCTGGGAAGAAGCTCAGTGTTAAGCTATCTGTAGAAAGGGAGAGGAGATCTGAGGGCAAAAGAGGAGGTGGTTGTGAGAGGGCAAGCAGTCCAGCGCAGGACTGGATCCCACTGAGCCCTTACCAGATCACAGGATTGGCTAGGAATACAATGGGCATATTTCTGGTTAGGAATTTTTGGCATACACAACACCAAGAACTGTGATTCCACTACCGTGATACCACTTTATGTTATTTGTCACTAGCTGTTAAAGACACTCTTCCCATAGCTTGTGTATAGAAAACACATAGTCAGACAATCATCAGTTTTTGGTAAATGTTTCCACGTTGGAAACCATGCTATTGAGGATTACTGCAAGCAGACAAACAAAGGGTCTCAAGCAGAGAGAAAAAAAGGTTACAAACAATTGCGCTGACAACTATAGCTTTGTATCAACTAACCTCTAAAGGATGTGCTTTGCTTCAAATCGATAGATTTAGACAGAAAATTTTAAGGAGCTTATCCCAATTACTTATGCAAAACATATGCTACTTTAGATCCAATTTTGCCTTCAAATACCAGGGTTTAATTCGCATGGAACTAAAAAAAATATTACACCTACATGGTAAGAGAGAAAATGGGCAACGTGATGAAATTCTGAGCTCAGTGAGGATAAGGACAGAATTCCACTAAGCGTATCTCAACTTCCTTGTCTTTCCCTTTTGGTTGAGACAAACCAACCTACTAATTCTCAGTTATTCCTCTGCTTTTAGTTTATTGCATACAAATTTTGCTGTTACTGCAACAGACTGCTTGCTACTCTTCCATCCTATTGTCTTAGATCTAAATAATGTAATACTTCATGTCACTGATAACATCAGAATTGTTGCACACAGTTGAATACCAATACAGATTAAATAGGAAGGTACTATTGTTTTCATAAGATTTGCTTTTTTTCCCTAGAAGAGTATAAGTAAGGAAACATATTATCACTTCATTCAAAAAATAAAAATGTAGTAACCTACACATTTAATAGTTTTCATTGCTCTGAGATTATGTCAAGTGCAGATGATCATCCAGTGATTTAACTCATGAGGACAAATCCCATTGATATTTTTTTTTCCTTCTGTTTCAGCAGAGTTCTGTGGATATTAAAACTGTCATTATCTACCCACAGGCAGTTTCAAAATACCCACAGGCATCTTGCTTAGCTACAGCTTGAGGTTTTGGAAGAGAGTAGTGCCATACAGAGCTGCAAAACCTAAAATATGTATATAGAAAAAAATCTGTCATTTTGAGGTATGTCAACCTGTATGACATATGCTGGAGGTCTAAAGCTACTAATGCTAAAACAGCCTTAATGTTCCTATGAATTCTACACAAGAACTCTCTAGCAGAAACACATTGCTTAAGGCAGTCCTATATAAGACAGCAGTTTGAAAGATAAATGCATCCCTGGACTGAAACCAATGTTTTTTCCTGAGTACAAGTGATTATAGCATAATTTCATGAGCTGCTAGCAAAGACTTTACAGTCCTAACCAGTAATATAAGTAGACACTGTAACTTAACAAGACCTGTTTTCCAAACAGGTGAAAGTGAAGAAAAGTATGAACATATCTAAATGAGAAGCAAGTATTAGTAAGATTTTTCTAGGGTAAGTGAGAAGGGAAGAGTCTACTCCTTGCATCACAGCACTCCCAAGGAATGCAGGAAAATAGTTCTGGGAAGTTTTGGGATGCTTGTAAAATTGGTGGGAGAAAAGACAGACTGTGTTGTATATTACCTGCACTGGTATGAAAACAATGGCATCAATAAAAATACAAGCAAATATCCTTAACAAAGTCAGGAAGATACATTGAGGTAAATAAAATTTTAATATTGAACATACGATGCTAGATCAGAAGAGTAAAACTAAACTATAATACAGAAAAATGTGAATTATTGAATTGCCATTATTCTTCAGTATTTACACAGAAGCAGAATCACTCATGCTACAACAATAACAAAATATTTTCTATTGATTAATAGCTTCAATGATGTGAAGTAGTAATTGTTATAGTGATCTTTCAGACTTTTTAGGACTGGGTAAATTATATCCAAGAGCATCAAAAGAATTAGCTGAGAAGATTGTCAAACTCTTAATGTCAATTTTAGAGATATACTAAGACAGCAGCGGAGATCTGGAAGTCTGAAAAAAAATCCACTACTATGTCAATATTTGAAAATGATGACATCAACAGGATGAGATGATGTCAGAAACTACAGGCAGCTTAGCTTGATATAACTCCTATCAAAAGGACAGGAACCATGATAGGAGCTACAACTAGTGTATAACAAAAATGGTAATATTCCAATCAATATAGTTCAAAGAAGGTAAAAATCCAACAAGCCTGATACAATTTCTGTGGAATCACAAATCTAGTTAACTGAAGTGATGGTATCATCATAATACAGGGCCATGTGTTCAGTTTAGTTAAATAAGACATTCTTTAAATAACAGACAAACAAACAAACAAACAAAAAAAAGAGATGAGCTCACTACTCAAATCCATCTGGGAGAGACCTGGATAGACCTGTTACCTATGCAATAAGAGGAACTGTTCAAAATCGAAATGTACAAAGTTCCTTGAAGGGTCAGCTACCCAGAAAAAGTGTTGTTTCATGTAAGAAAGGGAATATGAGTCCCGTGCATATAACAGGAGAAGACTGTAAAAAGAAGACAACGTACTTGATCATACAGGATTAGTGAGACCTTTACTTAAAGTCCTGTTCCTAGTCCTGTCTGCTACACACAAAATCTTATCATTGAGCATGAAAGAACACATCTTACAAGTGCAGGTAAGAATTTCTTGTCAGTTCAGTTCATGTTTAACAGTATAGTAATTCAAATTGTCTAATTAATACAGAAAACTTTCATGAATAATAAACTTAAATTCATTATCCAAACCTTCCTAGTACCTATCCTTCTTCCTGATAATTATACTCACCTTCCCCCTCTCCATCTGCATTGTCAGGCTGAAATTTCAGTTTTCCTTAAGAAGAATGCAGGTAAGAGGTGGGAAGAGAGCGCTATGATAAGGTCCTTGACAGGAGAAGTTTGCTGTTTATGGTGGCAGGGCTCCATCATCAACACTGGGGCCCCTTGGGGTTACTTTTATACACTTTCAACCACAATCCTATTCTTCTTGTCCCAAGCTAAAGGTTGAAAGTTGCACAACAGCCATACATACCTACAGGTCACCCAAAGGGCTACTGTTTGTTACATGGGCACTTCAGGGTCTGTCAGCCCTTCACTGTATATGGGATTCACTGAGCTGAAGCCCATCCAAGTCAGGCACCAGTCAGGTGGCCACTGACAGCTATTAACCAAGCTACAGCCAGCTCAGGCCAAGGCAAACCCAGACAAGTCACAGAATCACAGAATCACAGAATGGTCAGGTTTGGAAGGGACGTCTGGAGATCATCGAAGTCCAACCCCCCTGCCACAGCAGGGACACCTACAGCACTGTGGCCATTCACTAGTAATGGCAAAAATCACATGTCTAGGCAACAAGTTTACATTTTTTTAAAAAAGACATGGACAAATTAGAAAAAGTTAGAAAGAACTATATGAGTTTGGGAAATTACACCTATTTGCCACAGTCTATAGAACTTCCACTTAGTTTATTCACAGAAGCTTCTGGTGTGCATTTTTGAGGAGGACTTTTGTTTGCTTTAGGCACAAAAGTGGTAATGAGATCTGAAAGCTCCAAGTTGAAGCTAGTCAAATTCAGGCTTGAAATAAGATACATACTTTAAGCTGTGAAGAAAATTAACCACTAGGGAACAATTATGTGAAGATATAGAAGGCTTTCTATGTCTTGAAATAATTACATGAAGATGGTCCTTAAAAAATAGAAAAGGAAAACAGGAAAAGGTATCATTGATGAAGAATTCATGTAGTAACACTTTTTCGTCTGTAATAAAAGGTGCTTCAGCTAAGTGATCTTAATGAATTGTTCTGACCATAATCTATGGCAATCTTTTCTGTTTGGTTCCCACAGAGTGACTTAATTTGCCCATTATTCTAAGGAGATATGTCTTGGAAAATTTAGCAAAAACAAAGTCCTCAGTTAACAGTATCCCTGCTCGAGTTTTCAAAGGTCTAGATTTAAAACTTTAGAAGCAAAGACAGAAGGGTCTATAGAACAGGCACGTATATTCTAATGCACTGCTGGATATCAAAGTACTTGCTTGGGTAAGCAGCCATTCACAGTTCTCACAATCTGCAAGATAAATGAAAGAATAATTGTCCTATGTGCAAAAGTGCAGTGCACTAAAAACTACTGATGCCAGGTAGGTTACTTTTCACCTTATTAGAAGTTTTCTTGTTTTATTCAAAGATCACTTGAAGATATCTGTGTATACTCCTATGACAGTCTCCCACAACTTTTTTTCCATTGAAAAGTATTATAAATACATTCTAGCCGACAGCATTTTATATGACTTTATGAATTACACCACTATAGTTCACAGGAATTAGAGAAAGCAAAACGCCTGAATAATCAGAATGTGAAAGGAAAATAATGAGTCAGAGGATAAGTGGACTGCATAATCAGTATCTGTCAAAATAGTTTGTGTCTTCTGAACACCAAGCTAGGAGTAAACTATGAAAATGAACATAAGCCACCTCAATTGACATTTATATTTGAGCTCCTGTTTTATAATGTGATAAAGTAGCTACTAGGACCTTAAAAAAATAGATGCATAGCCTAGATGTAACACTTTCTGTATTTCTACTAACATGTCTTTTTATGCAGTATTTGTTGAATGTCATTGCAAGGGTCATGAAAAATATTTATCATGTAAAAGATCTGACATATCACTGTTCTGTTATTTTCATTTCTGCCAATCATTCCAGAGGCAAAAACATTATATCCTTTTTAAAAGTTCATTTCATAGGGTTTCTGGCCTTTCCATCTGATTTCTGTTTAATGATTTTTCCTTCTAAAACCTTACTGACCCAAGCTGACCATTTGTCTACAATTTATTTACCATAGAATGAAAATATTTAGAGCTCATTCCTACAGGAGCTGAAATTTGATAATGAATATCTATGACGACTGTTCATTTACTCAAATTAGCAGTTAGAAGCACATTTAACACCACAGAGAAAACTATTTGTAGCCCCCGCCAGCAATCATTTACTCTTGAGGGAGAGAGTAGAGAAGTTGATCTAAAGGGTCTTTCCAGAAAAAAGCAGATTTCTTATCATCAAATCTTAGAACCAGAGATCCTAAGGGATTTCTTGTTTGATATAGACCTCACAATTTTTCCATGTGCTCTGCCCAATTAAAACTGTAACAGGACATGGACTTACAGAGTAGGCTATTTTAGATATGCACCAAATAAAAATGCATTTTATATAAAGCAAATTGTTCCTTGGTTTATGGCTTAAGAGTGGAGTAGCGGGCCAGGACCCAGATTTGGCTTTGGTTTTTTTCTCACTTAAACAAACATAGTTATTGATCATATAGTATTCACTGATGCAGAAAGCCCTTTTCCTTTGCCATGCACAACGCCCTATCCTCTGCTCCAAGGATTTAGCTTGGTGCTTAAACCATTTAAACAGGTATTTGGCTTATATATCTGTCCAGTATAAAAATCTAGTTTCCTATTTTCAGAGTCAGTTTTCTGTTCATCCTCACCTGAGATTTCTATAGCTACAGTCCACTGTCACTTTCTATGGCAAAAACAGTAAACTCCATAACACAAGTAGCAGTACTGCCTCAACAAGATAAAGCACTGTTCAAGGGTCTCAAACCATTTGGAAAGCATTGCTTACTCATTCCAAATCTGAAACACTTCACTTTTTAAAGTTCTTCACATTCCTCAACTCCTTCATTACTAACTGTCTTCCTTTTTCTTTCTTTCTTTTCCTTTTTTTGTCTCATTTTTTTTGGATAATAAATTACTTATTTAAAGAGAGACACAGACTTTTTAAAAAGTATTTCACATTACAATGATTAGTAACTGTATTTTCCTTTGCTGCTTACAGTTTGGTGGAATAAAATAAATGAGCCCATAGGTATACATCTGTTAGGTTTAAATAATACATGAAGGTGACTGCTAGTATTAATAAAGGAGAAAGAATATTTTTCAAGGACAAAATTCTCTGTTTTCAAATGTATTTCTAACATCAAACAGTAGCATTATACACTTGAATCAAATCAGGAACTTCTTTCAAAACATAATTACACAGTTCAAAGACAAGTACTGTGTACTTTTATGAGACAATACAATGCAACTATACTTTGCAGAGCACATTTCATACAAACTGCATTATGAAATGGACCACTGTGATAAATAATAGTTACACAGTCAAATAACAAACAATAGCAGAGAGAGAAAAACATTGTCATGAGAAATGGAGAAGAATATATTCTATAAAATTTGAAAAGAGGATACAGTCAATAAGACAGATATAAAGGCATTTCTAGGAGCTAAGAACAATAAAATAAAGGCATTCAGAACAGCTAAAGTAAGACTGTATAAATAAGATACATGAGGTTGCTACTATGTAAGCAAATGAAGGAGAGTGAGTTACAGTCAAAGAGAAAAGGTCATTATTTATTTTCTGCCATTTTCTGAATAATTGTCATATGGCCAGTGAAGCATTAATCGCTTGAAACATGCTGACAACCACTGATGTAATACTAAGTATGAAAAATTAGGATGGCAAGTCCAAATAAATGTTGTCAACAGTAAACACACAAAACAAATGTGTCAGCAGGGTTATTTGACCAAACATTGGAGTAGTTAGCTTTTGATATTATGACTGATCTTGAGTGAAAACAAGAGGCCACCAGAGGAAAGTGAGTATGCTTGCAGACTTGTTACTGTTCTCGGAGGTCCTAAATCAAACAACCAGATATTAATAAAAGATCAGAAATGATATCTGATGGTCCCTTGAGCAATGCTTCAGATAAGTAAATTTAATACAAAGGGCACAATACCATGCAGGAGAGATCTCATCATAGTAGTACAAAATATAATTTTAAAAGGTAACTAAACCTTCAGAGGGGGTGAAAGAAAGAAACATCAGTAAATTCTACAATGAACAGTGTTGGATCTGAGTCTGAGCAAGAAGTAATTTTGTTTATTGAGTTAATGATTTTGAGAAGGTCAGCTTGTGTAATAGCACTGAGTCTTGCCGAAGTTTAGCGAGCAACTGCAAAGGAAGTCAGGCAGAACTAAAGTGTACAGTACTGTTAAAACTGAAAAAATATGTCATATTGTAAAGGCAGATCAATTGGTCCAGATATCAAAAAGAAAAAGAGAAAGAGCAGATATTGCCTTTCATGTTGAAGTGGAAAGAAATATTTTAGGAGTTGGATGTTTTCTTTCCCCCAGAATTCTCTGTAGCTTGGTATCCTTCCTTCAGTAGAAAAGTGGAAAGACAGGTGAAGATAATAGCTACCTTCACTAAAACTGACAGTGAATTTCCAGCTTTGATTTGCAGAGAGGAAGTTAATAGATAGGGTCTATCAAAGACTGTCCTGTGCACGTGTACAAATTGACTAGCATCATCAGCTGTAAAATGTCTAGACAGCTTTTCAACCTTGGAAGCTTTAGGAATTTGATCCAAAAAGTATTCAGTATTCAACAGAAATCCGGGAGGATAAGTCAGTAACATCCCTACACAGGAAGTAAACATTTTAACTGAAAAATTAGAAGCCCTTAAAAACCGTGAGGCTGGGTGAAATGAGGATTTACAGTGCTATCTAGCACTGAGAGCTAGATAGCACTAAAGATCTTTTCTTACAATTATCTATCATGTTTCATGTTATTTAACTCATATCACATACAAGTGGATGTCTTTATTTAGGACTAATTTCTCTTGGTTGCCTGTTCATTAACTATCTGAAAATGAACAAAGAAAAGACAATTTTGCATAGTATTTTCACGTGGAAGCAAATCTTCCCTTTAGATTATAACTTGCCATACAATGCAATGAGAGCTATTTAATGATCTAAAATTTGAAACCTGTTATATTTAATATAATGCACCAGTTCTCCTCAAAAACCCCAAAAACATTTGCCCTGCAATCACAGTATAGTAAGCAGTAGTTTATCAATCACAGTTGAGCCAATATTTCTGAATAGCATTTCACAATGTTGCCTTAGAAATGACTGCTATGTAAATCTGTAAGAGAGTAAGGATGGACTGATATAAATCAACTGAATAAAACCTTCTACCAACTTGTTTGAATCAGTCTTTGAACAATGATCTACAACAGTTCCTAACATTGATTATACGAAATCCATATACTGTCATACAGATTGATCACAACAATCGCAATGTTGTGACATGAAAAATTGTAAGGAGGACCAATGAAAACTGTTGTATTCTTTCCATTAGTTTTAATCTATTCTGATTGATAGAGCAACTATTAGGTGCCAAAATAAAAAGTTGAAGTCAAATTAACTGCTGCCCTCTAACAAGTCTGTCTTAACAATGAAACGTATTACAATAACAGAAAAATAGAGATGTTATCGGCTGAATGCATGGCAACGGATAAATGCAACAAACGTACAAGCAACAATTATCTTTTCAAGCAATAAGAATCAGATGGTTTTTTCAAAGCACAAATAATATTCCCATAGGTCTGAAGTCTGTAATACCTTAGAGAAAATGTCTCCTTTTGTTATACCATGTCAGTACAGTTTAAATTCTTGATCTAAGGGCCCTTGCAGGCAGTTGTAAAGGCTTTCAAATCCTAGGCACAATTAGAAATACACAACGTTTTTAATGTCTAGGCACTGACTTATACTATGGGTTTGAAATCTCTTCTTTTCTTCACACCAGCGGAAAAATGTTGTATTTAATTGGCACTGGAACACTGAGTTTCTTATACACCAGATTTATTTCCAAAACAGGAATATATAAATTGATGGATTCTTCTGCTGAAATAAACACCAAAATTGCTGCCAATGTAAAATTCATAGGCATCATATGTATGCTTTTCCTAGGTATCAGTAAGTAGATAGTCAGTATGATAGTCTGTCTCTCTCCCTTGCCCTAAACTTAACAACAAACCATCTACCTAGGTTTCTTTGGCTTTCCTTCTGCTTTAGATAGTTTACACTGATGCAGTTTTTTTGAATAGATATGCCCAATATGTCAAAATTGGGTGTGCAGTTAGTGTAGGGTACCTACATCCAACAGGGTCCAACTTACAGCCTGTGGGGAGAAGCTGGACTGTAAGATGCTTCTGTAGGGCTTCTACTTTTTCCTGAGAGGACACTTTATTAAGCAACTAACAAAGGACAACCATATAGGCAATTAATAGAGCCTGACCAGGCAGACATTTCTGTCTAGATACATAAGTACTCTGAGACAGAATTGGAAACTGTTGCTCCCACCACAATCAACTGAGAGGGAAAGGAGGAGCTGAGGAGCCTTGAGTGCTATGCTGCTTCCTCTGCTGCCAGTCTGAAAATTGATCAACAAACTGGTTCCCACCACAGGTGTGGCTAAAGACCACATTTGGATGCTCACTTACACAAATAAGCACATGGAGGAAATATCAGAGGTGCTAAACAATCACACTGGCTTTGGCTTTACTGAGAATCTTCTAATAAATAAATCTCTTGTTTAGAGCTCTCACTATGTGCATTATTTAATATAGCTTTATTTATGATAGCATTTTAAAAAAATGTCCGAATTACTCAGTCTCTTATAATAATATAATGGGCCATTTTGCTGTTCTTCAAAATGTTATCCTAACTGGCTTAATTTTAGAGATCTGTTTCAACAGCACAAACCACAATCCTAATAAGCATGGTTTCACCATTTTTTTCATTGTTGTGATGTTTTATAAGTAGCTTCCACAGAACTTAATCTTTTTCATCAAAATTATGAGTTTTATGTAACAAAAATTGCAAGAAATAAGTGCCCGTGAAAATTCTGTTGCAAAAATTCAAGTATGGGATTGATATAAAAATGCTATTTCTGGGAAAAAAAAAAAATTACAGCTATAGCTTTTTTGTGACAGCTATACTTCATAGCCTAAAAAATCTTAGAAACAGCAAACATGAAATACATTTACTCTACAGTTATAAATGAGTGTTTATTCCACTAAGCATTCCTCTGAAATGATAGGTCTGGTAAAAATAATTTTAAAATTACTTTCTTTTGGGATCACTCAGGTAAGACCCCTCCTTATGTTTATTTAACCTTTTTTATATTATACTGGCAAAAAAAGAACTAATTTACTGCACAGATTAAGTATTTTCCTTCTGGTGAAATCCAATCCTACTCATAACTCTCCTAATCTAGGTTTCTATTCAACATTCATTTCCTTTCTGTACCCTTCTTTTTAAAAACAGCTAATATAATCAAATCTATTGGTGACATTTACAGGGAATGAATGAAGACCTGTTTACTAAAACCTACAGGATTGTATTAGTTAGTTCATTTAAACTATCCTTCCAGGAAGGCATCAAGGATTAAGACAAGGAGCATCTGACATATACTCCCCCAAGGAGTTTTATTCTTTCCAATTTCTCAGAAGAAATCTGGTTAGGTTTTAACTCAATTTCTCATCAAGAATTACCACCTGCCTTTAATTTGATGCACAGCAGAAATCCGCAGACTCACAAATACTGAAGTGCATAATTATAATCATAAAGGTTTTGTGCATTAGCTTTAAATCTATCCAACATAATGTAGAAAGGAAGGTTGACTACAGGAAAACAGGTTTAATCAGGAACTGGAGAGGCAGAGTTCAAATCCTTGTTCAACACCATCACCCTCATGTGTCATCTTGGTCAACCACCATATAACCTCAAAATTATTTATGTGCCTACAGTGAAAGTTATACAGAAAAACACTACCTGGCCACCCTAAGTTTACATAAGAAGCAATGGAAAAACTGAGCCTCTCTTCACTTAGACTGCTGTCAAATACTTCTGGGTCCACCACCTAATCAGATCATGCGCCTGAGTGCAATGTTATTTATGCATTGTTGTTGAATAAAATACATAAGCACTCTTGGAAGCAAGGACTGTATATTAAGTTCTCCCCTCATTACTACAGACATTCTTATTTGAGATATTTCTACGCCATGAATTTCTGCCCACAATCTTTTCAACAGCTTACTCAGTATTTTGGCTGTGGTTAGTCCCACTCTTCAAAGCTTATGTCTACCTACTTATGCTACAGAGCATTCAAGTACTTCCCTTGTGACTGTGCATCCCATTCCCACAGGCAGAGTCACAAAGGTTAGTGAGCATTATCACATGTAAATCCTGTAAAGAGTCTAGGCCTTATTTATTCTCTAGCTGCATTCTCCTTAAAGGAAGATGTCATGATAAACACAACAGAAATATTGGGATCCTCACAAATTTTGAAACTGCTGGCTACAGAAAAGCATAAAACAGGTAAGGTGAATCTGTTCTGTTCAATGTGCTAGTAGCAGAGATAGATTTGATCACATTCGATTTATTGTTAGGCAATACTGCATTGTTCTGCAAAAGATCTGTGAAGTAAGTATCTGGGAAAAGTATGACCTTGAACATGGAATAATACCTTCCTCAATGGATAGACAGTCATTTTTTGAAAGAGTCTAATCGTTAGCAAAGACTCACTACCAGCAGAAATTCAGAAACAACATCGTTAGCACTTTTTTTTGAGAAAAGGAAGCTGGAGAGATACAGAGACAGTATTAAGCCTAAAGCACATATCTAGGCATTATTATTATTATTATTATTATTATTATTATTATTATTATTATTATTATTAATGATTTACAGTGATTTCATAGTTATCACTATTATTTTCCCAAGCTTTGAAGAACAACCTATAACTATTACAAGACTACTTCTAGTCTATTAGGCTTACAACTCAATTTCTTTAGACTCTCACCAGAATGAATATTCTGCATGAGAGAGTTCAATATGCTAGTTTTAAAATTACAATGATTCCTGAAAAAAAGAAAGAATGTAAATCCAGCAGGAACTCTACAGCAAGCCAGTTTCTGCTATAAACCAAAGCCCATCCACAAACAGCTGAGTCCTTATTTGTAGAAGTGTGTTATGCAAAAAACCCTACTTATTCTGGAGATTTTATGGCTTGCCTATATGAACAAAAGATGGACACAACATTTTACTAAGAGAAGATTTTGGTCAAAATTATTACTACAGAAAGCTATTGCCAGATTTTGAAATGGTTATTCTATGGTTTTAACATCTCTCTGTAACAGATCCAGTGGAAATTCTAGTAATCCAACAGGATTGGCTCTCATCCAGTTTTAGATGCATATGCTTTTAATAAACTGGTTGAATTCACTCACAGCTTGATACCTGATTTCAAATTCAGAGCTGCAGTCTTAAAACTGGTCATAATCATAGTTGTACTACACACAAAGAAATGTCTACAGCTGTTTTGCTTCTAGTCCCTGAAAAATATTTAAAGCATGGAATCATAGGATGGTTTGGGTTGGAAGGGACCCTGAAGATCATCCAGTTACAACCCAGTGGAGTTCCACCTCCACTGTCATGGGCAGGGACACCTCCCACTAGACCAGGTTGCTCAAAGCCCCATCCAACTTGGCCTTGAACACCTCCAGGGATGGGGTGTTCACAACTTCTCTGGGCAATCTGGGTAAATGTCTCATCACCCTCACGGTAAAAAAATTCTTCCTAATATCTCATCTAAATCTACCCTCTTTCAGTTTAAATCTGTTACCCCTTGTCCTATCGCTACACTACCTGATAAAGAGTCCCTCCCCATCTTTCCTGTAGGCCCCCTTTAAGTACTGGAAGGCTGCTATAAGGTGTCCCCGGAGTCTTCTCTTCTCCAGGCTGAACAATCCCAACTGCCTCAGCCAGCCTTCATAGGAGAGGTGCTCCAGCCCTCTGATCATCTTTGTGGCCCTCCTCTGGGCTTGCTCCAACAGGTCCCATGTCCTTCTTATGTTGGGGGCCCCAGAGCTGGTGCAGTACTTCCAGGTGGGGTCTCACGAGAGCAGAGGAGAGGGGGAAAATCACCTCCCTTGACCTACTGGCTATGCTTCTTTTGAGGCAGCCCAGGCATATGTCACAGCTACTTATTAAAGCATTATGTCATATCTGTCAAGTATTCTCATGCCTATTAATTATAGCACATAATCAAATAAAAACAGACACAGAGACAACCTACTTGTTTGGATTGTGATTATCCATTTTCTTTTAACAGGAAAAAAAAAGAGTAGAAGGAATAATATTTGTATCTGAGAGATCCATATTTAATAAATAGAAATGCAAATGAGGAAGATACAATTTTAGTCTTATTTGAAGGCTAAAAGCAATAGTAGTAACATGAACAGTTCTTGAAACAATATAATGATTTTTTACAGTGATTAAAATTTTGAATTAGTAAAAGTTTGTTGAGATGTTAAAGTTGAGATGACAATCCGTTTTTATTTTTGAGAATGATCATATAGTTGTAGCTTCATTAAGAATAGCACCACTCATTCAGGAGAAGGATATCTTAATCACATAAAAATAAGAAATCTGCATAACATACTACCTTTTTCAGTTATGAACTGATAAGAAGCACAAAGTGATGAACAACTTGAGAGAGTTATCAAAGCAGTTTGATTTCAAAACTCAGGCAAGTAACCAGGGAGTTACTGTTTCAACAGTGTTATTACGGGATCAGGTCAATATTTAGCATCTAGTCTTGTGAGAGTATAAGTTTCATGTCCAAGAGAGAGCTTTGTGGATGTTTGCTCAGTGCTCACATCTTCCCCACCAGAGGATAAGAATAAAATAATAATTAAGCATGAATGTAATACAAGCTGCACATTCAAGTAAGTCCCCCGAGTAAACTAATGCATTTAAGAGAAAACAAGAAATTAATTTCCACACAAAGCTTTTGGTCATGACTTTCATAAATTATAGATTACTCCATTTGATTAAGCTGTTTGTATATCAGTGATGTGGTAGTAGACAGCAAAAAAGAGGTCCTGCTAAAACAGCTTGTAACACATATAAGATTTGAAAAGCTCGCCACTGTTGATCAAATTTTCTTCAAATCCTTGCCCTACCAATCTTACCAGAGTAGTAAATGTAGGTAGGTGTGTGCCTCTGTGACAGTAACCTCTCCACTCTCATGTACTGGACATAAAAATCTATAAAGTGGAGCTCCCAGCATGTAGCTGGGCAATCCACTGACTCACAGGCATACTGGCTGAAGCAAGTGATCAGATTTGAAGCTGCAAGGGTTAAAAAGGAAAGTTTGCCCAGCCATACCTAAGGGTGACTCAGGCAGGAGTTTTTAGGAATCAAGAAGAGTAAGTGAGTTTCATCTGCAGTCAATCTCAAATGCCTCTGAATCACCTGGATGCTCTCCTATGTCAGCTCAGGGATTACAATTACCTATGATGAGCATGGAATGGGAATGTACAATCATGCACTTCTCCTTCCAGGCATGATAATTCAGCCTCCTTCTGTGGATAATTACCTAGAGAAAGCTAGGAAGCACTGTTACCTCTTGGTGATACTACTGAAATTACTGATGATGTTATTCAGACACAAAGGAGCTACACTGTTTGTTCTTTAAAATTAATAAAAGAAGCTATTAAAAATAATTTTCTAGCACACGTTTGGCAATTAGTTTGCAAAACTGGTGCAATGAGTGCAGAAAGCTGCCAGACTGTCTATTCAGTTAAAGAATCTCAACATTTTGATGCAAGCTCAGTGTCACGACACAAGCTCTTGAATGTGCCCAACCATGGATCTGATGAATCAGCAGGCAGAGAGAGGCCAGAGACAAATTTCCTTACCATGAGGGCACCCTGTCCAGAGGGTTTTTAGGAAAAAGACAGGCTTTAAGGAGCAAGGATTTAAAACAATATGGAATTTAAAAGCCAAACCCCATGTTTTGAGTTACACTTGAAAACTAACTGGTAGTCCATGCATTTTAAGACCACACTTTTCCCTTTGCAAAGGACCCCACAAAGCAAATGCATGCAGAAATAGCACATCCTGAAATAACTCACTATAGCTGTACTAACTGTGTTCCTGTACTGTGGGGAATCACAGTATGAGAAAGCAATCCTGTAAATTGGGCACCGCAATTTAAAAAGGATGTTAAGGCACTTGAATGTGTCCAAAGGAGGGCAACAAAGCTGGTGAAAGAGCTGAAAGGCATGCCCTCTGAGGAGTGACCGTGGACACTGGGTTTGTCTAATCTGGAGAGAAGAAGGCTGAAAGCCAACCTCATTGCTCTCTACGGCTTCCTGAGGAGGGCAAGGGGAGAGGGAGGTGCTGATCTCTTTCCCTGGGATCCAGTGCCAGGATGCATGGGAATGGCTCAAAGCTGCATCCCTCAGGGGAGGTTTGAATTTAACATGAGGAAGCATTTCTTTACCGAGAGGGTGGTAAAGCCCTGGAACAGGCTTCCTGGAGAGGTGGTTGATGCCCCATGCCTGTCGGCGTTTAAGAGGCATTTGGACAATGTCATCAATGCCATGCTTTAACTTTTGGTCAGCCCTGAAGTGGTCAGGCAGTTGGACTAGGTGATCGTTGTAGGTCCCTTCCAACTAACTATTCTACTACCATTCCATTCCATTCCCTGCACTCACCATGAGTTGCATAAGGATGAGACCATTATTCGCCTGAAATGCCAGGGGGTTTTCAGCTCCAAAAACACTTTCAAGGACACAAATCACAAAGGTTACAAGTGGAAACAGGATTTAACTTAATTTTTCTGTATCTGTTTCAGAGCCAATGTTCACAAGCACTAACACAACGCATATGCATAGCCAGGAGCAGGCTGATGCATTCTTCAGTTTAGCTTGAAAAAACAACCCTTGCAGTCTGGCAAAGGGAAGGCACAGAGCCACAGAAAGTAGCAGCGGGGACACGGGCCAAGAAGTCCCTGTTCCCTGAACAGTGAGAACTTGAAGAATAAGCATCGGTACTGACCACTTATAAAAGAAGAAGTTGTTTGTGGTACCGTGTGGTATTTTCAAAAGCATGACACATACTAATGACAAGCATACTTTTTGCCTTCCAAAACTTGCTCCGCTGCTGTGCTTCTTAGCCAGTGATACATGCTAAGTGTTTCTGTGCCTGCCCCATACTTGTATTGCGTGCAGGGAGAGCTGAAAAGTGGCAGCTCCGGATGGTGCAGC
The DNA here is from genome assembly GCA_017639485.1 of Pluvialis apricaria. Taxonomy (NCBI): domain Eukaryota; kingdom Metazoa; phylum Chordata; class Aves; order Charadriiformes; family Charadriidae; genus Pluvialis; species Pluvialis apricaria. Next base: position 62,661,954 of record CM030008.1, read on the forward strand.
AAGCCTGGAGCCCTTCCAAGCACAGGCTGTGTTGCACAAGCAAGAACCCCATGCGACATGGAGCCATGGGAAGAGCAGAGCTCGCTCCCACTCCAAGCTTGCAATGGGCAAGAGAGCCTGAGAGAGCCAGAGCACGAGTGGTGCCTTGGAGGTGCAAGAGCAGCAGGCAAGAACCGAGCCGAAAGGGCCCAGAGCAGCCCTGACAAGGGGCTGTGCTCAGTGCTACAGAGGACAAGAAGAAACCCCTGGGGGCCACCCTGGGGACCACCCCATGAGTCTAGAAAGCTTCCTCTCCCTGGATGTGGGGCACAAGGGCCACCTTTGTGGAGCAGGAGCAGCAGGCACCTAGCCAAAATGGCCCAAAGGAGACCTGGCAAGGGGCCGTGCTCAGTGCTGCAGAGGAAGGCAAAAAAAAACCCGGGGGACACTTGCTAGCCCACCGTGGGGGAAAAAAAGCCTTCTTCCCCCCAGCTGCAGGGCACAAGAGGCCATCTTCGTGGTGCATGAGCAGCAGGCAGTAACCTAGCCAAAACGGAGCAGAGGAGCCCTGACAAGTGGTCATGCTCAGTGCTGCAGAGGAAGGCAAAAAACCCCTGGGGACAGGTGCCAATGTGTCCCGGGGGAAAATTCCTTCCTGACCCCAGTGCTGGCAATTGGCTGTTCTCTGAACATGTGAGCAAGACCTGCCTCCTCCTCCCACAGCCTGGTCCTGCCTCCCTCAACCTGAAGCCATGTCAGGGGCTTCAAAAGTGGCAAAAGGCCCCTGGCCAGATTGACCTTGGGGCAAGAATCCTCCCCACACCTGGCAGGGCACCAGTGGTTTCTCCAAAGCATTGGACCCCTTGCAACATCTCTGTATTCCATTTCTTAATGCTACTGCCCCAGGCTCTGCAGGGGATAAGGATGGCAAGCTCTGCAGCGCTCCTCAAGAAGACATTCTCTTGGTCTGGCCACTGCTATCCAGCTGAAAAGGCCTGATAGCCTCCAGCAGCCTTGTCCAGCCTCTGGTCCTCCTCCCTCAGACCCCTCCAAGTAATTCCACCGGCTCCTTGAGAACTTCCTGTCAGATGTCTTCGGGCTGCCTCCAGGCCAGCTCTGGCATCGAGACACAGGAGGATGCTCCCTTTTATCCTGCTCCCGGGCACTGTGACTGCTGCGTTGCCACATGGTGGTACTGTGACATGGGGGTGGCAGCCCCCCCCTGTGCAGTCCTGTCTGCCCCGCTCCACCCAGCATCCTTTGGAGGAAGGCCTTTGGGGTGCTAGCCCCAAGGCAGTCCCTGTGCCAGGAGACCCAAGTGGCTGTCCCTGCCCTTGGTGGCCATGCACTGGGCACAGCTGCTGGGTATCCCTGATGCATCTTCTGTCACTTGGCTCCCAAGGACAAAACCAGTGCTGTTACTCTCCTATCAGACCATGGCAGAAACCAATGCTGCAGCCCAGAGATCACCCCTATTAGCTGTCAAGTTTCTTTACATACTCCTCCTCCTCAGAAATGTACCTAAATGTTTACTTTCTTAGCTTTTGTTTTAGGAAGAACAAGTGTTTACCATGAACAAATAATCCACTTGATTTAGAAAATTATTCCAGTAGCATATGTTTTTCAGAATAAAAATAAGGATTAATATTTCTTGAAGTTAAAATGAAAGAAGATCTGTTTTCCTCTGCTGAGTTTATCTAGGATTAAATACAAGACAATGAACAACTGAGGATTTTGGAGATTTCAAAATGTTTAGGCATCCAGCTATAAGATGATATATAACCCACACAGTTACTTGGAAAAGTCTCCTAAGAATTCTATTGACTATTGTAACCTGTTTAACATAAGTTAAAGTGCATAAAATAAAAAAAAACATGCTAAGGCATAAGCTTAAAATACTGTTCAAACCATCTGCATCTCAAACTATTCTAACTTGCTTAAACATCTACTGATTACATGATTGAGTTATTTAACAGTCTGGGTCCATTAGTCATACTATTCAGGGAACCTCACACATTTTCCATCTTATCTCCGTGCAGTCCTACTCCATCCCTTGGTGCTCCTTTTTTTTTTTGGTGGAAGCTTCCATGATCTAATCAGCATCATTTTCTCTTTTTGGAGTTTTTAAGCTCCATCATCCAGACTCTAAGGTGACTGTAGTCCTTGCTGAAAACTACAGAAAAGAAAGTATCTTCTTTCTCTTACCCCTTCCATGGAAGAACACTTACACCCACTTCACATGTGGGGTCCCTGCACATACTTCTGTTTCAAATTCTGTAATCTAACACTTTTTAGCATTTAAGCAAGTAGCACTTTAATGTGTTCCACTTACCTATCTTCAGATGAAGTGCAATGGTGATGAATCCTAAACCTCTGAAAAAGCTATTTTTTTTCTCCTGAAGGTATTTCCTAGCTTTACTAATACAACTAATGCAATAAGCATTCTTTAATTCTTTAATAAAATGCCCCACTTATAAAAGAAACTGTGTGCTTCCTCTTCTTTGTCCATTTTAGACTTTACTTGATTAATTAGTTGCTTGCAAAGAATTATGAATATTTGAATCATAATGAATGTTAAATATTTCCATGTGCAACTTACATGAAATTGTTTTAGAATGACCTAGAATGGGCATTTTTGTATTTTAAAAACTACTGTTACATTGAAAAGAACTTGATTTTCCTTTACTGTAGAACTCAAGGACATGGCACAGCTCCAACTGACATAAGATTATGCAAGATCAGAAAGGACCGGTGTGATCTTAAATAAAGAAGAACCATGTGAAAAATACTTTTCTCAGGAAAGTTTATTATAAAATCCATGCTATTTTTGTCGGCTCTTCCCCAGTCCTACTTTACTTCTTTTTTGTGAATTTGTCTTCAGAAAAACTTAACCATAAAGCCGGTTTTGCTTCCAGTCTGTACATTGGCACATCATCTGCTTCTTATGCAGAGCACTACTGGATGATGTCTGTCTTATTCCTTGCTGTCTTCCTCACCACTGAACTGGCAGAGTGAGGGGGAGAACAGAGAGGAAGGCCAGAAGCCTGAAGTCCATGTAAAGAGCCAGAAGTGAAGAATTTTAAGACTATTTGCAATGAAGATTTTTAATTCCAAAGAAATTCTGTCTTGCTGCCAGTTACATTGTGGACTTTTTCATGCACCAATATGCTTGCTGTATTTTGTTATTTAAATGAATTATTTCAAATTTTGATTGGCAATCACAGAGTCTGGAGAATGTGGCTGTATGAGATTAAAGCTGAATGCTGGCACTCTGTCATACAGAGTGTATCACCACAGCAGGTGAGGAATAATCACCCAGAAATGTTCTGCTGCATGTATCTAATTACTTACATTAATTCTTTAGTGTGAAATTATTATCGAAAATTGGCATCTAATTCATCTCACTGTGTTACAGAGGAAATCACACAGTTTACACATTCATAAAACACTAGAAGCAGCTACATGAAAATTCTTAGTACCACATCTTTTTCCCCATTTCTGTCATTTCACCTCTTATTGTACACAGAGATTTTCATTGAAATTGGCATATGTTCTGCATAATCTACAACAACAGACTGGACGCTATATTTTGAAATCATTTTAGTATCACCTCATTGTGATTTTGTGATTATAATCCATAATTCTTGCTGCAACAAAGTCAGGCAAGCTTTAGAATTCTCTGAAACTGCTGGGATACATTAGTTGTGAGTAATAATTCCTGTTCAATGTCCTGTGCTAAAATCCTATAGTACAACTGTACCATCTGGACTGTAACAAGTTAGTTTGTTAATGATAAGTAAAGGAGGTGTATAGGGACCTGTGCTGTCACAAGCAGTACAGCATGTTGATCACTGTGACAATAATGCAACTTCCATTGTTAATACAATTGAAGTTAATTAAGATACAGAAACAGGGATGATATTATTTTTTCTCAGTAGCATTTTAACTGCCTGTAATTGCTATATATATACCTGCATGAAATTATATGCATTTATATTATTTGGCCACTGGTAAAAGAAATGTTCCTTAGCTTTGGTGTTCCTTTTTAATAAGATTTCAGCTTGTAGTCTTTGCAATAGCAATATCCTCATGTGAGAAGGGGAAGACTGAAAATAAAAAGACACTCATTCAACCCTTGTATCTCCCAAGTACAAATGTAATACTGTAATGTCACTATTCTTCTAACATCTTAAAAAATACTGGAACTAAAATGCAAAAATGCTTTCCATATGGGGCAGGTGTTTAGTGTGGCAGAAGCTGGGACTTTGGAAGCAGTTACCTCCAGGTGGGTGCAACATGAGAACTTGCCACCCTCAGTACCTTTTGTCATGTCCTTACAAAGAAAACCGTCCCCTCCTTACTATCTGCTCCAGCTAACGATGAAAAATGCCACCATTTACAACTTCACCTTTTTTTCCCCAACCAAATGGCTGAAGTCTGCAGTAAAAATAATTCAGTGTGACAGCTTATCATTTTGCCTAGTGGGGGTTTTCACTGAAGTGTGGCTATGAAAGCAATTTCCATGTTGATGATGACCAAAGCCTTTACAATTCAGAGGTAAACAAGTTTAAAAAAGCAGGAGGATCCCAGTATCACAGCAACAAGTATCTTCCCATTTCAAAGGAAATGAAATTAAGCTAATATATAGCACACATATATACTTGGATCCTTTAAAAGAAAGCCACATATAAAAATGTTATATATGGTGGCATATTGTAACAGAAGTGCTTGTAAACTCTTATTTGCAGATGTTAATACGACAGCCATGAAAATCCACTCAGATCTAAAGCTTGGCATTATTACTTCATCATCAAAGTGTTTGTTTTAAAGTGCAAACTACAAAGAAATAAATTTGACCATGGGAAACAACAAACTAGACTACATGTCAATCCTTAAAAAAACCCCAAAACCAACCCTAAGAAAATTCTTTGGATATTATTCTAATTTCCTATGATTATACAATCATTACTCTGCTTGCAACACAATCTTCCAGTGCTTAGAAAGCACAAATATAATACATACAGTTTTAATTTATATAATGAGGATGATATCAGGGTCCAAGGTGGCCGAAGACAGAAACAGAGTGAGAATATGTTCTCTTATATAAAGAAAACATACATACATAAACATATATAAAACACTGTTACTTATATTAAAATATAGTATACATACAAATGTTATATATAAAATCTATATTAAATAAATCTAATATATAATATATGTTAAATATATAAAGCATAATACTTTAGTATAGTAAAAGGTATTTCATATAACATCATATATGGAATTATATTAAAATATATTAAATATTTGAATATACATTTTTATATGTTATAAAAAGAAATACCTTAGAAATAGCAACTTCTATATGAAGTTCACTTTAAAAGTAAGTTGTTTGACATACAGGAAGCTTTAAGTCTTATTTTTCAAAAATGCATTATAAAGCTCTGATTCTAATTAACATACATTGTAAGTTAATTGTAATTACATTGTAATACATTGCAAAAGTCTAATTCTGATTAACTTCACTATGATGATGGAATTATTTCTAATAGACACTGGCATAAGTGGGATCAATACGAACTGTCGCATAAGCTTAGGTTTACCCACTGGGGAAAAAGCAGAGACTTAATTAGATGCATCTTCACATCCTTTCTTCCAAGTCAATTTAAATTTCCAATAAAATATATTCCAAATAAAACTAAGCAATTCAAACTACCAAATACTAACCACAGGAGGCCTTTCTAATTTCAGTTGTATGTGAGGAGATAGGACAAACTTCCCTGTGACAGCAGCTCTTCACTTCCTCTTTTCACTATGACTTCCTATGTCATAGTGAATTCACTATGTGTCATATGAATCCACTGTGACCTCAACAGGTCCATGAGAAGCAGCAATATAAAGTGGCATGACATGCCAGAACAACTCACTGGTATGCTGCAAAGCATTCTCCTTAACACTGACATTACTAAAACGGCATACTGGGTCTGACTGGGATGAAGTTACTAAGTTAATCTTCTTCAGCCCATATGGTGCTGTGCTTCCCACTTGTGGCTAAAACCGTGTTGGTAACACACCACTATTTTGGCTGCCACTGAACAGGGCTTGCACAATATCAAATTTCTCTCTACACCCTCTGCAGAATAATTACTAAAATAACCAAAAATACAGCATTGTTCACACATTAAAGAAAAGCTTAAAATTAAAAAGGTTTCTAGGTTAGAATACAGCCGCAGCTGGTATGCGAAGAATCCAATACATCTGTGATTCCCTGCACAATATCGCTTGCAGAGCAAGATGGGGATGGAGTGGGGTGGAGATTTCACGGCCAAGCCCTGTGATGATACAGCAGATATGGGAACGAGATGGTCATCTGGAACTGATAAGCTGCATACGTACCACCCTGAGCAAATCAATTGTCAAATTTTGACAAAATGCTGTCCTTTGTGTGAACTTTGCTCATTATAATGTCATTATAATACCTAAACACACCTCCATTCCAAAGGCTACCCACCTCCAAGGTGCGACCACTCCTCCTTGAGTCTGCGCCCAGAATTTTTGGTAAACTATACCTTTAAATGTGAAGCGAGAAAATTTTACACCAATCATAATAAAAGTATTTATGACTAAAGTCATTCAAACACCACCTTGAAGGTAAAAGATAGTATAAAAATAGCCCAAAAAAAGGGGGGATATTAGGGAAGACACCATCGTGAACAAGTCAAGGAGGACTCCATCAAAACTGCCTTCAACTTCCGGGGCCAGCCGACGGGCTGAGCCTTTCTTCCCCCCCCATAGGGACGCCTTTGGGTAAGAATTAGACTATACCAAGTGTTTCCTCGAAAAACTTAGAAATCTCTCTAGAGAGTCTTTTTCCTATATTTATAGCCAGGCTGTATTGTTTATAACTTTGTCACGTGTTTTGTATAACTAACAACACTTTTATTTGGACGTGCTTTGCAGACAGTGTATTTATCACCAGCAATCCATAAGAACTTATGTATCTGTTGCTAAAATAAATTGTGCTGTTTAAGTAGCTGGTCATTTGGGTTTCTGATTGAACGCGACCAAGAAAGTGGCCGTGGTAGTTCATGAGCATGACTAGACTGAAGGTGCAGTCCACTATTACTGTATCCAGAATCATGGTAGTTTAATATGTTAAATGCGACTGGACTGATAGTGGTGGATTGGGCATCACTCAGAATTTAAACCTAGCCATACAGAGCCTCCCACCTCGGTGAGGAGTGTTAGAACGCAAGGGGGTTTATTTTCTGCCAAACTGCTCTGCCCTTTAACCCAACACCCTCCCCCATAAAGGCCAGGAAGATGGGGGTGGGCAAGAGGTTAGGAGGGTATACAGCTGGGACAGCTGACCCAGACTGACCATAGGAATATCCTTTACCATACAATGTCATGCTCAGCAATAAAAACTCAGGGAATGGAGGAGGAAGGGGGGATGTTTACAGTTATTGAGTTGCTCTTCCCAAACAGCTGTTACACATGCTGAGGCCCTGCTTCCTGGGAAGCAGCTGGTCATCTGCCTGCTGGTGCAAAGTAGTGAATTAATTCCTCTTTTTGCTTTGCTTGCATATGTAGCTTTTGCTTTTCTTATTAAACTGCCATCTTAATCCACAAATCTTTTCGCCTTCCTTCAATTTTTCTCCCCACATCCCAGGAGAGGGGAGTGAGCAAAAGGTAGGGTGGGTGTTTGTCTGCTGGCCATGGTCAACCCACAACAACTTGTTTAGTGCAAACTGATGTCTACATTTCAGGAAGAGAAGGCATTTTGTGAGACCAAAGCAGTATGCCATATTTTGGTTTTTCACAGTAGCATTTCTCTCTTTGAGATTCTCTTAACTTACAGTAGAAAGTTAAAAGCACACATATTTCTTTACCATAACTATGCAGATCTTTGCTGATGATATCCAGAATCACTTAGCCTGTGGAATCTCCATCCTTGGAGATACTCAAAACTCAACTGGATGTGGCCTTGAGCAACCTGACATAGCTTTGAAGTTGGCTCTGTGTTGAACGGGTCTCGGACCATATGAACCAGTGGTTGCTTGTCACCTGAATTATTCTAGGGTTCTATAATCTTGCAATCTTTGCTTCTTTCAAAGCAAAATTCTAAAAAGCCATTTTCAGCTTTCCAGCAGACTTGCAATGTGTTTAATACTTGCTCTTTCCCTGTCTTTCCTAGTATTTTCTTTTTTGCCAACAAAGAAGAACCTATTGATCAGGAGCAACAGAAATTAACATGAGTGGGTTAAAAAAAGCAAAAGCCTGCTGTAATTCTGAACTACTCTCCTCAGTTTGGAAAAAACCACTAAGAATATTATTATAATACTAAAGCATAATAAGGTTTGAGCATTTATTACATGCACAGATGTGCAATATGTGGACCTATTCTAGTTCTCTGAGGAATTCAGTGAAGCCAGAAGGCACTGAAGCCAGGAAGCACAGCTTCTAGTAGCAGAAATATCTCCATAAGAGTCACCTAAGAAACAAGACAAAATGTGTGACTTTTTGGGACAATTCCCACTATTCAAGGCAGCTATATTATTGACTCATGTGCTGAATTTGACTTGCAAGAGCTTCTCACATCCTCCTCTGACTGAGAGTGAGGAGATTGGAGATATGCCTTCTATTGCACCCTGCACAATTTACAACTTAAAGCCATCATCTCCATCATCTAAGCATGGTTCCCACTGCTAAAAAGGTAGGACTGCCTTGACATGATCACTGGCAGTGTCAGAACCACCTTTTCTGTATCACTGTATATTTTCAGAATATGCAGGACATGTATCAGTGCATAAGAGTATCAGTGATGTCTCTATAACTTACCTGTCAATAATAGCACACATGTCAATGGTGACATTGGCAAAGCTTCCCAGCTGGCCTTGCTCCACTGCATGCAAATCCACCAGCTGATCATCCACGTGCATAAACTGCATGCATCCTTGAAATGAATGCTGAAATAGCGAGTGATCTGAGTCATTCATCTGTATAGGAAACCCTGTAGAGCAGAAGAATAAAGAGCATTATTAACTTCATATACTATTACTCAAGACTATTTTTTCACAGGAAAAGATATGTTTTCTAGATGGGCAAAGAAAAAGGCAAGGTGGGAAGGAAATATTATGCAGTTATTAGATTACATAGTAATGTTACTGATTTAAGTCATTGGTAACTACCTGCAAGAATTTATACAGTACAGTGGATGATTCTTTCATTAATTTTTGTCCACAGGATGGAAGTCTTCTGCTACCCTTCTCACCCCCCCAGCCTCCTATTGCTGTTTCACATTACTTCTCTCTTCATACAAGGATTAAGGGAATAGGAAAAGTATTCACCTCCTTGCTCCATTTTTAGGAAACACATTCCCATTTCTCATATTTTTCTGAGAAAAATGTATTCCATGTATTCCATGAAGTGAATTTCCAGTTCAGCTTTCTCTAGAACTAGGCTTCCTGGGCAATGAATAATTGTGCTGGAAACTTTCTGCAAACTTAAAACTAGCCCTAAAGTCTAATGTCCTGTTCCACTTCTGAGGAATCTGAGGACATTCTGTAGTATTTTCATTTTGCTCTGAATACATCCATTTGCCTGTCTTTCTAAAGGTGGTTTACAAGAGATGAGAATGAATCAGTGTCTTGACTCAGGTTAAAAGGCAGGGAGACAGAGGAGGTTTGTATGTAATTGTTTAACTGAATGCCCTTCAGAAGTGAATGTGTCAATTTACTTGAGAAAAATGTCCTCAATAAGACAGTGGAGAGCCTCATTCACTACTTATAAATCTTTAACAATGAACTCCCTGAAAAAACTTCAAGAAAATAATTTAGACAGAATCTGTTTAAGATGAAAGCATGAAGGAAGAGAGAGGGGCTAACAACAGTTTATTCATAGAATCATGGAATGGTTTGGATTGGAAGGGACCCTGAAGATCATCTAGTTCCACCTCCACTGTCATGGGCAGGGACACCTCCCACTAGACCAGGTTGCTCAAAGCCCCATCCAACTTGGCCTTGAACACCTCCAGGGATGGGGTGTTCACAACTTCTCTGGGCAATCTGGGTAAATGTCTCATCACCCTCACGGTAAAAAAATTCTTCCTAATATCTCATCTAAATCTACCCTCTTTCAGTTTAAATCTGTTACCCCTTGTCCTGTCGCTACACTACCTGATAAAGAGTCCCTCCCCATCTTTCCTGTAGGCCCCCTTTAAGTACTGGAAGGCTGCTATAAGGTGTCCCCGGAGTCTTCTCTTCTCCAGGCTGAACAATCCCAACTGCCTCAGCCAGCCTTCATAGGAGAGGTGCTCCAGCCCTCTGATCATCTTTGTGGCCCTCCTCTGGGCTCACTCCAACAGGTCCCATGTCCTTCTTATGTTGGGGGCCCCAGAGCTGGACACAGTACTTCCAGGTGGGGTCTCACAAGAGCAGAGGAGAGGGGGAAAATCCCCTCCCTTGACCTGCTGGCCACACTTCTTTTGTTGCATCCCAGAATGTGGTTGGCTTTCTGGGCTGCCAGCAGTCATTGCCGGCTCATGTTGAGCTTCTCATCCACCAACACCCCCAAGTCCTCTTCAGGGCTGCTCTCAATCCATTATCCACCCAGCCTGTATTTGTGCTTGGGATTGCTCTGACCCATGTGCTGGACCTTGCACTTGGCCTTGTTCAACTTCATGATGTTTGCATGGGCCCACCACTCCAGCCTGTCCAGGTCCCTCTGGATGGCAACCCTCCCCTCCAGTGTGTCAACCGCTCCACACAGCTTGGTGTCATTGGCAAACTTGCTGAAGGTGCACTCAATCCCACTGTCCATGTTGCCAACAAAGATGTCCCAGTACTGACCCCTGAGGAAAACCACTTGTCACTGGTTTCCACTTGGACATTGAGCCATTGACTATAACTCTTTGAGTGTGACCATCCAGCCAATTCCTTATCCAATGAGTAGTCCTTCCATCAAATTAATGTCTTTCCAATTTAGAGACAAGGATGTTGTGTGGGACAGTGTCAAATGCTTTGGACAAGTCCGGGTAGATGATATCATGTTATTGGTAAAGAAGGTAAAAAGTCTGAAAAATGCATAATGGTTTTGCATATCTCAGTGTCGTGGTTTGGCCTCAGCCGGCAGCAACGAACCACGCGGCCGCTCGCTCCACCCCCCATAGCCGTGGGGGGGAAATAGGAAGAAAAAGGCAAAACTCACAGGTTGAGATAAAGGCAGTTTAACAGAACAGCAAAGGGAAGAGAAAACAGCAATAATAACACCGATAAAGGAATATACAAACGCGATTAGGGCACCGCCGCTCACCAACTGGACCCGCACCGCCGCAGCCCGCGCTGAGCCGTGACTTCCTGCCCCCTCCCCGGCAGCTCCCCCCATAGCCCGGGCATGGCTCACATGGCATGGAATACCTGTGTCCCCTCCCATCCTTGGGGACATTAACCCCATCCCTGCCGGAACCAGGACACTCAGCTAGGAAGATAGCAGCAGCAGAAGTCATGCAGCTCTTGACTAACAAGGGTAAAAAAATCACATATTTGTTTTCATAGCTAAGACAGATTATACGGCTCCCATTCCTTCTCCCACTTTCCTACCCAACTTCCAATCCCCAATGCCTTACTGCCTTATTCAATACCGTTGAAACAGGTATTTGTGGAGACAGGAGAATAACAGGTTATCAAAATGATATTGTTTGAACAGCAGCAGGAAAAAGGAATGAAAGTTATTTTAAATTCTATTCCTTAATACAGTTTATCACACGCCACACAAATAGTTGGATTGGCTAAAAGAGAGGGCAATGAATAGCGGGCAGAAACAAGCCACTGGGGCTTCAGGACAGATGCCGCTTAATGTGGCACCTATTACAAAAAAAACCCCCACATAAGTCTTCCCTGAAATAAAATTTTAACTAAAAGGTTTTGTCAGAACATTCATATGACCAGTAGTGTTTTTTAAAATTTTCTAAAACAGTCTTGCCCATGAGCTTAAATTACTGCTGGTAGCTCCTAAATTTCCCTGACTCACTTCAGTAAGCACTCACTTGAGAGTACACTGGTGGTGCCACAGAATTAATCAGGGATGTTATAGTAATTAAGCAGTGACCATGCTAAAATTTAGCTCTGACAGGTATTTAAAAAATTGGGCAAAGGATTGTCTTGAGGTCATCATATCACCTTTGGAGCAAAATTGTGACACTATTGCAGGGAGCCATAAACTGTATGAGAAAGATAAATAACCCTCTCACAGTAATACACGTCAGATGGGGAAGAAAAAACTCCCAGGGATCCCGCAATTGCCTAACTACTGCATAATAACCTCATCAGGGACCTGGGAGTCCTGGTGGACAACAGGATGACCATGAGCCAGCAATGTGCCCTGGTGGCCAAGGCGGCCAACGGCATCCTGGGGTGTATCAAGAGGAGTGTGGCCAGCAGGTCGAGGGAGGTCATCCTCCCCCTCTACTCTGCCCTGGTGAGGCCGCATCTGGAGTACTGTGTCCAGTTCTGGGCTCCCCAGTTCAAGGACAGGGAACTGCTGGAGAGGGTCCAGCAAAGGGCTACAAATATGATTATGGGATTGGAGCATCTTTCTTACGAGCTGGGAACAGTCTTTTTTCAGTCGTGCCCAGTGACAGGACAAGAGGTAATGGGCACAAACTTAACCGTAGGAAGTTCCATCTAAACATGAGGAGGAACTTCTTTACTTTGAGGGTGGCAGAGCACTGGAACAGGCTGCCCAGAGAGGTTGTGGAGTCTCCAACTCTAGAGACATTCAAAACCCGCCTGGATGCCATCCTGTGCAACCTGCTGTAGGTGACCCTGCAGGGGTTGGACTAGATGATCTCCAGAGGTCCTTTCCAGCCCTGACCATTCAGTGATTCTGTGATCAGACCAACTGACCCCTACCAAAATTGTGCTATTCCTAAGCTGTGGGACTTGTTATTTTGGATTGGCAGAAAAGTCAAGTTGTAGGGACAAGACTTATATTCTCTTCCCAGCATGAGCATTGGCTAGTGACTTGTCTGATGAAAAGAGGACAGGGCTTTCAGAAACTTGCCTCCTACTTTTTTAACTTGTTCTTTCCAGTGGCTGATTAAACTGATTCATCTGAGTCTTTACAGACAACAGAACAGAAAAGTGCAAGTTAATTGTCTGTTGTTTGGTGGATGCAAGCATAGTATTTGCAGGTTCCTATGAGGTGCTTTCTCCCATTATATTTAAACAGCTAACTCTTTCACTATAATTGTCTGTTTTTCAAACTGTCACTGGAACTATCCCGTAACTCCTTCTCTGCAAGAACTCCGAACTAACACCAAGCATGTCATTTAGTTCTTCAGTGCATTAGCAGAGCTGTGCAGGAAACCTGTGTATCATCTTCCAGTTCAAAACACTTCCACAATTCCTTTGTTTTAAATATTAAATTCAAGGTTACCAAAACTGAGGTAAATTCTTAGTAACATTCATGTAAACCCAGCAAAGCTAAGGATATTATATGGATATACCTAAAAGTAATGAAAGATAATCCACTATCCTTCAGGCACTAACTGAAAAATAAGATCAAAACCTAGGCTTACAATTCACTCTTCACATTGAAAAGAGTATGATCCAAATAACTAAGCCACAAATGTATGATTAGATTCAGCAATATATTCCAAGAAATTACTACCAACATTTGATCGCATTTGAAAACTAACCACAGAGGCATTTCAGTATGTGATTCTCAGCTCCACTGCATGTGAAGTACCAGTTCTTGACCTACACTATATTAGGACACAGTTATTATAGGTCTCCGGGACACGTTCTCACATTTGCTACCGGTTGAACCTGCAAAGTCGCAGCTGGGTCCCTCAGCCTGGGCAGAGACCCCTGATCCCTGGGTCCCCAGCCTGGGCTCCACTGGCTGGGGTAGGACTACTGAACCATTTTTTTTCTGCTTTAAAATTGTTGCCATAGCTTTAACGAACTTTTTAGAATACTATTAATAAACATACTGTTATGTAAAGAGTTTGGCATATGGGAAAGCAACTATATAAGCCTTGTATATAACATCTCCATTGTTTTTGAACTATTAGGTATACAGCCTAAAGCCCATCAATTTTGGTGGGACCCAGACATTTTAGACAATTTCAATCTGAATCATCATCTGGGCAAAGCTTCTGCGTCAAATATATACCTGGCAATGACCTAGTACCTTATGATTGTTATTTCAATACACACAACAATGCCTTCCCCTTCCAGATTTGCATTATTTAGACATGATTCACTTCCTCATCCTTCCTACAGTGAATGAAATTTTAATTAAATGAAGTTCTATAACAAAGGCTGACAGTAATGCTGTCACTAGAAAGGCTAAATAATGGATGAACAATTTGGACAGCACTGTATTGATCTTCTTGCTGACAAGAAAAAATGTACATTTTCAAAATGCACATAAAATTCAGTTTGGTCAGTTTAAAACAATGTTCATGCTTATGATTACAAATGTACCTTAAAGTCAGGTGGATTCCCTTATCCTGTAATTTCTACATCTTTCTGACATTTTCTGTATAAAATCTGAATCTTACCATTTTATTTTTCACATTTTAAGCCCACAATGAGATGGATTATCCTGCAAAGGTCAGACATGGATTGAATCTGAATTTTTCCCAGAGTTCAAGGAAACTTGTTTCCAGGACTTCATTCTGACCTACCAAACATGGAACAGCCAAAGTTCTAGATCCCATTGCTGGTCTCAAATCAAAGTTGCAAGGAAAATTAGAAAATCTGTAATTTTGATTCATACTATTTTCTATGTTAGAAGTCACTTTAAGATAATAAAATAAATATAAGAAATAAATTATAAGAGGTATAATAAAATACCTATGAAATAAAAGCAATATTTCTTTTCCAGTGTCAAGATCTATTATGCCTCTCTTTCAATCACCTGGGTAAGGTTCTATCAAAGACATCAAAAGAAAGGAAGTAGAAGGAAAAATACATTCAGGTTCATGGTATAATAACAAAAGAACATACAGTCAGAGCATGTCATTAAACATCTGATGCACTACTTGTTTCTCAAATCTGACTAAGAATGAAATATTGTACTAGATTCTGGATATACAATTAGAGATTATATTGTAGCCCTATGTGAAACACTCAGATTTTCTTTGAAATGTAATACAAATTCTATTGTGAAAAGAAGACAGGTTTTCTCCATAGCCTGTGAGAACACCTGATCATTATATTTTTACTTTTACCTTTTGTTTTATGTGTAAGTTAATGATGGGCTGATCTTTGTATACAGATGCTACTTGTGAAACATGTACCAAAATCAAGAAAACTAAATGGTTAAAGCATTTGTGGTATGGGGGACAGTGGTTGAAATATAAGTATGGGGAGGCCTGGCAAATCTCCTGTATCATACTCCCTCAAACCTGCCAGGGTAGGCACTATGTGCTTACAATGGTGGAAGCAAGCACAGGATGGTTGGAAACCTACGCCGTGCCCCATGCCACCACCTGGAATACTATCTGGAGCCTTGAAAATCAAGTCTTGTGGTGACATGGCACTCTAGAAAGAATTGAGTCAGGCAAGGGGACTAATTTTAAAAACAATCTTATAAGGAATTGGGCTAAAGAACATGGCATTGAGTGGGTATATCATACCCACTACCATGAGCCAGCTTCTGGGAAAATTCAATGGTATAATGGACTGTTAAAAACTACCCTGAAAGCAATGGTTGGTGGAACTTTTAAAAATTGGGAAAAGTATTTAGCGCAAGCTACCTCGTTATTTAACACTGGACTATTTACATATTAATATAGTTAACATAGTTAACGTCAGGCCTCTTATTGTAGAAGGGGATAAAGTCCCTGTGGTGCATGAAAGGAACATGTTGGGAAAAACTGTTTGAGTTTCTCCTACTTCAGGCAAAGGTGAACTTATTTATGGGACTGTTTTTGCTCAAGGACCTGGATGTACTTGGTGGGTGATGCTGAAGAATGAAGAAGTTCAATGTGTACCTCAAGGAAATTTAACCCTGGGTGACAATACTCAATTCTGAGCTGTATGATGTTAATTGCTACATAATACTAACAGTGATCAATAAGTGTTTTTCAGGATAACATAGTAGTGATGAAACCTGAGCTAGCTTCATCAAGTGGTGTCCAGAAAACTCTTCAAGGTGGACATGCTATCTGTGGGTGTGAACCACGACGAATTTCATACCATCTTTCCTGCCCTGAGAGTCTGCTATGATAGGTGAAATCCTGCAATTATGAACTAAACAAACTTAATGAACTTCGTGTATAAAGATAAATCATGAATTAGTGATCTGTACATATATGTGTGTATATTTGAAGATAAAAAAAAGCAGTAGTGATCTGAGCATGATGCAAATGGTATGGAATAAGGGGTGGAATGTCCTGGATTGAGGTAAAACAGAACCTATTTTCTTTTCAGTAATTTTACTTTTCAGTTAAGCCTGTTCTAACTAACTGCACTCTCTGAAATTAACGGCATATTTTTCAGACAGTGTTGGCTTCTAGCAGAGATAAGGCCTGATGTTTATAATTAATACCAAAGAATGGTATGCACAGAGGCTTCTTCATATACTTATTGCTGTAATAACCAAGGCTAGCTAACTTGGTTATTTGCCCTGTTGGAGGGTCGGAAGTGGAAAGGCATGGAGGAGTCCCAGCTGCAGGGAGGAGCGGACAGGACAGGTGACCCAAAACTGACCAACAGGGGTATTCCATCCCATCTGCCTCATGCTCAGTATAAAAGCTGAGGGATCAAAGGGTCAGCCCTCTTTCTTCAATGGCCAGTGTCTCAGGAGGACTCTCCGCTCGTCTGCCTTTGATTCTGACACATGCACTCGTGAATCCAGTTCCTGGGTTCAGTTCCCGGGTTCAGTTCCCATCCATCACTTAGTCCAGTCTGGGACTTTCCCAGTGCCTGCTGGTGACATCATTGTCATCCTGGGAGCTCAATATGGTTTCATATATATTTCATTATTTTCTTATTGACATTATCCTGTTTTCTTATTATTATTTCATTATTAATATTTCTTTAAAGTAGTTTAATTTCTTTTCAACTCATAAGTCTCTTTCTCTCTCATCCTTCTCTCCCTGAAAGGAGAGGCTGGGGAGAGCATCTGTCGTTTGTTTTAGTGGCCAGTACAGCCCAAACCATGACAGTAGTCCATACTGTCTTCAACTAGTTCCATGGGTAGCTGCAGAACCTAGTAATCAATAGACAAACTGACTTATCTGAAGTCTGACTGATTTTATCCGCATGGAATTTCAAGTATATGTTCTGAATCCTTGCTATGCAGAATGAGAGGAAGGAAACGAAGTTCTTTATCTGTCAGCATAAATAGCAGCACAGTATTGCTCAAGGGTCAAGTAGTCTTCAAATTTTCTATACATATCATACAGAGTTAAAAGATGTTATTCTGAACCCACAAAACAAAACTCAAATACAGACCATAAAAATGTACTTAGCTTGAAGATATAGCTGGTAGTTTCATATGTTAATAAACAGGAAGAGACACCAAAAGAAAAGCTCAATAAACCTACCTACCCAAATTCACTGTAGTATTTTTATGCTTGTTTCAGTCAGACTAGAATGGGGCCCTTAGTGTGAAGTGGAACAGAGGCAATAACTTTGGAAAACTAGAAGTTTCCTGCTCCAAGAGCCTGAAGTAAACTAATGTAAACAAACTGCAGAAGTGATGAACAGCATAAATTAAAACGGAATTTATTTTTTTTTTTTCATTTCATTGCATCTCTGTAAAGTTACAGAAATGCTCAAAAAAGCACACACATATACTTTCAAAGTATTTGAAGGAATATAGGCCCCATACTGGAGGTTTCAACAGTCATGCCTCTAACTCCAGCCATAATTCTGTTAGGGAACATGAGGACTAAGGATGGGGTTTCCCAAGACATTTGGATCCCATGTCTAGCAACTGTATAAACTGTTCTGAAAATAAACACGACTTCAGAGTTTCCCAGCTCGGTGGAGTGAAGAAAAGCAATCCAGAATAGGAACTACAATTTTTCTTTGTGTGTTTGCAAAGAAAGTCTCCAACATCTTGAATGACGCATTTCCTAATAAATTAATCTTTACCTTTGCCTTCATCGTTTCATTTATAGAAACACAGAGGTTGAATGCACGGTAGTGCGTACTATCCCGCTGTCATGCTTTCAACTGGGATAGTTGACGCTCTTACTAGCAGCTGGTATAGTGCTTTGTTTTGGATTTGGGATGGGAATGGTGCTGATAGCACAGTCTTTTCTGCTTCTCACACTGCCCAGCCAGTGACTAGGCTGGGAGTGCACAAAAAGCTGGGAGGAGACACAGCCGGAACAGCTGACTCCAACTGACCAAAGGAATATTCCATGCCATATGACATCATGCTCAATATATAAAGCTGGGGGAAGAAGAGGGAGGTGAGAGACCTTCAGAGTTAGGGTGTTTTGTCTTCCTGAGTAACCATTACACATGACGAAGCCCTGCTTTCCTGGAGATGGCTGAACACCTACCTGACAATGGGAGGCAGTAAAGGAATTCCTTGTTTTGCTTTGGTTGCATGCATGGCTTTTGCTTTACCTATTGACTGTTTTTATCTGAATACATGAGTTTTGTCACTTTTATTCTTCCGATTCTCCCCCATCCCAATTAGCAGGAGCGAGCGAGTGGCTGTGTGGTACTTAGTTGCTGGCTGGGGTTAAACCACAACACCCACCAAATGTAAATTACTAACATAAAAAATCAAAATGTGTCTATATACAGAGAGAAAAGCACACTTTACTAATGATAGAGGTTAGAACAAGAGGATATTGTACTTCTAGCACTCCTGGACACATGTGAGCCCCCTAGGTAAAACAGTCTAGCATTAATGAAGTCTCTGGTGGACTTCACAGTATCTTCTCTGTACATGACATTGATATTATGATGAAAAAGTTTAACCAGATCTCACAAGACTTGGCAGCATTTTCTACCAGTAGCGCGAATCCTAATTTGTTTTGTCTCCTCTGGAAATCTGGTCTTCAGCCAGACCCTCTTCTCTAAAAATATTTTATCACCAGCTGTCTGCTTATTAATTGAAGTCAGTTCTGGAAAAGCATTGATATTTTTCAGTCTCTCTGTATACTATTATTCCTTAACCCTCAGTTAGATTTCACTTCAGTGTATTTACACTGATTCAGTACCTACCAGTTCTTGATGGGATTGAATTCTTTAAAAAGTAGCTTCTAGGACCTCTCTACCTGAGGTATGAACAATACCAACACAGTACTACAGTTCTTCTTTACCATGTGCCAGAGAAATGCTTCCTGGAGCACACCTGAGATTTAGATGTAATAATTCTAGGGTTATGTGATCTACCTATAGATATAGGTCACGTATAGCCTAATAGGTTATCTGAACATAAAGTTATACTGGTATTGTTTATAAGTTGGTCGTCGAGGAAAGAAACAGGCAGATAATGCAACAATCTAGGTAAGAAAAAGTCCCAAAAATATTCAGATGATAACAGCTGAGCAACTAGCTGTGAACAGGCTAACTTCAAGCCAAAATGCAACTCACACAAATATTATTTTACAAGATATTAAACGGCTAGGATGACAGGCTAGAAAAAAAGTAGAGGAAATAAGGTTATGAAGGCACTGACAAAAGCAGAAACAGGAGCAAGGCAAACTATCTTTAATAGGGGACAGGAAAATTACCGACAGTAACAAGGGAAGGATAAGACTATGGTATAATTGTCTCTTTTTACCAGCTTTGTTGATTCAGTGTTTCTCTCAGATTGATGTGGACCTTAGTGTGAACAACAGTGTACTTCTTTAGAAGAACTGTTTTGTGACACCTTTCCCAATGGCTGGCCACAGAATTTGAAGGATTCAGGTATGTTTGGGCCTTCCAGTTACTGCTGAAAAATCACAAGGTTGTAATCCAGGCTTTCAGGTTGTAAGGTGATGGTACCAGTTGTTTGAAATAAACTGCAATGGGCCCTGAGGTATATCTCACCTTTAACTATGGCATCTTTTTCCTTTCCTTTTGCTTTTCAATGTCAAAGAATAGGTACACTTTTTTCTTTTTTTTTTTTTTCTTCCCTGAGGGAATGACAAACATGGTATCTCTCCTATTTTTGAAGTCATCTCCTGCAAAACATGCAGACCATGTCATTCCCAAATAGAGAGATTGTCCGGCAGACTGTACCCAAGCTCAGCTAGGGGGAAATATGCACATATCCCACCTCTGTTCTCAGATCACCTACGACCTGGACTACACTTTTAAAAAAATCTATGTACTATATTGCTGCTGGGAGCAAATCTAAATAATTAAGCAGAGGACAAGCATGATTTTCATTCACGTGGAATTATTTCAGTCTTAATAAATACCACAAGACGTCCAAAATTCCAATATTTGTTTAAATAGCTAAGCTTCTAAGCTTCATACCCTAGTTCAGATAACACTGCAACAGAAATGATTCCTAACAATCTAAAAAGACTTCTATATTCAGAAAAGAAACTACCTATTAGTATTCTGAGATAAAAATCTTCAATGAAAAAAGACATATTGCAAACCAGGTACAATAGCAGTCTATTTGAAAGTTGCTGCTGCAGACTTAGCTTCCCTAAGAGCCATACTAGGTATTACAAATCCAAGCATATACCTACAGACACTAAAATTTCATAAGATGAACAGTGTGTTGACGGTGGAAGTGAAAAAATATAATTATCAATGATTTTGTCTTTAGACAAGGGGAAGATGAGATTGATGTCTCTTCTAGCTCCATGACTGCGTGAAATATGACTTCTCCCCCTTTACAGCGCCCTCTGAAATTCTTCTGGAGATTGGATAAATGTTTGCCCAGCTATTTGAGAGCTGAAATAATAATCTGCTGGGAAAAAGAGACAAAATATGCTGTTGAGGTATGATAGCATCTTAAAAGGAGGAGCATAAGGGGAAAAAATTACTCAAAATAGTCTTAATACACATTGATGCTAAAATTGGTACTTGTCCACATCACAACAGAAAAATCAGGTATTATCTACTCAATGCACAGATACTTTTCCATCTTTTATTTGACTCACTGTTATACTTCCCTTGCATGGTGGGTGGCTCAGTTGTGCATATTGCTGGTTTTATAATGTCAGTATTTTGTAGGCTCATACAATAAACTGAATTCAGTATTTTGATATGTTTGCATTCCAAGACCATCAGAAATTTAGTGATAAAGGAAACGTATGTTTCTTTTCACAAACGAATAGCAAAACTGGATCCTCTTGCTACCTTGCTGTTTAAAAAATGGATGAACAGCAAGATTTAATTTATTTTCTTGCAAATAAATGTACTCCAAAGTCCTTATTTTGACAAGAACTGATGTAGATGGTTGGTAATTCATGTTATAAAAGCAGCTTATTTTATGCTGAAATGGAAGCAGCAACTCCGCTTGATGGAAACTGTGCCTTATAGAAACTAGAGTTCCACTGAAGAAAGTTCACTTTTTAAAGTGCCTAAAGCTTGCTTTTTTGCTTTTTCTTCAGAAACCACTTGATTTTGCCAGTTGTTAAGCACTTCCAATTCCTGCCTACTTCAATGGTGTTTGGGGGTAGTCAGCCACTTAAGACATAAACGAAGAGTCGTCAGGAAAAGTACAATAAAAAGGCAAACAACTATTTTAAAATAAAACAGAAAATTTTAGATACGTTTTAAGCCTTTAATTAGAAACTGTCAGTGACCAAAATAAAACAGGGCACTGAGATTGTAATAACATTAATATAAATACCACAATAAAATGGGACACAAATGAAAAAAAATAATTGTTTGAAATATATCTATTGTTCACTTATTATGAAGCATTTAAGCACAGTTTTATGTTCTGTTCATTCTTAGTACAAACGCAATTTTATTTCCTGGAAGAGGAACAGTTAAACAAATTAATAAAATATTCTGGGTATCTGACAAATTAATTTGTCTTCTCCTGTTTTTAAATGAAGGTTTTATTACCTTTATAAGTGAATTCCCATGAAAAGAAATGTTGTGCATGCATGGCTGAAACCATGAAATATAAAATCAGCAAGAGCTCTGTTTTGAAATAAACTCAAAATCTGTCCTGATCTTCCTGTTTAGATAAAATTCTTCTTCAAATGACTCGAAACAAGAGCAATAGCAGCAAGTTTCAGTCATTACTTTTCTGACATGGAGAGAAGCAGTAAGAATGATCATTATTACCAGTCTTGACTAATTTAAGTCAGTCTAACACTTTACTGCAATTTCTATCTTATTTTATTTGATATGATGGAAAATACAGAAAGCCACATAATGATCAAATTGCAGCAAATCTGTACATTACACTACCCATGTAATACATGGCATTCATAGGCTTTCTATTTTGTAACAAAGAGAATAAATGTACATTAGATTTTCAAAGTTACTGCTACTTCACTTCTACCAAAAATCTCCCATGAAGATAAAGTCTACAGACTGCTGGAGATAATTACACTTAGGAAGATATAAGCAGCATAAAATACTCAATCACCACTGCCTTTAGGAGATGGACAGTGTGGAAATTACACTGTTGGCATTATTTGTGCAATCTTATTTGCTGCTTCTACATCAGCTTATTTTGTATTTTTATGTACTACAAAGTTCTGGCTACAAAATGAGTAAGGTGAATTTACTTCAATCAAAAATAGTACTATAGAACTAGTTGGACCAATTCAGATACAGATTCACATGATTTACTTCCACCAACTTCCACCTAAGACATTTATATTTTAATCAACAAATTTTTTTTTCAGTGCAGTTAACAAAGGTACTAAAATGAAAGCATTTAGTGTTGAGTAGCTAACCACCCAAGCAAAATCACTGTAAGCTACAGTTTGCATGACCACAATACGTCACTGGGGCAAACTGCACCAGTTTGGAACTGAATTTTGGTTTAGGTACCTTAAACATTTTTTCTAGTTTCATGCAATTCACTGCATGTTCTCCAGTATTCCCAATTTTCTCACTTAGCTCCTACTACCCTGTGTCAACTAGAACCACAGAGAGTGCCAATCTCCCCAGACATTTACCTAGAAAACAGAATTATCTCTTGGTTGCAAAGACTTTGTTGGGGCTTTGTTGCTAATAAGTATTTCTACAGATTTAAAACTTGAAAACCGATTTGATTTGAAGTGTATTCAGATATTCAGTGCATCTTAAGTGTCTATTCTGACACTTCTGTTACCAGTAACTTCCAGGTCTTCAACACCTTAAATTTATTTTTCAGACTTCCAAAACTACCTTAAGCGTATTAATCATTAGTGAGAAGTATATGACCATATAGATGGTTTCTATAGGTCAAAATTATGGACACCCATTAAATATACCAGGTGGATTTAAAGATCAACATTGTTGCTCTTTAATGGGCAAAATAAAAAAACAATTGGATATTTAAAGAGTTATCTTAATAATTGTCCTATTTTACAACCTTATCTTTTCATTGATTAATCATATTTGTGTTCTTAAATTCACATAAATTTATATTATCTGAGCAATGAAATTAAGTACATTAAGTCCTGCAGGGCTCAGTGGAATCCCTACAAACAGTCACTAAATTCATAGTAAAGGGTGTTCTTATGTTTATTAGCATCCTATGCAAAAAAGACATAGTATTTAACTTTAAAATCTTAGCATTAGAAACTATAGAACTGATTAACAAGTTTTTCCGATTCTCTTACATTTTCAGTTTATAATAACTGTAAAGACAGGTGACTCATAAAAATGTACCACACTACTTTTCTTATTAGTTGCATTTTTTACTATGTATTAGATGAAGACAAGATGAAAGAAAGGCAAGATAAAGAGGGAAAATCACATGGTCATTCTGACACTTTAAAAGTAAACATAACAGTGTGATTAGTAGTCCCTCCACTTTTTAAGAGATTAGCTCTGCCACTTGCTTGTATTATGACGTATTTATAAACTGTTTGAATTACATACATATTTGGGCAAACTGGATAGTTCAACGTAATAAAGTGTTACGCATTTTTAACTCAGTAGTAGAATAGAAATTCATATCTGTTTTTTCAGGTGGTCATGATTTAAAAAATATTTAGCTTTCTTACTTCTACTTAGAAACACAAATATAGATTTGTCTTTCCAAATTTAGAACGAAATAACAAAATGTCTACAATGTAAACACACACATTCTCTCCTTTCTGAATCTAAGTTAATCTATCTGTAGCACATAATTTGTACCTGCAGTTCAAGTGAAAATTAGGTAACTCTTAACATTTTTATAAGTGGAAAGCACTCATATAGCAGCACATATTCAACCTATATTAATATTAAAAAACTCAAATAATAAATTTCTGTTATCTCCATAATTATGTAAATCTATCATGAGTGCAAATGTTTCACTAAATTTAAAGAAACAAAAGTCTATTTGTCTCTTACTCCGAAGACTTGAATGTTAGAAAGGATCGCCATTTTATTACCTTATTTAAACCTCCCTCTCAAAAAAAAAAAAAAAGGATGAAAATATTATCATTTTAGAAATTGATCTTTAACCTTACAATCAGAAAATTAAAGAATTCCAGCTGTTGGGTTATGGTGCATTTCTACTTTCTCAGCTCATCCAGCCTTCACTCTGTTACAAGTCTGCTCACTCAAAACAAGGTGTGTGCACAGTAGAGAATTTGTAGAAAGTAATATACAGATATTACTTTAGCTTCAATCCTACCTTTTTTAATAAAAAAAAAAACACCTAAAAATGAAACAAAACCAAGTAATTTGTTTTTAAGGAAACAGCATGAAATTTTAAACTGAAACCACAAAATACCCCCTAAGAAGCATAACCCCTAATATTATTTCGTCCTCACAGTATTAATATCAAGTCGAATGGAGCCAAGGAGATTTCTTAAACACTGAGGCTGTCTATTCAAAAGCACAGCAGGCATAGCAGCAAAGGCCTTATATAGTAGTGACTCAACATAAAGTCAATGGGTGTTTTTTTGAATAACAAGTTACAGGACTTAACTGTGACAAATTGCATTAGGCTCATTAAAATTTCTCTTGAAAGTACTTTAAGATGCATGATAGTTCATATTGATTGACTTACATCAGAAGAAAATAAGCTATTTGTTAAGAGAACTGTGCTTATTTCCTTGAAAGAAGGTTTATTTTTTGTCTTCTTGGAAATAGAAAGTCCACAGTGAAAATAATGTTATTGATATGCCACATCCAAGATGGATTTCCTCCTACTAGAATGTTGAATGTTTCCTACAAAAATGACTGAAGCAATTCAGTGTACTGAGGAAAGCTATGTAAAGAATAATACAGCTGCCCAAATATAAAAGAAATCTTAGCTTTTCAAATTTTCTTTTGTTGTTTGATGTAATATTTACTCTTAAAGGTTCAAAATAATTATAGAAATTATGATGGATGGATTTTGAAAGATTTCTTTTCAACAGGAGCTCAACTAAAATCTTTAAGAGGTATCAGGCAGTTACCTTCCATTGGTATTGACACTGGCTTCTTTAGTGATGCCTCAGAGAGTGTGAAAATAAAGACCAAAATTACAGTCCCTTATGAAAAATCATGTTAGTATAAAATCACAAAATAATTTCATTTAGAAGGGACCTCTGGAGATTATCTGATCCAAACTGCTCTTCAGAGGAGGTCAAATTAGGGCAAGTTACTTAGGGATTTGTCCAGTCCAGCTCAGTGTCTCCGAGGATGGAGATTTCAGAACCTCTCTGGACAACTTGTTCCAGTGTTTGACCACCCTCACAGCTGAGAAATATGTCCTTGCATTTAATCAGATTTTCCCATGTTGCAACTTTTGTCTGTTGCCTTTTATCTTCTCATCATACACCTCCAAGAAGAGTCTGGATCCATCTTCTCTACACACTCCCAGTAGGCAGCTCTAGACAGTAAGAAGATCTCCCTTCAGCCTTGTCTTCTGGAGACTAAACAAACCCAGTTGTCTCAGCCAGCCTCTCCTCATACATCATGTGCTTGAGGTCCTTAACCCTCTTGTTGACCCTGTGCTTGACTTGCTCCAGTATGTCATTGTCTTTCTTGTACTGGAGGACCCAACACAGTGTGCTCCAGATGTGGTCTCACCAGTGGTGATGGAGGAGACAGATCACTGCCCGCAGCCTGCTGACTCTGCTCTTGATGCAGCTCAGTATGCTAGTGGCCACGTTCACCACAGGGGCACAATTACTGCCTATGTTCAACTTGTCCCTCAGGACCCAAGGTCATTTTCTCCAGAACTCTTTTCTACTCAGTTGATGGCCAGACTGGACAGATGCACAGGACTTTGAGTTTGTCTTTCCTGTACATGACAAGGCTGCAGTCAGCTCATTTCTCCAGCATGTTGAGGTCCAAGTGAAGAGCAGCCTTAAGTTCCAGTATACCAGCCACTTCCCATAGTTTGTTATCATCCACAAATTGCTGAGAGTGCACTCCATCCCATTACCCAGGTTGTTTATAAAAATGTCAAACAGTATCAGGCTCTGAAGAACACCACTAGTAGCTGGTCACCACTTAGACTTTGTGCTGTTCTCACCACCATTTGAGCCTGGTGTCCAGCCAATTTTCCCCCACCTTATAGTTCATCTATCCTGTCCATATTTCACCAATTTGCTATAAAGATACTATGCAGACTGTGTTGAAGGCCTTTCTAAGATCAAGGTATACAACGTTCACTGTTCTCTCTGTCGTCTCATCCATAGAGCATAGAGAGCAATCTCAGGTATCTCCCAAATTTAGCATACCCTTTCAAAGATCATTGAAAGCAACCTTGCCATGAGATTGGCCACCTCTGTCAGCACTCTTGGATCCACCCCACCTGATGCCACAGACTTCTCTACATCCAGTTTGCATGTGTGATCCCTAATCTGGTCTTTCTCTGATGTGGGCTTTACTTAACACCCCCAGACTCTGCCACTAGTTGCAGGGGCCTAGGAGGCCTGAAAGCAAACTTTACCAAGAAAGTCAAAGCAAGGCAGGCACAAAGTGCCTCAGCCTTTTCCATGTCCTCTGTCCCTAGGTCTCTAACCCACTGAACAGTGGGACCCCATTTTTCTTAATTTCCACTTGCTGCTGATATGCTTACTGAAGCCTTTCTTGCTGCCTGTCATACCCCTGACTAGCTTCAACTCCAGCTGAGCTTTGGCTTTCCCAGTTCCAACCCCACATGCTTGGGCAATGACTCTATATTCCTCTTGGGTAGCCCATCCCTGCTTCTGCCTGGTATGTTGTTTCCTTTTTACATTTGAATGCAGTCAGGTATTCCCTTTTTCCTACAACTATGACAGTTTCACTTAAACAATATAAATTATTGTAATAGAACTGTTAAAATATACAAAAAGCTCATAGTTTTCTTTCACTTTGACTGCATGGATGGCATTAAATTCCAGACATACACACACACTCTAGTGTCTATTGGGACAGGAAAGGAAAATTAATTACAATGTAAATTTCCCTAATGTCCACTTTGTTCATATTCTGTTCCTTGCAGGCTGACAGAGTGAAACTTCAGAGTATTTTTGATAAGTGCCTAACGTTAAAAACATTTTTCTATTTACGGGTTTTTATTACACAGTTGAAACTCAAAATAGCATAATGCATTGGTAGTTAAAAGGAGTATGGAAGACATTGGGGTAGGGAAGACATTGAGAAAGGAAGAGATAAAAGAAGATGGGAAAATTACATCTAACCTCTCTGTCTCTTACACCTTCTGTTGCCCTGTCTTTCAATCACAAAACCAAAGCAATATTTACTTTGAGCCAATGAGGAAAAGAGGCAACAACTTAGCTTAGGACACGCTCTGCAGACACTGTTATTCGGCTGGCAAAACAGGGACACCTTTCCCCAGTCCGTTTCCTTTCCCCTCTGCTGTGGTGAGCCAATTTACACTAACAAAAGCTCCGTGGCAGCTTTACCAAAACCTTGTGCAGGACTATACTTCCATTTCCTGGGGTGAACAACTTCCTGGCTACAGGGAAGAAAATGGATTCCCTTGGCAGATTTTTGTTGAAATTGAAGCAGGGTATGCAAGAACTGTGGATGATTATTTTTTTTTCTTGTCTAGGAAATACAGGCATTTCTGGGAAGCTCTGCAAAAAGATGAGGGATTCAACTCTAGCTGAACTCTGCTAAAAAGGTGGAGTGCAGGATTTAGGGAAGAGTTATGTTGTGTAAGACCAGGGTGACTTTGCTGTAATTTGGAATATAAGGACTTTTTGCAAGGGAAACAAGGGAAAGACAAAGACCATAAAGTTTATCAGAGAGATGCTGGAATTTGAGAGTCTGGGATAAGCCAGCAAATCAATGTTTATGGGAAGAGAAAAGGGACCAAAATATTTCAGGAAGCAATTAAACTAAAACAAGTTAAACAGATGAGAACCACGAGGCTTATACAGCTATTAAGAATCACTAACTTGTTCACTGACTGAGCACACCCACCTCATTAATAATTTTGTATCTTAGTGAAATAACCTTTAAAGATTTGCTTGGTTTTGAAAAGAGACTAAGATAAACACAATGATTTTCTCTGATTATGGCTTGGAGCTTCTGGATTTATTTCAAGTGAAGACAGCTTTCTGTATTTTGTATCTAAAGTGATCAAAACAGCTAATATGTGTAACCAAATGAGCACAAAGGAAAAGAAAATATGACACAGCCACTTCTCGGTAAACTAATGAAGAGGTTTAGAGAATCTAAAATACTGCACTGAGTTCATATAGGGTTTCATGTGGCAAAAATCAGACATCACTGAAAAAAACAGGAACATTTTTATATTTGCAGTTTAAGCCCACAAGCCCTTATTCCAGAACGCACATAAGCACACATAAGTCCACATAAGTTCAATATAAAAGGCTTATTCTTTCAAATTGTTTATCTTTCTATCTTGTATGTAGCATTGTCTTGATAATATGGCTTTAAATAGCATAGGCAACAGAGCACAGGAGACCAGCTGCTATATCCTATCTGACTTCATTATCAGCAAATTTTGTCTACCTTGAGAGGATGGTAAGTAGTGAAGTCCTCATTGCACATCTGATTGAAAGCCAGCCTTAAATGTAATGACTCAAACAATACTTAAACAAATTATGCACACAGGTTGCAAATGACTGTGTATATAATTTCTCAGCTCTGTCAGACCACATACCCTGAGGTCTAACAATTTTTTGCCTCCTTTTTTCCCTTTTCTTTTAGACATTTTCTAATGCATACTAGGAGAATTTGAAAATCAACTAAAAAATTGGAAATGTACCATTTCCAGTGCTTCTCAGAAATAAACAAGAGGCTTTCTTTTATTGCAGTCAGAGATCAGTGTGAAATAGATTTATTAGACCAACAACCATATAACACTGCTACATACAGAAATACATATTTGCATTTCAGACTTCATTTTCCGACAGACTCCCATCATCAGAAATCAATGTGCTTGTGCACAGTACCCATCACAGTCAGGTTCTATTTCTATTTCTATATGTCTATATATGGTATATTTAGTTCCTGTGTTGGTAATCTGCAGAAGTCAGCACTCACAAAGCTGTGATGTGGGGATAAAAATGCATGAGGCACATTTGGTAAACAGGAATATTTTGGTAAATCTTGATGTTCATTGTAATGTTCATAAAGGGAAAGAATGAATTAAAGTCCAGCTCTAATCTGGGAGAAAAACATGGGAATATTTGTACTCAAGTTTCCTCCAGATGACGGGAGTAAAATTTGCATGACAAGAGTAAAAAGGAAAGAAAAAGTGAAAGGGAGAAAGCAGGACATTGGAAGAGTCAAGCAACTGTATATACATCAACCATTAGCAAGATCTTAATTCTCCAAGTTTGACTGGGCAGTGCATCCGAGGAAAATATATCTTGGCAAGAAACCCAATTTGCCAATCATTAATGTTTAACATTGAAATCCAAGGACACTTAAGGACAAGGAAGCAATGTTAGCAGAAGACTATTTTTAAGACAACAAGGACAGAGAAAGGTAGAAATTGATAGCACTTGTAAGAACAGAAATTCAGAAATTTCTTGATCTGGATTCCAGTTAAGAATTATCAGATTATACTGTCTGAATGACTTTGTTGTCTGTAATCTAGATAACCATTACAGAGATCTGAACTCTTTTAGAAGAGCCAATTTATCTTACAATAAAAAAACTAGTTAACTTGTTTTTTAAAAGTTAGGTTTAGTTCAGAATTAATTTGAGTGTCTCCACATAAGCCATGAAGACAGTGAAGGCATCTGTGCTTCATAGGCTCGTCATGAGAGTCTAGTAAAGCACTTTAATGCAAAGGTCTTGCCAAGACCTATCTGAATGAGGGCACTCTGAGGCTATGTAAAAACTGAAATCTTGCACACGAGGTTTAAACACATGCATATATACGCATATACAAAAAAGAATCTGCACTCAGAAAGTTCACTTACTGTCATGGATCTTTCAAATATCCATTGTTACAGTCATGTAAAGATGAGTGTTCATAATTGGAAAATGGGGAAAATATGTACGTAATTATATCAGTGCCAGTCTTCAGGAAAGAGGAGAGAGCTTTGTCAGTATGCATTTTTATGAGTCATGACAACTAGATTGCACCAAATTGATCTGATTGGCAAGGATAAAAAGCAGCTACTTATATAATTATGAATGACATTGAAGTCTATCAAATAAGGCATTACAGAGAAAATATTCGATGATCCCAAGTAAATATCAGAATGATAAACACAATGATATAGATGGAGGTGTACTACCTACTCATTTCTAAGCCCACCACAGCTACTAAAGCTAACACTCATGACTTACAAGCATAATCTGTTATTTCATTACATCGCTACATTCTTAACTCATATTCTCACGAGTTAAGAAGTCACGTCATTCAGTTTTGTCACTTAATTCACAAACAAAAGATAAGCAAATGTTCTGATACACACAAGCCAAGGAACACTTGGCTGGAGAGCGAAAGGTAGATCCTTGACAGACAGGAGAAAGCACATTATAAGAATTGTATAGCTGCTGCTCAAGAGAAGAAAAACTTTGGGAAAGAACATAATTATTTGAAAATCAGAAACTTACATAAATAAAGTACCCTGATTTATAAAAGAAATTTTATTCATGTGTCCTGACAAACTTAGGTAACTATAGCAAAAACCCCAAAACATTAACTATCCAATTTACATTACTACAATATTTCCTTGTGATACAACAGTGAAATCAGAATTGTATTTATAGAATACAAGCATTACCTTTCAGAAACAAATGAGCAGACAGAGATGTTCCCTATGTATTTTTCCAACTCTATTGCCTTCACAAATATTTGCAAGGCAGCAAAGCTATGAGCAACATTTACATTGAAACTATCAAGCTAAATTCTTGAATACAGATTCATATGCCAATACTAAGTATTATTCATATCCCACTTTTCGACAAGGGCAGCTTTTTTAAGTTCAGTACAACAGACGTGCACCTATTACACATTTACACGTATTTATTTCGTCCTGCCCCCATACACACTCTATTTTAAGTAATGTAAGTAGATTAGAAAGAATATTTTCTAATCACTCAAGGAGGGAAACTCAGGAATGACTTAGCAAATCAGATAATAGGGGAAAGAGATTTATAGTGTTTTAAAATGGAGTTTGATAAATTAATGGAAGAAATAATATGGCAGTTTAGGGTGATTTTTGCGTTCTAAATCAAGGTTGCGATATGAGACCTTTGGTGTGTAATTTGTTGATATTCCTAAGGAGAACTGAAAAAAGTGGATTGCTGTCTGTTTGACATGTCTGTACCATATGTATATGGTACTAATGCAATGCTTCAGGGCTTCTTTTGGTTACCTACAAGGGCATACACAGGTTTGGACTTTTTTTTTTAATCCTTGGTGGACTTTCGATGTGTTTTCACCCTTCTGTGAAGCACTGAATTGCCACAGCAAGACTTAATCTGACACAAGGAAGACCAGTGCTCCCAGAGGTTTTAAATTCTTGAGTGACTCCCCTTCACCTGCTCATTTAGCACGCTCAGCTAACTGGAATGGCAGATATCTCTGGAGTGGCTTAAATTATTCCTCTGCAGGTAAAATTCATTCACCAGGCTGCGTGGGAAATTTCAAATGCAAGAGCAGCTCCTGCAGGATTAGGCCATTGGTGCTGCCTCATGAGGTCTCCAATTCTTTTCCTGTGGTTACTAATACTCAGGGTTTATTAAATTGCCCTGCAATCAAAAGTCAGGCTTTAGGGCACTGGGAATTTTCTGGTGGTAGATGAGTGTATGTAGAGATAATGGTCTAAAAACTGCTGGATTAAATATCTGCCTCATAGTTGAAAGAAGCAGAAAACAATGACTCTTCAGCCTTGTTTCTAAGCCATATCTGAGATACAGTACCTGAAAGTGCAGAGACTATTTAATATTGAATATAACTTTTAATAACGTAGATTTTTCCTTCCATTCAAAATCCCAGTATCTAGACCAAAAAGGTTCAAATTTAAGATTCTGTGCAGAGGTAACTTTTTTAGCACAAGTAGCAAAGCATGAGGAAGCTTTTAAAGTTGGGTTTTAACATTG
Organism: Pluvialis apricaria; assembly: GCA_017639485.1. Lineage (NCBI taxonomy): Eukaryota > Metazoa > Chordata > Aves > Charadriiformes > Charadriidae > Pluvialis > Pluvialis apricaria. The sequence continues at coordinate 62,694,506 of CM030008.1, forward strand.
TAGCTGTGTCTTGGCAACTTATAAAACTTAGGCAAATTTGCTTAACAATTTTGCTGGTTCTATGTTATACAAAACTTAACAGATATTTCCCTTTTCTTCTCTGTCATTCTATAACTAGTTCTTTGATAGAACAAAAATTGAAAGAGTATGCAAAAAGTCTTACTTTAAATAAATTTCCATAATTAAGTTTGATTACTTCTATTTCCAAATAGCTACAGATGTTTTTCTAATTAGCACTGGGAATTTTAGACTGGCACTGACTCTGCTGTCTTTTCCTGCAGGAAATTGTACACTTCTGCCCATTAACTTGAGTGAGTAAAGAATGTCAACAGGATAACATGCGCAAGAAATCTGCTAGCCACATTTCCAGATTGCTGTTTTTATTGGGTGTATTCCCTAAGAAGTCTACACTGCTAGTACTGTAAAATTATATCAAAAATGCCATAAAGCTCACAGACTTCTGACTTGACACCAGTATTGAATTTCAACACTGTATACTTAAAATACCATTTAAAATATTGTCTAAGCATTAGGTCCAAGGGAGGGAAAGCTGTCATAACATGAACAGTTAATTAAAATTATTATTCTGATAAAAACTATAATATTACTCTCAGGAGAAATAATACGCCCGGCTTTATCTGGGTTGTATTCAAGTGTACTTGACATGTTGAGCAGTATTTTAAGTTATTTCCATTTATTTCACTGGATGGTGTTAGCAGACACCATGGTGGCATGTCTGCTGACTGGCCCCTGCAAAACCCTACCTCTCTCCATGGAAACCACTGTATGAATATTGTATCTATGCCTGTTTCCTTAGGCTGGTAGGTCTTCATACTTCTGATACCTGGGATATCTGTTGGCAAGCATGGATATTGTTAAGACTAAAGCAACAAATATGACCTTTCAGATGTTTTGCTCTCAATTTACTATTTCCATAACCTGATTAGAAAGGCAAAATTGTATTCTGGCATTTCCTGCATACCCGCTGGCAAATTTTACTGTCAAAGTATGTGCATGTCTGCAATTAAGGGCATTTACACATGCACACTGGGTAGGAAATGCATCCATAGCTCATTTGGTGTCTAATTACTTGCCCACTATTGCCCTAATTTATGGAACTCTGTCTTCTTGGAACCAATTTGCACAGCTCTTATCTGCTTTAGAAATTCTGGTGAAACTTTGTCTTTCAAGCTCTGCTTTTAATAATTCATAATGATTAATCATGTTTACATATTTGCATAAAGAGTACTGTATCAAGGCAAACGACTGATCTGTAAAGAGGAAAAGAAAAGCATACCAACACTGCACCTTCAGCTACTGTTAATTGGCCTAGTCCATTACCTTTAGGAGAGCAATATCAATTTACACCAGCTGAGAACTTGCTTCTTTCTTCCATAAGTTAAACAATTTGTTTTTAGGTTGACTTCTGCTGGTAGTTTACATTGAACTGTGTAGAATGTTATATGGTAATAAGGACTATTCTCTTATGTACTTTGGCAATGTGAATAGTAAGTAATGTACGAATTAAAGTTAATACGGATTTTAGAACAAGGTTGCTTCTCAGATTTAAAATGCAAGGCTTTATTACAGACAATTTGGTAGGGATTTACCCTATGCAAAGAGATACACGTCATTTTTGTTTTCAGCAAAGCTACCCTATCCTGAGACTCATGTTAAAACTGGAAACGGGAAGATTAAAAGTATGCAGCTTTGATCTGAATGCATTTGATACTGACTTATTAAATTTGGCAGAATTTGAACTTTAGAAGTGACTCTAGTTGTCCAGAAACACAGCTGTTTGGCTGACATCGTGTTACAAGTGAAATTCCCCTGCATATAAATGAATAGCCCTGACTGGAGATTAGGCCCCAATCACATGAGAAATTAATCTCCAAAGTACCCTACTCTCTTATTAAGTGGTGCATAACATGCTACCATACCCATGTGACCTGCAAAGACTCTGCATATGATAAAAAAGAAAAAGCTATAAAACCCCACTACTGTGAATTTCCACTACTCAAATATACAGGATTTTCTCCCATTTCCACTGTCATGTATTCATTCACCATTCTTTGAAGTCTCTACTCTCCTATATTTAACCCTTCTCCTTTGTTGCAAATCCCCATCTCCCAGTTTTTCACTCCATTTCCTGCCACAATCTTGCCTTCTGCCCATCTGTATCTTTTCGCTTCTCTTTCAAATACTTCTTTTCCATGGCTTACTGGTATCTTTCCCTTCTGTTTGTTACTTTCCATTTTCTCTAATAACAACTTTTTTTCAACTTTCATATTCCTGTACAAACCTAAAAATAACAATATGGTGTCTAAGAGTGACTAGAAGTAGATTCTCAGGAAAAAACATATGAACACAGCAAGCCTAGGGTGCTATGTCCCCTGGTGTACTCTCTCACGAATCCCTGTAGTGTGCAATAAAGGGACATCATGGGCCAGTTTGCACAACTTACCTGTATTTAACAGCTATTGATGGAGATTTCCTCTGAAGTGACTTAACTGTTCTTTGAAGCCAGTTACACTGTTCTCATCTGCAGCACTGTTTTGCATTTGAATATACTCGCATTCATTTAAAATATGCTATTATTGCTTGAATTGTGAGAAACACTAAATAGTCATTTCTTATGCGCATTTTCCATGCCATTCATGGATGCAAACCCAGATCACATCCCTCCTCATCCAATAGCAAGATGAGGAGTCTTTTCTGTTCTTAATCTCTTCTCATACAGAAGTTTTGATCAGCTTTGTTACCCTGTCCATAAGCCTTTTCTACTTCTATTATATCTTTCTGAGATGACCTGACCATATGAAAAGGCACACAATATTCAAAAGGTGAGAGGACATCATTGATTTATTTAATGGTATTAGCTCCCATTTTTATTCCTTGTCAGCTTAGTTTCTTGAAGGACCTGTGATAAGGAACTTAGTCTAAAGGTTTTTTTGAAATTCAGATATTTCAGCTGGATTGGTGTTTAGCCATACACTTATTGACCGCTATGAACAGGTGTCAGCCCCTCTACAAGAATCACATAGATTCTTTCACTTCATTCATAAATGATTTCTATACTTTATCAGATTTTTACTGATTTGCCTCTACTTCAGAAATCAGATTTATTCTCAGATCCTTCCTGTTATCCTTTATAAAGTGGTGTCACTTTTCCCAGCTTCTATGCTTCCAGAACATGGGCTGACAAAAGAGATAAGTAATCAGTTAACAGTTGCTTATTTTTCATATTTGACTGCCTTTAGAACTCTCTGGTGAACACTACCTGGTCTTAATAAAGTTTCTTCATTTAAGTACTCAAACTGTCCCTTCACTGCAGTAACTAGGTATCCCTGGATTGCTCAGTTCCTCCTTGTTCCAACACAACCCTTCTGGTTGATGCATATCCACACTTCCTTCTTTTTGCATGTTATCTGACAGCTTCTGGCATGAAATATGAATTCTGCTAGCCCAGCTGCTGTCTAAGTCTCCTGAGTCCCAGGTATCCCCAGGCCAGAGATGCATCAGAATATAAGAAAGTTCCTTATCTTTCCAATATTAATTTATTCTCTTTGATTATAAAAAAAGAAACCCTCTCATTCCTTTACTATAAAAATATTTATCCAGTTTTCAATGTACACTTTAGAAGAAATTCTGTAAAATAATGTTTGAGTTTTATGTTTGAAATATTGTTAGACTAATTTTACACAGACAACCTTTCAGTAGACAAAACAGATGACAGACAAAATTGCAATGTCATATTTCAGCAGTATTTTTCACTTAAGGTCTCAGTCAAACATGAGAGGGAAAAAAAGAAAGCCACAGGTAAATAACCTAATATTGATAAAATGATATGGTTTACAAAGGACCTACATTAGCTTTTTATTAAGTTTTTTATTAAGTAGACAATTTTTCTATTACACAAGCATTTAGATCTGTTAAAAAGTAGCCCCAAACATCTATGATTTGCTTTTTATGTGTCTCAAATTTCCATTCAGTAGAAGTGTCTTGGGTGTCTACTATGCATCTATAAGGTGAAATCAAAAATCAAGAGCTCATTTTAGGGTTCAGTTCTTTTTTTGCACTGGAGATGACAGACTCAGATCTTTAAAACAGAGACGGGATCCAGATTTCTTTAATTTCTTTTAGTGCTGTAGGTGCTCATGACACAATCACTCTAGTAGCAGAAGTAAAAAATAGCCTCCACTGAAATCTTGATAGATAAATACTGCCCCCCCCCCCCCCAATTCTCTGTTATCGCAACAGGATTTTTTTTTTTTTTTAAAGTGCTAATTACAGAATTACCACTGGAACTGATAAGAAAACACTTCTTTCCCCCAAATAATGGTCATGTTCAAATTACTTCTTTAAGTCTATTTTTTTACATATATTTTGAACCTTTAGAGATTATATATTTAGAAGTTGCTCTGTAAGTTAATTGGACTCAAAACCAAGAAAAGCCAAGCGTCTAAAGACTCACAGTTATATACTGAACAATGGGAAAAATATCAGTGCAAGACTCCCCTCAGGGTCAGCTGCTTGTGACTCTGCCAGTCAGTTATTGTGTTGTATGAAATGTTGCCTTTTGACCTGCAGGAAAGAGATGCACATTTGATGGAGAATGAGGGGGCAAACAACATATTTGGAATTGATCTGTGTGCACTTCATGGGGGAGAGAGAGAGAGAAAAAGAAGAAAGAATACAAGGTTTCTATCAAATATGAAAAGAAGAAAAAAAGAATTATAAGCTCCAGTGAATGCCAAGATGACTGTCCAGTTACATGCTCTGTGCCATGAGATGCTGTGTGCATTAGTGCTGAACGTCACAACTGCCATTTTGAACTGAATCTAGGAGAGGAACCCGAACAGTGGCTGAAGATTTGGAGTTGGCAAAACTGACATGGACAAGAATATCAATCTAGAAACCTTAACAACTGGACTTCTTTTTTAAAAGTGAGGTCACTTTTAAAACGGAAATTAAGTGTCAACAACTGACACTTTAGTCATAACTACATTACTACTATTTCCCCATATTTCATTTTTATATAGTTGTCATTAATGTCTGTTGTCATTAAATGAAGGGTCTTTAATGAAAGATCTTCCTGGAAATAGCTTCAAGTCTGCTTCACTAATGACATAGGAACATTTAGCATTTACTGCAAATCCATAGCAATTTATTTCACAGACAGGTGAGAATGGATACATAGTTCAATTATCATAACATTATTGGAAAACTTTCATATTTCACTTTCTATTTAACTATGGGATCATTGCCTTTCAGATTTTCATATTTTATACAAGGTATGCATATTGTATTTCATACAGTGTGTGTTCAAGTCTGCTTCCAGTGAGCAAAGCAAAGAGGCTTTGATGTTCACACTACTTCAGTAGGAACAAAGCGTGGTTTGTACTTGTGTAGATATAATATTTGTGTTGACACTGAATCATACATTAGCAGGCCTCTTTCCAGTGTGGGCATCCCAAATATCAACTGGTTTACATTTTGTTCAATTATTTTAACAGCTTATAAAAAGTTTTATAAAGTGAGAACAGGTAAAACATAAACTGAGTCCACCATTCACAGTGCCTAATTCATAACTGTAAGAAGCATGCAGGTTTAATAATTACCTTAAATGTACTTCTTCAGAAGCCTTTGATTTTGGAGGGCAGTTTACTAATGAAGGCATGTGCCAGGTCAGTCTGAGCATGGAAATAATTTTTAGACCAGTTGACATAGCTTAGTAGCACCATGCCACTCAACACTCCTAAGCTTAAGGCTCACTATGCTTTCTGTGACCTTGAAATGTAGGCAAATTCTCTTAAATGCATTTAGACAGAGTTCCAAAGGAGGACAAATTGCAGGAATTATTACTGCTGGCAAGTCTGACCTTGATGGCCTGAGGAAGCAGTGGCAGGGAAAGAAAACTAAAAAATATCCAGTGGTATTAGGCTTAACAAGAGGCTGGACCCATTGCTTCAAACGACTGCTTATGAAACAGTCTGAGCTACCACCTTATCATTTATAAACATATGCTTCCCTGCCATTATTATTGAATCCAATAAAAGACCAGGAGCCAGGCAGATTTTTCTGAATACTACTTAATTGAATCTATAATGTTTTCTTCACAAGTTCTATGCCCTTGAAAATTGAAAATCTGCAGGGGAATGTTCCTTCTTTTAGAAATAGAAGAGGGAATTGCTCCTGCAATGGCCAAACTGAGCCACTCATTTATGAGAATTATTTCATTTTCAAGTAAATTAAAGGCAAAAATCTAGACATGTTACCCTGAATATGCAGTTTTCAGGGAAGTCTTCAAACTGTCTCACAAACAAAGATTTGCACAGAAGCCAAAGCCTTTATTAGTCCTTTATTAGGCAAAGATTTTACTGACTCCAAGTATTTCAGAAACAGGTTACTAGCAGTTTAATATCAACAATGCCTTTCTGGAAAAGCAGTGTGGGTTGATTTCGGAACACTCTAAGGAGAGTGCAAACAGTCAGACCACTCAGGGATCACTATTTGCATTTCACTCTCATCACAGTATTCACTCTGCAGCATCAGTGTAGGAAAAGGCCACAAAATAAGATAAACAGTGCAAAATGCAGTAGCAGCATTTCCTGTGTTTGAAACCAAAGCTTACACTGGGCTTTAGACCTATGATACTATATTATAAATATATATATAAATAAATAAATAAATAAATAAATAAATATAAACAAACCGGTAATCCCACAACTTTGACTTTTGCTCTGCTGTGAGCAGGGAGGACTGCACCACATGACCCCCAAAGGCCCCTTCCAAACAAATTATTCTATGATTTTAAGCAAGAATTTAACTTTATAATGTAAGTTTTGGATCTGGAATGCCTGAGAAGATGCATATTCAGCTGATCTAAGCTAGCATAGTCCAGTGATGAAAAGGATCAATCAGCAATGACAAATAGCAAAGTAAAACCTGGAGTCCAACATTTGGCAATGGAAGAAATGCTGAATATTAGAATCTATTGCAAATTATTAAGACATTGTAAATACAAACATTAGTATGCTATTATTTCTGTCTCCTTTAAGAAAAACTGCCTGCTGAAATGTTTCTCATTATAAAAGCCTATATATACTATCTTATCCTTATTTATCATTTTTCTATAAAGAATGCTCAGCTTTCACCTTTGCTCTTTCTGGAAACCTGCAGATGTCAGTTGCTTAATTCTGCCACTGTTAGTTATCATGAACAGAGCCTTAATGCTCATCCAATCTCCAATTTCACTAGTTAATGGCATACAGCTAGGTGTGACTTCTGTGAGCAAGGCCTCAAAATATGTTCCTTTCTATACAATTCTTAGGTCCAAACTCCAGATTACTTCAGTGACAGCAATGATGACAGAATGAAACGAAGATTTAACCCCCTCCCTTGTCTCTGCAAAAGAAATTTACCATTGAAAGCTGAGATTTAAAATTAATGATGAGATTCTGACCACATCAAGCATAAGTTTGAAAAACTAGAAAAAATATTACAACCACTTATAACCTTATTTTCAACTCTGTCTGACCACAATCATCTATTTATATATTCATAGAATATTTATATATATTCTATTCATATATTTTTGATTTATATTTATTGAGTTCTGGATACCTGATCACATCAATACACACTAAGAATGAATTTGTTGCTGGTGCTACAATCTTATTATATTTGAAGCAAATCCCAGTTTTCTGTATTTGAAGTCAAACTTCTTTGGTTGAGAAATACATAATAACCTTCATTGCTACTGTTTCCACTATTGTATTACAGAAAATTTGACAACGATATCCTATTACCAAAGTAGGATGGTAAGTTACTGTTAACTCCTTAGGGGAATACCTACTAACAGAGAGATCAAAATCCTACTTCAGTCTGGTCTTTCTGTCTCCTTTGTTTTCCCACATACATTATCCACAAACTGAAGTCACCAAACCCTTGGTTTTGATCTGAAAGAATGTACAGACACATTTAGATTGTATTGCTTGTGCACAAATGCCTTCTGCCCCTTTGGAAGGGTTATATTTACAGGCCAAGGAATCTAACTGAAAGCATTGCTCTCCCAATTAATCAAAGCATTCTGTGCATTTGCTGTTGTTTTGAGCTGTTGCAAATAGAGAAGAATTTGTAATACTGGACCAAAGTTTCTGACAGACTCCTGTGCAAATTGTCATTTGATCAAACTAAAATGGGTATAGAATTAGATACTAATACATCACAGCACAAAGTGCAAAAGCTTCAAACCCCCACTATTTTGTAATCCATTGTCATTATCCTACCAGGAAATATTTTCCTATTATAAATGCTTTAACCAGCTAAATGATACCAACCATTAGCAAGCAGTTCAAAACTGTTACAGTTAAGGGATAATTCTTTTACTATGCTACTTGGTCTTAGCACTGCAATTTATAGTCATTCACTAGACTGACAACAAACAAACAACCTGTTCTATTAACAAGGACTCCAGGTAATGCTGTGTTAATGTTTGCAGCAAAACTCAAAACCACAAGGCCTTCTCTGTGTTTTGGATTTCGTTATAAACTCAGTCCATGCTCAGTGAAAGATCTGCTAGAAGTCTAAAACCTGTAAAGTAAGCCCAAGATCAATATTGTGCTAAGAGAAATGGATTTAATGGTTTTACTTCAAAATCATGTAAACACTCTAGTATTGGTTAGAAGCAGACATAAGACCATTTTTGGAACTCCAAGAAATCAATGAATGAAGCCCTTTTCTGGGTCAGATTTTAACCAGATTTAAAATAGCTTAATGAAACCAGATAAGCTTTGAGATTTTCAAACATTTACTCGAACTTTCAAGAATCTTGCCATCAATAACTTTAATGGTCATGACGATTTAAAAAACATATTCTATGGCTTTTCAGTTGACAGACAGACAGAAGAATGATGAGATATTTAGGCTGATGTGCCTAAACCTCTCACATTTTTTCTGGGAAATCAGCATGACTGGGTGCCCATCTGAAGTGCCTGTAAACTAATGCATGCAAGATGGGGAATAAACAGAAAAAAATTGAGGTGGATGTGGAGTTGCAGGGCTACGATCTCACTGGGATCACAGAGACATGGTGTGACAGCTCATATAACTGGAATGCTACATTGGATAGATACAGGGTCTTTAAGAATGGCGTGTCAGGAGAGCAAGGAGGTGTACCTGTCCTCTATGTGAGACAGCAACAGGAATGCATGGAGCTCTGCCTTGGGATGGATAAAGAGCCAGCTGAGAGCTTAAGGGTAAAGGTTACAGGGCACACAAACATGATGGACATTGTTGTGGATGTCTGCCACAGCACACCTGACAAGGAAGAAGTAGCGAAGGCCTTCTTCAGATACCTGGAAGAAGTCTCACATTTGCATGTTCTGGTCCTCATGGGGGACTTTTTTGAAAGGCCATGGCAAGCAGGAGAGATTCTTGAGGATCAGAGAGAATCAAATGCCACTCCTACCTACAGGAAGGGCAGGAGGAGGAACTGGGGAATGACAGGCTGGTCAGCCTCATCTTAGTCCCCAGGAAGGTCATGGAGCAGATAATCCTGCCAACTGTTTCCAAACATATGAACAAGAAGGTGGTTAGGAGTAGTCAGTATTTATTTACAAAGGGGAAATCATACTTGGCCAACCACATAGCCTTCCACAACAGAATGACTGGCTCAGTGGATCAGGGAGAGCACTGGACATTGTTTATCTTGACTTTAGTAAGGCTTCTGACAGTCTCCCAATACATCATCATAGACAAACAGATGAAGTAAGGGCTAGATAAATGGACAGTGAAGTGAACTGAAAAGTGTCTAACTGTTGGGCTCAAAGGGTTGTGATCAACAGCATGAAGTCCAGCTTGAGGTCAGTCACAAGTGGTTTACCACAGGGTTCAATACTGAAGCCAGTACTGCTTAACATCATCACTAATGACTTGGCTGATGGGACAGAGTGCACCCTCAGCAAGTTTACAGATGATACAGAACTGGGAGGAGTGGTTGACATACCAGATGGTTGTGCTGCCATTCAGAAAGGCCTCGACAAGCTGAAGAAATGGGCTGACACATACCTCATGAAGTTCAACAAAGGGAAATGCAGAGTACCAAATCTGGAGAAGAATAACTCTATGCACCGATACACGCTTCAGTTGACCAGCTGGAAATCAACTTTGCAGAACAGGACCTGAGAGTCCTGCCAGACTGAACCTGAACCAGCAATACGCCCTTGCAGGAAGGATGGACAATAGTCCCCAGGGCCGCCTTAGGAAGAGCACTGCCAGCAAGTCAAAGAGGCTAACCTTTACCCCTGTTCAGCAGTGGTGAGACGACAACTGAAGTCCTCGGTTCAGTTTTCAGCTGTGCAGTCAAAAAAAACCCAAAAACCTTGGACAAACTGGAGTGGGTTCAGCAAAGGGCCACTGAGATGATTAAGAGACTGGAGCAGCTGATGAGGAGAGCCTGGGAGAGTTGCATTATTTAGCTTCAGGAAGAGAAGGCTCAAGGAGAGAAGATCTTATCAATGTGTACAAATACGTGTTGGGAGGGAGAAACGACAGAGACACAGAGTCTTCTCAGTTCCCCTCCAATCAGTGACAGAACCAGAGGCAATGGGCACAAATTGAAAAGCAGGAAATTCCATTTAAATCTATGAAAAACCTTTTTTATTATGAGGATGGTCAAACACTGAGAGAGTTTGCCCAGATGGCATCTCCATCCTTAGACATATTCAATACCTGGCTAGCCATGATGCTGAACAACACACTTTAAACAGAGGGGTTAGAGACTCTCCAGACATCCCTTCCAGCCTCAATGATTCCAAGATTAATCTAAAAGTATTTGTAATTCACTGAAGGAAACTGAAGGGTCTAATTTCTCTCCATATATTTAACAGGAATAGCATGTGACATTAATTAGGAAGTCAAAACTGGCCCTATAGAATTTGGTAAGGAAATGTCTAATTTCTAGTCTATGAGGAAAAATTTAGTAAATCATGACACAACATTCAGTAGTTCAGACAGTAAGAGACAATTCTGCTGTCATGTTCACCATTTTTTTGAAAGGGAAAGAATAATACGTTAAACAAACAAAAACAGCTAACAGTCACAAAAATATTTTAAAACCCAGTGACCTGAAGCTATTAGGCCAGTAAATTTCAGCAAACACAGCAACATGTAAGTGTTCTCCAATACTGATACCATTTCATCTCATGATGGCGTTTATCTGAGGTAAAAATCATTCAAAAGATATTTTTGCAAAGCTTTAAAGATAGTAAACTGATTTAGTAGCCCAGTGTAGTGAGATGATTGCCCTTAAGCTCTACTGAAAAGGTACATTTACCAATAAAACCCTGAAGCACTTTTCTTACATTTTATTGCATATAAAAGCTAAATAACCTGAATTTATGTTAAAAAATGAATGACTGTAAATCTTCACCTGATTTAATTTGACGTACAAATTTTAATTTATTTAATTATAGAGAATCTAAGGGACATAAACAAAGGTTGGACACAATTCTAGAATGAGTTTGGCCACAGAACTCTCGTTACTTTAAGTGAATATTTCATATGCTAAATTGTTCAGGGATCATCGGTTTACCTCTATGTAAAGATCAAAAAGACTTACTGGAGCTTTCAAAATTACTTTAATGAAAGTACCTAGGAAAGTAAGATTTCAGATTACCTCCTGATACAAATTTTGCTCTACAATGTATTAGAAAAATGCTGAACTTGAATTACTGTTCTATTGTTTTGTATGCACATATTACCTATATTATCCTAATTGAGCTCTTGGTTTTATCACAGTTCCTTTTTTACTTTTTACACAATAATTGAAGTCAAACTGATTGGTTTGGGATTGCAGACTGTTATTCAACCAGCTATACAATCCTTTCACAGATTTTATCAATAGAAATTAAACATTATTCTTCTATTTTTAGTGTTTTACCCACAACAGGATTTCCAATTGCCTTTCCGCACATCATTAGAATGTTAAATAACTGCTTTGAAGGCAGTTTATTTTATTTCTGTTTTCTGTTAGATTGTTATTAGCACAAAGGGAAACAAGCAAAAATAATTAAGATACACTGACCATTGAATATAAGCAAAAACAGTGGTAAAAAATTCTGTAACTTTAAAGCTAAAACCTGTAGAAATCACACTGAGTGAGCCTTTCATAGAGTTATAGCTTTTAAAATAAATTTAAATGTGACCCATGTCTTGATATGAACTTGTGTATCAGTTTTCCTTACTCCTCAAATACGTCAGCATATACTTCTTCACTACTGAGTTGGAACAGGTGATTTCTAGAGCTAACCACAGCTATTTAAATTACCTCATCAAACAAATTTTGTTCTTTTGTTTTCAGTGGATAGCTCAACATACATTCTTGTTCATTTCCACTTTTCCTTCCCATACCAGAACACTTTTGAATTCTTTTTGTGCGGTTTGGAAACTAAAAGGAAAATACAGAAGTCGGAGATATGAGAATACCATAGAAGTGAGGCATAAAAGAAATAAGGAGCACTTGGCTGATGCCATCATAGAGAGCTACAGTCCATAACCAACTGGTTTCACAGTTCTGCTTCTTTTAGAAAAACCTGAGATTTTTCTTTCTCTTAATTTATCTCTAGAATTAAATTTAATAATACTTTTTAAACCTAAAAATAAGTAAATAAGGCACTGAAATGTCTTAGCTGCAGCAAACTATTTTATCCGTAAAATAGAAAAATAAGTCTACAATACAGAGTTCTGAAATGCACACTTTGTATATTTACATCTCTATTTCATAAAATGTATATAGCATAATCAGGTCATAGCTGTTTTAGAACTAATAGCTTTCCCAGTCCATCTTTCCTTTCTGTTTTTAGGACACTGAGGGGGATACATTTTTAACACTGTTCAGACTTCACTTAGACTTATTGTTATTGGGTAAGTAGTCCCTAGCCTTTACCATATTCAGAATTTGGCTTCTTGATGAATTACGGGAAAGTACAATTGCTCTGATGGCATCTTTTCCAATTAAAGTCTCTGCAGAGACGCCAGTTTAACAAATGTATTTAATAACATTTACAGGTTTAGGGATGCTGACTCACATTTCATTACCAAATATTGTGTATAGTTTGTCCTTGAACACCAAATGTGGTAGCACTCACTTATAGAAATGTGCTACAAGGTTAATAAACAAGTAAAAGGCCAGGCTTCTGTGCATTCAAAAAAAAAATTAAGTTCCAACAGGCTGTACTGTTGCATGAGAGCTAGCCAAGAAATGCAGGAACCTTAACTTTATCTAAACCCAACATAAATACGTGATTTTTTTAGATAAAGTGCTTTTTACCTGGCAGACAGATATTGAAGTCTTGTTCTTCACCTAGAATTCCAGAATTTACACAAAAGGAGAGAATAAAGACCACTTCTGGTAACAGAAGAGTTTCCAGGAAAAAGGAGAGAGAAGTGAAAGAAAAGGAAGTGAATGGCTTTGTTGAGAAAAGCAGAAAAGAACAGGGCCTTCTTAGCCCTGGTTATGTTAGGGTGGCAAGGATTTTAAAAATGCCTCTGACAGGACATTTATCCAGAAATGTCAAAAACTCTACAACACAAATGGGTAGAATTCTTTTAGCCACTCATTTGCAAACAGCTTTCTGAAACAGGAAGAAAATGTATTTCCAAGAAACCTACATCCACACACATAAAATCACAGAATCATAGAATTGCTGAGGTTGGAAGGGACCTTTAAGATCATCAAGTCTAACCATTAACCTACCCTGACAAAACCCACTTCTAAACCATATCCCTAAGTACCATATCTACCCTTTTTTTAACCTCCAGAGATGTTGAATCCACCACCTCCCTGGGCAGCCTATTCCAATGTTTAATAACCCTTTCCGTGAAAAAATGTTTCCCAATATCCAGTCTAAACCTCCCCTGACATAACTTAAACCCATTTCCTCTTGTCCTATCACTTGTCACCAGGGAGAAGAGGTCAGCCCCCACCTCTCTACAAACTCCTTTCAGGTAGTTGTAGAGGGTGATAAGGTCTCCCCTCAGCCTCCTCTTCTCCAGGCTAAACAACCCCAGTTCCCTCAGTCGTTCCTCATAAGATTTGTCCTCCAGACCCCTTACCAGCTTTGAAGCCCTTCTCCAACACCTCAATGTCCTTCTTGTAGTGAGGGGCCCAAAACTGAACACAGTACTTGAGGTGGGGCCTCACCAGTGCCGAGTACAGGGGGATGATCACTTCCCTAGTCCTGCTCACCACACTATTCCTGATACAGGCCAGGATGCTGTTGGCCTTCTTCGCCACCTGGGCACACTGCCAGCTCATATTCAGCTGGCTGTCCACCAACACCCCCAGGTCCTTTTCTGCCGGGCAGCTTTCGAGCCACTCCACCCCAATCCTGTAGCACTGCATGGCGTTGTTGTGACCCAAATGCAGGATCCAGCACTTGGCCTTGTTGAACCTCATAGCATTGGCCTCAGCCCATTGGTCCAGTCTGTCTAGATCCCTCTGCAGGGCCAACCTATCCTCAAGCAGATCAACATGCCCACCTAGTTTAGTGTCATCTGCAAACTTACTGAGGGTGCATTCGATCCCCTCATCCAGATCATTGATAAAGATATTAAAGAGAACCGGCCCCAGCACCGAGCCCTGGGGAACACCACTTGTGACCGGACACCAGCTGGATTTAACTCCATTTACCACCACTCTCTGGGTACGGCCATCCAGACAGTTTTTTACCCAGCGAAGAGTCCACCTGTCCAGGCCATGAGCAGCCAGTTTCTCCAGGAGCATGCTGTGGGAGACGGTGTCAAAAGCTTTGCAAAAATCCAGGTAGATAACATCCACAGCTTTTACCTCATCCACTAAGTGGGTCACCTTATCATAGAAGGAGATCAGGTTTGACAGGCATGACCTGCCTTTCACAAACCCGTGCTGACTGGGCCTGATCACCCTGTTCTCCTGCATGTGCCGTGTAATGGCACTGAGGATGATCTGTTCCATCACCTTCCCAGGCTCCAAGGTCAGACTGACTGGTCTGTAGTTCCCCGGATCCTCCTTCCGGCCCTTCTTGTGGATGGGTGTCACATTTGCCAACCTCCAGTCAGCTGGGACCTCCCCGGTTAGCCAGGACTGCTCATAAATGATGCAGAATGGCCTGGTGAGCACTTCCGCTAGCTCCTTCAGTACCCTTGGGTGGATCCCATCTGGCCCCATAGATTTGTGCACCTCCAGGTGCTGAAGCAGGTCCCTCACCATTTCCCTTTGGATTACAGGGGCTTCATTCTGCTCCCCATCCCCGTCTTCTAGCTCAGGGGTCTGGGTACTCAGGGAACAACTGGTCCTACTGCTGAAGACTGAGGCAAAGGCAGCATTAAGTAGCTCAGCCTTTTCCTCATCCTTGGTCACTACGTTACTGGCCCCATCTACTAGAGGACAGAGATTATCCTTAGTCCTCTTCTTATTGCTAATATATTTATAGAAACTTTTTTTGTTGTCCTTGAGAACAGAAGCCAGGTCTAGTTCTAGCTGGGCTTTGGCCCTCCTGATTTTTTCCCTACATAGCTTTACTACCTCTTTGTAGTCCTCTTGAGTGGCCTGCCCTTCCTTCCAAAGGCCATAAATCCTCTTTTTTTCCCTAAGTTGCAACACTAGCTCCCTGTTTAGCCAGGCCAGTCTTTTTCCCCGACGGCTTGTCTTCCAGCACACGGGGGCAGCCTGCTCCTGCGCCTTTAAGACTTCCTTCCTGAAAAACATCCAGGCTTCCTGGGCTCCTTTGCCCTGGAGGACTGCCTCCCAGGGGACCTTGTCAACCAGGCTCCTGAAAAGCCCAAAGTCCGCCCTCCGGAAGTCCAAGGTAGCAGTTCTGCTGACCCCCCTCCTTGCTTCTCCCAGAATCGAAAACTCTATCATTTCATGATCGCTGTTCCCAAGACAGCCTCCAACCGCCACATCCCCCACAAGACCTTCCCTGTTTACAAACAACAGATCCAGCAGGGTACCTTCCCTAGTTGGCTCCCTCACCAGCTGTGTCAGGAAGTTACCCCCAGTACATTCCAGGAACCTTCTAGACTGTTCCCTCCCTGCTGTATTGTATTCCCAGCAGATGTCCAGCAAATTGAAGTCCCCCACGAGGACAAGAGCTTGCAATCTTGAGACTTCTCCCTGCTGTTTATAAAATATTTCATCTGCCTCCTCATCATGGTTGGGCGGTCTCTAACAGACTCCTACTATGATGTCTGCCTTGTTAGCTCTCCCCCTGATTCTTACCCATAAACGCTCAACCCCATTATCTCCATCATTTAGTTCAAAGCATTCATTACACTCCCTGACCTACAGGGCCACACCCCCGCCTCTCCTTGCTTGCCTGTCCTTCCTGAAGCGCCTATAGCCATCCATGGCAGCACTATAGCTATGTGAGTCATCCCACCACGTTTCTGTGATGGCAACTACATCATCGTTATCCTGCTGCACAATGGCTTCCAGCTCCTCCTGTTTGTTGCCCATGCTACGTGCATTAGTGTATAAGCACTTCAGCTGGGCTATTGGTCCTTTCTCCTTTTTACTGGAGGGAGCTGAATTTCTGACACCGCCAGACATATTCCTAAAGAGCCCGGTTACACCCCCTCTCTTTTCCAGGTCTAGTGCCAGCATGCCGCTTTCAGGCCTTTTGCTAGCAAGCTCAGATCCATCCCCATCCCCCTTCAAATCTAGTTTAAAGCCCTGTCAATGAGCCCCACCAACTCCTGCCCTAAAACCTTTTTCCCTCTCTGAGACAGGCATTTGCCTGTCACAGGCATTTGCACACACACACAGACTTAACTAGTGAGTCCTTATATCCAGAGACACGTGGTACCACAGCTGGGGTAATAGCACACAGCTGACTAAACTTTGCTATGGAAAGTGACTTAAACAGGCAATTGAAAAATAAAGCTATGCGCTAATTCTTGATGTTAAGAGGCTTTATATGTCAATGAGCAATATGGATGGGATAGGTTAGCATGTGCCCAAGTCTTAACAATGAGAAGACTGGCAAGAGTAACATGCAGTAACCAGTCACTCACACGGAAATGAGAGACATGGATATCTAGGGACTCACATACTTAGTTATATATTGACTTGTTCCTGTCATTATTAATTGAGGATTTTCTTCTATGCCCAAACTATTCACTAAGTGGTTTGTTCCCATATCACATAGAAAATAATGAGAATAACGACAAGAGCAATAATAATAGGCTAGTTATTCCTCCGTACTTGTGTGGTAACATCTGAATGTTTTATTACACAGAGTTTAGCCATACTTTTATCTGTTACAAATGGATTGTTTGAAGTGCATGCTAGTGTATTGCTGGCTTTCTGTCTGGAAAAAAAATGTCTTAATTTCCTTCGTCAAGGGTGCTGTTCTGAGAGAGAAATCTATTTTCCACACTTTGGTAATGCATATCACATCTCCAAAAGGCATTAATGGAGATAATTTGCTCAGGTCATTATTTTGCATTCCTGTGGATAGTAGTCTGCACAGAGTGATCTAAGGAACCACATTAACTGTGACCCCAATTATTTTGGAGGTAGCTACAAATACTTGCACATCCAAAAGCGATTCAATTTCCATCAAGAAACTACCTCACATGAATTAATGATTTTATATTTTTTACACCATTTTTATATTTAAAATATAAAGGAGAAAAGTGTGATTTCTCGAAAATAAAATGTAAGACATAATTTTGCAGTATGACGAAAAGAGTTACCACCTACACAATATAATAATTTATAATAATAGTGTGACAGATGCAGGACTTTAAAAACATGGATGCTATGAAGAATTAAATTGACAACTGCTATATGTTACAGGGTTCCAAAAGAATGGTTGTACGCCTCCTATTAGTGCTAAGTTTGCCTGAGTCCAGGTCAGGTAAACAGGCCTGACAGACCTCCTATCCCAGAAATCCTCCAAGGACATTTTAAAGTACTTGTTTGTGCAAGAAATCCCATCAGAACTAGACTGAGGAGGCTGAAAGAGATGGCCTTCATCTGGAGTCACCGAAGCGTATTCAGAGACACAAAGCTAATCCACACTGCAATTACTGCTATAAATAAGCTACCTCCTTTAACAGTAGCAGCCAAACTACAACAACATGGAAGTCAGGTGCCTTTAGCAGTAAGCCCCCTATCTGCCTTTTACTCTTCCATAAACAAGCAAATGCTTAGACCACACTGAGCACTGTGCTGACACAGGTAGGTTATTGCTAGCACCCTGGACTGACTTGCAGGGTAGTTCATCAGCTGCTATGCTAAAACTGAAGCAGCAACCTCATGTAGGGCAAAAGCTGGGCAAATGTGTGTATCAATCCAAACCCCATGCCTGATGGCTAATGCCTTGACAGATAGCGTGAAAACAAGTTTCTTACGGTTTTATTATGATTCCTCTGTGGTATTTTTATCCTAAAATAAGGAGTGTGGAGCTGAAGGTGAGATGGCAGGATCAAAAGAAAACAGCTCCTGTTTCTTCATACAAGATATAGATATGCCATGGAAATTGTGGTGCATAATCCTGTGTAGGTACAAAAGGTGACTACATAAATGCCAAAAGTATACTTAACTCTCAAATGTGTAATCCCCAAAGCCTGATGATGTATGAAGGCCACTCACTCAGGAGAAGTACGCAGGCAGATAGATAACAAGATACTAGAAAAGTATCAGGAACTATAGAGATTCTGGAGTGCCCATTACAATCCAAACTAATTGTTTTATTCCTGGGGGCCATAGCCTTCACAAATGAACAGAAAAGCTCAAGGAGCTGACAGACTCCAAAGCAGTATGAGCCATGGTGCAACACCATACTGATGCATTCAAGGCCAACTGGGGCAAAAGAACTGAGGTTCTACAGGGTCACCCAGTGTTGAAACAGAAAATAAAAACTGTAACACCTAGATAATGTTTACATATTGCTATCTTTATGTGGTTTCGCCTGGAAAAAGCCCTAGAGGAGCACCAGGACTACAGCCCCTGTCTTTATATAGTATGACTTTTTTTGCAACAGCTGTTCCCTCAGGATGGTGCATTCTTTCTCCACCTTCTGCATTTCCATGAGTATACAAAACTCACAGTGTTTGACATGCTGCTTATTTAAAGAAAAATATATTTTTAGCACTTTCAGACATTTGGCCTCATCTCCTATTTATATGGAACTTTCTCAATCGGTTAAGTGCCATGCGCCAGATGGCATGATCAGGACCTTGCTATTTCATTCATATGTTTTAAATAAAGTCTATCGCCTGCAATCCAGGTTATGAAATACTTGGCGTCTTTAAATTTGTTGACAATAGTGGCAATGTTAGCTATACACACAAAACTTAAACCACAGGGATATGCTTATTTTTCTTTATCAGAATTTCTTCTCAGTCATATAAAACCTTTTAAAATGGCATTTTCAGTGTACTAGAAATGAGCCTTGACAGAGCTCATATATTAGACTTGTCCCTTAGGAGAAAGAAATAATTGTCCTCTGGAATCTTACAAAAGAGGACTGAAAGTATATTTAAGTCTTATGAAACTCAACTTGCCTAATTTATTGATGGCAAACATGAGCTTCCTTTTAAAACACTCTGAAAAGATGCATTTTTGCTCTGCTAATGTTTCAAACTGAGTGAGAACCAACTGAACACATTTAGCACGTAATGTGATTTAGACTGATACACTGCCTCTGAGAAGGACATACTAGATCACTCTTGATTGTGAACACAGCACCTTCACATAATTTCCAGTAAGCTCACAGGACAGAGGCATTTGGCTTTTGTCCATTCAAATTTTTCCATAGGCAAGAAACACCTCGGTGGTCTATCTAAGAATCTGTCTTCGGCAATGCCTAGCTGATACTTCTCCATAACACTCTCTTGACCTTCAGAAAGTTGCTGATCAGAGAATTCCTGAGTCAGAGGTGTTGTTTGTTTTTAATAGCTCTCAGTGGGAATAAAAGGAAAAAAATACAGTTGCTTTTTTGTCACATTTTACCATCCCCAGCATCTCATGGCATGGAATGCCATAGCTTGACTATACACCATATGAATGATCACTTAGTGTTTTCAGGCAAAAACCTGCTAATTTCACGCGATGTCTCCTATTTCTTGTACTGAAAGAAACTGCAACCAATTCTTCTTCAACCTGACACTTCTGATTTTGAAGAGGTCTATCATATCAGTCACATTTTCCAGCCTTAGTCCATTTTTGTTTCTCCTTGTACAGAAGGTACCTCATTACCCTGATTGTGTCACCTTCTGTTTTAAAGATATAGGTATTGTACAGCTTTATGCAATGCTGCTCTCTAATTTGTTGTCTATGCCTTTTCTATTTAGTCATGTCAAATACTTTTTTAACCACTAGAGAGTTCAGATTTGACATTTTCTACTGTAGCCCCCAGAACTCACTCCTAAATGGCAAGTCAGCTTAGAGCCCATGAATTTATTTGTAATGTTCAGATTGCTTTTTTGTGCATCATTCAACTTTCCTCTACATCAAACTTTATCTACATTTATTATTTCATCAGTCTTTTAAGATCCTTCTGAAATCCTTCATTGTTAGTTTTTTAATGAATTCACTATTCAGAATATGACAGTACTGAAAGCAAACTTTGTGGTCTCATTATTCACTCAACTTTTCAATTTTTTTTAGCAAACATGTAAAAAATCTCAGTACAGAATTCTGTTGAGACTTCACTAGTGAACTCCTTCCACCATGGCAATGACCACTTATTCCTACTGTGTCTCTCCTACCTGTTACCTGCACAAGGCAGATGCATTAGTACTTATTGCCATGCAAGCAATGCTGGTAGTATCTGTGACACCCAGTCATGACGTTCATTATACCAGGTGCTGTGTCCATCGGAATACACCAGAAGCAGGCAGTATCTCGATAAATAGGAAATACTATTACTAATAGTAATAAATTAGTGTTTATTAACAGTAAATTCACATTAGAATAAAAGTAGCTTAAAGATCATTTACAGAAGTCAGACTAACACTAGCATGTTCTGTCATAGATCACTTTGTCCCCAGAAAACAAAAAATAAATTAAGTGTAATCAACATTGATGTCCAAGTGGAGACCAGTGCTGAGTGGTGTACCCCAGGGGTCAGTACTGGGACCGGTACCGATTAACAGATGGCGACACAGACAGTGGGATCAAGTGCACCCTCAGCAAGTTTGCCAATGACACCAAGCTGTGTGGTGGGGTTGACACATTGGAAGGAAGGGATGCCATCCAGAGGGACCTGGACAGGCTGGGGAGGTGGGCCCATGCAAACATCATGAAGTTGAACAAGGCCAAGTGCAAGGTCCTGCACATGGGTCAGAGCAATCCCAAGCACAAATACAGGCTGGGTGGAGAATGGATTGGGAGCAGCCCTGAAGAGGACTTGGGGGTGTTGGTGGATGAGAAGCTCAACATGAACCGGCAATGACTGCTGGCAGCCCAGAAAGCCAACCACATTCTGGGATGCAACAAAAGAAGCGTGGCCAGCAGGTCAAGGGAGGGGATTTTCCCCCTCTGCTCCTCTCTCATGGGACTCCACCTGGAGTACTGTATCCAAGCTCTGGGGCCCCCAACATAAGAAGGACATGGGACCTGTTGGAGCGAGCCCAGAGGAGGGCCACAAAGATGCCCAAAGGGCTGGAGCACCTCTCCTATGAAGACTGGCTGAGGCAGTTGGGGCTGTTCAGACTGGAGAAGAGAAGACTCCGGGGACACCTTATAGCAGTCTTCCAGTACTTAAAGGGAGCCTACAGGAAAGATGGGGAGGGACTCTTTATCAGGTAGTGTAGCGATAAGACAAGGGGTAACAGATTTAAACTGAAAGAGGGTAGATTTAGATGAGATATTAGGAAGAATTTTTTTACCGTGAGGGTGGTGAGGCACTGGCCCAGGTTGCCCAGAGAAGTTGTGGATGTCCCATCCCTGGAGGTGTTCAAGGCCAGTTTGGATGGGGCTTTGAGCAACCTGGTCTAGTGGGAGGTGTCCCTGCCTATGGCAGGGGGGTTGGAACTAGATGACCTTTAAGGTCCGTTCCAACTCTAACCATTCTATGATTCTATGATTTTATGATCCTATGAAAGTCAGAGGCAGAGACATGCTGAAGTGTGAAGTGGCATGATGAAGATTTTACAGCATAGCCAGCACACAAAAAATGTCTGTTTATTCACAATCTGTAAAGCCTCCAGCTAGGCCACCTAATCTTCAATGTGTTAGCCTTCTAGCACCTACAAAGTTGAAAATATTTTGGTTTTTACTGGATTATGCTCAGCTGCCCACATATGAGCATAGTGGGAATTAATGGACGTCCTGCCTATCTCACTAATATCATTAGGTATCTTGACTAAGTAAGAAACCGTGTTAGCATCGTGTTCCTGCATTTGTAATGTCACAATTAAAACTCTATGTTCAATGGTGGGGTAGGGAGAGAAGGAGGAGAATAGAGAACAGAAGGTTTTTTTCCTGTTTGTTTAGCCTGCCGCTTGGGATCAGCAGAGATGAAGAGTGCCAGCTGTTGATTTTTCTTTTGCTGCTTTATTCAGAGCTAAATTGGGTATTTTTGCATAGAAAATTTCCACAGGCAGCATACGCTGTGCTAAACGTTTTGAGCATTTTGATCCCTAGATGTATATACCGTCACTCCCAGGTACGAGCGACATCATTTAACACCTTGTGATGTTAGGTAACTTTATACACATGGCAATAAAGGTGATAGACGAAAATGAAACTAAGACAGTGCAATTCACCAGACTTTATGCAGCACTGCATCTGGTGTCATGAAAAGCTAGTAAATGCATTAACAAAAAGATTCTCCTCATCAAAGTTTTACAAAATGGAAGTTCAATTTCCACTTGTTTTCTTCTTCTTTTCAGTTCCTAAAAATAATATCGTTCAAAGTCTAACATCAAGTACATGATCAAATAAGTTCAGTTAACACCCTCTTTTACTTGCACTATATTTTAGGCCTGTCCAGGTTTTTAAGGAGCAATATGCTTATATATAAAATTCAACAGGTTAATTTACCCTGGACTGTATATCTTTATTTAAGCTTCTGTTTGCATATGTCCACATACAGGACTTCTCTAAAGAAAAATAATGTGTCAGAGTGACACTCACAAAGATTGTTGAGTTTCGTCTCATCCTCTGCACCAAAATGCTGGAAAAACCATATACTAAGCATCCCTCTCCAGTGAAAACGGTTTGTGTTAAGAAGAGATTCACAAGCCATGAAATGAAACAGAATGAGTGTTGTGCTTTTAATGAAAGGTTTTAATGAGACCAAGCTAGTTAAACATGGTTTGGGGTTTAGTAAAAATACTTCATGTGGCTGAATATGCCAAAGATGCTTTGTAGTTTAACCCTCTAAAAGCATCATTACTAAAAGACAGACAAAGTAACAAAGCAACCAAATCAGAGTTGTTAGTTTCCTTTTTCTATCTGCTCTGAATTCACGTGTTACTTGCTCTTTAAAGCACTATGTTTTAAAGTATGACTCTCTCCAGTCACTGAATGAGTAAGGAAAAATTGATAACTGGATTCCACCGCAAAATATATAACTTTAGGCACCTTATTTTTAGCAGTTTTGGTATACTTTTGTCTTTTTAAAAATCAGTGTATTTATATCATGTCTGTGAGACACCTGACTAGAGGCAGGCAGGAATGTTTCTTCTTTTACCAACTGTACTCCAAATTTTGGCTCCTCTACTTAGTAACCAAAACTGAGCAAAACAGACCTTTGTCAATGTCCTGTTAAGTACTGAAAAAGAAATGTCAAAGTGCTTTCACAGACGAAGGTGGAGTTATCATGACTACCGAAAACACTCTATATATACAGCTTGTAAGAAGATTCTTTAAATATATTTACTTTATGAAAATGTAGAGTAGTGAAGCTAAACTTCATGGATGCACAAGTATCCATAGTGAATTTCTTAATTTAACATTTTACTCCTGAATAAAACTAACACAGATTGACTATTTTTCATGTCACCTTACAGATGCTACTTGAATTTATTCCTGACACAAACTTATTGCCTTCAGTGAAGATGAACATTCATTTGGGACCTCATCTTTAGGAGTCATAGACAGACTACAGACGTTGTTCATGACTTTAAATCTGTACATGAAGGAATGTCAAGATAAATCAGCAGAATTTCTATTCACTTCATAGATGATACAAAACCAGTTTCAATATATATAAAAACTGTCCACAAGCTTCCTTCCAGTAAACACTAAAAATTGCTTATGGAGCTCTAAAATATACAAAAGAGAGATAGCCCTTGAAGAGAAACTCTTAAAAGCATGTGAACAGGATCTGTAGGGCAGATGTACATGGGAGGGCAGTACATGCTCCTGTAATGCAATTGTATACAAATTTGCATGGTCTAATTTGATAGGATAGCTATAGCCTAAGATCCATCTGACCTGGAAAAGCAAGGAGAAAGCAACAATCAAAAGCTGCTTCAATTATGAGATCAGAGTAACATAGCCTGAGAGCTTTCTGACTTCCTTATACTTCCTACAGCAGTCCCAAAGTTTTTGACAAATTTAATTTCACTTCACGTTCAATTGCTTAATACAATTTAAACCAGATCAAAAGCATCACTAACAAAGAAAAAAGGGAAAAGAAAAATTTCACATACAGAGAAACTAGAGTAGAAGTAGAGCAGTAGTCTTACCAGACTCTTTTCTTCCTGCATAAGTAACTCACCACAAATACCCCAGGCTGGTGGTGGTTTAGAGAGTTCCTACTACTGTGATCCATGTCCTGACTAATCTAATTATCTACTACTGCTTTACTTTCACACATGGATACCTAGTAACGTATTGACTAACTATACTAAAACTGGGACTTCAGAAAAGTTAAACCTAAATGCTTTGAGATGATCTCTGCATGTCTGACCTCCTGCCATGCAGCCCAACAGCAGGGCTCAGCAGGGTACTCTATCCCTGTCATTACAGGCCAGAGGTTGGAGTTATGCTTCTGCCACTTCATCTGTTCCAGATTTGGTATAAGTCAGAGAAGCTGACTGTGAATAGAATGACCTTGCAATATAATGACTGAGGGCAAGTGCTGGGTGAAAGAGGAAGTGGGCAGTCCGGAGCACAAGCACACACGTTTAAAGCAACAACTCTTTTTCCCTATCACTTGCCAAAAGGAACAAGGCATGGGGTTTCCATTTGATCCTTCCTGGAATTAGTGGAAATTTATAAAAGGCAGGACAGTGACCACCAAAACAATATTCTTTTTATATAATGAAAACATTTTGCTACATTCCTTTAGGTTTTATTGTTAAGACTTTCTGTTATGTGAGATGAACCACCAGTTCTTTGAGGCATCTCCATGTATTCCTTTTTTTAGCAAATGGTGAACATTTTTGGCAAATGGTGAACAGGGGGTCAAGGATACCAAACTGCCTATGTCAAATTGTGCAGCTGACAAAAGTGCAAATTGCGATGCCAAATGTCATGGCTTTTTTGTGGAAGTGTAGCTGAGATTCAATAAACAATTCACAGGTTCCTGGTAGCTGACCACATCTAGTACAGGCTGTGAAAGCAGCGTTCATTTTATCTACGTAGAGTGTAGGCACTTTTGGAAAAAAACCTCTGCTGTGCTCACAAACATGTTTCTTTGCAGAAAGTGATCCAATTTTGAAGGCTTTTGATGCTATTGCTTGACATTTAGACTTTTCCCCACAAGAGACAAGTAGTTGAGATGATTTTCCATTTGTCTTAGGTCTAATCAAAGGACAGGCTAACATTTATGAGCTAAGGAAACATTAGACCAAGGTCCCAGTTGAGGTCTAACCAGAGGACAGACATACATTAACCCCTTCACAAAACCTTTTAATAACTATGACTAAAAATGGTCTTCTGCATGACTAACCTTTGATAAGCCAGGAGACACATGACAAGCACCTTTACCGAAAATACATTCTCAACGATTTCAAATGAAGTAAATACTCTGGAACAGACTGATAAGGGCCTGAAGCTTGGTTTATGTTATTGTTAGTTACCCACAGGGAGAACCTTTTTCACACATGGTCACAGCTCAGGCAATCTGGAGTTTTATATAGTATCTTCTGCTTTTTCAAAGAAGGACAATTCTAACATATTGAAATGGTCTAGTGTCAGAATACAAAGATGTTTTTGTCAAGAAACACAAACATAAAAACAATTAAACATAATATAAAGTAAGACTTAAATTAATCAAACCCAAATTAAGCAGGTAGCACATTTAGGAATAATTCCTTTTATTAATCAAATATATTTTAAGTTTCTTGGCCATCCTCTACCATATCTGGATGTAAGTTAGGTGGCTAATGCTTCACATCTCCTTTTGTAGCCCCAGCTTCTGAGAGGTGTAGGAGGCAGGACAAAAGCAAACACTTCAGGACCACCATTGTGAAAAAGTTTTATTATCTGAGGCTACCCCAGTGGCATAACCTTATCCCAAGAAACTGAAGAGCCCACTCAGAAAAGAGCAATGATTAATTTAGTATTTCAGAGCCCTGTACCTTCAAATTCTGAACAACAGAAAACACTGGCAAGAGTTTTGTGAACTCCTGATGTCTTTTCCTGGTTTGGATGTCAATATGACCTATCTTCAAGAAATATAACTGCAAAAGGTTAAAAAAAAAGGGGGAGGGGAACAAAAAAAGGAGATGATGTCCTCAACTGAACACACAGGAAAGGGAAGAGAATTAAGCTCACAAAGGAATTAAGAACAGAGAGTATGATACAAGCTTGAAAAGTGTACCAGAAGATGAACACTTTAATCTAATAGCTGCAGGACCCTGACTCTCTTTCTTTCTTATTTTTAATTTGTTGGATGTTACACTGGAGTTTTTCTCCCTTTATTTTGTTAAAAAAGTTCAGCTCTCATCCATCTTCTCTGCACTATTTAATACTGTGAGATTAAACTTTCTCATCATCACTATTATTGCATAGTCATGGTTACAGACTAGTTTTGCCCCACGATGATTCGGCAAGAAATCTATAGTTTAATGCATCTGCAACTCAATGGATCACCTAATTAGCAGCCTTCTAAAAATGAAATCAGTTAATTACATATAATTTCTTCAGAAGGATTAAATGATAGTCAATTTACTTTCCCAAGGCAGTATTTTATTTCCACCACAAATCACCACTCTTTGTTCCACATGTATTTCCCATCATGTAGCTATTGCTAATCTACTAGAGACATGAATGTCAGGCCGTGTAAGCATGGTTGTTCGTTGTGTGCCTAATTAAACAGCCCAAGCAGGCAGGTCTAGGAATTTCAATAGACCAAACTTACATGTCTCGGGCCTATTACAGGAGGATGATGGATTTAGAGCAGCTCTGCAGTAATTTATAAAAATGGTGTTATTTGTCCAACTATTGAGAACTGTATGAACTGTGCAAGTGTATGGGTTAATGCAAAAGATAGCTGTCTGGGGAGAAGCCAGGAAAAAATAAAATGCAAAAGCCTCTTCTCACCAAACTTTTGAGAGTTGCTAAGGAACAATACCAGAAAGATTAGCTTTGACGATTTTGCCTTCTGTCCAGCCAACCTTTAAAATAACTTTTGCAGAGGACATGAAAGGCCCATGAACACAGGTAAACAAACAAAACTACCAGTAGGATGAAATGGGATAGATCTCTGAAAACAGAAGCAGTTCCCTTCACCCTGAGGGAAGGCCGCATCTCTGTGGGAATATGAGTTCAGGTACACAGAGCAGCATGACATTAGTAGACATACATTCATGTACCTGGTTTCCTTTTTTTAAAAAAAAAAGTTTTCCTTTCTTCCTTTTTCTCCAGAATCTTTCATTTTACTGCAAAACCAAATAGTGTAATTTTATGACCTACACTTATACTGCAAAACTGCAGGAACCCAAATTCTATCAGATCTGCTACAGAGTACTGTAGCCAAGCTAGGAATTAGAAAGTCACATTCTCCAACTCTCCAGTGCCACAAGAATTAAAGTATGAAAGTGTATACCAAGAGGTATACACTCAGAAAGAGGATAGCTCCACTGTTCAGCTGTCATTCTGGTGTTGATCTAATAAGATCCTTAATGTGAAATCTTCAGCAATTCATTTACAAATGATTTACAGAGGAAGGAACATCTCCTTAAGTTTAATAGTCGTTTATTGGCTATTTTAGTAAACTATAGACTATTTATTCTAGGGAATATATACTCCTAGGACATGGAGGGGAAAATACTAAAAATTTAACAATGGCAACATTACGGATTAAGGCATAAACACAGCACAGACTGTTTAGTTCTTCCTTCTGTGGCATTCTTGTCAATCCAAAAATATCAACCTACTGTATTATTTGGTTTCACCTCTGGGAAGTGTCACCCTTACATCTGACCTTTTGTTGGCATCTGTGTTCCTTTTTGCCAGATCACTGTGTACTCCTGGGAGGGACATATGGGACAGAGAAACTGGATATATTTTAAACTAAGGAAAACAAAGGAGTTGGAAATAAGAAATCTAAATTTATTAAGATTACCCCTCAACAAAATACTGCTTTCTGCATGGAAAGCATTCTTCCTATGTGCAAAATCGCTAGCTCTCTTCTTATTCTAACTGTTCAGGCTGTATGTGCCTTAATGTTAAAGGACTTCTGTGGCACGTGACAATATAGAATAGAAATTATTTCTGAGGCAGTCAGAACTCGCTAGAATTTACTAGGGAAATAGCCCCTACTGTAGGTGCAATTTAGCCATTAAATAGTGTAATTAGCCATTTTAGGATTCATCAGTGTTGGTCCGTTTGTTTTGAAGTACAATAAAATAGACACAGGGAGAAACAACTCCATTAAGTTTCTAAGCAATACCTACATTTTCCAATGCAGTTTTCCACAAGATTTATCACTTTAGCGAAGTTAGTGAACTCTGCTAGTGCCAAAGTGGTCAACCGTAGTTAAAAGTTTTTAGGGATTTTTCCTAAGTGATCTATAGCACATTTTTCTCAGGAGGAGTAAAAAATCAGCCTGGACTGAAAAGTATTTCTACATAAAGGCAGAGAGAGAAGGACATGGAGTAAAATGAAAAAAAAAACCAAAAAAAACCCAAGCCAAAAACTCAAACAACATGTTAAAGGAAACAATGCGGGGGAGGGAAACCCAAGATTGATGAGAGAAGTTAATTTGGGAAGTTTGGTAATAAGACAGTGTTTGCAGTGGGTTATTACACTTCCTCATCTACCTATTTTCTTCTTTTTTTTTTTCTGCCTCACAGGCTGATTCTCCTGCAGTCTTCTCTGATTGTCATGAACACTGTGTGAACTTTTAATTCTGCGCCATCATTACCATCAGTCTTTCCAACCCACACACCAAAGTGGAATTTAAAAATTCAGTGAAGTGGTGTGTGCATGGGGTATGCTTACCTGATAGGGAAGCTTTATGGCCTTCATCCAAAAATAAAAGAATTGTTCAGTAATGTATTTTACATTTTAAACTTAATTTGTATCGACGTATGACACCTTCCTTGAAATTGCTGTCCTCATGATTATAAGTACAAATATCCTGTCCCTTTTAAAAGAAAAAGATGCTGACAGTTCAGTGTGGATCTAAATTTTAGTGCCAGCAGTAATATGCTATCAGTATGTACCCAACCAATGCCTGGGAACTTTATGTTTTCATTTAGCTTTCTTAGAGATGAGAATACATGATAAACCTATCAGAGCTACCATCCCTCAACCTCGTCTGGCAGCCTGGGTGATAGAGCCTGCTTTACATTCAGACAGGAGACAAATTAGAGTGCACTGTGCTCAAGCTTCATGCTCTCTTCTTGCAATAGAAGTCATTCATCTCTTCACCTTGACTGAGAGATACTGGGCAGTGTGCTGGGAAAGAGGGGAGGAGGATGGAGTAAAAAATCAGGGGGAGGGAAGAAAAGTAAGGGGGAGAACACTAGGAAGAATGCTGCTTCAGGAATTCAGGGCCTCATAACCAACCCTAAGTAAAAAAGCGTGATAATGTGTGGAGACAGAATACAAGGTAAAGGCACAATCTCAAAAACGCATTTAAGTTACTTAATAAATGAATGTGTTTCTAAAATCAGATTAACCCAGAGAATGAAGGAGAAGAAATTACAAGATGCAGGTATATAAGCACATGTTATCCAGCACACGTTGGCCAGACTTAGATTTAAATGGGAACAAGTTGTTTGAATTGCTTGAAAAAGTCATTCCACTGACAAATGAGTAAGTGCATGGCACCATAACCAGCTGTCTATAACATAGTCTGAATGATAATGATTTAAATAAAAAAAAAAATCCAAAAGTAATGAAGATTCATTACATTTTTACCCTTAAAAACTTGAAGACATTTTTTGTTAGCTTTAAGTCAAATGGCAGTGAGGACCAAGAACTCTATAAAGGACCTGCCCCAATGACAAACCCACAAGATGTGTTGGTTCTGGGACACTATTATTGTTTTAGTGCCCCTTAACTGGCTTTTGGTTCTACATCTCCTGTAGAAGCTTGTAGAGATAGCAACATAGCCATGAAGTCAGACAGCAAAGTCCTGAAGGTACCCTGGACATCAGTTGAGATTTCACTGAAACTGGCTACTTACAGCTTTAGATTATCTTGTCTACAGCCAAAAATGACTTGACTACTCTCTCCTTTGTCTGTCTATATTTCACATGTGCACAGAGCAATGGTACTAGCATCTGCAGAGTTCAACATCCTTCCTATACCACAAGTTATTCTGCCTCAGTTTTCCTTCAGCTTCCAAGACAGACCAAAATACAGACTCCTTAAGAATCAGAATAATTTTTATCCTCTCAACTCCCACAAAAGGTAACTTATTTTAATAAAAAATGTATGCAAATACATAGTATGGAATAAAAGAATAAATACAATCTGGCCCTCTAATTACTCTCTCACAAAATGGCATTAACAGGAAGTTAGAGGACAGTAAGTGGTGTGTATCCCCTCAATCACACTGTTTCTGTAAACAGAATTTGCTCATATTGATCAATGAGTATGGTAGAACAATACATAAAAAATAATCATTAATTTCCATAGCATTTATTCTGTTTTGTAATCTATACAGTGTTCTGATCACACAGCTAAGCACTTTTTGGCAATGCTTTAAGCAGCTTAATGTCATTTCTATTATACTGCAAAAATGAGTATTTTAAGTTTGTGAGTTTTCATATAATTCAAAGTGATATCTTAAGTATGGCATGCTTCTTTTCTTCGTCTAAATATTATTTCATCATCTATCTCCGGCATTCATATTTTTGCAATGATTTTATGAAATTTGACAGCATCAGTACATCACAAAGCTTAGCTGTGAAACAATGGTGCATCCATTCACCACCTCTAAGGTTAAATCCATTTCATTACTATCGGATATAGACAATACAGCATATTTGAAGTTTTTCATGCCAGTTACTAACACCTATCAATCTGCAAATAAGATTTTGAGATATGCAAATGTATAACTCCATGACATAAAAACACTTGGAAGAAATACAAGCTTTGTTTTTCTTAAAGTACGCCTGTCTTTATAGGTTGTGAAATAATGAGCCTGAAATATTGAAATATTTTCCTTTTCCTCTCTTTCTATATGACTGCTATTTAGGAGACAGAAAAAACTCTCAGGAAATTCTAAAATAGCTATTATTTTATTCTTCCTGAGTTAAAAAATTAGCCTTCCCTCGGCTTAAAAACCCCATTGTTCTTGTCTCTTAGTAAAACAAAAAGTCATGCTACTTTACGTTTACCTAAAAAGATTCATTCTTGAACACATTTTTATATTATTAGTTATTTTATTAATAAAAATCTCTTTCAATAATATCTGTAAATTAACTGCTTGTCAAAAATATATTAATAAGCATGAAGATTCAGTTGTATTATTCTTTCAAGAGTATTCATTTCAGTGCATCTTCAAAGCATATTCCTGGATGTGCCATCTTTATCCCTTGTGCATAAGATGATGATTAATTTTTAATAACACTAGTATCAATAACAATAACTGAAAATTTGATTTCCGTTGTGTCATTCTTTTATAAATCTAAACTGACTCACAAATACCCTAGAAAGAAGACTTACAATAAGTCTTTCAGACTGTAATTTATTAAAGTAGAACCCCAAGTAATTTATCAGAAGATGCATATGCAACAAATGTTTTCCTTGGGAAAAAAAGTCAGCAAATTGTCCAAAAAGGAGATGATAGAATTCTTGAACTTTTTTATTATAGGAAAATATTTCTGAATTTCATAAGTTAGTAAACAAGTAATTTGTTTTCAGTTTAAAAACTGAAACGATATTAGCACTTAAAAGTTTATTCTGTTTTGGTTTTGTCCATAAGTCACATAGTATTGTCCCTGCTGACTGATTAGGTTGTTTAGGTAACTAACTAAAGTATCACAAACTGGAAATCACATGATGATATTTTTATACCATATATATGTATATACAATTTGCAATTCATGATGTCCAGAAAGCATATAAGCCTTCCAAAATGGGGACAATTTTAAATGCCTTTATACATCTAACAAACACAACTTATATTTCAAACAGTATATCTGTTCATAAAACATTTTCCTTTTTTCGTGCAGTATGGCTTTTACAACAGGTCAAATTTCAAAATTGACAAATGAACATAAAACACTTTCAGTAAATATGCATTCATCAGGGCTTAAAATAAGCTTCTTATAGTAATAAAAAACTAGGACTTGAATAGTCAACGAAAAATAATACAGAAGTATTGCAAATGGATCCAATTGTAAAGTTGTCCACAGCTATTTTTTAATTAGTCACCCCCAAATTAGTACTTTTAATCTTATTTTATAGGTAGCTGAACTGAACAGCAGATATTAAATGGCTTGCTAAGAGTCACATACAGACATGCTGGAGTGTGTTGAACCTATCCAAATTGCTAGCTTTATTTCCCCCAGGGTAGACTTTTAGGAGGATAAAAAGGAAATTGACTTTTATCTTGCAATCTTTAATTTAGACTAGAAAACAAACTATTGAAAAAGTCAAATACACACTCATAATCAACTAAGATAAAAATGACAATTAGTCACCAGAGATAATAAATACAAAATGATTCCACTATGTTAACAAAGAATTTTTATGGAATTTGAATTTCAGTGATGAAACATGATAATTTTAAAATTATAAATAGTACTTCACTATAACATAACACATTATAGAATAGCAGGGGTCATTAAATGAAGCCCAAAAGTTTTGACTGAAGCACAAAACCAACATACCATTACAAAGTTCATGCAGATTAAAGCATTCACCTCAACTTCTTAAGTAGTGGGCCTGACAATATGAGGCAGAAAAAGGGGATGGGATACACTCATGTATTTTTAAAATAAATGTTTTATACATTTGTACAAGTGATTTTTTTGTTCTCTCTATATATTTTTATTTTAAACCCTACACATCTAATAATCTGATTTCTAATTCATTTTAATTTTTAATGATGTATGCACTTTGTAGAAATTTTTTTTTTAATTCCTCTTTTACTTTCATTACAAGAAACGTATCTTTGAGACAGTTGGGCTTATGATACAGGCGAAATACTGCTATTTATTTCACTAAGCAAGGGCGTATTACATATAGTTTGAAAGCAAATGAAGTTTGCAAGTTAATGAAACTGCAGATCAATAGGGTTAGAAAGGTGAATCGCAGTCATTGTGATCTGTACAGCAGTAAACTCTAAGGCTGTTTCTGAAATTGCTAATAATCAGATTCTTTCTGCCCTCGCATTTTCTGACAGTAGCAAAGCAGAAAATAGACTGAGCTGTGTAAACGAGACAAGTTTCAGAGCAGTTTCATGAAAAATGATGGTTAAGGAAAAATGTTCTGTATGTCACACTCCAAGTTTAAAAAGATGTTGGATAGAAACAAATTTCCTTAAGATCATCCTGAATGTTGATATGACCCTGTTGAAAAGATTATTTTTTTTCCAGCACAGTAAAATCTGGGTTAGCACTGACAGACAAGTGGAGTCCTTACACATTTGTTCTCAATTGGGGAAACAAATGTAATGGATAAAATGTAAAGACTAGGATAGTTGCCTATCTGTAATGATGAACTAAGAATACATTTATTACTCAAAGTCTTTCTTAAATACATCTGTGTAAAGAACAGAGTGGAGTCCATAGTAACTGCAAGTACATTTCTAATAGCAATATTATAATGTGTACAACACGTTCAAAAGATATTAAAATCATAGGAAATTTCTTCAATGCAATTAATGAAAATTTTACTGCAAAATTGCCATAGAGATCCTTGGTTGCTGTACTTTTCTACTCTCCTAATCGAATGTGATTTTTTAAAATCTGTCTTTATCCGTTTTAAATTGCAAGGTCATTTCAGATGTCAGAATATTAATCATACAAAGCATGTATGGAAACCAAGACAATTTTTTGGGGGACAGGTGTCAGCTACAGTGCCTGAACTCTGAAAGGCTTCAATGGAAAGCTAAAAAGACCTTGTACAGAGCATAATCTAATTATAGTGAAAGTACTTGCCTCTTACGAGTCCAAGCATGGAACAGAGACAGCAACAAAAAGCTTCAAATTTCACATGCCTGTATGTCATTCAGGAATTGTTTCTACAGGTAGATTGCACCAGCTATGGAGTTTACATCTTCATTTGAGCATCAAAATGTTGAAGCACTACGAGAAAGGGTTTAGGCTTCTTTATAAAATTAAACTAGTTCCATTGAACACATCTTTAATGTGCATGCATGTATGTACACATGGTTGAGTCATTTTGTAGAACCATCCCAGTGGTTTAGGACACATTTCAAAAGCAGAAACATGAACCACTATTTTTATGCAGCAAAATATAGCCATTGACCCAAATAAGAATACCACTTACCAAATGATACATGGATATGATGCAGTGATATTTTTATAATTCTGGGCACTGGCATGAGATATGATTACAATCTTGTTGCTAATATTTGTAGGATTCCTGAAAAGATCACTTACTGCATTTATAAAGACCTGTCCTATTTGACTTTTGTTGAGATCATAAATATAATAAAATCTGTTTAAAAATGAAATAGGAATATATAACTGACAAAAAGAGCCCTACTATTCTCAAAAAGATTTAACGTTCATCTATTATTCCAGTTGTATAATTCCTCAGTGACCTTTCTTCAGCACACATCAAGATATGCAGCATTCCATCTTTTTGTGCTATCTCAAGCTTTTTCATAATGTATCTACGGAGTAACTGTGAGCCACTAACAGCATGAGCACCGTACTCGCACCATGATCTGTAACACATTCAAATAATAAAAGTTGGCAAACTTTCACTCTCACTCATTTTTTTCTCTTCTCCTTTAAAATAAAATAAAGGCAATTTTCAGTAACAGGCAAGCAAAATGCAACAAGGAAAAGCTCTTAGCAAGACTATGGAGAGCACGAATTGCAAAGACAGTAAGTATAAATGAAAGAGTTTCAAAAAAAGCATGAAGGTCAGACTTTGGGCAACCTGTTCCTATGAATGAAAATTACGGGAACATGGGATCTGAATGTCTCTTTTCAAAATTCCCTTCAGATTGGTTA
Organism: Pluvialis apricaria; assembly: GCA_017639485.1. NCBI lineage: Eukaryota > Metazoa > Chordata > Aves > Charadriiformes > Charadriidae > Pluvialis > Pluvialis apricaria. The sequence continues at coordinate 62,730,071 of CM030008.1, forward strand.
TGAAGCCAGTGAAACCACAATAGGCCTAATTAATTTACAAAATAATTTATTCTAAAACTCCACGTAAAGCTTCCAACTTACAGAATCAAATATAAGAATTAGTTTTCAAAAAACAAACATTAATCTGGTGGAACAAAAAAGATTATTTAAAAAATTTCAAGCAAGTACAGAAAGTGTTTTGGGAGGTCTGGTCAGTAAGAATGATGAAAATGAAATAAGTGTAAGAAGCAGATGAAGCATTTTTAATTATCATTAAAGCTTGTTTCTTTTTGAGGCCTCATCTACTTGGAAAAAGATTCACAAGGAAATATCCTTAGTGCCATCTAGAGAGTACTTTTGTTGTTATAGATTAAAGCAAGATTCTTCCTACACAAACACACAAACGTCATACACGCTGCTATTCTACAACACTATCTGGCTTATTCTTAAAGTTTGTTTACTGAAGGTTTTTCAGTCATTGTGTATTGCTAGTCACAGTGTCTAATCGCACTTGGATTTGTTGGACAAGATCAAATGATAAGCATGCAGGTCTCAGTCCAGAAGCAGAGAGTCTGTAAAATCACTTCTCAGGATCATTCAAGTTAGGCATATACTTGGTATCATGGGTGATGAACTCAAAGAGGCTAAGAGTATTTTTTATTGCCATGGCAACAGATCTAGTTTCACTTTTCTCCAGTTTACAATATAACCTTGACAGTGACCATCATCCCTCAAAAGCATCCTATTTCTTCTCTTCATTCAGAAACACAGGATTTTTTAACAGCTCTACAGAGAGTACTTATGCTAATTGTCCAATCTCAGATAAATCGCTGTCTTAGAAAAAAAAAAAAAGAAAAAAAAAAAAGATTGTGGCCATCCAGTGAATAAGTTGAATGATAACATTTTTACAGGACTCAATAACCCCAAATGGTCTAGCAGTTTGCTGGTTAGCAATCAATTACCTCGTAAAGAGATCACCAATATTAAATATTCAGTACTGCATTACCAAAACTTTGTCCACCTCAAATTAAACTGAAAGTAGACATACTTTGACACTGACAAGGTAATTTAATGCCCTTAAACTGGGCAATAAACCAGTTGCCAGCAGCAGTCCACTCTGGAGATTTGTGCACCTCCAACTTTTTACTTCCCACTGCAATGTATTACACAGGCAAGTTCAGTGCTTTGCTGATAAGAGAAAAACATTCTTTTCCGCTTCACAGTTCAGTTTTGCCAATTTATGCAGCTAAATCAGCTCTAAGCCACTAACTGTGAGATTCAATAAGTTCTTCCTTTGGAAAGACATAAGCCCTTAAAAATCTACTTCATGATTTACAAAAGCATCACTAATAAGTGTTCCTGTTAGAGCCCTAGACTGCCACTTTAATATGATGAGATTTATTGTCTTCAGTGAAAAGTGATAACAACAACCTGGGACTGTAGGCATGCAAGGATTTAATTGACAGCCTGCCCTAGACGCAAAGGGCTACCTGCAGTTTGCTTATATAGTAGAAGCAGCAGACAGTAATTATAAATTTAATTGGAGCTCCAGTCAGGTTTCATACATGAGTCAGTATTTACAATCAGCACAGCTCAGACCATATGAGTCAGGCAGGCCTCTTATCTGAGTAACTGTATCTGTGCTCTATCTCCCGCTTTCACAAACACCATATTTTGGTGAGTTCTGGAACATACCCCAATTTTTTTTCTCCTGTTATGCATTTATTACTCATTAAACCAGATTTCCAAAGTTTTTAATGTTTACAATGATATAGATAGGTAGATTTTCTGAAACATGCAAGTCAGTTGTCTGACTACCACCAGAATCAGTGGCAGGTAGACATCTTCTTGCTTAATGTTGTTTACAATATTGGCAGGTTCTCATTTACATACTGAAAACATTGAAGTGCACTTTAAAATTTGTCTCACTTTTAATGGGGGTGGAAGGAAAAGGGAAGGCTGAGTTAAGTTCTATTCTTTTAAAGAGGAGGATCACAGATACTTTAACGCCTATGGAAAATCCACTGAGAAGCACCAGTAAGTCACTCCCCAAAGCAAGAAAAACCTCCAAAAGAAATATAGCCTATTGATGGCACTAAGAATTTATCTTTTCTTTTTTCTTTTTTTTTTTTTTTCTTTCTGTGGGTGTGTGGAATTGTGGCTGTAGACAATAAGGATACCCTTGAAAGACAGGAAGTGCTATACAAGTACTAATTAGCAATCTTCAATATTTAGGAGTATTAATATTTTTGCACCCCAGGAAAGCATATGTATTTATTTTTCACAACACGATTCAACACACTCACACAGACATATTTGTGATTCCTAATGCCATCAATAGACTACATTATTTTCAGTGTTCTAAAATCATACAGCCCTAATTAATACTGTCTAGTGATTAGTAATGGTTAATATCCCTCCCAACATTCACTACTTGTTGAAATTCCCTCCCTTCCCCTCCAGTAGGCAGTTTTTTCATCTACTGGTATCAAAGACCTTGCAGCTTGACCTACCAAAGCATCAGCAACAGGGACATATAGGATATAGGTATAATTGTCACTTTTGAGTGTGTCTCCAATAGCTCTCTTCTGGGTCTTCACAGACATTTTCTTCTCCAAAAGTTTTTCTTTTAGAAGAAATATTACTAATTTTTACAAGCCCTTTTCCTTTCCCGTCAAAGTCAGGAGCTATGCCATGTAGGGAATTTCCTCTATTTTTAATTGAATTTTCTGTAATATTCAGAGACTTGATACAATTTGCTTCCAACTGAGACCCAGGCAACAATAGGACTACTGTATTTAGTGAAAAAGGAAATAAATCCTATATATACACAGAATTAGAGACAATAGAGTTCCATTAGGTCAATTTACTCCTTCCCATGTCCATGCAGATTTACTCTCTCTGATACATGTTCTTCCTTCCTCATTCTTTGTTCTTTCTTGGTTTTAAATGTCAATAAGAGAAAAGAAAATGTATTGCAAAATTTGTCATTCTCTTATCTGCTATACACAGGTAAGTGCTTGCAAGAAAATAATACAAAAGAGATTAAGTTCCTTCACTTTATTTTTTTGAGAAGCTTCTAAATATATACTCTGTGGCTAACATCTTCAGCTTAGCCCGAGATTTACGTTGTATAACAAGGAGGGCATATCTCAAAACTTCTTTCATTCATTTTTCAGTGGGCAGACATTTCTCATCTCTAATAGGCCTTTGCTGAAAAGCTGAAGTTATTCTAGCAAGACTCATGCTCCCATATATCCATTCCTAAGATCACATTATCATACATTTGATCTTTTATTTGCTTGCACAAAGTATCAACTTTCTGCCTGCACCTGTTTTTCTTCAGGAGATCAATCTATCTCCCACATTTCTGCTTGTACTGTTGTATACAACATGTTGGTGGATTGGCATATTATAACATCACTAACAATACTACTGATATTACTGAAAATTAACCACAGAATGTCACCATTATTTTACCTAGTCCCATTTTTCTAACATTTAAATTATCTGAATGAAATAAACAAAACTTTAAACATGATGAAAAAAGCGTAAAACTTAAAAGAGCTAATGTGCAATGTTGATCGACTCCCTTCAGGTCGGTCAGTTGTATAAAAGGAGTATGAATTCAGCTGTGTTTCATGGTTCATAGCGCAAGAGAGCAGACGAGACAATCAAGAATTTGATTCACGTATTATAGAGCAGAGAGAGGGTTAGGTGCCTATAATTGCCTGCCATCTTTTTTTTTTTTTTTTACTTACTACAAAACCACTTCCCTGTTTTGCTCAGGTTTACACATTCTGCGCACCTGCATTTTTCGCTCATCTATTGACTTATAAACCTCCTGGATTTAACAATCCAAAGTATAAGGGTTGTTAAAAAATACAGCCCGTTTCAATTCTTTTATTCCCATTTCTTGTGTTTATCATTATTTTGTAGGACTGGCCTGGAAGGATTCCTGAAAATAAATGCTGAAGATACGCAAAATCACATTATACTCTGAGTTATTTTGAATTTGCTTTGTGTTCTCCTCATGGATTTGTCTTTGATCTTACAGTAGAGTTATGATAATGAGCAGAAGGATTTCAACTCACGCTGAAAACACCCTTTCCACAAGAACTGCAAATTTGACCATCTGATCTCGTGGTCATACATGCAAAAGAAACAAGTGGCCACCAAAACTGAAGCCCTGATATATTAAAAATCTGATCAACATGCAGAAATGCAAACACAGCCCAACATGATTGTTACTTATTGAGATGTGTAAGCTGCAGGCTTGAGAGAATGATGTCAGTAGGGTTTTTAGTTTCCTTTATTAGGTAACAGATAACCTGAGCTGCCATTGGCTGGGTCCTATTCCTTTGTCACGTAATATCTAATAACTCAACTTCAGTTTTGCTGAACATATTTGAATTTGAACGACAAAAAAATCCCATGCCCCCTTTCTATTTCATAATACTTGTGATTACGATAGTCTGTATGCTTTTGAAATCCCAGTGACACTGCCTAGGAAGTCTGACCATGACTATAACAGCCGTTAATGACCAATTTGCAGAATGAAAACAATGGATAACTCGATTAAAAAACGTGGACATGCTTTGGTTATAGATGACAGCTTTTAAGAAAGGAAGATTCACACACAGAAGAGCCTAGCATATGCGAAACAGAGGAAGGTATTTTTTTCTCTTCCACTTGACTTCTCCCTTCTCCTTCCACCACCTCTAATTTCATGAGATTTTAGACTAACACAACTCTCAGAAGCAAAAGAATTCTACTCCAGAACAAGACTCCACACAGAGTGTATTTTGTACAGTTGTACAGAAAGGAAGGACTTTCTATATGCCATAGAGTCGTGTCCCATAGGAAACACTGCATAGTCCCTTCATCTTTGCGTGTCAGAAAAAGCAGCACACAGTGGATTGACAGATGCTCACTGCACACCTTTGTTCTCAATGAAGATTTGTCACTTATACTAAAAACTCTCCCATCCTTAAGCCAGTGAAAAGGAGACACAATTAAAAAGAAATGCTGTAAAATAGAAACAAGTCAAAATTACATCTCTAATCAAATATTTCCTCTGGGTACTAGGAAGCTATTAGGTGGTTCGGTGCAAGCTTAAGACACCTCACAAAAGCCCCTTATCTCCAACAGTGCAAATGAGGTTAATGGACTCATTTTCACTCTGTGATTCACTTTCTCTGTTCTGCTTTTTTGTTTTATGCAGATAATTGGAAACAACAAAGAAACATCATTCTCTAGAGCTTAGTAGGGAAAGGAAGTTCACTTCTTTCCAAAAACCCAAATTCAAGACAAGAAAGAACAGGAAAATAAAACCAGTGGGGAGAGAAGAATAATTATACAGAAGGGTAATAGGCAATTAGCACCCACCCTCCCACATACACCGGCACACATTCACACAGTCTACAGAAATGCCTGATCTTTTGCACAGCTTCCCCTAACTCTTAGGCTTGAATAAAACATCATTGTTTTCTGTCCCTTGGGAGGATCTTAGTAGTGCTGGGAGACAGCACAGGAGAAGCACAAAGGAAGGAAAATAAGAATGACTATAACAGTACCGAACATGATTTATTCTCTGCCAGAGAAATAAAGAATCCTCTTATTACTTACTCTTACGATTTACTTATGATTTTTCAAAACTAGAAAAGTGTGTTATATAGGCAGAAGTCACAAAAGATTCTGATTTCCACAACTCCTTTATTCCAGTATTGCTGTACATGTTGTAAAAATCTGGATTCAGTGGTCAATGACAAGCATTTCTATTCAAATGAGTGAATAAACTAAGGAATAACCAGAACACATTTAGGAACTAGTTCTGAGGGAGTGTCAGTCAGGTTTGTTTTTCCTAAAAGGCCAGCTTTCTCAAAATGGTAGTTGGAGGCTGCTACTAGATAGGGAGGTTGACTAACCAGGCCCAGCATACCACTCAGTGTCCACAGGAGTTTTGTTAAAGCCTTCAGTGTCTACGCAGTGTTCAACTGGCCCTTACTGTACCATACTGTACCGCGCACAGAGGGAGGGAGCACTCTGACTCACAGGCTTGTTCCTGCCTGTGCCAAAATTTCTAATGCCAGGAGTAAACACACAACTGTCCTGTGTCTCTGCATTCCCCCAATTATTTATATAGTTATATGGGACTGAGTCATAATCAAGTTCTAATCAAAATACCGTGAGTAAAATTAAGGACTTTTTCAGACATCACAGCGAACCTATCTGTGTAAAGACCAGCTTAAATTTCTGATTTGTCTGGAATGTTTTATCATTACATTTAGCATAGTAATATTCTCGTTGTCCACTCAATCTTTAATCCATTCACAATTTTGATAGATTTTCTATTTTATTATGAAACTAATATCACGGGATATTGCTAGCGCAAAGTTATGACAACAATATATGAAAATGATAATTTTTCTGAAAAATAGACACTGTCTCAAAAATTCACATTCAAATACGTGGTACTTCTCTTACAGAAAAAGCTGTAGCTATTTTCACAGAAAAGGTCTACTTAGTGTCTGCCTTACCACTTTGAGGCACTACCCATTTTATTGCAATTGCTTTTCTCTTTAAATTCTCTGATATATATTTGAGAAAATATTGTACTGCAGTGCCGAAATGCAACCTTTAAATCTTTTCTTCAGCAAAGACACTACCATTGCCTATATTACTTATTTGCTATATTGACACCAGGAGACCAGAATATAAAAAGACACACTTTGAAATCAGGGAAAGGGAAAATTTGGAGAACAAAACATTTGCATACATGTGATATTTCTTTCAAAGATGAAATAGGAAAATTTAAATCAGAAGAGTATATGTGTTCAGAGACTTCTAGAAATGCTGTACAAGCTTGCTGTACAAGCTCTCAGAACACAAATTCAGTGGACAGCTTTCTCAGTGTTTTGTAAGATCAAAAACTACAGAAGTAGGATGGGATGAATATAGTAACATCACTGTATTTAAAACTGATCATTTAAGTTCTGCATCTGCAATATATGTTTCAATTTTAATAATACAAAGGTTTAATAGTCAAAATACTGTACCTATTGTATTCATATCTCTAGCAAAGAAATCTACTGGGTTTCTTTTCGCATTGAAAATTTATCATCACCAAAGAACAGATAATGCTTTCTGCTAGCCATCTAGCAGTTTGCAAAAAACCTAACATACTATCCTCTGAATTCAAGAGGCAGTTGTCCCTTTCCTAACCAATTTTGCATCTTTGCAGAAATAAAGAATTTGACACTTTCTCATCTGAACTTACTCCTAATAAAACTAATGAAAACGTCGTCTTTGATGACAATTACCAAGTGGTGCAAATGTTTGAAGTTCTCCACTATTCTCACCTCTATATCGTCTTCTTGCAAATATTATTTATTAATAGCCATAACTTGGAGTGCTTATAAAGAAAAATAAGGAGGAACACATACATATAGAGGGAATAGAACAAAAATACTTTTGACTCATAAGATGCAAATCGTGAATATAAAGATTAGGTTTCTAATATGCATCCAAAAGACTGATTTTAAGCTGCAAGTAATCTCTAATTAACAAATACATATAGCAAAATAAATAAGATATACTTATAGCAATATTAATGTGGGAGTATACTAAAAGAAAAGGGTTCTTCAGATCCAAGTCAGAAATAAAGCTCCCTCAGATTCACAGCCTGAGACAGTTAAAATGCAGAAGTACAGCGTTGCAAATGCAGACTTCTTACTTTGAAATAAAACTGGACTTGAAGGTTAGGACACTGCTATTCTTTTGATATAACTTTAGAAGACCTTTCAGATTATAAAAGATAATAAGGAAAAACAAAAAACCCATAGCTTATGCAAAGGGACCATGTATTTGGGTGAACAGATGTGGGAATGACCCTTCAGGGAATTCATGATTGACTTTCATATCCCACTAGAACAGTATCTACATGCACACTTTTTTTATGGAAGGATGCTGGGACTATAAAGTACAGGTCAACAATTAGAAGTCAAGCAGATTTCAGAATCCAACTGAAAAGACAACAAATCAACCTGTATTAGGACTGAGAAAGGGTATAAAAACTACCTGGAGAAACTAAACAATCTGTCCCTCACAACTAAAGAGTCAGAGGTAAAAGACATTTCAGATTAAATCAGTCAATATCTCTCCAGAAATGTAATAATGGTCTGGGGATTTTACCTATTAAAATTAACAGAATTTAACACTGGATGTATTATGTCGGGCATTTCTTTTCATTTTTATCCTATGTGTGCTTGTATCATAAGACTGTCTCAGACTGTTCTGACAAATTGAATGCAGTACGTTTTGATGACAAAATAATTTTCAGGCTTTAGCATGTCACAACTGGCTATGCTAAAACTTTTACTTGAGGCAACATGCTAAAAAAACTATTCAGGACATTAGCTGAATTAAGGATATTGGAAAAGACATGTTGCAGCAACAGGAAGTTTAACTCTTGTGACAGATGAACTTTAGTAATATTTGTCTTAGACTGAGATATCATCATTGCCACAATGTTTCCTGCAAGCATGTCCCATCAGTACCTGCAGGATTAGAATCTATTTTTAATTAACTATATATTAGTTATATAAACACTAATTTCCATATGTATTTTTAATGATTCCACTGATAGGAGATAATGAAATGAGAATAACCTTGAAAGGATTTTTTTCCCTTTCTATTTAGGGTACTTCATGTGCCACTAACTTTTCTATCACTCGAGTAATGTTATGACTATTTATAGTATCACATTTATATTTTATTTTAATTAGCTACATAGCTTGCAAGTTTGGAAAAAAAAAACAGTTTTCAACACTGATATAAATTTATTTTTTAAATTTGTGTTTTCTGCCTGAAGCTTTCATGTGCAACCTCACACACATGCAACGCTTCAGAAGTACAACTTACAGCTCTTTTTTGATCATAGCATTCAAGCTCGCTGAGAATTCTGCTTGAACAAGGATTCCAGGTCATTGCTGAATTGGATGTTTTCAAAAAAACTGGCTAGCAGTACAAAAAAAAAATTTACCCTTGAGTTAAAAAACCCTTAATGACCTTCCCATATAAGACAGTAGTTTATAAAACATATTTTTGGCATGTGTAATAGGCTTTTTAATATAGAAATTTAAATACATATTTAAAGAATCCAAGAGTTTTGGTGGCCTTTTTTATTTTTCATAAATGGTAACATAACAATAATAAACATTCAAGTGACAATTTGCAAGAACTCTTTTTTAGTATACGGTCTGTCAATAGACAGAAATACTGAACAATCTTAGGCTTCAATTTATGAAAGCTTCTCAATTACCCACAATCATGACAGCTCTTAAAAAAATCAGCAAAAGGTTAAGACCTGTCCTGAACAATGATATTTCTTTGTCTTCAGGATTCCAAACTTGAAAAGATAAGTTTATCTTTCTTCTCACTGCCATTTAATTAAACTACTAATGGAAGGCTGCCCTTTCAGAGAATGGTCTCTGAACTGTTCAGAGATCTAGGAAATTATTCCAAATTAGATTGACTCTTGCACAGAACTTCTCAGGGTTTCTTTTGCAAAGATGAGGAGGTGTAAAAAGATTCTTAAAAGTGAAATTAAGTTTAGTATTTTACTTTTTCATGAGCAGCACCTAGCCATTTTAGCCATATTACGATCAATATGAATTAATTACATCCTGAGCTCCATTTCACCCATTATGTAGACTAAAAGACAACGGCACTTTAAGCACATATATGTTTTGATATTTTTTTTTACCTCCAAAGAAATATTTCTCTCCAGTCTTAACTTGTAGAGGGCTGTTTGTTCGAACAGCTGAAGCTTCATCGCCATCAATGGTGAGGACAGCAAAATTTTCCTTAGCTAGGAATCGGACTTCATGCCACTGCCCATCATTGAGACCAGAGCCTATGAAGAACAGAAAACATTGGAACATTTTACTTATTCTAATATTTACTATCTATCTCAAGTGTTTTGTGCGTCTCTCTCCCAGGCTCAGTAAGATTTCATGAAGGCTACTGCATAAACGAAATAATTTTAATGAAATAACACGGTATTGTTATTAAAGTAACTATTACCAAAAAAATAATATTAATATATAATATTATTTATTACATACTTATTATATAAATGCAGTCCTTGGAACTACCAAATGTCTGTGCTGTCAGGTATAATTGTGCCTAACTACAGATGTTATCCCTCACATTTCCCATCAAAAGGCCATATTCTACGTTTTACTAATAAAGAATATCTTTTAATTGTTTCCATGATCAAGTGATAAAGGAAAAGATATTGATTAATCCATTTAACTATAGTGAGTAACAAGCCCAAAGGGCACATTATGCTCGTGATTGCTGCCTTTATCAAAAGCTAGATATTTCTAAGAAAAGCAAAAGAAAAATAGGAGGTTTGTGAAAGGTGAGCTCATAGCTAATCGTGTCATTGGCATGTGGGGCTAGTTACAGCTAGTTACATTATCATGGAGGTACTGCAAACACAGAAAATGTCTGCCAAAATCTGCAATCTTAGGGGAGCACCATCCTCCCAATACTGACAGCAGTGAAGCAGATGGATCTGTTCATTCATTCAGATCTTTTAAAAACCCCACAATTTATATACCTCTGACACTGTCTCCAGCAGCTGGCAGTAATCCAGTTTGCCTGGCATGTTAAGCTGCCATTGAAGAACAGCGAAAGAATACTAGTTTGTTCTGGTCATAACCATGCAGGTAGGTTGTGTTGGGTCAGCAAGCTAAGTAGTAAACACTCTAGTAAAAGTAAATTCCAAATTACGTCTTACAAGTGATATTTTCTCCACCTAGATAAAGGTACTAAGTCACCTTAGCAAAATGTCATTTGCCAAAATAAACCACAATGCAATGCAATAAGCTGTTCCTAAAATTGTGTGATGCACAATATCAGCACAAGTATAATGGAAGATAAACTTTCCAAATATTCAAAAGAATGTTATCTTCTATGAACAAGGAATAATATTAATGGCAAACAGATATACCTAGACATTTAATGAATATTTTTTTCACACTGCTTCTACGTGTTTGTTTAAGACACAAGATCAAGTCCTGAAATAACACGGAGTGTTATACCTTGGAATATTCATTAGTGTGAATAAAAGTGGCAAAAGCCTCTTAAAAAAAGTATCAGTAAGAAATCTTTCTACCAAAACTTATTCAATCTAGTGTAAGAATAGATTAAAGACTTGATATATTAAATATGAGAAAAGTTTTTTTTCTGTTTGTGAGCTCCTTTTTCATTTTCATTACACTTGACAAACGAAGAAACAGAAAAACACATAATTACAACCCAGATAAAATTAATTTATACTGATAATAAACTCAGAAAGGAAAAGAAGATACGCCTTCTTACAGAGTTCCAAACCAAACTAGTTACAGTGTGTGTTTCTACAACTGAAGTTTAACAGAACGTACTTAAATCCTGATTTTCCAGCTCGAGATGACCTATCATGAAAAGATCTATGTAATTTTATATTGAGGCATTCGGTATTGCCTTAAACTGAGTAACAATGATTAGAGACTTCTGGACAAAATTAAAACTTGGCTATTAAAACACGAGGGACGAAAACGGTAGCATGGGCCGTTCACCAGTGAGCCCAAAGGGAGGCAGGTCTAAAGCACTTTCTGGAAAGGGCGATATTGCAGAAACCAAGAAACAACAGGACATCAGGCAAGAAAGTGTCAGCCTACCTTGCACCACCATTTGTATTCTACCAAAAGACAAGCTTTTTCACCTTGACAATCTGTGACCAAAGAAATGATGCCATGCCTCCAGACAGTTCTTCCAAATATGTCCACCTCCCACGAGCATCTAAAACGTCAATGGTTTTCTCTTGCTCCTGGACTGAACTTGCACTGGCGTCTGATGTATTCACCTGACAAATGCTTCTCTCTTAAAGATTTCACAGTAGTAACTTGCAAGGCCACTGCTGTTCGCGCTTTGATATGCTTTTTTTGAGATCACTCATCAAGGAGACAAAACCTTCTAGCCAATTTAAACAGAATTACATATAAACGTACACAGAAAACTTTACCTGGTGCAGGTGCCCAGATGCTGGCTGCAGGGGTGTCTTTGAGGCGAGGCAAGTCCGGGCTGCCCCGAGCCCAACACAGCCAGCTTCAGCGGCCCCACCACCGGGCAGGGCTGAGCCCCTCAGCCACGAGCGGGCGCCTTGGGGAAAGCGCCGCTCAGCAAGGGCAGAACGCTGCCCAGCAGGGAGGGGCGAGGGGAAAAATGTGAGGAACAGCCCCAACAGCCCTGAGAGGAGAGCAGGAGAAGGGGCAAGAGGGGCTCCAGCCCCGTAGAGGTTCCCTGGAGAGCCCCCAAGGAGCAGGTGGGTATCTGCTGAGGGAGTTGCGGCCTGTGGAGAGCCCCCGCCAGAGCAGGGGAACAGCCTGAGAGGGCAGGGGCAGCTGAGAGGAGCCGTAAGGGACTGATCGCAGCCCCTGTTCCCCTATGCCCCTCGGGGTGGAGGGGGTCAGGTGGAGGAGACAGGAATGAAGGCGTGAAGGTGAGCCTGGGAGGAAGGGCAGAAAGCGTCATTTGAATTTTGTCTTTGTTTCTCACTATCTAGATCTATTTTAATTGGCAATAATTTACATTAATTTTTCCCAAGTGAGTCTGTTTTGCTTGCAACCTTAATTGTTACATGATCTCCCTGTCTTTATCTTGCTCCATGAGCTTCTCAATCATATTTTCTCCCCTTGTGCTGTTGAGGAGGGGAGCGAGAGAGCGGCTGGGTGGGTGTCTGCCAGCTGGCCAAGGTCAACCCACCACAACAACTAATGGACCTAAACAGATGATTATTCCATGAAATTGGAAGTTCACTGTATTTCTTATAATAAGTCTTAGTTTGCCATGCTGACCTCTTGAAGATATTCTTTCATAAAAGAATTAACTGATTGTACTAATGGGAAAAGTGTTTTAAACTGAATATCGCAGGAGGTGCAAAATACTTCCGTTATTTCAGTCTTTATTTTTTGACTGCATATTTTAGTCTGCTCTGTACACACTAAATAAATTGGTTTCACAATACTCATGTTGTTCTTGTATGACATATTTTAAATAATACTAGAACAGGAACTGGAACCATGTATGCTAATGAGATAATCTCATACATCGGGCTATATACCTCTCATACATCAGGCTATGCACCTATTTGTTGCTGCATTCTTTACTCCCTGACTAATCTTCATCAGAGAGTTCAGCTTCCTCTTTTAGGAAGCATGAGATGTAGAAAGAGAGAGAAATTAACTCAGCTCAGCTTCTTCCCAAACAAATAGCCTAAACTGCAAAACAAAAAATGCAAGCCATCATTTCCATCACAACCAATTTGTGAACTGGAGTCCCACCATACTTTTTTTTTTTCTGGGCAGGGAGGAAACTATTTGTCAAACTCAACACGGTTTTCTTGGAAAGTCCCAAAACATTCTTTCTTAAAGCATAGAAACAGGTGGTGCTATCTGCTGAATTAACAGGTGAAAATGGTCTAAGAAGTGCACAGTTACTTCTAGCTACTATCTGTGTTATGCTTCCCCAGTGTGCAGTGAAGGGAAAACTCCCAAAGCTCACTAGCACCACACTGAAAAATTGGAAGTTGCAATGACTCAAGGCAAGAAGCAGGCAGAAGAAAGCTGGATCAGCAGAGCAGGTGGATCTGCTGAGCAGACCAAATAGAAATCAGAGCATGAGGAGAGCTGCAGGTTACCAGCAAAAACTAGTTCCATGCATTCTCTCTATGAGCATAGCACACAGCATTTGACACCGTTCTGCATGACATCCTGGTCTCTAAATTGGAGAGACATGGATCTGACCAATGGACCACTCAATGGATAAGGAACTAGCTGGACAGTCGCACTCAAAGAGTTGTGGTCAACGGCTCCACATCCAAGTGGCGAGCAGTGGCAAGTGGTGTTCCTCAGGCGCTGGTACTGGAACCAGTGGTGATTAACACCTTTATTGGTAACATGAATGTTGACATGGAGTGCACTCTCAGCAAGTTTGCCAATGACACCAAGCTGTGTGGAGCGATCAACACACTGGAGGGAAGGGATGTCATCCAGAGGGACCTGGACAGGCTGGAGACGTGGGCCTGTGCAAACTTCATGAAGTTCAACAAGGTCAAATGCGAGGCCCTGCACGTGGGCCGAGGCAATCCCATGCACAAATACAGGCTGGGCAGAGAATGGATTGAGGCCAGCCCTGAGGAGAAGGACTTGGGGGTGTTGGTGGATGAGAAACTCAACATGAGCCATCAATGTGCACTTGCAGCCCAGAAGGTCAACCATATCCTGGGCTGCATCAAAAGAAGCTTGGCCAGCATGTCAAGGGAGCTGACTTTGCCCCTCTACTCCTCTCTCATGAGGCCCCACCTGGAGTACTGCATCCAGCTCTGGGGCCCACAACAGAAGAAGGACATCGGACCTGTTGGAGTCAGCCCAGAGGAGGGCCACGAAGATGCCCAGAGGGCTGGAGCACCTCTCCTATGAAGACAGGCTGAGACAGTTAGGGTTGTTCAGCCTGGAGAAGACTCTGGGGACACCTTACAGCAGCCTTCCAGTATCTGAAGGGCACTTACAAGAAAGCTGGAGAGGGACTTTTACATTCGCATGTAGTGATAGGACAAGGGGTAATGGCTTCAAACTGGAAGAGGGGAGATTTAGAGTAGATATTAGGAAAAAAAAATTTCACTCTGAGGGTGGTGAGGCACTGGAAAAATTGCCCAAGGAAGTTGTGGATGCCCCATCCCTGGAGGTGTTCAAGGCCAGTTTGGACGAGGCTTTGAGCAACCTGGTTTAGTGGAAGGTGTCCCTGCCCACGGCAGGGGGGTTGGAACTAGGTGATCTTTAAGGTCCCTTCCAACCTAAACCATTCTATGATTCAGCAAATTATACTAAGGGAACATGTTGCTATCTGTAAGCTGCTCACTAGAGGTATGGTTGGAGAAGCACTGGTAGTTTGTCTGTATTAACAATATTTGCCCCTACAAGTTGGTATCATTCCTGTCAGTTCCTGAAAGACCACGCTGTCTCTGCTTTATGAACTCTTCACTGTATTGACTACAAAATGATCATGAGTTAAGGCTGTCTTCTTAGCTACATGTATTAACTATCTTTATGGAGCTTTAGAGTATGATAGTAACATTCCAACTGTTCTGGCTCAAAGTTGCCACAAAAATTCAAGTGCAAAATTTTTTACTGGTACATTTTTCCGTGAAGTTTACCTATGAATGCTAATGAGGATTGCTCACTAGCACTCAGCAAGTACTCACTATTGTCTTTACAGAATTGTGCTTCCCAGTTGTGTAACTAAGAGTACCTTTTATCTATGCCACTGTTTTTACCTGCTTTTTATTTACATGTGGTTTAGAGGCAATACTGTCAAACCTTTCTTGATGTGATAATGCTGTGATCCAGGGACTTAAATTGTTATTGGGATATACAGTATATGCTTCCATAGGGGATAAGTTTGTACAGCTGCATGACCTATTTTTATTCTAATAGTTTATTACATGCCTCATGTATATTGAGGAATTATTTCTGCTTTGAGTTTAAAAAAGCCAAGCTTAACTGAAATCTTTCTGTAAACCAAGATCCAATATTAAGAATAGAATATGGCTCTTTCTATTCAAAGAATTTTCAGCTGGAATGTTTAGAATGGACAACATCCCAAATTCACAACGATGATTTCTCATTACAGTTTAATCTCTCTCATCGGAGCTGATACATATATGTATTTGCATTCTCTTTTTCTTTAACTTTCTGGTATACAAGTTGAGAAAAAAAACCCATACTGCTGCCACCACAAATTCCCTGCTGAGTTCTGGAAAAGACAGTTTCATATGCAAATTAAATATGTTAATGAAATGCATTCTCCCTATCTAGGATTTCTATTTAAATGACATTATTTTAAAAGTAGGACTCTTGAGGTAGGCACTTTGATTGAACAAGAAGAAACAGATGTTTTGCTTATTACAGACATAGAAGAAGGACTAGATTAACAAATACCAAAAAAGTACAAGAGTTTAATACATAATGGAGAACTTAGAAAGATAACATCTGGTCGAGTTATGCCTTGAAAAAAACTATAGTAGCAAAAATCTCAAATTCTTCTGCAGTTAATCTTGTGAGATCAAATCTTCCTGTAAAAGGTAGTGCCCCATGCAGTGGCTATTAATGAGTGCTAGATTATACAGTCTGCTGATATAAATGGACAAAACTCGCCTGAAGTCAACAGCATAACATCTGGTACATTAGAACAGAAACTCATCGTAATTTTTATATGACTGCAAACCAAAATTCAGTTAAAATGTTTAAGAATAAAACAGGGAAAGAATATGTCGTGGTTTGGCCTGAGCCGGCAACAACGAACCACGCGGCCGCTCGCCCAACCCCCCACAGCTGTGGGGGGGAAATAGGAAGAAAAAGGCAAAACTCGTGGGTTGAGATAAAGGCAGTTTAACAGAACAGCAAAAGGAAGAGAAAACAGTAACAATAACACGGATAAAGGAATATACAAACGCGATGAGGGCACCGCCGCTCACCGACCGGACCCGGACCCGCGCCGCCGCAGCCCGCGCTGAGCAGCGACTTCCTGCCCCCTCCCCCCCGGCAGCTCCCCCCATAGCCCGGGCACGGCTCACATGGCATGGGGTACCTGTGTCCCCTCCCATCCTTGGGGAAATTAACCCCATCCCTGCCGGAACCAGGAGAGAATAGTATCATTAGCACTCTGTGAAGCACTGAATCAATGCAAGGCTATGCAGCTGCATACAGGTGTTTAGTTCCTACTGTTGCAGTAAATATTTTATATTGTAATTTTAAAAATTTTTATTAGGAGAGGAAACCCTCAATACTCAGGATGGGGAGACTCTAGAGCAGAACAGGGAGCAGACACATGAACAAGCCTCACAGGTGCTGGAAACAAGGAGGCTTCACTGAGGATTCAGCAATGGTTGTGTAGATTCCCTGTAATTCAGGAATCCAGAAGTCCAGTCAAGGTTTCTCTGCCGATGGCAAGACACACCCTGTCTGAGGCTGAAGGCAGAGAGAGAGGTTTGTGACTGCTTTCACTTCAACCAGGCAGCACCATGTTTCATCTGAGGATGGTGGTGTAGTTGCTATTCGTGCCTAATTCCTCACTAATTCAGTACAACTTTGCACCAATATTTCTGACTATAAGAAAACAAGTTCTTTGAAACATTCAGCTGTGTTCAGATATACAGCAATATATGCCATTGATATGCAACCAGAAAAAAACAATCACCAGGATGTAATTACAAGAGCCATGCTTTTCTGTTTTTAGCTATTCATAATTTTAAACTGGGAAAACAAAACCACAGCTCTTCCTATGGTAATATTTTAGATAGTTTATGGAATAAGCTATCCAACTATATACTCTGTTTTAGGATTTATAATTCAGAAAAGTCCTTTTCATTTTTAGTTTTATTTATTTTTCAGCTATCCAGATGATCAGCTAAGACAGTGGCAAATGCAGTCCTTGAAGGAATTTTAATGATGAAAAAACCTGTTCTCCAACAAAAACAAAACAGTTATGACAAATTTTGTCCTCATGTTGAAGCTCGGGGTTCTTTTTTAAGGTGAGTAGTTGGAAAGATGCCAGAATTTTGCCCATTGGTGATATTTTATTAATACTGAGTTTTTTCTGCAAGTTAATGCCAAAAGAAAAAGATGAACATTTAGCTTTAAATATTTCTCTAGCCTTGTATATATAGGATGCATTTAAAAAAAAAAAAAAGTAGGCAATTTTCCTATTTCCATAGTTAATACTGTTCTGCAGTAAACTGAAAATACAGCAAACATACAACTACAATGCTGCAGCCTCTATTACATTCAAACCTATTCTTATAAGAGGCTTGACTACTGGTGATTTCAATGAAATGGACCATAAACCTGGCAAATAATGGTGAAACTCATATTTATTTTTGTTCTGTCTTTTACTGAAAACTAATAAAACTAGATGAAAGACTGCACTTGAATGACAGAAAAAATAACGTTTTGCAAATTCTAAGCTTGGACACTCGTAGAATCTCATGCAATTGCTGAAACAATTTCAGCTTTTCAAGCACAGGCTTTTTCCTCTCCTCCCACTGCTCTTCCACATTCTTTATACTCAGAAAAAAAAACCTGTATTCTTATTGTCCCTTAGATATGAAAATACATGCACCTGGAAATTGGAATCTCTATATGTGTTTCAGCTTGCAGAAAGGATGCTGTTGTAATGAACAAATACTCCTTTTTCCACTGCCTTCTTCCTCTATTCCAGTCCATGTCAACTCAGAAAATGTTGGCTCTAATAATGCAATCTTGTCCCCCGGAATTGCACAGGATTTTCTACATGCTCAATCGTAATCATCTCAATGAATGGGTACAGGATTAATCTGTACTAAGAAACAGACTGTGGCTGCACATCTATTACTTAGCATAACTGTTCCTAACTTCCTAAAAGCTCTTTCCAGATCAGCATCTAGCTTTATCTGTTTTTTAACTGACAACACATACAGCATCGTGGCCCATATCCAGATAACTTATCATCATATTTTAGACTTGAAAACAGTTATCTACACCTAAGAATACATAGAACACAATCAACTTTTTTCTTTACTTAAAACCACAAACGTGCTGATGCAAAATTTGATCTATTTTGGGGTTTCAAATAATTTCAATCATCATTGCCAAAACTGGTCAATTAACTACTCTTTATCCTACATATACATTCCATATAAGAAACCTCCACATTTTTTCTAGAAATGGGTTTATATTTCTTTTTTCTTCATTTTTCTTGTCAACTATGAAAAAAAAAAAAGTCTTAGAAACAGCATTATAGTCATAAAGATTTAACTTCATTTTATAGTTTTTACAGTGTCATGTTTTCAGGTGGGATGGAGTTAAGTTTCTTGCTAGCAGCTGGCATAGTGCTATGTTTTGGATTCGGGGTGAGAAATGATGTTGATAGCACACTGCTGGTTTTAGTTGTTTCCAAGCAGTCAAGGTCTCTTCTGCTCCTCACACAGCACCGCCAGTGAGTAGACTGGGAGGAGACACAGACAGGTCAGCTGACCCCTACTGACCAAAGGGATATTCCATACCATGTGATGCAATGCTCAGGCTATAAAGCTGGGGCAAGAAGAAGGAAGGAGGTGATGGCATTTGTCTTCCCGAGTAACCGTTATGCTTGATGGAGCCCTGCTTTCCTGGAGACAGCTGAACATCTGCCTCACAATGGGAAGCAGTGAATGAATTCCTTTTTTAGCTTTGCTTGTGTGTGTGGCTTTTCCATGACCTATTAAACTGTCTTTATCTCAACCCACAAGATTTTCATCACTTTTACTCTTCCGATTCTCTCCCCCATCACAACCAGGGGGAGGGGGGAGTGCACGGCTGTGTGGTCCTAGTTGCTGGCTGGGGTTAAATCATGACATACAGTCACCTGCCAGATACCATTCTGCACTGAATTATTATTCTTTTTATATGCTCAACATCTTAATATTTTGATTTAACTGAGCTAAGCAGAACTTTCCTTTTCATCTCATGAAACTTAAAAGGTACTTGCTTTATGACTATTATTCTGTCGTATTTATCCATATTAGATATATTTTTCCAGCTTTCTTGGGGGTGGCCTTCTGTACCACTACAATTATTTATAATATTTAATGTATATTTATTATTTAGCAAAAAGAATACAGCAGATAACCTACTTTACTTTGTTTTATCTTCGGACTAATCAAGTTCAGATACCTACAAAAGCATGACCGAGATAGTGCCTATTTTTTGCACATTCATGCTGGATAAATAATATATAAAAATAAAATAACTAGATATTCCAGACAGGGGAGGAAAGTGAATCTGTAACTTTTAATTTCATAATGCTGAAGTATTCAATGAGAAGGAGCATAGACAAATTCTTATTTCCCTAGATTTTCTCACAGGTGCCCAACTTGAACACTTTCACTTTGGCTTAAACAGAATACTTAATTACAAATAAAACAGAACTTGGTGGGGATGGTTATGTTGGTAAGAAAAAGCAAGTACAAAAAGCAGAAAAAACTCACGTGACTAAAGGTAAATTAACGTTTTCTGACCAACAGCAAAAATCAAGCGTAACTTTGTTTTGATATTGAAATCTCTGAGGCAAGCTTCCTAGGGATGGCTCTGAATATTTAAAGACACAAATATTTAAAATCATGCTTTAGTAGGAGATCACTTAAGGGTATACAAGCCATGCACATCTTTAAGTACTCTGCCAAATTGAGGCCTAAATATATCTCAGACATTCAAACAGGTCTTTCAATGCACATTTTCTAGCAGTCATCAATGCATGATTGAGAGCTTGAAGCAAATGTTGGGGGAAGAGGTGATTGAGCTTTATCACCTTACTTGTGGTACGCTAGAATAGCTTTATGTTGTTCATTTGGCAATACTTTTATATCAGCACCTGTAACACTTTCATTATGCTCCTGTTTAGAAGATATACAAAGCTCTAGGCACCAGATTTTCTGAAATGAAATTCACATAGCAGCCCTTTTCATATCTTAATCCTATTATACAAAAATGCTTTTTATCATTTTATCTTCATTGTACATATGTCTCATGTAATAAATAGTAGAAACATTGCACTTTTTCTTCTAAACACAATATAGCACTTTTTACAAGGTTTTAGCTGAACCTCTGCCTCTGTCGCGGAGGCATGAACTCTAGGAAAAGCAAACCCACTGCTCCCCACCAGAAAAAAAACTAAATGTGGACATAATCTAGCAAATACCAATGACCTATCAATTAGTGTTCCTTCATGATCTATTTTTCATTAAACTCAAACTACATTATATTATTTATTCTTTACACTTGGAATGCTCCACTGCCAGAACCAAACAGTGCTACACCTGAAGACTGTTTTTCTTTGAATGACTGTCCATGCTGTAGTGAGACCCTGTTAGTGACACCTCGAGGCTGGACTTAACCTTGTTTTCCACCAGTTCTGCAGCCATAAGCAAAAGCAGTGAGGTCAACGCAGCAGAAGGCAGTTTTGTGCATGAACCAGACACCTATAAAGGTGGAGGTAAAGGCTTGCATGTAAACTCCATTTAGTTTTTAGCTTGTTGCTGGGGTGTGTGTATGAAGCAAATCTCGCAATTGTCCCACATAGCGGACCTTGCTTTGTATTAGTATCAGTCTCAAAGCCTGAGGACTGTATTTCCTTCAGGTGAAACAGTCCAAACTAACAAGCTCCAGTGTCAAGTGTGCAAATGACATTCAGACTTTCAGGTCTCAGCATGAATTGTTCTGCTCTGCAGATCCACTCCTATTGTGCTGCACTGCTTGCTACTGCAGACATGGCCAGGTCTAAAATGTTGAAAGCATTTGCTGAGGACATTTGGTCTTGATTTGAAAAGAAAACATCCTGTTCTTTTCTATGGAAAGCCTTAAGGAAAAAAGTGATAAAGTACCACGCTGCCGTAGCACTCTGTGGGATATTAGACCTCCTGCAAGGGAGAAGTTCAAGTGGCATCTCCCTGCCCCAAGAAGAATATATTTGCCCCAGTATTTGTATGTATTTGCTGGAACAGATTATTTTTTAATTTCTGTTAGGTAGGTATATGTTTTTCAAAACCAGAAAGCCAACAGAAAAAAAAAGAATGAAGTTGTTAGTCAACAAGAGTAAAGTCTTGATATAATGGTCGCTTCAAATGATCCACTTTCTTAACTAAAAATATTTTTTGTACATTATGTTTTCTTTGTTAAGGGCACAGCAGCAGGTATACATAAACTAAAATATAATAAAATATACTCTATCTGAAAGGGAACCACAATAAAAATATTTGTACCTTATGCAGTGGTTTTCTAAGAAAACCATAAAAGCAATTAAAATGCTAGCATTGCAGGACTGCTTTGCATTTTATTGAATATTGCCTTGCACAGACTGCTCTTGGACAATGCAAGTTATACCTCAAAGTCAAGAAGAAAGTTGGCAGAAAGCGTGTACTCTGACTCTGTCCATGAACTCTGTCCTAGGATTTAAAAGCATATTTCATGCGCTCATTTAGGAGGAAGTATCTAATGAAAGCAGCCTTTCAGCATAAAAGAAGTTCTAAGAAGCAAAGAAACTTGAAAATGTCTCCAACCTCTCTGTTTCCCTGCCAGTTCAATATGGCAGCATTTCCTCTCATCTGCACCTTTCACTAGGGGTTCTCAAAGAGGAATGTGTAGTTTAAATGACCAAACCTTATGCCTTTGAAAAGGTATCAAACTATCTATTCTTCAAACATACATTGCATTGTTTTGCTGCTCCTTACCACAGCATTAGATGAACCCTGAATTTCAGTAAAGTTTCCCTAGACTTTTAGAAAATGAGGAATGACTCCAGCCCACACCTGATGAGAGAGGAAAGGCAGTTCTTTCAAATACAGCTGCACAGCGGTGGATCATTCAGCACAGCAGTGAGATCAGAGCTGAGCACTGCTGCAGCTCTGGGTGCTAGAAGCACTACCTTTGAAATCCAGATTGAATCCACCAGCTGTAACAGAGGAGAACCAGGAATAGAACAGCTCTGTCAATGTGACTGGTAGGACACTGGGAAAGATGGCAGGAGAGAAACACAAACAGTGATATGTACCTCACGTGCACGTCACACCTGTATCTGCTGGTTAGTAACAGAGGGATTAAAGGATCTGAAATTGTGATATTACCAATACGACTTTAAAATCATGTGCCGCAAATATATATATATATATATATATAAATATTAAAGATCCACACAAATATGTCTTTGTCCTTAAGCTACAGTGAGTTCAGGTGGGGTTAATGCCACTGGAGACATAATTGCAACAGTGATCTGATTAAAACCCCTCTGCTGAAGTCCTGAACCTATGGGCATCCGTACCAGTTGAGAATTTAGGCCAGCATATGGAAAAACCCAAAATTTTCAGGGAGCTGGCTTAGATGAACTGCAGTATCTTTCACACCTACCAGTCTGTTATAGTCAAAATTATTGTAATGGAGAGGCAGTAGCTTTTCCCAGTTACAACTGCTACTAGATTTCATTATAAAAGAATTTGTTCCCAACTCAATTTATATATCCTGTACCCACTCATAATTACTGAATCTGTTCTGACAATGAGGGAATCATCCTGCATTAAATTAATACATCCTGAAATTGAAGTAAATTTGTTTAACTGAACTGTCCATTCTTTTGCTTTGTAACTTTGACCTCTGTTCAGTAGTTGCCTCCCTCTATGTATGAGTAGGAAAACTGTATTTTTATAACACCTTCTAAATTTTATTCACAGTACAATCCCCTTAAAACCTCACTTGATGGAGAAATGCGGTATGGAAGTAAAATATGTTAAAACAAAAAAGGCATAGCTAGGAAAATTATAAATGCTGCATTCTCTGTCTTGTAAATAAAATTGCCTTGTTGTTACCTATCAAGTGCCTATTTTGTCCCTTTATGGTCATCACAACTCTGACTTAAAGTATTATCCTTTAATCACTAATTTCTAATGCTTACCTCAACATAATCATTGTGAAAACCCAAAGCAACATACTAACGTCACCTCCTATGCTACAAAAAAGTATGTATAAGAGCTGTTTTGAAGAAGTCCTCCTATACATGTCCATAAAGCATAGATACCTATGGCATTTAAGAGAATTTTTTGCTTTGGATTTAAATATACACTTACAAAGATGTATTTTTCAGAAATAGAAATACTTTGAAAAATGATCTGAGTTTATCAATGCTATTTATCATATTTTACAGTTTAAGTGTGTGATGGTACCTTGAGTTAGGACAGTAAATATGGGCAGACACACCTTCTCCTTAATGTAGGCACACCAGAAAGATCTAGAGAAGCAAATCTGTCAATGGTGGTGGTGTCCTATTATGTTCTATGTGTAGCTAAATTAAATCAGGGGATCCTTGTAAAACAGAGTCTGAGATTCACTAGTGAGAAAGAAATGCATCTACTACTATTATGACATAAGACAGTGTTATCTTTATAAGATCTATATCTTTATAAGATCAAGCCTTACTGGTTTGTAGTTTTCACATGGAATGTAATTAATAAAATATATTTTAAAAAATTACTAGTTCTTCATAAAGTAAAAATATAGTACTTGATAAATGGCATCTAATAAAACAAAAATACTCCTAAATGGTTACATCTGTTAAAGTAGGGTCTGATTGGTAATTAGGGCTCCATTGCACTACAGATATACTCAAAAGAAAAATATATCCAATAGCTTTACATACACAGTTACCCTTACAGTTAATGGAAGCTGCATGTGTGTATTTTTATATAAGGGAAGAATGTGGCTCAGGTTTGCAGGGTCTCCAGAGGTAACTTAGTCTTGGAGGTAATAACTGAACCTTGACTTTATGAGAAACTGGAATCACCATGAATGAAGGTAATAATTATGCCACAGCCACTGCTAGAGGAAATTTCTGCCTTGCAATGCAGCTCCAGCAACTTCAGAAGATCTGCGTGAGCAGAAGGACCAGCAGTTATTAGAACAGGTATTGTTAATTTTGTATTTTTACAGAAGACACTCAAGTTGAAGATTCAAATTCAAGTGTGAAAGTTGTTCATAGATAGTAAGTTTGTCTTCTGATCTACTTCCTTTGGGTATTTTGATAGGGGGAATAATGATAGATTCTAATAGTCCAACAGTTTATTACAGTGAAGTTGAGTAGTAATACCCATTTCAAAAGTTTTTTTAAGCTCTTTACTGACCACACAGTTGTAATAGCTACTTGATTATTGCTTTTTACTTCACAAATATCTTTATATTTTACTTATTTTTTTCTTTGTTCTAACAGGCAAGGCAAGAAATAAGTTATACCAGAAAAAAAAAAAAAAGAAAGGAAGATGACAGAAATTTTTGTTAAATCTGGCAAAGATTACAAAATTTACAGTTTAGTCTCAATGTTTCATCAGTAATGATCAGTCAGTAATCGTCATCCAATATTTAACAATAAAATGCCACTTCAGGAATTATCAATAATTGAGATGTCTTTTCCAATATTTTTTTTTTTCTGTCCACTCACTTTTTAATAATTTCGTTGTTTTTTAGATCACAAGTGAGACCCCAATGGAAAATAGAAAGTTTAAAACCTGGTAGATCTTTTTCTTTTCTTTTTCCTTGCTTTTCTGCAGCTTTTATTTAAAATTGTTAATGCAAATATAGATTTTTCAGGGTCAGAAAATTTCACCTCACTCCTGACTGTAAAATTTCTTTTTGATAGGAACTTGAACTGTACTGCTATAATAATTTTTCATTGCAGATTTTCTGTTGCATTTTATGCATTTGGTGGTCCGTCATATGCATGATTAGTAATTATAGGACCCACAGTCAATAAATCATGAAAACATATTATCTTTGCATCCTACTTTACTTGGGTTAACAACATTTGAATGCATAGCAGAGGCTGTCACTAGCATTTTATGAAGATAAATCATTGAACGACGCAACTCATAAGCGGAATTGTAATAAATCATTCAGTTCACTATTGTTAAAGGCCTTGTGACATTGTCAGTTAAACGTGGCTGAGCATAAAGTTTTGACTGTAACAGGAATACATGTTGCTGCAGACAACTGCACCCATGCTTGTGGCCTGGAGACTGGTAAGGAACTGTTGGGACCAAGTCATCTTAGAAAGCTTATTCTCACTCAGAGCATCAACAATTTAATTTAGCTATTTGGGATCTGCTGACAAACCCCTCCTCTCCCTGAAAACAAAACCAAAAAGAACAAAAAAAGAGAATTGTAATTTAATGTTCTAGGGACAAATGAGGAAAAAACCTCAAACTTAAATTATGATCTAAAATTTTACTTTTTAATATAACTACAACATGAAAGCTGCTACAATATTTAGTAAATAAAAAGCCAAGTAATTTGAATAGGAAATTAATTCTATTGAGGACTTACTGTGCTTTTGAAAATTCTCTAAAATATCCCTTAACAATAGACAATGTTACATACATTTATCTTCTGAACTACGGAAAACCCAAACATGATTTTGTTGCTTAAATTGATGCTTACAGAGGATGTTACATGCTCAAAACCATACCTATTTATTTTTACATAAATTTATCTGCCTATTCCACTTGTTCATCACTGACACAAAACAACTTCAACAATCAAATATGTTCTAAAACAACAGCTTTGCAATTGTCCTAAAAATTCACAGTAAATAAATGCTAAGTAAATAAACATATTTACCATAGTAAATCTGTTGTTTCATGCATGACTTGCCTTCATATCACAGAGACCATCTGGAAATGGATTTTTAAACAAAACTTTGCTGAAAATTTGGTGGTGTAACTAATGTTGTTTTACTTTTAGTTTGATGAAAAACATAATAAAGCCACATATGAGGTTCCAAAGCATGTTAAACGGAAATAAAATTTCATTATGAATTGTTCCTTATCCCTTACTGGCAGCAATACTGATTGAAGTAAAAAACTTCAATTGACACTTTCACCAAAATAATTTGCCTATGCGTTGCTTTTTAAGTTGTTCAGTGCAAAATAATATAGTCAGCTGTTTATAAAAACTTTCCATTCTACTTTGCTTAGGATTGGGTTAAACAACACAGAAAATAAAGGCAGCTTGATAATCCTTCTTCCGTATTTGCTAACTTCTTTTTAAATTTCTATGACCTGTCAAACTGGTAATTAAGTGTTGATTTATTAAAGAAGGCTGGTAATTATTGTTACTCATTTGCTAAGGACTTATGATTTTCTTAGCACTATAGAAAATCAGGAAACACACAAATCCTTAGTGTTTGCTTTCATTCTTTTAAGACATGGCAACAGGAAAGCCATTTCAGCTTCACATACCTATATTAGGCTTACAATTTGGATGAAGCTCAGTCACTCTTCATGCAGTTTAAGTCTTTGTAATGTTACATTTGTTCTTACTGTTACTATGCCGTAGGAATCTCCAGTTCATTCAAATAAAAAGCATTTCTATGCCAGAAGGAAGAACTTTCTCCAGGTTTCCATAGAAATATCATACTTTGGGGAAAGTCACTCCTGCTGAATTAATGAGGTTGGTTATGATAAAGCTGTTCAGATCTAACACTGAGAAAGTGCAATGAAGCTTGCATTTTGATGGAAAATCTGGAAGTTGACTCAAATAAAAATAATTTAATCTGGATAACAGTTTGAATTCTGAGCTCTGCTTTTTCCGATTGCAGCCATATGGAATGAGCATATTCACTGTTAGTCCTGCTGATAGCAAATTAAACATCCTGAGCCATTAAACTTCTAAGTCAAAAGAATCTGCAATTCCTTCACACGAATATGGGAGATAATCACCTGACAGGGAAATTGTGGCTCTGGATTCAACTTCAAACCTTTCCTTCCTTGTGAGTTTTTGAATCTAAAACAAAAAAAGTAGGCTTCCGAGTTAAAAACCGAGAGCCCATGTTAACAGCATGAATGATGGTTTGTTTATTAACAATGTGACAGTTCTTGGCCCCTGTCATACCAATTTTTAATAGGTCAAGTATCACATAGCAATGTTGGGAGAATTCTGGATTTTATTTCTCATGTCTGGAATGGTTTTGCACTTGTATATCTGGCATCTAAGTGGGAATATTCCAGTATAGAACAGGTATTTGGGATCGCATTTTAAAATTTACAAAAATTACATTTAAATACCAACATGATGGACAAGGCCAATTCATTATATTGTGTTACAGTCTGTTTCTGAACATTTATAATGGTTGTGAACACAATGCAAACACTGGATAGCTGTGCAGGATGTATATGCATCTACAAGGAAATGTAGGGAATACAAAGTGTATAAAATACACAAATGTTCTATAGGCCTAGGGTTTGCAAGAAAGCATGTTAGTGTCTTCCGAAATGATCATATAAGTAAGTTTGGGAATTATAAGGCAAAAATAAAAGGAAGTCAGTCATCTGGAAATCCTTGGTCTGGATGGTCCTGAAATGACAGGACTACAGATAATAATACTGGGTGAAAATAAGCACACCTTAATTAGTAAAAAAAAAAAATTTCCCACTTTAAATACAGCACTACTACATATGACTATATAAAAGTAAGCAGTAATAAGAAGATGTGGCAGTGAGGACATAATCTGCAGAGTATATTTTTAACACAAGGCCCACTGACATCTGTAAAAGGTTTCCACTGACTGGGGCCTAGGCAGATGCCCAGGACACAAAAAATATACAGCACAAATAATTTATTGTGAATCTATTTTTCAGTGGAGGTTAAGCTGTCTTGTAAGCCTACAGCCTGCTCCAGTGTTAACTGTCATCAGAAAGATGTTGAAACCAAATCTCTAGTGAGATACATCTTTATCTGTAAATGAAGTACAGTATACACCTACAGTGACACTCCTTAAGAACTTCCCAGCTGCCTTATGCCCATGAACTAGCTTTCATGTCATTGGTATTTGTTTTATTTAATAGCTTTTCCTATCACGAATACAGAGAAATTGTGCAAAGAGATTTAGCAGACAATGGGGCAAACTTCATCACGATACTTCGGGTTAAAGTGTGAGGTATTCAAAGGACTCAATGGTATGGGACTAAGCATATAGCATATTAAAATGTGTAATCACAGTTAACAGGTTCAAATGATTATTTAGAAAGACACATATGATCCATGGAAAATTTCTGAAAGTAAAGGCCTAGATCAATAGTAGTGCAGAGATCAGGGTAGCCATATACTCCATACGATGGGCCGTCAATTATGAAAAGGGCACGACATGCCATTTCTGTTGTATTTTCTCTGTTGTCTTCTCTGCTGATCAGGCAGCTAGCCAAGAGGTTGTACTGGTTGTTCCTTGCCTAAACTCCTCCCCACAGGCATCCAGAGGTTCCACTTTGCTGATAGGGACAGCCATTGACAACAGCAGTAAAAACTGTTAAGACCACTGAGGCCTGGAGATGAGAGGAATGGACCATGGAAAGTGTGAAGGAGGGAGTGGAAGAGCAGGAGGAAACTGGTAGGCATGCATAACATGCATTAATGCTCTGAAAAGTTGGGGACATATCCTTTTCCATCCCCTCTCTTCCTCCCAAGCATGCACATAATATGCTTTGTAGGTGTAGCTCACATGGTAACTTGTTTAAATGTGAGTATCTGCATTTTCAGAGGGAGGAAAATATATCAAGGCTTTATCACAGACCATTTTAAAATGAGAATTTGCTGCTTGTAAGAAACATGAATTCAAAATTTAAACCAGGACCTAAGGACAGAAGCAGTAATTTGTTTATGATAAATGTTTTAATAAACGAGTGCTAGTTATAACTACAGCTCTCCCCCACCACTTTGCTATGAAGTAATGATAATACTTAACAAGTGTAACAATCAAAACCTGTCAACTCCCCCCGCTTCTTTTTGCTCATATAACAGGGTTTAAAAATTGCCTTCATTACAGCATACTGGTTTTAGAAACTGAACTGTACAATGCAAGGGTACGCAGACACACATCCACTTACAGATGTATCTCCATTATACCCCATATAGTACAACACTCCTAGTCCATACCAGGTATCTTAAGTAGGATACAGAGAGTCCTCAATTTAGCAAGCTCAGTGTTGCAATTGCCCACAACACCTTTCTTTATATGGTTTTGCGCTCCTCTCTCTAACCTGTTTTTGCAGTGTGTGTTTGTAGAAAGGTGTATGTTCAGTTTAAGGAAGAACTGATTAAATGATCTTGCTATGTGCAAGAAAAAATCTTCTTTGATCCTGTTTTTATTTATAAGCCAAGTCAAAGGCAATACTGCCTGCCAAAAGAATCTGACTTACATTCATTTAGCTGCAGAGCATTTATAGAAACCAAGCAAAGTCACGTTGCTTCAACAGACATTATCCAGCTCTGCATACACTAGCTTCTGTGCTCTCAATTTTCCTCTGTCTTCATCTATTTCATGTCTCTTTTGTTCACATCTGCTGTCAAGTTATGACAGAAATTATCATATTTAAATTACTAGCAGTTTGCTTTTTCTCCTCTGCTGTGATCAAGGAGATGGGATTCCTCAGGAATTTAAATTGCCACATTCTTTACATTTTCAAAGTCTCCTCCTTCCTTTACCAAAAATTGGTTCCCAACACAAAGCATAAACACAAATTAGTTCCAGGGAGAGTTATGGTGTTTTAATCTGGCTAGAATAATTTGGGAAATCTTAAATTTTAAATGCAGATCACAATCGGTGTTCCTTATTCCAAGTAATTAACAATTGACAAGTATGACCTTGCTGCTGGAGCGACTTAGCAATCTCCTAACTCTCTGTTTAAGTTGCGGAGGAGCCACAATTATCATGAAGGTCCCTCTCCTCATTTTACTAGACCTGGGCATGTATTAGCCTTACAGCATGTTACAAAACCATCTAACCTGCCATTTCAGTAGCAACCCTTGGTAAATTCTGAAGAATTAATTCATTCAATTAAACAGACAAAGCAAATAAAAGACAATGCAGATAAGGAGCGTGTGTGTACAAGAGCTATCATTAAACTAAGATGAATGGAAAGGCAAAGCTCTCATACTGAATCCTAGTCATCTGCTTTTTCCCTCCTACAGTTCTGTACAGGTATCAGTTAAGACAAGTATTTTATCTTTCTTCTAGTAAAGCACTTGATTTATTTGAGAAATTTAGTTGGGCTTTAGTATTTGTGTAAAACACATTCCTACTTCAAAAAACAATCAAATCCCAAACCCTCCTCCAATCAGATTGGGATGAAAAAATAAGATTTCTAGCATTGTCACTGAGATATATATATATATATTAAAAAAAAAGAAACATGAAACTTTGTTCTTTGTTCCTGTAAAACACAATATGATGTATCACATACAACTCAAGCACTCTCACAGTCAGCCAATAAACTTACATCCAAAACCAAGTCAATATCTTTGACAAGTCTGGTGCATCAACACAGATGTTTGAACATCAGGTGCTACATAAATGAAATTGCTCTTAATAAAACAAAAGCAGAATTATTTATTTCAGCTGTACACAAAACTCAGTGAAATTAAGTGATCCTTGTGAAAAATATTGTTAAGTTTCAAAGGCACCATTTAAAGCAGAAATGTAACAAAGAAGAAGAATGAGGTCTTCTTTAAAATTCATTTCAGAAGGTTGTACGCAGAAATTTTTCCTTCTACATCCAATGCATCATACACAAAGCCTATTCTTCACACTAATTAATTTTCCTTTGCTTTTCAATATTAATGTAGGACCCACCTACCCCAGACAAAATCAGTCCCTTTTTTTTTCCCTCCACTTCTTGTTGCACCTGTATATAACAAATGGTAACTGGTGTCTCAATGAATTTGTAATACAAATGGACAAGACAAAAAAAAAAAAAAAAAAAAAAAAAGAAGAATGAAATGTTGTCCCTGTGTTGCCAAGAAGTACTGTGGCACAAGATTAAATAATTTGCTCACAGTTGCACAGAAGGGTAGGAACAAAACCAAAGTCAAGCTAATACCTTTATTACAAGACTATTTACCTTCCTAATTCTTTTCTTTTCTCTTCCTTAGTACTCAAAAGCCTTATAGAAGAAATCTGATATTTTAAATACTTAAATTAAATTTTTATAAACAAAGCAGTTATTATTAGCAAGTTACTTTAAACTTGTGATCTATCTTTCTAAGCTATGATAAATAAAAAGTCAATAACTTAATGGATTCTTCTGTCATTTTGCAATTAAATACATATTTTCAGTATATATGGAACAAAGACTATTCGCTAGCAAGCAGAAGAAAGGTGAAAGCTTTATGTGGCTGTCTTTTTTCATATTTATCATAAAACTCGTGTTCCATGACCATGAAATATATCATATGTATAGCAGTCAAAAAGTGATTGATATTTCATAACAATGGAAAGTTTTAAATAATGATTTAGATGACTGAACTCTCTGTTGGTAACCCAGGTGGAAGTCTGTTACTCCAGGTAATTGGTTAAAAAAAACAAATGGAAAGAGTCCTGAACACAGTAAAGAAGTAAAGGACATTTTGCACTGACCAGAGCTTCTCTAGTACCACCAGTACAACAAAACCCTAGTCTTCCAGTCTCCCAGATACATGCTACAGCCCAACACTGTACCTGTGTCTTGAGTCTCCACAAACTATTAGTTGGGATCTAATAGTAACGAAGGTTCTTTGGCAATTCTTTTCCAGACACTCGGGAATTTTTAGGCTTTTACTGTGTCTTTAAGACTCAGGCCCAGCCTGTCCACAACCTGTATATAGTGATTGTGCCTGCTTCTGCACCCTGAATAGGTTATGCTATTTAGTTTAATGGCTGGCTACCTCTTCTGATTAATGCAATATAAAAGCAGTGGGACTTTCAAATTATAAAAACTTTGTAGCTGAGGATATAGACTAATTTTGTGAGACTTAAAACCAGGAACTCAAATAAAATAGTTGTTTCTTTTGCAGCTTTCTTGAAACAGCGGCCATGCAAAGGGCCTGGTACAGTTATGCAGGTACGTTCTTAGTACATTAATAGAAAGCATAACAAAAAAAATGCTGCATCAGCAAAAAAGTAAAGGGGAGATTAAAATTGAAATGCAAGAGTAGAGCAAGTTCTTTCTTGCCTTCCTTCTTTTTCTCTCTGTCCTGTATTTACTGATTTGGACACCTTTCAGTTTGGGCATTAGGTTTTGTATGAGAAAATATTGCATATTGCTGTCAGGAGTTCTATTTCCCTTTGTGAGTTGCTCACACAATTGCTGTTACTTTTTTCTTGTTTTTCACCTTTCTTGTTCTCCAAAATCAAATAATTTTGAAAGTTAGATGTTTCAGTGTATCGCAGAATCACAGAGGAGTTGAGGTTGGAAGGGACCTCTGGAGGTCATCTGGTCCAACGCCCCTGCTCAAGCAGCATCACCTAGACCCAGCTGCCTGGGACTGCGTTGAGATGGCTTTTGAATATCTCCAGGGATGGAGAGTCCACAAATTCCCTTGGCAACTTGTGCCAGTGCTCAGTCACCCTCACAGTAAAGAAAGTGTTTCCTGATGTTCAGAGGGAACCTCCTGTGTTTCAGTTTGTGCCTATTGCCTCTGGTCCTGTTACTGGGCACCACTGAAAACAGCCTGGCTCCATCCTCTTTGTGCCCTCCCTTCAGGTATTTATAAACACTGATGAGATCCCCCTGAGCCTTCTTTTCTCCAGGCTGAACAGTCCCAGAGCTCCCAGCCTTTCCTCAATGGAAAGATGGTCCAGTCCCTTAATCCTCTTTGTAGCCCTTCACTGGACTCTCTCCAGTATGTCCATGTCTCTCTTGTACAGTGGAGCCCAGAACTGGACAGAGTTCTCCAGGTGTGGCCTCACCAGTGCTGAGTAGAGAGGAATATCAATAGCACAAAATAATTTAAAAGAAAAAGAAACCAAGTAGTATCCAAATTGGGGTGGGGGGTGGGTGATACTAGGACAAATCACTTTTATATTTCTGCCTGGTTTGGATATCCCATTACCTGCTGAATTCAAGGGGATTGAGAATATGACTGCTAATAACCGCTAGAGTTAAATAAAATGCAGAAATTCATATGATATGATTTTATGCTGCAATGTCACTATCCCTTTCAGACTGGTACTTAACAATTGAGCAATGCATAAGTTTTAAAACATTTAAACACTAGTATTTTAATAGCATTAAGATATTAAATAACATTAAAAATATTTAATAACATTAAAAATAGTATTAAAACATTAATGAGATTATAAGAAAAAGAAGTATTTCCAGAACAGCAAAGATGAAAAGACAGATAAAACACTGAAAAAGAAAAAAAAATACTGCTTTTCGCCAGGAAGACTGTGTTTGCAAATTACATCACTGTTAGTGAAGGAACAATGTATTCCTACGCCAAGTTTGAAACATCTGAATCCTGTATTATTTGTGCCCTTTTAAAAGGTGATAAATGAACAAACGTTAGCTCTATGCATTGCCAAAGCTTTGCCATTTACTAGGGTTATGGCAACTAGAACCAGTATGAAATTGCAGGCTGAAGTATTTAACTAGGGAAGGTCAAATGAAAATAATTTAAATTAGAAAGGAACTCAAACATAGTTCAAGCACCTTTGAACAAAATCGCTGTTTATACGTATTCTGAGTTAGCAAGTAGAAACAAAAGTGCCACTAGGAAGAAAAAAGGAGCTGACTCTAGACAGGTTGTATCAACTACAGGTAACCTCCAGCCTGCAGGTAGTGGATTGGAAATCCACATTAAAGCACTTAAAACAGAAAAAAAACCCTTAGAACAGGAACTGAAGCTCTGGCCTCTCATATGTGAGAAGAGTGCCATAATTTTTAAGTAGTAGGGAACAATATAATTCGTTGTCATGTAATGAAAATATCATCCTTTCTTTACAGACTCTATAGCCCCAACTTTAAAGTTATTTTCCTTAATAATGAGGGATATAAAGACTGGTTCTTCACTCCACCACATTTCAAACCTGGACTTGACTTTGAGTCTACTGCATGCTGACTAAGTATACTTTCAGATAATTCAATAGATTTTCATAGAAACATAGATTTTTACTAGGACATTGGCTATTTAGCATGAACTGGAGTCATCTCACTCTCATTTTAACCAATATTATTTACCCAAGATCACCTGGGAAACTATAAAGTGAAGCTATAAAGTCCAGTATCTGAAGAGCATTTTTCTTCTCTGCTAAGTACGTAATTCTAAGTCACATATCCCTATGTGTTAAAATACTATATTACACATATACTGTTTTCAAGACCTTTGAAATCTGAGGCTTTCAAAGTACTTCAAAAACATTAAGGAATTTATTCTCATAACAGTTTATTGACCATCTTATTTTGCCTTTCTTAAACTATGTATTTATATACAAACAAGTTTGGATGTCAGGCATTCTGTCTGAAGAGCTTCTAACTTCTTCAACTGAGGCTCTCTTTATGGACTGTTAGATGAACGAGAGCAGCTTAGTAGGAATCCTCCAGCCAAGGTATTTATCCATCTTTTCCATCAGTTTAGAACACAGCTGGGAAACAGATAGGCAGGGGAGAAAAGTAGCTTGCTAAAATAATACCAGAAATCTGAGAGATTTAAACCTATTATCCTCAGTTACTGAGGGCTACCCTAGCTATTGACACAGCCTATTTCTATTTCTGTATTCAGTGGGCAGAATCATAAATTTTCCTGTGCAATAAAAGTATTATGTTAATATTGTGCCTATGGTGGATATATTACAATGACCATATTTTTAAAAGATGAGGAAAAAAAAGAGTACTATGAAAAATTTAAAGGAATGCAAGGTCCCATGGATCTCTTGATCTTTTGCCCTTCTCTTGTAATAATCTCAAGTGAGTCCAGAATAACTGCCTACTTCAATTCTTAAGTGTACGTCAACTATCAAATAATTAACCTTAAAGAATATACTGAATACATTATTAGTTCCATTAACATTGTTATAGATAAACACAGTGCTCTGAAATTTCCGGTCCCATGACCTTGGAGATCTCCCAAGGTAGCTGTAAAAGACCAGTTGCAGGGGTCATTTAAAATGGAGTCTAACAAAGCTTAAAAAAATACACTACAGGGAACAATGCTGCCATAAGTAGGGAATTCAGCTAACTGCAAATTAATAGACCTTTTATATCTCATTTGTATGGGTTTATGAAAACATATTATTTAATATCTTTGTAAGGCTGCTATCCTGTATATTAATACATCTTTTTCATTACAATTCTCAGCCTTTCAAAAAATCCAAAAGCTTTTGTCCTAGAACAACCACCTTAAAATAATGTTTTGCAATAACAGTTAAAATTATTTTGAAATAAGAATTAACCATAGAGTCTGTTAACTTGTTTCAGGATGACATTAGTCAGGAAATAGGCCAATACCATTGGTCTTGGGAGTGATCAACCTTCCAAAACTATCCAAGGAAGCTAGGAAAACCAGGAACAGCTCCCTTTTTTGTGGATTGCTTTCCGTTGCAATCACCTCATATTGCTAAGGCATCACATCAAATCACATCTATCCTTACATAACTTTCTATGGCTGATGTCATAAACTGACAGATGGAAACAGTGGCAGCTCTAAACTAGTTATTTTAATAACTGCTACTTGACACATCTATTCTGTTACTTATTTTTGCTGCAGGTTATCTTTACTCTTATGCTTTTTTCCTTAGTTTACTCTTGAAGAGATTAGGTGGTGTCACCATAATCTTGAAACATGTCTAGACAGCAATTCAAGTAGAACATGGGTAGAATTTATTTCTGCCTTAGAAAAAAAAGTAAAACTTTTCTGACTTTAATTACTTGCAAGTAATTAACTTGCTAATGCTGGTGGCAACCTAACTGGGGGCAAAAGTGTATTCACTCCCCCTGGATGTATCAAGTTTCCCGATTCTGTTTTCATTATTGTGTTGATCTTCACATTTCTTCCACTATTCTTAGTACTGAAGATACCTAATATAAAATGAGTTAAAAATATTGACAAAACCTTCAATTACCCTAGGGAATATTACATAAACATGGCTCAAAGATGGTGAAATAAGTGCCATAAACAGGTCCTGGTGCAATAAACACATGGAGCAGTTTGGTTAGCTAAAAGAGAATTTAAACTTGAGTTTGATTGCCCTTTCACATTGACATATACTGCATATTGTAAATTCAAGAGTTTTTTTTCAGCTGTAAGCGTTTTGGAATTTAACAAGATTAGGTCTTCAAAATAAGACAAAACCATGGAGTTATCTTTTTTGATACTGAATTTATGCTTATTAGTTTGAAGACATGTATGTGATGACATGGATTTTCTTCTTTGAGTAACACTTGAGTAAACTTCCATTTGTCCCATTGTTACAAGAATTCAGCGAGAAGATTGGTTCTGCTGTCCTCTCATAACAGCTTATGTGCACCCATTTACGGGCTATCAGTTTCTTAATAGAGTCACTGTTGCTTAACAATTTTGTTTCAGGCATTTACCCACCAGCAGTTGTGCCAGTGATTATAGATGGGCAATATTTGCATACAGACATGTACCTTGAGAAGCCAAATTAGATCCTTGATTATTCCTCTTTGTATTCTAGGATATATTTTTGACAATTTAAATAGTTTTTTTCAGCTTCCCCATTTGATTTAGGTGTCTTTAGGTGTTAGATTAGATAATGAAATGTTAATTTGCAAGATTGAATTTCATATTGTCATGGGATTTTCTGTAAAGTACTTGATCAGAAATCCTACTCTACGTGAAAAGAGATTTCATATATGTATTCTTCTTTCACTGAGGATACTGCAAATGAGACATATATCAGAAGGATACTCAAGTGCAAGTCAGCTAGCACTGGAGTCTTCAGAGAGAGGACTGTTACTTCATTTTCCAGATTTTGTAAGTATGCAATAGGTCTTAATGTTGTTATTTTTAATATTTTAAAAGGATATCAGAGTTGTGGTTTAGGTTCATTCCAGTAGCAAAGGGTATTTATGACTTGTTCTGTGCGTAATGACATATAAATGCAACGATGTCTATGAACATCACTGACTTCTTAACAATAAATCCAATTAGCTCAATCATTATGAAACCACAGACATGAATTAATAATATAATGTCCCTTTTGACTCTAACCATCATGCAAGAGCTCTCAACACATAACCCAAATATTCTCAACTATTGTATGGTTTCCAGCCTTTTTATAAACATATTGCCTGTCTCTTTTACCTTGCCAAAGTGTTTCCTGAAAGGTGACTCTCACCAGTAAGGTAAGACATGCTCTGAAATTTGCAGTGTTGCAACCTTAATAGCAATCTTTATAGCAGCTACTATTAATACTGGTAAAATATAAATTTCTCTATATTTCCTAAAAATATTCCTTTTGTAATTACTATAAGGAGTCTTATAATGGCAAACATACATGATTGGACAGATTCAAACACCAAATGGAGTAGGTAAGTAAGTTAAGTGTTAAGCTTGGTAAAAGCAGACAACATCAACCTTCCCATCTCCTTATACTGCAGGAAAAAAGAAAATCCCTTCATTTCTTACAATTATGCTAGAGAGTATTCAGAAGTTGGGAATGCTAATCCACAACTACCCATTCCTTGGGCATGACTCCTGATTTTAACTATAGCTGTATTTGCCTTACCCTACCCCCTACATCTTGGGGACTTCTCTCCCCCTAAAATGTTAGACTCCTTCCTCCTGTCTGCTACATGCTTGCAGTTTTTTAAGTAAAATAGAAAAAAAAAAAATTGCTTTTTTTTTTTTTAGTTTGTTTCATTAATATCTGTAGAAGTCTTTCAAAATAACAGCTGTGAAATGATTGCTAATTTTAAGAAAAAGCTTAAAGCTTCCATCCAGATCACAGTTCTTAAATAACAGCGCTTCCTGTACAAGAAGAAAGTAAATTGCAATATATGCCCTGAAAGCTTGATTAGTTTTTAACAAGAAGATTTAAAGCATCAACTTTCAGTAATCTTTTTGCTGGGTCAAGAACAATTCCTGTTCCTGTTCCTTTTTAAAAGATTAGATCTTTTAAAACGTTATATCCTCCTTAGACTGAAGGATCAGAAATTACGTTGATGCAGTGTAATTCTTCAGGCAGAGCTCCACAGTGGCTGCAGACCTGTCTCTGCAAGAGATTCAAAGCATAAACTTTCCTAGCATTCTTACTCAAAAATACTTGGGGAACTAAGTGAAGTATCTGCTCTCACATATTAATTAAACTATCATTCTCTTCTTTTACTTCTGTGTCAATCTTTCTTTTCACAAACACATAACTTTTAAAAATCTTGGATGTTAAGTTTTGTCGCAAACCAACCAGAAACGACCAATCAGAGTTTGTGACCAGTCTTCCCTTTTTATCTAATATTTCTAGGATGAAAAAAAGATAACTATAAGGAACAATATATGTTTCATGACATGGGAAACTTGCATGCATTGAATTGTCTTCATCCAGAAAAATTTGTTACCATCTATTGAGTTGAAGCCAAAATAGTGAAGCACTCACCTTCTAGCTCATTTGTTTATTTCTTGGATACCTCAGAGCTGGTTACATACTTCGTTTGTAACTCTTTTAAATGACTTTGTATCTAAAAACATTCACTGAATTCTCACCATTCATATGTAAAACTTCACAATTCCAGCTCAGATTTTCTTAGGGGGTGTGGGTGTGTTGGGGGGGGGGGGGGCATGTTCATACTACTTCACTGCCAAAAATTTCTAATATTGTCTCTGATTAACTAACACGGATCCAATGAATGATAATAGAGTTGTTCATATCTATATTTATCTGCAATGGATCAGGTATAACTAATGTAATTTTTGTTGAAATGTTGTTTTTGAGAACATAAATTTGCTTGTGAAATGACCAGCAATGACAAATAACAAGGAAATATCCCAACTACATATCAGATCTGTTGCCAAATTCAGCAAAAGCTTCTTTTCACTTGTACGTAGAGTAGCTTGAGGAAAGAGTTATTAAAATACATACTGACCTCACAGGCAGACCACAGAAGGCTACTGTATGTCAGGTTTTCCAAGACAACTCCTGTTTTTCCGAAATAAATATAGACTAAGCACTATTTGAGGCTTCTGTGTGTTTACCAAGGATTTCTATTTGCCTGGCAGCCCAGCTGAACTGTGAGTTCTCAAGCTACAGGAACATTTGTAGTTTTTTTTATATCATGTGGACAATGATATAAGAAACAATAGATTTTGCAGCAGCTGAAATCAGTCACATAACATTTTAAACATCAGAGGAAGAGTTTATACCCATGAAAAATTTGCCTAAATTTTTTAATTAAACATGTCATTAAAGAACTGGACAGAAAAATACAAGTTCGACGTTGACGTACTCTTCCTATGATCCAGCTCTATGTCTTGACTGCAATTTACTATATATTACTCTAAGTAAATTGCTTTTCAAAACATTCTCTGAAATCTTGAAAACAAATAAAAAATACCTTTTAGTAAAACCAATAAATGTAGAATTTTCCTCTTAAATACAACATATCTATGAAAAAATTTATGAAAGCAGATTCTTGCTCATGTTGACTACATTTATCTATTAAATTAAACACAGGGAGATAAATATAAATTTTGTTCAAAGGCCATTTTATTCATTTGCTATGTGAACAAGTAAATCAATGAAATAATTTATCCAAAGCTCACCAATGTTTGAAAATTCCTTTCTCTTCCTGTTCAAACCCCTTTTCAGGAGTCATACATAAACATGAAAGCTTTGTAAATGTGCTGTGGAAGACAGAGTTATGGATTGCCTTGATCATTTGTGCAAAAATTATGTTTCATATTCAGAGTAATGTTTTTGAACTACATGATGAAACAAATTTTTTAAAAAAAACTTGAGTCAAATATTAGAATGTGCGTGAATTTATCTTTTATCTTTTAATAGCATTTATCTTAACCTCTTTTTCAAATTGCATATTCAAATCCACCTAGATGATACACTTTAGACGAGATTATGTATTGATATGGGCTTCTTAGGGTCTATACATCTCTGAAAACTTTACAAAGACTGCACGTTTTAAAAACTCAATCACTCACCTTAAAGTAAGGAAAAGTGTTCCCAGCTAAAACCCAGGTGACCCAAGCTCTGTGACCCCAAGGCATTAAGCAAAGCAGTCAAGGCTGAAAAACTTACAGAAATTTCAGAGTCCCATACTATCCTTGACTGGCAAGTCCTGTGTTTTGTTAGTGTGCACATACATACATACACTCAGGCTAGGAACATGTATTTTCCTATTTATGACAGGCCTTAGACCACAGAAATTTCACAGGTTTCATTTAGTCTGCTCAGCCTTTACATCTAAAAGCAGAGATAAATGGAACTCAGCCTCTTTTGCTGAAAATTTTCAGCAGTTTTAAGTATCATTAGGACTTGCACTGTTTAAATTTTCATTTCCTTGGGGATTATTCATCAAACACAGATTTTACTATCCACAAACATCACTAGCTATTTCTTTACAGATTAGTCTTCATTTGCATAATGCCACCTACGCACTGAAAATTTAGTCAAACTCATGAGGCACAGTTAATCCACCTTGTTTGACAGAAGCAACATATATGAAACAGGTAAAGAAAAATGTCTCTAGACCAGAGAAATGTTATCCCATGTAAACACTATGCTTATTATTATGTTAATTGTGTATCCAGTAGAAGTAGACATTCATGCGTAGAACATGTATTACATGTACAAATGGTAAAGAACCCTGTGTGAAAAGCAACGTATTTACTTTAAAAGGCTGAAGAAAAGGAATTTTAAAAGAATGAAAATGAATAGATTTCTGAGTCATATTTAAGCTATTAGATGACAGTTAAGCTTTTTAAAGGCAAACTCCAACTTTTGTAATAGATTTAGGAACTGAATCCAGAACACCAATCTGCTTCAGGAAAAGTCAGCTAGGAAAGCCCAAATCATCCTCACTGTTAGAGGCTACCACAGTTAGCATATGTCCATGGCCTTAGTTTAATGGAAATACATAGTAGCTTCATTATTAAAATAAAAAAAATGCCTGAGGAAGGACCACACACCACCTACAATGATCACTATTAGCTCCGAAGACTGAAGGAGGGAGTTGGGTAAGGCTAGAGATCTGTTCAAAGTTGAAGACAATTTCCCTTTGCAATACAAACAAAGATACGATCTTCCTAAGTCTTAACAGAAAACATCAGAGAAGGAAAACAGACAGCTCTGAAATTATTTCATAATGTTGACAAGCAGCCAATAAGAAGGTTAATTCTGAGTTGTCACTAAGGATTGAATCACACAATGGATCAAAATCATGACAATGCATCTGTGCAGTGGGGATATGGAGAGAGAGAAAGGTTCAGGCAAAGAAAAAGAAGCATCAAGACTGAATTAATAGTAAATACAAAGGAATTGCTGACCTGATAAAATAATCAAAACAAAACTGTAACAATGAAATAGTGCGCGAGACACAAGCTTCCTACCATATATACTTTGGGCTATCAAATAGGACAAGTTACATAAGAAAACAATTCAATTTCAGTATATTGCCTTTAAAATTAACACTGAGTTAAAAAAAAACTGATAATCCTCAATTAAAAATATAATTATCAATTTAAAAGGAAGAACATCTTCAAAGTAAGAATAGGAAGACTGGAAAATGTGTGCTGATTATCAAATAGACTGCTTGCTCCCAGCACTAAGCTGCTATCAAAACCACCTTTAAGATAAAAGAAGCACTGATAAGACATTGTGTGTGCCTTGAAGGATAACCTTTAATTAAGGTACTGTTTTCTAAGGACACTATAACCTTATTTTTGATTTATTACAAAAACTATGAGATAACTTACTCTTAGTCTAATATTGTTCTTGGTCAATGACCTATCCACATACATCATCTTATTCCAGCCTTTCCAGATTTTAAAGCCCTGCTATGGACAGGTTTATCCTTTTAGTGAAAGGTTCTACTCATTTTAAACGGTAATTGCACTGGAAAGATAAGATATTATCATCATCTATTAGTTGGCTTCACTGACTTCAGTGTCTCTGTCCTAGACTAAGACATGCATTAATCAGAGTTTTACATAGCATATTTATTTCAAATCCAGTAGTCACTGTAGTGTGTTTTAAGACACTGGGCATGTAAGTCCATAAACAGCCCCAGTCTAGCACCAATTCTTGATAACCCACCTAATGCCCCATTAAATCTGGCATTTTAATACATTTTGTAGGAACCACTCTGTCTTCCACTGCTGACATGGACACATAGAAAGGCTCAAACCAAATCTTTTGAACTAAAAGTGTATTTACCCATTTATTTTTTTTTATCTAGTTCACCAGGGTACAGATTTAGTCCAGCTGAGAGCACACTGCCTGTCTCAGTATTGAGCACCGAGGTTTTGGTTATCAGCAGGCAATATCTGCTGCTCCCTTAAGAAGCTTGGGCTCTGCTATGATTTAGAAAAAAAAATCACTGTCTTGCAGATAGACACCGGAGGCACACCAGGTGATAATTAAGATGAAACCACCTAAATAGAACAGCCACAACATTTTGAAACATTAGTAGCTGGTTGCCAAAAACCACTTTTTTTTTTTAATTGAGTTAATTATGAACAAACAAAGCCAAAAGCCCATGGAAAATAAACCATGTGGCAACAACTCACATGGATTTTTAGGAATGTATGATCAAATTGCTGATGTGACCTTAGAAAAATGAACTCTGAGAAAATACTAGGTGCATGAAGGGAGAGGAAGACTTTAACAATGTATCAAATTTTTTGCTCTACCAATCTTATTAGCCTTATGGTCTCTTGAACCACTTCACTGCAGCCTTAGCTTCTGAGGTTTTTGCTACGGACCCCTGAGCATTTAGGACTGTATAGCCTGGAATCGTGATGGGCCCCCAATCTGCTGCCAGGAGCATCTAAGTAAGTTTTGAGTCCTTCTCATATTTCAAACCGACCCATGATCCAAAAACCCATAGCCCTGCCGCTGACAACAGGCTCAGAGCCAGGTATTATCTGCTGGCTCTTCCTGTTTCTACCCTCATGCTTTCCTGCAACTGGAATGATAGAGGAGAACACTACTTGTGCTCCTGATCCCTTAACCAGTCATGCCAAGGCCCAGAAGCCTCTCTTGATCGCCCTTGGGTTTCTTGTTGCCACTTCATTGCTGCCTGTCTGAAAAATCAGTAATGGGTAGTAATCTGAAGGATGTACCAGGGAGGGAAGCTTTCTCTTTATATCTTTAACCCGAGCCCCAGGGAGGAAGTAGACTTCCCTGAGAAGTGGTCTGCATATTGGGCCTTCCACTTCCTTCAGGAGGGAGTCACCTACGATGATGACCCATCTTTTTTTCTTTACTGAAGAGGTTTCGATGCAGGGTGTAGTTTGGCTTAACCTTGGCTGCATGTCCACGCACACTGAATCATCATGGTTCAGTTCCACTTGCAGAGCCTTATACT
This sequence comes from Pluvialis apricaria, assembly GCA_017639485.1. Taxonomy (NCBI): domain Eukaryota; kingdom Metazoa; phylum Chordata; class Aves; order Charadriiformes; family Charadriidae; genus Pluvialis; species Pluvialis apricaria. Next base: position 62,774,010 of record CM030008.1, read on the forward strand.
TGTTTTGCAAGGGTACCTGAGAAGGTGAGGGAGTTATTGGCGAGACACTCCTGCTTCGCCGGGCAGGAACTTGCTCCCATTGCCCCCTGTCCTCTAAGTTACCTCGTTCGGCCAGGCACAGAGAGGACAGGGAATCCTCTGTATCATGTGCCCTGTGTGCCTGTTGGGCCTGTCCCAGGGAAGGTAGGCTGTGACTCCAGCAGTATATCTCCCTCTCGCACACCCTGATAGTTCTCAATCTACTTACCTCCCCCCGGAGCCCCACCACTAGGCGGAGGAGTTCCTCTGCCTGGGCTCACCTCCCACCGGCGCACTCACGGCTGCCACCTGATGCTGGCATCAGAGCAGGGCACAGCCTGCAGCCTGACACCGGGGTGACGGTGTGCTCCCACGGGAGCTCCGTCTGGGCAGCCGCCTCAGTCCTGCTGGGTGCCGACCTTGGGGAGGCCAAGGCCTTCCGCTGGGTAGATACTATGGCTCCCTGGTAGAGCTGATACAGCCACAGTGCCTTTCCATGCTAGCTGCCACCCCACACTCTCTTTCGCAGCACTCCCCAGGGCCAGCCGCCTTTTATGAGAGCGAGGTGGGCACCGTTACTGCTGTGGCCCACCCCCACCTCATCAGCAACCCTCCTGCGAGCTGCCTGTGTTCTCCTAGCCTTTCCTCGGCTCCAGAAAGGTGAGAAGCCCCTTTTTGCTGTGAACCCCCGCTCCATTGGAGACATACCTGCACCGGAGCTGTCCCTCGGCGAGCGACAATGCCAAGCGACATAATCATATTTGGGTTTGCTAAGTAAGATGCACATGAATCTAGATTAAATAAGTACGGTTAACAGAGAGCTAAACTTTGAAGGTTACTCTGTCTATTTAGAGCTACAGTAGGTTCCTATTATTCTTCCTAAACTGGCTTTCTCTTTTTAGTATCAGGGTGTTCAGTTGCTGTCCTGAACTAAAATGGGGCACACTAGGCACGGCTCCAGAGACCATGGGATGTTCTCCTCTGACAAATGGGCTGCATAAGTACTAATGCTCACCTATAGGAATCTGATACTATGAGATAATGCATCTTGCTAGAACTTAAGGTTTTATTGAAAATGAAAATTTTGCTTGTTAAAAAAAAAAAAAGACAAAAAGCCTAGAATTCAAAAATCCATACTTACGATACCAGAGCATTATCTATGGATTAAAACAAATTCTTTCTATGATATATATCATTAAATGACACTGAATTTGTCCAGGGAGTTTTATGCTCTAATACTATCTCAAGCTCCTTTTGATCATTTGAATTTTGTCTTTTAGTTACTGTAATAGGTTTAGATTAGGTAAGTGGAAATATTCAGCACGGACATACTACCACATTCATTGCACTGATCCTTTGAGATTGGTGCAGTTAACATTTTTCAAATCTCATTCACGAAGAGCTTTATGTGAGCATAATGTTACTGTACGTTAAATCCAGCTAAGAGTGACATAGTTTAATGCTTCATAACTTCTCCAGCTTGCCAGACAACCGCACATAGCAAGCTCATCTGACAAGGTGATCTGTACATCATTGCTCGTGGTGATTTATGCTGAACGTTTGTAATTAAATTCCTTTCTTTTAGTATGCTTCATGACCAGCATGCATAGCAACACGTCATCAGCCCTCAAGCTTCAGAGCTATACTAATTTTATCTTTCTATTGACACAGTACAGGCTACATACAGCATGTGCTGATACCCCACAGAAGCAAAAGCAAACACTACATTCTGCTTTACTGAGAAAGGTATAATACACTGTGCCTCAAAGTTCATACATCCAATCTTGCTATGTTAACTTCCTGAGACCTGAAACTCTAGGGAAGGTGTCAAAGGGACAGAAAACAAAAAAGGTGATGTCCCTTGGACAAAAACTTTATATTCAAAATGCATCTCATCTGCTTGCTACCGCAGGTTACTAGGAATTCATTGCCCTAGGATAGCTGTCTCTGAACTGGAATGTAGTCCATGATGCTGTGCTGATTTTCTGTCTCTGTGAACAGCCTCAGCTCCTATGTTGCTTGTTCTGCAACAGTAATAGGAGTTTCGCTCCACTGAAAAAATGAAACAGGTGGCAAACAAAGGAAGATTCACATATAAAGGTGATAAGTATAGGTGCTGGAATAATAAAATCAAAAATTCCATTTCCAAAAAGAAAAAAAGGGTCTTCATCTTGATTTTGGTTTAAGGTAAAGCCCATTTCTTTAATACTAGTCTTTAAAGATTAAAAGATTAACATGCAGGTTGCTTTAGAAGTCACCAAGAACCATATTTGGTCATATACAAAAACATTTGTAATTAAACTGATGCCAGTTTATTAATATTTTGGACACAATATAAGAATTCATGTAGAGTTTATAAACGGTTAACAGAGGTAATAGGGAATGACCATCAAGTGTTATAGGTAATTACAGATTCAAATAAGTTGAGAGGTACGTATTATCATCATAGAGCTCCTTCTGTCTGATATTTACCTATCAGACATGTAATATGCTCCCCACATTCACAAAGCTTTTATAAAACCTTTGCAAGGGGAAATTTAAATAGGAAGCATACCCAGCTCTTTAAACCCAAGGAAACAGATTCAAAATTTATAGAAATTAAATTTGGGGTTTAGGCCCGTTTCTTTGATGCTTTATACCAACACATTATTAACATTTATCCCCTTATTTCATTTCGAAACATTTAAAATATTTTAGCATAGGTGAGTTTGGGATTAGTGACTTCTCATCTGAAAAGGTGATCTTTGAACAATACAATGTCAGACACAGTCTAAGCTAAGACTGATTGCTAGCTGAGGTAGTTATAAGAAACTGAGATAAAGGGGTATTTTCAAATCATGGTTTGCATTTTTTTTTGCTAAAACAGACTTTTTGTGACAGCAGTTTTTCATCTTATTCACAAACTTTGCTTACTTTGATAGAAAGTTGCTTCTTGCTGTAACTCAGCTGAAATTTGAAGTACTATATAAAGACACTATGCTGTACTCAACTATCTTTACCAAAAAAATTCTGTTGCTTTACAGTGGAGCTCAAAAAAAGGGAAATGTACAGGTGCTAGATTTAAAAACAAATGCTAAAAGTAGAGTTTCCACAAAGAAAACTCTCAGGGATGTTACACACAAGATTTAATCATCTTTCTTCACCTCACCCAATCCTCACCTATGTAACTCCAACATTTTGGTAGGAGTTAGAAACCTCATGTTGTTAAGTAATACCTTCCTAAAGATATGAATAGTTTATTAGAATGAGAGCCTAATCCTGTCATTTTGTGTGATGGAACCCTAAGTCCCTGATTAAGCTTCTGTTTTCTACGACAATACAGTGTTGAGAAAGTATTATGAGCAGTTCACAAGGTTAAGTCATGGTTACAAAGACAGTAAGACAATCCAATACTCAAAAGGTGCAACACCAGCAGTTACACAAGCTACAAGTAAAGACTAATGTGGTAAACTCCTCACATGTCCAGAGTCTAACTTCTGAAAAAACCCATCTGATCTGCATTAATAAAATCCCTTCTGTCTTTTTTCATGCTTCATAGGATTAGAACGGGAGAGAAAGGGGGAGAGGGAGAGAAAGAGTTATCAGCCAAAACCACCAAGCATGCGTTTTAACTACAAAAAAAAACAAAACAAAACATCCAGTAGTAAATCTGCTTTCCAATGGAAATTGGTCTAACAGAAATTAACTTTGCGTTGATTCATGGGAAAGAGCACACTTTCCTCTTGATACTCTACTGAATGATAAACTGACAAGTCCTAAGACTGCCACCTAAAACCCTGGTTAGCTATCAGATAAGCACAGAGTAATTGAGGATGGAATTGACCTCTGGAGGCCATTTACTGCAATCTTCTCCTCCACGCAAACACAATTTCAAATTTGAATCAAGTGACTCAGAGTCTTGCCCAGTCAAGTTTTAAAAAACTCCAAGGATGGTGTCTCTACAACTTCTCTGAGCAGATTGCTCTGGGGATTAATCACTCTCACTGGGAATTTTTTATCAAATCAGAATTTTCTTTGTTGCAACCAACTTGTAACTGCTGTGTTTTGTCCTGTTTATAACTCTCAAGGGGTTATTAGTACTTCTGCTAAATCAGTCTTACTCAACCAAGATTGCCTTTTAAAATGAGATAATGTGGAAAATTACTTCATTATGTTATTTAGTAACCGTACTATTTGTTTTCTGTTTGGAAAGTACTCTATAGATTAAATAGACTAGCAAATAAACCGAGTACCATTTCTGTGAGCTTGTTTGTCCATGGCGTTATTTTATTTTTCCTGGCAAATCTCTAAGAAGCCTTTCTTACACAATGTTGGCAGTCATTACTATAAGAAATGAAAGAAGATGCTATGTAAAGTACATTGAAAAAAAATAAATACATAAGTGGAATGAATAGTTATAAGATCTGAGAAGCACTGAGAACTGAGTAACTTTCAGTAACCTTCAAAATGAGTTGTACTTGGGAGATGACAGAAGTGTTAGGGTATTGCACTTTCACACACACAAAGTAGAAACAGAATTGCTTACAAGTGTCAGTTTGTATTTCTGCCTATATCTATTTTTGCATATGTTGGTACAACTGCAGGTACTGTTAATAACAAATCTGCAAGATGTAGAAATTGTTTTCTCTTTCCCTTAGAACAAGGTATGAAAAATTCATATCATTGTCAAAAACTCTGCCCAACTGTGGACCAAATAAAATTTGTTGGGAAGCATGTCCTACTCACAAGCACTACAAAAAGCATGGCAAAATACTCCCAGCCATGAGTATATCACTTTCAGGATGTGATCCTGTAGGGTGTTTAAGAATGGCAGCAAAAAAGTTCTCTTTCTTTTTTTTTTCTTTGTGGGCTTATTTTTTTTGTAGCTAATAAGAAGAGTGATTTTATTTAGCTCAGAACATGTAAAACAAATGCAACGCCTCCCCCCAAAACCAACAACCCACTATACACAGAACCCAAGTGCCTCTTTTCCACAATGAAAACAGATAATTGCTCATGGATTTTTAAAATCAGATTTCTGTTACAGAAACAAAACAAATCAACAAGAAAGCTCCCACAGAGCAGCAGGGTCAGATAAATTTAGTCCTCATGTAGGTGAAAGGAGAATTACAAAATGAGTTCTGCTCCTTCCTTCACATTCATACTCCTCCTTCTCCACTTGAAAGAAGTTGTTATTTCACCTTCAGACCAATACTGGCATACTCCAATAGAAGTTGTTGCTTTTCATTTTTTGTTTACAAAGAATATATGTGGGCCTCCATTTCTGACTAACACACATTTTCCAGGCCCAACATGATTTACATACAAGGGTTAAAAAAAGAAAGGAAAAAAAAAAAAGAAGGTTCCTCCTCTCTCTTAAAAGTATGAACTCAACTGAGTTTGCTAAATATTAAATAAAGCACAGTAACAATGAAACCTCAATTCTGAGCAAGGTTCTGAGCATCTTTTATGTCATGCAGCCCGGTTATGTTGTGTCCCAAAATCCTGTTTATTCTGCAACCCAAAGAGTTAGCATGACTGAAAAAATATCTACATATATATTAAGAGAGTCTCTCACATGGTGTCATTACAGCTTAACTGAGAACAGAATCCTTCATCTACACAGGCAGACATCATGTATTGACTGTCTTTAACTAAATTAACTGCAAAATAAATTTGAAAAAAGACCAGTTCTTGGAAGGGAAGTTATGCGGCAAAAGGGGAAACAAATACAATAAGGCTATTTATATCACATTTCCAACAGTGAATTGTGAAATTAAGCAAAACTATAAACTCAGATATGCATACACACATTTATGTGAGCTCTAGGAGTAAGAACCTATCTAGATATTATGAAATAAGTGAAAAAAACCCACCTCCCATAAGCATCAGTAAAGCTAGGAAATAAAAAGACCTAAAGTTAAAAAAAAAAAATTGGAAAAAAATACTTGACTGGTTAGTATACAGACCGAAGAAGAGAGGAAAAGGTCTGCTTGAGTAAAGACTAGTGTGCGTTTATTCAGGAAATGAGCACAACTTAGTTTTGGTATAATTAGATTAATTGAATCATAAACATTTTTTGTCAAGTGAGGATGTTTTCTCTATTGAATTAAGCAAAATTTTTCTCCCTTTTCCAATTGTTTGGTAGTAAAAGGTCCCAGTAATATTTTAAGAATTAAAATTGAGATTAGTGTGAGTGGCAAGGTGGAGCAGTTAAATATGAATCATTTATTATTTCAGCCACATGCAGGTATCCAAAGACATCTGGAATATAAGTAGTATAGCATTTGGACAGAGTGAAGTGGCATACACAAAGTGTCTCTTCTTAATCTGAAGCTTCCATGGACCATGTTTTCTATGTTTAACCAAATGATTCAAATTAAGCTTCCCCTAATTCTGTTTTAAACTGTGTTGTTAGGGTGCAAAACCAGTAATTTTTGCACTTCATCAGACAATTGGGTGAGCCAAGCCAGAATCATGACCAGCTAAATCTTGATGTGAAAACTGAACCAAGAAAATTCTAAGAGAAGCTGTAAAAAATACTACTTTTTAAACTCCTTAGCTTTTTTTGGTCTAAATGGATGGTTAGCTTAAAAAACAAGCCTCAACTGATCAGCTTTTAACTGAAATTTGATTTTCTGGAAATGCCACTAGAAGAGGCATAGTGATGTTTAGTTGACGCTGATACTTCTTAAGCCTGTCAAACTGAAGCTGAAAGAGAATGAAATCCCACATCCAAGAGGACAGATGGTGCCAGCCAGAGTGAAAGAAGTTCCATTGGTATGAGGTACTGAGTAAATGCAATACTAAGTGAATTGGGAACTGCATTGCTAACTCCAATTTGGTGGTGATAGTCCAGTCCAAAGAATGAACCATTCTTCTTCATACAACTTTCTTTTCCTGAATTTTGCTTGGATTGTTTTATTTTGTTTTTTTTATGAATATCCCGTAACTCTTTTGAATCATAAATTAGTATGTTTATATGTTTAAGTGGTAACACATACGCATCCTTATTTCTAGTAAATACTTCCTCAAATAACCTGACACTGTCTTGGATTGTAAAAGCATGTTTGCACAAAAGTGCTCCCTAAAAAATAAACCAAGAATTTTAAGACATGCTGAGTAAAATGAAACAATTAGACAGCAAATTATTAACCCTCAATAAAGGACAATTCTGAAAGACTAGAGGAGTTCAACTGTTGGTATTTTGTAAAACTCAGACTATATTATCACTTGATCTGAAGTGTACTTGTATGCATCTGGTGATTACTTAACATTGTCTTTATTTCACATTATAGTTTACTTCTTGATTCCTTAGTTTGATGCTGATATGAATCAGTTTTAATAAACCTAACAGAAATTCTGCCAATTCAAATTTCAATTGATTAGAAAGACTTTCTTTATATATAAACACACTAAAAATATGCAGTTAGTGGTTTTTTTTCCCCAATGTAGTCACAAAGGTCGACAACTCTACAAATGATAACTGTAAACAAGATAATATATCTGAGTCACTTGATGCTTGCACATTCTTATCTATACCATTCATATCTTCATCTATGTAACATTAATTTACCATATTGTATTACCTTTATATATATAACACATCATACATGAGATGTTATATCAAAGGGAGTCTGATGATGACATGCTGTAATATCAAAGAGAGTCCACTATGTCATAATATTCAAAAGGAGTAAAACACAAAAACATGAGAAGTGACACAAGAAATAATTTTGAAAGGAAAAACTTGAGTTTCCAAACTACAGTTAATCTTGGTGATAATTTCTTTCCAGTGCAGATTATTTCTTCTTCTAAACCACTTCTCTTTGGTCATACATATACATCTTTCTGTGCTGTGATATACAATATATTTGCAAATCATCTGAGATTAAGGTCCAATGTTATTAATAATACTCTGGATTCAATAGAGTCAGGAGATTTGTATCAATCTTGTACATCCCAGCACTCAACATTTTATGAGACTCCATCTGTAAAAGAACTTCTAGAGAAGTTGATGGGATACTAATCCATAAAGATCTGACCACTTTCATTTGGTTTGCTAGCTGGGGTGCAGTTCAACCAATGTAATCCAATTCTACAATTGTAATCTGATGCTGAGGTTTGTAAATTACATTTCAGAGGATTTTTCTATAAGCATAAACCTTTGACAATCAAAAAGTCAAAACTTTGTGAACACATGTATACCACATGCCACAGATTCATATAGATTTATTTTTAGGGAACTTTGGAAACTTTCTTCTGTAGTCTATTATGATCTTCAAAAGCAGAAGACTAAACATCAGTAATTTTTGCCAAGTTAGAACCTCTAATGGAAAGCATAGGTGTGTAAAATTTTTGTATGTACCACCCCAGGACTAAAAATGAGGCATGAAATCCTATACACCCTTGGGACATGGTTGAATTCAGAAGCTGCTTTCAGTGACTTTTTAGTCAGTGGAGCAGTGAACTGATGGATTGCAAGAGTTGTGTGGCCTGTATTTACTGGAGGTGCACTCTGATGCCCATCACTATGCATAGTACTGAGCCTAGTATTTAAAAAAAACAATTGCCTATAAAATGAAAGACCAATCTTTCCACTCTCAGCTCTGAAACTCCCTTCTTGTCAAAACAAAGAAATAAACAAACCCAGTTGCTATTCCTGTCACTGAACTTTCTGGAGACCGACCATGTTGGTAAGACTTAGCAGTGAGCTCTGATGCTACTTTCTTGCACATATACAAAATCAGGCATCACCAGCCAGACTGCTCCACAGAAATCTGCTTTGCTATGGAAGGATGTGTGCTTATATTTGTGTGTAATCCCTTCTGATGACAACACAATTTATGGGCTCGTATGGAGAAAAGAAACACCATTCTCCCCGCCTCTGCCTTAGTAAACGCGGACTGGCTGCTTGTACATCAAACTATTAGAACTGTTTTCTTAAAGGCTTTTAAACATTTAAGTATTTCATGAACACTGCAAACAGAAGAAAAATATTATTTGCAGGCAAGGGGATTAAAACAGTTGACAAGCACCAAATTGATTTTTTTACTTGGAGACTGTAATTTAATTCTGGCTGCATTTAGATGTAAATTCACCATGATACAAAAACATAGATCTTCTTGGCCTCAGGGGTGAAAAATACCCTCCAGACAATTTCTCTTACACAAAAGGAAAAAAAAAAAGGATTACAAAGTGTCAGAAATGCTATGGAGCATCCTTTTCCAGCCAAAAGTTGGTAAAAGAAGAATCAGGATCAAGAGTGCAGTGCTCTGCGTTTCCAGGAGACAAAGCATTTCCCACCATGCCTGTACTTCTACAGAGGACATATACATCAGGGACTCAGGAAAGTCCTGATCTGCAGAAATAATCCCAAGAACTGGGAATCTGCAGAGACATTGATTACCGCTTGCTCACCTCATCACTCTGGTCCTTGCAGAATCCTGTTCTCATAAACTACAGGTCATCTTGAGGAAGCATACAGAAGCCATCTCACTCCCCAAGTAATGTAATCTGCATTACGATCAGGTGCAACCACTAAGCAGTTCTGCAGTGCTGGAGGAGGATATTTTTACCTTCCATTACTGCTATCAATGGCAGAGATCTCAGCAGATCTCTGTCTCGCTCCCCTTCAAGCAATCCTAATGGGCCTCTCAGAGAAATGCCTCACCATTATGGTTATCTTAGAATAGTACTAAATAAATCCCCTTCCAGTAGACTGGTAATCAAATTTTAGCTTCAGGTATCAGAATCTGTAAGTGGAATTAACTGCAAAAGACATACATCCATGTTCTTTGGTCTCCAAAGGCTTCTGTTTGCTTCTGAGTTCAAAGTTCTGCTCTTAAATAATAAAAATGTTAATGGGCGATTGCTTTATAGTAATCCTTCAATTTGCAGTCATTCCAGATAACTTGGAAACAACAGAGGAATGTAAACTAAATATGTGTAAAAAGCAAATGTTTTAGAAACAGATTACAGGTCCTCATTTGTACAACACAACCTTAAGGGAGATATCCCACAGGAAATGGCAATTTTAAAAATACACCTGGTGAACTATGTATATGTTAATATTTGCTACATTACAATGAGATCTTTAAAACAGCTGTATACTACTAGTTTAATTTAAGAGGTACGAGACTGATCTGCCTGCTAACTTTCTATGTGGGCAACCCGCCAAACATTAGCAGATACACTGTAATGTCTATCATATCAACAGAGCAAATTATGGGAGTTTCAAGATCGCAATCTATATTTCATAGAATCATAGAATGGTTTAGGTTGGAAGGGACCTTGAAGATCATCGAGTTCCAACCCCCCTGCCACAGGCAGGGATACCTCTCACTAGACCAGGTTGCCCAAGGCCACGTCCAGCCTGGCCTTGAACACCTCCAGGGATGGGGCTTCAACAACCTCTCTGGGCAACCTGTTCCAGTGCCTCACCACCCTTAAAGTGAAAAACTTCTTCCTAATGTTTAATCTAAACCTGCCCTCTTCCAGCTTAAAGCCGTTCCCCCTCGTCCTATCACTACATGCCCTAGTAAAAAGTCCTTCCCCAGCTCTCCTGTAGGCCCCCCTTTAGGTACTGGAAGGCCGCAATAAGATCTCCCCGGAGCCTTCTCTTCTCCAGGCTGAACAGCCCCAACTCTCTCAGCCTCTCCTCATAGGAGAGGTGCTCCAGCCCTCTGATCATCCTCGTGGCTCTCCTCTGGACGCACTCCAGCAGGTCCATGTCCTTCTTATGTTGGGGACTCCAGAGCTGGATGCAGTACTCCAGGTGGGGTCTCACGAGAGCAGAGTAGAGGGGCAGAATCACCTCCCTTGACCTGCTGGCCACGCTTCTTTTGATGCAGCCCAGGATACGGTTGGCCTTCTGGGCTGCGATCGCACACTGCTTGCTCATGTCGAGCTTCTCATCAATCATCACCCCCAGGTCCTTCTCCACAGGGCTGCTCTCCAGCCATTCTCCGCCGAGCCTGTATTTGTGCTTGGGATTGCCCCGACCCAGATGTAGGACCTTGCACTTGGCCTTGTTGAACTGCATGAGGTTGGCTTGGGCCCACCTCTCCAGCCTGTCCAGGTCCCTCTGGATGGCATCCCTCCCCTCCAGCGTGTCTGCCTCGTCAAACAGCTTGGTATCATCAGCAAACTTGCTGAGGGTGCACTCTACCCCACTGTCCATGTCGCTAACAAAGATGTTGAACAGTACGGGTCCCAGTACCGACCCCTGAGGAACGCCACTCGTCACTGCTTTCCACTTGGACACCGAGCCGTTGACCGCAACCCTTTGAGTGCGACCATCCAGCCAGTTCTTTATCCACCGAGTGGTCCATTTATCGAATCCATGTCTCTTCAATTTAGAGACCAGGATATCGTGCGGGACAGTGTCAAACGCTTTGCACAAGTCCAGGTAGATGACATCAGCAGATCTTCCCTTGTCCACTGCCACTGTAACCCCTTCATAGAAGGCCACCAAATTTGTCAGGCATGACTTGCCCTTGGTGAAGCCATGTTGGCTCTCGCCAATCACCTCCTTGTTTTCTGTGTGGCTCAGCAGAGTTTCCAGGAGGATCTGCTCCATGATCTTGCCAGGCACAGAAGTGAGACTGACTGGCCTGTAGTTCCCTGGGTCTTCCTTGTTTCCCTTTTTGAAAATAGGGGTTATGTTTCCCCTTTTCCAGTCGACAGGAACCTCGCCAGACTGCCACGACTTCTCAAATATGATGGCTAGTGGCTTGGCGACTTGATCTGCCAGTTCCCCTCAGGACCCGCGGATGTATTTGCCTAAGTTTCCTTAAAACCCTATTTCTTATTCCACAGTAAGGTAGAGGGAGAGGGTAGTAGGAGGACCGGGCATTTTCAAATGTATCTTTGGAGTGGTGATAAGGCATACCAAGTAGCCCAAAAAGCCTCATCTTTGTTTTCCCTATTCCACCCTCATTGGGGTGTTTTTCTAGTCTAATTTAGAGAAGTTATGTAACATCCCTAGGTTTTCTTTATTCCTGATCATTCTTGATAATCTTGAGGTAAATGTAACAAAGACATATAACTAAATAAAAAAGGTGGCTAGGTAACACAAAAAAGCAAAAAGTCACCTTTCTTAAAAAATATTTGTTACACAAAAAAGGTGAGTAATAAGGGTATACAGTGTACCTTGCATACTATCCATTTATTTACATACTAATTAGAAAGCCTTCCTTGAACAACATTAAAGACTTTTGAAGATTCAGAGAAAGACTTAATCTGAGACAGGCATTTTGGATATTGATTTTCAGTAGATAATTAATCAGTCAGGATAATCAAAGACTCCAAAATTTTCAAAGCACAGTCAGAATATGCCCAGTTTGTTCTTCATGCTCAAATTCCCATTCCACTTCTTTTGGATGTCATAGATACACTTCTACTGTTTCACAAAGGGATAAAATAATTTTTGATCTGCAGGTGCAGCATTAAAGCTTGTTTCAAATACGACTGCACCTGTATAACATATAAATCTCCCTTTTTGGAATATTTCCTTGCAAGATTTTTAAGATTTCAGAAAAAAAAAAAAAAAGAAAATGAGAATTATTTTAGTATTCATGTGGCCTAGATTGTAATGCTTGAATGTTTATGAGTTTCTTTCACAAAGAAAAAATACTCTGTGATGAGGAAATTACAGAATAGGAAATTGCTAGCAACGGTTTTCTCTTTTCTTCACTCCTTTGATGATATTAATCTTTAGTTATCTTTAATACAGTACTATATTTAGAGAGAACAGCTGGCAATTAATATACAGATGTAGAGAGGATTCATTTTCAGCTTACTGTATACTTAATGAAAGGGACAAGGCAAAATGAAAATAATTTTTCTATGCAAAACTGCATGTTTGTGACTCAACAGGCACAGAGCTTTTATATGAACTGCTAATGACACACTCAAGGGTATAAAATCCATTGCGCGAATCTGGAACAAAAGCAGCCTATTTTTTACTTTTGAAAAATGCACATTGTTATATTCTCTTTCCTCATTTTATTAATTAATAAATATGTGGGTAATTATTGGTTCTACATGAAGCACTACATAAATTCCAGACTGAGATTATCAATCTACCAAACCACAAGTGATTAAATGACTGTCGCATCTATATTCTTGCTTCCGTAAACCCAAATGTGGATGGCAAAGCTTGGGTTTTTTTGTAAATATTGAAGACAGTTCTAGATTAACACACAAAACCAGGAGGAATTCAAGCAAAACAGAATTTTAAATGTTCCTCTAGCTTTAGCAAGGATGACAAGATATTAAAACTCTCTTTTGGTTACTGTCATTATGAAAGCATAGGGACCCAAAATGAAGAGGTACTTTTTTATTTACCAGTCTACAATATTATTTTTCACGACTATACAAAGGCTTAGCAAGTATTGCCCATGTTTTCATCTACCCTAGGGAACTGGAAAACTGACAAATTCAATGATAAATCTGAGATTTTGCGTGAATTAATTGTACTCTATTGGAAACATTCTACTAAATAAACTTTTATTTAGAAAAGTTAACTATGCATTTTATCTCAGGACCTGTCTGCTGTTTGAGTAAGAAGCACAGTATTGTCTCCTCCAAAGACCTACAATGTAGGAAGAACTGAAACAGGCTTCACAGGAATGAAAGATTATTAAGTCTAGCTCCCCACTGGCATGGACAACTATCTCATGCGTTATACCCTCTGGCTACCTTACATAAAATCATTATAAACCTGAAGTAAATATATATGCATCATTCTATCTTAGTTAGCTTCTTGCAACATCTGAGCAAGTGAACATCTCGTTGAATCAGTTTCCTATGCATCCACCTCTGCCCTCCTTTCCATTACTGTTTTTCATATGTTTTAAAAAACTTCATATGTCCTGGGCTTTGTTCATTTTTTCTTTAAGTCCAGACAAACACTCTTTGAATTCTCTACATCCTCTCCCTTTACTCCATTTTTTTTCTTCCATGGACTCTCTCTTATCTCCAATTCATTCAAAAGGGCTAATACCAAGGAAGGAAATGGAAAGTTTTAGTTTGATGCCACCAACAGGAAAACATGTTTTAACCATCTCTGAGACACCAGAGATTCCACTTCAGTCTTAGACTTAGAATTCAGCTTTCTTTCAGATTTTTCATTTGTATAGAGCTGGTGGGCTCTATTTCCAAGATTAGGAAGATAAATTTAAATCTACATTACCTACCTTTCCATGTATAAATTTTCAACTCACTGTTAGCCTATCTGTTATGTATATTGTACCCCCCTCCCGTGTGATTTCTCACATCAAAACATCACTATGAAACACTGGTAACTAGAAGCCATCCTCCATCTATTGCTATCTATGTATACATCAGAAGAACATTAGGAGAGTAATTTAAGAAAGCGTTCTGTATTGAGACACTGGTTCTATACAGATTAAAAACTGATCACTGATCATACATCTCTCAACCAAAATAATTCATCATGATTGTGTTGCAATTTCAAATGAATGGCATAATTTCTAAGGTATTAGCTACAAAGCACTAACAATAACGAGTCATTCTTGTGCATTGGGAAGTATTCTTAACATAGACTTGCAGAAATAAAAAAAAGATTGTCTCAGAGCCCACCCAAAAAAACCCCATCATGATTATTTTATAAAGGAAAATATAGTGTAACAAAGGAGTCTACCAGTTAAGATGACACATGAAAATGAACAGAAAAGGGACCTTCTAAATGATGCCTTCCTAGGTAACAACAGACATATACAAATATTTTATTTTCTATTTAGATTTCTGTTGCACTCTTATATTCACAATTATATGCACAATGTCCACCCAAGAAACTGAAGTTCAAACAAAAGCACATGTTCATATTATTATTCATATATAACTGCAGAATGCTCCACCTTTTAGACCATCATGACCTATATGTCCATTTCTTAAGTTTTTTCCTATGCTAGAACTACCTTTCCTTGGCTCTCAGTAGTTGGTAGGCAGGGACTTCCTGTGCCTCCTGAGCGCACTAGTGTTTGCCTACTTCAGTTCAACCTTCATTCTTTACTAAAGAGGTATGATTCAGGAGGTGCCATTCTTCTCCCAGAGCACCTACTGAAACAGTACTTCAGCAAAATATAAAGGCAAATCATGCTGCTAGAAGAATTGTTTTAAGGGAAATAGAGCAGGTCTAAGTCCCTTGCTGTCATTACAAAATCCCACTACAATTTTCACAAGACTACAAGCCTGTATAAATTCATTTTTAGCTCATGTAAGTTCTTCTCTTGCTTCCTCTGGATACAACACATTCTGCATTACTGTATGGAAATTTATGGTATTAGTCTTCATTTCTTGCATTCATTCAATTTCAACTGAAATAAATGTTCAATATGCAGAATCAAGAATAAATAGAATGATCAACATAATTTATCACTGTTCACAATTTGCTGTTAAATATTAATAGACAGTTGCTAAATAGTTTTAATTCTGCCTCTGCTAAGTGCAACACAATTCTTGCATTAAATTGTAAATGAACAATACGAAATACACACAGTTGAGTACGAGTGTTTAAAAGAAGCCCTAGATTTACTGGTATGCCTCCTTTTGCAGTTCACATTGTTGTGGCTATTCAGTGCAATTAGACTATCTTTTAGCTTTCAAAATAGCCTTCAGACTTGACTGCACCCTCTATACTGGTAGGGGTGTAAGCAAATGAAAAGGCCAATTGGGCCCCAGGCTTAGGTTAGGCTAACAGAATAAGGCATGGAAAAATGCTAAACATGACATAAGAAATTACCAGACGTGTTAGATGATAGTGAAGTGAGAATCTGACAAAAGTTACAGGTAGTGCCACAAGGGATGGCAGGATTTCACCAGTGCTTAAGCGGACTAATGTGAGAAACGGTCTCACTTCACAGATCACGGATGAGAAACACTGGGGGCCTTTGGGGAGTGGAGTCTTGTAACGCCAGCAGAACCTTGGTAACTCTCAGTGGTTCTGTATAAGCCAAAATCATCCACGTAGCAATATCAGGAATACCAAATTTGGGTGTAGATGTAGCAAAACTGGGAGCAATGGGGAGAAAGTAGTTACTAAAGAGTTGTTTATCTGGGAGGAGAGCAGAGCAGAGAAAGGGAGGTACAAAGGCGGCAAAAAGAGAGAGTCAGGAAAAGGGGAAATTAGAAATGCAAACCATGCAATCAGTGCTGTTTAAGCGTACCTGCTGGAGAGCCCTGTGCAGTCTCAATCAGGACAATAAAGCTAACCATGTTCTGACTGTATCACACAAGTCAAACCTGATTCCATAGCCAGGAGCGGAAGCGAGGAGGTGAAGGGAAGTGGCCATGGCTATCAGGAAGACACACACATAAACAGGTTGAACACACTGGTACGGCTGTGTTGGTGGCTGTTGCAGGTCTGACGATAGCATCAGCATCTACCCCAACACTTCCTAACATCTATGAAGTCACAAAAAAATTTCAGGCATCAGTGCAATTCTGTGGCTTTCAAGAACTGTAATATGAGGTTTGGTTATCAACAGGATTGTTACACAGAGTAGCCTTATATATAAAGTCATACAGCAGCATTCTAGTCTCAGGACATGATGCTTCAGGACACTTACTGAAGTATTTCCTTATTTGAATCTTGTTGTCCATTTCCCAACTCCAGGAAGTATAAACGTTAGATACCTATCCTTCAAGGTTTAAGGAGCCCAACTATTTGCAAGGAAATGGAAATAAAGGAAGCTTTTGAAGCACGGGGAAATCTTTGTTCAAAGGAAACCAATCCAAATCACCTCTTTATCATAACTTTTTCAGCAGGCCCCAGGCAGAATTGACCATTTCTTTCCAAGGTAGTAGGAAGCCAAATGTAACAGCCTTAACCAGTCCAGCCACGTACAGGAAAGCAACATTTCTCCTTCTGGAAATGACTGAAAGTCAGGTGGTTATACCTTGAGCTTGTTCCTCTTTACTATCTGTTCCTTAATGTGCCTCAAATACACAGATCGCTGTTCTACAGCGAAGCAGGTTCATTGCCACCCACACCTAAATTCTGTTCCTGCCAGCCACTTTCTTATATGCAAACTGTAGTGTTTGTGATGAGAAAGTGCATGGGGTCTCTTCAGGACAGTTTCTGTTACTGGTCTATAACAAATTCTGTGTGCTTTGTAAGACCACTAAAGAAACTGAGAAAGCATGGAGCAGAGGAACAAAATAAATTGTTTCGGAGAAAAATAGAGAAATTATTTTTTTTGAGAGAGAGACTGAGCATCTAACTACGAACACAAGTGGAATGCTATTTGAACTATGTTTCATTTATATTCAGCTTCCAACCGAGTTGAACAGATGTTGTGGTTTGGGCCTGACTGGCCACTGAGACGAATGACAGGTGATTACTCCCCCCTCTCTCTCCAAGGAGGGGAGGGAGAGAGAGAAAGACACTTACAAGTTTAGAAAAAAAATAAACTACTTTAATGAAAATATTAATAAATTAATAAAATAATAATAAAAAAGAAAATAATGAAATATCCACAATATATACAAAACCATGTCAAGCTCCCAGGATGTCCCACTGACAGGCACTGGGAAAGTCCCAGGCTGGACTCAGCAATGGACAGAAGCTGGATTCTGGATATGGATTCAGGAATGCACGGATCAGGATCAAAGGCAGACGAACAGACAGAGTCCTCCTTGGACACCAGCCATTGAAGAAAGAGGGCTGACCCTTTGATCCCTCAGCTTTTATACTGCGCGTGAGGCAGATGGGATGGAATACCCTGTTGGTCAGTTTTGGGTCACCTGTCCTGTCCGCTCCTCCCCACAGGTGGGACCCCTCTACGCTTTTCTGCTTCTGACCCTCCAACGGGGCAAATAACAAAGTTGGCTGGCCTTGGGTGTTATAGCAATAAGTATAAGCAAGACCCTCTCTGCATAATTTGACATAAATTACAAATAATCAGCTCTTATCACTCTGAGAATGAACAGTGTCTCCACAATATGCTGTTAATTTCAGAGAATTCAGTTAGTTACGAGATGTTTAGCTAAAAAGTAAAATTACTGAAAAGAAAATAGGTTCTGTTTTACCTCAAACCAGGACAACTGACTAGTGACTTACAATGAGACACACAATGCATTTCATAATAGTCTCTATCTTCACAATGTAACACAAATGTCTTTTAAGTAAGTCAAATACATAAATCCCTATCGGCTCCAATATTACCCCAGCAGAAAAACAAACCCACCACCCCCTCAAATAAAAACCCCAATGAAAACCAAAACCTGTAACTATAGGCTAATTTCAAAGATAAGAACCAGTACCTTAAACAACAGTCTGTTAAATGGAAAGAAAATGGCCTTCCTCGAAAGGTCTTTTGGTTAGGATGTCTGTGAGACCATAATGGGATAAAAACAGTAGCAGAAGCAGACAGTGCTATTCTAATATCACTTATTGCATATATAAGTTTCTAGTAAAACAGAAAGAACAAACATATTATGGACAAGATTGAGACCACGTAATTGAAAATTAATTTTGGCATGGAATGGTATAAAGGCAGGGCTAAGACTCTGGGATGACGGTTAATGAAACCATAATGCAAATCAGCATATAAACATATAAGAAGGTGACCAAATGAGACAATTTTTTTTTACACAACTAATTCTCAAGTGAGTGTATAACTAATGTAATTCTAGAGGTCATTTATGCACAATCTATGACTCCTTCTTTATCAAGAGCTCTATAATGTCATTATTCGGAAGACTGGTACTGTTTTAAACAGCGTTCTTCCTGAAAATGGATTCAGTCTTAACAAAGGTATCCCATTTGTTTTAAAAAAGACAACTTCTCTTTCACTTTCTGCATTATACAATGTATATAAAATCACATTGGCAATCAGAGCATAGAAAGGACATTAGAAGAGTATGTATATATTTTTATTTTCTTTAATTTACAGCTAGTAAGAAGGGCTTGTGCCACGTAACCACCTAGCTTTCTGCAGAATTCATGAATAGTAATTTGGAAAGCATTAGAATAAATGCATTTAAAATACCATTTACTGTACAACTGGCATCTTTTTATTGTCCCACATTCTTCAGAATAGTTATTTGTTGGTACAGTGATAGATGGTGATACACTGGGATACCAAAGCAAGTCTGTTGCCTTTCGCTAATCATGTGTCTGGAAAAAGGCAAAAACTGGTTGCTGCGAGACTAAGGGTACCAACTTTGTTTTTCACCCTCAGATACACCACATCAGTAAGGTCTATGTTCTTTGAGATTCTCCTCTGTGCAGATGTGTAAGTCCAATCACAATGTTTTCCATCAGAAGCAGGAGGAGCTCTCTATTTTTCCCATGTTATTAAGTTTCTTACATCCTAGTTTACTGCCTTTGAAAAGAGAACGATTCTGCGTAGTTTGTATTTAAAGAGGTCAAATGTTTATGGAAAGCATTCTTAGTATAGCCTTTCTGCAGGAAGAAAGACTGTCCTTTCCTTTAAGATTGCCTTTTAAAATGTTGCCTGTTCCAATTTTTGCAAGTTAGCATGCCCTAAGGACTACAGCTGTTCGGTATCCCGTTGAAGGGCTACAGTGACATATTTGGAAATGTATATTGGGTGTTTCATCATAAATACTACATCCAGTTTTAGGCACTTGGTAAGGAGACAAGTTCTTTATCAGCTATTCCTTCAGTAATGTCCAAATATAGGGAACATATATGAGGATTTCAAACAGAAGATCAATCCAAGCTCTTATTATAAAGTTCCTACTATCATAAAATTTCATTTTCAGTTGCTTAGACCATTCCCATATTTTAATTATTTTAGCAGAAATGCTCTGTGATAGCTGTTTGCTTCAATTTACTATTTTTCTCTCAAAAAGGTTTCAGGCCAAACAATGTAGCTTTTTAAAAGGACAAAGATAAATACAAAGTTTGCCTAATACAATCTGTGGCATTTTTTAGTAATTCAGAAACTTCTGACTAAAACTGAAATTTGGTAGGAAATTACTTTAATAATAACTATATACCATTTACTCCTTAAGGTTAAGTACTTTTTCCTACTTTTACTTACAAATTAGCTTCAGAAAAAACAGAATTTGTGGATGACTAACAAGACTTGATCAATATTAATGGCTAAGATTTCAGAAGAATTCATCCTAGTATATATGCTAAAACCCAGCACCCACTAAAACTAGAAAGAACCAAGCCATACCCAGAAGTCAGACGGGTGATGACATCAATTTATAAGAATGAAGACTTTTTTCTTTTATTTTTTTATTTTGGCTGCTTCAAGGCAAGAAGCGCATATCTCCTTTGCCAGTTACTTTCTTCCAGATAGCAAGCCCACTGATTGAAGCACAGAAAGGAAGGAATCAGACAAAGACTTTGGAAGGGGTATGAAAAAATAGAATCAGAGTAAACCATGATTACACTGAACTTGTTGAGGGAAAGAGCAAAAATTAGAGTGGGGGAGGAGAGACAGAACTGGCTAGGCAGGACTAAAACTGAAAGCTAGAAACATCGTGGGAGGCCAAGAAGACTGGATGCAGAAGAAAGGAAAAAGTCTGCGAGCATCTGGCCAAGGGAATCCTCAAATCTTGGAAATCTTATCCTGATGAAGCTGTACCAGGACTGAAGATGACAGAGACAGATGCAAGGCAAATCAGAACAGAATCTGTAGTACCAGGAGAATGAAACTAGCTTGAAAAAAGAGTAAGAACACAGACAAGAAGCAGGTTGAGAAGAATGGATTGAGACTAGATGATGAAAGCAGGTGTAGGAAGCAACTGTAAGGTCATGAAGAATAATACATGTCAGGTGGATAAAGCACACAGGACAAGTCAAAGAAGGAACACAGAGCTAGCTGGACAAGGAAACAAGAAACAGACTACAGGAAAACAGATAAATTTAAAGTCTGCTTAGCAAATGGGGCAGCAGACAACTAACTCAGTGTCGTGGTTTGGCCTCAGCCGGCAACAACGAACCACGCGGCCGCTCGCTCCACCCCCCACAGCCGTGGGGGAGAAATAGGAAGCAAAAGGCAAAACTCGTGGGTTGAGATAAAGGCAGTTTAACAGAACAGCAAATGGAAGAGAAAACAGTAATAATAACACGGATAAAGGAATATACAAATGCGATTATGGCACCGCCGCTCACCGACCAGACCCACACCGCCGCAGCCCGCGCTGAGCAGCGACTTCCTGCCCCCCTCCCCCGGCAGCTCCCCCCATAGCCCGGGCATGGCTCACATGGCATGGGGTACCTGTCTCCCCTCCCCATTCTTGGGGAAATTAACCCCATCCCTGCCGGAACCAGGACACTCCGGAACAACATAAAGGAAAGCAAAATAATTTGACAAGTCTAGGAGGGAAACAACTAAAATAATTGGTTAAAATGAGATACACTCCTTTATAGATGCCAGAAGAACCAACAATTTCTGATTTCTATCTGGGCGTGGCCTGTACACAAAATGACAATGAACCACATTGGCTCAGCTTTGATCTGCAGGATGGATGCAAAATTTCTAATCACGTTGATGGACGTTTCCAAAGTGTTGTCACAGTGATTCCATGTCATGTTTTTTTCCACGTCTGTCCAGGATGGTGCCACAGCACAGTCTCAGGTTATGAAGCTGTTGCATGTAGGATTTTCCACCTCATTTGTTACAGAAGTTGGAACGCATATGTAGGAAAGTAGTAAAAAGGAAAAGTAAGCACCAGTAGTGAAAAATTGCTGCCCTAGATAAGTGGATATCTTTCCTCTTACTTCTACCACAGAGTTTGTATTTGATGGTAGCTAGTAACAGAAACCATATTCCAAGTGGTTACCAACTATACAGTCCTCATTTTCAGGGTGACTTGATATGCCAGGGGTCTAATACATAACAGTGCTAAGAGATGTAAATCAAGACACAAAATGTTACATCACAACCAAGACAACTCACATTACTGGATGTTTTTCCCTTTTACTTTTGTGCTTCAGCATGCCATGTGCAGCTGCAGATGAAGGGGATTACAGATGTCAAAAGAAATAAAGAAATCTCCATAAGGCATTCTTATAGGTACCATACGGAAGGCCACATGGAAATTGGTAATTCTGTGCTTACAGCAATAAATTAGGCTTATTGCTACATTTCTGAGTAAAAACTGAAAAACAAAACATTGAGTAACCACTTATTAAGTATGCACAGACCATTTTGTGCACTAAATTAAATGGATTCTTGCAGGGCATATAGGAAGGGAGGACAGTTATTTAATGAGACAGCTTCTTACTGCATACACTAAATGGGGCCAAACTAAAGTTGCAAAAGCAGTCTTATGCCTTATATTTCCTAATGCTTGATTTTGCAACCATATCAGGGTTTTGCATGTCTAATACAAACATAAAACGTGATCATAACTGGAAATAATTGTGCTGATAGCCATATCAGAGTGCAACCTCAGTGGTGTTTTTCTAGACTGAGCTCTTCTGTTACTGCTTGAGAAAGCCATTTAGAATCTATCATCTGTTCAAGAGATATACAAACAAACAATTTCAACAGTTTATGTATTACAAAAGAATAAAGTTTCCTCCAGACAGACTTCAGTAAAATCACAGCAAATTCCTAACTGGAAATAGGGGGTCCCCTTAAAAACAAAAGTAATAAAAATACATATCATGTCCTCTTGTATTGACTTTAGATCACCAGCACTGCAAAGGAAAGAAGTTTATTTGTTCTGCAAAACACAAGCTATGCTGTGGTACCCAAAGGACTATTATTTTGACCAATAAGTATGTGATATTTGAGAGCAGGAGCAGTTTAAACTGCTCTGGTGAATACCCTGAAATGAATAACACATAGCAGGAAGTCAAAGAACACACACACAAAAAAGACTGTAGTCTAGAAAACACAATTTATTTCTATTGTGATATTGACACATAAGACAGAAACGATCCTTTTACCACTACCTTGCAAGGAGATTATTTTAAAAAGTTTTTATGGCTCTAGTGAATGTGATTCTTCCTATGAATGATATTCCTCCTAGTCACCTGATCAAAAAGATGATCATGAAGCACTTTTTTCTTTAAATGGCAGGAATCAGTGATTTAGCTAAGGACAGTTGTCTTTCTCAAAACGTACCCAGAGATCCTAGACCCAATGGACTTGTTTCAATATTCAGTGTTCAGTGAACTAAGCCCACAAGATTCACTTCAATTTTTGTTTTAGTTATAGAAGTAAACATTTACATGTCGTTATTCAGGTATGATTATTTTTTTAGTTCATTATAATGAATTTCTAAGCCATGATTCAATGACAAAGTATTTTAAATAATTTCCACTCCTGTCCTTCAAAATACTGACCTTTCAATGGGGCTGAAACATCTGTTTCAGGAACCACAGCTGTCAGCCTGATCATAGAAGAGATTCAGTTTAAAAGAATATTTTTACAGGCTCTTTCTAAAGCTGCATCTTGAATACACCAAAACTGCTAAAGAATTTTTTGCCATGTAAAATCATGGACTGAGTCTTCTTGCCACAATGCCACAATAATGATCAGAAAAATGCAGAATGTTCTTTCACTAACAAGCAAAAAATTTGCCCAGTCTCATGGAGACCTCCTTCCACTCTGGGATCATAGTTTACTATTCATCCATCAAGACAGCCTGGTTAACATGGTAGCTTCCTCCCCTCAACTTCTTATTTATTGCTGCCATGGTTTATGCTCTTCCAGTCAGTTCCTTGAAACTACTTATGAAGCTATGCTCTAAGTCACGTGAAAAAAAACCCCAAATTATCAGTGATAAAAAGCTGAGGGGAAATAAGCTTTTGTTACAATTCTGACTGAAAGAAACTTGAAAATGTCAGAAAAGAAACCATCTCTCTTGCCTGGTTCCCAGTGGGCTCAGGGCAATGGGACTCTGGCCATTCAGTACAAAGAAAGAGGACTGCACTGAAAGAACACTGAACTGAACCAGTAGACAGCAGCATTCTGTTTTGAATGGAAACAGACTGTAAGCCTCTGAATTTCAGCCAAGCATTCAGGACAACCATCAGGGTGAAAATTTTTCACGTTTTTAACACCAGTATTAGCCATTTTTAGAAAACAGAATAATATTTAAGTGACATGCTTAGAAGAAACACGTGAATGCTATAAACACAGGTTTATCATTAATGTCTGTTGCACATGTACATTTATCACTTGCTTTTAATTTAATAGTCCATTGAGAAAGTGAGCTTTCTTTGGTCTTGTTGTTTTGAATTTTATTTTACTGATTCTCTTAAAAAAAAAAAACAACTAAAAGAAGACACTGTAGTTCTTCATACAGCATTTATATAAGCTGATATACTGTTTGAAGTTCACACATCACTGAGATAATGAGATGACTTTGCTACTGCTGCTTTGATTCAGGTGAATTGAAACATTCTGTTTCCCATGTACGGAGTTCATCTTCCTTTGTCCTCCAAACACACATAATACAATCTTTAAGTCATGTTAGAAGGAAATCAAAACAAGAAAAAAAAATCATGAAAGTAAAACCTTCACCAGAGACCAAGATAAATCTTAACTCTAGTCTTCTCATGATAGCCATAATAAAATGACTACCGAACTTGTACATAAGAATAATTTATAGATCCATATTAAGATGTGTAAATTTTACATCTGCATGACACAGAATGTAATCAGCGAACTCCAAAACAAAATATCTCTTCTCACTAAACTCAGGGAATATCTTCTTTAAGGGTCTTTAAGGGTACAGCACAGAATGTAGAATGGGTATTAGAGAGTATGGATAGATTAGCCAAAAGTGGATATGATTTATCTCATCGCTTTTGATGACTTCAGAACAGTGCCTCAGTGGATGGAAGTGAGGCAACCCTACACTGTTACGTAACACAATCATACTAGCATCTGACTTTCACATAAGACGGACATGGTTTACCTATGCTCTTCCCTAACCCAATAATGGTATTTTCCTTCTCATTGGAAGAATCCCTCTAGAATCATAAGGAAAGCAGAGTGGGGAAGTGAATCTATGATTACAACACATGATAACAGAAAATGCAGTATCTCTTTTACAAAGTATCTATGCTAACTCTACAGCAGCTTTTCAAAGTTTCTTTTTTTTTTTTTTTTTTTTTTGGCAGTATTAGGAGCAATTAAATCCTAGTTTCCAGGGACAGTTTGTCAAATCTGACTTTTAATCAGCAAAACCTCTGAGTCTCTTCTTCCTATAAGTGTAAACCTTAGAGTTAGTTATATTAGAGTTTAGGATTTTTTTCCTGTTTTCTTAAAGCCTTAGCTTGTGGATTAAGAATTAGTTGGCCAAGCTTAGCCCAAAGGGACTCTCAAAAGCCAAGTTATTTATTTACAAAGCTACAGGTTTATAAGGTAACTGCTGACATAATGGTAAATACACCAATACAAGGGTAACAGTGGGATATGACTGCATTTAGATGTATGCTTCTCTTCCGGCAGGGGAATTGCTTACTGATGTAGACACTGCTTAATCTACTAATAATCATATGGTAATGACTGTAGATATCGTCTATCTTTCTAAAATGCAGATATAAACCCAGAACAGCGTTTCATCTTCTAGCATCAAGAAAAATAAAAGGACAAATAAACACAAAGAAATAACTAAAAGCAAAGACAGTCCTACCAAACTGGTTTTAGTCATACAAACTCTGGAAGAGGATCCTCATTGCTGTAGCACAGGTTGCAAGAGACAACCTTCTTTCTACTGAAAGAAATATCAACAAAACACAGGAGGAATGCAGCATAGAAGGAAATATCTGTACATACATTACATACTTACATAGTGAGCACAACACGCTGCATTTTTTTCCTATTCTGGCAGGGACATTGCAACATATCTGCTCTCATAGAGCAGTACAGCACTGAAGGATAGGAATGCAACATGGAAAAATATATGAATACAGACTGTATCTGACTGACAAACGTTAAGTATAAGCACCAGTGATTATTAAGAAGCTTGCTTCCCTTCAGCATTTGCAGTAGTGGAACAGCTGTGGTGATTAAAGGACATAAGGACAACAAAATCCATATGCAGAGGTAATAACTTTCATAAAGTGATAAAATTGGAGAACTGGACAGAGTTTCAGGCTTCGAGTTTGAAGAATGGACTCATCTTGCACTTTTGCATTGTTTTTTGTTTGTTTGTTTGTTTGTTTTTCCCAAATGAACCAGACGGTCTAATTGAAATAAACACATATAAATAAGTAAATGGACGAATGTTCCTGCTCTATCAAGCAGCCCCTTTCTGGTATTATCACAGCAAGACCCTGGCAATAACCCTAAAGTTCCTATTCCTCATGAGTCTTCTGAAGGAGAGAACAGCAGATCATCCAAGCAATCTCCAATCCCATCTCTGCCACCAGCTGAGCTGGGTTTCTCTTCTTGAAATCCGCTCTCTAAGCCTGAGATAACTTAAAGATGGGATGCGATAGCGAATTGAATATGAACATTTATTTAGTTGAGGCAGTGAAGTTTCTACCCTGCAATAGTACCAAGAGACAGCATTTCCCCAAATCTACAATACAGTTCCATCCAAAGTTCATTCAGAACTCATTATTTTATAAAAAAATGTATAAAGGTGTTTGGTTTTTGAGTGGAAGTTTCTATATAAGTATAGTCATTGTTTCATTTTAATAAATAGAATTTTTGCTTGTTAATATATCTTTATTAACATACTTAACACAAATTATACAGTTTAGCCAAGACCAGAATTCATTTTATCAAGTGAAAAATAGTATGTGATTTTACCAAAACTATCATGAATTTGCTCGCTATTTGGCTGAAGGTTTCTAATTTTGCTTTACAAAAGAGGTATCTGTAATTAGACTGCAGCAGAAAACAAGATTTAAATATTACATGGACAATGTAACATCTTCTATGCATTAAGATGCCTGAAGAATCATACATTTTTTTGAAAACAGAAAGTTTCACTCATACATGAAAAGCCATCTAAAAACTGTATTTTAAATAATGGTAAGAGTAGCAAATGATAATTTGTGTTTAGCCAAAAAATATAAAGCCCTGATTTTACCCAGCCCTGGATTTACTTTTCCTTTTGCTTAAACGTTCTCTTAGAATATATAAATAATTTACATTGTAAAGGTGCATTTAAAGATACATTAACAGATTTGTTTCTAATGAGCTGTTGAGAGCTAGTGCGTTTATCTTTCAGATGCTTACCATTATGAATATGTTGACTGAGATAGTAATCCCTAACACGTATTTAGTAGTTAAACAGAAGTGGAGCAAGTCTGAGGTAATGGAAAAATTTCCATTTGATTTACCTAAAGCTCTTCAGAGTTTGTGCAAGCCCATGCTTGTTCACACCTGTTCTTTTCAGACAGAGCATACAAGAGTACATGCTGTATTGTGCCTGGTAAGTGAAGTCTAATCTAATGAATCACCCTCCTGTGTGGGCAGGAGTATTTTTCAAAAACATTGAGGACCAAATTCAAAGGTAATTACAATGGATTTCTGAAGGGAAACCATCTTGTGAGATACACAAAGACAGTTCACCGTGGATTTAAAAAAATGCTTAATTTGCCTAATACACTGTAAACATTGGAAAATTTAGAAGAAATATATATAATGATTCACCTGTCCCTCCCCAGTATAACACCATTATCTAGCAGTCGATTGCACTGTACAGTGTTCTGTGGAACAGACCTGCTGCTTCCAAAGGAGAAGCTGCCTCTAACTTCTGTGATGATGACTTGACATTAAAAACTATGCAATGTTAACAACATTAAACAGACACCATTATTTATGGAAACCCTGTATATCTGTTACTGGTATTTGCAAACCAGCAGTGGTTAAATGACATAGCTTTTCTTCTGCTACCTGTAGTATCTAAGAGTACCTAACCTCACTTCTGATGTTAAGGACAACAAAAGAAGTTTCCATAAATACATTAACATTAAAAGGAGGACTAAGGATAATCTTTGTCCTTTAGTAGACAGGGAGGGAAACATAGTGACAAAGGATGAGGAAAAGGCTGAGGTACTTAATGCCTTCTTTGCCTCAGTCCTTAACAGTAAGACCAGTTGTTCCCTGAGTACTCAGCACTCTGTGCTAGTAGAGAGGGGTGCAGAGAAAAATGAAGCCCCCATAATCCACAGGGAAATGGTGAGTGACCTGCTTCAGCACCCAGACATACACAAGTCTATGGGGCCAGATGGAATCCACCCAAAGGAGCTGGCAGATGTGCTCGCCAAGCCACTTTCCATCATTTATCAGCAGTCCTGGCTAACTGGGGAGGTCCCAGTTGACTGGAGGCTAGCAAATGTGATGCCCACCAACAAGAAGGGCCACAAGGAGGATCCAGGGAACTACAGGCCTGTCAGTCTGACCTCAGTGCCTGGGAAGGTTATGGAACAGATCATCCGGAGTGTCATTATGCGGCACATGCAGGACAACCAGGTGATCAGGCCCACTCAGCATGGGTTCATGAAAGGCAGATCCTGCTTGACTAACCTGATCTCCTTCTATGAGAGAAAGGCTGTGGATTTTATAATACTGTGGATGTTACTCCGCTCTCGTGAGACCCCACCTGGAGTACTGCATCCAGCTCTGGAGTCCCCAACATAAGAAGGACATGGACCTGCTGGAGCGTGTCCAGAGGAGAGCCACAAGGATGATCCGAGGGATGGAGCACCTCTCCTATGAGGAGAGGCTGAGAGAGTTGTGGCTGTTCAGCCTGGAGAAGAGAAGACTCCGGGGAGATCTTATTGCGGCCTTCCAGTACCTAAAGGGGGCCTCCAGGAGAGCTGGGGAAGGACTTTTTACTAGGGGGTGTAGTGATAGGACGAGGTGGAATGGCTTTAAGCTGGAAGAGGGCAGGTTTAGATTAAACATTAGGAAGAAGTTTTTCACTTTAAGGGTGGTGAGGCACTGGAACAGGTTGCCCAGAGAGGTTGTTGAAGCCCCATCCCTGGAGGTGTTCAAGGCCAGGCTGGACGTGGCCTTGGGCAACCTGGTCTAGTGAGAGGTATCCCTGCCTGTGGCAGGGGGGTTGGAACTCGATGATCTTCAAGGTCCCTTCCAACCTAAACCATTCTATGATTCTATGATTCTATGATTCTATGTTGTTTACTTGGACTTCAGTACAGCCTGTTTACCACAGCATTCTCCTAGATAAACTGGTGGCTCGTGGCTTGGATGGGTGTACTCTCCGCTGAGTAAAAAACTAGCTGGATGGCCAGGCCCAGAGAGTGGTAGTGAATGGAGTTAAATCCAGTTGGTGTCTGGTCACAAGTGGTGTCCCCCAGGGCTCGGTGCTGGGGCCAGTTCTCTTTAATATCTTTATCAACAACCTGGACAGGGGAATCGAGTGCACCTTCAGTAAGTTTGCAGACAACCCGAAGTTAGGTGGGAGCATCGATCTGCTTGAGGGTAGGATGGCCCTACAGAGGGATCTGGACAGGCTGGACCGATGGGCAGAGGCCAATGGTATGAGGTTCAACAAGGCCAAGTGCCGGGTCCTGCACTTAGGTCACAACAACCCCGTGCAGCATTACAGGCTTGGGGAAGAGTGGCTGGAAAGCTGCCAGGCAGAAAAGGACCTGTGGGTGTTGGCTGACAGACAGCTGAATACGAGCCAGCAGTGTGCCCAGGTGGTCAAGAAGGCCAACAGCATCCTGGCCTGTATTAGGAATAGTGTAGCAAGCAGGACTAGGGAAATGATCGTCCCCCTGTACTCGGCACTGGTGAGGCCCCACCTTGAATACTGTGTCCAGTTTTGGGCCCCTCACTACAAGAAAGACATAGAGGTACTGGAGCATGTCTAGAGAAGGGCAACGGATCTGGTGAGGGGTCTGGAGAACAAGTCTTATGAGTAGTGGCTGAGGGAACTGGGGTTGTTTAGTGTGGAGAAAAGGAGGCTGAGGGGAGACCTTATCGCTGTCTACAACTGCCTGAAAGGAGGTTGTAGAGAGGTGGGGGTGAACCTCTTTTTGCTAGTAAAAAGTGACAGGATAAGAGGAAATGGCCTCAAGTTATGCCAGGGTAGGTTTAGATTGCACATTAGGAAAAAGTTGTTCACAGAAAGGGTTGTTAAGCACTGGAACAGGCTGCCCAGGGAAGTGGTGGAATCTCCATCCCTGGAAGTATTTAAAAGATGGGTAGATGTGGTGCTGAGGGACATGGTTTAGTGGTGGTTTTGGCAGTGTTAGGTTGATGGTCGACCTCGATGATCTTAAAGGTCCCTTCCAACCTAGACAATTCTATGATTTTATTCTACAATTCTAACAGGATTTCAGTCCCATCTCCACTCATGACTACATTCCAGATAATAAATACACAACCTGATATAGTTAATCGAGGGAAAAAAAATCCACTGTTTTATTTCTTACCTAAAAACCAGATTAATTG
This sequence comes from Pluvialis apricaria, assembly GCA_017639485.1. NCBI lineage: Eukaryota > Metazoa > Chordata > Aves > Charadriiformes > Charadriidae > Pluvialis > Pluvialis apricaria. The sequence continues at coordinate 62,804,360 of CM030008.1, forward strand.
ATAGTGCTGAGTTATTAAAAAGAAATCCTGCTATACTTTTAACTCAACAGGTTCACTGTTAAAAACTCAATGCAATAAACATAAACTGGAAAAAATCTCAGGTTTTGGCTTTTCAATACCCTTGTTAGAAATCGAAAGGAAATCAAAAGGAGCAAAGAAGCAAGAGCAGACTTAAGATTCCAGACACAGAACTACCTCTGCTGAGCAAAAAAATTAAACTAACAATAGTAAAAAACCTAAATACATGTAGTAGTTAAAGTATGGATTTAATGGCCTATATGCCCACAGAGGCAAAAACATACAGTATGTGACAAAAGATCGATGGATGTTCATATTTTAGGAGTTTGCTAACTGCACTGGGTAGAGGAGATAAAAGAATTTATGCAAGGGTTGGAAAATCTGGCCCAAAAGATAGGCAGCCTAGCCTGGCAAGAAAATTAAGGCTAGTGAAAGGTCTGTAAGCAGTCTACAGCAGCATATTGCTTACTGAGCTGGAAATATGGGGACATGCGGTTAAATAACTGTAGTAGGCTTTGTTTGTTTGTTTGTTTGTTTTCCACAAGTACAACTCATCAGTGAATAAACCCAAGAGACTAGCATACTTTGAGCAAGTGGACAAACTTGACAGAATTTAATTCTGAGTTTAACTCTGAATTAACTCCCTCCTCACAGCTTCATAAAAATTACAGACAATTTGCTATTCTATAATACATTTGAGGCAGTTACATAAGAGCACCTAGGAGTTTTGGCAAATACATCCTTACTTTAGTCACTGGAGGCATATCTGTAATTCAGTCAAAGATATGTATGCACACATCATGCATTCGTACATTAATGATGTGAACCTGCTAGGGTATTACTTATCAGTGTAACACATCATGCAGCTCAGTGTGGGCTACAAAAGTTATCCCTCAAACTTGGCAAGTAATGCAGTTAGGCAATTTGCCTATATTTAATCTAGCATGCCTATATTTATTGTGGCCTCTGCTGCTCACAGCTAGTTGCCTGAATCATCCTTCTCTTTGTGTTTTCATAGAATCATAGAATGGCTAGAGTTGGAAGGGACCTTAAAGATAATTCAGTGCCAACCCCCCTGCCATGGGCAGGGACACCTTCCACCAGACCAGGTTGCTCAAAGCCCCATCCAGCCTGGCCTCGAACACTTCCAGGGATGGGGCATCCACAACTTCTCTGGGCAACCTGTTCCAGTGCCTCACCACTCTCACAGTGAAGAATTTCTTCCTTATATCTTGTCTAAATCTACCCTCTTTTAGTTTAAAGCCATTACCCCTTGTCCTAGTTTTCTGAGACATAAGTTTCTTCTCACTTACTTTGCCATTCGATGAATAAGGAACCAGCAGTGGAAAAGGTAGATTTCTCTGGCAATTTAGCAGTAGAGACAGGTAGTAGATATTCCTCCTAGCCCTCACAACAGACAGCAATATTTATGCCACTAACTGCTTGTGATTTTATCACATCTTAATGTATCTATCTTAGGCTTTATGGAAGGACACAGTTCCTGGAGAAAAGTGATTACAAGAATATCTCAGGTACCACTAAAACAAAATGCACTGAAAAAAATCATCATGATATACTGTTGAGTTCTCAGAAACTGAAAGCAAAAGAAAATGAGAAGACTTAAAACCACAATTTGAACTTCAAAGGTCATTTCACCATGTGCAAGGACTAGGCTCATGATTTTTTAAAACTTGTCTTTTTGTACTACTTCTGATAATTTTGTTTTATAGGACACTCAGTTATAGGCACAGACTTTTTTCATTGGATAATATATTCTCTTAAAGCCTTTACATTCATGATCTTTGCACCTAAAAATTCTGTGACTTTTTCTTCCTGCCAGTTTCATAAAAATTTTGAGAATCTAGATAATCCCTCTACCACACAGGTAGCAGGACTATTGAGCCTGAAGGATTACCAACTGGTGAATAAATTTCTTTGGTAGCTTCACAACCTAAGTAAGAGGGAGCTGAAGTTTCAAACACAATTTATTAGACTTTAGTTTAGCTCCTTTCATCTTCCCTGACCTTTTACATATGCTTTGCTTGAGTAATGACTTGGGTTTTCCTGATTTGTTATCAAAATGACTCAGAAGAGTGACACAATGTCAGGCTTCAGGTGATGGATGTAGTAGAAATGCAGGAAAAGATACTAAACAGTAAATACTCTGTTAAAGCCCATTAAAATCTGAAAGGTTTATTAAATATTGACATTCATAGGATAGGTTTTCAATTGATCTATTTCCCATCTGTCCGTGTGCCTGTACATTGCAAGAGTTTGCATGTCAAAATAAGGAGTGTTTGATTATGTTAGTGCTTTTTGATAAATTGGTTAATTATAACACAATCCAATATAACTATGATCGGTTTGTGAAAAACAAGTTAAGAATTCTCTTAGGATAATTTTTCAAAGTGCAATATGTCTCATAATGATAAATAATAATGATGGACCTCTGTGTTTCATTTCTTTATTTATGCTAATTATTTGATTCTGGAGAGACAAAATTTAGTAAAATCTTAAAGATATTCTGGCTATTTGAGGAGATATATATAGTAAGTACATTAAATTTAGCCACATTATGCATATTGTATGTGGGTTTTTGCATCATAGTTACTATTCTGAAAATAATTTTTAAGACTGAGGTGGCACAGGACAAGAAATGTAACTCAGCGTATTTTCCATGAGAAAACAATGTTTGATTTTGCAACATTAAGGTCATTACTAATTTTAAAAAAAATATCAAAACCAACACACTCAGCATATCTTTTTAATGTCCTTTAACAGCACAAAACATTTTACGAATGCCAAAATACAGGAGGATGAGCTAAGCACTTTCCCAGAACCATGTCTCATATATAAGCAGTGTGGTGCATCATGGATTATTCCCACAACAATTTTATTAGTGCAACAGAATTTGAAGTTATCAGTTCACTGACTGATATGGAGTAAAATAGCCAAATCTCTGTTTTTTAATGTTTTTTTCTCACCTCCGAAAAGAGGTTAAGACTGATCATATTCCTATGAAACTTCCACAGAGCTACAACTCTTTCACACCTTGTGTTTTAGGGACTTCCTAAGTGACAAAGAACAGTATTGTGGAAAAATCTTAATGCTTAGTTTTTAGGATTCTGCTTGCTTTGACATCAATCAGAAGTGTAAGGAATTACACTACCCATTGATTTTAAAGAAAGTGGGATACAGAAGGTAAGGACCGTGGCTGTGTATGTGCATGGGTACACTCATGGAGATGTAAATCTTAGCATACTTAAACACACGGGAATTGAGTGAAAACTGCAGAGATCTCTCTTTTAACAAAAGAGAGCTTGTATCTGTAAAAGCTGAGAGATTTATTTTAAGAATTTTTCCCCTCATATAACATCCTCAATGGCCCTTGCAGGTTTGACAATTTAGTGCCAATGACATTTTTTCCTGCAGCTCCTAAAATATCACTCTCCTTCCCTTTTGGAGTCGGGCGGGGAAGAGTCCTGACACATGAGAATGGCTGACAACCAGCATTTCCTCATAACCAGACAGCCAGTCTCTCAAGATTACAGGTGGCAGTACCCTGCTAGGTTTACTGTTCCAGACATCTACCCTCCGCAGAGTGAACCTTTTAAAATGTCCTATTTGGAGAACAAAGTCTGGCACAACAAAATTTTTAATTAGTTTAATGATTCTGTAACTCACTAAATGGAAAGACACAATACTTTGAACTTCTATTTAAACTGAAATGAATAAGAGCTTTTATTTTTGCCACTTGATCACAGGAACATTCATAGGACTTACCTGGTCAAAGCACATACTCTTATTCTACTGAATATTGCTAATTTATATGTGGAAAAATATAGGAGCTATATTCCTTCTTGAGGTAGCAGTACTTCCATTTCCAATTTAACTTCTGTAATAAAAATAATCAGATTGTAAAGAATATGGAACTGCAGATCTTAGTCAATTTTTATACCGTCAACCATCTCTTTGAAATGCAAAAATTTCAAACCCTGTGAAATAAAGTTTTTAAGTTGCCCGGCTAAGTCCCAAAGGATGAAATGATAACTGGTGAGATTCTGAAGAAGGGCTTTCTGATCCCTGTGCCTTCCCACCACCTCCCTTTTACATTAAATGAATATGGAACAAACTGAAAATAGAATTTCCAGAGGCAGGCAGTGAGTCCTGACAGTACTGACAAGCACCAGACAGGCATCATTGACATGGTGTGAGCTGCAATGAATGCTCAGAGGAAAGGACCTTGTACATGTTTGGACCTCTTGCTGCTGCGCTTAGATAATCTCCAGTGTAACTTTCAAATAACTGGGTTTTAAAAAAAAGTTGTATTGCAGCACCTTTCTCAGAAGCAGTCAGATTAAAATTCTCATTGGATTTAATTTGGCCTGAGGCTGACTTCAGGACTGGAAGTGTCAGCACCACATTCCTTTGGTGCTCTTCTTTGCCATGTACAGAAGACCCTCAATTTCTACCTTTTCCAGTGTGAACTGGGGGTACATGGCAGCTACCAAGGTGCTCAACAACTCAAAATAACATAATATCAAGTTTCCTATGAGATTATACTGGTTTTGAGTGGAGACTAGACCAAGTTGCTACTTCAGGCTTCTGTATGCCTAGATGTGTGAATCACTAAACAGAATGGGCAAAAGATTGATCTACTGCAATGTTTCATATCCCTTTGCTAGTTCAGGGTGTCAGCATAATCAGAACTTTAAGTTAGTAAGATTTCATGTTTTCTTAAGATTGTACATATCTACGTTAGGGGATTGGAACATCTTTTTTATGAGGAAAGACTCAGGGACTTGGATCTTTTTAGTCTAGAAAAAAGAAGACTGAGGGGGGAATCTTATCAATACTTATAAATACTTAAGGGGAGGGTGCCAGGTAGATGAGAATAGTCTTTTTTCAGTGGTGCCCAGTGATAGGACAAGAGGTAACGGGCACAAACTTGAGCATAGGAAGTTCCACCTTAACATGAGGAGGAACTTCTTTACTTTGAGGGTGGCAGAGCACTGGCACAGGCTGCCCAGAGAGGTGGTGGAGTCTCCCACACTGAAGACATTCAAAACCCACCTGGATGCCATCCTGTGCAACCTGCTGTAGGTGTCCCTGCTGTGGCAGGGGGGTTGGACTTTGATGGTCTCCAGAGGTCCCTTCCAACCCTGACGATACTGTGATATATGCCTGGTAAAATTTACAAATGACAAAAACTGATTTGAGCTGAAGCTTTTGATCCAAACTGAACTTCAGCTATTGAATCTGATGATTTGATTCTATTCAGCTCTGTTGTAAGAAAGTCAATGATACTCAGCAAATTTGGAAAACTAATTAAGAATACAATTTCCTTTAAATTATGAATAATGCAAGAGTTTGTTCTTTAATTTTACACCTACTACAGTTTGCTCATCACTTTATATGACAATGCATATTCTTTTTTTTTTTTAAATCTATAATGACTTGCACAAAAGACTATTGTCCTGGTATTAAGAGATAATTCTTTTTAGCAAGATTTCGGTGACATAACTGAACAGATAAATGTACTTTCCATAGATAATTAAAATGAAAGGAAAACTTCCTCTTGTGCATGTAAAATATGATACAAGAAAGAACTAACCAAGGTGCTATTAATATACAAGTAACATTAGCACTAAATTGCACTTTATGTTTTCATGTTTATCACTTAAAACAGGTTTCCAAAACATTACAAAAGTCTTTCAAGCTTGTCAGAATTTGCTTCCATTAGAAGCAGATGAGGATATATCCTTATGACTGTTTAAAAAAGTTCTGCGGAAGTTGAATTTACTTTAAGAAACAAACTACAAAGCTACGTGTTTTATGTAACTATTGTTTGAAAAGAAAAAAAAAAAAAAAGAAAAAATCCACTACTAGACTCTTTAGCTAGCACTGTGTAATTCCTTTTTCCACTTGTACTTTTATATTCAATGTTGGTCCTGAAATTGTTCTGAGGACATAATCTAAGGCACACCATATTGGGCCTCAGACTATTTCCATAAAATAACACATACTTTAAAAGGTAAAAATAGCTAAGCCATTTGCTTCAGTTGTTTGTACATGGCAAATGCCTGTACATAAACAAAGCTTATTTTCTTTGAATATTTGTAAACTGGAATTTAACACCATACGTGAGAAAACTTCTAAGGAAGTTGAAGCAACTGAGAAATAAGTGAGAACAGCTGCGTTAACCAACCAAAGCAGAATAAAAGCATCCATAAAGCAAGGGGGAGAAGGATCAGTAAAATCAGGAAATAATAAACACACACATTATTTTCTAAATTCCTGCTGAGCTAGCAATATAAGATATAAAACAAATATGATATTGGTTATTTATTTTTTATATGTATAAAAGCTTATTTGCCAAAACCTTTATTCAGCATTGATTTACATCTAATTCCTCTCCTTACCTCAATCTGCTTCAGAGTACTGTTACATTTTACATTTGACAAGTCTTTCCATGGTACAACCCTTTTCTGCTTACTCTTACACAGAATCATGGAACTTCAGTAGCACAAAGTAAGCCCTGAAAATCCTGGAAACAAATCCTGCTTGGAAAAAAACAAAATTTTCCATGAACCTGCTGCATTCCCCTATCATATGATTGTTCAATAGCTCACTACTCACTGACAAAAATACCAGCTGCAATGGCTCTGATTCACTGTTATGGGAATGGCCAGGGTCACCTGAGGCTGAAAATACCTGAAGAAGCCCGCAGAAAATAAAAGACACTCACTCTTCCTACAAATGAAAAAAACTTAGGATATTGCATCCAGCTGCAGAGCATCTATTGCAGTGTCAGAGTAGGATGACATAACTAGGTCTTTCTTGTGGGATTTTTGCATTTCAGATACTTACTGCTTCTGCATGGGTTTTTTATCATTATTTAAAAGTGTAAAACCTTGTTCTAATTATGAAATCACCTTATGGAGACCGATGATCAGTAACAACTAAAACACCACCAACAATGTTTCTTTCTGTAACTGCAACTCATTTCTAATTGCAAAACCTACAGTAAGTGAATAACAATACTTTGATGCACGACTGGGTGTAAGTAATCATTCTGAAAACACACAGATTATATTTCTCTCTAGGAAAAGAGTATTATTCAATCTACTGGTGGAAGCACTGCTTGAGGTTTGAATGAAACAGCATCTCCACTGAAGTCAGGCAAAGTCTCACGAACTTCATTGGAGTCAGGATTTCATCCCAAAGACTTGAAATAATTACTAACTGGATGTTTTAAAACCACAGTCAATGTATGTTTGTCTGAGGTCTAAAAACACTTGATGAAAATTATTTCTAGTCTTGTTTTACCACATGCTGATCTCCACCTGTGACAAAGTAAGGCAGAAAATGTTAGGAATGGGTGTGATTTGGGGCATCCCATATAAATATTTATATATATAGATATATATATTTGTTTCACAGGCACCAGTGAAAGTAAAGAAGGAAGAGCTGTGCTATGCCTAGTTCTGTGCCTTTGGAGGATGCTTCAGTACATGAAGGGACTGAAGGGTCCCCCTGGGACCAGATATTCTTTTATAGCACACAGCAAAGCTTTTTCACACAGCAAATCTGATCAAACACATCACTTGTTGCCAACACTATAGAAACCAGCATAACTCTCCTAAACATGCCTCGACACCACATTATTCTTTCCCAGATTCAATACTGTCAATAATATCAGCCTTGTGTTGCACATTCCAGATCCTAGAGACATGGCATCTGCTATTACTGTTTCCACAGGTCTACGTACATCTAAGTACCAACACCAGAATGTTAAGAATGTTATTTTGTTCTCCTAGAAATCTGTGTGCTAGTGCTGTGGTAAAGCTGATTCCACTTGGCAGCTGGTTTTAATGCATGTGCTAATGTGCATAAAAAAAGCTGTTAAAAAAGCTACAAAAGCTTAATGAATGAAACCCTTATTTTTGAAGGCATGTATTATGACGTTCCACTATTTTAAATCTGCCAAAAGAAAAAAAAAGTTATTTTCGCTTTTTAAAGGAATGGATCCTTCAAATGTTGTATATACACATATATCTTGGAAAAGACATAGAGGAAGTCATGCCTCTAACCATGTTTTTCTTTAGTTAGTAAATATTCTATGAAGGAGATGTGTTGAATTTTCAGTGTTTGTCCTCAGTGAAACTGTTCCATAAAATCCTGCTTGGTATTGAAATAAACTATGTATTTTATAGTAGCCTTCACAGCAAGGGAATTGAGAATTTCTTCCCCCCTATCAAATACATAAACTTAATGAGCAAGCTTTTTAAAGACAATATCATCTGCCATTCAGTTTACACAATCCAAAGGACTTTGGTTGCTCTGTTTCACCTCAGTGCTCATGTGCTGCTGCTTCAGCAGCATTTGAAAATGAAAAGAAGCAATGTGAAAAAATGCCTGAAGGGACTCACCATCTTTTTCAAGACCAAAGTAAAGGCAGAGGTAGCAACATACAACTAGAAAATGTTTTTTTCCTGAGTCTATTTTTGCAGTGAAGAGTAACCACTTCTGTGAACTAAGCTGAAAAAATCTAGACAATGCAGACCATATATGATGCCATTTCAAGGAAGCACTTTGACAGAAATTGCTTTTAGTTCTGTCAATGTCAGTAGAAAATGCCAAAATGCCAAAATACACATCACAGTTGTGCATGACTACTAACCAAAAAAACCAGTAAGGGCCAAGCTGACTTACAAGAGCTGTATTGCTTGTGTAAAAAAAACGAATACATCCTTTGGGCTAGATGCCATTCTGTGTCATTGCTGCAAACCTGGAGGTCAGCAGAAGCACTATGAATTTACAATGGCATGACTGAAAACAGAATCTTTCCTCTAGCACTTAAGTTTTATGCAGCATAAAATATGTATGGATGCTTGACAACTTTTCCTTTCATTATATACAAAAGTGACTCTCTCTTCTCTCTAAAATAACACTGTTAAACCAAGAGGGACTGCCAGAAACCTGTCACAGATAATAATCTATTTGCCCAGGTTCCTGAATAGCAATGAAAAAGAAGATATTGAGTGTCAGTTCCCAGCACATAAATTAAAGTTCCATGCATGTAATTAGGCCGTGTTTCCCCCTCAAAAAAATCGTGTTTAATATTACAGTGACTTTTAATTATTTTTCTGTAAGGAATTGGCCAGAGGTACTGTGGGACACCTACCCAAGGATTAGTGATAAATAAGTTTAAAAGTTCAAAATTTAAAAATTCCTTGCAAACTCAAATGAGTTTCAAGGACATTTGCACTAGAAAGAGTATTACTAGTTTTACTTCAAGTGCAAATGCTGCAAATAACCACTTTAAAGTAAAGAAAATCTCCTTTTTTTCCTTGCATTTGGAGAAGATGAAAAGGTGAAAAGATAGTACTGGCAGTTTTAATTTATATAGATGATACCTTCATCCCACTGTGGTTTTACACAGTGTTATGTGGCCCACTGCTTGAAGATTCTGTGCCCTTTCTATGAAACGCTATTACATTATATGTAAGCAATAATAATGGATAAATGAAGGTTCAAGGTCTTTGATCTCCCAGCCTGTCCCTAAATGTGTTTTTTAAGAGTACAGAAAATAAATGTGCTATATTCTAAGTGGAGATTAGGTCTCCAGTATTTTTTCTCCCCCCACACCTTTTTTTTAATCCATAACAACAATTATTTTCCTCTCCCAGCAAGGTTTTACGCCCACCAAAGTTCCTGTCTAAAACAATGAACATTGAGTAAACAAAGTGGTAGCAGGCCACTTTTCCAAACCTGAGGACTTTCTCTTTGCTTCTACATCTATAAGCTGCCTTCTAGCCTGCACCCTCTCTGCCGTGGTTTCCTGTTTCTGAAACAACACAGGCTGTGTCTCTGATGTCTTTGTAACCAGGACTGAGGAATGATCTATGTTCCCCTGGCTGGTTTGCCCAACACAGCTCACATTTGCAGTGCTCGTAGCTGGTCCCTACAGCAATCCATTTATGTCCATACCATACAGCGTGTGGAGGCGCCTCTGGATCAGCACACATTCTCTGGAGCTTCATCTAGTTGGTCTGCACCCCCCACACTGTGTAAGCCATGTGCAACACTAACTTGTTTTGTGCCTGTCATATCGTTATTGTTACATGACCATGGCTATAGCAACCTTGTCACAACAGTTTGGCTCTCCTCCTGACCCCACATGTCCTTCTTTGGGTCTGAGACACATTGGTAATGTTATGATTTTAAGAATGGATATCTCTTCATAAAGTGATGACTAGAAAAGGGTTACCGTGTGATATATGCACTTTTTAAGCAATGAAAGCCAGAATATGTCGTGTGTACAGAAGTGGGGGAGGCATGAGAGTCTGTAAGGGGACAAACCCCTGCAGAAAAGTGTTGGAGGATAAGCCAGGCTGACAGAGCAAGAGCTGATGTTTTGTCCATACTGTCTACTGTAATAGTCTCTGCACCAGACTAACCACTGAACTATTCCTGGATCTCGGTGCTGATGGTGGGGAAACTATTGATCCTACTGAAAGATGATACCCCAGGAGTGATACAGCCTGTTTCCAGAGGGGACGGTCAGAGTAGCAGGACCTTGAGCTGAAACAAGGAGTCATCTGAGAGTGTAGGCTCACCTACCATCTGCCCTAAATCTCCTGAACCATTCAAACCTACATGCTGTAGGTGTCCCTGCTGTGGCAAGGGGGTTGGACTTAGATGATCTCCAGAGGTCCCTTCCAACCCTGATGATACTGTGATACTGTGATACTGTGAAATGGTTTTACTGTTATACCAAATGCCAAAGTTCTGTGAACTTCCTGCATGTCATAGTTGGCCAGTTAGCTGTGTAAACTCTCTGACTCATATACAGCTATATACATATGTACAGTGGCTATAACTTATACTATCAAATATAAAGTGAGTGCATTCTTTTTATCCTCTGCTACTCCACTTACTCATAGCCATTTACAAAATATTATAGCTGCCAGACTAAATAGGCAGTAGAAGTATGTTTAAGTTATTAAGCTGATTAATCATATGCTGGGTTATCATGCGATGTAGTTTTCCTACATTTGCTCCCTAGTTTCCCATAAAAATTAAATCTGCTACAAGGTGAACTGAAGAGCTAACACAGCACAAAGTGCAAACACATGTTTCAAGGGACCATCTCATGCTGTCATTAATAGAAAAATGGTCTTTTACAAAATTAAGAAGATTAAGCCAATGGTGCTGGATGGTATTCATGTTGGTGCTGAAAGAATTGGCTGACATTATTGTGAGGTTACTGTCTATCAACCAACCGTGTTCAGCATAGGTCTGTGAGTCCTGGAAATGGGCTTTCTCAAAGAGCCACCTTTATGGAAGAGGAGGAAGAGATGTCAAACTAGTAAATTGGAGGAAAGGACATAATATTTCTGATATCCAGTCTTTCAGATATTAGAAAACATTCCCTCCGTCTGCCTTTATATAACATGAATACTCAGTGTGTCCTGAGGATACTGCTGTCAGGATGTGCATAAACACAACAAACATAACTACAGCCCCTGTGTCTATTGTATCCTTTTGTTTATTTCTTTACTACTACTCTAGAAGAAAAATAATAATGGAAAACCCACATTCACCTCAATCAGGACGTGTAAGTCCTGAAGACTGTAAAACACAAAATTGTATTTTGCCATCGCCTTTCCAACATTACCTTCTTACTGATCCAAGAGATAATGCTCTTTTTAACTAAGCATTCTTGGCCTGCTAAACCAATCTTCAGAGAGATGTCTCTTCATGCTAATTTTTATTCAACAAAAATATGCAAACAGAGCACCCACTTAAGTAAAAACCTATGTTCTTCAGGTAACTGTGAAATATTGGGCACCTCTGTAGCGTTCAGTGCTACGGGGCTTATCTTTCATCCATCAAAATTGAAAGCAAAATTTTCACTCACTTGACTAGAACCAGACTGGCAATAACTGATGTGGATGGAGTAAGCAAAGGCAACATGGAAAGCAACTAACATTGATTCTGCTTCCTGTCAAACTTATTGAATTAAAAAACAATTAAAAGTATAAATTCCCCACTAGTTCTGTCCAGCTCTACTCACATAATTTACATTCCTTCTAGTAGAAAGTCATAATTACTATTTAACCATTGACTATCACACCTTTTTCCTGAATGTGCAACATTCAGTTGCACATTTTCAGTGCAACACAGTGGCTGCTCAAACAGTAGTCATAAAAAGCCTTATTTCATACTTCAGTGCTAAAATAGAGAATGACCTGCAAAGATCCCTTCTGACTCTGTTCCACAGCCCTGAGGGAAATGAGGGCAAAACAAGTAAACTGAATTTCAGCCTCCTCTGTAAATTTGGAAAGCTTGTCAGTGAGGACAGCCCGCTTTCTTGATTCTCAGGTTCTTCCATGCTTGTAAGGCACCAGTGCAACCAACTGAGTTACATTACCCTCAGTGAAGTAACTGTAAATGGTACCATCTATGTTTTAGAATGCATAGCTTGTGCTTGGTAGGCAACTCTCCAGTGAAAATCAGTGACTGATGAAGCCGAATTCACAAAAACCTGAACTAAACTCATCAGTTTTCTTAGATGAAAAAGTCTGCAATCAAGAACTCTATTTCTTGCTCTGACTGGTTTGAGAGCCTACTGTACCAAGAGGCAAAACCAGACTACAAAAAAAAAAAAATGTAGAAGAAAATAATAACTACTACAAGCATGTCTGTTTCTCAGTTCTGTGTAATTCAAAGCCACAAATACCCATTCATGTAGCTGCATTCACTGCTTGAAGTCATTAGCCAAAAATAAACATACAGAGAGAAACAGAGACAAAACTGGCTATCTGGGAAGAAAATAATTCTCTAATATTCAGACTCTTCTGATGCTAACTCATCATGCTGTCTTTTGTGGACAGAATTTATGTCTCTCATGTCGATCGTGCTGACAAGTGCCTTACGGGTATCTGCCTCCACTCACTAACATTCAGTCTATAACCTAGTATCAGTAATATGGAAAAGACCTGGTGGGAAATGTTATCTTCCCACCAGAAGTGCACTTTTGCTCTGTGTATACACATTCCCTATTTAAACCTTCATTTAACAACGGAGGCAAAAATACTTCTTGATTCCCACATAAAATGCCCCTGGGAATTGCCACTGGAAGAGTACCACTTTAGATCTGTCAGACAGAGACATTTTATTACCTGAAGGATGTTATCTTAACCCGAGGTCTAAAATATAAATGAACTGCAATTCAGATGACTTGAGATCTAGCAGAAAGACAGAAGGGTGGAAATCTTCCCAGAGAGATTCCAGGGGAGAAGTCTGATTTATTTAATACGGATAAATATGACAAAAAGATATTCATATCCCACGTTTTAATAAGTTTACGGTTGACAGGAGGAACTGAAGACAGCCTTGAGCAGCAGCTAATGTACAGAACAAGATGTTAACTAGGAAAGTTGGAAAAGGAAAAAAGGAGCTCCGAGCAGATGAATTCAATTTAATGGCAGAAGATTTCGGACACTGAAAACTTCTCTGTTAAGACATTATGGGCCAAAGGAGATGATGTCCTTTTTCAGTGACTTGTCATTTTTACTGTGGAGTAAAATCCAAGGGATCTTCACAGACCCTCTAGTATTTAAGTTGAGCAGAGAATGTTTATATATTAAAGGTCAGAACTGTCTATTAAGAGACAAGTGAGAAAATAAACAGAGGATAAATCAAGAGATTATTTTAGGATCTGCCACCGTGAAAACTTTGCCTTTTCTCAAGGGGCAGAGAAGTTCTTTTCTATATTGAAACAGGGATTCAGAGTTTGCTGTTAAAAACATTGGAAAGTCATTAGATGATTCCTTCAGGGGTGTTATTTTGAATGTTACTATTGTTTCTTTGAGCAAAGCAACACTCTTCATATTTGTTAATGGGGTACCAATTTTTCTCCATGTTGAAAGCTTCAGAAAAGTTTGGTTTTGTTTGGAAGGAATTTGGGTTAAGTTCATGAAGCGGGTAGACATAACTAAGTGGAAGAAAAGAAGGCAATTGGGACATGGGCTGTGGCTTAACCCTGAACTGAACAGCATTTGCATGTGGCTTTGGGAAAAGTTTCATGACAGCTTTTCTGGCAAAGAGAGATGTGGGAGTATTAAATTTTCCACTTGTTTTCTTCTGTGCTCAAGAAAGAAGACATTAGCCTGCTAAAGCTGATATATAAACACAACTTCATCAACAATTTATTCTCTTAATTGCAAGATCACAAATTTTGAGTAGGTTCTTAGGGTAAACAGGTAGCATATACTAAAATTAAATTACTTAAAACTGTAGCAGAATATCAGAATTCTTTTGTATGCAAAACTACATTGGAAATCTACTATTAAAAGGTTCTTAAAAAAAGCAAGAACACTTTTTTCTTCCATCTTCTCAGCCTAGCATTGCTTCCATCGATCACTTGGGTAAACCCAGCAATTTCCAGGAAGTTTGCCTGAATCCCATGGCATGATGCCAAAAGCAGAATTCAGTTCAAAACTGCATGGAACAGTAAAGATAAATCTCTTGACTGTTTTCTGAGATTCTCTCCTATTATTAATCCCTACACTGGACATACACAATTGTGAAGATATTAATCACAGTTTACTCTGCAGAGAAAAAGTCAATAGGATGTTTAACTCTTGATTTATACACAAGCTTTAAGTATTTCACCTGTGTAATTCTGCACAGTCAGTACCTTATTTCTTCTAATTAAATCTTTATTTCAGCTCTCAGTGGGCCTGATTTTCCTCTTACTAACAGCAAGTTTATTAATATAACTCTCATCAATCAAATGGTGGTAGTGTCTAAATAAGATTAACATAAGAAAAAGCAAAATCAAGGCCATTGACTTTGTACGACAGTTTTGCCGGTCTGTTCACAGCTAAACAGTGCTTACTGGACACCTAACAGAATGCTGGGCAGCGAAGGAGTTTTTTTATTGTTTAGGGACCTGTTTTGAAGGAACAACTGGCAAGACCATGAAAAAAGGAAAAAATCTTTGTCCCTTTCATATGTACTACAAACTGAAAGCTGAACTGCATATTAGTGTAAAATAACCAATTACACTCAAAATTGTGTTGTGGGCAAAAGAGTGTACACCTGATTGACACAGTAAAAAATTCATTACTGTTTTTTACCATCTCTTTTACCATCTCTGCCTTTACCATTCACCAAGCTGCAGCCCAGGACAGGTCAGGGATTAGTAGTTTGGCCACTGTGAAGCAAGCTACAGAGAGGTCAAGTAAAACCTGAGATTCTGCTTTGCCAGGTCAGCACAAAGTCTGTTGCCTTTTACTAGTAACACAAAAATCATATGTACTGGACTACAATACATGTAATCATCCCTGATTGTTTTCAGCACATGTAAACTAAATATGAAATTTTCTAAATACAGATACATTTAAATGCTTTAATCAGATGTATAGAGATAAGGCAGAGGTTTGAAAGTGACTGAAGGCATGAAAGGAGCAGCAAGATAAATGGTATCTAACATCATTAAAGAAGAAAATAAAATGCATTTTTGCAAAACAATGTGATCTACAGCAAGTTATGTAGGAACTGCTAATGGTAACATGAACTACCTGTGATTTTTTAAAAGTAGCAACAATGGAATGAAAGAGGGAATTAAGGCATGACAGACACTAGGAATGTCTCATAACTAGGCTGAAGATAATTTTGAACTCTTAATGACTGAAGAAGCTTCAGATATACAAAACCATTTTAATAATAAAAGAATATTCTTTTTATTTTAAACATTCCAAGTATACAGTATTGGTATGACTTATCATTCCAATAAAGATGAAGATTAAGAAACTAAAAGAATTTCATGAAGAATTTAATATAGTGAAATCTCCAGTGGGCAGGACAAGTGGTTAAATAAATGAATGACCAGTTAAGTGCCTTTTGGAAGACCAATGGTTAACATTAAATAAGACCTAAGAGCTTTTTACTGTGATCTGCTAACACTGTGAAAAAATTATCCCTGACAAAAACAGAACAGACAACTGATGAGAGCAGGGAAGGATCTCTGGGAGACAAACAAAACTGCTAAGAATGAACTGCCTGATGGTAACTCTCAGTTTCTGTGATTTTAAATGCAAAGCAATATCAGCTTCATGATTCCCATGAATTGCCTACTGTTGATCTAAATATTTTCATACAGCATGCTATGTAAACCTCTCAGTCACTGTATTTACACAGAAGTTAACCCTTTGGATTCATGCTTTCTATTTGACTGCCTTAGAGTATTGTACCCCTTCACTCACTATATAAAATAGAAAAAGTAGAATTAATTGGCCTAAAAAATAAAGTATAAACCTATTTCCGATTTATGAGGTTAGTAGTAGCTCTCACTTTTCTTAACAGTCAATTGATTTATCAGATTTACCAGATTAGTATTTCTGATTTATCAGATTAGTAGTAGCTCTCACTCTTCTTAACAGTCAATTGACTGCTTGCTGATTATTTGACGTTCTTGCCTCTAAACCTTACAATTGTCTACAAAACTTTTTACAATCTCCTGCAAACTATTCACCTTACTGACTCTGTAAGTAAGTAGCAAACACAGGTTTACCCATATAGTACACATATATGGGACTAGAAAGGTAGCTCCTTTAACTGTACCTTCTATGCATGATTTCATTTTTATTTTTGTGAAGTGGTGTCATCAAAATATTTAAAACTGCAGCTGCCTTTCTCTCCTTAAACAACATGCTCGAATGAATTAGGCATGAAAGTTCCATCAAGTTGACAGGACAATCTTTTTCACACACTGTCTGATCCCTCCCAGGCATCACAAAGCCCTTCTTAAAGTAGTTCAATAAGGAGGTTTGCAGTGCCCAGCTACCAGTGAAAGAGGGGGGGATTTAACTATAAGAGATACATTGGCAGGCTAGGCTCCCCTGTTTATCTGAATTCCACTCAGGCTAAGTTAGAGCTTCCTGAGTGAGTGCATGCAGCTTTAAGGTGCTTAAGGAATATTATGACACTGAAAATCTGACAAACCAGAACTCTGTTCTACACCAGTATCTTTAGCGCAGAGATGCGCAGGAACAAACTCTGCCATCCGCACATCAGCATACAGTTCTCTCATGTAATTCCTGCCAGTCAGTTGAACCACTGTTTCTATAGCCAGCATTAGACTATGCTCCAGAATCAACTGCTGATGTCCCCATGTTAACACCAAAAGCTGACATTAAAATCTGCTAATGAAAGTAAGTTAGTAAATTATGAGATGTGTATAGAATAAGGACTAAGAGACTTTAGATTCCTCCAGGGAAAATACGCTATTACAGGTGACGGACGTAAGGACAGCAGAGCTACGAAATACAAAACACACCTGCATCCAGCCTGTGGTTTTAGTCAGCCTAATTCTTTGTGATAACCAGGAGGTGTACCTCCCAGCAGACGGAAGTCTAATTATTCATTCCTTACACATGCAGTTACATAGAAGGCTGCACACTTGACTATAGAAAATTCTGCTTTGCCAGTTATAAGTAAAAAGAAACAGTGGAAAAGTGTGCATCTTGTATCTATAGGACCACAACAGTCAGAAATCATTGTGCCAAAGGCAGACCACTTTGACTTCTACATAAACCCAACAGGTTTATATGCTGACATCTGCTAATTCCCTGCACAAGAAGAGAACAAGAAGGTTGCTGTGATATTTGTCATACAACAGCAGCATTCCTTCTGCAGCCTTCCCCGGCAGATGCCATATTTTGCTTTCTTATGTTCACACACAATTAATTTCACAGGCACAAAAATGCCTGTTGCAAAAAAAAGTAGCAACTATGTATGAAAATAAATCAAAGCTTTCCCAGGATAGCTATGCAAATATAAAAAGTCCATACAATGAAAATTAAACAATAATCGTATTTTTATTATGGTACAAATTATAATAACAAAGGAAACAATTAACTAAGATATTCAAACTATAGTATGTCAACATTGGATTGTATGGAGATTAAGAACAGCATCATGGCTATAAAAATGAATGGCTGTATGTGATTCTTGGGCTATTATGTAAACTGATCATACAGACTGAAAAGATTTATTCTGAAGAATAGTAAATTCAGAATATTTCAGAAGAAAGTCAGAATATGAATACTCTGGTTTCACACCACAGTAGCTGGGGAATTTTTGTTGTTGCGGGTGAAGTTCTGGAGAAAGCAGAACAGCAAATTAAAAATTTTCATATGTATTTACTTACCAGAATGAAAATGTAATGGAATCTGAAAATGGTTTCATATGAAGATATACACTGGGCAAAACTAGTGGCAAATTGGTGAAATTTTTATTTCTTGTAACACTTGGTTAAGGAGCCCTGAAATCTTTGTATGACCAATAAGGTACAAGGAAGTTCATGAAGAAGCAGCACGTGTAGCCACTTCTCTCTGTAAACTGGAATTTGTAGTAGGCAGAGCTAAGGAAGAAAGAATGAGGGTGATAATTCCATGCGTTTCCTATTTATGATGCACTAGCACCATGCACTAGCACCTTAACCAAACATTCTTGTTTAAGACCCTACTGTATTACCAAAAAAAACATCACTTAATTCTTTCATGAGTGTATTTCTATACCAAAGGCAATGAAATGCTAACTTATAATCTATGGTATTGATTTTTTTGTGCTGAAAAAAATTTTAACGATGGAAGGAGATATGATGTATTATTCATAAAAACATTTTCATTTTATAAAACAGGTAAATTCTGAGTTTTAGTTGTTATTATTCATATTTTACTCAGTTCTATCTTTAAAATAATTAATTTCATTTCATGCTTATCTCTGCTTCATTAATGGGGTGAAAAGAGAGAACTCACAAAGATGTCTGCTTGCCTACTTAAGGTATATTTTCTCATTAGGGACTTTTTTCTTTTTCTTACATTTCCTTAAGTTCCTGTTTATATGACTACGTAGACAATATATTTTCAAGTATAAATCAAATAGAAGAGTAGACATACGAAACATTCATTCAGAGCTATACCAATCCTGTTAATGAAGACTGAAATGCCTCCATCATGAAATTAAGAAAAAATAGTAACCACAGGTCATTTCAAGTAAAAAAGTTCTTCCTTTTTTGGCTAAGAAACTAGGTTGCCATATATGCTACTTCAAATATTCACTGTGTGTTTTTTTTTTATGTGGAGCTAGGTCAATTTGCAAGCAACACTGTATTTTCCAATCCATGATTAGGATATGGCTAAAACAAATGCATTTTTTTTTTATGACAGCTTTGCAATTATTAGGAATTAGCAGAAGCAGCCTAATTATTAAGCTACTCTCAACAAGGGGGTAGTCTTCCCTTTTGAAACCAAAAATTTTTGCAGAGAAGACTGCAAGACAGATGTAAGAAAGAAAAAAAGAAGTATGCTGCCTCATATAAGATAAGGGGTGATATGTTTTCTGGGTTTCATGACAGAATAAGAATATTTGTGTCTTTTTTAATCTAACAACTGTTCCAATATTATTCTACCTCTTACTCAATTAAACATACAATACAGGATTTAATATAGTTGCAATTTAAATTTCAATTTTTGTAAAATAATTGTTCTAATTTTTAGGTCCATGATGCTTTTAAACACCACCAACAAAGATGGTACCAATTAAAAAAAAACACTCACCTGATGAGATGTCTATTCGGTTCTTCTTCACTAGGGTGACATTGATGTGGACGCTGACTTTGCCCTCATTTATGTCAATCTCAACATTCCCCAGGTCATCTGCAAAGTTGCTGAAGACAAGAAGTCCATTGGGGTTCCACGTTCGGAAAAGGAAACTGACTGAAAACAGATCTTGGCTTGGACGACCAGGAACCTCAAGGTAACTGGTGGCATTGAAAAAGACAGGGACTGTATGTGGCTCCACACAAGAAAAACTTAAATTTCCCTAAGTAAAACACAAAAAAAGCAAGAACATAAGCAAAATGGTAAGATTCCACTAAATTCATAGCTACCATAGAAAAGCATTCAAGGTTTCATTCAGCCTAGAGATTACTGTGATCAATGCAAGTTGCATGTAAAAATACGTTATTAATACTATCAATCATTATTGTTACAATGTTGTTGCTGATGTTTCTGTTTTGCTAAGCATTGGCGCCATTATATTTTGTACTGTACATACACACAATATGAGGCAGCCTTTGCCCTGAAGAGTTATAGTCTAAGATAATGCTTATACAAACGCATTAATATTCCCAGTTCAAAGATGAAGAAATGAATCACAGAGAAAGCTGGGCTTGTTCGTGGTCACCAAAGAAGCCTATAACATAGCAGTAATTCATCCTTTTATAAAAATGAAATACAACTTTCCAAATACCCTTATATCAATGTGTCAATCAATAAAATACATGAGGTTGTGAAAGAAGGATGTATCATGAAGAGCTAGCCTCTCTGCTGTTTTCGATTGGATAATACTAGATAAGCTAATACTTCGTTTCATGAAGCAGAAGGATTCGGAGTAGCTGATCATGAACAATGCCTAATGTTTTTAGTCAACAGTTTTCTCTGTAAAAAAAATTGCAGTTTCACACCGTAAAATTTTACTCTTTGGGAAATTGACAAAAATCCAGTCAACTTTATTGATTTCCAAGGCTTTAAAATGTATCTGTAAGCAAGACTAGAATTAGGGACATGAATTTTGCACTCTGGTTTTCATGTTGTTTCTCATGAAAGAACACAATGGTAGAATGTATAACCATTTTTTTCCTTAGAAATCATAAATAATTTATGTCAATCTCTGTCCAGAATTAACTTTCTAATGCATCAATGCAAATATTACAGGAAAACTTCCTCTGCTGGAGAATTGCTCTAACATGTGGTTGTGCACCCTGTTCTATGGTTAGGTTTTCCAATGCACTGTGGCAGGTGGATACTCTGTGGCATTTTCAGTTCAATTTGGGAAGGAAGAATTTTATCAGATGCAGTATGGAAATTATTACTATTATCAAGATAGCAACTCCTTTGATATTTATTTGTATATTAAAAAAATATTAAGAATTGAACAAAAATTTTTGGAGGTACCTAGATGTTTAGAGATTAAATTCACCTAAGCCCTGTTCAGAATCCCAATAGGAGTCAGTCATCATCTTTATCATATAACTATTTTTAAACTCCATAGAATCATAGAATCATAGAATCATAGAATGGTTTAGGTTGGAAGGGACCTTGAAGATCATCGAGTTCCAACCCCCCTGCCACAGGCAGGGATACCTCTCACTAGACCAGGTTGCCCAAGGCCACGTCCAGCCTGGCCTTGAACACCTCCAGGGATGGGGCTTCAACAACCTCTCTGGGCAACCTGTTCCAGTGCCTCACCACCCTTAAAGTGAAAAACTTCTTCCTAATGTTTAATCTAAACCTGCCCTCTTCCAGCTTAAAGCCATTCCCCCTTGTCCTATCACTACATGCCCTAGTAAAAAGTCCTTCCCCAGCTCTCCTGTAGGCCCCCTTTAGGTACTGGAAGGCCGCAATAAGATCTCCCCGGAGCCTTCTCTTCTCCAGGCTGAACAGCCCCAACTCTCTCAGCCTCTCCTCATAGGAGAGGTGCTCCAGCCCTCTGATCATCCTCGTGGCTCTCCTCTGGACGCGCTCCAGCAGGTCCATGTCCTTCTTATGTTGGGGACTCCAGAGCTGGATGCAGTACTCCAGGTGGGGTCTCACGAGAGCAGAGTAGAGGGGCAGAATCACCTCCCTTGACCTGCTGGCCACACTTCTTTTGATGCAGCCCAGGATATGGTTGGCCTTCTGGGCTGCGATCGCACACTGCTTGCTCATGTCGAGCTTCTCATCAATCATCACCCCCAGGTCCTTCTCCACAGGGCTGCTCTCCAGCCATTCTCCGCCGAGCCTGTATTTGTGCTTGGGATTGCCCCGACCCAGATGTAGGACCTTGCACTTGGCCTTGTTGAACTGCATGAAGTTGGCTTGGGCCCACCTCTCCAGCCTGTCCAGGTCCCTCTGGATGGCATCCCTCCCCTCAAGCGTGTCTGCCTCGCCAAACAGCTTGGTATCATCAGCAACCATATTACTGACTTCCTGATATAAGCTTTTATGTGACATATATTTGTATTCATAGTGTAGAAATGCATCTGGAAGTTCATCTTGAGGGAAGTTAGAGGATTTGGCAGCGAGATAGGAACTTTCTGTCTGAAAATGTGTGGGAGGAAAGTCCTAAGTAAATTTTTTTTACAAGTAGTTATTTTCAACTGGAGATGGGCCAGATGATGTCAATACGGAAGCAAGATTTAGCTTTCATTTACCAATGTCCAAAGCCACTACTTTTTAAAAGAACAACAGATCAGAAAACACCTTATCTGTGTCATAGCAAGATACCACCTGTGTGGCAGATTCAGTTTCTTATATACTATTTCCATGTCAAAAATGAAAGAATAAAAATAACAGTTTCTTGAGCTCTCAGATACATTCTTTGATTACTGTACATAACCACCTCTTTCTCCTACAGAGTGTCAGAAGTTATATTGCCACACAGTCTACCTATAAAGGCCAGTAGAACTAGTAGCAACTAGACTATCAGGTTGGCAGCCTCCATCACCAATTAAGAAACACTGATGTTTCCAATATCCTGGAACTAGTGAAGAGATTTCTTTATGCTGATCTCCTAAAAGATTTGTTCCTATCTTTATGATAAAATGTCACCATTACAAACCATGTTCTTTTCATACACCACGTTCCATGGATAACAAAAAATATCCAAGGATTTAGGAAAATAGCAGGAATGATAGGAAGCTTTAAAACTACAGTGTGAATGAGAGAAATTACAGCTACTTTATGAGTAAAAGGACCACCCCTTATCCCCTTTGCTGTTAAACTGCTTGCTATCTGTTTTTTTTTGGTCTAAAAGTTGCCTAGAGATTTTAACAGCCAACTAAGCTTTAAATCAAAATAGTTAGCTCATTTGTTTGAATAGTTTGAGTCTGAACATTTCCAAGCGTGCTACAGAATACTTTTGGTTAAACCACAAATTTTACATACAGGAAAAAAAAAAGCTGGAGAGTGGCTGAAATACCCTTTGTATCCATTTTATAACATTCTCAGTATAATAGTCACCCTATGGATTAGAAACAACTTCTATTACATAGTTAAGGTAGTCCTGTGTAGACACAGAGGGCAACTGCATTTCGTAAGAGCTTACATCTCACGGTTCAGTCACAGATGCCAATTAAGTAGTGCTCAGAAATCATTTTGTTAGACATTTTTAGGAGTTTCTCTTGCTGCCTTGTTACTGGTAGGAACTAACAATTTCTTCATAACAAGAAGGCTTTCATATCCAATTGACACTCTCCTGTCACCCTGATGCATGGGATACTTGCATGTATAACACCTATTAATGTTAACGGCACCGAATGCATTCAAATCCTTTTTCACATCAGTGAATGCATTTATCATGAACACCCTAACTTCACAAAAGATTTCTTGAGGAAGTAACATATAATTCTGATTTCTCTGCTACTTAGTATTTTCCCTACTGAGCTATTCAGATTAATCTGAACTGGATTATGAATTCCTTCTATGACTGTAATTCACAAGATGACTCCTCTTTTAAGTAAAGCCCATCTGATATAGATTGCTCACTAGGTCTCAGTCAAGAGTTCGAGCTAATCTGCAACTTGTCTCTATAACAGCATACCTGTTTTTCGAAGACAAAGAGATCCCTTTCTGTAGATTGAGAGTGACATGCTGAATAGTTCTCTGGGCTATGTCATCTGGAAGTCAAACATATACTGTGCATTTATACTGAAACTTGGTCTTATCAGAGAATTTTTCATACTATACTGGAAGGGAAACGGTGAAAACATCTCAATCGGGGTAGCTTGAGCTTTGCATCATGATCTTTAATCTGTGTTGCAAATTAGCTTCACGTTACTTCTTATAAATCAATCTTGCCTATCCGAGTTCAGATGTTATCTCTTGTGGAAATACTACTGGATCTTAAAACCCTTGCTAATTAATAGAGCTACTGGATGCATATGTAGCTCCCAAAAGAGAAGTAATGAGTTTATTAAGACTACAATACCTGTTAAATCAGAATGGATTATACAGTACAAGCAATATACTGTATGCTAATTTTTATTATATTATTTCAGTAGTTTTCTCAAAATAGCTTATTACTCATCTTTGAGTTTAACATAATGTTTGCTTAATATAAATAATTTACAGAAAACACTCATCTTAAGTTTGCATACAATTGCACACATTAATACATGGCATAGGAGTTGTAGAAGTGGGTGCAGCATAGACCTATTGGATGTAAGGATGAAGGGTAGCAAATATGATTCTCCTCAGCATTTTTTGTTTACAGGCTTTAAAATTGGAGAGATTGTTCTGTGGAAACTGAATCCAATTAGTATTCACACTGCTGCCCTTAATATACCTCTGGGTAGGAAAATTTGATAAAGGGACTAAATTCCTAAACTCAAATTTCTCTGGACTTCTTGTTAGCTGCATATTCTAGTCCCTTCTCACTGATGGTACGAGGGTCAATACTCTTCAGTTACGCAACTAATGAAAGTCCTACATGCTTGTTATACTTTAGTAGAAAACATAGAAAAGATAGACTGGAAGATTGTTTACAAGTGTGTTCCGTCTTCCTATCTTAGTCCTGAGTCAAGCTGTATACAAGGGTTAGCACCTACTGTGCTAGTTAGTCACTGCCAAGTCTCGTTTGCAACTTGGTTCAGAAGAGCAAACACTTTTGTTCTATGTCTCGGCTGTCCTTTTCTCCCCGAGTCTCCTTTTTGAGCATCTTTATCATTTGCCTCATTTATCTTCCAAGAAAACAAATCAGACTGTGAGAGACTGGAACTTCAAATATTTGCCTCAAAGCTTGCTTGTGCGTATCTTGCAAGGTGCAAACGCCCGGTAGCAGCAGACCATTCTTTTGCAAATCAGGCACCGCCAAAACCAACAGCAGAAGACCATTCTTTTGTTTATCAGGCGCCACCAAAACCGAGCCCTGGTAGAGCCGTGCTAGCAGCCCTCTAAGGTCTTTTCCTGGTTTATAAAAAGACCGTGGAAACAAGCCGTGGTGTGCACCCACCACCGAAAAACTGAAGACTGAGGACCCACCCGACGTCGCTGGATCCACGGTGGTGACTATCCTTTGCTTATCTTTCTGAATGCTTGCTTAGTTTCCTTCTAATAGTTCCTGCCTTTCCTATCGCTCCATTCCTCTGTACCTATTCAATAAAAACGCCCCTACTGGCGGCATTTACCTCGTTTGCGTCTCAATCTCACTCTTGGGATCACTGCAAACCTCCCCCGAGCCCGAAATCGGACCGGGTCTTGTCACAGGCTCCACTAATATGAGCAATGATAACTGCTCAAGACCATCTGACTCATTCTCTCCAAAGACCTGTTGTCATCTTTTGTATCACAAAGGACTGCCAGACTTTTTTCCCCCTCATTCTTACCCTCTGAATCTGACAGAAATCCATTATTAAAGTCAGTGTTGGACTTTGTTTAAATTTAAAATACTTCTAAATTGTCTTTACATCCTTACTCTTCAATAAATTAGAGAGATGCGTGGTGGTGCTTTTTTGCTCATAACACCTATGTATATGAGACCTAATTTTTTTTTTTTAACTTTAATTTTGTTCAGACAGAAATCAAGATTATCGTTTCATTATCACCTTTGATTCTGTGGGCCTCCTCATTCTATAAAATATATTGTCAACTCCCTTTCACTATGTGACTTCTGAAATTCAACTATCTGCATCTAAGAATATTTTTTTCTTGTGTCTCACACCTCTTTTATAGCCGTCTTTCCCCCCCCCCCCCCCTCCCCCCCCCCCCCCCGATGACACTTCTCATCACCATACTGACTACTTTGCTTGTGTTCCACTTCATTACATTTTGTCTCTCTTGCCTTTTCAGATAGTAAGTTTAGGGCAGGGGGTGCCTACTGTTATGGGTTTGTACAGGATCTTCTACAATGGAGCTTTGATCTTGTTGGATTGCTTAAGTGCCATCACCATAAACACAATTAACAACAACAGTAGTCTCAACCAAGTCTATTTTTCATGCTAAATCAGGCTAAAAACTAGGAGGAAAAATGCTTTTGTAAGAAACATAAAAATCCATGTTGGTTTAGTTAGAGTAAAATTGATTTTACTTTTGAAGAACTGAAGTAATTTAAGTAATTCTACTGAAAACAAAGGTCACTTCTATTTTTATAACTATTCTCAGAATTGGAAATCAACAGAACCATCAAATGAAACTAGCATGCCATAGCTTCTTGATGTAGCACTAACACTGCCAAAGCTTCTTATGTGGATTTTACTTTCATGTTACAGGTAACAGAATTTTAAAAACAAACAAAGAAAAAAACAAAAAACAGAGAAATGATTTTACAGGCCTGCAAGCTATGCCACACTTTTGAAAGGATAGGATTTGCGCTACAGAAACCTCTTAAGTAATACTTCTATTCAGAAAGAAGCTTTAAGAATATGTCCTACTAATTTGCAGTGAACTCGACTGTGCAAAATGGAAAGACTGCTCCTGCGCAAAGATCCTTTTCTAAATCAGGCATCAATCTTTTAAAATCATGGTTACATTACAAGCTTAAAATGCACTGTAGGCAGGAAATCACACACAATTTTGGAAAAAAAAATAAATTCAAAGATTAAGGAGTTCATGCGACTGGGTTGAAAAAATTCCCAAAGTGGAGTCTTCCTCCATGGTATATATATCATGCTCTTTGCCTTTGACAATACTGAAAAAATTCATGTATAGAAGAGGTTCTAAATATCAGGCTGTATTACTGAGTTTGTATAGGCAAACATCACATATTCAAAATTATCCTTCATATTACCTAGATGATTTAGCCATATTGTTCATACAATTATATGGAACTTCAGTATTACTATCCAAGGAGTCATCAAATGGTAATCAATCCTTTGCATTTCATAATCACTGCATATATAAATCTTTACTCTTTATTACGTAAAGAGAAAAGCAGTAGTGGAACCATTAGCAGGACTTTGTGAAGGCTGTAAACTTGTACAGAGGAAAGCCTTGAACAACTTATTCAGACCAACTCAAATTCATGGCAATAATACATTTATTTCATACCCACATTGCCTTTGTATGCCAGCAAGCAATTTTAGGAACATTTAAAGCCTTAAAAATACAGTAATTAAAGTACATTCTTTCTTAATCACCCTGCCCATAAAGCCGCAAGTTTGAACATGAAAGCAACTATGAATGCTTAAGCAAGAGAAAAAATAGAATAAAATGTTAATAAGCTCTGTAATGTTAATAAGCTAAATAGTGATTTTCAAGTCTAATATCTTGAGGCTTTTCAGAACTACCGGAAAGGCCTGTAGGAGCATTCCCTTTCAATGACTTTTGCACTCCAGCAATCCAGCTAGCTCTGCAGGGATGAAAGATACCAGGATTTAAAGCCACAAGAAAGCTGCAATTGATTTAATAATAAATCTTGTCTGCGCTGGTTTTGGACTACTATAATTTGGGAGGAAAGGAAAGAAGTATTTATTGGTTCAGATGATTTTCTTTTAAAAAGTAGCTATCTGATACTGAAGGTTAATTTTGGAAAGATGAGACAGGACCCCAGAAGCAAAATGTTCAGATATAATAACAAAAAAAAGTCACCGGCATACATACAATAAGATCTCTGGGTATGTGACAAAATTTGTTTTGTGTTCTAGATCACCCCAGTATATCACATGGATATCAGATACACACATGCACAAGCCTTGGAGTCTCCTTTAGAAAGAGAAGCGGAAGTTTAGATGACCGTTAAATTGTGCTCTTACCACATTAGAAGGTTCCAATTTCTTCCTCTTGGCAAGGTCAGTGATATTATTGCCATTGTAGTTGATGCTCTCCATGCAGCCTTTGAAATTTTTCCTACTGTTAGAACTTGGCTTTCCAGAAAAAGGCATGCCTCCAAAAGTGATCTTTGGATGAAACAGAAAATGGTAGATAGTTACTGGAGGGCAAAGACTTTCAAACAGATTTGCTGTAGATGTATTTGCTTTCTTTGAACACTCAAACATGGCGAATGAGAGAGCTGGCAACACTGCTTACAGAAAAAGGAAGTATCAATAAGCACTGCAGAAGCAGAAAAAAAAAAATTTAATGAATTTGTGATTGTAAATATTTACGGTAGCAAATCCGAAGTATTATTGCAACTGTCCAAATAGTGAGCAGAGACACATCACAGTTGTTTATATATGGACTGCACTTCTGATCGTGACTGAACAATATGTATTTCAAACAAAGAACTTGGAATAAATGTCCATCCCAGTATTTTTCTAAACAAGAGTAGGTATGAAATCATTCACTCAGCTCTAACTGTGTTGCAGACTACAACACAGCAGCTGTGGGCTCCAATACAATGCATTTGTTTCCTTGAATGCTTGTATATCTACTTTAACCAGAAGAATATTACAGAATTACATAGTTAAAGATTCTATCCCTTGTTAGATGGAAGCACCTTCCACTACTGAGAACATGCTTTTGTGACGTAGTTATAGTCAGTGGGGAGTTACGACATGACTTAGCAGGCCAAATCACCTCCATAGAGAAGATGAAGACAACCACCACAAAGACTTAGCCATCAAGGTCAGACAGGAATTGCCTTTCTCTTAATGCTGAATTTCATTACCCTAAAACACTGGGTTATCCAGAATCTCTAGTACTAAAAAATGAAGAAAACCAAATATTTTACAAACTAAAAGTGTTCATCTCTTATGAAGTCTCTTCCTGTCATTCCATAGAGACTATACAGGTCTCTACTGCATCAGGGTCTTTTCTCAAATGTTTAGAAGTGAATAAATGCTACATGTTGTCATTAATATTTTGCAGCCCAAATGTGAAGAATAAGGGACTCATGAGATTAGTCTCTGCAATCTATGTTAAGTATTTATATCCAATAGATGATGGCATAAATAGTAATGACACCTAGCTGCCCCAACCCACGAGTGCTCACAAAAATGTCTACTTGTAGTCTGCTGCTGAGATTTGCCAGAGACAAGCTTTTAAATATCATTCATTGTTAATTCCATTTGTTATTACTGAGAGCGGGAAAATGCAGCTCTAGGGACACATTTTCCATTTTAAAAGCGTGTAAGATATAACTTTCTATCCCAAAGAGGAGGCTTTGACTTGGCATCTAAGAAGAACTAAAGCTATGCAGCTGAAAACCAAAGTCTTTATAAATAGCACATACCAGCTATGTAAAAGCGTTTTGCAGGACACAGCCTCAGGTATTATAAATTGACATGACTTGACTTTAGAGAAGATACAACACTTTACATGAACTGAAGAACGTGACTGTAATATTTTACTGGCTGTCAAACATTCTTTTGCATGTCATAGTCATGTGTTTGGACATGAGAAAAGGAAAAGGAAAAGGAAAAGGAAAAGGAAAAGGAAAAGGAAAAGGAAAAGGAAAAGGAAAAGGAAAAGGAAAAGGAAAAGGAAAAGGAAAAGGAAAAGGAAAAGGAAAAGGAAAAGGAAAAGGAAAAGGAGGAGAAAAATTGCAAAAGTTTTTGCAAAATTGCAAGCAAAACCCCTCCCACCCCCCCTCACCTTCCCAATTGCCTTTGCATAATAGGTATGGGGCTTTGGAAATTGAGGGCCAGGTGAATGAGGATGGAGAGGATGATCCATCCAGTGAGTCGCCCAGGGCTAGTCATTCACCCCCACGCCTTAGGACTTCCTCAACTAAGAAAAAAAGAAAGGTAATTGTAGTAGGTGACTGCCTTCTGAGGGGAACAGAGGGCCCCATTTGTAGACCAGACCCATCCCATGGGGAAGTCAGCTGCCTCCCTGGGGCCAGGATTAAGGTTATATGGAGAAAAATCCCTACCCTGGTTCGGCCCTCAGATTACTACTCACTACTGATATTTCAAGTAGGTGGTCATGAGGTAGCTACCAGAAGTCTAAGGGCTATGAAGAATGACTTTAGGGCCCTGGGACAGCTGGTTAAGGGATCAGGAGCACAAACAGTGTTCTCCTCTATCCCACCAGTTGCAGGGATTGACGAGGGGATAAACAGGAGGAGCCAGCAAATTAACTCTTGGCTCTGTGGCTGGTGCAACTGGCAGAACTTTGGTTTCTTTGATCATGGGTTGATCTTTAGGACACCAGGCATGCTGGCAACAGGTAGGGAAAGCCTAATCGGAAGGGGAAGAAAGATCCTGGGACGAGAATTAGCAGGGCTCATTAATAGGGCTTTAAACTAGGTTTGAAGGGGGATGGGTATGAAACCAGGATTACTAAAGTGGAACCTGGGAGCAGCATTCCAGTGCTTCTGGGTAAAAGTGTTAGCAAGGTCTTGCAGTCTGTCTCAGTGATGGTGGGGGATGGTGATCCGTGTGGTACTGAAGACATGAGGGGTAGTGATAGGTTGGTAACTACAGAAGTGTCTGAGCACAATCAGGTGGGAATTAGGGCTTGTCCCCCCAAAAAAGTGGCAGGACAATTAGCCCAGCTGAAGTGCATCTACACTAATGCACGCAGCATGGGGAACAAACAGGAGGAGCTGGAGGCCATTGTACAGCAAGGAAACTATGATATAGTTGCCATCACAGAAACATAATGGGAAGACTCACACAACTGGAGTGCTGTGTTCGATGGCTACCAACTTTTCAGAAGGGATAGGCAAGGAAGGAGAGGTGGTGGTGTGGCCCTCTATGTTAGGGGCAGTTTTGAATGCCTGGAACTTAACAATGTGAATGGCAGTGTCGAGTGTTTATGGATAAGAATCAAGGGGAAGGCCAATAAGGCAGACATCGTGGTGGGAGTTTGTTATAGACCCCCCAATCAGGATGTAGAGGCTGATGAAATATTCTATAAGCAGCTGGCAGAGGTCTCGCTATCGCTCGCCCTTGTTCTCATGGGGGACTTCAACTTCCCAGATGTCTGCTGGAAATACAACACAGCAGAGAGGAAACAATCCCAGAGGTTCCTGGAGTGCGTGGAAGACAGCTTCCTAACACAGCTGGTGAGGGAGCCAACTAGGGAAAGTGCCCTGCTGGACCTACTGTTTGTTGATAGAGAAGGTCTTTTGGGGGATGTAAAGGTTGGAGGTCGTCTTGGGCAGAGTGATCACGAAATGGTAGAGTTTTCAATTCTTGGAGAAGCAAGGCAGGGAGACAGCAGAACTGCCACCTTGGACTTCCAAAGGGCAGACTTTAGCCTGATTAGGCGCATAGTTGAGAGTGTCCCTTGGGAGACAGTCCTGAAGGGAAAAGGTGCCCAGGAAGGCAGGAACTCCTAAAAGCACAGGAGAAGGCCATCCACATGTCCCAAAAAAGAAGCTAAATAGAGCACTTTGGCTGGATCTCAGGAGCAAAAGGAAAGTTTACATTCTTTGGAAAAGGGGGTTGGCAACTTATGAGGACTACCAAGATGTAGTGAAGCTATGCAGGGGGGAAATTCGAAGGGCCAAAGCTCAAGCAGAACTCAGCTTGGCCACAGCGGTTAGAAATAACAAGAAGAGGTTCTTTCAATATATCAATAGGAAAAGGATGACTAGGGAAAATGTAGGCCCACTGATGAATGAGATGGATGCCCTTGTGGTGGAAGACACAGAGAAGGCGGAGTTACTGAATGCCTTCTTTTCTTCGGTCTTCATTGCTAAAGCTGTCCCTCATGAATCCCAGACCCTGAGGGCAAGGGGGAAGGTCTGGAGAGAGGAAGATTTTCCCTCAGTTGAGGAGGACCAGGTTAGAGACCACTTGGCCAGTCTAGACATCCGTAAGTCCATGGGCCCTGACGGGATGCACCTGCAAGTGCTGAGAGAGCTGGCAGTTGTTATTGCTAGACCACTTTCCATCATCTTTGAAAGGTCATGGGGAACAGGAGAGGTGCCTGAGGACTGGAGGAAGGCCGACATCACTCCAATCTTCAAAAAAGGCAAGAAGGAGGACCCAGAGAACTACAGGCTGGTTAGTCTCACCTCTGTCCCTGGGAAGGTAACGGAGCGACTCATTCTGAATGTCATCTCCAAACACGTTGAAGAACAGGAAGTTATTGGAAGTGGTCAACACGGATTTACTAAGGGTAAATCATGCTTGACTAATCTGATAGCCTTCTATGATGTTATAACTGGTTGGCTGGATGGGGGGAGAGCAGTAGATGTCATCTACCTTGACTTCAGCAAGGCTTTTGACTGTCTCCCATAACATCCTCATTAGGAACTGAAGAAGTGTGGGCTAGATGAGGAGACAGCGAGGTGGATTGAGAGCTGGCTGTGTGACAGAACTCAGAGGGTTGTGATTAATGGAGCAGTGTCAAGTTGGAGGCCTGTAACCAGTGGTGTCCCCCAGGGGTCAATATTGGGTCCAATCTTGTTACATATATTCATCAATGACTTGGATGAGGAGACAGAGTGTATCCTCAGCAAGTTTGCTGATGATACCAAAGTGGGAGGGGTGGCTGACACTCCAGAGGGCCACGCTGCCATCCAGCGTGACCTGGACAGGCTGGAGAGCTGGGCAGAGAAGAATCTAATGAGGTTCGACAAGAGCAAGTGTAGGGTCCTGCACCTGGGGAGGAAGAAAGCTAGGCACCAATACAAGTTAGGGGTGGACCTGCTGGAAAGCAGTTCTGAGGAGAAGGATCTGGGGGTCCTGGTAGACAGCAAATTATGCATGAGCCAGCAATGTGCCCTTGTCATCAGGAAGGCCAATGGAATCCTGGGCTGCATAGGGAAGAGTGTGGCCAGCAGGTCGAGGGAGGTCATTCTCCCCCTCTACTCTGCACTGGTGAGGCCACAACTGGAATACTGTGTCCAGTTCTGGGCTCCCCAGTTCAAGAACAGGGAACTACTGGAGAGAGTCCAGCGTAAGGCAACAAAGATGGTTGAGGGATTGGAGCATCTCCCTTATGAGGAAAGGCTGAGAGAGCTGGGACTCTTTAGCCTGGAAGGAGAAGGCTGAGGGGAGACCTTATTATTGCTTATAAGTATCTAAAGGGTGGATTGAAGGAGGATGGAGCCAGACTCTTTTCAGTGGTTCCCAGTGACAGGACAAGGGGCAAAGGGTATAAGTTTGGAACATCGGAAGTTCCATTCTAACACAAGAAAAAACTTCTTTACGGTTCGGGTGACAGAGCACTGGAACAGGCTGCCCAGGGAGGTTGTGGAGTCCCCTTCTCTGGAGATTTTCAAGACCCGCCTGGATGCAGTTCTGAGTCATGTGCTCTAGGCAATCCTGCTTTAGCAGGGGAGTTGGACTAGATGATCTCTAGAGGTCCCTTCCAACTCTGAAAATTCCATGATTCTGTGAAAAACCACATACCATGACAGTGAGTTAAGAGGGACTCATAGGACTTCCTGAGTACCCAGACCCCTGAGCTAGAAGATGGGGATGGGGAGCAGAATGAAGCACCTGTAATCCAAAGGGAAATGGTGAGGGACCTGCTTCAGCACCTGGAGGTGCACAAATCTATGGGGCCAGATGGGATCCACCCAAGGGTACTGAAGGAGCTGGCGGAAGTGCTCACCAGGCCATTCTGCATCATTTATGAGCAGTCCTGGCTAACCGGGGAGGTCCCAGCTGACTGGAGGTTGGCAAATGTGACACCCATCCACAAGAAGGGCCGGAAGGAGGATCCGGGGAACTACAGACCAGTCAGTCTGACCTTGGAGCCTGGGAAGGTGATGAAACAGATCATCCTCAGTGCCATTACACGGCACATGCAGGAGAAGAGGGTGATCAGGCCCAGTCAGCATGGGTTTGTGAAAGGCAGGTCATGCCTGTCAAACCTGATCTCCTTCTATGATAAGGTGACTCAGCGGATGAGGGAAAAGCTGTGGATGTTATCTACCTGGATTTTTGCAAAGCTTTTGACACCGTCTCCCACAGCATGCTCCTGGAGAAACTGGCTGCTCATGGCCTGGACAGGTGGACTCTTCGCTGGGTAAAAAACTGTCTGGATGGCCGTGCCCAGAGAGTGGTGGTAAATGGAGTTAAATCCAGCTGGTGTCCGGTCACAAGTGGTGTCCCCCAGGGCTCGGTGCTGGGGCCAGTTCTCTTTAATATCTTTATCAATGATCTGGATGAGGGGATCGAATGCACCCTCAGTAAGTTTGCAGATGACACTAAACTAGGTGGGCATGTTGATCTGCTTGAGGATAGGTTGGCCCTGCAGAGGGATCTAGACAGACTGGACCAATGGGCTGAGGCCAATGCTATGAGGTTCAACAAGGCCAAGTGCTGGATCCTGCATTTGGGTCACAACAACGCCATGCAGTGCTACAGGAGTGGCTCGAAAGCTGCCCGGCAGAAAAGGACCTGGGGGTGTTGGTGGACAGCCAGCTGAATATGAGCTGGCAGTGTGCCCAGGTGGCGAAGAAGGCCAACAGCATCCTGGCCTGTATCAGGAATAGTGTGGTGAGCAGGACTAGGGAAGCGATCATCCCCCTGTACTCGGCACTGGTGAGGCCCCACCTTGAATACTGTGTTCAGTTTTGGGCCCCTCACTACAAGAAGGACATTGAGGTGTTGGAGCGTGTCCAGAGAAGGGCTACAAATCTGGTGAGGGGTCTAGAGGACAAATCTTATGAGGAACGACTGAGGGAACTGGGGTTGTTTAGCCTGGAGAAGAGGAGGCCGAGGGGAGATCTTATCACCCTCTACAACTACCTGAAAGGAGGTTGTAGAGAGGTGGGGGCTGACCTCTTCTCCCTGGTGACAGGTGAAAGGACAAGAGGAAATGGGTTTAAGTTATGTCAGGGGAGGTTTAGACTGTATATTAGGAAACATTTTTTCACGGAAAGGGTTATTAAACATTGGAATAGGCTGCCCAGGGAGGTGGTGGATTCACCATCCCTGGAGGTGTTTAAAAAAAGGGTAGATGTGGTACTTGGGGACATGGTTTAGAAGTGGGTTTTGTCAGGGTAGGTTAATGGTTGGACTTGATGATCTTAAAGGTCCCTTCCAACCTCAGCAATTCTATGATTCTATGATTTATTTTTTACCTTGAAAATGCAATCAGAACTGATGTTTATTCCTCTTTTGTGCTTACTTAACTTTTCTGAAAGAGATTAACCTAGAAACTATGTTTTCTATGAAAAATAGTTTTCATTCTTTCAGGTTGATCCACTGTGATTAATTTATCACAAGGGCAGCACATTTAAATTTAGTCTGTGATGACTAACTCCAAAACCGGTGAGATAATTGAGAGGAAAGGAAGGACAAGAGGCTAAGGCTCTTGCATTTATATGAACTACAGAAACACGTATCCGCACACACTTGAATAGGTTCCATTAAACACAAGGGGATCCATGTCCATGGAAACTGAAAAGTATCTTTGAGAACTGCCAGTGAGGTCACTAATGTCAGAGAAGAGGGGAAGGTGAATCTCCTGGACTCTGCTATTACTAGAGGTAAATTCATTGTATGCAATACATTTGTTATGTAAAACATGCTTTATATATATACATTTATATACATATATGCACAAATTGCCCAGCCCTGGCTTATGGCATTCAGCCTAATTTTTTCTGTAGTTCACTCACTTGAAAATCTTTAATAAAATCTATTTATGTGAGTTTTATGTGAGCTCAATTCAGATCTTCAGTGTTTGATGAGTAATAGAGGTACAGGCATATTTGCTCATTATTTTCTCATTGTAACTGCTACCAAAGAAGGTATTTATAAAGATTTTTGGAATATAAGTAAATATTTGATTCAGTAACATTTACAATCATAGGTAATTTTTTCAAAAATTCATATCATATTCTTGATCAAAAGATTGTTTGTAAAAATATCGATACACAAATTAATTCAAACTTTTCTGCATTACATCATTTTGATTCCCTCTCACTGCTTAAAAAGTTACAGAGATGGAAATACATGTATTTGGCTCAGCCAGCTATGTTAATTCTCATTAGAAACAGTAAAGAGTGCAAGAAAATCATTATAGAAAGTTTATAATAACCAACATGCTGAAGTTCATGTAACAATTTAGAGGAACTGAACAAGTTCATAATAGCAGAAACCAGAGTGTAATCAAACAACAAATCCATGTTTAATTACTACCAACACTTGTGTGTATTAACCTGGCTGATTAAACAAAAGTTTTTATAGAGCTTTCCTAACTCTTTATTGCTTCTTTATAAAAATAAGTTATTGATGGCATATTTGTGAAAATACAAGAAAGTACCTACCTACCTAAGACAAGAAAGATCAAGATCCATGCTAGTAAAAGGGTTCTACTCTGTTTGCTTTGCTAAAAATAAATACTAATTGTCACCACAGAATGAGGCTTTCTGATTCAAATGCAAAATTATCCCTTGAATAGAATACCAGATTGTATGATTTTTTTTTAATCGACTTCCCTCTTACAGCAGCTGCTTTTAGGGATTTTAAAAGTAGTGTATGTTTAGCTTGCTGAATAACATAGGTCTCCCATTTTAAAACAAAAGGCTGAGATGACTCTTACACCAGATGGGATCTAGTAGACTAATGAAGAGAAACTTAATTTACACTTAAGAGAGTAATGGGAAGAAAATTTCAGAAAATATAAGGGAAAAAATAATTAAAACAAATGTACAAAAATGTACCAACACATCTTACATTGTATTAGTTGTCTTTTCTCTTCTTATTGGACTTATTTTTATAAAGTAAATTTGAATGAAAACAAACAAATTTCACTGTCTACCTCATAATCCAGGTCCAGGTAATCAAATTCTCCATTGGTTCTGAAGTGCTGCATGTGTCTGTCCAGGGTGAGATTGATGTTTCTCCCGTGGCGCTCTATGATGATGGAGTGCCAATGGTGATCGTCCAAGAGGCTGCCTGTCATCACGGATGTGTGGCCATAAATAGAGCCAAGCTGGTTGCTGCCTAAGATGGGAATAGAAACGATAGTAATTCTCACTTCATACCAGTTAGGCAAACATTTCCCTCGTGCTCTGTCAATATTTCACCTGAATCACACCAGACACACGATAAGATGGAGGAAGTCAGTCTGCTATGAAGCTAAGATCTGACCAGTGGAGAGTTGCTCCCATAAATACAAATAGCTAGACCAAATACAGCAAGTATCTGATTGGTGAACTGTATAAATAGTCATTCATAATAGTAGTTATTTGGAGGCGAACCAGAAAAGGAATATCAACTTACAGTTGTAAAGTTGCTTTCAACTAGGGGGTTTCTGTGTTTTCAACTCTACACTGTGGAAATGAAAAGCTGTCACCTTTAGGCCAGGTCTTGAGCTTCCCTGGAACTGTACTGATTTATGACTGTTGAGGAAGACATGGTGCCTGATAACAGACTTTGGTAACAAAAAGCCCTTTCAGTCTGAGTTCTACACTTTGTAGGCTTTGCCAGTATAGCTATACCAGTGAGCATGTAGTAAAAGACTCAATGCAGACTGAGCTAACAGCAGCAAAAATGTCTTCTACTAATATAGCTTGTTTTGGTCTTTCCTCCTGCAGCAACCTTCCTATTCTGGAAGTCAAATTACTAGCAAGAGTGCAGTTTTTCAGTTCTCTGCTGTGTTTTCCAGGGGCTTTTGCCAGTGCAGCTATGCTAGTCAGAGATCACATCTTATTGCAGTCTGACTGGCACAGCTAAGCCAGCAAAGGTTGACAGCATGGATCTCAACTGAAGCAGCAAATGACGAATTCAGCAGTAAGTTTAAAAAATTGCTGCACTGCTCAATAACTCAATGCAATCTTCCATGTTCTGAATACATGAGGACCTAAAGCGTTTCTGGAGCTGAGAATTTCTTGCCATCAAGAATGCCTGCAACTCAGACCTTAAGGCTTGTGCATGTTGATAACACAGTCTGGCAAATCACTCTTCTATGGCGTAAGACATTGCTACCCTACAAATGACCATACTGCCACTGATCCTTCAACAGCTGTTGGTTAAGAAAAAAAATAAAAAATTCCATGCATGTCCATGAGCCTCAGTTTCTTCAATGCAAAGTCAAATCCAGCACGAAGCGAAACCTAAATCCACCCCCATCTCCCCATCCTCCCTCCCCCATGATGTTTGAAACTAAGTCACTGGATTTCACCAGGCAAAATGAACATGCTTTTCCACTGACTGGTGCAATACTCTCAGGGAGAGGATGAATAACACCATAAAACATTACTTCTGTTTATTAAATGAGTGTGTGTCACAGGGCCTATTCTCATTTATCAGCCTAGTGATTTAAGAACATCCCCGCCAAGCACATATATGGAAGTTATAATAGATTATAAAGACAGACTGAACTGAAGAATATGAAGAAACTGGAAATGAATGGGTTAGTACTGCAATTAAAATGTTAAAAATAGGTAACTGCTATAGGAAAATGTGCTTTCCTCCTCCTCATCTGCACATGTTGATCTTTAGAAAAAGAGCAGGAGAAAATGCTAGTGGAAATAATTACTATTCAATGTAAATAATGAACAGAATGTTTGTAAGAGAACTAAGGAAATTTACATGAATTTTTTTTCTAAAACTCTTTTGTTTGAAGGGAAAAAAGATAATATCTGAAACCAGTTTCTTTTGTAATAAATGTACTTTATAAATCCAGTCACTCATGAGTCTTTCACTGGGAAGGAAAAAGGAGGCTGGAACTAGAGTAACATATACAGGATTCCATCATAAGGTTGCCTGATAAACTGATATGTCTTCTTTCCTTTCCTACTCCTGCTTCTCAGATTCTAGGAAGGCTGCTGAACCTCAGCGTCCTGTGGCTTGTAGCTTCCCAGATTGATATCTTTTTTGCTGCAAGGTTCCTAAGGGTGACCTTTATTGCTCTAGCACTGATGACAGTGTCCTTCTCTCACACAAAGCCACAGCTGAGGCCAAATAGAATTCTAGCAAGGCTTTTTTTTTGTTTGTGGCAAGTTTCTAATGACAATATACTGCTGATCCTGTTTTCCTGTATGATCTTATGTTTATGGTGTCTCACACAGAGTTAAAAAGGAAGGAGTGGAACAGAAAAAAAAAGCATACAGAAAGGCAATAAACACCATTTCACCAAATTATTTGATAAATTATGTGGTTTACCATATTGCTGGGGGGAAAAAGGATGTAATATTTGACGTAGAATTTTTGTGGTAGTTAAAAAGTACACAAAACTAAATCACAGCATACCTAAATTTAAATTTAGAACAAGTTTGGCTTTTTTCAGTTCCAAGGTGATATAGTCTCCTTGCTGTCCTTCTCCATGGAAGATTACACCTTCGCTTTCAGAGGTCTTAAATTTCAGAGCGATGACATCTTTCAGTGTTTTCATTTTCTTGTTCCTGAATCTGTATGGTAACACTACATGGCCATCAAAATTGATAACATCAGCCCCTAAAGGAAAAAGCAAATAACATTGTTGATGAGTGATACATATTCCTGTGGCCACTGGAAAAACAGACATGCCATATGTAGATTGTACCTGAACGGAATAAAAAATGTGCAAGTGTGATATGCATTGTAAATACATTTTATCTTGACCATAATTTAACAATATAAAAAGTATGAACCAGGCAGGACATAAATTTAATCCATAGGATATAAAAAAAAGCAGATTTGGGGGGACAAATACTACAACTGCACTCAACATCTCTTGGTTTCCCTCAAATATAGTTGCTCCCATGCACACTTTTCTAATTACAGTTGATAATGAAAGACAAACTTCTGAGTGGTCATTAATAATTCATTTGATACTTCTTTAAAATCCAGTATAGGTATCTGTGAGGACTGTAAGCAGTAAAACATGACCCCAATGAAATTGCATAGCAGTTTTAAAATATTCCTCAAACTGTATGTAAACCATAGGCATAAGCCCTGTCTAGTTCAGTTTTATATGGAAATCCTGGGTAAGTTGTTACC
Organism: Pluvialis apricaria; assembly: GCA_017639485.1. Classification (NCBI taxonomy): domain Eukaryota; kingdom Metazoa; phylum Chordata; class Aves; order Charadriiformes; family Charadriidae; genus Pluvialis; species Pluvialis apricaria. Next base: position 62,844,213 of record CM030008.1, read on the forward strand.
TCAAATAATTTTGAGAAGAAAAAAAGGAGTTCTGTCATTTGGGGTGATTTTTGTTCCTGGTTTTATTCAAAATCTGGGAAGACAATTGAGGGATGCAGCCATTATCATTTAAAGTCAATCCAGTATTCATACAAACGTTGCATAATGACACAACAAAATTTCATGTTGTCTTGTTTTCATGATTTAATCTCTACTCTAAAGAATGAGCCACAATTTTCCCCAGGCAAGATCCACAGTAAAAATAGCTGCAGAACTTGATTCCATTCAACAGATGTACTTCTGCTGAGTACTGAATCTTGTCTTTTAAGCAGAGCTCGGTAAAAGATTGTAAACAGATACTGATCTCTACAAATGGATATAGATTTGTTTAAGAAATCTCTTTTGTAAACTGCTTAACCTATGATCGATCGCCAGTGCCTTAGCTACTATTTCCGTGATCATTTCATCCTCACTATTCACAAATGACAAAATGACAGTCAATAAGCAAAATTCCTCAAAAGGAATTAATTAAAAAAGTGTTCATTTTTTAAAAGAAAAAGTATTTCCCACCTACATTCCTCAAAAACATTCACATCTCTTATTGATATACCATATTCATACCAGTCATTTCACACTCTGAATGAAATGAAAGATGGCATTTTATCATATATTCTTCAAACACATCTGATTATTGCCTACTTCTGTGGGCTGCTCTTCGGTGACTGCTTGCAACTTTTTAGAATTCCTAACTTGGTTGTGCTATTATAAAGTGGAAAGTAATTTAAATCTTTCAGATCCCCTCAAAAACACAGAAGCAAACGTACTCCTCGTGTAATTAACACAACAGAATCTTTTAAAACTCCTTTAAAACACTTTGTACACTATGCCTAAATAACTGCACTATTTCAATTTGAATTTATATGGCTGACATTAGCTGATTATGCTAAAACCTGTTGCCTTTATTCTTCCAACATATGTCAAGCACACATTTAAAAAATGCTTATTTTCAACTAATCTCTGAAATGTATTTTAGACCCCGAGAAGAGCCTAAACAAACGTGTGTATCCATCCCTGTCTCGAGAATTTAGGAACCACCAAAATGGTCTGCTGAGTCAATTTTTACCAGTTGTGTCATGAACTGCTATCAAAGAGCTGCTTATGTATGGCACCTGTATGTAAGCATAAGCTTATATACATATATAGCTTATACATATGCTTATATATAGCTTTTTCACATTCTATAATTTCCAGAAATACTTTTCACAGTGATATAAGAGCTATTTAAGTGTCAAAGAAGAGCATTCAATCAAGTTTCATGATGTTTAGTACTTATTTTCTAGAGAAAAGTATGTAAAACCACAATCAAGATTTCACAAATGATTTCTATATCTTTGTTCAGTCAAAAAATCCACAATCCATCTTGTATTCGTTAACTAAAACACACCCAATTGAGACTGAGGCTTGCAGTCATGTTGATTAAATGCCTGTTTATACATCCTTACATCACTGAGCATAGCAAGTTTTCAAATATAAAGACCAACACATAATGCTTCCATCATTCAGGATTTTCCCCACAAATCACTAGTATAATAAATAGTTCTCTTCTACTTCCAGGTTGTTGGTTTTGCTGACACAATGATTCTCTGCATGCTGATGAAGTATGTGGTATGTGTTTCTGGTTGCTATAACCATTTGTCCTCTGCACATCTTTAATAAATCTATGTATAATCAAAATATGGTTATTATCCTCAGTTGATGCAAACTGTTTACTCTCTAGGGATTATTACAAATTGCGGAAGTTAAGAACTTTGCTACCTTGCAGAAACTATGTTTACAGTTCTTAAGACATGAGTGAAGCATGACAGCAGACAGTTGTTGACCTACAGGTCCACCTAATTTATACTAAAGATAAAATTATGGATCTTGGTGCAGCATGGATCATCAGAGCTTGTGATTTTACCTTTACAATGCTGCCGCTTTTTAAGCTTAAGAGTTTGAAAGATAAGTAATATTTTCTGCAAACCATCATCAAGTGTATGTATTTCAGAGTCTACCTGAGATCAAAATGTAAGACAATCTATCTCCTAATCACTCATGGTCACACATTGGCTCAGATACAAAGGCCACTAGTATTAATGGAAGGAGCATTAAACATGTCAAAAAGAACTGTGTTAAACCTGGAAAGTAAGTCTAATCACTCTGCTTACCTTTTCAAGTTAGATCAGAAGAATTCATAGAAATAAACTAACTTTCTTTACTAGCAACAGCCAAAGACTCCCCAATATTCTTCCTGTAGGAGTCAAAGAGATCTAGAAGACTGAGGATGCAGATTCTATAATGCAAGTTTCCTCATGTCTCCATAAGACATTGCCCCTCTCCTTTTTAAAAGATTAATAGGGATATGCAATACATTTCTGTTTCACAGTAGTTTTTTGACGTATTTGCATTGGTAGTAGCTGACTGTCATCAAACAGATGGGTAATAGTCATTGAAAGATATGAAGGCTCATTCCAGTGGCCAAGATTTTTTTTTTTTTTTTTTAATGCATAGACTTTTTCATGGATCACATTGACCCATTACCATGTCTGTGCAAAGGAGGTCAAAGGGAAGAATTTAAATTTCTAAATTTTTAGTTCCAGCCACTTCTTCAAATTATATAGAACCATATACTGGGTCTCCTATAGCATTCTCTCACCCTTACTAGGCTAGAAATATACCTTCCATTCCTGCCATTACTTGCATCACATAACTGGAAGCACCAGTTCTAGACTCTTCTTGCCATTATAAAGAAGACAGACGGGTAGACAGAGATGCTATTTGCACAATAATCGTGCAGTCTGTGTTCACCTCTGCTTCTGATTAGACAATGAACTAAGACACTCGGACCCAAAGGTGTCAGATTTATTGTTAGCAGTTGACCTCTTCAATGAAACAGATTACAACCACATGACTTGAGTCTACCCCCAAATCTTCCTAAACCTGCAAATTTTGGTGAAATGATAAACTTTGACCCTCTTATTATTTATACCAACTAAATGATGAAGAAATTTTATTCAGTACATAAAACACGAGCATTACAATTGCCTGCAATATCCCATATTTATTAATATATAATACATAACTCGCGCATATCAGAATGCAACAATATATGTAGAAATATCACTCTTCGTTATAAAGCACACCTTACAATACATATTCCAACAATAAATACTTATTAAGCTCTAAGTGCAACTGAAACTCTTAGCTCGGTCTAGTTCTTCTGAATGACAGATTCCAGGAATGTGAATCAGCTCAAAATTAAATACAAGAATGGCAATGTTGTATTTGCACTGCAAGAAATCCATTAAAAAGTTATCAGCATGCAAGGAAGACACATTTTCTCAGGCAGAGATGCAGATGTTGTTCTCAGAAATGAGGCCACCATGGTTCATATTCTGAGTCTGTACTCAGAATGTATGTGATTTCAGAGGTGGGGTTATCTTGTATACACTCACAACTCAAGTAAATTCATTACTTCTGGAATTTGTTTTGAAGAAACAAAGAATATGGTTAGAAAAATACTGTAACAGAGATTATATCAACCCTTGTTTTTGCTTGCCTTACAAGCTGTCAAGAGATCCAAGAAATACCTTAAGATTTTTGTAAGTACATTTAGAAAAGAACTTTTAGAAAAGCACAAAGTCTGTTTATAGAAAAAGTATTACATGAAAGTCACTCTGTTATCACAAAAATCGTACTTCTATGTAAAGCAAATTTGCTATACAGATTATACCCTTTTGAATCAACATATAACTGCCTTGAATAAATGCTACAAATGAAAGAAAATTGATGGACATTACAGCTTAAGCAACCTTAATAATGAATATACTTCATAAAAAATATGATTCCATATACAATGTCAGAGATTCTCTTCCATTAACATTTGTTGAATTTACTTTCTGATGGTTACAGGAACTGCTATATGGGCTATATCATCTTTCCCCTAATGCAAGCTTGTACCTCTTTGTAACATCTGCAAAAGTTACCTTAACAGTCAGGCATCTGATCTAGAGCTGATCAGGACAATGACTTGACTTTTGTGGGTTTGTGAATTCAAAACATGTTGCCCATGAAAATGCAAGTATCCCTTTTGTACCTATGCCATTGTTGCAGTTATGCATACGTCTTCTTCACATCATTCATTGAAGCAAATTCATATCACAAACTTTAACAAAGCTGGGTAAAGTAGCACATTTTTCCAAAATCTGGCCCCGAATTGCTACATTTTGAAAATCATTCAATTAAAAAAAGAAACAGCAGTAATCTTTTATTAAGCAGCCTTTTTTATGCATAGCTATGCTGGCAGCATGCACGTGGGTCTGCATGATAATTCAATCACCTAAAGATTACATAGCAATTATGTTTAAGAATTATCATACGTAGAACTGTGGTAATGACTTGTGTTCCTTCTATGGTGACACTCAGCTGCTTAATATCATGATAATTAACATGACGCAGAATGGTACTTAGACAGCAAACCATATAATTCCTATAATTGCAGTGTAAATACATAATTTTTCTCATCCTTAGCCACTCAACTACCAGCATTAGTAAGAAAGAGACCTAAGCCATTGCATACAGTATGTTCACTTGCATTCAGTGAAGTCTGACTGTTCTCAGAGCCTACTGCTGCAACGGGGGAATTTTTTTTTTTTTTAAGTGCAAAAAAAAGTGAGAAAGAGGAAAGAGGGAGAAAGAGGAAAAAATGCAGAAAAATGAGGGAAAAAGAAATTGACAATTTTTTTTTAAAAAAACCTTACATTTAAATAGGAAGTACAGCTATGACAACCTTCAATTTGATTTCCCCCCTATTGGATTTCCTACAATATCGATGGACTGGATAACACTATTGACCTCTTAAAAACATAACACCACTTTCAGTTGGCTAGGAAGATGTGTTAGGCCTTATCCCAGTATATGTCTGAGACGCCACATTAAAACCATTTCAATAGTTAATAGCATCACCACATTCAATTTTCCTCTAAAAAATAATAAAGTCAGAAAGCCTTAAAAATATCGATGGGAAAATGGGTGACACACGTTACCCCATTCCCAAATCTCAAAGGAACATAAGTCACCAGTCATAGGTCTCCCTATCTGCTCTTGTCCTGTACTTTCAGCCATGTGCAGGATTTGGTAAAATTTGGTTAGGGAACCAAATCTGTTTCAAGATATTTTATTTGGAGCTCCAAAATAATTTATTAGTTGATTATAAAGAAACAACTTTAAATCAGACTCAAGCTCCAGAACTTCTCTATTTCCTCCCTTTCTTGTGAAAGAAATGTAACTATCCTTAATGTCAGCACCTAAAGGATGAAAAAGTGGTCATTCACAGACTCAGTGCCAAGACTTCAGCACAGCTACTTAGCTACTTTGCTCAAGGCACTGCCTGGAATTACTAAAAAATCCCTGCTATCAAACACGGTAAAATAACACCGATCAGAACAAAGCAGAACAGCAAAGTACTTTCCAGAAAAATGTTTACCACTAAGCAAACAAAATCAACATTATTAATTGCAAATTTAATATGTACACATATTTTTAAATTGCTTCTGATCTCTGGATGATCAATTCCACAAAGCCTGTACAGAATATTTCCCTGGGATTAAAAATACAAAAGTTCTGTACTACTAATCCACAGCAATCTGAGGTGAAATTTTCTCACTCCATTATCTCTATTTCATCTGCTTAAATCTTCTGGTTAGATCAAACAATTTTTAGGGAAAAGGTCTTCACTTCTAGCATTCTTTTCTTAATCCATAATGTGAGCCTTGTGTCTGATGTACTAATACTATAGTAATAAATAGCATTAACCATGCACCAAGCATCTATCGTCTGAAAACATCAGAGATGCATCAAAGCATCTCTGGCTGGGCCAAAGTATCCCACATGTGTAGTTTCATTTCTTGTTGCTATTAGTCATGGGTACTAAAATATCATTATGACAAATGTAGGCATATAAACAGTATATTATTTACATATTTTAAGAGCAAAAATGAGGTTTTCTCCTAATAAAGCAAGGGATAAGGCTCAAAATTATACCAAAGCCAAATTCTCATTTTGTTATTACTCACGATAAATTACATACACAGAAATTACTTCAGAAGACTCTAATCTACCTTTTCAGTAGTTCCAAATACTGTCAACATGATAGCATGTCGAATTTGCCACTGGAGTCCTAGTAGCTCAAATCTCAGTGGCACTGTTAGCTGAGCTCATGTTAGAGATGCGTTACTACATCTCATATTGCACCAGAAAAATGCGGAAGCCATGTCCCAGCACAGCAGTCAAAAGATTGTCTCCTCTTTTATGCTTTCTTACAATGAGGCAGAGAGCCAAAGGTACCGTGTTTGAACATTGCCTTCAGGCACTACAATCCAGCCATAAGGACATGGGCGACTGTGGCTTGAAATCTGCTGCAGCAAAACTGACACTCTTTTTACTCTCTTTTTTTCAAAAGGCATCTGCCACAAAGGCAACCTTCCCCCCCCCCAAAAAAAAAAAACAAACACCCTGATACAGATTTGGTTGTATCCTGCATACACAATAACGTATATGTCTTCATATTCTAGAACCATAAGGTAAAGGAAAATCAATTTTAAGTTTCTGTTCCCTGCTTAGCTTCTGCTGCACTGAATCTGAATCCTGTCATTATCTGTCAATGAATCCAACCCTAAGTGATGTCAATGCTTGAAAAAGAAAAAAATACATTTGCTATGAGGTTTGGAATTTATTTCTTGCTTTACTTTACATTAGATATAATGTATATATGGCAATGCAGTATCAAAGTAGCAAAGAATGTTTTGTCAAGGTCTATTTTTAACTCAATTCTTGGGTAAAAGGCACAAACTTTATTCTTATATTTTATATACTTGCTGGAAACTCTGAAAATAAGTCTGTGAGGAAGTATTCCCTAAGGTGCTGAGAATGCTTTGCCAGTTTCTGAGTGTAATATACACTGAAGATATGCCAACAGCACTTGGTACTTTTCAAGTTTTCTCTGAATTTCAAAGCACAGGCATTTTTTCCTATTATTATTATCATCACTGCTGTTGTTATAATGCCAGTATACTACTACTCATTTTGCTAGCTCTTGTGTAAGTGTCTGTAAACATGTGGTTCTTCATCTGGGATAATTTAATGCCTAATAAGAAACAAATGCAACAAGTTAAAATGAATAAGCAGTAGAAGAAAAATAAAAAGGAAGGAAAACAATATAAATAAACATAATCTAATGACTTTGGCTAAAAGTCCCCTCCCGCTTTTTTTTTTCTCAGTAGGACAATTGTGTTATTTCTCTAATTTTTGTAGCTATATTGCTACACAAGCTAATTGTTGCTTAAGACAATCATTTTGTGATGAGTGTATACACCAGTGCAGTGCTCTGAAGAGTTACACCTAACTTCTGGTTTGTATCATGTAAGATAAGAGCAGGTTCTCAGGGAAAATCTGGAGGTCTGGCAAGGCATTAGTTACAGCATACACAGAAGAAAACACTAAAACATAAAAAAGACTTATGAACTCAGACTAAGCCTCCAAATATGCAACCAAATTATTGTCTTAAGGGTGTGTATAACTAGGATAATTTTTCAAAAACTTAACACGATGGTTGATGATTTTTTTTCTGCCAGTCCTAATGTGACATGAGATTTTCAAATAAATTTTATTTCATTAATTCTTCAGCTTTCTAAAAGACAACTTCATTTAAAAACCAAATGGGAACATTTTAAAGTATGCTATGTTTATACTATGAATTGGATAAATGAGGCAATGAGCATGTTTATGGTACACTTTGCAATTCAGCTTTAAACTTACGCATCCTAACCACAGTTTACAAATTAGACGATACTGAATACTATGCTCGTATAGTGGACTACTAACAGTACCAGAGAGAACTGAGGTAAGACTGCAGTTCAGGATAATCTTCAGCTCAGATAAAAACTATTACTTCCATAATGTACTCTGGTTTGTGACTCCAGAAAGTTAATTATGATGCATGGTATGAGATGCAGTCTATTTGAAGAACTCTATTCATAGGGGAGGTAAGAGGAGATCGAGTGCCACAAAAAAAATACAACTTCTATGGCAATGTGTTTCTCTGCTTAATTCCAATTATTTAAATGCTTAAACAATGAGTTTCTTAATTTTTTCCAACCAGAAAATCTCTGAGCTTACCTGTATATTGTAATGTTATTTTATAAACAAGGCTTTTTAACAGAGATATTTTGTCCTGAGAATGTAATTGATCTTACTCTTGATGGACACTTAATTATCTTTAAAATAATTTTATTCAAATAGTTGAAGTTCAGATTAGAGAAAGAAATTGAAGGCTGTTCTGAAGATCTGCTGAATCCTGAGGTTGTAGACCTGGGTATTTTTAATTGTCTTTGAACTATAAGGTGCAAATTAAACTGTGTAGTCTTCATGGCCTCAAAGTTATACTAGCATGAATATCATCTGTATTCATCACTGATAAAGAAAGAGCTGGTAGGTCATAAAATCATTCCCTTTTACCAAAAAGTCCTCCAGTGTTTCTGGTTGTAACAATCATGTTTTAGTTGATAATTTTCCAGGTCATAGTACAATAGTATTCACCAAACGGACAAACCAGAAGCAGTTTAATACATAAGGTTTTATACTTTAAAAAGATTTCATATATATAGCATTGCAAGGGTCATTTATGATTAAAAGTTAAAATTCAGGCATCTTGGAACTATGTACTAGAAGCAGCCAAATGTTCCCTATGGTTTATTATTTTCTATGTATGGTACTTCCAAATAAATTTGGTAAAAAATACATGTATAATTGAAATATTCTAAAGGAACTCAGCTTTTTGTATTTTATCGTGGTGATTTACAAGTCAGAAGTGTTCCTCACAACCATAAATACATTTAGTTCTATATTGCATTGTGAAACCTGTCATTTGATACTGGATCTCAATGGGAACATTAAAGCGTATAATTAAACTCTGAAACCGGGTACAGTAAAGAACTTAATTTACTTGAAAACAGCTAGCCTCTACTAATGTTTTCACTGTTTATTAAAAAAGTAAATCACAAGAGCTCCAGATCAATAAAAAAGGACAATTCTGATTCTCACATTGTAAATGCCCAAAACAGGTTTCAAACCTTATTAAACTGCTGAGCTCACTCATACTTAAAGAAAAAAAAACTACAGCAAAGAAAGAAGCTGTATCACATCATACAACATTTACACTCAATTTACTTAGTGAATAAATGAGCTACAAAATGGACAAGGCAATCTATTAAAACATTAAGAAAATGGACGGCTAGCTGGAGCCCTCGTTTTAATGTTTACAACTGCATGAAAACAGGAAGACACACAGTTGACCGACAAAATACTGATACAGAATTTCTCTTTCTAATTTCTCTTTGAGCTGATGTCACACAAATCTGACGGTATATCATCTTTCCACATGTCTTTTAATGTTTGGATGCTCTAAGAATACTCATTACTCAAGGCCACATTCCTCTTTCTGGTTCACATTCTATATCCTTTATTCACATAATCACTCTCAAACACATATTCTTTACTTCTTCCAACCATGGAGCTCATTTAAATTGAGCTTTCAAAGGGAACAGCATACACACTGATTAAGGAATATACAGCAGAGACAGTTTCAAGCTGCTGTACTCAATTAAATCTCATACAGTAAAACCTCACCATCGTCATTCAAACGTCTGCAGTTGATCCTAAAGAGCAAGGAGTGCAAGACTGAGTCTCAGTTTTGGCCAGAGGACACTCACATTTATTCTAGTGAGTAGCTTCACTATTGTCTAAGGCACACAGATGTGTGTTATTAAAGGCCATTTCTAATGGATGTATAGTTTTTCCTTCTTTCTTCCAACTGTCAGTCTGCCACTACTACTAGTTCTGTCTTGCTGCACCATTTTATTTTAGGAAAAGAAACACTAAGATGGAGCATATTGCTATTTTCAGCTACTGCTTTTCAATTAAAAATTATGAGTTAATAGTTCCTTTAGTGGAACAACTCTGTGCATTTATAAGACAGTTCAGTTTCATTGTATTTCCAAATTACTCAGAGACAAATACCTTGTGTTTAGCACAGCATCGGAAAAGCAGACCACTGAAACTTGCTGTTGGGCAAATAATTCAAGATTAGTAATTCAGTGAATTATTTTTCCTCTCCTTACCTAACATCCAACATATCTAAGACCATGCATATCTCTAATATATTCTTTAGTCAGTGTCATCTTGCACGTTGTGGTGTAAGAAAAGGTATTGGTTTCTAACTTGCAAGCCCTAAAATTTGAGCCCCAAACTCATGTGCATGGATCAAGTGGCAAACTTAATGGTGTCTGAAGCCAGTGTTTTCCTATTCCTTTGTATGTATCTCAGTATGTATAATTAAAAAAACCCAGTCATATTCAAGGCTGAGTCAGGGCTTTATTTTCAGATGATCTAAGTTGATTTAGTTCTGCTTTGGTTCAGTGAAAGTCTAATAATTTGTTATAACATGGAGCTGGCCCCCAATGGTTAAAGTTGTGCTATTGTAATAAGGCGTACGGTTGTCAATTTTAAGTAAATAAGTGGTTTATTTGAATAACAATAAGCAAAAATGTAAGGATCTATTACTGCATTGGCATCACTTGGAACTCTGTTTACACTTCATAGAAAAAAAATCCCCAAATGATTCACTATACAGCAACATGAATGCTCAACTTGTGTTATAACAAGTGCATAGAATGAGATAGTTCCCTGAGAGGGAAAAAAAAACCCCAACTTTTGCTTCAGAAATGCTCTCCATGACAGATAGTACAGCAGGTAAGAGCAGGTAGTCACAAAGTCATTAAGGTTGGAAGGGATCTCTAGAAATTATCCAGTTCAACGCACCTACTCAGAGCCTATTTGCACATTTTATTCTGCCAGAAGCACTGAGTTTCAGTTACCTGGTCCTTCCCCTTTTTTCCTGACCTGAAACAGGAAGTGGGACATTTGCTTTTACCAGCAAGTGATTTTTCTTCTTTGTGTTTATCAGGCTGCTCTTTCCAGGGTCAGTGATATATTGCGTCCCGCTCCTCGCTGCCAGACATCACTTATCTATAACTTCTAGCAGGCTTTACAATTTAAGATTTGCTGGTGTTGCAAAGTTTAAGACCTTCAAATTCCCCACTTGCCAGAACAGTTCTGAAGAGTCTTTCTTCAGCGTGAGTTTGCTTATGGCATCTCAGGTGTGTGACTGGCTGTTCCTCCCCTATGAATTGCAGCATGCATTTCAGGCTTCCCTGCACAGTCAGTGCCATCAATTCAGTCTCCTCAACTCTGGATTATTCTCTATCACTAAAAGCTGAAAAAAAGCCAGAAGGATGAGAGTTTCTTCTTAGGAAGAGTATAAGGAACTCCATCACATCCAGTTAACATGGATTAACAAGCAGCAGGTGAAATACTTACCATCACAGACACTGAAATACTGTTGTGATTCTAATTCTTCATCCACTACTACTGTTTTACTTTTTCTGGCCTAATAGGTTAATTTCATTTAACTTTTCAAGCTCTAAAGTAAGTACAGACACTAGAATCTAAAACCATTGCTGTGTTTCCTCAAATCTGTTTGAAGTGACTGTCTGTAATGTTACAGACTCCTGACAGAGCCTGTAAGGTGTCAGAGAGAGTCATATACGGTCTTAAGACAAATCAGGCAGGTAGCTTTACTTATAGAGGCTTATTTTAGAAGCCAGAAGCCTTCCTTGCATTCCAGGATCTTTAAAATACGTAGTGTCCTCACAAGCCTCAGCCCCAAGGAGTTAAAAGAAAGCACGCCTTCAGTACCAAAGCAGCAGATACACAGCTCCAAGCCCCCACAGCTTCAACTCCTCCAGCTTGAAAAAGACCTGAAAAGTAGGCAGGGGTTGGGTTCAGTTCTCTTGGCCTGGAGAAGGAACCAGGGATGCAACATGCAGGAGACACCCCAGTAAGAGGCCGGAGCAGGACATCCTTCCCAAGGCAAGCGCCCAGCCATGGGCAGCGGCAGGGGAGGTAGCTTGGGGCTCTGTGCTGCCTGCCGGCGGGGACAGGCAAAGCTCTGAGGGTGACTGAGAAAGGGCCGCTCACCAGCACAGCACAGGCTGGGACAGGGGCCTTCCTAGGTGAGAGCATGGAGTCACCTCTACAGGCCCAGGCCCAGCTCCTGGAGCAGCCCATCAGGCTCCCCACATTCACCACTTTTAGCACCAGTTTGGGGATGGGACTGCTCACACCCCGGGCACTGGGTGGCAGTGGCAACCCAGCCTTGCTCAGGAGGCAGGGACCTCGAAAATCCTCAGATCATGGTTTCCTGGAGAAGGAAAGTTGAGGAGAAGATGGGGAAGTGACATTCCCGAGCCCATGAAGCACGTGCTCTTCCCTTACTGGGGGAAGGCACGTTGCAGCTGATAGAGAGAACTAACACTTAAGGGCTAATAGCAGGAGGAAACTTGCTTAACGCAAAACATATATCTATAACCTTGTAGCCATTGCCTCGCTTAAGCCATATCTATCATTATAAGCTTGGCCATTGTGTAAGATGTTTAAACAGGAACTAGCAGAGGGGAGTTGCAAAGAAAAACAGAACAGTCATGACCGGCCTTGCTAAAGAAACTGGCTGGAACTGACCTTGCGGTTGTGGAGTCTGATAAGAGAGAGACTGAGCCTATGCAGGAATAAAGAGTCACTTGCGGTGATGAAGAAGAGTGGGTTTGCCTTCATCCTCTCGACCCTCAACGACCACCACCAGAAGAAACCGCGCATGCTCGGTGGGGAGGAGATCACGGAAATGGCTCATTTGCATACGAAGCGGGGTAGATAGTTAATATGTATAGGCGTATTGAGAAACCTTATGAATATGTAACACTTTGCTGCATAAATACGATACAAGCTGCCGCGTTAGGGGCGCACGAATTTGGTGGGACGACCCCCCGTGCTGCCCAGCGCTGAATAAACATACCTACTTTACAACCTTCTCAGTTGTGGAGTCTGATTTCCGCACGTCACAGCGCTGTAGTGCGGGCTGCGTGACGCCGATGGCAAGGCCGTGGAATTGCCACCAGGCTCAATTAACACGGAATGTCAGTGTGGGCTCAGGGAAAAGCCCTGTGTCGCTGCCGAACACTGTGTGAGTAAACTTGGTAAGCTTCAGCAGAGTTCAGGGCAGAAAATGTCTCGACTGACACATCAAACTGCTTGCTTAAAGGTTGGGGAAATACAAGTTAAACCTTTTGCTCAATAGAGGAGTCAGATTAAGTAAGGGAAGGAACTGGCAGTTTTGCTTAATCAGTTTGAAATGTCTGGAAGGTTTAAAATATAGTAAGAATATATCTCCAAGAAAAGTGAGGTCTCCAAAATCCATTAGATTTTATTTTTTTCAAAAATAAAGGGAGGCTGCACAACAGCATACATATAGCTTTTCTTTCAGATGGGAGAATTTTTCTTGTTGGGAGCATTAATCTGTTATTAAAGACAGCCAAACAATGTTTGCAAATGATTTGAAACAATACTTTTGTTCTCTCAGTCTTCAAATTATGCAAGATTTTTTCAGATAATGGAAATACTGAAATGCCTTTGTCAATAGGTATTTCCAAAAACCTCCGAACGAGTGTATTTGCTTCTTAAAAACAATTCAACTAGCTCTGTATGTTAGTGACTCTCACTACAGCAAATACTCATGTTCACACAATGGATGAAATTTCATAACTGCTACTTAGGCTATGATCTATTATGTTTAATAAGCAAAGGGAGAATAGCAGTCAAGATTGTTCCAGGTGGGTAAGAAATGCGTGTAAATGTGTATAGACAACTCGCTCCAAGTTCATAAGATGCTGCTATTCAATCCTGAAGCATTGAATGCTACACATGAATAAAAGAGAAAGAGGCTTTTTTTAAACTCATATGTGGAAAACTAAATTCCATTGCAAAGAATTGCCATGTTCCCTTCTTTAAAACTGCTCTTCCTTTGTGCTGGAACAATGTGCTCAGAGAAATTTTTCTTACAGAATTTGTTGTGATGGATCCAGTGTTCGAACATTTTTTTTCACCCTTTATCCAGGCAACATTGTTTAGAACAAATCAATAAGTAAAGCACGTAGCAGCCAAGTCTCTCTTGGTTTGTTACACTGAAATACAGCCCGACCTAATATGCAATTTGATAGCCACGTATAGCATCCACACATATACTGGATTTGGTTTGTAAAGGAAAATTACTTCCTTTTGTGTTTAAAAAATTATGGTTACATATGTGTATAAAGTATGGGAGAAAAGACTTTATCTAAAAGGGAAAATTCTAACTAAGGTAACAAGTAATGGACGTGTAAGTTTTTGTGAGCTCTTTCTGTCTGTGTGGCAGCATCCTAAAATGAAATATCAATGCCAAATATAAATGCCATTCAGAGTGTACCGTCAGGATATTTTAAAATATGAGTCTTCAGTAGATGAAAACTGCGTAGAGGTTACAAACCTGACAATTCATGCTTAGTTTGTGCATGCAATAGCTCTTTGTGTAGTCAGTGCCATTGTCCCTATTGAAAAATTGCTGAAGCAGCAGGAAAATATGTCAGCTTTCTGACTCCTGACTTTCTTAAGATGTTCTATCAGAAACTAGATTTTTAATCACTAGACTTATACCAGTGAAAGATTAGGCTTCCATCTATTTAATAAAGACAACTGACCAACTCCTATTCCATGCATTGATATTCTTCTAAGGAAAAAAAACACAACTAAACATACATTTGACTTTTTTCCTCTGATGAGGCATAAGAAATTCTGAAATAGTGGTTAGAGGGTCAATGTTTATGTACTTACATAAGTGTGTCTTTGATGTTCAAAAGCATTAAGCACAGTCTACTCTGTCAGAAATCAATGGGAGAAAAATAAGCCATTTTATGTAAATGTTTAAAACGATAATCAGGTTCCTATGCGTTTACATCAATTTGAAAACTGCTTACTAATTACTGCTATCCAAGAAGATGTTTCCATAACAAATACATTACAATTCCTAACAAAGAACCATCTTCTGAGTCAATGGAGGCCTTACGCATACTTCAAAAAAGGAGTACCCCCCAAGATTATCTCCACTGCTTTTTTCTGTTTACAAAATCCTAGTCTTCAATAAACTCTTTGATCACCATTTGACTGAAATACGATAATTTAATAAAATTTTTTACAAATTCTCTGTACAAGCCACTAAGTATAACACTTTGCCCAAAATAGCATACTTGTTACTTTTACAGAAGTACTAAAATTATTTTTAACCTTTGATTTTTGCTTATGGTTTATGACCCATTAATTTCTGTGGGGTTTCATCAAAAAGTAATAATTGCTAACAGAAAATTTAAGACCAACAAGGCAGTATTGTACAGATGAGAAATGCAGAAAATATTTAATATGTAGCAAGTGAAGACGAGCTACCATTTGTACTTAATTACAAAAAAGGAGAAAAAAAACTTTAATGACTAAAAAAATCTACTCTACTTCAGGTAACAAAAAAATCACACTGTTATTCTTAACCAAAACAAAAGGCTACTTGCTCCAGTGAGTAATCTTTAGAGGTATTTTCACACAATCAACTTCTTTCATTTAACTTTGATTTTCAAGTCAAACAAGCAAGTGCACTGAAACAATACCAACAAATGGTACGCATTGTATTCATGAACAATTAAGATTACATGTGCAATTCTGTCCTGGTGTTATCTATGCATGTCTGTATTTACATCTAGGTAAATCTATTATTATTCTGGTCTGTCATCATTGCTTTGGGTAAATAGCTCTGTAACATTGTCATCTTTAAAATGAATAGATTGGTGCATGTTACCAGGCTGCAAGGAGAATGAATTTTTGAGCAGAAAAATAACACTGTTATAATTGCTAAATTTGATTGAAAAATACCAATTCAGTGCCTTCCAGCAGACATAGTCCATATACCACTGCACTGTTTTTTTGAAGCCTGCGGGGTTCTTTGCCAGGGTCATGTTTCTGTTTCTGTTCTTCTACTTGTCTCAGCCATTGCATTGAATAATAGAAGGACTGTCCACAGTACTTTATAGGAGATGTATTTGATTAGAAATCAAAGCCCAAGGAGAGAGGACACCCAAACTACATTTCCTAAAACTGCTTAGGAAGCAATTCTGATTTTTTGGAGAGGAGGAGGAGAAGGAAATAATTATGTAAAAAATGTTTATATTGGCAGCTTTAGTTTTGGAATGGATTACGCATATTTTCATTTGTTTTTTTCAACAGTTGCAAACTCCCAGAGAAATCAGACGCTACTCTTATCATTGCATCAAACCAACATTTTTCCATCACAGAATATAGCTTCATTGGAAAGTTTTTGACCAGGCGTACTTGCAACAAAGAATAAACACAAGAAGAACAAAAGGTGAAAGGTGTGCATGGTTTTTTTTCAGGATGCTCTAAGAATTTTGCAAGATGCTTATGATAGTGAGGAAAGAAGAATTTTACACAGATAAAAACCCATGCTATTCAAATGACACACATTATTGGTCCCAGGTAATTAAGGAGTTTACAAATGACTGCTGTTGCTGCTGAAGCTCTGCTCAATCTGAGATATCACGCCACATGGAACTGAACCAAAATTTCTTTCTGCTCAGCTTGAGAGATACCAAACTACTATTGGACAGTTCGGAGGAGTAAAGCTGCTTCAAAGAGGTATGCTCACAATGCATAGTTATAAAGCAATCTTCTATTTACTGCAAAACATGGCAAGAAGGCACAATACTGAAATACACGAGTCTGTAGGACCTCTTCAGTAGTCTGTGAACTTTATGTTACAACAGTAGAGTACCTCTCCATTAACTGATGGGCTGTAACCTTTGGGAAAAAAAAACATCTTTAGCTATACTAAAAATTATAAACTTACAAGGTCTTAGACCCCCAGTTTCTAATGACTTTCAATTCTTAATCTTTTCTACCAAAACCTTTTTTTCCTCACTGAATTTTCTAATTGAGCTATTTAATCAAATTTATTTTCAACATTTTATTTTTAAAGAAAAGATGTAATAAAAGTTAAAACAAACAAACAACAACAAAAACCCAAAACCCTTCCACTCATTTCTTTTTATCAGTATGGGTCCTTCTGGTAGTAACTTTTTGAGTCCTTAGAACTGTTTTCTTCCAAAGATCCTTGATCCCTTGGGGCACTGCTTGGCAGGCAGATGAGTAATTAAAGCCAAGGGGAGAGCAAATGGGCTGTGCACTCTTTTCATTCAGAGGTGCCTAAGCCGCTTCAGATGGCCTTGTCTACACTGAAGAATTATTACAAGAAAATCCCATCACTATCAAAGCTATTTATTAGAGCTTCACCAGTATCAGTATTGCTTGGAATTTTAGAGTAGATTGCTCTGTAAGAGCAGTACTTTCACGCATATGTGCTCATATCCTATGTTAGCATCAATGTTTGTTATGGTAGATTTTATTTGTTTACTGCAAAATGTCCTTTAGCATAAACAACAATTCTTAGTCTCTCCAAATCCTATGGGCAACCTTTATTCAGCCTTATATGCTTTTAAGGAATAGCTCTGCATTTCTTCTAAACAGGTGAAATAAAACATTTAACAATACTGATATTTAAATTGACCTTTACAGAGAGACAACAAATATACTATCTCACTGACACAGTGAAGTGTTGTCCAAATTATCTCTTTTCTTTTACAGGCTCTGAATACAAATGACTCAGCAACACGTTTGGAGTTGGTTCATACTGTAAGATAAATTATATTTTAAATTAAAGTCAGTAATTTCCAGGTTCTTTTTAACCACAACAAGGGAAAACGGGTCTTTTTTTGCTTCTTCTAGATGTGTCACACATCTTCAGAGCATGATGTACAGGTGAGTTTTGTTGTCTGTTTTTTGCTCAAGGGACAAGTGAAAGTGTGGTATCTACCTTTTGAGTTGATATTTGCAATACTAATTTCTCATTGCCTAAGGGACTAATGGCAAAAATCTCACTGAACTCAACGGGAATTTCTCAGCTAGTGTATGTCCTTCATGTACATAAGGGCTTTCGGGCACAAGCCTTTTTCATTGAACTTCAAGCAGTAAAACATAAAAATGAAATAGTAAAGCAATATAAAATAAATACACAACTTGAAAGTGTACCTTAAAATAAAAAGAAACCTACTGGTCTACCAAGCCCAGCTCAGTTCAGCGAAGAAGATGAGAAGAAATATTTTGCTTAACTACCTAAATAAATAATTACACAGGTCTCCCTAACCAAGACCACGCAAAGACAACATTTTGATCCCTGCTGTTGGACTCTCATTACTCTGAGATGCTTTTCCTTAGAAAACTGGATGAGATATATTACAACTGGTCAAATATACTGAATATAAATCTGTTATAATCTTAGTGCAACTCATGGAGCAGTTGCAGATGACTAAGTGGTGTTTCAGGTTTTTCGGTTTTATTTCCTCTCTCTTTTTTCTTCACTGACTACCAGCATAATGGGCCCTTTTGCCCTTTATGTTATATTGTTGTGTTATTTGCATTTTCTACTTCACGCAGAGAGAGCTGCCTAATTAGGAAGACCAGGGTGAGCTTCTAGAGTATTGCTGTTTAATACTGTTAGTTTATCTGTTAATTAATGTGCTACTCTTTCCAATCTAATTAGATTTTTTTACTGCAAAGATAAGTCAGTAGAATCATGACAAAGAAATATGGAAGGAGGAGGTTGGTGTGAGGCTCAGAAATATTTATTGTTAGAATTTGGTCTGTGTAATGTACATAGATTTTTTACTGTCTTCTCTTCTTTCACTCATGCCCACAACCTTATCAGGCTTTTGTCAAGAAGGATGCAGTTCATTTCCCATAAATAATTCTGATTCCCACCAGTGAGCTGCTTCTCTTCTCAATCTCTGTCTCTGTCATGCCCCATCTTTTTCTTTTTCTGCTTCTTCCTCAATTTTAATACCAAGACTATCTCTTTTTATGTGTTTGCACTTCACAATTAAGTGCCTTAAAGTTCATTTACAACTTTTGCGAAGTCATACAAAATGACACTTCACAGATACACTTCAAAAAGGGCCAGACTGCAGGTACTTACAAGAACTGAAGATGAAGCAAGTCATAGTCTTGTATTTCACTTACTTACAATACTGTACAAATATGAAAAAGAAACATGGAAGATGCTGATCAAACCAAGCTCCTCCTCTTTAGAATTTAGCGTTCACTGTGGTTGCCCTTTTTCCAGTTGCCTCCCAGGGGCCAGGCCAGCTGAGAGGTTGTTGGTGGTGGGAAATAAATTCAGATCCCACTGATCAGTACTGTTCACACCCTTCAGGACTCACTTGGTAGGAAGTTTCTCTGGAAAAAAGTGATATTACTCTGGAAATTACTGAAAATTAAATTATTACTCAGTGATGCAAGATAGCAAAATTTGTGCTGTGCTTATGAGAAGATTCAAAGGACACATCTAATCCAATATTTTTAAATATTTAAAATAAAATTCTTCTTTTAAACTGAAATAAACCCATTTGTACTATTATTGAATAGTGAAAACAATCACTTAATTAGCCTTTGATTCTTCTTGTAAGCTGTTGTATATACCACAAATAGGAATCTTGGACCTATGTAGGAAATTGAATAATATCTGGGGGTTCCTTCTGACATCAAAAGATATGAAGTGTCTGAAACTAAAGGGAATCTTACTTTTGTCGTTAAAATTCATAAATACTTGAAATATGATGAGTATTATTATTATATAAAGTAAAGGGGATCAACAAAATGCAGTACACTTGCAAAAGCAGTCTATACAATTTAGAATAAGTCTTTGGAATCACTAAAGCATTTAATATGTCAAATTATACATTGCATAGATCATAATGAGGTGGGAAATGGTGCATTGGTACATCTTGACTTACTGGAAACTAAACTAATTTACAATGTTTAATGATGGTCCTTTATACTTCGTTGCTCAGAGATGGATTTTCTTCTATCTTAAACAGATTCCACCTCATGCACAAAACGTTTTTTCTCTCTGCACTGGTACCTTTGATTTTTAGGCTGTAGTAATACTGAGGAACCTAGAACATGGTCTAAAATATAGTTCTGTGATTTCAATGAGTCTTTGTTACCAGTAGTATGGAAAGTATAAATCCTTGTCAAGAATGATTATATATTCTTTTAATCATCTTTAGAGTCAACTAATGAATTAGATCAAATGTATAATAGTTTGATGGAATAAAATAAGACAGCAAGCAACTGGCACCACAGTTTTATTGGATTTTGGATAGCTTATGCTGATATGCTACGAAATTCTGCTTTATTTTTTCTAAAAGTTATTTTTGCTCATTCCTGTCCACTAAAAGAGCTGTTATTTTATAAAGCTGAGGATTTTTTTATGAAAGGATAAGTTTTGCAGTACAATTTCTGATAAAAATCTTAAAAACTTTTAAGGCAAAATAATTAAAATTTATATAAAACCAGAAGTAATCTCCATCACTTTGTAAAATCTAAATATTACACCAAATACACTAGTTACTCAGTGCTATAAAGACAAAGAGAAAAGGTCATTAAAATATTTTATTTTGTAATTACATATGGAAGTCTATATTTTGAATTTTTACTCTGATAATATTGGGGCTTGTAAAATCAGGTCTAGCTCATCTTGTATCTCATGTTCTGATCGTAGAAACAAAAGTGCTTCTTGTATAACTGAAAATTATGTGCGTCACGGAACGTATTTTCTATCTTCACAGGTGGCATGTGGCTTATTATAGAAAAATATTTAAAACTTATCACCAATACAAGTAAGAAATAAAAATGACTCCTGAAAATGTCTGAAATGTAAGATTTCTGAAGCCTGGAATACAATTTATTCTGATGTAGTTTGTTCTTATTAGCAATAGTCTGGGGAGAGACAGATCTTTCTATACATCATCTGAAGTCCAGATTTTTAATAGTACTGCAAATCCTGAAGATCCAGAACACCAGCTAGAAGGATCTCAAAGTTATGAAGAAATACTCCTGCCTATAAGCTTGAGAAAATGTGAATTTTTAGACGTCTATATGCTTTGTAGATATAGCCATAAGTACTCCAATGTAAATAATTCCAAGAATTGTAAATAACAGTTTATTTTAGTCTAAAATAAATATTGCTAGCAAAGACAATGATCTCAACAACTCCTCCAATAAACAACAAAACGTCTCCAACCCTCAGATCTAGTATACCTTGCCTCATATGCTAGAGGAAAACCATGTGCTTTGCAATCTGATGTGATTATTAACAGATATCGGCTCATGATGGGTGTAGCATGTTTAGAAACAGAAAAATTACAGACATTCTGTACATCTCTTCCTGTCGTTTTACCTGAACCAGTTAAAGATTTACAGCTATCCTATAGACACTGGGCTGACATAACTTCCTCAGAGCTATTACATGGAAGTTATCTTCTTGTCCCAGGAAGAAAGATTTGTACTGCAGAGAATTTATTCATTTTGGGAATCATGCTAAAACTCCCAGATTTTAGCAAATTTACTTCCATTCAAAGGTGACTGTAGGTTTGTCAAAACCTACAAAAATTCTCAGAGCAGGTGATGTTTTCCTGGGACATTCCAATCACAATTGCAATTTTAGCATTGCACAGATGCCTTTTTCAAGTCATCCCACATTCTCTGGTGGCTAATTTCCATCAACACCTCAGGTGCCTGATGATAAAAGGTTGAGGCATTGCTCCAATTCCAAGTCCCACCTTCGTGGCCTGGAGCTGAATAAGGGTAGTGTACAGAATGTTGGCATAGCCCAAATGCTGTATGGTGGGAAGCAGGCAGAGAGCAAAGCTCCAAAGGATGACACAAAATTATCTTGTGTTCCATCATTTTGTCCAGCCTTCACCCATTCTGCAGGACCCTAGGGCATATTTCTCTTTTCCCATTTACTCTCACACCCCTCTTTTCTTGTTTCTCTTAGGTACATGGAGTCATGCAAACTCATTCTATGGAAATTTGGTACGTACCTTAGAAACATACCTTAGAGACAGAAATATGGGCCACTTGGTCACTCCACAATGCCCACTAAATCAAAGACAAAGCTGGCTGTCTCAAATTGTTGAATGTATCTATATTTGTTGCAAACCCCATGATGTAATAGACAGCGAGAGGATGATTTCAGTTGCTCTCTAACACCTCCAATTCGGTAGAAAAATGCTATATCCTTACAAAGGTAAACAACATGGATCCATTTATGCATTTAAACATTTCTACCACAAAAGTACATATGATTATCTCTGAGCACTTTTCAGAAACTAATATACCAAGACTGGAGGCCCTATAATGATTTTTCATAACACTTGTAACATACAACAGAAAAGACACTTCGCTGAAAAATTATATTCTATAACATTATTGAAGTATGTATCCCTATTGAATTTGACCATTCTTCCTTAAAAACATAAAAATCCATCTTAATGGAATACTTATATTTGGTTCATAGAGTATTTTGCTGCCAGTGTGTACTCTGCAGTGCTTTATAAACATGTACTGACAACACTGTCTGAAAATAATTCTAAACTGTAATGCCATTCAAAATAAAAGACTGACAAACAAGACATTCATTATTAGAATAGGCTATGCTATTAGATTGGAAAGTAATAAATGCATGATAAATTCATTCTAACTTACATAGCTCACATTTATCCATCATAGTAGCATGAACAGACCCTTCCTTTGATTATCAGAATATCAGGTATCAGAAATGGACTCCTTAGAAAATCAGACAAAAAGAAGCTCCTGAAATTTTGAAATCTTCCAAAGCTATCATAACATGTGCAGCAGATTTCATGTTCCAGACAGCAAGGCAGAAGCTGGCCTTTCTCAGAATCAGCTTGAAAGAGAGGTAGATAGGTGAGTTATAACCATTAGCATGGCTGAAGTAAGTTTTATTTTTTTCCCCTGTACCGGGCCCAGCTGGGATGAAGATATAAATTTAACTGTCTTCCTAGCAGCCTATATGGTGCTGTGCTCCACAACTGTGGCTAAAACAGTGCTAACATACCAGTTTTGGGTGTTGTTGAACAGGATTTGCATGGCATCAAGGCTCTCTCTCCACCCCCTCACCCCCCAGTGTCAGTGGACTGGGGGTGGCCAAAAGGTAGGGGGGGGGGGACATAGCCAAGACATCTGACCCAAACTGACCAAAGTGATAATGCATATCGAATGGTGTCATGTTCAGCAATGAGAGCTCAGGGAGAGGAGGAAGGGGGGACATTTGTGGCTATGGCCTTTGTCTTCCCAAGTAACCATGAAGCATGCTGAAGTCCTGTTTCCCAGGAAGTGGCTGGACATCTGCCTGCCCATGGGAAGTAATGAATGAATTCCTCTTTTTGCTTTGCTTGTGTGGGCAGCTTTTGCTTTTCTTAATAAACTGACGTGATCTCTGTCCATGAGTCTTTTCGCCATCCTTACATTTTTCTCCCGATCCCCCAGGAGAGGGAAGTCAGCAAAGGGCAGGGTGGGTGTACCCACCATAGTCTCCAAACAAGCTTCAGTTTTATACTGCACCTACTTCTTCTGGGAAAACCTAAACTATCAGTTATTAGCAATATGATCATTATCTTTTTGGAGGCTTGAAGACAAAATTCAAAAGAAAAAATAGGCAGTAAGATGGAAACAACCTCTCTTAGAATTAGACTTGATTAGAAACTAATTGCCACAGAAGTCCTAATAAACACAAGAGAATGAATACCTACTTTAAGGCTCATCCAAAAGTTTGGCCCTACAACAGAGCAGAATTCTTCTTCCCAAGGCAGGAGCATGCCATCTTGTGAACAGCCTTTACCAGTTTTAATACTACCTACTTTTCTTGCTTTCCAGAGCTATTCCTGATGGTCTGTCTAAAGCTCTGAATTATTATGATGGGCTCATACTCCATTATGACCCGTAGTGCAAATTTAAAGTGGTTCATACCAGATAATCTCATCTAGTGACTCGATATACTTACTTGTCTGTCAAACTTATACCCTAGGGAGGTAATTTGCAACTTTAACAAGATAAACTAGAACAGAAGAACACCCAGTATATGCTGGCAAAGGTGCATGAATGGGGTAGTGTCTGTTCTCAAAGTCCTCTGCAGAAATTTATTTTTTAAATATGTATCTATTCACCTTGTAACAGTAGGAAACAGTATTTTTGATAGCTATAAGGAATTGAAGCAAAGTGTGCTTCATTCTACTGTCGGCATTAGGGATACATATGTGCATCTGGACCTAGGTTGATATGCAAGAAAGCAGATGGAAGAGAAGAGGAGGTTTTCATCATGTCCTAAATGCCTTTTTTATCAGGCTTCAGCAAGAGTCTGGGTATTATAGGACTTCTCCCTGCTTTTCTAATGACCAATAGAGAATTCTTACTACAAATAGTTGTCAAGTTTAGAATTTAAATATGAAATGTATCCTGCAACATGCTGAAAAGAAAATGATCTTACATCATTCCTTCCATTACTCTGTTTCTAATGTTAAGTTCCTCCTCTGTGTAGTTTAGGGCACACTCAAACACAAACAAAATCCTTATGCCCAGGAAAATAACTACCACCACTGCTAAGCTACCAGACAAGATTAAGCTGTATAATTTATGAATTCTTCTTTGAATGTATTGATCCCGGTACAATACTTGCTGGCTGAATCTATAGTTTATAAATTATGTCTTTAGCCTTATTGTTCAAAATCTTATTATTTTCTTGCTCTTAAGCCACTAGAGATCATGATGATAGTCATTTAAACTCCGGTTGATAATACCTGGGGCCTGAGAATATGAATCTTTTTTATAGCTTGTGGATTTATTATATATGTGACTTTCTTTTTGCAAAGTCAGTATCTAATACTAATATTTTGTATCAGAACCATTCGACTATGTTTACAAATTGAACATCAGAACAGTTTTTCCTGCTTGTCTCTTTCTCAGGCTTTTATGACCACACACGATTTGACAGTGCACAATATAAATGTTCATGAAAATATAAATGAAAGCAAAATACCGTACACTAAATACATCAAACACTGGACTGCTGAGATGCAGGAGGCATAATGAAGCTCTTACTGATTGAGAGACTGCAGATGTACTGTACGTGATGGGTGGTAAGCCTTCAGCACCGGGGAACACTCAGGTACCAGTGCAAGAAGGTTTGTCTGGCTGTGTTTGCTATATAGATGTGAAGAGGCACACGCATTCTGAAAATATTCTGCTTTTTAAATGCATGTCTCGTGGCCTTTTCTCAGAAGATAATTTCACCATGCGCCTAAGTTCCTCTCCATATTATCAGAGGGTCGAAGCCCATCGTGTTCAGCTGTTCTCCCTCTGCCTTGCTGTTTCAGCTCAGCCAGAGACTAAACTGACCAGTGTCTTCTGACATAAGCTAATAGCACATTTTTTCTTCTGAGTATCTCAGTTCTCCTTATATGCTTTACTGCATTATATGTATATTTTTTCATTTTCTTTGTAAAATCCAGATTACTTTTGGACAGCTTCCAAGTTACTGCAATGGTGTTTCAGTAAGAAAACATCTTATGAGTGTGGACATTTCTATTACCAATGGACATACCATAATAAATCTCAAATAAGAGCCTGATATGACTGGTACTGAGCTGCTAGAAAAGAAGCAAGCCTTTGTATAAATAGGAGGTTTTTTGACTTCTGATTACATAGTGCACACTGCTGTAAAAATAGCATTATCCTCCAACTATCTCAATGCCTGTTGAACTGCAACTTATGTTATTTTTTAAATTTTTTTTTTTTTAATATTTATCTGTTCTTCTGGTGAACCATAATAAATGGCAATTCAATGACTTTTACTAGGTAATGTAATAGAATTGAATCAGGACAGATTCCAAGAAAACAAATCTCTGGATATTGTCAGAATTTCTGTGTCCTTTGACATTTCATTCATGGCAATAAAAAGGAAAATTTGAAAAGACTTCCTTTTCACTATACAGTACATAGAAATATAATAACATATTTGAATTTTCATTTTTACCCTGTGAAAAATTTCAAGGGTTTAGAACTGTTTCATTTACCTTTTTTTGTGTGCACCTGGTGAACTTCACAGTGTTTTGAAAACAGCTGCCACTTGCCTGGGTTCTGTGATAATAATGAGACCAGAAACTTGGTTGTCCTTTGTTTTGCTCTTTACAGTCCCCTTGACCAGAAGCATGTGGAACCTGGGGCTTCTGGCTCTTTCAAGACACTTTGGCTCCACTAGAATTTTCTAGGAAGTAGACATGGGCATGATGCAAATCTAATGGAGTTATGTACTCTAATGGAACGGTATTCTGTGACAAATATTCTTTTTGTGTCTAATATAAATCTATGGGTATCTATGCTCTTTTTACCAAATGTTATCAAATATACACTTGCATTTCAAATCAGAATGCTATTTATTTTGCCATATATAGGTAAATAACATAAGTCATCAGAACTTCATAAATCCTAGTAACTAAGCTCATGCATCTGTTCAGAACAAAGGTATAAGAGATGATCCTTAAATGATCATTTTTTCATAATTATTGTCATACATGTTTTAGATAAATAATATTTACAGACTGTGCTACTGATTTATCTCTTTCAGCTGAGCATAGCATTGCATTTGATTCTACTGGAATCTGCATCTTGCTAATTAGAAAATTACTAACAGTTTTACAAAATTCAAATATTTTGAAAAATCTGAAAGTGGAACATAAGTGTTCTAGGATAACCATGAAAAAAAAAGGGTATTTCCTTAAAGGCATATTCAATAAAAAGAAATTCTGAAGAACAGGATAATTTCTATAAAACAAATACAAAGTCTTAGAAGACTCCTCTAGAGGAATCAGAATGCTTTTGTGCATAATTATTCCATGACCGAGATTAATTACTAACTTTGTACAGCATGGGGACAATAAAAAAGTGCTAGATGGAATTGTGGATCTTACTTAATACCGTATTTTGTTAGTAATACCAGATACCACTTAAGATTTTTCAGAGAATCTAGTGGTTAAATGTCTCAATGTTGCTCTTCCTATTATTGGATATTCTCATGGTTCTTCTAGCTACCTATCTGCATCATCAGTAATTTAATTATCTTTTAAAAAGTCTGAACGCACTGAAAAATTGCACTAGAAAAGTAGGAAACGTACCAAAGAAGTGAAATAAAACACATGGAACAGTTATACTTTTGTGAAACATTTCTGTTATCCAGACAAAGTGCAGAAGGGTGTGGTCAGGCAGTAAATGTTTAATTATCATTACAGGCAAGCTGCAGTGAATAGATGTAAAGGGATCAAAGATTCTTTAGCTTACCCAATACACAATTTCTGCCAAGAATGCCTCCTGTGAAAGAAAATACTTCATTATGAATTCTAGTCTCTGCCTTTATGTAAGGGAAATTAATGGGAATTTTTTCTTACTAAGAAATTCTGAACAAGTCTCTTCATTAACAGCTAATTCATAGCTCCTGAATAGAAATATAAAATAACTTGAGGAATATGATTAGATACACAGATGCAAGAAAACAGAGAAGAGAATACGAATTGCTCCAAATTTAACCTACTGTGTCATGAAATTGCAGATCATCTGAAATGAAAACCAACTGATATGAGTACCTAATGAACTGCATGAGACAGTCAGGGACAAAAACAGAACCTCAAAACTCTTCAAAAAATAAATTTTTAAATATTTCTTCTTAGGAGCACTGTGATGCTGTTTTAACAGCACATTCTTAATTTGCACAGTACTTAAATCTAATTTGGTTCATATTATTTACACTTTTGTAAAGAAAATGTTTGGAAGTCTAAGAATTAAACTTTTGTCCCTTAGTGTTAGTTTGTATAAGGCCACCAGCAATATTTTAGTGGCAAGACTTCCAATATTTAAGATTTATTTACACCTATAAGGTGTGAAATATTTTCAGTATTTTGTGCTTTACTCATGTTGGAATGGTACCCTTGCAGGAGCCAAGCTGGTCATTTGGTCCTCTTAAGAAAGAACTGATCACTCTGAAAAACAGACACCTGGTACGTATTGTTAATGCATACTCACTTTTTTTTCCACTGACACAAAGACAGTCAGACAACAACGTAATTAATGGATCCTATTCTAATAGCTATATGACTACCACTTTTGGCTTCACGGTCAAAGCATATGACAACAGCTTATACAGCAACATGAAAGGCCTTGCTGGTTTCAGCTTAAGTAACAGGGTATATGAAAGTTTGTTGCAAAAAGAGAGAAGAGTGGAGAAGAGGAAAAAACCGGAATGTTTCATACAAAGATTTAAAGAAGGAATTACAGAAAACACAGAATGTAGCAACTTCAGTTAGATGGGGGGAAATTACAGTGCCCTTGTAATGCAACTTTATATATTTCAAAATTTTATGCAGCTAATGTGCAGCTGGGTTTAGAACAATCCCATTGATATTAAGTTGCACCAGTACTAGTGTAGTTCCTACTTTGAAGGTTACATTTGCAAAGCAAATAACTATCCCTGTAGGTCACAAATGTAGGTCACTGCAGTCAAGTCCCATATGGAAAAGGGCTTTTCTAATCTAGGTATCCTGTTACGGGTAGGTATATAGGATATAACACAGGTAATTCTTTAAGCTGTGGCCCATCTGACACTGAAAAGCAAATGTTGTCCAATTATGTCCACATTCTGGAAAAACTATTTCTAGTTAAGTATCAAGACAATCGGAGTAATCCTACTCCTTTTATGTAGGTTGTTAACTTGAAAACATTCAGGAAGAATTTTTCAATGCAAAGTTCCCAAAATTGATTCCTGAATGCTGACAAGTCTTTATGCAATTGTGTGAAATAGCACACACTAATTATTTGAAGTGTTTAAAACAAGCAGTGTGCAATACTTACAGTGAGATTTATAGGCACAGAGAACTTTGAAAAAAGAAATTGTTGTTTTTTTCTTTTAAGTCTTCAAACACAGACTGATAAATTTTGGATTAGGCATGCAAACTTTGATAGCAGCTTTTATTGTTTTCATCATATAACAAGACAAGAAGAACAGATGCTAGTATCCTAGTCTTCATTCTGGAAGAGAAGGCATAGATATCATTGACCAAAAAATACCCTTCTTTCATATTATGTAGTTTCTGATCAGAATTCGAATAAGCATGCTATGCAAATTTGAATGAAATAAATGAGACTCAGAAATGCTCACACTTCCCTATCACTGTGAAAAATATGAAGCAGTTAATTAAAGGTAGGCAAGAATCTAAAGGTCCACCTGTCTCGCACACACTAGCAAAGAATGCATCAAAGCTTGACTATTTCCCACCCCAGAAACTTTACAGAACTGCAGACTGAACATCAGCCTGCCAACCCAGCCCTCTACCAGTACAAGAGTCCATTCATCCCCCTACCACCCGTACTAACTCACTTCTTCTGGGAAGCATTTGAGCTTGTGTCGCTTAAGACACAAGTGTGTTCTGAAACTGCTGTGAATCTTGAATTTACTTTTAAGATCAAACAGCAAACCACCAACTCATTTTTCTTCTGTTTATTTTCAATTTACAGCTCACCAGGTTTGTATGGATTGCATATGACATGCAGTAATTAGTAATATATTTTAATTATGGCAATATTGTTACATACTTTAAGCTTTCCAGCATTAAGCAGATAAAAAAAGAGTTTTCCTAATGTGTTAGTCCAGATTACCTCTTATTAACAAAATACCAGCTTGATTCAAGGGTCTTACTGCAATGACTTTGAATAAAGTACTGATTCCTTTGCTAATACTGTGTTCATTCTGGTGTCATAACATCTTTTTCTTTTTCTTTTTTTCTTTCACAAGAATGAAGTTGTAGTCTTCAAGTGGTAGAGGTAGACTAAAATGTCACACTCACTGTATTCTGCTCTGAAACACCTGGGCAAAGTTTCTTAAAAAATGCCTGCAGAACTTGGGTGGTTTTGTGTGTTGCTAAATGTATCCTGAATACAAAAGTAGTCATAAAAATTAGTCACTACTTTTTAGAGGAGACAATACACTGTTGTAAATATTCAAAATGGCAAAAACATTTTTTTTTCCAAATTAGTGAGTGTACTCTCTTTGGAGTAAATTGTCACACCTTTTTTACTGTGAAGCTTAAAATCACAAAGTAGTTTTTTTTGCTCAAAAAAGGCAAAATTCTCTCTCCACCCTATCTCTTACCCATCATCAGCCAAAAATAATTAAGATTTTCAATGTTTATTAACATTTGAAAATGCATAATGGCAATAAATGTCAGTTTTATTGCTTTGTTTGTATGTAAAAGGTCTAAATAGTGTTTATAAGTTTTGATCAAACAAAATATACAAATCTGGATTTTGAGATATAAGATTCAGAAACCTTAATAGGGTTTTTTCTTTTAAAATTCAATTTAATGTAGA
The DNA here is from genome assembly GCA_017639485.1 of Pluvialis apricaria. Lineage (NCBI taxonomy): Eukaryota > Metazoa > Chordata > Aves > Charadriiformes > Charadriidae > Pluvialis > Pluvialis apricaria. The sequence goes on from CM030008.1 coordinate 62,874,600, forward strand.
GTAAGGTGTTTGTTAGAGATATATAATATATGAAATGACATCTGAGCACAGCTGGTTTACTGTTAAAAACATAGAAGGGTTGGGAAAGGCCTACACTAAATCTTTGAAGACAACAGAAGTCCAGGTCATTTTGTTCTATAAGATTGTTCACAAAAGTATGAAAAATCTTGAAAGACAAAAGGCTGAAATAAATCTAAGCAGAAAACGAGTAAGTTGAATTAATATCATGTCTGACAAAGAAAAGGAGTTGGAGACTGAAAATCAATGGATCTGAAGAGAGATATCAGAAACTGAGCCTGCCTGATGGACAAGACCATGAAGGACTCTCATCACCATTCCTTTTAGAACCCAGGATTTAATACAGATGCTAGAGGCAAACGAAAGAAATAAAAAGCAACCTTTATTGTAAAATGATGGGTTCCTCTCCCCTGGCTCTAATTTCTATGTTATGCCCAGAACCGGCTTTATCACCACTGGCTGCATAACCCTCACCCTGAATGGGTGCAGTGTATACAGCCACAGTGACGCAGAGAAAGAATCCTGTTTCCTGTCACTTCTGCCACTTTCAGCTGGGTTTGGACAGCCCTTACAATGACAGACTTCCAGCTTTCTCTCCTCTGTTCATCTTGTTCCTTCTCCATCTTATTTCCCCTTTTTCCCCTTTCTTTTTCTTTTTTTTCCCCTTATTTTTTCTTTTTTTTTTTCCTCTTTTAGCCTTTGTTAAAAAAAAATCTTCAATCTGGAAGGGCCCATGTAATTTGCAAGGAATAAGAAGGTAGTCTATAAAGTGTTTTCAGCAACACAGTGCTGGTGTAAGTGTGCTTGGTCAACAAAACAGTTGATAGGATCAACTATATGTATGTGTTGGTAATGTATATACTTGATAAAGTAACCTATGTTGGAACCATTTTTAGCTTTGCTCTGATCCTATGCTTTGGTTTGATATTCTCTTGTAATATTTTATTAAACTGATATTATTCTTCTTCGTTTATATTTATTGCAAAAGTTCACTAAAACCAGTAATAGTCTTTAGATAAAGCAGATTCATCAGCAGTGTCTTCAGGTAGTATCTTAGTATCTGAACAAAAATTCTAGTGCTTATTTCCTGAGATTCGATGCCATTTACAGACAATACTGACTGTATAGTCAAGTAATGTTTGAGTTCAGAAAATCGAGTTGACAAAAAAGTAATGCCTGAAAGCTGACAGTAAGACTGACACACTTTGAAACACAAAAGATACAAAAAAGTAAATAAAACTATATTCTATGCCAACATTCTTAAACAGTTTAATTATATAAGCACTACTCCTGAGCTATGCAACCTATCAAAAAACATGTATAAAGCTAAAAAAATTAATTATTGCCATTTTCTTTAAGTGTTGCGAGTTCTTTTGTTTTTGATTTTCAGTACTGTGTTCTCTTCAAGCTGTGAACTACAACTTTGCTATTGTTCCCTTAAAGTCAAGGGAAATTGCACCTCGATAAGAACAAGGAAAATTCTTTGAAAGAAACTATGGCACAAATTTATAAATATTCCGTTACTCTTAGGTGTAGTACTGATGGATGAAAATTTTGCGGCAGCATGTTTTTCATCAGAACCTGCTGATTCTTTGACTTAAAGCTGTCAATAGAAAAATGGAGAAAATAAAAAGATAAATTGCATTGAAATCTGTTTTTTTAAACATGTGACAACTAGATAATAGATTTCTTATTTTACAGAAAAAGATTAACTGTTGAAATATTCTTTTTCTGTTCTTTTAAAAACTAAACAGAATCACGCTAAATGTTTTCAACTTTTAAGAAGTAAGAAAGGTAAAACAATAAGAAGTTAAAAAAATGGGTATGAAATACCTAATTGGCTTTTCTCACATAGGTGGGCAGGAAACTTTTAAAAATTATTAGAAAATATTAGGCACGGAAAAAAAAATCTTTCTTTTAGCTTATTCTAGTATTGTTTCAGAGACATGCTTTTCCAAGGTTCAAGTAGATTTGTATTGGTCAAAATATTTTCCCTTCAGCTCAAACTAGGGATTCTACTGGAAACACAGAAATTTCTACACCCAAATATGAGAATACTCCTCGCTTTATCCATCCACCAACATAAATAAAACTTAAAGTACATAGAAAAGATAGTTAAGATCTCTCCTGGGTGAAATAGCCTGGGGGTATGTGCTTGCCTAGCTTGATAAAGTTTCTTTCTACAGCAGGATGTAATAAAAGGAAAAGTTAAGTTTATTCATGAGTATTTAATGTCTGCATTATGACAGAAGATCAATTGTTCAAATCCCCCTGCTTTATCTGTGGAAAATGCAGTGCTATAAAGAGATACTTCATTCACTGTGTCTGCAGCTGTCCTAAGACATAGCTGTCAAACTTAGGGTCAGAATTTAGGTGGAATAATGCAAAATTAAAGGCTTTCAGCTGAATTGCCAAATAACTGAGAGATGTGTTCAATGTGAAGTCTCACATCTCATCACCTGCAGCACTGTATTCTATTAATCTGTTGTGAATAAACCATTCCTCTAGTACATTTTTTCTTGTAGAAAAGTAGTCTGCTTGATTTCATCTGAAAGTCCCTTTGATGGGAGAAAATACAAAGACATATCGCTTAAAAATGGTGTAAGCATTTAATAATCAGCTAACTGAAAGCCTGTGTTGTGAAGCCACCAGATCTCATTACAAGTTTCCAAAGGAAAAACTTCCAACAGGCTTTTTCTTTCCCCTCTACTACCTCCAAAATATACACCAAATTAGTGGGAACCTTCAGCAGAGTGGAAGGCATCGTACTGTCTTCTTCCAGTGTAAATATTGGGTGATTTTTCCTACCACCTAGCTTAGGTTTACAGACACATACTCAATGCCTAGGTTATTCTGCAATTATGCTGGTTTGCTCATATACCAATACTGTATACAATTAATACTTGTGATGAATTACATTACAACTAATGATGACAAACATACCCCTCTGAAGCTACTACAGGTAATCTTGGTTCTAAATTTACATAAGTCCTTTGTTGAGTTTTGACTGGAGTGAAAGATGTGCCTGTAAGACTGAGTCTGAAATTTCTCATATGTCCTGGACCTGACATTTCCAAAAATTATCCCAAATTTAGGTGCCTCTACGATCACATATCCATATTTTAGAAAGAATGATACAGATACTGAGGGGTGCTGGGTATTTCCAGCTCAACTGAAATGACGAACATTCTTCCACAGGTGAGAACTGCCAAACAAATCATTCTTACTTCCAAATGGCCACACATTGATTATCTAAGTGCATAAAGGGACTGTGCATTTCTGCTGCCATTCAAAATGCAGAGAAAAATCCTGAATGTTTCCTTTGTTTTTCACACTGTACTTATGAAAAGTCAGACAAGGAAGGACTGGAGTTAGGAAACTACATGCATTTAAAGCAATGAGAGAGCAGTCACAGGAGAGACTTTTGGAGAAATGAACTGACAATGGAGGGGAGAGAAAATTTAGGTCAGCACGAGAAAGATAGCAATGATAAACATCTGAAAGACAGAGTTTACTAGGTTCCTTTTGACTCTCCTAGCACAGCGGTCAATAAAAGGGCGGTACTGAAGATATTTATTAAAACTGTTGCCTCAGTTTAACAATCATTTACTGTAAGACATCAATAAGCTGAACGAATGTAAGTCACGACTCACCAGTAATGCAAGAGAATTTGGCTGAATTTATGACTTTAAATCCCCACTACCTTTTTCCCTTTTAATATGTGCTGCAGCTTAACAGGCTTTTCTCAGATCACACTATCACCAACATCCTCTCCAAACAACTACAAAAACATTCTCCCACCTTAAAGAAAACGAGCAACTACCTTCTCTGACCAACAAGTTTATTGAAAGTTTGTGTCTCTCTAAAGTTTCATCACCACTTAACAAAATCCAGAGTTCATAGAAATCAAAAGATATTTCCTACTGATGTTAGTAAGCTTAAGCAGAGCAATTCAGTCACAGCTAAACAAAGCAAATCACCAAAGCGAATCACGAAACAAGCAGCATCACCTGCATACAAGCTTGGTACATAAATTCCAGCTATTCCAAACCAATTCCTTATTTTATTTTAGGTAAGGGAATTATTTTACGTCTAAGGATGTTTTTATAGCTGTGGTTTTAGAAACGCAGTTTCTCAAGTTCTTCAATTTATATAAAGCCAAAAGTACAATTAAATACACATGGTCTATGAGGAAAAAAAAGGATAATGAATATGTCTGTATTGAAGGAACTAAACTCCAATTACCTTGCTGATCTGGAAATGAAAAGACAGAAACATTGCCATGTGGGGAAGTTTCTACTGAGGATTTGTGGGATCCCATCCCATATAAAGTTATTAATTATTTTTTAATCATAATAGATATGAAACTATAAAATCCTGGCTGATAAAATCTGATGAATATACAGAATTAAGAAGGTACCAAAATTTACTTCTTTTTCTCCAATTGCAATTCACCTGCATGCTTTTTAAAATTCATTCAGATTTCTTCATTATTTAAAGACATAATTTTAAATTCTAAAATTGCTAAGCACATTTGTGAAGAGGTTGATTTTCTAAATTTCTAGATAGTATAGGAATGACTTAGCTGTTTATTTAGAAACAGCTCAGACTAAATACGTGATATGGGTGTATATGTATATATTTATGGGCCGTATGCCATAACTTTATGTTCTTCTTAATAAATATAGATCTCAGAATTCAATCTACTGTGAAAATACACTCAAAGATTACCTCCAAATTTGAATGTGAATTTTCAGTCTTTGCTTATGATTGTAATTTCAGTTTATACCTTGTCAGTAATGTTATTTGACAGAACATTTGCCAAATGTTAAGAGTTTGAAATGTAATTGATATGTATAAACATATGAACATATTTAAAGAAAGGTTTTCATACAGTATTTACCCAGTTTCACTGTGAATTTCTAAAGGATACACAAATTCTAAATGTCCCATAAATTCTTAATCTTTAAAATGCAGATAAATTCTATATACATTTTACTAATGCCACACGTACTATAATCAAGACAGGATACTGTACAAGTTTTAATCATCTCTGATGTATAATGGCCTACCTAAAAAATAAAAAATACTGCTGTTTAAAGGATTTACCTTCACCTCAATCTGTAGCAAGTACAAATAGGCACTTATTAAGTGATCTCTGTAAATCACCTCTTTTCAATGGGCAATCCATGAAGCCATTAAAATACACAGATGAAGCCATACTCAGAAGTAATTATAGTAAAATAACAACTTGAACTATATTCAAGAGAAGAATATTCAGTATTCCATTGTTTTGCTGTGCAGCTCAGAACAATATGAGAAGTGCTCCAGAATCATGGAGCTTAAAAGATTTTGTCAAATCTTCTAATAAAAAGGGCTGCATCTGAACAGATCTAATATTTTACCGTACACATTGTGCAGGACACTTTTCCTGCCACTTGTGAATGAATAACTTCTTGTGACAGCCTTGGAAATGCTTAGACTAAAAGAACAGCAGCAAAGAATCCAACCTCAGAAAGCTTACGTGATGTTTGACACCATTATAACTGAAGCCATTGAATCTAGGGGGTTGCTTAGTGAAGCCAAAAATTTCTTCTCTTTTAGTGTAATTCACTGCTGTAAGAAACAGACCCAGAAGCTAGTCTGACTGCCTATTTCGCTAAGGACCGTTAGCAGTTATGAGAACTGCTGGTCTGGATAAACGCCAGCAGGACACTGCTGGTACCGTTGTCTCATTCTCCAGTTAGCTACGCCTTCAGCAGAGAAAGGTACGTTGCCCTCTTGGGATGGGGTTACCATCAAGAGAGGAGAAGGTAAGCCAAGGGTTGGCATGGCATTGTGTGAGGGTGGCAATGCTAACGGGAATGTTTACATTGCTCGAGGGAGCGCTAAGCGTTTAGGAGCACATCTGAAATGCCTGTACACCAACACAAGCTGTGTGAGAAACAAACAGGATGAACTGGAAGTGTTGGTGTGTTCCCAGAGATATGATGTCATTTGTATTAGTGAGACTTGGTGGAATGAGTCCCACGACTGGAGTGCTGCAATGAAGGGCTACAGGCTGTTCAGGAGGGATTGACAGGGCAGGCGAGATGAAGGAGTTGCCATGTATGGAAGGGAGAGGTTTGACTGTACAATCCTCACAGCTAGTGATGATGTGGTTGAAAGCCTCTGGGTGAGGGGATGGAAAACAAAGCAGATGTCATAGTGGGTGTCCCCTGTCGATTGCCCAGCCAGGATGACAGCACTGATGAGCTATTCTGTAGGCAATTAGGAGAAAACTCTGGGTTGGTAGCCCTTGTCCTTATGGGAGATTTCAACCTCCCAGATATCAACTAGGATACCGTAATTATATATATGTCTATGGTATGTACTCCATATAATACCACAGTTAATAATGAAGGTTTCTTGGATGGACACCTCAGACCAAGGTCATAGCTTGTCATGCATAACTCTAGGCATTACATGGCATAACCTATTCTATTCTATTCTATTCTGTTCTGTTCTGTTCTGTTCTGTTCTGTTCTGTTCTGTTCTATTCTATTCTATTCTACTCTACGCTATCCTATCCTATCCTGTTCTGTTCCGTTCTGTTCTGTTCCCTATGCTTACCGTGAGTTGAATAACGAGACTGTTATTTGCCTGAAATGACAGGGGTTTTTCTGCTCCAAAAACACTTTCAAGGACACAAATCACAAAGGTTACAAGTAGAAACAGGATTTTGTTTACTTTTTCTGAATCCGTTTCAGAGCCCATGCTCACAAGCACGAACACAATGTGCATGAGTAGCTAGGAGAAGGCTGATGGTGCCCATAGACTGCCATGCCCCATACCTGTCAGGGTTTAAGAAGTAATTGGACAATGCCCTTTATAGCTGTGCTTTAACTTTTGGTCAGCCCTGAAGTGGTCAGGCAGTTGGACTAGATGCTCGTTGCAGGTACCTTCCAACTGAATTATTCTTCTCTCTTGAAGGGCACTCAATGGCAGCAGCAAGTGAAGGGTGAGGTGACTCTTATCAGCCAGTAGAGAAGGAGCATATCATGTCACCCTTATGGTTTGGAAAAACCTGACCATCTTCCCTGTTCTGGAGGATTTGGGGAAAAGTTGGCATCACAGTGACCTAATTCTCCAAAGCTATTCTCATAAAGATTCACTCCAGCTTTAAAACAGGACTTTGTGTAGAAACAACTCAGCATAGGTATATACTGCATATAACTCCCAAGGCTCATTTTTACCTTATAAAAGCATTATTACGAAGAGTTACATTGTGGTTATTTCCTGGCAGTGATGTTGACCCTTTCATATATGCAGTTTCATATCAGAGAACACTAAGATTACATTTGGCAGAGAGGAAACAAGAGTTTACTCATAGCAAGACTCCACTTGCCATTTTGCGTAATACAAAATGCATCATCTTCACCTAAAGTTTAGGGAAAGAGCAGAGTAAATTGAACTGAGCCTGGAAGTAACTGCATCCTTACTATATGTTTTATTCCAGACATGCAGGAAAAGAAATATCAGTGAGGCTCTTCAGGCTCCAAATCAATGGTACATAACCAAGACCTATAGTTTGAAATCTGCCATAGTTTTTTGTTTCATGAGAAAAATAGCCATCTGATTTTTCTAGTGAATAAGCCATCATGGACAAATGGATCAATCACCACTTACAGGAATGCAAGAAAATAATGCTGGGCAAAACCATAATTCAGGCAAAAAAAAAAACCATTAAAAGCAAGACTATTGTGAGTAGACTGAAGCTTTTGACTGTATTTACCTGGTTAACATCCTTATCTTGTGAACAAGCATACTGTAACTTTACTTCTGTTTTCTACTTTTTCAGATGTTTAGGGATCCTAGGGATATTTTTCTAAATCTTCATCCTCCTATTAACTGATTACAGACCACTGTATGGAAGACCCTTTCTGTGGGGTGTGTGGACAATTACTGGAAAACCTATTAGAAAATGTTAGTCTGCTCTTTTCCACAAGAGAAAACCCAGACCTGACTTAATAAACCTTAATCAAAATCTTCACGATTTTATCATATTTGGCCATACATTCTGTTTATTTAGCAGGGACAAGTTTTTCTCTTTTCCACAGAAAAAAAGTCATAAAAGAGCCTTTTCAAACAAACCAGCTACATGCATCCTTCTAAAGGAAATGCTGAATGATTAAAAAAATGTTCAAGTGTAATTGAAAACTGCCTGAGAATACAATTGAACAAGCTGGTGGGGCATGTATTCATACAAAATATACTTGTTTTTCTCTGAATGCTTATGCATTCATTGCCAGCTAGCAAATGAACCTGTAAAGAATACACACAGTTGTTGCAGTTCTCAAAGCTACGTTGCTTGAGAATATCTACCAATAACCTCATTACAACTAGAAATGGAAAAATAACGGACTTTTTAGTTTGCTTCCAGTTTCAAAAAGTTGAGAGAAAAAAATTCATATTGCATCAGATTAATGAAAAGGTAAAGAATAAAACATAAAGATATGTTCTTAAGACTTTTTTTTTACCAAAACCTGACCTTATGTCAAATCTTTCTTAAATATTCCATTTGGAAAAAAAGTTAAAATTAAACAATAAGGTATTTGGAAATTTTTTTTTCTGTTTCAGCCTGAATCTTCTGATTTTAGAAGTCTTTTTAGGACACTACACAAATGCTAAATATTTTTTTTACATTTTTAAAATGTGGGAAATAGATGTTCTGAATTTTAAGTAGTACCTAATACCAAAATAGACTCCTATTTGTTACTGGTAACAACAAAAGGTAACAAATGGGCTGAAGCCTGTTGTCACTTATTTTCATGTCAAAAGGTATGAATGTGTATGTAGGAACAATCACAACCATCTCTTTCCGGAGAGGTGATGGAGGAAAACAATCCATACCAAGAATGCTTACAAAGAAAGACAGCATTTTTGGTCTTAAATTGCAAAACTCTGCTGTTTAAAGACTACCATGACATGAGAATATATGGAGGATAAAAAGTATCCATTCTCATGACCCTTAAGGAAAAAAATAATCTTCTGCATGTCAAAAAGCTAGAAAGAATGCTAATAAAGAAGCAAACTTACAAATAAAGCATATATTCAAACAGATCTTTAAAAGTTTGCAAAGAAAAAGTTCAACAGTTCATTCCCTTCACTCTCCATAGTTTAGATGTAAATATTCAGCCATGCACTTTAATGTCAGAAAGAGAATATGAAGCTATGTTTGTAGCTGCTGAGCTGTGAAGATGATGGCTAAAAATCAAACACATAGACCAAAATAGGTTTAGAACTACCCAGTATAAAAATACTGAAATTTATAAGGGGAAAAAAGGTTGGATGTTTAGCAGAACTGCTAACTGTCCTGTCCACTGTCACAAGCAAATTTGCCCAGTTCACAGGGACTTCTGCTAAATGATTGCTTCAGTTCTGTGTTTTTTCCCCTACATTAAAAACGCTGTATATTCAAAGCACTGTTACTTACAGTGATTTAATAAAATTTCTGGAAATATGGTATCATGATTTCACAAAATGTACACTTCAAAATGGCTCTTCCTTTCTGTCAGTTAATATTTTTATGCAGTTCCACCGTGTAGATGGTGAGAAAAGTCTGACCAGACAACTTAGTGGCACATTTATTATAACTAATAAAATATCACAAGAAGAGGCAGGGAATCGGAATCATTTATGCAGAATACATTAGTATCTTCACCATTTAGGTGAATATTCACATAGGTACCAAAAGTGTAATAACAGAAATATGTGTGCATACATTTCTATACCTATAAAACTGTATTTTATTCAGCACAGGATGCTCCAATAGCAATCATGACACTTCAAGGGACTTTGGCTCATACTTTTTTTTTAAAGGCTATGTTGGTGAAACAAAATGTCCAGGGTATCCTATTGAATCTGTCCAAGTGAAACTTTATCAGATTTCACAAAAGGGGAGTAATAGCGGCTTTCTCATCTACCTTAAATAGTCCCTTTGATGTTTGGATGCAATAGATGATTCTGGATAGGATGGAGGTCTCACATTAAGTATGAATGGCAACCGTGTGAGACAGCGAATGAGAGATGGATAGTTAGTTAGTGCCAATAGCATGAGACCAAGCAAAGGAGATGTCAAACAAGTATCACAGAAAATTTTCTAACAGTGAGTATAACTGAATGTGTAATTAACCGACAAAGGAAACAATGGCGTAAGTCAAATCACTGCAGGCATACAGGACTAACTACACCAACGATTACCTAAAAGATCTGTTCAGCCTATAGTTTTTAGCACTTGAATACTTCCTAATCAGTTCTTGCAAACATTCACTTGGCTTTATCCCTTAACAGCATCTCCAAACCTTATTTTTGTTCTTGTAACATGTTTAGATGACCAAGGGTTTGTTCGCTTTACTACTGGAGCCTAAATGTTCTCCATACAAACATTCATTATTTCGTAAAACCCTAAGGACTGTGGTTATTATTTTTCCTTCTTTTCCCTCCCTCCCTAAAAAAATCAGTCACCCATCAGGAAACTGAAACAGTAACATTTGACATAGCACAATACAAGTAGTATAGCTAATAACTGAAATGAACAGATCTGCAAACACAACTCAGGTGACATTTGTTCAGTCCCACTGCTTCCTAAGTATTAGCTAACAGACCTGGTCAATGAATGGAAATAGCTCAGTTTGCAGCCATTCATGGAGCTTTATCATTGTTCCTGCTGCCTATTTGCCTTGAGTATATGGAGTATTTACATGATTTTCTGCTATCTCCAAGTGATTTTTTTCAAGTATATCCTACACTTCACAAGCGAATCATCTGGAATTTGAAAATTCGTACCATCAGACATACAGTTTAGATGCAGAAAATCAACACAGCCTTATCAAAAAAACTCTGTGAACAAAGGTATCAGGGAGTGCTTTCCACTCATACAATTTCAGCACCTGAAAGGCCTCATACAGTTATCTTGAAAAGCATAGCCAAAGACTATGCAATAGTGTTGTATTGCCATTTTTGTAGGCATTCATCTGCCACAGGACAGAGATTAAGGGAACTATTCATATGGCAATGATCCTGCAGGAGCTTATTATGATCTTCACGAATCAGTAGTAAAACGTACTGTATTGTAGATGTCATAGCCTCCAGATGCCATGTATTTGCTGCCTGTCTCAAAAATTCATAAACATGGACATGATAGAAGATATATGTCATGTGCCTTTGCTCTCTGTCTCCAAAAAAGCATGAACAAAAAATCTGCCATCAGTTTCGACTTAACTGATTTGGTGAATAGTTGCCTTTGGTTATATTGCTTTCTTCTCTGTGACTTGCTTTTTGATAAATGATGTCACTGCAAATATAAAGACCCTATTCCCCTTTACAGTGCAGGAAATAGATCATTTTAAAATAGAAGCTAAAACTCCCATTGACTAAAAAATGTTGTTTATGTTACATAATAGTCTATTTGTTGTTTTCCAAGCTTGCCTTGCTCATGCAACTCCTCCATTAATGTAGCCATTAAGCAAGTTATTTACCCAATTTTAATACTTTTTAAAATAAGATATAGCCAGTTTTGCCCTATGGAGAATGAAAAGCTTTTCTAAATTTGATGTCACTGTTTATTCACCGATAAAAATACAAAGTTCATTATGAATCTTGGTGTAGAGTGAGGCCCTAATTCTTTTTTGGTGACTTCTATGAGCTTTTCTGTTAGGAGACAACCCCACAGATTTCATCTGCACAAAATACAAAGGTGCAGTTTCAAAGACAGACCAGATTTCAAACTCAAAGCAAAACAAAACCAAACAGAAAGATTTGGTAATGCTATGAACTTCTCCAGGGAACAGATGCAAGCTCTAATCCCTCTCTGGAAATCACACCTCTTTTTTAACTTTAATTTGCTGGGCAAGGAAGAACATGAATTTCACCTCTGGTGAAAAAAATTAAATGTCTTATACACATACCCAAGCAAAATAGGAACCAGAAAATATGGTAATTAATGACCAAACTTTTGAATAAGTTGTTCAATATGAGGAAGTTTTTTTCTTAATATTCTGAGACTAATGACCAGGTTGCTGCAATGCACAAGGAAAGAGTTTTTGTAGTCACTGAGTATATGGCTTCCCAAGTAAACCTTGCTTGGACTGTAAGAAAATACCTATTTTTTATATCTGAAAACATGCTTTTTAAAATATCCAAATAAATAATATATTCAATATGAATCTATAAACTGAAAAATTATGATTGTGATATATTGGGCAGCCTTTTTATTTAGGTAATGTTTCCAAAATTTGGGGCAGATTTACTAGAAGAAAGATTTGAAAATTACTGATTATCCAAATGGCCAATTTCTTCACTGACAGCAGAATTAATCTGCAAATCACACTGGTTAATGACAGTGCTTATATTTATATGCAAATATATACACTTCTAATCATAAGGTTATAAACTTTGCGTCTGCCAAAGGACGTCTACATGGAACGATGTAGCATTATACACTTGGCTCCAAATGATGCATTTGAAGACAAGTGGGGAATTTGTACATTGTACTCCCTTGTTCCAGTAGTCATACAAAAGATTCACCTTCCTCTCTCTTAACACAGTGAATTTTCAGTTTTTCTTCTCAAGTGCTCTGCTGCTATCTACTGATAGCATTTTGGGGACAGCCCAACTCCTGCATGTAAAGAGCACACTGCATTTTAGGAGGGTTTTTGAAAGAAAAGTCCCTATATACATAAAAATGTAAAATATTATTACTGATTTTATACAAAAAAAAACCCCAACAATTATTGAAATCACTTCTAATGCAAACAGACAAGCAATACTCTCTCAGTAGAATTGCAGGGTTATGTTTGGCCACCTCAGTCCTTCTGTGAAGACACATTTTATCAGTATTTTGATAGTTCCATACATTGTTTCCTTGGCAGATGCTTTTTATTCTCCTCCAAAAGTCTGTCAAGCAAGCAACTTTTCACCAAATAACTGAAATCATTGTCAACAAGCTTTATTTGAGTTTTTCTCACATTTACTTTAAGCCTCTAAAAGCATCCTGTCATGTACCTACAGTATTTTGTCTATCCATTTCATTAAAAAAAATACTACTTTTACCTGTAAATATTGCAGCAAATATCATGGGGTTTATTGTTTGATTCTACTACATTTTTTCTGTTAAAGACAGTCATATTTCACAGTAAACTAGATGCTGGTTTCTTCTGTTAAACACCTGAATTTGCATTTGATGTACCAGTAAGGAGGTAGACTTAAAAGTAAGTATTTACCATTCTGCAAAATTAACTATGCTGTAATGTTTGGTATACTTAAAACAGCACATAAAACATTTTAGCAGTATGATGGTAAACACTTGTTTATTAAGAGCCATGTACTGAATAATCACAGTGGTACCTAAAACTTCAGAAGCTCAGTATCTCTTTGAGTAAGAACTTTAGAATAACCCACAGCTTTTCTGGTAAAACAGATACACTTTTGTCCTTTTACAAACCTATTTAACAACCATACATGCTCTCAGCACAGCAGCACCAACACTACAGCAGGTTTGATTTGATTTCTCAACTAAGTTACTGCAACTGCTGAGAAATTATCTGTGGTTTAATATACATTTTTAAAATAAAGCTTTAATTCATTGCATGGAAATAGGAAAAATAATACCAAAAGTTTATTCTTCATGGTTCTTCTTGGTGCGAAATGAAAGTATATAGTATTTTAACTACCTATCCAAATCAAAATAATGACTGAAATCACAAGGTGGTTTTCTTTTTTGCTAGTTAGGATGGCAAAGGGCTCCCATATGCCTTAAGTCACCCAGTGAAGTCAATGGATGAGACTTCCAGATGTGTGCTCCTTACCTTATTCTAACACCTGGTCATTAAAAGACAAATCTCAAATAGCTCCTTCCAGCTAAAGTACCACCAAAGCCAGGATACTGTATCAAAAAATACGTACTTAGAAATAGGACATCAGGCACTTCATTTTCTGGAGGTTTATAGACTTTCTTTAGGCGCTGGCTGGATTGAATTCAAGGGCAGGCATTTAGAAACTACCCTTGATTTTCTTAAAACATAATCAGTTCTGCTCTTAAATTCAAAAGCATTTGTACCATTGCTCATCTGGATTTCAAAACAAATTCTAAAGTCATATTCAAATACTAAAGGAAAAACCTCTGAAAAACATGTCATATATTCAGATAATCTGAGCAACTCTAATAGAATTCTTATTTATTTGCTTTAATTTATCTCTAGCACCAGGTAATGAATTATATCCTGTTTCCCAGTTGTTCCCCTCAAGACCCAATATATTTGCCTGAATACTATCTTTTCCTCAACTTTCCTGTTCAAGCTTATATAATAGTCGAAGTCATCTGCAGAAGAAACCGTGAAGATCAAAAGGAGCAACTTCAAAGCACTATCATGAATTCCAATGTTGCATCTTCCAGAGAAGAACAAAATAAAAAGTCAGAGTTAGGGTTACAATAAATATTTCATGAAGCCCTGGGCAATATAACTAGCAATCCTGGAACATCTCAATCTATATAAGCAAAAAGCACTTGAGATTCAGATTTAATCTGAGATCCAAAGACAGATTTTATTGGGGGGGGTGAGGGATGATCATGGGAAAACTTACAATACGAGCAGCCGTAGACTTCAATTCTTAACCCAATTTGGCCCTCTCCATTCCAGTCCAAAGGAACTATCCGTACATAGCGAGCAATAACTGGATGTTGTAAATCATGCCGGACCACACTATCAGAGTTTGTATTTCCAGGAAATGCCTAAGGGAAAGAAGAAGAAAAATAAAATTATTGTATCACATCTATCTCACATGCTATAAACGTTCTGTTCTGGAGAAAAACATTAGGCAGTGAAATCCTCTGAGTGTCTAGGTTACACTGAAGTTTGGTTTAAATGGTTCTGTGATAGTGACCAAATGGAGTTAATTTACAAAGTTTCACAAGAATACCAGAACAATAGCATTGAGACCTCTTTGTCCACAACTGATAAATTGAAATCATGGAACAGCTGCTTCTAGGTAAGAAAGTAATCCACATTTCATCACTAATCTCTTACTCAGTTATTAACATGTTAATAGAAGTGTCCAACCCAGAGTGGGTGTTCTGGGAAAGAAGATACCCATCCTTTATCAGTAAGATTGCACACACCAGTCATTTTCCTACAAATACGAAGACTGAAGTAACTTGCTTCCCACAATAGACACCCTTCAATTTATCAAACTTCTAAGAATTTAAACATCTTCCTTTTGATGGATTACCTGCTGGAAAGTGAGTGTCCAGTTTCTTTCCTAACCATAGCTGTCATGGACAGCACAGCCTATTTTTAGTTAATAAAACTTTGGAAGACAGGAAAGGACACAAGAGCTCTCAAGAGAGATGACGATGTCTTGTCATTTTATGGACAACCCATGCATTCACTGAGGGCAGATGTTAAAGACTATGATTTAGTTATTTTCGACATTTTCAGAGGAATTTTCACACCTCTCCATAGGGAATTTTCAATAAAAATAAGTGTCTTTTAACAGCGAACAGAATAGTCATAAGTGAACAGAGGAAAGATGACCCATTACTAGAGACCCTATGAAAATAAAAAATTTCTGTACATCCTCATAAAAAAGACATTTTTGCTACATAGAAAGAGAAAAACAACAAACAGTAGTAGTATCTACACTGTTGCCATCTGAATAAATTCATATAAGGCCCTACAGTAAATATATAGTGAAATGACAAAGAAAGAAAGAAACGACTTGGCTGTAAGTAGTACTACTGCAAAGTACAATCATCAAAAATTTGAAAGAGCCAAAATTTAAGTTGGCCTTTTGCATACAAATAATAACAATACCTAATTAGATGCCCAGATACTACTTATTCCAAAGGGATATCTTAGATGAATAATTATTTTTTACAGTGCACAGTAGATCTAGGTGGTAGTAAACGTAATGAAGATCCACAGGATCCCTTCCTTGGCGGACTCAAAATATTATGAGATATATTAATGGTTACATTCACCTTAATTTTTTTGTACTGCAGCTTAATGTGCTAAATGATGATGATGGCACTCCTCGCTTCATAGCTGAGCTTGTAAGATACTTTAATTAATGTCTATGAGGCACTTACATATTTGACTGGTAAATGTTTATAAGGAAATTAACAGTTCTGTCTTCTGAGCTGAATAGAAGACAATAAACAACAAAGGCGGGCATACACTGAAGACAAAAAAATCCTATTGAACAGCTGTCTATTCTCTTAGTCCTGTTCTTGGAATCACAGAACTTCATGGAGAGAATAAAGAATTTGATCCTTTAAAAATATGTATTTTAGCAAGCATGCAAGGTAACGCTCCATATTTCAAGAGGAATTTCTGTTTGGGCACATCTTAATTTTTTGATGCTTGGCATAATCTTACAAAAACTCTCTTAGTGTAGGTTTTTGCTGGGTTTTTTATGTTTTGGGGTTTGTTTGTTTGTTTAATTTGCTAGAAGTATTAGAG
Source organism: Pluvialis apricaria (assembly GCA_017639485.1). Classification (NCBI taxonomy): domain Eukaryota; kingdom Metazoa; phylum Chordata; class Aves; order Charadriiformes; family Charadriidae; genus Pluvialis; species Pluvialis apricaria. The sequence continues at coordinate 62,891,117 of CM030008.1, forward strand.
GCAAAGGAAGGTGAATACAGGGCATGATATTTTCTATATAATTTGATTAAATGACTGATGAAAAGCGATTCTCAAAATCAGGATGATTTTCTGTAGCTCTCCAAACTTTGTGCCCCAACTTGTGCTTTACCAGTCCTTTGTCAGAAAGACTTAGGGCCCAAACCAGAAGGAGCTTAATATTTTGAGCGTTTCTATTTGTATACGATCCAGTAGCACCTGCTGAATGCAGAAACACAGTCAATGCAGAATAGGGCAGTCTGCCATTAGCTTCCCTGATTATTAAAATACATTCCGTTTAGTCTCCAGCAGAACAATACCTTTTAAATACAGCCTTCATTTAGATAAATGTGGTACAGTAATACACACTCTGTGGATAGCAAACATCAGGCCAAAATCCATCATTGCAAGGCTGAAAAATCAATTTACAGAAGCTTGTGAATTATGTACTATTGCTGTAAAATCTCCTGTTCTGACTGAAAATTATACATGGACTCAGAAAAGCAGGTTCTCATTAAAAATTGAGTTTATACAATTTTCAAAGCCACATGTTTGGTAAGGTTAACAAACAGTTTAATAAGATTTAGAAGCATAATTTAGACCCACATCTCTAATAGGAGATTCTTTTTTAAACAGGGAGTGACTCTCTGGCTAAAAAAAAAAAGTACAATAAGAAACTCCCTTACAAAAGTATTTTTCAGGAAGAGGTGGAAACACCTGTATAAATTAAACAAGTTTTTCAGACTATTAGTCTCATGAACTCACTTAAGTATTACTACCAGTTGTCTGGTTTTCATGGGTAATGGGGTTTTTATTTAACCCAAACTGGGAAAATGACCAAAATGACTCACTTGTTTGTAAAACAGGTAGCACTGTCTCACCAGTCCAACTCCAAAATCTCTGTTCTACAAGTCATTTCTCTTCTATCAGATACCGACTTCTGCAAACTGCTTTATGTTTCAGCTCACATTGCAATGAAAAGATTGGGAGTGTTGTGAGTTACAACCACTCTTCTCAAAGGCAGTGCTCCATGGGACAGCAGAGCAATAAGAATGAAGAAAGGTAGGAAAACGTGTCCCCAAATCCTTTCTAAACACTGCTTTTGAACACGTGTGGAACAGAGTTTTCAAAAGTATTCACTAACAGTTTTGCAACTGGCTTCCTTAAGACTAAAATTTGTTCAGCTCCAAGTATTTTTCCAAAATTACTAGGGCAGGTTTATAGGACAGATAATATATTTTAATGGGCCAACTAATTAAGTTTAAAAAAAAAGAAAAAGCTTTTGGCACAGGAGGTTTCTTCAGCAGAAGCAGCAGCAAAAAGAAGCTGTGCGATCTTTGAAATTCACTTTGGCCTTATCAATAGGCTTCAGCCATGCTACTGTACATAAAGACACTGTAGAGACATTCAGTATAAGTTTCTTTGCATAAACAACCTGAGAGAAATGAAGGTAAGTTTTTGTGAAATTTGGAAGAAAAGTTAGGGAAAGTTAAGATTCAGGATCAACTTTTTTTCCTATATTTACAGAACAATGATATTCTAATCAATAATTACAAATGTTAAAGCTAAGTTATAATTTTACAGTAGTACTGTAGTAAAGTATAGTAGTAAAGTAACATACAGCTTAACACTATTATTAAAGTAAAACTGACAAAAATGGGTTTAGTTTCCCGTAAAAGGACAGTTTTGCAATACCATTCAGTACTCAACTTCATGGATACAGCAAGTACATTACAAAATCTCATTTTGGGAAAATGCTTTGATCACCTTTTACAATAAAGGATTAAAAAGAAATTCTCAGCATTAAAAATTTATCTCTGAAGTAAGGAGGCTCAAGACTGAATGAAAGGAAATGTTATTAAGTGAACAAAAGTGGAAGTTTTCATACTTTAATCAAAGAGGAAAAGAATGAAAGAACATTGGTCAGATACTCAACCAAATGAAGAAAAAGATATTTGCAATCTTTCAATTCTAAGTGAAGCAGAGAGAAAAACTGCACTTCACCCCCAAAAATCATCACGTGTATACCAGAAAACCTAACTTGCTTAAGGGGAGAATTGATTCTTCACCAGACTTAATTCAGGTGAAGAATTCTCCGTCCAAATTACTGATTTATTTAGAGACAAGTATTAAAATCACTTCAGTGTATGCTCTTGCTATAAAAATAGGGCAATGCATGGAACAGTAGGATGATATTTCTTTTTCAGTTAAAAAAGGAAGAGCTATTTTTTTTTCATAACTTTCTTTAATTGCTAGCAATTTTTTTCATTACTTTAATTATATACTTACCTTTATATTTTTTGACATTTATATTTTGCTATTGGCATTTTAAGCAAAGGAGGGAATAATTTATGGGTCTCAATTTACGAAAAAAATCCAGGCTTCTAGCTTTATTTTGACACAGCAATATTGAAAATACTACAGAGTCTATGTTCCATGGAATTACAGGTCTATAAATGGCTCTCATAATCAGAAACAGGATTTGCATGTAAAAGCCACGTTAATAGAAGTGTGGTATTATAAAATATGGAAACATCCACAGACAGATAAAAGATATCTGTGGGAAACATAACTGGGTTTTCTTTGAGGACTCCAAGGTGAGTTAAGCATGGCGCTGGCTAAACCTTCAAATTTTTATTTTATAGAAAATCCCCAAATTCCAAAACAAATATTTTTCAAAAAAACTAGAAGGATTACAAACTTGAGAAATTGATAGCTTTGATTTTGGCTGTCAGGCCTCTGCCTGCACAGCAAAGAAAATCTGGAAAATTTTGTTCTTCACTTGAGTTCTCAAGATTCTGCACCTTGGAGGAGGAGAGCAGGGCAGGCTGGGTGCTGGGAGCTCTCAGCCAACAGTGCTGTGGAAGGGTGTTCAGCATAGAAGAGCAGTACTAATCCAAGGGTCCTGGAAAACTCACATCGTGTACTGGTTCTGCACAAGCTGACTGAAATCCATAGTAGATTTCAGAGAAACCAAGATGTTTCAAAAAAGTGTTCATGTTTTAATACATGAACGTTTTCCAGAAAAAAAAACGCTTAATTTCATGAGAAAAATGAGTCAAGTTCTAAGTACCTCATTGCTGCTGAAATATTTTTCTGCCAGATACCTATGAAAATCCAGCCCACATGTATGAGGCAAACTGAAACAGCAAGAATAAAAGGACTGGGTAAAGGAAAATGTTATGAGATTAACTTCAAGGAGGAAGGGGGAGGAAGAGGAAAAAACAACAGCTAGTAAGAAAACTGGTTGCAGAAGAAAAGAAAAATAGCAAATAAGCAGAAAAACATTGAGTAGGCCAGAAAGCAACAAATTCAGGTTTGGTCAATTTTAGCTCAGTTTTGACATGTTCCTGTACTTTCATGTCCTAGTGTTGGGTGGAGTAAGAATAGGTAATAGGAAGTGTTAGTCTTTTGCCTGAAGAACCGTTTGTTCAGCTTGTATACTCTACTCTTTCCTTAAAACCAAACCAAACAAAACAAATCAAACATATTCATGGCAAAACTACATTTCTATAGTATCTATCATAACCACCTCACATACTAATGCAACTAAATAGAAAACCAGTATCTGAACACAATTAAAAGCTATAGCATTTCCCTTATCCCAAATGATTAAGCCCTCAAATGAAACCTTCAACTGGTGCTGAATCTCATCTTTGAGACTCATGGCTATAAAATGACCAGAGCCCCTAAAAGCTCATGATTAACAACATATGGGTAAAGTAAACATTATAGTGCTGCTAATGGTCCTCTGTGCTCATATGTACTTGATTCTACGATCAGTGATATCAGTAAACTCCCAATTTCAGTAGAGTTATACACATCCTTCTCTCAGCCACATATCTCTGTGAAGCAAGTTACCTATGTTATAAGTGGAGTACCACCAGTTTCTGAAAAACTCACACACTCAAAGCAAGAAACATCTAGTAACAGGCTTTTAATATAACTGAATACACATCTTTTTTATGCTCAAAGTATTTCCTAGCATTTTTTAAACAGATCTATAATTGTGATCACATTACTCCCTTAAATTCTCTACTGATTCCTAGGGGCTTACTTTCAGGTTCAAATTCTGTCTTTGTATGCTAAAGACATTCTAACCACATATTAATCATAATTAGATGTATAATATCATGTAATTATCACTACATTCAAAGAATAATGCCAAAAGCTGTATTTGTTGCCTTTTACTCTTTCACATCTCCAAGCAAAACTAAATGGTTCAGCAACATAGCATTATTGATTTTTATAACAAATTATGCTAACATTTTATAGTCTGCTTAACCATTGCTATACATAGAAAGAACTTAATCTCATTTACAGGCACATTTAGTTTTTTATTGTATAAGGGATAATTCCATCTTCTGTTCACAGATTACTCCTACAGACTTCAGTTTTGTACACTGATTCCTCAAAAAAGTTTTTAAAACTTGAAGACAGAGAACTGGAGGAATCATAAAGCAAGATATGATACCTTGGATATAATTTCAGATACACAAAATAAAAATTAAAAATATGAGTTTCATATTCAAATCTATCACTGAGTTTTAACTTGGTGTATTGATGCTTGTAGTTTTTCTTTAAAAAACAGCAGAAAAAACTCCCACACACAAACAAACCAAAACCAAAAAAACCACACCAGCACGGCCAGTCTTTCCCGAACATGATTAATATTAACTGGATGCAAGTGAAATGCTCTTTTCTCCTCCAGTGCTATTGTAGAATATTATCTGTTTAATTTACTTTCAGTAATGAAGCCTAAAATCCTAAAGCTAAAATCCAAATCAAAGAAAGAACTACCTCTTCACCCTGCTCATACACCTCAACCCCAAGAATGAATTGTTTTTTTCATACTTCTACATACTAATTGTTTGTAACTTTTTATGCACAGAAACTTTACCAAGTTATCTGGGCATTCTGTTAGAAAAACTGACTGCTTTCCAGGACAGAACAGCAATCCTTTGTTAACTTTATATTACATGAGTATTTGAGGTAGGACATCTGAGACTGCACATGTGTATACATGGAGGGTTTTTGTTTGTTTGTTTGTTTTCCCTACAAAGCTACTTAATCCCCCTATTACCCTAACCTTTAGACTCAAGAACAAGAGGACACAAGCATATGGATACTGTTAAGTTTTACTTTATGGGACATCACAGAAGGCATCACAGAAATGGCACCATCAGAGTCACGCTTCTCCACATCCTGAAATAGAACATAATATTCCAGACATGTGCCAAATAGCTCACCACCAAATATCTGATTCTCTTTTGGTGTGGACACCAAACAACATGAAAAACTTCTACTACTGATATTCACAAAGTTAGCAGATAATTTTCAGTTCTGCATAATGAACAGCAGATTTCAACCCCTGTGCTGAGCCATGTAGGTTTTGTTCAGGATGACAGAAAATGGTGAAAATCTAAAATTTTTAAAACCTAAAATATACACCAAAAATACTAAGTAAAGTCAACACCGAAAGGTCAGAAGTAACGTTTCCTGCAGTCTTCATGAATTCCTGAATAACATTCTGATATTCATTTATTTCCATAATTACATGCTATTTATTCCCCAGATATTCATACAATACCCAAAGAGATAGTTGTGATTATCTATCCTGATACCTTAAACAACTGAGGTTGCAGCACCTTGAAGTTTTGGGGTGTTTTTTTTCCATTTTTAACCATATCTATATTCAACAACAAAACCAGATGATCTTGATTCATACCTAGATTGAAAATACAACCTTCCAGCTATTGAATATTTTCACATCTTTGCTGTCAAGATCAACTGATTGCATCGTTAGTAAAAATTTCTTAACACATTAGGGAATAATCATTAACTTACTCTTAGTCTTAAATAAACTAAACAGATTTGAACGACTGAGGGAACTGGGGTTGTTTAGCCTGGAGAAGAGGAGGCTGAGGGGTGACCTTATCACCCTCTACAACTACCTGAAGGGAGGTTTTAGAGAGATGAGGGCTGACCTCTTCTCCCACGTGGCAAGTGATAGGACAAGAGGAAACGGGTTCAAGTTATGTCAGGGCAGGTTTAGATTGGATATTAGGAAGCATTTTTTCACTCAAAGGGTTATTAAACATTGGAATGGGCTGCCCAGAGAGGTGGTGGATTCACCATCCCTGGAGGTGTTTAAGAAAAGGGTAGATGAGGTGCTTAGGGACATGGTTTAGAAGTGGGTGTTTTTAAATCAGGGTAGGTTAACGGTTGGACTTGATGATCTTAATGGTCCCTTCCAACCTCACTTATTCTATGATTCTATGATTCTATGATTCTATGATTCTATGATTTTAACTCTTAGACGTTTCAGGTCACAGGGTAGACCCACTCCAGGGATAACTTGGGGGTTCATAATGAATAAGACTGATACCTTTAAGATAGTTCCTTAATTTGCATGAGAAAGTGAAATGTGTATTGTCTAAGCCTGTGGACCGCCAGACGGGAATGGACTGTCTTCCATGATGGTAACATAGAGGGTCTGCCCTGTAGCATAGAAGCTGGATTCTCTTTGTGACAGCTCTCACGTGATGCTAAACAAGTATGTTGCAAAAAAAACTTTTCAGTGGCACTTAGTATAGTTTCCTGGGCACACAAAATTATTAGGTAGTTTTGGCTTAATCTTTCACTGTCTCAGTTCCACATAGAAAATAGGGAGTAAAAATTCATTTGTTTTATGGGGTTGTAAAAATAAAATAATACTTATTAAACACTTAGTCAAGTATTCACATGGTCGCCTAAATTAGAAATCTGAGCCTTTTGTGGTCAGCGAAGCAAAGTGGGAGATAGGAACTAAATTAAAACCTTGCCACTCTTCACTGGCTACACAGTAAAACATAAATTTTCCTGGGTGTAATATAAATGTATTCTGCAAAACGGAGAATATAATCAACAGCTTAGTTCCAAAAGTTGCCTAGTGACTGATTCACGTAAAAAGAAAAAGAATACACAAACCAGTGTGAAATGGTTATACAGACAGAATAAAAACTGCTTTTCTCCCAGGGATTTGTGAGGCTTTATTCATTAATAGACAAAAATTACTTTTACAATTACTTTTGCTACATCTTCTGTAGAATGAAAGAGACACAGGAAGAATATGTTTCCAAACTAACTAAATACAATTGCAATCATTACTGAAATAATAATAGCAACAGCTGTCTGATCACTGGCTGCTGAGCTACGGAGCTCAACAGTAACAGGAGCTCTCACCTTGAGAAGAAGGGCAAGCACAGAGGAGCCCAGCGTGGTCCTTCATTTCTTTTCCTCTCTAGTACTGATGTAGTTGGCAATTTTCACACTTTTTGTTGTTTTTAAGTAATGTTCAGAACAGTATTTGTTCCTTTTACACCAGTCTGGTCTCAAAGCTTCCTCTGTGTCTTCTACACAGCTCCCCTACTCAGTTGGGTTACTTACACAAAACTTTGTGACCCAAGAAGTTGAGGCTGTTACTAGTGACTGCACAAACTCAGCAATGTCATTCACCGTGCCCGGCACTTAGTATATCGGATTATAAGACTCTGAAACTCCCTGCAGGAAAAAGTATAAGGGCAAAAGCTATTTTAAATGCTGTTTAGAAAATTCTATATTCAGTAGGGACATAACAACTAAATAAAGCAAGCTTTTGAGCTCTTAATTGGTTATACATTAATAAAAAACAATGTTCTCTGCCGCTGATAGAAAACCTTCATTTGTGACGCCAGTTTGTAACTATACATCAAAATTACCATACCTGCTCTTTTCATGTTCTTTCCTTTCAAATGATGAAGAAATCAGGATGGTCAATTTTTAGCATAAAGAGTTTTCAGTTATGAGTGGTTTTGATTACATAATCACAGAATCACAAAATGGTCAGTGTTGGAAGGGACCTCTGGAGATCATCTAAGTCCAACCCCCCTGCCACAGCAGGGACACCTACAGCAGTTGCACAGGACGGCATCCAGGCGGGTTTTGAATGTCTCCAGAGTGGGAGACTCCACAACCTCTCTGGGCAGCCTGTGCCAGTGCTCTGCCACCCTCAGAGTAAAGAAGTTCCTCCTCATGTTAAGATGGAACTTCTTATGTTCAAGTTTTTGTGCCTATTACCTCTTGTCCTATCACTGGGCACCACTGAAAAAAGACTGTTCTCATCTATCTGGCACAGGTAGATGTGAAATCACAGAAATGTCCAAAGACTACTTTCAGATCATTGCAATTCTGCCTAAACTATCAGTATGCAAGAAACAACCCTGAACCAAAACATGTGCCATAACTGAAGCTGTTTGTTATAGGAATACAAATGTAAATCAAACTGAATAAAAGAATGGGGAATAAAGTCTGGTTATTGTGCATTAATTACTTCAAGTTTGAAGTTAATATTGTATATTGAGATAACAATATACAAACTTTGAAGACAAAAATTAAATAATTTGGTTTTTTTCAAGCATATGTTTGGTATCTGTTTAATGCTGGGATTGCAGTAAATTGCAAATAGCCTTTGTAGTTCCCCATAATTCAAATGGACTTTGTCATAATGGGAACAAACAAAAAAAAAACCAAAAAACCAAAATAACCTTTCTTTAAACTTGTCTTCAGCTATCCTTAAATCATATTAAAACATTCAAAATAAATTAAAAATTATAGAAACTTGAAAAGTATGCACCTAATATAATTTTGTTTCTTTTGGTTTGGTTTGGTTTTGTATGCTCCCAAGTTGACATGTTTATGAAAGGAACAGAATAATTGCGTAATATTAAGTCAAGATTGAGCAGACGATGCCTAGAGAAAAAGGAGGAAAAAGGAAAATTATTACTGTTATGGTCTAACAGCAATACATGTCTCAGTTTCTGTCTGTAGCTGTAGTTCTCTCTGAACACGTCAAGAGGGAAGAAAAAAGAAAACTTCTCTAAAACACTGTGCATGCCTTGAAATCAACACTTCCAACAGTTAATGCAGTTACCAACGATAACTAGGAGACAAGAAATCTCTAGCCATTTTCCTTTTCTTTTCCCCTATTTGCCCTAGGCAAAGCCCATACCCTGAATATCACTACCTTAAGTCAAGATCTTCTTAACGGAGCATCACAGGTTTAGAACCTTTTGCTCTGTGGCCCAGGACCAAATCCAACTCAAATATAAATATGGGAAACATCAACGTGGATCCTTTCTATAACTCAGTACAAGTCTAAAAGGACTCCAAAATCATAAGAAAAATTGCAAGCAAACACAAAATTCCTATCTCAGGAAGAATACCTGGAGTAGGACTCCTTAGAATAATCCTTTCAAACTGATCAAAGCAATATTACTAAGAAATCCCCAAAGGCAGAATTACAATATGTGACAATCTTCAAACATGCCTGCCTGTCCTTCAACTTGCATCTAAAAGGTGTTTGCCTTTCTAAGGAAATAAGGACAGTTTTAACCACTTGGCCTTTTGAAATTATACCAAAAAGCCACAAGAATATTTTATAATGGAATATGCAAAGGAATATGCAAATTGTTACAAGTTACCTCTTTCTTCAGGGATTTCTTTCAGTTAACTTCTTATTCTTTTTTTTTTTTTTTCTGCTAAGATAAAAATGACAGAAAGATTTTGGAAAGACTGCGGAATAATTGTGTGTCTGCTTAAGTGTATTCTGACAATGTGAAATGGCAGCTCAGCCTTCATGCAGAAAGTGCCTGATATACATACTAGAAGTTTAAAGTAAGCAGTAATCTCTGATTGGAAACCCTGGGAATTTAGTAAACCGTTAAATGTCTTAACAAAGGAGACTACAGAATGTTATGTTTTTATTCTAAAGTAGATAATCCGATTTCATCCCATTACCTCTTTTTCAACTGTATTCTTTCAGGAGTTGTGTTTGTTCCTTTGACAGAGATAATATGCCTCTAATTTCCCCATAATTTTTTTTCATTCATGTTTACATCAAGTTCTATTCTGCAAGTGACTGTATAGCCATCTTTTAGGTCAAATGACCTCAAATAGCTGTTAGCATCTGAAATAGGAGGACTTCCATATATCAAAAACATTGTTTAATTATCAGCAAAGGGAATCTATTTTGAAAACAGTAATTGGAAGAGGAAAGGATTTTAAAATTTTGATCACCTGTCTACTTCTTTTCCTTACAGTTCATAAAATAAATAGTAAAGTGATTTAATGGCCTAATTTGCTTAGAACAGAAACTTCCTAAATTTAATTTTAAGCTGTGTTATAAATCTTGGGAGATTGAACATTTATAGTCAATTGATCACTATTTGGGTGTAAGTCATTATTTTTTTCCTCATGCAGCATGGGCAATTTTATCTGATCCAGGTATTTCTGGTTTATTTATTTTTGGCAGACAGGATGCATGCTTCCCTGGCCAAGGAGGAAGTGACATTTTGAGTTTAGCAGGACTTCGTCGTAATCTCTTGAGCCGACCACTGAGCAGGGCTGAGGGCCTCTACGGCCACTGAATGAAAGGAAGAGTTGAAGGTCACTAGAGCGACACCTGTGCCATGAGTAGCCTAATGTGTTTTACTACTCGTGTAGAAGCAGAAGGTGGAAATTCTCACGTACAAAGTTCTTAATAAAGTAATAACTGAAGCCCAATATTTGCCCTATATGATCTACTCGCCCGTGACAAGGATTTGCAGCAGCACAGAAAAGGTGGAGTGTAGTTTTGTTCCTATGCAAACGCCCAAATTACTGAGGAAAAGGTTGGTAGCTACACAGTGACTCTTCTTGCATATTCTTTTTTCCAAAGCTATGTCACACCGACATTGCTGTTCTCCAGTAACAGCATATGTTCTTAGTATCTCCGGCTTTGGTAATGAAGATGTCATGATCTTGTTGCTGTTTATTAGTCTGGTGTACCCCTTTCTCTACAACTAATATGAGAGGAACTAAAAAATACCCTTTGAGGTTATTTTTAGGAAGGAGAAGTGGAAAGACAAAGGAACCAGGATCTCCCTCTCTTTCACTTTCCCTGCCATCTAGACTACTTTAGTTACAGCTTGAGAGTATTTTGAAAACATGCTTGCGAGTGCTCAGAACAAATTTGGAGTTCTTCAGAAGGAAGAGGCTATCATAACGTTACTCTCTTTCTCTGTAGCATTGCAGGAGGGGCCTGCTGGAAATGTCTTTACAGCCATTTGGTAAAGCGCTGTAAATACTTGTAATAGTACAAGCACAGCAGCCAGGAATAACTGTTGGCAGTTCTGCTTTGTTGCTTACTTACCGTGTGAACTTAGACTCACCGCCCAATGTCTCTGAAACTCATTCTGTCTGTAAAATGGAGATAATACTCTCAGAAGTGTTTGCTGAGAATTAATTAGCTATTATTTATGCATTGATCCTTTAAAAACAAAAACAATTCATGCACTATTTTTACATCCCTGCTCACTTAAAAAAGGTAAATAAATCAAATGACAGAGACTCACTGACTTTTGTGTCCGGAAGGGAGCATTATGATAGTCTGGAGTTCAGTGGTCACAGAATACCAACTCCCACGGAATAGTTCAAGAAATTGAGTTCTCAGTCTGGGCTATTGTGCAACATTCATAAGGTTATTCAGTCTTGATTTCAACACTGAAAGTGATGGAAAATCAAATCCATCACACCGCTATGGAAGCTCTTCCAATGCTTACTTATATTCAGTGTTAAAAATACTTGGGCTTTGTCTGGTTTGTTCATCCCTCACTGGATCTCATTACACCTTTTGTTCTGTATTAAAGAACTATCATAGACAACTTCTCCTTTGCAAGAACTGGGCAAACTAGGATGAGAAAACACTGGCTATACTTCCATAACATCAAAATAATCAGATAATTAATCAAAACTGATAATTTGTCTGGAATAACTTGCAAAATGACAACATGATCTGGCTTGCAAAATCAGTACAGGCTTTCTTTTAAAGACACTAGCTACTCCCCACCCTCCACCCATGATGGATGTGTAAAATGAGACTAAAATAATAGCATGGGTTTCCATTTATTTTTTGATTAATTCATTCTCTTGCTGTGTCACTGCCTTAAACATCAGGGGTCAACCTCTTCTTAAATAAGGTCACTAAAAGGTTTCCAATTATCACTCACATTATGCATTATTATCTAGCTGAGATTACTATATTGTACTATAACAGAAAACATTCAGGCAGTCTTCACTGTGCTTCATATAAAGTCAGCTGTGACTTAACTCGATACAAGCAATATGATAATGCAATAGCTCATACTTCCATTTAAAAATTGTCATTCATTTTTTTGTAAAATAACATCAGTTCAGATAATCTCTGTGCGATGCAAACTTATTGCTTAGAATAACTCTGGTACAAATGTTAAACAGCTGTCATATTAATATATCAGAGGCCACGGTGAATATCTAGTTTTTAGGCAGAATGTAACAAAAGTTCAATCCATCTTTGAATAAAGATGTATTTTTTTCAAAGAGCCCATTTCATACTCCTATATATAGACGACACAATTGTTTTGCCTTGTTATTCTAAGCTTGCTTAGGGAAGAATAAAAAGAATATACTTTAGACAGAATGGAGAGCACAGCAAGGCAGAAAGAAAGCAGCAGTGATAGATCCTTGTTTTCAGCAGCTTTTCATAAATTCTCTTGGGAAGCCAACTGAGTTTCATTGAAGGGAATGAATCAATGGTCCTTCATAAAAAGAAAATCAATTAGAAAGTCATTACCTGAAAATTAGCACTCAAAACCCAAAATTCCATTTTAAAGCCAATTAGACTATATGTCAGTACTAAGTTGAATTGCACTTGCATTGATGTATGCAAAATGAACGTTCTCCATCCCTAAGAGATGTAGACAGTGAAAAATGAAAGAACATGTTTATAGACACTATTGGATTTATTTTTTGCAAGCTATCTCGAGCAGTAGATTACTATGCTGGGCTTTATAACAGCTTTACATTGTACATCTCAAGTACCGATGTCCTTACTGGAAGTGCTGTAAGCACTTGAGGAAACCTTACTTTTGCCTGCTGTCATAACAACACATAGGAACTGCTACTGTAAAAGCCAGAGAGAGAGCTGAAGGCTGGTATGTACCCCAATAGCATCTTTCTCCCAGTAGTTTGCCACAGTCCTGGTGTGATTTGTGTTTTGTGCCACACTGGAAAGGCACATAGGGCTTAGTGTTGAGAAGGCAGAGTAGACAGAATCTCACAGAAGAGCTAAAATCTCCCCCTGGGCTGCAGCTGGACAGTCAGGCCTACTTGTCTTCCTATCTACAGTGACCAAGCTAATCCATCATGCTTGGGTCTGCAGTGCAGGAAGAGTGCTATATCCCTCCCTCACAGGTCTGGTCTGAGTAACAGGAGGCAGCAGAAATCACTCCCTGAGGGTGGGATGCCACAGCTTGCAATGCTAAAGCGGCATTCTGGTAAGTACACCTCGCCTCATATCATTGCAAGGGGGGGGACACTCCCCCTACATCTACCATTAGAGGTTTAGTCTTAAACACAGAAGAATCAAGACACAGGAGTACGAATTCACTACAGAGCATTAAGCACATCTTAATGGCATACTTAATGTCATGCACACACTTGATCAGAATTAGGCTAAACAGCTAAAATGTAAGTGGCATCTTGAAATTAGATCCTTTTTTGAGTTGGGGTAAAAGGGTTCAACTTCAAGAACTTAATTTAGGTGCTAAATTGAAGTGCCTAGTGACAGAGGTGCTAGAATAACCAAGACATCGCCATCAACACAGGAGATGTGACAATGTGGAGGAGGTCTGAGATGAGCCAACAGCTGGTGGTCAGGCAGCATGCCTGAAGTCTCTCAGCTGCTGCTGGGTACCTAAATTCAGGAAATGGAATTGCACTCTGGGTGCCTAGAGCACATCTGTCTGTGTATGAAATTAATGCTGCCCTAGGGCTATCTATTTATCTTCTATGACTTTAAACTTAGTCCAGAGAAGAAGTTTAGATAAAGGTCTACCCAAGCGTCCTGGTAACAGTTACTTCTACATTAGAAATCAGGTATTCTAGGCCACAGGAACATACAGAGTAAAAGGTTCATATACATTTCTTCAGTCATACTAATTAGTATTTTTGCCTTTGGGTTCAGTGATGGCAGATAACTAATGCTTGGGAACAAAAATACAAAAATCCTATGTCATGGTTTAATCCAGCCAGCAAGGGGAACCATGCAGCCACTCGCTCACAACCTTCCTGTTCCCCCCACCAGATGCATGGGGACAAGAAGGGAAAAAAGAAAGGGGAAAGGGAGGAGAAAAAACCTCATGGGCTGAGATAAAGACAGTTTAATAGAAACAATAACAGAAAAGGAAAAAAAACAATAATAATAATGACATGGGTCACTCTGACCGCTCGGTGAATTGGCACCATCCTGAGCAGTGATCACATATTCCCCAGCTAACTCCCCATTTATATACTGAGCATGATGTCTATGGTATGGAATATTTCACTGGCCATTCCATGCTTGTGTCTGTGCCTTTGTGGGAGGCTGAAAAAAGTCCTTGAATAGTGTAAACATCACTTAGCAACGATTAAAAACAATAGCTATTATTGACATTCCTTTCACAGTAATCACTACAAAGAAAATTAACTCTTTCCCAGCTGAAACCAGGGCATCCTATCAGATTACATTTATGCTGGGGCCCATTTTGTCTGGGTTGACAAACTTACCACCATGCTTAATAATTGAGTCGAATGACATGGCACAAAACACTTTGCACACCATCCATGATTCCAAAATCTAGTGCAAAGACCATAATTTTAAAGTGTTAACCTGGATCTATGGAGTGGTACCGTAAAGAGAAAAATGGAAAAATTTAATGTCAGAAATGGATACAAATAATACAGAATGAGATGGCATGATTTTTTTAAAAAAAATACTGTTACTCAAGTACTATGTTTATGAAATCCAGAAACATCACACTCTTATCGTCTCTCATTTAATCCATAGCTAACAAACCCTATTTTTAAAGCACAGTGCATCTTTATATTACCCATTCATACTGGATAAAAGATGCTTATGAAATCAAAGTATACCTACCTAAGTTCGGTGTCAGTCTAAAATAGCGTATAAATGGCTGGTATTAAAGAATATATATGGAAAGTTTCTGAGTGCCCATTTATATTTCACAACTGTAGCGCTGATTCTTTGGCTCTATTTCCAATAAACCCCACCGTATCTCAGCAGAATACCTAGACATCTAAGTCACTGCCTGTGTTTAGGAAGGTGGTTTGCTCACTCGTGAGAGATGCTCTTAAGAGGAAGGATTCCAGAAATAGTCTCAACACGAATAGCAAGTACCTTATCTTTTGCTCCAACAGGTCAATCAGTAAGTCAGATCTGCTTTCTTTGCACACTATCTGCAAATGAGAATGCTGAGGGCTGACTTCTCACGTATTTGTTGTGTTAAGGGAAAAAGAACTATAGCAGTAAAAGTTGAGAATACCTAAGAAGTTGTCTCTAATCACAGCTATGCAATGTTGTATTCCTGAAAGTAACATTAAACCCTTAGGGCTATGCTGGAAAATTGCTCTGTGGAGCTGTAACTATGCACTTGCCTTTGACAGCTACATCTTGACACAATGTTTGAAATATCTGAGTGAGTGACCTGACCCATTCTAGGCCCAGGTGAGATACTGCATTTCTATTCAGGGGAAAGTTCATCAATTCAGACATCTACAAGTTATACACTATTTATATATCTACCTAAATTCTGAATTTAAAACAAACGTCTTCTCAGACTGTAAGTGTACTGATACATTTTAAAAGATCATACAAGTCATAAACGAACAAAGTTTTGTAGAAAGAATTAAACACTATGTACTGTAATGAGCTCTGAAGTGCTAAAAAAACAGGGAAAAGAACAAAGTGGGGAAGGGAAGAGGAAATAACAGTGAAAAAAATTGCCATTTAAAATTATAGAACCAGCAAACATATTCACATTTCTGCCAATTTTTGCTGACAAAGGCCTAGAAACAGCACAAATCAGGAAATTAGTGGATGCATTGGGGAGCTGCTGGGTCTGATTAAATCCCCAGTTTACTACAAGTTGATTCCATATTTCAGGAACGGTGGACAATTTCAATACTGCCTGCTCAATAGGACAACACACTCTTGAAACTCACAGTAGTGCTTTTTATCCATGATGTTTCGCATATACTCTCTAGAATTAAGTTTGTATAGCAAAGAAATAGTGCATTTGCACAATTTTCTTTACTATAATTACTAGACAGTCTTGAGGTATTTTTAAAAATTTAAAAATGCATTTTTTTGCATTATTTTTTTAAAAGAAATTTACTAGTAGTTTCCTAAATAGAAATAGCCATAACCTTAATGAAAAGTTCTTCTGTTAGTGAAAATCTGAACAATTGTCTACTCCTTGCCTATGGCTCAATAAAGGCCAAGTTATCCTCTCCTAAAGCAGTAGGGCTGATCATACTTTATTGGAACACAGAAAAGTTTAGGTACAGAGGAAGTGTCATGGTCTACATGCATGATGTGATGTCTGCTATTTTTGCACAGATCCCCCCTAAGTACAGCCTCTTATTAATTTACAGTCTGAACCAAGGGGATGATAAGCAAATAAAGTTTTAGGTAAAAAGAGAGTGACTATTGCCTATGGATTGGGCAAGAAACATTGAACAGAAAGATCCTTTCACTACACCACAGAAATTAAGAGACAACATAAAATGGGGAGTAGAGGTAAAGGTGTCAGTAAAATGAATTTTCATTCTTCCTTAAAGTAAACAAAATTGGACGGAGAGTGCAAAACCAAAAAAGCTAATAGGAAAGAGTGGTTCAGAATGAAAGTGACTCTATCAGAAACAAATCCTGAAGACACAATGTCAGACATATCTAAGAAGACAAGACAATGTTTACCCAAACAGACTGAAGAAAATGGTGCATGAAATGTTAAGTCCTTTAGCCAGGATTCATGAATCTATCAAATTTGGACAACAGGGAGTCGGGAATAAAGGGATGGGGAAAGAAAAGGATTTGCAAACAACTTACATATTCAGCAAGTTTAAGAAAGGCAAAATAGCTATCCAGAAAACCACAGACTTTTAGCATAAACTCACTCAACGCTAAATATATTTTGAAGCAAAGAACAAAGAAAGGCGTATAAATCTCTGGGAAACAATAAAATCCATCAAGGGCAGAGTTAAGCTAAGCCATTTGGTATCTCTTCTGCAAGACAATTTTTTGGACTTGTTTGGTTTGGTAGTTTTTTACAACAGAGATGGAATATAGGCAGATTTCTATGTACTGTTTGCTACTCACTTATGGAAGATTAGGAATTGAGATGGAGAAGATGGCAAATAGTGTAAGATTTGAAAAGGAGCCAAGTGGACGATGACAAGGAAACTAGGAGAAGAGAGTTTATTGGTTGAGTTTCTCAGTAATCGTCTTTGGGTTTTGTATTATTTCATTAATGAATTAGACAAATAAGAGTAAGGCACGGGTTATTGAATGCATAGATCACATGAAGTTCAAAGTCTCTACCAAAACCAAGGAAAAATCATCAGCCTTGAACAACGATGTGGTGAAACTTAAGAGACAGCTAAATACTGCAAAGTCAAAGGACCTTACCTAGGAACCAAATGACAATTTCGTCTATTATCTGGGGCAAAAGTGGGTAATAAATGAGCTACGTGGACTGTATTAACAGATACTGAAACAAAATTAGCAACAAATCTTTCTTCAAACGTGTCAGAACACATCCTGCCAGGCACTTTGTAAGACCAGAAGATGAACATATATAAACAGAATACAAAAGGAAAGCCATGGCAGAGAAGTTATATGTGTTCTTTGCATTTTGTGGATGAGACTGGTGTGATCTCCCTGGTGCATCTGTTCTTTCTAAGAGATTTTGTCAAGGGTTTGGTTTGAAGCAGCTTTGGAACAAATAGACAAAATGAAAAGTAACAAATCACGAAGGTCAGACAGTATTCACCCATGGGTTCTAAAGCAACTCGAGGATGAAATAGTTGAATTATTAAAAATGGTGAATAACTTCTCACATAAAACCTCTTTGGTGCCTAACCACAGGAGGGTGGCAATTTTTTAAAATCCTCCTCCAGACAGCCAGGGAATTACAGACCAGTAAGCTTGTCATCTGTGTCAGGCAAAGTCTTATAACTAGAATAAAGAATAGAATTACTGCAGACACCTGAGTAATTTGATCTGCTTGAGAAGAGTCAGCCTGGCTTTTACAAAAAAATCCTTCATTACAAACCCACTGAAGTTCATGGAAAGAGCAAATATGCATACAGATAAAAGTGATCTGGTTAATGTAATCAATTAAGAATTCCAACAGGCTGTTGAAAATAACCCTCATCGAAGGCTCTTAAGGTGACCAAGCAGTTATAGCATAAGAAGGAAGGCTTTTAAATGGTAAAATAACTGGTTAAAAGAGAAGCAGTAGCAAATGTTGAGTTCTAACAGCGGAAATCTCCAGTGGAGTTGTGCTTATACCGGTAGTATTCAGCATACTCATAAACTATGCAGGAAAGAGGGCAAGCAGAGAGATAAGAAAGTTTGCTGCTGGTACTAAATTATTTAGACTGAGTGGTAAGGGTGAGAGAGCACTGTGAAGAACTGCAGCAGAATATGTCTTATGAGCCTGAATGACTGAAATTAAGTGTAGATAAATGTAAAGTGCCACATGGGGGAAAAGACTATCCTAATTTCACATTAAAATGATGAACTCTGAGCTAACCATTACTATTCAGAAGAGAGACTTTAGGATTATAATAGGTAGTTCCATGAAACAGTCAGCTCAATGCTCTGTAGCAGTTAAAAACTAAATTAAATGCTAGTACAGGAGTTCAGAAAATACAGTTATGCCACTGTAAACCATGGTTCATCTACAGTTTGAACATAATGTGAAGTTCTAGTTCCCTCATCTCAAAAAGGATATAAAAGAGGTAAGGAATTAAACTTCTGTATGATGAACAACTGAATAATCTTTGAGTCTTCAATCTGGAAAATATATTACTTCATTGGAATATGAAGGTCTACGAAATCAGAAGGGATGTGGAGAGAGAGTAAGAGGGATCAACTTTACACACTCTCTTCCTGGGTAAAGACATACTGGGCATCAGATGAAAGTAGGTTCAAAACAGTCAAAAAGAGATGAAACTCAGAAAAGGGGCAGCAACCTATAAAACTTATTACCACAAAAGTTGTGGGCACTAAAAACCTGCATGTGATTACAGATGGAAGCTGTGAAAGCACATAGGAAAGAGTCCACTGAGGGTTACTAAATACACAACATACATGTGACTCAAGAAGTCTTTGAGCTGAAACTAATTAGCAGGTAGAAGCATTGTACATATTTCCTCCATTTTTATTTTTTTCCCAGGCATTTCCTTATGAATAATATGGGAGACACACTAGCTGGATCTTTCATCTGATTAATTATGGCCGTGCTTAAATTCTACTTGTTCTGTTCTATGCAGTACAGGCACATGCTATTGAGTGCTGGCTATATTGCAATAGCAAAGGCAAACTTGATCTTGATGTATTGCAACTTGATATGTTTCAAACTTTTTTTTCCTCTGGCAGAAATAAGTAAATATTAATGCCAGTGTATGGGGGACTGGAAATCTTCCCTCTTCATCGTATGGGAAGTTCATCTTTATAGCCCTAAATAGGAAAATGGTATACAGAAAAAATGTTCAGATCAAGCAGGGAAAGAGAAAGTCTGTCTTACCAGAGAAGCACAGACATGCAAAGAAAAAAGAAAAAACCTTATGACTACTATTTATAAAAGCATTGAATAAAGTAAATGCTAGTGAGACAAAAGGAAAAATAAGATAAAAGTTGCAACAATTATCAAATATTCATTACTAAAATTAGGATAGAAGTTGGGAAAGTGTTTCTGACCAGCAGCAGGGTGAAATTCTGGCACAAACTTCAAAAAGAGTTGGCAAGGCTAAGAAAGAGGCAGAGCCTTCATTGTGTAAGGACTTGCACAATGCAGTTGCTAGCAACAGCATACAACTGGATATTATCACCTAGGAGGTCCCTAGCAGATCCCTTTAGTATGCTCATATGATTTTTTTTTTAACTGAAAAATAAATTTTAAAATATTCTATAATGTCACTTTGGAGATATTCAATAAGTTTTATGATTGGATTGTGTCAGAATGCTTCAACAAACTAGGAAATGTATTTCTGTCAGACCGCTAGCTGTAGCTTCAATCACAGTTACAGAAAATTAAACAGAACAGTTGTCAAATACCAGGTCGCTTGATGTTTAATTCATGTTCAAACACCTACTCCAGTAGTTTTCAATATCTGATACACTAGAAACAGTTTCCCAAAAGTGGTCTCTATTCACAAAGTGAGAAAAACATTGTGAACTTGACGCCTGAAAATAAGTCTGTTTTCCTAGCATGCAAATGTCTGATCTGCTAGAAGCCAAAACTATATATTTTTCTTGTGATTAATATCAAGTAATTTAAACAAATATTTACAATTCTTCTTGTCTAAATCCAAGAAAAATATATTCTTTTAAAAATTATTTAAAAAATGATGAATAGCTACAACACAGTTCTCTTAAGTGAGGAGCAATTCACATATGATCTGTGAGCCAGTCCAAGCACATCAAAACAGAGTAGATTTCCCACACTCCTTCCTAAGAATTCCCCACATTCAAAATAGCCACGTATATGCCAACAGCATTATTTTTATTAGCAGCAATAGTAGTATTACTACTAGCAGTAGTCGTCCTATTTCCTCACTGAGATTTGCCTATGGACAGGGTTTTGTTCATAACAAATCCAATTGCCAGTTTGGACCAGGACGAACACTGCTGTTGCCCTAAGCAGAAACTGGGAAATCTAAGAGAAATAATAATCTGAGGCGATGTTTTCACTATTATTAAAGATGCCTAGAGATAAGAGGACAACACTAGGTGGACTTCCCTTGCTCTAAAAAATCCTAGGCTGCGCAGAGAGCAGCATGAAATAAAACAGAAGGGTAGATAAATAAGAAAAGGCAAAACTTTGCAAAAAACAACAAGTTTAAGTCTAACAGGGGAAAACAGAGGATTCAAAGTGCAATCTAGGGTTTCTTTATCAGCACATATAGAAAGCGATCTTAGCAGTCATTTCACAGATGAATTGGAGTGAACACTTTATGTGTCAGAAAGGTCAGATGAGTGAAGCAGACTTCTGTAATCAAAATGGAATATCATATATATATACATATATATATAAAAGGTGTATATATGCTAACCACTAAGGTCTAGTATCAGCCTAGATGTACTCTGTTTCCAGAGGATCATTCTCTTCTTTTCACACCCCTGACACGAGAACATGAAACTGAGAAAGGCCCTCTACAGGTGAAGAGATGATTGAAAACTCTTGAGAAATGAGGAAAGGGGGGTACAATTATTCAGAAGCAAAGAGAAGCTGCTGCTGAAGGTAAAGCGTATGGCTGAAGGTAAAGGAAGGTAAAAAGGAGCTGCCTCAGAGAATTATTAACAATGAGGCTGTGGCCACCACGATGATATCTGCAGGTAAGGAGTAAGAAAAAGCCACCAACAGTGGGCAGGAAAGCTGTCAAGCAAAGACAAATACAGGGGATGAGAAATTTGCTGTGATATCGATGGGCATAAGTAGGTATGAGCAAAAGGAAATCCCTTAATGAATATGAATGAAAGCTGCATTGACACAGGTGAGAATTAACATTTTCAATTACAGGAAAGAGCAACAGGAAAGGCACTTCTACTGTTTAGCTGGAACACAATTCTGAAGTTGGGATTTGGAAGTCTTTCATACACACATGCTATTTTAAAATTTTATATGCCTTAGACTATAAGAGAGAACGTTGTAACAGAATTTTACATTCCTATGCTGTTAATTTTAATATTATTTTTCTATTCAAAATTTTGCTTCCTCTCACAGATCCACTTTTTTAAAAGCTGAAGGTATTCCTAAATCCAATTTCTACTCTATGTGCAGCTGACATTTTATTGACAGTGACAGGTTTTTCCATACAAATCCAGAAGAGTAGCAAGCACTTGGTTTTTCAGTTTCCGAGGTGTATTTCTAGTTCCCAGGTGTATTTCCAGTTTCGGACTACACTATGCATTACAAGGTACTTCAATATGTGAATGGGCAACAGTCAGCAGTTTTACAAGGGAAAAGAAAACCCTTTTCTCCTTAGCTATTTAAGCTTTTTTTCAAGGAGAGCTTTAACACTTGAACTAGTTTCGAAACTGCTCCAGGCAGTGTGATATGAAGTAATTTTAACATGTTTCAGTACATTAGATTTAAAGAATAATACTTACTTCTTTGCTCTAACATTGTCCAAGTCTTTTTGCTAAAATAA
The DNA here is from genome assembly GCA_017639485.1 of Pluvialis apricaria. Taxonomy (NCBI): domain Eukaryota; kingdom Metazoa; phylum Chordata; class Aves; order Charadriiformes; family Charadriidae; genus Pluvialis; species Pluvialis apricaria. The sequence continues at coordinate 62,913,425 of CM030008.1, forward strand.
ACCATTGGACATGAAGAAGATTTGCTATTTCTGTAATAGGAAGCCATATCTCCTACTCACATCCATGTCCCTCTGTACGGTGTGCAGTCCCACTGGTTGTACATCCATATACACATACTAAAATATCATTAAAATGCCAGAAAAGTCTGATATTTAGAAAAAAGAAGTATTAAAATAATGGGGAACTTCTAGGTACTTCGTTTTTAAAGAACAGACTGTTTATTTTTGCTTGAATACTGAATTGGAAGCTTGACAAAAAGGAAGTATATATTTTAAATGATGCTCCAGTCCTTGACAGCAGATTCTAACTTTTGCTTCTTTGAATTGCATGGAATTTTCTATAACTTTAAAAGTGAAGTTATGTTTCTCCATTTTTGTTCAACCATATCAAGCACAGAAACAAAAAATTTAATCTTCTTTGGTTAAGAGTTCTATGTCATAAACAACGTGCACGTTTTGTCACCTGCTCCATGCATTTTCTCTTGTGTTTCTGAAATAAACAGTCCAACGCATATTTCATACCTACATTTTTATGGTTAGTAAGATGGAGGGACCTTGTTTGTGTCATGAATAGTTTGTTCAGATGATATTGTTCATTACGTTTTTCTTCTTTGTGCATATATGCATGACAGCCAATGGTCCAGTAACCCCAAGCAATATCAGTCTGTTTCTATTTTACTATCAGAAAGAATTCAGGCAAAGGCAAAAGATATCCTGAAATGCTCTGTAAACTTAGCCTTAATTGATTTGGAACACTAATTAAAGAAAAAAAAAGTAATACTCTCTTGATTTGGCTAGTTCAGTCTTTCATTTCCCATGTGAGTTTTCTGAAATACTTACTGTGGAGTTACTGATGGATTTTTGAAGAAAAATCTTGACTATGAAGAACAAACCTACCACACAAACTTTTGCTTATTGTCACTGAATTAAACAAACAGCTTCATATACAATAGCTATATCATATTATTAATCCACTACCCAACTGTAGACATTTTTAGAAAGATGGATTTATGCTTTTCTCCGTTCTACTCTTTTATATATTAAAAATATATTTTGTGAAAGTTATCAATCAAACAAATATATGCCCAATAATTGTTCTTCAGTCATGAGACCTGATAGGTGCTTTATTGATACACTATTACCTTTAATGAAAAAGAGACACTGTAACTATTCTATTAAACTGCTCAAAAATTAATCAAACATAATGTATCATATATCAGAATTTAGAATTACTTTCTTGGGCATTAAAATTTCAACTTCAATTTTTATTCATTTTTACTAGAGTAGCAAAAAAGAGCAAGACATTACTCCATGCTTGCCTTGAAGATTTACAACAAAAATTCAAATAATCAAAACTAATTTTCATTAGGTTATAAACTTGATCTCCTCCAATTTTTATAGGCATGTGATTTAGCAGCAGTCCTTAGTAACTTTAAAAAGCACACCTGAATGTTGCACTTTGAACTTAGAGAAAAAGATATTTCCACATTGATTTTAAAGATTAAAAAAACCCAACACCAAAACCCAATCAATTTCTGTATAGTATTCTGTATGACATAACAAATGATGGCATTTCATTTTAAGTGTTCAAGGCATGATAAGCAATAGATATTAAAAGGTCACAGGCTGTCTAATATTGCAAGCTACTGCTCAGTCTATTTCAAACTGATTGACTTTCCTCTGACTACTGTCTGCCAGTTTGTTTTCTATTCTTTGCTATTTTCTTAGTCATGTTTTATAGATTGAGGCTATGTCTCCAATATTCACTTATTAATGAAAAGTGTACAGTTTTAACTAGAAGATAGTGTTTGATTTCATTCTATTCCAAACTGAGTCCTCAGGTTGAGGGGAAAAAGTTCATCTTTAGCTCTTTGTGCCATCTGATAATTTTGAATGGCCATTATAAGAAGAGCCATATCTACACCCCCCAGACGCCTGTTTAATACCCTCATTAAAAATGTATACAAAGATAATTTTATATGAGCATGTACTATTTCAATCTTCATGATCCCAGCATGCCTTATGAGCTATTGTATATCATTTAGCATATACAAATACCATTTCTCATTCCTAAAATGAGAACCAAGTACAGGGACAACAGCTAAATGCAACCCCAACAAAAGCTGCAGCAGAACTTGAAGTAGGAGAAGTTGGACAATACAGAATATCAATCAGTTAATCAACTTTTGATTTATTACCCTCCTCTGGTGAACAGAACTGGTGGATTTTAGATTATGATCTTCTACATTGCATTTGTGAGCAATATGGTTCACGCGAGCCCTAAAATTCATATTTTGGAGGTAAGACAACTGTTAAGATATGTGATGGAATTGTCCAGCCCCACAGCACTGTGACTGGTGATACACATGACACAAAATTTGTTTATCCATGGGCAAGATGTTATAGAATATCCCATTGATTCCTTAAGTAGTCCAAATTAGAAAAACATTAAGCTTAAAGAACCATAAAACTTTATATTTGTTTGTTTGAGCCTGCGTATCTTTGAGTACCTGACAAATATCTGCCCCAGATGAGACAGCCTCAAATGAACCAGGCATGCCCTGTTATTGTCCAACAACGGTAAAAAGTAAGCTAATATAGCGTTGTGCCATCTTCAGGGCATTCTGTCACAGCTGAGGGACATCTCACAGAATGAAAGAATTTAATCAATAATAATTATTATTGAACATTTACAGAAGGGTTAAGACTTAAAGATGATGCTTTAACTTTCAAAAAACAGTCAAATAGCAACAGTATTTGTCGGGCTTTATGCTATTCTCCTGAAGTACAAATATTTTCACATGGTTTTTGTTCCCTCATCCCTACCCATTAACCACTACCTCTTGTTTGTACTTCTAAGTACAAAGATGGAAATATACTAAATTATTATTTAAGGATTTCAGGTTTTGCCCTAAGACTGTCAACTTTTTCTCAGGTTTTGCTTTTTCAGTAGAAAAAAGAAGAAAATTATTTGATATTTATACTTTGTAAGTAGTTCACTTCAAGCACCTGACATCACATTCATTCTTGACCAACTTAACAGTTTTCTCTAAAGAATTCTCTTCCTCGTAGTGAAGGTCCATTATTTTGTTATATTAACAATTACATTTCTGCTACTTTCCCCTTATTTGCCACCTTTTTTTTGTCAGAACTTTGACTTAGTATTTCTAGCATTTCATGAGTTCATATTTCAAATTCATAACTACTACTGAACACTATAACCTTTAGACAATGTAACACTTTCTTTTGCTAAGATATCTGAAATCACTTGGCTGCATTTGATATACTTTTCCTTCTGACTCTTTTGTAATTTAGACTTGGTGTGCACTAATGGTTTCCAGCAAAGCTGCAGTGTCATACAAGATTGTTCTTGGTTTACTTGCTTGCAGACTGTTGTCTAATGCAAGAACTTATTAGTGATGCTGATTCAGTCAAGAGTAGATCTTGGATGATTACATACCTCCAGTATGTAATAGGAGAGTTTTTCCATGAATCTAGGAAAGGGAAACTTGGGTACAGAAGCCAAACACAGTGAATGCTGCATGGTCCATCATCCGTGCCTTAGTTAAGAATGTACAATTCTCAAAGTATCTTGGGCTTCTGAATATGCACCCTTAGTTCTCTCACACTTTAAATATTTCTCCTTTTATGCAGTAAGTCTTTCTATTTTTACTCACAGATAAAAGAGCATATTTCTAAGCCATTTGGATGTAGTTGAAAGCTTATTTCTAGGAAATGAAGACTATACAAAAAAAGAGATGTGTATATACATACACATAAACATAAGTGCATCTATATATACTAAAAGAGACAGATGGATTGATTCTGTTGGCATGTAAATGTTTTAGTACTTTACAGGAATACAACTAAACCAGAGAATACTGTTTTGTTGGTTTCTTTTTAAGAGGAAATGCAATAGTTTATAGACTATAGGCATACTTGCACTCCAGCAGGTTTAACTGTTTTTCTGTCATTGCACTGGCAGTACAAAGTGGCTGTGGAATTTAGCCTCCTTCATTCCACAAAATAATGAGTGTGTCTTTTCTACTGGAGCTGTATTTCAGCCATACAATTACTTTCTGCATTCATTTAAAGGAAAGGCATTGCCTAGAGACTGTAGCATGAATCCTAATTGCTTTGCATACAAGTTCTTATTATAGCTATGATTTTTTTTGTTTGTTATCATCTATGTCTGAACATGCTGAAAAGGGTTTCTTTAGGGCTTGGTAGTCACTGCAAGGAAAATGGTGTTTGTCTTACTATGACCCACTGACTAAGAAAAATGGTCACTGCAAATACTCCAACTTTGCTTTTATCTCTTATTAAAAGAAACAAAAAACCCTGAAAAACTTTCCAGCTCTTTTTTTTTCAATTTCATCATTCAATAAAAAATAATTTTTAAAGACAAGTTTGTTTCAATTTCAAAGACACTGTATTTTAGAATATGTCGCTTCCCAAAAGAAATCACTATTCCACCCTGATTTGCTGTCTCCTCTAATAAGACACTCTGGTGTTAGGAATTAACACAACAATAATTTAGTAAATTTAATGAGCTACATAAAGTTCCACTAACAATTTTTTAAAGAAGGTTATAATAATGTAAGAGCATAGAGATAGCTCATGAGAAAACTCATTTGGGCGTTAGACACAGCTAAATTTAACTTGGTAACTTACTGGGAAAGTCTGCTCTGTTCCATTTGTGTTATTTATTTCTAGTGTCTTCTCTGCTAGAGCATTGGAATCTCATGTGACTGCAATTATTGACTATTTGAAGCATCATTAAAAGATCTGTTAGAGCACGTATAAAGGATTTCACACAAAATTTATTCTTCTGATCAGCTATGCTAAGAAAGAAAGTGCTGGTGCTCAGAAAAGGATCAGAGACACTTGCTACAGGTGTGTAAGTTTAGCACCCAAACTTTTACTGTACACTGTAAACAACAACACACACTGATAAACATACTGAAGCATATAGGTTAAAAAATATACTCATTTAATTCTGCTTTCCAAAGAAAATTAGACTTTTAGGATTATACCATAATCCCTCTTTTTGTCTGTTTTTTTTTTTTTTTTTCATCATTTTAGTGTCTCCCAACAACCTCAGAACAAGCTAACCATTGATGGGCACATCTGGCAGAGGATGAGAGCTTTCAGTGTTCCAATTGAATACCTTTGTAGGAACAAAAGTTTAGTAAGTGACACTTCGTGAGTAAAGTAGAGGGATTCAAATGTAGCCTGAACTCAGATATTAATTCTTTTGTTAAATCTGCCTGTTGGTATTCAAGATGGGCATAAGTAATGATACCTAACTCTCTGCTGACAGAATTAGGAAGATAGGTGGGCAGGGAGGATAGTATGGGAGAGAGTGACTTAGGGGGAATGAAGGTCACAAGGAAGAGAAGAGACAGGCATAGAACAAAAATCTGTATTAAACTAGCATAGTGTTCAGCTGCTTCAAGGTGTGTGGGGGAAAGGCTTGTTATTATGAAGTGTTATGGAGGTGTGCTTTTCAATTCATACTTAAAAATAGGCTGACCTAGCAAAATATTTGTAGTTTTTCTGACGTCATGTCAGTTGGGATCTTCACATCCAGGCAGCTATGTCCAACAAAGCAAAAACATATCGTGTCTGTGAGAGAAATCGCTAAAAATCACTTTTAATACTTTAATTTAAATGTGTGGTTACCCTTGATGGTAACAGCTCTAAAGCAACTAAAAAGAAGCACCAATAAACCACTTCCAATTTGTATCTATCTTACATGAGGTACTCTGCATAATTAGGCATGGATGTGGGCTAGAGTGTAAGGTTTTCATTGTCATGAAGAGGGGAAGACCACATTCCATACAAGTTATTAAGTCATGCTAGCTTGTTATTTCGGGCACTTTGAGGTGGTCATCTTCATATTGTCACATGCCAGTAGATCTTTTTTTTCCCCCTTATTTAAGAAGGAAGATATATTGGAAAATACAGTTTCAGGGTTTTAACAGTACAATTTTTAACCCACTTTTAACAAAAGATCTTTTAGTTAAGATGCAAGATCCTTACAAAGCAAAACAATTGCTTTAAAATCCTACATTTCTTTGAGCGCATATACTTAAAGCTCCTTGAAACACCAGGGTTAAACAGAAATGATTATGTATTGAAACCACTGGAAAAACCTGTAATTGTGTTCCACTTAGAAATATGCCCTGAAAAAGGTCCATTTCTTTCCAGTATCAAACAGTTGCTTCCCATCTGGATGTAATTAGGAGGATGGGACAGTATCGGATGCTACTTATAAAGAAAAAATAGGAAGCAGGAAGGAGCAAGTGCAAAGATGTTCACATACAGAAGGTTAATGAAGCAAATCAGGAGACAGCCAGGATAGATATAGTCTTGATGTGGATGGTGGACTGCACAGGCACTGTGACTCCTTTTCTCTTTTGTGATGAGGAGCACAAATGGCACAAGGCAGTATTAATTGCTATGCTCTCTTAGCTTTTATACTGTGACACCTGACAGAGAAAGATATGAAGTAGATTCCCTACAAAAGAGGTTCAAAGAGTATGATAACCTTGGAAGCAAACCAGCAAACAGGGACTTGAGAAAGTCTCTGAGAAAAATACAGAGATCGAGAGCCCCTTTTGACTCTCCTTAAAAAAAAAAAAAAGAACAACAAAAAACCAAACACCAGAAAACCCACCCCAAAACCCACCACAAACACGAGAGAGTAGTGGACTCAAAACTATTAAAATTCCCTTTGACAAGATGTAGCTGCCACAAGAGGAATGAATACCAAGGCCATAAAAAGGAGTAAGTAGGTTTGCTGACTTAGTAAGACAGAGATGACCCAGTATCTTGCTATGAGCACTGTGCATGTTTCATATTGCACCTGCAGTTAACATGCAGCAAAAGACCTTCTCATATTTGGAGAAATAAAATTTGAAGAACTAAGAATTTGTATGAGTGCTGGTGGATGTCCTCTCTTTGTCCAAAAGAAATATAACTGAATCAAAAAACTTGGTAACAGGTGAAATATTGTTCATGTCATCAGGTGCAACCTATCATATACAATTCTTCTGGCGTTAAAGCAACCAAACGATTTCTGAGAATTTCAATGAAATTTTACTGCTGGATGGATATGACCTCCCAAAATAAGCTTTCCATAACAAAAAGTGTACTTTTTTCCAGTTGCTACATGCAGATATGCAAGGAATAACTCACCAATTTTGTAGTTTAGTTTGACAGGATATTAAAAGATGCCAACTATCATAGACTTTGTTACTAATCATAGTCAAAATGCTCTACTTCTGAATTGACAGGAACTCTAAAACAAGTCGTAGTGTCTACTGTGATGTTCCAGGTGGACATTTTTCATTCACTCAATACTCTTTCATCAAGTTGGAGATACAGATTTAAGACTTCAAGATATTAATTCATTTCTAACGGAGATCCAGAATATTAAATTCTTTTCCATCAAAAATGTTCAGTTTCACTCTCTTCTTACCAGAGGTCCTTGAAAAATTTTTTTTCTTTATGTTTGTTGTTGCAGTTTCCTTCCAATATATTTTGGTTTAGTTCATACTATGTTTACCTTCATTACCTTTCTCCCTCTGTGTTGCAAGTTCAAATTCCTCCAATTTCTGCCACTTTCATTTCAACTGTGATGATGAGCCACTGCATCTGCACTTGCAAGATACAGACAATCCCATTTTTAGGTCCATGTTTCTCTTTCTCTCACAGACACACACAGACACAGACACATTCTCTCTCTGTCTCTCTCTCGCTCCCCCATTCCTATGGTGGAATAAGGCCCATACGTCATGAAACAAACCTTCAGCTTCACATTTGTCATTTTGTTTCCAACCTTTCTTTTTAATTTATTTTTATGGTCATGAGACCAAAAGGAAAACAGTTGAAGTTTGATTCTCATCTGTTTTCTTCCAAGATCCCTGAAGTGTCCTGTAATCTTTTAATTCTACATGAAACTGGCAGGGCTCATTAACAGGGCTTTAAACTAGATTTGATGGGGGGAGGGGGTATTATCAGGGTTGCCTGTGACCAGTCAAGGGATGTTGCATCAAGGAAAGGGGAACAAGGTGAGGGCCTGCAGACATTAGCTCGAAGATGTGCTGGCTACGCTGCAGTATGCTCGAAGCCTCGCGTAGATGAGCTAGGAGCTCCCGGACCAACGGGAACCAATGAGGAGGCACTGTTAATACAGGGCAAAGGAATGCCGCCTGGAGAGCAGCACAAAGTAATTACAGCTGCTCCAACCAAATCGGCCTCAACAAAGACACGGCTGAAGTGCCTCTACACAAATGCGCAGAGCATGGGGAACAAACAGGAGGAATTAGAGATGTGTACATGCCTCCAAGGCTACGATCTCATCGGCATCGTAGAAACTTGGTGGGATGACTCCTATGACTGGAGCGTTGGCATGAAAGGGTATAGGCTCTTCAGCAGAGACAGGCAAGGGAAACGAGGAGGCAGTGTTGCCTTATATGCTGACGAGCAGCTGGAATGTATGGAGCTTAACCTGGGGGAGGATACAGAGCTAACTGAGAGCCTATGGGTCAGGATTACAGGGAAATCAGGAGCAGGGAACATTACAGTGGGGGTATGCTACAGGCCACCCGACCAAGAAGACCAAGTGGATGAAGCCCTCTATAGACAGATAGGGGCGGCATCACATTCACAGACCTTGGTTCTCATGGGTGACTTCAACCACCCTGACATCAGTTGGAAGGGTAACACAGCCAGGCACAGGCAACCCAGGAGGTTCATGGATTGCATTGAGGACAGCTTCCTTCTCCAAGTGGTTGAGGAGCCAACGAGGAGAGGAGCCCTGCTGGACCTTGTTCTTACCAACAAGGAAGGGCTGGTTGACAGTGTCAAACTCAAGGGTAGCCTGGGCTGTAGTGACCATGAAATGGTCGAGTTCGAAATCCTCAAGGCAGCGAGGAAGGTGCGCAGCAGGCTGACGACCCTGGACTTCAGGAGAGCTGACTTTGGCCTCTTGAAGAATCTGCTTGGTATGGTGCCGTGGGATGAAGCGCTGGAAGGAAGAGGGGTCCAAGAAAGTTGGTTAATATTCAAGGACCACTCCTCCAAGCACAGGAGCAATGCATCCCTACAAAGAGGAAGGCAGGCAGAATAGCCAGGAGGCCTGCGTGGATGAATAAGGAGCTCCTGGAAGTGACAAAAAGAAAAAAGGAGGCGTATAGGGAGTGGAGACAGAGGCAGGTAGCCTGGGAGGATTACAGAGGAATCGTTCGAGCAGCCAGAGAGTGGGTTAGACAAGCTAAAGCCCAGTTAGAACTAAATCTGGCCAGGGACATTAAGACAAACAAAAAATCCTTCTATAGGTATATCAGTGAGAAAAGAAAGGCTAGGGAAAATGTAGGCCCTCTCTGGAAGGAAACACAAGAACTGGTTACCCGGGACAGAGACAGAGCTGAGGTACTCAATGACTTTTTTGCCTCAGTCTTCACAGACAAAGACAGCAGCCGCACTGCCCGAGACGCAGATTGCAAGGGAGAGGATTGGGAAAATGGAGCAGCGCCCACTGTAGATGAAGATCAAGTGAGAGACCACCTGAGGAACCTGAAGGTGCACAAGTCCATGGGACCTGATGAGATACATCCGCGGGTCCTGAGGGAACTAGCAGATCAAGTCGCCAAGCCACTAGCCATCATATTTGAGAAGTCGTGGTGGTCTGGCAAGGTTCCTGCCGACTGGGAAAGGGGAAACATAACCCCTATTTTCAAAAAGGGAAACAAGGAAGACCCAGGGAACTACAGGCCAGTCAGTCTCACTTCTGTGCCTGGCAAGATCATGGAGCAGATCCTCCTGGAAACTCTGCTGAGGCACATAGAAAACAAGGAGGTGATTGGCGAGAGCCAACATGGCTTCACCAAGGGCAAGTCATGCCTGACAAATTTGGTGGCCTTCTATGAAGGGGTTACAGCGGCAGTGGACAAGGGAAGATCTCCTGATGTCACCTTCCTGGACTTGTGCAAAGCGTTTGACACTGTCCCACACGATATCCTGGTCTCTAAACTGAAGAGACATGGATTCGATAAATGGACCACTCGGTGGATAAAGAACTGGCTGGACGGTTGCACTCAAAGAGTTGCAGTCAATGGCTCGGTGTCCAAGTGGAGAGCAGTGACGAGTGGCGTTCCTCAGGGGTCGGTACTAGGACCTGTACTGTTCAACATCTTTGTTAGCGACATGGACAGTGGGGTAGAGTGCACCCTCAGCAAGTTTGCTGATGATACCAAGCTGTTTGGCGAGGCAGACACGCTGGAGGGGAGGGACGCCATCCAGAGGGACCTGGACAGGCTGGAGAGGTGGGCCCAAGCCAACCTCATGCAGTTCAACAAGGCCAAGTGCAAGGTCCTACATCTGGGTCGGGGCAATCCCAAGCACAAATACAGGCTCGGCGGGGAATGGCTGGAGAGCAGCCCTGTGGAGAAGGACCTGGGGGTGCTGATTGACGAGAAGCTCGACATGAGCCAGCAATGTGCGATCGCAGCCAACCGTATCCTGGGCTGCATCAAAAGAAGTGTGGCCAGCAGGTCAAGGGAGGTGATTCTGCCCCTCTACTCTGCTCTTGTGAGACCCCACCTGGAGTACTGCATCCAGCTCTGGAGTCCCCAACATAAGAAGGACATGGACCTGCTGGAGCGTGTCCAGAGGAGAGCCACGAGGATGATCTGAGGGATGGAGCCCCTGTCCTATGAGGAGAGGCTGAGAGAGTTGGGGCTGTTCAGCCTGGAGAAGAGAAGGCTCCGGGGAGATCTTATTGCGGCCTTCCAGTACCTAAAGGGGGGCCTACAGGAGAGCCGGGGAAGGACTTTTTACTAGGGCATGTAGTGATAGGATGAGGGGGAATGTCTTTAAGCTGGAAGAGGGCAGGTTTTGATTAAACATTAGGAAGAAGTTTTTCACTTTAAGGGTGGTAAGGCACTGGAACAGGTTGTCCAGAGAGGTTGTTGAAGCCCCATCCCTGGAGGTGTTCAAGGCCAGGCTGGACATGGCCTTGGGCAACCTGGTCTAGTGGGAGGTGTCCCTGCTTATGGCAGGGGGGTTGGAACTCGATGATCTTCAAGGTCCCTTCCAACCTAAACCATTCTATGATTCTATGATTCTATGATTCTATGAAACTGTGTCATTTGTTTCAAACCGTATCAGCAGTGGAGACTTGTCAGAAGACTTCAGAATCCTACTTAATAACTTTGTAGCTTTGCTTCATGGAAACTACAACATTCAGTCCTATTGACATTGTACCATTCACTGAATTTATGTCTGCTCTTAAACATAGAGTCACCAATAAGGGAAAAAACATGCCTTCCTAGTACAATTGCAGTTTCTGTCTTGATAGATCTTGATGATCTTCATAAAACTAGAAAGCCATCAAATACATATCCTGTAGCTTTCTGTTACAGAAAGCATTGCCAGCAGGTCAAGGGAGGTGATCCTTCCCCTCTGCTCAGCGCTGGCGAGGCCACACCTGGAGTACTGTGTCCAGTTCTGGGCTCCCCCGTACAGGAGAGAGATGGACATATTCTCGCGAGTTCAGCTAAGGTCCATGAAGGCAATTAAGGGACTGGAGCATCTCTCCTGTAAGGAAAGGCTAAGAGATCTGGCACTGTTGAGCTTGGAGAAGAGAAGGCTCGAGGCATCTTATTGACATGTATAAATACCTGAAGGGAGGGTGCAAAGAAGACAATGCCGGGCTCTTCAGTAGTGCCCAGTGACAAAACCAAAGGCAATGGGCACAAACTGAACCACGGGAGGTTCCCTCTGAACATCAAAAACCACTGTTTTACTGTGAGGATGCCTGAGCACTGGCACAGGTTGCCTGGGGAGGTTGTAAAGCATCTCTCCTTGGAGATATTTAAAAGACATGTGGAAACAGTTCTGGACAACTGGCTGTAGGTAGTCCTGCTTGAGGTCCCATCCAACCTCAACCCTTGTGTGGTTCTGTCATTTTTTTCTGAAAAAACATTCTTTGGCAACTGACTGCTTGACTATCACTAACGTCTTAGTAGTTACCATGAGATTTAATGTCTTCTACTTCTATTTGCCCTTTTAAGTCCTGAACACAAGTTTGTTTCTCTCATTTCAGTTGTCTTCAGTTCTGACAGTTTCTGTTCTTACTTTGTAGGGTTCATGTGAATAATTTTAATTCAATTTGTGTAAGGTTTTTCTGTTTCTCTTTTTCAAGTGCTGCACAGTGTTGAAAATTATGATTCCAGCCCACATAACTATAACATTGATTGTTTATCAACTTGCATTCCCTACATCAACAATTTTAACTTATCGTCTAAGTACACTAGCAGTGTTTAAGTCCAAACTTTTCTTTGATAAAGCAGCATGCCTCTGGCATGCTGTTAGCATTACTCACATTATAGCAATATATTTATGCTAAGGCAGTCATTTCTTACCAGCAAACTTTTACAAAAGGCATTCATGCAATGTATGATCATTTATACTGGATGTCATTTACACTGAATCTAAATGTGCAAATCACTAAAGCTGCCCAGGAAATGAGGAGGTATCATTGTACTGAATATTTGTAGTTTTACTATGAATATCAGCACCTGACTTAAAATAAATACTTGGGTTTGTTTTCTAAGTACAATTTAAATAATCTTTTCTGCATTGGATCCTTTACTTTCTTATAGTAATTCTGCCCAAATTACTGGGTTTGTTCAGCTGGTATTCATTAGAAAGTTATGTCTCTCTCTTCTTTTCCCTGCCATTTTACAATCAAATTTCATGCCTAACATTGGAGATATGTCCTATGCCTAAAGCTTTGTCAACTCTCTGTTGTACCTTTTTATTCATGTTGAGGTAAAAAAATGGGGGGGGGGGGGGGGGCACAGAAAAAACCAAATAATGCTTCATCACGAAGGGTGCCAAGTGACTCTTAATGTTATAAGGACCCATAAATCATCCTGACAGAATTTTTTCTGGATCAGTTTAATAACCGCTATCCATTTCTAGGTTTCAGCAACTCAGGCATGATAAACACACTGAAAATCAAATTGCAGAGGGTCTTTTACCTGCTTCTAATATGACTGAGTTAGGTAGTGAGAAACCCAGTAGCATTTTATATTCTGTAAATCGTTAAAGTTTTCAAATTTGCATGCCAGAAATACCATCTAAATAAATAGTCAAGATTAAAGTTCTGCAAGACCTAATGGCAAAAGATGTGCAACAGTTGCTGTTACTATCTCATGACTTCAGCTGACATTAGGGTAAGAATGTGCATCTGAAATGTAGGTCCTGCATAATTAAGGTCATTTCTTCATGTAAGCATAATTTACAGCTACCACAGGGCTTATTTTTCCAATCATCAATCAGAAGTAATATATACTTTTATTGAAATAATGGACCATCTCATTGATGATCTCTAGATTGGTCTTTCTTAATCCTGTGGTTTATTGTCAATCCCTTTAACTAATCTTGCTTTTGAAAAGTTTGCATTTAAGTGAAAATGCAAAAGAAAACAATTAAGAACAAATGCAGATGTTATGCTTAGTGTTACCAATACCATGCCATTGCTGCATGAAAAGGGGATTTAGCCAAATAACACAAAAATAAAGAGGTAAACAGATTTTTTTGTTGCTAACAGCTGTACTGCTACTACATTCAAGCCACTGCTCAAAGCTATATTCAAGTTGAACCAAAGATCTTGGTCCTGCCATTAGTGTAATGATGTGGAAACAAACATTTTGCCAGCAATTGATAGCTCTTCAGAATTATGAAAATGCTGACTGTAAAGACGCCTAGCTAGCTTTACTCATAGCATGAAGTACAGAACTCTGTATAAATGACAAAAATGTAGATGACATTTCAAATATACAGGTCACTGTTAAGGGGTCAAAAATAATTTGCAATTCTGTTTTAGTCAACCTAATATTAAAAAGATGCTAACAGTGCATTGGACGAAAAGGACTAGCGATAAGAAACTAGAGGTTAAATTTGACTCCCATCCCAATCAGGATTTCTGTGTGCCTCTGGGCAAGGTGCTTAAGCCAAGATTTTTGAAAGTAATTATCTGAATAAAATACTTTAGAAAAATCTATCCTCTAATATTTCCCTATTACTAACCTGACCTATAAACCAGAGATGAAAATGTTTACAGTCCTTTTCTTCCTAGGCAAAACCTTCAGACCAAAACTGGTATTTCAAAAAGTTAATTTGCAACTGTTACAAAACTGTATCTTAGCTGAGCCTTTGTAACTCTCCTGGAAAAGAAAAGCAATCGTTAAATGAATATTCATTTAGGAAAAAAATACATTTTCATCCAGAATGCTAATGGCATTATAAACTAGAACACTATTGACAAAGATCAGGTAGATGGATCTGTCTCTCAACAACGCATAGACAAGGCAACTTTCAGCTATGCTTATATGCCGGATAAGAATAATTTCACAAACATTTTGATGGGAATCTTTCTTTTAATCAAAGAATGTAAATTCGTCTGACCTGGAAAATCTGCATAGACTGTTTTAAAAAGGACAACGATCTGAGAGAGACCAAGCTCATACCAGTTTTGTAGTGCTAGAAAATCCTTTTCCACTGCAGACTGCCTCTGCATTAGAAGACCATGACTCTCCTAGCTGCTGGCTTGAATGCAGTTAGGCATTCAGACTTACTCTATGACAAGCAAAAAAAGGCTTTATAACAGCCACACAGATGTACCCTGAAGCTTTCCCTCTCCTAAGAAAACTGTGAAGTGTGTGGTTTCCACTCAGATCAGAGTAGAGATCGATCCGAGTACAGCAGATCTCATAGCACTGAACTCTTAAAGGAGTTGTGAACTCCTCCCTTTTTTGCCCAGGCTGTTCTATTCCTAACTGGTTCCTGAAAATATCACCCATTTATACACCACCCTTCTTTGCTTTCCTCTGGTTTTCTAAGTCACATTATAGTTCCTTTTAAATCTAGACTGCTGTGCCCTGTCTCCAAAAAATCTGTATATCTGTTTAATGGGAAGAAGTCCCTCCTGACTAGAAGCTAGCCAGTGTTATTCCAGTTTACAAGAAGGGCTTAAGAGAAGACCCAGGGAACTACAGACCTGTTACTCTAACCTCAGTACCTGGAAGAATTACAGAGAAGATCATGCTGGGTGCTACTGAAAGTCATTTAAAGAACAATGAAATGATCAGGTACAGTCAACACGAGGTCACAAAGGGAAAATCCTAGCTAATTTGATATCATTCTATGATCAGGTCTCCCGCCTAGTGGGTGAAGGGGTGGTGGCAGATGTAGTTTTTATGGTGTTTAGTAAGGCTTTTGCTACTGTCCCTCCCAGCATCCTTCTGGACAAGTTGTCCAGATGTGAGATGAGCAGGTACACAGTGTGCTAGATGAAGAACTGGCTGAACAGCAGGGCTCAAAGGGTTGCAGTGAGTGAGGCTACATCTGGCTGGCGACCAGTCACCAGTGGTGGTCCTCAGGGCTCAATTCTAGGGCCAGTTCTGTTTGAAATATTTATCAATGGTCTCGATGCAGGAACGGACTGCACCCTCAACACCCTCAGCACCCTCAAACTGGGAGGCACTGCTGACTCTCTTAAAGGACAAGAGGCCTTGCAGAGGGATCTCAATAAACTGGAGCATCGGGTAATCCTCAATGGCATAAAACTGAACAAGAACAAAAGCTGGATTGTGCACCTGGGATGGAGTAACACCAGGCACAGGTCTAGCTTGGGAGAGGAGTGGCTGGAGAGCAGCCCTGCAAAATGGGTCTGGGTTGACAGGAGGCTCATCAGGAATCAGCAGTGTGCCCTGGCAGCCCAAGAAGGCAAACTGCATACTGATGTGCATCATACAAAGCATAACCAGCTGGTCCAAAGAGGTGATTATCCTGCTATATTTAGCACTGCTGTGGCTTCACCTTGAGTATTGTGTGCAGTTCTGGGCCCCACCATTTAAAAGGATGTTAAGGTAGTTGAATGCATTCTGAGAAGGGCAAAAAAGCTGGGGAATGGGCTAGAAGACATGTCCTGTGAAGAGCGGCTGAGGACACGGGGTTTGTCGAGTTTGGAGAGAAGGAGGCTGAGGGGAGACCTCATTGTTCTCCTACTCTATTCTATTAATTCTTTTTCTTACCTCCTCCTTTCCCTACCAGTACCTGCTGAGGAAATCTCTGATGACATTTCTTCCCAGCCCTGCACTAGCAGAAGGGATTGAATGGGCAGTCATGTCCATCCTAGGCATTGGCTCTGTCACATTGTGGGAAGGAGGCACATACCTTCTGATGGGGGTGAGAGCTGTGGATCATCTTTAAATAATTTTATCATCTGAACAAATTTGCAAAAAGCATGTCTGAAGTGTGGTTTTGAAAGTCTTCTGTGTTCATCTAGTTTAGCTGCGTTTCCACAGGATGGCAAAACCACACCTCTCTGACACTAGCAAGGCTCAAAGATCAAGCACTCAGTCTGTAGACATGCTCCTGAACTAAATGGATGCAAATCTTTTTGAAGCGAGAAATCCTGTTCATTTCCCCATGGATTTTTTTTTTCTCCTTGTATTCATTTTCAGAAATGCTTGAGCTGTTTCCCTTGGAAAAACATACTAAAACACAAAAGCCTGAGCACAAGAGTACTCCCTCATAGCAAAGGTCCACCTGGCCCAATACTCTCGTCTCCAAAGTGGCCAACCATCAATGACTACAAGAGAGCATATGAGCAGGGCAAGTCTACTTCTGTCAGGGTCTTGGGGGTGCTCATATGCCTCAATGGCTGGGACCGGCCTCCCCTGGGACACTACCCACACCGTCTCCCACCAATGGCCCAGGGTACGTGTCTCAGCTCAGCTTGGGGCCTGTGGGATGTTGTAGGTGTGCCCGTCTCTGCCTCTGTCTCTGGGATGGGCCTGGGAGCTGCTCTCCTGGATGGATGCCGCAGACCTAGGTCATGGCTTGCTATGCAGAACTATAGGCATAACATGGCATAACTATTCTGTCTGTTCTGTTCTGTTCCGTTCCGTTCCGTTCCATTCCGTTCTATTCTATTCTATTCTATTCTATTCTATTCTATTCTATTCTATTCTATTCTATTCTATTCTATTCTATTCCATGCCATGCCATGCCATGCCATTCCATTCCATTCCATTCCATTCCATTCCATTCCATTCCTTTCCCTGTCTCACCATGAGTCGAATAATGATGAGACTGTTACTTGTCTGAAATGGCAGGGTTTTTTCAGCTCTAAAAACACTTTCAGGGACACAAATCACAAAGGTTACAAGTGGAAACAGGATTTCATTTTATTTTTGTGAACCTACTTCAGAGCCAATGTTTACAAGCATTAACACAATGCGCATCTGTAGCAAGGAGCATGCTGATGCGTTCTTCAGTTTAGCTTGAAAAAACATCCTTTGCAGTCTGGCAAAGGGAAGCCACAGAGCCACAGAAAGTAGCAGCAGGAATACAGGCCAAGCAGTCCCTGTTTCCTGAAGAATGAAGAATGAACTTGAAGAATGAGCATCGGTACTGACCACACACAAAAGAAGGTGGTGGTGTGTGGTACCATGGGGTATTTTCCACAGTATAACAAGTATTGATGACAAGAACACTTTTTGCCTTCCAAAACTTTCTCCATCTCTGTGCTTCTTGGCCAGTGATACATGACAAGTGCTCTTGTGCCTGCCCTGTGCTTGTATTGCAGGTAGGGAGAGACAAAAAGTGTCAGCTCCTGATGGTGCAGCAAGCCTGGAGCCCTTCCAAGCACAAGCAGTTTTGCACAAGCAAGAACCCCTGGGGACATGGAGCCACGGGAAGAGCAGAGCTTGCTCCTGCTCCAAACTTGCATTGGGCAAGAGAGCCCGAGAGAGCCAGAGCACGAGTGGTGCCTTGGAGGTGCAAGAGCAGCTGCAAGAACTGAGCCGAAAGGGCCCAGAGGAGCCCTGACAGGGGGCTGTGCTCAGTGCTACAGAGGACAAGAAGAAACCCCTGGGGGCCACCCTGTGAGTCTAGAAAGCTTCCTCCCCCCGGATGCAGGACACGAGGGCCACCTTCGTGGAGCAGGGGCAGCAGGCACCTAGCCAAAATGGCCCAAAGGAGACCTGGCAAGGGGCTGTGCTCAATGCTGCAGCGGAAGGAAAAAAAAACCCTGGGGACACTTGCTAGACCACTGTGGGGGAAAGAAAGCCTTCTTCCCCCCAGCTGCAGGGCACGAGAGGTCATCTTCGTGGTGCATGAGCAGCAGGCAGTAACCTAGCCAAAATGGAGCAGAGGAGCCCCGACAAGTGGTCATGCTCAATGCTGCAGAGGAAGGCAAAAAAACCTCAGGGAGCAGTGCCAATGTGTCTCGGAGGAAAATTCTTTCCTGACCCCAGTGCTGGGAATCAGCTATTCCCTGAACATGTGAACAATACCTGCCTCCTCCTCCCACAGGCTGGTCTCGCCTTCCAGAAGGTGTCCAAGCCCTATTGTCCCTCAACCTGGAGCCATCTCAGGGCTTCTGAGAGTGGCCAAAGGTCCCTGGCTCGATCAACCTTGGGGGCAAGAATCCTTGCCTTGGAAGGATTTTGGTTGGACTTGATGATCAGAAAAGTCTCTTCTAACCTAAACAATTCTATGATTCTATTCTTCCCACACCTGGCAGGGCACCAGTGGCTGCTCCAAAGCACTGGGACTACTGGCAACACCTTTGCATCCCATTTCTTACAGCTGCTGCCCCTGGCTCCTCAGGGAAGGAGGACGGCGAGTTCTGCACTGGTCTTCAATAAGGAATTCCCTTGGTCTGGCCACAGCTATCCAGCTGAAAAGGATTTCCATTTCTCAGATGAGCTTAAACATGGCCCCACCAGGAGCTGGCCTTGCAGTGCAGAACCTCCAGCAGCCTTGTCCAGCCTATGGTCTTCCTCCCTCAGACCCCTCCAAGTAATTCCACCAGCTCCTCAAGGAATTTTTCTCAGATGTCTTTGGGCTGCCCTCAGGCCAACTCTGGCAAAAAGACACAGGAGGATGCTCCCTTTTGTCCTGCCCCGAGGCACTGTGACTGCTGCGTTACTGGGTGGTGGCATTGTGACACAGGGGTGACAAGGCCACCCCCTGCGCATCCCTGCCCGCCACCCCTCCACCCAGAATCCTTCAGAGAAAGGCCTTTGGGGTGCTGGCCCCAAAGCAGTCCCTGTTCCCAGGGGGCTGTCCCTGCCCTTGGTGGCCATGTACTGGGCACAGCTGTTGGGCGTCCCTGTAAATGCATCTGTATGTTCAGACTACGTAAATAAGGGCGTTTTTACCATATACATTCATTTGGTTGTGGGGATACCCAAGGTGAAAGAAAGGATTTTAGTTCCCTCTGCATGAACTTTGTGGTGTCATAGAGACCGCGTGGGATTTCCTCACCATTCCTTAACAATGCACCAAGTGACATTTGCCACTACCTTGCTTATGGTGAATTCTTCTTGGAAAGAAGTACTGAGTTGTTTTGTGTTCCTGACCATCTTTTTCCTTGCACTTCAATAGCTCTTCTTCTCCTTTGGCTTTTACCTTTGATATCTTTCTTGAAAGTGGTGGCAGCCCTCTCAGCCTTTTTCTTGCTCCTGCTAGTTGCTGCCTTCTAGAGGGAAGACAGTGCCCTTAGTAACATGCTTTAACTCTTAGTCAGCCCTGAACTGGTCAGGCAGTTGGACTAGATGATGGTTCTATGTCCCTTCTGGTTGAATTATTCTGTTCTACTCTACTCTACTCTATTCTGCTCTGTTCTATTCTAACATACTGATTACACTGTGGGTCTGAATGTTTCCTGTTTGCTGTAATAGTCATACGTATTTGGCAAACACAATCAGTGAAAAATTAGAGTCATCATAAAATGCATCTCTCTTCTTTCACACTAAAGAGTCTGCACTGGAAAAAAAGAAATAAACAAAACAAACCAAAACAATGTTAAGGCTGAGTGGATAGGCCTTAAAAAAGGGAACAACATTGCCATTCCCAGAATAGGAGAGTTGAAGGTTACCAACATGTTTAAGATATAGGCAGGTTATATGCCCTGGTGGTATTTTATTTATAGCCTCTGAGTCTTAAAAGCAATTGTATACATGGCAAATGGCTGCATGGCAAAGCCCTCGAAGTCACGCTGCTCTCCAACCAAAAATAAAATCATTACCTCCTTATTGGAAATACACTACTGAAATAGGGCACAAAATTGCCACAACTGATTTCATCTGCCTAGGAATTTAAAAATTAATTATTTCAAGTGTATCTCCATGACAAAACAGGGATTAACTGTTGCCTAAACTCAAAAAGTTCGTGACAAATCATGCGTAAGACACAGCATTGTGAGTATCACAAAAGAGCTGTAACTTTTACTTGACTCACTCTCATTTGAGCAAGAAGTATTTAACAAGATCTTCAGGACTTGTATTCCACCTGTGATTCACTGGAAAACTAAGCTAGTTCACACTCGTTCGAAAATGTAACAGGTTATGGTCAAATTACTTCCATGATAGCAGTGAATTGTTTCTCAGCATTGACTGACCTACTTCTAGAGATAATAAATACAAACTGAAATGTTACTCACTTACAAGAAACAGCAAAATTATGCAAGCAGTTAAAAAGGAGACTTGAGGGGAAATTCTTTAAATTTTTAATTTAAACTTGAAAATAATTCTCCCGGTTTGCAAATTAGAATTCAAAATTATGGTTTAGGAACAAGTTTTTCCAAGTTTTCAGGAATTCATGAAAGATATATTTTGTCTGCTTAAAATAAGTCTATAGTAAGTAAAACTATAATTCAAAATTTAGATGAGGAAAGCAGATTTCAAATTTATTGTTCCTCATTCTAAATTAAATAACTTTTTTCTTTCAGATATTTTGCCTTCTTGAAAAAAGGGTTCTACTGAAAACTAGCTTTACTGAACCTCATTTTAAAATGCAGGATGACCTCTAGTTGGACCTACCCATAGCAGATGCAGCACTAGTGTGAAAGTAGGGATGGTGACGACAATAAGAAGTTCCCATGCAACGTGACACAGAGTACGCACCATCACAAATTATGTTAATAAGTGGTTCAAGTCCTGGTGCTCCATGATTCTACATCTGTTCCAGCTGAAAATGCCAAATAAATGAACTAAATCACTGAAGTGTGATGAAACAGAGCAAGCCACTGATACAAGTCCTACACAAGTCCTGTAACCTAATTTTCTATTTGTAGAAAAGGTCTGTTCTGTGCAAAGTAAAGGTAAAGTTTTCCCAAGTTCAACCCATGCAGCAGGAATTCAGTTTAGTGGTGCCTGAATACTACAGACTTTGCATCAAACTAATCTTTCTCCATGTCTTTTTATGTGCCAAAAACCCCTTAACCACCCAAGAAAGTCTCCAGACTTCTTAAGTTGCTGTTCTGACTTCCAGATGGAGCTAAACAATGTTCTTCACCTGACTTCAGGAGTGACTAAAATATCAAATCAATCTTTTAATATTACTAGTAAGAGCATCTCTGCACATGATTAGGATGTAGCCCTAAATAAACTATTTCACCTGCCCCTTCAAAAGATAGCTTCAAAAACAATATAAGGAGCAACTGTCTGTTTGTAAATTTCTTTAAAGAACAATGTGCAGCTTGCTCTTTAAGGAAATTTAATAATAACTAACTAACTAACTAAATAAATAAATTTAATAATAAATAAAGACAATACATGTCTGAGCTAAAAAGCTGGGAGAAAAAAAAGAAAGCTCTTCTCATCTGCATGTTCTCTTCTTTCACTCCCCTTTTCCGCCCAGCTCTCCAACTTTGATGTATAAAAATACACACTATAAGCTATTTGCTGGTCATTTCTATCACACATAAACATTAGTAGACCTAGGATCCCATGTAAGCTTTTTCTGGCAAGTCCATCTCTCCAAACATGGAGATCTCCAGCCGCTTTTTCAGTTGGGATTAAAGCAAGCGTTATAGGAGACCTTACCATAGGACCACAACTCTACTATAAATATGTATACTTTGAGCTCTTTCAACTTGTCTTCTGGCTAGATTTGAGCCAAAATGGTAAAAATTTCCGAACTTTCTCTACAGGAAATATTAATTTGCATATTATTTTTTTTTCTTGACAGAAGAGCAAGGTTTCTTGTGTGGTTACCCATACTAAGCAACAGAGAGTTCAGAAAAACAACAGCTACTGGATTCATACTGAAACCAGAGTTCTAACACAGGGTTACTTTTCTGTGGGGGACAGTGCCAGGATTGCATGGGAAGCTGTTCAAATGTCTGGGGAGGGGCTGGGGAGCCAGGCCATGCCGTGGTATGCATGGACAGAAATTATCACGTTATTAACCTATGTGTGTGTTTGACAAAATTGATCTCCCCTGTGTTAGTCATATATTAACATGGATTCCCTTTCTCTAAACCACTCACCGTCAAAATAGATGGACAACGTGTGTGAGAGCACACAGCTGAACTGACTACATAAAATTCCTCACCCTTTGAGTACACAGATACAGCATTAGGAAGCAACATTCTTCTGCTTCAGCAGAGCCCAAAAAGCTGCAATCAGGGTGAAGACAATCGACTCCTGTTTCAAGCCCAGGCAATGCATCCCTTGAGCCCTGATGGGTTAAGTGCTTTAGAGAGACCAAAGATGACACTGACCCTGCTGGGAGTAGCTCACAGTCAAGATCCTTTTCCTTTAAACTAAAAGCTTTCATGCAGCAATTGTGCTGAGAAAAGTACAATAATTGATCATAAATGAAATAACAAAGGAAGACATTCAGATGAGAAATAATCTCTAATGGCCTGGATACGATCTCTACATATCAAAGTATTGTAACACATTGTTCCTGGGAAGTCTTGCTTCCTCTGGACGTATTAAAACCAAGCTCTGCTGCTGTGAAGTGTGCTGTGACTGACATGCAGAGCCTTCCTTCCGTCTCATCTCTCATATTTGCAAAACTCTACCATAGTATATGCTGGAAGAATGAGTATAGGCAGACCGCAGACAGGTCTTGCGCTGCTATCCGATGAAACCCAAGAGAGACATTTACCTTTGCATTATCTATGATTTCTTTAAAATTTTTCACTGAAATGGTTTTTTCTCCCAGACTAAACTATCTTCAGACACTGAATTAATATTTCAGTAATGTTAAAGTTTACCTGAAAAGCACTCCCTTACATCATTCAGTATTTTGCTTTGAAAATTCAAAACTTCATGAAATTAGGAGGCAGTGACCTCAAGAAGACATAACTTGCTGGAAGTCACTTCCATTCCTGATTCATACTTACAAATAATGTGTAGTCAGAAGTCTGTGACTGAGCAGCTGAACAAAAAAAATCCTAGTACTTCTGATTGTTACTAACTATGGGGAAGAATGTAGTTTGCTTCTCCATATATTATTGTAGAAAAAAAAAAATCAGTTCTGAATTAGTATTTGCCATCCCCAAAATTCTGTCCGATTGACATGTGACACAGAAGAAAAGAGAAAGTTCTTGGGAATTTATGATCACAAATTCTCAATTTACAGAGGAAATTTCCTCAGTGCTCAGTTTGTGTGTGGTGCAGGCATACACCTGGAGGCCTGGGTATTCTGTGCTCTTTCTCAGAGCTCAGAAGCATTTCCAAAGAGAACAGTTACAAAAGAATTCACTTGATTGAAGACTGCAGCTGAGCAAGCTTAGAGAGCCAAGATGATAATTGAATTTGGACAGAGTCCTACACCAGCAGAACTGCTCAAACATCGATTCTTATGCCCTGGTCATGAGAAGATCTGAAGTAACTACATAGACTAAGGTGAACAGTATTCAGAAGTTGTTTGCTTTCTTCTTCTGTCTTTCCCATAAGAATAAAACCAGAAGTGATATCTATATTAAAATGATGACAGAATATATCCTCAAGATTTAAAAAAAAAAAAGCTCAAAAACCTTCCATGCCTGGGGCATTTTTTCTTTACTTTTGAGAAACAGTTAAACTAGAGATGTTCTAGTTTAATAAATTAAATAAAATACATTTCTATTTAAAATAAATAAATTAAAATGGATTTTTTTTTTTTTTTTTTTTGAGCAGAACAA
The DNA here is from genome assembly GCA_017639485.1 of Pluvialis apricaria. NCBI lineage: Eukaryota > Metazoa > Chordata > Aves > Charadriiformes > Charadriidae > Pluvialis > Pluvialis apricaria. The sequence continues at coordinate 62,937,435 of CM030008.1, forward strand.
TGGCTTCTCATGTTTAGGAAAAGCTTCTGCTGCCACAGATATTAAGAAAACCATGCCCTTGCTTTAACATTGAACAAACAAAACACCACAAACCCACATAATAAAAAGTTAACACTAAACAGGAAGATTTCTTGAATTTTTCCCGAAGAATTCTAAATAAGGAAAGTTGAAAAGCTATTTAAATTACTTCCATCTAGATAGTCTTAATGTATTTCAAATGTACCATGTTTGTATGTTTTACCATTATTCCCCCTACAGCTTACAGAAGTTGAAGTTGTTCAATATCTACTAATGATTCCCAGATAGCAGAAGAGTGTTTCTAGATAGTTCCAAATTCCAGATCTGATTGAGAGACCAGTCAGGCTCTCCCACTTGAAACAATAACCTTGTTGAGGCACCTTGTCCTGGTTCCGGCAGGGATGGGGTTAATTTCCCCAAGGATGGGAGGGGACACAGGTACCCCATGCCATGTGAGCCATGCCCGGGCTATGGGGGGAGCTGCCGGGGGAGGGGGCAGGAAGTCGCTGCTCAGCGCGGGCAGCGGCGGTCGGGGTCCGGTCGGTGAGCGGCGGTGCCGTAATCGCGTTTGTATATGCCTTCATCGGTTTTATTGTTACTGTTTTCTCTTCCCTTTGCTGTTCTGTTAAACTGCCTTTATCTCAACCCACGAGTTTTGCCTTTTTCTTCTGATTTTCCCCACGGCTGTGGGGGTGGAGCGAGCGGCCGCGTGGTTCTTTGTTGCCGGCTGAGGCCACACCACGACACACCTTTTCATGCCTGGCTCATGAGATCTAAAATGTTGACTCTGATCAACACATCAGCGGGCAAAACTAAGTAAGTCTGATTGCTCTCCAACTTAAAACCAAGAAAATCAGGGGTGATTGCAGCCCAGGGGAATAGATGTTCAAGTGAAGAACTGATGCTGCATATAACTAGAAAAAGAAAAGGATGAAAACTGAAAATAAAATCAACCAATTTAAGATTAATTTTATACCGTGTAGCATGGAATGGTGAATGACTATTACTTATACAATATATCTTATTTATTTTTTTCTAAAAATCAAATCTTCAAGTTATCAGGTTTGCTAATGTCCATGAACGTGATCTCTGTTATTTCAATTTAATTTATCATTATTTCAGTCCAGCTACTGTCTCTTGTGCTCTTGTTCTAGCCCTTTCCTGACACTACCAAATTACAAGATTGATAAACTTTTACTGATCAGATAAAAATACTTACTTTTTGAAAATTACAACTGTAACATCTTTCCATGCATCAAAATATCTATTACAAATCCAGAAAAAAATATATTTCTGACATCCAAGAACTAGGATGAAGGCCCTGCCCACCGAGAATGCTCAATGAAAGAGCATTTGGGATTCAGTTGTTTCCATTCTGCAATAATCCAGCTGCAACTCTGACAACAAAATAGCTGTGGAAGTCATTAGTAATCCAAAACTGCTGAAAACAGGAGGGAAAAACCACATTGATTTCTTAGTTTAAGTAATTTGAATAAGATCAAAGTGAAGATTTTAAGGCCTTAACACCAACATTGCCATGCTAGTCTATAATATTTTTATCAGTGGTGTGTTTTTAGGAAAAAAATAAAAGCAAAAGCTAAGGACTTTAACTACTAGATCAACCTCTGAAGGATTCCCATAATTCCTAGAAATTCATAAACACAGACCCAGTAGCGTTTTTTTAAAAAAATAAAATTGCTTAGTAAATAGAATAGCTTTAAAAAGAATACTTTTAAATAAATGATCAATAAAAAAAATCAAATACTGCTAAGATAAGATTATAAAGTCATTTGGTTTTCTTCATAATTATTTCTGATTTTTCAGGAAACTAAAACATGAGCAATCCTGTATCTATCCTTCTTTCCCTTCTGACATCTGCAGAAATGCATTCTGGATTTTATTCTGTCATCTGTGAGATTGGAAATGAAATGCTGCATTTGATCACAAGCATCAAGCAGTAAGCCAAGCAGAAGATACATAAGCGTACATGGTCTATTGCCCACTGTGATTGAGCTGGGGAAATCTGAGAGCAGGACCCTGGTTTCGTACACAATACAAAAACATACACTCATACACAGAACAGAGAGAGGCATCAAACAACAAAGGCAGTTTTGATTCAAACAATTTCTCATAGTTTTTTGTTTTCTTTTTGTTTTTTTTTTTTAAAAAAACATTTTAGATGGTAAAAAAATCAACTGCACAGAAAAAGAATTAAGAAAATGAAAGCCCATTTCCTTGTGGTGGGCCTCCTTCAAATCTTACTGAAATAAATGTAAAGATTCCATTGTGTTCTGTTTTCATAGACATAAACACTTAAGGTTATAGGAAACAGATAATTACAGTCATGAAATACATTTTTACTGTTTGTTTATTTTTACAGAAGTTTAGCTACAGATCATTAAAATAATCAGGTAATTATTTTTAATATTGGGACATCTTATGGTTTTTTAAAAAATAATTTAAAGGAGATCAGAGACAACAGTTAATCATTCTTTCAAGGGCAGAATGAATTGAGATTGCTTATGAACAGACCAGTCACATCTTTAAGTTCACTTGGTTCCCGTTTCATTTTCCTTCTACAATAATACCAGCATTTCTCACTCGTCCACCACTGCATGCCTCCTATTGGAAATATGGATGGTTGCCTTCACCTATCATCTACCGATCAACAACTGTCTCTGGTGCACAGATCAGTGAAAGAAGCGGTAAAATTACATTGCTACAAAGCATTCCTATTCTTCCCTTCCCTTATCTGAATGAATCTCCTTGAAAAAGAAACTTCTTCACAGTTTTGCCCTTTACCATCTGCCTTTAAATACACATGTGTACTATGCATACGCTCATCTCAGGATTTCATGACATGAGCGCAAACAGTTCCAGGTGTCTTGTGTAACTTGATACATGGTATGTTATTTATTTGCATTAAATATATATTATTAATGCTTCATATTTCTGGAGTGTTTGTGAGTGTATCTTCGTATGAAAAATTCCAAACAATTTTTTAAGTTATTGAGACTATTTTTAGTCATATTAGGCTGTAAAACGGAATTTATTTGGTAAGTGCAAGCCTAATTACAGATAATGTAGAGGAAAGTTAATTAATTAATACACTTGGCAAGCCGTTAAAAATCACACAAAATAGCTTTTACCATGAAAAATAAAAATGTCAAATCTTGATGGATCACCAGGTGCTGAATGATAGGTTGCTTTCTTGTTTGGAGCATTGAAAGCTATGATAAGCTGAATCTGAGCAATTTAGGGATAAAAGATACTAAGCCAGCCAGAGAAGAAAGAAATATTATTGAGGGAGATTGTTAAAAGAAAGGCATTTTTACACAGAATAGACCTAGTGACTTGAAATGTCAGAGACTGTGAAGCTGGTTCACTACTGTCTTTTACCAGATTTAGTAGTATTGGATTTGAAGAAATTGAGTGCAAAATGTTGAATGAGAGCCTTATAAAGCAATATCTTGCAGAGGTAGAAGATGCAGAAAGCTGGAAAACCATTTCAGGACTATAAGAAATATGGGTGAGATGCGTATAGGTGAGGTAGTCAAACACAATAAACACCATTAAAATTCTACTCTGTATTAAGTAGATAGGCAAGATAGCCATTGTATTTCTCTATTCCATGTTGTATCTATAAAGTTGTGTGGGTGAACACACCAAGGTCAAAGTACAGAAATAAGACTTTACACACAACTATCAGATGACTAGTTGTGACTGCTGATGTGGAATGCATGTGCAAATATACAAGGATGGCTTCAACTTTTTCAACTAGTAGCAACATTTTGTAGTCCATAGGAAACTACTATTTGTAACTGTGTATTGAAAACTTAGAAGTAATCTGCACAAAATTTTTCCCAAAGCTACATGCCTTAGTAAAGCTGAAAACTTTTAAAGACATAAGCATTCCTGAACTGGGACAGAGTTTGTATGCACTCTGTTAGTCTTTTCAGTGTCATTTATTCAGTCTAAAATAGAGGAAGATGCAATTTACTAATTATATGAAGTACTTTTCTCCACAGTTATAAACCAATCTCATTTTTTGTTTGTATCCATAAAAAACTCCAAAAATCAGATATCTCTGAAAGTCAGATGTAATATTACTCTCTTCGCAAAAAAATGTATAGGAAGTCACATGGCCATTGCAGGTGAAAGCCTCAGACATTCTGTGTGTAAGTACACAGTACCAAGCTTTGTATCGTTACCACCAGGACATTTTCTGATGTGCAAACATGTCCCACAGGTTTCCATGTAGAAGATGAGGTTGATATCAAACAGCACATGAGTTTGGTCAAGTCAATTTGTAACAGCAGTAGCATGAAAACTCTCTAGTATTGCAGCTTCATCTCAAAAATGGGGAGCTGGCACAAAAAATTACAGCGGCTTGCACATCAGTTTGCGTTTGCTGTCTGCCTCAGGTGCCCAGCAGACACCTGTCCTGACAGCGGAGTAATATATCTTGTGCTGAGTTGTGATTTATTGCTTTTAACAACAAACTTTTAAAACTGCCCTTTACAATTTTTTTTTGCTTTGTTATTTTAAGTATCAGCAACATAGCTAAAAAGCACTTCCCAACTTGCATAGCTCAAAAAACCCCATGAGATCTCTGTCTAAGGTTGGACTTGTTCCAAAAGTCGTGGGGAAGAAGTTGTGTTTTTATAGATATGTGTGAGTTTTAACTCCACAATAATTCTTTCTTCATAAATGTTATGTTACCAAAAATAGTGTAGGCAACTCTTTTTACTCTTGGCAATGGTACACCAAATAATTGTATTTAACAGAGGAAGAAGCCTGTAGAAGAATGCTTACACAGTGAGGTATATATAAAGTGACTGAATGATTGAATTGCTTATTTCAAGAGTATAAATATTTTATGTTTCCACCCAAGTAGTGTTCAGCAGAAGTTGTTTTCTCTTGAAGTCTGGGCGACTTTTGCAAACCCCTGCCACATTCTAGCAAAGTTGAATGTGACAGGAGACATGGATTACTTTTGTAAATGAAGAGTGCCGAGCTACCATCGAGCTCTCCTGAGCACAGGGTTTGTTACAGATGATCCAATAAAAGCAAAATAAGCTGAGGGGAGCAGCTGTTCAAACTGACAAAAACGCCATACACCATTCACATTGTTAGGTGAATATTTTAAGGCAATTGTAGGAAGCATTTCTGCTGGTGGCTAGTTTCTTTTCTCTTCAGTAAGCGCAGTTCCTAAATACACTCAAAACAGCCTTATCTGCATAGCTGGAGACGTGTTCAGTGGCAATCCCTGCAGCAGCTCCAACATCTCTGTTGTAATTGCTTTTCCTTTTCATCATTCCATAGGCAGCTCTGCCCAGAGAAAGCAGTGCAAAGAACACCTTATGGGATGATGAGTGTGCAACTTCCCCACACTGTGGGAAATCCTTCACAGAGGCAGAACTATTTAGAGGCCTCGTAGACATGCTCTGTAACAGATGCTTTTGGGTCCCTTTGTAACACAACAGGCTTCTAGATTGTGCTCTTAACAACTCACAGCCCACTTAAAAAGAGATTTTCTTCTTCTTCCAAACTTCTATGGTTGTTCAAAATAGCAAAAATGACCCACTATAGATTACAAGAGACTGAGCCAAAGGAAAACATTATATAGGCGTTGATGAAACGCTAGCACTCACCTGGACTGACAGAGTAATTTAGATGGAACATTTCCTCAATATCTGTAATCTGATACTATTTTCTTCAGATGGTGAAGTTATGAAAAAATTGAAAATGATACCTGATGGTGGTACTCTTTTCTGCAATAAATGCAAACAGAACTACACTCAAAGTACTTCGACAGCATAAGTTTTATGAAGAATTATGCAACGTGCAATATTCAAACTCCTCTTATTAATCACGTTAATGGGTGTGTAGGTAGGAGGGGATGTTTGAAATAGTACACTGCATTCAACTTACATAACACATTCCAGAAAAGAGGACTCAAAAATTGTTTGAGAAAAAGTGCCTAAGGAGAGTACACTTTCACAACATGTATAATGTCTTAAGACACACATCCCTGAACTGCTAATCAAACAGACTTTCTATTAATCATGAATGAAAAGGGCAGTATTGTCTGGAGAAACAAGCACAGGACTAGGAACCACGAACACAAATTGTAATTCTACCTTTCTTTTCCTTTTCTAGGGTCAAACCAGTTAACCCCTCTGGCTTTGCCTGTATTAATAAATTAAGCAATGCTAAAAAAACTTCCAGGGCTTTGGAACTTGACAGTTATATAATATTAAGCTAGACAAATGTGATTTATTATTAAAATTGTTGCTGGCATGGCTTTGGATGAGGGCAGCTAGTCATCTTTCAAACAATGGCCATGCTTTGGAGCTGGGGTGGGTCAGAGGCCATTCCCAATAGGTATCTTGCATGTAGCTGGTGCGCTTCAGCAGACAAGAGAGCGCGGTGGTATGAACAACCAGGTGTTTGATGGCAGTTGGCCTCAGGGCTCAGAGAACAGTCCCAGAAACGTTTCATTTATGCATTTCATTTAGCTGTATTAAACACCACCTCTGCATTCTGTTTTTCTGCTTGTGACACTGAGATGCTAAAGCTGTGTATCTGACAGGGGAGCTCATGTTTGCATAGCCTTTGGAAGTGGAAGGGGCTCTGAAAGTGGTAAGACTGTACTAGACAAACAGAAAGAATAAAGAGAAAGAACAGAAGATTGAAGAACTGCCCCTTGTATCTAAACCAAAGATGTTCTGTGATATATGACATTTTCACAAGGATAGCTCAATAAAACTTCAAACAGAAGATAAATTGAGGAAAAATGAAAAAAAATGAAGGAATTCTTTGAAATTTTTCTTTTTCTTGTCAGCATGATCTTACACCTTATAATGTTTTACATTATTTCACACATATTGTACCATCTTCCAAGTTAAAAAGACTGTGGTTCTAAAATGGCAAAAGTCAGGCTCGTAAGACTGTGCAATGAGCTTTATGAATAGGATGGATGAAACACTCATTTGATATCCCCTGTGCTTTAATCCATTTAGTCTTTCTTCGTGCTTTAAAGATGACCAAAAAGGACAGAGTATAAAATTGGATTAATATTTTAGTTAATGTTACTGTCATACAAGACACATGTCAATATAAATTAAGAATGAAGAAGTGCAAGGTCCTACATCTGGGTCGGGGCAATCCCAAGCACAAATACAGGCTTGGCGGAGAATGGCTGGAGAGCAGCCCTGTGGAGAAGGACCTGGGGGTGATGATTGATGAGAAGCTCGACATGAGCAAGCAGTGTGCGATCGCAGCCCAGAAGGCCAACCGTATCCTGGGCTGCATCAAAAGAAGTGTGGCCAGCAGGTCAAGGGAGGTGATTCTGCCCCTCTACTCCGCTCTCGTGAGACCCCACCTGGAGTACTGCATCCAGCTCTGGAGTCCCCAACATAAGAAGGACATGGACCTGCTGGAGCGCGTCCAGAGGAGAGCCACAAGGATGATCTGAGGGCTGGAGCACCTCTCCTATGAGGAGAGGCTGAGAGGGTTGGGGCTGTTCAGCCTGGAGAAGAGAAGGCTCCGGGGAGATCTTATTGCGGCCTTCCAGTACCTAAAGGGGGCCTACAGGAGAGCTGGGGAAGGACTTTTTACAAGGGCATGTAGTGATAGGACGAGGGGGAACGGCTTTAAGCTGGAACAGGGCAGGTTTAGATTAAACATTAGGAAGAAGTTTTTCACTTTAAGGGTGGTGAGGCACTGGAACAGGTTGCCCAGAGAGGTTGTTGAAGCCCCATCCCTGGAGGTGTTCAAGGCCAGGCTGGACGTGGCCTTGGGCAACCTGGTCTAGTGAGAGGTATCCCTGCCTGTGGCAGGGGGGGTTGGAACTCGATGATCTTCAAGGTCCCTTCCAACCTAAACCATTCTATGATTCTATGATTCTATGAAGTTACATGAAAACACTGCTAGGACTCTAGTAAATGTACAAAAGTAATGACACAAGCACTTAGGTATAATGCTGTGAGCAGCCTGAACTTTTAACATAGGAAAATGGAATTATATTAAAATGGCAGAGGACACACAGTACTATTACTTGCTAACATGCAGTTGCAATAGAAATTTTTAAAAAGTGTCCCTATTAAAATAACTGTATTGGACAGTGATGTAATTTTTATCTCCGGGTTACAAAACTATTTGCTGGGCAGAGGGCAGAGAGAGGGTTCTCCCCTTTGCTGCACTACAAATCCCAAACCAAATATAATACTTACAATGCACAATGGCATCATTGCTTTAGCTTATTTTTGCTGCAGACTAAATCTTTTGTGTTTATCTATACACCTAAGTGCTCTCCTTGCAGGCAATGAGCTGTATGAAGAGATTTATCATCACTTTAAGGAAAGCTTTTTTCTATACTGGGGTTTTGAGACTTCATTAACACAGCAAGCAAATTTCAGCCCTTGTCTTAACAGTTGCTAATCTTCAAGATGCATACTGGCTAAGAAATAATGACAGACCTTATGCAAGTCACTCAATGAAAGAGCTGCAATGGCATATACCTTGGGGCTTTATTTTACTGCGGAACAGCCAAGTTATGGCAAGGCTGTATCACCCTATAATGATACCAAGAAATGCGTGCTTCCAGAAGTCAATCAATATTCTTATTGTTTGATTGCAGTCCTTAATGAAATAAATACCAATTACATTTGCCAAATTGTGAAAAAAATAGACATTTAAAATGCTAATTAAAAAGGAAGAACAGATCAAAGATGCATTTAGTATTTCAAGACAGGGGGTTAGCAATATCAGGTAAGGCCCTGACACTGGAAAGTCATCGTTTTCACTTTCATAGCCCTACTATAAGAGGCATTGCTATGAGTTTTATACTATTTTTTTCAAAATAACATGCATAGATATCATCTGTGAAAATTCCATTAAATTGTTTAAAAGACAATATATATGGTATTTTTGATAACTTCTTTTAGTTTGACAGAGGTCTGTGTTGGTCTTAATTATTTAGGTGTAATTATAGCTGTTTAAAAAACATAATTTTTTCTCTAAGAGAAATTCATCACAGTTCAAACAATCACAACAAAAAGCAATTTTTAAAAGATTTTTTGAAAAATACATTTTGTATGTCAAGACAAATGTCCAGTTTTGATCATGTTTAAGCATTTAATTCCAAAGTCAACATTTTTGCCTTCTACAACAATTCAGAATATAACTTTATATTTAATCAATTTTTTACATTAAAAGTATAAATAGCTAATTCTGTTAAAATACTATTCAAGTTCTTTGTGTTATTAAAATATTTTTCATTGAAATTGCAATATTCTCTCTTTCAACAAAAGCATTATTTGAAACTTTTCCATTGGATTTTTTTTTAATACTCATTTGAGATTTAAATATTCTTCTTAAAGGCAAATAAGTGAGGGTAGGTAGAAATGAAATAATTATTGCTGACTAATAAGACCTGCATCAAATATGGTTTTATACCAGTGTAATGGCACTAAATCACTCTATATATTAACAGGTTGGAATAAAGTGGCATGCCTATGGGTATGTGTTCCTCTATTCAGTTGTCACATCAAGTGACAAAGGAATGTATGCGCTCATGTTATACTTCAGAAGTTTCTGTTTTGTTTTTTTTTTTTTTTAAGCAGAATTAAGATTGAAGTCATTGAAGCAGTACAAGATGGGAGAAAATTGAATTTTGTGCACTGGAATAATGCATGTGGTTTTCAGTGTGACAGTCAAAGCTATAAAATGAAAAGCAGGAAGCATAAAATCTTGATTAAACTAAAAGAAAAACAAAAGAAGTGATAAGCCTTTATAATTTATATTTTCTGTACAAGAGATGAAAAAATACAGAAAACAGCACCTGCTCAAGTCTCAAGAGGTGGGAATGTAAGTATAAGCAATCCTGAGCTAAACTGAACAAAAATTTTGAATAATAGAGGCAAAATTTGACCCATGGTCATAACTGCCTTTTGGAGAATACAGAATACTGTTACTCTATTCTTACAGAGAAATGTTACAGTTCCTACAGAAAATTAATCATGTCATCCCTGTATTTTACTTCCAAAGGCAAAACCGGCTGTCACAAAGTCATTTTATATTGAAAAGAAGTGAGAGTATTACAAATGCCTATATTATTCCCCAATATTCTACCATGTTAAGTGCCCAGTCTTAAAGGTCCTTAAATTAAAGATGCTCTAGTGGCTTCAGAAGAACCATTAGGTTTTCTTAGTCCCTGAAATCCCAGAAACTTTGTCAAGAATGGTCAATAGATAAATAAGGCAAGACTTTTTCATGTATGTCCTCTGTTCTTGAGAATATTAATACCCCGATTTGAGCCTGATATTCTGCCTGCAATCTTATTCCGTGTTAGTTCTCTGCACAACCATTGCTTATTACCTTACAGAGCTGATTCATTATAGAAGCCTGTACCAACTGGACCTTACCTTTTTTTTTAATATATAATTTTATAGGAAATAAAAGTCATTAAGTTAATTTAAAAAAAATCCCCCAAATTACCTTAAACATGCAAAAAAATAGATGAGATGGCAATACTCAGGAAAAACTCACCTCTGGAATTCATGTTACTCTGGAGAAATATATAAAACTGTATATATCCCCATTGGAAGTAACTGAGCTGGCATATACAGTGTAAAGACTAGGAACTTGAGTGCAGCATTAACAAATGTAACATGATTTTCAAGCTTGAGAACTAATGATTATTCACTAATCTGTATTTCAGTACTCTACAGGAGGGCCCAGATTCTATGCCATTTTGTTCAACTGCAGGCTGTCATGAAGTGAACAAGATTTAGGACACTGAATATCTACCAGGAGCTAGTCAGAGCTGTAGTTCAGCCAATACTAACACATGATATCTTAATCAAAACTATAATTTTGGAACACCCAAGTTGCTGAATAACTGCTCTCAAGTTGCAGGATCATGGCTTTTTCCCTCCTGTACATTTATGATGCTTTAATTTACTTTTCTTCAAGGGCCAACTGAATAAAATGCATCTACCAGCTTATGTTGAAAGTGATAGTCAACGATGTTTTAGAAGCAGACATTTTCTTGCTACCTTTGTCTTTTCCACAGAACTTATTGTTCTCCCAGATGAAAAAAAAAATCTATTTTGCAGCAGACTGCTTTTGAGAGTACAACTCTTAAAAGACCAACTGCACCAATGTAGTAATTAGCTCCTTGGCAAGAAGAATAAAGAGCAATCTATTCATCCCTCATCAAGCAGAAACTTTTTCATTCACTTTATTCACTACATTGTTCAGTTAAATAAGCAGAATTTTCAGTTTGTTAAATAATGTAGGAAATGGAGAAAAGACATAATGTGTATGTGCCCAAAAGCTTGTCTATTTTCTCAAGACATATTAGTTCATTTGACAAAGTTCATTTAATTTAGAAATTTTTTCTTGGATTCCAAATGCACATTCAAAGCAGCTATGATTCTACCCTCACCCACAAACAAGCACACAATATAAATCAAAGGATTTCTTACAACTCACAGAATTCCTCTGAAAGCTACATGTTACTTCAGAAATCAGACAATGGATACTTAACAAGAACACAATTGCTCTCTAATTATCTTTTAACTGATAAAGATTAATTAAAACCTAAAGACAACGCTTCTCTCTCCGGTAACATCTATTTTTTAACCCAAATATATACACTAGCTGTATGTGCCTTCATTCTGAGGGACTTGGGATGAAAATGTGAGTTCCTTGGAAATGCTAAATTTATCCACAGTTGGTAGGTTTGGGGGACATCAAAATGTATCAGAATTAGCTTTTATGGGCTGCTTTAGCTCTTTCCTTACTGGTCACTTGATAGTTGAAAAGGAACTAACTTTTTGTTATAAGGATCTAGCTGGAAGAGACACCCAGCTACAATGAAGACTGGAGCTTGACTTGTGTTCCACATGAACAATCACCACTGAGACTCATTTAAAAGCCCAGGATGTACTTTTAGCTTTCAGTCATGGTCACTGCTGTCACATACCATGTTTCACTGCCTTGCCTGGAGATAAATTTGTGGAGAAGGTGGTTTATTTGTACTTATATCCAGTAATGAGAATTTCTAAAACAGTCTTCCAAAGTTTGAAATAAATACTTGAACCTTCAACTCACAGAGGTACTACTGAACTGTTTTAAAGTTATCATACAATTATTCTGTCTGAATAATCAGTCACATACTAACGTCCACTTGCTTTCATCACAGAAGTAGTTCAACTGCAATAATAATGTCAAGGAAACCTGATTTTGGCCTGATGTTAAGACTCATAAAGCTGTATGACTCAGATACAAGCACAGAAGAAAAATCTCCATATGGCCAGGAGAAAAACACTTCCAGACATTTTACTGTCAAACAGGTAAGCCAAGATGTAGCTGGCTTGAGTCAACACTGCTATAGGCAACAACACAGACTGCCTGCAGCTGAGCAGCATATTCAAAACATAGCCAAACTCTTGCTGATCACTATGAGTGAGATATAGATACCTACGACCTGGGAACAGGATGTAGAAAATAAAAGATTAATTATATAGCTAAGTAATCCATACAGACACCCCTGAAGAATGAGCATTTTTAGAATATTCTCCTGTTTCTTCATTTTCAAGTAATATTTACTTGTAAAGTTAATGATACCCTTTTTCTACAGAATGTGATGTTATTTTATTCCTTTAGACATAAATAAGCTACTCTCTCTCCATTCTGTAATATTAATCCATTGGAAAGGTTGCAACACTTGCTTTTGCTTTAAAATTATTGTATTGACCAGACACATACATTGTCTTGGACTCACCAGGATGAGAGAGAAGCAGAAAGATCCAAATCATCTACCCAAAAAATCTACCACATATAACCCTTTGCTACATAAAAGAGATTAAAATCATGCGCATAAGCTTTGAAGGTCCTCTCCAGTGGTCTACAGAGCTGGTTTGATTCACAGAGATACATGGATCCATAACTTCAAAGCAGAAAAAAACATTCAAGTACCAAGTTATTGCAAAGGACGAAGCACTGTTCCCTGCCTTTTTATGTGTCTTTTTTTAGAAGAACTTAGCCTGAGCAACTGGAAGCCTGGCAGCTCACTTAAATTAAATCGTCTTCTGGTCTTAAAGGAAGAGGAATTATTTTTATAAGTGATCTTGTTTATCCTGACATCTCACAGTAAGTGAAAATAAGAGGAAACAGCAGCAGGTGGAAAATTAATTTAGTTCTACAGAAACACTCAAAAAACTTGAGGAGGAAAGGGAAGATATTAAATTACCAAATGGAAATTAAAATTCATAAACCATTTAAGAATACATTTAAAGTGAGGCTAATCTAGTACAGGACATATCTTTTGACATACTGTAGCATTGCCTAAACATGATCAAAAATTTTCACCTCCTGTTGCACTGAAATGTAATAATGAATCAGGCTCACTCATTACTTACTAAAGCAGCCAGCAGCTGGTATTGTTTATACAGAGATTTTTCGTTGTGGACTTGATGTAGTTGTTGAAACGTTGCTGTTTAGAAACTGTGTAGTATAGGTTGCTGTTTAGTACTTAGAAAAAAAATTAATCTTTTCATGAAACACCAATTCACAGGATACCTTGGGTAGTTTTATGAGTCACTGTATGTTTTATAGATTCTACTTTCTCACTAGATCAATGAAGCCCTTGTGCTTTCAAAAGCTATTCTGATGAAGCCATATATGTTCTTCCTGTGTTGCCCAAAATGATGAAAAATCAAGTCTGTCTGATTGCTTAGGAAAATGACTGTTCTGAAAGTATTCAGGACATCTGGAAAATGGTGAATTTTATTTTAGGGGATTTAGAGCAGATAGAAGAGTTAAACATGAGGTACCTGAAATTTAGCTGTGTAAGACCCATGACACTTGTGGTCCATTACCAAAAGGCATAGGGATAACAGAAAGAGTGGAAACCTTCTTCCAAAGCACATTCATGTCATTCATTCCACTTTGTTTCCATCCAGTTTAAGTAACAAAATATTGTACTTTAAAGAGAAATTCTATCACTTTAACTATTCTGTTACTAGTTAAGGAACAGTATGAAGAATGGCTTAGATGTTAGACACAACACACACCAAAGTCGATGATGAAATTACGTGTTAGCCCTAAAATTGGACCAGGAAAAAAGATCACGGTCATTTAATATGACCTCTGAGATATCAGGCCAGCAATTGCATCTATATGGCTGACTGGCTTGTATATATGTGAAGCTACACAGTAAAATTTGTTTTGAATGCTTGTTGCAAAGCTATGTGACACATACTTGGAAAAATCTGTTCCATGTTTAGAGAAACTGGAAAAATACCTGTGTGTTTTCTGTATTCGTAAAAAATATTTCTATCTTACTAAAAATACTTTCAGTATTGTACTCTCTCAGTAGATATTTCTGGTTAAAATTTTTCTGCTTCTTCTCCAGCTCAGTAAGAAAGCGATTTAATTATTCTGTTTTCACTGTGTATCACCTTTAAGCAAAGGGAGACTTTATGCTTCTCTATTGGATGGGATGGGGAGCAATAAGTGGTAGGCAATCTAAGATGGACAATATCGAATAAGCAAAGGAAAAGATATTTCTCATTGCAATTCTTCACTCTTCCTTTTTTCTAACAACATCAACAATAACATTTTCAAGCCCCAAAGGACAGGCTGATTCTTTGTATATGGAAAATAAAACAGAGAATAAACTGCTTTGAAATAAGCCAGACATTTTCAGACTTGTTTCGAAGGCAATAGATCATACTTTGACAAATAGCCTACAGAGTATAATTAGAAACCACACAAAGTTACTCGGAAAGTGAAGGCAAATGTTTTACAGTTTTTACATTCCTACTGAATATGTATAATTTTTTATTCTGTGCTGCATTCAAGCTTATCTGCAACAGAAATCTGCAGCAGAGAAAAAGTTCATTTCTACTTTAACAGAAAGCTCTGCATATTGTTTTCTTTTTCAAAACTCTATCTAGGGCTGACTAGTGATGGCAAGCCTTTTTTTTAATAAACACACCAGAATCTTGCAGAGACTTTATACTGCAGCCATTTGCATTGCACATTATCATTCTGCCTTTTGCAATACTTAGCATTCAGTGTGAGGAAACAATAGGATTGAACTAGTTCACGCAAATATTAGACAAAAGGCATTATTAACTGTTGTATCTTTTTTGCATTGAAAAATCTTTGGCATTGTTTATTTCACCCAGGTAAACTGTGAAGAAATACCAAAAGGTCCCTTCCTTTGTGTGTATTTCCCAATTGCTAGGATTTACCTCAGCTTTCCAAAAATGTTTAAAACAATTCCAAAAATAAAAAAGAAATAACAAGAACAACAAGCAGATGAAAGTGAATACACACATTAAAGGAAAAAAAAAGTTCTACAGTCAAATCTGATGGGTCAGATTCTTTTATCATGTACTGCTACTAAAGAGGCCAGCAGCTGGGTATTTCTTTGTACAGAGATCTCATTGTGGCCTAATATAGTTGTTGAAAGGCTTCTGCTTAGTACTTAGTGGAAAAATAATCTGGTTACAATGCGTTGATTCACAGGATGCCTTTTAGTCACTGTATGTTTTACAGATCCTACTTTCTTATTAGATCATTGAAGCCCCTGTATTTTTAAAAGCTTTTCTATTTCAGCTGTAGATTTTCTTCCTGTGCTGAGCAAAATGATGATGAAACTAGGAGTATGCAGAGTTTGTTGAAATACACAAGATGCAGAATCTAATGCATTTATTGCAAAAACAAAAGGAAAAGCTATACAAATTTCAGCTGGAACTTCAAATTTAATTTCTTATGGGCATAGATAAAATTAAGGGTTGTTCAGAGATTTTTTTTTCTTGTTTGGTGTTTCTTTGAAGAAAGTAAGCAAATCACTAAACTTCTTTGGGCTTTACACAGCCAGTTCAGTTTGCCAACTATCAGCAATAACGCATAGTTATCTCATAGGACTGTGAGTCTAACACATAAATGGGAAACTGCTACTTCATACTGACGTACTTGTTTTCGTTAATTAGAAACTGCTTATAAGATACTCAGTGTTGCATAAGCATCCTTCAATTGGACATTATTATTTTCACTTAAAATGAGGCGATCTGGAGGCTCAAGGCGTACCTGCAAAGGACAAATGTCTGTTTCCATTCACATAGTAGTAGGAATGGATTAAAGAACAATATGCTCTCAGGAAATCTCAGTGCTGCCTTAAAGCGTGTACTTCTTTTACTCATTAACTTATCACCTTAGAACCATTTAAAATAATCTAGAAATTATTCATCTGAGTCCACCAGTTCACAAAAAGCAAGCTTACACTTATGAGACTAAGCTGCAGTTGTGTAGGGCTGATATTTACACAATGCGATCTTCTTTCGGATGGGATGGATCTTGCCAAATGCTTGCGAGTGTACATCAAAATTCAGCAATCTGTTTATTCCCTGAGATACTGATTGGAGAAGGTCTGATTTCTGGAGGGTAGTCAAAAAGAAGCAGGAATAATAGAGATGTGTTCCTTAGGCAGTTGAACTTCTTCCACTATTTATCTTCATTCCACCCAAGCATATGGCAATAGGCAGGGTCAGCCTTCGGGTATATGCACAGAAGCGGTGGCTGGAAAGTGTACCAGAATAGAGTGAGCCATAACATATGCTGTAAACTGAAAGAAAGGTCCCGTGAGTCCCTTTCATGTTAAGAACAGTTCCTGACATGTATTTTTATGCTACAGAATCAAGGAGTTTCTCTTCACCAGCAATGATGCTGAAGATGGGAAGTGGATAAAGAAAAGATAGGCGAAATATTCTTCTGTCTCACTCCATGGGATTTGATATTCTACCTAAGGAGCTCACTGGAAAACTTGATGCCAAATCATCTGTTTGCTAACTGTTATGATCCTAGTGGTGTCCAATAACTTCTGAACCATCACTTTTTTTTCAGGTATCTCTTAGGCGTCATTGATTTGTAACCTCCCTTCATATACAGTTCTCCTATTACATTTTCTGACTTCAAAAAAATTGGACAAGGTAATTTTGTTTCCTCAATCCACAGAAACTACTTTCAGGAATAAGCTAGTGTAAACAAATCTTTAATCAGTAGCAACAGCAGGATGTTTACAGTTGCTACTGAATCCACTGGTGTATCTTCTTTCATGTTACCTGTGCTTTGGAGTAGCTAGCAAATGCAACAGAATACACTGGGGCTTAATACATTTCTTTTTCCAAGTTAAACTTGGAATGATGATAAGGCAAAATGCAATGCAATGATTAGCAAAATGCAAAACAATTTTTTTTACTGTTTTTATACTTATAAAAAGGATGTTCCAGACCTAATTTCCCGAGTTACATAATTAAATATCAACAATCTTTAATACTATGTAGGACCATCAATGAAAACGAAGTGTGTTTCTATAGCATTATTTCATGTGTTTCAAGTCCCAAAGTTATCCTATTTTTGTGCATCTTTATCGCTGTGATTGCAACATCATGTGTTCTAGGCTAGTATATATTTTGTGATCTAGTAGGAGTAACCATAAAATGTAGTTAAAAAGACTGTCCCTGCTTTAATCTTATATATCTTTAAAATAGTATAAATCAGAGTAATTTTGATTCATTGAGGCTTTCATGAAAGACTTTCCCCGGTATTAGCTACAAGTAATGCATAACATAGAACATACTGTTAAAATCTTACAAGGGGTCAGAATCTGCCAGTTTAACTCATGCTGAATAAAATTAAACTTCAATAAATGGTCCTATTGATGTCAAGGGGCTACCTGAAGAATGAGGTCTTAGGGTAAGAAAATAAAATTAAAAGCAAACAAGCAACAAAACAAAAACTCTGTTTGTAGCCTATACACTAGGTCTGGGACTTTGCTGAAATAAACCAGTGGACTCCATTAATGGGTAAATGAATTATTCTGACTTCTACCACCAGCTGACTGTCTGTTTTATAATTTTGATTCCTGCCTTTACATATTTTCTCTTTTAACCTACTCCCTCCACCTTTCTTTCTAGTAATTCCAGTTCTTTGCATTTATCTTATTCTTTCTAACTTTAAATTAATTTTATCTTCCTTGCTCCCCACCTTTAAGGCTCCTTAAGAACCTTAAAGTTCATTTATAAAGTTTGTCTCAGTAGCATTTTACCAACAGAATAGAAGATAGAATGATTTTGTCAGAGTTGCTGAGAATTAGTCCTTCATCCATGCTTGCAAGCAGGTGCATATAAACAATGATCTTGTAAATACCACTGCTTGCTTCTTCCAGCTGAAGATGTGGAATACAAGGCAAGAACCTTTTGTGTCACAATACTCTTGATATAATAAAGTAAAAAAGTAAAGCCATTGTATCAGTTCCATCTGTCCCATCCTTTCTACTGAAGCTAGGTATTACCGGTGATGTTTCAAAACATAGACTAATTTTATTTGAAGACTAGGATCCTGGGCAGACATGACTACTTTTCCATTCTTAGACCTGCTTTTGCTCTTACCACTTTTAAGCTTCATTGATTTCAACACATTTATTCTCTGCTTACATTGATGTGAGAGAAGATTCATTATCTTTAGCAGCTTCTTCAAACATACAGAACAAGATTAAATCTGGCACTATAACACGTGTTTGGGGGAGGAAGCTGGCAACTGAGGAGAGTCTTTCTGAGCTCATACTGTTCTGTACAGTGAAAAAGGCAAAGGAAAAGTGAGGCAAGGCAAAGGTGTGATCTCTTCTAATATTTAGAAGAGAATGGTGAAATCTATTCTAAATGAGTAACTCCAAGGAAGTTTGTGCATTAGTCCTACTTCCATTTCTTACTCTCAAAACAGATCTGCTTAGTTGTTCCAAGACTGAAAGAAGTCACTGACCCCCCACCTAGGGAAGAGTCCAAGCCTCCTATTGTTATTCTTAAAGACTTATCTGCAATCTATCTAAAGCAAATAATATAATATATAGAAATATTTCCATGCAGCATCATTGTTTAATGAAAATCATTGATTCATAGAATTATAGAATGGTTTGGGCTGGAAGAGACCTTTAAAGATGCCTAATTCCAACCTTCCTTCCATGGCCAGGGACATCTTTCACTAGATCAGGTTGCTCAAAGCCCCATTCAACCTGTCCTTGAACATTTCCAGTGATGGGGTATCCACAACTTCTCTGGGCAACTTGTTCCAGCCTCTCACCACCCTCACTGTAAAAACTTTCTACCTATATCCAATCTATTCTCCTCTTCCAGTTAAAAACAGTTGCCCCTTGTCCTGTCACTACAGGCCCTGGTAAAAAGTCTCTTTCTGTCTTTCTTATAAGCCCCCTTTAAGTACTGAAAGGCAGCAATAAGGTCTCCCCAGATCCTTCTCTTCTCCAGGCTGAACAACCCCAACTCTCTCAGCCTGCCTTCACAGGAGAGGTGTTCCAGCCCTCTGATCATCTTCATGGCCCTCCTCTGGACCCACTCCAACAGGTCCTATGTCCTTCTTATGTTGGGGGCTCCAAAGCTGGACACAGTACTCCAGGTGGGGTCTCACCAGAGTGGAGTAGAGGGGAGAATCACCTCCATTGACCTGCTGGCTGTGCTTCTTTTGATGCAGCCCAAGGTATGGTTGGCCTTCTGGGCTGCAAGCACACGTTGCCAGCTCATATCCAATATTTCATCCATCAGTACCCCCAAGTCCTTCTCTGCAGGGCTGCTTCCTATCAACTGATCAGCCAGTCTGTATTGATATTGGGGATTGCCCTGACCCAGGTGCAGAACTTGGCCTTGTTGAATTTCATGAGGTTTACATGGATCCACTCCTCAAGCCTGACAAGATCCCTCTGGATGATATTGCTTTCCATTTCAACTGCACCACTCAGATTGGTGTCATCCACAAACTTGCTGAGGGTGCACTCAATCCCACTGTCTATTTCATTGATGTAGATATTAAACACTATGAGTCCCAGTATGAAACCTTGAGGAACACTGAGGGATATACACTTTGGCTCCCAAATCACAATTTGTCACCAAGAAACACACAAAATTGCAGTTAGCTGTACAGCAGTGTTGAAATACGGGTTTATTAGGAGGGACATTTTGGTGTATCTGAATGTGTGTGTCCTTGAAGCCCTCCCCTCGCTTCACACACATGGCTTTCCTTTAGAAAGGAGGGACAAGCAAGTGCCCCATAAGGAAGCTGTCTTGTACAGCAATCAATCCCTCGGCCTGTATAACAGGGGGATCAGCACTATAAAGAGCACAGCTTTGTAGTATAAACAGTCTATAGTTAAATTATGACCAGGGAGGGCTTGACTCCCTTTTTCTGAGGGGGATCTCAACATAAAATTTTCTTAGACTTGTTGGTGTGTGCATGTGTATAATGCAATGGACATTTCAGGGGACAGCATTATACAGGACAGGTATAGTTTTTATTTGTTATCACAGTATTACTAACAAGATCAGAATAAAGTTGTTATACTGGAAAAACAAACAAGGTTACCATTATCTTGTCTAGGACCTTGTAGCTTTCTCCTGTGCACTTCTTTTTGTACTCAGCTGATGTTACCAAATGCAAGCTTGTGTGAGAAAACAATGCATGACAACTCTCCATGTTTTAAAGAATGCTTAAATGTGTCACACTGTTAAAAACCTCGTGAACCTCCATTGCATTACACTAGGTGTAAAGCAATCTTTTCCCATCAAAATTTCTGAGAGAATAATTGCTCTTTTTTATTTTTTTAATATTGCAAGATGAATAAAAGTTAAAAACTTCCACTGAAAAAGCAACCGCCTTCTCCTAAAACCAGACTCACTTCAGAACAATAGATTGGATGGTCAGAGGCTTGTAAAGTAGAAGAAAAGACTCTGCTCTGCCTAAATCAGAAGTTGCACATAACTTCACAGCTTCCCTAACTGCCCCAAGCCATGCTCTAATCATGACTGCCAAGATCCTTTGTGATTTTGGGAAGGTAAGGAGCAATTATTTTTCATTCTGGTGAATAAATCCTGCCTATGCTTCAGAAACCCCAGAGGACCTGCTTGGTTGTGGTTTTTTTGCTGAAACTTTTATTCTTCTCTGAAACCATTTCAAGAACTCTTCCTGATCTCATTAATTACTCCCAACACATACACAAATCCATGCTTTTCAGTAAATATTGCCAAGGTACGTGTTTGATTATTTTTCGAAACCAATTCATGCATTTATGTGTATAGGGAAACATTTTATTAGAAAAAACAGCTTATTTAGTAAAAGGAATTCAAATGGTTATATATAAACAGTGTATGCATCTATTCAAATTCATGCCTTTTAAATGCTTAACAGAGAAAGTATAGTACCTATCGCTCGCTCTTTTGTGTGTGCCAGAAATCCTCACAGCATTATTACAGTGAAAGACTTGCACATGATACCTTCTGGAGCCGTAAAATGCCTGGAATAAGCCAATGATGAGCATACTCTCATCTAGATTTATAAACTATTATTATCCTCTTCAAACATCAGATATTGCAAAAGACCCAACAGTACCATGCAGGCGTACCATGCAAGCAGGCTGCCCCTATTCAAAAGTAAAAGCTGGTAGAAGTATGTATTTTGAAACTGCAACAGAGGACTAATACATTCTGTGCTTACACCATTTTGAGACCTTCAAGCTCACAGTAAGATTTTGAGAGTCACCTTGACATCACTTGAGAGACAGATCTAAGTCTGAAAGTTGGGTTTTTTTTAAATCTATATTTTCTTTTCAAACTTCCTCTTCCCTTTTGTTCTTCATGAAATTAATTTAGTTTTCAAAGACCTGATACAGTTCCTCATTTAGATAAGAATCCCTGAACCCCAAATCCTCTAGTCTGCATTAGAGCAGTATATGGACTACTGTGAGGAAGGAATACAGGGCAAATGAGGGATTTGGAGTCCTTGTTCAAGAGTATTTGAAGAAGGTGGGAGACAGAGGAAGATAATCATTAATTAGATCTAAATTTTTTTTTAAAGAAATAGTCAATTTTGGGGAGACCCATTTAAATCTTAGGCTGCTTTATCTAACCTTCTCCATCATCCATTCAGTACACAATCTAATTCTTTCCTGTCTCTGGAACTGGCATCTTCAGAGATAGAAAGAAACAAGAAGAATAGTATGCCTTTTTCTTTTTCATATTTATGAAGACATCGTAAAAGGATTATATGTAATTTGGACTTTGAGGCTCATGATAACAGACTGCATTGCAAAAAGCTTCTTTTGATGAATATAAATGAATTGACTGGATTTCCCAGCCAAACAAAAAAACATCATTGTGCTATGCAAAATTACTTTCAATTGTTTGTCTCTAAACTGTAAGCCCAAGTCAGGATCAACACTTCAAATTGGCTTTCTGTTATTAAAACTAAAAATCACTTCCATTTCAGTTACAGTACCCTTACTGGAGGCATTCTTGCTTGCTTGCTCCTTAATTGTTCATATTCATCTATTCAATAAAAACATTGGTTTGTCTATGGTCCTCCATTTTACCATTCAGGGTAACTCTCTTGCCATCTTGATAGCAGCATGGGAAGAGCCAAGCTGTGAGCGCAAACTGGCAGATAGCTGTGGCATGGCAAGATGAAAGTTGAAAGCAGCCCAGTGATTCAGCCTACTGCGTTAGGCTCCCAGACCTGCTACCTTTGATTCTTAGCTATTTCTATGAATCATTTAACTGCCATGAACCTTGTCTCTCTAGGGAATCAGGAGGGAAAATGAAAGGGAGAGAAAAAATAAAGAGAAAACAGTAGTTAGAAAGGGATAGAGAGCTCCTTGGGAATAAGGGGAAACAATGAGAAAGCTTCATGGAAACCTGTAGAATTACTCATGGATTGTCAACAAAAGCAATGCATCAAGTGAAGTGTTCAGCACACAGGTAGGTGCTTCCGATTTCAAAGTGGCTTAAGAAAAGCCTTACTTTTTGCTCAGCTGAGGTGAAATGCACTTCAAAATACTGTCATTTGTAAAGAGCTCTCAGAAAAATGTGTGAAATATTCAAGATTCATTTTTGGTTTTTTTTGTTTTTAATTTCATATCTATGTGCTTATTACCTTCCAATATGCAGTTTAGTCATCTGGGGCAAGAAAGCTCTTCTAGTTACATTTTTCCACACTGTCTAGCACCAGAAAGCCTCAGAAAACTAGGGTCTGTCACAAGTCTTCCCTCTTACAAACATCTTTCTACTTTATCCCAAAATACTGAAGCTTTATCAGTTTTGATGTCCATGAAAGTCACCAAGAGTGCTACAGTAAAGTCTCAAAACCTTTGAAATATTATCTGTTGGTCCAATGAGAAGAAACTGTTTACAACTACCACAGATACGCAGCACTTCATACTTTGCATGCTGTTGCTCCATGTCCCTATTTCAGATTGAATAATAACATTTATATTTAGCACTGGATGTATAAAAAGGTGTTACTACAACCTCAGAATAGTACTCCTGAATCAGCTCAAATAGCTCCATGAGTGTGGCCTTTAGTGGTTCACCAATATTCTCCACACCATTACATTTTACATTGTATTACAGTAAGCCGTCACCAAAAAACCTCCAGAGCAATGTTATTTGCTGAACCAGAAAATTGAGATAACCACTTGTACAGCACATTTTGACTGAGCTCATCACTTCTATAATGCCTGGTGACAATGAGTCTAAGGCAGAGAGTCTGGCCATATCCTGTGCAGAGTTGCGATAGAGAGCATGCGTATTTAAAGCGGATGTTTTAATGACGAGGTGATTAAAAATGAGCTTGATATAATCACTCCTTATATCACCTTATAAAGACTGCATCAAAAAACTCAACTTGAGAAAGTTAAACCAATGAAGAGAAAATTATTTGTAAATATCTTCACTGATGTGAACATTGGTGTAAGGTTTTGTTATTACTCCTGACTATGTGCACAAATGAACAAGTGAAATTCCTGGCCTACTATCATCTATCTCAGGGCACTGCGTAGTTGAGGTATCTGAAATGAAGAGTTACTTATGTTTGTTTCTGTGCAGACAGGTGAGACCCTTCAAAAATATTTTATGTGAATGTGAATAGAGTAGTGGTTGTTTATCTGTTACAGAGAAAGTTTTGTTTTGGAGAGACAGCAAAACTGTTGTGGGCTTTATAGCCAGGTTAGAGCTGGCTATAAACCATTAGGTTTGGGATCAAGAGAAGAGAAGGTAAGTGCAAGAGGTGCCTTGGGGAATCTGTGCGCTGTAGTGTACAGAGAAATGAAGTGTGTGGCAGTACTTCTCTACCCAGCTCTGGTTAGCAGACATTTCAGTCTGACTTACCTCACTTATCCTACTTTCAGTATCTTGGCTAGCTGACTTAGCAATATCTGAGTTACTTTTACCAGGCTGTCACACACAACAACCAATTTCTACAATCTCCATTTTCTCCCAGAAATGAGAATTATGTTGGCACCAAGTCAAAGGGCAGCAGTAACTGGGTCTCATGACATTTGCATTCAGGAGCATCTTCCTGATCCTCCTGCTAATACAAACAAAGGAAAGGTCTGTAGTTCTTCAAAGGACATCTAGCTTATTCAGTCTAAATGCAGTGCAATTACTGCTTTTTCCTCCTTTGCAACAAGAAGCTGAAGTGTAACTGTTGTACAAATTTGCAGTTTTACTGCTGAGATAGAAGCTGTTACTTTTATCACACTCTCAGTTCCATTGAAGATTTGTGAGAAAGCTAGATGAAACAGAATAGCACCAGAAAATGTGAAAATGGCATATCATATATATGTAACTCAGCTTTGCATCATCTGTTTTTCCAAACTGAACATTTTTCCAAACTTAAACATTTATGTTAAAAAATTCAAAATTTTCCAAAGACCTCAGACTGTGAAGTCACCTGCTGTTATTATTATCAGAAGGCTTCAGAAAAAAAAAAAAATTAGCAGGTTTAAAACTGCTGAGACACGAACAAGGTTTGCCTGCTGGAAAAAAAATCCACGAAGAAATGGTGACGTTTAGATCATCAGCCCTAGCTAAAGTTGAATGACCCTGTGAAATGCTTATTGGTATACTATTCTATGAGTAGTAAATATTTTTAATTTTCATAAATGTTTTGTGACACAAGAGTGACACCGCTTCTGTGATACACTGTATGGAGAGGGTATATATTATGCATAAGGACACGTAAGGAGAACAGCTGTTCCCCTCCAGTGCTTGCTCAGGCACTCCATGGAAGTCTCTTAATTTGAAGGATGAAGGTGACAGACTTATTTAGTCACCCCTGGCCCCACCACAATCTCTTCATCTTTTGACCGGCAAAGTAGCAGGAACTATATAACCCTTTATGACCAGTAAGATTTCACATTATAAACGTTAGCTGAATGTATTGTTTTTAATGATTCAGGCATATGGCACCATCTGATGCCAAAGACAAGAGAGGAAAAGAGGAAAAACTGGCTGAATCTACCACTATCTGGAAACTCTAGCAAGGCACTAAGATTTTGTGTACCGACAACTTTTACATTCTCAAACTAAGATGCCTCACAAAACCTAAAGATTTATGCAGGCAATATTTCCATTCACCACTTGAAAATCTAACTGTATAAGAAGAACTGAATACCGTATTCACATTTGCAAACTTTGTTGTAGTGTGTGGGGGGGTGGTGGTAGTGGTGTTCTGTTCCCCACTCCGAGATACAACATTTTCAACTAGAATGTAATTTAAGAGGCTTTGAAGAAACTCCTAAGGAAATGAAAATTAATACTATTGATGATTAGAATGCATTTAGTTTGTTTGTTGTTAACTTTTCAGTACCACAGTTGCTTGCCTATAGACAATATTGTAATGATTTACATTTACCACAGCTTCACATCAAGTTGCAGATGTTCACAGTAACAGCTGCTGTCTGAAAAAAAAAGAGACACTCTTTAGAAATAAAATATATGAAGCTTTGAAGATGTGAGGCACCCAGTACTTTTGAAGATAATGAGTTCAAGCTAGGAGGAGCTTTCTAGCACCTTTCTACGTAGCTGCTCTTTGCAAGTTTTTGACAGAAAGTCTGAATTAGGACTGTGGCTAAAATTATCCCTGGATGAATCAGCTTCTCATTATTTACCAAGCTCTTTTCAAAGCATCATCTATTTATACAAAAGACAACAAGATGACGACTCCAAGAAATCCTATTTTTTTAAAAGAAGTTTGACTTAAGGTCTCTTTTTGGCTGTTCTTCGTTTTCAAAATGAATTTTCTGTACTGTGTACAGAAGCCCAAGTGATATAGCTACAACGCACACATTCCTGCATGTTTGCTTGGGGCTGGAAACATAAAAACCATCCTTGACAAGAGCTACACTCTTCTGTCAGATTTAACCTACAGCAACCATAAAGGTTTCCTGCGTAGTTGATGACACTCGAAGATTTAATGAACAGCTGCTGATGTTTTAAGATGTTCCCTGTCAGCACCAGTTGCACTTTCTCACTTTGTCATACTTCTGCTTCCATTTGGCACAAAGCATTCCTGGGAAATTTTTATTCAAATAGCATATGTGGATTGGAGTTGCTCCATGCACAACACTCACAGAACAAAGACAAGTCAGGTCACCTAACTGGATACACTTCCTGCTTTTCTAACTACAGGCATCAATTACATCACATCTATGCCTACTGAAACTTGCTGCAGTATGTATCAAAATCTTGACATCACTGACTTCCAGCATTTCTTAACTACAGGAAACATATTAAGCTACCTTTGCCTTAAACCTCCCACAAACAGTAGCGCTAGAAACTAAATAACCTGGCAACAGGCTCGTGGTAGTAGGATAAAAGCTGGAATGCAGCCCAAGTAACATATTGGCTACATCCTGTACTGCCATTTGCATTCACTCAGAAATCAGAATGGGAAATACAGCAGCCCAGGCCAAAGTAGAATTATTACCATATGGGACCATAATGATGAACAGCTCATGGACCACATTGGATCTTATGCTAAAACCTGTGAGAACCCAGGACAGTTGCCTGGAGTTTGTGTGTATTTAAAGGTGTGCCCAAAACGCCATTTTGCATTCACACATCACATCAAAGAAATTAATATTCAACGTAATACTCAGCAACATGATGCCAGAGCACATCCATTCCACATTACAGGCAACAGCAGAACAACGTAAAGAAAATATCAATAGATTATATAGATTTGTGATAAATAAAAAATACATAGTGTTTCCTCCATGGGCAAAAGGAACTTTTTAATGTAAAAGGCCTCACTGATCATTTGTTTTCAAACAAATGACTTTTCTAAAATTCTTGTATCACATGCGGAATAAGAGAACACCTCTGAAGATATTCAATTCAGTAGCATTTACTACTTTAATCAACAAATGTTTACAAAAACAGTAAATACTTTATTAATCCAGATATCTGTAGCTACCTCTAGAACAGTGTTAAAGGCACACTGTTCTGTACCAGTTATCCAGCTATTCGCTACACCAATTCCACCATTCAAGATGTATATTTTCACTGAATATGCCTCTTTTTACAATGTAAACTCTACCATTAGTAAAATAGGGGAAAGAAGGAGACTCTTCCCTGGGTTTTTTTTTGAGGCAAAAACTGCCTCTAAATTATCAGCACTTGGATAATAGCAAGAAATTGTACCTCTGATATTTTTAGTAATTGAAAATGAAGAAAAAACTATCAAAAAGACTCACATTATCTGCATATTCTGATTTAAAATAGGAAAGTATGAACGGCACATAGCTGCTTTAGAATTTTAATTTTTCATATTCTGTTTCTTTTTCTTTTCTTCAAGAGCTTAGATCAATTGTTTTCAGGCTTTTCCACAAACAGAAAAAGGAGAACGGGTAATTCTCTTCTGAAGGAAATAAGTATCACTCCAAGTCAAGGGACTCTTCCATATAATACGCATTCTAGATGGCTGGGCCCAAAGAGTGGTGGTGAATGGAGTTAAATCCAGTTGGTGTCCAGTCACAAGTGGTGTTCCCCAGGGCTCGGTACTGTCACTGGTTCTCTTTATTGTCTTTAGCAATGATCCGGACAAGGGGATCGAGTGCACCCTCAGTAAGTTTGCAGACAACACCATGTTGGGCAGGAGTGTCGACCTGCTTGAGGGTAGGATAGCCCTACAGAGGGATCTGGACAGGCTGGATCGATGGGCTGAGGGCAATGGTATGAGGTTCAACAAGGCCAAGTGCCGGGTCCTGCACTTAGGTCACAAAAACCCCATGCAGCATTACAGGCTTGGGGAAGAGTGGCTGAAAAGCTGCCCAACAGAAAAGGACATGGGGGTACTGGTCAACAGCCAGCTGAATATGAGCCAGCAGCATGCCCAGGTGGCCAATAGTATCCTGGCTTGTATTAGAAATAGCATGGCCAGCAGGACTAGGGAAGTGATTGTCCCCCTGTATTCAGCACTGGTGAGGCTACACCTCAAATACTGTGTTCAGTTTTGGGCCTCTTACTACAAGAAAGACATAGAGGTGCTGGAGTGTGTCCAGAGAAGGGCAATGAGGCTGGTGAGGAGTCTGGAGAAAAAGTCTTATGAGGAGTGGCTGAGGAACTGAGGTTGTTTAGCCTGGAGAAAAGGAGGCTGAGGGGAGACCTTATCACTCTCTACAACTACCTGAAAGGAGGTTGTAGCGAGGTGGGGGTTGACCTCTTCTCGCTTATAACAAGCGATAGGACAAGAGGAAATGGCCTCAAGTTGGGCCAAGGGAGGTTTAGATTGGATGTTGCGAAAAATTTCTTCACGGAAAGAGTTATCAAGCATTGGAAGAGGCTGCCCAGGGAAGTGGTTGAGTCACCATCCCTGGAAGTATTTAAAAGACGTGTAGATATAGTGCTGAGGGACATGGTTTAGTGGTGGACTTGGAAGTGCTACCTTAGTGGTTGGACTTGATAATCTTAAAGGTCTCTTCCAACAAAAATGATTCTATGATTCTTTTACAGATTAGCATCTCCATCTCCTCAGGCTCAACCCGATGGGTTCTGTCCAAGATTTAACAAGATACGGACTTCAAACCTGAAATGACCAGTTATCTCAAGAGTATTTTATCCTGAAAATTCAAGATCTACAGGATACCATACTTGCTGGTTACATATCATGTTATCAAGCTAGCAGACAAAAACCAAACAAACTACTTTACATTGACTGGAAGTTGTTTGCTGAAAGTAATTTGGTACAAACTGACACTTCTTCCACATAGACCTTCTTGTGATATATTGAAGACTATTTACTTTGGACAAAACCCACCCAGTTTCAGGACAAATTACTTACTAATTATGTCCTGTAAGATTCCTCTCGTGAACTGACCAATATATTTGGCATAAAGTAACATTACATTTGAGAAGCTCTGACAAGTCGTTTTTACTTGGGCTATTATAAGACACTCAGTTTTCACTGAGCCACTGCTAATAATGCCAAACAGAATCCCTGAAAAAACAGTGCACATTTTCTTTGTAAAAACCTTAAGCAGTGTCTATCAAATGAGATCTCGGAAGACTGGCTGGTTGGCTAATGCTTAGTGTTTGTAGAAGGTTAACATTTAAAAAATAAACTTCAGATGCCAAATTTCTAGGCAGAATGATGGGGAGGCATTTCTATTGCTGGGGAGCCCTCGTGCAAGGACTGACACCAGGAGGGCTGAGCAGCTCTCCAGCTGCAGATGACTGCACAGCTCCCCAGCCAGATGCCTGTGTCCCACAACCCTTTCCACGGCATGCTCCCTGTGCTCTTACATCACAACGCTTATGTCACAGAGACACAGTATCTGTGATTTTTTCCTAGTCAGTTTTCCCTGTCGACTAAATCCTCCATACTCCCAGTAAAATGTCTCCCTCCTCTAACACGGGAAAATGGAGAAGTCATCTTTGTCCTCTGACTTACAATTGAACTATATGATATCTATAGTATAAGACACTGTAACTAATTTGGGAAATTTTATTGTAAATGCAAGACGATTGCTTTCTCTTTTATAATGATTTTTAGACAGAAAGTACCATCATTACCAGTATAGCAGCACATTACAATTAGTATAGATAGTACACCTCAAATTCAGGAAGCAAGATAAAGCGCTCTTTCCAATGAAACTTGCAAAGCCAGTTTACAAGTGACAGCTAAATCTGCTGAGGAAACACGCAGTCATCTATCACTGCTTTTTTAGATTTTATCACGTTTCCTCAGAATATTGTCACACAATCATGGCATTAAAGTTAACAATGCTTGTGTCTAATTCTTTAGCTTTTCCCCATTACCCTTAATACCTCTTGCTAAAAACCAGTTTCATAAAACTAAACACACTTTTGGATAAGGATGTTCTGTTTACAATCAAGCCTTGATGAAGCTGTGTGGTAAAAAAATAATAAAACCCTTCATGACATACCATGTGCTTTGTAACTGATAATGTTTCAGAATATCTGCTGGATGTACCTGGGAAAAGTGCTTCACAGAGACACAGAACTGTACAGGTCAGCAAATCATCTCCTGCAGACTTTCAGGCCTTTTCTTTTCCTTTTTTTTTCTGAAAAATTGCAGTTGTCTTCTTTGTAACAGTGTTCAAAGCAGTCTTTCTGCATCACCATTCACAGAAGTGTCAGAAATGAAGCATAAACAGCAAAAAAATCTACAACTAAATTGTCCAAAAATCACAGAAGATCATTGATAGGAGTAGGGAGATTTTATGAGGTGTCCTGGCACTTGGGGTGTACTGTTAGGGCTTCCCCTGACAAGGTAGTGGCCTCCTTAAGCCTATTAAAACAAAAATAAAAAGATGATGAATTATTGAAAGTAGAATTAAGCTATGTTAGTAACAAAACTTCCGTCTTCCACTTCCTCTTCTATTTCAACCCTGCAGTATTCCTTAGAGAAGGGACCTGGAGGTGTGCCAATATACAGACAGATTTCTGCTCTTACCTCTCTATGCTACATGCTGCCAGGAAGCAAATGCTCTAGGAGACAGCAATATTCCTGAACTACCGCAGAAGACATTTTCTCAGAGGGTACCTCTCTGTCACTCAAACTTGGTTAAAATTTGCTAGAAAAGCACTAACCTGACCCTTTTCCTTATGGCTTTTTTTTTTTTTTTAATGTCTTCATTTTGTAAAAAAGAAAAGGAGAAAAAATATATTAGAGCAGTGGAAGAATGCAGACAAATATACTTCACTGTAACATTTTCACTAACTGATTTATTCTTGTAGCTGCCTCTCTGTTCTGTGACAAAGAAAGGATGATGACGGGACTTAAGGGAAAACATTTTCAAAATATCTATCAAGCAATGAATTTGTGTGCGCTGTGGTTTTACACATTTCTCTTTACATTGTTTGACATGAGAGAAGATTTTTTCCAAACAAAAAACCCAAAATGGTTTCAAATGTAACACCTCTTACATGTAACTTTGGTTTTGAAGACTTTCAATGTACTGGGTTTCCTGAAGGCAGGGAATTTTATCATGTCTGCTTTACAAGGAGGAGAACATGGGCACTGGAGATGTAAGTGTATTTTCAGATTTTACAGCAGGAGGTTAGTGGAGCTGGAAGTACAAGTTAAGGAAACTCTAGTGCAGACTAACCCCCTGTAGCTGTAACTATGAAAGACAGTATTAAATCTCTGCTTCTCTATCTGCTCTTATAGCAAAGTTACAGTGCTTTGTATTCAGTAGGATTTTGGAAGGGGATAGATAACATGAGTATTTATCACATGATCATTATATACTTTTAAAAACTGAAAATAAAGCTCAAAACTGTCAAAGTGCAGGGACAAGGACTGAAAATGGAATAACTTCTCCTGTACCTTTTCTTTCTTTTTTGAGAGCTCAAAGGCCTTTTCCTAAGGATATGTTCTTTGCTATACATTCAGATGTCAAACTGAAGGGATTTTAACAACCATTGAAAGTGAAATAGCTTAGCAGGCAAAAGGAGAAAAAAGAAAGCAAGATGATTTCCCCAAAAGTATCATTCAAGATCTTGATTATACCCTAAAAACAAAGGAAATGCATTCCACTACTTTTAAAATGTAAGTAGCTCAAACAATGATGGCAAAATGAAGTGATTTAATAACAATTTAAGAAAATACAAAATGTGATTATTTGAAAAAAATTTCTTTTAAATTGTAAAATATGCTCATTCTGTAAGTGGCTGACATAATGGCAGAGAAATGAACATGAATTAGCAACAATTTAGGTAAATGCCAGCAGATTGATTTGCGAGTACTATGAAATCTTTTTGAAACTGTAAAATTCATTAGAACAGGGCTTGGGCAGAAGGAAAAACCATCTCTATGGCTCAGCACCCTGCTGGGAACAGTCATTTAATAAAAGTATAAAACACCTCTGAAATACATTTTAAAGTCATTACATATGCTCTGTCACATAGAAACCTGTAACTTTTACTTATATTCATCTATGTATGTGCTTAGGAAAATCAGACACTACAAGCAAGCAAAAGGCGAACACACCCAAAACACCTACTGGTATATTTGGAATTCTTGTGTGTGTTTTTCTCTCCGTTAACGTATTACACCAGACAAAAAATATCACAGGGAAGTAAATTCTTTATAAAACATCATTCCAAGAATAGATTAAAAATAGTCTAAGGAAAGAATGGGACAAGGAGATAGAGGAGATGACTGTGCTGTACTTTTATGCCACAGCTCAGTACTCAGTACATTAACGCTCCCCAAGAACTTGGAAAACTGAAGTTCAATTGTCTCCTGAGGAGACCTGCAGCTACTCCAAGATGGCACATCAACTATCAGCCAAAATATATTCTGGAGTAGATGATGCTCTATATAGCTCATGAAGAGAGCTTTTCAGCTTTCATCTTCACTGAAGGTTCACAGGAACAGATGGTTAGTACACAATCTGATTGTTGTGTGCAGTGAATGCTGGGGACAGCAAGGAAGCCTGTTGGGCTACTGTTCTGCTCCTCAGGCTAGACTATCACTCAGGCCCTCTCCTGTCTGTCGAGTAGGCTGTGCAAGTATTTTAATCAAGACAAGAGGGGCTTCCCAGCATGAGAAATCAAAGGAGATCCATCTCAGACCACTAAAGCCTGGGTAGTTCGGAAACTTTTGCAAGTGGCAAGTCTGAAGCGGGTTTGAGCTGAGCCGCTAGCAGAGTGGCAGTGAACCCATCTCTTCTGCTTCCCGAAAGAGTATGCAAACTATTGAGATCTAAAAGGAAAAGAACTTAACTCACTCCCTTGTCTCATCTGGGCTGCTTGCTTCCTTTCCAAGGGGAGGTGGGAGTGGACACAAAATATTTAATTCCCTGGCAACTGACTTCAGGTTTTGTTTTTTATTTTTTTGCATTATTTTATTTTAATTGCCTGTTAGTCAAGACAGCTACAGAAACATGCAGAATTAGATTGTGATAATCCACAGTACATGCTCGTTAGTAACATGAAAAACACAGTCACGTCTGCAGTATCATACCCTAGGATTAAGGCTAAAAAGTGGAGAGAAACCGCGAAAACTACACTATGAGTTTATACTACAAGTAGGAGTTCAAGGATTGTTATTTTTTATTTTGGTACAAGATACAGTCCCACTAGGTTGTTTCTCAGACAGCCTAATAGCTTTCCCCACCTCAAAAACACCCTTTTCTTCCACAAAAAACCCAATTTTGGCTTTAAAAAGAACACTCTCCCTGTCCAAAATGATCTCCCCTTTCTTCCCTATCTACTAGTGCTATCACAGAAAAATGATTTTATTTTACTTTGAATTATTCAGTGTCCAGAAATCAAAAATCTTTCTTTCCAATAAATGATAAAGAAATGAAGAAAAATAGCAAACATGAGTTCTCACTTTTTCTAGATTTTAAATGCTTTTATAATTCACTTTGGCTGTTTCAGATTAATTCTTAGAAGCGCGTTTTTAGAAGTAAGTGTACATTTCACTGCAGGAATGAGTCTACTGAATATTGCTAGCTGTAGAAAAAAACCTGCTATTATGGCTGCATTGAACAGTGTTGCAGATACGCTTAAACACTACATCCCAACACACTCTATATTACTCCATCATTATAAAGCAGGATTTTCTAGACGTAAGAGGAAAACCTCAGAAAGGGATATTACAGCTGCTAAGCAAATTCCTTTTTTCTTTTTCCTCTTTCCTTTTAGGAGCATTCCTCAGGGAGAGACTGAAAGAGAGTGTGGGCCCCAGACAGGAAAAGCATACAAGGAAGACATTAATTAGTTGCAGGAACAGGGGAACAGGAAAAATATTTAACGTTTGGTTGCCTCCCCCCCCCCCAAAAAAAAAAAAAAAAAAAAAATCTGGACCAAATACCTGTAGAAACAGTTATATAAATAACACTGGAAGAGAGCTTGAGACATCCAGTTCCCTGCAGCAACTGAGAACCAACAGTACCACAATCATTCCTGCTGTCCTTACTTGCTTTATTCTCAAAGTTACACGATTATGGGAAATGAAGGGGTATACTAGAATGTCTAATTATCCTTACAGTTAGAAAGAGATTCCTATGTCTAAATTACAGTTTCTTTACTACCACTTATGATTATAACTTCTCTTATACCTAGTTAAAGCACAAAAGAGTTTATTTGCTTCTAATTCACAGCTTCTTTTACATATGGGAAGATCTCTACCAGGTCTTTCTATGAGTAATTTTTTTCTCTTGCTCAAAAACCCCAGTTCTTCCATTTTTTCCCCACAGAGCTTTTATATTCTAGACTTTGGCTCAGACCCATTTCTAAGTAAGTGTATAGGAAAGTGGCTGTGTTGGAAACAGCAATGTGAAAGCACAGAAACGCTCATGCACAGTGCTAGCTCTTGCTGGAATTCCAATATTCTTGGAGGTGAACAGCTGAAAGTCTTGACTGCCCCTCTGCAGGAAGCAGCATAAACTCTGCTTTTCCATTAAATTTTAAATTAAATGACACCCCTCAAGCAGAAACAGGCAGATTTTCTCTCCAGTGTGTATGAAAAAAAAAAAAAGCCCCAAAGGGAACAATCAGGGTCTTCATATTTGGAAGCATACAGAATAGTGAAAAAGCACAACAGGATTTCCAATACATCTGTGACTTGTGAGGTATACGGATTGAAATGCTTTGCATATTTATTTTCATTTATGAAATGAGATTTGTTATAGCAATAATGAAAAATTAATATTAACTACATTAGGTATTCAGATACTTAATTGGAACATAGAAATAGAACAGTAAGATAAAAGATAATGAAAATACATTATCTGATTGTGGAAAGTTTGTTTTGTAAAACGTGCTGTTCTACAAGTGCAAATTCAAACTGGAAATACAAATAAAAATGACAAATAATTCATCTAAGTAATTTAATAATCCATGTTATACATGCAGAAAATCTATTTTTGAGAGGTAGTGCAATGTTATAATGGATTGGTTGTTTAAAATCAATACTTGACTAGAAAGTGTGCTTGTAGACAACACAAAATTGCCTGTACTATAACGATGGTGGTGGTTTGACATAACTTGTCATGGAGACAATTTATGTACAGTTTGTGAATTATGATCAACTTTTATAAAAAACTGTTGTCTTACTGATTTCTTCAAAGTAAGTCAGCATGGAGGCAGGTTCTCTGTCCTATACTGTCTATCACAACATAATGGCAGGAATCTGGATGAGAACCTTCATAAGATCTTTGAAACTGGTGCAGATAAGCACCCAGCCAATCTCATATTGCTTATAAATGACACGTGGTATTTGTTGGCTGTCTGCAAACTACAGGGCATGTGGCTTCCTCATCACACCTCTCACAGTCTCGGGATGTCCAACAGTGGTCATGGCCCACCCGAGGTGTGGGTGCCATGACACGTGTCCTGCAGGCTGCTTACCCTCACAGCCAGGCTATACAGACCTACTGGAGCACACTAAAGATTTCTTCCTGCCCATCACTTGTTTTTTCTGCTGGCCAGACCAGGATCACCAAGGACTCTGTGAAGACCATCTCCCCGTGCGGCATTAGATAATACTTCTTTTTCTGTCCTGAATCCGGAAAAGACATCTGAGAAACAATCGGAAGTGTAGCATTGCAATACAGTGGAAGGACACAATAACTTTAGGTTTCCCGATGATGTTTTAACTTCTAATAGCACAGTAGCGCTCAAATACTTGTCCAAGATTATAGAGTTTATCAGACCATTGGAAACACAGCTGCAAGAAACTAGGTTTTCTCCCTCCTTCCCTCTAATTTAATAAGAAAACATGAGGGGGAAAAAAGTCAAAGTTCATGTCTTCATTTATCTCTTACCTTTGAAACACAAAATTTTTTTAAAAATCTCAATTCCTAGGAAGTATTTTCTCTGCTAGTTTTAGCATTGTAAAGGCAACTATGAAACAAAATGAATGGCAAAGGCAGGAATAGGGGCATCTGATCCATTAGCCCATGATGCACAGCAGGTCACTCTTTAGAACATTACAAATCTAAAAAAGCCAGAACCTGAAATGAGTATCAGAAACATCTGCTAACATCAGAAAAAGTAAGAGTCCGCTGACTTTGGATCATCATATGAAACATACAGATGGCAACTAAAAAGCATTTTTTTGGCAACCCTCTTCATAGTGTTGCAGCCCATTTTTCACAGACCCTCCCTATTCTTTTTGCATGTGTTTTTTATAGTTTAATATAGTTTAATAATCAACTATCACCAAACTTGCATGAAGTCTTTAGTCCTTAAAAGAAATAATACAATTAACAAAGAGATTCTGAACAAAACTTGGATGTTCAGAGAAAGACAGTCAAAAGCTCATATTTACCAAGTATCACTAGAGAGTTACCATGCCTGCCTTGCTTTAAAAACAGTAAGACCTCTGGTAGTCCTATACATTGTTATAGGACAGCTGTTGAGTTCTTAAAGGCATATATTGCTTCCTTGTTAATGCTATGCCTTTATTCTTATTTCATATGCTAAAGTATGGTAGGAATATTTTTTCAAACTAAAATAACAACTGAGCATGCATTCAAAAATGCACTTAGTTTCACCCCTAAGAAAAAAAAAAAAAGAGGCTGCTTGTTTGTATCTTGCTTTTGTTAAAAGACTGATAACCTTACCAATTGTAAGGTAACGATATCTCTTGATGCAAGCTGAGTGACTTCTTATCAGTCACAGTAACATCTGAAGATAGGCACAGGCAGAATTTATTCATCAATTAACCAGCAGCTCATTCACCACAAAACTGAAGAAGTTATTAGTTTTCTTGCTTTTCAAATGTCTTTTCCTAACATATCAATTTATACCTCCCCGAAGACATTTTAAAAAGAATCTATTTAAGAGATCTAAATAATATTAATGGATGATATGCAAAATACATACTACTGCAGTACACAGGGGCTAGATCCCTTTAGATAAACACTCGTAAGATTGGGAAAATACTCCACATCATTAAACACAGTTTACACCTTGTACAGAAGCCCCTCTCGTAGGCTGACTTTTTTGGATGACTGCTGATGTGGTAACAGATGCATTGTTGTAACTGGTAATCATGAGCCAAGCACTGAGCACACATTGCTCTCTCCTGCCTCCTGGGTGATATATGCCAAGTCTATTCATTTAGGATACATACCAACACCGGAAAACACTGGGAAGCAAAACAACTTACAGTATCTGAATTGGTTATGCTATCTCAACTGTCTTCAAGAAACATTTCTTACAAGACACTCTTCTACTGGGGAAGAGGACTTCAATGACTGCGACATTGTCACTTTGGACTGCAGCTAAGTAGTGACACAGAAAAATTTTATCAAGATTTGTTTCAGTTTTGAAGTAGGAGCACTTTGTTTGTATGCCTTTTTATGTTAGTTTTCAGGAATTTTCTGGTATTTAATAGAACAGCCATTAAGTTTGGATACTTAAAGCACTCACCAAAGCATTGTTTTGAAACAACGAATTAATGATGATTAGTGTTATCTTTTAGTTTGACACTGTATCTACAGTTTAAGGATACTGCACTTCAGGAATAAATACACACATCCAATGTGTAACTTATGAAAATAATTATATCTCTGAGTTTTAATACTGATAATAAACTGTTTATGAATAATCTATTGGAACTGTGGATATAAGCAACAGGATACAAATCATTAATCTGAATTTCTTTCCTCTGAAACAATGACATTTAGTGACAAATTTCATAAAATAAAATACAGAATAAGACTTATTTTACTAAAACAGAGACAGAAAATTGATTACTCTGGCTTCTTTACATTTGCACTGCCAAAGTTGTCATTTCATCTCTCTAGTCCACTGCAGTCCACCACTCATTTCTAACTATGGAAAGTCAATTTCATGCTAGTAAGGCTTTTTTTTTCCTGACAATCTGCATTTCTATAGTCCTATATACATTCAAAATTGCCAGACCTATGGTATTATAGTTGAAGCTTTTGTATCTCACTAACAAAAACTTGGGGACTACTCCTGTCTCCCCAGAAAGAAAAAACAACAATGAAACAACCCTAAAACCGTATGAACTGTCATACAGTTTGATTTTGATCAAAAATTACTGTAAAGCTTCCTGAAGTCACACAGTTCTACAGTAAAGTGATGGGTTTGATGGGTTTGTTCGTTGGTTTTGTGGGTTTTTTTTTTGGGGTGGGGGGTTGACCCATAGTTGCTTTTGGTTGGATTTCCAACATACTCTTAGAATTTCTTTAATTCTTCTAGTTTTATTATAAAAGACTGCAAATTTTGCCAATTTGATCCTCAGGCATTAAATTATGCACCTTTTTAGGGACATGGTTTAGTGGTGATTTTGGCAGTGTTAGGTTGATGGTTGGACTTGATGATCTTATTGGTCCCTTCCAACCTAGACAATTCTATGATTCTATGATTTTGCCACTGCAGGTTATTTTCACTTGGTTCTTATAAAGATTTCAGAGTGTGCTTTTTTTAAGGGTCATTATTTTTGTTAAATAATTTGGCATTACATCTTTGTGGTTCATTGTAGGAAAAAAAACCCAGCTCACTAAAATCAATTTTATTATGTGAAGCGGTAGGGGAAAGGTTAGCTTATCTCATGCAGGTGGCTGTCATCCATGTCATGTCCTTTTTTCCTGGGGAATGTCCCTACCAGGTGACAGCTGCCCAGCAATGGGCTTTATTTGCTTCAGGTCACCCAGAGCCAATCTATTTATTTCAAAGGTCCTAGAACAGGGAAATCAAGTCCCACACTCCCCCATAGTCCTACACAGAGAAGATACCACCTGCATAAATTAGCAAGCGTTAGAAAAGGACTTTTCACCTTCAAAGGACTTAACTGGGGGAGAGCGGAACAGATTTTGCTCATCTCTTATCACATTACTGAGAAACGGTGGTGAGCACAGAGGGTTGTTTCTGAAACCTGCTGCAGCTAGCGCAGTAAGCTGGTATATTGCATCTTGTAGCGTATTTCACAGACATACACCTGAATGGCAGTAGCAGTCGGGGGGGGGGCATGTGGGTGGAATCAGCAAAATGAACTGGTAAAATCTGAGCTTTCAGGAGAGGACATGGAGACTGGAGATCTGTGCAGACAAAGCCTCTTTACTCCAGCTAGATCTGATACAGGCAGGAGCCATGCATCCATAAACTGGACACAGCTAATGCCTGCAATATGCAACTTTTTTGCACAGGTTATAAATAGAAGCCGTGGTTTTTAAATTCCATATTCGCATTTGTTTTGATTCAGAATCAATATACCAGACTCAAAATTACTTTTACTTATATAATTATTTTTACTTACATAATTATTTTTACTTATCCTTGCCTTTTTTTTTCCTCCTACATCTACTATGCTATTTTTCCTTCATTTTTTTTGTAAGCTTTTTTCCTGGTATCTTCATTAGGTTATAAAAAAAAATTTGGTTACTGGATATATTAACTGTGCCCTGATGAAACATACTCACTCTTGTCAGTCTGTCTCCTATCTGCGTATCTGATTCTGTAAACCTTTTCTCATTTGAGAAGTCCCCTGAAATAAACTTGATCCAGCAAAGCACTTTAGTGCATGAAGTCAATAGAGTCATTCATTGCTTAAAGGTAGCCATAAGCCTTAAGTGCTTTGTTACTGTGGGGGCCCAAGAAAGAAAGGACTATTCATGACAGTAAGTGCTTTTTAAATTGGGCCTACACCGAAAAGCCTATTAGTGTTACATTTACAGAGTGACTTTTCTTATGAAAACTAAGGAGTGAATTCAGCATCCATTTTAATTCACTTTTAGAAGCTATATATGAGAGCAGCAGATGGCTGTGTCTGTCTGCAGTCCTGAGCACTTACAAAGCAGACAAGAACAATAAAAGATGAAACTTTAGAACTGTTATAGATACTCTCACAATGCTTAATTATTACTGACGGGCAGCAAGCTAAACCAAAATCAATTGCCAGGACTCACATGTGACTACAGAATAACTAGGGTCTTTTAATACTAGCTATAAAATGCATACAAAATGCTTTGTGCAGTGGTGAGTTAAGTTTCAACAGCAGATTACTTCTTCATACTGGCTGTACTGTTTCCACTGCATTTGGATTAGGCTGCTATCAAACAAAAACTCCAATTACCAATTACATTACAATAAACAGGGGGGAAGATCTCAGCCTTTGTAGCTTGCTTTCATCTAGCAGCATTATTTTATTGCACAGATAAATCACAATTGAAATCCCTTAGCTTCAAGTAAATTCACTTTCTCTGCCTTTTTTTTTTTTTTTAATTTTTAATAAATAGTCAGAAATACCAAATTTCTACTCAGGACATAACATAAGTAACATCTGTTCTCCAAATATGACACAGCAAAAATATATTGAACCGTTCAATCTTTGAGCCTCCAAATATACCATTAATGGGTAACCCCTCTGTGACTGCGAGTATCTGCTCTTCAGCAGAAGAGAATAAAAATGACTGCACGCTCCAATTTTCTAAGGTATCCTCAAGGCTAGAATTATAGATGTTTTTAAGGCCTGAGAGGTAAGTCACAGGGGTCCCTTGCTGTGTATTGATTAAGAAATGAATGGGATCGTTAACTTGTTAGCAAAGTATCACGAGGAGAAGCAGTCTCATGGAATTTCAGGAAATCAATTTCATGTTAAAACTAATTTATTTCCTCGCCATTCTACGCAGACAAGGTCTAGATCAAATGGTCTGAGGACTTGATGAGGAATTACAAACTCCAGGGTTCAAATTCAAGGCTGATACTAAGCCAGGCTATGGCCATAAACCAGAATACTTATATGTTTGTAAACAGAGAATACAAACTGTCTCTAGTCCTTCACTGCCACTCTTTGAGAGTTGAAGGTTCCTAATGCAGTCACTTTAAAGATGGTTGGAGCTTTGCTGTTGACTTAAACAGGAGCAGAACTGAGAACCTGCAATTGAAGAACACTTTGAATGTGAAGATTGCAAGTATCTTTTATAATTATTGTTAACAAGAGGAAAGAGTACGGTATTGGTTGTTACGTTTTTCCCTTCATAGAAAGCTTTATGCTAGATAAGCACAGAAGACCTAGATCTTCACTTTTTAAAAATAATTAAAAAAACCCCAAACCACAACTTACCCATGCAGGCTCTAAATACTGCTCCTCTGGCATACTAGGTCTGAGGGAGCTAATGAGCATCTTGTCATCAAAGGGCTGGTAAAAAGCCTATTTGACAGATCCTTCCAAGGACCTGGGACTGTGCTAGAAAGGGAAGAGGTGCAGCAGCCTTTAGAACCCCAGTGATATAGGAACAAGTCATAGGTACCTACACAAAAAGGGCTAATGTAATGCTTTGAATTACTGGAGCTATTTCAAGCCTGGTTCCAAACCACAGTCTAAAAGAAGATCTAAACTGTGTCCTCCTTCCAGTTCTGGTTCTCTCAAAGTTTTGTAATATATCAATCTTAACAGCTTCAGACCCACACCTTTCCTTGGAATCACAGATTTGGTTTTGATCTATTTGAAGGGACTGAAAAAATCTGGCAAAACTGAGTTTGAAAAAAAACTACTTCCCCTTTCTCTATTTTATTTATTTATTTTTAAAAGAGTAAGATACAGTCAACAGTTTTAAGTTAAGCAAGGCTTAAAAAGTAAGAGGCATCCTAACTAATTATTAGCTAATTTGAGAAGTTTTCTAAATGTATCCAGTATTAGTTAAACCTTGACTTTCAGAGGTATTGAAAAGTAAATTGATTTTCATTTCTATTGCTGCTTTTGCAAGAAGCCATGAATTGATCCTTTCTACTGTACAATATCTCAGTAGTTCAGACATTTGTAAGAGGAATCCTCAAGTGCTGTTTAAATTGAAATCTAAGACAGTATAACATAACTGTATTAATTCAATGTACCAGAATCTCATTCTCAAAAAAAAAAAAAAAAAAAAAAATAAATATCACATTTAATGATATTACTGACCAACAAGGTCAGTCTGCATATATTTTAATGAAAGCTGCCTTAGACTCTAGTAAATTTTAGACCAAGTCTCAACAGCAGATTTAAAACTACTGGTGTGGGCAACCCCTATCCACTTTGAATAAAAGTAGTTTTAAGCATTCTGAAACTATAACTCCCAATAGATAAAAAGGTTTAGTCATTAGATGAAATGTTTACATTTTAATGAATCTTCTCTAAGATCACTCAACCCTTCCTCTGCCTGCACCAATACACAAATTGTTTCTTCCACCAAAGAAATTAAATAGCTTTGGGTTTGAAAATACCTAAGGCTTACCATGAGTGTTGTAAGAAAAAGCAGTACTGCAATCAAAAGTACGTTTTCAGCAAAGTGCACAAAATATAAATCAATCAACCTTCTGATCTGAATTTGTCAGCTTGAAGATTTCATACATTAGACAGAATTAACTACTTACACTTGATTATAGTATGTGGATACTTCTCTTAGATAAGCGCTTATGTTCGAATGTCAGATAGCTTTACAGAGCAGCCTATCAATTATTCCCCAAAGGGTGATTCTGTTGAGATTTACACTAAAATTACTAACCATCTTCAAGATGGGTAGACAGATTTAACATATTGACACTGTCTAGGACAGGGTGAGAGGTGTTTCAGTATCGCCTCTCGAGCTATCTTGGGGGTGGTTCTGTTCCCAGGGTAAGGCAGAACCAGCACAGGGCTGCCCTAGCCCACTGCCCAGACAGCGCTCCCCAAGCCCCGGATTACAGAAGACAGCTGTAGACTGCCCAGTCCACACCTCAAACACAATGTAGGTTACCACGTTTATTTTGTCTTTACAATAAACATAACTGAGGAGTCCACATTCTTATCTATTGTAGTGCTGCACTGTCCTTTCTATTTTGGATTTTCCTACTGTTTCAACCAAGTCCTCTTGTGATGTAAGGCTATTACTTTTGTATATCATACTATTATACTCCACACTTATAGAACAAAATACAATAATATCTTCCATAGTCTCCAGATATAAAATATAAATTACTTCTTCACAGGGGTCTTCGGCATGGAGACTACCATCAGGCCCAAGTCTTCTCAAGATGAAAAATTCTAGGTTTTGTCCCCTTTTCTTTAGGCTCTATTTTATGAATAACTGAGCTGATTACGTTTTCCTTGGCTTCTTGTTCATTGCTGCAACTGTTCCTAGAAGTTCATTGTCCAAAAAGGAATTCTGTTTCCTTAACTGTGAACTCTGGGATGCAGAGATTTGCTCCACATCTAGCAGTCTGTACTCATGAGCAATGTCTATTTAAGTTCTCATCTGAACAAGGTATGATGGGGTAGGGTGGTTTGGTTTTGGGGTGTCTTCTGTTTTTTTTTGTTGGGGTTCTTTTTTGGGGCTGGGGGGATATTTTTAGAAAGCATGTGCTCTTTGTTTTATTTAAATATTTTTAAACCTTATTGTTCTAGATGCTGGTAGAGATCTTCTATTACATTACCTGAATCTGTTCTACTTTGAAATCGTACTGTTTTCTCACTTGACTTGAGAATTCAGACTGAGACCGTCACGAGGCCTTTTTGCTCAAGTGTCATTTTCTTCAGAATTTCTAAGATTCTTTTTTTCTCGGAGTAAGGGGACTTATTTTGCTAGTGAAGAGGCAAAAATTTGGGAACTGGACACATATTATACTGATCATAAAATAAACTCACCTATCATGATCTTTGTCAAAGTTTATCTGCATTTTGAAAATGTTTCCAAAGAATTTTACAAGTACCACTTCCTCCTTTCATTTATAAAATACTGTCATTTGGAATTAAACATGTAAATTATTTTAATAATGCACTGCAGTACC
The DNA here is from genome assembly GCA_017639485.1 of Pluvialis apricaria. NCBI lineage: Eukaryota > Metazoa > Chordata > Aves > Charadriiformes > Charadriidae > Pluvialis > Pluvialis apricaria. The sequence continues at coordinate 62,981,570 of CM030008.1, forward strand.
ATATAAGATTTCAAGATAGGCAATGACAAGTAGATATTCCATCTGAAACTGTATGAATGCATTTTAGGAAAGGGAAGTATAATTGCTTATATTAAAATACTTGCCAGCATATTTTACTAATATCCAAAACTAGTTTCCAGATGCAAGAATAACAATGATTATTCATTTTCATGTTTAGCTTCAACAAATTTTTCTCACAAAACACTTAAGTTGTAGCTATCTTGAAACAATAAATTTTATTTTTAAAAAATATTTTAAGATTTTAAGAAACTAAAAGCAGTATTTTCTATCCACTCATCCAAGTGTTGCCTGGTCAAAATTTTCTAGTGCACTAATAACACCGTTGTGTTCTCAGAACCTGCAAGATATTAGATAGTTCATCCAGAGCATAGAAACAGCCGTATTTTGTGGAAAAATAGTAAGTTAATCTCACTTGGAAAATAGCAATGCAAGAAACAGACATTCACCTGAACGGGGAATTTGAAATTATTTTACAAAATGCTGACAGTAAAATAGGACAATGCAGTCCAGAAATATGTAAGAATTTTCTCACTGGAATGCATGGTAGTAATATTTCCTTAACATATTGCACTCAGCTATTTCCAGAAATAGTAACTAGGTGAGGTACTTAATGCCGTCTTTGCCTCAGTCTTCAGCAGTAGGACCAGTTGTTCCTTGAGTTCCCTAACCCCTGAGCTAGAATACAGGGATGGGGAGCAGAATGAAGCCCCTGTAATCCAAAGGGAAATGGTGAGGGACCTGCTTCAGCACCTGGAGGTGCACAAATCTATGGGGCCGGATGGGATCCATCCAAGGGTACTGAAGGAGCTGGCGGAAGTGCTCACCAGGCCACTCTGCATCATTTATGAACAGTCCTGGATAACCGGGGAGGTCCCAGCTGACTGGAGGTTGGCAAATGTGACACCCATCCATAAGAAGGGCCGGAAGGAGGATCCGGGGAACTACAGGCCAGTCAGTCTGACATCGGTGCCTGGGAAGGTCATGGAGCAGATCATCCTCAGTGCCATCACACGGCACATGCAGGAGAACAAGGTGATCAGGCCCAGTCAGCATGGGTTTGTGAAAGGCAGGTCATGCCTGTCAAACCTGATCTCCTTCTATGATGAGGTGACCCGCTTAGTGGATGAAGGAAAAGCTGTGGATGTTGTCTACCTGGACTTTTGCAAGGCTTTTGACACCGTTTCCCATAGCATTCTACTGGAGAAACTGGCTGCTCATGGCCTGGACAGGTGTACCCTTCGCTGGGTAAAAAACTGGTTGGATGGCCGTACCCAGAGAGTGGTGATAAATGGAGTTAAATCCAGTTGGTGTCCAGTGACAAGTGGTGTCCCCCAGGGATCGGTGCTGGGACCGGTTCTCTTTAATATCTTTATTAATGATCTGGATGAGGGGATTGAGTGCACCCTCAGTAAGTTCGCAGACGACACTAAACTGGGGGGGCGTGTTGATCTACTTGAGGGTAGATTGGCTCTGCAGAGAGATCTGGACAGGCTGGACAGATGGGCTGAGGCCAATGGTATGAGGTTCAACAAGGCCAAGTGTCGGGTCCTGCACTTGGGTCACAACAACCCCATGCAGTGCTACAGACTGGGGGCGGAGTGGCTCGAAAGCTGCCTGGCAGAGAAGGATCTGGGGGTGTTGGTGGACAGCCGGCTGAGTATGAGCCAGCAGTGTGCCCAGGCAGCCAAGAGGGCCAACAACATCCTGGCCTGCATCAGGAATAGTGTAGTGAGCCGGAGTAGGGAAGTAATCATCCCCCTGTACTCGGCACTGGTGAGGCCTCACCTCGAGTACTGTGTTCAGTTTTGGGCCCCTCACTACAAGAAGGACATTGAGGTGCTGGAGCGTGTCCAGAGAAGGGCTACCAGGCTGGTGAGGGGTCTGGAGGACAAGCCTTATGAGGAACGACTGAGGGAACTGGGGTTGTTTAGCCTGGAGAAGAGGAGGCTGAGGGGTGACCTTATCACCCTCTACAGCTACCTGAAGGGAGGTTTTAGAGAGATGGGGGCTGACCTCTTCTCCCACGTGGCAAGTGATAGGACAAGAGGAAACGGGTTCAAGTTATGTCAGGGCAGGTTTAGATTGGATATTAGGAAGCATTTTTTCACTCAAAGGGTTATTAAACATTGGAATGGGCTGCCCAGAGAGGTGGTGGATTCACCATCCCTGGAGGTGTTTAAAAAAAGGGTAGATGAGGTGCTTAGGGACATGGTTTAGAAGTGGGTGTTTTTAAATCAGGGTAGGTTAACGGTTGGACTTGATGATCTTAATGGTCCCTTCCAACCTCACTTATTCTATGATTCTATGATTCTATGAAATAATCTCAGGGAACAGCAGTTGAACAAGAAGAGAATTAGACTTCTATTTTATTTTGTTTTATTTTCCTGTGATTTTCGTTCCATCTGACCTTCCACCTAGGCTAAGCTTCCAGTTTCTCCAATACATACAGATTCATTAGTGCAGAAGTGTATAATGTACTTTTAACACACAGCTTCCTGAGTCAGCACTATCTTCACAAGTTCCCCACTATATGTAAACTGAGCATGAGTGGAAAATTTGCCCTGCTGCCACAAAGCCTCTCACACACTGGTTGCATGCAGACCACGTGTTGAAATTCTGTAAAATAGCTATTAATAACTTAACAAGGTAAGTTCCCAAACTTACTCTAATTAGGTACTGTCTTGGGAATGACCTTTACAGGTTGTGGCTCTGGGTTGGTCTGCAGACAGGCTCCTGTAGACCTACTCAGCTGCTCAGGAGAGGTTTGCATATCTCATCTCGTGCATATTCTGAAGCCATTTGTGGGCCTTTACAGATAAGTCTCCCACAGTCCGAGAATCCTTATTTCTCAACTGGCAAGATCCATCTTGTCTTTGACTAACTTGATCCTTGGCATGTCATACAAGCTCACTGGGAGACAAAGGCCATCCTTCTACTGGACTTTTACCAGTGCATAGTAAGTACAAAATAATAGTGATCAGTATTTTAGAAGGAACTTATAAAGAAGGAGATACGGAGAGAGGTAATAGAGCAAAGGAAAGCTTTCACCTTCTGGGTGTTCTTGAGTGAGCAGAGAAACACGAGACAACAGTAAAATTGCTCGCAGACTAGGTCAATATAAGAGGAAAAAAACCAGACCTTTTTCTGTCTTTTAGGTGCAGTACATATATTAGAGGAGGCAGACTAGCAACAGAAGTCTTCTGTAGCCTCAAATGATCTGATGGAAAAGCAAATACAATGAGCTACTTTGGTTTTGAGAAATAATACTTAGGCAGCACTCTGTGCTTGCAGGAATATAGTTAGTAATGCAGTAATTATCATAGTCCTAGAAGTCTGCTTAAAGCTCAGTCGGTTTATCGGAAAATTTTGTTCTGCTATGGGCAGCTGATGTCTATGGAAGCTGTGAGAGACAATACTACCATTAGGTATTGTGAGGTTTGAGAAGACCAGTTTTTTGAAAGCAGGTTGATGAATCTTGGTTCTTTCTGAACTTGGTAATTTGCTTGAGGAAGAAGAAAAGTCACCTAGATGGTCGCAAGCTTCACAGCTTTATTTACCTTCGCTCAATGAGGGAAGACTATAATTAACAAGATGGTGTAAAAGAAGATCTTAAAATCCTGCAGCCAAACCTTTAAGAAAATTATGTCCTTTCCAACTCTCAGGTAATTCAGTCCTATATTCAAAATGGCTTTGTACTCATCTTTCACGTAAAAGATTTATGAAAGGGAAAAAACACATCTCAGGACTATTAAACTGCCAGGATAATCCCAATTGTACTATATAAAATGAACAGAACGATGATTTTTCTTATGCTGCTCTTGCCATATCTATAGCTAAGTAATTGGTCAAAAGGGAAAAAGATCTTGTATGCAAGATTTAATTTAATGATCTGAACATGCTTGTCCACCACACCCAACAGGTGACCTCTTGGCCTTATTGAGAATAGTGGCATCAGCTGCCTGCGCGGTAGCCTGAAGCCAGGTCCCTGACGTGTCTCCCACCTTCCCCCACTGGACTGTTGCTCTACTTGCGGAGCAGTGCTAGGGAAAACGACTGCCAGCCAAGAAAGGGCCGTGGACTTTGACAGTTGTGCAAGGTAATTCCATTATAATGGGTTCTCCTGGATATTTATAGCACTTACCATTATACTTCCACATTACAATATTATATACTTAAATAACACTATAATCCCATAACAACTGTCTTATAATAGATCAGTCAAGTTTCATATTAGAAGGAATACTGAGTAAAACTTTTTCTCATTCATGTGTTACTGTTCTCTCAGTCTCTCCCAAAGAAACATACTCCTGTATCCAACCTGTTAATAGCTGGTTTATAACAGCTGGTGAACTAGAAAAGGCAGAATCATAATATACTAAATACATAAAAATGTATGAAATATGTATGCATGCAGGACCTGAAAAGATTACTTCAGTTGCCAAAAGAGGTCCCCCCTCCCTCAAAACCCCAACACACCAGATAAAGAATGCTTTGCAATCATACTCAAAATTCACCTGCAGTATTTCTGCAACTCCCTGTAGAGCGTTTTCAAGAGCATTCATAAACCTACACTGGCACTTGACAACAAATAGCAAAATTTGTAGCAGCTTCCTGTCAACATGATGCAGGATAACTTTTATAAGTTTCTCAGATCATACCAAAACTTCACTATTAGTACATTGCAGCAGTACCTTACAATTCTGGTACAAGATACAAGTATTGACATGCTTCCTCTTGGGACGTTCTTCCAACAGTTAATAACTAACACCCACAGTAAAAGCAGAATAATTTCTTGGATAAACAAAACCATGAATAACAACAAAGTCTATTATTTTCATGCACAATCAGTGGAAAAACTGAGCACACAGAAGTTCAACAGAGAAAACAGGCTTATGGGAAAATTAATCTTCCATTCTCTTCTGTTTTCTGCATGGGAAAGGCCCTTGGTAACAACCCTGGTGATCAAGAAGGCAAAGTGATGCCTGGCACTCAGCTTGATGCTGCCCTGGGTACCTACCTTGGCATCAACTTTCAGGTAGCAAGGATGCTGTGCACCCAGATAATGCAACATCATCCAGCTATAGGCTGCCATGTTAATGGAGAGCACAGTCTTCAATCTCATTCAAAAGTTGTCTGGGTCAGTAAAGCTCAGCCAAAGCCTGCACTAGGACAAAGCTAAGTTGCAGCTGAAGGTAGAATCAGGTCACAGGTTAAAAATGGCAGAATAGGAGGAGAAAGGAGCATCCCTTCTTTAGATGGTCACTTTGTAAACAACAAAAATATTTTTCCTAATATAAAGAATGTTCTATGAATCTGAGAGAAGTCCAGATCTGCCTTTAGGCAATGCTGGACTCCCAGAATTTGCTCTATACATGGAAACTATAAGTTTGCAGTTCTAGCCATTCCCTCCGTCTCCGATTCTTGATCTGACAGGGGCATTTCTTAAACAGCCTCAATCAAAATACTTAGTTTCTGAAAACTAGCAAAATATCCAGTCTCTCTAGAGAAATTCTTACTAAAGTTTTGTTGTGCCTCATAGGAGCAGAGACCATTAACTTGGTTGAATCATACCAAATTACTTGCAATGCCTCTTTGATACAAGACGTTTTCCACAAGGGAAAACTTCAAAACCCATTTGAAGTATGAATGGAGATGGATTCCAATACAAGTGTCTGCAGAGAACAAAACCTATCTTTTATTTATTTAATAAAAAACAAACAAAAACACACAAGTAAGGCATAACCTGCTATTCTGCTATTATTAAGCTTTAATCTCATCATTTATTTTCAACTGACATGGAAAACGCAAATAACCACCCCCTGCCTGGCAATTGTATATTGCTTTGTTCATATGTTTGAAACAAATGCACATCAAGAGACCACCACTGTACCACACAGCACATTTATTTTCCTTATTGTGGTTTACAAGTCTATTTGGTGCATTTATCATATAAAATAAGTCTTTTGCAAAGACTCCCCAACAGATTTATTGGAAATCTTTCATGAGGCCTTACTCCAGTGCAAACAAAAGCCTAGTATTTACTGGTGCTTAGTGACATTTTACCTTGTTTATGTAGAAGGCTTGGGACTGGAATAAAACTTTCCCCTTTTTCATTTTCAACTTCCTCCATGCTTCAGGGTTGTTCTGAGGAAAGAAAAGGGGTGCCTGGTCCAGGTCTTCCACCGCACTACCACCATTGCCTGTCCTTTCACACCAAGAGAAAGGAGCCAGTTACAGGTAGGAAGCTTCCAGCTGTTGCTCATGGTATTCCCAGTGATCAGAAACAAAAAAAGTAAAGCTTCTGAGTTTCCTAAGGGTGTACATTGGTCATTGGGAAGGAAACCAGAAAAAAATACAAAAGAGATTTGGCAGAACCAATGGAATCCTACCACGGCCAGAGACTTTACTTTTATACTTGAAATCTTCAGTCACGAGTAAGTAACTTTTCATTTTAATCCTACTTGTTCTTTTTAATTTCCTGTCATTCTTATGTAGAAACAGAGGCCCTGATGGACAACAGACACAAACGTATACCAAAAAACCTGTAAAGTGCATGAATATGGGTTGCTTCCTCAATAAATTAATTTAAAAAGAGTGGGAACGCTTGCATTAGCATACCTTCACCACCGTGACTTGGTTGCTCACAATTAACTTCCAAGGCAAACTGATCTAAACTGGGCCAAGATATTTCCATAGAAATTTGAGACCCAGAAGGTGTTTGTACTGCCCTAGGTGACACCTTCTCAAGTTTTCTCTTTGCACTGCTGTAAAACATTTCAGGAATCCTCTAGTTAATAAAATAGACATGTTTATATGACAAAGGAAAGGTGGCATCTTTCAGCTACTTGAGAGAAACGGTCACTGCTGACTACTTGCATTGAGCTTTCTATTTAGCCAAAGTCTCTGTGTTACTATCCCAACACTATTCACCATTCTAGTTTTAATCCATTTTGTCTGCATCTAAATTCTCAAGTTACAGTGAAAGCCAATCTCTGTGAACCCCCAAACCCAGTGAACAAATTAAGTCTTACCAGGCATATGCATTTATTATTTCAAACAGAATAATTAAGTTATTAGGCCATAAGAAAAGGGAAAGATAAAGTAAAGTAGTAAAACCTGACTGACAAAGAGTTGAGCTCAAGCTAATCACGCATTCAGCTACTTATAGGTTAGTAGGTATCTATACCTCATTTTACACTTTGATACTGTAATGATTAGCCTTACTACCCTTTTTAATTAAGTTCCGTTCACTTAGACTGTCACTGAATAATATTTATTCTTGTTACCAGCAACACATGGTAAAACACGATTTTATGCCCTATACAGCACCTACCTAGAAGACAACACCACTGCCGCGGCATGCCTGCCTTCCTCCTGTGCTCCCCCAGCTTTTAATACAGTGGATGCGGTGGTTGTTGCTGGTGACACCAGAATGCATAGGTTTTATTATCAAAATGGGCAACTGGCTCATAAAATACTAATCAAGCCTAAAAATGGACACATAAAATACAAAGTTCCAGGGAACTAGCCATAAACAGGAGAGTTGAAGGTAGATTAAATTTGGCATTTTCAGAGCCAGTGTAAATGCATCAAGAGTTTATGGAAGATCTGTGAAGGATTTGGAGACAAGGAGACATATTTGATGACTCAGTTTATTGGATTTCTTTAAAGAAAGACTGGAACAAAGAAGTTATGTAACGTGCTGTTTAAATGACAGAAGAGAGGAGAGACTTTTGGGCTTTTATCAGTACACGTACTCTGCACAGCGTGTACCCACTGTTGCCTGAGATCCAGTCTAAACCTCCAAGCACTTCCAAAAAATTTCTGTGCTCAGAAATAAGCTTTCACATGATAGCTGATTCGCGCTCCTGAAGAAGAGGTCAGCATAGCCTCGCTCATTATTCTTGAGGAGAATGAGAATTTCACACCCATAGAAACAGAACGATAATTTCCAGCTGTGTTGAAAACCAGTCAGGCACTGCACAGCTATTAACCCATATTACCAAACAGCATTTCTAGCAGCAATTGCAGAAAAACTGGGATTAGGGTTACAGATCATATGTTCTAGTGAAAACAGTTAAGAAGTAAAGTCATGTTGAGAAGAAATTGCTTCAAAGAGCTGTTAATTAACATCACAATTCCTTCAATGAGGCTACAAAACAACTGTCAACTGAAAACAGACTGACAAAAAAAGTATGGCTTTAGACATGGATTTCTGGTTACTTACCTGCTCATTTGTTTGAGAGGGACAATTCTTTAGATGAACGGGAAAGTTTTTTGCTCTGTGTTTATATAGCAGGTAGTCCTATGCCTCTTGCTTCTGGTTTTCATTATAATACTATTCATACTAGTGGATTAAGGTTATTGTATTCACAACCCAAATAAGTAACAATAAACTACTTTTGACATTAGGCAGGTCAGTTTCCCCATTTTGATCACATTAGCTTGATTAGCAAATGAGATGTTCTGCACTTTGAACTAATCTACCTTTACCACTGAAAGCAGAAAAAAAGGAACATTTTCTATTTCCAAAACAACTCCGCAGTCCTGATATGCTTAAGTGACACAGGAAAGAAAAGAAAGCCCCTCTCCTATAACCAGCAGTCTTCAAAACAAACTGCTGCTTTCACAGTCACAGTATCATCAGGGTTCGAAGGGACCTCTGGAGATCATCTAAGTCCAACCCCCCTGCCACAGCAGGGACACCTACAGCACATTGCACAGGATGGCGTCCAGGCGGGTTTTGAATGTCTCCAGTGTGGGAGACTCCACAACCTCTCTGGGCAGCCTGTTCCAGTGCTCTGCCACCCTCAGAGTAAAGAAGTTCCTCCTCATGTTGAGATGGAACTTCCTGTGTTCCAGTTTGTGCCCGTTACCTCTAGTCCTATCACTGGGCACCACTGAAAAAAGACTGTTCCCATCTACCTGGCACCCTCCTCTTAAGTATTTATAAGTATTGATAAGATCCCCCCTGAGTCTTCTTTTTTCTAGACTAAAAAGCCCCAAGTCCCTGAGCCTTTCCTCATAAGAAAGATGCTCCAGTCCCCTAATCATAGTAGCTTTTTGCTGGACCCTCTCCAGCAGTTCCCTGTCCTTCTTGCACCAGGGAGCCCAAAACTGGACACAATACTCCAGATGCGGCCTCACCAGGGCAGAGTAGAGGGGGAGGATGACCTCCCTTTAGTTAAGATCAAAGCCTGGTACATACCCCACTAGACTTTTCTTATTTTTATGTATTTGCTCAGCAGAAGCACTAATGCTGGGGGTTTCTGGTGGGGCTGCTGCGCAGATGTAGCATAATTCCTGCCCCTGTGTGCCGTGGTAGTCATATACACACCATACACCATTAGTACTGGAAAAAAATAAGACTTGGAAAGATTATGCCAAGCATTACTAAACTTTGATGGGGAGGACTCCACTATCCCAAAGGTAAAAGTCGCTTCCTGTTTTTACCTCTCTCCATAGTGTCTGGACAATACTGAGGACCAGCTTATATATGCACGATGATATACCAGATACTTTGGTTTCTTTCACTACTTTTCCAAGTCTCCCAGTCATTTTGATTCTTGGAGGAAAAACACTTGAAAACCACGTCCAAAAGATGCCTACTTAATACCAGGCAACTTTGGTATCTCTGTTGATGGCCTCAGTCATACATCTTACCAAAAGACTGGTGGGACATGGAGTCCCGGGAAAAGTAGTAGAGAACTTGCTTGCCATACAGGTAATTGGGTTGCCAAATCTAGTGAATAGTAAGAAAACCACACTTTGGAAAATAATCCATGTTACCATATTATGCATTGCAATAAATTAGCTGCAATTTTCACACATTACAGAAACTTCGTTAGCTCACATGGTGTGAACATTATTCTCCCAACTGAGAGGGAGTGCTGGTTCAACTGTGTACTTCCTGTTCACATAACCTAACCGTTACTGTCGTATAATCCCATCATCATTTGTGACCCTTCCCTCTTTACCCCTTTTTACTGCCCAAGTATGACAAAAAGCAGTTTGTAGATTCCAAAAACACATTTCTCTAAAGTACATAATCTCAATTTACTTAGATGACAACACGGTCTCTGGAAAAAAAAAAAAAAAATAAGATGACTAATATTAAACAGAATAACTCACTTAAGTAAAAATCTCATATGTGGGCGCAAATCTACTTTATCATTGTGGAAAAATGTAAATGGAGGCTTAGCTATTAATGTTACTTGCTAAAGAGATAGCAATTATGAAATCTATTTTGACAGATAAATGAAGAGCAAAAAATGTCCTGTAGATTCACAAAGCTATCATTCCGTAAACTCAGATAGAACCAATATGAGGTCTTAGAAGGTGATTTTATTCATAATAAACATCATATGGACCATCAGGAAATGTTTCGACTGCTAAATGAATAGATGTTTCCCTATCATTAGCCCCAAAATGAAATATTGATATTTTATGCAACAGACCAATACAGATAATTCTGAAAGAGCAACACTTTATTTCTAAAATACACATTAACATGAACTGGCCTGGTATATATAGTGATCAGTTTGATAAGGTCTGCCTACAAAGAGAAGTCTTACAGTTCTTTATATGACAGCTATGCTTGGAAACTTTTTTAAAAATCTAAAAAAAATACCCCTCTGTTCAGCATTTACAACATTCCAGTGTCATTTGAGTTGTAGTGAACAGGGCAGGGATGGATGATAAACAACTCCTTGCTAAGTCAAGAAGATCAGGGAAAGCAACTAACATATGCCCCCTGAACTGTGGCAGTAAGTCCAGGAACTACTGTCATCTGACTTAAATTTGTTCACTGCCCTCCGAATGAGTAGAAATAGTGGTGACTCATAAAGACCACCTTCATTCTGCTTTACCAGAAAGGCATCTCAAACTGACTGCTAATTTTTATCTGCTCTGACATAAATTTTTTGGTAATTGGTGTTTTATTGGGAAGTAAGCAAGTCTATCCACACAGATCAACATTTTCTTTAACATTTTTATCTTCTGCAACCTGCTCACATATTTATGACATGCTCTTGCTTTGCTCTTTTCTTTTCAGCCAGGTACATGTAAGAGTTCTTGAGGGCAATTTCTCCTTTTCCTGGATATTAATAACAAGCTTCTTTCTCCAAGGAGCTGGTGAAAAATGCATAATACAGAGCTACTTTTGTCACTTGGTGACAGTTTTTGGTAGAAGCTATTTAAGGACTTCTCAGGTTCTCTCAAATAAGTAAGACTAATGCGTAAAGTCTTTTCTTATGAAGTCAAACATCCACAAGTTGTGCAGCAATTGATGATGAGCTGTCCTTTCTACTCTAAGTTGCATTAATCCGTTAAATCTGTCTTCAGTGGTATATGAACAGATTTGCTATATCTTTTTTTTCCCTTTTGCTGCATTCTTTTGATGGAAAGAACTGTCTAGTCACTGGTATGACCTTTCCAGAATATTCATTTAGGCACAAACATTGTCCATGTTGGTTACAAGGTTTGTCCAACATGAAACAGTGCAGAAAACATGCAAAAGCAATAAACCCCATGAAGCTGCATTAGTTACAGAAAGAAATCTTTCCCTTTAGTGAAAGAAAAATCTTCCTTTTTACGAGATTAATGGTAGATTTTCTCTTCAACAACCTGTCCTGTACTGAATGCTTTATCTCACTTTCAGGTTCAAAATGTCTCCCATAAATCAAATTCACTCAGTGAACGTTAGTAATAATATTTCTTAGTATAGTCTGCCCCTTTAGTTGCTGATTTGCAACACATGTACGGATAGCTCAGAAAAAGCCTTGACAAATCCATCATTTCAAGAAGAAAATATCTTGTCCTTGTAAGTGGCCATTACCAATGTATAGTTTCTAAATGATAAATTCCACTAGCAGCTGTGTATCTCATCAGTACAACCCTCAAGCAGGAACAATACAATGGCTACTTGAAGACCCATCCTGTAACAACAAGGTACCGGTTACTCAGCGTTAAAATCCTGAGTTCAGGTCTGTTCCTGTATAAGCCATCATAAGCAGAACTTTTCAGTCATCTTTCTGGATTCTTGCTTCTGTTTATACTCTTGTGATACTTAGGAATATTAAAATTTCTCATTAATATTAGACTTTTAACCCAACATCATTTTACACTGTTAATTAAACTTCTGGCCCTTCAGGCCCAGAATGGCTCCTTCCCAATTAGCATTGGCAGATCAAGTAGTCTTTGTTCAGATCAAAGTGTTATTTTGAAAGCTTCATGCAGTTTCTGTGAGTACAGCATTAGAAACTTCTCCTTAATGCTTCCCAATTTCTTCCCAACAGCTATCCAAATTCTGCTGTAGTCTGAGCAAGCGTCCCCTATTGAATAAGGGTTGTTAGCATTTTAATGACCTTATCTCAATGAACTTGTTTCTCTTACTGAATGATTTGGTGTAGCAAATTTCTTTCAAAATAGATCTTGAATCTTCCATTCTTCTATAATACTTGCAATTTATGTAGGACAATCAAGACTAAAATTATTACATAAAGGTCACAGTGCTTAGCGAAATGAGATGAAAGAGAAGATTTAATACAATGCAACAAAACACAAGGCTCAGCTAAGGAATGTAATCCAAATCTGGATCAAAATAAGTCTTGGTTTTCATAAACTTTGTGTGTAATGTAATTACACAGCACAAACATCTGTAAGTTTATCATTCAACAGCAACTAACTTCAAGTTAGGGAGTTATCATTAGCACATTTCATTATAAAAATCACTTTAAGTTGGGAATTGAGAATATTTCAGGTAATATACAATTTTTTCACTTTAGAAGAGACACTTTCAAGATTAATATAATCAATGTTTTGAATTAATTTTCCAGTAACAGGATGGTGAACTCTAAAACTGGGAGTTCCAAACAGTGACTTAATCATGACAGCTCAAGGCTTTTTAGGAACACCTCAACAACTAAGATTTTTACATGTGCAAGCAGATGTATAACATTTCTTTACTCAAAATTCTATTTATCTTCTGCAATACCGCATTTCATTTCTCCCAGTCTTTTCCTCTGTTTTCTCTGGTTTGCTAGTATAACACCATAAGCATCCCATGAGATACCATTTCTAAAGTCACAGCAGGTTTATTTTTTTTTTTAGTCACAGTTTACTGATAAGTTTGACTTAATACCAATATTGATTTAATGCCAATAATAGCCATATACAGAGCATCATACATGCAGCAAACCTCACTGTCATTCCTGCTCCCTTCCATAGCTTCAGTAAAGGCTCATTTTATGAAGATTACAGTGTAAATCTCTAGAAGTCATTTTTCAGGCCAATTATTCTGCTGGTAAAATAGAATTTCCGAGTAGGACTGTTTGATGTATTCTGGCGGTGATCTCTTAGTTCATTTACTGTAGAAAAGGTCTATCTAAAGGAGATTGAGATAACCCTGACAACAAGTCCCACACACTACAGATTTCTCAGGTTAAGATGACTAAGAAGCAGCATTTCCACAACCTAGTTTTAGAAAGCACAGAATGAAAGTGCTTTTACATTAGTAGCACCTAAATCACTGGTAAAGATCAGACATGAAAGGCTTGCATTTGGGGTGAGAGGAGAAAACAGACTACAGGTATAGAAGTATTTTTCCACGATGCTTAGTATTTATGCTACCTCTAATTTGGTTAACCGAGATGAACTTAAATTTAGCAGCCTGGCCAGAGATACTTGATAGGAATAATGGCAATAGTGGCATTCAGCAGTGTAGAGATAGGTTTCAGATGGTGACTCCAGCATCAGATAACTTCAGAGAGACAAAAGTAAAATGAGAGCATGCACAACATGCACAATTTCATTATCAGTGAGAAAATATGAAATCTGGCTCTTCACATGATGATTTTGTTATCGTTGTACTTGCTTGCTGTTGTTTTCCTGAAGACTTGCATTTCAATGCATCAACAGTCATTTCATTTTTAGCTAAGCTGCCTCAGTCAAGCACTTAGTCCCGAGAGCTGGGCAGTTCTACTCCCATATCACTTTCCTACAGCTTCAGTTATTGGTGCTGTTTCTGCTGCCAGGGAGTTAGTTTGTGGCTTTATAAGTCATCTTGTCCTCAGCAAAGGAACTGGTCCTAACATAAGATTACCAGAGCAGCATCATTATGAAAACTGTTTGGTGATACAGTAGCACAGAGGTAACATTCCCTGCTGGTTAAACTCCTCTGAAACAAACAGCTTGAGCTACAGCCTTGGCTATTCAGCATTCTGAGTAACGAGCGTACACGGATTATTAGTGCATTGAAAAAACAGTGGTACATAAACTAAGAATGATGGTTCACATGTGTGATGATGACACTAATTACAATGACTACATGAGACAAGATCGTATCAGGTCTCATGATCCTGTCGTTTTAAGATGTGGAGACCAGATATGAGATTTGTCATTAGAGAGGAAAAAAAAAAGCAGTAATCCAAGGCAGGTTTATATGCTCAGTTAACAAGCCTCTTAACATCCAGTTTTGGTTACTCATGACTTTTTCAAACCTTTAGCACATCAAAATTGATCACTGACTGAATTTTCCTTACCTTTTAAAGTTTCAGCTAAAATGAGTGAGCACATGAATGAGTCTGGAAGTATGTCTACCGTTTTAGGCCGACACATGTTTTGATCAGAGTTTGGCTGGCAAGGGCATATGATGAAAGAAGATCAGATGTGGCCTGATATGGGGGAAAAAAGGCAGCTGTTACCCAAAAGCTCTGAGACCACATTAAGGTAGAAGCTAAGCCAGCTCTAATACAGCCTGCTCACCGTGGACCAAGCGAAAACTGACTATGATTGGAAGATGGAGACAAGGGAAAGGGGGAAACAATAATATACAATGAAGAGTAAAAGCAGCGTATATTTATATGAAGAGCAGAAAGAGTGGGAGAAACAAATGATGCACAAGAACTCTCACAAGAACTTGTGCTAAAAGCTAGCTTAAAACAATATGAAGATTGCCAGGTCATGCCCTAAACCCTTCTGAAAGCTGCACTGCCCTTGTAACTTTCTGCATTAGGCATTTCTGTATAACCAGTAGTTAATACCACAACATTGGTTTTTTCTGCAATACATTTGTTACACACCAGTCACTTAATGGCTTGCTGAGTGTTAACCCAAAGACTAATTTCTGGAATGCGCTAAAAGATAAGTAGTGTGAGCAATGCAAGAAACTGCAGGAAGAAAAAGATAATGTCATGGTTAAGGAAGATAAGTGTTGCTCTGGGGAATTATAGCCTGTTTCTACATATAAAGCTGTTTTCTAATATAAAGCAGGGCTTCATATTTGCATTCAAATATTCATATTTGCATTCATCTCAAATTCAGATAGCATGACTAAATTCTCACATAGTTTACAAAGAGAGCTTAATATGGAGATGTTAATTTTCCAAAGTGACAGACAGAAGTAACCATCATCTCTTGCACATCAAACTTTGAAAATATTACCTTTTGAATATAGCAAAGCTTTGCGGGATTCGTGTAACAAATACCCAAAGACATCCATCTTTACAAACACTACATCAGAAAACTGTATCTCCTATATATGTATTTCTAAAATCTTTTATAATCATAGAATCATAGAATCATAGAATGGTTTAGGTTGGAAGGGACCTTGAAGATCATCGAGTTCCAACCCCCCTGCCACAGGCAGGGATACCTCTCACTAGACCAGGTTGCCCAAGGCCACGTCCAGCCTGGCCTTGAACACCTCCAGGGATGGGGCTTCAACAACCTCTCTGGGCAACCTGTTCCAGTGCCTCACCACCCTTAAAGTGAAAAACTTCTTCCTAATGTTTAAATAATACTGAGAATAGTTTTTCTCTGGTTAGCATGAGAACACATAGTTCTTTGGGCTTCAGCTTTCAACAATGAGTAAAGACACAATGCTAACTAGCACCAGGAAACTCTCTTTAGTATCAATGACATCGCACATTGACTACCCACATCAAATATTAACATAGTTCAGATAACTGAAATCGCTATTACATTTCCTTGAATCTGCCACTGATCCTACAAGTTTAGTTCTTTTAAGAAGGTTTTGTAATCCATACCCATGATATTTACTTTCTCTGTCTCTACCACACACACAGGTTTTTAAACAGATGAAAAGTTTTGCATGCTGAAGCATACTCCATAATGCACCAGGTTCAGCCTATTTGCAATAAATATTTTGTTTTACAATAAATTTTATAGAAAGAGAAAAGACCCTTTTAAGTATCACATTGGACCATTTATGCATTACCATATTCCTGCTTCACCCTTTAAGAACTTCAAGGCTTAAGGCTTGTTCTGATTAGATGTTGCTTATTTTAGTCTGTAAAACCACACTTTAGAGCAACTAAGTGCTAGTGGTTTTATGAAATATGAATATTCAGTAAATGTCCCCACAAAAGTGAAAATTTAAACTTGTCTACCTAAAAGTATCTCATTACAGTTTAATGCTGGAAGAAATTAAATAAGGAGAAAAAAAAAAAGTAGAAATATTCCCTTGTATCCAGATGAGGAACACCAAAACACTGGAACAATATTACCCATAATTTCTGACCTCACTTTCTTTGTATGCTCCTTTTCCTGTGCAAAAGGTGTCTTTCAAAACTTCTGAAGAATCAAAAAAACCCACAAACTAACTTAAGGTTCTCTCCACCTTCAGTGCAGAGAGAATACCAAAAAAACCACAATACTGAGAAAAGTCAATGAAAATCGCCACAAGAAAAGAAAATAATGTTAACAGTAAACCGAATCCATTACATTGTACTTGGGTATGTTACACCCAGTGTAATTTGTTTTGACCACAGCAGGAAAGTGGAATCAAACTAGGGGGAAAATCAAGGGTGGATTTTATTGATAGGAGATTGTGGCTCTAGTGTGTGCAAGAACACAACTGTATTTCAAGGAGAGACGGTTTCTACTGTAGTGGAAAGAGAACTGAATGAGTGGTAGTGTCTGCAAGACACTACTAATTAGTGAAGAAAAAAGAAAAAGAGGAGGTTCAAATATAGCTAGAAGAAGAAAAGGATGTCATTATGCAGATGCATTGTTCAGAAAGAAGCAGTCAGCACTGCTTACGTCTGACAGTTTTACCTTGCCTTTGTAGGTCGGGCATACAGTCAGGTGTTGTTCAGAAGAGGAAGTCGTGCTTTCCTCTTAAGCATCTCTTCACAGACAGCAATCTGCCCACTAATGCTCTGCTGGTTCTCCCACTTTCAGGGAGCGGATCTGTGTTGACACCTATAATGTTCCTACAGTACTGTACTTCAAGGTAGCAGTACAAGTTGTGGAAAGGATAGTTTTGTATTATCTTTATCAGTAGGCTAACTGACTTTAGCTTTGAATATCTTTGCACATTTGTCTGTGTTACTAATAGGACAGAAATTTGATGTTCCTGTAGCTTATGCACCTCTGCAGCTTTTTTACATTCACTGTATTTCTGCAATAAGTCTACGATAAGTAGTTTTTCAGTAAAGTCATTTTACAGAATTTGCAATCCTCAGATAAATAGAAATTGTGTGCTCTAACTACAACATTAATGGGCATATCCCGTATTCAGAAATTAATACATTTTTAAATCTGATTTCAAAGACTGAAGCTTTTAGCCTTCAAACTGAACTGTGACAACAGTATTTGCTTAAATACTATCAGATCACAATAATTTTGGATTTTACAGCTGTAGTACTAACGACAGGGAGAGAGTCCGCACCTTCATATTAAAAGAACTTCTTCCTCTCCAATGCGTAGTACATCAAAGTATTCGCAACAGATATGTTAATTCACCATTTTTAATACATTAGCCAAAGATGCTAAGAATCAACAGGTTATGTAATCACCTCTCCTTTCACTCCCAAGATATTCCTCACACATATCAAGCAGTCTAGAGATGGGAAAAAAGTTATGCGTTTGAGAGCTAGGAAGCCATGAATTATTTTTTATGTCCTCAAGAATTCCTAAACAAACACAAAACCCACCTTTTTATTGCAAATCTAGCTATAATGTAAACAGGATTCTAGCATTTCTAGTGGTGACCTATACCAGGGTAAGCTATCATACAGAAGCCCTAAAATGTGACAAAGAGGTACTTTGATTAATCACCGCTTCATGCCTGGGGAGAGTCTATTATGGAGCTCTTGGTGCGCTTGCTGTTCAAAGGAAGACTAGTGCTAGAATATCTCTAGACTGGAGCTACCACCAGTTAGAGGAGCTTATTCTGACCCATGCCTCTTGGAGAAAGAATAAGCAGCCTTTGGGTCTGCGTAAGTGGAGGCAGCAGAATTTAATAGTTTCCTATCAAACTAACCTTGAAAATAATGATAGAATAATGAATCTGAAAGCAGTTTGAACTAATGTATCTGTCAATAACTTCATGCTAAACAAAAAAAGCAATAATAAAAGCACTCCACTATTCACACACTTGAATGAAATATGGGGAAAAGATCTAATCAATAAGTTGCCTAGTGAGATAGTAAAAAACTACCTCTTGTCATTGATCTATTTGATTCGCAGCTCAAGTTTTTGTGTTTTTTTGTGTGTTTGTTTTTTTTTTTTTTTTTACCTGACACGGACAGCCTGGCCATGCCAAAAGGCTCTTACAGAGTTCAGCTTGAGGTCTGTCATTAGCATCTGCTCTCATGCACCAGGAATCCTCTCTTTCCTGGCTTATTTCCACTGATTAAATACTTGAGGTTGACAGGGTTTCCCCTCCCTCCTCTCCCCTTAAGCTAACAATTACCTTTCAAATTTGTTTTTAAATATTGGACATAATAAAGGTTTAGCCATTTAATATCTGCAGAATTCTTATGGTCTTGTTGTCTAACATGGTACAATGTGATGTGTTCTTTTTGTTCTCCCCCCTATCCCCCGAGGGAGTTTGACCTCTGCCTTTACTATTTCATAATGAACTAAATATTAACCTAGTCCCTAACCTCTGCTGCAGAACCTCTGTCCCATCCTTTTTATACCTACATGTAACATAAGCATAATCTTCAAGTCTCAAAAGCCTTAAGTTTGTGTTACAGTTGCTCCCAATTGCATTTGAACTCATTTTCTCTATGGAAACTTAACAACAGTGCCATGTCAGCAGCTTTGCCTTATTTGTTGGAGCACTGGGAGTTACCTGATTTATGAATATGAACTCTTTATGGCTTTGAAAATGCTGCTTTAAAGAGGCACATCTTGAGTATGTTTGTCCAACAGTGCTCTCCCTCTCCTCTCCTCCCTTGCTTCTGTCTCTCTGGCTTTCTGGTAAAATCTATCATGAATTAAGGAGGCTGACTTGATGGGAACAGGAGAAGTATGTGTACAAAACTGTACTCAGTTTCCAGTAAATCTATGATATGGACCAATAAAGCTGAAAAGTTAAAAAAAAAAAGACTGAATATATCCTCAGCTGGTGTCAACTTTTTATTCATAACTCACTGTCTAAATATTGTAACACAGTGTAGGGAAAGAAGTCACCCATCAGAAACTGATCTCATTCACCTAAATATTTCAAAAGAATGAGATAACTAAGGTCAAACAAGTGATGTGTTGAAGAGAGTACTTTTCCTCCTCATCCCCTTCCCAGTCACTTTCAATGTTTTTTAGTCTGAAAGGACTTTGCCCAGCAAATCTTTAAGTATAAGTTTTCTATGAGTGATTGGCTGGATTTGGTGAGAAGTCTGTGTGTCATTCTTTCTTGAAGTATACTCTTTCCTTTTTTTTTTTTTTAAAGTCACTTCCTCCTATAATCTACATAGTTTATGACCTAAGCATGAAAATAAACAGCCTTCAGTCTGATGGTGATTCATTGTATAAGCTTTCTTCTAGCATTTTCAGAGAACAGACCTGAGAGTAAGAAATCTATTAAAACCTCATAGTTCATTTTATGAAGAATTTTGATGGCTGATTTCATAAGACAAAATCAGAATAATACTTTGAAAAACAGTTTGCAAAACAATGATTTTGTCATTTCTACTTCCTAATACTGTAACAGTGGAACTTTTCCTCCTAACAGGAAGATTTTCTTCCCGTGGGTAGCCTCTTTAGGATGAATGCACAGACAAATGCTCACCAAGCACTTCTTTAACTTTAGCTAAGTGCATTGCAAAACATGCTAATTAAAACTAGCATTTAACACAACTCGGCATTCAGCATAGCCAATGAAATTTTGTTTAATATTTAAAAAGAAAAATTATCGTTGTCAGCTGAACACTATTGGTAAGGGCATCACCAAGCTAACTCAAACTTTATATTATGGCTAAGACAAGACTTAGCCCTCACCGAACCTTTATTCCTATAGTAGCCAAGACTTACTCTGCAGCACAAAGTACCGCAACATGGAGCGTTAGGAGAAATAGTTACACATCAGGTTTTAAAGATCAATATGAACCAATTTTCCCTGCAACTGCACAAATGAAAATCCTGTTATAGCTTTGTACGTTTCTATTACGTCATTTAGTTAAATTTATGTACAGAAAATAAAGCAATGTGATACACATATTTGAGAGACTGGAAACAAATTAAAGAAAATTTTCCTCTATTTTTCTACAAGAAATTAGAGTTACAGCACTATTAATCCACAGTAATTCCTCACTTGAACAGGTTTGTTGTGTCTAACACTGATGTACTGAAATTCAGAAAATTCAGTAATTTTTTTTAACTTTTATTCACATTGCTAAAACAGTTTATAGTAAAGATTAACTCATAATCTGTGTGCATAAGCACATACAACATAAAAGGTAGTGAAAAATGTTATCATACTTAAAATAGCGACTATTTATAGTAAATTATGTTATACAAAAACAATTTGTAAAATACCACTGAGAGTACAGGCTGTATGACGATATAAAAGCAACACTTTTCAGGAAAGTGTTAGGCACTTAATTTACACACACTTTCTATTGAACCCAACAAGAATTAAGTTCCAGTTACAAGTTAAGGGCTTTCTCATATACCTTTCTGAATAGGACCTATGTCAATAGGCAATGTAATATTGTCTGACTACCTTAAGGGGTTGGAGGATATTTTAAAAAAAAAGAATCCAAGACAAGAAGAAAATTTAAGAAGTAGCATTCTTAGGAGTTTTCTTGGCCTGAGTCTAACTTTTTGATATTTTTAATGTGAATTTACTGCTCATAAAAGGTGTCAAATTAAGAACCCTCAGGCTGAAATTATCTATACAGCCACAGACAGGTAGTGCATCTGCAGCAGCATTGTCAAATTTCCCCTTAAAACACACTTCTGCCCTGAAGACAATCAGAGTTTATACACTGCTAAAGAAAAAAAGAAAGTAACCCACCACATTTCTTTTTTTAAAATTTATTTTTAAATTAAAAAAAAAAAAAACAGCGATTTTCATGAAGGAAGGAGTCTGCTTTCTAGTGTTAAGGGCATTTCAAATCACATGTATTTGTGCAAGTAAATACTTTTGTGTAATCTTACTTGAGCAACTGTGTTGATTTTGAAGTCAGGCACTTACAAGTGTATTGGCAGGATTTGGTGTTAAATTGTCAGCATCCCACGGTGCATTATCTCATATTTTTCTGTACAACACTCAGTCTCCCCAGTTTATAAGTAACAGTCTCCAGGGAGGACCACAGGCTAAAAGGTACAATTCCACAGGTGTACAAGCCCAAAACTTTACATGGAAGTGAATGTTTGCAGATTCAACAATTACTTGCTTCTAGATAATTACACTCATCTTCACTGGGAAGTTACCACCTAATGAGCCAAGAGGCAAATGGGAGACAACCTTTTACAAACTATGCTTTCTGTATACCAGACATCACAGGCAACAGAAATAATATAGCAAAATGCCTTCGATTCTTTCTTCTCTTCAATGAGCTTTGTGCACAGTTTCACTATTACCAGTGCCAAGCAAATGAAAGATGAGAACATTTCCTGCTTTATACCTGCCTAACATTTAAGTAAGGTTTTTATTACCTGCATTATGGTATTTCCCAAAGAATTTCAGTAAGACCATTGCTCCTTTTTTTCCCCAAGTATTGTACTAACACACTTGGACACAGTCCCTGACTGTGTATACTCAATTTTAAACACTTTAATTAATACTTTAATTTGAACGTTTGAAGTTAGGCATGTGAGTGTTTACTGGATCAGAACTTAAATCATTTTTCAAATGCATTATTAAGAGGGAAATGTTGAACTGCAATTAGGTTACTGCAGATACGGATGGGTTTTGCCTTGAAGTTAGAACTAACATCTGAAGTTTCCTAACATTTAGGGATATTCTATGACACATCTCACTAAAGAAACTGAAGCCAGCTTTAAATTGCAGACAGAAATGAAAGCCACGTATGTCAAAGAGGGGAGAAACACAGTATATATTTGGGTGGATTTGTCTCTTCATTTTAACAGTTAGCAGTTTGGGCAAATCTCAGACACCATCCAGAATCACAGGCTGGAGGAACTTCTGTAGGTCATTTGGTTCAGCTCCTTCCCAACACCTCAGGGCAATCTGTTCTAGAGTTTCATCACCCTCATGGGAGAAAAATAGGAAGCAACTACAGAAGCCCTTGGCAGATCAGCTTTTCAACAGTGCTACAGACAGCTACATATAGAAGTGCAGTATGTATGTCAAATACATTGAAGAAGTATTATAACATAGTGCAACCTGATGTCTAAGTAAATAGGCAAGACTCATGATTTATAACTCCACATTTTCTAATTTAAATTAAGGCATGTCAAATATCTGTATAATGATTTTTCTATTTTTATTTTAATCTGTGGAGAACACCAGATCTTCTATTTCTAACCATGCTTTTCTCAAATGAAACATTAGCTACACTATGCTAGATTCACCTTTTATTCAATATATGATAAAACAAAAAAAATCAATATCTATCAACGATAAAAGATCAGAAGTGCCATAAAGTAGAGTTTTGGTTATATACTGGCCTTCTGCTATAATATGAGCCACATAAATTACTTGATATATTCATACACGGTAGCCAAACAAGAGGGCTGACAAGCAGCAAGGAAATTGCTACAGTCCATTTTATTCAGTAGATATTAATCTAGACATTCAAATGTGTGTCTATAGAGAACCTGTAAAAATTCAAAAGCTTTGAAAATTCATTTCTGGTTCAATCACCTAAGCACATGTTCAGGCTTTCTAGAAGGGATTGAGGACAACCTACATAACTATGCTAGGAGTTTTAAGACCCTATTTGATGCACTCAACTCAGCTCTGTATATACCAGCTGAGAATTGGAAGCATTACTGTAACGCAAGCCCAGTGCAGTAACCAGTGTGGGTTTTCCTTGGTGCTATGCATGAGCTACAAAACCTGCATCTTAGAAAGGCTTTCTAGCTGAGACGTGATGCCATTCACCCATGACTACGACTATTGTCATTGCTGAGCTGATTAAGTACACGATGCACTCTTGCAGGTTTGCTTAAGGACCTGCGCATTGTATTCATTGCAGGATGATTACACTCTAAGGTATCTGAAAATCAAGCCATCTGAGAGCTAAAAAATGGATTTAGGTGCCTGCCGTTAGATATCTGTGTTTAAAATTTGATGGTTTAACATAAACAGACAGGTAGTCCTCAGGCTAAAACCAACAGATTAGAAAATAATCCTTTACAATGGAAATGCTCTAGCAGACTACAGTGCATACATCTAATATGTTATTCCAATTTGTATTTTATTTAATGGCTTGTATAGAATCGAGGGAGGGCTTGGACACTGTCTGCCACTGCACCAGGAGGAATTTTGGCTTTTGTCTACTTGGCATGCTCTGTGATAGATTAAAATAGTTCCGCTTGTGCCTCTAGAGATAGCCTAGGACAATTATAGAATCTTTCTGTCTCGCTACAGGATAAGTAGCTTGCAGTGAAAAAAATAATGATCAAATCCATTTCCAAAATATCAGTGTACCTTTCCCTTAAAAAATGTTATTTGAAATTATAAGCAAACTCATGAACCCGTGTTTCTGCTAAAAATACCATAAAAGGTCTTTCTCTTCCTGCCCAAAATATCTGATTTCAAGGATTCTAAGAAAAAATACGTTTAGAAGGTCTTATAATCAGGCCATAGCTTCATAGGTGAAATACATTATTAGTTACAGTCCTGTAAGTATCTATTTTAGTTTTTTAGAAAAGTCAGGATTTTAAACTAGCATTACTGTTTATTCCAATTTGGTGTTACTCTTGGTATTCCAACATTTAAAAGGCCATCAGATCTTTTGTCATTTTAATACCGATACAGTCTGTATTTCCCATGATATTCCAGGTAACCCCAAGTGTGTTTCTCTAAATGCATTAAAAGTTTACACAATTTCTCTTAACAGATTCCACACAGAGAAGAGGAGATTAGGAAACAGGCTTCATCAGGATAGCACTGATGTTTATCTGCAAAGTTCTTTTCTTCAGGGTTTCTAAAAATTCCTTGTTGGCAACTGCCTGAGTTTCTAAAGGCGTCCTATCAACACTATATTATATTTTTTGACGTAATAGAAGAGACTGTTAGATCTATGAGAGAGTTTAGCTTCACTACATCAAAAGAAATATTTTCCTGTATCCATACCCTTTCAGTCATGGGCTTTCAATGTATAGGTTAGTAACGTGCTCTAAATGTTGAGACATATTGACTTTGGTGGGAGTTACACCACCTCATTCAATACACCCATAAAAGTGATATTGGCTGTTGCAAGTGAATGGAGTAATCTTTATAAGGTAAAGGCACAGGAGACAGGGACTCAGAGTCCAGTAAAGCTAAGGCATAATGAAATTAAGAAAAGGCACACAAGAGATTGCAGGAGAAAAATGAGATTTTTTTTCACATGAAAGGAGAGTTAACATTTAAAAAAGGTGTTTCTAGTAATAAAATACCTGGAGAATTAAAAGCCAGTAAAAATGACACTGGTCACCTTGCAGGCATTGCTATGGAGACAGCAAGATACCAGACATAAAAATCCTTCCCGACAGGATAGGTCAGGGCATCCTTAAATAGAAAACAACAATAAATTCACAACATTCCCAAAAGACTTCAGGGCCTTGCTATAAACAATAGTCAAAACTTTTGCACTGACTAATATATCAAACCACTTTGTCATGTTTAAATAGGTCTGCACAGCATCTGATATTCTAGTAGCAACCCAGCAACAAGAAATGGCAAGACACAGACCTTTCTAATCACATTTCATGTTTTTGAAATTCTCCCATAACTGCAAGTCAGTATAATGTCATATAAACTAAATTGGTTTAAGAAAATAATTTAATTCAATAGAAGTACTTTAAAAAGAAAAAGCAAAAGAACCCAGGCCCATAAGCCCATTAACCTATCAAATCTTTCTATAAATTTCCACTCAAGATCTCACGGAGTAACCACAAAAAAGGAGAGCAGCACTAAGTATCAAACTCAAGAACTCTTTTGTAGCATACTTCATTAGTGTTGTTTAGTTTAGGGTCATGGAAATAAGTTGGCTCTGAGAGAAAAAGCAGTGACAGTTTTTACAAATCAAATAATTCTTACATGTCCTAACAGAGTGAGTGCATGCTAGATTTTCTTCTTCTTCACTTGTAGTTGCTACACACAAATTGTATTCTAAGATGCACGTAGTAAGTCCTTGGTTAGCTATAAACGATGCTCTGTAGAGCAGGTGGAAGGAAACTGGGAATGTGATAAGGCTTGCAGATTTTTCTCTGAATAATCTAACCAGAATTACCATGTCAGGACAAACAGAAACACTGAGCAGATGGCTCCCACATAATTTCAGTGAGGCAGAGCTGCAGATGATTGCCTTATATCTACCTAGACATTAAGTGTTACTTTAGGTCTGTCTGATGGTTGGTATTTCCAAAGGCACCCAAGAGTATTAAACATCTGAAGTCTCCAAGAACTTGAAAAAGTTAATCATCCATCTCACTATTGCTTCATTTCACAATGAGTTTTGGCTCAATACTATGTCAAAATACCCTGAAGCGCTGAGAGCTCATATTCCTATGCAAGCTAAATCTACTGTGCTGTACCAACTTCCTTCCTTCAATATGAAGGGGAACCATGTAAATGAAGAGACTGCATTTTTCAAACAGTAAGTTGCTCCTCAGTGCCCAGAGAAATACAAAGTTCATTTTACAGTTAACATACTGGATTTCTGTTTCATCTAAAAAAGGAACAGAGTGAGAAGCATTAAAAGAAAAAAAAATAATTGTGTTTAAAGCCAGTAGGTAAATAGATAAATTAAATTCCTTTCCCAAAATCATTCTTCATAGTGAAAGCTATGTAATCACTCAATATCTTTTCAGTAATAAAAATACTACAAAAGCAGGTGTTACGCATAATTCACTTTAAATTTAATTAAAACTGAAAGAAAAACAACAGCAAAACCAGAAAAACATAACTGCTTTCAACTGAAGCAGCAGCCACTTGGTCCAGGGCTAAGTTTTCTGTAAAAAAGTAAAACCTGCTTTCATTTACATCTTCACAACTCCGCTTATGTTCACTGAGGCTGAAGATAAGAGTCAGCTACAGAATATAATTTGGAGATTACGTGTAAAGGGTCTGCACTCCACCTTTCCTACCAGTATTTTTTTTTAAACTCATAATTACATTAACACTTTCTCCTTCATCACCCTGACTTTGATATCCCCAAGAATAAGAAAATGAGATGGATGAAAGCTGATCACAGGTTCTACTACAGTAAGCAAATTTTAAAAGATGATACCTCATAAGACCTCTGCAATTGTACCAAGGATCTTCCAATTTCCTTTAGGAAAGGCCTAAATCTTACTAAGAGGTGCTTAGCTCTGCCACTAGTACTCATAATTTAATGTTTTCACAAGATGTCAGCATTTTCTTATTATACCTATAGGGCATATTTGCATTATCCTTAGTGCGAGGCATTTACATCATCTATATCTGAGTTAGGAAATAGAAACAGCATTATACATAGAATCATGTCTGGTATGTATTCTTTACGCAAACAGACAGATGGCATTGATGCAGAAACCGAAATGAGCATCTATACCAAAACAAAGATATATTGTGTACATGACATGCCCCAGTGGATTGACGTATGAAGGGAAACCTCATGACCTATCAAAATTAGTATCTCAGACTACAAAGCAAAGATAGGAGAGATGATCAAAATTCTCTAGTTGCTAGGCATTTTATAGAAAGAGGCCACATTCACTCATCTTATTAAAATTCATGGAAATTGAAAATATCCAAAAGCCCAGGAGGGGTGGGGTCAGAAAATCTACTTCACGGAGCTGGGAAGCTTACTCTAAATTCACCTTGAAAGCACTTTCCCCATCACAGATTTCCTGAGAGCCTTTTGCTTTCTCTCCTACTTAGATAATTATAGAACATTTTTTCCTCCCTGACTCGTGCATACAGAAGGGGGTCCCTTCAGCATTTTTTATTTTTTTTTCATAGATTATCACGGTTTGTTCTTAACTAGATCTTTGTTGGAATTTTTTTCTCCTTTGCTCTCTCTCCAACTCATCTAGCAAGCCTTATTTTTATTTCTTTCTGTTTCTCATGATATCAAATGACACAGCCAGAGGATGAGATATAGCTGTTTTAGTATTAAATATTGTTGAACTCCGCACTCCTATTTTCCTCTTTTTCTTTGCTTTCTCCTTTAATTTTAAATTCACTGTTGTCAGGAAACAATGACACTCAGGCATGGGGATGATGGAAGAGGGACATTAATCAAAGGCTATATAGCTCCTTTTTCTTGGGGATAAAACTTCTAAAAGGAAGAATCTGACTTTATGAGTTTAAATTGCCAGTGCTGGATACTTAGCTCATGTGGTCTGATCTGGTCCGCACAGCTTCTGTTGATTTTAATTTCTTGTACAAAGTAACACTAAGAGAAAAATGCAATGGGAAATTCCGCACCACCCTATTTTCAAACCAGGCAGTTCTGTCTCCTCAAAACACTACTACAATAGTACAATAGTACAACAGTATTTCTCCATGCTCGGGCACCTCCCTTGCCTTGGGAACTTTTTAAGATGATTTATAGCTAATAAGCACAGTGTTTTCAAGACTAAACCAAGGCTCAGACATCATTTAACAACAGAAACAATGCTGTTTCCAGCACGTTAGAAGTAGAGGCAAGACTCCTATGTTGCTTTTTTGTTTTTTTTTTTTTTTGCTAGTAGCTCAGCTTTATTGTTAAAAAAAGCTGGGATAGAGTAGCGCTTTTTTTTTTAAACTGCTTTGCTCGTGTTGGATACAAATTGCAGAACATGAACAGCACCAGTACTGCAGCAAACAGCTTCCTAAGTATATCCCAAAGATTTAGCATTCCAAATAGAACTAGCAGGCATCTGCTTAACTCCTCCCATGTTTTTGCAAGTGATATTGTTGGTCAATAACAGACCAATAGCATTCCCCCTGAATTCACCAATCATACATAATTGGTAGTAAAGAGAAAAATGAAATTTTCTTTCATGAAGAGTTTTCAGTATTTCTGTAATTAAGAAGAAAGATAAGAATAAAGGCTTTCTACAAGCCCTCAGAAAGCTGGGCCACTTTGGAAACAGTCACAGCTGTGACTAAGTCAACCAAATCACGCGTTGTCAGAAGATTTTCCCTTCAAGGTAGAAAGAACAGATTTTTCCTCAGCCTACCTGTCCTGCTTTATATATCATTCATTCAGACAGCCCTTTCCTGTTCTCCTGAGACAAATTCTTTGTGATTTCAATAGCAGTTGTTGAAGAAGCTTTCTATGTCTAAGATAATATAAACACTAAAGGTTATAAGTATTTTTATATACATAAGGGGCCTTAAAAGAGAAACCTTTTGTATTTATCAAGCTTAAGCACAAGCTCCCCCCAACCCTGATGAACAACACCCATACCACCCAAGCCCTAAGGAATCTAAAGCAGCATCCAATGTTTTTCTTTTCACTCCTGTCTGTCCCCTGAATTTAATTTCTCCCTCTTTCAGAACCCTATCCGGCACATGGAGGAGGCTTTTTCAATAAATCAATACTCTAATAAAAAATGACTGCCTCTATATACTCCACATATTAAGGGAGTTTTTCTTATATAGATAAAACCATTCACCTTATGCTCTATATTTGACATTCATTTTTAATAACAGACCTTAATAAAAGAAGCACCAGGCAAAAATGTGACTCTAAAATAGCACAATGTTAAATCCTGTCTGCTTTGAAAATATTTTTCTGATGAGGCATAATAGCTAAACAATTTAATTTGATTTCAGAAAGAATGATAACATTTCACTGTTTTCAAAGTATACTTTTGAAAAAGATTAACCACCTGAAAAAGCTGCTATGAGGATAGGCATGTTAAGTAATAGCTATCATTTCTTTGTCAGCAAAATAGAAGGCTACTCTTTTCAGCAAGAACGAAATTAGCAGCTTATCCATGAAAAATGTAAAAGATGAAACCAAATTATATGCTTTTTGCTAAAATTATTATAGCATAAATATCCCTGTAGCACCTATATGGAAAACAATACATAGATGATAAAACTGCTCCCCAGCACATATACACACAAAGAACAAATCACTTTCCAGAATGTGATGTTTAAGAGCAGAATTTTCAAAACTACTGTTGTGTCTCACGTTTATTCCATGAAATTCATAAAAAGAAAAGGCAGGGAAAGGAAAGCCAAAGCCTAAGAGAGTCAGTGAGGAATACCAACAGTCAAAAAATATCTGCATGCTCTGACAACTACTGTCATCCCAAATGGACTTTGCTAATCTGGGGACAGGCCTCGTGACAGCAACTGCAAATTGAATCAGGAGGTTTTGAGCTAGGCTCTGTTCTATCCTCACAAAAATAACACTCAAGAGTTGTACGAGGTGTGCAGTTCCTAAAAACACAATCAACATCACTACAGCATATGCTTCCATTTTACACCAATCACTTACCCAGATATTTCCATCCTGGTGGTATGGTTTCCAGTTTCTCCCTGTATCGCTATAGAGCATCCGATACTGAGTGACCCAGTCAGAACTGCTATACCTGCCTTGAGTCGCAATAGCACTGATCTGCTTCCTGTTCCCAAAATCCACCTGTAGCCATTGGTAATGATCACTGTCTGACGGAGACCAACCTCCTGCACCTGTTGGGTTGAAACAGAACAGAGAGATTTAGACCTCAAATACTCGCTTTGAAGTGAACACATTGTGAAGATGCCGACTGCTGGAAGGCAGCCCAGCTGAGAGGAGTATAATACCAAAGAAACTTGAACATACACAAGAGAAATATGATTGCACCGCTTTTAAAAAATGCATCTTTAACACAGGCTTCAAATGCATTAACTGTTGTCTTAATCATTTTATGATATAATTATAATGATTTAATGGGCTGCCTGCTAACAAATCAATGCCTTTATAATGCCTTAATTACAGTTTATTAGTTTTTGCCAAATTATAATTGTTCAAGGGTTGACCAATTTGCCATGAAATCCTTTGTCAGAGTAAGTTGGCACAAATCAATAACAATCTTTGGATTTTGCATGCCTTTTCAATAGCATTTCATGTAAAGAGATAATATGGATAAAACGGGAGGAAATAAAAGCATGCTCTCTGCTTTCCTATGTTTCACTACAGTGCACAAACTGAAAGATCTACTAGAACTGAAAAAGGAGCAGGTACTGCAGGGCTGGATCCAGTTTTGATCTTCTGGGTGTACAAGCTGTCACAGATTACATTGGCAGATGCCTCACAGAAGTGTTATTGCTTTTTATGGGTATATGAATTAACTTGATAATAATACTATTAAGAATATTCTTCTCAGCCACTAGACTACATTGAACTGTTCTAAATACAGAAGGCCAATGATGCATAAATAAATGTAATATTAAGACATTAATGCAATATCTTATTCTTCTGAAATAAAAAATATTAAGGGGAAAATTGTTGTTGGATAGTGCAAACGATAAAAATTTTAAGATAGACAACATCATGATATATTTAGCATAATGGTAAGTATTAGGAAATACATGAAACAAAAAACTTATCTATCAATACAGAGAAAAAGTGGAGAATCATTCTCTTTACATTCATAGCAGACATTAAGATGCAGAAAACAAAAACTTCACAGACTTCAAATAATTACAGGTTTGGTTTTTTTTGTTTTTAAGTTTGAACCAAATAGATGGCCTGGCACACCATGAAATCACATAGTCGAGTCCATGGGCAAATTTTTGTTGCTTTTAATTTCACTTACAGATTTCAACTGATGTCACAAACCTAGCCTTATTGCCAAGCAAAAAACTCTTTGCTATACTGCATCTTATATACTCCCATCATTAGGCGGCAGCATTGCCTCAGTCTTAGACAATTCTAAAACTCATTCAGCTGCTACAGGTGTTAACATTTGCAGGTCGTAGGACATTTTAATGTTGTGATATCAATGGGATCATTTGATGTCATAAGTGGTTGCCTTTCAATGCGATTAAAAAAGTAGCACTACGCCAATGACATCTAATTTTTTAAAATTTTTAAGATTTACAATAGAGTCTTTGTCCCTGCACTACAAGTAATTATATCCAGCACTATAAACAGGATACTTTAGGGGTAGGGAAGAGTTAAATTGTTTTTTTAAAACAAAACAAAACAAAACCCAAACCACCCTTATTGGAAGCACTTGCAGGGAAAAGTATTCCCCCACATTTCCAAATTCAAACTAGCTCTGTTTTTGGAGAGAATGATAATCGATCATTTAAAAATAGAATATAGCTTCTTCATGACTACTATGCAATGAGATTGGAACTGTTAGCTCTGCATACTTGTCGTAATAGCAGAGACACCACTTTCTCTCCCTATGCTAACACCCCTGTCCAACTGGCATATCTGAGACTGATGGCACACAAAGGATAAGAAGCTGCCCCTGTACAGAAGCCACTTTTGTGAAAGGACCCTTTGGTGGCTTCAGAAAAAGTAAGGTTCAAATGTGAGCATTCAAAAATGATTATGAAAGACAGAGCTGATAAATCCATCAATAAAATGTCCTTCAACAATGCAATTGTTGAAAGATGACACAATAGCTGTAAGAAGGCTAAAATAGACATCATGATTTTTACACTTTTTACTTATGCAGGAGATTTATGTTAAGACAGCAGATTTTGTTACACACATTTAAAAGAAAAGACTTTTAACAACAACATGGTACAACTTTTGCTTTTAGTACATTCGTATTACTGAGACGAGACTTTGGCCTTCTTTAACTGATAAACATATTCGTTGTAAATTGCAACTAGGTCTCAGAAAGTCTTCACCTACAAATCCACTGAAAAGTTTGGAAAAAGTGAATGCTAACATTCATTTTCCCATTTTTTTGATGTAAGAAGAAGTGGAAAACATTCTTCACCTCATGCCTGACAAAAGTTAGAGATATGTGTCACAATAGTCACACTTAGACCAGAAGATGGAAACACGAGTACTGCAAGACAGCCTGCCCCATAACCATCTCTAATAAGTGAGAGACAAGACTTCTAGTCAATATTGCAGATGGCAGCAAACAATATTATCCCATTGGTTTCTTGACCTAATTCTCTATCTCAGTTTCACGTTTGCCTTCCATCTTTTCCAAGGAAGTAAATAAATAAATAGTCAAAAAGATGAAGGACAAACACGTTGGATTATAGCTAAACATGCTGCTTAGCACACCAGCATGGGAAGGGAATGGTGATCAGTCTGGGCAGGCGTCAGCCATTCACCAGAAATAGCCTGTGGGGATCAATTAAAAGTTTCCTCTTCCCCTTTGATTCATCAAGCTGTGTAATTTGGCGGAGGTGATTACTTTGTTCATTTTGTTTGTGATACGAGTAACCTCTATTGGTTCAAGGATTAATAAAAGTCTTCTTTTTTTCAGGTGCACGCTCTAAATAAATTATGAAAAAGTTGGATTATATACAAATTTCCCTGCTGCAAGATCCTTGTAAAGGCCCTGAATTCATCAGAGGAATTTAAGTATGTTCGTGTCTCCATTCACTCTAAGCAGGTATAAAAATCTCACATCCCCAGCTTCTTCACTGGAATGCAGAAGTTGGTTTGATATTGAACTGGGAACGGAGATGTTACTGACAAATTAAATATTTAACATATTTTGCCTTTTTAAAGGAGTGGTGAATTTGGAAACCAAGCCTGATTTACACAATGTTGAAATATGTGTCACAATATGGCATTATTTTCAAAATATATGGAATTTTATGGCCAACATATTATGACAGAATAATGAATTATCTGTAAGGAATGAGCAAAATGACAGCATGTTAGTAGTTTTCAATGAGTATTACTTCCTACTGAAACTGCAATTGTACATTAAATTTGTTGAAAAAATGCTATTCACAGTATTATTCTTCACACCTTGTTGTAAACTGCTTATTTTTAATGGTTACAGGCTATATTCTTTATTTTATTACATGCATTATTTGCACTTTTTATTACGGCAGAAAAAGGCATTGGATACATGGGCTTTTTATATGATTCTCTGTTTTATTTCATGTACTGCCTTTTAATGCCAAATGACACAATATACTATGAAATCTATGTGAGTTACAAATTACTAGAAAGATATTAGAACTACAAAGTGTTTAAAAGATATTGAACATATGCATATAATATAGTTTACTTTCATTAAATAGGTAAGGAGCATTTATGGGGTTCTTTGGTAGTAGAGGTGCAATAAATACAATTGCAGACAATATCTGCTTCCTACTTTTATTTTTATGCTATTCCAGAATTCAATGTGATCAAACATATTCAACCACTCAGAGGCCAAAATAATTGACTCGGTGGCATT
The DNA here is from genome assembly GCA_017639485.1 of Pluvialis apricaria. Taxonomy (NCBI): domain Eukaryota; kingdom Metazoa; phylum Chordata; class Aves; order Charadriiformes; family Charadriidae; genus Pluvialis; species Pluvialis apricaria. The sequence goes on from CM030008.1 coordinate 63,015,317, forward strand.
AACCAAGAGAGTCACCGAATACTTTTATTTCTACTGCACTTTACACCATAAACAGGGCAACTAATTTCAACTTGAGCAAGAATGACTGTACATGAACCTTTGACAGAAGATGTCAGAGAACCCCAAGTTCAGCAACAGTGAAGTCAACATTGAGCATGTGGCTCACATATCTCTGTGCATCCAAAAGATTTTCCTGTGCAGAAGAGCCTAAAAGTCTTAATCAGCAAAGCAAAGCCAGCAAGAGCATTCCTGTTGTAAAAGGTGGCTATGAAAGATTTCATAAAGCTTTACTTTCAAAACAAGCTACAGAAAGTCATTTGATCTTCTCTTACTGCAGACTGACCAAACAATGTGTAATGAGTCTACTACTGAAAAACACACTTTGTGATGCAGAAGACACATAAAACTGTATTCAGAATGCTAAGAACTTGTAAAAGTTGAATATTTTCATGATTTTTCACCAAATAAAGAAAAGCACAACAAATAGTATTAGCATCATTACAAGAGTTGAAGTTCAAAGATTTAATTTTTTTAATTATCAAAACCCGAATGGTTTTCATGTTTTTATTGGATTTTATTATTATATCTGTGGAACTGAAAACAGTATGAAAAACATAGCCTATCTCTAAATGACACATGCAAAAGATAGCACTTAATATATTTCTTAGGAATATAAAGAATTCAAGTCAATGTCGGTCTATTTTTGCAAAATTTCATGTATAATTTCTTCCTTTTAATTAATTATACACTTCAGCTCCCTATTCAAATTTGAGTGAGCTAGCTCCCATTTAATGCACACAAAGAAAGCCTACATGATGAGTTAGCCTTACTTTCTTATCATTCCCTCCTGATAAATTATCAGTAAGTAGCAAAGCTAGGGTAGGCTTACCGATTTTAGATTTTTATCTGAACAGTCATATGCTGTTGAATTTACATGAACATGAACTATGCATATGAACTTACAGATCTATAAAAAGGGACACACTGATGATTTTTGAAAATGTCTGTGCCATTTCAGTTGGAAATCTCCTTTCTTTTGAAATATTTGGTACTTTACTCTGCATTCATGACTGAAACTGGAAAAATTAATTTGCACTAGAAGAATCCATTCTTGTTTTAGGCGTCCTTGTTCATCATTCTCTACTTCAAATCACAAAAAAAACCCACCAGTATTGCAGTAAGACTAGGTTTCTACTCTTTTCAAATCAGTAATAAAAGGTTTCAACGACATGAATGAAAGGAGGAGAGGATCCTTAGTCAGAAATTTCATTAGAAAACAAACTATGAAAAGCTATAGATAGAAGATTTAGGATTTGTGTTAGTTATAATTCAAGGGATTATTTTATCTAATCATAGACTATTTCTACAGCCTTTTAGCAAGGAAATAAAAAAATGCCTTTTTTAACAATTATGTAATAATAACCCGAAACATTCTTAAGGGTTTGAATGTGCTTATTTGTATGAGAAAAACACATCCTAATATTTCAATGAGAAATAACACTTTCTAGGTCACTGCAATAGCTTGAAATCAATACTATTTGATACCTTGCTATTTTCCAAGACACTGCTTGTCATTTCTCTACATAAAAGATAAATCAAGACAAAAAGGAAAACTTTGAAATACCGAGATCATTCATTCACTGCACTTCAGAGAAAATATGGGCAGCCATTTTCTACAGTACCCTAGAAAACAATATAAAAGACCCAAACTTCTAAACTGCATAAATCTACCTGCACTGTTAGTCACGATTACGCTTAAGTTGGACATCAATGGTGGTTTCAATTTTTGGTTTGTCTTCTTCTATTTGTCCATTTAAGCACTGTAGATAAAGACTGTCTGTATACAGACAGCAAAACATTTAACTTTACACAGAGCAAACAACATCATAGCATTGAGTGGGTCTAGTCACACTGAGAAAAGTTACGTACATACAGAAGTCTTGGATGATTAAACACTTTGCACTTCAAGATGCTTTGAGCAAGGATCGCATTCACCCTGTATTAGGTAGGGCCCTCTAACAAAGAGACTCCAGTCCTCATATAGGGCTCCACTTCTAATTAAAGCAATCTTTTCCTGATATTGGCACAGATAAACATTTATTTCCTTATCATAAACAGTGTGCGTTTTTATGTTTTTTTGTATTCATCTGCTGTTTTAGCTAAATTTGGATTTGTAATCCAGTCCCTATCTTCAGGGTAGGGATTTGCTTTTGCGTGTTTGAAGAGCTCTTCTTTCCAGCACATAACAGTGATGGAATTGCAGACAAGGCCATGCATAACACTGATGGTAGGCAAATAATGAACATTCTGCTTCAGAAGAAGCAAAGGCTGATTTTCAGAAGGCATCAAATATTGAGGAAATAGCAGCATCATTATAGCCCCGTCTGTTTAAAATTACCTGTATTTATTTTGTAAAAAGCTAAATATAACAGAGAAGGAGAAAGAGGACAGAAACGACAACTAGATTTCTTCTTCTCCAGAATTAATTATTAGAATTTACCCCAAATCAGATAATATTTACTAAAAACTAGCAAATTGACCCAACCTTTGGCCTAATTCTCCATGAGTTTCAATAGCAGCTTTCCAGAGGTGCAACAAGAATTGGGCTCCAGTAAGCCTTGAAGCTCTACGTTCTCTAGAAAATAGATACGATAAAATTCATTTTACAGGGGTAGCAAAAGACAACAAAGATCCCATATTCATTCCCCAAATTAGCCTTCCATCATAGCAGCTGAAAGTTGTAAGTCTACAGAGAGGTCAGTATAAGCATTTATCTTGACTTCTGAAATGCTGAAGTAGCACACCAGCCTATCCAGGTTCCATTACTAGTCACTGGGAATGTTTATACTGATTTCTAGTGGCACTTACTAATGTCTTCCCTTGCTGTGGCTTAAACTCTCTGATAAAGTATACTTTTTGTTTCTTTAAACTATGTAATACCCCCCGCCTCTTGGAGGGGGAGGGGAGGGAAGGGAAGGGGGGATAAGGATTAGCCCTTACTTTAGTATATATTTTTTTGGACATCGTTAGACTAACTTTAGAAGATTTCCCCCTCTACTTAAAAATAGACCTGGGGGGACGGACCCTAATTATATTTCTTAAAATTATTTCATTTTAATTTAAATCCCTGAAAGTTAAGAGTAGAAATAACCCAAGGGATAACAGTAGTTATCAGGATACAGTCCACACAGATTTTTTTTTAAAAGAACATTAAAATCACTATATTATTTTTTAAATCCCAACAGATCTTTCTTACAGTAAGTGCAATTAAAATAAATCCCTTGATGTGGTGTCTGCTTCTTAATACCCACTGCTTCCTAGTATATCTTAACTGAGCACAAACCACATTTGAGGGAATGAACAATCAATCTGCCCTAAGGAACAGTGGTGATATCTAACAATAAAAATGGTGCAAAAGAGATCTCATCGTTGTCATTCACAGTTGTCAAACTCAAAACAGGGGAAAAAAATCGTAAGCCTGAGGAGTCTCATATCCTGAATCCGCTGTTGGGGAACAAACACTTTGCAGCTTTGGTTATTTTAATGAACACATCACTTTAAACTATGCCTTCCCCATCTGTTCTGCTTTCTAATTACATAGGCAAAAAGAAGCTCATTCACAACTGCATCCTAATGGAATCTTAAACAAAACTTGGACGAGATTTAAATATTCTGTGTGCATCATCTGTATTCAAGGCACCAAGCAGCTTCTTCTCCATGAGGTGTTTTCTTGTTTTCTAGACAGAAAGTTGAGGCAAGGCAATGGATCACTGCACCCTGGCATACAAACCCATTGCATACAAAATAACCACAGTGGCATACAAAAGACAAGGAAGAGAGTATAGATATCTCCCTTTCCTCACACCCCCTTTTCAAGTACCGGGACACAAATCTTTCACTGCATGTTTATGCATCGCAGCACTGGGCTTTTCCTAACAAGTCAGGTCATATCCCTGGCAAGAACTAGCACTTGTATAGCTAATGGATAGCAGACACTGCCTCTGCAGTGCCTCTGCTGAGATATCAAGCCCTTATTAGCAGATTCTTATTCAAGACTTTAATGATGGTCAGATCAGGAATAGTGAAGTTTCACTGACTGTGATTGAACAGCGTTTACAGCACTTTGAAATCCAGATACAAGCTCATTATGGCACTTCTGGTAGTTCCTTGTTACTGCTGTGATCCCTTTTTGGCAGAGATGACAGAGAAAAAGGAATTAAGGTATTCCTGCACCTGACCTATATCATTTCAATAGCAAGAAGATGCCTAAACACTTTAGTCATCTAAATTGTCCTGTTCCCACTAGTGCAGCACACAAAGTGATGGAAGATAAAGCTGAGTTTCAGTAAGTTAAATCATGATGTTCTAGCCCATCTGATTAATACTTTTTTCCTTCAAATGATTATACGTGAAAGATGATTAAATGCCATAATTTAGTCTTAGGTATCTTGTTCTGTGACAAAACTTCAGTGATAAAAGATAAAAACTGAACCTCCTGTCTTGCAGAGACTTGCTGTGTGAGATCCTGTAGTGAATATAGTTTCTGCCATTGTGCTTCGGCGTATACCAGAGTTCCAGCAATGTGCAAACAACACTGCCTTGAAATGCTCACTGTTAACAAATAAAAGCTACATGATTATTTCATTATACTCATTATCTGTTTTCTATCTGTGTTTTTTAACACCAAATCTCCTGGTCTGTGTCTCCCACAAGAAATTTTGCTCCCTTGACTTCTCCCTTGAAATGCCCGGCTCCTGACGTACTCCCTCTGGCTGTTAGGTACCCTGAAAGACTCTTAGCCCAGCAAGTACAAAACACGACCTGGCCTAGTTCCTGCTGTTAAATACAGCAGTTCTGAAGCCCAGCTGCCTTGATGATTGCCAACAGTCAAGCTTTGCCTGCTGCTCCTGATGTTTGCAACACCCACTTGGGCTCAGCTCCTGGACTGCTACAGAACCTGAACACTGCTTGCTGTTCTTCTCTCTGTTACTCTTTATTTATTTCTAACAGGTTGTTGTGTTTTGGTTTTTTTTTTTTTTATTTGTCTGTTTGGGTTTTTTAAAGCTGCTTCTTTTGGGATTGGCAAGAAAAAAGACATTGAAGATTATGCTCAGGTTGAAGATTTTTCCCTAGTGCTTCTTGTTCAGGTTAAACCTGCTTTTCCTCCACACAAATGCCTTTTCCATCTGCTCAAAATTTCAGAACCAAATTCCCATTTTACAGGAATTTCTCAGAAGCTGTTTTCAACCCAAATGGTAATGATTTCTCAAAACTCAGAACTGTTAATAAAGCAGTGTGCAATATTTTTTCTGACTACCTTATTCCTTTCTTATTGAGTGCTGGAGTGCTAAAATCACTACACGTTTTCATAATTTCCCATAAAAATTTTAAGTGTATAATTCTCATAAAGTGGTTCTCTTTTCTGAAACAAAATGACTGGGGGGAGGAATCAGTGAGCTCTACTGAAAGTTTCTGAATACTTAAAAATTTCGACCTGCATCTTTTCTGTATGCAAATTGCCTAGATAATAACAGCTAGAGGGAGCTATACTATTCTTTTATTTGTGCCAACATTGCACCACCATTGACCCATCCTGAGAACAGGACAGGACTCTTCCCTACCTGCCTCGTTGACTAGCCACTGAGTCCAAATGCTTCTGTGAGACAGATCTTGCTCGTGATATTACAGGAGCTCTGATATTATCAGTGCCATGCATGAATACAAGTTACTGGCACTGTTTAATCCATCCTAGTAAATGTGCTTCCCTCCCCTGTTTTTCCTTCAACAGAATTGTGAAATATTGTGAGATGACTTTTGAAATCTAGCACACACCTGATTCGAAGCTTCTGCAGGGTTTTCTGCTTGTAACAAAGCTAATGGATAATTATTTTTTCCATTCATGCATATATTGCAGGCAGTACCCAGATCCTCATCCTTTCTCTCCATTAAGAAAATATATTCTGTTTTTAAAAATTACTCTGTACTGCATCCATTTTTGCTGATGAAAGCTCATATTATGCCTTCTATTTTGCTAATAGCAAAATATTTATTGATATCATATGCAGAGTTGCAACAATACGAGAGGAACAATTTTATTCTTTATTTTAATTTGCAAAATAATATGTTCATTTCACGATAGGGCTATAGCACAGCAGAATTCAACTTTTTAGGGCAATGATTTGCCTGAAGTCTATGGTAAACTATTAATAAATATTGACTATTCCCTAATGAGTTTATACTTCTTGGAGCCAAAACATAGCACTGTATACAAAATCATTATAATCATGTGAGACTGTACCAGGGAAAAGCGCCAGCAGAAAAACTTAAAAGTTATAAGACTAATAAAAAGTAACAGTGCTCTTATCAGTGGCATCAAATGTTAATTTACCCACATGGGATTAACTAATCTGATACATTTTAGACACTAACCAGGGAATGAAATTCTGCTAGGATTTTTATTCAATATAAATTAATGAGAACTCAAAGTTCATGCAGCAGAGCATTTCAAAAATTAAACTATAATAAATTAAAAGCCCCAAATGCACACTCCAACCCTTGTTCTTTAAATTTTAACCTACAGAGGGGAAGAGAATATGGAAATGCTAGCTTTAGAGTAGGAACGTTCAGCTTTCAGGGTCTGAGGGAGGATTCAAAGCACGATTTAACTTCAGGTGCTCACTTCCACACTTCTCTCCCTGCCTCCATTAGTCCTCTAAGAATCTTAGGGTGGCATAGCTCTCTGGACTGAAAGTAATCTCTCTGCAGTTTCTGTGCGCTCCATTTGAGCTGTTCAGGCTACAGATTGAAATACTTGTTCTGAATGTATTTTTTCTACACTGTCAGTCAAGACTGCTGAGTATAACACTGCTGACAAGAACTTTTGCATGTCCAGACCAACACAATATACCCACTCCCCCTCCAAAAGGAAAAAAAAACAGCCACCCCAAACAGCTAGACTGCAGATCATGCCTAAATAATTTCTGTCTGCACAGCGCAGTAGTTGGCAGATGAAGAAAGAGCCACAACTACAAAAGGAGTGTTCAAGACAGAAATCATCTAACTTGGCAGAAGCATTGCCCAGGCAAGCAAAGACCTAAGTGAGGATAAAAATAGCTTGTATGCTTTAGTTTGCCTGTCTGTAAGCAGCTGTAACACATCATTCGCCTCACACAGACAACTGTGAAATAAACAGTACTTTGAAACTTTATGAAAAACACTGTAATGTTAAAGCTAATAATTTCTCCTACTTCACCACACATGTACAACCCAAGACTATCCCCATAGAGATCACTGCTGTATCCTTACAAAGATTACATCCTTCTCTTCTTGAATAAAGCTCATGATTTTTCCTGTATGCTGGAATAAGCAAATCTTCATAACAGTCTTCAAGGAAATTCCCATTTGCTGAGCCTAGACAAGGAAGCAGCTTGAGCGAAATTGCCCAAGGACATCCATGCAACTGTATGACAGCTTTTCCATAACTTCTGTGCTCTTCTGATTCACTTTTATATTGACGAAAACCACTTATCACAGACAGCTAGTCTTTCTCTACTTCCAGCTATGTGGATACCATTCCTACTGAAGACAGAGGGATTTTCCTTATGGCATAAGCCCAGGAAATAAGTATTCAGTAAGGACTTCTAAAGCACAAACCACTACTAGCTAAATCACTAGTTCTGTAAGAATTGAATACTATGATTATTGTGCTATAAAAAGGTCTTAAACAGGCAAAACCACATGGCTTAAGAATGGAAAATGCGATATGATAATTATATGTATTATGGTTAGAATATAGGCTTAAATGCAGGCTTTTTGAAAGAATGAAAGAGGAAAAAATATCTGCTGTTAATTCTGGGTTTAAAGGAATCTTACGCCACAGTTTTAGCTTCTGATTTGGCAACGTTAATTAAGTATTGTAAAATGAGAGTTACTTTTAAGAGCTAGCTAATGCTTATCAGGGCACCATAATTTTTTCACTTTTATATAGTATTACTATTATATAACCTCTTTTTCCTTATTCGTAGCACCAAAGTGTCATTTGGAGAAGAAGAAAGTGTTATTGGCCATAGAATTTATAAAGCAAATTTATCGCACAGATGACTCCAGTAAAAAAATAGTGTACATAATACACATTAACTTGATCTATCAAAACATATACCAGCTGTTAGAAGGGTGACTGGGAAATCATTTGTAACAAGAAAATAAAAATGTTAGTATTTAATATCCTGTATAATTTTATTTTAAGCAAAATACAGAGAGTAAAGTTTGTAACAAATTTTATCCTGGATTTCAGTTAAATATCGAGTTATGTAAAATATTTAAGCACATTTGCCTAACAATAGTATCTGTTATGAGAGGCTTCATTAAAATACATTTTGAGCAACAGCAGTTTTCTTTTTTTAAGGTTTGCCTATAGCATTTACACAAGGCGGAGGCTGAAATTTGGAATACTGAGATTCCCTGTCATTGTTCCTGGTTTATGTCTCCTTATACCCCACTGCAGGCAACACATCTGTGCCTGTATCTTGAATTTATCCCTGACAACCTCTAGAAACCTGGGCTGACTGAATCCTACTGCACTGTCCTTCCAGCAGGTGTCACAGAGGTTAAGTCTTGCATGAGATTGGAGGTATCCAATCTAGAGGTGTTCTGAATTTGTTCAAAGAAAATGGTGGCCAGTCTCTCACCCTAATTTTGTTTTTTGTAACACATTCCTACCACGATGTCACCCCTCACTGGCTTCTCCTTGATTCCTGACACACAAGGTGTCAACCACACGTAGAGCTCTAGTTTCCCAGGCTGTGTGCATTTGCATGCATGCACCTGAGCGAGGCATCCCTTCACTCTGTTTTTCTCTGTTCCTGAGGTCTCTCTTGTTTTTGCAGCTTTTGCTTTCCAACCCTACACACCCCTTTGTCATTCAACTGTGGGTTGTAATTTTCCTCTGCTTTCTTAAATTCAGTGGAGAACCAAAAAGATAGTCACGGGACTAGAGCACTCATCCGGTGAGGAGCAGCTGAGCGACAAGGGTTTGTTCAGCCTGGAAGAGAGATGGCTTTAGGGGAACATCACAGCAGCTCCCAGTACCTACATGCTTGTCATCAAAGAGATGGGGCCAGGCTCTTTACTGAAGTGCATGGCAGGAGGACAAGACACAATGGATACAAACTGAAATGAGAAAGGTTCTGACTGGAAATAATATTTTTTTCACCATGAGGACAGTCAGACAGTGGAACAGGTTGCCCAGAGAGCCTGCAGTCTCAGTCCTTGGAAGTTTATCAGATCCAATTGGTTAAAGCCCTGAACAACCTGGTCTGATCTCAGAGCTGAACCCTGCTTTGAGGATGTGGTTGGACTGGAGACCTCCTGAAACCCCTTTAAATCAGAATTATTCTATTGCAATAAGAGTAGCTTATTATAAGAACGGTAGCTTGGCAAATATGAAAAACTACACCAGGTCAGGCTAACTTTCATTAACTAAGCAGATAGCAAATAGAAGAGTGTGAGCAACACAACACAGGATTTTCTGCAGTTAAAAGGATAGAGGAACACCTTGAGTGCAAAGTAGCCATTAAATATAATTTTTTGCTTCTGTTAAGGCAAGTTTATATGACCTGACTGTCTTGTATAGGTTATATCACATTACTACAATAATAAAAGAAGGGTCTTACTTCCTAAATGCTTTCCTAATCTCCTTGAATCACTATTCACTCAGAACTTCCATTCTGCAGATGCTCAAACCTTTCCTGAAATTCTGTTGCTAAACTTGGTAAGATAGGTGACATTTCTGCTCTAACAGACAATTTGTTATTAAATTTATTTGAAATAATATGTAATTCTGATTTTACATATTTACCTTTCTTATTTTACACTGGGTTTTTAAATTTTTTCATTCCCTATTGCATAATCATCACTAGTAACTATTTTCTACATGTTAGGGTAACATATTGACTTCCCACTTGATATTGACCTTTACTTAGTCATTACATCACCTGATTACATATTTAAATACAATTTTTGGTACTGGGAAAGCTTACTGTCCTGGAAGTGGGTTTCTTTAATTCTCATGATTTGCTACCTCATATCTCGAGTTCAAAAACCTCCATTTTTTTTCTGAATAGGTATTTTTGATAAGTTCTGGAGTTGCCCAAAGAAAGCCAAAAGAGAAAAGAAAAACCAAAACCCAGAGACTGAGAAACATATAGTCTCATTCTGGAAGAAAAAGTAGGAAAGGACACAAGACCAGCAGAAAATTAGATATCAACTTTCCAAATCTTGTTTTGTAAAGGAAGTTATGTATTAATGCCATGGCTTTGAAAAAGAATGAGATTCTAATATACCAAAAACAAAGTATGAATTTATCACAAAGGATTTACCAATAGTTTCACAATGGAGTCAGTGAACTGGGAGCAGTAAACATTTCTTTTTCCTCCAGTAGTCATTTGCTATCATCATTGGAGAAATACTAGAGTCACAAAGGTAAGAGCAGGTTAAGCTTGCCCTATAACAGATGCAACACCATTTTGCTACCTTCTCCAATATTTTGCAACAATGTCAATGACAATTTTGTGCTTACAGCTCATTATATTGAGTAGTGTCACTAGCTGCACAATGACCTTAGAACAGACACCAGTGTGTCTTGTAGGACCAGACAAAATGCTCAGCAATGTGCAAGATCAAGTGCTGGATTTAAAAACTTACTCAGAAATCTAAAAGGAAAGATAACTGTAATTTAATATGCTTCATTGTAGATTTAAAAAAAAAAGGTTTCATTTTAGAGTCTTAATGGGTAAAAGAGCACAGAGAAAGTATTGTGGACACAGGATTCCTCAGGGCATAGGGTTTCTACCCATCTTTATTTACAGACTCGAAATTCTCTGTTACATCACTCCTGGCACAATAAATTGAATCATAGTCAGCATCTTAGCAAAAGCATTACATTCCTTGCTCTTATAAAACTCCTTAAGCGCACGGTAACTGAAACAGTTTTAGTTGCCACTGATTTTCTCAACCTTTGTACAATTTTGCTTGACAAATTCACGTTCTAAGGCTGTGCATTGCCAAGCACCATGCAAAGTGATCTAAAGCAGTAGCTTGTACCATGTTACCATCCCTGGAGCTACAGTCATCAGCGGAAGGATTACATGCTAGTCAGACCATACTGTGTTACACTCTATCATGCCAGATCTGCAGTGACAAGTTTCTTCAACACTAAAGCTGAGTTTCTGAAGTGGCAAGCCTCAGGAATCAAGCAACTGAAAAATCTCCACATACATTCCAGTGTTCCAAAAACACAGCAATGCTTATTACACGTTTTTCAATCAGGCTGATGACTTGCAGCATACGGTTGCTTAGTGCCTGCCTAGGATAAAAAGATGACAATAACGGTGCCAAAAAAATGCCTGATCCAAAAGCTACCAAAGTCAAAGGACATCTTTCCATCAGCAGGTTTTGGAACACGCTGTGACATATGTCAATGCACTCTGTTTCTGACTACCACCAAAGCCACTGCACACTGCCACAAACTTAACCGTCTGCCACAGCCACCGGCTTTTTAATATCATACAACCTTTTAAAACTTTTCTTGGTGATGTCTCTATGATGTGATGCCTCTTCCCATTAGCCATGAATATCTGTTCCTGGAATCTGAGGTCATAGAAACAGCTGTGACACAGAGGGTACCAGTACTGCAGCAGATGAAATACAGCTTTTTTTTTTTTTTGTCAAAGTACCACAGGCGTGAAATGCAAACAGGCGCTAAAAGATCAGTCTTCTCCCATCTGAAAGGATCCTTTTCACGTGAGCAAACTTTGTGAGAAAGCTGAAGTCCATGAGCTCCTCCTCCAGAGAGGGGAGTTAGCTTTTTGTACCCCCACCTCAATATTCAGACATTATTGTGCTATTAAACTGAGTTTCTGGATGCTTCCAGGGATTTTAATTGACTCTACTAAGCCCCCAATGAAGAGACTGAAGTGTTACACGACAAAATCCTTTGTATAATAGGATAACTGTTATAAAAGGCTAGCTTAATAATCTGGGGGTTTCCTCTTACATTTGATATGAGCTACTCTTTCAAATAAATGTTTAGATAAATTGGTGAACCTCATTTTATAGGTTCAACCATCTATTTGTCAAAGGAAAGTTTGATGCTCAATTCTATATTCCAGAAGCATATTCTATACTTTCAAAGAGACATAGTTAAAAAGAACAATATAATCCCTCTGGGAATAAAAACAAATCAAATGTGGACATGGTACATTAGCTTAATAAAATCCAAGAAAGACATTTGCAAACTCTCTGGCCTGAGGGTCCCTTTAGGAACAAACACAAATTGTTCTCTTTTTTACATAATCGTCCTTAACTAGCATTACCCGCAGGAGAAAGTGCATCATATACCTTCAGTTTCAACCAGACAGTGGTATTCAGATGAAAACTACTTTTTAAAATGTGTGCAAATTTGTTGAAAGCAGTTTACCGAGTTACCTGTATATCCACTGCATGTCAACGTAGCTTTGTTTCAATGGATGTGAATTCATGTTATTCCTACCTTATGTTTTCCATGCAAATTATAAAGAAAAAAGACTGCCACTGCCTCCATTAAATATTAAAAACAGAAAGGGATTTTTGTGCTAAACTTGCCTGGAAAATTAATGGAATTTAGGGGCCCAATGTTTTTATGTACATCTGCAAATCTCTCTCTCTTCTCTCCTCTCCTCTTTCTACATTCATGTTACCTCTTACAATTTAGCTCATTCCTACTAGATTTGCTGAAATAGTTACAAGTTTCTACACCTTTAAAGTCCTTAGTTTTTCTTTGTCGGGAGTAGGAAGTGGGACCACATTTTAAATATAGTTTGTCAGGAAGTTGCGTATACTCACTGTTTAAAGCTCTGTAAATACTTACTAACCAATACTGCCGGTATTGAACAACATCAAAACTAACTCTAGGCATAATCTTTTAAATTAAGATTTTATAGACCGCATGTTCAATGAATCCAAAAATTTTCTGTTTGGCTGGTACTGTTGATAGTTTAAAATCATCCATAATAGCAACCCGTATTAAATTTCCAGTATTACCACTATATTTTAAATAAGGCTATCAGCTTCTGTTGAGACACTATTATGCCATTCACGCAGATTTGCAGTATTCTGCATCAGTAGCATCAGTAGCCTTTGTCTAATACACTAGGAGAAAGCATGAGAACAGTTAATAGTACCACCTCTGCTGGGCAAAGGACTTCCATAAAATGCTAAAAATGAGCTTCCAGTATGTATGGATAAATAATACCTATATTTAATGGGAAATTTTGGGACTAAACCTGTCAATTTATATTTATTACAGATAATAAAGTGCATAATTAAATTACTTTCTGTAATAGATTCTAGCACCTTGACAGAAAGCTGAAATCTCACAATGCTGCTCATTACTCTGATCAGCAGAATCCTGTTCTCTAGCTGTAATCTTTTACCCTTTTTAAAGTTCTTAGGGTAAATTTACAAGATAAAAGCTATGATTACAGCCCTCAATTTCCTTGCTTGCAAAGTAATGAACGATAAGTTTCTGAAATCATTATAAGCATTTCTATAGCTAAGCTTTTAGCCCTGTTTCATGAGTCATGTTAGACTATGCAGACAATGCATTTTTGCAGTTATGCGGACAGCTGAAAATTGTGTGCAACCTTCTAAACTTGAAACAGAAAAGCTTCCAGTGAGTAAGGCCCTAAAATGAGAACCCTTCTGCTTTCAGGGAATGGAAGACAGAGAGAAGGGGGAGAATCTCTTTTCAGGTGACTGAAAATTATATGGCTTAACAATTCTGGTAACTCCAATGCTTTTGTCAAACCAAAGGGTTTATTTATGTTGTTTCCTTATCTCTATTAACTTAGGAGCTTGTTTGTAGTTTTTACTTCACAGTCCCAACTCTATTTTTCAATAAGCTCTGAAACTATGCCAATAGGGTAAATCAATTTACTTTGGGGTCTCTCCTGTCTTCTTTCTTACTTGCAGTTAACTTCCCCTGTTCCTTTAAAATTCCTTGCCTTTGTAGGTGAGTCTGAGATGCTGAAAGTGCTGCAATCATCCATAAAATTGGATAAGCCTGTGGATTTCCCCAGCAAACCCTATCATGTGACTCCAGCCTCATAGAGGGAGCAGCTGTAAGAGAACAAGATAAGAGCGTAGGAATTGCCGTATCAAACCTAGTGAGCTGGTATGCTAGTAGCTTTTCTCAAAGGGAGGCCAATACCGCATATTTATAAGCAAGGTGCTCCAGCCTCAGAGTAGACAGCTGCGGAAAAAACACACACACACACACACACACCCCACCCCACCCCCAATATAATTCCTTTAAATGAAGTCTAGCAGAAACCTGAGAACTGGAATGTTGAAAATCATTTATTGCCAATTCCTACTTAGTTTCTGGTATCTCTGCTTTGATCCCCACCTACAGTACTTCTTTCCAGATGAGTTTGGATGTGGCTTATCAGCCGCTGCTGGTCAATGTGTTGGTTGCCGCCTTAGCTGCATTTCACATTACTTTCTGTTTCAAGATAAGAAAGAGCTAAAGCATCATCACCAGAGTGTTTAAGATAATACATTCTGCATATAGTATGTAGAATTTGGTTTTTCCTTGAAACTAGAAGTTCATTAAAGCAACTTTTAGAGATTGCTCACAATAATTGGCCTCATAATTAATAGTTTCTCTGGTCTTTCAATAACTGTTATTTTTAAAGTTTGTCATGCAACTTTTTCTTCCTGATAATTGAGCACCATTTTGGCCTAATTTTGAAACTGGTTAATCATAATCAGGAAAAAACCAAAAAAACAAAAAACAAAACACAACAAGAAAGAACACCTGGGAACCAACATGTACAAGCAACAATCATCTCCGTGTTTTCAAAATGTGCTATGGGAGATGTTGCTGACCAACTGCTAAAGTCAGCAAATTGCATAATCCCAGCACTGGCTTTTGTTGGAGATTCTTTGCCAGTCATAGAAAATAGACAACTTCTTGGTACTGAAGAAAGCAAAGCAGTTTGTGTACCATCTCTCTCTCTACATGTTAAAAACAACTTGGCTTGTCTATTAAAAGAAACATCTAATTTCTATATAGCCTACATTTGGGAGAATGTCAGGTAAAGTCCTCTCAGTGCACCACTGTGCTATACCAAATAATATTTCTTTCCCAGCAAAAGCACAATGCTCTGTTTTGCTCAGCAACAATCTTGTTTAATCCTCTTTTCCAACATTGCCAAATGTCACCTGATTCTTCCCTCAAAACCAATTCATCTTCGTATCACCCAGTCTGCACTAGAAAAAGCTAAGAAGCCACGGATGGCTGTAAGATAACTTATGGCTACTCATTCCTGATCTATAAATATTATGTAGTTAATAGGCACAGTCAAGTGCCTATTTTTACACACCGTAGGACCCTTTGATCCTTACAAACATCAGAAAATTTCTGACAACTTTCTTAACCAAAGCAGAATTAGCTCACTAGGAGGAAAGTGCCTAAAAGCCCAGCAGGAATGCTAAATTTGATGATAGTCAATATTGAAAAGCAAACACATCTAAAATACAGCCTTTCAAAAAGCATCTTTTCAAGCTTTCTTCCTTTTTTTCCCCTGCTTATCAAATATACAGCCCCATGAATCTCAGTAGAAACAATTTACCTAACACTGAGTGACTTGGAAAATTGACCATTCAAACAAATTTTGTCACAAAGAATATAAGTCCGTTCTAAAAGAAATACAAATCTGTCCTAGAAGCAGTCAGAAAAGTTTAGGGCTCTGAAGAGACACTAGCTCATTATCGATATTCAGTTCTTTCTTAGTTGAGTGACAAACTACCAAAGATGTCCAATGTAGAACAGTGTTACCCTATGTGAATAATATATCACAGCTAAACAAATGGATTGCTTCAGAAGGAGAAAAGCAGGGCAGACAGCAGGAGGAAAGGGTTAAACTACTCTTGTGATTTCTTCTGAGGGTTACTTGGTCCTTAGCTGTCCTTCAGCACAACAGATCTCTGTACAGAAAAGGGCACAGACACTGTAACAGCTTTTTTTATTATTTTTTTTATTTGTGGGTCAACATAACTAAACTTATTTCTTAATTACACCAACAGTTTCTCACCCTGCAGTATTATAGTCATCTGCCATTCTGCACAAAGCTGACTCAAATCTCAGCTACAGTGATAACCTAATAAAGGAAAATTACTCTCTCTCTTGCTCAAGGGAAGGATTTTCTCTTGCTCAGAGCGCTCTGAGTGGGATCTATACAACACTATTGTTCACTTCTTCCCTTTTCACCTGTAACTGGCTATACAAGGCTTGTGTAAAGCTGAAGTTTTCTAAAGTAAGTGATCTTGCTCAGTATGCACTTTTTTCCTTCAAATGTATGTGCACCTGTATCATTTTTATCAATATTAAAGTGAGTCTTACACACAAATGGATTAAAAAATACCTTCATCTAAGAAAGTGGGACAAAACAAAGTAAAACCAACAGCAGATCTATGATGTGTGACTAGTTGCCAAGTCAGATTCTTCCAGATCCAGAGATATTTTTTGTGACTTAGGTAATAACTCATATACAGAAAAATTAGTATTAATGTTCTGTCTCTTGCTGTGTAGCTCAGATTTGGTTGTGAATAATCTAGGTCTAATTGTGAAAGCTGAAACATGAATAATAGCTGCACTCTCTCATCCTGCAGTGAATAGACTCATTTTATGACATTATTTCTTTTCTCTTTTTCAGCATATTACTGTACTAGGAGGTTATAATGGTAGCCAAATAGCTCCCATTTCTACCAGCATTTACACTTGTTTATGACTTATTTAGGAAAGGCAGTGCTCCGGCTGTGCTTGAAAAAGCTATCTACCCAGTTGCACTACAGCCATCTATGTAAGGAAAACCTGCATTTTCTGTGCAGGAGAGGGTGAAACACTCATAGTGTTTGACAAGAGGCACCTAGCTCGGAAGCAGCTGACAATGCATTTTCTGTACACTCGTTGCATCTTTGCCTCAATTCCAGATGAGTCTCACACATCTCTACATCTTGGTTTTGCAGTATCTGTAGGTATAACCTAGCCTAGGATATCTAAACTGTCAGCCTCTGTGACTCTAAATGTACTGGACCTGTCAAAAGAGGTTGGCCAGTTCTTCTATTTTTTTTTTTTCTTTTTAATCCCACACATTCCCATTCACCTGTGCAAACACAGTAGCTCCATTGTCTGAGGAATATGAAGTTTTCTAATTTACTTGTTAAATGTGCCAACTCCAGTGTAGGCAAGTTCCTTGTGAGGCATTGGATTGAGAAGGCATCTACCAGAACTCTAACGTGTCATTACTGTACGCTTTTCAGCCAAAGTCTCAGCCTTTATATTAACACCACGATTTAATTATAAAGTGTGCCAGCTTTTTAAATAGGATAAAACTCCACTTCCTGTTTTAAGAATTGAAATTAAACACCAGAGGTAATGTCTGCAATGTATTTAAATGTATTGATTATATAACTTAGTACCCGATTTACAAGGACTGATACCCTTCTGTGAAAAATTATCTTTACGCAGGCAAGAACCTGCCATTGGAAATACTCTTCTTCCACTAACACCTATACACCATCTGACTAACACCTCCATATGAAGGTGATACTTCTGTGAATGTAAACTTGATAAATGCTTCTGAAACACATACCAAATAAAAGTAATACGAGTTTAATGACATTTAGAAAGAGTGTAAGAATCATAGAATGGTTAGAGTTGGAAGGGACCTTAAAGATCATCTAGTTCTAACCCCCTTCCCACAGGCAGGGACATTTTCCAGTAGATTAGGTTGCTCAAAGCCCCATCCAACCCGGCCTTGAACACTTCAAGAACTTTCAAACTATCTTATGCATATGGCACATCTGTGTGAAATTTGAAGCAGCTGACTGCAAACAGTAAGAAAGAGGAAGACCAGATATACTACACCGCCTATAAAGCTCAAGTATAAACATGTCAGCCACGCCATGTTTGAGACCTGCTCCTGCTCAAATGCAAATAAGAATATAAGTATTCTGAGGGGAGCTGGACAGCTAATCAGATCTGCCTTTTCAAGATAGCCTAGACATGAGGCCAGTAAGAACACCTAAACAAATTTCTTAACTATTTACAGACTAATGTCCCAAAGCTGTTTGAGAAACCTTCAAATTAAACTCTGGGCTTTTAGGATAGTCAAGAGTGCTGAATTTGGCTGCTCTGGGGATAAACAGCCAGAGCTGCACTGCTCCGTAAGGATACAGGAAAAGTATATCTGTGATATACAGATCCAGTCTGTCTGTCTGTGAGGCTGCCTACTCTCTGCCATCAGCACAGCCACTTTGCTGCCATAGTCAGCCATTCATTAGCTTCAGAAACAATTAATAAACTAAGTTGACTTTTGTCTGAGAGAAACTAGCTGCTCAGCAGAGCCAGGGTGGATCTGCTGTCCCCGTCCATCTGTGGCCCTAGAATGTCACCCATTTGCCTTCTGTCTCCAGATGGAATTGGAACTGCTGCCTCTGCAAATAACTGCTGTAGAAAAAGTTTCACACACAATGTTTAAGAGAGAGCTCAGTACTGTTTTTTTTCCTCCTCCCCATATAGACATGTAGTAAATAAGCCAATTAGGTATTCTGAACACTTTAATTAACAGATCAGTTATGAACTGGAAAAAACGGTCATGCTTTCTGTATTCATCGGGCTATGGTAAATTAATGTAAGCTAATGATGCTTTATTTTTTCCAATTATTTGAGCTTCACTTTCCACAGATTTTATTTCTTGGATTGTGTTTTGAATTAAAAGGGGGATGTTTTTCCTTTTTAAAGTTACTTTTTCAATGCATCAGTCTGACCTGGATGTACACTGGTAATTTTTTTTCCCCTTTTAGATGCTTCTTTTTCTTGCCCCTTTGCAAATTCTGCTATCTTGCAATGCATGTTTTTTCCTACTGCCCCATATATTTCTCCAGAGACTGAAAGAGCCTGTGGCTTCAGAGGACTAAGCTAGTGCAAACATTTTTATTTGTATTTTTAAGAATTCCATCCACAAAATGTAGGTATTTATGATAAATGTATCATTAGGGCCAGACCATTGAAGCACAGAAAACAAGTGCTAAGGTCAACTGAGTGACAATGACAACTGTCTTCAAAACAGAGATACAAGCATTCATGGAGCTGAAGTGAGTTGCATTACAAATCAAAGCAGGGTGCCTAGTTATTTATTTTTTGAAGGTAAGGAATAAGCAAAATTGATTATGTGGTAGGATATGAGGCAGATAAAAACATACAAAAAATTATATGAACCCAGCAATAATAGCCATGAGGGGACAAATGCCTTTCCTACAAGACTTTTCTTTCTAGTTCCAAAAGAACTCACAAATGATGAGCTGAGCCTGAATTATTTATGGATTTTAAAAGAAGGACAAACCCAGAGGTTGAAGTTAGTGTTATGCAAAAATTTTATTAGGAATAATACCAAAAGGCTACGTTAATAATAAAATGGAAGTGTTTTCATTTAGCTGCACTGGTAAAGGAGTTCCTAAAGGAGCCACATCTTGAATTGAATAAAACAAACACACACACACACACACAAAACATGAGTTACTTGTAGTCTTTCTAAGCATTCCAGAAATACTCTTGTTTACACTGTGTGCAACACAAAGAATGCTATGCCCAGTGCAAATATGTTTCCAAGGTTGCATTAATAAATCAACCGCTAGATTATTATTTTTTGCAGTCATGAATAACTCTTTTTCCACATTTTTAAAATGGAAAAGTAATTATTTAATGGGTAATAACATTTAATTTGCCCTGACTTCTGATCACCTGATTTGATCTACTGTGCAGTACATGGTATAGTTTCAGCAAATAAACTGTATTGGATTGCACAGTGTGTGTTTATCTAAGGCACATATTTACAGAAATGGAATTGTTGTTTGTTTATTTATTCAAAGGCAACAATATTTTAATTATTTATAAATTCTTACTCAGCAAGAGCTCTCTTATAGACAGACAAAAGATAAGTGGTTGATACTACTCTTTTTCTCATGGTTGTTAAGATTCTTTTATGCTATTCTATCCATTACACTTAAGTTCTTACCTACTTAGAAAAGACAGCATTCAGTAATCTGGGCAGTGAATTTACAAGGCACTGGCAACTCTATAATAACTTTCTTCTAAAAGGGTTTTAATCAAAATATAATGCGTTATGTTGTGTACAGGCATTCTCAGTGTGCCCAAAGGTCTTGCTGACATAAGGAGATTGCAGTATTTAAGATGATGATCTACAGTATGCTAATTACTGCACACTAGCTCCCCGCTGTCCCTATCTGGACAATGTTAATGCGGAGTGAGCACCTCCTTAATTTGAGATTCACACCCAGACTAAATTCCTGGAAAGTCACATGAACAGGCAAGCCCAAACAGCTCGCAGAATCCAGGCTGACGCAAACCATCCCTTTTACATTCATTTTGTCAAAAGCAAAACTACATAAAGGCAGGCTGACAGAATTGGGGTTGTTCAGCCTGAAGAAGAGAAGACTCCAGGGAGACCTTATAGCAGCCTTCCAGTACTTAAAGGGGGCCTCCAGGAAAGATGGGGAGGGACTCTTTATCAGGGAGTGTAGCGATAGGACAAGGGGTAATAGTTTTAAACTGAAAGACGGTCGATTTAGATTAGATTTTTAGGAAGAAATTCTTTACTCTGGGGGTGGTGAGAAACTGGCCCACGTTGCCAAGGGAAGTTGTCGATGCCTCATCCCTGAAGGTGTTCAAGGCCAGGTTGGATGGGGCTTTGAGCAACCTGGTCTAGTGGAAGGTGTCCCTGCCCATGGCAGTGGAGTTGGAACTAGATGATCTTTGAGGTCCCTTCCAACCCAAACCATTTTATGATTCTATGAAATCCTTTTCATATACTATTACAGAAAAGTAAACAGGAACTGCAGAAGTAGTGATATTGGTTACAGTTTTGGAAGTTTTAATAGCCATGCTAAAAAGAGCCTAGGCCAGGTATCCCTGATTTCTTCTCAGGTGAGACTCTCACAAGCACTTTTTTTTTATATTGGAAGAGCTGTTACAATCAGATCTAATTGACTTACTGGGATTGATTTGAGGAATAAAAGAATCACATCCCACTATAGATAAGTTCTTGCATCTTCCACACAGAAGCCAAAATTTAAAATTTCACAGAGAAAAAAACATGGTGTCTCAATTACACCTATGCCAATACTTAAAATTTCCAATGCTTGTTTTATAGACATATCAATAATTTCAATAACAGGTCAAGGTCAGCACCCCGATTAAAAAGCATCATGAAAGCCTAGACAGGGATTACACAGTGGTGATAAATGGACTTCTTTTTGAACATCAGCTATTCCATCACCAGTTTTGTTGGCAGCCTCAAATTGTCCCCTAATACTGGACTTGAAAGCAAGCCCTGGATGCCAAAATTCTTCTTCTTTATTCCACTGTGCAAAAGATAATTTCCATACATCCAAAGATTCATTATGACCTTCATACTTTCATTGTCCACTGGGATTATTTCTGAAGTTCTGAGACTCTGCTCAGTTTCAAGCAGCTTCCAATTATATTATATAACATTACATTATGTTGAAATAATGTAGAATTTCTTTCCTAAATTAAAATGGTATGAGATGGATGATGGGCAGCATTAATTCTTGTACCAGTGAGAAGTGTAAGGTCCAATAGCTTGGGAACCATTAAAAGGAAGATTGATAATGCATTATATCAAATGTGTGCTAAGAATCCTCCTTATGATGTGATGCAGTCCATTGATTCTAATGATGGCAGGTCATAAGATTTTAGACCTTATAACCTTGACATCACATATGCAAAAGCTTCTGTAGACAGATTTTTAAAAAGCTCTAGAATGAGCTAATTGAAAACTCTCCTCTGATGCCAATTTAGTTAGTAAGGTGGTAGCAATACAGGCTACTTTTGCAGAAGAATAGGTACGACAAAAATGGAAGGATCTCTGAAACCTTTTTAGCTAGCCTACTAACTAGATTTTAGTTAAAATCTGTTACAGTGCTGTCAATAACTTAATGGCATATATTTATGTGCCAATGTGAATCACTCCTGTGTCAGTCATTTTGAAAAGGAAAACTAAATATTTTTTTCAAAGGCAACACATTCTCATATTTCTCCAAATATTACATTGGATCATTTAATACAGTTAGAAATGTTTGGTTTACATAGGTATAGAATGTGAGCTGATAATTGAGAGAATATTAAAAATTTTTTTTAAGAAGTGAGTCCAAGGTAAAAAGTTTTTGGATTTTAGAGTATTCAAAGATTTAACAATGTTTGCATGTATTTAGATAAAAGTGATGGTAACAGGAACAAAAAATAAAAGCCATGTACAGTTCTCCTCTTCTGTGGTGCTTTGTTTTCTCGTACAAGGTACAGACATTTCAAAAATAATCTGTAACTTTGACATACTGGCACTGAAAAACATGCTAGTAATTTTTAGAATTAAAAAGAAATATAAAAAAATACTGCAATACAGTAAAGTGCTAAGACTTAGTTGTTTAAAATGAAATAAATCTTACTTTCAACAGGATAATTTGATAGAATCTGACTACAGAAAGCCTTGTCTGAACAGTTGCTGATTCAGTGCACTCTACCTTCCCCAAACCTACTTTCACTATACAATTCATTGCATCATTCCAGCCTCCACCTAAGTTTTCCCACACCTAAAATTTCAAAGGTTCTTCACTCCCCTTTCTTTGCAGGCATGACAGGGATAACAGCAATTGCTTCACCCAGCACTAGCACCAGTTAAATGTGTTTATAAGTAGTAGTATAGCGAATGAACCACATTCCTTTGCTCACAAAGAGAAAAAGACGAAATCGTCCATGTTTTCTGGGGCTTTCTTTTTCCCTACTTCTTTCCATGGAAATAAAATGAAAGTATTTTCTAGCTTTTCACAGCTGCTGTGATTGAAAGCACCCAGGAAGGCTGAAGAGGGAAGGCAGCCCATGAGACAGCTGGGGTGCTTTGGGGATCAGCAAAAGAGAGAGCTGGTGTAAAATGCATGCATGCATTGTATCCCCAAGCCTCTGTGCTCTTTGTGATTGTGAAAACACAGATTCCCAGTTGTAACAATTATATAAATCAAAAACTCTTATTCGCTGCCATAGAAATTGTGGCTTCAAATTTTTCATACATTTTGGCATGAATTTTCAAGAGACTGACAGACCTGCAGGTAACCACTGAATATTTGTTTCTAGAATCAGCAATTTTTCTTCTAATTAAAAGGTTTGGGTTTTTTCCTCAAAAAGCAGCTCAGGATACTTTTCTTTGCTTACCCTAACACGAAATAAGGACCAGAACAAGGGGCAACACAGAATAATATGAAGCACCAAGTAAACAGATTTGGGGAGGTAAAATTTTCTAATCAAGTTATACTCTGTCCATAAAATCTGCATTTCCTTTGAACAAAGTATATGTACTAATCCATAAGTCAGCAAAGGCTTACAGGGGTCTGAGTAGACAGCTGTGAAAAATGTGAAATATTCTCACATACTGACATAGCAAAATATCCTAAACATACATCCTGGAGGCTCAGTTTCCAGATCAATATAATTCCATGAAGTTTTCATTCTGTTTGCCTAGATCACTAGTTATGGGATTTGTAAACAAAGTGATATCAAACATTAGGAACAAATTCATAGATACTTTTGAAGCCAACTAAAAACTCCTGAAAATATTAAACTCTTTGATGTGCATGCTTCCAATTGCACTATTTGTAGCAGGAAACTGAACCAGAGTAACCAGTCAGAACTGCAACCTTCTTAATAACATGATGTGACTGTTCAGTAAATCAGTGTCTTAATCAATAGAATAAAATATACTATCTGTTCTGCTAAAGTGTCTTCCAGTCTAGAGTGAAGTGCCATGAAAATGGCAAAGGAAAATATAATTGGGTTGGAGACTAGAATTTTCAAATTCGTATTTCCTTAATTTAAAGGGTCTGGGGCTAGATGAGGGGGAGTTCTTTCTATTTAATGACTTGAGCACAGTGTGGTTTAAATAGCACATTTGATTTGGAAACCTATTATCTGATAATGACTCTTTGGAGAGAAAAAAAATGGATTCCCTTATTACTGATTTGATTAGCAATATCTGTAATTCCATGATCTTGTAAAATAGCTCAGCATTAAAACTGAGCTATTTTCCATCATTTGTAGAAGCAGAAGCATAAACACAGTGAAGTCCAAGTTCCCATGTTAAACACCTTCCTAAATTTTGCAGTACTTTTACTGGCACTAGAATTAGGAAAGCAAAATCAGGTAATGTACATATTGAAATTTCAGTTTTGAAAAGTATGTATGCTAGGCTTCATAAGTATTATGAGATGGATGACAACAGTCTAAAGAAGTTGCTATTTAAGCAGAGAGATGCAACTAAATTTCAAATGACCTTTTGATGGAGTAAATTAGGCAAATGTTTGATTAATGACAGCACTGCAGATCCATATTGCTAAAGAAACATCATTAAAAGAAACTGCACTGCAGTGATTATGAGAGTAAGAAAGGGGATGGTAAATACAATTAAAAGAAAAACATTAAATTCCAAATGTCTGATTTGCCTTTCACTTACAAAAGAATAAGAAGTCTAGTAAACTAAAAGGAGAAATAGTCATCTAAAATCAATTCAAAGATCCTGCCCACCAAGCTGATACAAAGCTTTATTTTATTAAAGTGATTCTATTGGCTTTTTTAATATTTTAGAACAGGGAATAGAATGCAAATGAACATAACTGTAATCAGATACAGCAGAATTCCACCTAAATGATGAGCAGTGTTTTAGAATGGAACTGTTCCTTAACTTCTTTAGTCTGGACAATGAACAGTAGAAAACACAAATTAAGGAACCCAACAGCCTGTCAAAACCCATGTTCAGACATATTGCAACAGCAAGACTGAGAACTACTAAAAGACATGTAATAAAATAAAGGCAACACTGAAGTAAAATCCTGAAGCCAGGATAAAATGGCATCTATTCTCATTCAGAAATAATATTCTAAATTTCTGAAGCAATAAACAAGGTTATCTACTGGCCTACAACCAAAGAAATTGCCAATGCTACCAATAGGCCACAGGCTTTGCATCAACTGTGCAGGCTGCAGGACTAGACCTTGTGAGTCATATTTTCTCTGAGCTAGTCTTCAGCTTCTGTTTAGCTCGTTTAGTTGTAACAGTAATTCTCTAACAACCAGGTGACATAGCCTAATCTGTTTTACCTTTGACTTAGCTTTGTGATTGCATGGGCTAGTGACTATCAGTATAACAACTTTAATGTATTTCTGTACTTAAAGTAGATATTCTGCAAAGAACAAACTATTACTGTAGAATAAAAACGTAGTGTAGAGGACTACAATCATGGGATGACAGCAGTTATTGAAAGCGCAGGCACAGGGTGGTACCAGAGGGAGCAGCGCTATAAAGAACTCACCACTCACCAGGTCAATCAACATTCTATAAAAGAAAGCAGTCTTGGGACCTGGCTAAGGCTGATTTTAGAGAAGAGAAAAAAAAAAAAAAAGGAGAGAAAAAAAGAGCAAAGAAGAATCCTACACATGTCAAACACGCATGTACAGAGAATTCAGACAATGGAGCAATGGAGTTGCAGACTAATAAACAAAGATCAATGTCAGGGCCCTGAGGGTACTAACAGGCCATAATTGCCCTGTGCAGTCCCCCTGGGGACCCATTCCACCTGCCTGTGGGCCTGGAAGCTCTATTTCAGCCCCACAGGCCATACTTGAACCATGTCCTAGGTGTAGTCATGCCTAGCACCATTTCTTCCCCACTTGTGGATTGAGCTTCCTGGCTCGACATCAGACCTGGATCATCCCTTCCTGTGTGATGATCTCCAGAAATGGGCAGAACCTGCTGGTGCCACCAGCACTGCCCACCCTGTTTGTGGACTGGGAACGTTACCCCAGTAGCCAGGGCACGACCTGCCCCAGGCTTGCCCATGTCTCTTACTTGGCCACCCTCATAGCGCAGCTCCCCTCACCCCATTCCCTGAGAACACGTACAATTAACCTCAAGCAGATCCTGCTGTGTCAATGTTGTCATTGACATCTGTGTGTGCCTCCCAGTAAAGGGTTGGGGACACTGACAATGCATCACAGACCCCACTCCAGCTTGAGACATCCAGAATAACACTCAGAGGAGTTGTGACAAGGGGAACCTAACACCACGGAAATGGATAGATACAAGGAAGTATGTGCATATAGTCTGTTTTATTATTGAGACTTTTCTCCTTAACAGTATGTTTGCTTTTCTTTCTTTCTTTTATTTTGTAATAATAGCTAGACCAATAATATTCTTATTACAATCAGGCTAACAGTAAATTCATGGCTTTCCTCGTAAGGTATGGGGTTTTTTTGACTCAGAAACTGCACAAACAGTAATATAAAAATATTGGTGTAGAACATAGGCAACCCAGGCTATAGTTCTGATGGCACAAATTCTGCTTTTAACCTCAAGGGTGTCCCACCATTTGAGAATATTTCAGATTTTGTTTACAAACACCCAAATACAAATATTGACACTTTTGTTTCAATGTTTTTTTTTTTTTTTTAAGGAGACAGAATATCCTATCTAGGCAGCAGCAACATAATTCCTGCAGGAGCAGGAAAAAATAAAGCAGCAGCACAAATAAGCCAACCTTCTACAAGTCTGGTGGCTGTTATTATCGATCTTCACGATTTAGAAGATCGAGGCACTGTAGTCATTCAGTCTCTCTTCTTCCTCCCTAAAGTAAAAGTATTTCTTAGTTCTAGGTTCACTAAGTCAATTCATTATATCCTTGACATGTATTCTGGGGGGAAGATAAAATTTTGGTATTGATTCATAAGCTAATTCCCCAAGAATCTGTGACATTTTAGATTTTAGGACTTTTAGATTGATATTATTTAGAAAAAAATAAAATCAATAGTGTTCAGAATACTAATTTTCTGTTAATCCAAAGGTTCATGTTTAAATGTATACCATTCCCGTGGAATTAATTCAGAGATCGGTATCAAAATGGTATATATTTAGACATCTAGAAACATTAAGGAAAGCTATGAAAATTCCTATGGGTGAAGGTAAAGACTTGTGTTCAGACTATGAAATAAATTTGCCTAGATATAATTAGACCAGGCAAATCAAACTTACGCACCTGTTCTTACAACCACCAAAATTAAGATGGCTTTCTTATTTCTGAACAACAGCTCATTGCATTACAGAAACACGGGCAAAAGGCAAAGTCCTGTGGTGCTAGAAAAAGGTGAATGACAGCAGTCATTGTTAAGGTAGGAAATAAGTTAAATCAACAAAGCACATCTAAGCTGTTTAGTTTTGCTCCAACAGCCATGACCTTGCAAATGTTCATTTACCCAATGAACACAGGTATGCCCTTTTAACTGAAGTCAATTATGCAACTGTACTGTATGACTCCATCGACATTAGGCATTGGGCCCATGCTGTTACATGTTGTTAGTAGTGTATTTCTCCCTGCAGTGCAATGGAGTGCAATTACCGTCACATACAACCAAAAAGAAATTCATTCTGTTTACAAAAACAGTCTGTCAGACAGCTAAAACTTTGTTAAAACAAACATAAGAAATAATATTTTACATAAAGAGCATTTTCATATTAAAAATACCATTGATCATTTTTTTCTTGAAATATCTGAACATTAAGGTAGAGAGTTTCCCTTACCTCCTCTCTTGTTTAACTTGGCATACCCTGGCACATAGCTGCTTGTCATAGATGATGAGCTGCTGAAGGAGGAGTGGGATAATGCTGAGACCAGAGGTTCATCACACTTTTCTGAAACACAAGAAAACAGATTCACTTTATGTTGTTCGTTATGCATACATATTAAGGGGCAAAGTGCCCTTTATTTTTCTTTTGGGTAATAACACAGCCTTGTTAATTTTGTACATTTGGAATGCATGTGGCTACATCCAACATTTCAGTAAAAAACCCCAAACAATAAAACAAACAAACCTGTCTGTCCCCCCCCCCCCCCCCCCCCACACACACACCCCGCGTAGAAGAAAAGCTGTAAACAAACAAATGCAACACACAGACACACATCCCAACATGAGTAAATAAAGGCTTCAACAAAGTTAGGACAAAATTAGGTAACGGTAGTGCCTAACCATGGGCCACCACTCTACTAACAGATAATATAAACGAACAAAAAAGCCTGCCCTGATATATCTGGAACATTTTTGGTGACATGAAAAGGTCAGAATGACCTGCTAAAGAAAAATATTATCATGAAAGCTTCGTAAGAAGTAGATAAGATATAAACTTTCAGTTCTGTAATAGAAGTGCTGATAACATGATATTTTAAAAAAGAAAATAAATTAGTGTACATGAATAAATGCCTATGAATTATCACATTTACTGAAAAAATAAACAAAATAATCTTTTTTTTACAATATAATCTCTATAATCCATTTGAGCACTTCACTTCTATTTTACTCAGTATAAAGAAGATTAACTTGGTATTAGCATCTAAGATGGGAGAAAACAAAATCAGAATCTTTGCCTTTCTAATGAAGAAAAAAGTTTAAAACAAATCTCCTGCTGTTGTATGAAGTTATGTAAATTAGAATAAAGAGAATTGGCTTTGTATTTTTTCAAATACTTAGATAGTTAATATACTGCCCTTTCTTCTAGTTTTTCCTCAGTTATTTCAACAGATGGGTGAAATATGTAGGTTAAATTACTTGTTTACATTTCAGGTACAACCTACCACAGCGGGAAAAAAACGTAACCTACAACAGTCAGCTTGACTAATCTTTTCAAACACACACGCTGCAACACAGGCTCTGCTATAACTGGAAACACCCTCAATTTACGTATCTAGGAAGCATTGGGTGACCCCTGATAGGCAGCATATTTAACACTCAGACACACCACATAGTTTTGGTACAATTAGAAAACTGTGATTTGGCTGGACTGGCTCACCCATGGAAACTGAATTAATCCTACTCTCAAAAGAGGAACTTTAAGGGAAAAAAAAAGGATTGTGACTGAATCGACTCATTTATAATGCAGGTCTCCTAAAATTTCCAGTTTCATGTAATGAAAAATAAAATTACTTACACAGCAATAGAAACTAAAGCACAGAAATACAGAAGAACATTAGTTCATGAATCAGTACTTTGACATTTAACAAAATAAATAAGTTTCCTTCACAAATCTCTGAGAGTTTGTTAAAGGAGAAAACAAAATTCATACCAGCATAAAAGCACAGGCAAGAGTAAAGGGCAATTGCTTTGCACTGAATTAAAGGACAATTCCAATGACTTTGAAGTTCACTACCAGACTATTTAATGATGGAATTTTGACAAGGGAAGAGAAATGGTTTTAAGCATTATTGCTTATACCACAAACCAGAAGGATCGATTCCCCTCCTCCCCTTGCGTTGGCTGCAGCCGCACGGCACATTTGGTCAGAAGCCCACAGCCGGATGGGCACAGTGCCTTGTGCTCACTCCGCATCACACCACATCACACCACCCACCCAAGCAGCCCACCAGGGTCGCACAGAACCCCTCCCTAGCAGCAGGGGTATGGCATGGATCAAGGGGCTGTTTTAAGATCTTGGGGGCCAGACTGCTATTATTTCAGTCAAAGTAGTACGAGGTTAGAGCTTGAGAACAGAACTGAGCAGCAGACTGAAGTACTCATTACAAATTTTTCTCTAAACGTCATAATCACAGAAAGACAGAGTTAATTGACTGAGTTTTTCTCATGTATTTCTTTATCTATAGTGTATTTTGGTAGTTAATAAAAATAGATTTTCATTTTAAAGACTGCTAGCAAACTTCTCTTGCTGTCACTTTATTATTAGTGTTACCCATCTAGAGATTTGAAGTCACTTGTCATTAATTCTGTTGTCTAGGTAAAAACAGCATGAAACATTTAAAAGCGAAAGAATGTATAATCAGAAATATTTTTAAAATACATAACAAAATCTCTTTATAGCATTTTCCTATGCTTATCTTACACAATATTTACTGTTAAGGAAAAAATATGTTCTCATTATTAATGAGTTAAGGTTGAACAAGTATGTACCTTTGTTCAGTTTCCTGGGTTTGGGGTTTTTTTTTAGCATATTTTTTAAAGCAAATTGTTAGGTTTATACAATTTCCCCCCACCTATAGTTTCATACAGGGCGGGGGCGGGGGGAGAAAAACCTGCATCTTTATGGAAGAATATTAGGAATAGAAGGAGTTACCTACAAAAATGTTTGCTACTTATGCAACTTGATTAATTACTGAATATAATGGGAGGCTATTGGTCACAACATTAAAAAAAAAAGTGAAACAAAAGAGCTATCCTAAATCACAACAACAACAAAAAAACACTTTTAAAAAGGGATAAAATGTGAGCAAAACCTGAATTTCTAAAAAAAAAAAACAACTGGGTTTTTGACAATGTTTTCAGAAACAGCACAATAGCTGAAAAAAACCTCTCAAAATAGTAGAAGCTCATCAGAACTTCTTTTCTTTTACTGATCCCAGTAGCTATTGAGAAAACCTCCTCCTTTTATTATGACAGCTACTGTATTGGTGCTACTATTGATGAAGCTATGCAACAGGAAACATAGAAAAAG
This sequence comes from Pluvialis apricaria, assembly GCA_017639485.1. Lineage (NCBI taxonomy): Eukaryota > Metazoa > Chordata > Aves > Charadriiformes > Charadriidae > Pluvialis > Pluvialis apricaria. The sequence continues at coordinate 63,045,990 of CM030008.1, forward strand.
TTGCTTAGAAAGAGTACTAGTTTCTAAATCATCATCCCCCCTGTATGGCCTGCCTTGTCTGTGCTTCACTAATCCATCCTCTTGAACTCAACAGAGAAAGACAGCGAGGCTTGACATAGTGGAAAATATAAAAATAAAATCCCACAGGGAGTATCTCATTGTATTTTCCACTGCAGTCACAATTTTTACAGACAGTCATGAATGTGCTTCATCTGGTGTACGTGTGCTTTTGAAGTATTGAATGTATACCTCTGCTTCCTTTGTTTGGTTGAAATCGCCAATACTGGGGGGGCGGGGTGTGGAAAACACAGAGTTGACGTAGTTTTCCTTCACTGTTGTTTAGAACTGCATTCATTTCCTATGTCTGTTTTGGGATACCAACTAATAAGTGAAAGAATAAAACCAAAAATACCTCACTTTCTCATTGTTTAAAAACCAAACACACACCTCTCAATCAGCTCGCTCATTTAGGCTTCAAAATGTAGGAAATTCACCATAAATGTGTATGAATTACAGGGAAGGATTCTACTTCAAATGAACAGATGTTAAAAAAGATATTAAATCTCATCAATAACTTGTGACTTTAGGTCCAAGAGAACAAAAGTTAAAAGACTGCTTACATAAGCTAATATTTCTAGCCCAGTATGAAAGTTCCACTAAATATATTGCACTATTTAAACTTCCTTCATAACATGAAATGCTGTTATGCCACAGATTTAAGAGAAAAAAAAATCCTTGGGAACCGTTGGTTCTTTCAGCAGTTTTAGTTATTTCCTGCAGAATCCAATTTTTTACTTACTAAAACTAGAATCACATATACCTTCCTGTTACTGAGATATAATAGCTTTCCCCATATAAGTCAATGTACTGTGCCCTGTTAATCAATTACAGAGCACACTCTCCTGCCAGCATCGTAGCAGCAAAGAAATAAACTCTCCTCCATACCATTTGTCTCAGTGATGTATTAACATCCAAGCCAGCTTAGGTCCATTTAAATGTTAACTTCCTGAAGCAAAACCACAGTTCCACTCCACTCCATTCTGTTCAGATAGAAAGAACTGATAACTTTGTCATAGGTATGATGCCATTTGCTACTCTGACTTTCCTGTTCTGAGGGAAATTGCAGGCTATGTCCATCAGAAACAAGTTTCAGTGAGATTCAAATAATTAGATCAATGGAAGAAAGGTCATCTAATGTCACTAAATACAAATGCCAAACCTCTGCAATCTACAAGATTCAAATTCCTCAAGACCTAAAGACTACAGAAGGGAAGAGCTGCCATGCACTTGCTCTGTTCTTACATGCTTTCTCACACACCTGGCTATTGGAAACCAGGTAGCAGGTGAGACAGAGTTCTGGTGTTCACACTCAACAAAAGCAGGAAAGGATACCTGTACTTTCCTTTTTTGCAGTCTATTTATAGTTTATAGTTTATCTATATATTCTACCTATCATGCTAGTTGCACTAAAAAAAAAGGCTGTCTTCTACTTTGCCTGCTTTAATTTTTTCCCACTTACTTTAATTTAATTCCCACTTACTTAGTCCGTAACACAGACAGGCCTTGACTGTAGAACAAAGCAGACCACATACACACAAACTCTAGATTTATCAACACCAGAGGTTGTTAAAGCTTAATTCTCACTGTACCAGTGACTTAAATGCTTTTTGGTGGCCAAAGCAGAGTAAAAAAACCTCAATGCTTCACTTCACAGAAGTCTGTTCAAATGCTTAGCATCCTGATCAATAAACAGGTCACCTGTAAAGTTGCTGACATATCTTATCAAAGCAGCCTGAGTAGATGAAAAAGACAATCCGCAGTTCATCTGTACCTTCTTGACATTTGTATCTAGCAGTAGGCTAGAATGCATACAAAAAACTATACATTTAGAAATGTTAACGAACAGGAACAGTATAAATTTATAGTCGCAGGTGGTTTTTATTAATAATTTGAAGCTGCATTGGAGGCGCTCTCAGAAGCTCTTGCAAAGATTCTGTCAGCAAAGTAAAAAGAGAGCTGTGTACAATGCTTCCAGAAATGAAAAATATTTGGATACTGATAAATAGCATTTATCAGAAACAAGTGACTGTGACTTACTAAGAATGCTTTTGAAGAACAAAGGCTTTTCCATCATTAGAGTCCAGCATGCACTGAGGAACAGACCTTTTAAAAAATACCAAACCTAAAATCCACAAATTCACCCCTCCTTCTTCTAAATCTTCAGTCAAGATTTCCTAACAAATTATAATCCTTTATCATAATTTTGCTGTAGGATACTAGCTCTAAGACATAAACATGCTGCCAATAACAACTTTACTAAAAAACCCACCCATATGTATAGGTCAGAAATTAAGAATTTGAAAGCTGATCAACTTAGATGCAAAAAGGCAAATGACTGCAATATCAATATTGTGTTCTGAGTCCAAAATAGCCACAATTAATTGGTAGCAGAATACGAAACAGATGAGTCAATCTGAAGTAGCATTAAAAAAACCCCCAACTTTCAGCAAAGAAATACACAAAGCTGTGGCTTTCTGACAAAAAAAGGTCTTAACCATTTCTCTTTTACACAACATTTTCACTGTACAAACAGAACATTTACAATCCAAACCCCAAAATCTTAACTATTAACAGTATATTCAACTCATTAGTTATACAAATTGCCTGTCAAGTGCAAGGAAAAAAAGTTTAAAGCAACTTTTAATCTTTACTTGTAATGTAAAAGTCTCCTGCTTTAAAATATGAATTCTAATGTAAATGTTGGGGAGCAAGGGAGAGAATCATATCATCTGGGTTTAATTTGTACTGTGTGCTAAATGCTAGTTGTCCTAAACACGTTTTTCTCCTCCAATTTGAATATGTAGAGTGATTTCTCTGTAGTGTGCTGAGGAGAAAGAATAAGCCACCAAACACCTCTGAAAAGCAGTCATGAGATTGCAAGGGCACTCTGGAACGTGGATAAATACATATAGGAATTGGCATATCTCCAATGAGAACCAACAGGAATATTAATGCAGCTGTTTTGGATTGTAGCATATTAGCATGCTGAGACAGCCTTACTTTTCATATTGCGTAGGCAGGTTTTATAATCTGAAATGAATGCTAGAATCCATCGTTTTTAATTCACAAGACTATGTCCCCTGAAAGAGTAGGAATAAATAAGCATAAGTCACTAGAAAATGTTATGCAGTGTTTCAAACGAAGTTTTAAAGTGATGCTAACCAAAAAGTGGAAGACGCTACAAAACAGCTCATGGTCAATGGTAACCCATGTAAAAAATCAAACTTAGAAGCGGGTGTTATTGAGGACAGCCTATCACAGGTTTAATTTCAATGACAAGAAAAGCAACCTTGGCCCCGTGTCACAAGCCTGTTTCTCAGTATGATAAACCTCTAGCCAAACCTCTCATCATGTGTGACAGGAACACTGCCAGAGAAACCCTTTCCTTAGTCCTCAGAAGTGCCACTAATGAAAACAATAAATAGTGGTGGTAATGGCTGGCAAATGTCAGGCAGGGTACACCTCATGCTCCAAGTTCTTAAGTCAGCAAGAAATCAGTAAAAAGCTTGTGAAGGAAAACCTTCTCTTATGGGGAAAGGAAATAATTACCTGTCAGGTGTACTTCCCAAATGTACCAGACTTTGGTACATTTGGGGTAGTTTAACAACCTTTTGCCTTATGCATGTTCTGTTGTGTTTTTCTTGACTGTGGGAGATAATTTAAAAAAATCTACCATATACTTTTAATTTTTTTTTTTAAGATAAAAAGCTAACTTTACTCCTCAGCAAGTTTCTTGGATTGCTTTATTGACTAGATAGGGATGATGATTGCTAGCGTGAAAGCTTCATTTTTCACTCTCTTCTGTCCTATCTACTATCCCAAGTGGGACTCCTTTTGTACCTTGCATATATTAGAAGAGTAAAGAAAACCAACCCACTTTTTAAAATACCTTAAGCCACAATAGAGCTGCCCGCATTCCACCTATGCAAACAAAGTAATACTCTGCATACACAACAGTTACTTTCCCAGTTACCATTTCCATTTGCATATCAGAAAGCCAATGCAAGTCTTACATAAGCCTCAGTTGGCTTCTTGTTTCCTATTTCTACTGGCCTCCGTTGCTTTGATGTATTATTTCTCACTGTGCTCTTGTGAGCAGCTTCCATATTGCAGCTTCCCCACATGACTCACATTTCACAGGACAGTCTTGACAGGCTGCTAGGGAGCCAAGTTCACATTCATCTTCATAAGCAAATGAGTCCAAGTGTAACTGAAGCTTTTCTGTAAGTAACTCTGGAGCTCAGCTGTAATCGAAAAGATTAGAGCAGCTCATATTGATCGCCTGTGATGTTTCATATTCTACTTCAAGTTGCATACCATCAATAGAGGTAAGACATCGTTGCTCAAAAGGATGGCTGTTGCTGAAAACGAAGAAAATGTAGCAGCTATTTTTCCACCTCCAAGGTGAAGCCATAAATTACATGAATTTAGTGGTTTCCACACAACCCTTACTGTTCAAGGTTACTCATTCTGAGGTTTATTTCAAGCCTTTCTATAGATCTTGGTAAGAAAAGGAACAAGTCTCGGGTAATGTTTTTTATGGTGGTTACTTTGCTCACAGGAGAGCACAGGCAGTGAGGCCTGTTTCTTTGTTCTGGTTCCGAAACAGGAATTAGTCTTTCAGCAACACTGGATGCACCACCAGGGCCACATTTCTAAAACTGCATTTGGATGCCCAAAGATAAATAGTACTTCATGAGATTTTCCAAAGTATATTTTTATCTGAACTTTGTTTCTGATACCTATTGACTAGTTTTCACAGTAGCCAAAGCCTTTTTAATCCCAAGAATCATGGTATGATTTCTATAAATTAGCACCATATTGCATCCAAGGACCGGGTTACTAATAAATAAGAAAACTTTATTGTATTGAGGATTTGTTAGTAAATATTTGCAAGCACTCCTGAGAAACATTGGAAAATATAATATCATAACAATAGCTCAAATGTGTAATTTATTATCTGATTGCTATCACACATTTCTGGCTGCACTGTCTTTCAGCAAATGACATACATCTTCCACAGTACTCTCCATACTTCTGTCTTTCACTACTGAAAATGAGAAAAAGTTTAAAGTAAACTGTAAGCTACAATTTAAACAGAGAGATTAGGATTTATTTTTTAATTAAACTACTCAGTTTGGAATCGTTACAAGAATAAAGGTGTACAAAGCAGACTCTTGAAATGCAGATTTATCAAAATTTCAACATTTCACAAAGAAAAAATAAAACACTGCCCAAAATTTGTGCACTTGATTTTTTCAGGAACGTGTTAATATTTTAAACTCTGAATTTACAAAAATGTATTTTTTCTTTAGTGTTTTACATTTGGAAAGAACGGGGGTCCTTAAAATTAAAGTTATGTCTTATTTTATTATTTAGTAGAATGCAGTTTTGATTATTTAAAAATTAAATACATTCTTTTTATTGCTTCTAAGCTATACAGAATCATAGAATGGCTTAGGTTGGAAGGGACCTTAAAGATCATCTAGTTCCAACCCCCCTGCCATGGGCAGGGACACCTCCCACTAGACCAGGTTGCTCAAAGCTCCATCCAACCTGGCCTTGAACAATTGCAGGGATGGGGCCTCCGCAGCTTCCCTGGGCAATCTGTTCCAGTGCCTCTCCACCCTCATAATGAAAATTTTTTCCTAATATCTGTTCTAAATCTACCCTCTTCCAGTTTAAAGCCATTACCTCTTGTCCTATTATTTCATGCCCTTGTAAAAAGTCCCTCTCCAGCCTTCTTGTAGGTCCCTTTCAGATACTGGAAGGCTGCCATAACGTCTCCCCAAAGTCTTCTCTTACCCAGGCTGAACAACCCAACTCTCTCAGCCTGTCTTCTTCATAGGAGAGGTGCTCGAGCCCTCTGGTCATCTTTGTGGCCCTTCTCTGGACCTGCTCCAACAGGTCCCATGTCCTTCTTATGCTGGGGGCTCCAGAGCTGGACACAATGTTCCAGGTGGGGTCTCACGAGAGCAGAGTAGAGGGGCAGATATCTACAGTAAGGTTTTTGCAGGGTTTTGGTTGGCTGGTTTTAGGTTGTGTTTTGGGGTTTTTTTCTGGAAAAGAGTGGACAGAGGAAGTTTTTACACCACTTTAAAACAAAAACATGTCTGGATTGCTTTTGGTTTACTTTTGAGTCTGCAGAGCGTTCCACAATCCACTGAAAATCCATCGCACTACTGTGTCTTTTGTGAAAAAATTTATAAACTGCTTTGCACCCTATGCGACTGGAAATGTTATATGAGAAACCTGCCATCTTATCTGCTCAGTTTTAAATAAAATGCAGTTGAATTGCATCTGGAAGATTCGGAAGTCAGTCAGTCTGATTGTACACTTGGGATTTCATTAAACTGTCCTTAGTGCATAAGCAATAATAGATTATCAACTCTATGCAAAGTAAAATTCATAAATTTTTTCACATTTTTGCATATCCAATCCTCAGATGCCTCTTCAGTTTTTAACATTCTGACATGTAAATATACTTCTTCACCTTTTCACTGCTGGAAATACCTGAATGCTTTGGAGGACGTTTCAGCGAACAAAGCTCCTTCTTAAGTTATATTTGCAGAATGGTACCTATCTGAATTAAGTATGGAGGAGCCTGGAGTCATGCTGTTTTAGAGTAGAGGGCAGAGGAGCTCACAAGGCTGGAGAAGAGAACACTGAAAATCTTCATACCTTACCTTGTCCAGTCTCGTATAGCTTAAAATACATTTGCCAATTACCTAGCCTATGTTCTTCCTCAGTAGACCTTTTATCAACAAGTATCTTTTGTTTGTTTGTTTGGTGTGGGATTTTGGCTTTTTTTTTTTGTTGATTTGTTTGTTAAGACCCAGGGATAAGACAATAACGCATGATAACTAGTTTCCTGAATAACATTTTTAACAGGCAGCTTAGCTTTTCATCATCATTTTAGCAGGTTTCCATCTCTAAAATTAAGCTTTTATCTTTAATGAGAACAAAACATGCAATTTTTTCCTCACAATGTATACATATTGTAATGGTCCCTTTACTTTTAGCAGTTTTATATCAACGTAAAACTTCTGAATTCAGAGCTGTTATTCCAGGTTTAACCTAATTTAAGCAAGATCAAAACAGCCAGTAAGTGACTTTAAAATTGCTGGGCACTTGAGTATAAAAGCATGCCCACAGAAAGCCAAATATTAACTCTCAAAACAGTATAGCACAAGTACAGAATAAAGATATTTTAAACTTGGTGTATAGAACCTACCAGTACAGATATCAAATCATTTCACAAGATGAAAGAAGTTAACCTCATAAGAGATAATAAAATGTTTTTATCTACCCATTTAGAGATTAAGATGCTCAACAGAAGTCTCATAATAAAGTTAACTCAGAGCAAAAGCTCCAGATTCCTGTCTGAATACCTTTTACACTAGAAAACTACTCTTTTCTTATAATGTCTAGGGAGGAAACTCGGCTCCTACCAGACAGACAAAATACTTAGTACCATGAAGCATGTAAAGCACATTCCACGTTTGCTTAAATGAGAAAAAATAGAAATTAACAAGGTATGCAAAATGCAGCAGAGAGTTGTTTCTCAACTTGCACAGCAGAAAGTAAACATCACTTAAGCTTGAACTCAGGGTTTTTTTCTAAAGGCATTATTAATTCCATGTTTGTGCATCGTTGTTTATTTTCATCTCCCCTTTGGAGAAAACAGATATGTCATATTTATAGCAGAAGCTATTAGTTGGCTGTTTATCAGTTGCCTACTGTAAGAAGTGATGATAGAAGCAAAACCCAAAACGTGTGTGATCTATGAATTAAACTGTATTATACTGACAGATTATTTTTTTCCTGAGAGGAAAAGACAAATAAGGTCTAACCTTGGTTTCCTTCCTCTTCTACTTGAAGCTTTTTTTTTCCCCTCCAACCAAGTATAAAAGGCTTGCTTTCTCAATTCCTATCACTGAAGCATAGGAGGATTAGCTCCGATGATTGCATTTTGCAATCTCTGTTGTTAAAGACTGCTCTTTCCCATGTTTCCAAAGAAGTATCAAGTGACCATATAAATTGAATTATCATAATACATTAATTTCACTGAAAGTATCAACAACATGTTCCTGAAAAGATATTTTAGCAGGTGAAAGAAGAAATACTTTTGATCTTTCTCCTTAATGTTGCATTAATCTAGGGTACATATGGCATACATTTAAGATCATGTTGATCTTGATTCGATTTCCCAAAAACAGATGATGAACTTCCAGAATTTGCTGATATTTTTCTGATTTTTTAAGGCCAAAATCTTATGCCATCTTATATCATCTTAATTTTGATGAATAGAACTGTGTATAGGAAAGTTAAAGCAACAACAACGACATTGAGTAACATTGAATAAAAGGGAAATGTGAACATAGTTTAGATTTCTGAACTCATCTCTTTATTGTGGATTGAAAAGAGCAAGCTGTGTTACCACTAACCTGGGAGACACAGTATTCTCAGAGGCTTGTTACGCATATTGGCAAACTCAATCCAAATATGTAACATGGCTGTGAATTTTGACACTTATAGGCCCAAATCTCTTACACTAATATCTTGAAGAAATTATATGTAAATCAGAGCAGGTTAACAAACGTTTTCATATGCTGGTACAAAATCTGCAAGTTGATTCCAGCAAGTGTTCAGCATCCTTAAGCATACTGGAGCAACAGCACGAGGAACAAGTCAGTTAAGGGCAGTAGCTTCATAGGACGCACATACTGTGGATGTATTTTAGCTTATTCCCGAAGGTCTGAAAGTGCCTAGCATTTAATAATTAAAGATAGAATCTTGATTTATTTCCCTAGAGACTACAGGAAATATCACACCTCTATGATAAGAACAGATCAAGATTTGCATGAATTTGTATATCTGAAGCTGAACAGAACATTTTTCCTTATGATAGACTTGCAAGTTGGAAAGATCAGAATATTTGACTCACAGTTGTATTTGTAGGACCTCTATTGCTGACACAGGGCAGGGCAACCAGCACCACAAGCAAACTCCTTGTCAGTCTGCTTGGATTCCCAGTTATTTAGGAGTAAAACTTGGGTGTAAAGTCAATGTTTAAACTAAGTTATTTAATCTCATCTGAAGAAAAAAGCAAACATTTTAAAAATTTTTAAATTTCCGTATGAATGATAGCTCAACTCTTTTCTAACTGAGGATTGCTAAAGCCAGAAATATCAGTCAAAAGAGTAATCTCTGGTTTTGAGATGCCAACCATTTTTTAATTCCTTAAAATATGTTGTGCCCAAACTCCAGCTGTTAGGTCTACATTCACTGGAGACAATAAAATCTTATCAGAGAAAGAAAGAAAAAAAAAAAAGGAAAAAAAAGCCTGTGTTAGTTTCTTCATTATTGTGAGGAGATACAGGCTTGGAGCGTTCCAGGTCCTTCTATGTTCTTTTTAAAAGGCAATTAAATTCTAATGCAAGGAAAGCAAATACCAGCCTTTATGAATCCTTAGCATGAACACAAGAAGCAATATCAAACAATTGCACAGCTGGACACTGAATTCAAACAATCTTAAGTGTGGTTAAGTGCCATGGTTTGGGCACTTGATTAGGAAAATAAATATCCAAATTTTATAATAGCACAGATTTTATTCAGAAGAAGAAATTATATTAATTTATTCTTAATTATTTCTTGTCTGTCCAATTGCTAAATGACATGTGGGATTCAGCTGGAGGTAGAATTTTACAAAGCAAGTTACCATGTTTTCTGTTTCTTACTTAGTACTTGTTCATGAATTTTAAGGAAGAAAAAGTAGTTAGAGGTCTAACAAGCATGAATGATTTTTATCATTTGTCTTGAGAGGGACATATAGGAGAAAGAGATGGCATGCAATCATTACACAGTGGTGTCTGGGTTTTGTGTTAATAGAGTGATGCCTAATCAAAAAGACACAACAATGTCCTCTGATATTTCAGAGAATACCTGAGCAAATCATGATGTTAAATAAAACATCAGGATAACACAACAGCATAGAAGGCCCCAATATTTTCTTTCATAGACTGCTCCATGCTCATCTTAGCTTAGACTGGTGGTATTTCCACTCTTGAAGCATTACTACTGTGAGAAAAGGCTTCTCTCATAGGGTTCTCTGTCCTAAGAACATCACAGGAGATGTACCAGACAACAGGTCCCTAAAATACATAAAGTGACTAAATAAATTTTGCTTCTTTCCCCCAAAAGCAAAAATATGTTTACATTCTCCTGTACAAAACAAACAGACTGTATCAACATTTACATTAACATTAAGAGCTACTTAACTGAAAAATCATTTCTGACCAGACTATAAGGTGCAAGTCAAAGGACATTGCCTGCCTGCCTGCCTTGATCAGTGTTGCTGTTTCAGATCTTTGCATTGCTCCAGGCAAAATTCACCTACTTTTGAAAGGAACTAAGCACCCTCAAAAAATCAGTTCTGCCATCCACAGTAAAACAGCCTATGCCATACTCATGCTTGTCTGGTGCATTGCTGTGACAGAAGGAGGAAAGTGTCTATTCGAGCAGAAGAAAACGCCAAGTAGGAAACCCAGTTTTGAACCTAATGGGAATCAAAATCAATTTTTAAAGGACTTAATCAATCGGAGGGTTAGTGTACCACTGTTCCCTTTTGCTGTGAAGGCTAGTTATAACAACTCCAGGTAACTTCACATGCTCCCTTTTTTTAAACTTTTTAAATAACAGCAAATGTCATTATGATGGCCCAAGAGCTGTTTCCTTTTTCACATTTCCTTTTTGTCTCTTCAGAAACTCTTGACTTAGAAACACTTATTAAAGAGAATAGTATTGTAATTCATTGTCTTAAAAGCTGGCTGGGAGGATGCTATATATATGATTTTGTAAGACAGATTTTTAGATAGGGTATGTCACTGCATTTCTCTTGCTGATTTAAATTACCAGACCTACCTTATTTTAATGTGCTATGGAAATCCAAGCCAATATGTTTTACAACAGCCTTTGCTGTCCAGCTTATCCTGCTGTTCATGTAGCATTTTTTGAATATAAATTGTTGTTTTCTTCTAATTATCAAATGCAAATGGTGTTGACAATAGCATCGTCTATTATTGTATCCTCATTATCATGCATGGGTACTACTGAGGCATTTTTAAGGCCAAGAGTACTTGGTAATTATCCTTGGTAAAACCTTATTATTACTACATGTTTAACATGTCAACCAAGGAAAACAGCACAGTTAAATTAGCATATCTGAAAAATGAAGGTGACTTATAATTATAGCCCATTCCCTCCAATTTTAATCAGATAGCTGAATATTAAGTTCCAGACATTACAATTTACTACCTTTGTCTGGATCATGAGTTCCTATTATGTTCAAAGCGAAGGATTCCTGTTGTAAATACATATGAAGGTCTGTATACATACATATATACAGCATTGCAGCAGCATCCATAGGACTTCCCAGATGTACCAGCTGCAGTTGCCCAGGTCTTTGGCAGGGCTCTGTGGCCAACAAAACACTAGCAGAACTCTGCCGGGCAGTGAAGGGAGAGGGGAAAGGTGTAAGGAACAGCCCTGAGGGAGGAGCAGGAGGAGGGGGAATAGGGGCTCCAGCCCCGCAGAGGTTCCCTGGAGAACCCCCATGGAGCAGGTGGGTATCTGCTGAGGGAGCTGCGGCCTGTGGAGAGCCCCTGCCGGAGCAGGGGAACAGCCTGAGAGGGCAGAGGCGGCTGAGAGGAGTCGTAAGGGACTGACCACAGCCCCCGTTCCCCTGTGCCCCTCGGGGTGGAGGAGTTGGGAATGAAGGTGTGAAGGTTAGCCTGGGAAAAAAGGGGTTGGGGCCAGGGGGAAATTGCTTTAAGGTTTTTTGCATTTGTTTTGCAATGTCCAACTCTATTTTAATTGGCAATAAATTAAATTGATTTTCCCCAAGTCAAATCTGTTTTGTCCATGAGGTAATTGGTAAGTGATCTCCCTGTCTTTATCTTGACCCATGAGCTGCTTCATGATATTTTCTGCCCTGTCCCGTTGAGGAGGGGAGTGAAGGAGCAGCTCGATGGGGGTGTCTGGCAGCTGGCCAGGGTGACCCACCACACCGCTTAACCATCGAATGTCAGAGAGGTGACTTTACGTTTCTTGGCAGAGACACCACCACATTCATGCCAATATTGTTGACTAAATGCAGTGTAAAAGCATTAAATGTTTTTTACAAATCTGTTTAAGGGCATCTAAAGAACACCAAATTAATTTGTAAAATGAATGCTATGTAGTCAGCTATGTACTTCAGGTTTTAACTCCCTGGCTTCAGTATAACGTTCACACCCAGAAGAAAACTGGTCTAGCTTTCGTCTCTCCTTGACACAGCCTCTTGGGGTCCCACTGGAATGAAACGTGGAATTCAGACACCATTCATCCTCCATAAAAGAAATGAGAAGATACCAAAGGAACCTAATTATGCTGTCCTTTTAGTAAGCAAAGAACAGGGACAAGGCTCGAGCTTAGCTCAGGCCCCCTCTAACGAGCACAGAAGGGCTGACTGAATAGCTGTACATCAGGAGAGGAAAGACACCCCAGGGAAGGCAGGAAAACTTCTAACTTGCCTACTCTAGATAGCAATTCTTCAAATTTGAGCTGGGCCTGTGAATCCAGGATCCAGCACTATTTGCTGAAACCAAGGACTGAATTGCAGGATTCTCTGTTCATTTCTATGGCAAGCTACTTGTAAGGTGAACTTTTAATAGTGAGTATGACAACTACCCTGAATTCACACATTATTCTACATTTCAAGCAACCATTTTAAAATGCTCTTCCTGGGATATCTGCATCAGCAGCAACAACACACTTTCATCAAAGCATTATGATTTATCTTCACATCTGCATATTCAACAGTGTGCAGGGAACTTTAAACATGCTATGTTGTCAATCACCATAAACACAGCCGTAATGCTGCTTTGCAATAAGACAGTCTTGTATTTAGGCCTCTAACAAGATTTGAAGGTTTTCATCAAACTTCAAATAACCTACACAATGAACTGAAGATACTGTGCCTTGTCCTTTTACAGATGAGTAGATTCCTTCACTCCTTCTTATCCAGAACTACTCTAGGTAAAGATCACCAAAAAAGCTTGAAGCAAAAAGTAAAACTACTCAATCCTTTCATTCAACTGTGAATGAAGGACATCCACTCGGAATAAGGAAAATCTGCTATAATGTAATTTCTAAGATCATACGCTATGTAAAATGGTGCCTTTCAAGCTTGGTTTTTCTCTCTCACTTCTGAATCCACAAACAATTAATGAAGATATGTCCAATAAAGTATGTATAATTAAGATCTTTAGTTCCCAGAAAAAAAATGAAGTCAGACGGTGTTGAAAACAATTAGGAAATAACCAGTATAAATGAAATTCAAGTAGAAAAGGCAGCCGAAAAAAAAAAGTTAAACTGATTTATGTCATGAACCTCTGATTTTCCTCAATAAATTCTCCTTAAATTTAACAAACTGAATTGGTATTTATTAATACCTTCCTGAATTTAAAAAAAAAAAAAATCCACCAAAAAAAAAAATCCACCAAAAAAAAAGAAGGAGAAAACCAAATACTTCTCACTTCTGTTAATTTTATACTCAGGATTAATTTCATTAAGCCACCCTTAATTTAATTTACAAAGTTAACTTTTATGTTCAATGCAGGTTGCCAGGATAGTAGGCTGAATGTGTGAAGAATTAATTTTTTCTTATAAATGAATGTACGAGATTGGAGGACGATAAAATGAATGACTAAGTGATTGCAGTTAACCAAAAAGTTCCATTTTGCTCCCTTATGGAGAACGATGGAATATCATTTTACTGAACTCCGTTATCCTAATGAGAAAATATTCTATGCTTGATCTTAGCCAAAAGGCTGGAGAAGATATTTTAATGACTTACTGCTTCTGCTTAATAGGGAGATTTCTTAATTACTGACGCTACATCTGTTTGATTAATGAGCCTTTTCCAGCATCCATGCTGCTTTCAGTTTGGTTGACAATATACACTTAAAGCACATAGGTGCTTTCCATTGTCTATATGTGTATGAGTAAAACATTATTGAGAAGAAAAATAAGGAGGACCACAAATAGGACAGCATAATTCTGGTTTTCATTACTATAAGCAAAAGTTTGCAAATTTTCCCTCCATTTCTGTTCTTATACAGAAAATTGAGTTTGCAGTAAAGTAAAGTAAAACTTGACGTGAACTTCATGGCCCATTTTATGGGCATCTTGGGATGGTTTGCAATCAAGTAGAAAAAAAATCAACACAGGAAATACATAAACAAAGGAACACTGACGCTGTGTTATTATAAATGTGATATCCACACATAATATCCACTTTAGAAAAGGACTGCAGTTATTGTCAAGTTGGTTTTCACACTTTTTCACAGCTATTCTTTAGAATAGGAAATTGTGGCAGGCCTTATGTCAAAAACCCCAAGAGGAATTTCAATGTTTAGGCCCGCTGTGTGATACTTGATGCTCAGAAATCATAAATGAAGACTTATTAATTAAACCTCATGCTTAGAGGTCTCACATGTAGTATTAGGAAAAACAGATTTAAAAAAAAAATCAGGAAAATAGTACAAGAAAAACGTTCAGGACTAATAGAACATTTTGCTGGCAAGAAGTTAAAGAAAAACACTTGCTAAATAACTAATGAACATACCTGGTACCTTATTTCAAATAAAAGAAGATGGTCTGCTCATATCTGAATAGCTGATGTAAAGGTATTTTGTATTATTTACATAATGGAAGAAGGTATTGCCCACTGTTGCATTATCCTGACCTTAAATCTAAGTTAATTAAGAGAGTTCTCTGCTGCAAAAGTCCAAACCATTCCTGAAACTCTCTGAGTGTAGGTAAGTTTTACTGCCTCAACTGCTAATTCCTTATTAGAGGTATTTTAATGAAAAAAGCCTTTTGTTTTCAAATAAAAATATTGATTCAAAATATATGTATATGTTGTATTTTACATTATTCTTAATTCACATGCACTGAATTACCTTTCGTATCATGGTAGCACAAGAATTCACCATGTCATATCTATTTCGTTATTTGTAATATGATGGGGAAGCAAAGTTGTCAATCTGTTAGTCAACCTGTGAGCCAGCTCTGAGGTATGTTTCTTGAATTCTTATTATTTCTCAGTTAATACCTGGTCATCAACATGAATACTTAGGTTTTTTGATGTGATAATGGTAAAATACAGGTGTTCAAATCACTTAGAGGAAAAACATACTGCACTTCAGTATAGGCAGCAAGAAGGCCCAGAAAAATCAAATCTAGGTAGCACTTATGAAAACTGATTCATTGGGGTGAAAAAGCATTTAGCAATCATTTAATGATTAGGAAAGAAAAAGCTTACCATTGACCAATATGCACGCTATTAGGCCTGAAATATAATTTCCAGGTCACTGGTTCCAACTCACGAAGCCCATCCGCCCATTTTGTACCTCGGAAACATGAGAAACCATTTGCAACCTTAGAAGGAATACCAAGAACATGACATGCACCTCTTCCCGAGTCACAAGAACGGCAGAAGGACATAACAGTTACACTGTGTTCAGTTCATCTCTCTTCAAAATTTGTTCCAAACTTGAAATGGTTGTAGAAATTTTTCCTGAAGCATTCTGGGGGGTGTTGGGTAACCATATTTCAAAAACACCAGTAAGAATTTTTGCCATCAAAGTGTCAGATTTTTTGCTATCTCCATATAAAACAAGAAATACTTTTTGGTAGCATTCTCTACATTTGGTGCAATGAGTGGACTTCACTATTCCCTGCACGTGTCTGTCTGAACTTGTGTTTAAGGGGAACGGTCAGCCATCAGCCACTGTTCAAAAAATAACTTCAATATATATAAATGTACAAAGAGACTCCTGTTATAATTATCTATGGTCTTTTGAATGACAGCACTGGCTGCACACTGTTTTACCTGAAAAAATTAGAACTTGGGATTTCAATTTCAGCTGAGGTAAATCAGTCTCCACTAATCAATTTCCTTCTGTGGCTGAATGTGATAGTATATTGACACAGATTTCGTGCAGCATTTCACATAGAAATTTCAAGTTACAATAAAACAATGAAAGACAAGCTAACTTTTATGCTTTCATTTTATCAAGCGAAAATGCTTAGTCTCAACAGGTGCCTCACAAAACAACACACCACCTGCTCAGAGACTATATAAGGAAAATGCTTCGAGATATTTCCCAGTTGCAGAAAGCCAGGTTGATTGCTGCCAGCTTCCAGACTAAGTTTGTGAATGGATAGGCTGCATGTTTGGAAAAGCATCCTCTCCGCAGCCATTCTGGAAGACTCACACAAAGAGCATCGAATTCTGACTCCGAAACCTAAGCATCATAATCGACTTCAGGGGAAGACAGCAGTTTATCTAAAGGAGCGTAATGAGAGCAGATTTGAGCTTTGTGCCAATATTACAGTTTTCAGTCATGATTACATAGCAATTAGCTCACTATCCTTCTGCTTTTCAGTTCTGATCAGTCTTTATGACAGTTTATTATATTTGCCTGTGGATACAAGGAAAATGACTCCCGTGTAAGGGAAAATGGAAGGCAGAACAAGTGTAAGCAGGAAACAGACCAGCAATAATCGAGCTAAGCAGCTCAGAATTATACTATTAATACAGCTATAGCCTTTAAGTTTAGAGGTACTAATTCATAATTTGAATTTATTAAGTCTTGTGAAATCAATGTCGTTTCAACACCATGAAGACATGGTTTCATCACAGCTAGTACCCTTGCAAGCAGTGCAAAAGAAAAACTATTAATAAGTTAGGAATAAGTTTTCAGCAGAAAAATATGGGTAAGGGTTGGGTAACACTGACAAAGTTAAAACTTCCAAGATAGTAACTAATTATCCTAGGCAGCTCAGTGCAGATCATACCAGGCATCCCTGGAAGTCAAATTACCTGCTGGTGTGATTTGTGCTAGAGAACTGCACCAAAAACAAAAAAAAAACCAAATAAAACAAACAAACAAAAAAACTCAAAAAAAATTAGCTAAGCATTAAAATTCACATTCTCTATGGACAGGGCACAGAGAAGGGACCAATAGGGCATACTTGCTGAGTGAGTTACAGTTGTAAAGGAGACAGCAAACTTTTTGTTCAGGATTCCCTGTTGGACATTTTTTCCTCATAGTCATGACAGAATTAAACTCTGAGGTTCTTCTGTTGGCCTAAGAGGACCTAAATGACTCTGGATACTCATGGGACTGCTGGTTGAGCTTCACCATGATGGTTTTCTAAAAAAGTGAGAACTAAAAATCACAAGAAACTGAAATACTTTGTCACTTGCAAAATATGGAGAAAGATTATTATTATTTACTAGAAATCTGCCAATGAGAATTAGGAAAGTAACCAAATGGGTAGGAGGATAAGACTGCAAAAGAGACAAAAAACACTCTACCAAGAACTACTGAATACAAGAACTTGTTCTGCTGTTTGATGTTCAGAGTCAGGCTTTTCCCCCCTTTTAGCTTCTATAAATCAAAAATAAAATTTCAAAAAGAGATAATCCACTGATAATATACCCGTTATGCACTCGTGATTCATTACAGGCAGCTCTAAGAACGAGTTTTAATCCTTTTTGCCCTCGACACCGCATATGTATATGGGTAAAAGCTCCCTCTAGTGACATTGCTTGTTCAAACCAAGAAAAGATAAAACGTGTTTTCATGGAAATGTTAGCAGAGCTCGACTTTCACAGATGTTAGATAAGCATTCAGTATTTAGTAGCAACTACTTTTACATGATCAAAAATTTTCAAATTATTATAATTTTAAGATTATTACTGATTTTTTAAAAATATGTATTTTTTTCTATGTTCTATTGTCCAACATGATGGTGTAACATTACTGAATGCATTTTTAAGGATCTTTGACATGGAAACTGAACAACATCTGATTTTTCCCTTATTTGCACAGAATTTGTCAACCACAAAAATCCACTGGCTAGATGCATCACATAATGGAGAAAACTGACAGCTACTATGAAAGAAATTATACAGAAAGAAGAATATTAAAAATGTTAGAGGAAACATGATCAAGATGAGTACAGAACTGTTTTTTTCATGTCTGTACCAACAGCTAGTTAATAAAACCAGCAGTGTTCACAGTCCCCAATGACAAAATGTGAAAAGTGATTTTTAAGGATGCTGTAGGAAAAAAATAAAACAATTTAAAAAATTAAAAAAAAAATCCAGTGAGTTATAAACCCAAACTGGAATAGAAAGCAAGGACAAAAAATTATTAAGGTGCAAAAGGAAGTAGAGACATTTTAGTGAAAGAAACTCACAGGGAATATGAATCAACAAAACAGAGAACCTCAGTGGAAATAAGTTACAGTCATAAGAGAAAATGACTTAATAAATGTAGTTTGATAGGTCCATAAATCTCTGAGCTCCATGAGACTCAATAATTTTATTTATTTATTTAAGGAAAACAAATGTTTGTTTTGATTTGATGGAATCAATACAGGGGTTTCAGAAAGCAAGAGGCCACTGGGACTATTAATAATAAAAGCTAAGAATTATCCAAAGAATATCACAAGCTCAGGAGTGCCAACCTGCCAACATTTGGGTAACTTTAATAACAGTTTAAGAAGCAAGTCACACCAAGAAAGAAAGAAACTTAGACAGTGCAACTCTTCTAATGAAAGGCTGAGTTTCCCCTTGATGGGAGCCCCAACCAGTCAGGAGTACAACGATGGCTGCAGATGGAAACACAGAAAAGGAACTAGAAATCCCACAAAACTGAGCAGATCTAAATCAAAATGCTTTAAAGTCAGCATATTCTCATTTGCCTTTACACTGTCTGCAGAAACTATTTCTTTATCAAACAGAGAAATACTCTGTATTTAAAGCTTAGTCACATTTAATAGGTAATGGATGTTGGAGAATAAAAAAAGCCCACCCCCTCGCCCCTCTTTTAGTAATGTGAGAGGAAAGGATTGCTTTTTTTTCTTAGCATGTCTTTTGGTTTTTAAATGACAATGGAAAAATCTCTGTTCTTTCTGAATGTTTCCATTCTAATGCATTTACTAATTGTCTGTTTTGCTGTTGTGCACCTGCTAATTCATCTGGGTTAATTTATCTCTATTTTAAGAAAGAAAGAAAATCGTAATCAGCAAAAATCTAAATCCTTAATTGAGTTAGAAGTCCCTAACTAGTTGCTTAATGAAAGAGTTGTAACTTGTGATCCGTAATTCAACAAAAAAGTTTAGGGTCTTTTTGAGGAAAACATTTAAACAACCTTTTCATTTTTTCTGTATCTACCATGCCTAGTTGCAACAAACACATTTTATGTGTTGGATGCCAGAAGTTTTATATGACAGAGTACAACGCTCTTTATACCTACACACCAAGCAACAAGTACAAGAGACCCTCGTCAGAGCATTTATGATTTACATTATTACAAGAGAGACTGCTCTAAAGCAGAGCAGTTGAGTATTCTTGAATCATCAAAGCTATACAGTGGCATTGTCTTTATAATGGTGCACCTGCACATTTTCTCAAATCATAAACATGCCTAAATACAGAGCACCTAAAAATGGCCTGTCCTTTGGTAGGGTTACATTATCAATTCCCAGCACCTATAGTCATCAATAACCAGTTTGGCAGAACAACGAAAGCTCCATTTACTTTCCAAATTACAGAAAGATACCCATGTTACAGAAATATGCCATAAGTAAAGCCATTATTTCTGGCCTCATTGGATTAATTTCTGTTAGTGTATGACTACAGCTTTCAGTGATGCTACTTTGCACATATGCAAATACTAAACTTATTTGAAATGAGAGTTAAGAGGAACATGCCATGTAAATCTTAACCTATCAGCAAGAAATTTCATCCTTGTACTGGCAATGAAATTTTGCGTCACTGACATAAACGGCTTCTCAACAGAATTCAGGCATAATGGCAAAAGTGCAAAAACTACATGGTGTTTTGTCTGAGTAAGCTAAATACCGTATGTTTCTAAATTTGTTTAAATAAGACTGAAAACAGAAATAAAAAAAATAGGTGGAAGTTGGACAGAAGGGTCACTTTAATAGCAGTGTTTGTGTTAGCAAAATGATTTATGTTCACGAGGCCTGAAGAGATTTTATGCATAAACGGTTGCAAAGGCAAGCATGGAAAAGACCTTTGGGATAAAAGCCCTCAGGGTTCTTATCGAAAATACTGATGTCCCAGCCCAGTACCTACATTTATCAGGAGCCAATACGTGCAGCCTACCATTTGCAACAAACAGAATTCAAACACTTTAATTAAAAATCAGAAACTCACCATGCAAAACAGCCAATTACATTTCATTCACCTTGAGCTATCTATGTTAGTGATAATACGCAGTATTTTAATCATTGCATCCACAGAAGAATGAGCTAATTCTACTTTTGTACTGTAAACAAGTCTTCAAATAAGGGGAGGAAACAAGACTGAACCGGAACGCACTACAAGCAATGCAGTTTGAAATGCAAAAAGGATTAAAATGTAGTGTGATTTTAAGTATAATTGTAGTCCAAAACATGTAAAAAATATATCTTATTATTAAGGGATAGTACTTTCTGTGTAGTCTGATAACTTCTACTAGCATTGCAATCCAGAGCAATAGAGCATGATCAAGATGAATGTTTAATTTATGCAATAGGTAGTAGAAACATTAACCAGAGCTCAGATTTTATAAGATTCTTATGAACTAAGTTTAAGCACACAAATATTCCCTAAAAAAGGCAGTGGCATAGCTAACAATTTAAAACCAAAGCAGGCAACTTGAAATTTTTACTGAGTCAAGCACTTGCTTCTGATTTCAGAATCTTCTATTCTTAGTGGGATCTTTGAGCCAAAAAGTCATCCAGCTGGATGCTCAAAACTGGCAGTCAAAAACGCCTTTTCCAGTTTCATACAACTGTGTACCATTTAGCATAGAAAAAAAACAGAGTTTACTTTAATCCCATTGCACCGTTTCTGCAACTAATTTGCAGAGGATAGTTACATTTATTGGAGGTGGTGAGGAAGTGGCCTAATTTCAGTTGTAGTCCAAAATAAGATATCCTCTAGAAACACTGAATTTGCTTGTTATAAAAAGTTGCAAAAGCACCAGAGCTTCATTTCAATTTTGAATTAACATGTCAGAACTCTTTAGTAGAGCTTGTTTAAATTAAAACTATGTTCTGATTTGGCACACCATTACCTTTTAAAGTGTGTTGCCTGTTGATAACAAACCTGCATTTATAAGTCTCTTTTCATCCAAAATCCCAGTCCCTACTAAATGATCATGCATGTTATTTATACATAAGCAACACCACAATCCCCAGTGAAGCAGAGCCATGGGTGATGTGAGACACAGCAGCTGCTCAGCAGAGCACAGCACCGCTACAGGTTAGGAGTGGAAGGGAGGAGGAATATTAAGTTTATTTACTTTGACTCATAAATAACTAAGGGGGGTGGGGGGGAGCAACACGAAGGGAGGAAAGAAAGACTATCAGACACATTCAGTGTTTGCAAAAATTTCCATAATGTTGATATAACATTTTACAATCACCACATAAGACATGGAGGGGGGAACCCAATATAAAAAACTTTAAACTTCATAAAATACAGTATTTACTTCAGACATTTCAACCAGTTAGTAGTTTTCCTTCATCTTAAAGGTCAGAGAAAGCAACTAAACATACACAACGCCCTGAAGCTAGAGATATAATTAAAAGGTGTCACAAAAATGAACTAGCAGCACTTTCTCTTTTCTGTAATTCAGAGGAGTCACTTCAAGCACCTCTGCGACTTAGTAACTCCCGCTCAATGGGATGGAGAACGGCACCTTATAAACGGGGATGGTACACAACACAAAACAACTCAGCGAATGCAATCCAGGACACCTTGGTGCCATAAGCTTTAGCAAGCAACACCCCATATAGCAAATCCTGCCTTCTGAATGACTCTAAGAAATATGACTTAGAAATAAGAAATAACATCATCTCAATCACAGTTTTCAGTCAGAACTGTTATCTGCATTCTTCACACAAAAGAAGCCAGTTTCCCAGTTAAAAGGAATTTCTAATGCAATGCTTTGTAGAAGCAAAGAAGGATTTTTTTTAAAGTATATTGTACTAAAAAAGAGTATAATTTTTCTTTTTTACCCTTCCTGATCATATCAGAAAAAGCCATTGTATTTTATTCTACACTGATTTTTATGCTGCCTTATGACTGTAATGTCATTCAGTGCCATATCATGCAATGCACTAACATTTATCATTTGCGACTCATTTTTTCATTCTTCCCCTAAAAAAAAAAAAACAAAAAAACCCCAAACCCAACAAAATAGGGTAAGCATAAGATTGTGTTTTCTCTTGGCAAGATTTTGATTTTGCTCGAGAAATTAACCTAAAAGAACCTGGCAAAAAAAAAAGCTGACAGCAGAAGGGAGACCTTTGATTTTAATGCCACAGTTCACTGATTAGCAGTGCATAATCGATGACAGGATAGATGCCACTGTGGGAAACTCTCTGTCATGGTATGCCACCTCTAATGAGAGGACTGCTTCTTTCAGTAACACTATATTATTGACTTGGACTATAGTTTAAGAAAGATCAAATCAGCTCAATTAGGATGCTCATTTGTATTCAAGCCACGCCACCCAGAGTTCAGTTACTAGCACTTTGTTCCTGAAGATAACAAAATGTTTGTGCATAATGTATCTTTTCATCCTTTAAATTGTAAAGGTCATTGGATGGGAAGGTATTGCTTTTCTGACTGCTGTTCTTCCACAGCCATTTCATTTTAATCTCCGTACATCTATCATAAGCTATTGACATAGGAAAGCGAGGTAAGAGCAGGTGCTTTTTTTAATTCCCCCCTCCTGCTACTTGTATCCAAAGTCATACATAGCAACAGACATATCCTTTCCTATCGGAAATAAATATGGACTCATTTACAGACTTGGTAGACATTTTCTACCCATAAAGTAATTTCCTCTGGGAGAAGTGAATTAATAGGCCTTTATATTCAGCAGGAGTAATATTCTTTGGTTCTGTTTTGCCTGATCATAAAGGCCAATGAACATCTATACCTATTCTGTATACGAACATACTCCTTCACATCCACATAGTAAAACACACATAGCCAAGTATTTGGTAGGGTCCAGTGCAAATCACCAGTAAAAAAACATCAGTTACATTTCTTTGGAAGACTACTCATTCACTGTTCAGTCGAGGTGTGCAAGTATTTGGGAGGAGAGTGTTGTTTCATTGACTGAGCTAAGAGTAGCAGCATTTTAAGTCACTCACACACATTTTTGAAATGTTTGTCCAAGTTACCCTTATTATAGAAGTAAAATGTTCCCCTCACTCCAAAATAAACTGTTGCGTATTTTAGGGTGGCAGACTTGCCATTCACAAGCACACACTATTTGCACAACTGTGCTGGCTGGGGGCATCTCATTCTCCATCAAGGGACTGTAGGCGTGAGTTCAAATATGATTGCTGCCCATATTAGAGCAAGGATTCAAGCTTCAATAAAGTATGTTAACCCATTTGCATTAGCTTTCCCATCAGGACAAGCCACGTAGCCTCTTATGGTGCTTCTTGTGAGCTAAACTCACATTCCCCCTGCTTTCCTAGGGTGGGACTGCTCATGTAAATCCAGTTCCATGACTAAGACTCGTCCCTGTTGGTCATGCGATGGATACACAGAAAAAGGTGATCCAACTTACAATCTCCTACTTAACAATGGCTTTCTAGCCCTTGCAACCCTGGAAGCAGCTCAGAACAGGCCAAATGAAGCTTTCTGGTGGAATTTATCTGGCCTCAGTAGCATGATTTTAGTCAGTCATCAGCCCATATGATTGGTCAAAGCAGCAAAGCCACAAGGAAATACAATATCCAACAGTATATTCTTGAAGTAGCATTGCTACATACATACAAGTGGGATGTTTCCAGAGTGAATAAAAAACAAAGGAAGAACTCTTCTTCCAATATGCTATGCTCTTGGGGTTTTGATATTTAAACATCTTCTTCAAGCAAAAGTTGCTCAATATAATGTGCTGGTGTTTATTGCCGAGTGTCTTGTCTTCCCCTAAGATGTTCCTTGCATAGGACTTGTTTCTTTTTGTACAGGTGCCTCAATATTATAGTCTGTAGCACTTGTGTTTATTAAAAAGTCAGCCCAGAAATTTCACTCTAAATCATTTCTTGCACAAGAGTCCCAAATGGTTGGATATTACAGTGAAATTGGAAATAAGCAAAATATGTGTTTCTTTATGTTAGGACCACTATTTGAAAGGACACATGCATATACTAATCTCTGGGAAACAGTCATACCTTTAAAGAGAAGGTTACCACTGTCTTCTAAAATTAAGCAGATCTTTACTGACACTTTGAATTTAGGTCTATGATTATTCTGAGTAACCACCTGAGACAGTCCCTGTTATGAAATCATCATCTATTATGTAATAGCATTTGCACCATGTAAGCGAGTTATATAGCATAAAGCATGACAACAAAATGAGACTAATTATGTAGCTCAGTAATGTCTGTAATAAAGTGAGAAATAACGCCCATTCTTCTATTTTAAGTGAATTCAGATGCATCATAACATCGAAAACAAGGATGACAGGTATTAAGACAGAAACTTCTAAAATGTGAGCGGAAACACCTAAAAACTCTAGAAATAACTCTTCATACTTCCTGGGACTTAGTAAGTATCGTCTGTTCTAGAAGACACCAGAGAGAACTGGAGTCTGAAGACCCTTCACATAAATGAGACTTTAAAGTCAAGATTTTACCTCTTTTGTTTAGACGGTATGAGCAATAGAATATAATTTTATTTACAATATTTGCAATATTTGACTATTTCATCTATTTTATTGTATGTATAATTTATGTATGCACCTATATTAAAAATATTATATTTATTCATAATTTTAGTTTTAGAATACGTTACAAAAGACATCATCTACCATTGCCATTGAGTGAACGACAGAATGGCCAGTCTGCTTCTTTTCATGCAAATACAATTGAATTGCACTGCAGCCATTTATACTTCCCTAGCCTTCTCAGGAGAGAACTACAATTTCACTGTTTTCATATTTATTTATATAAAATACAGCACCTTTCCAGGATATACATAAATTAGTTTAACGTTTCTTTCTAGCCATTTTAAGTTTTTTTGTTCCTAATTAGCAGATAGTTTAGGTAGGAACATCATAAAATATAAAATGTTTTACTTGTTTTACTGATTGTTATTTCAGTAAGCTAATAAAATATTTAGTAAACAAAAATCTAAGGCCAAACAAGTGATCTGATATCCATGCCTAACATTTCATTCAGGTTCTATTCCCGATAACTTGGTTTTGGATACAGCAGATCTTTGAAAAAGTAGCCAATTTTGCTGCATGGCTTTACTCAGAGAAGTTTGAGTAGTTTGTTACAATGGCAAATCACAGTCATTATGAAACCTTCTCACGTGAATTCAACTTTTTCCAGTTTCAGCCACTAGTTATGTCCGGTACCTCAAGTTAAAATATTATACTATACGTTTTCTTGCTCTGATTACAATATCAGGGGACTCTAGCAGCTTTTAGCTTCAGCCACTGGGAGCTCAGGCTGACCTGACTGTATGATATGATACACAGAATTTTTCCATAACCACTGCCTTTTTGATAATCCCTCATCCTATCATAACATCACTGTGTTCCTATAGACATTATGGTTCTTTTGGCTACAAATACAATTTTTTCCCCAAAAAGGATCCATGATTTAGCATAATACAGGTCATTTTTCTTCATTTACAAGTTTTGCCAACAGTGATTACAAAATTGACTGTTTTCTTCAGTGATTTGGAAGGTCACCACCAAGACCTACTACCCTTTCTATGAAATCCCACTGGAAATATCCCTGTTCCCCTCTTATCTCCACATCACTCAGTGATTGTTCTCTCATGGAAAGTGTACTTTAAGACCATTAATCATTTAGTTTTTAAAGCACTGAATAAATATTTTATTAATATCTTATAATACATCGCTGTTGTATAAAGCATAACACACTCACCTTTTTTCCTTTCTGGTTAGACCACCCCAAGCCCTTTGAGACAGGTATTCATTCTCAGAGTTTGATATAATGAAGATGCTACTCTAGCAGGATGATAGATTGTGCTGAGCAAACTGCACTGTTGTAATGACCAATGAAACAGAAACTGTACAAAGAGCAAAAATATGAACAGGAAAAAAAATAAAAGATCATTTGTAGATAGGTGTAGTGTTTTATCCCCAAATAAACTGGATTGTTTCCTTCTAGTAATGGAAAAACACCTCTATGATCATTTAGCTTTTCCTATGCGCAGAAAGTACTCTGGAAAAAAGAAGATACCATTCTGCATGTGATACTCATATATGTGAGCACTCCTAATTCCTGATGGAGAATATGGACAGCTAGTGCAACTTAGGACATAGCAGTGACTATGTGGGTTAGTAGCTCTTCTGTGGATCACTATTCACTCTAGTTACTTCTCATTTTAGACCTCAGTATATATATACCCTGCTCCTGATCCCGGTAATATGGTTAGCATAACCAACAGTATTTTCTAAGGCAAACGGGCTTAATATGTAAGTGTGCTGATCACGTATCACCCACTTATCTCTTACCCTTCTCACCACTGTGGTTGTCAACGCAATGTGATGACCCCCGTTTATAGAACAGACAAACCCCATCAGCACTGTGACAAGACTATTTGCCCACCAAGCATTGTCATCAGGATGTGGTGACACATATTATGGAACAGGGAAGTGTAACAGCACATGAGATATTGCCTATAAAAAAAGTCAAGCAGCTGCAAGTCCCAGGGGTTCAGACCTGAACTGCTGCTGGATGACAAAACCCATGATTCCCCTAGTGGTCAGGGGTGCCTCCACTATCATTGTCTTCCTTCAAGGACAGAGTGAGTGACTCACATTCTTTTAGGTAAAGTCTGAGTCTAGATGATGATTATTGTATTGCATACTGCTTATTAACAATTTAACCTGATCTACAGAGGGTCCAGGTGAGTAGAAGTCTAGGTAACCAAAATGTCTATATTATAAGAAAGTCCCATTAATTACTAGAAATTATCTTTAACTGAATGCTATAATAATTGCTAAAAATTCTATGTAACAATAAGCTACACTAACTGCTAGAAAGTGTTGATAACAATAAGTTATGCTGATTATTAAAATTTTATGCAATAATCAAACTCTAATTATAACTACAACCCTGTGGCCAGTCCTCATTCTATGAAGGATCCCTAAAAGACCTTGCCTGTCCCTGTAGCGTCAGGTGACATGGGGCAAGGATAAAAAGTAAATATCCAATATCATGTAGGATTCCACAAATTCAATTAAACTGCTTACTAGCTATTTTCTGTTAAGTCTTCATTTTAAAAAGAAATAACGATGTATCTACTTAAAAAGAAAAATACAATCTCTGTATCTTCTCAAGAACTAGCAAAAGAAGAACCGAGAAAGAAATGCAAAAGATGTTTAAATTACTTTCATCTCTGACTGATGAAATCCTAGATATGTTAGCAGCTCTCTTTGAGAAGTTGTGTTAACAGAGTACTAAAAAGATATGTCAAAAAAAAGGCCCACATGGTGCTTATAATTAAAAGAAGGAAAACATGGAGAAGGAAAGGAATGATGACCTAGTAATTTTACCCTCCATTCCTAGAAAAATAGTAACAAGCATTCAAATAATTTTAAAGTTCCCAACAAGCAAGGTGACAGCAGCCAAACTGTATTTCTCAAGAACAAATCCTACATATGTACAAAGAATGAATTTCTATGTATGCCAGTATATCTTTTGTCTTCCTTTCTAGAAGTAGTAGAAAAATACTCTAAATCAAGACTTCAGAACATTGAGGACTCGTGTAATATTCTAATAACTAACCTGAGAAAACAGCAGAAGGAAGCAAGCAAAATAGATTATAAGCGTGTACAGACACCTCTGTATGTGTAGTTAGCATGGACAGATATCCTAAGTAGAATTTAAGGGTCTCCCCTGAGTTAAGGGATATGCAACATCATCACTGACGATAAGGATAATGTAAGGAAAAAGATTGCTATTAAGCCCAGATACGATATAAAGCTGGCTTTAGCAAATACATATAAGCAGGAATAATAAGCTGCACTAACATAAGATGGGGAAGGATTGGTTAACAGCAGCTGGCCAGAAAGCAAAAGTATCACAGGCTAAGTAGGAATCAGCACTTTCATCCTATTAGGAAAAAACCAAATCTGACTGGGATGTATGAACAGCAGGATTACAGCCTTTTCTCTGCTCCTCAGAACTGGCAAGGTCTCAGCAATACTGATGTATCTCACTGTGGGCATAATGCCTCAAGGAAGAGGTGGAACATCAGAAGAACAGTTCAGCACAGAGCACTGCAAATGATGCAAAATGCAGAAAACGTGGTCTGTATGGGGTGACTGAGTGAGAGAGGCTTGCATAGCTCTGAAGAGGAGACGGAGTTCCATCTTTCCTAAATCTTAAGGGACTGCTGGAATAGTTGGTCTTTTATGCCCGTGGTACCTACTCTGAGTAGTTACTAGCTTCAATTAGGGTAAGGAAAATTCAAGTGATATATTCCACTAAGGCAGACAGCCTGGGAAGCTCTGGAGAATCCATCACACGCGGTCTTCAGCAACACCCCTGAGAAACAGCTGCCTACAATTAAGTATCTCCTCCTTAGGGCAAGGGGATGGCCAGGATGCCTCTTCCAGCCTTATGACTAATTCTGCTATCTGGCATGTGTACAAATGACAAAAATCAATTAAGGTTCCGTAGGAAAAAAAATAAGGCAAAAGATTGTGATAACCATATAATTTTACTTAAACGAGTTCTACTTGCAAGTAAAATGGCTGAAGAAGCAATGGAGTGCATAACACTTTCTTTTTTATTAGACGTAACAGAGCAGGATACAATCTGCAGAAGAGCATGGCCATCACTGACTCGAGAGCCTTGATCTTCGTGGTGAAGTGGAGTAACCTGCTGGTTTCAGTCACGTTTCAAGGGAAGTCTTGTTACACTTGCCACTAATTTTGTCTCCTGCTGACAGTTTCAGTGGAAATGCAAGAGGTCTGAGTGAGCCGATTTCTTTGCCTCGTCATGCTGGAGACCAGGGATGTGCCAATGCAAAGAAATTCACCTCGGGAAGTTTAGAGCAGCAACCCTGTGTCTTTCTCTAGTTCACTAACAATTTAAAAAGAAAATAGGCCTCAGAAGCTTTTAGTCCTTAGTGCCTCTACTAAAATAGCCACGTCTGTGAAACTGCCAGTTATTTTTGTAGGAGTGTGTATGTAAATAAACCAGGCAGGAGTTGAGCAGAGCTGTTCCTGAACTCACTTTTGGTATTCAAAATGAACTAACAAAAACTGAACTTTGAATTAAAAAAAAAAAAAAAAAAGTCAGAACAGGAGGTCTAAATGCACAAAAGGAGGCAGACAAGGAGACTATAACACCAGCACTGCTCTCCCACCATCTCGCCTCCCAAATTCCCCTTTAAAAACCTGCATCCATAGCTGGACATAATTTATGGCTAGCTAAAGTTGCTTTTTCTCTGATCAGCACTCACAAGCTGCAGTGAAAAATCCAGCTCAGCTCTTCCCTTTTATGTTAAATTGTCAGGAAAAAACAATAATAGAGTTATCTCTCTTCTTGAATCAGCATCTTGGCTTCAGTTTGGATTAAAGTATCCAAATAATGCAAATGCTGAAAAGCAACATGAAAAAAGAAAAAACAAAGTAGTAACTGCTTCTACATAAACTCTGTAACACATACGAAACTCACCTGAAAGATATGAGGCTTAAATTTGCCATATATCTACAAAATAGAGAAAAGAAAATAATCAAATACTAGAAAGAGACATTTCTGCTTGCAACTACAAGAGCAACTACAAGAACAGCCTGTTACTTACAGATTAATGAAAAAGCTTTCTGTTTGCCACACAAGAGGTTGATTCTTCTTTGAATAATATTAATACTATGGAGAAAAGTAAATGAAGAAAAGAAATTCCCTTATCAAGGGGTACAATAAAGTGAAACACATTTGAATAGGAAATAAAATAAATACCACTTTTCCACAGTACAGACAGTGCCACAGAAAGCAACCTTCTAAGCAAGTAGCTTACAAAGAAGTAAAACAAAAGGAAAACAGATTTCTATGCAGAAAGCTTCTATTATTTATTCACTTTTATTCAGATTGCATGGTCCCTATGGGGACAAATATTAGCAAGTAATTAACTGTCAAATAATAAATTAAACACAGAAAGGAGAAATATTTGTGAAGACATTTATTCCTAGCAAAGTAGGAACAATTAAGCAATTGAATGATAACTAAAGGCTTGATATTCTCTTTCCTTGGTGTGAATATCTCCCCTGTATTCACTTGCAGTGAGAACAGAGGACTCCTGGGCAGGGGTGTAAAAAGACCTAAGTATTTTCTGCTAGAGCTTTGCACAGAGCACCAGCGATTCTAAAAGTTCCCAAATGTCAAGATTTCTTACAGTGGATTTTACAATCAGATACATGCTGAGAAGAAAAAGAGCAAATGTCTTGAAACAGAGTAGTTGTGGATGTCCCATCCCTGGAAGTGTTCAAGGCCAGGTTGGATGGGGCTTTGAGCAACCTGGTCTAGTGGAAGGTGTCCCTGCCCAAGGCAGGGGTGTTGGAACTAGATGATCTTTAAGGTCCCTTTCAACCTAACCCATTCTATGATTCTATGAAACAATTTTTCTTCCAAAGATTTTGCCAAAAATCAGCTCTGAAGATGTTTAGCAGTTTTAATTTGGGAAACAGCAACCTGAGTTTTCATTATGTAACTACATTCCTTTTTAAATAAGCAAACTATCCCAAGACTATTAATTTAAGGTGTACACATGCATGTGTGCTTACCATGAAAAGGATATAGAAAGTCCTGGTTAAATTTGATAGACTGGTAGGTATTACCAAAATTAAGTCAAAGAATAATGGGGGGGGGGGGGGGGAGGATAAGATATCCTTTCCTATGAACTTATATATCAACCCTGTTAAAATACCATTTAGAAAATTTAGGCAAGAAGTCCCTTGGCCTCTAAGCTTAATTATTCAAAATAATTTTCTGAAGAAAAAGTGCTGCTGGCTAACTCTTCAAAATGACAAGGGGGTGTACTTCAGCACTTCTAGTTGGGTCTATGGAGCAAGGAACACCAGAAAAGAATTGGTTGAAAGAACATGAAATAATACATTTTGCAAGCCAAAATACAATGCTGAGCAACAACAAGATGATTCACCAGGTAATCTGCCATTCCTACACATCTCACTCTGGTCTTCCTACCTATGGTTGCAGGCCAAGAAACCAATCCCAAGTGAGTGTCAGATCCACTTTCAGCAGCACTGCCAAACTGATTGGTCTCATTTGCTTCGGCTGAGTAAACTAAGGGTAGAGAACCTTTCCAGTAATGGAATGATATGTAAGACATTTCTTAACACGCGGTGACTTTACTTTCCTTTCAACTGTTCGTACATATTAAAAATGAACATTATACAGAAGAGCAAGGAAACAGCTAACGATTCTCTATTAATTAGGCAAAACAGCAGCCTGTTCTTGGCTGGGCTTTGACTCTTGATCCTGCCTTTCAATTTCTCACTCTGTACTCTACTAGAATACAGTTTATGTAAAATGAAAATTTGTTTTCAGTTCTGTCACTAAATTTTAGAAAAAATGTTATTGGAAGGAAGACAAGCAGTGGATGTTGGGGGAAAATGAAGTCTTCTTAAATCTGCGCTTTTTCAAGGGAATTACCACTATATTGAGAAACTTTTGTTTTTCAGTTCTTACTGATCTAATTTTTCTGAACAATAAGGGAGAAGAGACAACCATTTTCCCCACTCTACTGTAAAGGAATCATGACTGTGTCAATGTGTGTAATATTACATTTAAATTAGCTACAAGACCAGGTTAAAGCTGTTTTCTCTGTGCACAACTATTATCATTTTCATAAAATGAATTCCTATAGTAAAATGATGCCAACACAATACTAGAGCATAGCATGACACTGCCCTAGGTCCCAGTGTAAGTCCCTAAAATTCACACTGGATGAGATAATTCTGCTGAGTTCATGTTTGTCATGGTTAGCGTGTACATTGAAGAGCTTTAGATAACTTTAATTAAATGCTGTAATACAGAAAGATATTAGTGCCATGATGTATTCATATTAACTCTGCCCTGGTACCACGTGGTATTAGCTGCTTTTGCTGCCACGACCGCTACTCAGTATTTAATATTCTATACATATGGTGCTATTGTTGGCACCATCTGAATCACTAAATGAAAGTGAAGATCTCTGCCAAATTTACACTGGAGTAGCAGCCCATCCTGCAGCTCACACTTCCTGGGTAGTCTGACACACAAAAGGACATCACAAGCCCAATGAATCACATCACTTTAATAAGAAAGTTACAAAGTAAAAGAAATGTCAGAGAGGTAAGGCTATTGATTGAAATTTAGCACAAATGATAGACTACTAAATAATAATTGCAACTGCCTGTGAACCAGCAACACTGCCTTTCCATGTAGATTTATTCTTTTCCTTCTCATTTACTTTAGTTTTATACTATGCTGCGACCTTAATTTTCCCTTACTTGCTATCAGGCCAGGGGAGCCTGCCTTACTGCATTAGGGAATGCCAGGCCTTAATCAAATGCCCGCAGTCCTTGTGGTGTTCAGGCTTCTTCAGTATCTGGAACTAGTATTTGAGCTTGCAATACTAATAACTAAAAAAATAAAAATCCCATCACCCAGTTCAAGTTTTAATTCTTCTTTTAAAGAGGGATGGATACAATCTAAGTGCCAGAAGGTTTTCTCACAGCTAAATGTGTGCCCACCAAAAAAAGAAAAAAGAAAAAAAAAGAAGGAAAAAACCCATAAAAATCAAAATGACATGTACTGTATGTTATTGAATACACAAACAGAAAAAAAAAATGAACATTATTCTAAAACATTGCAGTAGCTTTAAAACACTCATGCCATTTTTTAAAAAAAAAGAAGAAATTTTCTCAAAATAATAATAGTTTTAGGTTGCGTTTAAATCTAAGACATACAGACAGATTCTCCATAAAATAACATCTATTATAATATTTACAACCTATGTTTCCAAGATTTTTTTCATAAATTCTAAGATTAGATTGCTATTATATGACCTTTCTGTTCAGCATCATTGTTTTATCTAATGTTGCAGGTAGCTAAGTCAAGCTATCCCAGTGTTTATAAAAAGAAACTACAGCAACGTGTTTTTAAAAGTCTTTTGCCAGGTCTGAAAAGAAGAAAAACAACCAGAGTTGTTATAAATGCATTCTGAAATCAGTCCTGATGTGACCAGAGGGCAGACTCGATAACAGGAGCTGCAGGGCAGACAGCAAAGCACAGCACTCAGCTGTATGTAGGGTGCACAGCTATCGGGTCAGGAGTAACAAAATATGGGACACCATATGAATAGTGACATCACAAGATGGAAGCAAGATTTTGCCTCCAGTCCTGTAAATGTAAGTAGAATCTGTGTTGCAAAATTAGATAACGTCACACATTTCTTAATATTGCTGGCACTGCTTTGGTGTCACCACTGACCATAAGCGTTAAATGATAAATCTCCTTAAGAATTGAAGATGTAGTTTACATTTGGGTTTTCTCACAACACCCACCTCCCGCCCCCAGAAAAGAAGAAAGTTTCTGTCTAAGACAAAAAAATGAGACTCAAACTAAATCAAGAGCAATGCTGACCAGACAGACCAGTGGCACCAGGCACCCGTCCCAGAACCCTGCCACTCTAGAGGGAAATGGGGCCGCAAACACTTCATATTCATGAGGAAGAGAATAAAAAATCCCTCCTCTTGAACACTTCCTGTATGCACTTGCTGTTACATCAGTACCGTGACAGTGACATGAGTAGTTGAATCTTTGAAAGGAAAATTTTTAGGAAAAAGTGAGTGAGTAAGCGCAAATACCACTAACTACTAACATTGTATCATTTTGTAGTTCGTGCTTAGTTAGAAACTGATTATTTTTTTAATCTCCTTTTTAATTAGGTAGTTATAGGTATTTGGATTCTTGATGGGTGCTATGAGCCTCTGTTCTGCAAATGTATCACCACAGAAGATAACGTAAAGACAGGCTGCAGGTATGAAAACCACAACTTTATTTTTGTCTCATAAACTCGTCAGTCCTCAAGCAGAGGTAAGTAAACAAGTGCCATAAATCAAAGCTACTGATGCACGTATAATCCAAATAGCCTCTTTGTATTACCAGCTGTCAGCATGGGCCACTGGGCAACTACTATACCTGCATTCATACGTCTCCTTCATTTAATGAGGTTTCATTTAACCTGATAGATTGTGTTATCTTTTCTAACGGTTAATTTTAAAATTATTCTTCCCTTGTTAGCATCTTTTCCAAGTAATTCAGCTCCATGGTACTAACATTTTACTTTTCTCACTATAAAAGGAGTTATCAGAGCTAAAAGATTATCTATAGAAGGTGACTATGGGTAATTCATTTTTTCTTTACCCAGAGAAAGCTGGAACTCAGGAATAAAAGGAGAGTGTATGGCCTTTGGAAAAGGGGGCAGGCCACTCAGGAGCACTACAAAGACAGTGAAGTTATGCAGGGAAAAAATCAGAAGGGCAAAAGCCCAACTAGAACTCAATCTAGCTATTGCTGTGAAAGACAATAAAAAATGTTTCTATAAATACATTAACAACAAAAGGAGGACTAGGTAGAATCTTCCTCCTTTATTGGATGCAGGGAGAAACACAGTGACAGAAACACAAAGATGAGGAAAAGGCTCAGGTACTTAACGCCTTCTTTGCCTCAGTCTTTAATAGCAGGACTAGTTGTTTGCTGGGTACCCAGCCCCTTGAACTGGAAGACAGGGATGGGGACCAGAATGAGACCTCCATAATCCGAGAGGAAATGGTCAGTGACCTGCTGCACCAACTAGACATACATAAGTCTGTGGGGCCAGATGTGTTACACCCAAGAGTGCTGAAGGAGTTGGTGAATGTGCTCACCAGACCACTCTTCATAATTTATCAGCAGTCCTGGCATTGGGAGGTCCCAATGGACTGGAGATTAGCAGATGTGGTGCCCATCTACAAGAAGGGCCTGAAGGAGGATGTGGGGAACTACAGACCTGTCAGTCTGACCTCAGTGCCGGGGAAGCTTATGGAGCAGATCATCTTGAGTGCCATTACAGATTATTTACAAGACAACTAGACAATCAGGCCCAGTCAACACAGGTTCCTGAAGGGCAGGTCCTGCTTGACAAACCTGATCTTCTTCTATGACAAGGTGACCCAAGTTGATAAGGAAAGATCGTGGATGTTATTTACCTAGAGTTCAGTAAAGCCTTTGATACTTTTCCCCACAGCATTCTCACGAAAAAACTGACTACCCAAGACTTGGACAGGCATACACTCTGCTGGTTCAAACACTGGCTGGATGGCCAGGCCCAGAGGGTGGTGGTGAATAGTGTTAAATCCGGTTGGTGCCTGGTCACCAGTGGTGTTCCACAGGGCTCAGTGTTGGGGCCACTCCTGTTTAATATCTTTATTAATGATCTCTTCGAGGGGATTGAGAGCATCCTCAGTAAGTTTGAAATGACACCAAGTTAAGTGTTGGTCTTCTTGAGGGTAAGAGGGCTTTTCAGAGGGACCTAGACAGGCTGGATTGGTGGGCCAAAGCCAATGGTATGAGCTTCAATGAGGCCAAGTGCCGAGTTCTGTACTTGGGCCACAACAATCCCGTGCAGCGCTACAGGCTTGGGGAGGAGTGGCTGAAAAGATGCCTGGCAGAAAAGGACCTGGGGGAGATGACTGACAGCCAGCTGAACATGAGCCAGCAATGTGTCCAGGTTGCCAAGAAGGCCAACAGCATCCTGGCCTGCATGAGGAGCAGTGTAACCAGCAGGGCTAGAGAAGTGATTGTCCCACTGTACTTGGCACTGGTGAGGCTGCACCTTGAGTACTGTGTTCAATTTTGGGCGCCGCAGTGTAAGAAGAACCTTGAGGTGCTGGAGAGGGTCCAGAGAAGGGCAACAAAGCCAGTGAAGGGTCTTGAGGATAAGTCTTATGAGGAGCAGCTGAGGGAACTGGGGTTGTTTAGCCTGGAGAAAAGGAGGCTGAGGGGAGAGACCTTATCGCTGTCTACAACTACCTGAAAGGAGGTTGTAGAGAAGTGAGCGTTGGTCTATTCTCACAAGTTACAACCGATAGGACAAGAGGAAATGGCACCAAGTTGCGCCAGGGGAGGTTTGGATTGGATATTAGGAAAAATTTCTACACTGAAAGGGTTATCAAAGACTGGAACAGGCTACCCAGGGAAGTGGTTGAATAGCCATGCTTGGATATATTTAAAAGCCGTCTAGATATGGTGCTAAGGGACATGGTTTAGAAGCGGGCCTGGTAGAGTTAGATAACAGTTGGACTTGATGATCTTAAAGGTCTTTTCCAGCCATAACGATTCTATGACTCTATGAAAGTGGTTTTGATTAATACAGTCTTTTAATAAATGTTTTAAGCAGTCCTGTTTTTTCCAAATTGCATTTTAAAATAAATAAATAATTGGACTGCATTGTTGAGGCATAAACAGCTACAGGGAACAAGCAGTGACTTCAGTAAATGAGCAACAATATGTTACAGCTGTGTTTGCTAGAAAACAGCTCACAAAAAGAGCATCCCACCCAGTATGTCAGTTGCATCTTCTTTTCCAACCCAGTCCTATCTAAGATACCCTCACAAACCTTCATGCAAGACAAGGAGAGAGTGCATATATAGATGAAAAAGATGATATATAATCTTGGTATATTATTGGTAAAGCAGCTCCATTTCTATGCAAACTCCTGAGCACTTTCTGTGAGAAAACAGGGTGTTTCATAAGAGGAAATACAGACACAAAACTCCGTTGTTATACGTACTACCTGTCAAAGAAAAAAAAATGCTAAAAGAAACAAATTAATTTTTAAACACTTACTAGTGTTTCATCCAGATTCATTCGCTAGTCCTTACTCGCTGGTAATCAGACCAGTTAAATACAATCAAACCCTGACACAAAACACTAAGGTACAATTCCCCTTAACAAGGCCATGATTGCAGTCCCTTCTGCACACCCATCTCCAAAGCAGGCTTGCACAGGGCCATCTGTGGTTTTGCTGCAGTCTTACAGGCACTTAACAGACAGCTCCACCTATCAGTTATGGGCAGTTTCAATGCTCTCGTACACAAGCAAGACTTCATAACTGTTCATTTATGTGAAATTTTTATCAGCTTTAGGAAATGTTATTAGCACATGTTGGAATTCAGGTTTTTTCAAGGTTATAACGCCAGTGTGACACGCTTCTAAGTTAATTCTTACTTATAGGGCTTAACTCATAGTGCACTTATTTAGGAATAGAGATGACAAAGACTAGATCTGGCATCTAATATTTAAGTAGCTAGCAACTAAGAGAATCATGCTTATATGTAATGACTTTCATTTTGAGATACCGTGAGTTTCCAAGCCTTCTACAAGAACAGGTTATTTTCTAGCTGGTAACTAAGCCCTTCTTATAAGGGCGAGGCACTGCAAACAGAAAGAAAAGAAGTAATTCATCACTGTTGCTTCTTTCCCTCTGTCGTTTCAGTCAATTGATTCTGTGCATCTGCATCACTTCTACATTTTGGGGGAAAGAAATGAATAGAAAGTTAGAAATTACAGAACCATTACAAAAAAGGGGGTGGGGGGAGGCATAAGGGCACTAAGCTCTTCTTTCTTTTTTGCTGCACAAGGAAGCAAACCAGTAAGATTTGCTTATGCAGTTAGCAGATCTCCCTGCACTTGTGACCTGGCACCATGCCATCCTGTCCTGGGGAAGATGAAAGGAGCTGACCTGAGCAAAGATGCTTCTCTC
Source organism: Pluvialis apricaria (assembly GCA_017639485.1). Classification (NCBI taxonomy): domain Eukaryota; kingdom Metazoa; phylum Chordata; class Aves; order Charadriiformes; family Charadriidae; genus Pluvialis; species Pluvialis apricaria. The sequence goes on from CM030008.1 coordinate 63,084,004, forward strand.
TGAAGAGCAGCACAAAAATCACTTCTTTTAAGCACCTGCCAGCATAGAAAGGGGCAGTCACCAGCTGGGTGTTATGATGTACAAGTACACAATGTTTGCATTCATAAGCTACATCTAGCAGTTCAGTGTTACAGCTGATAGATTGCTGGCCTGAGAAATTAAGACACTAACCTTCATTGTGGCTGGCAGATTTCTTAGGCTCCAAAGGACATTTAAAAGTTATGCAGGTATGTATATTATTGACAGGGAGCTCCATATACCAGTCTCAGATGTGCACTCCTGGTCCATTAGAAAATAATATTCACAAAACAAAAAATGCACAGCTATAACAGGCAGAGCTAAGTGACTTGAAGTGATCAAGGTCTATGATCAGACTATATCAGGTCACAGGATATCATTTCAGTCTTGTAATTACATTAAAGAGACAGTTTGTTACCTGTCACATGCACCGTGTGCATGTGTGACCAGTAAAGCCACTAGTGATCTAGTCACAGGGACAAGTTATTACCATCCAACTGAAAGGTCAATTAAACAATACTAATCTTACACAACAGCTCAAAGTTAAATTATTGGTAAAATACAGATCTTGATAGGAGTGTTACAAAATGCTGTGATGGGCAAAAGAAAACACCTTTTACATACGGGTAAGAATCTTCCCTTAGTCCAATGCTTTAACTGTCTAATAGTTTGTGTTATCTAATACAGAAAAACTTCTTAAATAATACAGTTAAAATACAAATATTTATTCCCTTCTCTGGTGTAAGCGCACCCTACTGTTAACCATCTAGGTCTGGAGATTAATAGTGCCAGTTTTCCTCAAGAAAGACCAGGAAGGGCAGGTTTATAAGTTATCACTATCCTGGGGTCCTTGCCAGGAGGAGTTAGATATTTGTGATGGGCCATCCTCCCTCCTCAGATTTGGGTCCTTTGAAGGCTATTTTATTACATTTTTTTCACCACAGTCTGGTTCCTTCTCCTTGCTTCCCAGGTAAAGGTTGAGAGATGCCCAGCAGTCCCCTCCAAGCTCAGTTAACACAAAGGACTGCCATTTTTCATGCAGGGACTATCAGAAGTGGTCAGACCTTCACTGCCTTTGGGATTCACAAGTTTTGTAGGTCATCTGTTAAGGGAAAAGGAACTGGATGTATTTCAGAGCTCCAACCAAGACCGCGTTTTTCCTTTACCTATTACATCAACCAAGCTGTGTGGGGTTCCAACAGTTCAAGGCAAGGGCCTAGTCCAAACCTTCCAGATGAAAGCAAACAGGTATGCTTTCCACAAAAATTTGGTTTTGACAAAGGGTTCTGTCAGTTCTAATTAAAAGTAATAATTGTACAAGAGCACTGCTGGAACTGTCTGGGGCTATTTGTAGTCTTGAGGACTACAAAAATGTTTGAGGCTACGAAGGGAGAAATTAGAAGAGCCAAAGCCCAACTAGAACTTAACCTGGCTTCTACTGTTAAAGACAATAAAAAATGTTTCTATAAATACATTAGCAATAAAAGGAGGACTAAGGATAATCTCTGTCCTTTAGTAGACGGGGCGGAAACATAGTGACAAAGGATGAGGAAAAGGCTGAGATACTTAATGCCTTCTTTGCCTCAGTCTTTAGTAGTTGGAACAGTTGTTCCCTCAGTACCCAGCACCCTGAGCTAGTAGATGGGGGTGGGGAGCAGAATGAAGCCCCCACAACCTGAGGAGAAATGGTGAGGGACCTGCTACAGCACTCAGACATACACAAGTCTATGGGGCCAGATAGGATCTGCCTGAGGGTACTGAGGGAGCTGGAAGAAGTGCTCATCAAGCCACTTTCCATCATTTATCAGCAGTCCTGGCTAACTGGGGAGGTCCCAATGGACTGGAAATTAGCAGATGAGATGCCCATCTACAAGAAGGGCCTGAAGGAGCACCCGGGGAACTACAGGCCTGTCAGTCTGACCTCGGTGCCTGGCAAGGTTGTGGAACAGATCATCCGGAGTTCCATTATGCGGCACAAGCAGGACAACCAGATGATCAGGCCCACTCAGCATAGGTTCAGGAAAGGCAGCTCCGCTTGACAAACCTGGTCTCCTTCTATGATAATGTGACCCACTTGGTGGATGAGGGAAAGGCTGTGGATGTTCTTTGCCTGAACTTCAGTAAAGCCTTTGACACTGTTTCGCACAGCATTCTCCTGGAAAAACTGTGTACTTCATTTATCAATGACCTGAATCAGGGGATTGAGTGCACTCCCACTAAGTTTGCAGATGACACCAAGTGGCACAGGAATGTTGATCTGCTTGAGGGTAGGAGGGCTATACAGCAGGATCTGGACAGGCTGGATAGATGGGCTGAGGCCAATGGTATGAGCTTCAACAAGGCTAAGTGCCAGGTCCGGCACTTTGGTCACAACAACCCCGTGCAGCGCTACAGGCTTGGGGAAAAGTGGCTGTAAAGCTGCCCTGTGGAGAAGGACCTGGAGGTGTTGGTCGACAGCCAGCTAAATATGAGCCAGCAGTATGCCCAGGTGGCCAACAGCATCCTGGCTTGTATTAGAAATAGCATGGCCAGCAGGACGAGGGAAGTGATTGTCCCCCGACTCATGAGGCTGCACGTTGAGTACTGTGTTCAATTTTGGGCACCGCAGTGTAAGAAGGACATTGAGGTGCTGGAGAGGGTCCAGAGAAGGGCAACAAAGCTGGTGAGGGGTCTTGAGAATAAGTCTTATGAGGAGCTGATGAGGGAACTGGGGTTGTTTAGCCTGGAGAAAGGGAGGCTGAGGGGAGAGACCTTATCACTCTCTACAACTACCTGAAAGGAGGTTGTAGCGAGGTGGGGGTCGACCTCTTCTCACTAGTAACAAGAGACAGGACAAGAGGAAGTGGCATCAAGTTTTGCCAGGGGAGGTTTAGGATGGATATTAGGAAAAAATTCTTCACAGAAAGGGTTATCAAGCATTGGAAGAGGCTGCCCAGGGAAGTGGTGGAATCACCATCCCAGGAGGTATCTAAAAGATAGGTAGACGTGGTGCTTACGGACATGGTTTAGTGCTGGTTTTGACAGTGTTAGGTTGATGGTTGGACTCGATGATCTTAAAGGTCCCTTCCAACCTAGATGATTCTATAAGATGATGCTAGCCTCAGTTTTTGCCATATTCAGGTGTTACTTACAGTTGTTCAATGACTCTTCAGGTTCTTGAGTACTAATTGAGTACCAAGATGTTTCCTGAGGAAAGGCTTAGGAGAACACATCTTTTCTGATACAGAAGTGTTTAAAATCTGTTACATCTCTAACAAAAGCAGTGCCATGGGACCTGGTAGGATCACAGCACAAGACAGCAACCTTTGTGGGTTGTAGTTTTTTAGCACGCTGCTGCTGTGAAGAACTTTCTATACCAGTGACCACAAAAGCCAAACAAATCTTTCAAGGAAGTCTGGCCCATTTTGTTCATGGACCAGCTTTCTCGAAAGATGTTTCAATCTAATTCAGACTCTACTTTCCCAAAGAGTCAAAACTGAAGAATGATGTACGTTCCCTTGTTATCTTTATTCCAACAATCAGAAATACTACAAGATTTAAAAAACAAAAAACCAAAAAATCCCACAAAAACAAAACCAACAAACTCAGAGTGAGGTTTTTATGTAATTTTATTCTCCCCTGAGTTGTAGTCTTGATGGGAAGAAGAAACATGCAGAATAAGTTAAGCATGAAAGACTCAAGCTACTATCCTCTAATCCAAGCTTTGCCACTTAATCCTTCTGGAGCCTTGGACAAATAAATGGGTATGCCTCATCCCATTTTTCCACATTTTCAAATTGGGAAGTTATTTAATTTAATTGGATCTTTCTCAGAGATACATTAGCTGTTTCAATAAACAAATCATAAATCAAGGGTGGGAGGATATGGATTACAAAAACACTGTTTACATAGTTAGACATACTTCCTGGTTCCATAAAGTCCGTCATGCCTCTCCTCCCAATACCCTGGCACCACATAAGGCCTTTGCTCATGACTGCACATACCCTATCCTTCTTTCCATTGAAGAACTTGTATTGATCTGTTTTGGTAAACTGCTCTGCAACGTTTTAGGTGTCGATCAGCACCAACTCTCTGCCCCCTCCACCCCGCCTTTTTTTTTTTTTTGTAAACTGCAGACTGCAATTTAAACAGATAGCCCTCATCATCGTCATCTCCTCTCTCCAGCTCTGCCTCTTGCTGACTGGATTTTATTGTATTTGCTGCAATTGCTTTTTCACCGGCCTCCTACAGTTTTTTATTGCATCTTCTCTGCTACACACCATTTTTTTGAGTTGAAATTTGTGATCTGTATATTGTGTTGGTTTTTTGTTATTGTTTTAAAGAAACCCCACCCTAAGTAATAGTATTTTTCTTCTATGTATAAAAATATGTATTTGTATATGGTAGCCACATTTATCTGAAAATAAAAATGTTAAAATTTTCTTATGTCAACCAGATAATTTTCTTCAAACCTCCCAGCCATCAAAAGTTATTTATAATTTGGTTTGAAGAATTCAGTTAGTATACTATCAGAGCCTTCTGAGGGTCTCTTAAATCGCTCCAAAAAGAAAGTTCTTCCAAACACTGCTCAACTACCTGGGAAACAGCTCCCCACTTTACCTATTTCACTATTAAGGTGCTCCCTAGCGTACTGCTTCAATCTTCATACAAATGCTTTTTTGTAAATATATTATTTCCACCTTTTTCTGCATTTCAGATGCTTTCACTCTTCACTGATACTGCAAAAAACCACTCTCAACATTAATATAGCTATCTTGCCCTGCATTCTCGATTAAGTTAAATAGTTATATCTGGCATCATCTTACCCATCCCTGACTCTTCTCTAGTTTTATCCTGTTACTTAACGTGAGACATAGTTGAAGAAAGACAACTCACCTCCAGGTGAGACCCCACCTGGAGTACTGCATCCAGCTGTGGAGTCCCCAACATAAGAAGGACATGGACCTGCTGGAGTGCGTCCAGAGGAGAGCCACGAGGATGATCAGAGGGCTGGAGCACCTCTCCTATGAGGAGAGGCTGAGAGAGTTGGGGCTGTTCAGCCTGGAGAAGAGAAGGCTCCAGGGAGATCTTATTGCGGCCTTCCAGTACCTAAAGGGGGCCTACAGGAGAGCTGGGGAAGGACTTTTTACAAGGGCATGTAGTGATAGGACGAGGGGGAACGGCTTTAAGCTGGAACAGGGCAGGTTTAGATTAAACATTAGGAAGAAGTTTTTCACTTTAAGGGTGGTGAGGCACTGGAACAGGTTGCCCAGAGAGGTTGTTGAAGCCCCATCCCTGGAGGTGTTCAAGGCCAGGCTGGACGTGGCCTTGGGCAACCTGGTCTAGTGAGAGGTATCCCTGCCTGTGGCAGGGGGGTTGGAACTCGATGATCTTCAAGGTCGCTTCCAACCTAAACCATTCTATGATTCTATGAAAGACAGTGCTTGATTCACACTGCCTCCAAATTATTTTCCAATAGTCTTCATCCCAGTTGTCACACCTTCTTTACGCTTATTTTCAACTGTCTTTTAGAGTTCTCTGTTGTCTCCTTACAAATCTCCCTTTAAGGACCATATCTTACAACCTTTGATCAGTCAAGGACATTTGTCTACTGCCAATGTGATTGACAGTAATCCCACCTCTGCATACCCATGGATACTTTGAATGCTCATAAGAGGACAAATAACATTCCTTTTTTTGCATTCACTTTACTTAATGTTAATGTAATCATTCCAACACTTGCTCAACTCTCACTTGCTCCATTTCCTGGGCCAGGTCTGCTGTCACCAGAACCATTCTCAGGACACACGCCTGAAGATCTGTCACAAGACTTTTCAAATTCATTAAAGAACACACCTGTTACTTCATTTCCCAAGCCTTTAATGGTGGAGTGGATGCCGATGACCTTCATTCATAGGTAACAGCTGCCTCTAATCACTATCATGATCAGTTTTAGATGCTAAAAAGCTTGCTCCTATTTATTTCAGTCTTCCCTCTATTTTAAAAACATCCTTTTGATCACTAAAAATAAGAGTCTCTCAAAGTTCTCTAACAAAAGCAGTTATGTGCTTCCTTTAGTGTATTCCTTGGGGCAGCACCAGGTTTATAAACTCAAGTGTCCAACATTGTTAATTTTCAGCTTATTTTGTGAAGAGGAATTGCTTGTACCTATTATCATCTCTGCTTTAAGGAAAATAAGGTTGTGTCTTTTTTTTTTTTAAAGGGATTAACCTTATTCCCAATACTCCACTTGAGAAGGTGAACTAAAATGATTACAATAAACACTTTTTTTAACCTAGTATTTTTTTTCCCCCATCGTGAAAACAAATTGCCAGTCCTCCTACCATTAAATCACCCTCTACTCTTCTTCCAGGCAGAGCGTTCTAGTTTGTTTTCTACACAAACTAATCTGCTACAAAAAAAATTTAAAGATTAATTATCTTTTTCTAAACTTCTAGAAGAGTACCATACAAGAATCACTAAAAAGAATTAATATTAAAAGGCATTAAAATTATAAAAGGAACGTCGCAATATTCTTCCAAAGGGCACACCTGTAAATATACATTACAAGGGTACTCTAATTACTTAATTTACAATGATAATATCTTAATTCATCATCAATAATGTTTATAATTTAAGAGATGGTGCAGACACAATAATCATTAATATCACATCTGTAAGTAAGAATAGTCTGACTGAGATGAATTCCTTCTCCCAGGCCATATTTTAAGCCCACAGTACAAATTCAATAATGTATGGATGTATCTGCTGGTCAGAACTGTGCTATTTTTAATATTTCCCTGGATGCTCAGTGAGGAACTGCTTTGACATAAAAGGCTAAAGCAAACATACAAAAACAGCTACTAAGAATTCAAAGTGGAAAAGTTATGAAAAAAATAAAGCACTCAAATAGAAGAAAATGTGCATTACTGCCAGATGAATTCACCCCAATAAATAACAAGAGCGTGCAGAATGGTAGAACTGTTCTTCAGGAGTAGTCTTTATCAACCCTACTGGTAATCAAGCGACCACCTAACCTTGTTTGAAAACATTCATGTTTCACCTTGTGTTCTGTCCTGATATTGTTTAGTGGCTAGAGAGGAGGAATAATAAGAGACTATTCAGGCATACAAATTCTTGTTGTCTTGCAAAATTGTAATTTTATGGTTATAAGAAGGAACATTTTAATTAGGCGTTAGGAACAGGAAGGAGCTGGCTCCCAACGATGCCTGCCAGCACTCAGCAACACTGGCCAACTTCGTGGAGCCTCCCGGGATAACGCAAAAGCTGCGCATCAGGCAGTTCTTTTGCCAAACGTCTTCTGATGTCTGAAGCATCACAAATACATGAGATGGTTCTGGAATGCCACATCCTTCACAGATTGGTTTCATCCTTCCAGAAGTTCAACTGTAAGAGCCAGGTTTGGAGTTTGCATATCTACTCCCCTGAACTCAGGAATGGTTTCCCAAATCTCAAGGGATCAAATTAGTTTTAATGGCAAGCTTTCATATATACAGTAAGTAAAGGTTTATTTCATCCCACCCACAGAGAAATAACATATGGCAAATAACATGTTATGCGAGTTCCACTGAAGATCTATTGCACATATTTTAAATGGCAGGTAAGTGATACAGAAACCTTACGATAGTACTCTACAAATGTAACCTTTAATGTTAATGATTTAAGCCCATATTCACACATGGTTTAATTTCTAAGAATAATTAGGCAATTGATAGCTCCATCTGTCTCAAAATGCTTGTTGACACTTTTGTAATCAAACATTCTCATGAGCCTTCAAACTGGGTGAGATTTTTAAAGATTAAAAATATTCCACAGTCACCTATCAGTTGTGCCAACTGACTGGTGGCATAGGTCCAGGCTGATACTTTTGGTAGCTGAAGGAAGCTATGACTGCTGCTATCTTGCTGTCAGTTACCCTGCACAAAGAATCTCAATTAAGTTGTGAGAAACCAAAGTTCAAATCACTCCATATAAAGAGCCACACTTTTTCGCAGTTTCTTCAGCTTTCTTTGCATAAGCAGTTTGGGAACTCAGACACCCCATATTGCAACCCTAATAGCCAAGTTGTTAAAAATACTGCCATATGCCTAGTTCATAGCTTGGTTTTGTCAGAGATTTCTTTAAAGGTCTTTGACCAGTCCCATTACAGAATAGAGAAAACCCTGAGAGTTTTCATAGGATGAGAAAGCAGCCTTGACATTCAGCAGCAGCACTGTCCTGTACAGCAGGAAAGTATAAGGGGATAAACAACGTATCAGCCTGCCCAGGAGAAGAGAATAAGATTAAAAGAAGAGACAGCAACTTCATACAAGAAACCATAGATGGCAGGTATAGTCCTGGATGCTAACTTACCAGAGTGATTCCTGTTTAGTCTTATCCAACATTTTATTTTATAACAGAAATCCAGGCGTGAACATGAAAACAGCATTTCCTTTGTCACCAGCCTTATACAGCACGCCGTGGATGTGAGTCCTTCAAGGGACACTGATGTTTTGCAGCTCACAGAGAGACTTTCGTCCTCACCAAGCCACCATCTATGGGAGTATCTGTCCCCCTCCGATTCAAGGAAATCACCCAGTCCTCCGGGGCACCCTGGTACTCTGGATTAGTGGCAGCCCAAGCGACTCACCTCCTCCCTGCTCTCAGAAGCTTCTTTCCCCTAAATCAGAAGATTTAGTTCTGACTTCTTACTAACCAGCACACACCACCACCTCTGTCACTCCAGACATTACCTGGATTTTAGTGTCATTATTCAGACTCTTCCAAATGCAGCTTCTTTGGGACCTGGCCAAAACAGTACTTCCATCCCTCACATAAAGCAGGTGTCTCAGATGCAGAATGAGAAACCCATTTTGAAACACTGTAATCCTTCCCTCCATAAATGAAATAATCTAATCAGACTAATTCCCAGTCCTGTAGGCAATTCAGCAAATACATTAAAAGAGGCAAAGGTGTGACTGAAACCTCAACAGCTGTGAATGTTAGGCTGATCACTCCATCACCCTTTTCACTAAAGAGGACCTCACCATCCTGCATTCTCTCTCCCCCTCCCCCGATAAGTTTTTATATATATAAATAACAAAAGAGAGACAAAGCATGAATAACATCTCAGAACTTTTACAGAAATATAGTAAATAATTTACTATCTGCAGTGGCAAAGTAAAAAAAAAAAAAAAGGAGAGGTGTAGCATAAAGAAGCAATATTCATTTATAATAGAGAGTGAATGTGGAAGAAAGAAACTGTAACTGAAATACTCCTCATACAACACTTCCTTTCCAGCAGAGGATATCTTTATAGCTCTTACATGCACTAAACCACAGGTCTGGTTGCATGAAAGATTGTTTATTGCACCTGAAATGGTCTCTATTACTTGGGTTGCATGACAGAATAAAATAATGAAAACCCTGTACTGCTACAGCATGGCAGTCTGTACAGCATTTTTCTTTCAGCATGTCATCTTAAAACTTTTTTCCTCCCTATTATTTCCACTTACAACAGTTCCTTTTTGCTTTTATGTAATTTAAGAAAAAAAATAAAAATAATGTTAAAAATAACACTGATACAGAGATGTTATGTTTGCAGGAATACCTAAATAGCTCAAAGTCAAAGATAGAAAGTGGTGGCACGAAGGGTAAAATGAAAGACATGAGATACTTCTTGGTATCAACAGACAGCTGCAGCACTGTGACAGTGAGAGAATAGAAAAGCATTATTGCTTTTAGTTATGAAAAAAAATATGTAGCATTTATTACTATATAGACATCATACTTAAATTCTGAGTTAGCAACTTCTTTAAACAGTTATAAAAATATTGATGCAGAAGAGATTTTTTTGTGATGCAAATAAATTATTAATCCTGATGTCAATAACACAATTTTAATCCCATTAAAGGAAGCTTTTTCTGTTTCTCAAGTATGATTACAAATTCATAGCAAAGATTAATCTATTTCATTTGGCAGTAGAGATTTCCCCAGCTTTAGCTAAATCCATTTTGGAAGAAGACAGGGAAAAACAGACCCTACAGGATACACATTTATTTCAGTGTTCTTTGGTTGCCTGGCGTTTTTATCATTATTAATAATTTGAGTATTAGTGCTCCAAATCTGATTCAGTAAGATGTCCCAATTCCATAAAACCATTGAAGTTTTGGGGTTTTGTTTTTATGTCATCCCTCCCCCCCATTCACAATCAAACTTTGGACAATATCAAGTACATCAGAGGCAAAAGAGGTAACTGTGATCAAAAAATCCAAGTAGCCTAGATTACCACGTTAACCTAGCTGTGATCAACTGTATATACACAGACATTAGAGCAAGTACATAAGGAGTCCGGTTGAGTGATACAAAAAGATGGTAAGATTATATGGTCAATAAGGTTAAAACAAAGCTCTCTAAACAGTAGATTGTCACATTTTAAGACTGCACCAAGAACAGGGAAAGGGAGATTTTTTTGATCACTGCACGGTATTCAGGGAACTCTTTTTCTCCAAATTATTTTTCAACTGAAATTGCATATTACTTCACTGATGCTTTAAGACTTTCCATGCAAGTGAAACCAGGATGTTTTTTTCCTTTTTTGAAATTAATTCAGGTGAGGTTTTGATCAAAATATTCCAATTCTCATTTCCTGTTCAAAGTTATTTACAGTTTACATAGAACTTCTGAAATTCTATTTTCAAGAAATAAAAACACAAATCTGTAGAAGTTTTACCCAGCTTCCAAACAAAAACTCTGTAAGAATGTATTCAAGCATGGGAAGACACATCAGGCTGTTAGCAATACTAACTTCAGGCTAGTAGTGTAAGACAGTGCTAACAGTCTCAGGAAGACTTGACATTGCCCTTCAAGAACCCAAATCCATTAGAAATTTTCCCCTTGCTGCAAAGCGAAATTTAGGAAATAGAAGAGGTCTCTGAAAAGAATAACTTTTATTGTTTATGGAAAGATAGAAAAGAGATTAAAAAAATACTGCCTTTACATGAAACGCATGGAAACATATTTAAACAAAGTGAAATGCAAAATCCCTACCTAGGAATAAAGTATATAGCCCAAAACTACTCATTGGAGGAAGTGCATCTAAGAAATGCATAAGTTAGAAAAGGACTTTCAAGTTAAAAAAAACCCAAAACCCAAAACCACCACCAACCCCAAAATATTTGAGTCATACTGGAAAATACCTGAATATGAACTCCAGCAAAACAGTGTGGATAGCAGAACCATGAAATCAGTACATACTTAAGTAGGGGTACCTCAATGATGGATAAGGAGATATTAGCTCATTATGTGGGCTTTAATGAGAGCTATGGAAATGATGTTCCAGTTCTACCTCTGCTCTTGAAAAATTTCTGAACATCTCTAAAATGTTTGGTAAATAATTTACATTAGCCACACCGAAAAAGCCTACCATGCAGGGACGGAACGTTAAATGAATTGGATTATTTTATCAATGAGATCATTATTTTCAAAAAGGGAAATAAGGAAGACCCAGAGTACTACAGGCCAGTCAGTCTCACCTCTGTGCCTGGCAAGATCATGGAGCAGATCCTCCTGGAAACTCTGCTAAGGCACAGAGAAAATAAGGAGGTAATTGGTAGCAGCCAACATGGCTTCACCAAGGGCAAGTCATGCCTGACAAATTTGGTGGCCTTCTATGAAGGGGTTACAGTGGCAGTGGACAAGGAAAGATCAACTGATGTCATCTACCTGGACCTGTGCAAAGCATTTGACACTGTCCAGCATGACATCCTGGTCTCTAAATTGGAGAGACATGGATTCAACAGACGGACCACTCGGTGGATAAAGAACTGGCTGGACGGTTGCACTTAGAGTTGCGGTCAACGGCTCAATGCCCAGGTGGAGACAAGTGACATTCCTCAGGGGTCCCATGCTGTTCAACAACTTTGTTGGAGACACAGGCAGTGGGATTGAGTGCACCCTCAGCAAGTTTGCTGATGATACCAAGCTGTGTGGCAAGGTAGACATGCTGGAGGGGAGGGATGGCATCCAGAGGGACCTGGGCAGGCTGGAGAGGTGGGCCCATGCCGACCTCATGCAGTTCAACAAGGCCAAGTGCAAGGTCCTACATCTGGATCGGGGCAATCCCAAGTACAAATACAGGCTCGGCGGGGAATGGATTGAGAACAGCCCTGAGGAGAAGGACCAGGGGATACTGATTGATGAGAAGCTCAACATGAGCCAGCAATGTGTGATCGCAGCCCAGAAGGCCAACCGTATCCTGGGCTGCAACAGAAGTGTGGCCAGCAGGTCAAGGGAGGTGATTCTGCCCCTCTACTCTGCTCTCGTGAGACCCCACCTGGAGTACTGCATCCAGCTCTGGAGTCCCCAACATAAGAAGGACATGGACCTGCTGGAGCAGGTCCAGAGGAGGGCCATGAAGATGATCAGAGGGCTGGAGCTCCTCTCCTATGAGGAGAGGCTGAGAGAGTTGGGGTTGTTCAGCCTGGAGAAGAGAAGGCTCCGGGGAGGTCTTATTGCGGCCTTCCAGTACCTAAAGGGGGCCTACAGGAGAGCTGGGGAAGGACTTTTTACTAGGGCATGCAGTGATAGGATGAGGGGGAATGGCTTCAAACTGGAAGAGGGTAGATTTAGAATAGATATTAGGAAGAAATTTGTCATTTTAAGGGTGGTAAGGCATTGGAACAGGTTGCCCAGAGAGGTTGTTGAGGCCCCATCCCTGGAGGTGTTCAAGGCCAAGCTGGATGGGGCTTTGAGCAACCTGGTCTTGTGGGAGGTGTCCCTGCCTATGGCAGGGGAGTTGGAACTAAATGATCTTCAAGGTCCCTTCCAACCTAAACCAGTCTGTGATTCTATGATTAAGAAGATTTGATTATGAATTTAACTTCATGCAAGCAAAAAGACATTCTGATGCTAGACAGCTCTGAAACTGGGCAAGAGAATATGTAACACAATAACACAACTAGCAGAGAAATGGACTAACCATGTAGTGGAAAGGTTTACCTAAACCATCCTAGATGCCATCTCTCAAAGCCTTCAGACTCATAAAAGTAACTGTTCCGAGACAGAAGAATATTTGTTGAACGTCCATAGACTCCACTGTACAAGAGGTATGAACACTGTCATAAATTTTTCATGGCATTAAAGTAATCCCTGGACATATACCAAGGGCTATTTCTTATTTTCATTCTAAGGTAGTAAGAAATGAATTTTTATAAGTTATTTTAAAATATAATCATGCTACAGTGCTATTAGTTATCTTCATTCCACCTATAATCAGTTTAGAAAGGTGACCAGGCATTTATTGGGTCCCAGTAGCTACATTCCAGTCATCTTAAAGAGAGATGTACTAATAGCGACCTCATGTCGTGTACCTTCCCAATACAGCTCTTCTTACCTACTATGCTTTTACTTACTGTGCTGACATAGCTATTCTGTGTCAGCTTTTCTTGACTAAAGGACAGCAATCTACTCCTTCAGTAGAACTATCTGCATGACACCGATTAGGGAGCAGGGTGAGATCATGTAGCAGACTTCTACTGGAACTCACATCCTGAAACCTAAAGACCATCAAGAGATAGAGACTTACTTTGTCTTAACATGTCATTTCAGCCCCTCAGGTTTTTACCAAATGTACACTGCACCTCACATGTTGGAGATGGGCTCACCCATCACCTGTCCTTCAAAGCCCAAACGGAATTCCTCTTCTAGAAGATTAAGGAGCTATATACACTAAAGTTTTTATTCAATGAAGTTAACTAGTGGATGCTTAAAAACCACTGTGCCTTTCCAAACCGAGCTACCAGCAGAGAAGCAATTTCCAATCCTTCCTCACAGCATTACCTGATTTCCTTAATTGCTTTCTCTTCCCCTTTTGCAAACTGCTTAGTTCCAGGAATCTGTGTCCTTTCCATTCTGCTGGATTTAAGACACATTTTCAGAGTTTTGATAGTTAAACAAGGTTTCTATTTTCAAATTCCTAGAACAGTCCCTTGCATTTTTTTAATTTTCATCTTCAATAAAGGAGGCTGGCTCTCCACATTGCCCACTCAAGTTCTGTTTTGGCTGCATACTACTCTGCCCACCAGCACTGATTAAATACCAATCACACAGAGTTTGTGCTTTCTATTACTCAGCCATTCATACTTCAGGCAGATTTTAAAAAATCGCTCTTTGGTTTTGATGGCTCTTGTTGAAATCACACTTAGGACTACACAAACACCAAAGTTTCTCCTCAGTTTGAACTCATGTAGCAGAAAAACAGTAGATTCTGCAAAGAGATTGGCTTGATTCAGTTGTTTGACTGTTTCAAATACAGGGGGGAAAATTAGTCACCGATGCAAAATAATTTTTTTTTTTAAAAACGAGATCATTAGACTGTGATCACATATATGTTATTTTAAGTAAAGACGTGACTATTTTTTTCTGAAAGATATGCCTTTGCCTGCTACACCGAGAATACTATTTACACGTATAAAGCAGACATATTTCCTTAGATTTCAGATCGTTGAGCGCAGTGTCTAAACTTGTTTAGAGGTAGTGCTTATGGGCTTCCAGATTTCCATACGACAGCAGCCTACATTAATATTCTACTGCTGCCATAAGACTTTCCACAGCACAGTGTGTCCGCACTCTGACTCCTAATGATATAGCAAACCCTCACACAGGGTTCCATTCATTGTAACGGAAGAAATATTTATCTCTTTATTCCAAGAAAGAAATCTTCGGTTGTAATCAAGCAAAGCGGTCCTATCCATCCAAGTGGATGAATGAGAATTTCAAATCAAAAACATGCCTAGATTGGCTTTCAGAAGCTCAGATCCAAATCAATATTTTTCAATTTCCCACTACAAAGACTCGGGTACTGTCATTTTGGTAACCATCACAGGGAATGCTTTTGTTTGTGGTTTTTATCACTTTGAAAAGATTCCTGGACAAAGACCAAAAACCCCTTGCCTGCACCTCCAAATGATTCAGTGCTAACCATAGCTGAGTATATTACTTACTGGTCAGCCAAGGCCACATAAAAGCTATTTTTATCCAAACACTTAATAAACACAGGCAAGATTATGATTAAAAATAAATATAAAAATAAAATGTCATTTTAGCTTTTAACTCCTCTATTGCAAATGAACCTTCAATGTCCCTGTTTTTTTTTCTTGAAATCAAGTAATATCAAGCTGAAATTTATTCAGTAGTTAATCCAATTAAAGTTTCCTTTTTAAGTGTCTAAGGCTCCTTGTGTTCTGAAGCCTTTTAATTAATACCGAGCAAGGGCTTTGTTTACCCTTCTGGATTACAGCCTCTAGCATGTCTCTGTGCTGCCTTTGTCACTGGAAATGAAGAAAAAGTTGATGCCCTTTGTTTTGGCATTATGCCTTTCCTTTTCTCAGGAATTAAGGTCCTTTATAGTCAGCTTGCACTCATTTTGAGAGGCATTACAAGTTAACACTAGGTGGGAACGTTTCATAGATAAGTAAGTTCATTACCATTTACCCCTGTGAAATTCAAGTTGTTAAGCATTGTTCTTCTTCCTTTTTGTGTGACATGGAGGGTGAAAGATGTTTTCCCTCCCTCTAATCCTCTTCTTTCTGTAATCTTTTCCTATTTAAATTTGAGAAGGATTGAAAGGTGTCTAGTTTTAATTAGATGTGCATTTGCTGATTTCCTGGGTCTTGTGTTCTAGCTTTCATAGCCTCGATAAACTGAGGCAGTATCTACAGACCACAAACAAACAAACTGTCATGCTATCACCCAGTAGTTATATGTGGTTTATTAAT
Organism: Pluvialis apricaria; assembly: GCA_017639485.1. Taxonomy (NCBI): domain Eukaryota; kingdom Metazoa; phylum Chordata; class Aves; order Charadriiformes; family Charadriidae; genus Pluvialis; species Pluvialis apricaria. The sequence continues at coordinate 63,099,777 of CM030008.1, forward strand.
CAGTAGTGAAATAGTTCCAATTCTGTCTGTGATACTTAAAGAGAAATAGAATCAATTGTTAAAAAGAGTTTTTTCAAACCATGAAAAAAAGGCTTCTCTTTTATTTTTCCTATTGTAGGAAAATGTCTGTTCTCGCTGTTCTTCTACAAAACACATTGCACGCACAAAACAGCTTGTGTTACAAGTTCTTGCACTATTTATACCAATGCTTTACATTTGTGAAAGGCAGTGAGTCAAGCCTTGAGATGATATAAATCAGACTCCATTTACAACATATTTAGATTCTAAATCAAAATAATGTATATGATAAGTTTTCTGGAACAAGGACAACCTACTATCTTATACTGGTAAAGTGCTTTGCACAGTAGGATCTCTTTCTGAGCCCTTGTAGGGCCATAGGTATCATCAAATAGAACAAAAACAAAACCAGCCAAACACAAATCTACATTAAGTCCTTTATCTTCAATGAAGTTCTGACTACTTACAGAAACTGGGGAGGTCCTGTGTGTAACTCTACTAGATCCGGAAAATTTAAGTCAATTACAGTAAGGTTGTTTTTCTTGTTTTGTTTTTGTGGTTTTGCTAAATTTAGGAACACGAGACAGATGTGGTTATGATCTATCCCTGATAAACAGGGACCTGGATACTCTCTCATCACATGGCCAATATGACAGAAAATGTTTATAGGCAAGAATCAGATCTTCTATCACAAGAATAAGCAAAAGTTGGTTGGACGCTTAAAGTTTCATATGTATAAAGCTACCAGGCATCTGGTATATTTCTTTTAAGACGCTCACATCAGTAAGGAATAGTATACAACCATTTTTTTCAAGGGAGAAATAGGGAAGATTCTGGGTGGCCACAAGTCAAAGATTGATGCAAGAGAGGTACACAGCAAAATTTTAAAGCCAGGTGTAATAACCTGAATGTCTCCTCAGCAACTGTCAAAGACTCAGTGACTTTTAGCACTAATTTCAGTTGCGTGGGGAGAACAGCAGTAAAACTATCAAGATTATGCTAAGATAACTTTCATCATTCAACAGAGTTATATTTGGCCAATAAAAAATGCAAATAATAACAACATGGTAAGGATGAGATGTTGACTTTAATACACACAGCCAGAACATAGGGAAGATAAAAACATTAGCTATGATGCCTTTTAGTAAGGCAATATTAAATATGAAGAGATCTACTCACTAAACAAAGTAAAAGTGTACTCTGGATATGAACCACATTGGAAATAACTAAACTTTAGTACAGTAATAAGACAATTCTACTACGACAGCCTTGAAAAAAACATTTAAGATTAGACAAATTGTAGATAACAGTAGTCATCTTTGCTGAAATACTTGAGTCCTCCATGAATCCAACCCTATCTGAAGTCTCAAATGAGTGGGCAGCTTCCGTTCAGGAGGCTAGAGTCCAAAACTGTCAGCTCTGCCATCATCTTCTTGTAGCTGCATCCACCACAAGCATTTAATTCAAACATCACAAAGGTAGAGGTAAGAGTCAACAACCAAGACAGTCATCTATTTTGTGTCAAAACAAAGTCCAAAAATAACAGACTGGAAAACCAAGCTCTCAGAGAATACTCCAGTTATATTCCATGTGGGGAAAGAATTATGTGCAGACCTCAGCAACATCCTGATTCCCATGGTACAGACATTTGGTTTCACGGACCAGAAGGGAAACAGTGCACTCCATTTAGACAGGTGGAAGAACCAAACATCACAGCTTACGAGTCTTTAGGTGGAGATTTAGTATGCTGTGAGATTCAAAATAGCACGCATCAGAGCTAGCAATTCCTTTAAATGAACGTGGAATATCAACTTTTTGCAGAGTCACAAGATCATATCAAGGACTAATGAACAGGATTAGTTTGAAACTTCTATAGATGGCTGTATAAAAACCATAAAAATGCTGGAAAATTGAGTGTGGAAGGCACAACGTAATTCTGCAATGTCAGATTTGATTAACCTTAACACATAAGAGGAAAAGAAAATTATATTCTGCTTCTACATACAATGAAAAATTGCAGAATAATAAAAGGCCGCAATTATGGTTTCTAATGGCAATCATCTCATGGAGCAGCCATTTGACTCCATAAAACAAATTCTATGTATTCCTATCCTCCATAATACCTGTTTTTTACAACTAGGCAGAGAGATCTCATGCATATTGCACATACATAAACACACAAACTGTTAGTAAAGTATTCCAAGTAAATCAGAAATGACCTTGCTGTCATTTTAAAAATACTGGCAAATACATTGCACATTTACATTCATGGCCTTGACTATCAAGATTATCCTTATAATTCATTCCTCCTCTGGCAGGAAACATCTCCTGATATCCTTTTTAAAGGTGGGCTTTCTTATGCTAGTTCTTCTGTAAAGTCAAATTGATAGCTGTGCATTTAGACTTTAATTGTTTAGAATACTTCTAAATTCATGGATATGTTTTATGTTAGCAGTAGATATCTATTATTTATTAGCACAAAGCAGACTGTGTATAGAGCTGAAGGTTAAAGATGATCAGCACAAACAAGGAAACAAAGAAGAGAAACCGTTAAATCAGAGCAACAGACAACATGAATATTTATGAGAAAAACACTCTGCCAAAAGGTGATAATTTCCTTTGATTTAATTAAAGGGTAGGGAGGAAAAAAGGAATGTAATGGACATAACAAATTGTGAAGATTTGAAAAAGCTTGAAGTATGATTTCTCATGACAGCTTATTAAAGTTGCAAGAGTTTTGCTTGGAAAGGTATACTGTGACACAAGTACAAAACTGACTCAAGACCAGAGGGAAAATACGCTAAACTTAATGTACCATCAGATGAGTGATAAGTAACACACCCAGGTAAGAAAAACACTGAAAGCACATGTCCCAAGATGATCTAAAAAAACCTCAGAAGCACAATTAAGACATTCACATTTAATAAATAAATAAATTCTAATTTTGGAGAAAGCGTAACTATTACAAACAACAGGCCAACCTTGCAGCGTGTGAATCTAGGGAGATGAAAGTTTTGGGCAATTTTTTTCACGGGGTGAAATTTACTGTGTATAAATGAATACATGTCATGCTTACAAAATAAGACCATAAAGTGAAAGTTAATATCATTGTCATGTAATTCTTGCCAGGAACACAAGGACAAGATAAGCAAATACTTGGTATAAATACATCTCATAGCATAATGCTCTAATGAAGCCATGGACACAGTTGTCACAAACAAACCGAGGAAAAGAGCTATTCTTGTAGACCAGGAAAGAAGATTTAGTCTCTAATTAAATTTAAAATGTTGGTTTACCAGAGTGGACGCACACACAGTGAGAAAGACCATTTAAGAACTCGCTCTGTCAAAACAAACACGTTAGAGCCATTCTTGTCTCTACTTGAAAATAGTAATAAACTCGTGGTAAAATCTTGTTCGTTTCTCCATTTAGTTGGAGATTGGAAAAGATACACAAAACACCATCAGTATAAGTCTGCAGATGGACTTTACCCCTCCACAAAGTAAAGTAAATGTTCATCCTTCCCCCCCCCCTTTTTTTTTTCCCCCTTTCTCCGTTTAAGTTTTTTTTTTCTGGACTGAAAATGGAAGTGTTGCAATCTGAGGAAGACAATCCTTCATTTTTCTTGGTGAAAGAAGACTAGAAAATATTATAAATCTTTTGAGAATGCCTTTTGTTGGCATTTTTATACTTTACTGCCAAAAAAGCTGGAACAACCACTTAAACATTTCAGTGCTTCTCTCAATGTAGCTTCTGAACTTGAATTACCCATTCTTTGAAGGGAAGTATTATCTGAGGGACTTCAGAACAAGCTAATACGAACTGAGACATTGCTGAAACTGTAATCCAGCAAACAACTGGGCACCAGCTGGGGACCTCTAGCCATTATTACGAATCAAAGATTTATCCACTAATCTCAAGAAACCTTGGGAAGAGTTCATACCTGGAGCTGGGACTTAGTATGTGAACCAGAAGAGAGAATCCAACTCCCTTGCCCATGCCTTTATTTATGCTGGAGCTCTATAATGAATACAAAGCAGCAAAAGCTGATCTGACACAAGAAAGTAAATGGGCATTTGCCCTTGTTTTGCCCTTTAACAAAAATTGAAAAGCAGATCAGTTTAATAGGAAAGTGACATTTTATCTAGCCTGTTTTTAGACTCAACAGTGTGCATTCAGATACAGCCTCATTTTGTTGTCTTTAAATATAATTAATCTAGTACAGTTTAATAAGGCATATAAATTAATATTAATGATATTAATCTAACTCACAAATGAAGTTACTATGCAATAATTTTCTGAATAAAGTACCATTACATGAAAAAATGTAAAATATCGAAGAGATTTATGTTACACAAACTACTTCCTAACCTACTTCAGGGTATGGAAGTAAATTAAAGTCAACAATTCTTTCTAACCATATATTTGTTACTATGAAAGGCATTTTTAAAGTGCCTTTAACTGCCTGCAGTAGAGAAGGTAGAGGGGAAAACGTGTTTATATTTGTGTGTTCATGTGTTTGTGCGTGTACAATTTGATTATATGTTAATGACATTCAGTGAAGTTTCTTTAGATACACTAAACTAAAACAATAAAAACAGTGCTCAAAAATTTAAAATTATACAAGATAAAAACAAAAATCCAGCTGCAGAATATACCTCAACAGCAGTAGGTACTTATACAAATCAATATAAAACTTAGAGCATGCAGCAAGCAGCAACAATGCCTACATGGGAATCCCCCCTCCCTCCCCCCCCCCCCCCCCCCCCCCCCGCTACTGGAAAGGGATTGTGAGGAAGCCGTGGAAGAAGGGAAGGAGTTGGGGACCTGATTTCCACTAAAAAGGGTAAAGATAAGGGTAGGGAAACAGGGTGGAAAAAAAAAAAAAAAAGGAGAAATTATAAGTATGTTTAGGTTCAATGTGATAAAAGATGAAAAGTCACTGGAACAACTCAGGCAGCCCACTTGGTCCAATTTTAGTCCACTTCATTTCAGTGGATTGTTCAGAAAAAAAAACAACAGAAGGAGTGGGGAAGCGAGGGCAAGTAGGAGAGTGCTTTTGAGATTGGTTGTTCAAAGTCTGTTTGACAGAATTGTTTTAAAGCAAAACATTAAAATTTGCTTGCCTTAAAAGCCTTCCAGATCTGACTGCACTTTGGAAGATTTGAAAGGATGAGTTACTGAACTGCTATTTTCATTTTCTGGCAGCCCAAGAGTTATACAAGTTCTGGTCTGGAGATATTATATTTGGCACAAGAGAGAAAAATTGCTTTTTACAAACCCATGTTAAGGTTCCAGAGAGTAGCGTCTATAAGAGTAAGGTATATTACTACTAGTACCACTTCTAAGAGTTTTTATCAAATGAACAAGTCTCTGCCATTTACCTTCCCCTGCTACAAGTCCTACAAGAGAGCTAGGCTTCAGCTTAGCACTGCATCCATGCGTTTCAATTAATGTTCACAAGACACTGATCTCATTTCCTCAAGGACTATGTTTTTCTCCATAAATTTACAAAGCCAGCAAACACAATTTAAACCAGAATTAATCTCTCAAAAGTGTCTCATCTAGAAGACCTTCTAAAGAGTACTATAAAATATCAAGAGGTATTTAAATGGGACACATCATTAAAAAAAAAAAGTAACAGAATAATTATGTAATTCACCATTTTAATCTTTTCATCTCTTGTCACAAAAAGGCATCTATTCACCTTACACAAATAAATATTGACTATATCATTTCTGGTTCAAATTCAATGGAGATCAATTTTATGACCTATGCCTGAACAAATAAAATGCTTGAGGAAGAATTTAATTTATAAACACTTGAAACAGTATTTTCACTTGTCTAGATGTTTCTCCTTATATTCCAGAATCAGAATGTAATCATTGAAATAGCAATATTGTTTAAAAAAAACCCAAAAAACAAAAAACGCACAACAAAACAAACCCCATAAACAAACCTAAACTCTTTGACCATGCTATGTTTAACAATGACAACTGATTTTTTGTTTGGTTGTTCTCCATCCTGATCCTTGACCACCATATAACACTTTTTCAAGATTACATTCTATTATGAAAGTCAATTTAACTTGTACTTATCTTTCTAACCTCATAGGACGGAGATGAAGATTCATTAAAAATAGAAAAAAGCTCACAAGGCTGCAGGGATTATTTTTTTTTTTCTTATATCCAGAAAAAAAGTGACAAATCCTAAAGTAACTCATGCAACATTTAATTCAGCAGATTCTGTTTAAAAAAAAAAAAAAAACAAACCAAAACAAAAAACCCAGAAAAAAACCAACAAAAACCAATCAACCAACCATCTGGTTTTACTTCTGTTATCCCTCTGAGTCAGGTAAAGAGATATGCTTCTTCAGTGAAGTAATTTTGTTTAAAGATCATCACAAATGTTGTAATATATAAATGAATTATCCTTTTGTTCATGAAAAATAATTCTTACTTAAAAAGAAAAATCTAATGCTTTGAAAATTCCCTAACAACTTTAGTTTAATTAAGAGAAAGGTTTTTCATCATTTTTCTTGTGAAGTTAATGTCATTCTTCTACACTGTCAAAGCCACAAGACCAAGTTCCCTATTTCGAAATACAGTAGTTCATGCTTTCTATTCTATAGATCTGTGTGTTGAAGCTATCAAGTTTCATCCACTATCTTCCAAGTTCACATGTTCAGTCAGATGAATTTTCCATCTTTTTGACTCTAAGGGAACGCATAGCACAGAGTGCTTTCCTTTTTTGATGTCTTTTTCCAGCTGTGAAGCTATTACCAACTCAAAAGGGATACATTTCCATTACAACAATTTGAAATTTTATTCCAGAAGGCCCATTATGCCAAAGTTCTAAATAAAAGTAATTCCTATTTGTATGGTATTCTATGTGGTACGTCTGCTTTCCATTTATAGGGAGTCTACATTCTATATAGCAACACGCAACCAAAATTTATGCTGTCACACACACAAAACTCCCAACCAAACAACAAAAACACCACCAGAACAAAACCCCTAAATCAAGACGCAAACCTATATTATATAATTCACCTTATTCCAATTCACTAATCCACTGCTGAGATAAAAAGCAGGGACTAAATTTCCTTATCTTGAATTGTGAGGAAGGCTTTCTGAGTCTCAAGACTGCACTTATTCGTGATCAATGAATTAGTTCTCATCTCCTCCTGAAGCCCAGTCACCAATTCAAGCACAAAACCCAATCACAGGTTTGATAACCATCACCAGTCAACTTCTTTCCTGTCTGATCTTATGAAACAGGAAAACCTTTCCCTGATGAGAGTAGAATAAACAAGCTCTTTAGTCCCTCTGGTCCTCCCACTGCAAGCCAGTTTGATAGAGTTGATAACAGCAAAGTCACATCTACATAGTTACAACTCCTCTACTGCCCCTACATTTAAGTGAGAATCTGTCCAACCTGCTAATTTTCCCAGGAAGCTACTTGAATTCATCCCTCGGTACAACAGAGAAATCTGTTTTAAGGCCTAAGTTTGGGGGTATTTCTGCTTTAGGGGGCTATTCTGTTATTTGAAGGGGGGGGGGGGCGGGGGGAATGGAAAAGGAATTCAAGCAAACTGAAAAGACAGAGCTAGGTCCACATCAGGACAGATATTGGAAAGAAGGATTAATAGAAAAGCGCTACCTGGATTAATGAAAAATACCAATACCAAGTGAAATATTTCACATTATTCTAGTGAAAAACTGGCTTGATTTTCCTACTTCCACTGTTGTTTTAGTCTTCTCCAGATTCCTAATGCTCTCATTCTTCCTCTGCAATCACTTTAGCCACAGTAACTATAGTAGTGAGCACAGACTCAGCAAAGTCAATGAGGCAGATCTTGAATTTGTTACAGACCACCACCAATTGCATTAATTCTTGGCCCAGAACTTTTCTCTTTAGACACATTGTCCCAGATATGAGAGCTCAAGGGAGGGTTTGTAACTATTGCACATTGGTTGTAACTGATTTTGTTCTTGTTTCTTTCTTACTACTGTTAGAACAAAGTATATGTGAGCAATCAAAACCATTTGGTTTCGATTGCAGTTCTCCCAGTATCTAACCCTGTGCTTTTCTGACTTTCAGGACTGTGTATCATAAGGGATTCTAAGAAATACAAAAAACCTTTATTTACTGAAATGGATCATTTGGATCTGCTTGTATTTTATGTGATATAACTGATAATTCCTTTTTTATCATCTTCTTCATTTTGGCAGGAAAGCAACCAAGAGAACTTGACTAGAACAACTTGGAGCTCAGTAGGTAGGCTACTTTGCCCAAGATAGGAAGTCTTGTGTCCTCATCCCTTCCCATTTATTTTCCTTTTTCCCCCCTCAGTGTTTAGAGCAACATTTTTCAAACAGTGCATAGACAAGGCAGAAGGTGTAAGTTGTGTGCTTGGATACCCTGAGGCTGATAAAGGTACCAAGTCTTGTGTCTCTAGGTTTACAAACAGGATTTTTAGCCATTTGAGGCATAAGAAACACACTCACCTCTCAGTAAGGATCACCAATTTAAAAGGTTTAATTAACGCTCTTGGCCAAAAATTATGAAGAACATGTGTATTTATTCCCAAATTAAACACACAGGTAAATCATTCTCTTCATCAACTCCCAACTATACCACAAGTCTGAGGAGGAGACAGAAGAATCTCTTATTCCTACATTTTTCTTTCCCACCCTAGTTCTCAACACTCCCTGTGCTACTGCCTGCTCCTCTTCCTTTCCCATCCTTCAGTCAAGAGCCACTGAACAGGCAACATTAACATTTAATGCTACCAAGAATCTTTCAAAGTCACAGTTTAGAAAAGTTTGTGCAGAGTGGCAAAAAACTCCTGCTCCTAAATATCTGTATCAAGCCACTAAAAATAGTAAGGCGGTTAATGAGTCTACCTCAGTTTTACGTTCAGACTATTATCTCTGCAGTCACTGGGCTAGAAGGCTTTGTTTTCCTCAGCAAAGGTGAAATCTGAGGATGTAAATTCGCCATACATTTGTCATGCGCTTTTGTAGTTCATAAGTCCCACCTTGCAGATGAAGGCACTGTGGCCTTCCACACCCCTTACAAAAACACCAGATATATTTTCAGCTCTTCCCTGGCAAACCTTATTGACTGTCAAATCAACCCATACAGTAGCTCATATTTATTTATCTATCATATTTTGCAATTCAGCCCCTTGATGAGGGGTACTCATGAAAATGAGGCATCAGTATCTAGAGGTTAGTAGAATGTGACTTTGGAACCACCCTCCCCAAATCCTTGCTCGCTAACCAACACATTTTCTTTATTTTCCCTACCCTTCTTCCAATAATCTTTTTACAGCTACATTTGGCTGATGCCTGCCAAGCTGCAGACCCAATAGGCTGCAGCAACACATCTCTGTTTCTCATCTACAGATGACAGAGCAGAGTAAGAGGCCTGCCCCATACCCCAATAACCTCAGCCCACCACCCAGGCAGCCTCTCCCAGCATTGAAGAGGCAGGAAGAACATGCAACAGAGGGATTTCTTGCACTTAATACACTTCTATAGGCATAGGATTTGAGGTTGAAACATTTAAAGACTCACATAAGACCTTGGTCCGAATTCACACCACAAGAGTGGGATGTAACAAAGGCATTGACACCCTTTTAACCTTCAGAGTTAAAAACATTCCCTCAAAAACACTGACCAAGAATATCACTCTTTCCCTTTCCAGAGTGAGAGGATCCTGAGTTCCTCCTTAGGAGTCAGAATATCATGCCACAGCAACACACACCCCCCAGCCCCATACCAGGAAAAAAACCCAGAAACCTTCAGCACTCTGGCCTCAAGCTCTGAATACACCCAAGTTCCTCTTGCTCTCCAATCTTCTGGCTGCAGCACAGAATAGCACCATCAGATTACACACACATACACACACACACACCCCCCCCCTTAGAGAGAAACCCAAGGACACAATCCTCCCTGCCCTAAACTTCCCCTCTAGTTTTACTATCCTGCTTAAGTGAGGGATATGTCCTCTCCAGGCATTCCTGGTAGCAATCATCACTGCTAGCAGGAGCAGTGATGAAAGCCACCTGAGCATACTGGCTCTGAGACCTTCTCCATTTTTGCAGGGGCTACACGTCTTCTTCTCTTGCACAGTTAGTTGAAAATTATTTAGAAGACAAAAAAAAATGTATAAATCATTATAAGGACTACATGAAATGGGAGGAGCATGGAAATCCAGAAACTAAGAATTTGTATGTGTGACCATAAAATAAAAAGGGAAAATTCTGCTTCACATTTATTTCTTCATACCTTCATAGTGCCTATTTAGCTAAGAGAAAAAAGAATGGTTTCTCAGAGATTAAGGTCTCCTCAGCTCTGGCTGCTATTGCAACCACAGCAATGTTCAGAAAGAAAACAAGAAATTTAAGTTTCATTTACTGGTTTTCCAAGTCCTTTACAAGTAAACTATAAGAATAAGCTATTGATTTCATTTTTCTGTATCTATAAGAAAGGAACAAAATATATCTGCTCTTCTCCTATTCCTTATGGAATACAGGCGTGTATCATCTTGGGTCAAGATTACAGGGAAATCGGGAGCAGGGGACGTTACAGTGGGGGTATGCTACAGGCCACCTGACCAGGAAGACCAAGTGGATGAAGCCCTCTATAGACAGATAAGGGCGGCATCACGTTCACAGACCTTGGTTCTCATGGGTGACTTCAACCACCCTGACATCAGTTGGAAGGATAACACAGCCAGGCACAGGCAATCCAGGAGGTTCCTGGATTGCATTGAGGACAACTTCCTTCTCCAAGTGGTTGAGGAGCCGACGAGGAGAGGAGCCCTGCTGGACCTTGTTCTTACCAACAAGGAGGGGCTGGTTGACAGTGTCAAACTCAAGGGTAGCCTGGGCTGTAGTGACCACGAAATGGTTGAGTTTGAAATCCTCAAGGCAACGAAGAAGGTGCGCAGCAGGCTGATGACCCTGGACTTCAGGAGAGCCGACTTTGGCCTCTTGAAGAATCTGCTTGGTATGGTGCCGTGGGATGAAGCGCTGGAAGGAAGAGGGGTCCAAGAAAGTTGGTTAATATTCAAGGACCACCTCCTCCAAGCACAGCAGCAATGCATTCCTACAAAGAGGAAGGCAGGCAGAATAGCCAGGAGGCCTGCGTGGATGAATAAGGAGCTCCTGGAACTGACCAAAAGAAAAAAGGAGGCCTACAGGGAGTGGAGACAGGGGCGGGTAGCCTGGGAGGATTACAGAGGAATCGTTCGAGCAGCTAGAGAGCGGGTTAGACAAGCTAAAGCCCAGCTAGAACTAAATCTGGCCAGGGACATTAAGACAAACAAAAAATCCTTCTATAGGTATATCAGCGAGAAAAGAAAGACTAGGGAAAATGTAGGCCCTCTCCGGAAGGATACGCAAGAACTGGTCACCCGGGACAGCGACAGAGCTGAGGTACTCAATGACTTTTTTGCCTCAGTCTTCACAGACAAGGACAGCACCCGCACTGCCCAAGACGCAGATTGCAAAGGAGAGGATTGGGAAAACGGAGCACCGCCCACTGTAGATGAAGATAAAGTGAGAGACCACCTGAGGAACCTGAAGGTGCACAAGTCCATGGGACCTGATGAGATACATCCGCGGATCCTGAGGGAACTGGAAGATCAAGTCGCGAAGCCACTAGCCATCATATTTGAGAAGTCGTGGCAGTCGGGCGAGGTTCCTGCCGACTGGAAAAGGGGAAACATAACCCCTATTTTCAAAAAGGGAAACAAGGAAGACCCGGGGAACTACAGGCCAGTCAGTCTCACCTCTGTGCCTGGCAAGATCATGGAGCAGATCCTCCTGGAAACTCTGCTGAGGCACACAGAAAACAAGGAGGTGATTGGCGAGAGCCAACATGGCTTCACCAAGGGCAAGTCATGCCTGACAAATTTGGTGGCCTTCTATGAAGGGATTACAGCAGCAGTGGACAAGGGAAGATCTGCTGATGTCATCTACCTGGACTTGTGCAAAGCGTTTGACACTGTCCCACACGATATCCTGGTCTCTAAACTGAAGAGACATGGATTCGATAAATGGACCACTCGGTGGATAAAGAACTGACTGGACGGTCGCACTCAAAGGGTTGCGGTCAACGGCTCGGTGTCCAAGTGGAGAGCAGTGACGAGTGGCGTTCCTCAGGGGTCGATACTGGGACCCGTACTGTTCAACATCTTTGTTAGCGACATGGACAGTGGGGTAGAGTGCACCCTCAGCAAGGTTGCTGATGATACCAAGCTGTTTGGCGAGGCAGACACGCTGGAGGGGAGGGATGCCATCCAGAGGGACCTGGACAGGCTGGAGAGGTGGGCCCAAGCCAACCTCATGCAGTTCAACAAGGCCAAGTGCAAGGTCCTACATCTGGGTCGGGGCAATCCCAAGCACAAATACAGGCTCGGCGGAGAATGGCTGGAGAGCAGCCCTGTGGAGAAGGACCTGGGGGTGATGATTGATGAGAAGCTCGACATGAGCAAGCAGTGTGCGATCGCAGCCCAGAAGGCCAACCGTATCCTGGGCTGCATCAAAGGAAGTGTGGCCAGCAGGTCAAGGGAGGTGATTCTGCCCCTCTACTCCGCTCTCGTGAGACCCCACCTGGAGTACTGCATCCAGCTGTGGAGTCCCCAACATAAGAAGGACATGGACCTGCTGGAGCGCATCCAGAGGAGAGCCACGAGGATGATCAGAGGGCTGGAGCACCTCTCCTATGAGGAGAGGCTGAGAGAGTTGGGGCTGTTCAGCCTGGAGAAGAGAAGGCTCCGGGGAGATCTTATTGCGGCCTTCCAGTACCTAAAGGGGGCCTACAGGAGAGCTGGGGAAGGACTTTTTACTAGGGCATGTAGTGATAGGACGAGGGGGAACGGCTTTAAGCTGGAAGAGGGCAGGTTTAGATTAAACATTAGGAAGAAGTTTTTCACTTTAAGGGTGGTGAGGCACTGGAACAGGTTGCCCAGAGAGGTTGTTGAAGCCCCGTCCCTGGAGGTGTTCAAGGCCAGGCTGGACGTGGCCTTGGGCAACCTGGTCTAGTGAGAGGTATCCCTGCCTGTGGCAGGGGGTTTGGAACTCGATGATCTTCAAGGTCGCTTCCAACCTAAACCATTCTATGATTCTATGATTCTATGATCTTACAACAACCAGTTAAAAGGTAGGAAGAAGTATGTCTCCTCTCGTTTGTTCTAAATTAACTCCTCCTTTTCTTCCGCTCTGAATTCCTGCAAAAGGCCAGCATCAGTTTTCATCATTTTTAATGCAACTACACCGTGTTGCACTGTATTTAATTTAATTATTTATTGCTGCTATTGAGTATTTGTGTCTTTGTGGGAAAGCTGAAGGACAGAGGATTTCTCTTGTCTTGTAGCTGAATGCAGCCAACATTTCAACTAGTTTAATGATCTCAACTGAAAAAAAAAACCAACAAACAAACCAGCTGGCACTGCAAAAGTTTTCCACACACCACAAGATTGACCCAGTACAATTAGCTTTTTGTATTCCAGCGGTAGTTGTATTTATAATGCCAATAAATTGCAAGCAATGTGCGATCGCAGCCCAGAAGGCCAACCGTATCCTGGGCTGCATCAAAAGAAGTGTGGCCAGCAGGTCAAGGGAGGTGATTCTGCCCCTCTACTCTGCTCTCGTGAGACCCTACCTGGAGTACTGCATCCAGCTCTGGAGTCCCCAACATAAGAAGGACATGGACCTGCTGGAGCGTGTCCAGAGGAGAGCCACAAGGATGATCAGAGGGATGGAGCACCTCTCCTATGAGGAGAGGCTGAGAGAGTTGGGGTTGTTCAGCCTGGAGAAGAGAAGGCTCCAGGGAGATCTTATTGCGGCCTTCCAGTACCTAAAGGGGGCCTACAGGAGAGCTGGGGAAGGACTTTTTACTAGGGCATGTAGTGATAGGACGAGGGGGAACGGCTTTAAGCTGGAACAGGGCAGGTTTAGATTAAACATTAGGAAGAAGTTTTTCATTTTGAGGGTGGTAAGGCACTGGAACAGGTTGCCCAGAGAGGTTGTTGAAGCTCCGTCCCTGGAGGTGTTCAAGGCCAGGCTGGACGTGGCCTTGGGCAACCTGGTCTAGTGAGAGGTATCCCCACCTATGGCAGGGGGGTTGGAACTCGATGATCTTCAAGGTCCCTTCCAACCTAAACTATTCTATGATTCTATGATAAAATATATTTTTTCAAACAATTCATATGCAAATACAACAAGGTAATCACTTCTTATTTCCAAAATAATCCCCTACAAGTCAAACTCCAGAACTTGTCACATTTCAGTGGAGAAGAGTGACATGAAAGTCTATTCCCAGCACATTTGCTATCAAGATTATACATCCCATATTTAAAGTATAGCTGGCACGTAGCATGCTGTGCAAATAACAGCATGAGTTGTATTTGTAATTAATGATGGAGATGCATGATGGTCAAGAATAATGGTCTGTGTTTTGCCTCATGCTGACAGAAAAGGCATATGGTACTCTTTCTACTTACTGAAATGCATGTCTCTCACTTGCTCATTTGTTTACAAATTCGAAAAGATATTTTTAAAGATATTTTAAAAATCTTTGAAAATATATTTAAATGTTCTGAGAAAAAACAATATTTGAAGATTGCTTCCATAATTTTGAAGACATGCTCTTCCATATGTGTAAGCATATGGATGTTAGATCTCTTTTATAACCCTCGGTGGAATCTAGTGAATCAAGGACAGGTCAACACCTTGGATACACACCATGCTGCTTTAAAGTACCTAAGATAGAATAGAAACTGAAACCCACATACACTGAAGTATAAAGAGACTTTGACCCCGAGACACCAAGGCTATTATTCATGCTGTTCATGTTTATAACATGAGCAATCATAGTCATTAATTTGTAAAATCAGAATTAACATTTTTAAATGACCACACTGATTTTTGTCTGGAATTTACACTTGGCCCAAAAAACCTTCATCCAAAATTTGGAGAACCCTTCCAATTTAAGAGAAGACTAGGTTTAGAAAAGTGGTTTGTGAAATGCACATGTGATTAAAATGTGAAAATTGGTTAATTTGGGATACTAGATTTTCTTTTGTACACCTTTTGCCCAGGAGCAACCACTGAAATTGAGTTCATTATTAAAATAGTGATGGATCTAGGTCAGAAATGCAGACTAGGCATAGTTATCTAATAGGACATAGGAACTCACATAACTATATATCAAATAGAAGGAATTATTAAAATTGTCGCTTGGCACACCACATTGCTTTAGGGCTTTCAGAAAAACTTGCTGTTGCTTGGGGCAGCTTGGAGGCTCTGTACAACTCAGGCCACTAAAGTAGCTGCCCAGAAGATCCCTTGTAGGGCAGCTGTTCCGTTGCCTAAAAACAGTGTTAATGCAAAAGGAAAGGGAATGAAGATATACATTTATTAACTTTTCTTTAGACACTTCGCTGAATATAGTGAAGAATTAGCCCCCAATATTCTGAATGATGAAACAGTAACTGGCATAAAGCTATATTTTCAATTAATGGAAAAGTTTACATCTACAACGTCAAATTCTAATAATTATCATTTAGGGACAAAATTCAAAGCCCCTGACACTTCCATTTCATAAGCATGTTAAGTGGAAGAAAGAAGATCCAGGCAACTACAGGTGGGTCAGCCTCCCCTTGATCACTGGGAAGGTGATGGAACAACTAATCCTCCTAGAAAGAATTTCCAAATACAGGAAGAGCAAGGAGGTGACTGGGAGTAGTCAGCATGGATTTACAAAGGGATCTGCCTAGGGGTGGCAGAGGAAGATGTTCGTGTTTCTGGAGCTACTCAGGATTTTAAAAAATAAAATTTATTTCTGTGAAAGGAATTAGTGTTTACACATACAAACACACAAAACTGTGAGAACTTGCCGCACTGAATTCTCACAGCCTATTACCAATTTGCAGCCTCTGTTGGTGCACTTTAAAATAGGCAAACTGATATTATTCTTAACAACCAAAAAGGTGGCTGTAAAAGACAAGCATATTTTCTCCCAGTGCTTTTAAAATTTGTTCAAAAGCACCACATAAGAAAACCAATGTCATTTCTCTTTGAAGAAAAATGTTACTGCACGAACCCCAAAACGAATGACATAAATTTTAATTAATAAAAATAAATATAAGATCACAATAACCATGGGACAACCATTCTGTTCAATCATTTTTTTTCTACTGCAAACAGCATAACCAGAAGCTTTTCCCAGTTCAATGCAGGGTACTCTACTAGAAACTTAAGGAAAAAATAAATATAGCAGTGCTGATGCCTCCTATGTCCAATCATTTGACTGTTATTTTCTCAGTTAATGGTGAAAAACATTTTTTCCATGTTTTTCAGGTACTACAGCATCCCCTCAATTCAGTGTAATAATACAGACCAAGGATACTACACACATTCATCAAAGTAAACACGGGTGACCTAAGTATGTAAGGCCATCCGCCTGCTGCAAGTTTCCACCCTGCTGTGGTCAAGACGGCCACCTGACAGTAAATCTTTAGCACATTACTTATTCCTGGTATTGACAAGACATTTCCTGCTGAGAGTAGCTGAATGTTTGTGCATTAGTACACTGTCCCTTATCATCGCTACTGGATTTCCAAGTCCCTTACATGGATAAAGGCAAACTTTGCAGACTGAGCAAATGGGGAGACAAAGTCTTTTTCTGGTGGAGCTCTCAAAAGATAAACACACTTACAGCAAAAGCAGAAATGTTTTTATTCTCAAAGAAATAACAACAAGGAGTCAAGATGTTTTCTACCAGACTGTGAATATAAGTCATGAGCAACCTATTTGGCCAGATCTGGCCAAAATTTCTCTCTGATTTGTGAGATTTCTCCAGGACCCCACCACATCTCGATAGCAATCTTCCTCTGCTCACACTGAGAAAAGCTGTCTCTCACAAGCCTCGAAGGTTGTCGCAGATTTCTGGTATAACTCACAGTTAAGGTTTTGGACATTGTCCGCACTAGTCTCGCAGGACATTATGAATTGAAAGAAGAAATTATAAAATCTTTTTCTACACATCAAATGGATTCTACATGTATCATCCTCTGGGTGACTCCAGACAGTTCACAGAACTGTTTACAAAAGTCCCGGCTGAAAACCCAGTGGACAAAAAAGGCAACAACCCCTACATCTGTGTAAAGGCATGAACTAGCAACAGGTTCCAAAATGAGCAAGACCAAAATTGTACTGTAGGATATTGTGCAATTAGGAGGTAACAGTTCGAAAGACAGGAGGCATGGAATGCATTTATATAGAGTTAATTTGGTGCCTTCCTTCCTTTATGATTTATATTTTCATTTGTAGTCCCTTGCACATAAAATTTAGTTTACCTGTATCAATGCCTGAAATTCTATGGGCCATTTTCTCAATGTTTCTTTTCCATCAATGTTTCATCAACATAGTTAAATCTACTACCATGCAAAACACATTTTCCTCATTCAGAGAAGCATCCAGAGCTTCAGTCAAGTTCCTACCTACTCTCCAGACTGCCAGCTTGCCACAAGAATCAGATTCTCGTCAACCTGCAGATCCTGACAGAAATTTTTTATGAATAAAACAGAAACAATTTTTTTTATGACTAAAACAGAAAAAGTGAAGGTGATCACCCTTTACATCACTGGTGGTCTCTCAATTACACTTAAAAAATGAAGTTTCTAACCTCAGCCCTCATACTGAGAAGATGACTCCTCTGCTCTCTGCTTTGCTGTAGGCAATGTAAATATTTGGCCATTGTTGTACCACAAAGACAATCTGTTTCCCTCCTTCTGCTCTGTTTATTCTGTAGTGATATACTGTACTAGTAATGCTGTTATTCATTCCCCTGTTTATCCTTTAGAGCCACTAGCAAGGATTAATTATCAAGGATGAGTTGCACTGAGGTTCAGAAGTATGTAAGCTATATAGTTTATAGTCCAGAAGTGGACCAGGGAAAATATTACTGAGAGAAATTAAATTTCACTGAAACAGGTCAGGTATCAGAGGTATCAGCTAGTTCTTCAAACATGGAACTTGCCGATCATAACAACTGACTGTTATTAATTTTGATGTATGTATACCTACTGTATACTGCTACATTTTCCTTCTGTTCATTCATTTTGTCACTTTAATTCTAGTCCACCACAAGGACAGCACCCTCAGGCATACCACATGTAAAGGCTGACACCAGATACTATGCATCTAAATTTTTCTCATTGAATTAAAAGCATTGGGGTCCCTACGGCTGTTAAGTCCATAGCTGTTACTGTCCTCTACATACAGGTCTCCCGGCTGTTCCACCAATCTGGTTTACACATTGTGATCTTGAAGATCTGTCAGTCATGTGAAATAGCAAATCTCTGCTAATAGAAACCACTTTGGGCATATCAGTCCTTTCCTGTTTATTTTACGCAACTTTGCTGCCACTCACATGCTCAAATTTACTGCTTGTCAATTTAAAGGAACCAGTAATTGCTGAAATGAATGAAACTACAACACAACACTCTGCAAAACTACATTGGGTGGTAATGTTGACAGACACTCTGATTGTTCAAAAATGAGTTAAAATATATATTTCCAATACAGGCAAATTTAACGCATACTGTAAATGTTCCTCCAACTTCAATGTATTTTATAATGCCTGCTGAGTACTTCCCAGATGTGTGCTTGAAGCTCAGATTTTCACCATCTATTTCAACTAAATTCTGCTTAAGGAAGGATTGAATCAGGACTATATTAAGGATGGGCACAATCAGTGCCAAACAGCTAAAAGAGCCAAACAGTCCCAAAAGAAGTAAAAGGTTTCAGAACACCGATAGCAATTATAGCACTATTAGACAATCTGGAAAAGGGACCACTGGTTCTGCTGGGGGCTGGGAACACTTGCATACTTTTTCTTCCTAACTTCACATTCCATAACAGAACCAGATTGGTGAACTCCAGTGAATTTTACCTGTGAAAAAAAACACATGGCAAAGCTGATCTCCTTATCTTAGCCAACAAAGATAACAGGACCTCAGTCATCTCCTGGCACCTGAGGATTCCCAGCACACCTATGCACAGACCTCTTCACCATTTTGCTGGAGGGAGAACTGTCCCCAGAGAGAAGGCAGAGAAGACATGCTGCCTGCTTCCTGCTGCTCCACCTCCCCACCTTGGAAGAGGGCGAATCCCAGAGGACAGAGTTTAGGATTGTGCTCACAGGTACTGCAACAGCAGTGCCCCTCTGTTGTGGGATCTCAGGCACATTTAAAATAGCAATACAACCCTCGTATCAAATTACTGCTCAACCCATGAGCTGCAGGATGCTGTCCTAATGAATCATTATTTATTAATTTTATAGCACAATACAAAAAGCCCTCAGCTTCCTTCCCTCACAAATCAATAACATAAATATGCAGCGTTTACTGGCAGGAGCTGATCCCTATTGAATTCATGATCAGCATGAGAAAAAGCAACAAGCAGTATTTTTATGTTATACCAAAAAAGTCCCCAGCAGGAAGGATAAAGAGGGCAAAGATATCAATTCTGATAAAAGAATGTAGATGACATTAAAACTCCATATAACTTTAATTAACTACATGCCTTGTTATTTATTTTAAAAATAAAATGCACGTATATTGATTTCCTCTTTGAGGTGGATATTATACAAACACGATAGCATAAAAAGACAGGGATGATGGCTCATTACACACATAGAAAGAAAAAATTGTGTAACTCAACTGTGACTCATTACAACACTGGTTTGGCATTTCAACTGAAGACATCTTATTTCTGTTTCGTTGCTAATCTACAGAATGTTCAGTGTTTTTCCAAGCAATGCTGGGATTTAGTTAGTCATTTTTATGAGTAGAAAACATCAAGGCATAAGATAGAATTTCAAAAGAACGAAAACATTTTAGTAAGAAGAAAAAATTAACAAATACATCAAAGAAGTCCCAAACAACTTGGCAACTAAGTTTTTCTTATTAGAAATGTTTGGTTTTTTTTTTTTTATTTTACGTTAAAAGCTGAGCCTTCTTAGTGTGTATGTGAACTAGTAACCTAGAAAGTCTACACTGAAAAAGCAAGGGTTCAACCCAAAAAGAAAACCTTTTGGTTTGGAAAAGCACTTTGGTGAGCTTTTCAGATTGTTGCTTTCATGTGTGTCCTGGTTTGAGGTAAAACAAGCCCAATTTTGTTCAGTAACTTTACTTTTCAGCTGGGCTTCTTCTAACTCCTGAAATTAACAGCATATTATGCAGACAATGTTCGCTCTCAGAGTGATAAGACCTATGTTTGTAGCTGATGCCAAGGTATAGTATGCAGAGAGGCTCTTGCTTATCCTTATTGCTATAACACCCAAGGCCAGCTAACTTTGTTATTTGCCCCCTTGGAGGGTTGGAAGCGGAAAAGCGTAGAGGGGTCCCACCTGTGGGGAGGAGCGGACAGGACAGGTGACCCAAAACTGACTAACAGGGTATTCCATCCCATCTGCCTCATGCTCAGTATAAAAACTGAGGGATCAAAGGCTCAGCCCTCTTTCTTCAATGGTCGTCATCTGAGGACAACTCTGCCTGTTCGTCTGCCTTTGATCCCAATCCTGAATGCAGATCAGGAATCCAGTTCCCATCCATCACTAAGTCCAGTCTGGGACTTCCCCAGTGCCAGCCAGTGACGTGATTGTCATCCTGGGAGCTTGATATGGTTTTGTACATATTTCATTATTTCCTTTTTATTTTATTATTAATATTTCATTAAAGTAGTTTAGTTCCTTCTAAACTTGTAAGTCTCTCTCTGTCTCTCATGCCTCTTTTTGAAGAGGGGTAGGGGGGGGCATCTATTGTTCACCCAGTGGCTGGTTCAGCCCAAACAACAACATGGTGGCCATTCCTCCTAACACCTTG
This sequence comes from Pluvialis apricaria, assembly GCA_017639485.1. NCBI lineage: Eukaryota > Metazoa > Chordata > Aves > Charadriiformes > Charadriidae > Pluvialis > Pluvialis apricaria. The sequence continues at coordinate 63,120,702 of CM030008.1, forward strand.
GTTCCTAATGTTTCTCATCACTGTGAATATGATCCCAAAGGGACTTTAAACTGTAATTTTGACTTAACATCCCAATTTAAAATTCCCTCATCTGTCTGTAGAAAACCACCATTTTCCTGCATTTGTTTGCATTCTCAAGTGGAATTTGTTTACATCTTTTCTTAGCTACAAATGTTCTCTGACACACACTTCGGGTGACATTAAAGGAGATAAGCATGAAGTAGTTGAACTATAAACTTAATTTGTCATAAATCAAAATCTGATTGCGCTTCTTTGCTTTAGTGGCAAAGACAGTTCTATCCATGAAATTCTGGGAAGGACTTTAAAGAATCAAACACAAGTCTAAGACATATTGACAGACTTCATACGCATTCAGCAAATCCCATTGATTACAAACAGGCATTACTCCCATTGCATAGAAGTCAGCACCTATGTACGACTTTGCCAGCTGGTGACTTCCTAGTTCTCAATGTTAAGAAAATTATTAATACTGACTAGGTTTTAATCTAGTCATTAATCCTTGTGCAAACTGAGGTGCTTTTGTCCCAGATCATGAGTTTATATTCAGAAATATTTGATGAGCTTGACAAATGACTAATCGATCCACTGAACACAAATATTTACCTTCAAGGATTTGGTCTTCATGCCAAGTTTGGAATTTGTGATCAGGCTCATCTCCAAAAGAGGACAACTCCGGAATTAGGATTTCTGTTCCCAGAAATCTAGATAAGTGCCCTGATCAAAACTTCTAAACATTGTCTCTGCTCCATGATAAGAAGAATGCAAGTATTCTAGAAAAGATACTGGTCAGAGATTGACTGCACTTGCATTATATTTATAAAGGTTACAAATACACATTGAAGATCTTTTCCTAGGTACATTGAACTATTAATTCTACAAATAAAGTCAGTTCAGATGACCTTCATTTGGATTGCATGACCTCATTTCCATATACTTCCCTTCTCTAAGCTTACCTGCTGCTACAGAATAGAAAATACTGTCCTGTCACCAATCTAATAACAATTATGATTAATGTAATTAAAATGGGAATTATCCCACAAACTTCAGAAGTCATCTGCTTTATTTTTCTCTGTTGGTATGTTTCAATCATTTATTTTTACTTCCACTTTAATAATTATTTTATTATTTCACATTAATTTGCTTTTGATAAATTAAATTCAACACACCAAGGGACCTCAAAGCAAATTAGCTCTTAGCTGCATCACACTTTAAAGATCCAAAACAAGATATTGTTTTTCCCTCAGTGGCCTCCATAAATATACATTAAACATACTATGAAAGGGCTGAAGCTTGGCAGCTCTGAAGATAGCTTTCTATAACCAGAAATCTTGTACCACAAATATCTGTTTTGTTTTATTTTCTGGTTCTGCCCCTCCCCTCTCCCAAAGATGTTTAGAAGACTTGGCACTAAAATCTTTCAGGAAAAAGAAACTTTGAATCCGATTGGCAATTATGTACCATGTCAATTCTATTAGTGTGTTCTGTATGTTTCAGATTACATGAATGACTATTACAAAATCTTTTTTCCTAATTAAGTTTTCCCTTATCTTTTTAATTTAAATATATACTCCATAAAGATTTCAAGGTTTAAATGCAAGCAGGTAATAAAAAAGAACTTCAAAAGTGAAGTTTCCACTAAAACAAAATAACAGAAGCAGCAAGCACATATAATTTGACTTTTCCTTCCCTTGTCCTCAAGGCCCTGGTTAAAATCATAGAATCATAGAATCATAGAATCATAGAATGGTTTAGGTTGGAAGGGACCTTGAAGATCATCGAGTTCCAACCCCCCTGCCACAGGCAGGGATACCTCTCACTAGACCAGGTTGCCCAAGGCCACGTCCAGCCTGGCCTTGAACACCTCCAGGGATGGGGCTTCAACAACCTCTCTGGGCAACCTGTTCCAGTGACTCACCACCCTCAAAGTGAAAAACTTCTTCCTAATGTTTAATCTAAACCTGCCCTCTTCCAGCTTAAAGCCGTTCCCCCTCGTCCGATCACTACATGCCCTAGTAAAAAGTCCTTCCCCAGCTCTCCTGTAGGCCCCCTTTAGGTACTGGAAGGCCGCAATAAGATCTCCCTGGAGCCTTCTCTTCTCCAGGCTGAACAACCCCAACTCTCTCAGCCTCTCCTCATAGGAGAGGTGCTCCATCCCTCTGATCATCCTCGTGGCTCTCCTCTGGACACGCTCCAGCAGGTCCATGTCCTTCTTATGTTGGGGACTCCAGAGCTGGATGCAGTACTCCAGGTAGGGTCTCACGAGAGCAGAGTAGAGGGGCAGAATCACCTCCCTTGACCTGCTGGCCACACTTCTTTTGATGCAGCCCAGGATACGGTTGGCCTTCTGGGCTGCGATCGCACACTGCTTGCTCATGTCGAGCTTCTCATCAATCATCACCCCCAGGTCCTTCTCCACAGGGCTGCTCTCCAGCCATTCTCCGCCGAGCCTGTATTTGTGCTTGGGATTGCCCCGACCCAGATGTAGGACCTTGCACTTGGCCTTGTTGAACTGCATGAGGTTGGCTTGGGCCCACCTCTCCAGCCTGTCCAGGTCCCTCTGGATGGTATCCCTCCCCTCCAGCGTGTCTGCCTCGCCAAACAGCTTGGTATCATCAGCAACCTTGCTGAGGGTGCACTCTACCCCACTGTCCATGTCGCTAACAAAGATGTTGAACAGTACGGGTCCCAGTACCGACCCCTGAGGAACGCCACTCGTCACTGCTCTCCACTTGGACACCGAGCCGTTGACCGCAACCCTTTGAGTGCGACCAGCCAGCCAGTTCTTTATCCACCGAGTGGTCCATTTATCGAATCCATGTCTCTTCAGTTTAGAGACCAGGATATCGTGTGGGACAGTGTCAAACGCTTTGCACAAGTCCAGGTAGATGACATCAGCAGATCTTCCCTTGTCCACTGCCACTGTATATATATATATATATATATTTAGATATATAATATGTAAATATTATTTACAGCAAGGCAAAACACATGGCTTTTCCTTCACAAGGGAGGGTCTTAATGACCAAGTCACTTAGGATTTTGTTTGCTTGCTCTTTCTCTGGCACCACCAGTCTCACATTGTTGGCTGCCTAATGTCACAGTTCAGTTCAAGTCAAGACCACAGAAGCCTCAGGCTGACATGCAAAATAAGGTAGGCACTGAAAGCTTTTCCTTAGAGCTGTGAGTCACATTTTTAAACAGCCTCAGATTCAGAAAGGCAGGAGAAACAAAAAAAGGAAAGGAAAAAGAAAACAGAAAAAAAAAAGGTTCTCCATTTCTTAGGCAAGTCTATTAGCCAGTATATTAAAAAGAGTTACTTACTGCTCCCTTTCCAGTGCTAAAAGAGAAATTGAATCTGTGTTCACCTTAAAGGGAGGATTTTAATTGGCATGCATGTTCCTGACACAGGGCAGCAAATGTCATGAAAGTAAAGGAGAGGCACAACTTCAGGCACACCTCTTCCTTCAGCATTTCCAATTCTTCTGCTTTTAGGGCAGATCTACATTTGCATTTCAGTTCTGATCAGATGTTGCTTTTCAAGTGAACCCCAGGATTGTCCCACTTACATTGCAGCATACAAACTTACTCTCAAATTAAGTTACAGTGAAAGATGCCCCACCAATAATGATAGGTTAGTCCACAAAGTCAGTCTATTGCCAGTCCAAAATAAAAGCCCTGAAAACACAGAGAGTGCTGAGCCCAAGGTCTCAGCATCAGCTGCTATGCTTTCTGGTCCCATCGATCTTGGTCAGCCCTACCTGCCAATGTAGGCACTGGCTGAGATATCTCCCTGCCACTTCCATCCTCACCTGTTATTCATGTGCCCCTTCAGACCACCAGTGAATCAAGGATCAATCATGTCAGAGTATCAGTCGTACAAGATTATACACATCAGAAGCAATCCATTGCTCACTTATGCAAATTTATACATTAGTGTAAAACTGCTGTAAACTAGAGCTGATTTTTAGGATTGTTCTCAGCAGAAATTCTACTATCAAGATGAAACACTGTCATATCACTTTGACTTTCTGTACTTAAGTTAATCACATATAATTTAACTATCCCTTATGCACTTCTGTCTCTCAATTAATGTTTGCAAGGCATCTTAAAATTTTCCAGTAAAGGTGCTATTAAATTGTTACTACAATTTAATTTTGAATTGAATAACTTCATCTGTTTGACATACTGTGCGTTCACATTTTCTCCCTTCCGGCTCCTCAACTCATAGTAAAAATGCATTACAGTGCTACAGTCCCAAGAGGAAAGAAAGCAATGCTGGTGTTCCCAAGTCCTGTTTCCAACATTAAAGACTTGACTCCTCCCAGAAGTGCTATTCATTCTTGGACCGCAGAGAGAAAATGATGCTGGTGTCACAAGAGTCTTCTGTCCCCCTGCATGCAATCAAGATTAAAATACTGGTATCTGAATAAAGGTCCTCACAAGTTGATTACCTTTCACCAATCTGAAAGAGGCTACAGGCTACTTTTTTAAGTAAAACTCCTTCCTACAATTTGCTGTTTATACGTATTTGTATAAGCCTATTAAATGTACGGCAAAGCTACATCATTGAGAGTCTTGCCAGCACAAGATAATCCTTTTCTTCACTTACTTTGAGGGATGATCTATTAAGTTCTGGAAGAAAAATGTGCTACTTGGCATCTCTGCAGAGAAGTATCTGACAAATATGCGAAAGATGACCTTATGGCTCCAAAGAGCTCTTGAGATAATTGATCGACAAACACACACATTATCAGACAGCAAAGCAAATTATAACCAGCCACTAAAGGCACCAGTGGCTCAATAAATGATTTCCTGACATTTCAGTATATTACAGAGGCAGCATATCTTTCCTTTGGGGTTCACATCACAGCAGGTCTATTTTCTTTGTAAACTCTAGATGGAGATGCACAAAAAGAAAAAAAGAATCTAAACAAAGCCATAAATATAATGGCAGGTTTGACTTTTGAAAATGAAAATGTCTTGCTAGGCTATTTGCTCAAAATCTAGACTATGGCAACAGTTTTCTGCAGGTTTTCCTGTCTGGTACTTACGTGATTGTGTGGTACAGTACTGTGTATAATTTCCCAGAAAAATAGGAAATAAAAAGCCCTACATTTAAAGTGACAGGATATGATTAAAGTAGTTTTTTCTCTCTTTGACATCTATACATACAACAGCAGTAGATGAAACCTCTGGCTGTTCAGATTGTTATTCTTCCTCTCTCTCCAAATAAGTACAAAACCTCCCAAAATCCAGTTCCAGGCAATTGAATGGCTCAGAGCACAAACAATTCTGCAGGCACATTTTGACCTCCCCAGTCATCAACTCAAATTTATGACAAGTTGATAGTAAATAGAAAATCCAACAGCTGCATGTAGTTATATATGAAAAACTGATGATTTCAGGTGAAGTCCTAGTGGACATCTGTCTGTATAATCACAACTCTTACTTTCGCTGGCATGTTCCGAACAGGTAAGAATGAATGGACCACAGAAACAGGACTATTTTCTTACTTCTAGAGACACACCAGTGAACCAGCATACAGATGTTTGAACAGCTACTACAGCAACACTAAGTATTTCCATATCTCTCTGTGTCAAAACTCTCTGAGTGGTATAAATCTGTTTTCTAACCTGTGGAATTTCAGGAATTAGTCTGAAAAAAAATTTGCTTTATTTTGAATTTATGGGTAAAAATTCCTTCTGTGACTATGATAGCACCTTAAGCTTTCCAGACATCTCTTAAGAAGCAGAGATAACAGAATGTTTAGAAGCATCCACCAAAAGTTGTTCACACAAAATGAAGTGAAGGATCTCATCTCCAGGCTCTGGCATACTTTTTTACCAGGTGGACTTAGTCAGCATAGTTTCTTAAGACCTGGATCAAAAGCCACAAGTCACAGTGGCTATTCAAAATTAGGAAGCCTTTCATATAAAGAACCTGAAACAAAACTGTGCCTGTGCACATTTCTGATCTGTGACTTTCAGCATATGTTTCACAGTCACACAATTGTCAGAGGAAAAACAGTGACTGCCATTAGCACAGTGGGGCAGATACTGTCTTTCATCTAACTGTATATCAGCTTGGAAACCTCCACAGAGACCAATGAAACTATGTCTACCTAAAAAAGCTACAATTAATTATGCATGCTTACCTAGCGTAAAATAGTGCTAACAAAATTCTACAGAAGTACCCAGTTTCTGATGTGTGTGAATGAGACGTCTCTCTCTGCATGTGTATTCTTCCATCCAAGGGATGCATTTAGAATCCTTCCATCCACAAAAGAAAAAAAAAAATGGGTAAAGATGATGGTAAGAGACGTGGAACCAAAACAGAGGGAGCCTGGTCTCATTCTTACCAGCAACTTTAGGAAAGTTGTTCTTTGTATTTAGGGATAGTATTTATCAACTATTTTTCAACTATTTTTCTTCCTCACTCAGATTTGCTTTAATTTCTCTTTTTCATCACCTTTTACTCCACCTAAAAAGTTGCACACACATAATGTAATCCTAAGTAAGTAAAAGTAGGATAACAATAAAAGCATACATGGAACTCAGTTGAACCATTTATTAAATATTTATAACAAGGAAAGATAACAGAAATCCATCTCAGTGTTTTGACACTATGATATGGCATTCATTCCATGCCTTGCCTTTTGTTGCTCATTTTGTATGTGTCTTTGGAAATTATTTTTTTAAGCAAAGTTGAGTCACTGACTTTTATCTTATTTCTGATTCTGAATTGAAGCAGGAAGAAAATGGCTTGTGATGTAAGAAACACTTTTTTAAAAGAAAGAGACAAAAAGTTTCAAAATCAGCTACCCTTAAGTTACCAGTTTAGATTTCCAAGCGAGCAGTATATTGCTTTATCTTCATTGTTTTATCTACTGCTGCATCATAAAAAAAAAGAGGACATGGGCAGAAAAAAACCAGTGTCATAATCAATGGAAATAATAATTTTTAAAATGTATTTTTCTTTTTTTGTTTTTTTCTGAAGAACTTCCATGCACAAAAGAAAATAGCTTAAAAACATTTTACAGTGCTGGGCTCTTTTCCACTCCCTTTTTACTGCCTTCTCTTATGTATTTACTGATGTTACTAACCGGCACGCTGCAAGAGAAATACTGATAAAAATCCCATAAGGAGAACTGAATTATATTGTGCTCTGTTAAAACTTTGCCTGTTTGGGTGGGATACCTCTTTGCACAGGAAGTCCTCCATATCTCAGAATCCACTGCCTGCTTATTAATGCTAATATACATATTTTAAATATATTTTTAAAAAATACCATCACTAAATAAAGGCCATTCCAAAATAATCCTTGGTGACAACTGGATACTACATATGGACGTGCCTCCATAAACAGATAATAGAGAGGTGGCTCCTGGAATAAGATTTCTGACGTTGAGTATCAGGAAAGGCAAAGCTTCTTCTGAAAGCAGGAAATGAGTATAGCTGAGTTATATGGCCAAGAGCTCAGCTGGGCAGCAGATATAATTTTGCACGAGTTTCTACGGATTCCTTTTACAGAAAGCTGGTAGAATGGGTCAGGGGAGGGGAAGAGGCAGGTTAAAATCTACCTACCTGCGTTTATGCTTGAGGCAGGGTTGTGGAACTGCCAGTTCATTACCGAAAGGCCTACTCTTCTTTAAACGTATCTTTTTTTAAATTGACCTAGATTCTCTTCTTGTTTATGGGTAATTAACAGAATGATTAAGTAAGGTCTGAGTCATTGTATTGAAAGATTCCAAAATTTGTGTTTGCAGTACATTTCTGAGAATGATTCGGATCAAGATCAATGATCATGCATTAATCTTTTCTGCGTTTGGCATCATGGATATTTGTTTCATTTCAGAAATCAATTGGACTACTAAGCAGGTGGCCAAAATATTAGTTTATATAGACATGGTATAAGCACAATAATCTACAACTAATACATAGGCAAAGAATCTATTCACTCTGAAAATGGCAAAACTGCGTACAGAAGTGTCTAAAGGAAACCTGCTGAAATGGTACACTTAACTCAGAAAATGAAAAAAATTAGAAACAAAAAAATGGAGTGTCTCCCCTTTGCAGTACTGAATTAAATGAGGGTACAATTCAACTGAAATAAAATTCCTGCATTTTCTCTCTCTATAACTTGTCTTCAGTACTGTTGATCAGCATATGCTTGATATCAGCAAACCTGGAACAGATTCCACACTACCTTCAGCAGCAACACTCCTTACCCTAAGCAAAATACAAGATTTTAATTAAGTCCACGAAGTGAGATGGAAACATCATTATGCTTTGGCACAATTGATTATCTCTGATCAATGCAGTGAACTCCTACCACTACCACCCAAACAGCACACACCACAAATGCTAGTACAATTTGTCTGATGGAACAAATGGAGGGAAAAAGCAATAGAAATCTGTGAAGATGCTCAGCCTCTTCACACCTCTGGGCAATTCTGCATCTGGTTTACTCTAGAATCTAAGTTTTTCTGTGCACTCACCCAAATGAAAGCATAGTTTTAAATCCATTGATAACCAGTTGAACAAGTATGTTGCACAGAAATCCACCTATAGAAGTGCTGTGTGTTTAAGATGCGCATTCATTTCTTGAAATGAAGGATCTAGTCACTAGTGGTTTTCTTCCAGCTAAAGTTTAAATAAATATTCATTGTAAAACTAATCAATTTCTGTTTATCTTCTTCCAATCTGCCAATTTTGAGCAGTAATGAAAACACAGCTATAAACTGAAAATAAGGTTTTAAGACATTGAAAGCCATTCCTTCTAATAAAGAGCAGAACATGCTTCTTTAAATCATTATTTTCCTCAAGAGGATAGATTTTCTTATGCAATGGAATGCCTCTATTCAAAGCATCATAAGGTGGAAAAACCGTGTTGTATTCTCTATCACAGCAATATTTCCATAGGAAGTAGCAGGGAGAGTTAAAATAATAGTTTAGCTGGGTTTTTTTGGTTTGGTTTGGATTGGTTTTTTTTGTCAATGCCTAGAAAACATTATAGCTTGAAATTACTATCTTTTTGGAGCCCAATATGTTAATCATTCCACACAAAGAGAAGCAAGGGAACCCCTAGAAGTATAGCTATACATAAAATGCAATGCATGACAGGAAAGTAGCTTACTTTGTTAATGTTCAAATACATGTATGTTCTTCCAACCTAATTGCATACTTTCCATATTCAAGCATATTTGATACTTTTTAAAGCACTATGTCTTTTAAGTTGTTCATCATACTTTTTCCACAGAGAAACAGTGACTGTGAAGAGCACATAATACTGCTGGCTTGAGTTTGAAATGGGATTGTCCTAAAGAGGTGTTAGGAAAATTGTCTCTCTTCCTCTAACCTGCTGCTTGATGTTGAGAATTAGGAAGCATGAAAAAACTCAAGTACTGAGAGGTAGCTACGCAGAAGGCCTGAAAATTACACTCTTTGTACATTGCATATTTAGCATTTATATACATATTAGTAGTCATTTATTTTATACATATACTCAAATACCAAAATGCATACCTCAAAATAATTCTTAGCTAACAGCTGTAAAAAGTCTGAGTGTAGTGAAGCAAATAGTGTTATAAATTGTACAAATGTTCTTAAAACTCTACCTGTAAATATTTAGGGTGTGTTTTTAAACTCATGGTTTTGCTCTAATCTTATGTAATTATTGTTCAAATAAAGCTGGCTGCAAGTAGTAATTCAACCAAACCCTAAACAGATGCAAACCCAAAATGCAAATTAGTCTGAAGAAAAGAAAAAAGGTATTTCTGTTTTCTTCTCTCTTTTAGGATGGTAATAATATTCCTGTTAGAACAGAAAAGAGACCCAGGAAAAAAAGGATATTCTGAGTACAACCTGGAATTTGAAATAACATAGCTCTCGTGTCCTCATGAAAATCTTTTGATAGCCTTCAGAATACATATATTTGTAAAATTAAATTATAAAACTTCCAATATTTGACTGACAACCCACTTGATCCACTGGATGTTGTTGCCAGGATACCATGAAAGCCACTTGCTTCTCTCTCAGCAGTCTGTTAGACCTGCATACAGTGCCACACATATTTTTCTTTAATCCTGTTCTAACTTTTATCTGACACTTCACTTAGTACAGTTTAAGTAAAAAAGAAATGTTTGTTCATGAAAAAATCTATGTATTTGATGATCTATATTCAGATCACAAGCTGAACAGGAAAACCTATGTGGTGAAATTTCATGCCAAACTGTACAAGAGAGGGCAGGATCCACTCTGTAAGAAATTCATTTTCCTTTTCAAGAGTTTGCATGGAAGATGGAGATGATGATCCTCAATTTCAAAATATACATCAATAATATCCAACAGTTTTCTATAAATATTCAAACGCTGAGGGAGAAGAATGAGAGAAAAGAATAGAAAAGTATGCCATGGAACTGCTATCATACCGATAGCCAGCTGGATACAAATTAAATAAAGTTGCTCAAGACTATTTGGAGAAGTGTTACATTTTAAATAAAAATTTAATTATCACTTAAGAAGCAGAGCGCACCGCTCAGAGTTTTCTAAGAACTAACATCAGAGTTCCAGCAACAAGAAAGAGAGAACAGAGACAGGGAGGAAAAAGTAATCAAATCAATAATCTTTTGAAATGCATGTCACTGCTATATTTCTTTATTACTGTAGGATTCTGATATAAGTACATACTCAAGATGCTCTATTTCCTATCAAAAGTTCATCCTATTCTCAGCCAGTGGACAGAGCACTGGTACGGTAAATAAAAAAGTGGCCAAATCACATATTTTGTGAAGTTAAAATAACAGAACCCCATAATTCCAGCACTTCATTTCCAGATATTGAATAGTGAAAATGGGTAAATGCTGACTAAATTGAAAATGGATAAACACCATTTCCACGTGTTTATAAGAGAAAGCATCTCTGGAAAAAACAGTGCTGAGCACTTCAGATAAGAACACTAGAGCTATCCCTAAAGGATCAGCAACAGGTAGTGCAAATGCATCCTCCAAGTACAAGATATTTCTCAAACTTTATAAGAACACTTCGTTTACAAAACCCCCATTTTTTAATTATTTTCTCTACAAAGAGAGACTCAACTCAAGCTTTCCTCAACATCCAATAATGTGCAGACAAAATTAACCAACAGCATCCAAAAGGTTGGTGTGTTAGATATAACGTTGGTGGTAACACATTTATCATCGAGACAAGACAGACTAAATCTTACAATGTGGTTCATTACAGCTAATGCAGTTTATCACAGCTACTAGTAAGAATGGGTAAGAAACAACATTGCCTTTGGGGAAACTGAGTGTTTAAAAACTTTTTCCAATCTCATATTAGAAAGAAAGTTTCAGATCCCTAGATTTACATGAAGAAATAAATCCAGAATGTTTTGAATCATCTTGAGTTTTAAATTTCTGTCTATATTAATGCAGTATAAATTAGACATTGAGGGATTTTAGAACAAAAATAGATTACTGGCTTTGATGAATTCACTCTTCAATGATGTCAGAAAAAATTACTATGTTTCAGAAACAAAAAATTAATCAAATTTCACCAGTTTTTTCAAAGACTTGTGGTTTGCTGCATTTTTGTTTTGTTTTGCTGTTGTTTAATATAAATTAACATTATCCCTCTGCTAAAGCTGAGTAGCATGCCACAAGTAAAATACACAGACATCTATGAATTCCTTGTCATCCTTTGGCAAGAAAACCTTGACTTAGGTAAATCTCTTTTTAAATGTCTCACCCACCGAAGATCGAACCCGTTAGCAATGCATTCTGACATTATATCAATTTAAATAGATATATTTTGGTTTTAAGATAGAAGGCTTCTACAGTTATTATATTCTTATTTTCTGCAAAACTTTGACAACAGAGGAGCTTTGTTAAGGCCAAAGCAGAGAATGACTAACCAGATAGCTTTTCCTGTTTACCACGTTGTTAATGAAGCAGCAGAGAAATACAGGTTTTACCATGCAAACAGTGGGAACAAAGCTTACCACTCTTAAGTTTTCTAAAGAATTGCATAAGATTTTCATAGCCTACTGGGATTCTGTATTTTTTTTTAGATAAAGCATTTTGTATTTATTAGTAACAACCTCAGATAACCCAAAGTTTATAAACAGAGTGTGCCATCTTAAGGTGACACCATTTGCACTTGAGGATACTACTCACACCTTTTGCTCACAGGTTAAGGAAAACCACATTTGTGCAAATTCCTCCTTTCAGCGATTTCCTCCATGTCCTGCCAAAGGCATGAGGTTTTATCTTCCTCTCCTATTAATCCCTCTTCCCCAGCCCAAGTCACATCCTGAATTGTTATTGTCTGATCTTTTTGGTAGGTAATTTGAAATTTGTAATGGATTTGTTATTATGAACGGCTGCTTTGATAAGGCATTCTTTGTTTCTTGCTGATACTGTTTGTGGATGAAAGTGTGAGGGTAAGTACTTGAAGTTCTAGAACTGTGTGCATGAAAAAACATCTTTTGAAGAAAGTGAAAAATAATTTTGCCATTTTCTACTTGCTATATGACCAATAAAAAGCCTCTCATCATTCGACATGTAACTCATGAGACGCAAGTGTTGCACTACCATGAATAAGACAGGATTGTTTTTGTACTTTTAGCCTCTGGTAGCATCTCAGTGTGTTGAATATTGAGAATAAAGACACTTTTGCAGGTGGAATTCGCTACTAGGATCTGACAGCACACAACTGAATTACTAATGGGATTCAACTCAATTACCTATCTTTTGAAATGTTCTTTTGTTTAGACCTGTTTGGTATTAAACATGTTTCTTCCTCTCCATTAATTATTTTGGCTACTCTTTTCAGGTACCTGCAATCAAAAACAAAGGACAGACTGCTTTCATTGAGATGGTACAGAGATCCTTTTTTTGTTTAGGAAACAAGTGTATATTTTGGATTTGAGTAAATAAGCTGAAACATTGTGACACCTGTATTATATATCTACCTTTGCATCTGCTGCCACTCCTATTTCTAGAATAATATCCTTGCAGAGATGGCTCAGGAGTCCAGGTGAGATGGCTGGACTTAACAATGATGTTCAAAATTCACCTTCCATACCTATGTTGTACATAGGTCCATATTTTATCTCAAAATTTGAATTAATGCAAATCAATCAGTAGCTTTTACAAATAAGACTACTTACAGTGTACTAACTTTAATGTGTGAAACTGTGAGACTTTTCAAGATCGGGATCCCAAACACACTTTCCAAAAACACCAAGACTGTTTATTTTGTTTTACATATTGCTGCTCTCAAGAAATGAGAATAAAGTAAATTTCTATGTTGGCTTTCTTTAGTAATTTTGACACAATTTCCTTGCTAAATGTGATTTTTCATTACTTCAGTGAAGGGATAAGCTGCATGAGGAAAAAACATGCTGAAGAAACATAGCCAGCAAAAGGTGCCTAATAACATAATTTTGGGTTTGTTTACTATTAATAATGTGTTTTTTTTCTGTTATCCCCTCCTGAGTCATTCTAAATAGTTTCTTCTACTGCTTTAATAAAAACAGCAGCAAAAAAGAAAAGCAAGTTTTAAGGATACACAGATATCTGCTAGCTGGTTTTGCTTGAAAAGCAACAGACAAAGAATCTCAGATCTCGAAGAATGTAGGATCTCCAAGAGATGTGGTAATGGCAATAACTGATGCTGAGAGCAACTCTTCTGTTGTACCTTGGCAGCTGCTATTTTATGTAGAATTGCCAATGAAAGCTTTTGTGTTGATCAAATAAGTCTTTGATAACTGACTGAAAGGATTTGGTAGAATGGTACTTCAGAACTTGTTTATTTCTACCCAAAACCAGAGTGAAAAAGGGAAGTATTAAAAAAAAAATAGAAATACCAGAATGCAAATTTATAAGAACATAATTTTGAAAATGACAAAACAGAATATTTCAAACAGTTCTAATCAAAACAACTCAACTGAAATGACATGTCTCAAGCTAAACTGCTTTATTTCGCTGAAGTGATCAAACTATTTCAGTTGAAATTATTTATTTTTCTATAGAAGAATATTGCCTTGCAAAAAAATGTGTTTTCAGATCCATATTCCTAGATCTGTTCCCTTATGAGCCAGGCTACCAACCAGACTATATCCTATGTAATACACCCTACAACTCCCCCAGAGCATTCACTATAGAATGATGAAATCTGCATAGAGTCCAGCCCAAGGAGAAAAGGGAAGTCTGACTGCTGCACACAGGCAGATAATGACTTAAGAGGAGACTTAATTTGATATTTTGGTTACTGGATAAAGCACAAAGCATTTTAATGGAGTTTAGACTGCCACTCCACTGCTCCCCCTAAATATTCAATATAGACATGCCTTCACTAAAGGCAAATCATGTCTGACAAATTTAGTGGCCTTCCATGACAGGGTTACAGCATTGGTGGATGAGGGAAGAGCAACTGTTGTCATCTACCTGGATTTGGGCAAAGCATTTGACACTGTCCCACACGACATCCTTGTCTCTAAATAGGAGAGATGTGGATTTGATGGATGGACCACTCAGTGGATAAGGAGTTGGCTGGATGGTCGCACTCAAAGAGTTGTGGTCAATGGCTCCATGTCCAAGTGGAGACCACTGACAAATGGCGTTCCTCAGGGGTAGGTACTGGGACTGGTACTATTTAACATCTTTGCCAGTAACATAGACAGTGGGATTGAGTGCACTCTCAGCAAGTTTTCCGCCAGCACCAAGCTAAGTGGAGCAGTCAACATGCTGGAGGGGAGGGATGCCATCTAGAGGGACCTGGACAGACTGGAGAGGTGGGCCCATGCCAACCTCATGAAGTGCAACAAGGTCCCGCACATGGGTTGGGGCAATCCCAAACACAAATACAAGCCGGGTGGAGAATGGATTGATAGCAGCCCTGAGGAGAAGGACTTGGGCGTGTTGGTGGATGGGAAGCTCAACACAAGCTGGCAATGTCCACTTGCAGCCCAGAAAGCCAACCATATCCTGGGCTGCATCAGAAGAAGTGTTGCCAGTAGGTTGAGGGAGGGGGTTCTGCCCCTCCACTCTGCTCTCGTGAGACCCTACCTGGAGTACTACATCCAGCTCTGGGGCCCCCAACATAGGAAGGACATGGACCTGTTGGAGTGAGTCCAGAGAAGGGCCATGAAAATGATCAGAGGGCTGGAGCACCTCTCCTACAAAGACAGGCTGAGAGAGTTGAGGCTGTTCAGCCTGAAGAGAAGACTCCGGGGACACCTTATACCAGCCTTCCAGTACTTAAAGGGGGCCTACAGGAAAGATGGGGAGGGACTCTTTATCAGGGAGTGTAGCAATAGGATGAGGGGTAACAGTTTTAAACTGGAAAAGGATAGATTCAGATTAGATATTAGGAAAAAATTCTTTACTCTGCAGGTGGTGAGACACTGGAACAGGTTGTTCAGAGAAGTTGTGGGTGCCCCATCCCTGGAAGTGTTCAAGACCAGGCTGGATGGGGCTTTGAGCAACCGGGTCTAGTGAGAGGTGTCCCTACCCATGGCAGGGGAGTTGGTACTAGATTATCTTTAAGGTCCCTTCCAACCTAAACCATTCTATGATTCTGTGAATCTATGAATGTAAGAATTTGTAAGCAAAACATACAAGTAATTTCCTCTTGGAAATTTCTGTTTAGAAAAGTGTTATTTTCCATTATAAAATCCTTTTCATGTACTCTTGGCAAGCTTAATCATTGATTTTCAGTGCAACACAGTTTTGGGTTTTTTTTTATGGCTTATGTCAATTAAAACAAACAACAGGTTAAATTCAAAAGCA
This sequence comes from Pluvialis apricaria, assembly GCA_017639485.1. Classification (NCBI taxonomy): domain Eukaryota; kingdom Metazoa; phylum Chordata; class Aves; order Charadriiformes; family Charadriidae; genus Pluvialis; species Pluvialis apricaria. Next base: position 63,136,516 of record CM030008.1, read on the forward strand.
TTCATACAGAAATTAAAAAGAAAAAACCTAAAAGAAAGCCTAACCAGTGAGATGCAAGGAAGTTCTAGTCTACCCATAATCCTTCAAATGGGTCATGTCTCTCAATCTTCATTCAAAACTGTAGCACAAATATATCTCAAAGCTGGATTTGATGATAGACAGACTCAAGTCAGGGAAGGAGAAGAGAATTCTCAAGTCAAGTGTCTATTCCTGACTAGTCCTCTTCTCTACCCCAAGACCTTTTATTTGCCTCTTTGTGTTTTGTTATGGTTCTTTCAAGTTCTGGTAGCACTAATAGTAATTGGAATTTAAACTAAGAGTTACTAAAAGCAGTACTCCTTTATAAGGCTGCTTTCATTATAGATTTTTTTTCACAATACTTTATGAAGCAGATCTGGACAGTTGTTCTCTGTTTTACAGTGAAGGAACCAGGGGTTACACATCAGGTGAAGACCAGCTGGGAAATGTGACAGCTTTGAAAACAAGATTCCTGGCTCAAAGTCTTAGTTGAAATTAAATTTTAAACTATCAACACTATTCTAATCTTGCATAATGTCAAGTCAAAATGTTTAGGGCTTTGTTTTGCCTTTTTTTAATCACTCTTCCTGACATTTTATACAGCTCTGTACAGTGCCTGTAGATTGTATCACTTTAGATATAAGTGACTACAAATGCTCTTTTCACTACTGCACAGGAAATAAGATCAAATATGTATCCTGCCAAATTATATAATCATATTCAAGAGTTGTAATTTTAAATTAATCTATCTACCTCATGTTAAAGAAACTAGACAGCTTTGTTGGCTTTGTATCTTATCTCAGATTTGGGTAGCCTAAGCTGTCAGAATTTGAAAAGATGGCTTGCTTTCCCCAGGAGAAAATATCACTCGGTTAACAATTAAAATTAAAATAATTATACAAATGTGCAACAAATTAAACACAAAGTTTGATGTAGCATAATGACAAAGCATAATGAAAAACACTCTCAAGTACATACCCTCACATTTAATGTCTAATAACTTTGAGAACTGAATATATTGGGAAATTAGAGTTAAAATATTTAAATTTTGATAAATATTCTTTACAATTACTTTTGATTAAAGTGCAAACTCATATAACAAGAAATTGTTAGATTAAAGGACCTTAGCCACACAGAGTAATTTTTATTACAGTTCTTTTCACATCTTAGTTCAATGTACTTTGGATTTGCTTGGTTTCAAAGCAGAGTACATGGGTTATCTATTCTCCTGTTTTTTTCCCCCGAGTGCCTGAGGTTAACAAGTTGTTTATTGATTTTTATGTTTATGTAATGTTCTCTTATATTAAGCGAGAAAATTCTGTATCCTGCTGAGCAAATGAAGATGTTCAGTTTTATACAGTCCCTAAATCTTATTTTTGGCTAGAACATTTTAAATCTCCCATCCACCACAGAAAATCCCTGTGTTAGTATGAAATATGAAAAATACACATAAAGTCATATAATTTGGTTTTAATTGAAAAGCAAAATATGGCACTATTTAGAGCTCAATCTTGTAATATATCATTCTATCATAACAGACCTATATTGTATTTTACAGAAGTCCATAATTATGCACTGCATGTATATGCATTATACAAATCTGAGCTGATCTGGGATTCCATGTGGAAATATATGTGCCCACAGGACTACATGGGATCGTATCACCTTTAATGCTGGGCTGATTAGAAGACTTCTTTTACTAGTCCGGGATTTTGGCTCACAAGCAAAATTTATCCCTGTGTAGACCACCATTGTAGGAGTTCCTGTGAGTTTTAATTTATAAAGTTTGTATAAATTAAGTTTCCTCAGAGTTGTCAAAATTATTACCCTACCCCCAACCAACCCTCACTCCTCATTCTAATGGCTCTTTATTGCCTGAAGAAACCATGCACATTTCCACACTCATAAAAATGTTTCTTAAGGTGAAAAAGGAGTTCTTCAAATACTGATTAAAAAGTAATTGCCTGAGGCCTTGAATGGAGCAGTAATGCTGAAATCAGCATTCATTTCAAAGTTTTTAAAGATGTGAATAGAAATAAATCCACATCTCTTACACACTTACTGCTAAATCACATACCAGTACATTGATCTCTCTACCCGCTACAGTGCAATCACCACTACCTATAGAAATACCATAAATTAAGTACAGCAACACTAGATGCTTCTTGTAGATAATTTGCCCGAATCTTTGTGCCTCCACAATACCTCACTGGCCTTAATGGAATGAAATCATTTACATGATCCGAAGACTTGGCCCTGAAATATGGAACTTTAACATTCATACTTTTATACAGACACAATGACACAAATGCACAATTGTGTGGTTACATGAAGAATGTACTATTTGCGATAACTATTTGCCAGCTCTCAGATAAAAAGGTAAACCACCTCAAGCTTCTTAGTTAGTCCATTATTATAAATGGACTCAGTATTGAGTACAAAGACTGTGTCTTTTCTCATCTTTGATCTACCAAGGCATTATTATGGCCCTCTTCCTTCCTTTATATTACAGATGAGGATATACAATAAAAGAGAAACTTGAAGTATAACCGAGATGAAGAAGTTTCCTCCATGCAAGGGCTCTATTCATACAAATAATCAAGTAGCCACGTTATTTAGACAACAATGAAAACTGATTCCTTCAAAACTATTAAGAACACAAGAACTCGCCAGTGTGATGACAGCTGAGATCAGTTTTGGGTAAATATTCTGACTACCTGTAATCTCTAAATGCCAAAAAGATTAAATACAGAAACTTATGCATGAAAGAGGGAGAGAAACTTGGAGGAGGAGGAAGTATTTTCAGAGCCCAAGAGACACCACTGGCAGACTTGCTCCTGGCATCACAAAGAGTACTTAAGGATGCAGAAAAGGACTGGCATGAGAAAAAGGAGGGGTGGGTTTTGATGAAGTTCAGCTTCAGACATCCAAATTAGGAGATCATTCTGCTCCTAAAATTGCTAGAGATATAAATGGAAACGTCATTCTGGGGTTCCAGGTCAGCACCTGGAAGACTCTCTCTGTCTCCCTTTTCTCATTGACCATAAAGGGATCCAACTGCAATGAAAACATCAACATTGATCCCTCAAGTTCTTTTGCCTACAGGAGCTGTATCAATACCCATAGAGAGACTATGGTGGCTATGCTGCTCAGTACGCCAACTACCATCCTCCACTGTCAAACTGAACTAGCAGAGCCAGCCCACACTAGTAGCTGGGGTAGACTGAAAAGCCTCAGCACACACATCTTCTGCTTGCACTTGCTTTTCTTCCACCTCTTTTCTCACACCCACTAATCTAAAACAGTCCTTGCTTTACTCCCACCTCTTCTTGTTTAACCTAAAGCATGAACAAGAGCACTAAATGCAGTGCAGTAACCAGCTATCCCCACTTTAGTAACTAAAGGACAATGAAGGCAAAGTGGCTGAGGAGTTACAGTTCACTCTCCCTTGGCTTTCCTCTTTCACTCCTCTGCCTTGGTCTTGGCAACCTACACAAGCTCTAGGTGCCACATAGCACCACAGCTGCTTTCTAGGTATACTGGACCTGGTTTTGCAGTCAGTCCTCTTCATCTCATCTGATTTGAGGCATAGTAGCACCTACCCATACCTATAATCACATATAACCAAAGAAAGGATATATCAAAGCAACCACAGGTACCTAGAGCCAAGCTAATAACCCTAAGCTTCTTTTATAAATGTCTGAGATCTTGCTTGTATGATTCTTACCCCAAACATCAATATTTATCTCATTCTACAGCAGATGTGTTTCTCACTGAAGTGCTCACTTATCTTTCACCTTTTTGCCTCTAGAGTGACAGAAATTCACACTGTTTCAGATATTCTGTACAGTTTGTCCTACCACTAATGCAAACGAACTCTGGGCACATTATGGTCATTGACATTGCTGGTTTTTACCTGAAAAAAAAAAAAGGACTCTGTAATTTGGTATTCCTCCTGGAGGGCAGTGTCATAATCACTTACAGGAGCTCCAGACCTTCCTAACAAAGACATGTTTGGAGTAGCCCATTTTGCCAAGTTTGCAAGTATCTCGCTCTCCACCAACATTTTAAATTACCATGTAAACTGTAACAAGTGAGACTTTGCAAATGGGTGAAATGATGTAGAACATTCAATTACAAAGACTCTGCATGAGCCAGTGGCAGCCTCTCAAGGTTTCGGTTTGCCTTGCAGGACATCCCTGTTTGACACCCATTCATGGCTTCATTCTGAGAGACATTTAGTACAATACCGAGGCAAATGGCTACAGAGGCAGATGTCCTACTTGCTACAGAGCCACTGGGGAAAGAAAGTGTATCTTATCATTCAGCAGTGCCTGTGGGTGAATAAAGTGCAAACAAAATCTCATGGAAGACTCATCCAGACAGCCCGGACAGAAGGAATGAGCATGTAAAGTTAAAAGGGTGAAGAAATATAGCATATACGTGTAGGAAAAGAGAGAAAAAAGGCAAACAATTTTTCAGTGATGGTTACCTGTAACATTTCCTGACACCTATTTTCACCACATGCTTATCATTAATTAAATTTGGTTGTGACTGAAAAAATCCTTTTTTTTTTAAACTCCAAAAATAAGAGATCTCACTGTGACTGTCAAAATGACAAAGAAATGCACGACAAATAACAATAATCACTCCAAAGTAATAAAAGTAAAACTATGCTAAGTTTTTAAGAATAAGCTAAACATACAATTACCAAGCGTAAGTAACTACAAACTGTATCAATCCACTGGTACCTTTATGGTGATATTCACAGCACAAGAAAAATAGAAGATGTTATGGCCATTATTATTTATGGAACAAATGAACTAATTGGGTTGGGAATGGCAAAACATCAGTACAGTGGTGTGAGTATGAACATTGCCAAGGACTGGATGCAGATATCCATAAACCTCACAAGAAAAGCATCATTCGTGACACCTTTAATGAAAAAGTAATTGCAGAGTTTTATGCATCTGTTCTGCGCAAGTAACAGGAGTTTCAGAATACTGGTAAAAAAAATCCAATAATGACATCAAAGGTAGAGCTTGTTAACATATTAAATGTGTTCAGTGTTGAAGAATTTCTAAAATGTTATGATTTTCTGATATTGAAAATACAAATTGTATGATGATTTTAAGGAAGGATTACAGACTAAGATTTAAGAAAAGATTGGTTCTATTTAATTTTAGAGAGAAATATTTTGTTTTGTAGTGGAAAGCATTCTCCTTTCAAATGTCAAAAGATCTACTTATAGTTCAACATTAACAATAAAGTGGAAAAATTATTATTCCAGGAAGAAAATCAATAATATCTGAAATATAAAAATTTTGTTTGTTGAAGTCTCTGGTTTTGTTGTTGGTTTTGGGGGCAGTTTTTTTGAGGAGGAAGACAGGGATGCTAGAATGTGTTTTATTCCTCTTTTTCATTTTATCTGGGTAACCCAAAGTGCTATTATTTATACAGCTTTAGAAAGGGACAGTGGCTTCCATGCTAAAATCTAAAATGATTAAAGGTCTTCCTTACAAGGTTACCTCCAGCTTTTTCATCTACACTGAAGTCAACACTATTTATGGGTGATAGTGTCAGCAAAAAAAAGAATATAGGGGTTTTTTTCCCCTTGTAACTGAAACTTTTAGTTTATTTTACCTTTAAGCAAGATAAAAATATGGCTTTGTTTATGATTTCACTGGTTACAATTTAATCCTCTGCAAGATCATTAAAACTTTTATTTTCAAGTCTCCATCCGGTTTTTATTGCTCTTTTAACTGAATTGAACTTCCAAATAATAATGTCTTCAGTTCTGAATTTTATATTTGCATTAAATAGACGTGACTCCTTCTTAAGCATACAGGATACTCTCTAAATTAATGTATAAACATCATAGACTGCTCGAGGCTTATGGAAGGTACAGGTAGTCTAGGGATACAGCATTTTCAGAAAGTATTTTAATTCATATACACTGGAAAAAATGTGAATGTTTAATATTATGCCAACAGATGATTAATAATATTCCTGAGTCTGGATTAAATGCTAGAGGATAGCAGATATAAAATAAACAAAAGTGATTTATAATACAAAGAAACATTATACAAATTAGAAAGATTAACAACATACTTTCCTCTTTATAGAATAGTTTCACCTCCTCAAATAATGATGGCAGTACCTTATATAATTACAAAATTACGTGATATTTTTCACCTTGAGGACTCCCAAAGCAATGTGTAAATGCAATAAACCAAGAAACAGGTTTTGCAAGATGTTCTTTTTGTCCCCCACTGAACATGACTTTTTCTGAACTAAATAACAGTTGATTGCAGAGTAATTGTACATAGTGTATAGCTAGGAACTTCAGCTACAACTAAAAGGGATAATTTTTAAGCCACTTAATTTAAACTGTACAAATGTTGCCTATGACTATGACGTTATCTCTAGAGAAGGTGTCAGAGAATCTTTCTTCTTTGCAAATTATTTCAATCGTGTCATTTTATTGCACCCTTGAGTACACACCTTCTCCGGTACCTTTTCCTGTGCAGATCTTAAACCTGGAAATTCTGTATCATATCTGTGACAAATGAGCTTGGAGAAAATTTATCTCTGGCTGTAAGGTCTTTTTATAGGAATACATCTTAGAGCCATTTTCATCAACATCTTCAACTGTCAGAAAAAGAAAACCAAACAAAAAAACAAACAAAATCCTAACCAAATACCACCTACCCCCGAACAAGTTGAAAATAATTATTATGTTTCAGGGCCTTAAAATGATGTATCATGTGGCATGGATATGGCTGAGCTATGTCATCTGGTTTAAGGGCTAGGAATCAGTCCTTGGCCCTGTTTAATTTATTAGTATAAATATGGCCACTGCAACTTTGACTTGATCTCCCAATCTCAAATGCTATCGCAGCTATCTTAGCTACTGCGCCAGATCTACTTGTTATATTTCTATTGTGGATGGTATATCAGACTCTCAATTTAGGTAACTGGAGTTGCACTGGTTCCTGAAGACTACTCCTTAGATATTTTTTTAAAAAGGGAAAATTATATTCATCCATGAAAAGTCAGGCAACGCACTAGACACTTAAGGATATTTTGTTGGAAATTACAGGTATTATGGGTGAATGACTAGGTAATGTTATCTGCATCGGGATACGTTCCTTTTTTATTAATAATCCATACATTTTTTCTTAGAAACCAAATTCTTGGCAATTATCATTTTCTGTTTAATATCCAGTTCGCTGTGGTAGTATTTCCTTACACATTTAGATACACACATGCTCTAAAAAAATCCAGATTACAGATTTTCAAGAGGACTGATTTCTATTTTCATTTTTATTCAGACCATGTAACTGCTACTGCAAATTTGTACTTCTTTGGCTGTTCTTGATATTTTTATGAAAAATGAAAACTTTATGAGTGTGTTGTAAGCATGAGGCCAGCATTCAGATAACTTCAGCAACTGAAAAGCAGCATTATAGCATATCTATATAGGTCCTGGAGAACAGCACAAGATGTATCACATAACTGACTTAAACAGAGAAAAAAAAATCACAAGATACCAGTATTAGTTTCACTATTTTCAGCTATTGTCTAATCTCCTAGGTGGCACCCTTACGAAATTGTTCCTAATGCCTTCCCGTTTTCTAAAGTGGTCAGATAAGATTACATTTTACTAAATATCCAAAGATTATGAGTAAAAATATATTTCTTTGTGAAGTAAAATGTTAATGTTCTATTAGTTTTTCCCAAATTTCTACACTTACAATTGTCAGTTAGTTTAATACCATCTACTAAATCTATTAACTTAAACAGATGTTATGCAATTTATAAATATTTCTTCTACCATGCAACACCAATATATTTTACATTATTAGTTAATTAATATTGGGAAAAGTAATAAAATTATGGTATATCAGCAGCATATGCATTCAAGTGTTAGTTTGTTAATGTTCTATATTTCCTAAAATCTCAATTGTTAAAAAAAGGAAAAGAAAATAATAATGCTTGAAGAAATGTGTTACACTGGTAGCATAAAATATGAGCACCAGGCAGTGTCCCTTATCACAGGAGAAATCTTAAGCAAGCTGATGACATTTTTCCGTGTTTTCTGCCTGCTGAGACATTCTAGACTGGAAATCTTATTCAGGAATCTCTAAGCTTTGTTCCATGTAGGTGAGAATGGGAGAAAAATAGAGCAATGAAAGGTTAAGGTGAAAAGAGAAGTGAGACTGGGAAAAATTAAAGAATACTAACAGAGTAGTAGCCCAGAAACCAGAAAACCACTCCCTAAATAAAAGCAAAAAAAAAAGGAGACATAACCATCTTTACCTGCTACTTCTTAGTCTGTTTTCTGGGTTTACAGGCAAGACATGGGGGACCAAATCCAAATTTAAATGTTCCTAAACATCAGCATTATTTTTCCAGGCAATACAAATCCCTGAAAGACATGACCAGCTTGATAGAGTACCTGCAGGGTTTGCTCATGTGGACGCTGCTCACTTAGTGCCAGACAGCCCTGTGGGGACCAGTACAGGGCTTTTGGATGCCCCGTGGAAGGAAGGAGGTTCTGGGTGGGCTCCATAACAGCATGAATTTGACCTTTCATGCTCACTTGAGGGGCATACCAAACACCTACACTTCCCTGTGAAGTGGATAGATTGAGCATGAAATCACATCTAGCCAGTGGAAATGAATAATTATTACTTAGGACTCCAGTCTTTACCTTTCAAGTACAGCTTTCTTAACTGAGCTGCTGAATTTTGCCATTAAAGGTGCCTAACTCCCTCCCATGTAACTTCTACCTTGTGCAAGCTCCCACTGCGAAAATGATATTGCCCTTGGGATTATTATTTTCAACAGTTTCGCTCTTACAGGTGTGGATGAAAAGGACAGGTGATCCTTATGGGAAACATTATGACAACTAATCAGAGGGAGAAGTCCAGAACGAAACAAGGCAGGACATGTTCCTGTGCACCTGCTGCCTTTCCCATCATATAAGCCACCAGAGCTGGAATCACAAAACAGCTAATTGCAAAAACTAAGCCACAGGAAACAAAGCACTATTGCACTTCAAAGATTGCTGCTGATATTGTGTACATTATAAGAGCACTTGTATGGTGTCAAACATGTTGCTCACTAATGAAATTGCCCTCTCTGGAGGATCTTTTTTAAAAGCAGAAGGAAATGTTGGATAATGCCTCCATGGATAGTTGTGTCCTAGCCAGCCAAAAACACCAGGCAAGGGTGGGCAAGAACAACACATTTTTAAAGCTTCCATCTTTATTTCTGCATCAGCTGCCTGAAACATGGCTGTCAAAGAGCTTTAGAGGAGGAAGACATATGCAGAATGAGTTTAGTCAGATGTTTCAAGTGCTACAATAAACTTCAGGCCACCTGACCATGAGAGTGTGAACAGAATTATTGTACCCAAGTGCTGTAAACAGCACCCACTTTATATGAAAACTGTCACATTGATGTGACCTAATGTGTAACAGGAGTTCATAAGCAAATGTTTTGGATGAGATATAAAACCAAGATCGACGGCCATTGATGGCCGTAGTTAGAAAAGAAACGAAAAACCAAGGAATTGTTAAAGAAAGAAGAAAGTCAAGTAACACCTATACTTTCAAAAAAATTTCCATTGACATTGGCGAAAAGATGTGTGGCAGTCTTTTTCATGTGCTAGTCAGTGCAATTATCTAGCTATTTGTTGCTTCCAGTCTGGATTGTTGCTAGTTACAGCACAGTACAGGAACGGAATTAGTAGAGCTATAGCTAATTATTTCAGGACATGCTATTTCCTCATTCATTTGCCTTGTGGGGTCCTTTGCAAAGAGGAAAGCTTGATCTTAAAATGCATTGGCTACCAGTTTGTTTTCAAGCATAACTCAAAACTCAAGGTTCAACCTTGGGAGCCAAATGGCAGAAGCTGTGCCCAGTGCATGGCCACCAAGGGCAGGGACAGCCCCCTGGGAACAGGGACTGCCTCGGAGCCAGCACCCCAACGGCCTTCCTCCAAAGGATGCTGGGTGGAGAGGTGGCAGGCAGGGAGCGGGGTGGGGGTGGGGGGGGGGGGGGCGTCATTCCCATGTCACAGTGCCACCATGCGGCAATGCAGCAGTCACAGTGCCCCGGGGCAGGATAAAAGGGAGCATCCTCCTGTGTTCTGCTGCCAGAGCTGGCCCAGGGGCAGCCTGAAGACATCCGAGAGGATGTCCTTGAGGAGACAGTGGAATTATTTGGATGGGGTTGTGAGAAGACCAGAGGCTGAACAAGGCTGCTGGAGGTTCTCCACTGCAAGGCAAGCTCCCAGCAGGGCCACCTTCAAAGCTGATCTGATGAATGGAAATCTTTTTCAGCTGGATAAGCAGTGGCCAGACCAAAAGAATGTCTTTTTGAGGAGCACTGCAGAGCTTGTTGTCCTCATCCCCTGCAGAGCCAGGAGCAGCAGCAGTAAGAAATTCGATGCACAGATATTGCAAGGGGTCCCAGTGCTTTGGAGCAGCCACTGGTGCCCTGCCAGGTGCAGGAAGGACACTTGCCCCAAAGTCGATCAGGCCAGGGGCCTTTGGCCTCTCTCGGAAGCCCCCAAGATGGCTCTAGTTTGAGGGAGAATAGGGCTTGGACATCTGGCAAGCGGGACCAGCCTGTGGGATGAGGAGGCAGGTCTTGCTCACATGCTCAGGGAACAGCCAATTGCCAGTGCTGGGGTCAGGAAGGAATTTTCCCCCAGGACACATTGGCACTGGTCCCCAGGGTTTTTTTGCCTTCCTCTGCAGCACTGAGCATGACCACTTCTCAGGGCTCCTCTGCTCCATTTTGGCTAGGTTACTGCCTGCTGCTCATGCACCACGAAGATGGCCTCTCATGCCCTGCAGCTGAGGAGAAGAAGGCTTTTTTTCCCCCATGGCGGTCAAGCAAGTGTCCCCAGGGGTTTTTTGCTTTCCTCAGCAGCATTGAGCACGGCCCCTTGCCAGGGATCCTTTGGGCCATTTTGGCTAGGTGCCTGCTGCTCCTGTTCCACAAACATGGCCTTCGTGCCCCACATCTGGGGGGAGGAAACTTTCTAGACTCACAGGGTGGTCCCCAGGGTGGCCCCCAGGGGTTTCTTCTTGTCCTCTGTAGCACTGAGCACAGACCCTTGTCGGGGCTTCTCTGGGCCCTTTCGGCTCTCTTCTTGCCTGCTGCTCTTGCACCTCCAAGGCACCACTTGTGCCCTGGCTCTCTCGGCCTCTCTTGTCCATTGCAAGTTTGGAGCGGGAGCGAGCTCTGCTTTTCCCGTGGCTCCCATGTCCCCATTGCTTGTGCAAAACAGCCTGTGCTTGGAAGGGCTCCAGGCTTGTTGCACCATCAGGAGCTGCCACTTTTCCTCTCTCCCTGCGTGCAATACAAGTATGGGGCAGGCATGAGGGCACACACATCACTGGCCAAGAAGTACAGCAGCAGAGCAAGTTTTGGAAGGTAAAAAGTGTTCTTGTCATTCACATGTGTTATACTTTTGGAAATACCCTGTGGTATCACACACCACCTTCTACTTTTGTGTGTGGTTGGTACTGATGCTCATTCTTCAAGTTCTCACTCTTCTGCAAACTGGGACTGCTTGGCCTGTGTTTCTACTGCTACTTTCTGTGGCTCTGTGGCTTCCCTTTGCCAGACTGCAAGGGATGTTTTTTCAAGCTAAACTGAAGAATACATCAGCCTGCTCCTGGCTACACATGCGCATTTTGTTCATGCTTGTGAGCATCAGCTCTGAAACAGATTCAGAAAAATGAAATGAAATCCTGTTTCCACTTATAACCTTTGTGATTTGTGTCCTTGAAAGTGTTTTTAGAGCTGAAAAGCCCCTCTCGTTTCAGGCAAGTAACAGTCTCATTATTATTTGACTCATGGTGAGGGCAGGGAATGGAAAGAATAGAATAGAATGGAGTAGGATTGTTATGCTATGCCATGCCTAGAGTTCTGCATAACAAGCCATGACATAGGTCTGAGGGCTCCATCCAGAGAGCAAGTCTCTGCAGTGCAGGTCTCAGGCCCATCCCAGAGACAGGGGCAGAGATGGGCACACCTACAACATCCCTCAGGCAGGGACTGAAGGCCCCAGGCTGAGCTGAGACACGTACCCTGGGCCATTGGCAGGAGACAGTGTGGGTAGTGTCCCAGCGGAGGCTAGTCCCAGCCGTTGAGGCCTATGAGCACCTCCAGGACCCTGACAGAAGTAGACTTGCACTGCTCATATGCTGTCCTGTAGACATTGATGGCTGGTCACTTCGGAGACAAGAGTATTTGGCCAGATGGACCCTTGCTGTGAGGGAGCACTGTTGTGCTCAGGCTCTTATAGTTTAGTACATTTTTTTCTGAGGGAAACAGCTCAGGCATTTCTAAAAATGAATACAAGGAGAAAAAAAAAATCCATGGGGAAATGAACAGGTATTGCTCACCTCAAAAAGATTTGCAGCCATTTAGTTCAGGAGCACGTCTACAGGATGAGGGCTTGATCTTAGAGCATCGCTAGTGTTAGAGAGGTGAAATTTTGCCATCCTGTGGAAACGCAGCTAAACTGGATGAACATAGAAGACTTTCAAAAACCACACTTCAGACATGCTTTTTGCAAATTTGTTCAGATTGTAAAATTATTTTGAGATGATCCACAGCTCTCAACCGCAAAAGAAGGTACGTGCCTCCTTCCCACAATGTGACAGAGCCAATGCCTAGGATGGGACATGGCTGCCCATTCAATCCCTTCTGCTAGCGCAGGGCTGGGAAGAAACGTCATCAGTGATTTCCTCAGCAGGTACTGAGAAGGAAAGGAGGGTGTAGGAAGAATATACTAAACTAGAGTAGGCTAGAAGAGTTGAGTTGGAAGGGACCTACAACAATCATTGAGTCCAACTGCCTGATCACTTCAGGGCTGACCAAAAGTTCAAGCACAGCATTAAGGCCATTGTCCAAATGCCTCTTAAGCACTTACAGGCATGGGGCATTGACCACCTCTCCAGGAAATCTGTTCCAGGCTTTAACCACCCTCTCAGTAAAGAAATGTTTCCTCATGTCACATCCGAACCTCCCCTGACAGATGCAGCTGTGAGCCATTCCCACATGTCCTGGCACTGGACCCCAGGGAGAAGAGATCAACACCTCCCTCTCTGCTTCCCCTCCTCAGGAAGTTGTAGAGAGCAATGAGGGCGCCCATCAGCCGCCTCCTCTCCACACTAGACAAACTCAAAGAATTCTCAGCTGCTCCTCAGAGGACATGCCTTCCAGCCCCTTCCCCGGCTTTGTTGCCCCACTCTGGAGGCATTCAAGGACCTTAACATTCTTTTTAAATGGTGGTGCCTAGAGCAGCCAGATCTTCACCCAGCACACCATCTACTTGCTCATCTCACAGCTAGACAATGTGTCCAGAAGGATGCTGTGAGGGACAGTACCAAAAGCCTTCCTAAAACTTAAAAAAAGCTGCATCCACCACCGTCTCTTCACCCACCAGGTGGGTGACGTTATCATAGAAGGATATCAAATTAGTTAAACAGGACATTCCCTTTGTGAACTCATGTTGATTTGGCCTGATGACTGCACTGTCCTTTCAATAACAGTGTGATCTTCTCCACAATTTTTCCAGGTACTAAGGTCAGACTAACACGTCTGTAATTCCTGGGGCTTCCCTCACAGCTTTCTGGTAAATTGGAATAGCGTTGACTAGCTTCCAGTCAGCGGGCACCTCCCCAGAGTCCCAAGACCTTTGGTAGGTGATTGAGACGGGTCCTGCTGTAACATCCGCTAGCTCCTTCAGTAGTCTGGGATGAATCTCATCAGGCCCCACGGACTTATGAACATTAAACTAATACAACTGGTGCCTTACAGTTTCAGTGTCCACAAATGGAAAATCACTATTCCCTCACTAGTGGTCCTCCGACTCAGATGACTGGGCAGCTCAAGGTCTATCAGTATTAATAAAGACTGAGGCCAAAAAGGCATTTAATGCCTTTGCTTTTTCTTCATCCCTATTTGTCAAGTGATCATCTTCAACAAGCATCAGTTTAATGTTTTCCTTGGACCTCCTCTTGCTATTAACATACTGAAAAAACCCTTTCTTGTCTGACACAACACTTACCAGTTTCAACTCTAGTGCACAGAATAAAAATGTTCAAAATATATTAAAAATTTACCATCACAAAACAAAGGCCGTCACTGAAAACTACATTTAAAAAATGGAATGATTCAGTATGAAGTACAATTGATTAAATATATTGCAGTTAGATTTACACCGAGACTGATCACACTGAAAAGAGGACACATCAAAGTGAGAGATTTATGAACACCGGTTTAAAGAAAAGCAGAAATTTAGTGTAAGTGTTCGGAATGACCTCTTTTTCTAGTTGGTCTGTAGTCTGTCATTAGACTGTCAGTGTACTTGGTGCCTGATCCTTCCTGTCTTTTCACTAGGGTAATCCACTGCTGAAAATAGCAAATTTCCCATAGAAAAATAGAATGTTATTTCTTCTACTTTGCACAGAAACCTTTGAATTTTCTTCAGAAATCATTCTACAGCCAAAAAGCATTCAGAGTCAAATCCCAAAAGTTTTTATATACGTATGTATTTTCTTCAGAAAACAAAATGTCTAAGCAGCTCGATTAAACAGCCTAAGTATCTGTTATATTTATCTGGATTTTCCCTTACATCCTCTCTAAGAACACAGACTTAATTGCTCAATATCCTGCTGTCACCAATTTGTCCTAGGTTAAGTATTTTCTAGTAGTACATATATTTCCTTTGCTAATAGATGCAAATATCTTCAGGGAAACTGTTCCTTAGCTTTAATAAGCAGAGAGTTGAAAGTAAAATAATCAGTTTCAATAAAAGAATTCTGGGGTTTTTTTAATAGAAAATGTACTAGTTCTTGTGAAGATAGTATCAAATTCAGTTGAATATATTAAACCAACCCAAGGCATAAATTACCTTATATTGCTCCCTTTTCCATGTTCTTAAACTTGCTATAGGCTTTGAATTCTATTGCTTATTCAGTTCCTCTTACAGTTTCTGCAGAAATTCGTATGTTTCCTGAAACCTGAAAATCTTTCAGCTTCAACTTCTCGACTGTTTTGTGGGAAAATAAAAGTTCAACTAAAGTTGCTGTTAGCAGTTGGCTACTAGGATGCCCCTCACTTCTGTTCCCTTTTGCAAATATCTGCATGAACTCAAATTAGGTAACAAATTAATAACCAGAACTCAAGACATACATTAATACAACCACAGTTGTTAGCACCCAGTCAAATATAAAACCTTTACAACACAGTTAAGGTTTCTATTTATAAATCGATGCAAAACCACACAACTTAACTCCCTCCAGTTTTCAGTGCTAGGCTGTACCACTCAGACTGGCCCATCCAAAATGGCTTCAGCCAGGCTGAGATGATACTGCTATGTTACTGGGTGATTTTTTTTCTGAATTCAGCAATGTATCACTGCTTACTTCATAGACAAGCACCTAAAGAATCCACACTGTACGGTTTTAAATGCCTGAGCTCAGAGTTGGCATCCACCAAACACTACATGCCCATAGCTTTCATGAAGTAAAGACTATACCCTAAAGTAACTTCCTTCCCACATGCAAGGCACTGGTATTCTGGAAGATCATTCCTCTTCCCACTACATACAGGCACAATTACAAACCTCCTGCTGCTTTATTCCTTCAAAATATGCAATACTGAAACTGTGATTATGATGTATGCAAGCGTGCTACGCTGGCAACTGAAATATTTCAGCATTTTCATCTACAAAATGTATGCATAAACACCAAAGGATCCAGATACACTGATTTGGAAGGATGAACCTAATTATCTCTCATTAACCCTAACAAACTATGTACACGCACACTTGAATATCATGGTTAGTAAACTCACAAAAGCTTTACACTCCTATGTCCAGATTCTCTTTCCTTGTCTAAGAATTTTTAGAGAATAAGATCATCAAATCTTTAAAACTGAGAATTTTTTTTTTTTTTCACATTCTTGGCATTGAAATGTTTTTTCCTTAGGTCTATGCTCCAAGCTGTAGCAGAATGTTAAAAAAAATGCCTTAGAAAAAGATAAACCATGTACACAAGCAATCCAAAACTGAATTTGATTCAAACACGATGTCAAAAAATCTTAAAAAAAATGTTCACGAGAAAATACTAGTTAATGTTAAAGTGACAGTCATTTCAGTTAGTAGTCCCAGGAAAATAATTGCCATTTAGATACTATTTTATGGCTTAAATTTCAATTCTCAGCTCTTTCATTCGATTTCTAGGAAGCATTTTGTGAAAGAAGACTTATTTTCTTGTATTTATCTATTATAGCTTTAAATCCAACCCAAAATTTATTTAGGTAGGTTTGCAATATTCAAAATACCAGGTGAGAGGAGCATATGAATAAATTAAGGTATATTTAACATGAAAAAGAAACATTAATGGAGGCAATGTTTCTGTGTAACCTCAGCTCCAGAACCATATCCAGTTATCTGTTAATAAGTAAAACCTAGAATTTTCTATTGACATAATTAAGTCTTCAGAAAAAGACAGAGTTTTAATTAGTAATTTAGAAAAAAGTGCTTCAAATGAACGAACTGAGAATTTAAAGCTGTGGAAATTGCTAGAATATTCAGTGAAAATCATAAATGGCAAAAATAATGGAACAGGAAGACAACAGGTAAAATATATAGACTGTTGTTCAACAAATAAGATCCATACCACGCTATAAGGTTACCTCTGTGTTAGGTAAATGCAACAGAGTCACACATGCATTTATCAAATAAAAAAAGATTAAAGTACATAATCATAAATGAAAACATACCCAGTCATATATACTTATATTGAAATGTTAATTTCCATTAGAATAACCAAATCACACAACATTTGTATAGGCTTGTAGCTCACTAATACTGAAAACATAGTAAAGATATAAGTATGGATACACTCTTCATAAAATCAGGGTTTTGTATGAAAATGAGGCAAAAGAATACTGTGGTCTATCTTCCATTGAGGGCCAGTTAATTGGTTCTTTCAGGCATCTTCAATTTTTCTACATACAAAACCTACCAATGGTAAGTCTAAAATCACAAAACTTAGCTAGGACATTAAAAAAAAACCAAAACAACAACTAATTGTAAGTGCAAGACTAGAGCTGGGACTAATGTTATTACTGATAATAATTAAACTGTCTTTTTCCTAAAATAAGTGAGAAATGAATAAATAAAAATAAAATGAATAAAATAATAAAAAAAGGAATAAAAACCTTTTATATCTGTCCTGCTATTCACTAAATTGTGAAGACTAAGTAAAATGGAGCAGTCAAACAGTCATTCTTGATTTTGTCTTCATTTTACATGACCAGTATTTAACTTTAATATATTGTGTAAAAACCACGTAAGCTTTAGAACTATAAAGACTACAAAAAGGCATTTAAAAAGATACTAGATCTAAAATAATAAAAAGGTTCTGAAATAAAAACATAACAGCATTAATATGTTTTATTAAGTTTATATCTCAGGAGAAGGTTGAAATAAACTATTTATAGCAATAGTCCAGCCAGTAGCACACTATCAAGATATTACTGCTAAAGCTGACGCAAAAATGCATCACACTTTAAAATCTTAACTAATCGAGAAAGTTTATTTTTTTGTAGTTGCCCATTTATGTGAAATCACTCCATACTGATTACTGACTACCATGACATTACTTGAAGAAAACACATTCTTGGGCTTAAAGTTTTTTCTTTAGAAATAATCACCTTGTCTTCTACTATATTTTAAGTTTACCTTCCCCAAAGATAATATCAGAATTTAATTATTAATTTATTATTCTGGTTAATATGAAGATAACGACAACATATTCAACTTTGGAATAGTCTGAGGGCTTTTTGGTTTTTAAAATTCTGAGCTTCTTTATTATTAAAAAAACCCCTTTAATAATGAGATAAGATACTATACGGGGGATTGAATGAATCCCACTACCATCTTGCTTTTTGGTCAAAACAAGCAATTTTTTGGCAGGCCATGTATGTGTACTCCATTTCATTTCAGTCTCAGGCAACAATTTCACTGTCTTCCACCTTATGTTTCTGAAGTGAGCACGATTTTGCCACAGACTTAAAGAATTAAGTACAGCATTCTGCACAAACATCCCAGCATAACATGAGCCTGAATTCAGATTCAGTTTAACCCCTGATTTTGCAACTTAACTGACTTAAAATAGAATTCTACTAGTGTTGAAAAAAAAAAAAAAAAGAATAAATCAGAGTCCCTGGAACAAATTCTGCATTTCTTTTCCAGTAATACCAAAGGTACTATTACTTTTAAACATCACAAGTACAAGAATTAGGCTTTTTCATTTTTCATGTTTTCAAACGTCACAGGGCTCGAGGGAACCATTACAGGGGCATCTAACACTTTCCTGGATTGTCAGGAATGTCACCTAAACAATGAAAAATCTTACATTTATGTGGTCAGAGATCAGAAACTAATATCACTACATTAATATAGTTCTGCTGTTACATTATTAAAAAGAAGGACAGATGAATTTTAAAAAGAGAGCACAAAATCATTTGAGCCAACCATTGAATGGGACTCTACCTCCCCCACATAGTCTTCTGCAGAGCAGTAGCTGAACATCTTTAAATACTAACGCTTCTTACATGGCATTTTAAAGCACTTCAGGCTCATTTTAATTATAGTTTAGTATTATTAAAACTTTCCATGTATGAGAAGGACGCATTAAGTAATATCACAGGCAAAGCACATCAACTATTCAATGCTTCCTGAAGTGTTTGACTATTTATAAAAATGGGAAATGTGGTGCTGTCAATGACAATGCACACTTTTTCAGGTCCAATTGCTGCTCCAAAAAAAATGGAAATATAAACCACATTTAGGTGAAATATAGCAAGTGATGTAACATTTTTGGTCTTTTCCACAGCATGAAACTTTTAAAAGAACCTTGATAAACAGTATCATAGGTGTGCAGAGAGGCATGAAATTTGCAATTGTACTGGTACTTATCTGAATGGCCTTCCAGTGTCCTTTTTCTGACACAGCACATTTTATGACTGCACAGAAGCTGCCTAGAACAAAAGGTTTCCATTCTTTGATTTAAAAAAGAGGAGAAAAACCCCAAACAAACAAACCTGGCTTAGCTCAGGTACCAAAGTAAATTTTTTTCACTATGCTGCAGTCTTAGAAGTATAAGGGGTTTTAATTGATTGAATAGAAATACCTGAGATGCAAACAAGACAAATGATATTGCAGACTTTAAATCCCCTTCTAAACAGAAAGATACCTCTTATGTTATTAACAAGGAAATACATAAACACTGTTTGAGGGCCATAGTTCTCCACCTGCACAAACTGTGCCATTATAAAATTTAAGGCCTAACTGTGCTTTCTAGAAGATGGAGAGCTTTTGAATGGAAGTAATGCAAAGATGTCATGCCTTCTGCATCCTCTTGCGTCTGCATACCTCTCAGAAGGCTTTCTCACTAGGTACTAGATCAAACAGTAGACCAATTATTTTGACCTCCTGCCTTGAGATACTGCAAACATATTTCTATGATATAGTATGTCTTAAAGTGAACAAGACAGCTGAGACTTCCTGTTCCCTCCCTCCAGCAAACAAGAGCTTTCAACTAAGGTAGAGCTTTAATTTGGTTAGGGGCAGGTGGGATGAGATGAGGAAAGCAGTGTGGTTTGGAGTGTTTTGTTTCTACCGCGGATGATAGATATACCTAAGAACTCTGCAACTTAAACCACAGTGTGAGGCTCTTCCCCCAGTCTGTAAGTCCAAGCTGTTACAAAACTAGCCCCAAAGTGAATAAGGGAGGAGAAAGAAACCATATTAATAACCTGTGTCACAAGACTTAGTTATGAGTGTTGAAGTCAGTTGGAGTATAAGATTTTTGTTACTTCACAAATTCTCTCAGGACACTGCTTTCAAAGACACTTTGGCCTGCATTGAGCTACTTCAAGAGTAGCACAGGAACTCTTCCAGCATCTCCCCCTCTTGTTAAAGTAGAAAGGTATGCTAATATTTCACATTTACATAGTGTTTTACATTCTTAAAAAGCTTTTTAGACATTAACATATTCATCCTAAAAGCGGTATTACACATGAAATATTCTCTATTTTACAGACGAGTGAACAAACATAAAGGGGTTAAGCTTCTGACTTGTGCTACTTATTCTCTTTAGAAGTTGGGAGACAAAAAACAGATACATAAAGAAATGCCTCTGGTACTGTGGTCTTTTCTTCTCACTGTCCCTTCGGATTTTTACCTTCATGTGTACTCATCACTTGTGATTTCAGAGCTGCAGCTACTGTACCTTATCTAAGCAGTGTATTTTGAGGAAAGCAGTAACCTTGTTAGCAGTAAAGAAGAGGCGAAGAGGCAGAGAGGGCAAAGAAATCCCCAACTGTAACAGCAGAATTTGCAGGAGTGAATTCCCTCATCCTACCATGTATTCTTACGTGAGAAAAAAACCTATAAGCATTGCATAGGGTAAGTTTACATGAAGGACAGTAAAAGTTTTGTCTGATACAAAAGGAAACACCAGGGACTTAGGTTTAGGCCCCAAATACTCAAGTGTTGACGTGCCCTTTTTTATTCTTCTTTCACCTGCAAAAGTAATATGAATTGAAACATCTTCACAGAATCTCAGGGGAAATCAAGTAATGTCCTAGTGGAAAGCCACAGGAATAAGAGGGTATGTCTGGAATTGTTGCCCGATCAAGTAAACTCTTTTCTTCTGGTTCTTATAAATAACACACAAACAAGTATGCGTATACGTACATAGAATTTGTATGCTGGACATATACCTGCTCTGTGCAATCCAGAAGTTCAGCTCATGAGTTTTAAGAATGAACAGGTCTTAGGTATGTTTTGATTAAAACTGAGTTAAACTCTGCATACTCTGGCTGATCTTTTTTTGAGCCAAAGGGATGGAGTATCTACATAAACATAATTTAAACACTGTAGCATTATTTCAGAGTTACAGTTGAGAACATGAGTACATTAAAGTAAAAAAAATTAAAGCTATATCTGTCTCACACGGTCACTTTTTTTTTTTCCTTTTGCATAACCCACAGTTTCGGTTATACAGTGTTAAGTTTCCTGTCTGAGAATACACATGCAATGGGAGTTACGGTTACACAAGAACATTAAAATCTGCACAGTGTAACTCCGAGGATCATAATAATTTCAATTAATATATTTTTATTTTTAATTTCCCTTGTAAAGCATTTTTACAAAAGTTGAAAGCTTGCTTGCACATTGAAATAAGTGTATTGTGGTACAGATCTTGAAATTCTGGGACCCAGGGGAGTTCATGCTGGAGGTTTTAATCATGTTATTCAGAAAACATACCACTCCAGAAGTCAGTGAAATTGAGAATTGGCAAAAAATGACAATATCAGTC
Organism: Pluvialis apricaria; assembly: GCA_017639485.1. Taxonomy (NCBI): domain Eukaryota; kingdom Metazoa; phylum Chordata; class Aves; order Charadriiformes; family Charadriidae; genus Pluvialis; species Pluvialis apricaria. Next base: position 63,157,965 of record CM030008.1, read on the forward strand.
CCTACGTAAATTAGGATTATGAGCCAAAAGAATATATTACCAAATATGAAAAAATTTCTAATGAAAGATAAAATTATAAACAATTATAAACATGCAATGTTAGAAAATAATATTTAAAAAAACATGCAACAAGAATGCCTATATCTTCTCTTTCAAGAGAAGGATGAGCAAGAATTAAAGCAAAAATTTCATTGTTCCTCATCTCTTTTCAAATCTGTAAAAGGTGTTTCACCTCAACAAGGATTAAGGACCACAGAATTTTTAAGTTATTTAATAAAACAGTTCTGACCTACTCCAGCACATGAAAGCAGCTATGGGTTTTTAACATATCAAATTAACATTTTGCATGGTAGAATAATTCAAAACATGAACAAAAATTTTTCCAGACCAAATCATATTAAGTTTAAGAGTAAAGATGAGACCCTGAAAAGGAGGTCATATAATGGAAGTATCCCTTCACTACACTTTTAATTCTTCGAATAGAAGCAAGTTTTTCTGTTAGCTATTTTTTAACTTGGTTATCATTTTATTTTCTGTTAAGTTTAACATTTTGCCAGTTTCCCTCAGTGAACAAAAAGAAATTTCTTTATCAAAGTATGCATCTAAGGAATTGAATAGAAACATATATTGTTAGAAATATTTTAGATGGAAAAGATTTTTAAAAAGTATGATTCAAACTTTTCTCTTTTATGTATGCATTTGAGATGTCATTTGTAGTTGTTGTCGTGACACACAACAATTTTCCACCTTATCTCAGAAGGGTAGCAGTAAAGTGCTTAAACCTGTTGACAGGCTATCTAAGACCAAATGTCTTATCTGAAGCTGATTGACAAAACAATGACAACTGTGGTAACAAAATATTTCTGTAATTTCAGAGCAAATGCCCATTCTTTTCCTTTTGTAAGATTTTCTTCAGGAGATACGATATTTCTGCTCAGAACCCCTTGACGTCTCATTGCTACTGCAAAAGGTCTTGACAGATACGAAGGGCACTAAAAAAATTTAACTAGAAAACACTCCACCAGTGACAACCTGTATTTGTGGCTCACTGTATGAAGTATGTATAAATTCTGATCCTGCACATTTTTGAAAAGCAAGTATTTTATTTTCTACTTATTCAACAGCTTTTATACTTTATACAGAGAACAAGTAACAGCAATCCACTGTCACTTGGGGGTGGAAAAGGCATATTCTCAAATTGCTGCTAATGCTTACCCACATAGTGCCCAAAAGCATCGAAATGCAAGAGGAGGGTTTCCTCTCTCATTTCATGCCCTTCTGCTGTAGGACCGGCAACTGCCCAAATTCCTGCAAAGGCTTTTTCTCATTTGTCCCTCCATAAGCACCTCCTATGAGGGAGGACAAGGGGCAATCATTCCCCCTCTGGTCCCTTCCACAGCTATTTGCAAGCCACACTAAAGATGTTACCACAGAATAATTATTTTCTAGCTTATTTTCCTAATTCCCACTGCAAGTATAACCCTGTTTAATTCTTCACCCTTGACATCAGCTGAGTTAACAGCAAAATCAAAACAAATATCATATACCTGTACCTCTCTTCATGCATTCAAAGTTTATTTTCCTCAAAAAGTGCCCATCCGATCCTACTTCTATTTTTAAAATTATTTTATACCAAAGACATTGACTGGGATGTTTATGAGTAGTTAGCAAAAAACATTTTTAAATTTTTTCCTGAGTCTGCCTGTATCAAGCGTTTTTAGACAAGTTTCTTTTAAAGAACCTGTCATACCTTGATAAGCTAAACAAATAAGTCCGAAAGCTACATATTAATGTGATACAGTTACAGTAAAAACTATTCTTAATTGTTTCAATTCTGGAGAGGTTCTACTAGAATTTAATAGGATTTTTGTTTTGGAAGATGAACAGATCTTCAAACTCTATATTTCATTTACAAATCTATTGCAATTTTTAAGAGCTATGCTTAAAAACCAACAACAAAAAGTGCAGACTAGTGCCACTGCATGAAGTACTGCATAACAATTTCTCACTTGTAGAAATGAAAATTATTGATCTTTGCTAGAAAATCCCATTACCATAGAAAATATATAACAACAGACCACAAACTGGACTAAAATTCTTCTCTCAACATAACTGTCTTAGAGTCTGACTCCTGACTATATTACCCATTATTAAGTACATACTTGCAGGAATTTCTGAAAAGCAATGACTGGTAACTATAGCACATCTGCTCAGTTAATTCATACTGTGAAAATGAAGACAGAGAGAGTCAGGAATCCTAATGTTGGGCCTGGTTTATAAAACATGGTAGCCAAAATTCCACCAGAATATGACTATACCAAATATACGACTCCAGAATTTTTAATTTTCCTTTTTTTTCTTTCCTCCCAATATTTGTAAAGAAGAACTACAATTTGACGCAGTTGGGTTTTTTCCTCTGAAGCTTCAGATAAGTCATCTGTACCATGTAAGTTTTGCAAGGAGAGAGCATACTTCAAATTACTGTTGAATCCATATGGAACTGAGAAGACTCACTTGATAGAACATTAAACATGCCTGCAAGGTTGTTGGCTTAGTAGTAAAACTGTTAAGAAATACCTTAGCTAGAATTTAAATAATACTGAATTATAGTGACAGCAGAGGTTTGGTTTTCTCTTGACCTTTATTTGTATTCTATCAATTTCAAAATTTTGTTTTAAATTGATTCCCACCACAAATCACCTATTTCCTCTTGCATTTCACTTTTAATTTTAGGAAGAAGGCAGTGATCTTTATTGTGTATTCTACCTCCCACAGCAAATGCAGCTTCTATTTTCATTAAGTCTGTTAAACATTGTCCAAGAACATCAGTGATGCCATAAGTTTTCTGAGCTGTTTACTAAATTTGTACTGTTGTATTTGTGAACGAAGACATTAGATCTCTCAGTTCCATGCTTATGATACACATCTGTAACATTTATTCTACATCCTGATTTCTGACAGCCACCAAGGCAGATACTAGCAATTTCAGTTAAAGTTACCTGAACGCTTTTGTGAATGTAGCCGCTTGTACCTCTTCCTACCTATTTTCCTCTAACAAAGAGCCAGCTTCTTTTTTCCATGTCAATTATAGCTGTACAAAGCCTCCAGTGTCCATTTGAAAAGGACAAGCTGATTTTTGAATGAGATCTCACTTGTATAAAATTCCAAGCCTTGATGTTTTGGCAGAAAGGTTGAGATAACCTATTATGTTTGAATCTAAAAGACTGTATTTGCTTCTGTGTGCACGTCTGATCAGTGTGAAGGTGTCCAGGTTCCTGGACACTGGCTTGTCAATTCCCGGTTCTTACACAAATATCTTTCTGAGACTATGAGACAAGAGTAAGGGAAACTGTTTCAGACATGACTTGCGGTTATGTGTATGTTACTCGCTGCACCACTGCTCAGATACACACACTGACCATAAATAAATTCATACCAGAACTGGAAGCACTACAAACCTGTCATTGTAGCGCTGTGGTTAATACAGCTAGACTGCCTAAACTAGACAGTATCCTAAACTAATAGCTCTGCATGGTACTACATTTGATATGACCTCATACCAGATCACTTCGAATTAGTGCTGCAATTTTTAAAATGATGCTTCATGTTGAATAGGCTGAGGACCACAAGTCCCATTTTCAAAAAGAATCTGCTGTCTGGAAACTGGTGCTCCACAGCAATGAAATTCATAAAAGCCTGAGACACTTGGAAAATGAGATATGAACTGAACTTCATAGGTACCTTTGGAAAAAATCTTTGTATCTTTATTCCCCATCTGAAATGGATAAAATAGTATATGGATGAGGCAGAAGATGAAGCAGTGAGACAAAAGCTGCTTCCCAGATAAACACAAAGGGTTGTTAGCTTTCTTTTTTTTTTTAAATGTAATTTCAGAGTAGACCAGATGAAATAAACTAACTTGAGTGTGTCTTACATGGCTTCTGTATTTACTTACAAAAGCAAATGGTGTGATTGGTGGTATATTTTAAACCTGTTTGTTGATGAAACATTACTGTCTGCTGTTGCAGTAATCATCCAAAAGCTTATTAAATGACCCAGAAATAGTTAAAGATAAGTCAATCAGTCTTTTTTCTGTGGGTGTTCATGCATGCTGGAATAAATAAAACCACAATTTTTGCATGTTGTACCTCCTAATAAAAGAATAAATAAATTTTTTACAAACTCAAAATAGCTCATAAGCAGAAGCAGCACAACAAAGGCTTTGGATTGCCAAAAAGCAAACAGTTCACAAGAACCTCCTGGTGGCATTTGCAGATCAAATCATTTGAGTTCACAGAAAACAGATGACTTTCAAAGATTTCCAATTTGTAGTTATACAGCTGAAAAGCATCAGTGCCAAAAATACTTTTAACTTACAATTTTTACAAGCATATTGCAGAATAAATGCTAATTGGATAAAAAGATGGGGGATGGGAAGAAACTATCTCCTTAGAAAGCAAAAGCCATACCTAGAGCTTTGGTTTTGTCCTTAGATTCTTCCAATTATGCTGCTGGTATCAGTTTTCTTTAAATAAATACAACCAGATGCTTTGCATCGTAAGCAAGCCATCTAAGCAACATAGCCCTGAAGAAAGGAAAAGTTTCTTTGTATATGCCTTGAAATGGATCAGCTAGTGAAAACAGCAATTCAACTTCAAGATGTAGAGTTTAAAGTACTGTTTGGAATATTATGTTGTTCAGTTCAGTGGCCAGTCTTGCTTCTGATAAATTTTTATTGATATGTCAACTTATTTATGGAATAATAATTAAAACATCTAACAAACATGTTTGTACCTCACTTCATTAGATGACTGGGAACAATTTGCCTCTCTCTTATGGCTAGACAGCGTGCTGTGTGGAGTTGAGGGAGATAAATCGGGCAATTCGGCCAAAAAAATACCTTTCCAAGGCATTTTTCAAAGGCACCTTTCAAAGCCTGGCAACAGGAAGAGCTGTTGGCTTCTACACTACTGCCTCCATTGATACCTTCACTTGTGAAGCTCAAAACAAATAATGTAATGGTGGAAACTATTCAAATACAAGTGTTAGCAGAGCATGTGTGGGAATTTTGAAGACCCCACAATCATCTTTTCATCCAAATTATGCTCTTCTACTGTGAATAGTATCAGAAGAATTTATCCTGTGAGAAAGGTTGTCTCCCTACCTACTAGACATCTTTCTTTTCATGAACACAGAGTGTTATAAATAATTTAATAACTAGTTTTTACTGATTCTGACAGGCATTAAAAGCCAGATGACTAATGAAAACAAATTAATTGGTAAAATTTGCTGAAGTATCAGTTTCATTAAAACAAAATAAAACTTTTCATTAAAAGGGATTAATGATCTTAAAAGATATGCAAAAGACTTTTCTGAGCATAGAAACTAACCTTTTAAACAGAAAAGCCATACCCTTAAACAAAAAATATCTCTAAATGCAGTGTGGATGTACTTGCCCATGCATTTAAAATCATTCTTACTATTTCTATTGAAGCCTTACAATCTAACACCCTGATTTTAAAGCTCAGCTTCCATAAAAAATATCAATTTATGATACATTTTAATGAGATTATAACATACTGCCTACATCAAGCAGCTGAGATTTTAAAAAAAATAAAATAAACTCCAAAACCTTTAAAAACAGGCAGCCTGTGAGTTGACCATCAGTCACTGTTACTTCAGAATGTGTGGAACAGCTGTTCCACACAAGCATATTGCAGTAAAGTAATCTATTTCTTCATACATGCCCTCCATTAGGTCTGTATGTTGTAAGTCTGTAGCTATTGGCCTTTGCTCTGGTTTTCAGTTACCAGCAGGAAAATAAGTCCACCAGTTTATTCTGTTCCTACCTTCAGCATGTGATAGGTGAAAAGTTCCTGCCTAGCTACAGATAGGAAAATAATAGCCGAGAGACCTGTTTGTTGTTTTCAGACTTCAGAGAAATGGAAAATGCAGCATCTATGTGTGCCCTATTCATGACATACTAAGTAGATGTCTTGAGCTTTTACCTTCTACCTTTTGTCTTTCCAGTGCTCTGGAATGCAAAGATGCATGGCACAGAAATCAAAGTAAGCTTGTTTTGAAGGAAAAAGGAAAAAAGAAACAGGGGAAAAAAAGAAACAGGATGTCCCAGGTCTTTTAAACTATCTTATATTACAGATCAGAGTTGGGAGTTCTTGCTACAGGAAAAAAATGTGGATCATTATGTTGCTTCATTGAAGGGTCAGACAGCCTTCTTATATAACTTATTTCAAATGTTGTGGAAATCAGTGAAAATCTTTACACTGATCTCAACAGCCTTCAGTTAACTGAAAGCAATGACAGACCCCATTTGCAATTACTCTGAATTCACAGATCCTTTAAAAACAACAGTAACTTCCCACAGTTCCAATTCGAGTATTACAGCTCCGTCCACAGTGGCTACACCCGCTCCATGCTCATCGGGGAGGAATCCCTGTCTCTATAGCACTTGAAGTCCCAAAGCAGCCCAGCCCCCATTTATTACAGCCCCCATTTATTACAACACATCTTCAGCACTGTATCCAGCTCATATTCAAAGGCTGTACAAAAGAACATAAGAGGATCACAGGTCAATATGCAAGTCCTTCTTTCTTCTAGATACATGCAGTGCTTGAAAACATACACTTAACTAAACAGTACCTTACACCAGGATGCCACTGGTGGCTTTGAATTGGGACAGGGGGGGAGAGGGAGAAGAAAGGCAGAAAACTCTTCCCCAACTAGTAGCTGGTGTCAATGAACAGTACAAAATTAGACCTAAATCAGGACAACTTTTGCATAAGAGCAGGCATAAGGCTACATATTTCAGATGCAGAGCTAAACTTAACAATAATCCTATTTCCTAAAGGAAAAAAATCCACTTTCCTAAACTGCACCTTTTCCTATGTGTACTCCTATTTCCAAGTGACTCAGCAAAACACAAGTAAAATATCTACAAAGAAGAAGTATTCCTCCAGAATATATTTCAAAACTGAAAAGTAACCTTGTAAAACACAATATAGACAGAAATTCTCTTGCATTTTCAATGCCTGCAAAGAACAGAGCAATGTAAGGAAACAGTACATAGAGAGTTGCAAAAAATGGGGCCAAATAAAACTCTTCTATTCCTTTTAGTTCATTCCATTATTTTTTTTTAAATGAATGCAGCTTTTCTCTGATGGAAAATATGTTTCCCACCAAAATTCTATATATTTTTTCCATTGCCTTCATAACTAAAGGAAAAACCTTGAGAAAATCATACAACTTTTTTAAAACAACAGCATTAGGAATATATTTCTCCAAAATTCTGTGTCAAGTGAAAAAAATAAGATACGCTTAAAAATATCTGGAAAGATTATTCTGTTAGGAAGATTGTTCCTGTACTTTCTGCACAGTAGATAATTCCTAATTGCGAAAATGAAACAAGGAAAAAGTGGCTAAAACATCAAGGAGCTGCAGCGATTTACAGAAGAGAGAGATTAAAAATCAAAACGTCTGGTAGCAAATGGCTAAAACTGAAAACAGAGATCAAAGATATCTTGAAAAAAGACAACTTTAAAATGTGTAGAAAACTACCAGAAGCAGTAACAAAGCAATGAAAGTAGGAGGATGACCGCATAAGGATGCACTATGGACTAGTTTATGACTTAAAAAATGTAATCTAAAGGAACAATTCAGAACTGTTGAGGAGCAAGAGCAAGATTAATTATAGGTCTTTAAGGAAAAATTGTTTTCTGATTCTAAGCCCTTGCCTTCAGAATAAAAGTTGCAATAGTTTTAATTGGATCTTTTAAGCCCGTACAAGCTTCTAACACAGATTAATTTAGATCACTTTAACTTATGCGACATACCAATGACCCAATGTCTAACCTAATTTAAGTAGTGGTCAAACCTTCTTCAACGCCTTTGGAAGTGAGTACTAATTTGACTAGTTGTAGGGTTTTTTTAAATTCACAAAGAGACAGCTTTTTAAGTTTAAACTTGTATCATTCCACAATAATGATTGCTAACAATGCATTTAAACTGCACTTGTAGTCAGAAACGTGACTTGCAGAAATGACAAGTTCTTAGTGCATAAAGTTTCTTCTGTGTACATGATTCACATCCACCGCCTCTATGGGGGAAGTAAGATTTTACTGCTTAACACGGGCAAGGAACGTAAGAAAGAGGTAATAGCTGGATACAGTTTTCCAGCAAGCTTCACAATAAAACCAACATATCATTCCAAATGAACGCAGAATTTTGTTATCTCATGTAACTACACATCATTGATGAAGATAAGCAGGTTGCACAGGTATCTGCAAAAGTGTCTTGTAGATTTGATGATCTTACATTAGCCAAAAGGAACACAGTTTTGAATTCAGGTATCAGATTCTATTTCTACTAAGAAAATATGCATGCTTAATGTCAACTGCACACAATGGTGGAACCATACTTGTCATTGTTTTAGCTGTGTTTTAGAGAAAATATCTCTTAGAAACAGAAATCACAAGCAAACAAACAAACAAAATTAATTGGACTTTTTCCAGGAAACACCTTTGAAGTGTTTTCTTTCAGAGCGTTGCCATGACAGTCTATCAAGCACAGTCATTTAGCAAACTTGACTCCTTGAATTTTTATGCACTCAGTGGAGGCTGGGAAGAGACCTAGATGATAATCTAATTACTGTTCAATGTAAGGCTGTTGATTGGTAATAGGAGATGAAAATAGGAGCCAAATCCCTCCTGGAATAAACTGCAGACTCCTGATGTTTTATTAGAGTACCACATTAATCCCATGGGTAGAGGAAAAGGCTAGTGCACAAGAGAAGGCATTTATTAGACAGCATAACAGTAGCTAAAATCTAATCTATTAACATACCAAGTGATCATCAAGGACAAGTTTGATTTAAGAATCTGCTTTGTGATTTGCAGAAGTGTCACATCGCTGTAGTACTGTGCCCAAGAACCTCTGTACACTATAAAACTACTTAATGGAAAAGGCATCTACTGTCCAGTTACAGCTCCAATCCTACCCCAACTATCTGGCATAGAGAGCAGAGAGGTCAGTTTTAAATTAAACTGTTCATTGGCAACCCAGGAACAGAGAATAATTTGCACAGCCAAATGTTCAGGGCACTGCACAAAAGTTTCTGTTCCATACCAATCTGTCATGTAGCTGTGAGAACGGCAGCTTCCTTGATGTGGTGCTTATTTCTCTACTCAGGCCTATTGCATTGCCCCAACAGTACAGCTTTCCTGCATAAGAACACCTGCTTGTATCATTAATGTGATTTCGGACTTCTTTGTTGTTGCTGCTTAAATGTTGCTTAAAAATACTAATCTTGTTTTAATAAACAACTTCAGTGTTCAAGTTGTAGTGTAAAAGTTCAGTGCAATGTAAAGTTGTAATGTTAAAGTTATCAAGAGAATGTTAATTTATTGAAAAGGCTGACATAACTGATTATTAATCTGATGGTGATAAAAGCATTAAATTAGTATTAGAGATTGCTACTCACATGCTTTCCTCTCCTGTCTAGCAAAAATAATTCTCACTACCCATTATGCTGTGATTCTTTAATTTAGAATATGAATTCTAAAAAGGAGGACTTTGTTTTTTAATGCATACCATGAAGCTCCAAATACAGCTATGACACAATCTAAAAAATACAACATACTGAGTCAGACTGTAGAGATTCATTTGCGCACTCCTACTGATCTCGCACTGTTGCTGGATGCCCCACAGCTTTAAACAACATCAGTGTGCACCGAGTGACACTTAGAAAATGCTGCTAATATAACCATTACAATAACAGCAGCTGCACCTATTTTTTACGAGTGTTACTTAAGACCTGCAATTGTTCTGTCAGGAATTTGTATTGGTATTTGACCACAAGTGCATCAGAGAGACATCCACTAACTTGTATTATGCAATGTTACTGCAAAGTGTTTGCTGTTTATTGGTGTGTTACCTTCCTTGGAAATCCTGCTTGATTCTCATCTGATCTCATCTCATCTCTTTGATCAAACTCTCATCAATGGCTAACACCCATTAAAAACTTTTCTTGTGGATACTCTGATTTACTTGAGGAATGTACTAGTCCCAAGAACCTTTTGGATAAATGTGGGGGAATGACACTCAAGAGCATTTAATTCTGAATAACAGTTCAGTTATGTTTTACCATTCTCTTTTGCTTAGCAAATTAATGACAAATAATGTTTCAGTTTCCATGCTAAAATCAAATGCATTCCCTTCTGCTTTCCTGTAATCCCCAGCTATGCATAATGACTTTTTCAAACTGCATTTCTTACCTTTTGATAATCATTATATTTTATATAATTAATTCAATTCCTTTCCTAGCAATCCAGATTTTGAATGCCTTAAGAAGAAAAGGTATGAACTAACCATAATCGTTACATCAGAAGTATTCACCTTCACTCTAATGAGTTGATCTATTCTATTCTGCAATGTTCTTTAAGCGTAAAGGTACACAACTAACAGATGGCTGGGCAAAGTAGGAAGTTTTAAAAATAAAGAATACTCTTAAAGAATATCTAAGTATTTCTTAAATTGCTGCCATGAATAACCCTTTGACAAAGCAGAAAGTTATTTTACTGGCACCAAATAATAAAACTGAAGGTTTTGACAAATACAAATCTAGGACTGACATATTAATTGAAAGAAGACTCTCAATGCCAACTTTCATCTAGGCAAGTGTCTTAAAGGCATTCAAAATGATATTAAAATCACAGCAGTAAATAACTAATTTAATGTAACATCAATCTGACTGCTCAGGCTAGTTTCTAGTTATACAATCACAGAACAGCAGTCAATTGTGCCCGAAACCGTGAGGTGAAACAAAAACCATAAACACTTCTTTTTGGCTGGATAACACAGCCTGCATAATGCGTGTTCTTTAATTAAGATATAATATTACTGGAGAAGAAGATTGTCATAAGGTAATGGTCTTCTGCTATGAATAAGTACTGAGGAATACCTATGTTAAAATTGTATTACAATAACTTTGTGTTATACCAAGTGGTTTTGAAAATTTCTCCTTTTATCCTGTGGATGCCAGTACAGTAGAGGATAGCAAAAGAAGAAACAGAATGGAAAGATGCCAAGAGGTGGAGATACAGTGTGCTTCCCCCAATCAGGGGCTAATTAATTCATGTAAGCAGAGTGTCTATAAATAAGCAGCAGCTACATGAAACAGCTGATTTCCTTTAATGATGCTTCATTTTTCTAAATGTTTATTACAAACTAATAGCAATCTGGCAAGCTGACTGGCTCACACTAATGTCACTGTGTCACGCTTATAGCAAAGCCATTTCATGTGAGACAAGGATCACATTTGTAGCAAAGCCATTTCATGTGGACCATAAATTACAATCCTCAGTACAGATTTGAAAGATGAAAAGGCTACCTGCTCTGAGAACAATGTTTACCATTAAAAACATCAAACCACAAAACCACAATAAATGCAGAGAGGTTTTTGGACACCCAAAAAAACCTAAATAACTTATGCACACAATAATAATAGTAACGAAAAAAGCTTCATTGTCATTCCCGTGTTACAGAGCTAAAACAGAAGACGATGACATTTACACAAAGACATTCACCCAAAGTCCAAGGAAGGCTTTGAAAAACCAAGTTTCTTGAATCAAGGACCTCCAGTTCAGTCACACCAATTCTCTAGTGACATTTCCTTACCAGTTTCTGAAGTAATATGGCTTTAGGATTATACTTCTCTCTCTCTTTATCACCCTACCAATTAGTTGTCTTAAAGAATGTTTGGTAAAATGCAATCTGGCATTTTTGTTTAATACACTAAAATAAATTAAACTCAAAATGGTCCCACATATGCTCTCTGCCTGACCTTCTCTTTCATGAGGAATTAACTGTTCTGGAAACTAATCTATTTGACTGGGGCATTCATACTTAGAAATTTATACTGCTTGCCAAAGGTCAGCTCTGATCATCTCTCTTCACTCTAATGCCGCCCTCTTTCTGTGTAAATGTTATGCTTTATTCCCTGAGTAATCTTGCAGGCCATGTTTACTGCTGGTGTTTGTTTCAAGCAAACATCAGTCTGACAGCCATGATTAGAATTTTTCAGAAGCTTTGATTCCATCTTAGAGGAGTTAAAATTGGACTTCTTAAAACTCGGAAGACATATAGAAACAAGTCATCTGATATTCTTCCTACCACAGAAAGCCTTGCACATTTCCCAAGCACTATCGCAACCCTCTTCAGATTCTCTGCACAGAGAATAAAGAATTTCTTAAAAAATAAACTGTTCATTAGAATCCATAAGTACACACAATTTGCATGTGTTGAAATAACAGACTCAAAGGGACTGATACATTCTTTCATTAGTATTTCCATAGCAGAATCTTTAAATGCAAGCACAAAATAATAAAGGGAACCAGCACCTATTAGCAAAACAGCAAGAACCCTGAATGCTCAAAATTATTTTAACCCTTGTTTGCTTCATCACAGAGCACAGCAACACTACTCACAAAACTATGCTTCTCTACATTAGACGGTGTAAACCATGCTTACATAGCCCAAGTAATGTCCACAGGACTGCTTGTGCAAATATGCTCTGCAGCCTTTGTGGATGGTGAAGGGGAAAGAACGCATGAATGTGCATATGCACACACACACACACACACACACACACACGTGTATCACGTACAGTTACCAGTTTGTACCCAGTATTTCACATTGGAGTCCCCTAACTTAAAATAGACATACTCCAATCAAAGAAAGAGCTGGAGCTATAGCTCTGAACTAGAATACTCATACAAGCAAATCCAACTTCTTAGATATGTATAGATAACAAATTATTATTTTAATCCGCACATTTCAGTTGCGCAGCAACAAGTATTTTCCATTCTGGGTCACATAATATGCAACTGTGCAGATGCACAAATATCAGGCCAAGTCTTTGTAGACAGAGTTGCATGAAACATTGTTCAAACATTTTTTTACCCGAGACTTACATTCAAAGGTGATATTTAACAATTATCTTGGCTACAGGCAAGATTATGCCTTAGATAAACTTGTAACTAACAGAGTTCAGGGAGGGCTGAACATTTACAGTGGAAGAAAAATTTTGGTATTATGTGCTTAGTTGTGTCCAACTTTTACTTTCACAGCTGTGCATACACGTCCTGATATTTTTAATTGCTTATTCAAAATAAGCAAGAGCCAGACACCAAAACATGGAGAGAGACATTTCCTCCTATTGTTTTAGCCATATTTTGTTCTTCATACAAAAGGACTATTTTTTGCATATAAATCTAGGAATTTCTAGCAAAATACTTCACACATCTAAGAAGTGAAAATCAAAAATAAAAGTCCTTTCCCTGAAAAACTTAGACAGGATGCTTTATTACCAGCACTTTATGAGTTATTTGCTCTTCTATTGCTGCAGTTTTAGTTGCTCTTCCTTCCATAATAAATTAAATATACACAGAGACAAGGAAGCCATAGAGGCTGGTAGTCAGGAAATTCGGCAGGGCTGTGGGCGATGTAAGGACTGTATTGTTTGTATATGAACACAGAACAATTTAGAGTGGGAAGTCATCAATCACGAAGATCCTTGTTATGGCAGAGCTTTGCCCGAGATATGCTGTTTGTGTGGATATGCACAGGTGGACTGACATAGAATTTATGAATGCTGGTATTGAACATATTCTTTGTATTACACATACATGAAAGGTGGTGGCTCAATATGCCATTATGCTTTGGGACATATAAAAAATTCAGAGTTTTCAAGTATGTGCACACAAACTTTTTTATATACCATGTTTTGACCGTAATATATGCATAAAAACAATTACATACAAAACTACTTTCGTGCATATTTCTAAAGTACGCTATATGAAGTGGATTAATTTAGATAATGTAGTTTCTTGAATTGATGCAAACCTTATTTGTGTCTTCATTAGAATATTATCAGTGCAACTACAACAGTGCCACATTAACGTCAGCATGTATATTGCTATAACCTAGAAAAGTCCTTAGCTGTGTATGAGGAATCTCAGAGGAACCAAATATTCCATATTCATGTCTATGTGTCATCTTAATGAATCCAAATATATTCTGAAGGGGGAACATTTACCCAAGCACAACAAATGTATTGTTTTCTTGAATATAAACTTTGCTCAAAATACCTTCAAGAAACCCTGTACCAAACTCATTTATGCCTTAAAACTTGAGAAGTCAAATGAAGTTACATCTATTCTTTTCAGAATCAGGGAGACTACAGAACATAGCAAACTTGAAGCTTAATTTGCTGAGTTTCAAATTCAGTGTTTGAGAGTATAAAAACAAAAAAGAAATAGCCACTTCCTGGAATAGAGAGACACTAAAGTTGAATTATTCTGCTTGAATAGTTTTATAGCCTTCATCACCTCCATTCTGATCTGTAAGAATATTCATTCTAATAAGATTTCAGACTAGGAAAACAGATTCATGTTTTACTTTTTTATCGGCCTGACCTTGTTTATAGTCCGTGCTTTTTTTTCAGTTTAACCTTGTTGTTGTGGATAGCTGTAAAACGAATGCTGTACTTTTAACAGAAAGAGTGAGTTACTAATGCTAACACTATTTTCCTGTCAAAGAAAAAACATTATTAACATTAATCTTGTCTCCTCGTAAAATCTTATTAAACAGTATTCTAACTTATACTGAGATAAATTGCTTCCTTTACTGTTTGAATCCTGAAATATTAATGAAGGACATAATACATAAGTAATTTTTTATTGTAGTCTGTGAACCATACCATTGTGGTATGTATACTGGCAGATCATCTTGCCAAACAAGTCAGCATCATTCATGATTGAATTTTTCAACCTAAAATTTCAGCTAGTCAAAAAACTAAAGTACAATTTTAAACAAGGATCTTGCTAATTCCCCTCACCCCGAGAATAGATGCACACAGTGTCAGATCACATAATGTCAAAAACAGCCAAAACCACCACCACCAAAGTAATTAAGAAAGACCAGTTTCAGCAGATCCTGTGTCCCAGTTTACCATTTACATTTAGATCTTTTCTCACCTCTTTGGCAGCATAATGCAGCTTAATATGAGGCAAAATTATATCTACTGATCTAATTGCAATTACAGTGATAAAATTTGTGTAATACAGAGGTGGGAAACCCAAAAGTTTCCTTAAAGCACCCTAGTGTTTAAAGAGATCTGAATGATTTACCCTCAATATGTCAAGAAGTCATGAGCAAGGGGACAAAGGTCATGAACATACCAGCTTGTGTCAATGCTCGTGAAGATTTCCTGCCTGGGTGATCAGCCAATGCTTAGCAAACCATAACTAAATTGATGAAAAGTAGAGATGCACCAGGGGTGTCATTAGAGGACAAGGAAATTAAGGCAAATGATGGGGTCAGATTTCCAAGGCAAACACTATCTTGTGAGGTATTTCTTGTACAAACCTTTAACTGTGCTACAATAATAAAAAATAACACTGCTTGCTATTAATAACAGCAGAGAAACTTTACCACTGTGAAAAGCCAGTTCATAGCCTACAAACCCCTTAAGACTTAGATGAACCCTCGCTTGGAAGGTTTAACTGGAGTTTAAGCTATACCCACTTGCCAAGACACCTTCTATGTCCCTGCTGTGCCATGTTCCCAGGGGACATGAGTTTAATCCCAGGACTGGCTCACCCTTTCTTAGTAGTTCAGGCTATGCTCAATAGGTGGCAGGATGGCTCCCCCAGGACACCATGTCTCTCTGCACCTCAGGCTGACAAAACCAAACATAATCTTCCACCTAAGTAACCAAGTGTGACCCTACACATGTGGCTTGCCTCAGACCTCTCTCTGCCACCATGTCCTTGCCACACAGTCTTGATCATAAAGCAATGTTGCACCACTGCCCTGGTGAAGGGGATGCAGGGCAGAAGGGAAGAAAAAGTCTTCAGGAACCTCATTCTCCCTGCCATGGCAGCCCTTTTCTATACACCTCTCCCCACCACAGCTATTCAGGGAAGCAGGAGCAGGGTAGCTAGAGCAAGATATGCAGTCAGGGATATGCAGGGCTTCCTTTTACTGGGGCAAGTAATCAAGGATCTTGTTTCTGATGCTTGTTTGCTCTCAGGGTCACCAGTAACTTGGAGAAAATGCTTCCGGCAGTATCTAGACCTACTAGTAGGGATGCACTGGAGACCTGATACCCTGGTTCTCCAGGCAGGCTGCCAGAAAATACCTGTGTCTTCAGCTGAGCGTGCTCTTTTAACTATTTTTTTAATGGATAAGGATGGAGAGCCTGCTCAGACTGGATCAAGATGTGGCCTCGGCATCCACCCAGGCTCAAGAACTGGGGAAAGCTTCTGTGCCCAGTAATGCACATGTAATCTGGGATGTTCATGGTGCTGGTTCTGCAGAGCCAAGCTGAGGTCAGGCACAAAAATTTCACAAGTGTCTTCCTAAAGGCCAATCCCATCAATATACCACTGTAGGCAATTGCCTGTTTTGCTTACATCCTAAACCGACCCTGTTAATACTGGTCTTAACTTGGGACTCTGTCTCTTTTTAGCTGGTACAGGAAAATCATTCTTTCAGCTTCCAGTTCAATACCTGTTCCTAGCCAATATTCCATTTCGAATTTGTGCTGGTTTTCCCACAGAATCAGCATTTTGCTTGCACTGAGATTTCGGCTGAGGAGAAAACAGGATTTCTGACTATGAACACAGCCTTAACCACCCATCAACATTACTATGACTTCTTGCACCTCAGAAAATAACTACAAACAGATATACATATACATACACACACATATGCCTATCAGGTATTTGCATGACAGCACGCATGTCACTGAACAATGCAAATATTATTAGTCCTTACTGATGTGCTTCAGAAGGTATATATTTATTTTGACAATGAGACTGGGATAATGGGAATACTTCTACCATGGGACACTTCATATGGCAAATTGAAACTCACTGCTTTAAGTAATGTTTTGTCTAATTTTTTAAACCACTGTATTTCATTCCCTAGCATAAAGAAACTATATGATGTTATACAATACCTTCAGTATTGGGTTATGTTCCTAAGTTGCACTTGATTAGCAGTTTCCTCCCTTTAATTAAAAATGTATTTCACTGCTTTAGTTTAGTTCATTTTATGAATTTTCCTTAAGGTGAAGATTTAAATTAGATTTTAGCTCCTCAAATTGTATAGGAAGACAGATTTCTAATTTAAAAACCCTCTAATTACAAACTATTAAATTCTAATATTTGAGCACTTAATTATAAAACACATTTACTGATTCCCTTAAGAACCACACTGAAACAAATTCATAAGTAGAACTTAATTGGAAATGTAATATGATTAATAGAAAAACTAGAGATGAAATATGAAGTGGAAATGTGACTGCTGCCACAGTTACATGCTCATGAAAGAAAATTTAATGTTATAAACAAGAAAAAAGTTAATCCTCTTAAGTCAAAAATCATCTAATGGCGAGCAGAGTCAGAGCCAGCTCTTGACCTAACAGTTCAGCCCAACAGTCTTGCAGATTCTTGCTGAATCTAATAATACTTTGCAAAAAAGGAGGAGATGACTGTGCTCATTGGCACCTGGTGATCATGGTGGATCAAGGCAGAACCTTAAAGTTCATGAACAAAAGCAATCCCCTTCAAGATAGTAAGAATAATCAATGTCATTTCTAAAAGCATTAATTTTTAAGTACTTTTTCTAGATATTCTAACTGTTTTCACATGCAGGCACTTCCAATTTACTGCAACCTGTGTATTTTCTAAGACTCAAAATGAAAATATCTCCACAGAGCTGGGAATAAATTGGACACCTGTGGCCACCACAAAAAAAGCGCAAAGTAATCCATAAGAAATTAAAGGAGTAAAATTAGCCTTCTGCTTTTGGCAACAGGAATGTTAAACATGATAATAGTTTAATGATGTTCATCCATCTCCCAGGATATGTAATTCACAAAAATTACCATACAAATTATTCTCCAAGGGTTTGTACTAGCATGGAAAAAGTGAAGAAAGTTAGCCATTAGGTAGAGAACAAAACAGTGGAAAAGCATGTGGTACTTTGAAGGTCCTCACAGACTTTCCTAGAGGGAAACTCACTAAAGTGCTGAATATATGCTCTACTGTGTCACCATGGTCTCACACAGTACTATCACCTTTGGCTTGCAGAGTTTGCGCTACATCACAGACTCTGTTCTTGGCCACTCAAACTTCCTTAACAAGCTATCTATTGCTCCAAGCTTTCCCACTTGGGATTAGCAGAAGGAAAGAGATGTAGAAGTTTTGCAAGTGGAAAGAAATTAGTCTATATTGTAGCTGGTACTAGAAATATGCAGGTACAAACAAATATGTTGTCTGTTCAACCCATGTACTCTTTAGACTAAAGACAGAATTTTCATATGCTCTTTCTCCCCTTTCATGACCCTTCACTTGATTTCTTTAGCTGAATGTAAATCATCTCACTTTCTCCTTTTCATCTACACTTTTTGCCAACAGTTTAATGAAAGTCTTAGGTGTCATACCCGACCAAAATTTTAATGCATCCTATTTTAAACCTTCCAGCCAGAGCTTTTCCATTGCATGCTTTTGTCTCTCCAATGTTTCAGACAGCCTAGGAGCTGTCACAAGAGGCTCTACAGAGTACATCTTGTCACAAAACTGCTTCTAGGAAATGGGCAGTCTCTTTCCTGACTTGAGCAGAATGCCACTGGTTGAAAAGGGGGCATGCTGTCTTCTTGCCTCGCAGTGCAACTTGACCTGAACTGGCTGGTCACACTGACAGAAAACCACTGGCTTTTTCCTTTTTTCTCCATGTTTCCTCAAGTAGTTGAAGAACTTGCATGGGGCTTTTTCCCCTCTGAGGCAAGCAGAGCAAGTTAGATAAGACTCTATAAACGCTGGCTATCCTACTGCTAATAAAGTATGAAAATACTTAAGCTGCATCTCACCTGTCCTTCTCCCAGCAAGATTTGAACACAGACTATCAATAGTGACTTAAGGAAGAATGTCCGCACAATTTATAGTCTCAATTTTCTTCAGTGAAGCATTAAACTCACTGTAGGAGCATGAAACTCAGTGAGAGCAAAGACTCAAGTATTTACTCAACTTCTTGACCTTTGGCTAGGAATTTGTTTCAGAAAAAGAAAATGTGTTTCAAAATTAGAAAAAATGCGTTTGTCATTGTACCTATCACAGGTACACTTCTGAAGAACACCAAGAACTGAGATAACTACAGTTTGTCTACTCTTTAGTCATTATTACTAGCGATTTCAGCAACATATCCTAAACCTCCCCAGACAATGTCTGACAGCAGGATTGCTACTTGAAGCATTAAGTCAGGTGTTGACAGCATTGCATCTTTTCTATTTGAGTCTAGCCCTGTTATATCATCTTTCAATAATCTGATCATAAGAAATAAGTTTACTGTTTTTTTCATGCCAAAAAAGGTTAAACTGAGTTCCACTGACAGAGCAATTCCTGTTTTAATTTTATGCATGGACACTTTTTCTTACAGAATCCAAAAAAAATCACAGTTCTTTTTAGAGAGAGCAAAATTATCAAAAGTTTTGCAATTCTTTGCTAGAAATAGATTAATTTTTCTTCAGAAACTCATGCGCCAGCAGGCTCAGACAACATTTGGAACAAATTGCTGGCATGTACTACTTATCTCATATATCTTTCACACTACTAGTTCCATTATGAGGAATAATAAAATGAAGCAGAAGAGCTCAGGTAATAAGCAATCCATTGATTTGATGTTAGTTCTCATAGGATGTTAGTTAAATGCGATGTCTGTGAAGCTCAGAATTGCAAAGTTCTTGCTCTTGAGAGTCATTACCAGAGACAGATGCTCTTGGGAGTGGCATGTATTGACAGTGTTTACTCAGACAAATCTAGTGTTACAATTATACCTTAACTGTGCAAGACAATAATGCTATTTCACACCAGTTCTAATATACAGTATTAATTATATTAAATACAACTGTAATTATTACAGAGTAGTGATCCATCTTCTCATAACTGTTCAATTAATTTGTGCAGACAAAAAAGTTCTGTTACATTAATCTTTTTTTGAAAGAAGATTATGCTACGCCAACTCCACTTAAATACGCATGCATGTGTCTGGAGAGGCATCTGTTACTTCAACAAAAGTACTCTTGTATGTCTAAATGTATAATTGGTAATATAAAAAAGTGCTATTAAGTTAAAACACTGGAAGACCCAGACCAAATTCTGTTGTCTGTTTTTAAACCTCTGTTCCACACTGTGTTATTTAGAATGGCTGTTAAACTAACGAAAACACAACACTTTATTCATGGTGTCATCCCAGTGGAGAGACTAAGCAACCCCAAGCAAAAGCTGAATTACACAGTACAATTACCAGAAATGTTTTAGATGCAGTGGTAAAATGCCTGGCCCATTCACAAAAACTGCCTGAAGAAGAACAGTGTATATGAATCTAGAGGAATCTTGCTATGGCTGTACTGTAGATCTGCTATTTTCAGCCCTCTTACCTGCTTTACATCCACCTTGGAATTAATGACCAAGAGATACGGGCCACCTTCAGTTTGAGAGTTAGAATTCAGAGCAAAAAGCAATTACTGAAAAGTAGGCAGCCATGATCACAAAGGTTCATGTAGATGAAGGGGCTTATCATGTTCTGTCTTTAAGGTATTCAACATTCACCAGGTTTGTCCACATGGATAATTACAGAAGATTCACAAAATACGTGAATTCCGTTAGACTTTAAGGCACAGCCCTTTTCTCAAGAAAATTAGGAATTTCACATATATTCACAATAAAGTACACAAATAATTATTAAAAGAAACCTTTCTTTTGCTAATATCTTGACTGTAATAATAGCAACATTGCGCTGATAAATAGAATGTTTTGGTAATGCTGAAGTCATTTAAATAGATATACTTTCAAGAAAGACTGGTTTCATTACAAAAAGTGTTATGATGTAAGCATTTTTCTAAACAATGAAGAAAAATAAAGAGATAAGAAAGGCTTAAACAAAATAAAAAGATTTAGAAAAAAGTTTGATTCTCTATACAGTGTTTTTATAAATACAAACTTCAGTTGGTAAAACCTACTTGTAGGTAAACTTACAAGTTCTGCAGAATGCTATTGCCTTCTAATACAGAAAACACTGTCGCATTTTCTTACAGAAAACACTAGTCAAATCATGAGTCATATTAACTCTTTATGGTAGAGTTTTCCTCTGTAAAACACAATGTGCTTTTAAAAAAAGCCATAAACTCTAAAGAAAAAAAAAATTTTCTTTTTTTTCCAATTTTCTCCATTTTATTTATCTCCTTTGTCTGAAAACAGTATGCCGGTGATTTACTCAGTAGTATTCATCAAATAAACAAGCAGTAACAAGAAACTCTAAACATAAATTCACATTATTTTATGATCATTCTTCTGCTGCTTGTCTAGCCTACTACCTCAGATATATTAAAAAAACTGATTTAAATTCTTATGTCTAGGACCCCAGACATAGCCACATCTATCACAAAAATACTTACACGTATGGTATACGTTTTGTTTAATGCTAACTTACATAGTTTTTACTATCCCACTCCTGAATGCTATACAACAACATGTTTCATAACCAAATATAGAGCGAACTGTGATATTTTTTGACCTAGCTCTTTCTATGTTGGAAAAATCAAGCAGGAAATTCCAAAACAAGTAAAGAAAAAAAAGTCACCAACTTTTCAGAATATTCAGTCCATACCTTTATGAATCTGAGCACCCAAGTAAAAATGTTACTGCAATATGTCTGCCTCCAAGAATGTGTTTAATCTTTAAGATCCTGTAGCACGTCTAGTCAAAACATATCCATCACCCTTTTTGCCAAAGAATTTCTGATATTCAGTAGAATAACTACCATATGAAGAAATTGTTTCTGTCTCTAAAACTTATCTTTGAGAATAAATAAATTGAAAAGACATCTAAAAGTACCTTTAAAGGAAAGAGCACTGACTTGCTTATGCAGTCAGAATTTTCTGAGGGACGCTCTTATTTTTCCAGATAACTTGCTTAGATTATGACTTACATGAAACCTACAGGAAAGAGAGTTCTCTAACTTGGAAATGCATCTAATCACCTCTGTGGGCTGGCTATGCTTAAAAGGCCTAATCCTCTCACAGTCTATTCCAAGAATGAATTTATCGATAACATCAGAAAGAAGGCAGACTACTGTGCTACTGCCATTGAAGGTTAATATACAGAAGCACACAGGCAATTTCCACCTCATATTAATCTGTGTTCCTTATTGCCACTTAGTAATTCAACATTATAAAATGCTACAAATAATCAACCACAGACATGCTAACTTTGCCATTGTTGTGATGGCTGTCAGCCAATACAAGTCTAAAATAGCAAGATTTGCCTACATCTACAACACTTGAGCTACTGATACATGCATTCAAAAATGTAAGAAGACCCTAGACAGCTGTAAAACAGTGAAGAATAGGGATTACAAAGTAGCAGACTCGATTTTGTCTTGAACCCATACATTTTTGTTTTCATAGCTTGTGCTTAATCCTACTTCTTTCCTCCTTTGTCAGTAGCTAGACAAAAATAAGGGTTGATAGATGAGAGGGAAAGAAGAAGGAAGGCAAGGGAAGGAGAATATGCATATTTTAAACCATCCTACAACTCCATTAAGAATATTCAACTTTAATTTAATGAAATAAAAAAGAATGTTTTCTCTAAGAAAAAAATCAACTGAACTCACAGGCAAGATTCATTGTTGTAGCACAGCCAGTCCCAACTAGGCTGGGATTTGTAATACATATAAGTACATGATCCTACATCCTACATTTACTCTTTGTGCTCTCCTGAAAAAGAAATAAAATAATTTAAAACAAACAAAAAAAACATTAAAACAACTTAAAAGCAGATAGAAGTAAAGCAATTCTTTCTGTCTATAGCCAATTTGCTTACACCTAACCATTCCCTGGTCGGTGCTTGTTATATGGGCTCAGTGTTAAAGGGAAGCTTCTATAGAATTTCTACATGTAGCTGAGAATTGAGGCACCAGTAGATGACCCTAAAATAGCTTTGTAACTTGATTTAACATTATCTAAGCTCAATAGAAAAACTGACGCTGGGACGCTGCCTGCCTGCCTGCCATGAAATAGATATAGAGATATTAATAATAAATATATAAACAAACATAGAAATGTTTATTAAAAATATAATTAATATATTATAAATACAGAATATATAATAAATATATAAATAAACTTAGAAATGCAATTTCTACAGTGATCTGATTTTTGCTTTGGTTTGGCCCCCATAATGGTGGTTGGTTTACTGATCTTAAAAGATCTTCTGCATTGAAGCCTCTTAAAAAGGATTAGCACTTAAGCTGTAGCTCCACACAGTAAAAATGTTCAAGAACTCATAAAGGCATCTTTGGGTTTCAGAAGAATAAAGGATATGAACACCACAAAGGCTACACCGGAGCCATGAGTAGTCAACTTAATGTTTCAAAGCAGATGAACTGAGCAAACTGTATGGAAACTCTGCTGATTTGGGGTTTGTTCTTTTGTTTGTTTGTTTGATTGTTAAAATTTGCCATTTTAAAAAGCAATGAAAAACATACTGAATACATATACTGTATATTTTATACAGATACGCACTGCAACAGGTCTGGATTCTGTCCCCTTACACATAGCCAGCAGCAATACACTTCATCCATAATTCCACTGAAACCCACAGGGCTATTTGTGATTATAAAAAATAGTTTTTAAAAATTAATGCATTCAAAAATAATGCATATTTTAACAGCAATTCTAAAAAAGAAACAAAGAAAACACCACCCAGCAAAGAAAAAAACGCCTGCACTTACTGCACCTACTGTTACTTTCCTTAGAAACAAACATGGAAGACCTCAGGTTATCATTAGTGCTTAGCACAATGGGGTCCCGATATTTTAGGAAGGTAGGTACTTCCACAGCAAGTGTCCAGAGCTTCTGCCTGCCCTCTAGTACATATTTTCTCTACTGTACCATATCTAAGATGCCACTAGCTCTGTTATCCCAGATTTGAGTGACAAGAGTGATCTCCAAAACACCAAAGCAGTTTCCCATCATGAGCTGACGAACACTCAGAGTCAACACACTCAGTACAGAACCAGATTTTCAAGAATAAAATAGATGACATTTTTGCAAGTAGAAGGTAAATTAATGTGATGTCGTTAGTCAGAGAAGCAAATCCTAGTTCTTGCTAAACTAGATGGGGAGAAAGTTTAAAAAAAGGCAGCTCTTTTATGTTTCTCTGCACTCTGTGAAAAGTGCTCTGATTCTTACCTCTGTTGTACACCTAAAATCAAACTGTAATAGACTGGGTTGCCTAAATGAAACATCATTTTACAGTGTTGGAGTCACATTGTTGAGAACAGCAAGTAACACTAGATGCTGAACTAGGTATAAACTATATTCAAGGTCATTGTTTGGATGTTCACAGGGTATCTGCAATGTTTTGGGGGAGAGGGGGGTTATTCTATCAGGAAGGAAATATCAGAAATTTTCTTTTTTCCTGTCATCCAGAAAAAGTAACATTTGATGTATTACCTTCTTCAGACTTTTTGCAGAAATTTTCTCTGCTCTGGCAGTGTCATTTGACAAAAGCCCTATGAAAAGTAAAACAGAATTTATTTTCCAGGGTGTGAAGAAAAGGACTAACTGTAACACAGAATAAAAGAGATAAAGCTCCTAATTGTGTACATGCATTAAAAATACATTACTTTTAGTATTAAAATAATATTTAATTTAAAATAAACATAAACCCCCCAGTTATCACACACAAATTTCCCAACATCCTATCATTGTTTTCATTTCCATTGAAACCCAAAATTATATAATAGTCTATCTCCTTAAAAGGGTAAATAAAGTAATACTTGTTGTCTTTCACTTGAACCCTGAATAATCACAGTTCCAGCTATTCAACATATTTTACGCAAGCCTAACCCTGAAGTTATGTGCAAAACTGGCACTCACATTTGTTCATCTCCCTTTCTATGTTCTTATATATGTCTTTTTTTGTTGTCCTTGTAAAGTTGAGGCTATTCCATTAGCTAGATTATTTTTTCACCAATAACACTGTAGTTAAGAAGAACTGATCATCTAATTGGGAAGAACGAACAGATTTGAAAAGATTAGGACTGAAACCAGTTGCAACCTACCATGGCAAATAACAAATTTTCCAGTGATATGTGAAAAATACTTCCCCAAAGTATTCAGCATAGCCTTGAGCTTACTCTCAAATCGATGGCCTCTCCATAGAGAATCACTCAGTTCAGGGTGGCTCAGGGTGGTACAACTGCGGTAAAGCTTAAGGCTTGTGGCTAGGACAGTCTAGGACAGTTTGTGAATGCTACACAGAGAAACGAAAAGGGCTCAAAAGTAGAACAGCATCCTGCTTTCAGCAAGTCACAAAATAGACTAACATCAGCTAAGGACTTCTGTGGATTCAAAGGGCGTGTTGGAAGGGTTAGAAGAAATTTAAGTGGAAAACAGGATTAACTGCAACACAGACAAACACTAGAAGGAACAAGAAGTTTGCTAGTATTTTCAGACTTGTTAGAACCAAATGCAGGAATTCTGATGGAAAATACAGTGACTGAAAGGCAACTTGAGCGTTACTGACTCAACACTGTGTGTAGCGTAAAAGCCTTTACCATCTTCTTTGTCATGACTATTGTCCTGAAATCTTTCTGCTGCTCCTCGTTCCTATTGCATTTATTCGTTTCTCTTTCTAGTCAGTTATAGTTGCAAAATTTCTTGATTTTTTTTAATTTGATAAAAAATATAAAATGTAATGAAACAAAAGGAAAAATTAACAATAAAAATTGTGTTTGTGTTTACCTAAATAGTCACGTTTATTTATAAATGCATGAGGCTGGATCCTCTTGCATTTAACCTGATCTGAAAACACTGACTTTGGAAGTATTTCTTTTTATTTCAGTCCATGTAAGCAAGAAGAAATTCAGACAGCATGCTACTTAATAAATTAAGTCAAGATTTTTTCTACAACTTTGTATCATAGCAGGTATCCTGATACTCATGATATGGTGACAAATGATACATAACAAATAGAACACCAGAGAAAGAAAAAGATATTTAAGCAGTCATGAAAAAAAAATTTATCATTTTATCATTTATACATTAGGAAACAACTTATACTGAAATACAGATAGTTGATCTGTCTGTATGCACATTGCTTCCACCTCTAAATATGCATTCTATGCAAAATGCAGACAATATTTTTCATCAAGTAACTTCAAAAACTGGGAGATTTTAGGGGAACTTATAATAATATATTTATTTTCAGCAGCCACCTACATGCCATTGTCCAATGCAAGAAAAGTAGAAGTATTATGAGAAAAATATTTTTTTTTAAATATAAGATTGACAGTGTTTTCCCCATAAATCTTGCCTGACACTTGAATAGGAACAAGGGAAAATATTTCTGAAGACAAGGAATATTTTCTTAAGAAACCATCCCTAAACATTACTTCTTTATTCACATGGAGGAAAAATAACCCTGGTGAATGACACAAAACTTTATTTAAAAGCTGATTATAGTGCTTCCCTCACAGTCTACCCTTCCACCTTGTGTTGGGTCCCAAAGGACCATCTTCCCTACTGCAGTTACCAGGTCAGTGAATTACAACTTTCAGTCTGCATTCAGTCATGAAGAGATCAGAAAGCCAGAAACAAGAGAGGTGAAAGTCTACTGGCTCAGTAATGGCATGGAGGACACGGCTCCTGAGCTTTGGTGTCGATGGCAGTTCATCTTATATCCATGAGCAGAACAATTACTTCCCTTATCTTTGGCCCCCCTATGTAAAATGCAACTGCACTAAAATTCATTATATGCCTACACAGGACTTTCAGGGCAAATGCAAAAAAAATGCTGTGTGCTCAGAATGAAAATTTATAGTAAACCAATGCTGATGCAACCGGCTTAGATTACGTTTATGCAAAGTACTTTTGTACATGCCTAATTCATATTAAACTCATCCTTAAATGTTCGATAAGGATTGAGCCTGTGTAGGAATGGGCTTTGGATCATATTTTTTGAGCAGAAAAGGGAAAGTTGCTTCATATACAAACTGGATTTATAGATATCTACAGGAGGGGACTGCTTTAGAATTGCATAGTCTGAGAGTTTTAGAAGCCAAGATCAATGTCTGCACTTCTGAGAATAGTTATCTTAATTTACAGCAAGTATCCACAGAATGACACTTTCAACATGCAACATTCTTTAAAAAAGAAAGAAAGAAAAAGTGACATATCACATTGCACTTCCAAGATACTACAGTTCAGCTGAGCACATCTTATTTGGCAAATGTAACCCATCACTAGCCTTGACAAGAAATTAATGCCAGAGGATTACTTTTTTGTGAAGTGGTGCTGCTGGTTGGAACTGTGGTTCTGTGGCAACTTTCCTTACTCTTTAAATTGATATATGAGCCTGCTGCAGACAAAGTCAGTTTTCCCACTCGGCTGAGCAGACATTATGATTCACAGGGCCAGCACCACTCCAAATGAACTCTGATCCAGCAGTGCTACCGGCAGATCTTATAGCATATCTTTGCCTCTCATCCATGTGGTTTCTGCTATAATGTAAATGAATGAAAAAGTAGATCTATTCCTCAGACAGAAAAAAATTAAGTTACCTCTGAGCAGCATTTTAAGAAACGGAACTACTCTCTGACTTTTCTTTTTAGGATGAGAAGTGATTTTAAATAACAAAACAAGACTTTTGATCTTAAAAAAAAGTAAGAAAAAGTATTTAAGACAACATTAATACAGAAGCTGGACTCTTCAAGCCTCAGAAATTTCACAAGTAACTGCAAATTGAGCCCAAAAGCACTGTGAACAGCTCCTGTCATTTCATCTTAAACAGCCAAGTTCCAAGAACAAACAGAGCTTAGAACAAACAAAATTATAGGGGTGTCAATCATGCATCTTATCAACATTCAGAGAATTGCCTGTCTTGATGACAGCTTCTTCCCAAACTTGCTCTGAAAACAGTATACTTTATTCAAGTCTGCAACCACTAAAAAGTGCTGTCAAAATTCCTGACCTCATTAACAAAAAACTTGAAACTGAAGTAATTTTAGTATCTCCAGTGAAAATATTGTAGATTTACACCAGCGTCTCCGATAACAGAATCTGACTTGACATGTATTATGCAACTAATGAACAGACAATTGAAGGCTCAAATATAAAAATTTAAATGCATTTTTTTTTCCCAAAATCACTGTAAACTACAAAAATATTTTTTTGCAGTCTAAATCAGACAGTTAAAATTCTTAGACTTTTTTCTCTCTAAATAGTTTTTAATCCGAAATAGTGAACAAAATTTAGGTTTTGCTAATTTCTGTATGAGAATTGAACCAAACTTCTAACACTGATACCTTATATAACTGAAATTAAAGTTATATATGCCTTAGTTCTCACTTATTTGACAGTGTTGCTTGTATACCAAATAGCTAAAATTATTTCTTTACTGTGCTCAAAAGTGTGAAATTAAAGCATTTGTTAAGACTGTGGGGTGGAAATAAATGGATAACAGAAGACCCTGTGGAGAGGTTAAGACCTCACTGAACAGCCACTTCTCTTCCAGGAAAACCAGTGGGTAACAAAGAGGGATAACATGCAAAAGCTGAGAACTTCATGAACTGCACAGTTAAATTTTATGGTGCTGAGCCCCAAACACCTAAACCCCCCTGTCTACTTCCCATTAGTCAAGGAAGCCTGGAATGCAAGTTGCAAGCTGACATCTCAATCCATGCTAAATTTTCACAAATCATGAGCTGTTATCAAAGCCAGCAGGAACCCAATATTGAGCGAACACCCAGTTTCAGATTAGCATCTTTCCTTGGAAAGATTAAAATTTATTTTATGCTTCAAAATCTTGTTTAAGCTGCAAAAGGGAATGAAGCTGAGAATTATGAACCTGTTCTGCCACTCACTAAATCAGTCCTAATAGGATTTCACCACCTGTGCAACAGAGAAAAGGAAAGGGAGGGGCAGAGTTTGGAATCAGAGTATCTGTCAAACCACAGCAGTGACACACGTTATCTCTGCTTTCCAGCTTGGTGCTCTGTGTCAACAGTAACCCCAGCAGAAGAATTCTGGTCAAAAAGATGAACTCTCATATGGGGAAACAGAAAGATGCAACAGAGCACTGGCTACTTTTGCTCTTTTCTGACTGCATGATTTGGGAATGGGCAAGCATTCAGGCTCTCAGGCTCAACTTTCAGAGCACAGCTGAAAATTAATCCAAGAATAATTCACATAGAAAGGTTAAATGCTGAGGGGGAAAAAAAAGTCCCATGTTTTCTAAACCAGACATTCCCTTTGGATTCACAGTTATTTCCTTCCATTTTGAAATATTCAACCTTTACATTGCAGGCTTTGTCTATCATGATGCCGCATGCTCCAGGGAGTATCTGAAAGGAAGAAGTATCTCAGTTCAGGTGTTTGATACATTTAACCACAGGAGAGTTCTTATTGTATTCAGTGGGTTAGGGTCATAAACATTAAGCAAAAGTTTTCACTGTTATTAGTTTGCTTCCAGCCACCTGTTTCAGACCCTTCTCAAATCCTTACTGGTATGAATAAGAATGGCAGCTCAAAGTCTCCCAAGCTAGCACCAACCTTAAGCCATCCTTGCTAGCAGAGGAAAAATAGAAAATATAAACCTATTTGTTTAAATAACCTGCCGTACTATTATGTAGCTCCATAATATTAGCTACATAATAATGTGTAGCTCTTCAAATCTTATGCTTAGACTTAACAGAACATGGCAACAGTTCAGGCCGAAGGGTATTTAGGTACCAGAGAAGAGGAAACTTAAGTCTTTGTTACATTGGTAAGCCTAACACATTAAATTAAAATTCACTGATTTCTAACAGCTGAGGATTGGGCCCATTTGGAATTTCAAAGCCCTTAGAAGAAAAAAAAATCAAAGAGCTAAAATGGTGATATCTCCTCTACATTTCAGTGACGAACAGGGCTTCAGCATTGTAGTACTGTATCATGCTGTAACGATTAAAAACACCAGAATATATATCCATATATCAAATCTGAACATACACCCATCTCAACAAAGGGAAAAGTTTAACTAGACTGCAAATCTGACAATGTACTAGCCGTTACAACTACAGCATCAACTTGGGGCATCTTGTGCATTTTCAAACATTGACTGTATTTACCCTTTGCCTTCAGTACACCACAGAAATGAGCCTTGGGAGCTCATGGACTGCTTTTTAGATATACTCAGTACTAGCTAATTTTTAGAATCAAGACATTCACAAATATTTTTTTAAACAATACACGAGATGTGTTAGAGAGACAACCTATATCATTAAATTGTTTTCTATTTTAAGGATAAACCACAAAATCTTTACAGAAATGAATACCTTCAGATTTCTTATGGAATTAAATATATGTTAAGATTTTCAAAGAGGCTAAAATTTGGCATCTGAAATAATTTTTAGGTACGCAATTTAATTAATTTTCTAGGGATGCTAAAATATTAGAAAAGTGCAGAAAATATTTCACTAAGGATATTGCCCAAGTTGAATTGAAATACTTTCTGAGTTCTTCTCCTCATGCTGTACCTCAGTGAGACTGGTAAGTGGAAAAAAAAAATATTTCCAGAGTTTATGGCTATTTCAAATCAACTTCAGTTGCTCAGCAGGGAGGTCAGTTCCCTGCTAAGGTTTAAACAGTAGTCAAAACAGTACAGCCTGATCCTCACTGATGCTTAGCCCAAAATGTTACCATTTAATTACTTTTGGGGGAGCAGTTCTGTATGCCCTCAGTTTAAAAGTGTTACAGTTAGTAACTTGCAACCCAAAGCAGCTGACCCTTTCTTACAGATTTATGGGTTTACAACAGACTTGCCAGCCGAGATTGTAATTTTAACACAACATGCTCTTCTTGGTTTGCCCAGAGCATCTCCTTCAGTTTAATCACTTTTGAACCTCCGTCAGTTCTGCAATGACTGACTAGAAAAGGATTTTAATCTCTGGTAGTCAGGAAGCTCTAATCTTTTTGGGAAACCTTGTCTGTTAGGAACAGCTGAGATATCAGATATAAGATGAATTTTGAGATATAGCTGGAAACAGTATGAATTTATGTCTCATTAGTATCATAAATACACTCAGAGAAAAAAATCCTGTTTTCACTGCTGGTCAAGTGAAGAACAATGAAGGTCTAAAACTTGTTGGTGAAATGAGAAACAACTAAGAGGGAGAACAAAAGTTGTGCATAGTCAAAGATGTGACAGTCTGTAAACTGAATTGTATTCACTAGGAAACTGAAATGAGTACCACATGGATTTTATGACAATATCAGCTGTTAGACATGGGCTCAATAATCAAGGCCAAAAAGAAAGAAAAAATGGTGTAAGTCTATAAAAAATATTTTTATTTTAAGGTCTAAGCTTTCCTGTAGTTTGGTATCTCTCCTTCCCATGCTGCTTACACTGCTGCTATTTTTTGGTACTCTAATTAGTTTGGCAAATTTTCTGGGGAAAAAAATATCTAGATGATTTTATATTATTTCTTCATATGCATGTACTTGCTGGAGTTAATTTTCTTCATAGCAGCCTCTGCGGTGCTTTATTTTAGTTCTGTGATTAAAACATTGTACATAACACAACAGTGCTTTGGGGTATTGCTGAGCAAGTAGGCTGTAGGTGGGCAAGAAGCTGGGAGGGGACACAGCCAGGATAGCTGACCCAAACACACTGAAGGGATGTTCCATACCCTTGTGCTCGGTAATAAAAGCTCAAGGACAGGAGTAGGAAGGGGGGATGTTTGCAGTTACAGCATTTGTGTTACACGTGCTGATGTCTTGCCTTCCCAGGAAGAGGCTGAACATCTGCCTGCCAATGGGATGTAGTGAATAAATCCGTCTTTTTACTTTGCTTGTACGAGCAGCTTTTGCTCCACCTATTAAACTGATCTTATCTCAATCCATGATTCTTCTCTCCATCTTTCTATTTTCTCGCTGTCCTGCGGCAGAGGGGAGCAAGCAAGCAGTGGTGCGAGTGCCTGGCTGCTGGCTGGGGACAGCCCCCCAACATAGCATTACCACAGAATCTGCATTGAAGCATAAGCATCCTCTGGCAAAACCAAAACTGCCAAAAAGAATGAGGGCAAACACGTAACCAGCCTTAGCAATGACAGAAATAAGGGGACACTTCCTTAGGAACTAAAGCAGCTGTACTGAGCTTGTTACAACCTGGAAAACTTCTGGCAGATTCCTAGTCTCTGCTACCCCAGTGGACTTATTTATTTGTCTGTCTCTTGCTGTTAAACCATAGATACTAAATTAACAGCACTGAGTATATAATAAATTACAAATAAAATATACCACATTGCTGAAGGCATACACAAGCAAGTAAGAAACTAGCTAAAGGATGATGTGTAAACAAACTAAGCATCGGCATGCAGGAAAGCAGAATTCCTCATGGCTAAGTCATGTATAATGCTTCTATTAAATGGCTTTAGCACAAAAAGTAGACTTGCTATGATGAAAATGGATGATGACATGCAGTTGGGAGACATCAGTACAAAGGAGGAACAGAATATTATCCAGGAAAAATTAGGTGGCTTTGAGGTTTGTAATTGAAATGGAATGAAGTGTAATAGAACAAGGGCAAGGGGCTATTAACATGAATCCATGATATAGAATGAGAGCACATCAGCTAAAAATGATAAAAAGGCCTGGCAATATTTATTGATCACAGGTTGACTATAAATCACTGGCATGATGCAGCTGTGAAAAAGGCAAATGAAATTTTAAGATGCATCAGGAGAAGTGTTTTGATAGAAGCAGACAGCTATTAAAGCCTTTTTACAAAACCCCTTGCGTGGGAGAGACTTCATCTAAAACATGTCATCTGATTCCAATTATCCACATTAAAAACAAAACAAAACAAAACAAAAAACTAAAACTTCCACTAGAATAGATGTGGAGGCAAGCTCCAAGGATGACCAAACAAATTGCCAATGTCATAAAAGAGATGGGAAGAGAACTGGCGTGCTTAGCCCAACAAAACAAGTTTGGAAATGTGGCATGATTGTTCTTTACAAGTACATGGTTAGGTAATCCCAAAGAAGGGAAAGAAAATATGAGAAAAAGTACTGACATAAGGACAGAACCTTGTGAAGTGAGCATAGGTAAACTGAAACTGAAAACCTGAAGACAGTTGCTAATGAATAGTGATGTAAGGCTCTGAAACAGCCTTCCTGGAGGACAGTAGGAAGGCAGCACAACCAGCTTCCTAATGCAAATTGCCAAATACCTACAGATATTTTTTGTGTACTCCTCTGTGATAGCAGAGGGCTATTTGACTGTCCCTTATGTTTTCTACACCCTTTCTTCTGAGTAGTGCTTGGCTCCCACTTCCGGTTGGTCTGCTGGGCCATGTCATGATCTGAAATGTTATTCCTATTCTGAATCTATTGGATTATATAGGAACATAGGATTTGTGCACGTCTCTAGTATTTTCAGAGAAAATAACTGATTTATTTTATCTGCATTTCACCACCAAATCTTACTATAGCCGTTTCAAAAATGCAACATAAAAGAAAGGATGATTTTTAAAATAAGTACATAATAAATATAAGTATATAATAAATTGTGTGTAGCTACCAAGTAGACTTAGCAGCACGCTTTTTTGAAGAAGAAGGAAGGGAAGCCAATAAGGGAAATAATTTAAGGCAAACCATTATTAACTGAAAATAACCATAAACTATTTGGAGCCATTTTGCTAAGAAGGACCTAAAAAGCACAACATTCAGCTTCTGCAGAAATACAGAGATCATTTATCTAGTTACAGTTGCATGATAAGCACGTTGCTCATGAGTTTACTAACACATTCAAAAAAAATTCAGTAGAGCAAATTCCTCAGCTTGACTTTGTTCACGTTGATCTGATTAAACATTCCTATCTCAGACAAAATATAGTCTGCATTTGACAGAGCTGCTGCAAAAGATGAGAGCCTGAAGCATGTAATTAAGGTTACACTATGTATTTCCAGCTCCTATTATCAGTTTAGGAGACAGCTGTTAGCACTAAGCAAATTTTTATTTAAAGGTATCAGAAGGGAAAAGCTAGAAAAAAGCCCATGTGCATTTCACATTGGACTTGGTAAGAACTAGAAGATGTTACTGCACCTGAATATTGGAAAAAATCCAGCCTCTCCCTTACACAAACACAGACACACCACCCACCACCACCCCACTAACTCCTTGGTAGTCAAGGAGTAACTGACCTGGTGGAACATAGAAATTGTGGGTTTGCACTAACAGGAAAAATATGGTGCATTTGCTGTAGACCACTCTCATCGTTTTCCTCAGAGAACTTCAGCGCAGTCTACCAAAACTATTAAATTTATAATCACTTGGTATAACATAGCTGATACAGTAAAATCTTATAGTGGGCAACAAATTAATTGAGCAGTAATTTCAGCAATTTTCTACAAAGTATGCATTAGATGTATTCTCAATCCTCATTAATTCCAATTCAATGGACTGGTGGTAAAATTGACATAAAAATAATAAAGCACATAAAACACGGAGTCAAACTCTGATGCTTAATGCTGCTAAATTGCAAAGCAACATCATAATAATGTGTTGAAAATTTAATACAGAAATGCCTACATTGTTTACCAGCTCTTAAGAGTCACCAGAGCTTTACAGTTACACACAAATTAAAATTAAAAAACAACATAAATTACAATCCTGCTGGATACCACCAATCCATGAGAATGAAAACTATTGCAAGAAGGCGCCACCACAAGATAAGCAAAGGCTGCAGATCCCTTTTCCAGCCTTCAGAAGAACAACATGTAATTTGTCCTTTTCCTTAGGAGAGTCTCACATAACCGATGGTTTATGGCATGACGTAAGAAGATTTAAAAAGAGTCACTGTCTACTACCTGGCAACTAGACCTAAGCTGCCATGGTACTCAAACATCTGAGGTAGGCAAGGTTGATCAGGTAGAACAAACTGGCTCCCAGTGGCTTCTGAACAACATGCAATCTTGTATCACCAACACAGCCATTGAAGTTGAAATACAACATGGCAATGTTTCCTCATTTTTAAATTAGAAAGTAAGTTCTCAGGATTTTGTGAGGGCTTATGCTTGATAAAGTTCCATTTTTAACAGTGACAGCTGTAAAAGTACAGTTTTGGTCAGAGCTTGGCAAGACACGAGAGAAAATTTGCACAAATTATTTATTCAGTTTGTCCCTCCTTCAAACACTGTGATAAATTCACATTGGAAATCTTGCAGAGAGAAAGTACAACTTTTCCCTGACAAATTAAATTGAAGAAACAAGTCAAGCAACAGAACTGCACTAAGCTTCTGTCAGCTTAAGTTGCATGCTACAAACTGGGTATGTAAATGCAAGTCAGCTTGTTTCTATAACTTTAAGCTTTTGGAGTAAAACAAGAGAAACAGATAGTGCATCTACATTATAATTTGACTTTTGATCAGGAGCGTCCTTTTGCAGCCAATCTCCTTACCTTCCTCCCTTCCCATGATGAAGCTCACACCATGAAACCTCTCACGGAGCATCAACAGGATCCTTTTTGAATGAACCAGCACTGGAAGGTGTGCTCCCTGAATTCACCCAGTGCATCCCATTCTGCAACTGGGACTGGTCCGTGGGATCAGGCCAGAGCTAACCCGAAGTACAAGTCGCAGAAGATATACAAATACTGTGTCCTGACAACCTACTGATTTGCTCTACAAATCCACTCCTGTTGGACAGTGCTACTTGCTAATATAAATATAGACAAAGATAAACTAAACCCAGTAAGACCAGGGACAAATAAGACCTTAGGTTATAAAACATCACACAGTGAAGAAAAGTGATATAGAATTGTGATATATGAATCACATTTGTGATAGAAAATTTGTGAAGACCTCAGTGGATCTGTATTTATCTTTAATAACTCTTTGAGAAGCAGAGAGAACACAATTATAATACTCAAAAAGCACTCAGAACTTTGCCATTCGTAAAAACAATTATTTGGTACAGATTCTGAAGGAGAAATGGTCCAAACCAGAGTTCAGTTTACTTGACTATAGAAGTCAGGTGTACAGCATGACTGAACAAATTTACATTCTTGATTGATGTTCTTGAAAGTATGTCTGAAAATACAAAAATCTGCAAAGCTTGAATTGTATTTTTATTGTGTAGTTAACTGTTCCAAAACCACTCTCTCGATCAAGGAAAATAACTATGAATATTTTCGCTTGATTAAAAAAAAAAGTGAAAACTTTTTTTTATAACTTGACAGCCCAGCTTTCATTTTTGAAAAAAGTAGCCTAAATGTCTTTCAGTATTTCAGTATGAAAAAGCAGAATGAAATATGAACCACAATTGAAGTTGAGAATGTACGTTGAACTAGAATGTATAACTACATTTCCTGAACAAAGGAAATGAGATAGTTTAGCTGTTTCTTTCCAGGGCTGGGGGAAAAAAAAAACCACAACAAACCAAACACCCAACCTTTAGAAAGTGAAATTATTTTCAAATCTGTATAGATCTGTACAGAACACAGAGAATGATACATTTATCATCCTCTATTTCCTCCATTAAGTCATCACTTTACAATTAACTAACCTTCCAAATGAGTTTCAGACTTAACTTTGTGCTTAAAAGGTGAATTTATTTTGCAGGACTCTACTTTTAGTGACGAAAGACAAGCGCCTACAGCTGAGACAGAGAGGAAACAATGCCTTGCCAAAAAAAGACATGTAGGACAAATGATGAGATACGTTTAAGAAAACCTATCACTCTCCTCTCTTATCTACATTTATGCTTGGAAACCAAAGCTATGATTGTTCCAACCAAATCTTGCCATATTCAACTACAAGTCATTCAGAGAGAACAGATGGCCAAAACTGATTTCTTTTTACCTATGTTTGTAGTACGTCCCTTATCCATCACATCTCCACAAGGGCAACACAAAAGCAGCAAAACTAAACCTCTTCTAAAGAAGCCGTGCCGAGTAGAGATTTTATTTCATATGCAACTTCAATAACCATTTAAGGTGTGAAAAAATTTTACTGGAGTACAAAGAGACTAAAATTCAATAAGAAAAAGTGCTGTCTTAGGTCACTAGATGTTTCATGCAGCTGTTGTTCTTACTGCCATGTAATCCTGAGTATCACAATGTTGACAGAAAAAGAAAAAAAAATTGCTACGGTTTGAGAACACGCTTCTTTGAGTCTATTATACAAAGATGACAGTTGGAGTGACTAATATGCAGCCTTTTTTTACAGTTCCTTTTTAGAATACACCTGAGGTTTGTTTGTCTGTCACTCAAGCTGTAACTAATTTGTAGTTATTGACTGTTGCACAGTTGCAAAAAAGATCATCTTCTTTAAGTTCCCATCATTCTCAGTTCACATTTTCTGCCATCTACTTTAGTTGCATTGTCCTATATAATGCAGTAGAACTAAATCTCAATGCAAAAGTATGCTAAATTACTCAGTTAAAACTGTTCTTGCACTTTTTTTCGTGCTAAAATTATGAAAATGGAGGGAAAACACAAACACATAGGGTTAGTCATCTATTCAAATCAAAGCCCTTAGTATGCAAACACATCCTTAGGCAAAGCACAGCACAAACAATTCCAAGACAGAGATTCTCCAAAGAGGAAATAAAAAAGGATTCTGGTGAATTTAAAAATCCAGAGTTGTTTATTCTATTCAAAATAGTTCAGTCATTTTGCATTCTGCTCAGTGTTCTGAAGCTGATATTAAGCATACATTGTAAATGGACTTGAAGACATTTTTATAGTAGCTTGCTAAAGAAACAGATGTAAATCTGACAAAAATCAAGGGAGGGAAGAATGGGCCTGGAGAGGGGTAAAATAACCTGCTAAGGAAAGTTACAGAAAACATCCAATCTATCAAACTATCAGCAGGGAGACTGTCAGCATCCTGAAAAACGAAAAGAAAGAAAGTCAATGCTTAAGACTTCTGAATAGCTTTTCAATGCTGCTATAGTATTTTTAGGCTTAAATATAATGGGAACAGATAAATCACCTCATGTTTCATGCTGTTGCCCATACATAGGCTAGGAAAGCATGACCCAGGGATAAGACTTGCAGACTTTGTCTTCCTTCGTATTGCAGGGTTTTCAGGTGCTTTTTAGGACCTATTGTTCAATTCACACCACAAGTAATTAGTGCTACCACAGGGAGAGACTATTTTTTGCAGGTAATTCTGATATTTCTGAGGACAAGCAAGGCCAAATTAAGGCAGGCAGATGATGGTGCCTGGTTCCCTGATTTCCTAGAGCTATTTGCTTAGTTCACCATTTTCTTGGTTTAGACCTCTATGTAACAGAAATTCAGACATACGTAATGCGATCTCAGCTTTCTGTGTCTAGACAGTCTGCAAAGAGGTTTTGATATATCACATCCTCCAAATATTTCCTGCCCCAATGACCAAAGCAATAAATCTCTGTTACTCTGTAGCACTCATCAGACTTCCAGTGCAAGCTCATGGGTAGTCAATCAATAACGCACATGTGCAGGAGCTATCTGACACAAGTAGCTACTTGACAGTTATTGGTAACTAGTTTTTTGGCCAGCAATTTGACTCCAGTGTGCTGGGACGCAACTGGAGCTACAGTTGTGAATGACAAATACTGGAAATTGGCTGAACTGTTCTTTTTTGCCTGCATGCTATTTCTGGATGGTAAAGAGGTCCTGGTTAGTAACCTTAAGAAGAATGCAAGAGCTTTCATTACCACACACAATCAAGTATGCATAAAACTCAGCTCGGGGCTGTACAATAAGATTCCTCTTCCTGCTTCTCTTGGCAGTTCAGAGGAAGCAGAGGGTTATCAGGTAACTTTTGCTCCAGTGGGTTTATCCTGTAAGAGCAAGCTGGGACCACGAGGGACGGACCCTCTGCAAAGATGTGCTTGGGACTCTACAATTCCTCAGTCAAGAGCAGCAAATGATCTTACATTTGGCATATGGCTATACACAGTTGAAACCACCAC
Organism: Pluvialis apricaria; assembly: GCA_017639485.1. Taxonomy (NCBI): domain Eukaryota; kingdom Metazoa; phylum Chordata; class Aves; order Charadriiformes; family Charadriidae; genus Pluvialis; species Pluvialis apricaria. Next base: position 63,197,052 of record CM030008.1, read on the forward strand.
CACCTCCAAAGACAATAAAAATACCAGTATCATTCTGGTATTCAACAAGGGCGAGTGTAGGGTCCTGCACCTAGGGAGAAATAGCCACACGCACTGGTACAAGTTAAGGGTTGGCCTGCTGGAAAGCAGCTCTGCAGAGAGAGACCTGGGGGTCTTGGTGGACAACAACTTGACCATGAGGCAGCAATGTGCCATGGTGGTCAAGCAGGCCAATGGTCTCCTGGGTGATATTAAAAAGAGCATGGCCAGCAGGTTGATGGTGGTCATCCTCCCGCTCTACTCTGCCCTAATGAGGCTGCATCTGGAGTACTGTGTCCAGTTCTGGGCCCCCCAATTCAAGAAAGACAAGAACCTACTGGAGAGAGTCCGCAGAGAGCTACAAAGATAATCAAGGGAATGGAACACTTCTCTTACGAGGAAAAGCTGAGAGACCCGTGTCTGTTTAGCCTGGAGAAGAGAAAACTGAGAGGGGATCTTATCTAGGTTTATAAATATCTAAAGGGTCGGCGTCAATAAGATGGGGTCAGACTCTCTTCAGTGGTGCCTGGCAACAGGACAAGGGGGAACGGGCACAATCTGGAATACAGAAAATTCCATCTCAACGTGAGGAAAAACTTCTTTACTTTGAGGGTGACAGAGCACTGGAACAGGCTGCCTAGAGAGGTTGAGGAATCTCCCTCTCTGGAGGTATTCAAAACCCACCTGGATGGATTCCTGAGAATAGAGCAGGTTGAATGCTCTAGGTGAACCTGTTTTGGCAGGGGGGTGAGACTAGATGATCTCCGAAGGTCCCTTCCAACCTCTACCATTCTGTGATCCTGTGATTCTGGATGCCTGGGAAAATGCTAGCAACATGTTCCTACGGTACAATCTAGGGCTGACTCTGAGAACACAACTGATGGAAGGACTTCCCAGAGAATATTAAGAGAATCAAAGAATAGTTTGAGTAGAAGTGACCTTTAAAGGTCATCTACTCCAACCCCTCTACAATGAGCAGGGATGTCTTCACCTACATGAGGTTGCTCAGAATACTGTCCAACCTGGCCCTGAATGTTTCCAGGGATGGGGCATCTATCACCTCTCTGGGCAACCTGTTCCAGTGTTTCACCACTCTCATAAAAAATGTCTTCCTTATATCTAGTCTGAATCTACCTTCTTTTAATTTAAAACCATTACCCCTTGTCCTACTGCAAGAGTCCCTGCTAAAAGGTCTGTCCCCATCTTTACTGTAGGCCCACTTTAAGTACTGAAAGTACATTAAGGTGTTCCCAGAGCCTTCTCTTCTCCAGGCTGAACAACACTGAATCTCTCAGCCTGTCCTCATAGGAGAGCTTTTTCCATCCCTCTGATCATTTTTGTGGTCCTCCTCTGAACCCACTCCAACAGGTTCATGTCTAATATTTTAAGGTAATGCACAAATTTGAATCGCCAGAAATCAACAAAAGTAGGAGCTACATAATAGCATATAATATATAAATAATAAGGGACAAATTCACCTGAGAAGGAAGGTGGGGGACTGATCAGACATCACCTTTTCCTCTTACTGTGCCAGAGGACATGTCTGCAGTCCCACACTCAGTATTGAATATCATTACAAGACTATTATCTCTAAAATAAGGAAAAGGATGAATTTGTAACTCAGTATTTTGCTTATCAAAAACACCAAGTCCTGGACTTATTAGCCTCGATGTAAAATTATAATAATATAATTGATTAAAGTAGAATTTTCTGGATTAAAAGCAGACTAAGAATATAATTTGCACCAATTTTCTTCATCGCTATGTGTAATTACCTACTGAACTGCAGTTATCAACTTCTTGAGCCTTCATTCTATGAAGAATATGATTATGAAGTACTGTTTCTGAACTGCAGCAATGCTATCTACGGATCAGTCTATGATTTACTCTGGCAAAAAATGCAGTGTTGCTATTCCCCTTTATATAAAACTAATAATAAGTTTGTTGGCAATTGGTTAGTGTTGTTGAACTATGAACACCAGAACAAAACACAGGTGGAAATTGCTACATGCCCAGAAGAGAGGTACAGCAGGTAAACTAGACCACCTCACTTTCTACCTCAAAATTCAAAGCACTATTAATCAATCAGGTAGCAGAAAATACGTTTTTATAACCTATTTCATTTTTCCCAGTGAAAGGTATCTTAGAAGCTCACTGTTCCACCAACAGTGACAACACATCTTGCCTGGTAGATAAACCTGAAGAGATGCAAGTTAACAAATATTTTCTGCAGATGGAAATCTGAACAAGTAACAACTAAATGCCATTCCACACCAGCAGACAATGTTTTCTTTGCATTTTTATTTGCTTTCATCATCAGTTTCTATAACGTGTATGATACACGTACATGATTTTTTAGTAAAAATTATTTAGCAACACAACAGACTCTCCCCAATATTAGATAGTAATGATAATATTCGTATTAAAATGATTAAATAATGTGATTTGGAAATATTACCATTCTTCTTGCAGTCTGGGCAAATGGCAGAATTCTAAGACAGAAGGTAGAAAATAGAGAACTGCTTATTTTTGACAGAGTTACAGAAAAAAGGCATGGAAGGAAAGAAAGAAATTCTATTTGGCCACAACTCAATTTAAGATGATTTCAGGCATCAACAAACAAAGTGATATGTAGAGTTTGAAAGAAATTACACAAAAAGGAGAGAAAGAAACTCACAACAAAACAAGTAAAGAAATATATTGTGTGTTTAGTACGGTGAACTTGATATAGTTTTCCCCTCAAAGAAAGCATGTGCAAAACCAGAAGTGAATTAGAATTTGTGAGATGGAATGTATAACAACATGAAAAGTTCATTATTGAGAGCATTATTATTTGTCTAGAGAGATGGTAGACTTTGATTATGTAATTAGTGTTACTCTGTTTCAGGATGCTTTCGATGCACCTCCAATGTATACCTGAGAAACAGGATGACCCGTAAGGCACACAAGAGGGATGCTACACATCCCATGTAAATCACCTAGAGAGGAACCTACATGCAAATGTTCATTTCAGTATTTATTTGCATCCCCTTTGTATCTCAATCAATTATATTGGTTTCGTTCTTCATTATAAAAAACATATTTTTGGGGAAAAAAAAGTCAAGTTAGAGACAACTAATTTCTAAGCATAATATGCCAGACAAAATTTAAAACATGTATCAATCACTGATGGATAATCACAGCAATCTGATGAGTGTCCAGAAAGAGAATTTTTACTGCTGTTCAATCACACTAAACATAACATGCCTACATGCCAAAAACAATTGATCAGATACAACGCCAATGACATCCATTCTGTGTTTTTGCCAGGAGCATTGCTGAAGAGCTACCTGTCACGAGCAGATTCCTGGGGAATGCAATAATGAGTAACATTAGGAATTCTGAAAAGACACCATGATCACACATAAAGATTTCGTTCAGAGAACTAATGCAACCTGAGTGCCACATGAGAACAGCCAGAGCATGAAGTTTCAGTGGAGGAATAAAGGAACAAGCTTTTCCATTTCTAAGCTGACATTCAAGCTAGTCATGCACATATTCATATATTATTTCATTCATCACAGATGAGTGAAAAGTTAGAGGAAAAGATCACAGATGATGGAAATTTTTCCATCACCTTCAATAAGGCCACGATTTACTCCATTTAAAACGTACTTGCTTTTACAGCTGCATTTTGAATACAGGTTTAGCTCTACAAAGCCAAAAGAACATTAAAAGAACATGATTTTAAAGCTGTACAGTTAAACTCATAAGTCAAACCCCATCATTGTTAGAGTACTCTACTCAACCACGAATTCACTTCACTTGTGTATATATATTACGCAGTTTCTAAATGACTGCCTTTCCCCTCCCTCCCAGAAACCCTGTGCCATTATGTACATGTGATAAATAAAAAGTTATTAATGATCAGCTGGTCAATATTTGCTGCAAACTGTTAAAACTGTGATGAACCTGTTAAATCTGTTCATTTGTCTTGAACTTTCAATGGCACTTTTCAGAACAGAGGAGTGCTTCACAAAACTTAATCAATCTTTAAAATGGACAGCAAGATGAAAGACGATATCACTCCATTTTACCGATAGTTAAGGCATAGACAGACTAAGGAAAAAAATCCTATTAATTTTCATACCCAACTTGACAACTCTAGCAAATGATTTTCCAGAAGGTGATTGCTACATGGTACTTCACCCATTCAAACTAACATTCCCATTGGCTTCAGTTATAAGTGCTCAGCATTTCTGCAAGATATTTCTACAGAAATTTCAAGCTGTTACTCTGAAAAATGAGAAGTGCATTTATTAACCATTCATAAGCAGTGTGGCTTGAGTAACTACCTAGTGTTACAAAGGAGCATAAAGGCAAGAAGATAATCCTTAGAGCAGTAATTAGATCCGGTATTAATCCACCATCCCATCCACTACATAACGACTTTCAAAAAAGTCAGAAGACCTATGACAACAGCCCCCTCTTACTCTATCACAGAATGACAGTAGCTCCACTTTGTGTAAGAGTTCCTTTGAATTGTTCAGAACAGGTGAAGAAAAAAAAAACAACAAAAAACAAACACAAGAACACCCACATATTTCAAGTTTGCAGGATGTTCCACCCAATTCAAGTTCACAGGAATTTGTGCCCAAATGACAGCCTTGTCTCAAAAGCAACTTTGCAAGTAGCCATTGTAAACCAGGGGCGCTGCTATGATGCAGCCAGCCAGATGAGCGGTTTCATGGCTCAGGAAGCTGCTATAGAGTGACTAGTTGGGAATATCTACATTATGAAAGTAGCACGTTCATCAACTAGATGGCTTGCCCAAGAGAAATTTGGGGAAGGCCAGAAAGAAGAAAGTACAATGAGCCTAAAGACCTCCTAATCTTCCAAAATTTCACTGAAATACACATGGTGACAAGGAATATTTCTATCTTGACAAATAAAAATCTGGCAAAAAGGATACAGATATTTCCAATATACAGTCTTCCATTCTCAAAGGAGGTGTATCTACTGAAAATATAGCAGAGGGATCACAAAATCAAATACTTCCTGTGATGGAGGTTTCCTGACAACAGAGGAACAGCAAGTGTCTGAAGCCTCATGGTCCATTTGGAGCTCAGACAGAAAGTGAACTTTGGTGGATACAACTCTTCTGCGCATTCACCACAATTCTGCCCTTCCCGTCCTCCTAATTTATCTGAATCCACCACACAGGCTCCCTTAGCAGGCAGTCTGCACAACCTCAGCTACCTGCTTTCCCAGCCAGCTGTCAAACAGCTGCCCTTGTCTTTAACTTTAGTCCCAGCTGGCATATCACTAGCTTTAGTCCTGAATGCCTGCTCTTCGCCAATTCTTCTTCACTTATATAGTCTAGCTCTCTAAATTGTCTTCTGTAGCCAGCCTCAGTTTTCTTCCTATATCTGCTCCAGGCTTGTGGTCCCAAACAATTCCTTTTCTGTCCCCTAAACTCAGTTTTCTGTCCCTTTTGTACTTAATCAACTAGCTTGCAGCTCTATGCACACACCCATGCAGGGCCTGAGCAGTACTGAAAGCAGTGAAAAGTTCTAGTACGCTCAAGGGGAATCAAATATTCACAGAAGGAGTTACTATTACTCACCTTTATTAGTCTGTTCTCTTTCTTTTTCATATACCTTACTTTAGGATATTTTAGACCAAAATAAATATCTTCCCCATTTGATTATCCCTGTGGACCACTGTACTTATCTTTCTGTTCTCTAAGAGCGTAATTCATAACTCTTATGTTTCAAAGGTATATGGGTAGAACTAATGCTAAATATTTAGAAAACATGCTTTATCAAGATCATATAAGGGAACACAGATGAGTTGATCATAGCTTTACATTTGTGACAAATATTTTAATTCTTAATTAACTGAAACAAGTTACACAAACTTATTACTTCTGCATTGTCTAAATTTTAAAAACCCCCTTGCATAACAGTTCCTAGCTAATGAAGTTAAAGAAATAAATAAGATGTACAATAGACATTTAGAATACTGATTCCTTTAAAATCTGGGGGAAAAAAAATCTCTTTGAAAAAGCTTCTGACACTTCTGATTTATGTTAGTTCTTCCTATCTGTAATAACACTATTTGTAAGGAGTCTGCATTAAAGGATTACCGGAGCACATAACTGGAGGATAAGTTAATTAGGTTGTTTTGTTTTAATAAAATATGCTATTCAAAGAAACTTGTATTTACCTGCTTAAACACCATTAGATAAAAGAAAAAAGGTTGTCAAAAGAAAAGCCAACTATAAAGGAAAAAAGGGAGAAAGACAGCATGTTCTGAAAGAAAACAATGGAAAATTTCTGAGCACCTATGACAGTTCTATCCAGGAGAAAACTGTCTTTCCTTTAATGTCAAAGCATGGGACCAAAAGCAGTCTACAATTTTTGGATTCAACCAAATCAACATAAGCACAACAAAGAGTTGAGCCACAGTCTTTAACGCAGCTAGATATTACAGGACTGCAGTCTGCAACCATCACTACATGACCAAGCTTTACTCAAAAGAAAATGCAGAAAGCCCAGTATTATAAAGGGAGATTAGATAAATAGGATACATCATGCTACAGTGTGCAAACACACTGTGTGGAAGATGCATTGTGAGATACTTACTCAAGACTAAAGTCCTTGTAAATACTTCCAGAAGCTGTAAGGTACATTAGGGGCATTATGGGAATGCAATTATCATTATACAAGCAATGTGCACATTAAACTTAGTGGATACCTGTCAATGAATTTGCTCTCAGGCTGGGAATGTCGCTGTGCCATGCTGTCTTCTCCCCTCCTCTTGCTCCACCCCACCAGTATTACTTAAGCACTCAGTAACAGCCATAACATTGCATTCTATATTTCTTATCAGTACATCACCTCTCTCATATAATAGCAACACTGAAAAAGGGAAGTGACCAAACAACCTCTTTTCAAAGAGTCAAGATGAAAAAATCCCCAATTTAGTCCATTTCCTGCTCTAGCTTCTGTACAGGGTAAAATCAGTATGACAGCAAAATGATCTGAAGAATAACCCAAATACTATGGGCTTTCACTTGGCAAAATGTGTACACTTACAGAAAGGAAGGTGTGCTTTAGTTCAGTCTTGTGCTATGACAGTAACCAGTGCCCCCATCAACCTTCTGGTGCACTTCTCTCACTAAAACGAAAGGCAAGCATGATCACATACTGCAGGCAATGTACAGCCCTTCACACAGATTTACAATTTTCTACACAGCACATTGATTGTATACTTTACTTCCCAAAGAAACCTCAAATAGGAAGAAATGTGCTAAGAAACAAAGGAGAGAGGAATGTCTGTAGTATAGATTTTTTGAGCAATCTCAGGAGAGAATGAAAAAAAACCCCACAGAAACAAATAAAACATTCTGCAGCTAGTTAAACTGGGCGAATTCTTTTCTTTAAATTATCCTAATGATTTCCACATACAATTTATTGAGTAGGCAGCTCAAGTAGATGGATGGATATTTAAGAAAAGATGCATAGTGATCAATTGAAATGACAACCACATTTAACATTATCAAGAATTACCTGAAAAACCATTTACCACAGTCATCTTTTGCATCTGGCTGTCTAATGGTGCTTTTAATGAAAGAGACAAGCATAACTTAACTAATTACTTAGAGATATTGAAATCCGTCATGTCAGTGACTTCTTAGCATACATTTTCTTGGACCTTCAGCTTTTTTCCTTTAAAGTGGAAAAAATTAGAATTAGGAAGCTTTCGAAGTTATGAAATATGAGGTCATATTGTGACAAATTATACCACTCAAAAAAGAAAGTAATTCTAATTAAAAATCCATCTCATTTGAAAGAGCAACTTTCCATCATGTAAAAATTGGAGATTCCAGTGAGCACGGTTTTGGTTAGTTGAGTTAGAAGGCGTTAGTCAACACATTGATTAGTTTAAACCACAAAATGAATGCTCCTGTTGTTGTACCATCATTGATCTCATTAGAACAAGAGGAATGGAGTTCATATTTTTGTTTCTCCTCCCAAATATCCTCCTGACATAACCCCAAAAAACTTCTACAGTTCCTTGTCTGCTTTTCAGTAGACGAAAAAGCGAGTATTTTCTTTGCTGATTCAACAAACATCTTTTGCCCAATTTTATCTGGACCTTGCTCTTAGATGCCAGATCACATATACTCATTGAATCACAGAACCAGAGAATACCTGGGGCTGGAAGGGGCCTCTGGAGATACTCTTCTCCAATGCCCTTGCTCAAAGTAGAATCAGCTGGAACAGGTTACTCAGGGCTGCATCCAGTCAGGTTTTGAAGTTCTCCAAGAATGAAGACTCCAAAACCTCCCTGGGCAACCTGTGCCAGTGTTCGGTCAGCCACACAGTAAAAACAGTTTTTCCATATGCTTAACCAGAATGTCCTGCATTTCATTTTGTGCTCTCTTGGCTTTTCACTATTTACCACTGAGAAGAGTCTGTCTGTCTTCTTTGCACCCTCCCATCAGGTATTTATACACACTGATAAGGTCTCCACCACAGATTCAGGGTGAATAGTCTCAGCTCTCTCAGCCTTTCCTCATCTGAAATTCCTTAACCACCTTAGTGGCCCTTTGCTGAACTTGCTCCAGTAGACCCATGACTCTCTCACACTGGGGAGCCCATCATTCCAGATGTGGTATGGTCTGCACTCAGAAGAGAGGAAAGATCTCCTGCTTTGACCTGCTGGCAATGCCCTATCTACTGCATCTATGGATACCATTCACCTTCTTTTCTGCAAGGGCACCTGCACTCGGCTCTCTTGCAAAGCTGCTTTCCAGCTGTTGATCCCCCAACACGTACTGGTGCATGAGATTAGTCCTCTGCAGGTGCAGGAGTTGGCATTTCCCTTTGTTGAACATCACCAGGTTCCTGTCAGACCATTGCTGCAGCCTGTCAAGCACAATCATCTGGTGTATCAGCCACACCTCCCAGTCTCGTATTGCTGAGGATGCATTCTTTTCCATCATCTAAGCCATTAACGAAGCTGTTAAACAGAACTGGACCCAGTACCAACCCCTGGGGAATATCAAGTGATACTCAAGGAATATCACATGCTTTTGCATGTATGGCTACTCTAGATAATTTGCTTATAATTTTCAGATGCACAAAAATACCTGTCACCCAAAAATGTCTAGAAAATGTGCACAGAAATAATACGGTAAGAATACTAGTGGAGAGAAACAAGGAGATACAGTTTTTCTTAAAAAGCCTAAAAGCCTGGTTTATCACCACCATTAATGCAAAGAAATATGGACTAGAATATTATTTACTGACAATATCTTATTTTGTTTCTGTGGTGCATATTAGTATGTACTGGTTCCAAAGGCATTACCAAAGACCTCTGTTCCTTTATTTCAAAGAGCAATTGTTCAGGGGTAAGTTCACCAATTCTAGGTAACTTATTTCTGGATCATAGTCTGCCTTCAGGCCAAAGTAGTGCTAAGGAACACATACCTTTGCAATTGCAACCTCAACTACATAGTAGCTACTAAAGTCTTCCTATATATTCTTTCGTATACTTTCATGTCTTATGGATCTACATTCCTCTTTCAATCAGGTTTATTCATTACATGGTGTCATTCTCCTAAGGTGCTGCAGAGATGTTTATCCTTCAGGTGAATCTGTGACAGTAGACCTTCAACCTTGACCCACAAAACAGGTTTCTATATGTTCACAAGAGTGCACTGCAGCTAGTTGCATTCAAAGAATCCAAGGACAGTCTATAAATATAAACATGTAAGTTTTCCCAGATAATGACCTAGCTTTATAAAAGTATGAAAAAGTCCCACTTTTCTACAATTGTTGGGTCATGTTACTGACTACATATTTTTTCTAGCCCAAATAACGGGACATTTGCCCTTCGCAATCTTTTGGGAAAAAAAGAAAATTTAGCTTTTCAAATTTCAAGAATCCTGAGAAATTGTGTTCCATTACCAAAGACGCGTTCTTTTGAAATTCTGAAGCGTGCAACGATGACAGCAATTATACATTTTATTTTACAGTGCTAACTTTATACTTCAGTGTCTTCTTTCAGTAAAATAATGGGTTTGATTGTTTGAAAAATCTTACAATACTTTATGGTTGATGCTGATTCTGAATACTAATGCAGCTGAGAGCAGCAAACAAAAATTATACGTGAAAACTAGTAGTTTTCCTTCTCAGGTGTAGCAAGCTTTTATTATACCAGCAGATAAAAAGATTTAAGAAATTTACATTATAATGGGTAGCTTAGCTTTCCTTCTGGCCAGATCTGACCAAAACTGCCATCCATTGGCATCAGGTATATCTATGCTGTATATCACACAGTATTGCATAACATCCTATATGATGCTTAGCAAAAGATGAAAGAGATCAGATTCCATACGCATCAAAACAGTTTGTAATACTAGTTCAAACCACTTAGCTTTAACTATCTGTATTCTAAATGTTATTTCTTAAGAACTGCCACTGGCAAAAAAAATTATCCAGGACAGTAATAATAAAATACCTTTCTAAAAGTAACAAGCAATTAATCCAGCCTTTGTTGGCATTTCCTATTTAAAAGTAGCACTGCAAAAGCACTAGATCACAATATGCTTGCAATTACATTAGTTCTTCTCTCTGCCTAATATTATCAAAGACAAAGAAATCATATTTTCCAACTTCCTTAGAAACCTTTTTCCTCATAGAATGAGGGAATCTTACAAAACACTGTCCTGAAATATGCTGAGCCTATGGAGTCTCCAGGTAAAGCTGGGAGTGCCACCTTACAGGAGGCTCTCAAGTGGTTTCATACAATGTAATATTACATTCCTGAGGTCACCTGGCACTATTAACCACTATCAGCTCTCACTGTCATTGTGAGAGGAAAAAAATTTAGCCAACAATACATCAGTACTAAGTACTGCACTAGTGATTTAAATATTATACATCTGTCCAAAGCCAGCTGCCCATTTTATAAAGTAAAGGTTGGGGATCAAAGGTATTAACATGAAACAGGAGAATATTGCAAAAAAAAATATTCTTTGCCTGGAAAGTGTAATGTAGGTTAGCACCATATGCATTTTCTGACCCCCTGGGTGAAATGAAAATATTCAGAGAAAATCTCACCCGCATAATAATATGTAGCAGATCTTTCCCATGTGTCAAAAAGAAGACCATCATTCACATTTTAAACACCTCTTGACATGCAGCAATGCTACTAAAACCAAACCAAACTCCCACTTTTAATCAGTACTTTTCTTCTAGCAGGTAAAGGTAAATTGACTCAGGACACAAAAAAAAAAAAAAAAAAGAGGAGGGGGGAACCGTATGAAGAGAGAGAGAAGAAAAGTTAACGAACAAATCCACATCCACAGATAAAACCACTTTCTAAAATTGAAGGAAATAAATGGCTATTAATACCCCAGGGAGAAGTAGCTGCAAAAGTATGTATTCATGCAGAACTGGCAGAAGTGATTCAGTGGTGGGCCAGTGTTTTTTGTCAAACTTTCACTGCATAAATTCTAGTCCAAAAATATAATTTTTACAACTGATATAAATTACATTAAACTTCATAACTGAGACCAACTGCTGGAACTGAAGCAACACAGAACAAATACTAAAAGTTATCTAATTAAATACCCAGAACACTTGCAGCTATGAAGAAGACACACAGTCAAAAGAAATTAAATGAAAATTTTCATATGACACAGATCACATTCTAAAGTGCTTGCCAAACAGGTCCCCAACACACGAGAAAGAGTACCATCCATCTTAAATCTAAGCTTAACACTGTAGACAGCCTAGTTCATCTGGATTCACTGAAGCCACTTGAAAGGAGGTGGTCTCACAAAGTACAAGGTCTTATACACTCAAAAAAAGAAGGAAAAGTTGAAAAAATAATCAGGTTGGGGCTTTGGGGTTTTTTTTGTTGGGTTTTTTTTACAGATGGGGATCAGAGGCACAGGATATCAAAGGGCCTGCAAAATGTCACAGAGTGAAGCACTGAAAGCATAACACCAAGCTGCAGTCCTACGAACAGCACTGTAAGGATGTTCTGTGATTACCAACATATTAAAAATATGGATATTAAAATGCCAGAAGATTACAGACAACCAAAAGCTACCAAACTGAAGCTACTGTAAAAATCACATAAAAATATAAAATTATGGATATCAGTGATGTTTTCAGTAAAATAAAACTGACTAGACCTGAGCAAAAGATCAGATTTTAAGCACAAGTAGATGGTACCTCACTTAAAAGCTAGATGAAGGTGAACTAGCATTAGACAGAGAAAACACATGACACCCTATAGAATAGGAAGTAGACCTACCAAGATTTATTATTTAGAAAGGGAATTAATCCAAAAGCATCCATTAAGCACTGCTATGAAGAATAAAAACAATGCATGTAAGATCAATATCAGCTAAGGCCAAAATTTGAAATCCAAATTAACCAACACCAGCTACCACAATAAATGAGATACTTCAAGTCAATGGTAGCTACCTTCCCTAAACACTGAAATGTACAAGTCAGGTATCTCACAGCTGGAATTACAATTATATATTTTTCCCTGCTGTCATTTTGAATACACATTCTCAGTACTGAACTTAGCTTTGAGCAAAATAATCAATTTTTTTGGTCCTTCCTCCTACTCCTCTTTCTGTCCTCAAAGTCACCCTACCAGATTGCAAATGCTCTACAGTGAGAGTGTGGATGAGTAAGCGTGTGTAATCGACTCTGACTCTGCGCAGTTGCAGATTGGGAGCAAGCAACATGAAGTTTCTTTGCCAGTGGCGTTGTACTGATGGCTTTAGCTTTGATTTGGTATTCATTTTTCACAACACCTGCACCCCTGACATAATGGCAGGTTAACTATATGTGCTTCTTTTTAAAGGAAGTACTCAGTCAAACACTATACCAGTGTCTTCACACTTACAAACAACAAAATACTTCAATCAAAGCTTCTAATCAAAGTAATGGAGAATCAGACACATACAGCAGAGGCTATTCATGTTATTCCTCTTTGCGTTTCCATATATATTTCCCCTTACAAATTAATTATGTGAGCACTTTATTTTCTCCGTTTCGTAAACTGAAGTCAGCAGCTTAAGAAGTATACTTTTGTGTTCCTTGTACCAATCTTATAAACCAATGCTGCCTTTAATAGGGTCCTGCTACAAAATTTCCTCTCTATCCTCATACACATTCTGCAAAGCTCAACATGTCCCAGAATAAAGAATGACATAGGACACATTAGTGCAAACACACAGCTCAGCACAGTGCTAAATAGTATACAATAAACCCTTGGAGATCCTAAAACCTTAGCCAAGGAGTGACAACAGCAGTGTAGTGTGACTAAAGAGGTATCAGTCAAATGTCGCTTAACAAAGGAGACACTCTGAATCTTTTTAAAGTGGATTTCCTACCCCAAATAACTACACAGTAAGCACATCTCCTCTTTTCAGCAGCTAGCTGTATTTAAGTAAAATAAGCCAGAAGACTTCCTTGTCCCATTTCTAACTATGTATAATGACTCATTAGATGATTAGAGGGAAACAAAAAGATATGTTGTAGAGAAGAAGCAGTAGAGTAGATAGTACTGAGCACCTTTCATGCAGGAGCAATAGAAGTATCTTCTACAACAGGAGGAAGCCACAGCTTCGGAAAAAAGGAGCAAACCTAGCTATGTAAAAGAAGTTCTCACATGTTAATTACCACAAATTTGGATAGAGATCAGTCAGCCATCACAAATAGTGTTGATTATCATTTATTATCATGCTGACCTGATTTACGTGGGCTGAAATTTTAATCTTCTGAACCACAATACTCTGTAAAAGGATAAAAATTAAGTCCATCTTTTTGTGGAAGAAAAGGAATATGCCAAATTAAAAACCTCTCCTGCAAAACAGTGTGTCTTTTTGTTCATGCTCAACAAATTTTTATAACTTTCTCAATAATTGTGACTTAATAAAAGAAAGAAAAGTAGAATGCCAAAAGAAACCCTGCTCTATTGCTGAACAAATTAATTCTAATTTTTTAATTTTAGAACAAGGACCATAAATAAGTGAAATTACTTTTATTTATTCTTAACACCAGGAAAAAAACAGGTATTAGTGTAAATCTTCAGATATAAAAAAAGATCCTTTATTGATTAATTTTCCAAACCACCAGTTTTATTCATACTTTAACTCCCTAGCTGCAATTATGCTCTGCATCACCTTCAAAGACTGATATTAGCTTTTTTTGTTCCATTAATACATTCATTACTTTCATCATCAAGCACAACAATGGCTTAATAGATAAAACCTTTCTTCAACATTATTTAAATACGTTCATACCTAAAGTTGTCTTTAACATTATTCTCTACAGTAATGTCTCAACAGTACCTTTATTAAACGATAAATGACAGCTTCAGATATCGTGGAGTTGAATAATACCTTTTGGACGACATTTAATTTTTAAACAAAATCCCACAGTTCTAAATGTGCTGAAAACTAGACATTTAATGCTTAAAACACACTAGATCGATAATTTTCCTTCTCCTTTCCAAACTAACTCCAGAGGTCTGGAAAAAAAGATAAAGGCCATGTCTAAACCATCATGCAGAGATATTTATAGCAGTAGCATGCATGTCTGTCATAAAATGAAAGCAGTGGGAAACACAGTAACTGCAAACTAGCTCATGGAAAGCCAGGACTTATTAGAACAGGTTCAGTGCCAGACAAATGCAGCCCTTCAGATCCCAGGTGATCAGTAGTGCTTTGTACTAACAGTTATGGTCAGCATGAGGTCAAAGATCTTTACAGCATCTCCACTGAAAAATAACTTCGTCACTGCCTACATTTAATTTCCCTACTGCACGGTGTTTTGCCAAGCAGAAGAACATTCTACTCAGCTAGAATCTCAATTAATCAATTCCTTTTTTTTTTTTTTTCTGGTCACCAGAGAGATTTATTGTAACTCTGCTTGCCAAACTGCAGAAGTATAATCACATAATGCTAGGCATGCATGTTTAATTTCAGAAGCATGTATTCTCCCATGCACGTTGCACAACACAACCTTGAACTCAGTGAAAGTATGCGTGTGCTTTATCTTGAAAAAAAAGTTAAAAAACATTATTTACAAAGTATTCTTCCCCCTTTTTAGTAAATGCATTCCTTCACTGATGCTTCTTTCACACTACAGTTTTTATTTATGAATGTAAAGGTATGTTCTTTAAATAATGAGCAGTCATGTCATATCTTACCCAATCGTTACAGGTAGGTATGATCAAAAGAGGTTCCCAAGAGTTACTGTTCCAGAAATTCAGACAATTTGTTTTATTTTACCTTCCACATTTGTTTTCTTCTCAAACAATCTCTAATGACTTATTGTTAACTTAGTGAAAACATTTGAACTAATCTCTCAGATCCAACTTATTATACCCTCATTCCGTGTTACTTTGAAAGTGAGCTTCTTGCTATTAATGAGATAACTTGAACTCCCACTGAATAGAAACTATTATATAGTTGGCCTGAAACAGAACGGCATAATTTAGACTTCAGACAGGCTATCACAAATTCCACACCACTTGGAAGGGTAAAATACAATTAAAATCAAAAGCACATATCAGAAGACCAGCCTTTTCAACCTAACCAAAGACTAGTAAATTGTAGAGGTAACAACTGTTACTGAATACCATAATCTAAAAGATATTTTCTAGTTAGGTTGACTGAGACAGCACTGTACATTAGTCACAATTAACAGTGACTAAGCGTGCGCACAGCAGTGATTGGTAGAGTGCTGTACATTGACACTCGTTTTGTCTGGCAACCAGTGACACTGACTGTAATACTGCAGAGCCCTTGTGAGTGTAAAACGTATTATTTGATCAGGAAGCGCGTCCATCACTGCCCAGCCATCAGCAGCAGGCTGCGCGCTTCTGCCACGGGTAATCATTCAGGTAAAGCACAGGTGTTGGCTGACTGAGCGAGCAGGGCATGCTGTGACTCCGTGCTGACTCCAATCGGTAAATCAGGCAGATTCTGATCAGGGACAATCAGAATCAGGCTGAAAGCTCGTTTCACTTTTCCCTGCAGTATAGTACTGTTAGGCAGAATCAACTGCCGAAATGTTGGCTGTAATTTTTAACGGTTCCTTCTGATGGCCTTCCCAATTTGCCTTTCCAGGTGAATTTTCTACATACCTCAAAAACTTTGGCTTCCATTTCTGCCAAAAATGGCATAATTTATTCACATCTACAGTTTATATTATGTTAGATGGAACTTTGTGAGTCAGCACTTTCTTATTTCTGTACCGACAATATCAAATCAAATTGGTTTTGTTTCCCTTTGAGCATACCTGACACCAACATCTGAAAATGTTTAAATCCATCTTCATGCAGATATTTTGATAATGGGATCCTATGCTGGTCTCACACCTTTTACCAGAAAAATTGATTCTAAAAGGTTTTCAGGAAACTAATTAATTTTCTCTTACTTCTAACATTATGGAAACATTTGGAGCTAAACATCCCATACTGTGAAATGAATTTGTTTGAAAAATAACTGAATATTTAACTCTAAGTATTTCAGAGTTACTCATACACTTCCTAGTTTACAAACCATGCACCCGAACCTATAGAGGATTAAGAACATCTCTAGCAGTACCCCCATGGGTGAAACCTGTCACATTCTTGGAAACGCTGAAATTTTTTTCATTTTTTAGGCCACTAATTTAGGTGACTAACTTTTAGTGATTCATACACGATCAAGTCTTTGCACAAACCAGGGCTAATTACTGGAAATGTAAAATTAAATTACTATAATCAACAAAAGAATAATGATTGAGAAGGTACATGGGCATTCAGTTTCCCATCAAATAAGGTAGTTCCATATTTGAGCTGAGTGTGTAACCTCTCATGCATTATATCAATAAAAATAAATAATTTTTAAATAAGTACTCCTGTGATTACTGCGAATTAAAACACTGTTTCATCTAAACAATTAGAAGTGCATTTATGACATGGGCTTTTAATAAAGCATTAATTTCTTTCAAATTTATTTTGCAAACTTACAGTTTTCATGTTTAGCCACCACACATTAAAAAGAAAAAAAACCTGAGGGAGAAAGAAAAAAAAATTGTTTCATACTCTTAAATAGATCTTACAATGTCTAAATAGTCTAATAAGTAATTAAGAAAGGAAGCCTTTCTCTGAAGTAATTGAGAATTATGCTAGAGAGATAGGATACTGCTATCCACAACCTTGCAAAATTTCCTTAAGCAAATATGACGAGCCACTGGTATTTCTAAACCTCAAGAGTGCAGAAGACTTGCTTAATGTTCTAGTAAGGAAAGTGTTCATGCTGTGGAATTGCAGCAGCTCACATCTCCAATTAAAGAATGGAAGTCAATAATAACTATAAAAAAATTGTATTAAGAGGGTTTCTAAAAATAATTTGAAGTGGAGCCATTTATTCCAAAAGTTCAAGAAAAATAAAATTGGTGATAAAGCTACAGATTTATTCTGGTCATACTTATTAAGAACATGAAACATTTCTACCATATTCTTACTTATGAAATTAGAACCAATATCATGTAGAGAACAACACTCATTAAAAACCCCTAGCAGGTACTGTGAACTTTAGCTTTCAACTCTATGAATAATGGGTAAGCTCAGAAGCAGACACTGTAAGCAACAAACATATTGGGGAAAATTACAGTGATACTGTACTCCATACAGTAGTGTTTTAGTTGGAAATGGTTTTACAATTCTAATACCATATTCTGGAAGGCATTAAGACCATTAGTAGCCAATTTTATTACTACTTTTTTTTTATTAAGTATCATCACAATATCTCAAATAATAAAACATAGCTGTCCAGTAAACTATAACCTACACAATATCAAACTGATTACAATTGGGATGCTGTGGTAGTACATGGGTTCATTAGTTTCCTGAGGAGAGGATTAAGGACTTGCAAAAATTATTTGTTTTCAGTGAAGCTCATTATCCAGAAGATTTATAAATCTACATATTTACAATTGGATTGATCCATTCAAAAGATGATCCCAAGTGCCTTTGAAAAGGTAGCTTTAGGGACTGATTTCTAAGGCATGTTCAGATTTGTTGAATGCATCCCTACTTCCTGATACTTCCTTTGAAATCTTTTCTGTTCCTTCCAGTACAAGATTTTTTTCACTTAGTTCACCCCAAGTGTCTGAAACAATGGTAGTGCTTGTATTTTGCTGCAGAGATTTAACTCTTCTTGCTCTTCATTTTCATCTAATAAACTCTCTCCTGCTCAGTGTGAACACATTCTGTTAACATAATGGTAGACATCTAAAATATGAAAGTGCCCTTATATATAACGGACACTAACTTGCCATCTTAAGCAGCTTTTCATAAGAAAACCTTCATCTAGCAAAGCAACCAGTCATTCATCTTGACAATTACAGTGTCACTTCTGAACAAGTCAGACTTAACGTTTTCATTATTGCACTCCCACTATGTTTTCCTCAAGGCTAAGAAGTTATTAAATTGTATCAACATTTTCGTCCATGCTCTGACTAAAATAATTCAACTGTGCAGTGTCACAGCTTCCATCAAAATGGGAGGAAATTTCATAGTGGTGTTTAAAATGGAATCTGTGATGATATATCATTGAACGTATTTTATGCTCATGTCTCCACTTTATGAAAATATGATCTTAGCACCTGTTTGTTGGTGGTTTTGGCACATCACTAGCTACAGTAGCTATACCTATACTGTGCTAGCCCTTCAAATATTGCTTTCAGGAAACAGGTTTTATCCCCTAATACTAAAAAAAAAAAGTCTCTTGATTGAAATATTAATAATAATAAAAATATAGTATTAAACAGGGAAGAACTCTTGTTTGAATATCCTGTACAGCATTATTTTCCATGAAGATTCCCTCTTAAATAAAACTCATGTGGCCTTGTGAAGGATAATCCTGTCCCTCATGAAGACCATGCAAGTTCTGTTACTGGTTCCAATATGACATCCAACGTGTAGTCCCTCTGGATAGACAAGACTGTATTGTTTCATAGCTTTGAGACACAAGAAGCTTTGTTTTATGTGCAGTAACGGAACTACTGAAAAATTCTTGCTTTGGTCTATAGTTCTTCATCTATACCTCCTCTCTAGTTCACTTCAAAGATCTTATGACATGTCTGTTTGCACAGCAGATGAATAAACAATATGAATGCACTGCACACTTTGGACAGTTACACAGCAATACAGTATCCACAACAACAGCAATAACATCTGAATAAGATGATCAAAAATGAGCTCAGTAAGTTGTATTTCCTAGCCACATTTAATATTTTTGACTGTGAAATCTTCACTGTGATAGATATTTCACTTCATTAGTACGCTTTGAATAGTAAGCAAGCAAATGAATTATTTAAACTTGACTGCAAAACGATCATGAATTTCTCTTTCATCTTTGAAGCTTTCAAACGTGAGGTAGAAGCATCATCAGATTTAGGCAACCTCATTACTTCAAATTTTATTCTTAGGAACAAATCTGTCTTTAGAAAAGGATTACATTTACATGTAAAATCAATTAATTCAGCAAGTAAGATCTGTTACATCTTCTCTCTTTAAGGGATTGCAGATTATTGGATTAATTTTGTTATTCACTAGTATCTGTAAAACATTAGATGCCTGCAGTTCTAAAATGCTACCCTTATTTTCAGGACAGCTACTGTTTTCCCCAGGCAAATCTGAAGCGTTTGTATAAAAGCTTTTACTTAACTACTTGCCATACAGGCAGTAATATTAAAGAGTTTAAAAACCTTAACGGACAATAAAAATTGATTCTACCCTTCTGCCTAAAAGCAACTATTGTACAGTAATGGTTTCAAATGCAAGATGAAAGTCCGTCTTTCAAACATGAAGGAGTTGATGCTCCTCTTCTATTTCATGAAATAACTGAAACCAAAAGAGGAAGCAGAGGATCTTATTCACAGCAGTTTCTGACTGCAGATATTCCCCAGCACAGAGACTTCAGAGCATGAGGAAACTCACCATAAGGGATCAGAATGAAAGAGGATTCCTGCCATTCTTACTGGTTGACTTAGGTGAAGTCACCAAGGTATCTGCTGGGAATCCAATGCCTACTCCTGTATAAGGTGAAGTTTCCATTAAACACAAAAGCCCTCGAGTTCACTTAAATCTAATGCTCAGACTTAAAAGGGACTTAGCAGTAGGCACAGTCTTCAGAGGAAATGATGGATCAGGAAAAGGAATTTATAACTCTTCTGTAGGGTCTACAAAAAATTTAAGTGCACAAAATTTAAGTGCAGTAGAGCTTTTACACAGGAAAATTTTATTTTAGAATGTATTCACCCTAAGCCTAAAGAGTCACTGCCACTGCATGCTATATACTAGATGGAATCATGCACATATGTAGTCATTTAACCTGTTTTTCCTAAGCAAGCCTTGAAGGGTTAACACCATGAGTGAACTAGCGTTACTCCCAGATTACACTTTAAGAAAAATAAACAAAAGGCCCATCATATGGTTTTCAAAATATTTTACCAAGTCCAGACTCTATCCTTCATTAAGGTTACCTACTAAAGGAAAACATTATATTGGTCTGGGACACGTTAACAAACATATTTTTACTAAACTTGGTGACATTAAATACTATTGCCACTACACAACATGCAAGTGATGCTTTTTTACCTGAAAGACCTGTAGAGCTAAAGAATAAAGTAAAAAGAATGGCTGTTATGGTTCAGACCCAAGATCAACAGACACAGCCCAGTATCCTGTCTCTGACAGCAAATTGAGGGTGAAGCTTAGGAAAAAAGGACAAAACAGGACATAATGCAGTTTTTCTCCTCCCTAGCTTTTAGCAGTCAGCAGTTTAAAAGCTGTTCTCGCAATCTAAGAACTTATTACATTATGAAATTCTTGGCTGTTGTATGTGATGATCAGCATAATACTTATGCGTAGGAAAACAGATTTTCATTCAGAATTAGGAATATTTTGTTTGGCTTTATGTCATAAAAGTTGGGTCCTGTTTGAATCAATTATTGTAAATATGTAAAAGGAAATCAAAATAGATCAATAGGGCATTTCGGAGAGTAGGCAGGATGAAACATTGAAAAAATTTATTTACTGACAGAAAAAGCATCCTACATTCCTACTTTTTTTCAACTTTAAATGCTCAAACAGTATCCAAGACAACAATTTGTACCAAAATGTATACATCAAAGTTCCTTCTTTCAGCTTGGGCTTTATGGGTTCTGTATTTCATCCATATCACACAGTCTAATTATATAATTAGCCCTTGTAAGACACAGGCTATTACATAATCTCAGGTGTAACACAGACATAATCATTACCATTTCTATCTGTCCTGAATAACATTTCTTATCAGCAATTACTTTTCAGGGCCTGTAGCCAAATGAGTAGAAGTAATGTGAAGGCAGGCAGGCAGAGATCATAAGTGTGGGTCTGATATGTGCAGTGTTTTATGCTAAAACTCAAACACATACTTATTTTGGAAGCCCATATTCATACTTTTCTGCAGACTTATCTAACAGCCTGCCCTTGGGAAGTTGCTACTGTTGTCAAAAGAAAATGGCAAAAATAGCACGTTAGAGCAGCAAGTGACACTTATTTCCAAGGGTTATGTTATACAAAATATGTCTTGCTCATGAACAGCTAAAGCACAAGGCTTGACAACTGACTATCACCACTACAATAGACTGTAAATGTGATTGCAAGGGTTAGTTCTGCAATATTTTAAGAGGGATGGCACCCTCAATCACTAATGGATAGTTATATGTGTACCCGTATCATCTAGTTTGGTTTCACAGACTGGATTTTATTACAGACACCTTCTGTCACTACAGTGGATCACTGCCAATCTAAACCATTGGTCCTGCAGTAAGTATCCAACTCCTGCTGCAATACAACTGTTAGAGTTTCCCTCATTCAGTTTTTCTTTCAGGCTGAAGAAAGCAGACCATGCTGGAAGGCAGTCACACTATTTGAGCTGCAGAGATGCACATCTGTAGTTTCAATTTTTCCAGCCAAACTTATTATAACAAAATTTAAAAGTATAAAAGTATTAAACCAAATGCAATAAGCACTGGGAATGTCAGTCTGGCATGGTGTCTGTGTAATTTATCAGACTACTTAGGATGGCAAGCTACTCTATTTCAGTTTCAATATCCTATTTGTCCAGGAGAGATGGTGGATTCTGATAAATGAAAAATGAAACAATCCCGTGCAGTTCATTATTTTTTTTTTAAATATTTATAAATTTACATATGCTGACTCCAAGCCCACAAAGACTGACAAACTCTTAATTCTTAAAATTAGAAACTGCAAGCTCTCTTATTGGTACAGAAACGAACACATGCCTAAAAGTAATTTTAGTCTGGTATCATACCTCCTGCTTCTTGGTAGCATAGGCCATAGTCTCCACAGAGAAAATCTGTGCTAAGTTTTTATTTCTTCTTTTTTTTTTTTTTAAATGGACGCCAAACATTCCGAAGAAGGAGTATTTCTTTCCAACTGCCCCTCCACTACACTCATACTATTTTTTCCATTCTGGTTGTCTTCTTTTCTCTGATTCTTCCGGTGCAAGTCCGAATACTTACATACAAGTATTCCCTCTCAACCACTCCCTACTTATTCTTCATATACATTTATCATTTAGGCATTCTCAGAATTTGGGGATGAAGAAGACTGTACTCTCCAAGATGACCACAAACATTTTCTGTGAAGATGTAAAATGTAAAACTCATCATCTCCCCATTTGTCCCACTTATCTCACCTGCCCTGCCCCCTCCCTTCAGCTCCCGCAGTTCCCTTTCTCTGCTCTGTCAGCCTGGTGCATGCTATAATCCTGGCACTGGCAATGATGGGGGCACCCTGTGAGGTAGAGAAATCTGTAGTAACATCTATTATAGGGAATGGGATGCAGAGGATGCAGGAAGAGCTAAGAAAAAAAAAAAGTTTACAATTTATCAATTAATTGTTTAAAGGGCATTATTCTTGTTTCTCAGATTCTTGTGTCTGAGGAAAATAAGGGGAAAGAGACACTAAGCAGGGTGAAAACCTGAAATGTATTCTTCCAAAAGGACCCAAAGCCAAAGAGTCTGGAAAAGAATTGCTTAATTTGGTGCATCATTTATAATAGATCAGCTTTGCATAACCTGAACCTTTACACAGTGTAGCAACTGACTGCAACTGACTTATACCATAATATCTTAGCAGCACAAAGGATGCAAACTTTATTTGACACAGGAAAAGGAGTTGGACACCTGCCTTATCCTTCCCGTATGCATTCCTTGAAGGGAGAAAGAAGAATGTGAGGTTGCAGTGAGATACCATGGGCCAACAAATTTTCTAGCTGCCCATTTATTTTTTTGGTTTTCACCTTTCCTCAGTTCTTCATAAATATACATATTATTGTTAAAGTACCTTACTTTTCCACATCGTGCCTCAACAGCTATTAGAAGCACTTTAACTATAATTTCAAAGTATTTTGGCCAGTTTGCTTCAAAGTAGAAACTGACAAGCTCCATTTATATAAAGTAAAACAAAACCAAACCACTACATCTACAGAATTTGCCTGGTAAGTGTTCCACATGGCAAAACTGTATCTCCAGCTCTCTTGCTTGTGATGAAAATCTTTAAAAAATGATTTGAAATTAAGCCAGATATTAATTTTGAAAGAAGAGCATCTGACCTATTAATAGCAAACCCAGAAGCTAAAGAGGTAATATCATTAACTACACCTAAATACTGCCAAAAAGATGTTAAAAGATTAAGACAAGCACTGAAGACCCCCGATTTCCTAATGCCTAAAGGTCAAAATGAACTTTGCTATGAAACAGGCTTGCTTCCTCCCAGGACTGTCTAATTACGTAGTATTCACAGTCAAAAATTAACAGCTCAGTGGGGAAAAAATAAAAAAAAATAAAATAATCTGTCACAATAATGGCAGCAAACATAGAAATGCCAAATTATTGTGTGGACTACATACTGGTCCTTTTTGTAATTACATTCATGTTAAGCATGCTATTTACAGGATTAAGTAAAGCTGACAGAATCTGCACTCCATTGCCTTAGAGTATAACAACATCCAAAACCATGACATGAAGTCCTGGAGTCATATTTCATGCATCATTCTGCAATATAAATAACTGCTGTTGGAATATCTCACAAAACAAGTGTAAATTGTAATTGCATCTACTCTGAGTTATGTATGCATTAATAACAGTGTTACTAAAGAGTGCAAATGGTGAATCTGTTTCAAAGTTATCTGGCTATTTTTTAAAATTCTACCCAATAACTGTAATGACGTTCAAAAAGCTCTGATCTAAGTTCAGTAATGAAATTGCATTGACAGATTTTTTGCCCAGTGCTTATCAGTCAGGTAACAAACAAGATTAACACTTTTTAAATATTTATGAGGCAGGAAGAAAAAGGAACTGTGCTCGCAGAGAATGTATCACTTCTTTAAAAGAACTTAACGTTCCTTGATTTCAGCAAGAGTAATTTGACAAGGCTGGGAAAGGAGAAAAGCAGGTGGGCAGGAAATCTTGATTCACAGCTCTGTCAATTCATCCTCAACAACCTTGTTATGTGGCTGAATAAGTGACAGTTCAGGATATTTTAAATAAACACCCCCATTGACTGTTGAAAACTATTTTTCTCCTCTACAGTAAAATCATTAAAACTCCTGTGAAGAAGTCATCAGATTTTTCCACCTGCTATCAGAAAGAGCAAAAGTCAAGCTCTAGCAAGTCTTGAAGCAGGTGTAATTTTTTTTTTTTTTCACAGCACTTACACAGGCTGCAGTGTTAGGAGATGACACTGTAACAGAGTAATGGGTATCCACCACTGTGTGTTGTCACTGTCCTGCATTCCAGCTGCACTCTGGCAACCAAGGCAAGAAGCAGCAGAGAATGTGGATGCTTATGTCTCAGAAACAGAACTTTCTACTCATTGAGGTAAATGGCAGTCTCTGTTGACTGCTACTAATTTTTTGCAGGTTGGCATTTACACAAAAAAAATGAATCAAGGGAGGAAAAGAAAGAAAAAAACATGTTACCAATACAAAGCCAAACATAAGAAGAAATAATTTAACTAGTAGCCTTCAGTCACAAAAAAAAACCCCAACCTCCCATTAAACGAGCTTCTGAGAAAAAAAACCATAAATGTAAAAAAGCCCAAACCACCACAATCCCAAATGCCTCCCCTGCTTTCCCCAACAATCAAAAAAAACCCCCAAAACCTAGGATGGAATAAACTCATCCTACTAATCAAAAAGCAGGGGTGCTCAGAATTGAATCTTGCTTCTTGAAAGTCTGCTTTTTACACCTCTGTGTGTTTGTCTTTACTTCTAGGTAAAGTAAGGATGATTAACAATGCATACCATCTTCTTGAATATAAGACAAAATGTATGAAATATTTCTAATTTGTTTTTAGATATTGAGGAGAAAAGCATTAAATTATTTTGCCCAAATATACTAATAACAAAGACTCTGATTCAGCCTGGTTAATGGAGACCTATACTGCCTTGGGCAACTTACGAAAAAAATCCCCAACATTTCCAGACTTCCCAGTATGACTGCATCCAAAGCATTTGAGCAAGCCTGATAAAACTTGTCAGGATGACTCTTCCACTTCTTGCTTTGGTGGAACGATGCTGGTAGGAACTTATGTTGTCTGACAACTCCTTTTTCATCACCAAGCAAGAAAAATGCCTGTAAATTGCCTCTCAGAACAGGTGTGGATGGCAGAGATGTTGCTTACCCCATTCTGTTCCTTTTCTCCCATTCACTCTTCATCTAGGATATCAGACAATAGATACAAATATACAAACACATTAGCTCTTTGTTGGCCTGTCTGCCTTGCAAAAGAAATCACAATAAAAGGCGCAATAAATTAGTGCAATAAAAACCTTATTTTGCTTTCTCTTAATTTTGGATGAAGCTTTGCATTAGCATGTAAAAGAGATAGGGAAAAGATTGGGTTAAAGGACCAAACTGACTTAGAAATTAAATTCATCTTCACTTTCAATGGACCGCAATTCCTAGACCTTATGAGTATTTTGAAAGGTGTACATTATAAGTCGTGTTATGAAAGTATAACAAAATTCTGAATTAATTTAGGTGCTGATAAAAGATTAATGCAGACTGGAAATTAATTTTAGGAAACTTTTAGTCTCTTAACTGACTCAGAGAAGCTTTTCTATGAGTACATGTCCTGTGCATGTGCTATGCCAAGCAGAAATTGCTCATCTCTGGTAAGTGGTATCACTAACAGATGATACTTCAAATAATTACCATATTTCATTTTAAAGTTGATTTCTTTAAAAAAATACTAGATAAATTATGGTCTTATATCCTTTTCCATATTTATGTTTTTTTCAATATTTCTTTTTGTCAGCTGACAAATATCAATGTCAAATCTCATCATTCATAGAGAGAATTTCTGGTACTGTTCATGGTTCTCAGTGGAGTTGCCTTCCCTAGTTCTATAAAATCAGTTGCAGACTTGAGATGTTCAGAAGCGATCACAATGAAAGCAACCACTCTCACAAATAGCTCAACAACATTTTCTTTACTCTTTGAATTCAACAAGAGGAAAAGGAAGCAATTAAAACAGCGCAGTGGAGAAAGAGCTGATACAAAGCATTAACAACGTTTATGAAACATCTACAACAAGCTTCACCTGAAAAACTCTAAAAACGTTAAAAATGTTAATACAATATTTATCAATGTACCTCTCAGGTGATGCATATGTTATCCTGTATATAAAGCAAAAGGACAAGGAAAGACAACTATTCCTAGAATGCTTAATATCAGAGCTATGCAAGAGACAGCATCTTTGGAGAAAGTGCAACAGCAAATGAGAGGTTAGAAGGACCTCGGAAATCAGTGCATGAATGAACATGCAGGCTAACTATGCTTCAGGACACTGTACTTCACCTATTGCTTTTGAAGTCAAATACATAAAAGAATGAAACTAAGTAAAAGATAAAAAATGTAAAATCCACAAAATACAGAACTATGTAAAATCTCAGCAGAGCCACAGTGAGTGTAGCAATATGGACAGCTCTTTTCTGATCTACTGCTAGACAAATCTATTGCTTGACAAGAAAGAAAAATCATGATCTATATAAAAAGCATATTATATATTAAACTTCACATGTTTAAGTGAGGAAACACATAAAACCTCTCTCTCTTTAGACACTGCTGTCTGAAGAATTTTCATTCATTCATTCATTTCATTATTAGTAACATAAGCATACCCACAGACTGAAATAGTCAACTATTGAGTTAAAATGTCCATATTAGCAGGATAGTTTTAGTAAAACTTTACATATCATTCCACATGAAAAAAAAGATTGATGATGGCAGAGAATTATTTATGCCAGTAGTAAGAGGTGCAGAATGAGCTAGCAGCTGAAAGGAATTCCTACTCCTCTCCCCTCGCCCCTCACTACAAGAAGGACATTGAGGTGTTGGAGCATGTCCAGAGAAGGGCTACAAAGCTGGTAAGGGGTCTGGAGGACAAATCTTATGAGGAACGACTGAGGGAACTGGGGTTGTTTAGCCTGGAGAAGAGGAGGCTGAGGGGAGACCTTATCACCCTCTACAACTACCTGAAAGGAGGTTGTAGAGAGGTGGGGGCTGACCTCTTCTCCTGGGTGAGAAGTGATAGGACAAGAGGAAATGGGTTTAAGTTATGTCAGGGGAGGTTTAGACTGGATATTAGGAAACATTTTTTCACGGAAAGGGTTATTAAACATTGGAATAGGCTGCCCAGGGAGGTGGTGGATTCACCATCCCTGGAGGTGTTTAAAAAAAGGGTAGATATGGTACTTAGGGACATGGTTTAGAAGTGGGTTTTGTCAGGGTAGGTTAATGGTTGGACTTGATGATCTTAAAGGTCCCTTCCAACCTCAGCAATTCTATGATTCTATGAATTCAGAGCAACAACAGCAAGAGCACTGCAACTGATCCCTTTCCACAATTTCTTTAAAATAAAATAATGAAGTATTTATCTGAAGAATAGCCTATATTTTCCCCCAATTACAGATTTAATGTAGCAATTATCAGATGAAAATTTTATGCCCTGTGTTACGCATAAGGTCAGACTAAGTTAAGATGATAGTTTATAGCTCTTAACATTTACAAATCTTTTTGAATGGATGTTTTGGTGACTGTTAACTTAACAGACTTTTATTCCTATTGCAGAAAGAAGGGGAATCTAACATCTCAATTAGACATTCTATAAATATAAATAATATGCTCATTAAACATTAGTGAAAGGCAACTAAATGTAGGACATCACAGAGATGATAACAGATTTCTTAATTCAATTTATGTATAGACATTCAGTGCAAGGAAACCTCATTTTTCCTGAACTGTTAATCCAAGAAGTCTTGTAACTTTAAAGTTTCACAAAATGAAAAAAAAAGATAATATATGTTCACGATTAGATATCATTCATAATTACCTAGTATCTTCTAAGTATCAGTGTGGTGGGGCTATGCAAATAAATATAGAACCAGACCAAGAAATGTTCTGTTGGAAAAGCCAAGATTAACCTCACGCATCTACACAATGTCACATTCACAGCCAAATTCTGTGAATAAACCACCAGAAAAATCTTTCTATCTCAGGGGTTCCACTGTGCCATACAGCAGGTGCAGTTCCAGCTCCCTCTCCTTTTGGCTACTGGTTCGCAGAGCCTAGCAAAGAGCCATCAACGTGTGAGCATAAATTTGTTTCTAACCAACCTTCACCATCTTTGCAGGAGCGAGAAAAATGTCAGTTTGTCCACTTAAATTCATAAATTTACTATTTAAAAAGACAGATCACCTTGGGCATAGGAATGTTAAACAATTGCCAAAATATTTTCCTTCTAAAACCTAAACCAATTGCTTAGCTGCATAAAAACTTCCAATGCAAATAAAACCTGTAAAATGTTTACTCTGCCCAGAGGAGACAAGCTAAAAAGAAAATAAAATAATAATTAAAAAAGAAACACCTGCCATACTATTTTTAAAAATAGATATATTTGGGTTTTGGGTGGGTTTTTTTATAAATGTAAAATTATAGTCTCATGAAAGCCATCTAAAGGCAGCAAGAGTTCAGATCACTCAGCATGAGCACAGCCTCTTTCCAGCTTTTAAGTTTCTCACTGAATAGAACTGCTCTAGGGAAACTCAGTGCATGATAAGCAGGTGCCAGGCAAGAGTTCCCAAATGTTCTTCTGCTCTCTCAAATTATTAGTTTGGCTTTCTTCTTCTTTTCTGACAGCTAGTATGGTGATCATGAAGCTGTAAGTATTCCACACCAGGTTTCCTCAGACAAGTCTTGGTTACAGGAATGATGTATCACATTTAGTCCAAGTGCTGCCCAAAAGCTAGCAGCAGGAAGGAAAGCAATTTTAACAGAGGGCTGGCACTGCTTACAGAACAGGATGCAGGCTTCTTAAAGGGAAGTTCTGAATCACCTCCAGGTTTTCTTTCCTTGTCATATAGACAATTTAGCAGCAAAACTGACCAATGGTGATAACGTGTGCAAGATGTTTCTAGCGGTCTTAAACCGGAATCAGACACACAAGCGCAAGAGAAGTATCACAACACCACAACTTCGGAAGGGACTGCAGTGAGGAAAAAGAAATCCAAATGGGATATTTCCCCTTAAATTTCCTACTTCATTTCAGATATTTTCTGAATTTTAGACTCTTTAGCAATATCAGAACAACAAAATCCTGCAGAAAACAGATGGGAAAATCTTTGTGATCACCGAATCATTATGATGCTTAAGGAAAGCAGCTTGGTAGTCTACAGACAGTGACACATACACATTCCTTACAGGATAGGTATTTCAAGATTTCCTAGGAATTCATGTGAAGTTGTTCGTATCAAACATCAGCTTGTTAGACAAAATATGCGTGAGGTGCCTTTGTTGGAATTCACTCCAACCAAGTTTTCAGACACAGAAGTAATACAATACACTTTCACTTGGGAACTGGTGGGAACAGTCACAAGCCATAACTGCTTTCTGTAATTCTGTGCTTGAAAGGAAGTGTTTATATAATTTCATTTGTATCAGTCATAACAATTTATATCGCTTTGAAGGTGCAGGGAAAAGCCTAGACTGTTCACTAGCTCTTCTACCTGCTCCAAGACAGAATCCTCCTCCCCTTGCTGCCATTTAGCCATCATCTCTCTTTTTCCTTTTTTCTTCAAGAGGGTTCAGAATTAAACCCTCAGTTCAGAAGAGTAAAATTACTTTTCCTGGGTTCTCTAGGATTTAAAACCATGCACAAAAATTGTGGATTTTATCCCCTTTTCCATTTGAACTATGCATTTAAAAAATAATTTGTTCTACAGATACGTATTTGTTCTGCAGATACATGAAAATCTGAGAAAAATGCTTTCAGAATTGCTTAGGCTACCTTAAATAAAGCTTTGCTATTTAAACTCCAGAAAACAAAAAACATTTGATGATACCATAGGCAGCTGGAATAAATTGTTTGGAGAACTGTGTCATAAAGACTGCTATAAAGCTAGAAGTTACGTAAACTAACATTTTTCAAGAAGAGAAGGTAGAGGATTGATTTAATTGCATACAAATTTTCTGTTCTAAAACTCTAGGAATCTGTGCAAATATCTACATGCACAGAAGTAATTGAGCCTAGGAAGACCATTTCATAGAGGTCAAGCCTCATAATAAACAACACAAAAGTAACATTAATCTTTCATGCTGCAGACTCATCTCTCTTACATCTTGCTCCACACCAAAAGCCAGGGAGCATGAGGAGATAAGCATTATACTACAGCATGCTTTCAGTTCCAAAGGTCCCAAACAGTTTTAGGACTGCAAATACGTATGTTTAAGACAGGGACTTTATTCTTGAATAAAAAATATAGAGAAAATAATGGCGAGTTACAAATGATATGAGGGAGACAGTGTGGTTTTCTGTTTAAGCAGGAAACCACAAAGCAGGAAGCCTAGTTATTTGATTATGTCAGAGCAGTCTCAAGTCTCAGTTTTCTCACCTGTAGAAGAGTATAACATTAAATTACATGATGTACTTCTAACAGCTCAGATGAAAAGCAAAGACGTGCAGAATATCATTAAAGATACCTATTCTTGACTTGGGGTTTACAAAAAGATTGTTCTATTATTTTCTTATTATACTCATCTTTTTAGAACACATATAATTGCATTGCCCTGGCTGATTTGATTATGTGTAGGAGTAGTGCCTAGAATAGGCTGGAGGCCTGTTTTTAATGTACTTATTACATACTCAAATCTTTATTGCAAGTATAAATGTTTGAATACAACATTCCCTGGATGTATCCAATTAATAGGTGTATTAATTTCATTACTAATAGCCATAACATCCTTCAACAGACAAGACGCTCTGTGGGTTTAGTTATCTGCAGTATAAAAAGAGAAGTGGACAGCAGATTCCCTATCAGGAACTCACAGTAAAGAGATTGAAGAAAGACAGCAACAAAGCTTGGTTTCTGAAAGATTAGTATACTTCATCTGCTACCTTCCTGCTGAATAGACCAAATGTCCATATATTCCCTGATTCCTTAGGAAACCAGACTAACTTGATAAGTATTTAGCCTAATTCTATTTGCTGCTGTTGTAGGCTTGCTTTTCAGTAGGAAAAGCATTGCTTTCCCTGCTTTGGATAGGTACAAAAATGGCACCACTTTCACTCACCTAGCCCTAGGTCACTCAAAGTCTCTACATACCACAGAGGAGTGTTATGGGAGTAGAACTGGGTTCAGTGTTATTTTGGATGGGTTTCCATCTCCACCACCTTGTGATAAAGAGCAATAGTGAGACAGATAGCCACAGAAGAACAGAAGGCATACCAAAAAGCAGAGGAATGATATACAATATTTTCATAATTAATGAAGTTTAGCAGCTGTAGGAGTATTCTTTAAGAAAATTACTCATCAAGTTAGATTAAAGCCAACATAAGTTAGGCTTTATTAGGTTGGCTTACAGCAGTAGTGTCAGCTATTGGTATTCTGCAAAAATGACCTTGACACAAAGTTCAGAATACCCCATTACATCCACAGAAAGAAACCAATTCAGGTATATTACATTTTAAATGATGACACTTAACATGGGGCTGCACTAGTTTCTTTTTCATATAGACACATTATGACAACCTTGAAAGAAGGTATTCACGCTAATAGGCTTTTTATTATGTAATTCAACACAATTTATGTTTATACGGTGTCCTTCATACAAGTATATTAAAAAAAAATCTTCGCACTCAACAGTAAATTGAAATGAAGACAACAGCAGGCCACCACAACACCACAAAGTGACTGTCCTATGGGGAAACTGACTGTGTTCTAAGTAGACAGCAACAAGGAGAAAAGGGAAAAACAGCAGGCTACCTTTGATATTAGATGAATGCAGATGAATAATGAAGTGACTGTATGAAATACATTATGTTCATTGTGAGTTCTGAAAACCTTTTTTCATGTTAATCCAAGACAATCAGGGAGTCAAAAAGGTTAATATGTAATGATAAAAAAGTGGAAGTGGAAAGAGCAAAATGTCTTTTTTTTCTTTCCTCTACACTTGTGTCTTTCGATAAACACTAGTGATAAGCTGGAAGTTGAGCTGAGACTCTTTTCTTGTCTAGCAGCTTCCTAAGTGGAAGAAGGAGTAACCAAAATGACAACTAAACATTGTTACTTCTTCAGGGGAAAAAAAAACAAAACACAAAACTGCCACACTCCAGAGGCAAATTATTAAACAGCACAGTATTATTCTTTCTCTAAGTGTTCTCAGAAGGAATGATAGATTACTGTTACAAAGTTGTGCTTTCTAAGTGTGAGATGTGACCTCATAAAATGATGTAACTACAAGTTGAGATGGGGAGACAACTTACTCTTTAACTTAGAGAACACAGAATCCACTGAGCCTCTGAAGTGCAACACTTAAGAGATATAACTGTTAATTTAACCTACTTTCAATGTTCAGTTCTGAACAAACCCATTTCTAACACCAACTAATGATACAGGTTTTAAAAAGTTCTCTTATGTTGAAGTCTTCAGACAAGACTTGCAGTAAATGTCATGTCTGTAACTTCACGTTTGAGTCTCTGCCTATCAAGGCTGTTAACCCAGACCACTATATCTGCACTTGTATGTTTTTTCTGTCACATAAGAAAGGAGCCTTGAAAGTTAATTTAACAGCAGTGCACATAAAAAATACTTGCCATTATAAACACAGATGAAATATAATCACTAGCATGCTTTCTTATACTAGGCTGTGGTGTAATTCACTGGGATCCAATGCAGAAACTAGCTGTTCGAGGCTAAAGAATACATCCAAAGCTAAAGCACAAACCAGGAGCAGCTAAAGTAGAGTATGAAGAGAAGTTCCGGTCAAGGAATCAGAGTGACTGAATCTAAGCTAGCTCCGCTAGAGGTCAGTTCATTACCTACCTCTAAAGACTTTGATGTTTTAGACCAGCTCCTTGTGGCCTCATTTCAAATAGCAACAGCTTATGCGGTATGTTTGGAACTTAAGATCTATACAGTAGAGAGTTAATACAAGGATCTGTTCCCAAATCATTAACTACTTCAATTATTTAATATTAATTATTTATTAAAATATTACCTACTGTCCTCTTCCTTGATCAGAAGAAGATGGTCACTAATGGAGGGTTTAGAAAAATGTGTTTACAATATACTGAAATGATCACAATAATAGTAATTTCCAAATAATTTTGAGGGTTTAAGTGCATTTTCTTTCCAAAGGAAAAAAAAAAAAGACATGGAATTTAAGTGCTTAGCAACTATTTTCTTCTTGTACATGAGCTCAAACTGTGAATAACCAAACTTATTTCACTGAGTTGGAAGTATAACTTCAAATTCCCAGGTTTTTGCTTCCAGAGAATTAAAGCACTAACAAGGAATTAGTAAGTGTGTTGCATATTTTTAAATCAAGGGTCTACTACTTATCTCCTTTACATCAG
Organism: Pluvialis apricaria; assembly: GCA_017639485.1. NCBI lineage: Eukaryota > Metazoa > Chordata > Aves > Charadriiformes > Charadriidae > Pluvialis > Pluvialis apricaria. The sequence goes on from CM030008.1 coordinate 63,231,077, forward strand.
CGCCCATTGCTAGAAACTTACTGCCATGCAAGAGAGAAGACACACACACAACATAAAAGTCTGTCTCTCTGACGGCACTGCGTGCAGAAATGCTGCAGAAGACTCTGCAAATTACTTATATCCTAATGACAGAAGTGGACTGCACATCACATCGAGCTCTTACATGCTCACATGGCCTGTCTTGCCACTGCCTTTATAGTTTATGTAGACATTCGTATCAGTTGCAGTGATGTGATGTAAAATGGTACTTCACCAGGGGCAAGGCAAGAATTATGAATTAATGGGGCTTTATACGAAAGAAGAGTCTCAAGTCACAAGCGAAAGGAGTGGAAAATTTGGCAAGTCAAGTTTATAAACTCCTACTATCACCTCCTCCAGACACATTCTTGGACTTTCTCATGGGAAATACTGTGCATCTTCTTAAATTTACCCATCATGCAACTTCAATAACGTCTATCTTCAAAGTAATAAAAATTATGCCTGCACTAGTTAGCAATGCTATGCACCAGTTTAAGGTGCAAGCTTCTGTATCAGACTATAATAACTTGTGCCAGTTTCCCCTTGAATTATAGTTATTTCTGAAACAAGTTTTCCACATTCTTTCTGGCTACAGAGGGAGATGTAACAGTAATCTTTGTGCAATGCCATTTGTAAGCTAAATTTATGTTCCAGATTTGCATGTTAAGTGCCTTACTGGTAAAAGCAGCTCTCAGACAGCATGTTTATGCTTCCATTTGTGCTTAAATTTGAATGCTAAAGCAAAGCCAAGTTAAAAAAAAACAGATGATTTTAGTTCTTTTTATCTTAAGTCAAATATGGATAGCTTATTTTAATTATTGACTAAACCTCCTTTCTGGGGGGATAAAACAACTATTAGCATTTGCAGGCTCTGCCGAGATACTGTTATTTTACATTTGGGCTGTCTCCTCCACAGTTTGTACTCAGGACTACATACACTTTTGAAAATCATAACGTTTAATGCACTGACTACTGTGTCTGCAACACCCCAAAATCATAGCTAATGAAGTGTATCCAGCTAGTCGTATATTTTAATTATTTTATTTGGATGATCTCTAAGCATGCTTTCTCTTTGTTAAAGGGAAAACATCACTATTAAAAGGGCTCATTTGTCACAATTCGAGATTTTGTTGGTTTAACTTGAAGACATATTCCGACATACACCCAGGTTACTCTAATGCAAGAAATAATGAACTAAGTAAGTCTTGAGAGATTTTAGTCTTGAAGCATAAATATTTACACACACATATACATATGACCAGCAGGATTGTGTTCTGTGTCATGTGAACTTCCATATTTTGATCAGAAGCCCATCCTACATGCTTCTGCTGTAACACTACTCTGCCCTCTTTTTTCCAGGTATCATTACAATTTTATCTTTAACTTTCCCGTTTTCACAGTTGCAGAAAGGAGTTTGAAAATGGGGCCTTAGAAAGTCAAATCCCAGCAATTCACAAAATTAATTTTAAACCAGTCTCTGTACTGGTGGGTTAGGGTTGCAGATACAGAGAATCTGACAGCTTCAGCCAGCAAAGTTCCCTGGCACTAAACAAAATGTAAATACCACAGTTCAAAGGAATGAAGTTTTTCACTATACTTACATTATTTATATTTAAATATGTATTAATATATTTATATTAAATAAACTCAAAACAATACATAAAAACCGGGACAAAATCTTTTTACCTTTTGGCTTACAACAGTGTAGAAGACACAATTGCTTTTATCTTTCATTCACTCTCTCTCGAAGCACGTATTTCATGATCCAAAAAATGTCCTCATTTCTTACCTAATGAACTTTTGGCTGAACAGCCCCGCCAGCCCCGAGGGGAGAGCGGGAGGAGGGGCGGGGGGGCTCCACCCCCACAGAGATTCCGTGGAGACCCCCTGCCGGATCAGGTGGATATCTGCTGAGGGAGCTGTGGCCTGTGGAAAGCCCCCACTGGGGAGCAAACAAGGAGCAACACTGCAAGGTAGAGTCCTCTCTTAACCGCTTCTCACCCAAAGCACACACACCCCATACAGCCTTGCAGATTTTTAGCTCTGTAAGAGCAGAACAATACACACTTTAGGCTATCTGAGAAACTTGCAGTTACTTTTTTCTTTTGTTTTCTCCTCAATCTGTCCTCTCCCTTGCACCTTATTCCTTCCCACTACCCTGCCTTACTGCCCTTCTGTCACCTGATGCACAAAGTAGTAATATGAATAAAACTATGCAGGAGGGGACTGAACAACAGCAGAAGCTGTCACCTATCGAAATCCACTATGCTGGAGGGTCTTGCCGTATCAGTAAAGGAGAAGATGTGGTTGGGGTTTTTTCCACTTCTATGGCAACTGATTTAAAAAAAAAAAAAAATCTTGTGAGTGGCCCTTCTATGACATGCCAACAACACATCCACAACTAGACCAAACCGAATTAAACCAAGTCTTGAATAAAAGAGAGTCAAAATTGTTCTTTTTGTCAAAGAGAGTGTGGTCAACAGATTACAATGATTATTGCCAATGAGATTCAATGTCTTCTCTTTGTACCTCTTCGGCACAATACTCCATTGTGGGAAGATGTTTCTGTCTTATTAGTTTGCATTCTGATTACAGTAAATTACTAAAAGGCTTCAAAAGAAGCTATGCTCAGTTCTTCTCAGCTGAAAGATCAGAGAAAGTGAAGATGAATAAAATTGTAACAACAACAAAAAAAAGGTTGGTAAATCTACATGCAAGATGGTTTTTTTAGCATTAAATAAAGCACATGCCTGTCTCCAGTGGAAGGAAATTACACATCACTTTTCTCAGTGAGTGTTTTCAAGCAATCTTTTTTCAGAAAGAAATCACAATTGTTCAAATATTTCCATTAAAATGTTTTATATTTTGATCCCAGATTTTCATTGTTTTGAATTTTGATTAAAATTCTATTGAGAAAATTCTCAAACCAAACCCTGTTTTTTGACACTGATTTCAATATTCCATTTAAAAACTTCAGAGTCTTTTTTTTTATTCTATTATTTATTTTCTATTTTGTTATTTTTTACCATTTACCAATGTCTCAATATAACTTGTTTGCATAACTAGGAAATAATATAATCTGGAAAGTGGAAAGCATTTCAATCAGCTCTAAATAATTCCAATTAAAATTAAAAAAAAACCAAAATATCACTACCATACACATGTGATTGCTACCAGAATGCCATAATATGAAAAATAAATTAAACCCCCTTCCAAAAAGTTTAGTAATTACTGTAGCCATTCAGACGAAACTGTGAAATTATTTTTTCCTCCAATTTTTTACCATCCTAAGTTTTCTTCTCAAACTGCATTTTTGGAAGATTCTGTTATTTTGAACAGAATTTTTTTAATAATAAATTTTGAATTTTATCACTAGGCAGGAAGAAGCGATATTTCTTTTCATCTGATAAGACCAGGAAGCCTCATTTAACACACTCTTTTCAAAGATGAGATCATACATTGTATTTGCCAAGAATGAGTGTAAGCCAGAAATTTATAATAAATACATCCCATAATTACAGAGCTTTTCGAGTCAGGCTCCTCCAGTTTGGAACAGTGGGTCAATCTCCTCTTACTCTTGAGCATTTTCTTCACAGAAAACCTCACTACCAGAAAAACATGAAACCATTTTTATGTTAAACAGTGACAAGGACCTGAAAATGAATGAATAAATAAAAATAATTTCATAAATTTTCACCACAGCTATAACTGTTGTTTTATTGTGCTGCTGAATTACTAGGTTTTGATTATTACTATTTTTTGCCCTGAAGAAACTAATGCTTTCTCTGGAAGAGAGAATTGAGCTTTACCTGGCTTAATCTTTTTACTCCACTGCAAGTACAGTCTGCAACACCAGTATTGCATGACTAACCAGTCAGGAGAGAATGGCTGTTCTTGGTACGTTTAAGTTAAAAACCACCCTCTAGAAGAGACTGGCTGGGATGATTACTGCCTAATTGAGGGACATCCAGTTGGGACTGTGAGTAACCAGCTACGCATCTTCAACTAACTCTTCAGCCTGAAGGCATGAAGATGTACTAAAAGCCACCAACTCTCTTGAAAAACTGTGTGAAGTTTAAACAAAATCCAAGCGCTCCCTATAATTTAGCTATAAATCAAGCTCCAGGTTAAATCCTGAACTCTGCTCTACCAAAATTACTGAACCCTGCGAGGCTCTGCTTTCAGCCAGCCTCGGGACTCAGCTGCCCATCCAAAATACAAGGCCACCCAGGGCCTTCCTCTTCCAGTCCTTAGAGGAAGACTCCTGTGCTAGGAGAGTGGTTGCTGATGCTGAGCTGATATCAGAACAGAGACAAAGGGAGGAGAGGCACCCATGATGGTGGCAGGTTTTCTTTCCCTGGTCCTGCTCCCTAGTCAAAATGAGCCGCAGCCAGCCATGGCACAGCACAGCAGGGAGCAGGAGCCAGGCTGGCATTTCTACCCCACCAAGAGACACTCCTGCCCTTCACAAAGCTGTTCCTTGCAGGGCCTAGGGCTTGCGATAAGCAAGAGGAGCTCCAGCTCTGGCTGATAGTTATAAACATAGCATGATTCTATGATTCTATGATTCTATGATGCAGCTAGAGGCCAAATTCTTAAACACAGCTGAGTTGGCTAGAACCTTGAGATGGGTCTACCTAGGCCTTTCTGCATAGCACTCCTCAGAGTGGCTGAAAGACAAATTTTATACAAATAAAACTAGCAGTTCAACCTCTTAAAAAGATAAACAGCAACTAAGCGGGACTTCTTCTGTGCTGCACTGCTTCCAAGCTTGCTTCCAGGTACCTCAGTGACCTTCCACGCTACAACAATCCCTACACCATCTCCCTGAGTCTTGGCTGTTAGTACCCATGCCCTCACTGCCCCACTGCGCCAGTGGCAAGGGCCATGCTCCCCCTCTGGGCAAAACCAGCACCAGCTGGCTGTCCAGGGAAGACCTCCCTCATTTCCAGGATTACAGGAGGCACAACACAGTTGTAGAAAAACTGAAGATGTTGTGCCTTCTGGGTAAAGTTACACCTATACACTATTTTAGCTCACGCTGACCAGCAACAGCCAGTTTTCCTGAAGAAAACTCAGGTTTGCTGAAGGGAAATTGCAAGTCTCAAGAACATTGCCTGTCATCCACCATGTGGAATTTAATTACAGTTCCAGTCCATCCTTTTTGCCTCTTTCAGTAAGTAGTATTTTACTTCATACTTCTTTCCCATATTAATAAACAAATACAGATGTAATTGCATGAAGCAAAGCATTTTGTAATGTCAGGAAATTGGTGACCTTGTTCTTTGGGTGGTTTCTATGCATTTTCTTTCATTCCTTCATCTATGAGCAAACACTCCTGATACAAACTCATCCTAATCAAATAATATACAGAAGCTGAAGAACGAGGTAAAGCATGTTAATTTATGAGCCCATATTTTATAATTTCAGCTCTTCATCTCAGACCTGTAGAGTATTACATTTTCTCATTTTGCCTATCTTCAAAGAGAAGACTATTTTTCACATATTTTCTTTTTCAGATTTTACCAGTAATGAAGGAGATATTTTGCTGGTGTGGACACTGTTGAAGAAGAGGTGCAGTATATTCCCAGAAATTGTTTCATAATTCAAATTTTAAACATTTAAAAAAACATCAGCTTGTGACTGAAATGACTGTTGTTAGACTTTAAATAAATACACATTTCAATCCTACTGCTGAATGTGCTGCACAGTACTGATCAAAGATCATTTTGCCACTCCCTACCACTGGAAAGAGAAGATGCCATTATATAAGCCAGTCCAAATCAGATTTATACAATAATATTCTGTTAGTATAGCTATTCATCCAATGTAAATAATTAAATCCTTTGACTCAAATCCTTTGATTTAAATCCTTTTAAAAATTAAATCCTATGAAGTCAAAATAGCATGAAGCATTTCTGTCTCCTCACCTCTTTTCTGACTCTAAAAACTATCACATCAAAAAATACATTTCCAGAATAGCACGAACAAGAGATTTGAAACTACTTCTTAAACACCTCCCAGTAAATTCAAGTTATTTCCTGGCTTGCACGAAGTCAGAACTGTAATGATTTGAAGTGTTCAGTATCTTCATTGTAGTATAAGGAAAGATTATAAAACTAAGATGGCGATTGCAAGCCTCATTTAAGCAATGTTATTGACACAATTCCTGGATTTTTTTAGCTTTTCATCTGAGACTGTGTATTTTAAGCACTATTAAATATTACAAATGAATGCTTTTGATTTAATAATAGCCAGTTGAAAATTTGTCACATCTTTAAAGAGTTACTCCAATTACTCTATCCAAACAATCAATTCTCAGAACAAAAACCTGTATGAAACTAACCAGTATTTATTGAGCAATTACTTCATCATTCATGCCATTCGTATCATTTTTGCCAAGAAAAAGCAGACATTTGCCATTCTCAAAGGAAGACAACATCCTTCATGATAAATTGTCTTTTTTTCTAACACTACCAGTCAACCAACAGCAATTTACATCAATTATGTTTCAAGCCAAAATCTTAAGGGAAACCCTAACTCTATAACTTTTCAAAACAATGAAGATAAAATAGTCCAGGTAAAATACTACGAAGCTTTTTTTTTTCCCCTTTACAACCTCACATGAAGCAACAAGTAGTCCTGTGTGAAAATTCTAGACTAAGTGTATCTCTGCAATACAGTCACAGAAATGATTTGGTCATACATGCAACTGAGCTAGTTTTAAAACAGCAAGTTAAAGTAGTAGTAGCAACCTGGTTATGACAGTGCACAGTTCAGTTAGGGATCATTTACCCTACCAACACAGTACTCCTGCAGCCGCAGTGTGAGTGTATTATAACTATTCTTATTATTCTACACTTTCATTTCAGCCTGCAAGTACTGAAAATACGAGGGGTAAGTGATGGCAGATCCAGACTTACTTCTGATGTTTGCAAGGTAATCTGAAACTTGTATCAAGGAGTCTCTCAAGAGACTAATAGAATACGTTGTTTTGAGCAGGTGAAATTCTGATAAAGATGTAATGAAACTGCACCCACATCAATATTTTTTTCAAGGCATGTTCAGTCCAAGCAAAATCAGAGGGAGACAGAAGACAGAACATTGCTTCAAACTCCTACTGCACTGATGATATTTTGAGAAAAAGAATTAATCCCATTACTCATTGCATTTATGCAAGGAGAGTTGACAACATAACTTCACTTGTTGCACGCTGTTGAAATATTTGGTAGACACTGGTTCCATGTGTGTGCCTGTACAGTCTTCTAATGATAGCAAAACATTTCCATCACCTATGAAGTAAGTCTACTGTGATACAAATGTGGAAGTACATTATAAAACTTTATGTACTGACATTAGGGCTATCGTTGTAATAGATTTGATGATTTCTATAACTGAACTGACCATCATTTTGAATACTATGAAGTTATTATTGCTGATAGAAAAAAAAAAACCCAAAATATTTTTTATACTGTTCAAATACAACTGAATATTTAAATGCATTGCTTTATTCAAGATTAGGGCTGGAAAATTAGTGTTGTGAGCAGATCCTCGAGACACAATGTTATTTTTCTTAATGTCCCTGCAGGCTAGCCTATGAAGCTCTGCAAAGCTCTCTGGAGAATCTTTTCACACAAACTCTCCTTCCTTTTCTTCAAACTGGAGAACAGACCAGAGGCAGATCAATCAGTTGGGAAAACAGTGTTATCCATCATTCTTCAATAAGGCAAGCCCAAGAAGAGCAATTAATCATCCTTACTGAAACATAGCTAAATCCATTTCTATTTGCAGATGGATTTACCTGAATGCATCCAGAAAGGTATTTCTCAAGTCAGCAAAAAATTAAAAGTGTGTAAGAAAGCTATAATAATTGGCTTAATGGAAGACTTACATTCTTATCATGCTAATGTTATCATATCAAATCGATATGCCTATACTGATTTTTATTACTTCAGGATTTGGTTTTCATTGTATAGAATTTCAGTCCTGGACACACCTGCTAAAAATATTAATATAGATATAGAATTGATGGGTTTGTGGATGCCCTACTGTTACTAAAAGAAGAAAATTTGGAAAGGCTTCTCAATCTGAAATTTATAGCACACATTAGGAGTGTACTTTCTATAATTACAGCTGTGGGGGAAGAGGGTTGCCATATATCATGATGCCAGTATATCATATGATGAAACCAGTATAACAAGCTATTGGAGATTTAATCATGGAGGGTCTTTCCCTTCCCTTTCCATTTCTTTTCCTTTTCCATCAAATCCTGCAAGTGTCACTGTTCAAGTGCTTGCTCTCAGTTTTAGTGAAGATGATCCAGCATTGAAGAAACATGTTAAACATAGTCAAATTTCAACAAATGATAAATGTACTATGGTCATACTCAGTAAAAATATGCAGAATGCTTTAGTGATTTAGTGCACTGTAGGGTTATTTTTGATGAAGATTTAACTTTCATTATGCACTTGAGGTCTCCTCTGGTGTACTAAAAATGTTTGAATATTCAATGGAACAGAGGTTGAAGCCACACGCCAAGGCACAATTTAGAGCACTGCACTTGCAATGTGGATGCAGGTTACTCCACAAGTTTCTTCTCTTTGCCTGTCTGGCATGCATGTAGGATTGTCACCCATGTGAATTTGATTGCCAGTAAAGATGCAGTGTAGACACACAGTCCTGGAGCCCTAGCAGGTTGTAGTAAATGAAACCTCTGTCCTCAATTTGTGCTGCACTAGCCTTTAATGTAGAAGTAACCAGACTGTACTAAATTTGAAAACTTACATTCTCTAACTGCTTGTTGATTCTGCTCCAAGTAGTAGTAGGGCTAGCTCCAGCACCAATTCTGTCCCTTTGGGAAGGTGTTAGGTCTGCAATGACTGCCAATTTATGCCAGTGCACTTGTAACTGAAGTACTGGGACATGGAGTGGAAGCACCAAAATGGTGCTGTTGAGTTCAGAACCTGGTAGGATTCCCAATGGCAACAGGCAGCAGGCACTAGTGTAATCTCATTCAGTGAGAATCACTGATCACCTTGAAAGGTAGTATTAGGGTCTCCATAAATCTGTATCCAGAGACCACCACAGCCACAATTTCCACTTTCACTGCTGTCAGATTATAATATTTCAGTGGTCCCCCTCCATAAAATCACAACTCTTGCCTCAGACAGGGGGAGGAGAGAAGCTGCAGTCACAACACAGATATTTAACTGGTTGTAAACTAGGAATCTATTGGCAGCAGCAGGTAGGCTGGTACACACTAATTTTATGTGCTGAGGAGTGGCTTCTTAGCATGCAGAGTGCATCCAAATTAGAGTTAAGATTGTTCCAAATGCTCCCATAGCCCTATCCTGACTTTGTCTCTCCATCTACCATGAAGCCTTCTAACAACTTTTGCAGTTTTTAGATGAGAGCAATTAAAAAGGGAATTTAAAAAGTCCGATAGGAAACATTAAAATAGTAAAAATTGTCATACATACAAAAATAACAACTTAAGGAATTATTTGTTATTAATACCACACTGCTGAAGTTAATGAAGAAGATGACTTTTGTCATTTTTGATGGTTTGTGTTGTTACTTTGAGGGGTTCATGATATTATCTAGTGCAATGCAACTGCAGGAGCTATACGTTAAACTTGGAATATTCCTTTCCCTCTCCCTTCTCCTCAACTGTGAGAGCAGATTGCACCATCATGCAAACCTACGTGTCCTAGAAGTATATCCCATCTTTTCATGTGGTCCCAGAGGCAGGCCCCAGTTCTGTGTTGCTTGCAAACAGAGGAAGAAAAAGTTGCTGCCTGACTATCTATTCTGTGTTTCCAGTGTGTAGAATGGGAACAACACACAGGACATGCTGGGCTCTTGTTTGGACCATACTCACCTATATGTATGGGGATTACTGCCAAAAATATAAAACAGAAAGAGATTCTACTACTAAGTACATAAGCAGATATAAAACAATTTGCTAAATATGGACTTAAGTGTGCCTGTGTATGTGCAATTATGTTTAAGTGTGTGAGTAAAGCGATACTTTGAGCAGGACCCTCCATTTCCAAAGTACTCCATTGCACCTGTAACATATGATGACATCATCAAATGTCCTTTTTATACCAGTTGTCAAATGATTTTTTTTTCCAAGTGCCCTTTGTTATTCTCTGTTAAAATAATTATATTATCAGGAGTTGTTAGTTTACAAAAAGGCATAAAGTGTTGCAGGAATAGATTTGCTGGCACTGACAATACATTAGATTGTTTACTTTGGAGAATAAATGAAAGAAACAAGTTACGTTGCCTTGCCAGGATGTCGTGCTGCTAGACTTTTCTTCACAGAGAAAGAATTTCTCAGAAGTGGAGATGAAAAAAATAGCTATTTCAGCTTCCATTGCTATCCACCATAATCTAACATGTTGGCAACTAGAAACAAGAAACTATATGCATATGAAAGTGAGTGTCTCTGTATTTGAGAAACTGGATAAGCACTACTTACATCTATTTGGAAATAAGAAAAATAGCTCATAGGCCCATTATATATATGTGTGCCTGTATATATATATACATGCAAATATTGTGCATAACTACTGTTAGCAAGGCAGATAAAAGATCAGACCAATGATCAAGCCTGAATGCTTCTTGCTATATATTGGTAGTTCTTTTTGGTAGAATTTGTTGCCTATCCTTGTACAATAAAAGAATAACAATACTGTTCAAATAGCATTTAAAAAGCTATAAAGAAACAAATTGCATTTTAAATGACCATTAAGAGACATTTCAGATTGCAAGATCAATTCTGCAGCTGAGAAGAGGAATGAAATCCTGCCACTAGACCCATCCAAAATTGAACTATGAAATGGGCTGGAAAATATACTGCTGAACCCTTTGCCAATAGGAAAACACATTAAATCAATGAAAGAATATTTAGGTAATTAAATTTTTATAACCTGAGGTAAGAAAAAGAATGTGATTTGTCATAAACAATGAGCAGTGCATTCCAATTTTTTGATGAAATAATCAAAAGCAAAATATCAGTGTTCCTGCCTGGATTCTTCATTTTACTCCATGTATCCATCCCTAAGAAGTGATCTCTCAATTTGCTGTCAGTGTGAGAGGAACTTGTATCTTGTATGTGCAGAAGAGTTTCTCAGTTTTGTCAATTAATGTCTTTTCTATTGAAAAATATAAAAAAATAATACGTATCGGGAAAATGTGGCTATAGTTATAATTTTGTGTAAGAGAAAAATTAATTTTCATAAGATGAATCACTGTTGCAATACTTTTGGAATGAAATATTTCTAATTAGCGTTTTAAAATTAAAAATTTTATATTATAAATAGCTTTCAAATTCAAAAGTTTTGAAGTCTTAGTTTAAAAACTTAATGCTGGCAAAAGGAAGTATTAAGGTGATTTGTAAAAAGTATATAATATCCAGAGAAATGAATTTCATTCAACTTTTTAAACAGGGAAAGCAATATGATATTTTCTATGAAACAAAGATTGAACTTCTCTTTCTTTCTGGTGTATATGTACAATTATGCTACATCAAGTCTATATACGTGGCTTTCTACTTTAAGCAAATTGGCAATGATGCAGTAAAGAAAAATGTGTACAACAACAGATTCTTGGATTAGAATAAATACATACATACGCTTGTTCATGTTCTATATGTAGCCATGGATTATAACAAAAATCACAAAGATTTATTTATTTTTGAATTTTTAAATTAGGTTTAAGTGGGTCAACAGATCCAAAAGATATTAGCAGCAGAAAGACAAGGAGCTGGACCACCTTATCTTCACTTCCGTAAAAAACAAGGCTAAGAGCTAAATCTTGGTTTGGTCAGAATAAATTCCTTGTTGAAGTCAAAATGAGTTGAAATCAGAGAGATTAGAAATGCCAATGAAATACTGGTGATACCATTAAAATCATGTTCAGTTATCAATGCGATTTTCCCATTCACAGCAAAAGACCTAAATCTTAATTTAGACAAACGTGGCCTGTTTTTAGTTAGGCTGGATTCTAGAACAAATAAGCCTGTGACTGAAATCTTGCAAAATATTTAAATATGTGCTTCATTTAAGTGATCCAGTTGTCCTCATTTTGCTTACAGTATGTGGGGAAAAAATTACTGAAGTCACAAGGGCAGCATGAACAATAAGAAGATATAAGAATGAAACAATAATCAGTGCAGTTTTAAAATTTGCATATCTGTCAGAAAAACATTTTAGGCTTCATTAACAAAAACTGGTTACACGATATCTCTTATCCATCAAATATATATATGAATAAACATTCTTCCTTTTCAGAATGCCTGGTCAGATATGCCCCTCTCAGGATTCAACAGCTGATGTAAAAACAAATAAATTCACACCTCATAAAACATAATAAAAAGGATAAGCATATAGTCTACATATTCTGTCACTTGATTTAGATTGTATGTTCTACATACACATTAGTCTCTACTAGAAAATAATGATAGCACCAAGAATAAAAAGGGGTTTATTATTTGCTGCAATGTCTACTTTAAAGTTAGCAAAGCATTGTTCTACAATAAATATTAAAAGCTTTGAAAGACTTTAAGGAACCTGTAAAACTGGTTCAGATTAGAATATTATCATCCATCAGTAATCTCTTGAACAAATAAAATGCATTTATTACTTGTTTCATATTCATAAATGCCATTGGTTTAATTAAAATGTTTGAAAAGCACAAAGCACAGATTTTTTTTCCACAACTAAGCTTGAATTTAACATGCAAATGTCTCCTAGCCATGACTTATGGTGAATAATTTACTTAAAGAGAAAAAAAAAATGGGCAATAATTTACATCTTATCTGCTTTTCCCTATCAAAAAATCAATAGCAGCCAGGCGGAGAACAGAATGTTAAAAGTTCCAAATTCCGAGGATTTTCTAAGTTTGCATAATAAATGTGACAACCCTCCCGCAGAATTCTTTTTATCACATTAGTTCCACAAACCAGTTTATCTGAGTGCATTGTTCGCATAGAAAAAAATCTCATTTATTTATAATTGCCTAATCAACTGAAGCTTAATTGCATTATGCTGTAAGGACCTTTGATGAATCTTTAGAAATCTGCATAAACATTAATAATTTGAAGGCCTAATTAATAAGAATTAAAAAGTAAACTTCAAAAGGAATGAAAAAGCTGGTTTTGATTTGCTTTGTACAAACTATAAGGTATACTTCCAGCACTTCTTCAGCTTTCTGTTTATGTGCTCTTCAGTGAAAAGCAGTAAGTATTGAGACTTTATTAGAAGGAGGAGTTTAATGGCATCCAATAAGCATAAGCATCTTTTCTGACATTTACATTTTCAATAGCTACAAAAAATCTGACAGTTAATTTTCCAAATAAAATGTTTTGTAATTCAAAATCACTCTGACTTATAGAGAACTCCTTGATATAATCAAAGATTTACTTACTAAAGTATTTTTAAAAAATACTCCTGTTTCTCCATGCAAAGATGCTGCTAGCATGGATTGAATTGTGAACCTTTTGAAGTCAACTGAGTCACGAGAACATAAAGCTGAAACAAATGAGTTAGGAAATCGCATGCAGCAGCGCAGAAAGAGAGAAATAATACTGGGTGAAATCAGCATTATCTGGTTCAGATATGAACTATGCAGAACTGCACACAGAGGGGAAAAAAACAACAAGTCCCAATTTAAGAAGAGCCTTTTGTGCCTATCAAGATATGGCAAGTATCAAATAAAAAATGTGTGGCATTATGCTCTCTGGTCTTCTGCACAGATAAACCAGAAGAGCTAAACAGAAATAAAGCTGAACATATTTCCAAAGCCTAGGAGGATATTTGTAAAGATTTCTATTTCATTATCTCTTTCCTTTCTCCTTCTCCTCTTACCCCACATTGGGGGGAAAGTCAGATATCAAGATGTGAACATTTTCCACAGTTTTGACTGGAAGGTGGTGAATTTATCGACCTGCAAATATACCGTTTTAAGTAGAGGATCATATATAAAGAAATTTGTAATGATTATTATTCCTAAATTATTATACCTAAATTCATTAAAACACAGTGGGAAAAAAGAAAAAAAAATTGAAAGGAACTCCAGCATTTATTTTTCTATGTGATTTCTGCATGAAATATATTCTGTCATGAACTGTGAATTTACAACACTGAGCAAATCCAGCAGAGTGTAGATTAATTTATATCCCCTTTATGGCCTAGCACCTGAGAGCTCTAATATGCTACTTTGTTCTATAAACTCAAAACAAAGAAATGGTTACATCTTTTCTATTTTAATACCCTACACACTGTGAACTCAGCAAGAGACAAACAGCAAACACTGTCAAAGAGAACAACAAGTAAATAGGTCAGCACAGCAGTGCAGAGCAGACTTAACGCACAGTTGTTAGTAAGCGTAATGGGAAGCAAAGTTAGGAAAAGTATCTGAAGGCAGAAAATGAGGTGGTGGGATAAAGGCTCCTCACAAATGTGGTATTAAATAGGAGACATGGCAGAAGATACTTGGTTTGGGGTAAGGGGAATAAAAAGCATAGATGATAACTTCTATTTGGGTAGGGAGAAGGGGATGAGAAGAAGGAGGAGTATAGGGCAGAGGATGAGATAGGGTGAAACACTGGGGGTGCATAATAATGAAGAAAAGAGACTATAGCTAAAAAGAAATTTGCCTAATGTGCCATACCTCCAGCTAGTGTAGGTTAGCATAATTTTATTTGAGTCAGTGGAGCTAAGCTGATTTACAGAAAATAAAGAAATAAAATTTATTTCCTATGTAGAAATCACTCCTATTATTGTATCATTTTTTCTAGAGTAGATTTTGACTCTTAAACAATCCCATCAAATTAAGTCTGAAAGTAATGCTTTTAATATAAAAAATAATCCCAAATAACAAAAAGAACTGAAAAAAAATTCTCTGGCACTATTTTAAAAAGCACCTTTATCTATAATAATATAAGGAAAAGGGAGATTTACTTGGAATTTATTTGTGGCCTCCACCACAATATAGCTAATATATGTGCAGTACAAAGATTATTGTTTAAACTGACTGTAACCCTTTAAATTAAAGGAGAATAATATGGTAATTTCATATAGCATTGAAAATGTCAAAATAATTTGAAGAAATCAGCAGAGCATAAATTCCACTAAGTCAATTCATGCCTATCAAGTAACAGGTCTGCATGATATAAGAAAACACAAAGAACTTCAACAATAAACGATGGGGAAGAAAAATATGAACCAAGATACTATGATTTAAAAGCAATTGATTAAAATGAAAGGGGATGTTTGCTGGCCTGATTGTTGTTCATTTCCTTCAAAGACTACAGCCAAGTTTTAATCAGTCAAACATGACTGGTAACCAGAAATACAGACAGAAAAGTAGTAGTGCTGAGCAGTACTCCAGATATTTAGGATTGAGATTTGAATTTTCAAATTTATAGACTGCTTGAATCAGTATTTAGATAGGGTATATTTATAAAGTCGTACCACAATACGATTATACTGTACATGAAAATGTAGCCCAACATTTATTTCATAGCTGTAATCTTCTACATTTTTTCAAACTCCAGTATCAGGTTCCTCAACAAATCTTCTGCACAACACTTAACATTTACAGGTGGGATCTTTTATATCAGCTATACATTTGGACCACATCTTTTCAGATTCTTCCCTTAAAGTGCACATACCACATTGTCTGTCTCTTCAAAGACTCTTATATCTTCATCTCCAGGAACCACTGAAACCAGTACATGCTTGTGAAGGCAAAATTTGCCCATCACTATCTGAAAGCTGCTCTATGTCATTGCAAAATATGCAATTAAGGGTCGGGTTTTTAAGGTACAGTTGGTGGTGTTGCCTTATTTAGTACAACATAAATTTTCTAAAATGCTTTAGGGACATCTGAAACAAAATTAATTGCATTCTGCATGAAGAAAGACTCATTCCAAAAGGTATTGCTTAACAAAATGTGTCTTAACATGCCTGCTATTGTTCTGATGAACAGAGCTCAATCCAAAATAAGTGGAGTAAGCAAAGCAGGATCACAATTTATTGCCAGATTTCCTTGACACTCTCAGTTCTGAAAGACTGAACCAATATTTGTTCCTCCTTGCCGAAAAGGTACATGTCATTCTTCAGCCATTAACTCCAGTTTCTAGTTTACAAATATAGCACAGCTCGAATAGCAATACAGAAGTATCTTCTGTACTTTACATATCTAAAAATACTCACTTCCTTTTATTTAGAAGACTATTTCATAGAGTGGAATTCCAATGAAAAGCCGCTTACCCATCAGTCTCTGACTCATCACTACTTGCCACCAATCCAATTTCCTGTGCAAATAATAACTTGAGGTCAGTCTCTTTTGTTCCCTTGCATGATGGTATCACTTTTCTATAATATTCATAAAAATAGAAACTCAATTATCTGATATAGAGAAGCAGACCAAAACAGTTATCCAATAAATAAGAAGTTGCACATCTTTTGTTGAGTTTTAAAGGGCTACCATAACTGTAGAAACTAGTATCTCCATGCCCATAAGTATATATCTAAATTCATCTTTTGGGAGATTTGTTTCTGTAAGGTAATTCTTGAATCTTGAATCAAGGGGCCTTGCAGATCCAGAAATTAACCAAATACATCACTTCTGGGTGCTAAAAGACTGTGATAGGGGGGAAAAATTTTGCCAATCAACTAACCATCTCCCTGCATAGAAAGCAGAGGTCAGAGGACGTCTAAAAAAACCTTATTATCTGATTTGTGACCAAACTCATTTATTGTTCCAACTCTAGCTGTCTCAGGCAAAATGGTAAGCTTCCTGGTCCTTTCAAAATGCAAGACTTTTCCAAAAAACCCAGAATAAAACCACAGGTGGAAAGGAAAGTGGTGCTTCAGATCACTGGAAAAAAAGTACTGCAACTGTCTAAATGCTTTTCTGAACTTTTAAATGACTTAACAAAGAAATAAAGATCTCCTTCCAATCCTTGCAGTTTTACAGTGTAAGATCTTGCTCATGCATTTGTGGATGGTTGCTGCAGTTTAACACACTTTAGAAGGAGCTGGGCTGTGTATTTGGCTCACTTTTACTATTACAGTACATTTAGGAAAAGGAGGCTGAAGACTATTTATTCCAACATCATTTCATGTCAAAATGGTTCATTCCCATTGAGATTGAGAGTCAGCAATAAGTTCCACCCGTTTTGAATTTGTATGTAGAAACTGTGTGAATATGTAAAATGATATACAACATACTACATCATGCAGGGTGAGGCATATTTCACTCTGAAACTTTTCAGTGAACATACAGAGAGAGAGGAGGGGCTTATGCTTCACTGAAATGAGGAGTTCACAGTTAGCCTTCCACGTACGAGAAATGATACCCAGCCCAACAAAGACATGTTTGCACCTTTGAGTCAAACCACATATTAATTTGAAGTTACTGTCAGACTTTGTTTAGAGGAGTAAGTAGATTACAGTTTTGGGGGGGGGGGGGGAGGATTAAAGCTGTCTGGAGTTTGGTAGACTTCAGAGGAAAAACTGCAAAAAGTAAAATGTTACACCAAGAAAAGTATACTCTGATGAAAAATAATCAAAGGGGATTTTCATTTAATAGGATACAACTGAAGGCATAATAATTGCACAATCTGCTTCTCTGCCTGCCACCATGTTAGAAGATCACAGTTAGTGGAATGAGAAAGAGGGGTTTCTGGTTTATAAGTAATTTAAGAACATTTTTCTTTCAATTTTTTGCCTGTCTGTTATCAAATTTCAGTACACTGTGTTGTCAGTTTACAGTGTTATTAATTCTTCTATTTGTGCATTATTTTACCCTGGCTGGAGTTTAAATCATCTAACTTGACTGGATAACCACAAGGTATTCTTCACCAAAAGGTCTGGCAAAGGTAGGATAAGGAAACACTAAGCAAGATGAGATTCTTTTTATACGCTTCATACAGTTTGGAGTCTAAATGAAAGTTGGATTTAATCCTGAATGAGTTACAGGAGGCATCACAGATGCTTTAGGCAAAATCATTTAGAAACGCATCTACTTAAAAGAGGAAGTTGCAATAAAACATTTCCACACCATTAACTGTAGGTTGTGCACATATTATATAAAGAATCCATGATGAAGAAATGCTTGCTATAATAAAACTGCATATTCCAGATTGCAGCCAGGAAGCACTGACAGACTGTAGGACTCTTGAAACTGAACTTGCTTCACAGCTATGTTTCAAATTCCTAAAGCTGAATTTAAGAGGTTTTCAAGGCAGCAGAAATTACTTCGCAGTAAAACTAACAGTGCATGCCCATTTGGTACACAAGGGAGGGAAGAATGCAGCACAGCAGAGCTAGAATGACTCATAGCCCAAAAAGCAAGTCTATAGGAGATACAGTCTGTTAATGAACCTCTCCTGAGAGCACAGAACGCTATCATTTGAGAGGTAGACAGGATTTTCCTGAAGAATAGGAAGAACTTTGCATGCCTTGTATCCTGTTTTGAAATTTACATGAGTTCAAAATTATTTAAATGCATAAACAACTGTCAAATGTTTTGAACTTCTCACAGAGTTTTTGAAAGTGCTGTGTTGACGCCAGTGAAAGAGAAGCAGAGGCTCTAATAGCTTTGAAATGGCCGTGTCGAGGATTTTAACAATGTCTGCAGATCAGTGCTTGTCAAATTAAATTCCAGGCAATTCAAAGAATAAACCCTACTGCAAGAAGTGATACCTTGAGCTAATTAAAACCTGGTGCAATACACTTCTAAACTTTCCTGAGACACCTTTCACTCTTCAGACTGGGGAAAATAAAAAATAAAATAAAAACCCCAGTGATTTAAACCTTAGGTGATTGTACCATCCTTTTTGAGTGATTGAACCATTTTGCCAACAATACCTTAAAGCAAATTGAAAAAGGATACGAACAGCACTGATGCAAAGGGGGAGCAAGGAAGAGTAAACAAAGCATCTGCAATTAATTTCCTGTAGTTGATACTGCTTCTCATCCTGTATTTCTATCTTGGCATTGTTTTCTTCATGCATTCCCCTAGTAACTGGAATAATAAAGGGTGCGTGAAGGGGAGATATAGAGTTGGCATAAATGTGCAAAACAGGCAGTTCAGGGTGTAGTCTTCCTTTTAGGACATTTCAAGAGTTATAACTCTAGATGACATTTACAGCACTGTTTGTCTTAACTATTTGGGCTACTACAGAACACATTCTCATCTAAGCTGTATCCACACTGGCCCATAAAGATGCCAGTTGTGACCGAAAACAAAACTAAGAGTGTTCTTACAAACTCTCTTCACCCCAACACCCAATCACTGCTGCTGCTGACTGATCTATGTATTAAAAAAAATCCATACAGTAAAAAATTGGAAATAACCCTTACTCGAAAGCCAAGAAATCCACAGACATCAATAATGATTTTACCTGCTGCACAATTATCATTGGTTATATTACATATAGGGACAATGCATAGTAGAATCAATTCTCCAACACAAAAATCAAACCAAAGAATCCCTTAACCACAAAACGTAATGGTTGGTAACTCCAATTACTCTTTACACTTGCTTAACTAAAAAGCATCGCACTGTAGTGTATGGACTCTCCTATTGCTTACAAAGTCACTGCTTATGAAGTATAATAAAGGTAAGTTGATAGGAATAGTTTACAACTGTGCAGTGTAAAGACAATGTTCTGATTTCTGTTTCTTAAAAAGAACCTAACAAAACCAGAAGCACAACATTGTTACTGAAGAGAAGTTAACAAATCCTAGTTTAATGTGGTGGCTGTAATCAGTATGGAAATACTGATTTAATGTTTATTCCAGAAAAGGAAACACTAAAGGGATAAAAATAAGCAATCAGAAACCTGAAATTCTGTTGAGCAAGAACTCTTGTGGGCAGTCTCCAAGCCGTTAAACATCCATTTTAGAAATAAAGCTGTTGTCTGTTTAACAGCATCCAAATTTGCCCAGAACTCATGGTGAGTTATAAAATTACACAGCAGAGTTTCCAATATGCTTTTTATTTCTAAATTTTGACAAAATCACAGAAATCTAGTAAAAATATTTTATTGCCCTCCAGTGAATCATTATGATCTTTCATCTGCTAATTCCAGATCACTACAAAATGACCTTACACTTACGACTGTGCCAGGTGAATGCCAGCTCACCAGTTCCAATTTTGTAGCATTTAAGAGGCACTTTTTGTCCTTACATAGGTATACAAAACTGATACAGAGCTCCACTGAAGCCCATGCACTTCAGCACCCTTGTCAGAAGTGGATAATTTTTTCCCTGCTGTCTTTTTCAGATTCAGAGCATTTCTATTATGTTTTCCTTTATTTATTCTATATCATCATGGGAAAGTTACATGGAAGGTCTTTCCCTAGAGTTTAATTTATTTTTCAACAATGAATTGTCCTGATTTTCTCATTCCATAGTAGAACTTAAAAGGCACTACCTGTGCATCCATTCTATCCTAAGAAACTTTCTCATTGTATAGATATACCCAGGATTTCCTGTTGCTCTTTTCATTTTGTTCACAGAGACAGAGACTTCATCCAACTACTGTCACCTGCCAGTCACAAAACTTACACGATTATTTGACACATTTTAATGCCAGTTTGAGACTCCTTTTAATTATTCTGACTTGCTGTTGACACTGTATTCATGTGCTCTTTATTCTTAACTTGTTCTTCATTTTTAAGAAACAAATTCCTAGGAGTTTACTGTATTCATTATTTTTGTTATTATTTTAATGGTAGGATCAGTTAATTGTTCAAAATATCAAGACAATCAAAATGTTAATAGTAGTGCATATTCAGTCCTTAAAATTTCTTTCTCTTGTAGCCTATCAGCTAATTGTTGCTTCTTACTTAATGGTTGTACAGCTAAGAAGATGATTAACTCCTTCCTAGCCACATTTTGATAACATTCTCATTGAGAATATTCAGTATAAGGATATTATAGTGAATCTCTGAATCTCAACTTCATAGCCAGTACTAGGAAAAATACGTGGTCCATATATTATTTTTATCAGCCTTTGAATTAGTTTTCTGTTATTGCTCTGGCATCATTCTCTGAGTATTCCTGTGTTAACTGCTTAGAGACACGTGCATTTTTACTATTGATTTTCAAATGTTTATTAAGGGCAGTTAATTAATAAAGTAAAGACTTTACTCAAGAAAGTATAGTCATTCACCTCTCTTCAAAGTAAAACATGTGGCCATGTGTTTTTCTTGGCCAAACGTCCTCATTCAACATTTTTCTAGTGGAACAGTTGCTTTGGGAGAAATGAATAGCAGGGGAGAGAGATTTATTTTCCAGAGATACTTATTCATCCCATCCACCCTATTCTTTCTTTTACAGAAAAGTTAATTATCTTCTTGCTTTGTTTGACTGTTTGTTTGGGTTTTTCTTCGAGAAAACCTCAAAGATTAAGTTCTGACTTCATTGTAAGCTGGAAGGGTGAGAAAAATACAGGTAATTTTAAGATCTGGGATGCTTAATGTAATCTCTCCGTGATAAAAATCAACTGTAGGAATGGCGGGGTTGGTTTTTTTTTCACAAATATATTTGCTTGGTGTGAAATTCTAACAAGGGCCTTACAGTACAGTTGGGAGGTAGCAGCAGTATATTACATTGGACTGTTTCATGACTGAGACTGACAAATAATGTAGTACCAGCTGCTGAAAAAAAAGGAATCAAGGGGAAGAGAAATGAACTTTTTTGATATACCACAGTGCAGAGAGATTTTGGTTTTGTCTGCCATGAGTCTGGTTCTTGCTTTTCAAAGCGTTATTAGCTTATATATCACTTTTGCTCCCTGGTCTCTGCAATGTGGTCTTGTTTTCTTAGTTTTCTTTATGGATAGAAATTAACAGGCTATAACCTATGCATGTATTTCAATCACTGTATTTCTTTGCCCACCACATGTAATTGGTCAGTACACTTCAATATAAGTCAAAGCTAAATGCCTAAGATCTTATGTCCTGAGTCTGTAGTCTGATCTGTGCATATCTAAAAATCAGATTCTGATGCAAACTTAAAATATTCCAAATCAGAAGTAAAAAGAAACAACATTTTCAGGATAAGGATCTGAACAATTAGTTTGTTTACAGACCAGATGCAGATTTTTTTTTAATTAAAAACTGTATTAGATATAGTTAAATCTCTTATTTCAGAATTCTGTAGAAGGATGTCTCCTTCAGTTTCTCTTGATTAGCTCTGCATTTTCTCAGAAAAAGGCAGCCAACTAGATTATTAATAAAGACCCCCCTGAGTTATATCTGCAGTACCTTGCGCACTTGTGGGGGATGCGACCAGGTGACTACTTGACTGCTGAGTGATGAAAGGAATGGGCAGCCCATCACGCTGTCTATAATCTAACACAACATAACATGAGAGAGGACATCACTACATTTTGCAATACATCAGGGACAGGAAATAAATATTCTTTGTGCTGAGCATTACGCAAACCCAGAACACAAGAATGGCTGTGCACCAGGACCTTATATTATATACCTGCTGCTAAGTTATTTGTAAGGCTAACCAAAGTCCAGCTGTCCAGGAAACCAAACCTCCTGCTTTGCCTTTATTGAGCTGCCACCTCTGCATTAGTCTCTGGGGTAGAGATACCTTCTTTGGAGGCATGCCATTTGAACTACAGAGAGAGTGACTGTTGTTGTGCTCTGGAGAGATATTATACATTTCCTCAGATGCCTAGCATCCAACAGCAGTTAGTTAACATGCACTAATGGTACTTCACAGAGCAATTATTAAATTACTTTGTTCTCCTGTACTGACCGATGATTAAACTTCCATAATACTGACATTACACGCTTTATTTATCAGGCTCCTATACTTATTAAATTATTGGGAGGGTGGGGAGGGATCTTAACAGAAGTGAACTTGTGCAATTATCTTTCAAGGTCAAAAACTGTCTCCCACTGTGAAAGTAGGTAAAACAGATGAAAGTTAGTTAAGAAGTTTTCAATGTTTAATCTTTGCATTGTCTACGTTGCCTAATAATAAAGGTTGCATAGTTTACAAAAACACCTTCATGCCACCCAAAGAAAAACACACACACAACTGGCTCATCAGGGGCTGAGATACAATGTAGGAATAGTGATCTTGAAAATAAAATCACCAATTTAAGCTGACACTGTAGAGAGACTGGAAATGATCACATCTCTGTAATAGCATGCATGCACTCCAGTAGCTTGCTACACATACACACAGAGCACATTAGGTACAAACTGATGCATATAATACATCAATCTGGAAGAAATCATCAGAAGGAAATTCTTATACAGGAAGCACTGCCTGGTATCAACAGTTCTGCTGAGAGATGTAATATTTAACAAATAACACTAAAAATGAAATACATTTGGTTCAGCAAATTGTTTTGAAGCTTTAGATAACAAATCTATTCACAATTGTCATTCCTGCCTATATCCAAGGGCAGATGCTTACTTAAAATCCCTTGAAATAAAGGGGAATATAGTGTATAAAAATTTAGAGATCATATTCTCCTGTTCCTTCATCCATGTGCATTGTCATTGCAACGCTAACTATGCCTTTGCAGAATTTGCATTACATATCTGCTTATGGTATTACTTCATGGACAATCTTTCATTTGGAGATTAGTTTGTGCATTAATAATAAAACCATGTGATAACCACTGTTTTGCTGAAGTCCACAAGTCCAAATTTGTCAAAGCAGCTCTGTTTCTTACAATATAAACAGCTCCTAATGCCAGGGAACTCAGGAGACCATAAATATTAAGTCCAGAATTTTAAAATTTTGTTTATATTTTGCTGCAGCTCCCTGTGCTGTGTAAGATATCTTAAATTTAAAAGCAAATTATTTCAGTATGTTATGATAACAAAAAATAATATGAAGGACTTGGCTTATGGGAGTTTATGCTGTTCATCTATATTCTGTAAACGTACTGTGTCTTGAACCAAAAAGCTCATCTCTGTTACTGTACCTCTGTTACTGAAAACTTCTCATCTTTTTTCTGAAGAGGACATCCTTTCAAATGCTGTTTAAATTTTCGAAAAGTAGCTGAATGTCTGTTTAAGGATTTTATTGCTCCTTCTCCTTGCCAACACCTGGTGACATGATGTGCTTCAACTCTATTGCAGTAGACATCCTAGTATCACAACTTCAAGGGAAAGGAGGAGAAATAGCCAACCACCTCAAAATCCTATTGAAATGCTGATTTCTGGAAGGCTTGAGAACTTTATTAGGTAACACACAAGCACAGCAGGCTGTGGGAGTTTTAGCCTGTTAGCCACTTACCAGGGAAACAAGCAATTTTAAAATTGCATTGTAAAATTACAAAATAGAATGAAATGAGTAAGAGTCCTTAGAAAAAAAAGGAAGACAAAAGGAGCGTCAAATTATTTGATATAGTCAAGCTCTGAAATGAATAGGAATTTTCCTGATTTTCAGGTTCTGGATTTGGCAAACAGGAGGCGACCTGTCAAGAGCCCTGAAGAGACAGAAGGACTGGAAAAAAGGCACAGTATAAAATAGGCCAGATAGCCGAAGTAGAACTATGAACAGTACAATTAATTCACATAATAGGTCATCACAGTGCAACCTCTCTAGAATGCTCTCATAAACTATGGAGTTACTGACTCTGCATGTTCATTAGGGTGTATATGCACAACTTTAAAATAACAACACTGTTAAATAGATTTTGTCCTTAATTGCGATTCACTCTGTAGCTGGAAGACTGAGCATGGCATATTCATGGCATTTTTGAAATGGCAGGATGCTTTTTGCTCCATTAAACAATTTGACATATTTTCCACAAGCCCAAGTACTTCTTATATAGCATAGTAACGTAAATATCTGACTGGGAAAAAAAAAAAAAAAGCGCATTGCAGAGGGCAAAACCAAGCAAAAAAACTTCAAGATAGTGGTGGAAAGGAAAATAAGTCTCAATTGCAAGGAGCCTCACAGCACTCTAAAGGATTTTTAAACCATGACAAAAAAAAATCCTCTGTGTGATTCAACTGTGTTATAGGCTTTTGACTTTTCTTTGATGAGAAGGAACACTTGAAAGCGTCATTGTTGCATCTCTTTTTTAATAAAATGAAGTGCTTTTCTCCATCATGTTCTTGTAGGGCCATGACTCTCTAATCCTTTCTTTGTTTCCCTGTGCCCCTTCCCAAATATTTCTTGGCACTTCCATCTTTCATATCAGCATAAATTAAAAATATTCAGGGTGCGGTAATTACAGTTTGAAGTACTCTCGAGGAGAAGCATCAAAGAGTTTGCTGAAAAAAAGAAATGTACTTTTTTCTAAAATCCCTGAAGCTCTACTGAATTTTTCATGGTGAGACGGTATGGTTGGTTTTGCGCTGACCCCCTTTTTTCCAGCACATTCTTGTTCCATCTAGATATGCAGGTGACCAAGGAAATGTACAAGGATCAGTTTTAAGTTTCAGACTTTAATATACTTGATATTTTTAAATGCAGCTTGAACAGAAGAATTCTGGGACAATCTCCACAACGTGGCACATTCTTCTCAGCCAAACCAAAGACCTAATTATACTCTCTATTCCTGCTACCCCGGTGTCAAAACCCAAACTGTTAGCAATATCAAGATCTTAAAACACCAGGTGCCTTGAAATGACTGGCTCTGTGCACAGAGGAGAGCAGTGGATTCAGCACAGCTTTCAACACAATCACCCACAGAGGTGACATGTACTGTTCAGATGGACTACAGTGTGGGTAGTACCACTGACTGGACCACTGAGCTCAAAGATTGACAGACAGTGGTTCAAAGTCTGGTTATAAATACTGTTTTTCAGGGGTCAATAGTGCTCACCACATCTTTGTCAGTGACCTGGACGATGGGAGACTTGGAACCTCAGTAAGTTTGTGGATGATACCAAACTGAGGGGAATGGTTCATATGCTGGAGGATTTGGGCAGCCATTCAGAGGGCCCCCAATAAACTGGAAAAATGGGCTAGCGTGAAAATTATGAAGTCTGACAAATGTAAATGGAAACTTCTGCACCTGTGATGGAATAAATTCATGATTTGGTATAGACTATAGACTGGTTGGGTGTGTAGGAGCTATGCAGAGTCCTAGACTGAATATGGGTCAGCAGTGTGCCCTTGCAAGTTATAAAGGCTAACCACATACTGGACTGCATCAGGAAAAGCATAGTCATTAGTTTGATGAAGGGTTATTATTTCCATTTATGTGGCATTTTTGAGGCTGCATCTGGAACCCTTTATCCAATTTCAGGTCTCCTAACACACCAACAAGCTGCAGAGTCCAGTGGAGCGCAACTAAAATGGTTAGGGGGATGGAGCATATGGTAGCTGAACAATGATAAAGAAAGAAAATTAACTGGTTTTGTTTAGCCTGGAGAAGGCTGAGGGAAAGATCTAATTGCAGCCTTCAGCTACCTAAAGAGTGGTTACGGAGAAGACAGAAGCAGATGTTTCTCAGAGGTGTACAATGAAAGCATTAGAAGTAACAGTCAGAAGTTGCAGCAGGGGAAATTCTGCTTGGAAATAAGAAAAAAAAAAGTAATAATGAGATAGGTGCAACCCTGGAACAAGTTGGCCAGAGGTGTTGTGGAAACTCCATCCTTGGAGATTTTCAAACCTCAATTGGACAAGCAACCCCGAGCAAAATATTCTGGCTTTGCAGTTGTTCCCACGTTGAGTGGGAGTTTGGACTATGTGACCTCCAGAGGTCCCTTCCAACTCAATGGATATGCTAGACCAGACTAACTATTCCTTAAACCACAAATGTTACAACTCTTTACTGTCCCTTTGACTACAGTGAGAATCCCTGTCTGATGATAAAATATACAACTGATGAGTTCAGTGTACCTAAATATATGATTTGCGCACTATAAGTGAGAGAACAGATTAGGAAATCAAAGAAACTAGTAGAGTCATGATGCTTAGCTGAATGCTTAATCTATTGAGGAAAAGGGATCAGTTAAAATCAGTTGTGAGGCAACTCCACTCTCCATTCAGCTGGACAAGAGGAAGAAGAAACCTTTGGAAGAGGAAGAGCCTTCCCCTTGCGATCCCTGCCATTCCTTCTTCTGCCTTTTCCACTTGCAACTTCAGCAATAGTCCAATAGATCTTTCACCCCAGGAGACAGTGGGGAAATGCTGTGAGATAGTATTTTCTTTCAAGGTAAAAGTGGAATGATGACATATTTTCAAAGATTTAGCTGCTCATCATCAATCGTCTTCATCTCCAGCAGGCCAGATAATAAATGGAAATGAAAGAAACTCTAATGAAGCCTCCACTTTCTTCTGTCTCAGAGCTGCGTGCCCAAAGGATCTCTGAGCAAAGAGCTATGAGGTACCAGATTTCTGGGCTCACTTTCTTCTTTACAAGGGCCATTACACAGATCTGAGTGGTTCATTTGTTTTTCTTGTCACCTAAATGCTTATATAAAGGAGGTTATCATTACAAAAGGGGGCCACTTATGTCCTAAATTATGTTCTGATCATTTAATCTGATATCAACTTAATGCTTGCAAAAGTGGTTAAGACTTAAAACTTTTTTTTCCTTCCATAAATGTTGTTACCCAGGTAGCCTAGACAAGAAAGTTAATTGTCCAGGAAGGTGGTTAGATTGGCCTAAATACGCTGGTTCTTCAAGTGTGAAAATGAGCTAGTCTCCAGGGAATATATTTAAACCTCATGATTTCAATGTCTGTGATAATTATACTTCCTGGGGAAAACATATACAACAGTCCTTTAGAAATGAAATAGCAATATGATAAACCTTCTGCTTGTACAGAAGGTGACTGATATGATTGAGAGCAGGCAATATTGACATTTATAGATTATCATAGTAATACTTCGACAAATGTGTAAAAGACCTGATATGGATGTTTTATAGAGACCTTTGGCTTTCTTCTTCTTGTGAAGATAGCTTTGTTTCTATATCTAAAAACAAAACTATGTTTGGAAAATTCAAGACAGACCTTTTAGTTTAAACATTTGCTTCAGGTTTAACAGATGAAAAACTTCTCAAGTACTCTGTAGGTGGAAATCTTATTTTGCAAGGAAACGTTTATTTGGATATGAACTAAACTAAACTAAAATAGCAATAATATTCAATACCTGTATGCATTCTTGATGTTGTTTTTAGCAGGAAATAGGTGAATAATTGCCATGGATGAAAACTTGACGCAGAAAATAGCTGTGAGCAGACAATGAATTACCAAATAATTAAAATTTTAAAGACTGCATTAGCAGTAGTTTGAGTTTCAAAGGTGTATATCTGTTCTCAAGGTAAACTATAAAATCTTTGTGACAATACTACACATTTTGAAAATCTAAAAAAAAAAATCATTTTGAATAGTTGTTTAAAAATAAGAACAAGACTAAACATTCATATTTTTTTAGGTAGTTCTGAGTACGTGACAACCTCTGTCAAAATTGAATTTGGGGATTCAATTGCCCAAAGACTGTCCCCTGTACCATGTCAGATACTTTTAGCTCCAGCTGGCTCTCTAGAAACATGTGGGTCTACTGTGAGTCCTGTGCCCTACTTGTCAGCCCCATCCATATGGACCAGAAATCCTGCTGAACTTGGTTCTATGGTGCAATAGACTGCTATTTAAGCACTCAAACCAGTTCCCAGGTGTGTAACACAAAATAAACTTTGGGAAAATTTTTTATATTTTTTAGCCTAAAGAAAAGGATAAAACCAGTCTCTCTCCCATGAGATCTTATGACCCTGCTCCTACAAAAGCTATACATGTAAGTTTTTTTCAACTCCAAACCAATTACATACATATATAATATCTTTCTTATACTACAGGATTTGTGAAACTGAGATTCAAGAAAAATTATTTATACTTGTCTTCTTTACATGTTCCAGATGGGATACTGAAACTAAACTATTGGTTTCATATGTGATTCTAGCCAGATTCATAGTTTTCTTTGATTTGACCATTGCAATATTGGCCTGGTACCAGGTGCATCTGGATTGCAGAAGGCGGCTCCCATGGCTTTACATGCAACCTTCTCTAAGCTTATAGAATACCTGTAAGGTTTTCCATCACTGGTTGCAGGAGTCTTACGTTGGTATTAATGTTGCATAACTCAGATGGAGCACTTCAGAGAGAAGCAGAATAAAGAGAAAACCACATGGCATTGAGACTCACTACTACCACTAGGTTTTGCCAATGATTGCACAACTTAGGCTCTCTACAACCACTAGAAATAGTTCTGTGTTCAAGTCCAGACCTACATTAAGAATTTGTTCTTGCGTGACAGTTTTATACTCACTATTATGCTAGTTTGAAAAAGCATATTTGTTGTGTTACTCCAGACTTAATTGGGAATGGCAATTGTCCAATAGGAGTTGTAACAGGAATTTTTACATAAAGTTTGGTTGTTTGAATAAGATGTAATCTGAAACCAGAGGAGTTCTGCACTGAGTTTTGCTAAACTAATTCAGCTTTGCCCAGTTATGGGCTTCCCTCTTTCATTTATTTTTGATTCTGTTTAATAATTGCAATTCTGAAATCTCATTAAAAAAGAAAAGTGCTACAAGACATGTTCTGTTTAATTTCTGAAGGAGAAAACTAGCTTCCTCATTACCCTCCTTTTTGGGGGCTTGAATACTTCCTGACTTACTTAAAAAATATTTATGCAAACAGTACACGTATGAACAAAATTTTTATGAATGAATCATGCATTTTGCGTATTTTTATGCTAAAGGGATTTAATAGAGGCTTCTAGCTATCTGATTTGTCCTTCCCTTGGAGCTGCTAAGTGCCTGCTGCCTAAACATCCCTCACAACCAACCAGTGCCATCCTCTCCATTTTCTCTGCCGTTTTTCCAATATTTTCACCTAAAAGAAGCAGGGCATCCTCACCATGATCATACTCGAGAGGGAAGCACGGAGGACTCCAAATCAGGCCTGCAGGCTGGCTGGAAGGCAGATAGGTCTATGCCTGAAGCCTCACAGAAAGAAAAACTGTATCTGCAGCCTGGAGACCTCTTCCCACTGTGCCAGGGCTTCTCAGCCATCCCAGAAGACAGTAATGTGACATTTCTATTAGCTCTACCCTGTCTGCACACAAAGCATGTTAGATGAAACCCTAGCCTTAGCTTCGTATTTTACAGATTTCATTGGTTTGTTTTAGTCATAATCTTAAATATTGCATATTTGAATTTAATAGAACTTGCTCACAATTCTATTTCATTCCTAAAGAATTCCTTTAATATAATGTTGGGTTATTAAGTTAATGGACTGCTTCCTCACAGCTAGTGCCAATTGTCGAAAAAGGACTGGCTGAAACCCAAGGGGCTCTCACATGTGATGTGCAGTTGATTGTGCGATTCAGTTTAGCAGTGAGAGACAACAAGGCAAGTGTTAGTGAGAGATAACATATGCTTTGTGAGTGTTGTCAGAAAGAAGGTGAAGCCCTGTGCTTTCAACATGTGGTGTGTGTTATCACGCATTAACACAAGCCTTAATATATCTTACAGTGATTAAAAAGCATGTAAATAAAAAAAGCATCTATTTATTAGTAGATAATTTGCTAATGAAAAGCTGAGGAAATGAAACTTCTTCAGAAAGTGTTTTCCCTTGAGCTGTGGGGGAAACTGAGAAACATTTAGGCTTTGCATTTTTATGTCCTGTGTATATTGTATTCTCTTCTATATGCTTCAAATTTTTATGCTGCTGCGTTTATGGCTTTGGAATGAAGAAAGCACTATGCATTAATACCCAGATGTTAAAAATTCTACTTTCAAGCTACAATACAGAATAAATATTATATTCAACCTAATGAATTTTTAAGTTATTTTAAAATAGTTTGTATAATAGCAGCTGAGTTATTTTTAAGTGAGTTTGGATGAGAAAAAAACCCAATCTTTAGCAATCTAAATATTTCTCCTTAAGCCTTCTGTTGCTCAAAAAAGCAAATTTTGAAGATGAACAACTGTAACTGTCCCTAAATTTTATCTACTTACATAAGCATGCTTCTACTCTGAAGACAAAGGTTTGGTAAAGATGATGAAAAGCCAAGACATTATTCCAATGTTCATGTATTTATTTATGGCATCCCAATTACACATTTCTGTAATACTTTCCTATATCTAAATTAATGTATTTTACATATTTTACACATATGGAATAAATATTACCCATAGAAAGCATCTTTTTTCCCCTGCCTTTAAATCCCAAGTCTCAGCATGTTCCCACAAAAGCACTGTCATGTTTTTAATATTCTCAGAGAGTAAGGTATGTGAGAGATCATGCAATGAGGATGTGTACAGGGGAACAGTTCCCATTAAATCTCTGGGCCGAGTTCAGCAGCTTAGCAAGAGTTGGTCAAAAACAGGGGTTCATGACAGAAGTCCCAAAGACAGATCACAAATACATTCTTTGTGAAACCCCACATCACTGAAAACATAAAACATAACAGGAAATTAAAAAACATGGTTGTAAACTCAAGTCATAAGCCAATGGTGTTGGAAAAGTAAGATGAAGAGATATTTGAATTAAATTTCTGTCCTGCCTTAAATCATATTGTCTAGACATACCATTTCCATGATGTTCTGGGTTCATTTTAGACCTGGCTGAAAAAGCAGCCTACCTCACAGACTTGAGTAAAAATTGCAATTGTCCACATCAGAGCGACATGTATTCCACCAAATCCTAAATTGAAGCGAGTTATAGTATTTCACCATTTCAAATTATTTTCATCTAAACTTGTTTTGCCAATAAGTTATTGGGAAATTAAGCCTATGATGAACACCCACGACGATGTATACACATCCATTAGCCTGACAGCTGGCTCAGAGAACGAAGAGCAAATATATATTGACCTATTTTCTACTAGAAATATATTAATGAAGCCAAACAGCTGTGGTTGTTTATAACACTAGGATATGCAAATTCACTTTCCTCATGCTTACAAATGCATTTGAAATTTTACATAATACCCAGAACGTGCATTTTTAAAACTCCATACCTGGTGCTCAATGCTAAACTTCAGTAATGCACACTGTAGCCTTAGTTTTCCTGAGTGAGGGAAGCCGGACTATTTTTTATGCTTTCCAGGTATATGCAAACAAAGCTTTTCTTTCATGAGAACCAGCTAAACCCACTGCACTTCTTCCTCAATTTGTACATTTGGAGATACAGTGTGTTCTGCACGTAGAAATTCGTTATGAGGAGGAAACAAAAGTGACTCAGGTTCCAGGTGAGCTGCTGCTCCACTGTGCTCAAGCTGCTGTTTCTGAATTATGGCCTATCACAGCAGTTCTTCTAACCTGCAACTCCTTGCCCTTCCTTTTAAGTCTTGAAATCACAGAGGCATTGAAGAACGCCCCATTTTATTTGGATCCACACTTTTTATGCTGTTGTGAATCTGGTCCTAAACACTGCATAACAGCTCGGAAGTATCACAAAAATCAGATCTCCCTCACCCCTTTATCATCATAACTCAATGGGAGTATAGAAAAATCTAATTGTCATCAGAGCTATGAATCCTGAGAGGATGTCTGACATCAAGATGATGTCTTCTTCGTGTTTTGATGCAATCAGGGTTGAAAACAAGGCCTTTACCTAAACTTTCTCCCTGGAAACATAAATCTGTTTTATGGAATCTGAGTGTTCAAAGTTCCAGAGGTTACAGCTTGATTATCAGATAGGTGTCCTATTCTAAAGGATAGAATAATTTACAGAAATAGTACAGTTAATCATTCTAACCAATGCTGAAGACCTTGATGGTAATATAGTTCATAACTGTATTTACATGTGTGCACAGAATCACAAAATTAGCTTGAAACATCTATTCAGTTATTTTACATATAGTATTCTATTGGAAATTCTCTTACTCACAGAACATCCAACCAATGAGGGAGTTGCCGGGCAACTGTTTTTTTTCTACGATTTTTAAAAGGTAATCAAGGATCTCTAAAACGATCACGTATACTCAAGAAGACCTATGTCTCAATGAATTTTTCTTTCTTTTAGCAGTTATTTGTAACTATTGCACCATGGCAGGCAGATTACAGCAATACTTATAGCACTTAATACGATGCAGCAATTAGTACATTTAAAAGAATTCATTTTCCTTCCTCCCCTCAAAAAAATTCAAAATGACATAGCAAAGTTACTTGATTGACACAGCACTTTTTCCTTCAGGAAAACAGGTAGTATATCCCACAACCCCTACTTAGATTTAAGTTGACAAAATCTCACATCTATCCAAGTTGTACTTAGTTGTTTTCTTGGAGTCCTTCACAGGTCTGAATGTGCAGTGTTTTGTTCATTGTATAACAGTTTTACATGCAAGCAGTGGATACAAAATTGGGTATATAATACGATACTACGTAAATTTTATTTTTTATTCCTTTTTGACAGGAGCAACTATACAACGTGCACACAATGAAAGGAAAAATAAGCAGTCTCTAGAAAGTATGGAAGTCTCCTATGAGTTTTTGTAGCATTCAGATCCCAAAGTTCTTCCAGTTTTATCTGTACTAAAGAGGTTCTTAGAGTAAAAAATTCAAATGAATCTCCTTCAGTCTACTATCCTTAGAGCCATATATATATACCTTTCACACTGTTAAATCTCACTGCAGTGATTGCTTTTGATCCTTTCTCCTTGTTAGTTCCAATAGCACCACTTTTTCTTTCCTTATTTCTTTTCTTCTCCAAAAGGGAGCTCAAGAACTCTCTGATCTGTAATTGCACAACGTTCAGAACAACTGCATTCCTTTTACACAGATAAAGTTTTTACAATGACCTCTGTGACTGTGATATAATGGGATCATCTTCCCAGGTAATAATTTGTGGTGAATGTGATGGGTGAAGATATGGAGAATATTTTTTTCCTTACAAAGGGGTATAGGTGCAGAACAACTCCCTGCAGAGAGTTTCTAAAAAGAAGCATGAAAAGCAGTGCACTACTGAAATTGTTTGAAAATAAGAAAGCATATAGATCAACTGAAAGGCATATTGAAAATGGATGAAGAAATACTGTAGAGGAGGAACAATCTACACCTCTGCTCCCTCTCTTGCAAGTCAGCCTTTTAAATATCCTAGTGATTTTAGAAAAGAAGACAAGCCCAAAGGTCTAATAGATTAACTCCACTGTGACTTAAATGATGCTGAAACAGACAACAAAGGAAATAAAACAGATTTATGCTAGGCTGTTTCGATGGATGACCTCTGAACAGCTCATATTATAGTCTCAGTATCTGGCAAGCAATTTCAATGGAGAAGTACTGTAATAAGGTTTTTCTCCCACACACCAATTATTATTAAACAGAAACAATTCTGTGCGAGAAAGCATGGGCAAATAAGTCACAATGCACTTATATTTACTCTTAGACGTAGGTGTTTTGGCAATGCATGCATGTAACAGCCTACAAAGTCTATTGCTGTGTAATGAAAAAAACCAAAGTTTCTGAAAAGATGAGGAAAGAGTTTTTATCATCCTCATTGCTATTTCAGACACTTATATACATCAGTCCTTGAAACTCTTCTAATCAGCAGCTTCATTTTATAGATAGTGAATAAGATAAACAGTGTGACTGTGGCAAAACAGAAGTCCCATATGTGGCACCGTCTGTAAATGGATCTCAAAATCACCTACAACTTCAGTCTATCATCATTTTAGTCACTGGACCTACACTTTCTCTCCTACTAAACTTACTTCTCTCTTACCCAAAGGCAATTCAAAATAACCACATTAGCATATAGGCAGGATATTAGTCTCTCTCTCTGCACTGAGAAGTTGTTACTATGCTGATACTAGGAAAGAAAATTTTCCAGGGGCTATTCTCTTGCATTGAGGCCACTGCACAGCACAGCTGGTATCTACACACCTGAAATACCTTAGTCTTCAAAATACTTCAGTGGCATCCAGTCTGCTTGTTGGGAGTGCCAGAGGGCCCGTGCCTATGACCATGCTAATGATTAAACAGTATGGGCAATCATATGCCCTGACCTAGCCCCCTTTAGCTTGTTGATGTTGGTGCTGCCTGTGACGCACATCCAGACAGATGTGCACAGCAGAACCTGGTGACCACTCACCATTAATATTGTTAACAATACACCGTGTTTTGACAGATAATTGATTCTGCTTAGGCCTATAGGGTTGCATAATTACTTCAGCAGATCAAATTATGTTAGACTTGGTCGACTCAACCTGCCGTAAGTGACATTGCTAAAAAAAGCAAAACAAAACAAAATGATAAAAAGGCAACAAAACAAACATAGGCAGCTTTGAAGTGCTTATTAATATCTTAGTCATGTATATTGTAACTGAGGAAAACTACGTGCTGTCCTTGTGGCAGAGATGAATTATTAATTCTGTGTATATGCAGCTCGGCCACTACAAGGAGTAAGATCACTTGATAGTGTCAGAGCAACCTTGCTATAAAGTACCTGAAGAATACATGTACCTTTTTAACTCCACGTACCCTGGATAATTTAACCGTGCCAACATATACTTATGGTATTTTTTTCCTCATCATCACGTCAGAATTGTTATCCTCACAGATTATTCAGTCACTGGGAACACATATGTCTGTTCCCTAAACAGAACACCAGTAACTCATTCCCCTAAGCAAGACACCTGTAGACACCCATCATGAACAAGATTGCTCGTTTTTATAGAAGTTAATGGAACAGAGCTCAGGCTTTTTCTAGATATTTGCATTTTGTAGAGAGTATGTTTCCTGCTAAAAAAAAATCTTAAAAGGATTTTTGCAAGTGGAATTTTTTGCACACTTAGGTAAACAATGGGTTTATAGGTTTTCATACTTATCATATATGTAAAGCATTCAATGTCAAATGATGGCTAATATTGAATGGTTCTGAACAATATGGGAGAACCTCATTGATGAACAGCAACTGAAAGCAGAAGTTCTTCCAACAGCTCCTTTTCTCTCATTTAATACCACTTTTCCATTCAATGCATTTGAAAAAATCTGCTAGGCTCTTAGTTTCAGAGATATCTTGGGACAGTAAGCTCCATAAATCTCATATGTTGGATAATTAGTTCCTTTCCTCAGTTTTAAAATGTATTGCCTTTCAGTTTCCATGATTATTTCCTTGTTCTTATGTGATAAGTAGCAAATAGGAGGCACCATTTATCTTGTCAGCATAGTCCATTATTTTGCATCTTATGCCTTCTACTTGTCTTCTCTCTCAAAATATGATAACTGTTTAGTTCAATCTCTCTTCCCACAAGGCTATCTCTGTGTCATTTAACGTTCTGGCACCTTCCATGAAATCCACTCTACTTCTGCTAGTTCTTGATTCGATCTCTTTTGATCTTTAATTTACATGAAAATATAAGAAATTATTTATGTAAAAGCATTATAAGACCTTAGTTAACACTTAGGTGAAAAGCCTGTATTTGTCTTGAATCTGGCATTTTGCCATTCCTTCCTAATTACATTATCTTGTACATTCAACTTATTCAAGATACTTAATATTAACAGTTGTAACAAACTTGTGGTGCTATATTAAATCACTGGCCATCAGCAAGTTAATATCCCATGCAGCATCAGTCCCTCACTGGAAATCTAAAAGCAAAATGAACAGCTTAATTTCTAGATAATTATCTTTTTCCCAGCCATGTTTATTCTATGGCCCTCCAATGTAATAACTGCAGTTGCATTATTTTGCCAAAGCATGACAACGGTTTTAGTCCAGACCATAAATGAACATGTACTAAGACATCAGATCTAAATCAGCCCCCTCTGCTATTATATGCAGAACCTGAGCTCATATTCAGACTTTGTACTGGACCCTCCCGCTGAAATGGACATGCCCGCATTCTCATATCTCAGTCAAAGGAGAAGTTTAATAACGTTCTCTTCAGCTCCCAGAGTTTTCATCATTTTTTCCTATTCTTCCAAAAATCACAGACCCATAGTAATTTACAAGGGCATGTGTCTGTTTATGCAGGCCAGATGCTAGATTTATTTTTTCAGCTCAAACCAAGGCATCCAAGTGCCAGCTAAATGTAAAACCCATTTGGCAGCTTCATCCAATAATCCACATCAGGTCAGCCGGAGTTTAACCTCAGGTATGCTAGGATAGCATTTTTGAAACAACTATATGCAACAACACAGGGCATTGTGCTGTAGAGAATACAGATTAAAACAGCTGAAAGCTAATTTCGCAAATTATATTGAGATGCTACTCATACCTGCACAAACTCTTATTTGATGAGTATATTCTTCATTCACCATTATACTTCTCCTTCAACTAACCTCTCCTAATATAGGATTAGCCAGTTTTGGTTAAATCTGAGAGTTTTCATCGTAAAGTGCCATTTCAGGTACTAATGTGGGAAGGCAATAATGCATCAGTTTCAGCAAAGCATTCAAGATACTAATCAAGATGAAATATTTCAATTAATTTTCAAAGCCAACTTTTTATTTCTAAAAAAGTTTCTTTTCACAATTTGTAGCTTAAGGAATATGAAACCCAAAGCTGCAACGCTGTTTTGTAAATTGACATGACTCCTGTTTTCAATGTTTTCATTCTAGGGGAAATTTTAGGCCTACATGCACACACACACATGCGCACGTGCAGACTCATGTAAACATATCATTCTAATTCAGTGAGTTAATAATAATTTTTTAATGTGGAATTTTCAATTTAACACATTTTGAGTACTCATGCAAATTTATTGAAATTAAACATTGTATTATACTGTGATTGACTTTACACTATGCAAGTTAGCTCAATTTTTGTTATATTGGAATTTCTCACAGTAACAGTACTGATACACTCTCCTACTCTGCTTAAGAATCCGTATGATGACAAAAGAAAGCTTTCAAAGGCTGTACACCATTCACAGTCACTTTTGTGAACACTTATAAACTCATGTATCTGGTCACCTTTCTTTATGTAAGAAAACCTACCATTCAAAGCATGTTAATTATTTTAAATAACTTCTTCAACAAATATTTGCAAATGAAGGTAAAGCTGCTGTTTGTTGTTAAGCTTTGGCTTTGACACTGCAAAACACTTATAAAAAGGACATGGACACATGTCCACAGGGACAACTAGAAAGGTGGACAGCTGTTGCATGTCAGTAAAGAAAAAGGATGTGAATAGAGACATATTTCTTGTTAGGTTTGTAAATTACTGAGTAAATCAGTATTAAGAATCTTCTGAATATGCAGGTGTTATTAAATAATACTCCACCTAAGGAATCTGTACAATGACTGTTTCAACCATTGTCTCTGTATATATGCATATCTATATTTTTAAAAATAGTCACAAGTTTGTTTGTACTGTGCAGTAAAATGTAAAGCACGCTTTCTCTTCACTGTGGCTTTTTCAACTGCAAATATTATTCTTTGTCGTAAGCTTCAAATGACAAATTAAAAAACAGTGATACTGGAGTTCATGTCATTGAGGGCCATGTATATAAACCCCTTTTTTGTTGTAGGCTTCCACAGAATATTCCTTGTTGGTATAGAGCAAGTTCTACTTTTAAGTGTATTTTATATTCTGGATAACACGGTCTCAGCCAGTCTGAGAGGGGGAAGGGAAACTTCTCTTCACTTGCAGAGCTATGGGCCATCTACCAAATCTCCAAAATTTCCTCCAATTAGACTGGTTCTGAGTGTCTGACTAGCAAACATTTATTCCCCAAGAAATGTATCACACGCCAAAAACTGAATAGGGATTAGTCAACATGGGTTCATTGCCAATATTTAGTAACTGTCTTCCAAACATGCAAAGTTCAACTTGGGCTCCTATAGCAACTCTCCTTAGTATAGCTCTTAGCAGAGTATCTATCTACATGCCCTTCCTACATCCATCAGCAGAGCTTACATTGTGAATATGTATTATCCCAGCTTTAGATCTCTATAATTAGTTTTTGTCTTATCCCGTTCTCTCTGTCCTTGTATATATTCTTTTTTCACCCTGGACACTACAAAGAATTTGGTGTTTACCTAGCTCTTCCTACCACAAACAGTCCTTTGAAATCAATTCTGTAATTATGCAAGTTGCATCTGTTTTAAGATCATAGGCTTCAGTTAAATGTTTAAAGGCAAGCACAGTATGTTACTATGCACTACAGAGCACATCACAAATAGGCTGTGATTTCCATGGAGCCCTGTACATGTTAACGCTATATAATCATAGGCTCTGTCTAGAAAATCAGGTTTTAGACATAATGTAAGCTGTAATTATCACAGGTATGCTCATGACCATGCACTTCAAGGCATCTGGAAATGCAAGTTAAAAAAGCAGCTAAAAGAAGAGAAAATGAATGACAGGCAGGCAAGACAGTTCAGGATAGGTTGAGAGCAAATCAAAACTCTCAAGCATGCTTCCACTAATGCAGAAATAACTAGAAGGATTTGGGAAAACTATTTCCTGCCCTACAAAGAAGAAGAAAAAAATTTCCCACCTTAATTAATAACGGACATGGCATATTAAAAACTTCTTTTTGCAAAGTTAAAATGACAACCAGCAGGTAAAATCACTTAGGGGTTTCAGACGTGAAATTTTTTCCCTGCACTCAGGCTGCTTGGTACACAGCTGGCCTCTGAGACGAACCTTTCCAACACTCCACTTGTCGGTAGGTGGGAAGGCAGGGAAATGTGGCAGCCCGGTTATCCCATGCAGCTGTTGGAAAGCCAGCAAAGCAGGCTTCCTTGTTCCATTTAAGAGTTTCTCTTCCGTGGAAAATTACTTGACACTAGTAACTGCCACATTCCAGATCGGAAAACAGGTTTGGTGAAAACTGGATCCCATAAAAGGCAAGGAAATTCTGCAGGGATTTCACATACAACTGCGGTGTTCATACAGCTTATGTTACAGCTACTCCTGGTTAGCTGGAAACACTCATGGCTACCTGTTAAAATAAGCCAGATTATTACTTTCCATGCATTGCATGCTTTTCAGTTTGCAGGAAAGACTGTGACTATCAAAGGTTATTTCAAATGGATGGGAGAACACCTCTTAAAGACATATGAAAAAACTATATACATAAATCCTATAAAAACAGCTGCTGAGAGGATATTGCTATTTGGCTGATTTCCTATTTGTTATACTAGGCATTTTCTGCATTAGTTTTACACATTATGTAGACAGTTTATCATCATCATCATTCAGAGACATTTAGCCTGTTTTCTGTGATGTTTTTGAAAGATGTTCAATTCCCCAGAGTAGGATGATTAAATGATGCAAAATGATGCAAAACATTGCATTCCAGGATATTTCATAGATCTAAATTGAAGCTGTATCTACAAGTTTGACTCCCTGATACCTGAGCACCATGCTGCTAAACAACATTTACTTCTACTGTCTGGCTCTGTATTACCTCCTCCTACTCTACTAATTAGACATAAATCTATTAAACAAACCTATTTCTTTACATAGTTAATCATGATTAAAGGAAGAAGATAATTTGTTTAAGACTAACATGCAAGTTTTCTTTCCATTTTAGCAGGTTTTTTCAGATGATATAAACCTTTCTCTTACTGCAATTTACAGCTGTGTGTCAAAAGAAGATGTATTCTTGAAAACTTCCTTTTAATTTCTAAGTGGAAAACAGAAAGATAGGGAGATTGAGATCCTAATTCTCAGCATAATATTTGAAGTTATTCCTGTTAGGTTGCACCAGGCATCCTAATTGTCTGGTTTTATCTTATAATAAAGTTGATAGAAGGATGGAGAAATCATGTGTTATTCTATACTTGTATTGGAAATCAAAGGACAGAAGATTCTTCCCTTCTTTTGTTTCAATATCCACAGCCACAATCTCTCTTAATCTCAGGCCCACCTTCACAGTGCCTAGTGCTGGCCTGATTAAAGAGGGCTATATTTTTTGTTTACTTTGATCTGTTCATCTTATCTCTGACTTGATCAAATATTTTCAGTGATATCCTCCTTCTGCCTGAACATTTTGATGATCCTTATTTCCTGCCAGAAAGCATAGAAACTCTTTTCCTTTGCTGGTCTATTTGTGCTATAAACAATAGGATTTACTGTGGCAGGCTGGGCATATCTGTGGTAACCAGATGGCTTTGCCTTAAGTGAAGAAATAGATAACAGCCCTCCAACCAGCTGCTGCAGTACATGTAGCACCTGTCCTAAAATCCCATAGGTTCAGAAAACAGTAGCAAGTACATAGGTATATATTCTATAAACATCCTAATTGTACATTCAGTGGATGTATGCCTGCATGTGTTAATGTCCATCTATCAATGAGCTGTTCCAGGGCTTGCTTCCAAATTTCATCCCTACTCAGGCATCACTCAGAGCCCAAGCTATTTCCCTGCAACACTGCACACAGGTACCAGGAGTGCTCAAATGTTGCTACATTATGTGATGCACAGAAGACTCACTGTGGAAGCTGTCTGCACAGCTAAAATCAGCATTTCTGCTTTTCCTCAATGGTAAGAGGATTACAATAGTTTCTGGGTGTTTTTTTAATTTGTTTGCTTTTTTAATTTTAAAAAATTATTTATTTATTTAAACCTGAGTTCTGAATCATTTTTCATCTATTTTTGTGTGCTTCCAGTATCTAGACATCAGAGTAGCATATATCTAGGTCACACGCAGGACACAACAAAGTGCATTCCTCGTGAACATTACTAGGATCTCTTAGGGGATATGTAGATTCTCATGGGACAGGAATAATTTGCTGGTGATGAAAAGCTGGAAGGAATCCAGGCAAAATATGTATGGTTTTTCATGGCCTGGTCTTTACTATACAGAGTAAGTGGTAGAGTGTAATTACATGACACTGCACACATCAAGTCTAAGGGATTTCAGTGGCATAGAAATTATTAATAGTACTTTCACATTGTTGGAGAGTTTTTCCATATTTTACACGTTACCAAAATCAAGTCTCTTTAACTCCATTTGAAAAAAATAGCTACTATATGCAGCTTAGAGGTGAGAAACTGGAATGTGTAAGTCACACTCTCCTATTGTTCCCGGTCATAAAATAACTTGATCCTTTTTTCCCCTCAGTCTTGCACTTGGAGCAAGACAGATATAAATCATTTGGTTAAAAGTGAAAACGAAATAATTAGAGAAAGGGATTTGGTTTTATTTTCTTATTTTTAATGGGTTGAATGGAAGATTCAACAAAACAAAACAAGCCAAGGAAACCAAAAAGCACAAATATTACTTACTCTTCCCACTAACACCAGGAAAAGCTTGTGAGGTACTAATATCTACTGGTTAATTGACTATAATTTACTGTTGAATCAAATCTGCAATAGTCCTGCTGTCCAGAACATTGTGCCAGCCAATGTAAGTAAAACTGTACAACTCCCAGCAGCAGGTGTTTAATAAAAGATCAGATGATCTCTGTTCTGCCAGGTTCTGGGATGTCAGGCTCTTCAACCTCTGGCCCCAAAGGTATCGCTGCAACAATTTTAATTACTGATAATTTACTGGAGCTCAAGTGAAACATAGCCACTTGGACTGTTGGTTCAATAAAAATAAAAGACAACCTCATTTACAAAACCAATGTAACAGAGAATTTCTCCTTAGGAGAAATCCCCCTGCCTAAATTCTGTGATTTCAGAACTCCATCTGAGGGAATTCTAAATGCACTTTCCTGCAGGAATGACTGACCTGGACATTCCAGGTAGCAAAGATTTTAGGTCACCTTTCTTTGTTGGGGGTTACCACAACCATTTTTAGTCATACATCCTGACAATGTTACACTTGTTAGTATTTCATTCTTTGCCTGTGGAATAACCTTCTGTAATTTACTGAGCTATTTGAAAAGCTCATAATAGAGTTGGGTGGGGTACTTGTACAGGTATTTTGTAAAATTTGGGACAGTCAAAATTATTAGTGATTTTAGGCCAAATTGAACAAATAGTTTTTTCATCAAAAATGGAAAAAAAAATCCTAAAACCCTGCAACATTTCAGGTTTTGACTGATTCAACATTTATAGAAAGTTATTCTGCATATCTTTTCAAAGATGACTTTACATTTCTAACCTGAAGCAGACAAGAAGCTTATGTCTTCTTAAATCCCTATGAGTCAGGATATTTTGGGGGATGGGAGAGCAAGGAGGGAAAGGAATGGAAGGCTGAATTTCTTTTTTTAGTCTTGCAATTTAAATCACCCAAAACTGGGAGAAATCAATCCCATTCCTCCTTGAAGAAATATTTAATTATTTTTTTAAAATTCAACAACTTCAGCAGGACAGTTTCTAAGAACTTTGTATGTGCATAGTCTGTTGAAGACTCATTTGTCTCTTGAGATAAGTCTCCTAAGATTTATTAGGGCAGAGCCTTAAGGTTATTCCTAAAGCAGGCAGGGATGGATTTTAAATCTGTATTCTACATCCCACTTGAATATACAACTCATTGGGCAAAGTACGTGAAGGGAACACAATCTACTTCTCTCCTCTTTTGTGAAGGACATCCATTCTCAAAAGTATGGTTAAACTGAACTAAAAATAACAGTAATCAGTTAGTCATATAGCACTGTTTGGGAGTGTTTGCTCTTTGGTGGGGTTGATAGACCTGATTTTTATTTTTCTGTAAGTTCACACAAGTCTCAGATTTCCAGGTAAAATTTTTCTGTTGAACTGTTCCAGATGAACATGTATGTGGAAGACACTCAGGCCCTGTATCCTTGTTTCTTCTCTTAAAAAGGGAAGCATGATGTGGATGGTAAACAGAGGGTGGGGGGCAACAAAGCAACACATATTCTTGTTGACATGTTAGTGTTGGAAAGTGCTATTAGACAAAAAATAAATAAAAAATTACTGAAAACAAAAGGCTATTTAGAGTTGTTTTATCATTTATGCTAACATATGGCATTTGACATGTAGAGGTTGCAAAATGCAAAGAAAGGTAAATATCAGCATGGACTAATTTCAACTTGTTGTGGTCCCCTGTTAGGTGCACTCGATGCATAGGATAAAAATGAATAGAAGATGTTGGTGATGCCCGATATTCTCCCACATGCAATTAAATCATGTCTTTGTGAAAGCTATTACAATAATGTACATAGGTAATTTATATAAGGGTGGATTTAATTAGATTTCAGCATCTTTTAATAAAGTCTAGAAACTAGGAGGATGGGGTAAAAACCAGTACAGTGTAACCACAAGCTAATCCCCTGTGAAGCACACAGTTTTAGGAGCACTCTCCAATTACTGCACAAACTTAATTAAGTTCCTGCCAAAACTGGTCTCTCTAGCTTGATACTCCATTTTCAAAATACGTTATGTTGTATTCCTTAAAGAATTACAGGAATTATGAATAAATTCTCTGTACAGAAACATTTAGACAACAGCTGCATTTCGCCATTCTTAAAACCTCCAGAAAATACACAAAAGAGATAAATCAGATTTTTATTTATTTATTTATTTATTTATCCCATGTATTAATGAAATGGCATTTGTTTGATCAGTCACACTGCAGTTCAGATGTTCTAAGTGGCACTATATAGGACAGAATAAGATAGGAATGGAATGGAATGGAATGGAATGGAATGGAATGGAATGGAATAGAATAGAATAGAATAGAATAGAATAGAATAGAATAGAATAGAATAGAATAGAATAGAATAGAATAGAATAGTTAGTTGGAAAGGACCTACAAAGATCATCTAGTCCAACTGCCTGACCGCTTCAAGGCTGACCAAAAGTTAAAGCACGGCGTTAAGAGCATTGTCCAAATGCCTTTTAAACCTTGACAGGCATGGGGCATCAACCATCCCTCTAGGAAACCTGC
The DNA here is from genome assembly GCA_017639485.1 of Pluvialis apricaria. Classification (NCBI taxonomy): domain Eukaryota; kingdom Metazoa; phylum Chordata; class Aves; order Charadriiformes; family Charadriidae; genus Pluvialis; species Pluvialis apricaria. Next base: position 63,275,826 of record CM030008.1, read on the forward strand.
TCCAGGGTTTGACCAGTCTCTCATTAAAGAAATGTTTCCTCATGTCAAGTCTGAAACCTCCCCTGATGCGCACAGCTTTGAGCCATTCCCATGCATCCTGGCACTGGATCCCAGCGAGAAGAGATCAGCACCTCCCTGTCCCTTTGCCCTCCTCAGGAAGCTGTAGAGAGCAAGGAGGTCTCCCCTTGGCCTCCTTCTTTCCAAACTAGACAAAGCCCATGTCCTCAGCCACTCCTCAGAGGACATGCCTTCCAGCCCCTTCCCCAGCTTTTTTGCCCTTCTCAGGATGCATTCAAGTACCTTAACATCCTTTTTAAATGGCGGGGCCTAGAACCGCACACAATACTAGCACAGTCCTAAACACAGCGAGATAATCACCTCTTTTGGCTGGCTGGTTATGCTGTGTTTGATGCACCCCAGAATGCTGTTTGCCCTCTTGGCTGCCAGGACACACTGCTGACTCCTGTTGAGCCTCTTGTCAACCAGCACCCCCAGACCCCTTTTGCAGGGCTGCTCTCCAGCCACTCCTCACCGAAGCTAGACTTCTGTCAGGCATTACCCTGTCCCAGGGGCAGAGTACAGCATTTGTTCGTGTTCAGTTTCATGCCGTTGATGATTGCCCAATGCTCCAATCTATCCAGATCCCTCTGCAAGAACCAAAAAAGTATTTTCCTCTTTTATTAGGGTCCTATCTGAAGAACTTTCATAGGTATAATATTAATAATTTTAGCTAGAAGACTGAAAGCACTACTTTTTCGTTTGTACGGGTAAAGTTGTGTTTAGGGCATCATATTATTACTAATGTTACAAGGAAAAACTTATTTTTATCCCCACCAGACATATTGTAGAAAATAAGGACTTGTAGAAGGACTTTATTCCTGGCATATTCAGATAAAACCTATTCTTCAAACACTTAGCATCTTTAAACATTAAAAATCCTTTGTTATGTAACTTGTTCAAACAAGAATTTCAGAAACACACAGTGGATAAGCAACTGTCAGTTAGTAGACAAAGGTCGATTTAAAGGAAGGGAAACATTCCTCCTCTAAAATATTATTAATCCAGCTCTTCTTAGAAGGTCTTAATCGTTGAAGAAATCACTGTAGTCTAGCTGCTGTTGTGCTGTTTGACCAGGAAATAAGGCAGTTTAATGATCATACAAGACTTTGCAGAAAAAGAATCCGAGCCAACACCTACAGTCCTTTTGATTCCACAGCACTTTGTTATGTATTCATCTTTACAGAAGAAAAAAACCCCCACCACATCATAATCACATTTCAGATGCAAATAATAACTAGGCCAATAACATATCTCAAAAAAATGAAAAGGCCCTATTTCATTTAGGTCTGAAAATAAAAATGAGTCATTCACCTCAAAATACTTAAATAAGTAATATTCCAGGAAAAGTTTCTATCAACAATTTCTGTGGGGAAAGAAGCCAGTTGTGTTACATTAGCCCACTATTTAGCCTGTTTTTTAAGTACTGCATGATCCTTGCTGACATAAGGCTTTAAATAAGTTCATCTTGAGTTGTACAATAAAAAATGTTTTTGAGAAAGACAGTTTATGCTCAGTAAGGAAACTGTTACAAGTGACAACTTTTTGAAACCTATGAAGACCAAGCAAAATGGGAAAATGTACTAGAAAATGCAACAAATCTTTAGTTTTTTAAGAAAGTGAAAGCATGGAAATAGTGTCTAGACTACAGCTAAACTGCTATGCATTCAAGTTCATTCTAATCAATGAAAATAGCTAAGCCTAGCTTAGATGTTGACTGCTGCTTTTAGGGACATTAACAGTATTCAGGCATTTTAAAAGACTTTAACATGGTTTACAGTTAATGGCTGACAATCTAGTGTCTCATTTAAGATGTCTTATCTAAAAGTACTGGAACAGGCATTTAGTTTGCAAAATGATACTGTAATTTCTGCCACATTTCTTACCAAAATCTTTAGAATCCTACATCTTTCTCCGTGTTTCCCAGGTAATGAAGACAAAAGTTTTTCCCTTTATTTGTTGGGGCAGGAATTCTCACCCATCACAATTTATTTTTACCAGTTTACTTTAACAACAGACATCAGTGATATTAATGAAATCAAAATTATTTTGCAATTAATGCTGCCTGTAAAATTCTCTCTCTGAAATTATCCACCTGAAGGCAAAAGATATGCAAAATTTCCCTCATAAACACACATGCACTGAACTTAAAGCTTCTCAACAGGTTTATTCAGTGAAACCACTGCTAAGTTTGGGTGACTTTCACTAAGGTATCAGGTATCATCAAGGAATACTAAGCTACTTCCCAATAAGATGTGATTATTGCAAAGAAAAATCCTATTACAATGAAATACTGTGAGTCCATACCCAATGTTCATTTTAAAACCACCTAAATGCTATGTTTAGTATCAAGATTCTTTTCAGCAATCATCAAATTGCAATCTGTTTGAATCCTGACTTCTGCCTCAATGGCTGCTTTTTGATGCTGCGCTATTGGCTTTGGAAGACAGACTTCTAATATAGCAGAGCACATAAATCGCTAGAGTACCTTCTCATTTTCATCAATATCATCGGGAAATACACTTTTAATTTAATATGGTTTTAATTTCCACAGTTCATGCACCTTTCAAACAGTACTGTATGGTCAAGTTCTGCTTTGTGGAACTTGGCAATACACCCACTGAAGCACTGGCCTATACAAATGAAAACAATGTTTTCATTTCACTCTTTTTTGATGCACAAACCTCCCTGTGTAGTACCTATGCAGAGCTAAGAATTACTTACAAGTCAGTAAATGTGGTCTCAGCAGAAACCCTTTAGCTGTGAGCCTGGTTTGAAACATCTGTTTTCTTCTCTCTCCACACCTTCCCGCAGGCTTACAGAATCTACATACCAGCTATGTTTCATGAATATTCTGTCATGACAACACAGATTCTCTTTTTTGTACTCCAAACCTAGCTTACACAAAATGATCCAGCACTCCTGATTTTATTCAGAAAAATCAAAGCAGAAGCAGAATTCATCCTCTATTGAGAGCCTTGTTTCCCTGAAATTGGTTGATGTTCACTTTCCCCACAAATGCATAGATTGGTACTTTGTAAGTTTATATATCTACAGACATTCCTAGGTATCATCATGCCACAATTACACTTGACACCTGCACTTAGAAAGCTAGCAAGTGGTTAATCTGCTCGTTATCACTGACATGAGAAATGCATCTTATTTGGAATTATGTCACCACAAAAAGCAACCTAAACAACAAACACAACTTATCAGCAGTCTTTCTAATTCTTGATTAAACATTTCTGCTAGCTAACAAAGTGAATGCAGATGCAGAAGTTTCAACTTAATGAGTCAGATACGTCAAGGTCTTCTTTCAAATTTCCTGCTTCTGGGAATTGCTTGATGCATTCATGCTTTTCATGGTAAGGAGAAAAAGAAGTATAAGAGACGTATTACAATCCACCTGCTAAACAGATTTACTCAGAAGAATAAACAATTTTTTAAACTTTAACTATATGTATATAAAAAATTAAGTTGCCAAAAATTTAATAGTAATGTCACAATTAATACCCACTTCCTATGTTTCTTTACACCTTTAAATTCAGTTTGCCTTCAAATATGAATTGCTATAGCAGCTGTAATTTGGCAAATATCCGTTACATTTTATTTGATGATAACAGAATAAAAACATTGGATATCAGAATTTTGAAGTATTTTCTTCTTATTTGTCATCAGCATGGAGACTCAAGGACTAATAATCAGAATTGCATTTTGCTGGAATTTCTACAGAAAAAAGGAAATAAAGAAAAATTAATAGCTACTGCATGAAATAAATCACATGAGATACAGGTGAGATGTCACTTTCAAGCTAAGACAATCTTAACCTTTCGTTCCTATTACCCGATGTGAACTACTACATGAATTTGGAGAGTAATCATAACACCAGACTCAGCATTACTAGTTTAAATTTTATAAGGAGAAAAGTGCTTCTTGGGTCTTTCATCAGTCTAATTCACCATGAAAAGAATGCAATATCACAATTCTGTCATCAAATCAGTCTGAAAGGGCTCTTTTTCCTTGGCTACTTTTCCCTAGCAGAAACTGCACAGACATTGTGATTCAAAACCACCTGGAATAGAACTTTGTGGAATTTCTAGGATCTGTCTCCTTTTTATTAAAAACAGACAACATAAACCACAACAAAATCCATAATTTTACTTAATTTTTTAAAAGGGAAAGGCTATAGTTCTATACTGACACTTTCTTCTACCAAATAATCCACTGTCCCTTAAAACTGGAGACCTTTCATACAGTGTAAGGGCACTTCTTGAGTTTGTTAGTGTCTTAAACTCCCCTGACTCTAGAGTTGTCTGATGCCTGTAACACCTGGTCCTTAGCTGAACTCTCTCACACACGATCACTTTGTCACCACATTATAAATCCACATCACCTTAGGGGAGATCAGGTGTTACACTTAATGGCAATCCTCAAATTTGTCTACAGAACTCACAAATACAGACACATTTCTCTTCATCCAAATAATTGCTGACAAAAAATATTCATCAAGCCATCAGATAGACAAGGTGTGCCGAAAAAACAGCTAGTTTAAGTGGTGCGGAAGCCTTATTCATTATTGACTCAATGATGAAAGGTGTTATTAAAAAGAGCTCACGCTTCACCCTGTCATCTTTCATTGGGAGGAAAAAAATAAATCCATAAATATTCAGAGAGACTTTTTTATTCACCTGATAAGATCTCTCACAGGGTGACCAACTGAAGATGTATTTTCTTACAATGGGAATTGCTTGACTCCCCATGTAACAGAGCAAGCCTACTACAGAAGTTACAAGCTAAGCAGCAAGTCCCTTTTGGGAAAGGAAAGAATGCCACGTAATTCAAGAGTCTCTCTTATAGTTTAATATCCAAAGAGGTAGTAATTAGTGATGAATAGATTTTTCTCACCTTAGTCCTGTTTCAGTTAACAACACACAGTTACGCTCTAAGCTTCTTTTTTGAGTTGCATTCCTATTGCCAAATCAGCTTGTTTCAGGAAAAGTTAGCTTTATCCATCTTATACAATAGGTCTTTAAGTCATTAATGTAACTTTTCATTACTGCTCCTCCCTTTAGTTTATCTTCCAGAATTGGCAATACTATAGATTTGTGTTTAAAGACCATTCCCTTTGGTAAAGCTGTAGGTTCATGGGAATCAGTACATTAATGGGAAGACAGTTAGTTAAAATAAAAGGTTGTCCAGTTCCACATATCTTTTACATGTTTTTTTACCTCAGCACAAATGGTTTCTGGTATGTCTACTAATAATTGATTAGATTTTTTTTCTCCAGTTAGCTTCAGTTTTCTTCCATAACACTGGTAGACACTAGTCTACTTCTGGTACAAAGTTGAAACACAAACACCAAATTTCACTTCATTCATGGTAAAGAGCATATACATTTCCAAAACTTCCCTAAATTTTTTTTCCAGTATCACAAAGCATTGTTTTGTAGGACATGTAATGGGAATCTTTGCTGTTTATCTAACATCATCCATAACCATACTTTGAAATTAGCAAGTCTCCCTGGTTATCTTGGCAGCAAGTAAACTGGGCAAGTAGAGTTTCAAGCACAGGAAAGGCTGGTAATTTTTTGGGGAGATTTTCCAGGAAAAGATACATGGAACAGAGAGAAAAAATTGGGCAACAAGAGAACATTGATCCCAACAGCCGTGTTCAGAACTTAGGAAATGGGAATTCAACTCTTGGAAAGAAATCAGTAAATGGCTCATCCATTCATATTAAAACAGACATGAGAAATGTCGCTTGTCAGGGTTTAGGCAAGCATAAACACTGACCTTCTAAAAGCAAAGCCTGCTTACAACCTTGTCATTAGTTGATAAGTAATAGTGCGAATAGACTACATATTACATGGGCTATAACTAACTACCAGACAGAAGGTGGGTTTTTGTTTATTTAAGTTTTGGGTTACCTTGTAGGCAACACAACTGCAAAGATATTATTAAGGAAGAAATTACAGCCTCTGAATAGGGCATAGTTAATTCTCTAAAGTTCCACAGCTACACAGGTTTTAGTAAGATAATTCTCATTAATACAGCTCTGGAAAATATATATACTCTCACTTTCTCCATGCAGTATTATTCTAATTATGTCACTTGCAAGGTAAACATATGTAAAAGAAGGTATCTGTGAGCTAGTCATACTTCATAACGTCAGATATTTCCACTGTGTAGACAAACAATTTATACACTAAAATAAACAGATGGCTTAGGAGATTTGTAAAAGGGTGTATAGCTTTCTACCAGTAGCTTACCATCAAACTCATCCTTAAATGCAGATGGCAAATCATTACTATTTGACTACTGTTACTTTGTCCAACATTAGATCATTTCGTCCTATTTTCTAATGGGCAGATGTTGCCAGCACAAAGGTCATTATTAAAATCGGTACTAGATATTATCTTCTTGCAATCATAGCACAGAAATCAAGGACTACATAGAAGGTGATATTTAATCCTTTCATTCTCATTGCTGTGAAGTACAAACAGGAGTGAAAAAGTTTTTGAAGTGAAATGGAGGAATTCTTATGTATGGAACTACAGATACATATTCTGCAGATATATCATTTGAGTCTTCAAGACCAACAAATGGCTACTGTCATATGCAATTAAATCACATGAAGTGCTTACAAACTGGCATACTGTATTCCATTTTATTGCATGTGTGCTTATGGGGTATATGGTATCTGCTGTTTAGATCTCCCTCAGGATTTTACATAATTCCCAAAACCAGACCACATGGCAGCAAATTCTCCAGATAATAAAAGAATAAATTTTGCAGCTGGCAAGTTAAAAATTCATTTGATTGTTTTCTGGATGCTGGCACTTTCAGTCAGAAGGTGGGTGGTCAAGTAACATCACTATTCCTACGAGCAGAGCTGTTCATTCTCTGTCATTCTTTTCATTGGTATAGCTTCAAGCTCTGTGACAAAGATTTGATTTGTACACGTACATGATGCTGTACGTGTTAACCATTCCTGTAACAGGTGCTGTGTCAGGGACACATGCAAAATGCTATAAATTGTTTATTGAATATTGAATGCTCTCCATTAGCAATCAAAAGCAAAGCACTGTGTTCTGTACGGCTATTCTTACATGGCTTGAGAGTTGGTGGAATTAATTTGCTATCACTGCATGCCATCCAAGAGCAAGCGGCAGATTCATCACAAACCTGGATGAAAAAAGACTACAGAGAAAAAAGATAAACAACCTAAACCCAATGGCTTGTTGCACTAATAGCGAAAGTATTTTAAAAACAATTGGGGAAAAAAAAACCCACCTCTTAAGCTCTACAGTACTGTGATGATGTTATAGCTTGCTCATATTTGTGCCTTGTAATTTGTATCACAGAATATTTGCACAAACATAACTTAGTGAATAATTTAATTTTCATATAAACCACTGAGCTACAGAATGGCCACAGGCAATTATTTTTATTTCACACTTTTTCAGATTAGCAGAGTGTATGCAAACCATTTGATATTTGTTATTTTTGTAAGCAATTGTCTCTATAGCCATTTAGGTAACATCATGTTTGGACTACTACATGTCTTCCTGATTAAAACACCTCTGGATTTATATGTCCTTTCTCTTATTTAAAATGCCTGCAGTTACTCCAGAAAACACGATGCTAATAGCATCATTTCCAAATAACATCTTATAACTGTATATTTACATGCTGTTAACAAGGTCAACTGGACTGCATATGAGAAGAAATTCCAGAATATCAGCCTCAGCCACCTGTTGCATAGTCTCTAATGTACCACTTAATAATTTATTTCACCGTGATATGGAAAATAAGAATCTTCAAATGCCTTACAAGGACTTATAAAAACATTTCTATATTTTTATCATTTGCAGGTCTTAAATAAGCACTAACCATTGATCACAATGCTATTAATCATATCAAACTACAAACGTAGCAAACAGTTCACTGCCTATATTTAGGTTAAGATTATGTCACATTTTTTTGAATCCTTACCTCTTTCCCGTCTGATTTAGCCAATTGTCTGACTTTTTCATTTCAGATCTCCAAATGCTGCAAGGATGATAAAGTCAAGTGTGCTGGATTGTACTTTGCCTATAGAAATAATTAGCATAAAAATAGAGGATAGGAATTGGGTATGAAGGTTTCACAAACCATGCTTGTGAAAACATTAGTTCTGCTTCTCACTGATAACTTTGAAAGATCCTTATATCTGAAAAGCTCTTTTTAATTCTTCAGTGACTTGAAAATTGAAACAAATATTTGCATGGAAATCACAGTCACTTGTCCTTGTGACTGTGATTCTGATATGACAAAATCCAAGGTTTTTTGAACTGAAGCCTCAGCAAAAAAGTTAAGTAATTTTCAGTATAGAAATGGAATATAGTAACACCTGTACCACTTCAGGGTTTTTGTGCCAAGCAGGAAAGTAATTTATCAGATTAGGAAAATGGGTATTATATGTCCTGGTCTGAGGCCCAAACCACAACAATATACAAATATGTAGAAAGTCACATATTACTAAGAAAATAATGACCCAAAACCTGCGGTGACTGAAATGACTAGCACTCTCCTTCTTGATGTTCCAAAGCTAGCATTTTATTGTTGTGGTACATGTACTTTATATACTTGTTCATACACGATTGCACAACTACTTTATTACTACATTAAACTTGGATAGGTTCAGCACTTCTTTGATTACATTTTTCCAGCTCTTTGATTGGCCACCTCATTATCGTCATCTCTAATCTCCTTCTTGACAACTTCCTTGAACTTGTTTATCAATCACTTGCAGTTCACCTCCTCATATTCGCTGCCAACTTCTTGAAAGTTGTTTACCACCCTTAGCTCAGAGCTTCAGATCCTCAAGGCCAAAGCTGCCTGCAGCCAGACCTTCTCCCACAAAAACCTGCTTTTCTTTAAAATAAAAACAAAAGATACAAAGCATATCCCTTTTTCATACGTTCACATTTCTAAATAATTTCAATCTTTTTTCTACCCGTTCGTTACCATGGACATTTTAGCAAAAACAGATGTGCCTTTGTAATTCACAAGTTATAGAAGAGAAGAGTTCATTTTGATCAAAACATTTTGTAGAGGTTCCATAATGCTGACTCTTGGAGACTGCTGATAGTGTCTATATGAGAGATTAACTAGAGTCTTTTATTAGAATTGCATAATGGATTTGAGTTAAAATACACATTTGAGTTGCAATACAGAAATTTAAAAGTAAAAATTTAATTAAATTTGGTCTCAAAGATTGCTTTAAAACATTAAAAGTGAAAATCAATATTTAGATTTCTTCTCCAATTAGGGAGAAAAAAGTTACCTTAGAGGAGGAGAAAACCTTGACAGTATTTTTAGGGTGGTATTTCAGGTCAAGGCAGAAGAGCACAGACTTAAGTTGTTCAGAACTAAACTCAGTTAAAACCTGGGTGTGTATTTCGTACATTTGCTCTGTGCAAGGTGGTCAAAAAGTGTCTCCATATGGTGTCGGCATGATCAAGCTGCACTCTAGTACTTTATCCAAGTTTCTGTGCTCTTCACTACTTAGGTAAGCTCGTAAAGGAGAAAAGATGCCCTCTTAATAATGAACAGTGAAGACGTCATCACACACCTCTCTGCTTATGCAGGGAGATTTTGCTACGTATGACTAAAACTACAAAAATGGCTCCAGACAAGATGGGAGAGACACTTCAAAATAAAACAAAAAAAAAAATGTAAACAAAACCCCCAAATCAACAACAACAACAGAAATCCTCATTCCGTTTTGTTTTACACAAACACTAAATAGCCTACTGTTGGTGAAATTTTACTCTATTTGTTTCCTGTTTGTGTTGGGCGCAGCTGCCCGGGAGCTGGCGGGGGGCTGCAGGGGTCTCTGTGAGGAGGGGCCAGGCCAGGCTGCCCTGCGCTGGACACAGCTGGCTCCAGCAGGACACAGATGGACATAGCTGGACACGGCCAGGTCCAGCTGGACATGGCCAGACACAGCTGGGCACAGCTGGCTCCAGCCTGCACATGCTGAGGCCCAGCGTCCCTTCCCAGGAAGTGGTTGCTGGCCGATCGGAAGCAATGAACAAATTCCTCTTTCTGCTTTACTTAACGTACAGCTTTTGCTTTTCTTATTAAACTATCATTATTTCCACCTGCAAGTCTTTTTGCCTTCATTCTGTTTTTCTCCCCATTCCCCGGGAGAGGGCAGTGAGCAAAAGGTGCTGAGAGCTTTTGGCTGCTGACTGGGGTCAACCCACCATACCTTTCTTCTTTTCCATAATAGCTTTTATTTTTTAAGCTAGCACTAATCTAGCAATGCATTTACACCTGAGCTTATCTTTAAGCTACGCATATGCCCCACTGTAAACCCCATGTAAATAGTCATCCATATTGCCTTCCTTGTCCCACAACAAGAAAGATTGTGTCCATATTAGAGTACATTTACACAAGCAAAATACCATAGGAAAAAAAACCCACCTAACTTAGAGTAGAAAAAATAAACTCTATTTTCTCCTTCATTCCTAAATGAGATTTCTTTTGTAATTAAAACATTTTCAACTTCTTTATTATACTCAGGAAAAAAAACCCAAATGGCTAAAATCAAATCATTTTAAGATGGCATATATTTTTTAATCTAAAATGATCTTAAGGCATTGGCTTTTTTCTTCCTACAGTTTTATCCCAATTGCTTTTCAATATTAGCTTTTGTTTCCGGGGGAAATGGCAAATGTAGGCAGGGAAACATGCTGATTGCCAGGGCTGTCAAGCAAAGCACAAACCCAGACCTTTCTCTGCACCACAACCTCAGTATCTGCTGCAACTGCTGTCACTGTGCCACACCACCAGCACTGCTTTTGCTGAGAAGAAAACAGCTCATCACTGCTCTTTCCAGCAACAGAACTAATGCAAATCCTGCACCTCTCAGGGGCTGAACAGGCATGAATGTGCTTATGCCAATAATTAAATTACTCATCTGCTAGTCCTACAACAACCACGAAGACTTTACTCTTGCCTCCTTTCTGGATAGTTTCAGTAGCCCTCTCTTCACTGTGCACATTTTGGTTTTGTAATTATCAACTATTAGTCATGTATTCTAATCAATTTATCCAACCTCATTTGTGTTTCCCCTTCGCTTTCATCTCTACAGCAGTGTCTCCCCAGATTGCGGTTCCTTCTCCATCTCCAGCACCGCTGCCTCTCTGACTCTCTTGTTACCCTCAGCCACTATTAGTATGGAGGAAGTGCCATAAAACCTAACTAACTCTGCTCCCTGACCACTCTGCCCAAGACATGTCCTGACAGTCAGTAGCTGAGTGCCATGCAAGGGTTTCACCAAGTGATGAGTCAGTCACTCTTGCCTTTCCCATAACTCAACCTGTAACACTGGAAAGTTGTTATGAGAATGCTGCATAAACCGCATTGCTTCCAGGAAATTAAGGAAAACAAACTATATTTCTAGATTTGGAGAACAGGATTTTTATTTTTTTTGTTAAAGGAGAAAAATGGAGACCAAGACTTTTTTTTCCCCAAACTTTAAATGCCTGTTTTTGGACATCTGCCTAGTTTGGAACACTTAAAAAAGTGTTTAAATTTCAGAATATATTGAATATTCATCTCCAAAGTCAGGCTTGCTATATATAATTTGGGTAGCTGAAATTCTTTGTTTATGTCTTGTTGAGAAAAAAAAACTCCAGGCTAGAAGAATTTGGAGTAAGGATAAAGACTTAAACCTTGAGTGTGACCTCAACAAAATCCTTTATATTTCTTATTTAAAAAAAAAAATATTTTGGAGATTGTCCCCTGCCCACAGATAAGATTTGCATGGTTGCAAACAGTATGTCATGCATACTATGAAGTTAGATATTTTCAGTTATCATCATAATTGCCTAAATTAATCTTAAAGATTTGTGCTTGGTTTTTTTACTACCAGATAGCTCCTTACTAACTGGCTATCTTAGGACACTAAAATACTCTTCAGAGAACACAGATTACAAAAAACCCACTGTTCATAGGCAAAGGATTTGGACAGAATTTAGACTCTGTGAGTACAGCTCCTTGTTGCAAATGTCTAGTTGCAAATGTGCTCTGCAAGAGGAGGGACTACACAAGAATTAGAAAAGATACCATAGGATGGCTGATCCACATTACAGCAAGGTACCAGAGAACAAGCAGTTGCTGTGCAGCCTACCTACATCTTCAGGGTTTACAACAGCCTGTTTGTCAAACGTGCACTACAGCAAATGCATATACTCCCTTTTTAGAATAAAACTGGGCAAGACAGCATGATCATTGTGTTAATATTTAAATTAGACCAATGAATAACCTGACAGTAATAACTTCTTTCACTTGGTAGTGAATGAGGTTTATACCAGGATCCAGACTATTAAATTCAGTGAATAGAGGTGCAGTGCCGCAGGCAGTCAAAACACTCATTGGAAAAGATTGATTCCGTACAAGTAACACTGCAGTGGTAATATCTGGTCCTCTGTAGAGATGAAAAGATTTTCTCCCACTCCTGCCCTCCCTTCCCACTTGTTTGTAAAAGTTCACTTAAACACTCTGTAAAAGGAGGTTGTTTGCTAAGTCTTACAAAGGCTTTTTGAACTCAAATGTAAATAGGTACTTCAAGGATCTCAGAAATACTACCAAACTCCCAATAGATTCTTGAAGAAATAAATTTTTACTCCTAGAGAGCAAGATGTATTTAGGGTCTTTTAACTGAAGTATAATTTCCTTGGGGGAGATATATCATGGAGAAATTATTCAAGCCTCATATCTTGAATAGTTTAACTCAAAGCTGGAAAATATGGGCTATGGGACACATTAACATTTTCCGCAGGCCCTGTACTGCCCCAGAGGAATCACCTCTGGACTGCCGCTCAAGTGCAGCTGGAGTCAGCTGTCCAGCTTTTTCCTCTAGAGCTGCATTCCACCGATAGATACTGCAAGGAGTCAAAACTTTCTCTCTGTCCACAGCGCAACGGTGTCTTGCCACGAGCACAGAGAAATTCCCTCTTCCTTCTGAACTCTCCAGCAATTGTCTCTTGAAAAGTGAAAAGAAAACATGTGACAAGTTTTAGAGCATGAATTTCTGTTACCAAGAGGGATGTTCTTATTTCTTCCCTGTGAAAAATACCAGGTTTCTCCTTTACTTCTGTTCAGGCAAGTAAAAGCTCGTAAGATGATAGGTCTAGGACCCAATATTCCCTGCCCAGTTTTAAACCTTAAGAAAATACATATGCTTTCTTAGCCATTTTTCTTCTTTTGCCTTCCCTCCCTTATTTAATTAAGTAGCAATGGGAATGCCTCTTCTGGGTAACTTCAGTCATTGTATTTTCAGTACTGGAATATTCATGACAAAACTCAACTTCAAATAGAGGAGCAATACTGTCCATATGCTGTATAATTACATCGGAATTAAACAGAATAGAAATTTGAGACATGAACAGCCAAAGGTGGACATCTGTAGAATAGTTTCTTTCTTTTCTATGGTTTCATTTTATTTCTGTTTTTTCTTAAGATAACCTTCTGATAAGTCTTGAAATTCACTTTACTAGAAGGCCATTGAAATACCCTCAGTTACTGCAAATACCATTGTTAATTACAAATATTTTTGACAACTAAACTAAAGAAATACTTGAATATGAGCATCACTTTGTCTAAATTTCTTCCATAATGTATTTAGTCTCCAACAAAGACCTAAATTACTTAATGCTATTTAAACAGAGTAGGTCTCTGTCTCAGGAGTCAGCAGTACCAAAGCCCAGGTCCTCAACCAGTTCAAGTTTGAGAAATATATCCTGCTATCAGAAAAATACCTCCCTTCCTTACTGTAACCCCAATATAGTATTTCTCTCTGATTACTGTCCTGAAGTCCTGAGTCTTCTGGATACTTATTAAGTAATCTATGACACAGTTCATCTAAGGCTTGGCAATATACATTCTTGTTTGTTTGCCTACAATGAAGGCAAAGTGCTGGACAGTTGACCAAGGGACTGTCCTACCAGTATTAGGCAGCACCTCCATTTGTGCTTGTTCACTTAATCCCTAGTTAGCATATGTGCATTAGAAGAAAGATATCTGTGCCTGTCAATTAAATATTTGACTCTGACATGAACAGTCCCTACTATCTGTAGTGCAATTTGAAAGGTTATGTACTCTTCAGGTCTATAACATGCCCACAGTATACTAGTGTAGCATTTTTTTATGGACAGGGGACAGTACAGGCCTTGCAGACTAAACCAGAAAAATCTCCTCAAAGCAGAATGAACACCCCAAGAAAACCACTTTTTTAAGAGAAAGTCTAGACAAAGTTAAAAAATTAAATATTGACTGAAACTCAACTGTTGCATTGGCCCAGCAGAAGCCAGGATTTACTTTCTGGCAACCAGACTCCAGCCTCCAGTTGGGCTGAATGTGAGTACAGTAGCAGCATGGGGGAAACAGCTTCCCTTGGGTGTGATTTCAAATGCCCTGGGTAAAGATACTCAATGAAAATACCTTGAAGCTACCTCCACTGTGTATTTCAATGCTTGTGATCTATCAGTACAGGTTTTATAGATATCTTTACATTTGAAATAGGGAACACCTGTCAGTTATTTTCTCCAGAGATAAAATGAATATTAAATGCCTGACTTGCACGTTGTTCCAATAAGAGGCTATAGCATGTACGTGCTATAGCGTCAGCAGTTCCATCCATTGGTGCCAGCTATGCACATAGCAATACTCTGTAGCAGGAGGAGATTTCAGTTTGTATCAAAGGTTCCCAATTCAGTGGGTATAACATTAAAACAGCTAAGATTAATACAACTTCGTGTCATAATTTCTGCAATCTTATAATTAAAGAATATTATAGTAGAAGCAAGCTTGCCAAAGGAAGGAAAATATAATTGAAATATTTTTAAAGTGAACCTTTTAGATAAGCAACATACTAACAATAAAGGTCTCCATCTTGAGGGAAAATGCCTCACTGCTATTTCAAAAGCACGTGAAATATTCATAAAGCTGCCTTGAAACCCAGTATTTACATGAACAGTTGCAGAATATAAATGCTGCATTAATGAACCTAGGTAGTGCTACCAACTCCACAAGTACCACAGATGCAAATTTAAGAAAAATAAAGTTAAACATAAGTACGTTACCAAAATGCTAATATACAAGGCTATGGAGGAAAACTTAATAGGAAAGAGCTTTCTATTTGCATACGGAAGCTTTTAAATCTCTTTTTGGCTCCATATTTTGGTGTTTCACACGTGCCACTTACTAAATGGTTGTCTAGTTTTGGATAAGCATTTGAGCAATAGGCGATGTTCAGTTTCAGTGTACTACAGTTTATCTTAATACATTATTACCAAGAATATGCAGATTAAATGTCCTTACTTGTTTGTCTTTTCTGTGCTTGCAGTTAAAGCATATAATTACCAATTCATCTGTGCTTGTATTTGACATTTAAAGCCAAAGCAGCTCTGGCAGTAACTGCCATAAAACTTGAAAGATTGACCTACACCTCTCCCATCCCTCATTTCATATAGCCTGCTACTTTCCCTCCATAGCCCAAAGCCACGCCTCTTTCAACCTATACACAAACTTTTCTGCTTCTACCTGATAGGCAGGTTTAGTGCATGAATTAGTTCATATGCAGTTTATCATTGATTCTTTCTTTTTTTCTTGAGCTTCTCAACATTAAAAAACACTCCAGGAGTCAGACTTAGCTGAAAGCTAGGTTTACCAAAGCGAGCCCATCTGGAATTTTCCACCCCTGTAAATAAAGAATTCTATCACTTCCATGTTGAACCTAGGCAATTAAGGATCCTCGGTTCATGTGCTTCTAGACCTAGTTAGTCATTCACTGGGGTTTTATAGAATTAAAATATCAGTTTCATGTTGTTACTGCAGCTACTACAAATTCAGGAAGAATGACTATTTTTCATTAATTAGTCTCTTTCTTTAAAGAGAGTTGACTTGATTGTGATGCAACCTATCCAGCCAATTTGACAGCTCATCTACAGTCATGTCATCCCCAATTAAACTCCAAATATATTGTTCTACCAACGATTTAAGTGGATATATGCTGCAATTCACTACACAGCCATACAGGATTTGACTGCTGTAGCCTGCAGGAATTCATAAAAATTGATCTGAAGCAACACTGAGTTAGGAAAACCCTGTTGGTACCCTGTCCTGAGAAGAACACTCTGCTGTCACATATAAACTGAAGCTGCGGAAAACTTCCTTCTTTTGTCAGTCTCCTGCTGAAACGGGAATAATTTTTATTCCTCTCTGTATATATATAAATGCTTCCCAGTGGCTTCCTGTGCTGTAGCCCCTGCCCTTCAAGTCCAGAGTGACAAGCACATGCTGTTCTCTCCTTCCACTCCCCGTCCAACTGCCTGCAGAATTTGTTTGGTTTTATCACAGGCTAACAAATGGACACTCTGTCTGCAAAATATAAGGTAGCTATTTATCCAGAAATTAGGGGGGAAAAAAAAAGTCATAAAGCTTGTCCTGACTTGGCTTTATGGCTGGATCTCAGTCCTGCCTCAAAACTTATGGACTTGTCTGTCAGTCTGGGCTCTTGGCTGAGGCTGATTGCCATCACTTGCTCTGCTTGCCCCTATTATGAGACTGCCCCTTAACCTTGAGTCGCTGACCCTGCTTGCCTTGGTGTCACTCTTGGCTCCCAGCTTGCCTTCCCTTATGGTGCAGTGCCCACCAGTGCTGCTCCCTGACAGTCCTCAGGCTAATACCAATAGCAGGTGGTCAGAAGTTATTCTATGAATACAGGGGTTCAAGGAAAATTAGTGAGTAGCCTGAGCAGGATGTTTCTACTGGTAGAAAAATCACTGTACTTTCTCTCCTTGAAAACATGAGCCCCTATTAAACAGTGACAGTGATCACAGCCACAGTAATCTGCTAAAAGCCTCACTGGCATTCTTGGAAATGGGGGAAAAGGATCAGGGACAGTGGGATCAGGGACCCCGCTTAGTAGCAGAGTCCAGGTGGGAAGTGGCAGGACATTGTGGAGCAGCTGTTTTGGAAGTGGAATAGCTGACTGTGCACAGCTCTCAGATTGACACAACTGTCAGTCTTACACAAACATCTTTAAATTTACACAGTGTGGAATTAAAAAGCCCATTAGATGATTTTGCTCTTTGGAAAAGTTCAAGACAATCATAGTTCTAACCTCTTCACCACCTCCCTCTTCTTCAGTTATTCCTGTTGCTTCAAAGGAAAGAAAATGGTACATTTGATAAATGCTGTTCCCTAAGTGATCTTACAGTATCATATAATATTTTAATAGTTTATAGAATAAAGCTATTAATACACAAAAGTCTTGCTGCATTAAAAGATGATCTTTTCTTCCAATGCACAGGGAATTAATCTTACTAGCTAGCATGATAAAAATTCTATGAGAGTGCTCCAACCATCCTGCTAACTTCTGTGATGAGCAGCAGTATCAGAGTAAACAGAAGAAAGTATTAATGGAAAACAGGGGAAAAAAAGAAATCTTTCGCTGAACACTGTCCCTGCCTTTTCCAAGGAGACTGAAATACCTTTTTCTGTAAGTATTTAACATTGCAGCTTGCACTTGCTGCTACTTAAGGAGTACAGAAAGAAATAATTCAAGTCATGCTAACGTACTGATGGAAATGCAAACCTAGTCTAATAAGGTATTAGAATAATATCAACATAAATAATAGCTTCTGTGTAGCCCATAACAATGATAGGTAATTTCATTTTAATTAAATGTCAGTGTGAAAACTCTCTCTGAATTTATCATATTAACTCTTCTGACCGTAAGGGAAAAAAAGGAAGAAAGTGGCTGAACTGTTGTTTTAATATTCTATTGTCATGCAAGATATCGAACCTGCTGGCTTTCTGATTAGCTCTGACTTCTTTTGGCATTAAAAAAAACCAAGGTCAACTCTTCTCACACAACACGGTGTTATCAGCACTGTGTAATACGGAGCATATAAAACACATCAGAGCCACTGCTTGCCAAAATACTTGAGCCCCTCTTAGCTCTCCTATCAGAAAGAGATAGAGATATACACTTGGATATCATCAGTACCCAAGAAGGAATTCAGTCCATATCTCCTCACTAAGCTTTTTAGCAGCCTTGCTTATACTTTCATGAGAAGGATGAAGGAGAAGAACCCAACCGCACTCCAGATGAGAAAGTCAATGAGGCAGAAAAATAATGTCCCAGTACAAAGCTGTGAGGAGAACAAAGCTCAGATTAACCATGCAAGCCACCTCACAGAGCCAATCTGCAGTTTCTGCCTTGGTCTGCACTACAGCATTTCCTGGGAGATGGTTTATTCCACTCCGAGTACTGCAGATGTTGGATACCACCAGAAAAGCCTGCTAGCCATTCCTTTGGCCATCTCTCTTTCAGATAGTTATACACATGGATTGCACATGACAACAAATCCAGGAAAAATAAGAGCAAGAGGCTGCAGAAGAACACAGTAAAAATGTAAGCAAGACAAAGCAATAAGAAATCCTCATTTTCCATCTAATCCCTCTGAAGTATCCAGGCTTCTGCACGAGGTTTATCTCATAACCTCATTTATCTCATAACATATCTCATTGTCTTTCATAAGGATAAGTACCTTGTTGTTCTAGAAGTGTAACGCAACATCAAAGTACAAGAAACAGAGCCCAGAATATGTAACAGGTATAACACATGAAAACATAAAACACTTGGCAATCTGACCTCAGCATCAAGGATAACTTTTAAAGCTTTTCTTAGTGCCCTAGCCCTTTTCAAAGACAGTGTGAATTATACAGTAAGTCTTTTTTTTTCTTTTCTTTTAGAGCTCTTTTGCAGAATTATTTAAACTTACTAGTTTACATTAAAAAAAACCCAACCCATCAAAAACGCACAACCTTGCCCCCAACAACAACCTCCCCCATCTTAGTAAACACATTTTCAAGACTAGGAATGAATTTGAAGATGTAAGTTGTTGTTCAGCAAAATGTTGATTTGATAATTTATCTCCAACGCAGTATTTAATTTTCTGGAGTTATGCATAGTGTCTGAAATAATAATGTTGAATGAATGTGTTGATCACAGGGCAGACCCTACAGTGCTTGCACAGTTCTTTAGTATGTTTAGACATTGCTAATGATCAAGTTAATAACTTATTAAAGTAAAAGAAACACTTAATATTATATCATTACTGGTTTCTAAAGACCTAGAAGATAACAGTCTTAATTTCCTCTGTTCAACTGCTGACTTCTGTGAAAAATATTTAAAAGGCATTTTTTTCTATGAAAAAAGAGATCATTAATGTTTAAACTTACCAATTTTAAAAGAAAATAAATTTCAAAGAAAAGAATAAGAAAAATTTTAATTAAAAGATTCTTTTGAAGAATCTAGCAAGTATACATATGGAATATGCTTTAAGCAAAAATTCAAACTAGAACCTATATGGATTACATAAGGGATTAAAGTTAGGAGTAAGAATTTAGGAGGAAAAAATTAGCAAACTGTGTTCTCAATTAAAAAAAAATGTTTCATGCACATAAGAACACCTGTATAAGGTCAGACCAAAGACCATCTAGCCTTGCTGTCTCCCATACCACCAGTAAAAAGTATCATATTGGGGAGTGATTGTAAGATAAAGGTGAAGAATAAAGTGAATTTTTTCCCAACTGCCAGTGTGTTCTGATGTCTAACTCTTGTGTCCATGTCTCTAAAAATTCTCAGGATGTAAAATTAAAAACAAATGAAGACAATGAAAACTACCTATAGGAGCTTTTTCTTTTCAGTGCAGAAAATAGGCTGTTTAAGATGCAGGCTGCCATCCTCAATTTTTCAGTAACCTGTTTCATCTGAAATGGCCTTCGTTCTTCATTCAGAGAAGTTTCTACTTGAAATCGAAACTATTTCTGTTATATATATACATAGCAAGACGACTACTGAACATGTTTAAAAGGAAATCAAAACCAAAGAAAGTTTTATAATATCCAAAATAAATGAGTTCAGCGCAGAAAACATTTCTGTAGGGGAAAAAAAAAACAGGTCAAAAACGTTCAAAAATCCTCACTGTTACAGATGGGCTGGTACTGTTGCCTGTATTATTTCCCTTTAAGACCTTATTTTCAGATTCTTACAGATGAACCAGCATTAAAATGTTAACGTTGGTTGACTAACTGCACTGAGGGAAAAGCTAATGAGGGGTGGTTGTATTTGGCTCTCCAGACTGATAACACAGACTGCTGAAACTTGTAACCAGACAGTTTCTTTCGGCATAATGTTTCAACCCATTATCTTAAACATTCATTATCATTAGAATTCTATTTTCTTTTTAAAAAGATTCAGCTAAAATAAAGTCAGATCTTTCTGAAGAAAATGTTGGTTGCTTTGATAGGTCTTTTAAAATGTACTGCCTCATACCTATTGATTGCTGGACCTCGCATTTTTAACTCTATTTTTAACCTACTGTTTTAGATACTATTATATATAATACATACTTTGCTTGCCTTCAAGAAAATTTACTTCTATTTAATAAAAGGGGGTCCTTCTTCTACTATAGTATTTATGGGGGAAAAGAACCCTCATTTTATTTGACTTCATTTAAAAAACTAAATAATATATTACAACCTATGTACTGCAATTCTGTTTTAAGGACAGATATGATTCTGCTCAAAGTAGATCAAACTGCTCTTCCCCTTTACTCCCCCCCCAAACATTAACCTGTACTCCTATTGACAGCTCTGGACTGGTCTGAAAATTCTAGCACATCGAGGTAGGCATCTCCAAGAAAATCCCTTTTCTGCCCCTTTTAGCCCAGTTAGAGAAATAGCCAACAGCAGAAATACAGATTTCCTTAACCAGCTCAATCAGAGCATTCAGGCGAGATGGATAGTTGCAGCACTCAAACAGGTTGAACACCACATTCAGGCACATCAAGCCTGTACCCTGCTTCACTTGTATTGCCAAATGCCTTTCCTGGGTGTCCTCCCAGGTGGCTACAGCATGTGATCATTCCCTTGGAAACAGCTGACAACCTAACTATTTCCTGACCTGCACTGCAGTCCCCCAGCACATGCACCACTGTTTCAAAATGCTTTATCACCTTTTGAAAAGGGTAAGGGACAAGCTTTGGAAGCGCTGATACTGATGTTGCTGCCATTTGCATGCTGAGGGAAAGACGATCAAACTTCATTCACAGATCTGTTCTACAGTAGCAAACCACTTCAGTGATCACAAGATTGTTTGTCTGTTTGCACGTTTCCAATGAAAAATCACCCCAGAGTGGAAGACCTGCATAAAGCTCAACCTTCAGATACAAAACAAGCAGCGTGATGAAGTCCTGGAGACTCACGCTGGCCCCTGCCACAGGGAACATCATCCTTTTAGTGTTGCTGACATTTCAGAATGAAGTCCTGAGGCATTTTACCCCCAAGGGAGTAAACAGATATAAAGTATACAAAGCTTTTTGCAGCACCTTATCAGAATTTCACAGAATGAGACCCAAGCAGTCATTCTTAGCCAATATACCCCAGTCAGTATTTGTAATACTTTGATACAGAAATTTTCAGATTAAAGTGAGACACAAAAAAAGATTTGGAATTGGAATACCAATGTCTTTAGTAAAGCCTCCATAGATAGTCCACTGTTTGAATGTACTGTATACTGCTTTTGTAGAAGTGATATTATATCTAATAGACATATGTATATAAATACACAGAAACATCATATATATACACCCCTCCATAAATATATAGATACACAGATACAACATGACATCTTGCCTTTAAAGTTTAACTCTTTTCTAATTTATACGAAATTTGTTTTTCTATTAGAACAAGAGCTTTATTTCACGAGTTACTTTTCACCCCAACTCCAGGCACACTCCAGCACATACTGCCTTATCTGGCAGCACCACCTGAAAGAGGTATGAATTTGTCAGCTATATATTTTCACATGTCAGCAGCAATCATTTGCACTTAGAGACACTGGTGCAGTATGACAGACAGTGGGCTCAGACCTGCTCATTGCTGAGCACCCTCATTACTTACTGTGAGATGCAACTTTCAAATTTCACAGCATTGCACAAATTCATTTTACAAAACACTGGAAAGGTCACACCCCGAATCTTAATTGGAATATCTAAGCCTCACAACTGCTGGGTCAGATATATTTTTGCCACTGTATTTCTTTTGATAACACCTGCAAGCTCCAAACAAGGATCCTACTATCTTAAGGATGAAAAAAACAACGGCACCTGGACAACATATTTTAGAGATGTTTTGGTCTAGTTGTCAAATAGGAGACAATTAGTACTTAGAACAGTATTACTGAATAACTTCATTTGCTTGCAGATGTCTACAGGACCTAACACAAGGCTTGTGGAAATACGCAGGCTCTAAGGAAGACAAGGAAAGCAGTAGGGTTGATAAAGCCTCTCTGGTGCGGAGGTCCACCCACACTGTTTACAGCTTGCTTTTAAGTTGAGCTATTTGCTCAAGTGAGCTCAAGTGATAAGCTATGTTAGTGCAAGTACATTTCCAGTACCCAAGCTAGCTCAGTAACCTTTCCATGATACAGCTGTGTGCTGTGCTGATATGCACCATCCCTCAAAAATTCCTCCTGTTTGGAAAATGAGGATAGTCAAAATGTGAAACATTCAGCTACACTAATGCAGGATCAATACAAATAACTCAGGGTGGCTCAAACACAGAAAAGAGTCTTTGTGTTTGTTTCTAAAAGCCATAGGTTAATTTCTTAAGAAGTAATAAAAGAAAACTACAACTGCTCAAAAATTATTTCCTAGTATTTTTACTTGATATTTTTGAGTCTAGAAGGACTCCTTGAAAAACATTCAGAAAGATTCAAGTAAACACCCTAGTAATCTATGTTCTTAGCATACACCAGGATGCCAATATGAATAGTTTAAGCTACTTGCAAATGCTAAGAACGTTATGAAGTCTTTATTTTTAATAACTAGTGAAGACTGTAGATGTAGAGAAAGAATTAATTTGTTCTAGTGGAGGTCTTAAAATTATTAATGAAGAAAATGTTGAATGAGTAAAATATCCCAACACCAGCACAATCTAGAGATTAACTATTCAGTTATGTCAATTAAAGCACCAGCTTTTAAAACCAGTTCAGAGAAGGACTATCCTTCAACATATTCCAAGTTGCTTCTCAAGCTTTTTAAGGAGACATAACATTCACAGATACCAGTAATTAACACTAAAATATGTTAAAGCCTATGAAATTAGAGCATCATACATGCTTAGCTGTTGTATCCTGATCACACATGCTACGTTTGAGATGAGGACAGAGTTCTACGCAGACCAGATGGACACAACAATACTGGAGTTTTAGCTTTTGTCTGTCCTGTGAGGTGCAGCTCACTTCCAAGAACTGTTGGGGCATATTCCTTTATACAGCTTAACGCTGGCAGAAGGCTCTCTTCCTCTGGCCACATCCCTGATTTCTTTTGTGTTGTGATTTTTAGTCTTTCCAACTAAAAGTTGCGATTTTCTTCAGGGCATTGAGAGGTGTGTGATTTTCATAAATGAAACAGGCTCTTCTGACCATCATGACTGTTGCAGAGCTACCTGCAGCTGGAGAGGGAGGGAGGCCACAGGGGCCTGATGATCCCTATAGTGCTTTGTTGACCTATGCTTACATACCTTGTTAGTAAAATTGAACCCGTCTCATGTGCTCCATACCTCCGAATTGACCAAGGAAACTGAGGGGCAGTAACTCAACTCATGGTTTCTTAATAGACTGCACTGATGATTAGGTTGGAAGTAAAAAAATGAACTGCGCTTTCACTCTTACTTCTATGCAATGAGAGCTTTACGAATTGGTGACAGCTCTGCTAAATTGGATTTAGTACTGTGTTACTTCATTTGGCTACGAAACAAAGTCATGGGCAAAGGGAGCCTTTGAAATGCACTGTAACAAGTTTTTCTGCCAGTTCCTCACTTATGTAATTAGACCTCTTGATACAAGCAACCAAGTGGAACTGGGCTTGCCCGAAGTGTAACATACCCACCTGCTTTTCCTATATATATGTGTTTGTACAAAGGGAGCTTGGATCCCGTTTTCTCTGACCTAGCCTATTTTCAGACAATTGGTATTACGCTCTCTGGGTACTTCTTTAATTGGACAAATGGACAGAAAGAGTCAGTTCTCCTTTGCACTGTATTTGGTACAATGACTTGTTTAGGTGAATACTAGGTACAAATCCTCACCAGAACAGAGCAATGAGCTGCTTTCCTTCAAACCACTTAGAGGAAATGCTCGCAAAAAAAGGTGCAAGTAACAGATGATCTGACCGAAAGTCTGAAAAGTTCTGTATGACCTAATGGACTGCTCTCACCTTCCAGGACTGAACAAGTACCCTTTACAGTGCTGACTAAAACAGAAGTCAGAGTATTTAGGATGATCGCGACTGTCAGTGAAAATACTTCTTGGTGTTATCAATCCTCACTGAAACATTCACGTTACTACTGTGACACTGTGAGTTTCTGCTGGTTTAGACACTCAGATAATTCAGGCATATAAAGGTAACCAGAAATAAAACTACTTAGGCATCAAAACATATCCAGCATCCCAACTGATGAGCACTTAGCTGAAGAAATTTTCCAGGAAAAAGAGTAAGATTAGGATTGTTATTCACTTTAGGTAAGCACAGTACTATGCCATGTCTACAACATCAAATACATTTGACAAATTCAAAAAATATATTCATCATAGAGGCTACATTACTTATTATCTGAACCTCCAAATTCTTTATAAACCTCAGTTCCCATTATCTCAAAAGGACATTGAGAGGTGTCAGTAACTTGCAGAAACTTCCCCAGGTAGTTTCTGCAAATGGAGGTTTGCTCAACTTGCCTTTCTTATTTATACACCTACCTATCAAACATTACAGAAAACCAAGATGACCATTTCTAATCCAGCTAAGAATGGTACAACACAATTCCTTTGAAAAACCTGCTGACTTCAAGCATAAATCTGCTGTCAGTGAACATTTCAATTTACAGAATATGCCTCCGCAGAGAATCAGCCTGCTAGATTGTTTCATTCTACAAAAAGTTTCTCATTTCCACTGCTTTGGCATTTCACAACTAAGCAATTACTGTGGGTGTAAAATGTGCTGCCTTGCTGTCTAGGTCCACGGTTTAATGGGCAAAGATAAAATAAATATTCTGAAATACATTTATTTCCCAGTTGTGGCACTACACTTCTTTAAGGAATAATTTCTTAGATGTGCTCCAGTTGTCTAGTTAGTAATGTTATCCCTTTCTATTATCCATGTTCTCCCTTGTGTTTGTCAGCCTTTTGATGAAAGGGAAAATCTCCTAACTATATATATGCACACTATGTATAGTTTTGACTACTTTTTTTTGGACAGAGGTTTAATTTGCTAACTAAATAAAAAGAAGCAAAATTAAAGTAGGCATCAAAATGTGATCCAGTGTTAACTAAAGAGATGCACATAAATTCTGAAATCATAAAGCTCTTAAGTACTAATATTGTTCAGCTCAACAAGCAGTAGGATTTAATTAAATTTCACTCTTAAACAGTTGAATTTTACAAGCTGTCACTTAAAAAGATTAGTTAACATAATTATATCTTAAATTTGCTACTGATTCAATGGTAAGGTTTGTCGTTTGGGTTTGGGTTTTTTTTTAAGTTACACAGGCTTCAAGGGCAGATGACTGGCAGTAAAATTAGAAACATTAATAACTCCACCTCCTCTTTCTGAATGCGTGAAAAATAAAAAAGAAAATAAACACCACGTATTATAAGTTGCTTTACTTCCCTGCCAAAAACAAAATTCAAATGTCAAAACCATGCCCTGAGAGTACAATAGCGTGAGTGTTTTTTTTAAAGGGACTCCAGTCCAAGTTCAATAGTACACTGCATTTGCAGAATTTGGGATACTATAATGCATAATTCTGTGAAATACCCTTCATCTTGATGCTTTTTAAGTAAGGAGAGGCACAGACCATCAGACAAGGAGAATGAGCCCCTAAATTTGTTATCCTGCAGGCTTGGAGCCTTCTGCAGACAGTATCTCTCAACGACTTGGGTTATTCATGCCCCCATCCTCGTGAGAACAAGCAACACGACAACCAAGCTACTTTTGCAAAGGAAAGACTAAAATTACAGAGGATAATGTAGGAAGCAACTCCTCTCCCCAGGACAGTTGTCACTGTTGCTTTTCTGTTACTGTGAAATCAGGAATAAAGAGACAGGTGAAGCTAATGAGCAAGAAAGATCGTACCAATCTAATGATTAAAATCCTCCAGTCAAGAGCAGTGACTACAATAGGCCAGTACTGCCTAAAAGACCACCTGCAAACAGCTAAAGGGAAGCAAGACTGCCTTTGTGAAATGCATTGGGTTCTTCCCTCTTCCCCCATCCCGCCCCCCGCCTTGTAACCAAATTTTGTACAGATGACTGAGACTAAGCTTAGACAATATATGGCACCTGAAGCATTGTATATGGTTTCCTACTGATACACAAGAGAAGGCAGTCTATGATGTGAACATGAAAGCCAGCTGGAGCATGGCTGTACCTATTTTTCTCTTGCCCTTTTCCCACTACATAAAGGAAGGATTAATAAGCCTGTGATACCTGCATGTGGATGACAGCTGAATCATTTTTCCAAGTTATTCTCTGAGACGAATCCAAAGCAATTATGCAAATTCCAGGAGAAAATTGCACATGCTTTAGTTGATTTTATGAGCTCCATCTTGGGAAGAGCAAGAAGCTACCCCAGACCCGTGGGTATTCTTTATCTTCCTGTGAAAGGTGAAGGTGCAAACAACACTTCATAGAGTCAGGTTTGGTGTCTATTCAGTTATTTGTGATAAACAGTATTTGAAGTTCCTGTATGGATCTAATTTAATTAATCCCATTAATTTGATGTAAACGCACTTCCTAAGGTATAGAGAGTGGCATTACTTTGACTAGCACTTGCTTCCTAGATATCCATTATGAAAAACAATGATTGGACTTGGGAAATGTATTGTTAAGGATATATAACGTAATTAAAATGAAGAACACAGTTTAGAGAATACGTCCTTCTTTGAACTGATTGACTATTGAAGGGAAATAATCCATGAAAAGTTCAAACCATAGTTTTGAAAAATCCAAATTCAGCTTGTGCATTTTTATAAAAAAGCCAGTTTTGTAGTGATTTTTAAGAGTCTTACTTTTTGCAACTGTGCAACAACAGTGAAATGCAATTAAAGAGAAGTAACAGAGGAAGAACTGAAGTCTACCAGGAGCAAAATTATCATCACCTGAGTCTTTTTGCAAGATTATGACTGTGAAGCAAATATTCTTACTCTAGAGGTTACCTTGTACAGCACTCAATACATGTTTTCCAATAAATAAAAATGAAACTTCTATCTAACATTCTTCATGAAGCTATTTCATCACTATCTCAGCTGTGTGCTAGCTCAACTGTATCTTCACGTGTGCCCCAAATTTTAAAATCCAAATTCATAAAAAATACTTATTTTAACAGCTAAAAAAGTGAAAGTAAAACTCAGCTGACCGTGAAAAAATAAGTTTTCTATGCTCAGATTAAATTTAATTCTTGGTCTTTTTGAAAAACATTGTACAATTTGGTGCGTAATGAAACCATGAAAGTTCCAATTGGACTCATTTCAAGTAAAAATGTAGCTTGTCTCTTAATAAAAATCCTTTTTATAGTGGTAACATAAGAGAGTATTCTTTCTGGAAATGAAGAAGAACAGAAGTTGAAAAACCACTGCACATCGAGAATCAGTTTTAATTGAATGCTGCTGATGATAGGATCATTGCCAATAAGTATCTCTGCATGCACTGAGGCAAATTTCAAGATAAGCACTCACAAATAGAACACACCAAACAATTGCTAATACACTCCAGCGGCAGACCATAAAATTGCACAAGGTAGATTTAGACAATATTTCAGGTGGTGGATAAAAGAGGGTTATCTGGGAAAAGGGAATATGCATTACTCAGGCTAGATGATACTCAAAAGTGCTTGCACCAAAACTTGGCATTGTTTTATATCTGGTGATAAAATTTAACTTTTTGTCAACAGTTTTCATTCCTACGGTGGCTTTAGTAAACAGTGTTTAACAAATTAATTTCACTACTCTTATCCATCTGTTTTCAAGTAAATTGATTCAAAATAATCTGAAATTAAGTTCCCAGCCAAGACAGCAAACAAGCAAATTGAGAAAGGTTGCCTGAGTCCAAATAAAGTGTTTTTGTTGTCTTCTTTAACACCATCTAAAAGTATCTATTCTTTAGTCTTAGCAAATTTTATGAATTTTTTCTCTTAAACATTCTACTTCAAAGTTCCCTACAGCTCTGCAGTAGAATGCTAAAATGCTGGTACAACCTAGGAGTCCCTGGCATTATCATTACTATTATTATTATTGTTGTTGTTGTTGTAAATAAACTTTCCTTATAGAGTAGGTTTTTATTCTTGAGACCGTGAAATTGTAGTTCTTGAAGTAAGAAGATTGATGCAATACTTTCTATACTCAAGAGATCTCTCCTTTTCAAAGACTTCTGTTCCAAGGCTAATCCAATATATCAGAAAAATAATAAAGACAAATGCTAGTGTGGAGTCATGACTGGAAATAATAATGACAAAAATGGCAAAATGCTGATTTTTTTCCTGACCACGTTAATCATGTTGCTCAGTGCATTACACTTTAAATGATGTCAGCAGGGTGAAATTGTACATTCTATTGAATTACAGGGAAAAATAAATTTGTAAGTATTTTTTTTCTTTCTATGTGTACAGAAGGAAAACATATACATAAATCAAATGTACCTTCCTATTCTTCAAAAGTTTCAAGGGCTCAACATGTTTGTAAGACAATAGAAGCTCAAGAAAAATTACTAAATAAGTTCACAAAGAGCAACATTAAAAATATTCACCATTATTGCTCTACTAGCCCTGCAGCGTACCTTAGTGTGCTTCAACAGGAAAGCATCTGGAGGAACTACATTAGAGGAGACAAAGGTAGTGGAGTGATAGGAGATGTGCCTAAAGAGACAACAGTTTTAAGTAGCTTTGTCACTTCCTTTCTGCCTGAATTTTGTCATGCCATTTCACAGCATTTCACAGTCCCTGCCTCCTAGGATAGACCCACCGACGGGTTGCAGGCTACCCACATCCACAAGGCTAAATTCTCTTTGCCTACAAAACAACATGGCTGCAGCAAATTTTCCCATTGCTTGTTTTCTCTGATTAGTGTCTCGGCACTGCCTGGGAAATTGGCAGCTGATGGGAACCAAGACCATGCTGGGAAACATGCTAACAAATAAACAATGTGGAGGCTCACAGGCCAGTCCGTTAACATCTCTCCCAGCTCTGTTTTAATTACTAAAATAGTTGCAGGAGTTTATGTTATGATCTCTGCATCCATGTTGTATTGCAATTTAACAACTTTGATCACTCCCAATCCTGGAATAATGGAATGGTGGTGGTAAGGAGATAACAGAGATACCAATCAAATTCAAACAAAAAGCAGACATAAAAAATATTGCTGAATAAAAATTGGTTTCATAGCTGCACTGATATGGCTTTTACCCATATATTTTTCCTTTTTGAAAGAGAGTGTGTCAATTTTCTACCATCCAACTTGGACTTTTCTAATTGCCAAACATGGTGGCTTTCAGGCTTTTGCACAAGGAGGGAGACACAAAGGACTTATACTGCAGATTTAAGACTACTTAAAGAATATTTTCTTTGAGATCCTCTGCATTTCATAAAAGACTTTGAATTAAAAAATTGTATTGATCGTGTGCAGAGATGTGATAAAAATTTTTTTTTACTTAGCAAAATATACTATTTTCTAATCTGTGCAGAAAGGGAAGAAATGAGACCCTTTATTTTTAAAGTAACATGGTAAGGTAAGCATCACAGCTAAGAGGACTTGTAGAATATCACACCCCCAGTGAAAATGCAAAAAACCTAATTTTCTTTTAATCTTGAAGAGAAATCACAATAGGAATATAGGGGCTCTCAGTACATAGATGGAAAATAAATATACATATGAAACCGTATGATGCATTTGCAGTTCAGTTTTCTTCCTCATAAAAGATCTTTTGTCCTTGGCTAAAAATGACATGAGTCTTTATTGACTTCTTCATATTTAGAATAACAGAACCACAGAATGGTTTAGGTTGGGAGGGACCTTTAAAGATCATCTAGTCCAACATCCCTGCCATGGGTAGGGACATCTTTCGCTAGATCAGGTTGCTTAAAGCACTGACCAATCTGACCTTGAACATTTCCAGCGATGGGGTATCCACAACTTCCCTGGGCAACATGGTCCAGTGTCTTACCACCCTTATTGTAAAGAATTTCTTCCTTATGTCCAATCTAAATCTATCCTCTTTCACTTTAAAACCACTGTCCCTTGTCCTGTCACCACAGGCCTTGGTAAAAAGTCTCTCTCCATCTTTCTTATAAGCCTCCTTTGTATACTGAAAGGCTGCAATAATGTGTCCCCAGAGCCTTCCCTTCTCCAGGCTGAATAACCCCAACTCTCTCAGCCTGTCCTCACAGGAGAGGTGCTCCAGCCCTCTGACCATTTTCGTCGCCCTCCTCTGGACCTGATTCAACAGGCTCTTTTTTTCCATGTGCTGGGGCTGTCAGAACTAGATGCAGCGGTCTAGGTGGTGTCTCATGAGATTTAATTGGTTTAAAATTATTAACAAGCCAATAGTCTTGCCTGTGGTGTAGGAACTATATTAACATAAAAAATACAGTAAAATACTTTTCAGGAAGTCTGACTTATGGCTGGATTTAACATACCATCGAGTAAATATGGCTTTTTCTCTGTCGTCTGGCAGAAAGTTACTTTACGTGTAGGGCAAGGAAACATGCAGTCTCTTTCCCTAAAACACTGCCTTGCATATCGTTTTCAGCAAGACAAAGTTAAGTATTCAAACAGGAAAGGTGTTACCACAGTAATAGACCTTCTCTTTCCTCCCACATTTATCTCTTCCTCAAAATAAATAGATCTATGAAGGTGGGAAAAAAAATCACTGCTGTTTATCGCATAACTTTAAAATGTCCCTATCTGAAATGCTGGTATTTGAAAACATGTTTCATGGGGATAAAGGGAGGTGATGAGAGGTTGGATATGAGTGATACTGGCCAGAGCACCTGCTGTGTCTTAGAACTGCCAAAATACAACATACTACCTAAAACTGTGCAGCAGCCATTGGTAAAATTAGCCGTGGTGAGACACACAAGCGTAATATAGAGTGAAAAAGGTGGAGATGGATGGGGTTTCCTTGCTCTGCTGATTCAGGGAGGGTTTGGGGGAGAGCTCTCAGCCTTCTTAGCAGAAAGTAGGGAATTACATTCACTTCTTTTTATTTATACTCCTGTGTAAAAGATTTCCTCAGCTGCTCATGATATTATCATTATATTTCTGACATGAAGTTTTTGTGGCAACCCTCATAAGGAAAAAGATGTTGCCCTTGTTACCTTTTCCCCAGTTTAGACATCTCATAGCACTGCAAAGATGACTAGGATGGGGAAATTACTCAAAATAATGAAATTTACATTCATTCAATTTAAGGGCTCCTTTAGCCATAACAGTCACACATAAGTTAATCCTTTTTTTAAATTTATTATTTTTGATTTGAAGACCTTGCCTGTTAGTCACAAGAGAGAGGACCAAAAATGTTTAAAACTCGTGTACCAAAGTTCTGAATCTCAGCATTTTTCATAACATAGTCTTCTGCCACTTGAAATCTTTCCTGAAGATGAGTAAACACATCAGAGATTCATTCCTTTGCATAAATGAGAAAGCTTGAGGGCTGAGGGAAATGGGTGGGAGAGAGGGAAGTTTTATTTGTGACTTAGCAAGGTCTGACTTTAATCTTTATATAAGTACTTGAAATAATTCTAGAATAGTTTATTAACATCACAGAGATACATGAATTTGTCCTCCGTGTCAGGTTTAACAGCAGCTCTTACTGTACATTAGACGTTGAAACTCAACAGCTGAGGTTGAAAACCTCCCTGTCTTATTTTCTCTACTAATACAAGTACTGACTATCATAGAGCAAATGGCTAGTCAGATAAAAGAATATTTTTTTAAAGAAAATAATAGAGCAACATTTTTTAAAACTCAGTAATTAAGGTAGTTATTTATTAGCAAAAGCTGTTCTGCAAATAAATGGATATTTGTTTCTTTTATTTCTCATTTGCTTCAATTATTGTGCAAGACCAGTGGTTTTATCTTATCAGTGAATACTGCAATGCAGAAGGATAAATAGTACCCCCTAATTTTTTGGGGCTTTGTAATTGGGATCCCATCTTGTTGAAGTCAGGAGACTACATTTGGTAATTGTATGTCAGATATGCAACCAAATAAAACAGTAAGAGAACATGTATTAAGCTGAATAACACTTCCACAATGTATGTAGGAACCAGAGAAAGCATATAAGCTACTTTAATCTTCTAAGAGATAAGCAGACATTAAAAAAAAATTAAGTGGAAATTCTATATTATATTTATGTAATAGTGTTGAGATCATATTAATATTATTGTATTAAATTATTGCCACTCAGATGAAAATTTACGTGAATAAGTATGTATCCTTAGCTCAGTTCTGCAATTTATAATGCATAACCTTTCTTCTGCATTAGTCCCCAGAGATACTGATTGCCCATGCATTTTAAATGTAGGTCAGAGTAGCAGCTAGAGTGTTTCTCCAAAGAGAATATTCTCTAACATTTGTCTCAAGATGCTCCTCTAAAGAGAAATTTTTATTCAGTATTTTGTCTTCTAAAATTGTAGTTTTCTAGCAACAAGATCTGTCTTACCTACATTAAAGAATTAAATTATTTTTGATCTAGTTTGTTTTAAATACAATTCACTAAAATTCAGTCTCAGCTATTCTGTGAATTTAATGACTTGTCTAGCTGGCTGGCAGCAGAGAGAAGAAAGAAGGGCTCCCTCTTCCAGGCTGCTAAACTATGTAAGTTTACCCAGAATCACTATATGGATCCAGCACAGCAAAAGGACCCACTTTCCTGAACACAATATGTATCTGAGCCATAACCAACTTCAGCGGCTTCTGCAAAATTGCTGCTCTTACATGCACATTTTTTGGTAAGGAGCCCTAGCTCATGGCTTGTGGAAGGGGTTGGTTCAGCTGCAGAGCTCCTTCTGCATCCTCAAAAAGGACAAAAAGTGTGGTTCTTATAAGCAGGTTTCAGCATAGCTGAGAGGAACTTTCTAAATCCAACATGTACATAAATGAACTTAAGTGCCTTTTAGAAGCTATATTAATTTATGTTTAAAAGTCTATCTGTCCAGAATGAACCAAAAAAATAACATGACCTAGATCTTTCTAGACATCTGAAAAGCTGATACATGATGTAAATATTTCCTTTCTGTCCCCTAACTCCTACTTCTTTCGAGTAATCTATGCCTTGCCCATTCCCAGAAGCATTGATCAAAAAGATTTGGCTTTCTGAAGTTTGGCTCTAACATTATAAATTTTGATGTGATTTCTACAAATGCTCAGTCTTAGAGAAGCATTATTAATAGTCTGTTCAGGATTTTTATTTGTCATTTCAGTCAGCAAAAAGTTGACCATTGCAGAGGATTACTGAGAAGAACATTATTGAATGCATTCCTTCCACTAACTGCTTGCTGTAAAACTTATATCTGAAATCATGAACACACTTTCTACTCCTTCTCTTTCAACTTGGATGACATTATTCCTGATTTACACTTGTAAGTAAAGAAAGAGAGACTTTGTATAAGCAGTACTGCCAAATTCTTCACATCAATTGACTTAATTCAGGATGGTTTAGGGCAATAAATAAGACAGGCTGTGTGTTCACAGTGAGCCATTCTTGTTTAAAAAGAACGAGTTGTACAATATCTTCAAATAGATTAAGGAAAATAAAATAGTAGTAATGCTTTTTTTTCTCTTTAAATACAGCAATGGGAAAAAAGTCAAACCCATACTGTGTGAAAAACAAAAATCAAGTCTTTGGAAGTGGTTTTTTATTTCCATAATTATAATTCACTTTCTATGACCAACTCTTTCAAAGAGAGAAAACAAGTGTGACAATGAATCTGCAGTCTGGATTCCTAAATTTGTTTTCTTTGTTTTTGTTTTTTTTTTCTTGCTTAAAACAATTTTAATTCTGTTTTTCTACCTTATTTAATAAATAAATGGAAAGATTGCAAAATATTGAAGAAGAGCTAAATGAGACCATAATAAAATATTCAGATTTCTTACACAATTTTTCATTTTTCAAATGGCTCCTTAAAATAAGGAAAATATTGGCCTTCTAATAGTGCTGTTTATGATGTTTATTTCTATGAAAAACAAGTCAGTGCATGAACATCAGATATGTACTTAATATGAGAAAAAACACACAATTGCTTGTGCCTGTAAAATTCATGATGTTCTGTATGTTAAATAAACTCATTTGCTTTTATTGATATTTTTACACTAAGTATCTGTGCTCAAGCATACCTTACCTTAGAATACAGCTCAAAAAACAAATGTAACCTACCCTTCAGCAGGGAGACTGATGCTGTTTTCTAAATTGGGAATTGAACACATCGATATGAAATTTATTGACTAATTCCTGATATTGGATAATTCCCAGTGTTGGTGGCCTCATCTGACTTTCATTTCACCCTCTCACTTTTCTCCTACCTACCAGAAGCAGCTCAAAGAGGAAATCACTTCAAGTTTTAAACTGCTACCCCAGAGACAGGTGCATGAAATCCAGTAAAAATGACCGATGTCCTTTAAAGAGAAGGTCAATATTTTATATCTGTACTTAGCAGCTCGTAATAATTAAATGAGCCTTATTTCAAGATGCTAGTTTAATGAGAATGTGCAAATTAACTGTCAGTTAGAATGACATTCTTTCAGTGTTTTTATTACACTGACTCTCTTTACCACTTATATTTCTACTGTAAATTAACACTGAAGGTATTTTTTCAACAAAAGTTGATCCACTTTAATTTCCTAAACTTCAGGATGAAGATCTTTTGGTTAAAAATACCAGGTTTTATTCATCTTGTACTTCACTCCTTTAAAGAGCACCTTTATTCTCATGATGGACCAACTGGCTATACCTACTTTATGTACATACCCAGATTTTCAGCTGGGCTAGATCCATACAATTCCATTATCTGAAAGGGGAAAAGTGAATGTAAAGTACCACAAGGAATTTAGAAGACTCAGGAGGGATGGAGCTTTGCTGTACATTTTTTGTGGAGGCTAACTTACAGCAGTCTTCCTAAAGCACAATATTTACAAACTTCCTCCCCTTGCCACTAAAAATACCCTCCAAAATCCAAATATCACATTGGCTTCTTCTATTTAGTCTTCTTTTGTAGAAAATCTGAGACAGAGTTTTAAAAATAACAGGGTAAATTAGATGGCATAGCTCCCATTTGCTTTAATCAGGCCTAAAGTTTCATTCTTTATGCCCACTTGCATACACACAGAACGGACTTCAATTATTTGTAGTAGTACCGTTCATCTCTATAAAATAGCTAACATTTATAGAAGTAACAATATATCTTTTTGTATCTTTGAGATGATAAAAAGGAGTTGCTAAAGGAGGAAGAAAATCACTTCCAGTAGGCGAAAATTGAAATTTTGGGCAGAACTAATAGTCTTGTTAAAAGAAAAATGTATTGCTAAGTAATCACATGGAAAACAAAATATCAAATAAATTTTGCAGAGAATTCTCCAACTTGATTTAGCTTTTAGCTTGCCTGAAATATTTTTAAATCATAGTTCATAAGATGAATTTGTAAATATATCCCACATTCCCACAATTGTTCTTTTTTTCTTTGTTAATAGGATAGCACTTTCCCAAACGTGATACTTCTCAGTTCATACTGTATGTTTTATTCACATTTCTTTGTTAAGGGGAAGCATTAAGCAAAATCCTCTTAATCTGTACTGAATGCAATATCGGTATAAGAAAAAAGAAACTATGGCTTATATAGCACTAACATTTTTAATAGCCTGGTGATAAATGCCACATTGTGGCATTGTGATTCAGAGCAAAAGAAAAAGGATTTTTCTGAGGCTGACTACAAAGAAGTGCATATGCTACAGTTATTGCATCAAATCAAAAGTGTTTTCTTCATCCTCTGCTGTTTTATGGTATTCACAACAATTAATCTCTTAAAAATGTAATTAAAACATTTGTATTCGTGAACTACAAATATATAGATTTTCTACTCAAATGCCTCAGACTCAAAGCCCCTCAATCACCACAACATCCCAAATTAATATTTCTCATTCTCTCATTGTCTTCTCTTTGGTAAAGCAAAGTGCATCATGCCTTTTAATAAAAATAAATGGATTCTAAATCTTTCGTGGCATTTCTAATCTAATGAAAGGACAAGGAAATAAATTGTCATGTTTCTTGTCATTTTCTAGCAAAGCCTTTGAAATAAACTTGTTCAGTGTAGACAGAGTAATGATGAAAAGCATATAATGAAAACCTCAGCATTTTGACAGGTTTTCAAATACTTGCATGGAAGCAAGAAAGGCAACTTCTACTGTGACAGTGCTGGCAAGATCAAAAGACGCATTAACGGTGAACAGAGCAGCAGTACAAAAAAGCAGAGACGCTAGGTTAGGAAATAATGGAGGAGGCTGTTGCCCTGATCTGTGCCACGCATGCAGAGACAGATTGCCAACCATGTAATCAAAGCTGCAGCACATTCTGAATAAAAATTCCTGTGATTACAGAAATATGCTTCACCTAATATTCAGGTGGGCCAGAGTATTTACTGCAGATGGCACTTTGATTTAAAACAGAAATCATAAAGCAGAGGCTTTCCCCCCCCCCCCCCCTTCCTCTCCTGTAAACAAATAGCACCAAGTGAAACGTAGGTTCAATGATGGGTAAATGACTCCCTTCTGGAGCCCCAGTGAGACTAGCTATACTACAGGCATAAATCAATGCTGCAGAATTTATGATCTATAGGACAGACTGATATGTTGTGGGAAAAAAACATCCAAATTTGAATAAATATGATTCCCTTGTTTCCCCTGCTCCCTCACCCTCCAAAAAAGCAGCATGGATCACACAGGTTTTAAAAGCCCAAGACAACAGAAACCCAGGTCAAATGTAAAAATTTGTTACGGGAAAAATAAGGAAAATTATCTGGAATATCTTGATGGAAGTAAAAGCAAGATGCACTGTTGATGAAATGCTTTCTACTTGGTTTTATGCAGATTTCATATAAAATACTCAGAGGACAAGAAGCAATATTCACTAGATGCAGCAAGAGAAATTCTGCCCTGGCACAGGGAAACAATATTTCAATGGCTAGGCACTGGAACAGTTTTCCCAGAAAGACTTATTTTTTAATTCTATTTTTTGTCTGTGTTCAGACAAATTTGTTTGTCAAAAATTGTCTGAATTTTGAATATTTCAAAATGCAATGGAAGAAGACTCTGAGCTACCTCCTGTAACTTTGAAGTTGTCCCTGCTTTGAGTAGAAGGTTGGACTAGCTGACATTCGGAGGTCCCTTCCAACATGAATTATTGTGTGATTTTTGTGATTCTGTGATCCCATTTTTCAGTTCAGCTGTTCTAGATCATTGAGAATATATCTCAATATATCTAATCATTGAGACTATATCTCAATGATTTTGTCCTATCTGAAATTTCTAACCAAAGCACTTAGTTTTTTCTAAACCTCTACTCAAAGGCTTATTAATCCATCAACTAACTTTGCGTGATTGCCGTTTCTCTATTCGTCTTCACTATTTGGCCAAAACATCAAGAATATTCTTTTACCTTTCTAACCACTGAATTCTAGTTCTCTTTTATTTTAATTCATTAGTCCATTATCATTCACATATGTTATTTTTCATTGCTGCATCCAATTCTCTAATTTTTTGTACAAAGTGTTTTGACACTTTCATACAGTTATAGTGACCTTCATTTTATAGTATAACACTTCATACAACGTTCCATGTGAATGTATAATTGTTCTCCTGGGTCTGTGGTTTCACAGAATGTACTGATATAGAACGTTATAATTTTCTATGGGGAAGCCTTTTATTTTCTTTCTCTCATGTTTTGAACTTAGAGCAATGCTCATAAAAATGGCAACTCCTTTTGAACAGGATTTAATTCTTGAATGGGAAAATACAACCTAACACACTAACATAATCCTGAACCCACTAACATTGAGAGATTTTCCACGGATTTCATTCTTGTGTTGAGACTGTCATATCTAACACAGCAGTAAACTAGCTGTATTTTATCTTTAAAAATCTGTATCATTAAAAACGACATGAAGACCAAACCATCTCCTATAAAATCTATCATACAGAAAGGCTTTTCTTGGTATCTGTCTTGTATTGAGGGATGCAATATCCCTCCTAGCTCCTTTCTTTGCTTTCTGAAGACAGTGTTCTTCAGAGAACTCTTCTTAAAAACGAAAACATTGATCAATGGGAAGAAGATTTCTAGGGTCTTTTGAATGGACTAATTTATTTCTTTTGGTGATCTGAGAAACATTATTACATGAAGACATATCAACAAAAGCAGTGCAATTTGGACTTCCAGTTTTGTGTGGCTTAAACACATTTCTTCATTCATTTGATCATTTCTGCCACTGCTAAATAAGTTCTCGGCATCCTTATAGACACTAAATTCTGGGAAACTATTCAATTATGCTGTTTTCTGTTTTTATATATGATTTTTTTCTCAACCATGCATTGATATTGATTTGTTTCAGACTTTTACTTATTAACATATTAAGTGCTGCCTCTTAACAGTTTTGGAAATGAGAAAGTATTAAGTTCAAGCTTTTCTAATATACCTGAAACACAGCATTTATTATCCTGACATTAAACGTGAAAAGAGATCATGAAAAGCAATTAGTTTTGTTGAAAGTAGGAGTGCCAATTGCCGAAAAAGTCAGAAATGCAGTTTAATGTTAGTAGAGTTTCCCTGAAAAATTTAGGAATGGAAACCTGTTCACATTGTGTTATCTGCTTAAACACTGTCTTCCTAGTCATTAAAAACTCACATATGTTATTTCTGTTCTTTATCTAAAGAGCAATAAATTGTCTTTTTCACAAAATTAGAATTCAATATTGCTTAGGAATGCAGGACTCGGTCTCAAACTCTTAGCATTTTCTGTGAAGTATTGAGTAACCTAAACTTCAACTCAGCTTGACTTAGGGGGAAAATATGTTTTCTGCTTAACTCCTCTGCTTAACTCCCTCATTATGTTACTGAAAATAGAAGGCTTAATATCCCATAGTTAGAGCTCTGAGGAAAACAAGAAGAGACTTGCTTGACATCTGCCCTGGTAGTAAAGCAGCATCAGGAAAAAGAAAGAAAAAGAAAGACATAAGTGAAAAACAATATGGTGAGAAATCAAAAAGAGCTGCGTGCTTTGAGAAGCAAGATTTTATTTTTGTGCATAAAATGAGATATCTATCTTCACAGTTGAGAGTACTGCAGTTGCTTTTTTCTTAGTAGCAGGATCCCACACCTGATTTGAATCTGTTCAAATTTACATATTTTTTTCTTCCAGACTACTTCGAAAGATAGGTGAATAGCAGTGGCTTCCCCCCACCCCTTGCTAATACAAATAGCGTTATTGTTATTTTTTCAACGGTTCAACCCTCGAACTAATTTTGTTTGATTGCAGTAAAAATCCATAATGAACAGACCGTACATATGGGAAATTTAACACAGGTTATTCTTACAGAGTTAAAAATGCCCTGGCCACCACTGGTGGAGGAGATCTGAGGTTTTGCTTTTCAATTAATATTTCATTAGCAATTTCTGTGCTTTGGTACCAATTTGCACATGAATGGATGTCATTCATAATTTAGGAAAACTAACACAAGCCTGCAAACAGTTGTGCGGCAGGAACCCTAGCTAAAGAATTACATACAAAGGGCACAAGGATGACGTATTGACCAATACGGGACAAGCATGTTAAGTTTCAAAAGCCCTACATATCCTATTTATTTGAACGTACTTACACAGTGGGGATGTGTCTGATACTTGAGCTTTGATAGTAGCTGAAGTAATCTGATCTGTTTGCCACGTGAGTGAACAGGGGTTGTTTTTCCAACAACCTAAGGAGGGATTTGGCTTAGGCCCTAAGTTAAGAAGCTTCTGAATATGGTATCTATCTGAAATGGAAGTCATGAGTATCTCCGTCACTCATCTGAAGGTGAGGGCTCAAAATAGGAAGTTATTTACCTTTATTGTCAGGGAACAACATTATTTTTGTGATACTGCAAGCAGCTTGGCTAGGCTAATTCCACTAACTGCTGAATGCTCCAGTCTCTTCACTGAGACCCTGGGCCACGTTTGCTGAACTTGACCACTAGCATTGCTTGTCACTAAGAGTAGCCTTGCAGGATTTTGAAGTGCTTTTACTTGTGTGCGCTAAACACAGTTCCAGGAAATGGATTAAGAAATAATATCTGTGATTCATCTCTAGTGTTTATTTGCATAATGGCATGAAAATAGGAGGCAGCTTTACAAGAGGCTATTTGCTTTAAATTTAAATGAGAGTACTTTAACACAACAGTTAAAATGAGTTGTTTCCATTTTTCCAATTGATTACTTTGAAGACAGAGTTCAATGCATATGTAAAAAAAACCCGCAGTAAGCTTGCTTCTTTATGTCAAATATGGATTAATATTGCAAGTATGAAGGATACATCCCTGCTCTCTAAGAGGTTTTGTTTCTCATACGGGAATTTTTACCAAACCACAGAGTTCCATTTCTGCAACTTGTGTGATTTGCCATAAAATAAAAATCTGTTTCACTGATTAACTCAAAGCTAGGAAACAATGAGCTTTTATGCAATGTTTTTGTCAGACTAGTTTGCCAGAAAACTGAGAATCTTATTCTCAACTTCAGGAAAGCAAGGCTTTGCTTCATAAAGCAGTGCCCTCAGTGCCCTGAGACATCCTCCAAGGATGCACCCGAATCAATCTGGAGACTGAAGTCCACTCCCAAACGTAGCGAAAATCCTTCCAAATGTATACAGGAAATTATGTCAGTATCTGAAGATGTATAACATAAACTATTACTAATTTCATGAATACACGGTATTTCTACAGAGGTTGAACAATGTAATTTTGGCATCAGCTAGGCACCTTTTCATTTTAAACAATTACTACTCACGTGAGCTTATGTTAGTAATCTGGCAAAGGGTATACAACTCTACCGTACTCCCAAGCTTCTTTCTTGCCAAGAGTTTTGCTTGCCTTCAGCATCCTTGCTTGCATCTTTTCCCACCACTAAATGCATTAAGAAGAGTTTTAGCTTCATGGGAATCCTGAGTTTCTCCAAGACCTCCACAAACAACCATTTGTTTAATTTGCCTTTTCTTTCCCCCTTCACTATCAGCATCAGATTTCTTTAGAGTTGGATAATGAAAATGCAGAGACTGGAGCACTTAATGATGATATTTGTCAGGTACAAAACAAACATGTCATCCAACAGAGGAGGAACTCACTTTCACAGGAAAAAAAAAAAAAAAACAACTAGAATCTCTCTTTCAAACTGATAAAAGCTTCTTTTCACATCCAGAATATTAACTATCTCTTAGAATGCCATGTAGCCTTGGGAAAAAGAAGGTTTGCGATGTCAGGAGAGCCTAGCAACATGGTCTCATCCTTTGTAATGTTACACTAAAGTGAAAATAATTCCAGTCACATACAAGCTCACCATCCCTTGATGAGATTATGCCAATGATCACGTGAGAGAACAGTGAGTTGAAAGATTATCTTTCAGTTGCTTGCTCTCTATATTTATTTTCATAAAGTCCCAAATAAGCTAAGCACATTAGTTTTGTTGGTATCGCGTAAAAAGACCTACTAAATTCCAGAACTGATCCTCTCTATGCACATAAAGTTTACCTAATGTTGATTTTGCTGCTTGTAGTAAATGAGTGAAACAAAACTAAATATACTATGCTATTACTCCAAGACTAACAGTTTAGCCAAATTCTTACAGAAATCATACATAAATATTTCCTGTGCTGGCCCTAAATAAACTTTAGTTTTTAGTTAGTATTTGTATTCTCTTAAGAATTTCTCTTTACAAAATATATTCCTATTTTCTATGTTATAACATAACATATAATAAGCCATCCTGTGGTCCCAGAAGGGAGGGTTGCATGACCTAACAGTTCTTTCTGATGGACAACATACTTGAGGGTCACTATAAACCAATTTGCCTGCACTGGTTTTCCATAAAAATGTCTGAAGACAGGCAACTCTCTTCTATAACAAATCTCACAAATGTCCTACTCATTTCTGAAATGAAAACCAACTAAGAATTTCAGCCAAAAAAATTCACTAAACCAATTTAGCAGTAGTATAGCAAAAAAAAAAAACCAGAAGTGTTTTTCAGACTGAAAGCTGAGCTTTCACCTTTTCTATATAACTAGGTGTTTAGGATAGTGGCCAGAACTACAGGAAATGCAGGATCAAGTCTGTATTTCATGCGGGATCGGGCAGAGCTTTTCATCCCATGCCATTCATTCCTAAAATCATATCTTTCTCAGCCCAGGCCTGCACCCTAATCACCAGGCTGTAGAGTCTTTGTTGCTCATTAAACACAACAGAGCTTTGAAACATTTTTGGCGCAACAAAAGAAAGCAACAACAACAGTTTTCAGTAAGTTCCATATTGCTTTTTTGCAAAAGCTAAGATTAAACTCTGAAAAGTAAAATCTATCATTTTTCCAATCACAGAGAAAATACTGTTCAGATTTTGACTGAGGGCTGCTGCAAATTTCTGACTTGTTTGAAACTTGGTCAACAATGCACCCTTACAATGACTCATTGTAGTCTGCAGAAGGAAAACAAACAGCCCACTGGAAATCTAGCTAAAATAAAATTTCCATCAACAGTGAATGTTCCTGTTTCAAAAGAGTGATGAAACGTTTAAATTCAGTGCTTAAACTTACTAAGCTGTAGTCTTCTATATTCATGACATATTTTGTTTATATTTTTGTTGCTTTTGTTTTGAAACATTCTTTCTTTAACGAAGTTTCAATAGGAAAGATAAGCTTAAGGAAATTTCAAATAGCATGTTAAATAGCAAAAGCAGATACCCACCTACTCCCTCAAGAGACATTATCAATGCCAACATTATTAAAATTAAAAGTAAAGTCCATACATCCATTTCCCTTGCTTTATTTCGTTGTTCTTATTGCTATCAACTTTTTTTTTTTGTTCAATAGCCCTACAAGTAGAGGAAAGGTTTTTGCAAGAACAGGAAGTGCTGATATGGTCTTGAGCACAAAAAATAACCTGTACACCATCCACATAAAGTCAGTCGGGGTCTGAGCAGATGCAGAGAACAACTCTGCTTATCATCCTGCAGAATGAAGTCTTACTCTTTCCTCTCTTTATTCTAATTGACAGAAACATTTCATTGGATGGATCTGTTCTATTTATGATTCGGAGACAGAGAGCATAACTTTTCTTCCTATTTATGTACTCTGCCATCTGACCATCTGAAGAAAAAGAAGTCTAAATTCCTTCAATTATCATATGTGTAGGTGTCATGATTAGAACACCTCTTCAGACTCCATATGACTATACCACTTAATATAGACTTTTTTATCACACATTTAAATAAAGACATGGAAATATATGCAACAATTATCCATCTTAGTTGATAATTATTTAAAAAGTGTCTAGAGAAGTCCTGGTGGAAGTTATTGTAAGGATTTATCAACATACAGTTGTACATTGCAGCTGACAGAACTTAAGTATGGCACTTTATTTTGCTTGCACTTCTTTCAAACACACATAACCCAGAAGATCTTACAAACTGGATATCCAAAGTAATGTTGTTTGATCAATTAACATTCACCAAAAATCTTCCTTGTCAGGAACTCAGCAACATGTATGGCATAGAAATGATGACCCAAACACAAACTTTTATTTCCTTGTTTCCTTTTCCTTCGAGCAAACTATGCAGAATTGCAGTCCCTATTTTTGTATTTAAGAACTATTCTTTTTTCCCCATTATCTGAAGGTACTGGAAGAATTTCTTAACTTTTATTTTGGAATTACACACAGGTCTTTTCTGAAAAATTCCCACATATGCTAAACTTTAAGCACGTAGATTTGTTATACTGGGGTCCTTAGAGTTCCCATAAAGACCAGAAGATACTTTTGCCATTGAACAGAAAAATCAACAAACTACACTAATAAAATTCCTTTACATTCAAGTACTTCAGCCACTTTTCCTACAAAATTCTACTGGTACTTCAAAGAAGAAAATTATGTGAATAATACAATCTGAATAGGTATAAAAAAGGAAAAAAAAACAATAAAGAAAAGAATTTAAAATAGTATAGTCGAGAATTACAGGTTTATCCTGC
Source organism: Pluvialis apricaria (assembly GCA_017639485.1). NCBI lineage: Eukaryota > Metazoa > Chordata > Aves > Charadriiformes > Charadriidae > Pluvialis > Pluvialis apricaria. Next base: position 63,320,295 of record CM030008.1, read on the forward strand.
CTCCAAATTTAGTTACAAATGAAATATGATTTGATAATGAAAATCATTAACCAATGGGTAATATTCCAATGTTCAAACATTATGTGGAACCAAAAATTACATTCCACAGCAGAACAGAATTGCATCAATGTTGCCTGTCATGCACAAACTTTTCTATCAGTTACTGAAACACCTAGGTAACAAGAACTAGGGAGGGAGAAAGGAGTCTTATGTTACCTTCTCAACATTAAACAGGAAAGGAAAAATAGATCAAGCACTGATTGATTTCATTGCAGTTGTGATTTTTGTTTAGTGTCTTACAAACCTTTTAAAGGATCTGTGTCAAAAATTGAGTATTGACCAAGTTTTAGTACTATTATAGTTTTACTATAGGACTATGGTCCTTGAGTTGCTCCAAAATAATAATAAATAAAAAAGTCAGGAAAATGTGTGAACTTACAATATTATCATACCTTCCTCATTGAGTAAGCATACGTCAACATACGTTATATTTACTGCTTTTCCCCCCTCTCCTCTGAATCTTGGAGTCGTAAATTCTACACATGTGCACCACATACAACCCCCACCACTAAAGTAAAAGCAAAAGGCTACAGTAGCTCTCTTTGCAGGCTGTTCTTTGAGCTGTGAGAAGCCTATGGTATTTTAGGAGTCAGAGTCAATATCAGAGGCTTTGAAGTAAACCTAGATTGGCTAGACAGACTGCAACAGACTGTGGCCAACTCCAGAGGATTCTTGGGAAGTTACTGAGCTTTCACTTACAGCCATTTTGTCCCACTGCACTCATATGTGCAATCAGGTTACTGATTGTAATGAAGGAAAAATTTCTCTTGATGTTCAACAGGTGTTTTGTGGTTTTACCATCATTACCCCAGGCTATCCTAAATTACAGAAATCTGTCTTACAGTCTAAGACTTAAACATACTTAATACATTTTAAAACCACAAGACTTTATTTAGCAAAGGGTTAGATCCTGAACTCTGGACTTCTGTACTGAGTAATCATTAAAACCATAAACTGTGAAGATTTTGGTTTTCTCATTGATGAGTCTTAATTTGTTTCCATCTAGGAGTCCTCAGGTTGCCTTGTTTAATATATATACCATATTGCCATTTTTAGCAAAGCTATTTTCTACTACTTCTATTAAACATTTATGAGAATAGCAACCTATTGGATTTTTGTTTCCTTTATGTAAGAACAGATGCAGAAAGAGAAATAATTCACACTTGCTAGCCAGTGGCACTGCATGGCAAATCTGCTTCCATCTCCCAACAGCCACAGTGTAGCAATAATCCATTATGAGGACATAATATTCGAAAAATTATTTCAATAGTGAAACTTACAAAAAAATTATTAAAAAATTCAGTCCATAAAATCCAACCCAGTTTTAAAGTCCAATGCTATGACAAAATGAAGGATGAGTAGAAAAGTTTTGCTTTATCTCCAATGACAAAAATATAAACTCTTCAATATTGATTTTATCAATAAAGGATAAAACAAGACTGAGATTACTTATTGCCTGTGGCATTGCTCTCAAAGACTATCAGTGACAGCAGAACACAAACACAACTTAAACTGAAAACATTTAACCAGGTAATCAACAAACCGCACCAATGAAATCTCTTTAACAGTTTCTTTAGCTGCTTTTCCTACAAAATTCTACTGGCACTTTGAAAAGGAAATGAAGTGAATAATATAATGTGAATGAAAACTAAGCCTAAGAAAAGAGAAAGAAATTAAAAAAGAAAAATTAAAAAAAAGTAGAAGCAGGAGTTACAGGTTTATGCTACCACTGATACTAAAAAAAAGAATAATGTTCCTAACAACTTCTCTGGTTCATCACAAGAGGACTTAATGCAAATTTCACAGACATGAATTCTAAGTTAAAAAAAAAAAAATCCTGTGAAACAGTCAGTTCCTCTATATTTTCTGTGGTGAATGAGGAGCATCATGAATGATACAGAAACACCAACTAATTAAACTGTGAAGAAAATAAAAACACAAACTTCAGTCCATACAGGAATCCAAGATACTATGGGAAAGGTCTCATTCAGTCCATAAATACAAAAAAAAAAAAAAAAAAAAAAAAAAAACAAAACAGCAACCAAGCAAAAAAGCAAATATTGCTGTTTGACTTTTGCATTTAGTGTATCTGTTATTTTAGAGTGGGCTTTTCTCTCGGTTTTGGGAGAAGCTTTTTTCCTGTTAGCCTGTGCTAAGAGTTTCTGTTGTTTCTAGATCCAGTAGGAATGATATTTCAGCTCTCTCCATTGCAGACTGGCTTTGCACAAGATTAGAAATACTGTTCTCCAACCTTTGTGAAAAAGTGCTGGAGGATTTAAAAAGCAAACAAACAAGATAGTTTGGACACCTCAATGAATCTGCAGTTCCATGTGGAAAATTTTAATTACTATCTAAAACCTCACAAAATGTGTTTCCAGAACAGGCAATGTTACAAAGTTGCACCTGTCAACATTTGTTATATTTGGCATACTCTGAAGGAAACAGGCACAAATTGGATAAGCAGTTTGTCAAAGTATATCTGTGAAAAGACACATTGCTGGACAGAAGAATTTCTTCAATAATTCATGGCTATAGTTTTTGAGGTAAATAAGGTATCTTCAGTGAAATTCCAATATTTGGAATTACTAGGGGGCTGGATCTTTCTTTTTTCTTTACTTCATTAGTTCCCATTGGTGATAAAAAGGGTTATCTCTTAAACTATCCCCCAAAAGAAAGCAAATACACTTGACTTACATAATTAATTCTAAACAGAGCCTAGATCAACAGGGGCAGACAGTAAATCTATGACACTATTAAGTTACGACTATAGTAATTAGGTTGATTTTTTTTTTTAACCAATTGAGCTCTAACTTCAGAAATCAATATCAGAATCAGTTTTCATTTCATTTCTGAAGTTCTGGGTAAAGATTAGCCCTTTTGTCATAAATGCTATATTGTTACTTGTTAATAATTAGAGAATCATATCTTCAACACAGATGGGCTCTGATCATGCAAACAGTTGCGGTAAAATTGCATGTGTAGCTGTATTGACTTCAAGGGAACTTTTCTTAAGAACACGTATGTGTCTTTGCAAAATTTTTTACATCAGTGAGAAGTTCAGACTCTTCATGAGTGTGACCTGAGGAATACTAACACGACAGGATCCATGTGCTCTTCTCACCGTATCTCTCAGGTGGCAGAGACAGCCGCATGAGATCCCTAGTTCTTCTAGGAGCAGCAACAAGGTACCCGATTATTTTCTGCCCTTAAAATGCTATAGTACTAGCAGAATTTCAATAGTATTTACTTGAGGGAGAGCACTAGTCCCATTAGTAGCATTAAACTAGAAAGGAGAGGGGGGGAACCTCAACCTCTTCACAGCTACTGTGTCCAGGTGTGTGCACTCTCATAAGGACCTCACCATCTTCACATATATTTGTACTACCTTATACTTGTTTCGCATTCCTAGAATGTTCTGCATAATCGGACAAAAGAAGTACCTATATTTTTAGTGTATGGCTAAATTTAAAGGACACATTGAATTACACCTTTTTTTCTTCCACTTCCTTCCTTTGCCTCTGTCTTTATCACTTTTTTTTTTTATTCTTTCCAAAATAATTTTTAAAAGTAGCTACAACTCAGACCTTTACATACCCCCCATTTCTAGGCTTAGCTGTAAATACTGCAGATTACTAGAATAAGAGGCAAAGAACTGGAATTTAAAATTACCTTCAAAGATTTTGACTCCATTTATGTGGCCTTTTATTTCAACCATTTATACAAAGTATTCAGATTATTTCTGATAGTACCATGCTGTCCACTGAAAATGTGGTCTGCAAAAATATCGAGTAATGCTTTGCAAAAGAAAATGCTACTGTATATTAAAACACTGGAATGCAAGACACAAGAGGCTCTAGCACTAGATCACAATCTCATTATTTATGAAGTCCCCTGTGATAATCTGGCCACTCTTCTCAGAGTCTGCTGAACCTGTTTCTGAACTTTGCTTAGCTCACAAGCTGCAGCCTGCTGTGAAAGATGAGTACAACATACTTCATTCACAATACAAGTTTTAATCTGTCACTTTTAAATGCTCCTTATGAATTTTATTTTTTCCCTCTCCTGTTTAAATTGCAGAGCAAGGCAATCTGTCCTATTATTCCCTACAACTTCTTCATACTTCCATTTGGTGTATATTTAATATTTATGTAGCTATGTCATGCATGATTTGAGTCAGTGTCTGCTGAAATGTTGTATGGCTCATTGACATTATCAAACTGAGCAGATTTTCTGTTATCCTAAAACACACAGACACAAGAGACACAATGTGTGCTTTTAAGTGCCAAATCTGGCTGTAGGAATCATGTGAGGGCAACAAAACGTCCACAAATAAAATTGTTTTGAGAGGGTTATTTTAAAATGTTTTACTGGACAATAAAAAGATACAGAAGGAAAAATATATTTTATCAGTCTGAATGTTAACTGTAGAATATGTCTGTTACTGTATTAATTTTTCCTTAGAAAACTGATAACTATAATCCACTGTAGTATTTATCTAGTTGATTTTTTTAAGAAGAACAAGTTCCGCAGAGCAAAGATTTCTTCTCTGATAACATTACCTTATTTTGGGGTCTATATTTGGTTGAGAGACAATTTGCTTAATAAACCTATTTCTAACATTGTTCTGTTGTAATAAGACTGTGAGTTGTTGCAAAATCTTGGTGCTGGGTTAATTTACTATTCTCAAGCTGTATTAATGCTTCTGGTAGTTTACAAGATTTTCAATGGTGGCTGGTGGTTTTGCCTCCCCAGTTCCAGTTACTGAGGTAACATGATTTCTCTTTCATGGTGTATTAAGACATTTCTGAAAATTTGCTTCTTTGGGGTGTCTCAAGAAGCAAAAAAAATGAAGCATCTCAAATAAGCTACCACTTTAAAAATTCTCAGCCATAACATATTGCTGATTTAGTATTTTTTAACATGTAATCAAAGAGAATCCTTTAAAGTAGTAACTGTTACATCAGAGAAGATGGTTTGACATCACATGGTATTAGTGGAACACAGAGTTTGTCTCGTACAGAAAATAGCTAGCATCCATTAAAGATATAAATTTTCTTATTCTTTTCTCAAAACATAATGGAATTCCACAATCAGATACAGGCATGCAGCTCCCATTGGAGTTGATAAATATCTGACTTTAGCCCAAGGGTAGTGACGGATTTTACATGTTGCTGGCAGCCACAGGGCTACTAACAGAAATGAAAGCACTGCTGAAGCTTAGGATATGCAGTTCAACAATGATAACAGAAAGTTATCGGGAACAGGTCACTGTTAAACTGTGTATCTTAAAGTCTTCCGTCAAAAACATGTCATACCCTTTTCAGGTACTAAGTATCAACAAGCAAGAGGGAAACAGCTGATCTTCTCTGTTAGTGATTCACGTTGGTAAATCAGGAATTTGGGAGAAAAATAAAAAGCCCCCAAAGGCTCTGTTTTACTTTTCTCCAACCTAGGTGGACCTTTATTTTCTATGTTCTTTATTGTTGCCAACATCCCACTAATGCTCACACTCCTCTCATTAAATCTTTTTCTGGTACAGCATTTTTCAGAACTATGGGGCCCAGAAGTCTGCATTTAGTTCAGCATTTCTGTGGTGAGCATTTACGTCCATAGGACACCGAGGAGCCTGGAGCATCTGGGTGTACCCTGGCATCACAGGAAGGACACTTTGCTCACGCTGGAGCGGAGGAAGGTTACAATGCTAGGAGCCCACCTACTTCCAAGCTCTTCATCTCCTCCTCCTCTCCCTGCTCTGCCACCGTACCCCAGATATGCCAGTGTAACTGCACATACTGTTATGCTCTAACCAGGTCCATCTTGGCATAAATAATTTTAGTAGAAAAATCTTCCTAATCAGAATGATTTTATGAATCTAATGAGGTTATCTATTATCTTCTTGCCCTGACTCTGCAGTTGCTGGCACAGCGTGCTTCAATGCAGTCTATGAGTCAGAAATAAAAATGCTATAAAACAATGATGTTATTACATTTGAGAACTTCCTGTTCTCTACCTCTGGCAACTTCACTTCTGCTTCAAAAGCTTGACCTTGCATACTTGAAGGCAATGATATTTCCCTCCCTTCACTTCACTGGCAGCAAGCAAGATAAAGCTTTCATGAAGGTCGCTGTGTGCCAGTGTCACATAGCTTAATAAACTTATTAAAGTTAATCCGACAGTCAATAGATTTCTGGTGGCACGCTGCAGGTAAAAGAAAAGTTATAGTGTGAGTTATGTAAACCTGTTTATTGGACATAACTTCCCTTAAAAGGCTTATTTATTTATTTATTTATTATTTTTTTTAAAAGGACTGTTCCTTTCTTATTTAATTCAGTTACAAAGAGCAAAGAAGGTGAATCAATGCCCAAGGTCTAACACCAGAAACATGCATGGGGATTTTTCAGTGATGTAAGGAGTAATTTTAAATGCCTTTAAAGAAAGTTTCTCTACAGTTTTAAGAGTTCATGAGAGAGTGGTGAAACATATAAAATTTTCAAAGGCAGTATTTTTAAAAAGATAGTTTTATGTGCACATAAGCAACTCTTTTGAAATGAAAAACTGTATGTCAGCATAGGCTTGTACTAACATTGCTGAGTGGAAAAAAAAACCAAACAACCCCCAACCCCAAAAAACAGTTTATCCCTCTCTTGATTTCAGGCTAAGCAATGTTACTTTATGAAAAATCTTCGCTCAATTCAGCTGAAACTTGTTTGGCATAAAAGTTTGATCCAGTACAACACGCAAAAACATTCTCATAACTACTTAGCTATGTGACTAATCCAACTAAAGCTGGCAGGAATCTGTATCCAGTTAAATCTTTTACTGGATTATAGATCTAAACCATGCAGAAAAAAATGGAAAAATAGTGTTTTTACTGCCATCAGCATAAATAAACTCTGTAACATCACCTTGGCACTTGCAAGTATAAAATGTGCTGGGATACCAAAAAAGAGAAAGCTACTAGTTCCATGAAGGCATGTTTTATTTGCAGCTTCGTGAGTGAAGAAACATGAATTCATTTGTACAATTACAACTCCTCCAGTTTACCTTATTTCTGGCAATTTTGGGCAGTTTTTATTTATGGCTTTTTACATTGAGTACAATGTGATTACAATAAGCAAATAGGCTTACTCCAAAATATTTCTAGTGTCAGACTTATTTCTCCTGTCTAAATGTATTTAGCACTTGTAAAAAATTGATTTGCTGTCTGCATTAAGGACTGATGTACATTCTTTATCCACAAAATAGGACAGTATAACATAGTCTTCCCCTCCAGAGTACCCTTAATGGACTTCTACTTTACTATATTGAAAAACTAAGATGATGATTCCTTTTTTCCATGCAAACATATTCAGTGCATGAATTCTCTTTTGAAAGTGACAAGATGTTTAATGAAAATTCTGTATTAGTGCTATATGGATGTTTCTAGGTGAGCTTGGTCTCGTAAAAGCACCCAAGACCAAAAAATTTGATAAATATAGGATTAGGAGTTCACTGAAGTTTTCATCTTTCTATAACTTATTACTTCATTAATTGGATGCAAAATCTGAAACTGAGAAATTTCTACTTTCCAATTAATGCTCAAAAAAAAAAAAGCATCAATCTTTCTTATCAATTTGACCTTTTTTGTGTGGCACTAGGTGAAAAAAAAATGGCACAATACAGAAATACAGAATATCATTTTACAATATGGGAAGTAATCTGAATTCTTTGATAATCTTCGAAGTAGTAAAAAGTTGCATTGCAGTTTCTACTTTAGAGCAATATTTGTAAAATAGGTATTTGTGATAACATTTCAGCCTCTTTGGAGTATTTCAGTAAAAACATCAAAACAAAGCATTTCAAGCTTCCTTCTGAGTTTAGGTATCTCAGTGCATTTTGATGACTTCAAGTTCAGACTACATTTTGTGTGAGTTTGCTTAAAGTTTATTGCACAACTCTACTAGAGGACAAACAACCAATTATCGCTAACATAGCAACGGCTGGAGTTCAGTTTATTAACAAAAAAGCCCAACCCTCTGCTGTTATCAGCACCCAGTGTAGATGCCCGAAGCTGGAATTTGGAGTTAAGCAGTCAGACAGAAAAAAGGCACATGGAGATTTTAGACAGGACTGGAACATACAAAAAACCTGAATGAAGAGATGAGTTTCCTTTGGCTCTGTTTTGAAAGTGTTTGTTAACAAGCTTGCTAAATAAACTATGTTTTAACAGCTGTAAAGCAAAAGAGATTCACCCCAGAAGAACTCCTGCAGCAGTATAGCAACCAAAGCAGTGATATCACAAATCAGGTAGAACAACAAAAAAGAGGTAACTGTTCAAAAACGAGATTGGTGGGTGAGGGATGATCTCCACCTCATACAAAAGGGGTGATGGAAGTGGTTTGGATTAATCAAAAATATATACAGAACTCAATGATGTTTAAATTAATAAACGCACACAATGTATGTACATGCATACATGTTAATATATATTTATAAACACATTGTTATAAGTTTATTATATACAGACATGGTAACACCCCGAGACTCACCCTATGCTTTTCTGCAGAAGTTTCTTATTACTGCTGGAGAATTTTGAGAGATTTCCAGGGAAAATTCTTGCCTGTTTTGTCCAGACTACATTTTTCTGGCAGCTCCTTTTATGTTATTATCAGTGAACAGTTGAAATTCCAGTTTATTCATTCCAATGATACCTCTAGAAGTAGATTTCTAATGGCATTTTGTCCTTGCAGGACAATACATTTCTCAGGGAAGCGAGCTGCAATGGTAGTTTTGGTAGTAACTGATTTTGCGCTGCCACATGTCTAAAGGTCACTGAAGATATTCCCTGAATTACATTGATACATCAGATCAATTTGAGGTCATTCATTCCCATTGGACCTTTTGCATGATGTTTCTAATACATTATTAAAATTGCAGTGCCTAGGAACTCCAGCATGCCCAGGGCCTGTATATTATCTCTAGATTTATCCTATTTGGTATGAAAGACCTCGCCACATTTGATGGTTTTCTGATATCCTGCTGTTTTCTCACACAGAAAGACAAACTACCATTGCATGCCACCATTCTCCTACACGTGGGGAATAAGTCAAGAATAAACTTTTTAAATTTTATTTTTCAAGTGTCTTGCTGGGCATAACTTCAGCAAAAGGAACAAGATATGCTTTCCAGCATTTTTTCCCCATTCTCACTGAACAATAGCAAAATTTTCTTCCTTTGAAATACTGTGTTTCTTCATCAACAGCTATTGGTATGCTGTTTGAGTAGCACCTAGCTTTAGTTCATAGTATCTGCTCTCTGAATTTCAGACATTTTTCTTTTCTTTTTTTTTTTTTAATTAAGTTAAGAAAAAAATCCTCTTTTGGATGGTTATTTCTACTGCCTTGCCCTTCACTGCTGCAATTAAAAAACCCCAACATTTACTGTACATCTGAGATGACATATGAGCAGTTACTTCAAAGGAACCGTATCACAAATGGAAGTCAGAGCAGCTGAGTCCAGCAACATAAATAGAACAGAGCATATGTGTATATACATCACAAGACAAAAACAAAACCCAAATCACAATCCTTTAATGTATTCAGTACAGCAATATGTTCGATCAAACACGTAAAAGCATTAGCATTTCATCACTAATGTTGTCAGAGCCTTTCGTGGGAAATAGCCTAAAAGAGTATTTGTGCAGCAAGCATACCAGTAGAGTTGGCAAAATAATTATGGTAAACTGCTGATCTTGAAATTGCAAGCCAGGGAACAGGAAGAAGTAGAATGATTGATTTTCTTTATTAATAGTGACAGAGATATTGTTTTAATGCATCTTAACTTTATCCTAACCTTGGGATGTAGTGCAGTAGTCACAAGGAGCATTCAGTGTAACTGTATCATAAAACGTGTATTATATTAGTGACATGTAAGGTCAAGCACTAAAGATGCATAGTATAATAATATAGCCAATATTTCAGAAGACAAGTTAATGTATGCTCTTTATTTTGGTCTACACTATTTCATAAAACCAATTTTCATTTTCATGCACATGATTAATTGCATGTTCTAAAAGCATTCTGACAACATTTAAGAGCATCTCTTCTTATTTTCTGAGAATTAGGGAAAAATTTGATTACTTCTTTATTTAAAAATATAACTCCTGACTGTAAGTACTACCATTCATAAGCTATGTTAAGTTATTATTTATTTAAACTCTGTCCTGATAAAAAAAGATGCTATGTTGGTTTTCCTCAAGGAATGGGTTTTTATTACAAATTATTTCTCCAAAACCAATAATAAATTATTACTGTTTATTACTGATTTACTCTGTGGAATATCTTTCTTAGCAGAACAGAGAGCCTCACTGTTTAATACATCTCAGCTTTGTGCATGTTGCTCTGAAAATAACAAAAAGACAATTCACGCAACTTGCTGGACTAGATGCGTTCAAGACATTTCTTGCCTATGTTCTGCACCGTGTCACAGTAGGATTAGGTCATGATGAGTTTTTTTGCTCTAGGTAGCAAAGAATCTGATGTTTTTTATATTAGCAATATAAAAAAATCTACATAGTATAAGCAAAGAGGGTAAAGAAGCAGGATGCAGAGGTTGTTCAGAGGCTGCCAAAAAAGTGATTTTTCTTTCCCTATATTTGCTTCACCAGCTAGAAGAGTGACAGAATCTCAAGGCCCGGCATTGTGGCTTTTCCCTTCCAATTATTATGAACAGTTCTAGCATGTAGATTTACAGGGTCCTGAGAGGTGGGGGATAGTTCTGGTGTTGAGGATTTTTGTTTGTTTGTTTGTTTTTCCCCTCTTTAACCTGCACAAAGGCAAAACAAAGAAATTTGGGGTCCTTTCTTCAGTTTAAGATTTCAGCTGTTTGTGTCAAATCCCAAAGGCAATTCAGATAAAGAGAATGAGACAAGAAGTTTTAATGACCTCTGTGCAAAGAATTCATGAACATATTTCATCACCTTTCTATAAACCACTATATCCATTTGCACAGCAGTCAAGATAAGAGTCCCCTTTCTTCTATAACATGTATTCCCCAGACTTTACTGGGAGTATTTTTGCAATAACTTTTTTTCTAGATAAAACATATCAAGTGTAAACAGATCTTTGCTATTTGTGTATTTCAAAGCACCACTGTACTATTTCCATGAACAGCCCTCAAGGAGGCACAGTTATGCCATATAGGATAAAAATGTTTGAGAAACAGAAACGGTAATATTTCACATTATGAAGTTCATTAGTGAACAACAGGAAAAGCTTTAGCATGAACTCATAAAAATATTACTTTTTTAATACGGACTTGAAATACTAGTGATAGAAATATGCTTAAAAATTTGGGGGGGCTGCGCTTCTAAAATTATTTCACAGGCAAATCATGCATGAGTATAATGCACAAAGTGATACAGTTCTGTTCAACAGTTTAATACATGGTGTGACCCACAGGTAAAGTCATTAATTATGTAAAGACTAATGGGGCTTTGTTCACTTGGATGACTACTTGATGTCACTCTATTTAATTAAACAAAAATATATATATAGGGGCAAGGAGGAACTTGCACTGCCAGTGTACAATACAAAGCTGCTTTTGCAGTGGAGACTGATCTTTCTGAGTGCTAGGAATAAGGACAGGTATTTTATACAAATCTGCTTTCACTTTGAATTTATGCACATATTATTACTATTGATCTGAAGAGGATCCAAAAACAAACTCTTAGTTATGAGGAAAGCTGGCACAGGTATTGCTTGCCTTGCACTCTAGTAGTTCAAGTATAGGAAGGAAGCGCACACTGTACCAGTAAGGCATAGCTCTGGGTGTGCTTCTGAGACTGGCACATCAGGTAGGGCCGGCGTGCCTCGGGCACCCTCTGAACAGCAGTGCCATGTCTGCACCTGTAGTCGCCAGTGCAGTGGATAAGAACCGGCACTGTCGGCTCCCCAACATTTTTTCCCCCATGTAGCTTGTGTGGCAGGCATTGGCCTTCTGCTTCTCTGAAATACAAAGTTTTATCCAACTTCACTTACATGTGCAAATGAAGTATAAACTAAGAGAAAGAGATGAAAGACAAACAGCCATAACTTCTTTAATAATTATATGATCACAGCAAGATCAAGAAATCACTATATCTAAGTTCCAAGTATGAAACTGAACTCTTAGTTTTCAGACATGCTGACTATCTGCTTTTTACTTCAGATATCCCCTGTGTGAAGTGGCGTGTGAGGGACCTCCCAGAGCCATCCTGAAGAGCAGGGTTAAGGAGGACCTTGTTGGTCGAGAGGAATTATACATATCTGGGAAACTTCAGACAGATCAAAGAGTCCTCAAAATAATTAACATCCTCTACTGAATGACACCACAGAAATCACAATCCTGGGTTCTTAGGCCTAGAATAAAGATATTTCAATAACTTAAATAAAAAAAATTATAGTATTAACTTCTTAATATAAATGTAATTCTTTCCTACTATTACTACAGAATTTATTTCCACTGAGATTTCTACTGAGATTATCTACTGTTCTCCCTCCCCCCCCCCCCCCCCCCCCAGTTTTCTTTTAATTTAATATCTCTTAGTGCCAAAGAAAACAAAAGTACCAGACATGTTTAGCCACTGCAGAGCACAGGCAGCTTGTAGACTTTGTTCAGTGCCATCATTGTTAGTGACTTTTGTAAACATAAATGGTGAGCACAATAGGATTTATAATTTCTCTTACGGTACTCTTCGAATCTCAAGTGTAGGAATGGAAATGATTTATAGTGTAAGATTCTTAGGAATTTTTAAGTTTAGGAACTTAAATATTTCACATCATCCAGTTAGTAGCCAGGCATGTCATACTGACATCTCCCCACTTCTTGTTAGGAATACAATCACAATTAAAAACAGTTTCTAAAATACACTGAAAATCCAAGAGGTTACCACAGTATACTACTATTGGTAAGTTTTATACAATGATTTTTTTTTCCTCTCCATTTGTTTTCTCAGCACACCTCTTTTCCTAAACTTCTGCAATATTACTGCAGAAACTAGTACACAGAATACTAAACCACTCAGTGAACTTCTCAGAAGGGGATGCTAGTCTGTTCACAACAGCATATGTATAATTAAAGAATGCTTAAATTAAATCACTGCAATTCCATCCACATAACTGTCTGAAGGCCAAGTTGAGGTCTTAAATCTTGTTTCACCCTCATTTTGATCAAATAAAATATTATGTAAACAAATTAGGGAACATGAACCATTTTTGCCCAGTGCCATGTTCATTTGAATGAACGTGTATTTAGAGAGTGCATAGTCATAGATTAGACAAATCTCAGACGTGTCAATTTGGCGACTAGAGTTGCTTTGTTCTGTTTTTTTGGGGGTTGGCTTCCCCCCATTTAGGTGACACTGCTTCTGCAACACAAAAAGGAATCCAGGAGAAGAGCATTCAAATTCCTAGGGCACAAATATCTCAATAGCAACTTTGTTGGCTATAGCCTACTTAGTTAAGTATTTATTTCTCAACAAGAACAATGAAGTCTAAAAACTGTGTTACTCAAGAGAATAAATGTGACACCAAAAGACAAATAGGACATTTGGATCAAACTCATCACCAAGTCATTTTGGGCAAAAAACCTGAGGTGGTGAGAGCTTTCACTTTCTCTGTAGAAATTTTGAAGACCCTTTCTATGTTCTGAAATGGTTACAAAAGCTATTTCTAAATCTGTCATTACAGAGCAGATGGGAGAGGACTTAGTTCCCTGCCCTGCCAGACCACTCCATGTTCAGGTCCTGTGAGAGGAGTTTCTACATTGGCCAATACATCGAGCTGCCTGCCTTCAAATAGCTGGAAGGATATTGTGAAAAACAAAACCCTCCTTTTTTCACTTCTTTACTCCCCATAAAAAACTCCCAGATAGCAGAGGACCTGGGGCACTGCACTGCACCCAGCAGCATACAAGTTGCTCATTTCATCAGCAAAGACTAGATAAGCTGAGGCGGAAGAATCACCTTATGTATTTTCCAGTGTGAATCTGTTCCACATGGTAAGTGGTATTTATGGCCACTTTGTATGTGGAATGTCTGTAAAATGCTTTGAGACCAAGAACTTGCAGCTGCAAGACTTGAGCAGAGAATGAGTGGAAGTGTGAGGAAGATATACCGTTTTGAAAAAAATTGGTATGCTGAGAGCCACTGGTTATTTTCTTTTGCATTTATTTGCTTGCACATGTGTTTATTTACACCAAAAGAGAGATAAGCAATATTACTCTAGACAATAAGTTTTTCAAGAGATGGAGTGTTTCCTTACTAACAGAGACTACAGTGCCAAGCTGAATAAACATGTATGCTCTAGCAGGGACTCTAAAAAAACTAGTTTACCTGGAATAATTTAGATTATAATTGTCACTTCAAATAATTATAATAAGAATAATGAACCTCAGAAGTGATTGGCACTAAGCATCCTTTGCTATGTGTAGTTGTACATCATTCATGCATAGCACTAGTTCTCAATTATTAGTGCTGTATAAGTAACTCTAAAAAGCCACAACTGTTAGGACGTTCTTACTGTTCTGAGTAACCTGAAAACATGATCAGGTATTTTCTTTGACTTAATATATACAGATAAAACAAAGGATGGGACAAACCCTCCTCATTTTCTCTATTAGCCTCTTTTTCAGCTAGGGGAAATAAGTCATATATATTACATTAGTTGACTCCAAAACACACTGAAAGAACTTCTTACTCATTTGATCCCCATCTATCTTTGCTTCAGTCTTCACTGCTCAGGCCAGCTCTCGGGAGTCCCAGACTTCGCAAGTAACAGAGAAAGTCTGGAGGAAGCATGACTTTCCCCTGGTTGAAGAAGAACAAGTTAGGGATCAGTTAAGTAAACTGGACACCCACAAGTCCATGGAGCCTGATGGGATGTACCCGCAAGTGTTGAGGGAACTGGAGGAAGTCAGTGCTGGGCCGCTCTCCATCATATTTGAAAGGTCCTGGAGAACAGGTGAGGTGCCTGAGGACTGGAGGAAAGCCAATGTCACTCCAGTCTTCAAAAAGGTCAAGAAGGATCACCCGGGAAACTACAGGCCGGTCAGCCTCACTTCCATCCCTGGAAAGATGATGGAACAGCTTGTTCTGGGCATCATCTCCAAGCATCTGGAGGAAAAGAAGGTTATCAGAAGTAGTCAACATGGATTCACCAAGGGAAAGTCATGTCTGACTAATCTGATAGCCTTCTACGATGGCATGACTGGATGGGTGGATGAGTGGAGGACAGTGGATGTTGTCTACCTTGACTTCAGCAAGGCTTTCGACACTGTCTCCCACATCATCCTCACAGGCAAGCTTAGGAAGTGTGGGTTAGATGAATGGACAGTGGTGTGGACTGAACAGTGGTTGACAGATAGAGCTCAGAGGGTTGCGGTTAGTGGTGCAGAGTCTAGTTGGAGGTCAGTAACAACTGGTGTTCTTCACAGGTCAGTACTGGGTCCAGTCCTGTTCAATATATTCATCAATGACCTGGATGAAGGCATAGAGTGTACCATCAGCAAGTTTGCTGATAATACAAAACTGGGAGGGGAGGTTGACACGCCGGAAAGCTGTGCCCGCATACAGCGTGACCTGGACAGGCTGGAGAGTTGGACGGAGAGGAACCTTATGAAATTCAACAAGGCAAGTGTAGGTTACTGCATCTGGGGAGGAATAACCCCATGCATCAGTACAGGTTGGGGGCTGATCTCCTGGAAAGCAGCTCTGTGGAAACGGGACCTGGGAGTCTTGGTGGACAACAGGATGACCATGAGTCATAATGGTGTGCCCTGGTGGCCAAGAAGGCCGATGGGATCCTGGGGTGCATCAAGAAGAGTTTGGCCAGCAGGTTGAGGGATGTCATCCTCACCCTCTACTCTGCCCTGGTGAGGCTGCATCTGGAGTACTGTGTCCAGTTCTGGGCTCCCCAGTTCAAGAAGGACAGGGAACTGCTGAAGAGGGTCCAGCAAAGGGCTACTAAGATGATTAGGGGATTGGAGCATCTCTCTTACGAGAAAAGGCTCAGGGATCTGGATCTTTTAAGTCTAGAAAAAAGAAGACTGAGGGGATATCTTATTAATGCTTATAAATGCTTAAAGGGAGGGTGCCAGGTAGATGAGAAGAGTCTTTTTTCAGTGGTGCCCAATGATAGGACAAGAGGTAATGGGCACAAACTTGAGCACAGGAAGTTCCATCTTAACATGAGGAGGAACTTCTTTACTTTGAGGGTGGCAGAGCACTGGAACAGGCTGCCCAGAGAGGTTGTGGAGTCTCCCACACTGGAGACATTCAAAACCGGCCTGGACGCCGTCCTGTGCAATGTGCTGTAGGTGACCCTGCTGTGGCAGGGGCATTGGACTTATATGATCTCCAGAGGTCCCTTCCAACCCTGACCATTCTGTGATTCTGTGATATTTAAAAGAGGCATACAAAAGCATAAGCTCTAGAGACAATGATCAGACAAGAAGCATGTATAAGGGAAACATTAGAAAGAGTGAAGCATGTGAAAAACTGAGCAACTTACTCCATAGGAAGAAAGCAAATGATCAAGTAACACAAGTCTCAGTATGGAGAATGCTTTTATTCATCTTTCTGTATAAGGTGATTTGAAAGAGCTTCAATGCGGTAAGATGGCAAAACATGTGTAGCAGACAACAGCAAGTGCAAGTTCTAAAGGAGGGGGAGTCCCACCCCCTCCCCCGAAAACAGAAGACAAACACAAAGAAACCCCCCAGGCCCTAGCAACATGAGTGGGGAGAAAATATTTAAAATAGGACAGTGTTTAGGGAAAACACTGAATGAATATGAACATCTACTGCTGTTTAGTATAGATACAGGGATGTTAAAGAAAACAAAATAAAAACTATGTCATGGTGTGTATCTTTTTATTCTGATCACAGAACCTTTTATTTCATTTTTATCTAACTTCAGCACTGCCTTATATTTTTCTTTTCCTTTTATCTACACACAAAAGAAATCTCTTTCTCAAAATACGAAACTGTCAGTGTATTCTTCAAATATTTGCATTCTTTTTAAAAGAAACAAAATCTTTTGTAAAACAGCTTGTAAAAAAAGTAATAAGTAAACCCCCTTGGTTAAAACTGTTTTACCATTGCTACTTGACTATAAACCCATATTTAAGTATATAATTAGGACAGTAAAGAAATTAGAACTGCATACAGTCCTTCATACATGAATATTTACTCCATAAACTGGCTAAGACCTCAGCAATGGCTATATTTGTGGACTGTTTACTGCAAAAGCAGTTCTCAGAACCCAGCCTTTCTGTGTCCAATATTTACTGCAACTGCAAAATCCATAAAACTGTCTTAATATTAATTATATTAAGTTGAGGTGTTATCATATGGCAGGCTGTATCCAGCAAGCCTTCCACCACTTTCAGTTATTTCATATGTTGAATTACATCTCAGTATTCAGACAGTTACTTCTTGAATGTAACCATCTTTCTTATATTCTGCTTCAAGACTCATCAAAGAGCTCCTCTGTTCCAAATAGTTTCTAGAAAATGAAATTCCGTGTTCATCCAGAAAAAGAAGACATGTAATGCATGCTACAGTGCTGCCACTCGCTATTGACCCCACCTGGAGTACTGCATCCGGCTCTGGAGTCCCCAACATAAGAAGGACATGGACCTGCTGGAGCGCGTCCAGAGGAGAGCCACGAGGATGATCCAAGGGCTGGAGCACCTCTCCTATGAGGAGAGGCTGAAAGAGTTGGGGCTGTTCAGCCTGGAGAAGAGAAGGCTCCAGGGAGATCTTATTGCAGCCTTCCGGTACCTAAAGGGGGCCTACAGGAGAGTTGGGGAAGGACTTTTTACAAGGGCATGTAGTGATAGGATGAGGGGGAATGGCTTTAAGCTGGAAGAGGGCAGGTTTAGATTAAACATTAGGAAGAAGTTTTTCACTTTAAGGGTAGTAAGGCACTGGAACAGGTTGTCCAGAGAGGTTGTTGAAGCCCCGTCCCTGGAGGTGTTCAAGGCCAGGCTGGACGTGGCCTTGGGCAACCTGGTCTAGTGGGAGACGTCCCTGCCTGTGGCAGGGGGGTTGGAACTCGATGATCTTCAAGGTCCCTTCCAACCTAAACCATTCTATGATTCTATGATTTTCTTTACCTTTTTAAGGAAAACTTACTCTTGAATGTTAATTGCATTTCCGTTAAGAATCATGCACAACTCTAGTATTCCTGTTTGCCATTAGCTGATGTATGAAAACCAATGCTAGTTATAGCATCTTAACAATACATCCACACTGTCACAGTCAAATTAAGTGATAAGGAAAGTGACTTAGACTTGAAAGACAGTCTTTTGTTATATGGATTGGAAGATACAAGTGTGATCATTCTGATGTTGAGTAGTTGCTGTCCATTTAAATTATTTGCAGTGGGAGCTTAGAAGCTCATTTGAAAATGCAATAGTTTAGCTTAGGGATGAAAAGAGCTGGATTGAGGCATGGCCCCAATAGACCTAGATTCTGAACTCTAAAACTGTGTATCTGTTGGTCTTTTATATATTTTTATTTCAGAGAAATAAAATTGTTGAAAACCCACTGTAACTATAGGCAACACAAGGAATGAACCCAAGTCTGCAAACAGTCTGAAACAATATAAAAAACCACTGGAGAATTAGTTTCTCTGTAAAAGAAAGTACTGGACTATTAATTCAAAGACCAAAATCCTGTCTTCAGTGATGGAACACGGAGGGGGAACGTAAGAGAAGAAACAGGGCAGAAGTTCCCAAATGCACAAATACACATTTCATTTTCAAAATGTAAAGGGTTACCTCACTTATACAGGCACCAAACATTGAGTAAAGGAATTTGGCATCCCTCTCTACCTCCCCTCAAAGGGAGACGCAACTTCCACAGCCATGATGTTTTCCCTGCTAGTCCTCAAGTCATGGCTACTGCTACTCCAAACAACTGAAGGACAGTAAGACTCATAGATGGCTTAGATGGCTTTAATACCATGAACAGACCTAAACATCATTTGCTTTAGTTAAATACTGTTTGCTTATTCATCAAAAATGGGATGAGTAAGTTAAGTTACATGAACTGGCCAAATCCTAGCTTGAATTCATACTTCAAGGGAAGCTAACTGATCATTTTAAGTTACTCTCCTCTTATGAGATTGTAAGTGTAACAGGTTGAATTTTTATATTATTATACTTTTAGTATACCTTACTATTATACTTTTAGTTCTTCCTCTTTTTAGACAAAACAAACACTAGACACCTAAAAGTAAAAAATAACGGAGCAAAAGTTATCGGTCCTTTACACCTGATTAGACTTGAAGACCCTTAAGCAGAAGTCTGCGTAGCAAAGGGGGAGCAGGAAGCGGTAAAAGGGTAGAAGGCAGTCTAGGTTTTAGCTCTGTTTGCTCACTCTCAATTTTTAATAACTTTCAGAGAACGATGCACAGTTACAGCAAATCAGTAGTGCAAGCCTGAAACATTAGCATAGAATTTAAAACACAAGTCTAAAACTTCTGTAAATAAATCAGCCATGGAGCAATTAAACTTTGAAGCCTTGAGTACAATCTAATACAGAATAAAAAAAAAATAAAAAAGAATCCAGTGGCATTTTAAAGTTTTACGCTTCCATGTTAAAAGTTCTTAAGTCTAGCTGGACTTAAGTTGTAACAGTTATCACTTGAGTTGTATCAAAAGTTTGTTTGTTTTTAAATGAACATTTAGATACTTTATTTCTTAAGATCCACGTTCAACTATTAGGACATAAGAAATACATATGAGCTTGTTTGGTTAAAAACTTTAGGACTTAACATCAACAGTTCCTTCACATCTTCCCATAGTTGCCTTATCCGTGGAAATGATCTGATATTCATTTATACTAGTTAAATTGTTTTCTTTTTAAGAGAATACCTGACTTTTAATTACACGTGTACAATGCTCTCTGCAGTTGTGTTTGAATCATTTACTGATACTTTAACTAGCATGTGTATAACTAACCAGAAGAGGAAAATATACATATTACATTAAAAAACATAAGGGGGAGGTAAAATAATTGAACATATTTTTTCATTAGAATAGTTTTAGCATGAAAAAAAGAAAAATTAATAAACTTTGTCATTGTGCTGTTTATAGGATCTTGTTATCTAGATTGCTAAGAACAAGAATATCACTTGGAAAAACAGTAAGAAAAGAACAACTGTCTAAGTGTCTTGAGAGAAAGCGTACACAATGTATGGAAATAAGCCATTTAGCCTCAATAAAAATAAAAGCATATATTAAGCTTAGAGAACTATAATGGCCTTTTTAGTTAACAAATATTTTCAGATAGGGAAAATTGAACAAAACCTAGTGAAAACAGGATTTCCAGTAGTTTAGTATCTCCAGGTACTACTTTTACTTAAGATTTTCAAGACTTTTCTCTTTCAAAGAAACATATCCTTTTGCGCTTTTGTTCATAGTTTTTAAATTGCAAATATTTTTTTTTAGAAATTAAAATATTATCTGCTAAAGATAATAAAGGTGTATTACTCTAAGACTTTATCTGGTTGTAGATCAGCTACTCTAGGCCAAGGACACAACAACTATTACCTTTGTCTTTATTTTTCTTTTCAAAAAATAAGTGTTATATGCAGTAATGATCTTGTATCCTAATGCAGTACTTCATCTACTTTTTTTTTCAGTTTCCCATTGTCTTGAATAATCAATGCTCAATGTAAGCAAGTTTTCTTATCAAGAAAACAGGAAACATTTTACAGAAATTATCTATGAAAAATATCTGATCTTTTGCTTCCTTTCAGAGGAAAGGTTTCTGAAAGAACAGATCCATCACAGTTGTATCAAAGGCTAAGTTAAGCCATGTGCTCAAGCTTGCATCTCCTTTGAAGCTATGCAACCGTTTCAGAAGAATTCATCCTGCTCTTACTACATACGATAAATGCACTAGTATGTGTTCCTTACGAAAGGTTCCCTTTGTCAAAATTCAGTGGTTTTGTGAACTTTTCTAATGGAACATCTCCAAATAATAAAACAAATTAACACAGCTCTTAAGAAGCAGATGAATTAAATATTTTTTAAACATTATTTTCCTTGTGGCCAAGAGCCCCCTCATCAATACAATCCCTTTGTGAGCCTGCCGCATGCCATGAAAGGGCTCTTGGGATCAGGAATTTCCACTTGAATTCAACTTACTAAGGCTTTGTAGTATATCTGGATAACTAAACACTTCTCTAAACAGACATTCACGATGTTTTCAGGTTGTAACTCCAACATGTTACTGCCATTCTTTAAAGACATCTTAAAATGAGCAATATGTTCCAAGTTCATCACTGTCTAGTAAAAAGAGAAAAACCGCAAGAGACCCTGGATTCTAGAGAACATAATTGCTCAAGGAACAGCATTGGTTACAGAAAGCTCTGCATATGTTACAGATAAAATGCCACAACTTTAACATCTCAATTAGCCTAAACTAAAATGATTACAGATCCCATCTGCTTTTCCAAAACCACACAAATCAATTAGAATTTCTTGAAAATCAGATTTCTGTCATCTCAGCTACCTACACATTGAGAATTAAAAGACTGCTAAGAATTGTTGTAATCAAGGACTGCTTGAAGAATCCAGGACCATTATAGTTTGAGAGACTGAACTATGGATACCTGAAGTACAGGACAAACAGTAAGGCCCATTATTCTTCTAGAGGTACAAAGCATACTTAGAATTAGAAACTGTTTGAAAAGAAGAATTAAGAGTGACTTTCCAGCAGTTTACTGCTTATTTAGGAGTTTATTGCTTCATTCCTTGTAGGTTAAGGAGATTAATACAGTTTCCTTTCTAAAAAAAACCGTTTACTTTCCAAGAAATCATTCTTTCCATTAATACCAATAACAGAAGCTTTTTTTCTCAAGGAAAGCAAAACAAAACAAAACTTAACTAATTCATATGTTCCCTTAAATGATTTTTGAGTTTGCTTCATATAAGTATTTCACATAAGTACCAATTTTTCCATCAGAATTTGGGCATTCTAAATAAATACTTTATCTTTTATTTCCACTTGCAATGGCAGCTACTAAACATCACCCTATTTCTTGAAGAAAATCTCGCTGCTGAAGAGAGAGCATTTTATAATTTAGAATTATTTATTTTACTTTTGTTAATTGTGAATCCTACGAATCCTACACAATACCAATTCAGTTTTTGGTAACTCTTTTCTGTGCCAGTATGAGTAGTTTCATTTCAAGTGTTCCCTCCTTTTACCTTCAAATACTAACACAAATAAAAGTACAAACATATTGTGTATCTATATGTGTATCATAAGTTAGCGTTTTGAACATGCTGAAAATTTTAAATAATTCTAAAAGCCAAGCTACTTGCTATGCATAATACTTTTCCAGTGTCCCAAGTGGTGTTTGAAAGAGTTTTTGTCATGTGTGATATAATGTCAGGTTATAGTGAGGATTTTTTTCTTACTAGAGAATATAACACATTTTATAGAAGAGCAGAATATAAGGATGAATCTTTTCACCATGGATCACTCCCTAGTCATTACTTGGATAAAGTTGGAAGTAGAAATAATGTACCTGGTTGAAGGTATACCTATTTTCTGTTAACAGCTAATTTCAATATTGGGGGCATGGAGGAGGAAGTCACTGTTTTTGTATAAATTGTATTAACAAACAGCTGTACCCAAGATTTAATTCTGCAAGCTCTACTCTGTACATCATGCTCTTCCCTAAGTCTCTACAGGCACCCTACCCTATTCATGCAGAGTATTTATTCAAATCAATTTCCACCATATTCCTAGATTTGAACAGTAAACTAAAAAAAACCAAACCAAAACAAAACAAAAGCTTACATTCCTGCTTTTTCTTTACTTTCAGTATGCAAGGCTTTAAACTGTAAGATCCAGAGCACAATAGTACTCCACTCTCTTTTCTGGAGAAAGCACACCCAGGGATGCCCTAGATGAACACTAAAAGTTAAAAAACTGAACTTCCAGGTTTATGGAAATTTTTCAAGGAAATCGGTTTCTCTTTTCCTCACAGATTAAGCATAACATACATTTCAAAAACTCCATGTTTGGAGTGCAAATTCAAACTAGAAATGCACAGTTACCTCCTACTAGCTATGGTATAGCCTTTCCCTACTTTCAAGGAAGGGGAAACAATGTAGAAATTGTCCCATAAAAATACATTAGCTCCCATACCATATGTATTTTAAAAGTAGAATAAGGAAAAAGAAAATAACTCAGCAGTGCTGCCTAAAGGAAATGAGAGATTCAGGCTTCTATCTCCTTAAGCTTCTTGTTACCTTTAATTTTCGTTTTTGCACATAGCCATTATTGTCTTATTAGCTATTCACATCACGGCAGTAAAGTCCCACCTGTTGTTTTGACCAGACTTTGAAGCTAAGCAGCAGAAGCTCAGTGATACTCAAGGCATGTGTATATGTAAAATTCCTGGGCACGCTGATACTTCAAAAAATAAAGAGCAATCCCATACCAGAAATCTAGCTGCTAATCAGTCATTTCCTTGAAGGAGTTAAAAAAAATTAAACCCACAGTTTTGCAAGTGCCTGATGCTTATGTACAATAGTACCTGCAACACTGATTTGTCACCTGTGTGGGCTGAACATGATAAATTGCTTGCTTGCTAAAACTCAAGACTACTGACAAGGAATTTGGCCTCAGGACATTGTTTATTTCCTACAAAAGCTTTAGAAGGCCTTTGTATGCGCTTTGTCAATCAAACATGTGCCAGGAAATCACTGTGCTGAATACTAATGAAGAGACTAATCCTTTGCAAGGAATGTGTGTGGCATCCCCCAATTATAAATCCACTACCTATGAGTCAGTTGAACTTGAGCTCCTAAATTGCACACATAACTCTGTTATTCGGCGCCCAACCCTTCTGTTCCTCAGGAAAAATCCTCTTTTATGTCAATGGGAGGTTTGTCTGTGGAAAGATCAAGATAAGATTTTCAGGTAATAATTAGCCATACCTATTTGTTTTGTTGAAGTATCTGCTAGCCAACAGTAAAGGCAACATAAGATTTTCACACCTGTTTGGATTATGTTCATGATAAATTTGAACATAGATAAGCAGCATAAAAGCCCTGCAATAATCCTGCCATGAGAAAGTAGTCCTACGCATCTGAAACAGATATTATGAAGACACATAACACAGCAAAATTGTGTGATAATCGGGAGAGAAGAAAACATGTAAAAGGTATTGGCATGTGACCTCCAAACATCCTGCAAAACATCTCAACACACCAGAGACTGGGGTACATGAGGGAGAGCAGGGGAGGGAAAACCTGTACCACTAAAGACCCTAATACAGTAAATGTCTTCAGATTAAAAATAACTCAATTTTAGGAAACTGAAGGACTGTTGATTGAGCTTTAATTAAGGTGGGTTTTTTTTTTAACAGTTTTCAAAATCTTACTCAAAACTGCAACTGCTATGCATCTCATATAATTAGAAGATTTCTCGTATTTCTTTTAAATGCCTGGGTATGCAAATTTAAGTAGAAGAGAGGAGAAGCATCCTTCACAACATGGAGGGGACAGACTACTGATGGTTAAGAAGCAAAGATCAGTAGAAAGGTTGAAATCATGAGGAACATGAATTATTACAAGAGAAAAATGTGTAACAGAAAGCAGGGGTTGACCACAACAAGCAACTTTAAACAAGACTGAGGTTATGTAAGCCAGTTTATCACCCATTTTTTCAATGTGCATAAGGAACATGATAGAAGATAGCAGATCTACTGGAGGAAATAAAGTTAAAAGACCAGATCTCACTACTTGCATGCAGAAAAAGTAAGATACAGTCACACATACACACCTTTTCCAAACAACAGGAAGGGGGAAAAACCCAACAAGAACGTTTTGGCCGTGTTCTGTGTATATGCCTAGACAGAAAGAATGGTGTTTAAGCTGTTACTTAGTCTATAGACTGGAAAGTAACTGGAAAGTAGGCCATTCTGGTCAGGATGGTACAGAAAAGATAAAAAGTTACGTTGCTGTCTTGATAGGGAGGCAAACACTCTACAGACAGAACAAAACCTTTATTATGATCTATGACTGAAGAAGAACCTGTTATATTAGAAGAAGTCAATGGACAGGGTGATGTGCCTTAGCTGAGATAGCTCTCTAATACACTGCAGTAGAGCCTGGTATTATGAATCTCATGCCTCAGGAACACTTACATTAATAGTGTGAAATGTCAAATAGCTGTCTGCCAGGTGTGAACCATTAGGTCTCTGTGATTTGGTGCACTCTGATACATCCATTTGACGCAGGGTGCAAATGTAATCAACTTTGATTATGATGTGCTGCTGTGGGCACTTTGGAAAAGGCTGATTTATTTTTAGATGACTGCATCTCTTGCACCATTAGAGCTCTCTTGCTGAAAATCACTTTGTGTAACTAGTATTGGAGGACCATTGATACATAACCATCATGTGTTATTTCTACATAGGAAGCCTAAAACAGGCAGTATTGATGTACTTTAATTTTTCTGAGGGCTCCACTTGAATAGCTTTTATAGTCGTACAGGGTGGATAATTTATTAATTTACATAATGCATCTGACCATTTAATATATCTTAAAAAAGGAAGGGAAATTAATGTAACATGTTTGGACCAAATGAATTCCTGCACAGATCCACAGATAACAAAGTTTTACTAGCAAATTGCTTAGCTTGAAAGGACCTTGCAGCATTTTTAGTAAAATATTAGTGCCTTCTTGGTGGATTACATAAGCAAATCTTGCTGCCCAGTAACTAGCTCATTAAAGCTCCTTCTAATGGACTCCACGCCAAGTTGTGAACAGAAGACTGCTCACGGTGTTGCAGAGTGTGCCAAAATTACTCTCTGCCAGCTAACATAGTCCCCCCATGCAGCTGGATCGCAGGAGAAAATGGCAAGCAGACGGTTTTGAAATCACTATGAGGCACCAATCTTTATGCTTGGATATAAGCTGCCTCTGGCCATGAGCTCATCCCACACCCTCGGCTTTCAGTGCAGACCTGTTCTTAGTGAAAAAGGTGATGGAGACCCATCACTATCTGTTCTTTGAGCCCTTCCCTTCCACGCAGCAGGACCACAACAGGTATGAGTGCCATCATGTAGGGAGACAAAAATATTTGCTCTGCAAGTTGAAGGTCACTGTAAAATACTTATAGATCTATAAAAATGAGTTCACCAAAACAATCTGAGGCTTACTTTCCATCTTGCTGAACTCTTCTATAACCAGCGTTTCAGATAGAGACATAGCATTATATTAAAACTAGATAAATGTTCAAGTGATTTATGATTCCTGAACCAATAAAAAAATCCATGCTTTTTGGCAAACCAAAGATGATCATGAAGCATGTCCATCTTACCTGAAGACCTTAAAAATTAACAAAGGATTTTTCATCATAAGAAACCTAAGACCATCCTTCTCCTGCAAATAATGAAGCAGTGCTAGAACAGATTTCAGCAGCATTTTGTACTTCTGTAAAATATTCAACCCCTCCAGTTTACTCTTGCTGAGCACTGAGATACATTGGGGAAACGACATTGCAAACTCTTATCAGGTGGAAGAAAACAGTCTTTCTGAGGCCTTTGACAGGATAAACTCTACTGTGCTTGGTAGAACATGCTGTTAGGAAAATTACTGTCACTGAAAGCCAACTCAAGCTCATTATTAAAAAAAAAAAATCACATAAGTACTAAGCAGAAGACTCCAGAATTGTTTTTATCCTTTTGTTATTGTTCGGTTTTCTTCTACTGTTTGCTTATAGTCAGCTTGCCTTTGCTACTTTCGCTGTAAGACTAGCCATGACTTTGTTCAAGGGCTATGATGAAACAGCAAGAAAAAGCACATTCTCCAAGACCTCACAGGAGAAGATATACCTGGATGTGGGAACAAAAGTGTGCTATGGTCGATCCTCAGAGCCAGAAGCTATCCGAGAACATTTTTGTACACTCACTGATGTAAATTTTTCTGAGCCTGGTTTCTTCCTCCTATGAGGAAGATGTTGTTGAAATCTGCTTCCTCTTAAGTAGGTACCTGTAGAGAGACTGCTGTTTAACAACTATTTTCCCATTTCTAAACTTTCTTGCTTTTTATTGCATCTAGCTCACCTCTCAGAGGATTTCCCTAAATTTCAGGGGGAAAAAGTGATAACAGCTTTTTGAACAGGTTTCAGATGTTTAGTCTGCTCATAATTCTTAAATCTTACTTTTTTAAACCAATTTAATAGCCACCCTTAGGTACTTACTCTTATTTTGGTTGAGTTATTAATTCCTTCTAGATCAAGTGTGTGGACAGGGTCTTTGGGATTCATTATAAATTGTCTGCTGTTCTTTTTCAGGTCAGCTAATATTTTCTTTAAAGTAACCCTTTGCACTGTTTCAAACAGTAGAAGTAGTTTAGTGTTATGAAAAATAAAACTATTTAAACACCTAGTCTGCCCCCTTACAATTCAGTGATCGGAAGAAATCACGAAGAAAGAAGGCTGATCTTCAGCCTGTGTAAGAGGAAACCAGTGCCCCAATCAACTTCAGTCTAGCTGAGGAAGTTGCCTAATTGGACAGCTGGCACTTCTTCAATAAAATAGTATCCAGCTGACAGCACCATCCTACAGCTCAAAGCTGTTACTCTTTTTAATAGTTTCAGAGTTCTGGAAATTCCAAGTTTTCAACCTAATTGTGATTCCTAATATGTTACAGGGGTAGAACAAGAGAGACAGAGTGTGTTTTTTTTCATTTTTAACACATCACCATTCACTTTCGCCTAGTGAAACCTTATGCTTTTCTTAGAAAGCTATAACTGCAAGAATGCTGGATTTACCTGCTTTGACAGCCAAAAACCAGCAGCTTCCTCAGACAAACTAAAAGAACGTTTTCAGCCCAGCATTAACTGTTGCTGCAGCTGGCTGCTTGGTACTCTGTTTCTATGCTTGCCCATTTCCATAGGGCTTCTCCAAGAGAGAAGTTTAATCTGAGATATAGTTCCCTCATATTATTCAACAGTGAAAATAAGGCACATCTACTTAAAGTCAAGGAGTTTAAATCAGAGGCAATACAAATAGCTTGTTGCTTGCCTAACACTGAGTGAGTTTGGCTCACAGGCCAAGAACTCAAAGGGGAAGGTCACAGCATGAGTGGGGAGAGGACAGGAAGGTTTCTTTACAGTGCCTCAGTGTAAAAACAGGCCTGAAAACACCGGAGGAGGAGGAAAAAGGAGGATAAATACTACCATAGCTTTTTGTCCTCCTGAAGTAGTTAAATTTTCATTCTTGCACAAGTCTAAATGCTGCCTTAGTTCAAGCTTTTATGACTTTGTAGAACAGAGGGATGATGCACCAGAGGAAAAAAAAACAGCTAAGTGTCCTCCACTGCCAGTTCTCTTAAAGTTCAGCATGTCAACATATAAACTTACAGGTATTAAAACAGCATCCGAAACAATCCCTTTCTAAACACGTAATAATGTATTAAATAACACAACAACAGTTATCAGCGAATCACACTTAATGAATAATTTTTGCCATGTAATTTGGGAAATAAGAGCTTGTAAAACAAATTAATCACAATCTCGTGCTAAAAGTTGCTCTGATTCTTACAAACAGCACAGATTTCCAGCTGTGTAGCATTAAGAGTTGGCAAGTGATCCAGATACTGTAGATAAATCATGTTCACAACAGGCAGTATTGATGTCCTCTGCTCATCTCAACTAAGAATTAAAACCTTGTTAATTGCTTCAAGTTCTTTCTCCATATTATTTACAAGCTGCATTTTTAGACTAATCTACACTCAGGCTTGAGCCCTCCTTGATCTAGGTTCTGCCCTATTTCCTGACACAGATGGACAGTCACTAGCAACCAAGTTAACAGCACTCAACAAGTTACTGATCATCACTAAAGCCATGATGCCTGGCAATGTGTCTCTGCATAACCTTCTACTATTAAGAAACAAAATGTTTTACTTACATATCACCAACGACCCCTAATTTAGATTTCCAACTGCACCACGCTAAAAGTCAGTGACAACAGTTTTCTAAAATCAACTGATAAAGAATAGTCAAAACCTACTGCTAGTGGTAATCTGCATGCGTAATTCCTAAATCTAGTATATACATTTTTCAAAGAGAGGGAAGTACAATTTACTGTCGATAAACCAGTCAGAATCTGGATTTGAGAGAGCTCAAATTATAAATCAGTGTCTGTGAAAGATGCCAATTAACATTCTGCAGAATACTGAGAAACTGTGAAAAGAAAACAAGCGAAGTGCTATGAAACCTTTATGTTGTCTTCCACACAGTCAAAAATCCACTGTTTCCCATATGCAATATTAAGGGCAACGTTAAAGGCCCAACATTAAAAGGAAACAGAAATAAGCAGAAAGGACCCTGCTTGCTTTCAGCCTTAAGCAGGAAACCAGAGAATCACATATTCAGTCTGGAAGCTCACCACTTACTGATCCCTGGCATATATTGAAGCCATGGCACAGCGATGCAAAGTTCTCATTTCAAGAGAAAGACAAACAGTTCCACCCTCAGAGGCCAGAATGCTTACAGTGTACAGGGCTGAAATATAAAGAAAAACCCTAGTATTCTTGAAATGGACTGTTGTTATTCACAGTAACACCTGCATGCTTCACTTGAGATCAGCTGGCTACATGCGGCACCCAGCCCATTTTGTGTAGACAGTATTATGACCTCCATTATGCAAGTGCAGGACCAAGCCAAGAGAAGATTAAAAAAAAAAATAAAAAAAAGGCAAATCAGTTGTCTGGCATATAGAAAGTATATCGATGAGATGGCATCGAACTCAGATGGGAAGAGACAAAGTGCTGCTTTAAGTTTCAGGCTGCAGAAATATTTGGCACTGTGGCTATTCCAGGTAGAGAAGTGAGATGGGGTAGAGAAAAACTGTATAGTTTTCATTAAAACCAATGTGAAAACAGATGATGTTTGTGCAGTTGGTTTGTTTGGGAGAGAATTTCCAGGAGCAGGGTCACAAAATTGGAGTAGTTAAGTATGTCAGGAAGTTTGACCCAGTTCCAAAGTTTTAGAACTTCTCCAGAGGGAGGTGCAGAATTGTGCCACATTCTTCAGCAGGCAGAAAATGAATCTGAACTCAGGCTTTTGGCATCACTGATGAGTCACAGTGCTCACTACAGTATCCCCTTATTGAATAATGAGTTTCAGGGCACTGTTCCATTTTTTTCCTTTTAAAGCACTTCTATCATGGAATAATATATATATATATTTAAATAAAATTATTGACAGAAAAAAAAAAGAGGGCCATAATAACTTCTTTAGTTGATGGTTTAACACTAATGTGGGAAGTGAGATACTTGGGCTGAACTATTTTTACAAAATAGAAGAGCACAGCTAGAAAGATTTCCAGTAACACATCTCAGTGTGTCCTGTAGCTTGGTAGCTAAATTTATTACTGGCATTTTTAATTTTTTTTTGCTTACTTTATATTAAAGGATTTCTTTTAACGGGGAAAAAAAATTAAACCATTGTCAATCCAAGAAAACAAAGTGAGGAATGCTAAGGCAGAACAATTAAAACACCCAATTTGGCTCTTAGATTTGGATTCCTTGTGCCCAACAGAGAGGAAAAAGAAAGATTGAAGCCAGATATGGGAAGGAAAGGCACCAACTGTAATACTGTTATTATGTTACTGAAAAACTGACATTTGGTTTAGCAAAAAGAGATCTTTCTTTAGCAAGGCTTTTCCTTCTTCATATGCACTCAAGTGACGCGTGTAGACAATTATTTAGCCCTTCCCCTATACTGCAGATAAACAGCTCAAATACTTTAGATACAACAAAGTACAAAGACCTGCTAAGTGATACAAAAGCCCCACATTGTAATGCATAAAAATAATAAATGAAAGAAAGTCATGTCACAACAATAACATAAAAGGTCATGACTAGGAAAAAAGCATAGGAAATGTTTCTATGACAGAAGGATGTTACCAATGGTGTTTTCCTAATGGGTCTGTTCAACACATCCAGTATTGCAAATTTTGCATATGGTACAGCATTTATTTGGGTTTGTCGAGACTTAAGAAGCTTATGAAGAACTGCAGTCTTTTACAATACTGAATATTGCTGCTGTCCTCAATGCACTTAGAGTGTAGGTGTCCAATCCCAAAACCATGTAGTTTGAAAGGAGCTTTAAAATCACCTTGTTCAGCCCCACACATCCATAACTTCCCTACGTTAGATTGTGGTTTGCATGATATAACACTACCACAAATAGTCAAAGATTGAAATGTTAAGAATTCAGATGGTTTCTAGAACAGCATATTGGGGGAAGGAGAAAAATATTTGGGATGCCTGCCTAAGCATCAGTTTGCGAGGTTTGTAGCCTGCCTTTTTCCTTTATTTCTTTTATTGTTTTTTTTTTCCTTCTTCTCCCATGTTGCCACCAATAAAGTAGGGCTAGGGTCTGTAAAATTAATGCGTATGACATCTTTGTTGGGAAATGCTTCAAGAAAACAGTGGTGGGAAGGGAAGGAAAAAGGAGAAGTCCATCCACCGCTCCCCCTCTCCCCCTCAGGCTCAGGAATACCTCACTCCTAATAAAAAAACCCAAATGCCACTTGAACAGAAGCACAGTACAGTAATGCTGGTCCCACCCTGTTGTCCAAAGTCACTGAAAGTGCATAGGGCATGCAGATTTAAAGGTTCATTGCCTCTGAAATTTTAGCATGGGGAGAGAGGAGCCAGTACCCACAGACAGCTTTCTCATAGGATTAATAAGAAAGATTCAGTCAACATGAGATTCATCCTTCACTCATAAGAATTTTGTCACACATCCGCAACTCTATTCAATATCAAAATCAAATAATCTCTGGGACTGACTACCCAAATCTCCTTCTGGGGCAGTTCAGAATGGTTTTGGCCTATATCAGGTAATTTCATGCACACACACATGTACATATACAGACCCTTAACATGAAGTTCCCTGAGTGTCATTAGGGCTACTTATCTGCTTGGAACTAGGTTTAAATGCTCTGCTAGAGCAAGGTTAGATTACCAAGCATTTTATGAAATAATGCAATGTACAAGCAACACAGAAAGTAGGACTTATCTGAACATCACATCAACTAGTATAAATATTTGGTTCAGAGTTCATAAGCTTCTGACAGCAGAGTTATGGTCCTTGTTTAGTATACTTCTGCACATTATAAAGGAGCGTTAACAGTTACAGTGCTATATAAATGATAAATGATGACACAGAACACTAACTGCCCATATTTATGCCAACATATTTAGTCAGGATGAACAGGAACGATAACTTTTAAAAAAATTACTGAATATATGTAATTATAATGAGCTATTCACAATCAAAAACATGTCCTTATTAAAATCTGTCATCTAAACCCATATTTATTTTTCCCTCTTAGAAAAATATTTACAGTTCTTGACAGTTAATTCACCATTTATAGATTATCAAGCTGTGTGACCACTCCAAAGCCTGTAGTTAAATATAAGCAGCAGAACTCTATATAGAAATATTTGGCAGTTGCAGTGAACATACAAATATAAGGTGAATATGAAAACAAGATACTAACTTTTCCTTTTCTACCCTTCACAGTCTGGGATTCATAAGATGCACAGAAAAGATGAGAGCATGGTTTAAGCACAAGACAGAAAACCCACTTTTTCCCTTCATCTGCCAAAGACTTTTCATTCAACTTAGAGCAAACAACTTAATGAGAAAACAGAAATAACACTATTCCCCTACCTGTTTGTTTTGTTTAATTTACTGAAAATATGAGGCACTCTGCCCAAAATATAGAAATACCAATAAATTATATACTGAGAATCCATTCTACCATTACTATTTTCCATTTTTTCCTTAATTTATTAATGCAATCACTACAGATCTGGTAATGAAAAGTGAGAAGGGACAGAGCCTAGCTAAAAGAGAGGTTGTGATAAAGCACAGTAGCTGCAAAGGTGAACACGGTAGTCTAGCTGGTACAGATGACATTATTAATTTACTAAAAGAACAGAATTTACAATGGAAATAAGGAATCATCTATCATCTCTGCATCATTCACCAGCTGCGTGTTACCCTAACTGGTGGCTTGCTAATTTTAGTTAATTTTTGTAAGGCATCTGCCCAGAAGGGCTCAGCTCAATGACAGCACCTGGCTTTCAGTGAGGTTCTCCTTTTTAATCAGGTTTGCCAGCTAGTTTAAATTGAGGCACAAGGAGGTCAAGTGACTTGACCAAGAGCAGGCTGTAAAGTAACAGCTCTGTGTGAGCATGAAGCTAAGACCTCCCTGGCTAGCTGAGTTCAGTCTAACCTTTATTTGCTCCAAAGCTTTTTCTGGGTGGCACAGGGAGCTCACATATTCCTTCCCCAGTTATTATGTAAAAACTCAACAGAGGACTATTTTGCTATTTATACTTGACAGTATGCTGAGCTGTGACTTAAGAATGAGTGATCATCAAAATGATTGCTGAAAAATGAGATCATCCCTGCTCCTGTACTCTTAGTTCATCATTCTCTGCAATGGGGGAGATAAGGAAAATTCTGACCTTCCAGGGTTCAGACACTTGTCTTTCTCAATTCCCACAAAGAAAAACTAAAAAACGTTGCAAGAAGTAGCATTTCATAAGCTAAAATCATGTTGGTTTAGACCTACTGTTAACACTAATGTAGTTGCCCAATAATTTTTTAATCTACTGCTTCATGATGTAGTGTACAGGCAAAGACTTGTGCTGGCCTTGTTAGAGTTTTTACTTACAGGGAGTGGCCCAAAGCAGACCAAAAGACTTGGATTTATTGACATTAAAATCAGGATATTTCATTCTTTAAGTACAAACTTGAAGTGACTACATGAAACCACACTAAAATGAAGACATTTACAAACAATCGCTTTCCTGCCCACTGGGTCCTTGCCGATACACCTTTGTTTTCAGGCTTGATTTGAGCTGACTTACCAACTTTTTGAGCTGCAAAATCCATCCACATTCTTAGACAATTTCTTCTGTCTCTTTTGAGACATGGTTATCTGCTTCTTACATGAACAGGATACTTCCAAGACAGCAGCCTTTGCTATTTCTCCCAGAATATTAAAAAATTCCCAAACCAATCTCCCTGCAAAAAGGGCTCACCTACCACACTTACCTGAAAGGCAAATAGCACAGGTATTAACAATCTGCCTGAGCTTCTTTCCTCATTGGCTCCTAAAGAGACACATAGTGTTTGATTCTACTACTGTTGAAAATATTTGCAATTCTAATTTACATTTCTAAGAGTAATAAAAAATATTCATGTGCAGACTGATTTGAGCATTTATTCTTACTTTAGCCTATTTGTGATAACAGTCGATTTATCTATGCTGTTAATTATTCATTTTGTATCTATATGACTTTGTGGAGATGTATATCTCATGCAGAAAACCTAACATTAACTTTACATGAACCTTAATTACAGCTTGAAGATAAACATTACTTATTTTCATTTTTCAAATATGCTTTAGCTACACTTCAGCATATTTAATGTCCCACTATTAACAGAACTGATCTGAAAGTACATTGGAAGAAGGATTATATTTTATTAATACAACAAAAATGCATATTTATAACAGAACACATTAGAAAGTGCAACTCAATTGCATCTAAATAATAGCCATAGTACATCTGGCCATGTTGGGCTTTCCTGGGCAGAGTTCAAAATATGCTGTCTCTCTGGCAAAGTGACTGACTGTTCATTTTCATATACTTTATCATCTATGACAGTACTCTTCTAATAATTCAAAACTCAGAAACTAGGCTTTGACAGTGCTTCAACGCTACTGCTTATTATTCAGCACCGACACAAACAAACTGAATGGTAGTTAAGAGGTAACCTGTGCTTAGTGGCTACTTTTGTTGCATTTGAAACAATGCTCTTTCCCCTCCGCTCTGCTAAAGAAGTACTCTGACTACTGTACTAAAAACGGCAAATGTGCAATGGCATTGTATTACACGTTCAAATTAAACCCCTACAAACTCTAGCTGCTTTATTTATAAAAAAAAAAAAAAAAAAAAAAAATTGTGCCAGAAAAACCTTGGGAAAAATTTCTCAGCTACTGGTCTTA
Organism: Pluvialis apricaria; assembly: GCA_017639485.1. NCBI lineage: Eukaryota > Metazoa > Chordata > Aves > Charadriiformes > Charadriidae > Pluvialis > Pluvialis apricaria. Next base: position 63,355,449 of record CM030008.1, read on the forward strand.
TCGAGTACAACTGAAATAAGTAAATCTTTCGATGATACTTCACTCATCTAACATATGAGTGCTTTTTAAAGACTTTGCTAGTTCCAAAACGAATTCATTTGTTTTATTTAATGCTTTTTACATGCTCAAAGACTGAGGAGGCTTTGATAACTGAAAACAGGCTGATATGTATATACATATTTAAAATATTTGAAAGGATACATGGAAGATCAAGTGCCATGGTGTGATAAAAGGCTTCAGTGTTTTTTCTCTTTAGGACTCTTGAGCACAAGTTTGCTCAAAGCACCCCCTTCTGGTAGAAATCCATAAATTGGGTGTAGATTTGGTAAAAATGTTAATTTGCAGTTTATTTATATACGCAGAATCTGATTGTAATGCTCTTTGGCAGGCTCAGCTTCCTCTAAATTCTGAAAAATATGGGGAAAATGTAAATGTGATCATATGTACATATATGATTATCAGATGGGTTTCAAATATTTTTGATCTTTTGCTCCCTGATAGTATCTCACATGCATATAAATCTTGTTTAAAAAAAAGCAATAAAATATTATATTTCACAAGACTTGTAACTACTCAAACTTTAAAAAAATATTGGGCCTTTTTTCTAGGAAATCTAGCTTACTGAAAGAAGAAAATTATTTTGCTTGTATTTAGAACTCATTTTTCAGTGAAATTTAGATTGTTGGCACTTCCTAAAGCGTTTCTTCTGCAAAAATAGAAGCAGTATGTTGCCTAACTTACCCTAAAGATGAAAATATTGTGCAGTCTCTACACTACTGATGAATATGATTAGGTTATAATGAGCATTCCTACTACTTAAAAAGAATCTTTATTTTGATTCTGACCTTACAGCTTTTAAAGTAATTTTAAATAATTGCTAATGCTCTTACCTTTTTTCAAATGGAAACATATTTTTGTGTTTTTCAAAAAACAGCTACTTATACTGCAAGGGTTATTTGCATTTAGGTAACTATTTCCACAAGCATGTGGTCTGTTGCATTCAAAATGCAGAAGTAAGATGAGAAAGCAGAAGATCCTAATTCAGCTTCTAGTGAATTCTGCAAGAGCAGGAAAGAGTCTGATGAATATTTTTCTTGGGTCTCTTGACAGAAACCTTCAACAACAGAGAAAAAAAGAGCCACACAAAGCACTGCTGTTACCTACAGTGCCAATCAGCAAAATAGCAGAGAAATTGGGCTGGGTGACAGTGTCCACCCTTCCTGACCCAGCCAGGCAGAGCTCAGAAAATATAAAAAACTGCTTCTCTTGCGGAATTCTGCTTGATTATTCCAGAATTATCCTTCTTCTCTGAACCATGGCATGATTCTGTCTCACCTTTTACACTACAAGCATATCTCATGCAAGATATTTAGGTGGCAACTGATACACAGAAGACAATGTTATTAAGTGAAAACAAACCAAGGCATAGCCACTCAGATGAATGAAATGATGAGGAAGATTAAGACATATAGAGAAAAAAAAATTTCCCTGTTTACTTTGTATCTGGAAATATTGGTGAGGCTGCTTTGGGAAGCAGACCATGCAATAGAAAGGCACTATAACTTCTTGTGTCAAATGTCACCTTTTGATCCAAGTCAGCTGATGAAAAGGACAACTCCTAGACTGACTTTAATATTAAGACTAAATATCTGATAGTGGTTAAACAATGGCCAAAATTGCATGAGACTAAGTAACAGTCAGCTTTGCTCTTCACTGTTGAGGGAGACCTCTTGAAATACAGTAATACAGTTGAAAGTAGTACATCATGATATATTTAATTTGCAAAGAACACAAGTCAATAAAAATGAAAGTGTACTCAGCCATAAGCCCGCTCCACCCAAGCTAGTAATATGTACACATAAAACTGTTTAACTTGGGGTATCTTTATTGTTTTTAGATACTAAATTTTACACTTTTTTTAGATAAAAAAGACAAGTATGAAAATGCTGAAACAGAGATGTCCCTCCACTAACAAAAATGAGCCTGAGGTGTGGCTGAAAGATTAGCCAGTGCGTTTTTAAGTCCAGCAATCAATTCAAATGGACTTGCTGAGAGAAGAGTTTCTGTGAGTGCAGATTTTAGGTAAAATGTGATACTGCCGCTGTCTGCCTGAGGAGCAAACTGGCTTCTATAGGCAAATATAATTGCATTTTGGGGATAATATCAAAAAGTTCTGTTTTTTGTCACCTCAAAATAATTGAATCCCCCATCAGAATTTCTCCAAGAAGCCCTCTTCAAAGCTAGTGATTTCTTTCTGAAATCACTAGTATCAGTCAGAGATGTTTTATTAAGATACTGTATGAAAATAAAAATGCTTATGTTTTTAATGGGAAGCCTCTCCAAAATATTCTAAGATATGAACCCTTTGATTCCTTTAATTTAAATTAAGAATGAAGATGACGCTAGCTTCTTCTGGTCAATCAGATTCCCAAAATCAACCTGAAATAGCCTAAATGGCCTTGAAATTCATAACTAGCACATATTTGGAAATAAAATCATTAGAAAACCACTCAAAACCACAAAAGAACAATATTTTATTCCAAACAAGTCTCTCTCCTTTTTTTTATGTTTCAAAACTAAAATCTGTCCAAAGTTCTTTTTTTAAATAGGATTTCTTACATGCAGCTTCTGGCTAAAGTTTAGCACTATCAGAATAAAGAATGTCATATTTTAACATAGAAGCTTCCCCTGCCAGCAATACTCATATATACATGTCATGCATAGGCTTCTTACCAAATTTATTATATGAGTAAGCCAACTTTATGAGCAGCAGCATCTGACAATGCTAATGTATAGTTTTGTATCTGCATGTTCTCTTTCTCTTTTACGAAGTGCAATCACATCGTGCTGTTAGAGAAACCATTTCAAGTTCATTCCATGCCATATAACTATCTGTATGTTTTCTGGAAAAAGTAATGGTTATGCTCCTCTTTCTTTATGTATAATACACTTAAGTCTGTTAAAATCATATGCACTAATTAATTAAAAAAAAACAAACAACAAAACAAACCACAAAAGTATCCATAATTTTGGCAGTTTGGATATGAACACTGGCAAAAGTATCTATAAAAAAATTCTTTGTGAATGAGGAAACTGAAATTATCCTGTACATAATCCTGTAGGCGTTTATCCCCTGTAGGGATCTTGAACAGGAAGGACTTAACAATAGCAGTATTTTATAGTTCATAATTCAAAAACATTTTGATAGGCATTATACCTTTAAAGAGGATAAACTGAGGTGGATTTTATGACCAACATTGTTTCCATTGCACATATTAGCAAAGTGGGAATCACAGCCTGCACCCTAGCTTCTTCTCTGAGACAGAAGTTTAACAGTGCTGCAGAGGTGAAAAATCCAGCTGGCGAGGAACCAGCCTGTGCAGTTCAATAGCTGTACCTAACTGCTCATCCCTAGTAGCATTGACAGAGCTCTGCAAAGAGATCAGTGAAGCCATGCGCAGTAGATCATCAAGGTTATGACAACGCATGCTGTTGTAGAATAAATGCAGAATTTCTTAATTGTGAGAAACTGCTATTGAAAATGTGTGGATATAATTTGTCAGCCAGTAACATGCAGGCTTATGTGCATTGAAAGAAATATGTAAACCCAAATAAGACTAAAATAACTTAAAAAAAAATTTCTTCAGAAATATCTCAAATCCTACCACTCTTCTCTATTCGCTCTAAAAACCTAGTCACCTTGAGGGTCTCCAGAGTGAATGTAATCAGGTAAATGTGAAAATCCACACTGAAGGGCAAATAGTCTGCTTCCAAGGAGATATTATGTACCAAGACGTTTTAAAGCTGTTGTTTTTGGAGAGAAAATAATGTTTCCTACAGGCTGTGCTCAGTACAGCATCAATAGAAGTATCTGATGATGCCATTTGCATTAGACTTTCTTCTATATGTAAATGTAATCAAGCTGCATTGTATAGGGCTAGATTATTGTTAATTAGCATTTGCTGAACATTTTTCTAATACATCATCTCAAGTGAACTTTAAAGATTATGAAGTTATTTGAGATTTTTTAGCTCACTGAACTCAACCAAGGAATAACTTCATGTGGAGTAAATACACTCAAAGTAATAATTAGCAATAAAATATCTAAAAAATCTTGTGCTTTCATAAGGTAGCCTATCATAGTATAAATGTTTAGCAAACAGAAATACTGAAACCAAATGTTACTGCTGAATGAAGTTTCCATATTTTCAAACAGTAAAAATCCGTCTAACAGGTCTGCATTTGAGCAGTCGGCTCTTTTACTCATTGCTAGTGACCATTTTCAGGAGGAACTTCTGCATTCAAACACAATGCTTTCAATTCTGTTTATGAAAAGTCATTTTTCCCTTAGAACCATTCCCTAGCATCTATTGTTATAATTTTAGAGGAGCTTGCCGCAACATGGTGGACATAGGGGACAGACACTGATACAGAAATCAATGTTTCTGCATTCTCATTTTTGCCACTGATCTGCTCTGCAGCTTGTATAAATCAGGTCACATCTGTGAACGTTTCTCCCACAACCTTTTTCTTAAAGTGTCCTCTTTAAAAACTCAGTGGGTGTACAGGGCGGAGCAGGACAGGCTAGAGATGAGTTCAGCTCCTATTTACGTCTCCTGCTTTACCTGGCAGGCCTGTCTGCCTCAATGGGACAAGCACATGCACGCATTGCCACAGTCCTAGAAAGCCAGTGGGAGCGGAAGCAGACACAGAGCAAAGCAAGGTACAGATTATGTCCTGTAACTGCAGTTCTCCTCAGGTGAGGAAGTTATTTTCAGCACCATGAACTTTATGGGTGGATGGCATCTGAGGGAAGTGCTGTACCACTGCCATCAATATTGAGCTTGCTAACGCTAGAACAATTTATTTTATCCTTCTTTTGAGGTGTCAAGATTTTGTTTTGCTAATTTTGATCCTGCTAAGAAGCTCGGAGGTGACCTTGAACTTTGCTATGAGAAAAGCAATGCACAGGTAAACTGAAACAAGGCATGCTAGTGCAGGAGCGACATTTTTCTTCCCCTTAATTTTTACAGCATAGGAAACCAGGGGACTCAGGTTACTGAATGCATGCCACAGTAAGATATGTTTCAAGTACACAATAATTATGATGATAATGATAACAAAAATGCACGTCTCAACTTAGACCCACAATCAATAAAGTTTGGAAGTATATATAACTTGAAGCATCCGTATGATCCCACTGAAGCAATATACTTGGTTAACTATCAGGTTGAGCTGGGGTCACAAACAGCTCACAAATTTAGTACGGGAATTTCTGCTGAAACAATGAATTTCAAGTAAGCATTACAAATTATTTATGGAAAAGGAATTTTAAATTCAGATTTATAAATCTGTGCATAGGAACTTGCTGAGAAACTAATAAATCTTTAAATAAGAGAACAGAAAGATATGATGTAAATTATCCAATTTCAAGTATTAAGTAATTACGAAAAACTATGTTACGAAAGCCTATGAATAGTTACCAGTACAGAAGTGTTTCTAATACTGTTCAGCAAATGCTTTTTCTTCAATAATTTAGACTTCACAGTACTCTCCTCACATTCTTTCCAGAGACCAGAGAGATGAAGAGACAAAATATGTTGAATAAGTTATTAGAATTGAATAAGTTATTAGAATTCAATTAGTTTACTAGGCATAGTAGTTAGCAATGTAACCAATGTGTTTAATAGTTAAAAACAAACTGTTGCTGAGTTTTCAAGTTTTCTTTTTTTTAATGTTTAATTCTCTTTTTCCCCCCAATTGCTGATCCCAGCTATTCTAATTTCATAACCACAAGACCTTTAATAGCTTTGTCTTACTGACTTGCTGCTAGTTTTTTGTTGGTTTGTTTAGTTGTTTTTTTCTCCTAGAAGGTTTGGTTTGTTGAGAAATCATTGTATTCATTGACTGTCTTAGGTAACATTGTCACGCATTAGTAATCATCATACCTTCATCTTCTTTTTTCTTTTTTCATTTATTTTTCCTGGGATCAGAGAGGAAATACTTTTTAACCCTCTCCCTCTCCAAAAAAAAAGGAGGAGGTACATCCTGTGTTATTTCTAGAAATTACCTAGATTCCTTGTTACATTTCTATATTCTGTTCTCAAAATAATTGTTTTCCCATAGCAATGCATTCTTTACGCTCCTTTTTAAAACCAGCACAAGATATACAAATCCTCTAATTTTGTAAACTCCTCTAATTTTGGAGGCACTGTTCTTTCTCTACCAGTAGTGGAGCAGGTACATCTGTCCTAAGTGGGGGCTGTGCAGAGTTGCTTACCTGGTTTCCCTGGCTGAAAGGTTAGATGAAGTTGTGGTGTATTACAGTACAAACGGGAATCTCAGAATCTCTTTTGCCCTCAAGTCCTGGAGTTTTGGTGTTGTTCAGCTCCTGGTGACACATGAAAGATGATGCCAGCCGTAATCCCTCACAGCCTTTCACATGATCTAGGGCAGGCTGCCCATGGAAGGAAGAACTATGCCTAAGGGCAGCTTAGGGAAAAGTCATACCCCCTCTTCTTTAAAACAGGGAATATATGTGAATTGGAAATAGTTGAGAATTTTGCAACTAAACAGGTTTTCATTGGAAAATGCTGATTTGTTGAAGTCAAAACTATATTCAAGAATGAATTAAGAGGATATATGTACAAGCAGTACACTGTTTCTTGGGAAATCTTTGTCAGAAGAGGTCTCCAGACCAGGAGACAATTTTTAGTCAAAGGTATTTGCTAGGTCCCAGCTATTAGGTAAGAGATGAAGCATTCAACTCAGATTTGCAGAGGCATTGAATTTCCTGCAGACTGATAGCTGTCCTACTCACATCATTATGGAGTCAGATGTTCTAGCTCCCATTCTGGGTTTGTGAAGTTATAATTTGTTATACGAAGGTTAACAACATTATAAAGAGAGCTTGACTCAGGTGACTAAGGCGTCTGCCTGAGAAGATATCCAGTCTTAAGTCTTCATTCCGAGTACAAGCACAACAAAGATTTAATATCCCAGATGAGTGTTGTAACCACTAAGCTATCAGTTATTCCTGCCTAAAAATCTCACATTTTCAAAAATTTCTTTGATTTGCCTTCAAAAAATTCTGAAGCCATCAATATCTCACAGAATATAATGTTTGATTTTTAATAAGCCCTGACAGAAATCATTGCCTCATGGCTCAGATCATCTAGGTTGGAGATTGTTTAGTGAAGAGCAAAAGGCACTTTGAGGAAGTGCCTTCAAAAGGACACGGGGCTTTTTTTTTCTATTTTTCTGGTTGGCAGAATCGACTACTAAGTTGCACTGCCTTTCCATTGAAATCATACTAGATCTCATAGTGTGCAAAAACACCTCCCAAGTGCCCCCACTTTCCACTTTAATTATCACTTCCTGCCTCCCAGCTGTCCCTGCTCCTATCATTACTCTGTCTCACCAGGAATTTTCTCTTGTCATGGGAAAGTACTGCGATAAGTCCTTTCTGCACTGGACCTTGCCTCACCTCTCCAGTTTAAAAAGTTATTGTGCTACCCATCTGAGATGGATCAAAAGCGCAAACCAGAAGCACTTCAAGGACTGAAGTTTTCTATGGAGTTTTTTCTACATTACCCCTGAAACATTTTGTGAAGAATATTATCTCTCTCACTTTTCCAGTCACCTGCCTTTGGCTATCCGCAGAATGTTTTGTAACCCTTCCATAGCACAGAAAGACTGATCTGTTCTAGTCAGCTAATGATGTGCTTCTTTCTGGTGTTGGCGGCAGTGGGATAAAAGAGACTAAGTTCCACTTAAAAGCTTAGACTAAAAATGACATTTAGTAAATGTATATTTAACTCTTTTGTCTCAGTTCTGTTTTCAGCCATCTGTGCAGAAGAATTCCTTTTCTCCATAAAAGGCCCTACCTCAGTAAGCCAATGTGTATAAAGCCTTAAGTAAAAGTTTCAAAGTGTCTGTGACTTCCCCTTGCATTAGGTAATATCAGAATTTCATTTCATGGCCATACAGGGACAACTAAGAATTGAGGGCAAGTTTTAAGAAAATATTACAACATGTTTTAATTATTCAAATAATAATGACTGCAGAAGCAGTAGTCTTCACAGGCTCTCTTCCCCTCTAATTTCAGGGCAATTTCTGAACCTAAGTGGAAACTGAGCTCTTGTACTTTCCTTTACTGTTTTAGCTCTTGCTTTTGTAAGCATTTCTGTATTATTTCTGGTGAAAACTGAATCTCTTCTTATAGCAACTCCAGCTATGAAGTACACACTTCGCATGTCTTCTCCAATCATCCTCCTTCTATAGTACCTTCTGTTCTAGTTTTTGTTAAGAATGAAGAGGAAATTTCTAAACACAAAGACAGCTAAGCTTTGCAGAAGATTTCCTGAAGACACCCCTGAACCTCTGTTACTGAATGTTTTAAGAAAAACATTTTAAATATTTATCAGGAATGATGCAGTCCTGGTGCAGGTGCATAGAACAGCTGGCTTCATGAAGACTGTACCAGTCAGACCTAATTTTTAAACTATTTTATTTCAGCAAGATCTGAATTCATACATTCATTACATGTTTGTCATATGTCCCTACCCCCTGTATGCCCCAACAGCCAAAATAAGTGACTTCAAGGACTCAGATCTCCCTTTTGCACACTTTGTTCCATCCCTCTGCTTTTGCCAAATCCATTAGACCTAAACTTTTTTCCCTATGTCAACATTACTTCATTGTCTTTTATTGCATTTTTTTGTTTGTCTTTTCTCTACAAAGTTAACTGTTATCACCACTTAAACATTAGCAGACTTGTCTTGCAAATTCATTTTATACCCTATTTTGTGATTTCTAAGCTCACATCCCTCACTTTTTTACACATACTTTGATTGTGATTCTTCTTTCTTTGTATCTGTCCACCTAGTTAGAAATTGCCCTTTATTTCTTCCTTGATCTAAGTAACTGCAGTTTCCTTGAGCATTCCACAGCACAGCTGAGCACATATTTAGTTTTCAATAGACTTTTGAATGTCCTTGATTTCAGTCAATATAAACAAACACTTAATCTTAATTAAATAGAAATGATCTTGAACAATAGTTTAAGATTGAGCATGTCTATAAGCATTGTGAAGAATCTGAACCATAGGATTTAACTTTTATTTTTCCATAAATATTTAGATTAAAACTTTATGCAGTAAGCTTGAAATACAATGATAAAATATTTTGTAGGAAGCTATTCACACATCTAACCATAGTTATCTAATGCATAAGAGGCAATGTTGAGAGGTATCCACCCTGGACTCATAGACATATGAGACCTAGTGCAGACCTCTTCTGGAGCAGCAGCTGGATGTCTGCATGCATCTAAAGTGGCAGTACACACTTCTTTTTTAGACAGTTTCACACACAGCATCTTGCGTTGTACCTGTTTACAAAGTGTTTTTCAACACTTCTATTAGCGTACTGATAAAAAAAGACAAGAACTAGAGTCCTGCCTCTAGTTTCAAACACCTGCAAAAGTCAGGAAGGTCTCAATTGTAGTATTGATTTAGGCCAATACCTAGGCCAGAAGCACTGTATCCCATATTCATTTAGTAAATAAAAATGCATTCTTTATTTGTCTTCTGATGATAGAAATAACCACACCAAAATGATACAAAGATGCCTATAACTTGTCTGAATTCAACAGCAGACATCATTATGGAACTTCACAGCTAATACCAAAAAGCAAGGACATCGCTTCCCCAGAATAACATTCATTACTCCATTTTGCCCAGTAGTATTTTTTTCCCTGTCTCTTCCACAGGAGTGTGTTCCAGATGGCCCACACTTGGCTGTGCTGAAGGAAATAGATGACAAAACAGAAAACACATGGGTCTATGAGAAAATCCCTATATTCCTATGAAAATATCTCAACTATGAAAATGTCTCAACCAATCTTGAACACTTTTTCAATTAAAGTGAAAGTAAGGTTCTCTTCACTTTTCTGGGCTGAAGACTTCTCTTTACTGCATGATATAATCAAATTGCTACTTGACAACCACTATATGTAACGAAGTTGTATGGACATGGCAATTACAGAATAAGAGATCTTCTTCCTGATTTTGTTTAATCCATTATAATCTTAAACCGTACAGTGCATTATTAAGACTCTTCTGGAACAGATCATGGATGTGAGATCTATACTGAATTAAGAATTCAGAATTACTTTGGAGTAACTATTTCAGTACTTTTCCAAGAGCAGCCAAACTTTTGCATTTTTACATTTCTAAAATACCTTATTGAAGTATTCACATTCCTGGAAAAAAATCCTTTTGGGCAAAGGTTTTATGGTTCAGAAAATTTGAATGAAAAAAAAAAAAGGTGAGGTCACAGAAATGTTAAATCTTTACCCAAAATTAAATAAAATGTATTGCTTAGTACAAAAGAATTTTTGGCTTTATTTTTGGATAATACAAATATTTTTTACTATTTTAGTGTTATATAATCTTCCATTGCTTTCCTCTATTTTAGAATAAATTTAGTAGAACATTAGAAAACATTATTGTGCCTTTTAGACAGTATTGAAGAAGCAATAAACTTAGTGAGGTTATGTATGCCTAAATTGTATCCAGTTATAGAAAGGAATGTTAAAGAATGTGGTCATATACACGCTCAAATTTCAGCACATTCTTCTTGCAAATCCCAAATTTTATTGGACAATATGCTTTTAAGCACACATTTTCTTAAATTCCTGCTCTCAGTTACATCTTTGCTGCGTGAAAAATTCCATTTCACTGCAGTCAGAAAGGTAATTGTGTCTCTTACAGCCTAAGAGGTCTACTCCCTTCTCCCCGTGCTGATATAGATCTCATGCACATGAATTAAAATTATGCAAACATGGGGTGAGAAGAATTGAACTTTTTTCTGCCATGCTGTGGTATGTATGTATTCCTCCTCCTGCACCCCTTGCAGGCCAAAGGGAACTTCCACATGTTCTCCTTTCACCTGCAGACCCAAAAAGGCCTTCACTCTCACAATGTGGGCAGTGTTTTTTTGGTTCTTTTTAACTATTTGTTACGCACTTAATATAAAATGAAGTTTAATAAGCCAATGCTGAGGTGGTCTGCTACCACTCCTTTCATTACTGAGATAGAAACTAAGATAATCTTTGCTGAAATGTAAAAGTTTAACGATTTCCATTCCATTTAGATTTCAGGAAAAGGGAGCAAAGCATATCTTTCTGTCCAAAAGAGAAAACAGTTGAAAAGCTAAAATTATCTTCATATTAAACTGAGTGCAGGGCTTGCTTGGAAAAAAATTGTGTAAATGTAAAAAGGACACGAAATATTGAAAAGCAAACACATACGTACATCCTTGTTGTTTAGCTTAGTGCTCAGGAAAGCATGGCACTTCTACAGAATTGTAAAGAAAGAAAATGTTATAAAAGCAACCTAATTTGTCATAAATTTATCCTACTGGAAAAAAAACAACCCAACAATAGTACTACCAGGGAGTAATAGGTAACACTAATTACAGTCATACACAGGGTATCTTGATTTCATCCACACAAATTAACTTTAGTTTGGATCTGAGCCAAGAATATGGATGGTGGTTTGCAGATTAGCTCTGAATGGAGATGCTTCTGCCAAGCAGTACCAAAAGAAAACTAAAGAGACCCAACATAAAGCAGAAAATGATAGACTACAATAATCACAAGAAAAGGCAGCTCAGCATAATCTGTAGTGATCCTAGTTGTGGGAATCCAAATTGTAGTACATAAAACAGTTTATATTTTGTTGTCTTTTTGACTGGGTAGACTGAAATGCATCCAACAAAAAGCCTAGAATCTTCCCTTTTGTAAATAATATTTATGTAAAATCTAATATTGAATGCATTCTCTGACTCCAGGCACTGTGAAAAGTTAAAACACAAATGTAGGCAAGTAAAGAATTCTATGAGAAAAATAAGCAACAACAGTGGACTCCTACTTTTCATAATAGAACAAATAGCAAGTTATTGTTGACTTAATGATTAACGAAATCGACCATTCAGCATTCACAGCTATTTTTCAGAATCCTAACACCTGCATTTTCAGAGAAAATGAGCTAAATGGCCATCTTTTTCCTTCTCTTTTTAAAGTAAATTTCAGTGACTTCAAGTCATTAACACTTTTTACCCTCAATGACAAGAAGTTGTTTCTCTGAAACTGTGAAACTTTGATTATAAAACTTAAAACAAAGTTATCAGAAAACTCCCTATGCAATACATTATCTTGTATGTCCAGAGCAGGAGAAATTATTGATAGCCTAGCAACAAGTCAGTCAGTCTCCAATAGGTGGATGTCAGTCTCTTCTCCCAAGTAACAGGAGATAGGACACGAGGAAATGGCCTCAAGATGCACCGGGGGTGGGTGTGGGTGTGTTAGATTGGATATTAGGAAAAATTTCTTCACTGAAAGGGTTATCAAGCACTGGAACATTCTGGCCAGGGAAGCTGTTGAGTCACCATCCCTGGAGGTATTTAAAAGGTGTAAATGTAGTGCTGAGGGACATGGTTTAGTGGTGACTTGGTGGTGCTAAGTTAATGGTTGGACTCCATGATCTTAAATGTCTCTTCCAATCAAAACAATTCAATGATGCTATGATTCTATTTGTATTCTCAAATTGAGCCAAGCTTTAGTGAAATTGAGAGGAAGAAGGCAAAGAACAGCTTTGATAGATAGTGGGACCAACTTTCTTTAGAGTGGCTGTTGATATTGGATGCCCAACTTGAAGTATCCCAAGGGCAGCCCAAATGTAAAAGGCAGTACTTTTTTTATGTCAGCCTCTTTTAAAATATCTTAGGCTGGACACCAGCACATTGGGCCCCAAAATTAACAGACAAATTCTTCACCCCTTTCTGGGATAAAGGCACAGTTCAGTTGATTATCAAAAAGGCAAATAATCGAGTATTAATGGCTGTGTTTTGAGAACTTCTAATATCCATACTATCTCAGTTAAAGCAAGTTCAGATGTTCAAATTCTATGCTGAAACCTTCAATGCTAGCTCAGACGTATACAGATATAAAAGGTATCTCAAGATATAACAAAGCATCTTAAAAAGTATGACCAACTGCAGCATGACATGCTAAGTCTGAAACGGGAATTACAGCCAGCTAGTTAGTTCAGAATGAAAAAATGTATTGCTTCTCCTTCCAGAACAAGACCTCACATTAAGTTATGTGGAGGAGTACAATAAATGTGAATAATGATGACTCAGCCTCTCAATCCTTCAATACACAGAATTCCCTGTGGCAATTTTCCAGCAGAAAAGGCAGACCATTGGAACCAATAAATTTTTCTCTTACTCCTTTTATGTAAGATTTTCACTATCTGAGCCCCCTCCCCACATGAGAACCAAACTCCTCTCTAGTTTTCCCACTGAAATTAATTTACACCCATAATATATACTTAAATAAAAGAATGTGTGCTTAAACAACTAAAAATGTCATATCTTAAATGAACATAGCATCAAAGAAATCCAGGTATTCTGTACAGCAAACAAAATGAGATTATAAATTACGTAATGTGCAACACAGAATGGCATTTAAACATAACTGAGTTGAGCAAGTGACATAATGAAAACAATCCCTGAATGCTTTAAAATATTTTTTTTCTTTTATTTTTCAGAGATTTCATAGACGCCAACCATTTGTTTTGGATGTTAAGGCCCAAATACCTTATTTTGATAAGTACAAAATTACCTGTCCACAGTTTCAGAAGGGATTCTTTGCAGTGTAGTCAACCCTTAATTTCTTTATAGCTTTTAAATTGCATATTTCATGCATTAAATTCCTTTTTGATTATAACTATATTAAGACCTAGCTGAAAAAGTAATGCAGATCTTCACTTCCAAAGATAAATGTATCCTTCAGTATTTGATTAATGAGGAAAGAACAGAAAGACACACATAATAGACCTCCGCCATCCACCTTTCTTTATAAGCACATCTTTTCTTTCTGCCTTACCAGCTAACCTCACTTAAAAAAACCCAACCAAACAAAATACTAAGAAATGACTGTGGAACAAGGCTTTGCCATATCATAGTCACAACAAGAGACCTGCCGGCTGAGGTCACTGGCTTCCAACAGTCCCTGTAACTGGTTTTGAATGACTTTTGACAAGGCACTAATATCACTAATTACATCAAATAAGATTTTGTAGCAGTTTTACTGGATCAGCACTTTCACTGATGAGGTGATGTATCTCTTAGGTGGATTTAGTACTAATTTACAATGGGAAGCTGTGTGAATTACTGTTTGCAGAGTTCCAGTCTACGTGATGGGAAGGTGTGCAATAGGCATTATGGATTTAAGCTCAAAACATTAAATATATTGGCTGTATTTTCATTTACTCTTGAAATGTGGCTATGGCTGCAGGCAAAAAAAAGACATAAATTATAATAAACACAAAGAAAACAATTAAATATTAAATAGCATACTTACAATACACTAATAATGCTTAAAAGCCTCCTAGCTTGAATCTTAGTTGTGGGAAGCAGTTCCCACACAGATAAAAGGGTGTCAATGGGTGTTTTACATCAAATTTTGCTGGCTGTCACTAAATAGCTAACACACCTTGAAATTGTGTTAACTTTTCTGCTTCAGGTGGTGACTTTTCAGGGACTGAATCAGCAGCAAACACAGCCCAGGCAGTTCTTAGCAGCCAGTTCCACTGGACTTGTGGCAGTGGTGTGGAGGAATGAGCTCTCTCATGAATCATCCAGCCCTAAAAAAAGTTGGCCCCCTGCTGTGCCCTAAATCGACTTCTTAACTCATTTTCTTAAGGGAAGCTTCTATATGAAAATGAATATTGTGAGTATTTATAAGAGTGCATATAAAGAGATTAACTTTGGAAAACAAATATAAAATTTCATTGCAATAATTGTAAGTCCAAATCATATTTCTTTTGATTGTTCATTTCAGGATTTCATTGGAAAGCCACATTGTACAGGCAAGACACTAAAGTTCGGTATTATTAGAAACTCTCTATGGGTTTTAAATACAATTTGCACCTGAAGAAGTAAAAAATTATTTCAGCTAGCTAGTTGTAGGACTCAAATTAGTTTGACATTAATCAGACTAGTATTATTCATTAGTTACAGATTCCTAGGCTGCAATTGAATTCACATTTTTTTCCTATGGCGAAGTCTTCAAAGACATTTCATAAAAAGCTCAATAAATTATTTGGTGAAGAAAAACCAGACCTTTCTGACAGAGAATTAATCAGCATACAGCAAGTTACTTACTGGGTGAGAGGATTATCTGTAACCACCTAGCAAAAAAGTGATTAAAATTGGAAAAGTTTTCCATCAGAAAATGCTGATTTGATGAAAAGCAGAACATTCTGCATAATTGCATCATAAAAATCTAATGAAAAAAAAATAGCAGAAACTTTCCTCTCAACTTTAACCACATGAATTTTTATTGTCATTTTATCAATGTAATTAATCACTATATTAAATATACTTCATTCAGTGGTCAAAATAAGATTTAAGAAATGTTACTGGGAAGATTTAGGAGTAGTGATACTTCAATAATGTGCAGAAGGAGAGAGAAGGAAGAAGGACGAGAAGAAACTTTGTAAACCACCATTCCACTGTTTTTCCTTAAAGTTAACTGTTATTTTGACGTGTTAGTAGATACTGGCCTATTTTGAACACCAGTTATAACATAATAATAGTTAAGAAATTGAAAACATTATGCCAGTTAATCTTTTCAAAACAGAAGTCAGAAAATCTGTTTTAATAGCAAAATTTTACTGCCTTTTTTGTTACTATTTTGATTTTTTTTTTTATTTCTATGCAATAGGAATTTCAGGCCCTATCTCCGAGATCAGATCACCCCTCTTATGCAGCATCTCAATGTCACACAAGATTTCAGCATACCATGATAACCCGCATCCTTTTGCTTCAAGATAAAATTGTGTCCTGCTTCTTCAGATTACACCAATGTTGGCATTAGTGTAGTTGGGCCACAAAATCATAGAATCATAGAATGGTTTAGGTTGGAAGGGACCTTGAAGATCATCTAGTTTCAACCCCCCTGTCATAGACAGGGACACCTCCCACTAGACCAGGTTGCTTAAAGCGCCATCCAGCCTGGCCTTAAACACCTCCAGGGATGGATCTTCCACAACTGCTCTGGACAAATGTGCAAAATGTGCATTTCATACTTTATCCACCAATGTACAAAAGCCTCTGTGCTCCAACAACCAGCAGCAAAATCTACTAAAATCTTCTTCACTCAGAATAATACTTGTTTCTCAGCATGCCCTGTCTGCAGTCTCAAATGCATTCTAATTATTACTGGTGCAAGAGGCCTGGGATAAAGCTTTAAAAATAATGAAATAAAAAATAAATTCTATCACAACATATGGAAAGCTCAAGCTGATGAAAGTTGCTTAGTTCTTACAAGTTTTGTAATGGATTTCTTGAAGTTCAGTTTCTTTGAGATAAGTTCCTCAAACTTCAGACAAATGTGTATTAGAAGCTGAAATCCAAACTGCACAGATCTCCAAGGTTTGCAAATTGGAATGAAAATGTTACGGAAACAGATTTCTATTCTGTGTACTGTAAACTGCTGGGGAGAACTCAGTATTAAAGATGCAAAATGCAAACAAACAAGCAAACAAACGTACAGCCTTATTTTTCTAAGTAAAATATATGCTAATGTGGTTTGTATTTTTTGCATTAAGATTCGAGAGAGATGGATGACGGATTTTTGGTTTACCAAACTGAGCTGACTCAGTCTTTATACTATTTGTTATTTCTGAGTTGCAGGGGGATATTTCTTTCCCTCTGTACTTCTTTGACATCCCACAACATTAACATGCTTGAAGAAATATCTAGGACAATGAAAATAAGCAGTTGCATTCTGCGTTTTTTATCGGTTTGTTGTTGCTGCTGCTTTAAGAGAGATTTGCCTCAAGTAGTCATATTACCAATTAACATATTGAGTTACTAATTTATGGTTAACTTTAAATAGAGTTCATTTTACAGTAACTCATTAATTATATTATGCCATGTATCACAAAAACATGTAAAACTAACAAGCAGGACTTTGATTGGGCAATCACAATATTTACCTTGAAAAGCAGCTTTAAAGAAAAATAATCCTGAAAGACTCGCAATAAACCCTGTTAGGAAAATACTAACATCTCCAGTAGCCTTGCAGGGACAAAAAACACTTTTCTGCTCCACATCAACAGACAGTTAACTGGCATGTTAACAAGATCCATCAAGACCTAATAAGGCAGCTTCATTAACATGAGTATCACCTTATTAATAATTCACAGGTTGGTAGAAGTACAGTACTTATGGGATTATAATGCATCATTTTAAACACGAAAAGAATATTATTGTAATACTCATTAAGGTGATCTCTGCTGAAGTAAATTTTGTAGCACATATATTTGTATTTTCTTAATACAGTTAAATAGCCTACATCCTCTAATATAGAAACAGTGCTTAATATAATATCTTGCTATTATGCAAGAATCTGTTATTAGGCTTTCAGGGCATTTGGAATTAGATCTAGAAAAGGTCTTAAGTACCTCACTTGAGCAAAATACAGATGTTTACAACTAAGGAGACTGTTCACTCAAAAAAACCCTAAAATAAAAACAACTTTCTGTATTTTACATTAAAGTGTGATCTGATAAAATGTGCCATCAATTTTAGAAGAGGGATTGAAACTCAGGACCTCTGCCCTGAAGGATCACTTCAGCACTTGAGCACGCAATCAGATTCTTGCTAGTTTATCATTGCTGAATCTTTTACTCTGTTCTACACAGGGCACGGCTTCAGCCAAGAGAAGGAAGAATGCAGATGTTCAACTAAGCCAGGAGAATATGGTAAAAGCCACAAAGTGTAAGCCTGAACCCCTTTTACTTCGGGGAAAAAAAAAGCCACATCTGGTTTAATTTAAATTTATCTCATCAGATTTTAACTACGTTTTTCACACTCGTGCTACGTGTGGAGGTGGTGAATTGTATTATTACAGACTGGAATTTATGGCTTTATTTATAATGACCTAGTGATGTTTTGATGCAAAACCTGTTGAAGTTTATGGTAAAAATCTCATTGACTCCACCAGGCTTTGGATGAGGTCTACACTGTCTTTTGGGAGATCAGTGTGAGAAATGATTAAGAGATTATCTCATTTGGAGATAATTTAGAAAGCTCAAAATGACATTTATCTCATTAAGAGGTAGAGGACATTTGCTATCCTTTGCTGCAGAATGTAAAAATAAAGTTAACTCTTAGTGGATTCTTTCTGATTGGTAACTATCCAATTGTGAGCAAATGTTGTGAGCAATTACAGGCAACAAGTTTACCACCTCTCTTAAAAAATCACTTTGAATGGGTTTTCAGCCTGGGAACTATGATTATGTGTTGGGCCCATCTGGCTTCAAGGTCTACTGGTGGGACTGATTATTAATTTCTTATGCCCTGCTTCCATTTCCAGATCAAGTTCATTGCAGAACTGTCATGATAACACATTCACCTTTTGATGGCTGTTTGGGACTATGTCTGTCCTGATATTACACGTGAACTAAGTATCTCTCCTCAGCTTAAGAAGAATTCTCCATGCAGAGAAAGAGACAAATCCAAAACTGCGTGCATTTTTAACCAGTTAGCAGAGTAAGACAAATGGGCCTGAAGACAGAAAGGACCCCCAAGAGGCTAACTGGTCATGTCAGAAAACAGGTAGCCCAAAACCAGCTTCAAGGAAGCTTAGGTTAATGTCACTGCTGGTTTGCAAGGCTCTAATCTTCTAGACTGATTTTCACTCTCTGATCTTTGTGTCACATGTCAATTGGCAAGATATGGGCCTACATTGCATGTCCTGGGCACTTAATGCACTCGATAAGTGCTAATCTCATTGACTTAAAATAAAACAGAAATAAGGAAAGTTCTTAACTTTTCAAACTTCATCTGTTTAGAAATGAAATTGTATGAAACAGTTGTGCACGAACACAGGACATCACCTTTGATGACCCAAAACCTTGTGTGTTCTGAATGGCAAAATTCCCATTGGTTTTAAATCTGGACATGACTACCAAAGCTATGAAAAGCCATAATAGAGTTGTGGCAGAGAAAGAAAAGAAAGGGAAGACCTTCTTTGAAGATGAAAGAGTATTGCAATGAGATGTCAAAAAAAAATAGCTATGTCTAAATGTGAAATATTTACACTTTCTGCAAAGAAACAGCTTACTTGTACTATGAGTCTATGTTTAAGTGATGCACGCTGTTTTATTTACAGTCTCCTTTGAAATATGGTGTGGTCACTGCTGTGATGTAAAACTTGACACTTCTCAGTACACATGGATGAAGCTTATAAGATAAAGCTGGCTGGATAAAAGTAATGCACCTGGAACTTTAGCTCTGAACTTGAATTAACCAGAAAAAAAAGTAATTGGGGCATCCAAAAGAAGTTAAAATTTTTTTCCTTACTTGTTTGTCTTGATCAGAAATATTAAGCCTATACTGGTATTGACTCTAGATGCTTAACAAAGACGCCTAAATCAGTAGCCTAGCTAACTTAGATTTCTGATATAATCAGTGGAAGAAAGATAAGTAACTCAGGAGACCAATTCAGACATCATGTGGGAAGACACACTGGAAGAATTTCCACATTTATTATGAAGTGAGTCTGCCATCCCACCAGACCTTTAACCTGGACATCTGAGTTTCTAGTTTGGTCATCAGCAGTTAAATCTAATGAATGAATTAAGAAATTAATCAGTTAAATTAATTAGCATTGTTAGACAAAGTAGCAGAAAACATGGAGAGAACATTGTTTTGCTCTATATTGATCAAAATTTTTATAGACTCAGCTTTGGTAAATCAGGTGTTGCTGTTATTGTTACTATTTCATTGGATATAGCTGTAAAGTGGCAGAGTTTGTAAAAGTACAGGAAAAATGAAAATCAGAAACTGAGAAAACATAGAATTGCAGATATTCCTGAAAGTCAGATTTAACACACTGAGATAAAGGGCCAGTTAAGCCAGAATTTGATTCCAAGACACCAGTTAGTGACACTGGTGAAGACATCTGGGTCAATTATTCTTTCAACCCGAGTGTTAAAGTTGAATACGGTATTTTTATGTGATATGTGTCCGGACGCATTTATTTACATATTTTTATTGCAAATGTAATTTTGTTTTTTAAGTCAATAACTCTCACTTTTATTTTTCAATATTTGAATGGGAAGTTACAGTTGCAGAGATTACATTAATTAGTGCTGGATGTCTTTTAAAAAAGGATACTGCCTTGGCCATCAGTGATGGAAGACAAAGTAACATATCGACATAGACATGGATCACACTTAATAATCCCTCTTTGAATGGCACTCATGGAAAGATGGTAATTGCTAAGTAGGACATTAAAAATATCAAACTAATAAAGCAACATATTAGATGTTTCAAACATTTTAATCAAATGCTACATGTATTTAATATAAAAAGCAGCAATAATTTAGCTGCTGTTCTCATGGAAAAGATAGAAATTTTTAATAGAAGCATCCCTGTTGCTTCATAAATTCCCAGTTCCTTAAATATTAGGCTGAAACTGTTCTACTTAGCCACACAGCTGCTGGCTACTGAGTATTTTAAAGAACAGTGCTATCCTTCAGGTAATTTTCTTCAGGGAGCACCCGAGGTAAAACTTCCCTAAAATATCTTCGGAGCCCTAACAAACAGAAATAGGCCAGAGTAATCTTGAGTATCTTTGTCCATTCTTTGTCTTCAGGAACAAGATACACATCAACAGCTCTGGAGACACTGGCATAAGCTCAGAACATAAACTGGAAGGAATCAGCATGGAAACCTGATTTACATGTTTTGTTATGAATTGTACAACTGGACATTTGTGTTTTCTATCTTGTTTCGAGGTAGAAAGGTACAGCTCTGCAGGGAGGTGAAAATTGGAGGGTTGCATAGAAGAAGTTAGCACCCTTAATGCTCCTTTCGCCCATTTCAATATAGGCTTGAAGCCCTCATGTACACATACAGCCACATTATTAATAGGTAACACCCTCCAAGTCTCCTTTGTGTTTCATGAGTGTAGGATGACAAGAGAATTTGTAGATGTCTAGAAGGAATAGTTCCAGCACAAACCACTTCCTACTTCACAGGTCTAGTGGGGCATACATTCCAATTGTTAATTTGAACAATCCTGTGTTACTAGTTACTAAAAAGACGGGTCAGCAGTTGGTTTCAGGGCATTTTAAGGTTTTACTGTAGCCAGTGGTGGGAAAGCCCCTCATCACTCTAATGACAGTTTGCATTTTTGTTACATGAAGCTTTTGCTTCCTTTCTTGTAAACTTTCAGGGACTTCAGGGTAGTTTAGCTGTGCTCCTTTCTTAGTCCCATTTGACATGGAGCTCACACATGGAAAAATTCCCCATCTGGGGCTTCAGGCCCATTCTCCAATGAACCTTGTCACAACCATTATGTTCCTCAGGTCCTACCTGACTGGTTCCCTTGCCTCTGTCCTCCTGGTTTGCATCTACACAGCCCAGGTAGAATTCCACAATGTAGTTGCTTGGCAGGCTTTCAGGATTATAGCTATCTCCAATATGCAGATGTAGACGTTGCTCAGATGCTTGTCAAGTTGAATACTGATTATCTCCACGTAAGAAGATTCCTTAACCTCTTTGGACAACCTGTTCCAATATTTTCCTACTCTCACTATGAAATTTTGTGCAGTATTTTTTTTCCTGTATTTTTGCAGAATTTTGATTGTTACAGCTTGGGACTGTTGCCTCTTTTCCTACTACTGGAAAGAGCCTGGCTCCGTCTTTTCTGCACTCTACCATTAGGTAGTTGAATACCATAGAAATATCTACCTCTCCTTAGCTTTCTATACTGAAGGCTATGCAAAACCATTTGTCTGAGCCTCTCTTCTTACATCATCTGCACCCAGACATCTTAGTGGTTTTCTGTTGTACTAGTTCCAGTATGCCAAAGTCTGTCTTGTACTACGAAGCCCAAAGCTGCATTCAGTACCTCCCGGATATTTTTTGGTATCTTTCCTCCAATATCAGAGCTCATATTTTCAGAGCCAAAGCACATTATATGTCCTTCACATGCAGAGACACAGGGAACAGGATTTTTAAGAGGGCAAGTGCTCCACAAAAACCACCAGTCAGTCAGTTTAATCGCTAGAAGTAGGCAACAATTTTAAAGACAGGAAAGATCAGAACTGAAAATAAGTAATTAGACTTTGATTGCAGCAATGATGATCATTAGAGAGGACAGTAGTGGATGCCTAGGAAATGTGTGAATCAAGTCTGACTTTTACACCCTTGCTGTTACATGGTGTACATAGTGAGTATCACTCATAAGAAGATGAAACATATCTCCTCCAATGCATTTTCACCTCTTTCTATGAAGTAAATTGGAAATAGAAAATTACGTGGATATTCAACTATTAATAAAAGTGATCGCCCACAAGCATACAAAGGGAAAAAGTCCTCAAAACATTTGTTAAATATCGTTTGGTTTTTTATGACACAAACTTAGTGGTTTTAAAAACAATTTATTTTCTTCTTAAATTACATTTAAGATCAAGATCAACATCAAAAGTCAACTGGGAAAATAACATACTTTCATGAATCAGCTTCCTGAAAAATGACAGCTAATTTGCATGCTAATGTAATAAGTGCTGTGCCAATGTTTTCAACATTTTTGTTATCCTACATCCTAAAGCAGCAGGTTAAAAGTGGTGAAGAATCATAAGGATCATGGAAAAGGACAGTTAATGATAAAGTTTCTTAATGTTGAAATGTTTTGGTATGGAGACACATGTTCAAAGCATTTGAATCAAAATCTAAGACAGATTAAGCTGACTGAGGAATAAACAACAAGGTTTGGTGCTACAACATTTTTATCCAGTTCTCAGACTTAGTGGTCAAACACTTCAACCTGTGAAGGCTACAATGGTTTTATTTTTCTCTGCATTATATCACTGTATTCCCCACATTTGCATTTCAGCAGAGATAAATGCTTTTCTCCTCCTGAAAGCTATGAATTGTTTTCAGATAGAGGAAGATGGAAACCTGCTTGCTCTATCTGAGAAGAGCTGATATTGACAGTAGAGTGGGGCAGCAGCATAGCAGAGCTTGTTCTTGGACCAATTTCCATAGCCCCTGGGAATGTACTATAAAGAATTTCCGTAAACAATTATGCTTGCACAAACAGATTCAAGCTGCTACAAACCATTTCACTTCTTGTTCTTAAACAAAACTATTTAACTTACCCACTGCATGCTTGTGGCAGGCTGTGGCAGGAAGAGAAGGGGAGAGACAGCTATATCGCAATTTCAGTCCTCAAGCTTTTAACAGTTTCCAATGTTTTGGTGCCAGAATCACTGCATACTTTAGACCACACCTCAAAACAATTTTTTCCAGACATTTTGTAGTAAACATGACATACAAGCAGATAAAGAGATGGAAGAGTTGGAATTCAGAATGGGAGTGGATTTTGAGACGTCCATGACACATTCTCACTTACATACATTGAGGTAGAGCAATAAGCTGCAGGGGACAGGAAGTTTGATTATGGCCCAAGAGATGACATTTATAAACAGAAAAAAGCACTATGCAATATTTCACTTTTGGCAACACTACTATTTAATACATATTTATGTTATAATACTTAGTAGAATAGAATATACAGTAGATTTATAAAGTGAAACTAAAAGGAGCATCAGCAAAGAGAGGATGAGTTTCTTTCCAGTCTGAGGATGTTTCACGTTTAAATAGAAAAAAAACATAGCAAAATTTTCAAACCCAGTTCACTGAAGGTGATTTTCAAAATGCTTTGAAGCTTCAACTTTAGAGGGTTAGTTCCAAAAGAGTCAAAGGTTTTGAAGACTTTCAAAGAAATCTGTAGGTGATAGGTGTCAAAATCCCATTTCGCCTGCATTTATAAGCTTAATACCACCATTGTTCCTCCACTACCCTAGACAGTGAGAAGCACAAGTCACACTGAAAGTCAACAAAACCTATACATCTTTGTGGTATGCCTTAAATTTTAGTATCTGTTTGACTATATTTTCTCCACAACAGAATCACCCACAAGAAATGTTACTTCCCTTAAGGGCTAATGAACTTTTTAATCATTGATAACCCTTGAACTGAACAAAATCAATTTTGTCTGTCAACATAATTTGAGAAGGGGGAGATATTAAACCTGAGTGTAACAAAATCTCGGTAGCATATAAATGAATTGATTACAATGAAATTGTAATCTGTCCTCTTCTTACTATACAGCACCCTTCTTTTTCTCATCAATGTGCTCAGCAAGAAAATTAATACTTCTCTTATGCCACTACAGTGGCTTGAAACATCTAAATCATTCTCAGCCATAGCATAAAGATATTAATTCATTTGCCCAGAACTGGAAAAAAGAAGAGGACTGATACCACTTCAACACCTAAAAGAGGATGAAACAGATCTGGGGATTTGCTTATAATGCTGTCGAGAATGCTAACAGTCCTTTACCTATACAGTGTTAGCGAATAGAGAGGATCTTCAGGGCTGTCATTGTCTTATCCCAGTTTGTGTCGAATACATTACAATCTTTGTTCGTTTGCCATAAATTTAGTTGGAAAGTACCTTTGTGTGTCAGCATTTACTATTCAATTTCAGATGTCACAAGACTTTGCTGTCAGGCAAAGGGACGTAATGGTGAATAATAACATCAATAGGGAGCAAAGCAAGGTTTGTACAGAGAGACAGTATTTGTATAATCCTATATACTATATATTATTACAGGAAAAAAACAGACAAATCTATGGATACATACACTTTTTTCTAAAGTATGAAAGAGAAGCCACAATTATAAGATTAATAGTTCAATTTTAAACCATTCATTAGAATTAAACTTTTAGTTTTACACCTTCAGGTTCAGTATTTTAAGTGGTTGCTCTCCCAAGAAAAACACTTCAGCTCCGTCTTTCAGACACTTTAGAAAGCAGAAGAAAAACTGCATGACAGTAAGAAAAGAGGTTTTTGGGTAAAAAAGATATTGTCTAGCAATCTGATACTTGGAACCAATCCACTTGACTTAATGTCTCATATGCCTTTTGCAAATCAAGTACCTCATTAATCTCCATTTATTCCATTGCATCATGCACATAAAAAGCCTTTAATAGTGTAAGAAGGTATTATGATTAAGTAATGCATGGATTTGATCCTTCGTTCCTTAGAAATGTAGCTAATTTCTTGTTTACACAAGTATGGATGACTTTGCAGGTACTGCTTACTTGCATAATGATTATTGCTTTGAGCACAATGTCTATACACTATTACTAGATTCCTCATCATGGAATGTTATTATTCAGCTATAAATTATTACTATAACCGAAATTGCACACGTACTAGTTATAGCTTAGTGCTATTTTTGTAAAGATTGATGTCATAGATTTTTATAAAGAAGGAATACAATACAAGTAATATTTTCTGTTAAACCTTAGAAGCGTAAAAGTAGGTCAAGTTCCATGCCAAAATATGTTGGAAACTGTTTTAATCATATGCTGGAATATGAAAATAAAAAATGTTTGGTTTCACCAAAATACATATTCCACATTATATCGTTTTTTTCATACAGTGTTTTTTGTTTGTTTGTTTGTTTGTTTTTTAATGCAAGCTGTATCTTTTGGGTGTCAATTGATACAGTGGTCTTGATTCTAAGTGCAAAAAGAAGTGTTTTATTAAGTACAGCCCTTCTGTTGTACTTAATTAGCAGTTCTAATCGCAAATACTTTGAAAAAGCAAGCAATGTAGCAATTATTTTTTACCCCTCTTCACTTCATTTTTCTCCCATTCTTCTGTTGTTATGTCCTGGCTTTAGTGGAAATTAGAGAAGGGAGGAAAACAAAAAAGATGTCTTACAAATATCTAGATCAAAGATTAACCACAAAAGGAGAAGGCTAACTCAGAATTGCTTTGGATCATACTTAGAGATGATGGATTCAACTTCCTTGAAATCTAATAGGTTCATGCCTATTCTGTTCTCCTGGCAAACATGTATACCCACTGCCCTTCTCACTTTTCTCCTTCCTCCAGGTCCATTTGTTGACCAGCCGAGTCGGTCCCACCACTCCGCACCACTGGAACCTATCTTCCCATCTGCCAGCATAGCAACACCAGCAAACAAGCCTCAAGCATATTTGCCTTCTTTCCAGTCCAACTCAGTGAAAAGTGGCACTAGCAGTTAAGAGACAAGTGGATGCTCCTTTTGTGTTGTCTTTATTATTGCTTTTCTCCTTCATTTAGGTAGACCTAGATTTGTTATCAAAGACATTCTTACCCAGTTTAGCATCAAGCACCCCACCAAGCCTCTCTGAAGTACAGTCGCTAGGACAAGAGGGCAGAACCAGCCTCCAAGGGTGTACACAAAGTCTTCCCATGGATGACCAGCTTCTGTTTTCTTAATTGTATACAAAAACTTAGTCTCTTAAATGCACTAAACCCATGTGGACAATTTTAGCAGTACCTTTTGCCCAACCAGACATGTCTCGCAAACTCAAGAGTACCTTTAATCTGCATGGTGATTGCACTGGAGTCAATGGACCTCATCTCACTCAGAGCTACTGTTCAAACTTGCTTCCAGAGATTCATATATTTTAAGACTGCTGATTTTTTGTCCATTTTAAAACATTAGATCCTGAATCTCATCAGTATAACAACTCACCCTTCTTCAAATCAGGTACAACATATTTAATCTATAAAAACTGTTTTGTCTCAGCTACATGGCAGCTAGTATTCCATGTGGGAATAAAACCTCAACCCCTCCAAAGCAGAGTATTGTTTAGAATATAGTCTTAAATAATCTATTCTTTCCTTCTGACAAAATATTCATAATATGATCAAAAATATTTCCCTGCACTACCAAACTGTTCTAAGCCAAATAGAACTGAGGCATTGCAAGGAGGTGATAATAGATGTCTACAGTCTAAAGTATCTAAATGAGCCTGGTATATCTTTCATCAAGTCATTTATTTACTACAACCAACTTAATGCATGATGGAACATACACTTTTGATAAATATCAGAATGAAGCAGGGAATATATCAAGTATTGTTTTTCTGAAATGACAGCCCAACCAAATATACTGTTAAGGGTTGACGCTGGGCAGCAGCCAAGCACCCACACAGCTGCTCGCTGATTCCCCTCTCCCACAGGACAGGGAGAAAACAGAAGGAAAGCAGAAATACATGAGGATCAAGATAATAATTTAGCAGGTGAAGCAAAAGCTGTGCACTCAGCATGCGTAGCAGTTACTTGGGAAAACAAACACCATAACCATAAATGTCCCCACTTCCTCTTCCTTGTGTCTCTTCCCAGTCTCCTGCCCACCTCCAGCCTACTCTGGGGATGGAGCACAGTGTGGGAAAAAGACAAAGCCTTGACCCCGTGGATGCACTGCTCAATGACAACCAATCCACTGTTGTGTTATCAGCACTGTTTTAGTCACAAATCCAAAATACAGAACCATTTGGGCTGCTGTGAAGAAAATGCACTCCATCCCAGACAGACCCAGTATGTACAGACATGCTGCAGAAGAGTACATTTACTTCTTAAATCAGCATCAAAACATTAATTGTGTTAGCTGCACTAAATAGTGGGCACTCTGAAGTCAATCAAGTGATTGCTGTCACATTCAACATTCATTCACCATGCATTCAAATTTCCTCCATTGCAAAACAGTTGGATGAGATTGCAAACTTTTTTTAAATCAAGTGTCATCTATCAACAGTAAATCTATGAAGATTGTCCATTTTGATGCTATGCTACCTATAAGGAATAAAGAAATGTTTGCTATAATTGAAAAAGAAAAAAATCCCAGATCATTATCATCATAAAGTTGGACATTAAAATATGGTATTGATGTCAGTACACTGAAGATAAAAGGGAAATAGTGCGACAATAGAAAATGAACCTGTGCCTTCCCATACAGAGTTAGAACCTCTTTGGCTACAAATAAAAAAATTAAATGGTGCCAAAGTGCAGTTTAGGATAATCTTTTTAATTTCTTTTCTCTGAAAACTTCTTGAAAGGTGATTAAAACAATTTATTTGACTTTTGACAAATTGTTTATCTGAAGAGCAAATTTATATAAGAAGGGGGCAGGGATGGGAAAGCTAATGAAAAAAAATGAATGATTCAGGTAAGATCAACTTCCTAGTTTGATTACAGATGAATTTTAAATGAAATTACTTTTAAAGTTTATCTGATAATGTGATATTGAAAGTTGCTGTTCTGGAAAGTAATATTTTTATTTCTGCACTATATTGTCAACAGGGTCTTAATTTTGTATGCTTTGGGGTTGTAATGATCAGGTCTAATTTAGTAGAAATTTGACAAAAAGAACAAAACTCCATGATGCTCAGCAATTAAGAGGAGTAGGGATTAAGAGTGAGGTTGGCTTAGTATTCTACTATTTTTAATTAAAATTTTGTGATCCAGAAAATAGTACAGTTGTAGTTATGTATTATCATATCAATAGGCTTCTAATTTTCTATGCTTGTTTACTAAATGATCTGTTGAATGCAAAAGAGTGGTTTGATTCATTTTCTGACTTATTTCTTGTACAGAAACTGATCTGAAGCATAATGTCCCTCTTATTATTTGAAAGAGAATCTTGCTTTCATATACTTGTTATAAAAAATAAGTATCCAGATGAAAATTAACTACTAACTGCCTGGGGGAAAATGTTTGTTCTATAAATTGCTACAAAGTTAGTCACTAAGAGAACTTTTTACAAAGATCTTAAAAAAAGAAATAATGACATACTGGTACTCAAAGACATCTTGAGGACTTAATAGCTTACACACGCAGTAAAAAAAAGCCAAGATACAAAACATGGGTTTTAATTTGTTTACACCTTCATTAGTTCATACAGCAAGAACCCAAACAGTCATGGTATAAACCCCCACCCCTCTCAGTTGACTCTCAATCTGGGGTTAGAACAGGACAGTATAACCTCCATATGAATGTTAAAAAGATGGGAACAGGAATATTTATTTACTGCATGTGAAAGTATGAACAGCATACCTGAGAAGACATCTTTATGTTAGGCACCCAAATTTACTTCTAATTCTGGTTTATTTAGTTCTCGTTTGTTAGGACTTCCTCTGGAAAGAACTCATGCAATGGATGCTTGCCAAATGGAGGTGACTGAGGTTAGCTGACCTGCTTTCCTAAATCCCCAGTTGAGTTCCCTTACAGTTAACAATCCCCTACTTAGTATCAGTCAATGCATATCCAGTCCAAGATCAAATGAGCACATCCTAAGTGTTCTGATTAGTTTTGATATCAGCTCTGACCTTTATGAAAGGAAGCTAAGAATTCCCCCTGTGTATTCACAATTTCCTTCTCAATCTGTGTCAGCTGGCCAGCTCCCTGACAAAACTTTCACTGAAACATTTCAGACCATTTTATAATCACTTCTGGAAAAAGGGCCTAGGTCTGCCCTAAAGCTCTTATCAATCAGCTTAAAAATTCACAATTCTTTGCAACAAGATCTTTAGGGCATCAACCCCTGGACTTGCACAGAACAAGTCCTTGCACTTCTAACACAGGTTAGCTGCCCCGCTGTGGCTAGGACTCAGCCAGGAACCTTAAGGAGAAACAGGCAGTCTCTTGTGGCTGGAATGAAGAATATTATGCCTGATGATTAAAACTGCAGTTCTCATGAACTGTTCCCCTGCTCCCAGAAACTGAATTAACAGGAAAATTAGTAAAGTCACGCAGTGGACCTCAATCAGCACACAAGGAGTGGAAGGTTCACATATATTCTATGTGCATCTGAATGTCAGCAATCAATTAGGTATATCTCTTAAGTCCTTACTGATCTTTATGAGTAGTCACATAATTCAGCAACAATCTGAGTTATTCAGATTGTGATCCTGGCTCCCTGTGAAGGTATTGTGTTCCCTTCAAAGCAAAATTTGCCCTGATATATTTTATCCTATTCTTTAACTGACTTCTAGATTACTTTTCCACAAGTGAACATGGACTTTTACTACCCAGTGGACATTTTATTTACCTGCAGAATGTTACTCCATATATACCAAGCCAGAGCCGCCTCCTCACCACTGCACAGCAGTGAAGCTATGGGGCATTTAGCTGCTTCACAGTATGGGCAAAATTTTGCCAATACATCTACTTGCCAACATAGTCTCCAATATTTTGTTTTTTAAAAGCTGGCAAAATTTTGGCAGCATAAGGGATTTTCAGAAATGATACCTATAGCAAGTTACTTGTTTAGTGTACGAAACATAAAATTTAGCACACAGTAAATAATATTTGATGCATTGATGTGCAATATTTTTGTGATGTAGCAATATATTCTATGGTATTAACAAACGCTGAAAATATATTTAGGAATCATCTACAAATCACACCAGATATTAAAAAATGTAGACTTTTTAGTGCTACCAAACTGTGGCTAAACCATCCCTTGAACCCTGTTACAAGTTCCAATGCTTCAAGAAAGCTGGTCGTCTGGAGATAGTGCTCAGACTCTCTGTTATCTGTTATCATCAGATCATCTGTTATGATTCTGTCAAGTATAACATAAATAACATAAGATATAAATATAGTACATATATATAAAGTATAACATAAATTATAAAGATCTGGACAGATAATCCATTGTGAAACATGAGTAGTTGTGACTTCCAGATCAATGACTGAAATGTCTTAAACTGAACATGCATTAATAACTATTAAAAATAATGTTAGATGCATATTAGTCTGCTGATTTTATGGACTGGAAGCACAGGTGCTTTAATGAACGCTAGAGGATAAATGATTTATAGTTTGTCTGGAGAAAGATATTGACTAGTAGTTCAAATTATCTAAATACATGTGATAGCTAGCTTCTAGATACAAGATTATCATACTCTAAATTATCTATTCTTTACAGACTGAATATTTAGTCAATCAGTTTCATTGGATACTATTCTAGTTTTGCAAGCTCCACAATTTTTTAAAATCATCTGGTGTCAGCCAAAAAGTCACACTTCACAGTCAAAGAAAACTAAAAATTAACCGACAGCTCTACCTTCTATGTGCCATTCAATTCACATATATTTCATGTCTTAATTTGTTGCCATTTTAAAAAACTTTAACCAGGTGATTAAGACATACAGATTTTGTGTATTCTAAAATTCATTGCTCAGTACCAATTAGATAGATTAGTATCTGTATCTCTGGTATGAACAGAATGTAACCTTTGGAACTAAAAATCCTTAAGAACTAACCTCTGAAGGGTTCATCCTGTCTAGAAACAAACTTGATAAATAAATAAAAAATAATAATAACTGTTTAGGACAATTAGGCAGAAGTCAATAAACTCTTGAATATCCAAATTTCTACTCTGTCTGTTCCTGAGGTCAGACAATGAAGCACACTGTATCATTCTAGCTCCACCTCTAGTTCCCTGAAATCATCAGCAAAAGTACGTTTAACAATTCAACCTTGCATAAGGTTGCTGGTGTTTGTTTATTTATTGTTATATCCCTAGAAGTCAATATCTGTTATTTTCATTTTACCTTTTTTTCCTCATCTTTGCTAAGTTTATGAGAGTGAGGTCCCTTATTATTTCAAGCATGAAATTACTCAAGTCACATAAATTACACTAGCTGAGGAGTTATCCCCAGAAACTCAAGCTTTAGGTATGAAGTCCATTTGGCAGCCCAATTGATTATGTGTATTAAACAAAATTTAAACAAATCTAGAATGACACAAAGCTTGTATTTGAAGAGTGAATCTGTGGCTGAATCAGGTTCCTTCTTTGAAAGTATTTGTAGTGCCTTTCTGCAAAAGTCAGAGTTCATAAATGCTCCTTAACAATCTAAGGGATATTTCACCCTATACAATGTGGACTATTTTAATACGGCTTATGAAAACATTACTGGTACTGAAAAGAAATTAGAGATCCATTATTGAAAATTTTTGCTGCCATCAGTTGTGTTATAAACACTGTTTTATGCACACCACTCTCTCTTCTTATTAAAGGCATATATAACACACGCTCAGATTTACATTTGAGGCTCATCCTTACAAATGGTTTGTATATTTATTCCATTTATATCTACAAAAGTGGTGAAAACATAACGTACAATAAAAACTGCAGGGAACCAAAACAGATCCAGGTTCTCTGTCTTCACGCAGAGCCTCTGGACAGTTTTAGAGGAGCTCCCCTTCATACTAGATTTTTACACACCCCAGCTGCAAATTACATGTGTGTTGCAAATGTGCCTGCTAGTCCATTAAATCTTCCCCTGAAAAATGTCAAGAACATTATACAGAAGGAAGTTCTGATCCTTGCCCTTAAGGTTTTCACATGCCTTCTATCATAGAACACCAGGCAAAATGTATTCAAATCTTTTAAACTCCTTATGGGTCCATTTCAGATATTAGTATGGATTTGCCCCCCTGGAACATACAGGAAGATGGCTGGTTTTCCGCTCTTGCTCCTCTGCCAGAATCAAAAGATAAGAATCTCCTGAAATATGACATAATTATTTTTATTTAAATTAGTCAAGATGTCTGCTTGGGGCAGAGGGAAGATGTAAAGAAAGAAACCAAAACTTTGTAAGCACTGAACACCGGTGCTGAAAAGTAACTATAGTCCTCATTAAAACTGACACCAGAACAATTTTCCTTTGATATATACAGCTTGTGTGTTATTAGACGCACTTACACCTTTATATTCTGAATTACTACAAGATCCTTCATAACTGTCTGGTCATTTCTGTCTCTAATCAGAGTTATTAAAGCAAAGCATGGCATACACTGATTTATAAGTACAAATAACAGGCTATACTTGTAAATATTAGTTTTCTTCTTGGGAAGCAGAGCACTGTCTCAAATGTATGAAAAGTGACAAAATGGCAATAATGCCACTGAAATTTCACTGAAAATTCTCTGAGAAATTCTCAGCACTGTGCTTATCTTTGTGGCTTTACGTGAATGGGACATTTGCCAATAGAATATTTTCACTCCTACAAGCAGACTTGGAACAATTGTTGCTATTTCTCACAATTATGGTACAATTTTCTTTATAGTTCATTTGACAGTTCAGTCTTATTTTCTTTGTTTTTACATTTATCTCCTTTTATTCAGTTACTCATGCATTTTTCATGTAGCTGCTACTTGCAACCATGCCACCTTACAACATTTTGAGGGATGCATTCCTACATCAACACTATACAGTGTATATGATAGAGAATCTCGAGCAATTCAAAGGGACATTGCATGTGCACCCACATCAGAAAAACATAGGCAAATAGATCCCGATGCAGTGTTTTGAGGAATATGTGCAGGGACATGTCTGATCTAGAAAGACTGACCTCACTCCACTGAAATTTGAATCTGAGTCACATTCAAAATTTCAGTACTTACTTCCATCTCTAGGTCTTTCTAGTTTGGTTCCATCTTCCTTTTCTAGACTTGGTCAGAAGAATTAAAGGGAACTTTTATGCCATAGCTTTGTGGACAGAATCCTCACTCATTAGACTTTTTTCTTGATATGACTGTTTTTGTGATATGCCTGTACTTCTGAGTGTCCCTGTTTCAGAACGTCAAAATTAGCTTACCTGGTCCCCGCTGTCTTCAACTATATTTTGCAGGACTCAACAACTGTATAAAGCACATACATGCTCCTGAGTGAAGTACTCAGGTAAGCTGTCATATTCAAAAGTAAAGTCTGTCTTCACTGGGAGTTGGGTTAGATCTTGATTCATTAGACAGAGTTACTTACAATGAGACACAGTGTAGTGAATTGTCTGCTATATTTCCAAGTTAATATCCAAGATCTAAACCCTTCAAGAATGTAGCAGAAGAGCTCCCTCTCTAGGCAATTTCAAGTACAATGATTCCAGTCTTTCACTTGACTTTTCACAATATTTTTCAAGACAAACAAAAATACTGACTTTTCTAAGGGTGAAATATGGTCAGTAAAAAATAGTGGCTCTTACTATCAACTGTTTGTGTTCCAGAGGAAAATAGTTAGCAGTAGCAAATTAATTTTCTTTCTGCAAGATAATTTCCCCTCTGTCAGCTCAATACAGCCTATATAAATGGTCAATGTTGATATGTAAGGACAGGCCATTCTGGGTTTCCATCAGAAAGATTCCTTGATATTATAGATGTTGCTTTGTGAGATGATCCTCAATGCCTTGCACTTATGAGAATGGAAGCTTTTTTTGTCCTTTACAAAAAACCCTCAAGATATACACACATGGCATCACAACATGATGAAAACTTCATAGTTTGAGCTACCACATTTCAGATTTAATACAAAACTGAAAGCAATTTCCTTTCTCAGTGAGGAGAAAAATAAAATCAACTCCCATCTCTGAACATGCTTCACAATGGACATAATGCTTTTGCTGGTATTTCATGAAAGGTAACTCCTCAGCAACCAAAGAGGAGTGATTTTTAAATTCAGAATATAAATATTCTCTATGACAACAAGAATTCTGAACTAAATATTCTTTATAAATCCAGAGAAAGAGGTGAGCAAAGGCTGGGAAGACCATTTCTATGGGACTTGACTTAATGATATAGCAAGTTATTAAATTCAGAAATCAGAGAAATATGTCTACCAGCCCTAAAATCCAAATGAATCTTCTCTTCCAGTTTGAAGCAATAGCAGGGACCAGGCCAGAATTGGTCAGAAAAGATTACATTGCTTCCTTATGCCTGAAACCAACAACTATCTTCCTCTAGCATCTTTAAGGCCATATTTTCTACTGCTGTTTAGCCTTCCTAGAGGGTAGATTTAGATGCGTTATAAGGAGGAGATTTTTTACAAGGACAGTGGTGAGACACCGGTGCCGCCGTCGCCGAGATCTGTGAGTCATGCAGGACCGGAACGACAGAACACACCGATGCAATGCACAGTCGAACATTTATTTCCGCTACAAGCCCGATTTTATAGACAGATCAGTTTAGTTTGCGCAACTAGCTAAATGTTAATTGGCTAATTCCCCCGGGCACGAGCTGTCCATGCGACCCGTCTTTGTCTTCTATTGGTTCCTTTTGATGTTGCCTTTATGTTGCAAACATCTTGGAATGTCCCGTTATCATTCCGTCCTTGATGGTTACTCCAACTTCTTGGCTCCTTTTCCAGCTGCCAGCTGTCTCTTCTTGTGTCCTTCCCAGCCTCGGTACCCGAGATAAAGGTGCAGCCTAAAACTATCTAATGCCTTGCAATCTCATGAGAAGTAGAGGCTTACACATTCTGTTTAGACAAAGAGGTAGTTATCATGTTTATACTGATACTCTGTAGCTTCTAAAGATCAAGGGCAAAGAGGGCTATAGTGTTCAGGCACAGCTGCTACTCTGAGCAATTTAAGGTGATGTCAGAGGCATTGCAGTTTCTTTGGCCTACAATGTTAAAAGTTTCATGTTCTATTAAAAGCTTGAAAGCTCGGTTAGTCAGGACCCGGCACACCGGCACAGGTTACTGAGAGAAGTTGTGGATGCCCCATCCCTGGCAACATTCCAGGTCAGGTTGGACAGGGCTCTGAGCAACCTGATCAAGTGAAAGATGCCCCTGCCCATGGCAGGGGGGGTTAGACTAGATGATCTTTAAACCATTTTATGACTCCTTCTGAACCAGAAGCCTTAGAGATTGGTTGGTAAATGGATTGACAGCAAACAGATCAAAAGGGGAGGGCGAGAGATGTTACATACTTCAGTAGCAGCGGCAGGAGGAGGCAAGGAGATAAAGGAAGAGGGGAAGCAGAATCCTTTCTACCAGTTAGGTTTTAAAACTCACAGCTCTTCAATCCCTATCTGTCCACACAACAGAGAAAACTAACTTCAATAATCTATAATCTGGTTGGGACAGATGGCATTTGTGCAGACAGAGGGAAAGGAAAAGGCAGAAAATAAGTTAACATAACTACCACCCTTTAATTCACAGTACAGTGCACTAATGGTTCCTAGGAATTTACAAGCATAACAAAAAATAACTTCAAAAGAAAAAGAAAAAATAACATGCTTCATTTACTATGTTCAGAGAAACATCAATCAGATTTCATATAACTATCAGAGGAGGATAATTACTATCTATCTTTAACACTGCCAGCCATCTGAAAAGCTTCATTTCTTATCAACTTCTCCTTTCTCCATTTCTTTGTACTATTATCCTACTTATTATCTTAGACTATCAATTAAAATTTGATGACAAGAAAAAATCTTGCCACTTCAGTTAGATAGAACAATATATAATATTATTGCAATTGGTTACAAAACAAATCTCAAAGTGACTTTTTAATAAACAAAAAATTACATTTTAATGTGCTGATATTATGTCCATTTAGTCCAGCAGTGCACACTTAAATCATCAGCTTATTCAAGAGGAAAGATCAGCGTTACTGCATCTCATCAATCCTGTACTGGCCCAGAGCATAAGCTCAACACAAATTTGAGTTCGACAGACATATACAAATAGTACACACACTCTGCAAGTCTGTAACGGTTTTCCATCATTCCTACATCTTTCTTGGAAACACTATCCCCCAGCAACAGAAACATTTGTCGGACATTAGAAGTAGAAGTTGCAGACGAGAAATGGCTGAAAGCTCTTCAAGATCAGTATGATAAAAATGAGAATGGTGACTGAAGAGAAATTAGGGTCCTGTTGCTATTTTGTAATATAAGGGATATTGTCCAAGTACCTGTTGCCAAATGCTGTTTGGCTCCAGAATTTTTGGGAGTGTCAACACGCTTCAATGTGTCCTTTACCAGTGATACCTTTCCTTTATATCTTGCAACAAGAAGGACCACCACCAGTGTTTTGACAATTCTTATTCTGTGGAGGTCATGCATTGGTCTGACTGACCTACCTACCCTCATACTGATGAACTGACCTACCTACACAGCAGGGAACCAGAGCTGCTTCTGCAACAGGGGGGAAATATTTCTGTCAGTGCACTGACCATCACATCTTTGTCTTTTGCTCTTTGCCTTCGCTTGATATCTACATCATCCATTAAAATTTAGAGATTCACAGGTAGTTTCATAGAAGTCAGTAATGGTTTAATCACCAACAGACAGGAAAAGGATCAAGCTCTCACTGGACATTCATTCAGTGCTGAGGCGTATTTGGCACACTTGGCAGGACAACAGGAGTGCTCTTCATGGCTCCATATAAAGTGATAAATAGTGACTGACACTGAGAAAATCTGAGACACTGCTACGGACTGAAAATGTATTTTAATTTTCCTGAACATAGAGGGAAAGATATCACTTCTAAGAAGAGAAAACTGAACAACATCCTACCGTATTATGAAAACTTTCAGCATAATTCACAGAGAAACCATTAGAACATGCTTGCACATTTGAAATTTGGGGCACTATGACCACTCCACTCTTGTTCCCCATATTTTTCAAGCAAATCAGACCTCACAAGCCTAGGTATCCTTCATTAAAGAAGTAATGACTGGTACCAAATTTTCGGAATGGAAAAATAACAAAATGATAAAGGACTGGCAGGCTCAAGGGAAAGCTAAAACTTGAGTATTACTTTACTTGTATAGTTGATCCTCTTATGTCAAATATTCTCTCTTTCTCCCACTGGCATATTCTACCCTGATGTCCTTTATAATTTAGAAACAAAAAAGGGCTATTTAAAGTGCAATAAATGAAGATTTCCAAAGGATGTATCTAATGAAAATAGGCTTTTATTTTCACCTGTTTCTCAGCTTCACTGAGTAGATCTTTGTTCTGGAGTTAATTGACTCTTTCTGAACACAGCTTTGGTTTTTTGATCTGTTTGATGTTGTTTCAGCTTCTATTTGTTCAATGACCCACTGACAAATAGGTAAGGAAGGAAAACTAGAGCAAAAGATCCATAGTTTTCATGCTGGAGAAAAGCAGGCACATTCCCTCTTCAACCACACGGAGGGCTATGGGCAGAAAGTATGTTCATATCACCTCCAAGAACATAAGGGTTTCAAAGCAGAATAGCTTTATGGAATGGGGAACACAGAAGGAGAAAAAAGAGCATTATATTCAGAATAATATAGAAACAGAGATTCTGGAACCATTTGCTTAGTTTGGAAAGAAAGGGCTATGTTTCAGGGGAAAAAAAAACCAAACAACTCCAAAATAAAGACAAAATCAAGTCGGAATTTTTTGCTTTTTTCATTTTGGATTTTATTCATTTATTCAGTAATTCCCCCAAATAATTTTTAAATCATAGGGCTTATTTTTCTTTTCTGCAAAAGATTCAAGTGTCTTATTCTGAAAATATAAGTAAAAGACATTTCTAGCTTTCCTTCTTTCCATTTGAAGTCAAATGCTAGGTAAACACATGCCATTTTTTTCCTTCATTTGTTTCTAAAACCTTTCCAACAATCATTTCTATATTTGGGTTTTAGAACTAATTTATTTTATATAACCTGGCTTTTGTTAATGATGAATTCAGGATGTTTAATGAACACTACTTCATTCCATTCTTTCTAAGGGTGCGGCTTGAAAATGGGTTATGGGAACACTCTTGCAGCATCTTAAAAGTACTACCTAAATCACAAGAGGACATGGCTCCATTTAACTGCAAGAGCTTCCTCAAGAGCTGATAAGACAGGGGTCTGAGAGGAAAAATCTCCCTGGAGCTCTTGTTGGCTTGGAAAACTGCCCAGCTTGCATCGGATTAGCATAAAACACTGCACACCTGGCAGAGCATGTCCCTGCATCTCTCTGTGTACTTCTCTGCTCTGACAACAAATTACTTAAAGCAAACAGGACTTTTTATTTTTATATTGTTCCAAGCTCCATTTAACAAAACAGAACCTAAGATTTCATTTTTAAAAGTTCTAAACTTTTTCTTTTTAGTTATTAAGTCATGAATAGCTAACAGTGTTCTCTGATTTTTCACACATTTTGCCATTTTGATTTCTGATGACCAGCACATTACCCTGTGAGAGCAGTGGAACCAATGCCACAGTAGATAACACTTAATATGAATAAGGATGGCAAAACCTGGGTCCCTTTTGTGTTACATAAGGTGTGATTTGGTGTGGCCGCTATGATCTACAGTCATGGGCTAGATCATCATTCTGACAGGCACTGTACAAGCACTTGTCACCTTCAGGAAGAAACAGATGTTTGCAGAATAAAGGTGTATTTAAAATGATTGTTTGTGTTATTCTATACAAAAAATACTGTGTGCCTTTCTCCATTCCATGCGACTAACTGGAAGCCCAATACTACGCAGCAGAAAAGAAATAAACATAGGAAAGAAAAAAAGAAAATCCTAATGAATTTCTAAGGGGGTAGGAAAAGATGTTCATATACAAGTTTTAAAGAGTGAACCACCCTCTAATTTAACTAATGAGTCTTTTCTAACTGATGTACTTCTGAAATTTCCTGGTTAAAACCCCCAAAAGTAGAATCACTGAGCTGCCTCATAGAATCTGCTGCTTAATAATGTCACATGGAAAAATTAGAAAGCTGATGGAATTCATGCATGGAATTCATAATGTAGCACCTTTCTTCCACAGCCTGTAATTTGATCAGATGAGGGTAATCATATTTTCAAATGAAAAGTGGGCCAGCAGAAGGCAGCTGATGTAAGATATAATTTCTGTGAAACATTTAGTACACATTTGATTGGGTGTTGTTGCATCACTGTCATTTCTTTTGAGGTTTACCTCTCGTAGCTTTTTAAAGGGTGAATACGGGACTTGTGTAGTCTCGGACACTGTTTTGTTTGGATATATTTTTAGCTGAATTGGACAGTCTTTGCTAATATATTCCACTGTGCAATAACAGCAAACTTTTATATTTTGCGAAAATATATTGTGCCTTAAAATGCTATACTTTAAAAAAGATCTGTAGCTCATTGTGTATACATATGTCTACACAGGTCTATTCATGACAATTTGCCGGTAACTTGTCAACATTTCCATATTAGCTTGATCTGCCTCCTTTATTAACAGCAAAAAAGGTCTGCTTCATGAAGGTTCTCTTCGTGAAAGTTTCACTGTCCAGTAATACCTTCCTGCTATTCCAGTCAGTTCACAGATATACATGACTTTCAGTTAAATAGAACAATTACAAGGGAGACTCCCAGAAAGCTCAAGAAAGCTTTCTGAAGATAATAAAAATGAAGTGCATAGACCTTTTGTGTCAGCCACAAAATTATATCTGTGTTCATCTACACAAGATAGGGCCACAGAAAACAACTTTGTGATCAATGATCATCCTCAGAGAAGATGACTGATATGTGAGGTGCTAAAATATTTCCCAGTACTTGCAATATTTCCTATTGTAAAGATCCAACTACTGCCATTCAATTAAATGCCTTGGAATGGCTATATATTAAGAGTTTAAGTTACCAAAAAGAACTTAGGCAACTTCAAGTCTTTCAGCTGTAAGGACTGTTTTTTGCATCACAAATAGTTTCATATGGAAAAAATAGAAAGATTCATTTCAAAGAGCCACTGGAGATAAACAGGTGGTGTCTGGAATACAACTGAGAAGTTTCTAATTAGACTGCACTAAATTCTCATCTCTGATACACTAAAATAACTCCAACAGAACTTTGCCGGAATTCAGTATAATTACTGGTGCTGTACAGCAGTATGAGAGAAGGTAATATCTATAAAAAGGTTTTGATAAAATTTATGCAAGTATTTAATTAAACAAAACAAAAAAAAAAAGAGCATAATATCTCTATGGTCTAAAAAGAATGGTCTGATACATTGGCCCATCCAGTTAAGTCATCGGTGTGTAACAACCATATGTCGTATTTCATTCTGTGCAGATTGGACTGCTCTCCTGCCGTGAAGAGACACTTTCATACAGACATTGCATCAGGTTGCCTCTACCAGCAAAACCCTGGGGCTTCTCTCTCATCCGCTGCAGTGAAGAGCAGCCCTTCACTGTCGCATTCCGGACGTCAACAAACAGCTGCCATATACTCCCCAACACAAGCACCACCCTAGACCTTACTGTAGACTTACTAGACCTTGCCCCCAGAACTGTTGGCAGGACACTGTGTTCTCACATAGCCCTTCTGCAACTCCAAATTCATAGAAGGCTTTTTGCTTAGAGGAATGATGCTTTGTTTCTTTTCTTCATCCTATACACAGCAGATCCCAAACTCAAAAGACCTTGTTTCCTACATGTCTGACTGACTCTAAATGCATTTGAATGTAACATTATCAAGTATCCAGTATGTAGATTATTAACTAACCTCACCTTTGAGCTGAAGATCTGACAGGGTAGAATTATGAAATTGTGGACTGGGCTCAGTGGAAGAATTTGAGAGATACCTGTATTTTTGCATGACAACTGCTCTCCCATGAACATTTGCATGTGTAAGAAAGGAAGAGAATATACTACCTATATTCAATCAACCCAGGCTATTTAAAAATTACTTATAGTAAATATATTGCAAACATCACACTATGTTCCAAATTCATTGTTGGATAGGAAATATGTATTGTGTGCCTTTTTTCCAGATTCTGATTTAATTGCCCTTTTGCCAAATTAAAATTAACCTTAGAGGACTTATTAAGTAATCTTCCTCTGCCTGAAGGAACATCCCCTGCCCCAGATGGAATTGCATGTAAAGCCTCAAAACTTAGCAAAAATTTTATGCAACTCCCTGCAAGATTCTGCCTTCTACTCAAGAGGAAGCTCAATGCAACTTCATTTTATCTGTTACCAACAATATACCAAAACACACTCAAACAACTTTATTGTCTGTATGCATGTGTACATGGAAAGACTATTTGGTCACTCAGTTCAGAAACTCTCTTCCAAAGACATTAATTTATACTTTTTTTAACTAGGTGCAACTATTTCCAGGCTAGCAAAAATAAATATTTTAAAATAAAATATTTTAACATGTAATTATATGCATATAATATTTTAATTTATAGGTCAGAATTAAAACTTCTAATAATGATAAAATTATATCTGAAATTTAGAGTCATTAACATCAACGATATAGTGAACAGACACTTCTATTATACTATCCTTCAGTAATAAGAATTGTAGCTGAATAGTCATTTGTAGTCTTTTACTTTGGTTCTAATATGTGTTTCTGGTTGTTCTATTTCAACCAAGAATTTAATAAAACATTTATCATTACCAAAGACTTATTCATGAATGTTTGGATGTCTTCAGGGACTTATTTTAAAGCACTTGTTTAAATGCTTAGTTGAATACAGATGACCTACTGAGTCTCTTGGATAAGGTTCTTGTTAGTCTTCCAGTTCTTTTTCTAAATAAACATTTTCTGTATATGTGTTTCTAGTATTAATGACATATTTTGTTTGCTTCTTGATGGAGGTATAAATCCATTATTAAGTATATTTAGGCTCGGTAGTAGCTCGACCTCTTCAGGATTTAAGAGTTCAAACAGAAAAACTGGACTGTGAATGAGAATTGTTTAAAAACACTTTAGCTAATGCTTGAGAACACATATGGCTATTGAGAGAGCTGCCTGAGGACTGGAGGAAAGCAGATGTCACTCCTATCTTCAAGAAGGAGGACACAGGGAACTACAGGCCCATCAGCCTCACCTTGGTCCCTGGGAAGGTGATGGAGCAGCTCATCCTGGAAACCACTTCCAGGCACATTAAGGACAAGAAAATCATTAGGAGTAGTCAGCATGGCTTCACAAAGGGCAAGTCATGCTTGATCAACAT
Organism: Pluvialis apricaria; assembly: GCA_017639485.1. Classification (NCBI taxonomy): domain Eukaryota; kingdom Metazoa; phylum Chordata; class Aves; order Charadriiformes; family Charadriidae; genus Pluvialis; species Pluvialis apricaria. The sequence continues at coordinate 63,398,131 of CM030008.1, forward strand.
GATAAAATCCGATGATGAAATGACTGGCCTGGTAGATGAAAGGATGATAATTGTCTACCAGGACTTTGGTAAGGCCTTTGACACTGTCTCCCATAAGATCCCCATAGAAGAGTCGATGAAGTCTGGGTTGCACAAGCAGACGGTGAAGTGGATTAAAAACTGGCTGAACAGCCGGGCCCAGAGAGTGGCACGAAGTCTAGCTGGAGCAGTGCACCCTTGGGGTCAGTACTTGGTCCAGTCCTGTTCAACATCTTCATTAATGATCTGGATGATGAGCACCTTCAGCAAGCTTGCTGAGGTCACAAAACTGTGAGGAGCCATAGTGTTGTGCTGTCATCCAGAGGGATCTCAACAGGCTGGAGAAATGGGCTGACAGGAACCTGACAGGCAATGGGCATACACTGAAACACAGGAGGTTCCATCTGAACATCACGGAAAACTTTTTCGCTGTGTGGCTGACCGAGTTGCCCAGGGAGGTTGTGGAGGATCTCCTTTGGAAGGAGATAGAACCAGGGAGGTTGTTGAGTATCTGGAGCCCTCTGGACATTGTTCTGGGTAGCCTGCTCTAGGTGACCTTGCTTGAGCAAGGCAAGATGACTTCCAGCAGTCCCTTACAACCTCAATCATTCTGTGATTCTGTAAATCAGAATCTAACAAACATAGAAATACTATAAGCAAAAGGATACAAGGCTTAATTTACCTATGCAGAGACACATAAGGAAAATAAAAACAAAAATAAAGAAGCAGGTTTGGTGTTTTTTTTAAACAAAGAGGCGAGAGAGAAGATGAGGAGCAAAAGGATCCATAGCAAAAGACTGCTACATACAAGTGGTGAAATTGCCAATCATGTAGAAAAGACAAAAAAAATACAGTGTTAGGAAAACAAATAAGACTGCATAGTCAGATCCCAGAGTGGCAACAAAACAATTTACATTCTAATAAAAACTGAGGAAGATGTTAAACACAAGCTAACAAGGCTAGACAGTTTCAAACCAGCAGGGCAACCTGTATCTGAGAAGGTCTCTGACCATGGTTATTGCTGATTTTCAGTAACCCTTGGAACACCAAGAAAATTCCAAAAGACTGAAAGAAAGTATGGTGTGCAAATACTCAAGAAGATGGCCTGCATAATTACAAGCTGCTGCAACTAACATTGCTGCTAGACAAAATAATAGAACCTGATTAATAAAATTTAAGGGAGGTAAATGCAATTAGTGCAAATCAACATAAGTTTATATAAAATAGTTCTTGTCAAAGTATCCTGATGTTTTGAAGGCAGTTTTTTTGCTGAGATGACAAATTTAGATCACATCACATTTGCATATGCATGCATTTGTATCTGTTTCTGCATACACTGTAGTAGTATGCTTTTCGAATTCTGAAGGCATTGGACTGGCAACATACACTATTTTAACCAAGATGCAGAATTATTATAAATGTGTCAGATTAAACATCTCAAAATTTAACCATAACAAAGAAAATTAGTGCTTTCTAGTGAGAACCAGGGGAAATCTGATTTTCAGCCCCTCGTCATTTAACATCTTTATTATTTGAACTGCAGAAAAATGCATACTCTTTGAAGCTGAAGATGTCTGGAAATTGAAGTTTACATATGTCACAAGCTTGCAACATCTAGGTCAGCTGGTAAAAGGCAACATTAGGCATTTTAATGTGGCAATGTGTAAAGTCATAAACCTAGGATAAAGAACATAGTTCCAGACGGAGACATTCAATTCTGGGAGGAAATGTGTCAAAAGCTTGACAGGCACGTTAGTCAGAAAAGGAAGACAAAAGTAACTGTACCCCCCTGATAAATGAGACAGGGCATCTGGTGACAAATGACATGGAGAATGCTGAGGTACTCAATAACTTTTTTCCTCAAGTTTTCAATTGCATTTCCCACATCTCTCAAGGCCCTGAATCTCAAGGCAGGGACCGGGGAAACGAGGTCCGCCCCATTGTAGGAGAAGATCAGTTTCAAGACCATCTGAGGAACCTGAAGATACACAAGTCCATGGGACCTGATGAGATGCATCCCAGGGTCCTGAGGGAACCAGCAGATGTAGTTGGTATGCTGCTCTCCATTACATCTGAAAAGTCATAACAGTCAAGCAAAGTCCACAGTGACTGGAAAAGGGGAAACATTGCACCCATTTTCAAAAAGTGTAAAAATGAATACCCTGAGAACTACCAACCAGTCAGCCTCACCACTGTGCCTGGGAAGATCACGGAACAGATTCTCCTAGAAGCTACGTCAAAGCATATGGATGACAGGTAGGTGATTAGAGAGAGCCGGCGTAGCTTCACTAAGGGCAAATTGTGCCTGACTAATCTGGTGCTCTTCTACAATGGAGTGACTGCATTGGTGGATAAGGCAAGAGCTACTGATGTAATCTACCTGGACCTGAGCACACCCTTAGCAAGTTTATGGATTGCACCAAGCTCAGTGGTGTAGTTGATATGCCTGAGGGAAGGGATACCATCCAGAGGGATCTTGACAGGCTTGCGAAGCGGTCCCATAGGAACCTCATGAACTTCAACAAAGTCAAGTGCACGGTCCTACAACTGGATCAGGGCAATCCCCAGTAGCAATACAGACTGGCTGATGAACGGATTGAGAGCAGCTCTGAGGAGAAGGACATATTGGCAGATGAAAAATTAGGTATGAGCTGGCAATGTGCACTTGCAGCCCAGGAAGCCAATTATATCCTGGCCTGCATCAAAAGAAGCATGGCCAGCAGGTTGAGGGAGGTGATTCTCCCCCTCTACCCTGCTCTCGTGAGACCCCACCTGGAGTACTGCATCCAGCTCTGGGGCCCTCAGCACAAGAAAGACATGGACCTGTTAGAGTGGGTCCAGAGGAGGGCCACAAAGATGATCAGAGGGCTTCTCCCTTTCATAAGGAAAGGCTGAGACGGTAGGGGTTGTTTATTCTGGAGAAGAGAAGGCTCCAGGAAGACCTTAGTCTGGCCTTTCCATACTTAAAGGGGGCTTAAAAGAAAGATGGAGAAAGACATTTTACCAGGGTGTGTAGTGATAGGACAGGGGTAACAGTTTTAAACTAAAAGAAGGTAGATATAGATTAGACAAAAGGATGAAATTCTGCAACAAGTTGCCCAGGGAAGCTGTGGATGCCCCATCCCTGGGAGTATTCAAGGTCAAACTAGAGAAGGCTTTGAGCAACCCTATCTGGTGGAAGATGTCCCTGCCTATGGCAGGTTGGTTAGACTAGATGATCTCCAGAGGTCCCTTCCAACCCCTGTTATTCTGTGATTTTGTGATTCCATGATTCTATGATGTGTAAAGCAGATGAAGGTAGTAACACAATCTACCATATCACTATAACTAGGTTCAGTAATAAGGCCTTTTTGGCCTTATAAACTACGAATATGTAGGTTTGGGATTATGATTCACTCACAGCATTCCTTTGATGCAATTTTTTCCATATGTATAATATGTATGCATTTTACTGACCTAAAGTCTGAAAGCGCATTTTATGCATAATTATAAACAGAGTTAATAAAAGCATTCTTTACAATGATATTCTAATAATTGTTTTTGGAAGAAATGAATCCTAACTTCCTTCATAATATCTGATTATCTGATTTAACATGCCAGGATTATGGCACAGCAATTAAGCAATGAAGGAATTTCAATTGAGTTATTACCTGTGTACCTAGCTTTCACATATAGATGAATTAATCAGGACTCAATGAAGACAATCTCCCTTAGTTTCAGGCTCAGCAAATTGTTCGATATGGTGATGAATCAATGAAAATCCAAGAGAAGTCAGTGGAGTCAGTTTATTGCTGGAGGAAAGGGTGGGGGAGAAGGCAGAGAGCAGGGCGTAAGATGATTAATAAAATGAGAAAGGAGGTATGTGAGAAATGGCAAATGAATTAAGAGCAGAAGCAAATGGGTGTGCGGTCTGGTGGTGTGTGTTTTTGGAAGAAGGCTGGAACTGTAATGGATACCATCTCTTATATGTAGGGAATTCTGCTATCATTTCTAACCGCTTGGCCATACCAGGGAAGAAGCAGGTAGGACATTCATCACATAACTGACAGTATGCTCAGTAGCATATTTTTTTGGATGCAAAACCAAAGGAAAGCATATTAGAGAGTACAGCTTGCTGAAGCTTGGAAGCATGTGGCCAGCAGAGCCTGCCCTGTGCATGATATGCTTCTGACTCCATTTCTCACAGAAGCTCACTCTTCGTCTAATGCAATGCTAATGCTGTGGACAGGCCAAGCTACTCCTTCTGACTCCATTCATCAGCAAAAAGAAAACATGTTACTGTCACCGTATGGGACACAACCTCTCCTTAGCCTCCCCCTCCTTTTTTTCAATGGTGCAGAACAATGGTGGGACATCATTAGTTTTAATTTTTAATTATGTTATAAAAATAATTTATTTTCCTTATTTTTCATTTTTCCTCATCTTTTTAAAGACATTTGAATTTTTATCTGTATTCAGGTAAAAGACAAGAACATGTGCAAGCCTTTTCTATGTCTCATTGAAAATCTGGGCAGAGTCCAGAGATCCAGGGACATGGTTTAGTGGTGGTTTTTGCAGTATTAGGTTGATGGTTGGACTTGATGGCCTTAAAGGTCCCATCCAACCTAGACAATCGATTTGACAATATGATTCCATGATTCTATGATCTTAGTAAGGCATCTGTGTTTGAAAACAGAGTGTAAATAATGATTTTTTTGTTTTCTTGTTTGTTGGTTTGGTTTTAATGAGTAGGGCTTTTCCGCAACCATAGTCTTGCTACTATTCCCATAAATGTAACAGGCAGCAAAATCACATGGCAATTTAACTGCATTTCAAACAATGTTTCAAGAACTTTACACCAGTGACATTTAAACCCAGTATGTAAAACATGGAAACCTAAAATATACTGCAATTCCCTTGCCTGCTGTGTTGCATCCCATTGCATTAGACCCATATACTTTTAGGCTTCCATTCATTATGGCAGTAAGTCTTCTTTTTCTTCACTGGCAAACTTTCCATCACAGACTTTCTGCTACCCCTAATGGAAACAGGCCATTGCAGTCTCCTCAGTTCATCTGCTGATCTTCTGTATTCCCTCTAAATTCCAGGTTTTCATTGGCGTCACCATAAATATCGGTTTAAATATACAAGATGATTAAGCAATCAATCATAGACGTAGCCAAGGCTTTATCAAGATTTAGGTGATAAAAAAAATGGACAGTGGCACAACTCTAGATTTGATGAAGAAAATGCTTATAGGTAGATAATTCCTACAGTGTAGAAACAGAGAAAGTAGAGAGAAATGTAGCATGTGCATGGCTGATTTGCCTGATCAAAGGTTACAAAATATTACATGATATAGCAGTTACACAAAATAAAACAGAATGTTTATGTTACACTGAGACAGATATCTAAGCAGGTCATTAAATTTCTATAAGAAAATGTTACTTTCTCTTTAAACTGGGACTTCAAATATTCTAAAAAAATACAAATAATAAATGTTCATTCTAAAATATCACATTCATTTGTGGGATGGAAAATCTTTTGGCTAGGAAAGTTCAAATGCTCTGTGGCTACTAGAAAGTATTTTTAGCTGGTTATTTTATTTACTCATTTAAAGTTGTAACTCAGCCTGAGCTTTTACCAAGACAAAGGCAAAACCAGCAACAAAGTTCCTAGCTACATTGAGTGGATCTTAGCCATTGATTTATTTAAAACATATTTTTGGAGTGTGTACACAGCTGAAAATAAAACATTTGATTAATATTTTAACTGTTGATAAATATTAACATCAAATATGAACTGTAAGTGTAAATAAATCTTTCAGTCCCTCAGTGGGCTTAGCATGACCACTTAAGTTAAATGTCTGAAAGAACGACTGCTACAGGAGATAGTAAAGCCAAAAAATCTCTAGACTTCTTTTGGGCAGAGGAAAGAGGTAAATATGAATGTCAATACCCTTTTCAGCTCTGAATTAGCAGTTGTTCAAGCTTGAGGAACAAATAGAAATGGCTGGCTGCTACAGCAGCACATGAATACTGAGACAATTTCCCAGGCAAGAAAGGTCTCAACTTTGTAAAGTTGCTTGTAAAATTGCAGAGCTATCAAAACCTAGATGTGCCCAAGTTCTTTGTAAATGTCAAACATTAGTCTTGGTAATGCTTTTATTAGACCTATGGTATGTTCAAAACTGGAACTCCAGATGATTCAAAAAAATTGATTAATGATTACTGCAATTCCCTACACCACCAAATTTAGAGATTTAACATGTTCTGCAATTAGCTGGTGGTCCCTGATTATTTACCTATGCAATGCCAATAAAGTAGCTGAATAAATGAAGTGTAATACAGACAAAATCAATCTTAGTTCAAAGGCTGAAGTCTGAAGAACCTTTTAATCATTTCTAGTATCTCATACCAATGGAGTGAATCCAGAGCTTCTCACTGACAAAAACGTAACCACACAGTTCTTAAAATCAGTGGCATAACTTCTATTTCCTTCTGTGGGAGAAGACTCAAGCTACCAGACTGCAGACTTTGTCTCACAGATCTTCCTGATCTTTCAAAGAAGGATCCCATGCTCATGTGGATTTTGGAAATCATGCTCTCATCAAATTACCTCTTTCTAAACACTGCTATAATTTTAAATTTATTCTTTAAGACTTTGAAGACTAACAAAATGAAAAAGTCACTCTGAGTTTCATCTGGTGAAAATGACTGAATGATTGCTTCTCTAACGTTTTCTATCTCAAGTGACTGAAACACATTTGCAAGTGTACATTTGTAAGGCTGAGCATGATTGGTATTTAGGATATACAGACATGGGCACTGGCACACCTCAAGATTTAACTAGTTATCTTATGTTTGACCTATGAGTCAAATTGCTTAGAGGTAGATCAGTTTCTGCATATGTAGAAAAAGAAAATGTGGAAAAATCCCACAGTTTGCGCATAGTTTGTTATTGCCCCAAGCATTAAGAGTATTACAAAGTCTTAAACATTCCTATTATTACTAAACATTGAACATGAGATCTGATGCTTAATAAGATTTAGAGATCCAAGTCGAAATTGCTAAAGAACTCTCCTATAGGAAATCTTACTGTCTGCCACAGATCCATAGCGATGTGAGTTATCCAAGTAGATCTTCAGTTTCTAATGTCTGATTAATATATTATATAAAAAGAATTTCCTGTGACAACTGCATCAACCGAAGTAATCCTTCAAATGTGTTAAAAGTACCTGACTAAAAAAATGAGAGATAATCAGAAAATATTTCTTGTCTTCTTGCAAAAGAAACAGCCAATGTTCACAGACACAGTTTTTCAATTCATAGTCTTTAACTTCACTTTTAAACTTTCTTGCAGACTGGCCCACTTGCTGAAGCACTTTTTGTGCTTTATTCCATATTACTGCACCAGAGTTTAAAAAAATAAATGAACTAAAAACACAAGCAAAGCAAAAAGAACCCAAGCAAAACCCAGTTTTTAAAACATTAATTCAATGACATTTGCAATTGATTCAATGCCCACTGACCACATCAAACTTTGAATCAGACTTTCTTTATATAGATGAATGTCTGTAATCAGGCTGTGTGCAATGTTGCATACACAGAAGTTAGGGACTCTGAAACTTTGGCTTTTCAGCACCGACTCAGGGTCTAGGTGCTGTCATCAGTTTGGAAATGATAGCAGACTATTTATTACTATTTAATTCACATGTAAGGTAATGTATTGTTCTAGGAAAAGGATATTCATTTAAAAAGTCACCCTGACTAAGTCAGTTCAATGTTGTTAAATAATAAACAATTAACAAACTGTTTTTTGCTTGTTGAATGTTAATTTTATTATATAGTCTATAGCACCTTATATAGTGTATAGTATAGAGCATAGCACCTTATATAACAGTAATATTATAAGATGGATGTAAATTTTGGTCTAATTTATAGATAAATTGTTTTAAAACAAACAAAAAAAGAAAGCATATGTTTAATGTTATGAAATCCTATAGCCATAAAGGAAACATAGGCCCTCAGTTTAAAAGTTTAGTATATTTGTACGTGCTTTGACACCCAGGGGTAAGAAAAATGATTAAACATTAAACCTTCATGAAAGTGTTATGGTATACTTGAAACTAAATTCTGTGGGATCTCTGACAACAGGACCTAAACTAAGAAATGTTAATCAAATCTAACAGAAACATAACTGCAATTGACGAGACTTCACAAAATACCATTATGTCTGAAAAAGTATCTGGAAGATAACTATTCCCGAATGTGAACCTAACAGAATATACGACATTCCCACATACTCAATATTCAAGCACCATGACCTGGAAGGATAGATTCTCTAATTCTGTATAGTCCAGAATTCCTGAAGAGAAGTTTCTTGTACAATGCTTTGCTCTTTCAAAAGGGACATTACACTTTTTTAATACTTTCCTCACTTACCCAAGCTATTAAGGAAAGTCTTGGTGCCATGCAGTCAAAGCTAAATGATGTATATTTTTGCTTAAAGACAAATCCTAATGATTTACTATACTTGCCCCTCATTTGTTTCCTGCATTAATTATTGTAAAATGTGGTAAAAGTTCGGCAGTGGTATGGGACATACTGCAAAAAATGAAAAGCATCAGAATTAGAAGTTTTACTATTTCTGTACTGATCAGGTTTGCATTGCACATAAACAAACACAATCAAAAATAAAGCTTAGCTGTGAAAGAAAATTACTTTTTAAGTGAGTTGCTTTCATAGAGAAGCAGATGATCCCATGATGAATCCCTTTAACATTCTCATTAAGAAGACAAGGTCGCTACTTTTTGTGTTTTTTTCTATAAGAACACAATTGAAAGTTAGCCTACCCATAGTCATATTCTTATCATTCCCCCTTTAAGCCATGTAAAAGACTATAAAGCACTAAATTTGTATTTTCCGTGTTACTTTTTATCTTGTGATGACCTCTCCTGGTTGAGCTGTTCATTAGCCTTGATTCCAGAAGTTAAGAGCATTTTGATCCCCTTATGCTTATTTAAAACAAAACAAAAAAAAAAGCAGGAATATGAAGAATTTATTGCCAAGGTATGAAAAACGTGACTATGAATAAAATTTACAGTAAGATCTGAGTATTAGTGTGTGTGATACTGTATCATAGTGTGTGTTTATTGTACTACAAGATGGGCTTTCAACACCCACTTCATCTTGAGATAAAACTGAATGAGATTCAAAGCTTTCAGCAAGATCCCTTCTGAATCAGGATTACTGACATAATTATAATGACAGAAACAGATTTACTGACTTTGCAAAGTAACAAACATTTGAGATGCAACACAAGTGATGTCCAATTCTATTCTTTCCAAAAACTATATCTTTTTCTATGGCAGCACAATCAGACTGTAAGAAAACATTCAAGAGCAAGAACATATATAGGGAGTCATAATTCACTATACACCATGAATCTTGCATACTTCCTTAAAAGACTGTAAAGAATAAATTTGTTGTTGTTAATTACTTCAAAGTCAAAACATAAAGTAGCAATGGAGGAGAAAATTAAAATGTGGTTGGAAATCAGTTCTACATCAAAGCTGCATTTCACACAATTTTTAATTCTTTCAGAAGTATTCCCGACATGATGTTCAAAAACAACTAGTAAAAAAAAGAGACAAAAACCTGAGTGCATTCTCTTGTCAGAGGAGAACAAAATTTACCCAATGTCATTCACAATCAGTTGCATACAAAGTGACAAACAATCCCAGAAAATACAGCACAGTGACCAGTTTGTATACCACAGCGTGCAACAGAATAACCAGTTAAGTGGTGCACCAAAACACTGTGACACAGCACTTGAGTTCCTACTCTGTTGCCACTTCCCAAGCACCCGTACATCTTTACAAGAATTTTAAGCATGTACTGCAATGTGAACACTCCTTTTGTAATTTTAAGGCTGACGTGTACTTCTAGCTATATTTCTGTTTCCAGTAAACAAATCCAGCTCCATTTCACTTCCAGAAGTGAGTCAGAAATGAAATGCTATATATTACATAAGGAGTGTAGTGTATAAGCTCTTTGAAGGTGAATTAATTTAAAGAAATCTTTGAATATCTGAAAAAAAATTCTCAAGATGGGAATGTATATGAGTAAATTGTAATTAAGATTATATATATCCTTTATTCATGGAATTTCTGATTATAATGATGTTACTACAACCATTAACTTTTCAACTAACTTCTTTCAAAAGTTAAAGATTTGTTTGTTGAGTAATCTGACAACCCACTGTAGGTCATTTTCAAGTTAAACTACAGTCATTAGTTACTGAATGACAAAAAAAAAAGCGCTTAGATATCCTATTATAGAAATCAGTACAGGGAACTTTGTTTTCCAAGAACAGATTTTTGACAACCTAAATCATAAATCTTTTTTTCCCCTGTATACTGCTATTATGCACAGCCTGAGAGATGACCATGAAGAAATAATATTCAGAAGAAAAATTAGATAGCTGGTCAAAACTAAGCAGTAAAACTCAGGATCAATATTTCTCCTAAATCAAAGGTAGAAAAATAACTGAACATCCTATAGCCTCTGAGACCTAGATACAATGCAGACACTGCTGTATACTTTCTGTTGATGCACAAATAAACGTGTAAGTGTAAGCAAATCCTGGAACAATAACATTGTTTTATTTTTCAATAGGTATCAGATGATAACAGATAGAAACCCACTGAGAAAGTATAGCAGTACTGCAGTTCCCTAATCATTGCATTGTTCATCTCTGCTCCCAAGGAAATAAATAAATAAATATAATGATCCACATAGATCTCTATGCAGTATATACATTACATTCCAAGACAATTCCCCGCTTGGTCAGTAGAATCAGCCCCCATTCACATACACACAATCCCAACGCATCTATCTGTAACATCTCATGACATTTCTTTCCTCTATAAACAACAGAGGAAGTCAACACTAGTGTCTGTTTTTGACAATTCTATAAAAATGCACTGCTTTATTTCAGTACACATTTCAAAAATACTTTGCAAATGGCAAATGCTTTACATGCTCTGAAGAGAAACAACTAAATACTTAACACTGACATCTACCTGCAAATGTTTTGCTGGAAACTACAGCTCAGTGCAATGTTAAAGATTTGATCTAACACCCATTGAAATCAATGAGTACGCTGTCATTTTTACACTGATAGCAGAATTGGGTCCTGTATGGGTGCTCTGCATTCCTCCAGGCTGAAGTTCAGCATTTCAGCAGATGCTTGATCATTTCTCTACTATTTCTGTCTCCTTAGGCAGGCAATTGCTGGTTTCCTCTAAAATACCTTTGCTCATTTTATTATGGGCAGCAAAACTTCACTCTCTAGAAAAGCTGTCCTGGCTCAGTTCCCTCTCATCAACTCACCATCCTTCTTTTCTCTTCAAATGAGACAAAATTTTCTCTTGCTGCTCCTTGATAAAACACTAGTTATGGAAACTGCCCACATCTCCTCTTTTCCCTCACACAACTATGGAAGTCAAGTACTTCCAAATGTAAATTGCATACCTTCTGAGGATGGTGGGGAAAACCAAAACAAACCAAAACAAACCAACCAAACAAAAAACACCCCCAAACTTTGAATAGCTTCTATCTGATTCCTTTCCCCCCTCTGACTCCATTGCAGAACCAAGACTATATCACATAGAGCAGGTCTTTCAACTTTCCACATCAGCTACCACTGAAATCATCTACACTAAGGGAAGATCTGATAGGGAGCATTGCGAACAGCATCAAACCTTAGTGCACACATAAACATACAAATACACAGAAAAACAAACACGAGATTCGCCAGCAGAGAGAAAATAATCAGCCTCCCAGAGTTGACGGAATTCCCCTCTGGCTTATTGCAGAGCTGAAATTGTGCATGCTTCTTAGAAAAGGGTACTTACGAGATGCAGGCAGAGCAGTCCTGGCTCTGCAGCTAATGCTGCTGAAAATCCAGAGGAAGAGAGCTGCCCTGCAGCCAGCTCGGGTAACCACAACCATCCTTCACTTCCCGGCTCCCTGTACTCCAAATGCCAGCCGCAGAAGACCTGCTTTTCTCCACTTTGGCCCCTTCTCTCTCTCTCTCCTTCTCTTTCTCGGAGGAGGTGGCGAGGAGGTAAAGGGGGCAGGGCTTTACCTTGGGGTAGAAGCCAGCCCCTCTCTTCGTCTGCTATCTTTGGGTTTGCAGCAGCAGGATAAGTCCCCGTACTTTTCTTTCCTTTATTTCTCTGTGTTTGTGCGTGTGTGTGTGTGCCTGTGCCTCCTTCTCAGAGGAAGGGGAAAAAAAAAAAAAAAAGAAAAAAAAAAAAGCCACGAAGTATCAAATAACAAAGATTGTAGAAGAGAAAAAGAAAAAATAAAAAAAAACAATCCCCCAAATGACGTGGGGGGAGGGAGGGAAAGGGAGATGGAGATGAAGGGAAGGGAGAAAGGCAGAAAAAGCTGTTGGTGCTGCTAATGCTGCTGTTGATGCTACCACTGCAGCTGAGCCCTTCTTCCTGCACAGAGCAGCGCTGCTGAGAGAAGCTTGCAATAACCTCCCAGCTCAGATATATATACACAGTGTACACGCACACACAGCCGGGGAGCCAAACACACATTCACACAGGAGCAGGGAGAGGGGAGAGGGAGAGAGAGAGGGAAGGAGAGACACTCCCGCAGCAGAGAAGCAGGCTCAGAGCCTCTCTCCTCATGTATTCATCATCTTCCAGCAGGAGAAAACGCTGCCACCAGCAGCAGCAACCTCCCCCCCAGCAACAAAAAAAAAAAAAAAAAAAAAAAAAACAGCAGAAGGGAAAATCCTCTCCCTAGCGCTCCCCTCCCCTTCCCTCCGCTTCCTCCAGCTCCTCCCTCTTCCTCTGCGCCCCTCCGGCCTCCAGGACCCTGCTCGTCCTCCCTCGCCTGGTTGAGAGCCGGAGCCGGGGGAGCGCGGCGGGGATCGGGGCCGGCACCGGGGCCGAGCCGCGGGGAGGCCGCGCCGATGCCGCTGTCCGCGGTGCTGACGCCGGCCGCGGAGGCTCGGGTGCGGCGCCCACCGCCCGGCACCCCTGCCCGCCCCCGGGGCGCAGCGGCAGCCCCCGCCGCCGGCTCCTGCCTCTCTCCCCGCCGCTCCCCCGCACACCGAGATGGTAGCGGCTCCCCGAGCTCCAGCCTGCCGGGATCCGAGCCAGGCGGCCAGCAGGCAAGTCCTCCGAGCGGTCCTAGTTCTGGGGGGGGTGAGCACCATCCCGCCTGCAGAGAGCTGGGGCTGCAAGAGCCGCTAATGCAGATGTTTTCATTCGGTAATTAATTCTCACTCCGAGAGTGAGCCAGGAAGCAAGCTGCATTAAAGTGTCATTACGGTTTTCACCTACAAGAGATGACTGAGACAACCTAGCCGTATCCTAGCCTTATGGTTTAGGGATTTCAATAGACTGACTGCTCTTTTCCATCCGTCACCATCCCTCCTGCCATTGCCCTTAAACAGACTGAACCAAAAGTTATTGTTCACCAGATATGGTAGAATAATGAGGGTGGGGAGTTATTCATGGATTATTTATTCTACAGTCAATGAGGCAAAGAAAAATGAAAACAATTATTTCTCAGGTGTTACATAGAGAAGGCTGAGAAATTGAGAGGTATAATTTCTTTAGAGCAGCCCCAAAGCACGGATAAATTGTTTTCAGTGACTAATACACATGCTGTTAACAAGTATCTGCTGTTATTGAGTGAATGTGATGAAGTGGTTAAGACTGTACGTAAGATGAGATTTTCAGAAAGGCCTTGGGATATTAGGATCCTCGGTCCTATTGCCTTTCAGAGGGAATACAGTGCCTATCTTTTAGGTCACTTTGAAAACTCATCCATACATAATATGTGATATCCCAGGAGAGCAGTGGCCTTGAGGTTTAAGCACAGCACAGGACAAAGCTTAAGTGCTAGTCCTGGGAAAATGTGTTTCTGCAATCTTATCCAACTGCCTTAATTTTTCCTCCTTGAACCTTTCCCTCCCTTGCCTTATCCATATCGAGTATTAATACATTCATATTTTAAAGGCTTTCATAGAAGTAATGCCAATACGTCTGTAGCAAACGTGGAATGAAAAAGTGCACTATGAATGCTCAGCGCTATTATACTTATCTCTGGTTTTGACAGAATAAATATCCCCTTAGAGACTTTGTTACCCCTTCTCTGTACCATCTTGAGCCCTCTGCCATGCCCTCCCGATTTCTTAGAACCACAGACACTTTTTGATGTTCAGTAATCATTACAATATGTGAGTTTTGGAGGAATTAACTAAGAAGCAAATATTGGGTGCCATTAAACTAGTTCAAAATTGCCTCTTTCCGTAACTTCTTTCTTGTTAACATCTTCTATTCTCCTCCTGCTCTGTATTCCACAATTTTTCAAATTTGTAAACCTACATTTTCTGTTCTTTAGCTACAGCAGAAGTGATAGCGCTGATATACTATCGGAAACTGCCTGCATATATTCACGGAAAAAAAGAAAAACTTCTGACTATGACATGCAAAAAATCCTACTGCTTTCATTCTGAGATTCTGCAACCCTTTCAGTATTCATTGGCCTTTATTATTCACCTGAGTAAGTAATAAACAGCTTCCCCGAGTAGTATTTAAAAGCTCACCAGACCATTTTTACAAACTAAATTTCTGCTTTTTAAGGACCTTCCAACAAGCACAACAAAAACAATATACTTGCACATGGCCCATTTATACTTTTATACATATATACTTGCATATCGCCCATTTCATGAAGCCCTCCACTGGACAAAAATCTGACTTGATTTGAGTTGTTCAAACTTCACAGTTCTTTAGCATATGGTACTTGGGGTTTTCAAAAAAATACTCAAATTGCTCACAACTAGGCATGCATTTAAAAAATAGTTATAAGATTAATTCAAAACAGGAAGATTCAGTGGGTTGATTGATGAATACCTCAATAACGGTGATAGTAGAAAGTTTCCTTGTGGTTTGAGACGGAAGAAATGGCACAGATTATTGCATTTTTCCCCACCTCGGAATAGAATCAGTCCTTAAAAACTACATAAAATATTTAAACTATGTAGTAACAACAATGTGTTGTGCAGGGTAGTGCAATTATTTTTAATATAACCACAACTGGAGCCTGCAAAATCATTAATTTTGACTGAATCTGTCACACAAAAATCATTACAAAGATCTTCAGGCCTTTTTTAGTCTTATAGAATAAACTAACCATCATATGTATATACTCTTTTTTTTTTTTTTCCTGGAGGATGTTTTGAAATATTACTTTACATGATTCAACAAATCCAAGTTGAATACATTAACCTTTGAAATGAAAACATGGTCAAATTGTGTTAGGGCACAATATGGAGTTATTAGACACTTCCCTCTTCTACTCTTCCTCCTAACCTTTCCTTTTGAGAGTGTAAATGTGAGGTCATTTCTAAGCAAGCAGTGAGACACTCCTGCAGCCTGAGCAGGGCAACTACAAGCTTTAGCACCCTTATCCTGCAACCGCCAAGTGTCTGCAACTTGGGTCAATAGGAACCTATACTCCACACACTATAGGTTAGGAAAGTGTCCTGGCAGAATTGGACAAACACATTAGCCAAGATGTGCAGTAAGAGGATCTTCCAGCAAAGCCACTCCCATAAGAAAATTAATCCTTCCTTGTATTTCAAATCAACACTCCCACAGCCTTAAAGGCTGGGGAGATATCTGAGTCTACTGTTGAAACCTCCCTGGCAATTAGTAAGACACTAAAGTGTTAAAAGACTCTAGTTATTACAGCTGTACACAAATTTTATTGAGCTTAATGGAAATTATACACACATATTGATGAATGAATAGATCATGCTGAATTTACTAGGGCTGTCAAGCATTGTCTGCTAAATGGAATTCATCCTGGACAGAGCTATATTTACAGTATGTGAATGTCAAGAAGAAAAACACAATGTCAGAAAGCTAGAAAGGATGATTAAGAATTTCCAACACTGGTGGGAAAAAATGGCATCCAATAAAGTGATCAGCTGGGGCCATGCAAGAAAGTGAGACAAGCTGAAAAAGAACCTGAAACTTCTGAATTAATATTGAAAACTAAAAGCCATGCTTCTTTATTCCTAACAAACTATCATTTTAAGACAGTTTTTCCATTTTATATTTTTTGGTTGCCAAGGACCCCTTGCATGGCAGAGCTTTCAAAATTATCCATAGAAGAATTTTCATCAAAGTCCCTAGGATGGTAGGTATGAGGACTTCACACAGGAAAGACAGATGCAATGTATTTCAAATTATGACCAAACAAGATGTTATGACTACATGCATAGAATTAAATGCCATACAATGGACACCTCTATTACTGAGGGAAGTCTTGGGTTTATTAAGAACAACATGGGGTTTTCTACTGGGACTATGTATAAACTTGGGTCTTTCTTTGGGGGAGAAAGAGGGCACATGAAGATTGTCATCATCTGCCTTTGAAAAGCTGTAAAGACCCAAAGAAAATATTTTCTAGAAATGTAAGGAAAGAGAGTCTTTCCTAACCTTCCTAATGTAGCTAAAAAGGAAGATGATGGTGCATTGACAGAAAAAAAGCTATTATCTTCTTGTTTCATGCAGCTAAAAATAAAGCATTAGAGTTTCAAGCGAACACATTTTGGCCTGACCACCGTTTTTTTGTTCTGGTTGTACTAAAACAAACAACCAAATAAAAAACTGGAAATGTGTATATATGTAATCATAGCAAAATATGGTTCTAGTTCTTTCTTTACACGCTTCATAACAAAGGTGGTTTTAAAAAAGGAATGTTAAACCCTCAAAATGCTCAGTATGTCACTATTAAAAATTATGACCCCAGACTGTCATTCAAACAGACATCAAAAGACATTGAAGATGCTCAGAAGTTTTCAGCTTCATGCCCCTACATCTTCTGTAGTCTAAACATGTGCTCAAGACAGCATTTACCTTTAGAAATTTCTTTTGGGATATCTTGGTCTCTATCAATCTACACTGCATAATGAAAAATTTTGACAATCAAAACAAGTAAAAAACTATGCCATATGCCTCAAACATATACTAGACATGAATCTGCATTTTATAGACGTTCAAATAGAACTGAATTCCATTCTTATTCTGCATCATGACTAAAACAACCAAACAGAAATGGTGGTTACCTGTCATAAACGCACCTGTTTTATACTAATCACCAGTCTTATTTTGAACTCATTTCCAGTTTAATGCTCCTTGAAGAAATGGAAGAATCTGTGTATTTACAAATATAATTTAATTACTACTTATCCACTTGAACAGTCCAAAATAATTCTCTCCTCCAAGACACAGTATTTTTCTACACATTCAAGTCTTTCTTCTGAGTTTGCCTTCGAACCCTACCCTAAGCGTGTTTCCCTCCACCTCTGATTTAAGCACCAGCTGTTAATTTATTTGGGTGGTTTTTACATTGCAAAATAATTTTGCATTCCTACTACTACTAAAGTCTGTTAATGAAAAAATGAAACACCATTTCAGAATCACTGAGACAAATGATTTTAACATGGTGTCTTTTTTATTAATCTTTTCTTCCAAGCTGGAAATGATATATCCATGAACATACCTATTTTGAGAAATTGACTGTTTCAGGGAGCTATATGGAGCAACCTGTGGCTTCTACTTATGCAACCAGCCCAACCAAAAGCTCAGCTGGACCTTACATGTCATGTGCATAAAATATGGAGGATGACATTTTCTTTGCACAAGAAGTAGAGGATGGGGTCAGTAATAGCCGTTTGAATATAGTGGTCAGCTGAGGGTTTTGCCAAATTCATCACCTGAGAAGATTGCACTGCAAAACATCTGGACAATTTTTAAACCATGGATTAAGTCCTTGAAAGACTGACCCCTTGATGAACCTATTTCTATTTCATTCTGGAATAAAGACTAGAGTTTTTGATGCAGTAACCTTAAAAGTTTTCTTTCTCTCAGTCTACTTATTTTTTTAGATCACATAGGTGCCTTCTCTCTTTGTAATGTTATGTATTATTATTATTATCATCAATAGCGATAGCATTTTATATGGACTTTATATTTATATATATTATTTCGATTTTTGCTAAATGGCAAATACATTAAATGGTATTTTCTAAATCCTAGTCTTGCCTTGTGTGCTTTGGTTGAGTAAGGTGGAATCAGTACTACTGAAACCAGAGGGAGTTTTGCTATTGAATCAAATGGGAACAGGAATTTATCCCTTGTATTTGTACCTACAACATCTGTGGAAGTCCCATCAGTACAAAAAGACAGACACTGTGCATCTCATAAGTGTATAAAATAACACTGAAGGTGTTAATTATTTTCCAAGCATCTACATTAAACTTGCATTGTATTTAAGTATCAACCTATACAACAGGTTTTTCTGAGAACGTATTTTAAAAATACATTTAAATGTGCATTTAAAATACTGCACTGAAATAGTCTTTTCTTAATTCAGTTTAGAACATTTCATAGGCAATTCATGGATGGACTGGAGAAGGTCTATGATGAAAAAAATGCACACAAAGTAAATTATAGTAATATTATCAAAAGGTATTACAATTACGTTGGAAATATTTCTAGTCACCTTTAAAGGAGAAAGTGAAATCAATCTGGAACAGTTCCTTCTGCTGTTTGTGGGGGGAAAAAGCATCCTTTCACTAATGCACAGCCTGCAAGGTAAATGCTAGAAAAGAGACTGTCAGCTCTTCTTATACTATCATTTATGCCTGGATGAGGAGATTGCATGTGACTTGAAGGCTTTTGTAAGAAAAGTACATAGCAACACTTTGGTGAATACAGTAAATACTTCCACAGCAAAGTAATATTAGGGAAGAATCAATGTATTTTTAGCCATATTTTAATGCAAATTAGCAGCTGGAAACACAGGAAAAAGCCAGCATAATCTGACAAGATTTCTTTCTTTAAACTGACATTGATCTACAGCCCTCATCTTGGGAACTTCTTTGGTAAAGGTTTTGGAATAATTCACAACTAGTAGCTTTAAACCACTGCTTTATGTTAAATAATTTGTGTTACTGAGGATATAGCCTCATTATCTACTCAATACATATTTAACAGATTGGAAGAGGTTAGCAGAGTAATGCACTGAAGTTACTGAAGCATTTAAGCATTCTGAGTAAATATATATTTGCCTCCCTGTTATATTGTCCGCATCATTCAGTCTCAATTACCACACTAATAAACCATAGTTATCTTCATCTCCTACTACAAATAGCATATGGATGCATGACAATAAAAGTATTTTAAAATACTACCGTTTACTCTATCTTGTAATATTAGGAATATCCAGAGTCCTCTTGAGCCATGTTATAAATTCTTTCATACAATTGATTGTGGTAAGGCACTTGGCATTACAGTTAAATGTGAAGCTCCAGTAATTCTCCATTATGACTCCAGGACTGCCTTTTATTAAGTGTGTACTGCTCACCTAGTACAGAGCAGGGTGTCAATCACGACTGAAGCTTCTGCATACTACCTGAATATGATTACACTTAAAAGATAAATATGTATTGTTTTGCCTGTCTGCACACCTGCCTGTCAGATAATTTCCTATGCATCTCCTGTGTTTCTTTTTTGTTTCTTTTCTTTTCTTCCCCTTTCTGATAGGCTTCTAATTTCTAACAAAGGCAGCCTGGCATTAAGAACACCAACTGTACGAAGACTGGCAACCCGGCATCTTTCTTTTTAAAAGCGAAAGCATTAAGATCAGCTTTATGCTATCTTTAGGAAGTCACTTGCCGTGGCTATGCAGGCATAGTAACTGCTTGATTCTCAGTGGAGTTTCTGAGTTGTGCAAGAGCTCCAGCCAAGCCTGACCAGATCAGATCAGCCCACAACTCACAATGGAGCTACTATATCACATGCCTTGAAGAATGCTCCCATTCACCAGCTGGAGGTTTTCATTAAAGCCAGTAACCCTCCTACTACTTTAAACGGAAAAATAGACAGTATAGGTTTTTGGTGAACAGAGGAGATTGGGTGCTGACTGGTATGGTGGTCTGAAAAGCCACTATTTATTTTATTGTCATATTGATATAAATTCTATGCTGTAGTAGTGGCATCCTGAAAAAGAAGGGGCCTATTCATTCCTTGTTCAGAGTAGTCCCACCACAGTTAGTCTGATATTCTTTCAAGGGAAGCAGTCAGCAGGCTGTAGTAGCATACAATTAAATCATATGTGCAGGTACATCAACAGTGCACAAACAAATATTGTGAGCACAAATGATTGCTCTTGATGTCTAGGTAGCCATTTTGAAAGTGAGGATGAAACTAAGACTGAAATTACTTCTTTGCGTAGAATGAGGAAAAAAATGAGTAGTACTAAAAAGGGAATGAAATCAAAGTACAACTTGCATCATTGTACCATGACTTCTTTGCCATTCTTCCTTCTGTACTGACATACCAAAAGCAAACTGGAAGCCTTGATAGAAGGCACACGATATGAAGAGCGCTCTGATGTATGAGCGCTGCATCTACAACCACCCTTAATGACATGCAGCCTCTCACTAGATTTGATAGTACAGAAGCCTTTCATGAAGACCACTTCAGCTTAATTCATAAGGAGCCACATTCTGGTTTTAACATCTCTAGATTTTACTCTGTACATTTCAAAACAGACTGGGTTTATAGATCAGAGCTAGAAAATATCTAATCAAAGACATGATTTTAAAATCTTTTCTGCAATAAATAGTTCAATGCAATGAACTACAACAGAAGGAGAGGTGCAGCTAGACTGTCGGTACATGCAGAAACTGAGAGATGATAACAACCTTCTATGTGATGACTCTTGAAACAACCACCACAATGCACTCTGAGTTTGCCATCCACTCTGGTGTCACATGAAAAACTTTTTGTGCATGTTTCATCTAGTTTGGAGAATAGAAAGCTCCTTAACTGAGGAATGTGGGTTCTAAAAAAACCCCAAAAGAGACCACAGAACTGTGAATGAGCTGCCTTATTTTTATGTCAGGGATTTCGGTATCAGCCTACCATACAGTTCTATTATCTCTTGGAGAGCAGAATATATATATGTACATATCACCCCCTCACACAAACAAATGTATAATGTTATTTATGTATTTAATAAAACATGTACATATAAAGTAAAATACAAATATCTATTACAGAACGACAAGCTTATTATTAAAATACATTCTGGATAATCTTCATCTATAAGAAAATAAGACTGGAAGAGGCTACCCAAGTCATATGAGTTGCCCAGATTTATATTCCAAAATAAAGTCCCTTTTCCTCCCAAGCACAAATCCTTTTCACAATATTTGTGAAACACAAGGTGACTTGGAGATACTTTCTGTGAGGTACAGCCACGCAAAAATAACTTAGCTTTCAGACCTTATTCAGCTCTTTTAAAAGTATCAGACATGAAAAAATAAATGTTTTTGATAAAAGACTTATACTTCTTGAGCTTATCTCATTTTTTAATTAAAAATTATCAAGAAGTCACATTAGGTAGACCAAAGTCCTACTACTACAATAGTGCATGAGTTTTTAGCTATAAATGCATTGGTAATAAAGAGTGCTTAGACTACTGTATGTTACTGCAATTTGGCATGCAATGAATGAACAATAATTTATTCTCCACAACATCTAAGGATTTCAAAGCATCATACAAATATTGAATTAAGCTTCCCAACAAGGTAAGTAAATATTATATCCATGTACAGAACAAGCACAGAAATCTATGCAAAATCACTCATATCCCAACCACTGTAAACAAGATCCACTGGGTCTGAGACCAAAATCGAGTTTTTAAAGTCAGATGGACAGACCAGCAAAAGCTATGCCTCTTGCTCTATAGGGCAAGTTGCTCTATTTGTACTTTGATGGAGATAGCAGAGAGTATGAGAGATTTAATCATCAGAAACGCAGTCTAAGAGTAAAAGGCAAAAGAACCTAAGTGAAAAGTACTTTAAAAGATATCAAAGGAACATGATGACTGTAACTAACAAGTTAATGCCTTTTGCTACCCCTAAAGAAAATATGATAGACCTATAGGTGAACTAGATGAAACTAGTAGTAGAGATATTCATAATTTACAGAGTACACACATTTTTGTTGTGCATCGTTCAAAAGTGACACAGTGCTATCTTGTAGACATTTCTGCATTTTGTAGAAACGATTGGAGTGCAGAGAAGTATTTAATAGCACCACTTGTCACTTTTGAACAGTGAAAGATCTTCAGTATCCCAGTCAAAAACCCTGAAATGTGTTGAAGTCTATATGGCTGTACTCTGTGCAAAAGAAAGACAAAGAGCAGGCTATTTTATTTCCACTTTAAAAAGACCTTGAATCTCTCTGGTAAACGTTGAAAACTGAAAAGAATGCAATCTCTTTAAGAACCAAAAGGAATGCAATCTAATTATAAGTGCTGCTGTGATAAAACCGCTGAGTCCTACTGTGTTTCCAACTTCACGATGAAGTAAGGTCTCATTGTTCTACCCACAGACATGCCTGCAAGTGTGGGAGAACTTTAGATGCAAACGAAAAACTGAAAGACTATTCTTTACTCACCCATCCAACAACAGCTAGTGATTTAGTTGCTTGCCACTTCTACCTCTAAGGAAGACCACTGTATACAAGATTTGTAGGATATGTCAATACCAGTCTGAAAATCTGTAAATACAGCATCATAACCTGTTTTCTAGGTGCTCTCCATCCACATGGCTGCTTCTCCATCGGTTTGTGGACTGCCTGCTTAGAGGTTGTCTGGCAAAATATTAACCCACTGGGCATGTACAGGCACAGAGGACACCATCAGCTCCAGGACATGTCTCAGTCACACTTCTTGCAAAGCAGCTATCTGCAAAACTGGCAGGTCTGATGATGCAGGTGACTTTAGAAGCACTTATAGCATTTATAGACACACTCACAAGGGATATTTTCACAACTCAGATTGAAAAATCTGTTCTTCCCTGAAAAAGTGCATCTTTTGTTCAGTAGTCTTCTGTTCAGCTCAATTGACCTTGGGTTTATTTCAAACAGATTACTGTAACATTCGCCCTGCTGCTCAGTTAGAAGTCTGTGGGAGTCCAACAAGTAAATGGTTGGAAGAAAAAATAAAGGATAACAACTTTCTCCCTCACAAATCAAGGCAAGATTTATCTGAATATAGACATCTAACTTTAAACTTGTCGCTTTAGTTTCTCTTTACAGTTGACAGAGAGCTAGTTGGGATTGTCAGTGTCATCTAGGATAAGGTTCATGTTACTCTAAACTAGAAGTTTGCACATCATCAGATGAGTCAAGCACCACTAAAGTGCCAATTTCCTTTCCTTCAACTACAAGAAGGTCCTTCAGTACCTGACACAGTTGTAGACATTGAAACATGGGCAAGATGAAGCCTGTCTTAGAACAGAGATTCTGCTGTCCCTCCACAGAGTCTGCTTCACCCCATGTCTACTCACATAGACTGTGCTGGCTCTGTCATATTGAAGACAAGAATAACCACGCTGAGAATTGTCAGATCACATTGGGAATTGTGAAGCATCTTGCTATACAAGATGCTTCAGGTGCCTTTTCCTTGTAAGCATGGTCCAGATTCGAAATTTGCTAGTTAACACCAAGCCTAAATTTTTGTAGTTAGCCAGAAATGACAGTAATAACAATAATAATTTTAAAAAGGAAAAAAAAAAAACAATGACAAAACAAAGAAAACTTCAGAAAATAAGTAAAAGATAGGAAGAAAGAGTATGATAATTGGACAAATCAAAGAAAATATTGCATTTAGCAGTAAAAATAGTATGCAGTTTTGCAGCTCATACAAGAAACTAAAGGAGGAAGGCAGTTATACTTGGGTTTTTTCTCTGTTTTTCTGTCCAGCAGTTTCTCTTTTTTTATCATAGAAGGTGTGGAATTTCTTACTGACTCTGATCTTAATGACAACAATTTAAGAACTATCAAAGTACAGTGATTCCCTTTAAATTAATGCAAATAGTGGGCAGACAAAAGCATTCATATAGTCATGCTGATACGGTTAAATTCCGTCCATACTAGGAGATTTTTCATTGGAATAAAATCTTGCAAATTATCTGAACAAACAAAAAGAAAAGACAAAAAAAGGGTCTTTTTTTTAAAGAAAAACATGTTTTCAAGGGGATTCTATGTGATTTGCTATAAGTTTGTGAGAAAAGTTTAATTGTAATGTCTATTTTGCTTCCAAAATTGAAACTAAAGAAAAATTCCTCTGTCCTTGCCTATGTTTTCAGAAAATCAAATGTTGTGCTATGCCAAT
Organism: Pluvialis apricaria; assembly: GCA_017639485.1. NCBI lineage: Eukaryota > Metazoa > Chordata > Aves > Charadriiformes > Charadriidae > Pluvialis > Pluvialis apricaria. The sequence continues at coordinate 63,422,427 of CM030008.1, forward strand.
CTATGTGCCAGGCTACTCATCTCTCTCTCCTCGAGGAGTCTTCTAACATTTCCATTTATTTTATCAACTCTCAAAGCAAAACGTAGCAGAACTGGAGGTACTGGGTCTTTGGCACTGAGTGTTGAACAAGAAGTACAGAATTTTGCTACCCTAACAAGACCCGAAAGTCAACCCATCCCCACTGTACCAACAGTTATAGATCAGAACAATTTACCTTTTTTCCCCATCACGGATGCACAGTAATCCCTTTCTTTGCTTTCTGGTGACAGGATACATACACTCAGTCACTTCTTCTTCTCCAGCCTGTGCAACAGAATAATAATTAAAATCTTATATATGCATGTAAGTACTGCTCATGGTATTTCCCAATTAGTTTGAGAGCTGGAAAGGTGTTTGATACACATTCTCTGTTATACCAAAACAAAATCATAGCTCTTCACTTATGCTGAGTCAGTGCTTGCTGTATAGAGAGAGCATTTGGATGATTTTGCCTTTCATAGTCTTCACTGCCTTTCCTTTATTGTCAATGACCAAATCCCTCACTGGCTTCATGGTGAGCTGGAATGAGTCTATGATCCTGTAGAGTTTATATTGTCTTGCTTGTATCTAACGGACTTATTTTATGATAGCATTGGAGAAAACACTCAGTGATAACTGATTGTATAACTCTGGTTTCAAGTTTATCTGGAAAACACACATTTCTTACTTGGTCCATTATATCTTAACATGAAGCATGATTACTGAATAAGAAATGTGCTTCATGGATCTGTCTTTTACCTTTACTGAGAAAAACTTACACACTTCCAGATCCATCATAACTTTAGTTATCCAGAAAGTAACCAAGTTGATAGATGGTGAAAAAGATCCTACAAAACCAGATATAGCAGAAGCATTTCTTTATCAAAATCAAAGACCAGAAGGGGTTTCCTGATCTGTCAATTTCAACTCCTTGTGATTTCAAGAATTACACCTTAAAATTTGTCAAGTTTTTCAACATTTTTTTTTTCTTTTGAAAAAATTGTATCAAAACATTTTGATGGTCAAGAACCTTCTTTTAATTTCTAGCCAAATATATTTATGGTTGGCTTATATCCATTTGCTCATGTGCCGACATTGCCCCTTATCTTGAAACTATTCTAGAGTCCCAGTCAGATTAAAAACATGAGAAATTGTTGAACATTAAAATGCATGGTTGAAAGCTGAGAAAAAAAATGCGCTTAAATCAACCCATTAATAATAATAAAGCCATAGGCCTCCTTTCAATCACATCAGGGGAAAAAAAATGGGAGTTCGGGTTTTTTGCTGTATTTTTTTTAACCCTAAAAATGTCAAACCGTAAGAATGTGTTACAATTCAAGAAACAGAACAGGATGTACACTTGTAGAAAGGTGGAACTACACTTATACAGTAAACTCTTCTTATCCTTCTGGTAGTCAAGACAAGCTGGTTTAACTAGTCACATGTCTTAATCATCTTCATCAGAAACTGCCACTTTCTAGATCATTTGCTTTTGTGTAAAATATCATGTTTAGAGGAAGATGCTTCAGCTGGATACTTCACATAAGAACTATGCAAGCTTCCAGTTCGACTAAGTTCTTACACATGTTCTTTCTCAAACATTTCAGTCCACTTTGGCAGCATATCCAATATACATGTCTGCGACTACTATTCAGTTCAAAGGAAGCCTTGTATCAGTTCAGGCATAATGAAAACAGTAAGATATGACTTGAATTTATTTGGAAGCCAAAAGTTTTTATTTTTCAAGTGTCAGAGTAAAAAACTGTTGACATAGGACTTCGTTTTCCTGCTCCTTAGGGATTTATTAGTTCACGTAGGTGACATAATGTTTGGAATAAGGGAGAAATTACTCCTGTGACTCAACTGGTCTCTGGTGACATTCACCTTATATACATGTCAGCTAAGGCCTATGATAACAGAAATTCAATTTATACCTGGAAAAATTGATATGAATGTAAAAGTTTATGGAAACTCTATGATAGATCTTCATAGTGAATTCAGTACTTTATTTTTTTCTGGAGCTCATCTAACTGTACAAGAGTGTGAAACTTCCAAGTAAAGTTTCTTGAATTACTCTAAGTACCTATGTTTTCCGTGAAAACCAGAAACAAATTTTTAGTGGCATATTCTTGGCAAAAATACTTTCAGCTGTTTCTGTCACAGAGGTATGACGGATGAGGGATTGCAGCACCATTCTACAAATGTCACTGGGGAAAATATCTGTAAAGTATTAATTTATGCACTAAATGACAATTTTTATTTCACTTGCAGAATTATTATTTTTGTGTTGCCAAGGTATGTAGAATTTGGTACATTAGGAGAACAGAATCTGCTCATATGCCTCTTCTCTTTTCCCACTATATTACATATATTTCATTAATGCACTAATATACCCATATTAATTGTGTATGTTTTGTGCAACCACAGGCTGGGAGACAGGCTGACTTGCCTTGGTTATTGAATTCACTCAGTATCACAACTCTGTCCGATGGGGTCTGCCTCTTTTGTGACAGTGACAGAAATAATCACACAACTTTGTTTTGTCTTCAGTCTTGAATTAAAAAAAGCATGGTCTCCCTTCACTAAAAAAATTACAATATTAAAGAAGTGCATGCTATCCACATACTGTAATATTTTATATGTCTGTTAGATGCACCAGTTTGTCCATTTCTCATCACTATGAACAGTATAAATTACGGGCAGTGAAATTTATAATACATCTAGCCATACACCTAGGTACCCTAATAGGACCAAGCAGCCTTTTGTGAGGAACTAGATATTCATGTCAGTTTAGGATTGGCTGGAGCACAGCATACTCCTGAGAACTACCCCAAGCCTGCTTAAAATGATGTCCAACAATTCTGTGTCCCCAAAAGGATATTACTTTCACTATGGTTCACTAGAGTACAAAAAAATGCAAACTAAATCAAATGAACCCCTTAACTGAAACGGTTTTAATAGATTAGGTGTTCTGTTACATCAAGCTGCTCATGACTAAAGATTTCACCAGACAGAAGCAGAAGTTCAAGCATTTGAGAAGTTGGATTGGATTCATCCCAAAAGCCTGCATATGCTGTACACATGGAATGTAAAGAATGTTAACAATTTTCCTTCTGTCCAATGGTAAATAAATACCTATTTCCCCCTCATTTACTGGTCACCAAAACCTACTTTTTATGCTAGAAAGACACCGTGCATCTTTCAGACACCAGTGATGAACATTTCCAGTGCAAATCTGTTGTCATAGCCTGAAAATTCTCATCAGACAATGACATGATGTGCATGAATAAGCTTCTGACTGTACAAAATGATTGCGAAAATTAAGTATTTCCTACTCTGGTCAGAAGTACATTACAAGTCAAAAATCAAGTATAGCCATTATCCCATGAAAAATGTTAAAAGTTTTATGTTTTACATTACAAAAGCAAAATTTAGCTAGTGGATCACTAAAACTTTTAAAACTACAGCTTCCACAACACATCTATTTCTGTTCTAGCCATCCTTACTTACACAAGTGTTTCTTGACATAAATAAATAAATAAATAAATAAAATAGTTCTAGAACCACGTTGGTAAATTCTTGTGAGATGTTGATTCTCGTGATTCCTGGTGGAATTCAACTGCTCTCAGTGAAGTTGCTCTCAAATTGTACAGGTAAAAGAAGACTCAAATGTTACTGTTATTTATCTTGTGTGTGATTTATAAAACACATGCATACCTTTTGCCTGCTTGCTTTCCAGTGGGCAGATATATTGTTAAACTCTATTACAATGAAATCATAAAATTTTATGTATCTGCTTTAAGACATCCCTATGTCCATGTTTTGAAATGAATGTTGTGAGCTTTCCTTTTGTCCACTTCTCCCCTTTTTTTGCATCCCAAACATTGTCACATACAACATATCCTAGGTTTTTTTTTTTTCCTTATTTCAAAAGTGAACTTAATGAGACAGAAAACTTGTACAGAAAGGCACTCATAACACTGGGTATAGTATCAATGGAACAACAATAAAAAACAAGTCTGAAATATCTACTAATTCGTAGTCCAGACTAATCTGCATGCAAGATTGCTGGAAAGTATTTCCTTCTTTTTATGTTAAGAGTATTCACTAAGAGATTTTGTCACCCATTCCTTTGAGGCATGTATAGCCCCTTCAAGCAGCACTGCTGACTTCAGTTAGTTCGTGAAGATGGTCCTGACTGTGAATAAGAGTATTGGCATCTGATCTCGACAAGCAGAGAATGTGACTCCCCATGAGAGATGGTTCATTTTCCTCTTATAAAAAATAATTCAAAATTAATCAATTTCAGTAGGGAAAATTATAATGTAGCTTGCGTTATTAACAAGTTTGCTGAGAAAGAAAGGCAATAAAAATATGCTGCTAGTGAAACTTTTAGATCTTCAAAAGTAATTCTTCAATTCTTTGTCATTACTTCAACACACTGTAGCAGTGAGAGTTGTTCTGTCAGGATAAGCATTGGGACTTAGTAAGAATGCATAGACAGCCACTTTATTTATGTAGGAAACTCATTGCTACATCAAAGAAGGTACATAACATTGTGGCACTATAGAATCAAAATGTTCGACATACTCTCTACCCATTGTAGCATGTTTTCCTCTAAGGCTATTAAAGCACCAAAGAACTCATGCATATAATCCAAAAAAAAAGGAAGATCAGAGAAATTTCTCCCAGAACATAACTAGCATATGAATTACTTACCGGGAGCAGTAAACGGAAATACTAAAATTGCGAAGATTGTCCACCAGGTGGCATGTGAGCCATATAGTGTTATGAGTAGCAATACTGTAAATGCACACAATTTTGTCTTGCGCAAGACAGTGAACCTATCTGATTGGTCTGGGGCCAAATAAACATCTATAATTATCCAGAGTAATTCACATGCAGTATTTATTTTCTGGTAAGGACTACTTTCATTAAGCTCCCTAAAAGTATTCAAAGATAAGTCAAGCTCCTTACCAAGCTACTGGCCATTATGGTTTGAGCATTAAATGTCACTGAAATGTTTTTTTGTTTGTGATAATTTCCATTCTTGGCAGTATTGTATCCATCAGAGCTTTTACAGTTGAACAAGTAGAGCTGTAAGGACAGAGAGGTTTAGCAAATACAGACAGTCAAAGCACAGAAAGCAAAGCTTCCTAAGTGCTCTATAGCTCAGATCGTAACTGATTATAAATTGATAATCACAAATTGATAGAAGATAACCCTGGCTTTACCTACTTCAATCAAGATGGAAAGGACTAATACCTTCTCACACCCATGATTATCTCACAGTCATTATTACATAGGTATGTAGTTGCATATGCTGTTCTCTGGAGAACTGTAGCCATTAAAAACAACAGGAGAAAATCTTAAGGTAATTATTGCTTACTAATACAGTGTAGCAATGGGAAGGAAGAGAAGAGCCAGAACTGTGCCCATAACCAGTTTTCTGTAGGCCGCCAGAAGTATTTCAAAGGCATTCAAGAAGTTTATTACTATGATAGTAGTCTTCAACCCTCCTTAGCATTGCAGAGACTTTCTATGTATATTTTGAAAATTTCCAATGGGCAAGTTAATGGTTTACTGGCTTTGGCTCTGAGATGAAGGCAAACTGTTTCACTTGCCACCCTTGAGCTTCTTCATCAACAGAATCATTTGGGATTCTTACTATCCTCCATTGTGAAACTCTGAATTCAGCACTAAGCAGTTCTAATAAGTAGTACTATTATTAGTCCGGACAGAGCAATCTTTTCTATGGGTTAATACTGCCAATTAGCCAATTATCTTTTAGAAAGTTCTCTGTCCTGAATATTTACACAGGTCTTGTTTCTATCATCCTGGAAACCCATCAGCCCAAACAGGGTAATAAGGCTAAACCCGCAGCTGGAGATGGAGGAAGATCATTAATATTTATCATTTATTGTTTTACTGTATTCTAGGTATGTTTAGTAAACACAAGAAATGTAGATAGCATTTTATACCTGAAGATGATGATGATGATGATTACTATTATTGCATATGTATTTCTGCCTTTGCATTATTCAGCTGTGGAAGATCTTGGACCACAAGTATTACTGACATGATTTTCTCCCCTGTCATCTCTGTACTTCTCCCTGTCTTTTTCATGGTTTCTACTGCTTTTGGTTTTTTTTTTTCTGTCTGCTTCCAAGTTATTTCTGTAAAATTCCGTGTCAGAAATCTGCTCTCTTATTGTATTCTTTAACATATATATGAAAGAATCTCTGCCAAAGACATCTTCTCACTGATAGTAATGTTCACCCAACTAAGAAATCTCACCATTCTTCACCAGTTCTTTAAAAAACAGATTAAGGCCACTACTGGTAACAAAAAATTAACATAGATCATGGGCTGATATTTTTGCAATCAAATTTATGCAAAGTTTCTGTTTTTTTCCAAGGAAAGCCAATGTGCTTTTGAATGAGTGGATTTTCTGAAATTATATAATCTGAAATAAATAACAGAAAATAATCAATAAAACTGCAGAAAAAGAGAAATTGTGGGTTTGCTCTACTATTGCTGTAGCATCTGTTTAGATAGCCAAGACAACCATGGCCTCACTCTTGTGTAAAACATTGCGTAACTGACAATTATATCCCCCCTATAAAAGGGCATTAAAATCACGTTTGAAATCTTAGAGCCTACTTGAAAATCAGGTTTGCATTCTCTACTTCCCTTAGCTCAAATAATATAACAAAACCTAATCTTCAGTTACAAAAATGAGTGAGGGAAAAGAAAGATCCCCTGTTTCCTACAGTGACTCAACCCTTCACAAACTGTTGCTCTCAGGCCTGATTCTTGCTTTTGTCTCTTTGAAGTTAAGCAAAGATATGAAATAGGAATATCCTAGGAAATATGAGTATTTCCTCATTTCTTGTTGAGTCTCAGTTTCTTCTTCCGCACTTCTGTTGCCTCCTGTTTTAGCCTATTATGAAAACAACATTAAAAAAATACATAAACTTACAGATTTACTTGGGGTGTCTGATAAGTACAATAACTTGGCAATATTATACCACTGACACTTCAAAGGTGACTGTTCGCTTTTCTCAGCTGCCCTTCTTTACAAGAGAAAATAATCCAAATCAACTCTTCTTAATGTAAGCAGGTTAAAAAAATATGCAATCAAAATAAAAAGTCCAGTTAGTTTTCAAAAATGACTAGACATGTGCCTTTTCAATCTGTATAAGTGAAAATGACACCTTGAAAACAGTGACCCTACTCTCACTGTTGTTTCCATCATTTGTAAACTGGCTACATTAGCTGTCTCTCAGGAATAAGGGTTATGGGCTCTTTTGGAAATATCAAATACTGAATATCATTCTTACTGAGAAGACTAACACTTGACACATTATTTCAAAAGGAAAAAACAAATAACACACCAATTCATTTTCTCATCAGGAGAAAGACATGTGTTACTTTAAAAACACGAAAAGAAAAAAGAAAAGCTGCAGTAAAACACAAGCAGAACTCTGACAGCCAGCACAGTTTTTTTCTACATTTTTTTCACTCTCTTCCATTCACTTCCTCTTCATCAACTCTCAAAAATAGAGAAAAGGAAAATCTTTGACTTTACTCTACACTAGGGATACTTTAAGGAAAGAGATCTCTATTACTTAAGTTAGAGGTTTACAAAAGCACAAAAGGCAGTCAAGAGTCCCAATGCTACTGATTATCAAAAGAATGAGAAGGTTGTTGGGTTTTTTTAAAGCACAAACATAAATCATAACTTTTTTCTCAGCTACAGAAGGAAAAAAATAATGGGAGAAGAGGAGGATGTTAAGCAGGAGTTAAAGCTGATGGAATTCCAAGAGGGCTACACACACTTAGTCATTTTTCTTTCAAACAAAATGCTGTCACACTCCAAGTTCGGCACATCGTGCCTAGGGTGGGCCAGATGGCTTTTCTAATGAACTGCATATGTAGTAAGATCTAGCTATGTGCTGAAATGATTTTGAATCCAAAGCACCAAATTTTACATTGGGTGCAATCACAAAACATCCTAATAACCAATATTAAAGACAAGGAATATATTGCTTTGATTCCAAATGGAATAAAAAGAAGCCAGAAAAGAAACAAAGGCAGTTTTGTGTCAAGATGAGAACAATCTACCCAACAGAATGAAAATAAGCTCAACACACAGCTCTTGGGTTTCTAAACATGAATGTGATGGTCATAACGGACACCATCTCCCCCTGGCCTTTTTTTTTTTTTCCAATTCCATAAAGTGTTTGGGCTTGTCAACACCTTCTTGCAGTTCTACAGTCCAATTTCAAGATGATTTCAGGGTCTAGTGTACACTGGAAATGCCAGACAGAATCACAGAACCACAGAATGGTCAGGGTTGGAAGGGACCTCTGGAGATCCCTATCTGTATGGAGACAAATAGCAGTATCTTACTTTCTTGCTTTTTTAATTCATCTGGAAAAGGAGCAATCAAGATTTTTATTGGGGTGAACAGTTAATTTCCATGTGTATGTGGCATACTCTGTGCCTGATATACATGAACTCTTCCGGATCTCCATAGGAAACTGCTGGCCTAGTGCTTCTGAAGGCTAAACTATAACACATCCCAGCTGTGGGCAAACAAATGGCTTTGGCACTTAACAAAAGGATTTCTTTTGATGGAAAATTTATTATTGTATTTTCTGTTAAGCACAACAAAAAGTTATAATGAGAAGCAATGAACAAAATATTAATTAGAAAAAGCTGCATTGATACAACACATTCAAAGGAAATATTACTCAACAGCAGTAATCTTTTCATCTGGTTATGAAAAAATCAATTAGTTATTAATATGAAACAGAGAAGGAAAATAATGTCATTACTATAAAAAAATAATCAAGCACATTGGTCAAATCCTGAAAGTGAGTGGAAACTGGCTGTAATTTGCTCCCATGTGCCCCAAAGCCATCAGGAATAAGTGATAAAATAAGTGATAAAATTCCACCCTAGCTTCCTTTGGCACCCTTTGGCATTGAAGTTGTGGAGATGAATTCTTAGATGATAGCACAACTCTTAGCCAAGTTGTGCTCTGTGCTGCAAGTTTCTCCTTCCTTAAAATGGGAAAAGTTCACAACTGGAGCCTACAGGATAACCCTCTAACGGGATTCACAGCACTGAAAGCTAGTTCCTGCCTGCAGGAGAGGAGTAGAAAGCCCAGAAAGCTTGTTTCTTTTCTTTTCCTCAAGCAGAACAAAGGCATCTGGAACAAGCCCAGCTCTTCTCTGAGTGGGAGGTACTTGACCAGTGAACAGTTCCTGGAAAGCCTTCTATAACAAATACCAAAAGGCCAAATACCAAAATTATATTGAGGAATTTGGAATGGAACAGCTAAATATGGGTGGTTGTATGCCTTAGTTAGGTACCATCTTTTTGCAAAAGTACCTCATGGGATCAATCTAAACATGATAAGAGAGGGCCCATAGAGTTCTCTTAATGTCTCTGAATTCCATATAAATGTAAAAAAACATGCATATGCTCTTTCTTTAATGAACACATTCAGTAGAATTCAATGCATATCTAAGCATTACATTCAGCCTATATGATCACCTTTTGCAGACTCAGAACTATAGCTTTCTAAATCTCAGTAAGAAAATACAGCAATAAATCGTTTACTGCAACATACAGGGGACTAGAGACTAATTTAAATAGATTTAATTAAAAAAAAATAACAAAGATTCATCTGTAGAATTTTCATATGGACTGTTTAAATAAGTAGAATGAACAAAACTTGGCAAAGGTAACGAAAATGTAAATAATTTATCCTATATTCTGGATACATAAAGAGATATACTTTGATACTTACCAAAAACTAGAGAAAAAAGTTAACAACCACAAAGTGGCACATGGTTAAAGAGATAGTTTATGAAAGTAAATAGTTTCTTAAAAGAAAGCCTTGCAGAAACATTGCAGAGAGAGCCGAAGGCCAAAATGACACATTTTTAGTGTCACTCTTACAATATCTAAACCAGCTTAATTAATGATGCACAGTAGTTGCTGTTTAAAGAGTCACATTACATTGTCTGTAAAATATATTAGTAAATTGCAGGGAAGATTAAATGAAAGTAATGGCATGTTAAATGTGTATATATATACTTTTTGAGTATTGTAATTCTGGATAGCATGCTATGGAATGGAATGGAATAGGATGGAATGGAATGGGATGGAATGGAATGGAATAGAATCCTGGAAATATGTTCAAAAAAGCTATCAAGGATGAAGGCAAAAGTAGGAAAAGAGCTATTGAAGTGCAGGGAAAAATATGGTCAAGAAGACACAATGATTCAGGACTTCTTTTCAAGAAGACAACCTCACCATAAACAGTGTACTAGCAAATGTCCCTTGGTGGATTGGTAAGGAATGGTGAGGAAATCCTGCATGCTTTCTCTGTCCCTGCAAAGTTCATGCACAGGGAAACAAAAGCCATTCTTTCACCTCTGGCATCCCCACAACCAAAGGAATGTATATGGTATAAATACCCTTATTTACACAGTCTGAACATACAGATGAATTTTGGCACCAACATACAAAATGACAAGAGCAGTACCTTCCTTCCTCTCTCAAGACTCCCAATATTAAATCCTAAAGGAAAAAGAGACTTTCCGGTGGGTTAGATAAGATCTGAACATCTTCCCACAAAATGAGGTAGGCAAATAACTCTCAGAAAGGTTAATGTTACAAATGAGCTCTGAAAGTTTTACTCCAGGGATGAAGTGTGTTTTATATTCCATATAAACATGGTCAATAGGTGTCTTTATCTGAGGAGCTGCGCACCTTGGTTTCAGTGGGACAAGGGGATGTGATGGTGATAGCAGCAATGGGCTGTTTTCCCAGTTTGGAAGAGTCGTCATTTGTCTGGCTGTGCTTTGGGCACAGATCCAAATGTTCTAGGTCTAAAAATGACCAACCTTTCCACCACACCAGCGTAACCTTGGCATACTTGTTTTTCAAAGCCTGTCTTATTTCCATGATGGTCTGTTGGCACCATCCATCCCAACTTATGGCTCTGGTTACACTGTGTTTAACACACCGCATGATGTGGTTTGCCCTTTTGGCTGCCAGGACACGCTGCTGACTCTTGATGACCCTCCTGCCAACCAACACCCACAGACTCCTTTCTGCAGGGTTGCCCTCCAGCCACTCCTCTCCCAAGTTAGAGTTGTGTCTGGCATTACTCTATCCCAGGGGCAGAGTACATCATTTGTTCTTGTTCAATTTCATGCCATTGATGATTGCCCAATGCTCTAATCTACCCAGACCCTTCTGCAAGGCCTCTTTTCCCTTGGGAGAATCAACAGCACCTCCCAGTCTAGTATCATCAGCAAACTGATTAACCATGTATTGAACTTCTGCATCCAGATCATTGATACAAATATTGAATAGAACTTGCCCTAGAATTGAGCCCTGAGGAACTGCACCGGTGACCAGCCACCAGCCAGATGTAGCCTTGCTCACTACAACCTTTTAAGCCCTGCCATTCAGGCAGTTCTCCACCCAGCGCACCATGAACCTGCTCATGCCACAGTTGGACATCTTATCCAGAAGGAAGCTGGGAGCTACAGTACAAAAAGCTTTACTAAAATAAAAAAAAACCTATATCGACCACCTTCCCTTCATCTACCAGCCAGGTGATCTTATCAAAGAAGGATATCAAATTAGAGAGGACTTTTCATAGAATCAGAGTCATGGAATCATAGAATTATTTGGATTGGAAGGGGCCTTTAAAGATCATCTACTCCAACCCTTCTGCAATAAGCAGGGACATCCTCAACTAGATCAGGTTGCTCAGAGCCCTGTCCAACCTGACCTCGAATGTTAACAGGGATGTGGCTTCTACAGCCTCTCTGGGCAACATGCTCCTGTGTTTCACCATTCTCATCGTAAAAAAATTCTTCCTTATATCTAGTCTAAACATTCCCTCTCTTAGTTTAAAACCATTACCCCTTGTCCTATTGGTACAGGCCCCATCTTTCTTATAAGTCCCCTTAAATATTGAAAGGCCGCAATCAGGTCTCCCCAGAGCCTTCTCTTCTCCAGACTGAACAACCCCAACTCTCTCAGCCTTTTCTCATAGGAGATGTATTCCAGCCCTCTGATCATCTTTGTGGCCCTCCTCTGGATCCATTCCAGCAGGTCCATGTCTGTCCTGTACTGAGGACTCCAGAGTTGAACGCAGTACTCCAAGTGGGGTCTCACCAGGGTGGAGTAGAGAAGCAGAATCATCTCACTCAACCTGCTGTCCATGCTTCTTTTGATGCAGCCCAGGACATGGTTGGCTTTCTGGGCTGCGAGCACACATTGCTGGCTCATGTTCAGCTTTTCATTCACCAGTACCAGCAAGTCCTTCTCTGCAGAGCTGCTCTCAATCCTTTCACCCCTCAGCCTGTATTGATACTGGGAGTTGCCCCAACCTAGGTGCAGTACCCTGCACTTGGTCTTATTGAACCTCACAAGGTTTACATAGGCCCACTTCTTGAGCTTGTCCAGGCCCCTCTGAATGGCATCCTGTCCCTCAGTCATGTCATCCACACTACTCAGCTTGGTGGCATCTGCAAATTTGCTGAGGGTGCACTCAATCTCACTGTCTAACTCATGAATGAAGAAATTAAACAGTACTGGTCCCAACACGGATTCCCTGAGGGATACCACTTGTCACTGGTCTCCATCTGGAAATTGAGCTGTTGACTACTCTCTGGATGTAACCCTCCAGCCAATTCCTTATCCACCAAATAGTCTATCCATCAAATACATATCTTTCCAATTTCGAGAGAAGGATGTTGTGGGGGACTGTGTCAAAGGTCTTATATCCATAGCTCTTCCCTTGTACACTGATGTAGTCACTCCATCATAGAAAACCACTAGGTTGGTCAGGCAAGACTTGCCCTTGGTGAAGTCATGCTGGCTGTCTCAAATCACTTCCCTGTCCTCCATGTGCCATAGCATAGCTTCTAGGGGGATCTGTTCCATAATCTTCCCAGGCCCAGAGGTTTGTGAATCCATGTTGACTTGGCCTGATGATTTCCTTGTCCAGCATGATCTTCTCCATAATTTTTCCAGATACTGAGGTTAGACTAACAGGTCTGTAGTTTCCTGGGGCTTCCCAGTTTTCCTGGCTAGCTTCCAGTCAGCAGGGACCTCTCCAGGCTCCCAGGACCTTTGGCAGATGATTGGTTTCAGCGTCCATAAATGAAAAGTCACTGCTCCCTCAGTCATGGTCCTCCAACCCAGATGACCAGGCAGCCCAAGGTCTGTCAGTATTATTAAAGACTGAGGAAAAAAAAAACCAAAAACCTTGAATGCCTCTGCTTTTTCTTCATCCTTATTTGTCAGGTGACCATCTTCAACAAGTGTCAGTCCAATGTTTTCCTTGGACATCCTCTTGCTATTAAAATATCAAAAAAAAACCTTTCTTGTTGTCTGACTCAACACTGGCCAGTTTCAACTCTAGTCGAGCTTTGGCCTTTCGTGTCTTCTCCCTGCATATGGAAACCACAGCTCTGTAAGCTTCCTGCGAAGCCTGGCCTTGCTTCCAGAGATCTTACAATTTCTTTTTTCCTCCTGAGTTCCACAAGGAGTTCCCCATTCAGCCATGCTGATCTTCTGCTCTGCTTGCTTGACTTCTGACACAGCAGGATTGTCTGCTCCTGTGCTTTTAAAAGGTGGTTCTTAAAACCTGACCAGCACTCATGGACACCTAAGCCCTCAAAAGCAGTTTCTCAGGGGACACTGCTAACTAGCTCCCTGAGTAGCTTAATTTTTTCTCTCTTGAAATACAGGGTAGCAACTCTGCTGACCTTTTTTCTCATTACACCAAAAATTCTAAACTCAACCATCTTGTGATCACTGTGGCCAAAACAGCCACCTACCATTACAACTCACACAAGTCCTTCTATATTCACAAGTAACAGGTCTAGGAGGGCATCTTTCCTAGCTGGCTCACTGAGTACTTGTGACAAGAAATTATTTTCCACTAACTTCAGGAATTACAGATCACATATTCATAGCAGTAGGTTTATTTTTAATTCCATCCCGTGTTTCAATTATTTATAATGACATATATTATTAATTCCAAAACTTACCAGGTGACACATTATGAGGTGGATCATCTGCTCTCCCAAATTGTTTTTTCAGTCTACACAAATAAAAAAGTCTTCCCTGAACATATCCTATCAGGTTCAGCAGCAAATATTTAATGCAGATTTGAATTCTACTACTACTTTGTTGATCTGCTTTCCACTGAATTTTCCATTCATCATCTGTTCATATAGTTCCTTCCAATGGGAATGAAGAAGCATTACATATGAAGGGACTTCAAAAGCATCTGAACTTTTAAAGGTCTCACTCTATGTGTCCAAACAGAAGTTGACTCTTCACTGTACTTGGTATGCCTCTATGCTTTTTTTGTTCAAAATCCCCATGCCAGGGTCAGGGTGTAAAGAGAAGACACTTAGGAACACTTGTTTAAAATTTCCCTATAAAAATTGCTTTTACTTTTCAAAATCTGCCTAGCCTTACAACCCTGTCCAGATGAGAAGCAAACTCTGTATGGTGAACTGAAGTCTAGTAACAATAGGGTTGTTTTCTCCGTTATCCTCTGAGGGGGTCTTATCAGTATACTATAGGAGTCTAGCATTCCTCAAACAAAATGCTAAAAGCTACTGCCCACAGCCTCCTCAGAAAAAATATTGTCTCAGGAGCTTGGGGACTAAGGTTGAGTTCTATTTTAGAGCAGGAATTTGGACTTGTATTTCTTGCTTCCAATAAAGTAACAAACTGAAGTAAAAATGAAGGAACAGCTAGCTAATACAGCCAAACTGTGAAACTGGTCGCTGCTGGGTTGATTTGGCCCCTCTGTGAAACTTTCTCCTCCAGGGGAAGCATGCCGTAGGGAGCTGATCTCTGTCTTCTGCTCCAAGCAGATACCTTTCAGTTAGTCCCCACTTTAAAGGTCTCTGTCTTTTCAAGCACAGAGAATGGTAAGATGTCCTTATGGACCGGTTGTTTAGATCTTCAGCTACGAAACTTCTTCTTCTATCCTGCATCCCACTGTGTTTATGTCTGGATTTAGGGCATTTACCTTGTTTTGGGAGCAGTTTCTTTTCTGCTCACAAAAGGACCAGAGAACTACCTGCTCAGAATAAGAGCAACATCAGATTGATTGTTAAAAGGGAAACGTATTTCACCAGCAGACATTACTTGAAGGGCACACAGAAGGTAACAATTGTTAACTAGAGAATGCATTCAAGATTAGAACTGAAGCTGTGTCAATAATTGATTTTGCAGTTTAATAGCCAAAACCAAACTCTTTCCCAAGTTCACATCCACACTCTCACTCATTCAGAAAGAGAATTTTAACAGAAGTCTCTCATCTTCCAGAAGAATACTTTAGTCACCTCATGGGCTTTACAGTATTCATAAGTATTATTTCCTCTCCCATTTCTGCTCTTCCATTCTGCAGGAAACAGATATATATTCACTCAACCAGAGACAACATGTTCATGAGAAATCTGCATGGCACTCCCTGAACACAGTGTTAGGGTCTCATGTAGATTGTACACGTGGAGAAACAGGAAAAGGAAACAGTATATCGCCCTATTTGCTATTAAAGTTTATATAAAGTAAGACGGTCTGTTTTGCACTACCCTCATAATAGTTTCATTTTTACTAGAAGAATAAAAGGGGAGGGGAGGGAGGGATGACTTTCTTCACTATTTCTGTCACTTTAATGTCCTTATCCCACAGAGCCATATTTTACTCTTTCCCTGCTCACACTATATTGTACATTTATGCATAACATGTCACAAGGTCTTTATTTGACTTTTTATTCCTTCAACCACATCTTTAATGTTAAAAGGGGTTTTTCTTTGGCAAGGATAGCAAAAAAAATACAAGTTTGAGATCCTAATCCAAATCATATTAGAAATTAAATACAAAGGAGAAGCAACAAAGAGAGTAGAAGTGATTTTTCAACTGACCAGAAACAATGTAAGTATTTGAATACCGTGGACCTGTGCCAGGTAGATGGGAACAGTCTTTTTTCAGTCGTGCCCAGTGATAGGACAAGAGGTAACGGGCACAAACTGGAGCACAGGAAGTTCCATCTTAACATGAGGAGGAACTTCTTTACTCTGAGGGTGGCAGAGCACTGGAACAGGCTGCCCAGAGAGGTGGTGGAGTCTCCCACTCTGGAGACATTCAAAACCCGCCTGGATGCCATCCTGTGCAACCTGCTGTAGGTGTCCCTGCTGTGGCAGGGGGCTTGGACTTAGATGATCTCCAGAGGTCCCTTCCAACCCTGACGATTCTGTGATTCTGTGATTCTGTGACCTTACCCAAGTTTTATCAGTTTGGGTCCATCAGCTTTGGTAGAGGTAGATCACTTGTACAACCTAAATAACATTAATAGTCCTTTTTAATTTATTTGGAAAGTCATGCCTTGACCCAAGGTGTGGACAGTCACCTTTCAGATCTTTCATTTTAGGATAGGAGGGAAGGAATAATATGTAATGTAAATAGTTGTAATTCTTATTTATAGTTGGAAATAGATTTCATTGCTGACTATGAAGTGGTTAATGCTGAACCGGGATATTGTACTATGCTTGTATACTTTACTGAAACTATCAGTAGTATATAAGACTTATTGATATTGTTAGAATTATTCATAGAAGTAAAAAAGCAATTTCAAAATTTTAGCAAGAAAAGGATTGCCACAGACAAGAATTCTGAGACTAATACAGACTTCACTACTTGATACAAGAAGAAACTGCCTTAGGCAGATTCATGTAATTTAACTCAACACATCCATTATCTATAAAAGAGTTTGATCTTGATATTAGTGAATGAAATTTGCAATATTTACATTACTCAGCAACTAAAAGAGCAAATCTGTTATCATGCTTTTACTAACTGCCAGACACTCCCTTGCTCAATAAAAATAAGATTAAGTTAATTTATCAAAGTACCTGCCAAATCAAAATCCAAAGAAAATCTAAAAATTTATAAAATTATTCGGATTCACCCAAGAATAATTTTAAAACTAACGCAATGAATTCTTGGAACTTCTGAATCTAGCTTACTTCATGCAAAATCTATCAAATACTGCTATAAAGAAAATACAAACTATAATGGCTAGTACAAGATCACAAATAACAGGAACTAATTTTGAAATGGTAATACTGAACTCAATACATTAGAGACACAGCCTAAATATATCTTTCTTGCATTTAATTTTGCAAACAAACAAACATGTAGTTTACTAAATATTTTGAAATATCCAGTCTTGGCCCTTCGGCACTTCAGCGTATTTTGAAAAACTGGTCACAGTTTTCAAATATAGATGCCTAAATACAGAAATTTATATCTATACTTAGGCTCACAGATAAATTGTATTTTTAATGTTGATATTTTCTTTCATTTCAACAGAGTTGGAAAATCAGTTCAGTACCTAAAATTCAAGTTATTTAGTTTATATTTTTTAAATATGAGGAGAGGCTCCCATCTTTGCAGATAATAATAGGTAGCATATTCTGAGGTATTTTAATGCAGATCCATCTGACCTTAATAAAAATTAAGATACCACAGGATCATAACTCCCCCCCTGTTCTACTGAACAGCAATCCTGTGATAGTTTTACAGCAGTTACCTGAAACAGTACTTGCACTTTAATTCACCTCACAGATTCTGCATAGCTTAAGGGCTCCTTTTTACAGGACCTGAATCCAAAGACAACAGAAGTCAAAAGAAGTCAACAGAAACCTTCTCCTTCACTTTAACAGACATGAATTCATAAAAGCCTTTCTTTTTTTCCTTTTTGCTATTTTGCCTGGTATCAATGTTTTTTTTTTACTGTAACCATTTATGACAGTAATAAATTTAGTAAGCACTGTACAGACTCCACACTGTTGAGAGAGGTAGTCTATATGACACATGTATTATCGAAAAAAGCATTTTCATAACTTAGAATGATCCCTTTTTATGAAACTATGAGCCACACTGCTATTACTCTTAATCACAAATGTTCAGAAAAAAGGTGCGAAAATATACTATATTGTATGTATTATATATCATATCTTTAAAAGTAATCAAAATTAAACTTATGCATCTTGTTTTTTTGATAAAACTTCTAATAATTAAAAAGCACATGAGAGAAGTTGAATTGTCAAAACACATCTATGTGCTCCAATAACCACTAAACAGCAAGGCTGTAGTGATGTAGGCTTCCCTTGAACTTGTCAAATAACCTGCATGTATCTCCAAGGAGAATTGTGAACTATTGACTCTAACCATAAGTCATCTGTTATAGATACACAATATACTCTATTAAAACACTGTGAAAAATACAGCAAAAGATGAAGTCCTGTAAATTACTTGAATTCAGATTTTGTGGGGGCAATTGTAATGAATTGCAATTGAATTGTAATGCTAGAGAGAAAGTGGTAATTTAGATTTTCTTGAACTCTGATAAGTACACCCATTTAGGTAGCTCATTTTACTAACTTAGCCACCTTTTGATGGAAACTCATGGTACTACACTTATACATTAGATTTTGTATTTGCAGGCTGTCCTTCCTCTCAACTTCAATAACATGGCAGACCTACTCGTACCCAGAATCCCTAGACAGCCTTCCCCTTGGAAGGTGACAGATTAAATTCTCCAAAATCAGCTTCTACAAAACAATTGTATTGCTCACTCGTGCAAGGGTGTGTTGTTAGAAGCAAAAATATTAAAAACAACAAAGTCAGTGCATGTCTCGGTTCACTTAAACATTTTCCTTGCCTTGTAAGTTTTAGCAAGCTACCTTTATTAGTGCTCATTCCTGTTCACAGTGGCCAAAACCTCTCGCTTTGTATCTGAAAATTGGTTTAAAGCTGGAAAAAATCATCCCATGGTCTTTAAAAGCTAAAAAATTCTGCCAAGGCCTTTATGCAATCCACACCCGTAGCAACTGTGCATCACACGGGAAGCCCAGTTCTGCCACAAGTTGAGGGCAATGGAATAATATTTGTTAATAAAATGCAGACCAGATAGTGATTTTCTCTCTCTTTCCCCTGTCCAAGACTCCCAAATTGCATTTCAGGTACTGCTGGTAAGACTGTCAGCAATTTCACATTTAGAAGAAAAGATGTCTGCTCAAAAGCAAGGCATTCTGTCATGCGTTCACTATAAAAATCAGTTGCAAAAAATGATGTTGTGGATAAGAAACATTAAGAATGACTCCACAATGCAATTACAGCTTCTCTTGTGTAATGTTTCTTCCAAAAGACTGGAGAAATCAGTATTTCTCATAGCAAGAGAAATTTCTTTCCTCCTTTTTATTATTTTGTCTCAAAAATCTGTAACATATTCATACTCCTATGGTAATATTGCAGCTCATGGGCCTGATTATTACCTCAGTTGTGTTTTCCATAGACTGCAAACCGTAGGAAGGTGAGAAAGCTCTTGGGTCTTCAGCTAACTGGACATTTCACGCGTCAGAAGGCACGGACACCAGACATGCAATGGAGAAGGGCAGGTTAGGTTAGAGAACAGGACACACGTTCCTATGATAATGCTTGTAAACTGGGTACAAGGGGTAGAGCACACTTATCAGTGTGCATTATATTCCTTCCTTCTATCTTCACATTTGTGACCTGGCTTTGAAACTGAATATTGTGTTTTTCAGAGAGATAGGACGTACCTCATAGCCACATCTGAGAGAAAAAGCAAAAAAAAATGAAGACAAGCGGGTAAAGAATAGATGAGTACTCTCACAGAATTGACCAAAACTTTTTTGACAAAATGCATCTTTTGGGAGTGGATGAGGAATTCCCACTTGTCAAAATGAAAACCGTTTCACAGAAATACACTTATTTTGAAGAGAATCTTATCAGTCCAGAATGAAATGCGTGGTCTAAATGAACGAAAGAGACTCTTACCAAGAATTTAGAGTTTGTGACATTTGTCATGATGGTGTAGATCAGTATTTCTCCTGCAGCGTTGCATGTGGAGAGGTTACACAGGGCAATAGTTTTAAGGGTAAAGGGGCCACTAACAGCTGCTTTTCCTAAAATGGACTGCCTGTGGCAAAGGAGAAGGTGCAGGGTGGGCTCTGCTGAGCAGACACACAATTGAGACATGATGTTTTGTATTTCTTGCGCCTGCCTTGGAAATTCCCTCTTTTTATGAATGAAAATGTGCACGTTCTGTCAGGAGAAATAACCTCTTGGACTCTCAAGTCTGGTTAGCACAGGTTCACGGATAGTGAACCTAATAAAAGGTAGTCAGTTAAAAAGTCACTATTGTTTTCAGCAAAGCAAGCTGGGAACCTAGAACAACGGCAAGGTGTTTGGTACTTAAAGCACATCATTTCATTGCTAGCTATAATGTTGCACTTTAAACTGCTGGGCTAGACCAGGACTGCACACTGCATATACAAGAAGATAGAAACATAAGCAGGATTGCTACAAAACTCAGTAAAACGGTGAAATATTCCTATTATCCCAGTGACACTGTAAAGACTAGCAGCTGCAATACATTCCTCTGAAATAATCAAACCAAATGCATTATTCTCTTCACACTACCAACACGAAATACTGTAATATCAGGTTTTCCAAGGATATATATGAGTAAATACTCCCAATTTTTTTATTCTGCTAAAGCAGAAATATCACAGCAATGAAAGTATCCGTGTAGGGATAGCTTAATTAGTATTTTGAGTTCTCAGAAAAGAGAGAACTAGTAACTCAAATCAATATATTTTCAGTTAATTGTTACTGCTGTGCAACAAAGAATAAATTTGTGCACATTTACAAGGTGAGGTGAATTTCTGAGACTTATCTTTCAAATGAAGTACTTTCTTTGATCAAAAGCATCTCATAACTGCTGTTTGCAGCTTTTATCTCACCTCTGCTGTACATCACTTTATCTGCTGGAAAACCTTGCACATTTTGCACAGCAATATGAGAGAACTGAAATATAAAACATATAAAAATCTCATAGTGCTATTGCTCCATTAATGTTTTGTATATTAAGCAGCAACAATACCAGTAATGAAACTTCTATGCTACCATGATGGCAATGGTAGAGAACCTTTTAGTGAATAAAACCCCAACATGTTTTACTGTAGCTTACAGTCCCAGAACACAATGTTCTGAGGTGAAAAAGTAAGTATTTCCAGAGGTAGTACCAATGTTGGCATTAGGGGAAACTAAAGTTATTTCAACATAAAGGAAATATATCTTATAAAAAAAAAGATGACTATGATTTTTTTAAACTCTCTTACAAATAAGGAAATTTTATTTCCTTGTGACCCACCACCATCAAATGGCTGTTGCGTTCTGTTCACCAACTTTGATCAAAAAGATGAAACAATACCATCTCTTTAGCAAAGAAGCCATGTGTCTTTAACTGCCTCTGGCTTAAAATAACATTAAAAAAAAAAAGGAACTTGCTATTTTTTCAAAAGAGCTTTCAATCCTTTTTAAAAAAAGGAAAGAATTTTAAGACCAATATTTTCTTTTGTTCATTCCTTGTACTGTTATCATGTCCCTGCTAGCAAATCAATAGTTCATTGTTTCTTTTCTATTCCTTAAATCACTTTAAAGTGTGAACTCTGTCCTTGCCTAACATAATACAGGGAGCAGAAGTGCAAAGACTGGTGCTGAGTACATCCCTAACAGGACAGAAGAAGAAAGATATAGTGTGAGAATCAGATTTTTATTTTGATGTTTATTTTGAAGGACTGTGCATTTCCACAGTACTCCAGAAGGCAGGCTCCATCTTCATTCACTGAATGATGCTCTCATGAGTACCTGAGCTTGCAGCGACATACAAGCCTTGTAAGGGCATAGTCACTATGTTGCTGTCATCAAAGAGACTCTGCAATTCATGTCCTTTACACTTTAGTCTTAATTTATATTTTGAGTGATGGTACTTTAACCTTTGGACTGTGGATAATTTCTCCACAAATGATTTAGCCTACTGACCATTTCTTATGACTAACCATACATCCTTGTTTGGAAAGCACAGTTTTCATTAAATTTAATTACTTTCCCCTACGGCTTGCATAGGAAAGGTCCATGCTAAAGGTGCAGCTATTAAATAAGTGCAGCGACTAAACAAGGCCAGCTGCCATTAAAATCTACATAGTAAAGATGAAGCTACTAAATTAGGGTGATTACTGTTTGAGGGTGTTTCAAAATGAAGACATATCGGTAAGCTTTTGCACCTGTAGTGCATTTTGCTATACACAATGTTTTATAAATCATAGGAGGGGCTCAGCAAGATATTTGCATGTCTTAGCTGTTACAGCACTGTCATGTTAAACCAATTTCTAGAAATAGGAAATGTATTCTTTTGAAAGTTTTTGTCGATTAGGAATTCAAGTTGTTGCCCCACAAGCGAGGTTCATTTACCTGGTGTGCAAAACACCAATGTACACACAGAGAAGAGGTATTTATTTATTGCATATTTGCACAGATATGGATGCTAGGTCGCAATCCACAAAGATAGCACACCAGTCCACACAATCTTTGATACATTTATACGATTCGAAATACAGGAGTACACGCCTATGATTATAATGATTGGTTAGTATTTTATCCTAACAATTTCTATTGGTTATTCCTTGCACCCATTTAAAGTTACACTGTCCTTTAATTGAAGTGCGCATGCTCAACACAGTGTGGGGGCTAAGTCTGCTCGGTCTCTAATTGGGTCAGTAGTTGCAGTCTCCCCCTGCCGCCTTTACCTTTCTCCCAGTCACAACTGAATTCTTGCTGATTTTATGCTTCTTCAGTAATTTACTTGCCTAGTTCCTTTTGGGGGTAGGATGTTTCCTTTTTATCAGTCCTTAGTTCTTCTTTGTGGTATAGCAAGGCCTGTTTCACAAGATTTTTGCAACTTTTTATGGCTCTTTTGTTTTTGCTCAGTGGAAGATTCCATTTTCTAAAGTACATCAGTGTGAACACTTGATTCTACAAGAAGATCTGATGTTTACAATGAATTTCAAAACCTCTACTAAATTTCAAAGAAAAAATCTCTTAAAAAACTAAAGATTTGTCTATACTGTGTTGTGAACGGCACTTAGAAGAAGAACCCAGGTCCCCATTGAATCGCTGGGGACTGGCTCACGTCCAATCTTCTCAGGCTGCCATACTCCAGAACAAACTGAGTTCCTTCACTTTCCATAGCACTTGGCCTGTATCTTCTCCAAACCACATTTTACTCCTTGTAGTATACAAATAATTCTGTGTGTGTGGTTTCTCATTTCACAGTACCAGAATAACTGCTCTTGCAGCCCACCAGAATAGTGTTCATACAGCAAGATGCCACAGCTGTGTGTGACATCTTCTGGAGCAAGGCACAAGGCATTTGAAGAGAAAGGTCTCCAAACACAGTGCTCGTTGTAGTCAGGAGAGCCAAACATGGCATAATCCATATCCCTAATGGACATGTTTGGAAGAGGCCCTGAAGCACACTGCCCCATCATCTCTGATCAAGTATTCTCTTTGAGGGAAGTAATTGAGTTGCTTTAGAAGAGAGTTCAGAAATGAATTAGCATGTATGTGAAGTGTGCAAGGATCTGGGAATTGAATAAAGACCAAGCCAAACTGTCTGTGTAGGCGCCACCTAAAAGGATGGAATATGACTGCTCTTTGTAGAGTAGAACATTCTCGTTATATTGCTCATAGAGAACGACATTCTCATTATAAAACACTGTTTTGGGGCACTATCACTTTTCTAATTGTTAGCACTGCCCAAAATTTCCATCATTTTCCTGAAATCCTGTGGTACAGACAGTTTAGTTCCCTTGAGCACTTCCTTCAGATTGTAATGATTTTCTACATCTGGATAATGTAATAGAAGTAACCACGTAATATTAATCCAATCTGAAATTCACTGAATTATTCTTGTTGATTTCAGTGAATTTTGAATGACAATTCACAAGTGACCAAGAAGAGACACCAGAGTTTTGAAGACCAGAGGATCTGTCATTCAACTACCTACTTTTTTTCTAAACCTCACACTTCAAGCACTGATGTCCCAAAGCCACTTTTGCTGTGGTCCAAATTGCATTTGGTGCTGTACGAGACTGTACAAGATGACATCATCTAAAGAGGTAGATGGTCTTTGCAACCTACACTATTTCATCTGTATATCATAATCATAAAAATCTCATCAACATAATAATGCAGCATACTTATTTTATTAATATTATTCTTTTTTCCCTCCATCATGTGCAGTGTTTTTTACTTGTAGATCTTTGTGGCAAGACCCAGAGTCAGACAGAATTTTGAGGAAGTTTATCTAAAATTTTTCTTTGTAATGAGCATCCTGAAATATAAGATGTCCTTTAGATCAATCTGGTTTTATTAGACTATAAACTGGAATACTTTATTTCCTAAATCAAGACAGTAATTTAAGACAGACAGAATAGCTAAAATAATCTTTTCTTTTCCGTGGTTTCCTTGCTCCCAGGTTTGCTTGTAGGACTATAGAAGGTTTCCGAGATGCAGCAAGCTTTGCATTGACTATCTATTTCTGCCACCTCAGAGGTCTGTCTGTCTACTCCCTTCTCCTCTCAATAGTGTCTTCATAGTTGCAGGCTGCCAATGCATTGCTTTGTCTCTGTATCTGACTGCCCTGTGCTGCAACCTATCAAGTTTCCACTCCTGCAAAGGAAGGCTCATTTGGTCCTCTGCACCAGCAAACTGCCACCTCCTTCCAGGAGGGTCTACCTCATCTAACCACTCATCTCTTAAAAATAAATAAGTACATAGACAGATATCAAATACCACAATCTCAATGACTTTCTCCTTTTTTGAGAAAACTGGACACTGGACTTTAATATAGGACAGTATCTTCCAAAGAATTTATCTGGCAAATACTTTCAAAAATAGATGATGATAGCTTTCCTAAAGACATATTTACATAGTTAAAAAATTGATTCCTTTTTGGAAAGCAGTTGAAGCTGTTAGATTCCCAAGATTTTCTGAATTAGGCCATGTTAATCTATATCTATCTACAGATGTCTTTCTGGTACCTAGAGTTAGATGTTTACATTTGAACATGGCCAAAAAGTTGTCACCTGCCTTTAGGTTGCTTAGCAGTTTAAAAGGGAAAGTGAAGAAGGATGAAGCTACCACTACTGAGATGACTACTGAAGGCTTTCAGTTTCTCTGCACCTGCAGAAATTTCTGCAAATGTAGTGATCCTTAGAAATCCTGGCTGACACTGCTAGGAGCTATGGCACTTCTGACAGATATCAGGTCAGACTTGCTCCTAGGAACTTATAGAATCCTTGCTGCTTCAATAGTCTGCAAGGGATACAGATAAAACTCCTGAAAAGTCAAAGACTCCATTCAACTCTGACAGATGCCATACTGAATATGTATCAGATTTTCTTAACACCTATCTACATTTTTGCGATATTAAATACATATCAGATTTTCCTAACATTTGTGTTCTATACATACTTTTTACTTTATTGACATTCTACAAGTACTAGGAGGCACAATAAAAGCTTCTACAGGTATCCATATTTTGAATAAAATCCCTCACAGCTTTCTTAAGTAATTTTTTTATGTAATGAAGTTAGCTGAGAATAATCTCTGGCTTTAGGAAAAAGATCATAATATTGAAAAAAAAAGCATTATTTCCAATGACCTTACAAAGCAGCCAGACTATTAAGAATACGTGAAGTGCTATTAAGTAAAGATTAAACAATCTTACTTTTTCCAGACCAGTAAGTCATGTTTTCAGTGTACTGCATTAGTTTAGCACTTCAGAAATACATTAAAATTGTTTAACTGAAATGTATGCCTTCTTTGAGACTTTCTACATTCCTTCAGACTACAACAAAAGTCAGAAACTCAAACATATATTGGTTAACACTGCTGCTATGTCCAAGCATTCTTTTACTAAAATAATCCACCAAAAAAGAAAAAAGTCCCCATAGTTTTTAAATGTGAAGTGATTGCTAACAGAGCAAATTTAACAGATGAGCTACATTTAAGGGCAAAAGATGCAAGTCCTGTGGAAAACAACATTCTTACAATAGAAGGAACAATATAGTTTACAAATAAAATTTATGATGGTGTTGATGAGTTTTGGGGATCAGGACTGAGATCACCCAGTAAGTACAATGAAAGCTAAGATCTGATATCCAGTGTATTTATTTCTAATATTTTTCTTTACTCAGCTGGTTTTTCAAACTTACCAGAGCATATTGAGTTGTGCCAACTATGCATGTTTAGTAACAAGATGACCTTCTCACAACTCATAATGAATTTAAGGGCAGTTGTAATAAGAATATCAAAGGCAGTTTAAAAGTCATGTTTATAATCTTTTGGTAAGGCCACAGACTTCATTATCATAATGCTATAGCACAGATCCAAATCAATTTTAGTTATGCTTCTAATGTAATCTCAGGCTTGCAACCAGCCACTTCAATTATTTTTTCTGCAGTAATCTCATCTACAACTTCTATTTTTGTTCCTGCTAGCTCCTTCCTTTTTAACCAGACCAGACACTTCTGCAAGGGGAAGGCAGCCATGGAGCTTGCTGAAGAGCCACCATTTTTCTTCTGCAATTACAGCACATATGCTTGAGGCAGTGTTGGAGATGACATTAAGTTGCTGTACAAACTCCCTCATGAATTTGTTAAGTGTTCTGGTTTTGGTATTTTTTTGTTTGTTTGTTTGGGTTTTTTTAATAGATAGCTACTAAACCTATAGAAAATAATCCACTTCTTTAATATGGAACCTTCTTTTAAAAATTTACTTATTTTTACCCAAATTATAAATCATGTGGGCTAGAAGACAACTTCCTTAACATGGGCTTCACTCCTGGTACAGAAGAGCTTTGCATTTCAAACATGGCAGAGGGGACAAGCTCTTTTTGGAGTACATTTAACCAGCTGATAAATAGGAAAAAATGAGCACTTTCTCTCTATATGGGACTACGCTGACAGTTAAAAGCAGTCATTTTTGAAAGCATTCTGAATGAAGTATTCTTTCATAGTTTGATGTCTTAGAAAATCCATCTTGTGTTTGTTCTCAGCAGAGCTAAGAATTCAAATCATCCTCGGAGATGTTGAGCAACACTCAGGGTGGAGCGCTGCATGTAGGATAATTCAACTTTCAATTATCATTATTAATTTCCAAGAAATATGCTTGCACAGTGATTTGCTATTGCTTTTGGAACCTACTGAAAAGTGGCAGTTTGACAGAAATAGCCATAGAGCAGCTCCTCCTGTTAAATGATGCAGCATTACCAAAATGTGCAGCAACAATCAGGGCTGAGATATGGACCGTTACACACATCTTACAGTAGTGTATTGGGGTAGTGGCACCACATCCATGGAGTTTATAGGCAAACAAATATAAACTTCTCCCTTGCCTAGGGCTTTGTTTCAGTTCACTGAACAAAGCAGTACAAAGTAATTACAAACTTTTTCTTGGAAATTATTTCAGACCCTCCTTGGAGGTTTCTGCTTCAAAGGCGTTCCAAATTATAACAAAAGAAAGTGGGCTATTTGCCCAAAGTTTGAGCAAATGACATTTAACAGCACAAATGGGGTCCTTTCAGCTTTCTTTTCATATCAGGAAAAGGCAGTTAGGTTTGTTTGAAGTATGATGTTCAGGAATTCCCTTCTTTCTCCAGATTCTGGAGAAGCGACAGCTGGAATCTGTCCTGAACCAGCCTTGTATGTTACCATTGAGGCAGCTTCATCTCACATTGTTAATCATTTCTTAAGCTGAAAAAGCAGAAGGAACAGCCCAAAGCTTCATAAGCCATAGAACTATCCTTTCTTCTACTGACCCACAATGTCTGCCTCTCAGCTGTGCTGAAAGGAGCAAAGTCTAAAACAAAGACAAAGCCAACCCAGGACTGGTTTTCCTCAGATTCTTAGAAGCCTATCGATACTCGAATCGATAGAATAGAATTCTTTATGGAAATTATTGTCCATCAAGAATTTGATCTCAATGAGTCATGTAAAGCACTTTTCCCAACATTTTGAACTACACAGTATAAAAGGTGCTTGTCTCCTCATTCCTTCCAGCCATCATCTCCTCATGGCAAACTAGTATACTGAAAATGAGAAGAGTTCTGAGTATATTTAATGCCATGGGATCATGTTAATCATTCTTGCTCTATTATAATAGAACTTAAGACTAATGTCAAAACTCAAACCTTTAGATAAACAAAAATCAAGCTGGTATTTCTTTTATCCTTACAGCTACAGAACATTATTATGTTAAACACTAACATTTAGAGTTTCTGTCTTGGGAGTTATAAGTAAATGCAAAGTTGTGGAACCAAGCAGATGAGGCGTATGTTGAATTGCCAGTCCTGCAAACAGTGGGAAGTATATGATCAGCCTTTCTGGCCACGATGTCTTCTCTTGGCCTCAAGCAGGATTCCAGATAGGAGAATTCCGAATTTAACTGAAGATATATATGCAGAGCATTACTACGGGCTCTTAATCAAAATGTTGCAAGGCTTGCATTTTTTTTTCAGTCTGATTAGTCTGGTAATTTAATAAGTATTAAGTAAGAAATAACAGCATTTATATTGGGATTCTCTTTTATGTAAGGATTAGTTGAAAGCATTTGAGAAGATCAGTAATTGTGCAATATTGACTTGAATTAAAGAGGACTGCCACACTGAACAGCTGCTATTAATGTTATACTTAACATTATTTTATCATAACATCTCTAAACCAACATCTTGGACAGCTTTCAAGATTATGGATTTTACTTCCAAAGGTCTTTGTTGACAAAATGCTGCTTAAATAACTGAAATGATGGTAGAATTTTCATGTAGAACTTTCATTCAAAATGTTTCTTGAGACAAATTTGTTCATGTTGATAAGTCTAATAGAGTCTCAAAAATCTATTGGCTCCCATTAGGATGATGTTTGGTTTGTAAAACGTACTAATTCACCCATTCTTCCAAGATCGAAAAGTCTTCTTCATGAGTTTTGTTTCCGTAAATATTTCCTTAGTAAAAACTAAATAGCTTTCCCCTTTTTTTTCCCTTTTATTATTTTAGCTTGTTGCATAATTTCAAGTAAGTTGCATAGTATCTTTTTCTTTCAGCACATACATCTGTACAGTCAATTGAGTGACTACCTACTTCAGGAAGTAGGGAGAGGTGCCTCATTAGTGATTTATGATTCACAAAATCAAGCCAAGTCAAAATAAAAAATTCCAAAAAACAAGCCAGCTGAAATATTACTGGCATCATACATTAATACATGCCTTCTACTCAAGACAGTTAAATCAAACCACTACAAAATAAAGTGTTGAAAATACTCATACCATGGGAAAACAGAGGTAAAGCTCTCAGCTTAAAAGAACATGCCATGTCTAGCTTCTCTAATTCTGTGGCTCACGGTCATTAACAGCTCTTTTACAAAAAATGTAATTTCAGATGGTACAGAATCATAAAAAATTAAAAAACCTGTCATGAATTAAAAATAGAAGACTAAGTGCATATGCCAGAAAAGAGTTATAGGTGTTATCAGTAAAATGAAGATGAAAAAAGGGTCATCAAATTGGGTAATTACTTGACTAATTTAATAATTTTTATATTACGATTAAGTACATCCGGTCTGTAGGAAATTCTATAGGATTTCAGACATGAATTCTTTTGTCTGTCACAGCAAGGAGTCTAGGACACTTTTCTCTTTCAGTGTTACTGCGTACCAAATATCATGTTGTAAGTTGGGTTTAGCATTGCCACAGGTAGTGCTGTCATGATAGCAGGAACCAGAGTTTTAGCCCAAACAGAAATCTCTGCCCCTTCTGAGCTACTGTACACGTCTCCATTACACATTATTGCAAGTATTTGCTGAGGTGCTGTAAGCCTTTTGCAAAAATCTAAGTTATGTTTTAATAGTTTGAAAGGTGTTTACCCTCACGTGTTTTCATGACCTGAAAGAATAACTTCTGCTGGATATATTAAGAGACAGAAATCAATACTTGTACAAATAAATTCAAGCCTAGACCCTTCTGAATGGTAGTCAGCCATTCATCTTGTCTACTGACTAGTTCGTCACTTTTCTGTAATGTATTTGGTTTTGTTTTAGATTTTCATTGTTTTATATTTTGTCTTTCTACAATACATATAAATTTCTCTTTCCATAATGAATACTTATTCCATCTTTAAAGTAGGCTGCGTACCACTGGCGATCAAAGTTTAATTGGATCATGCAGTGTTGAAAATATTTCAACAGCATAATTACTTCTAATTTAAGCTGCTTCTTCCATTTATCTTAGCTTGAAGTTTCTATTAGAATAGTGCCATGTTGCAGTTCTTTTCTCCTCTGACTGTCTAGCATTGCCATTGTGCTGGGCTAAAGCACCACTGACAGATCTCTTTATGTGTTGCTGTGCAGCGTTAGCTGTGATGTTGTGCATAGACTGCTTCAACATATCGCAGAGTTCAAAGGCCATCATAAAATTCTGTCACTGACAGCTTCACATAATCATGAGGAGGTGGCATGAACCTCTTTTTGCAGATGAAAGGCGGAGAAGCTGCAGAGGCAGATCTGGTGGCACAAGTATTTCTAAATGCAAAAGTAGAGCCTGGTACTTCTGGTGCCAGACTCTGGCATCTCAGCAGGCAGAACAGGTGCAGTCCAAAGTTATGGCAAAAACTCTCACCTAGTGCAAATTTAAGTTTGGTACAAATAAAAAAGGCTAGGCTAACATAAATTGGCCAAGGATTTGACAAAGGTCAGTTCTGAGTTATACTAAGCCTTAATAAGAATGGAAGATATTTAGCAGACCAAAGGATTGAATTAATGTTTTTCCACTCCATGACACTGCTTTTTAACAGACTTGACTCACAACTGATTTTTATAGTTCTGTAACAAGTGACAATGATTAGACATATACAAATAAGATTTGGTAACATAAACACTTTTTTTGGTTGCTTTGGACCCACTTAACAGAGTAAACAATAGGGTCAATATTTTCCATCTCAGGTTTAAATGTAATTTCTACTTGACAAGGATAAAAAGGAATCCACACTTTTTTGAAGCCATGCATTGAAAGCACTAGATTAGCAGTTAAAGAGCACAGCACAATGATTTAAAGGTTGACTGGGATTCCAAATTGTATTCCAAGTTTTATTATATATTTAAAAAACTAATTATAACTAAAACCTAACTGATGCCAGAGGAGGGTTAGGAATGTTTATAAACTCCTGTAATTGAATTATCACCAAGAAACTAGTGTTGTGAGATGAGAAAAATCATTATGCAGTATCAGTGTGCTATCAAATGTGTGAAATCTACACCTTTTTGGACTTCAGAGGCTTTCATTTCAGCAACTTAGCAATTCACCCTTCAGCATTAGACACCGTTACTGAATGATGAAGACTGTAATAGATGTTGAAATGTACTGCAGTATGGTATCCAGGTTACTGCACAAAGGCTACTTCCAGACATTTGGACTATGTATGCTAACACTCTGCCATATCTTCCCAGAGCTTATTTAATAATTTGGCGTTTAAACTATTCCAATGACTTATTCAAGTATTAAAACTTATTTATTTGGCAAAATACTACTGGTTTTAACATTTTCTTTGACTCCCAGTCTCTAAGAATATTAGTGACACAGTTTTAAGGTCATACCTATCATCTTTTAACAAAAATACCTCAAAATTTTTTATTTATCTCCATGGCAATTGACACATTTTCATCAATATCTTCCCTTCTTCAAATTCCTTCTGTAATGACTATCTTCTTGTCTATTTTAATTTTTTTATGTTTCACTGCTCTCGCAAATTTCAGTTACCATTCTTCCCTAGAATACATTTTTATTGGCTAGATGCATTATTTCTTCATATGCTTCCAACACTTCAAGCCTGGGCTGTAGAATTTCCCACTGCTGCTTCATTTCAAAGAATATTCCAGACTTTCCTTCCTTTGCTAACATACTTTTCATACACTTTGGGAAAACATCTGCATTTTTCATTTGGTTTATTTTTTAATTTTCCCAAGAGTCCCTCGTAAGTTCAAAGTGTGCCACATTACTTAGCAACACAAAATTCAATACAAAATTGAAGAGACTACTATGCATTTTACATTGCAGAGATAGTACAGTTAAGAACAAGCCTAACCTTTGGCAAGATCTGGACCACTGTCAGCATCTTGTCCCATTAGTCTCAATCAAATCAGGTATAGAAGACTGAGTAATCCTGTGTTCAAACTGAAAAGGACTTCACTTTGTGAATAATCAGAAATGTTGTTTCTGAAGACAAAAATATACTGTAACAGAGAAAACAAGAAACTAGCCTAAGGAAAGTGAAGTCGATGTTTTACATTCCCCCTGAATTTGGAGATGCATAATCTCTAATAATATAGTCTAATTTTCCTGGAACACATACATGGTGAAACAAAACAAAATTATTCTTCTTAAATTCCTTTAAAACCTAGGCAATTTTCCCCATATTATTGACAAAGAGACATACCCATGCACACTAAAACTAAAACTGATCACAAAAGGACGTTGTGGATTCCCCATATTCACCGTAATCCATACCTATGGACAAACAATGTGCTTTAGGAGAGCAACACAGAAAAAAAATAATAATTCATTTAAAAACCCAGATAACTATAAAAAAGGACACCATGATCAGCTGACAATTGTCGTTAAAGACACTGCTGGGCATTGCATGTGGCTCAGAACCTGAAATCTGATTTCTCAGACATCTTCATGATGACTGGTGTTTTCTCCTCAGAAGAACCAAGCTTAGTCTGATCAGGCTTTGCAGACAACTGCTTCAGCTCTCAGCTCATGTCCCTACTTCGGTGTTTGCTATTTTGACAGTGAAAAAAAACCCAACATGAGTTGGATATGGTTTCTCAACTTATGCTGAAGAGTTGATATCGTAATAAAACCGCTAAATGTCCTGTTCCCCTACATATCAGATTAGACAAAAAAGGGACTAGATAACAATGACTTTAATTTGAAATTCCACTTGAAATTTCCTAAGCATTGCTTTGAACTTTGCCTATGCAAATTTCTCACATGCAAAATTGAACCATTCTTTTTCAATTTGCCCTTCTCCATTTGGTCAATTTATTAGAATCTTCTGTATTTCTATTTTGTGATTTTTTTATTTATTTAATAGCTTAGGCTATTTCAGTTCTCCTGTGTTTGCTATAGATTTTTCTTTTAAATTGCCAGTTTTCTTGCAATATGAAATTGCTTAAATTCATTTTAGTATGGTGCTGGGATCACTTTTTCCCCATTACTGCATATATTGTAAATAGGAAGAAAATGCTTTTTTACTGCAGGCAATGTGTAAAGTCTCTCTGTTTGCATTTTGAACGTTAGCTCATTGTCAAATACCAGAATAAGAAAAAAAGTGTATTCTGAGGAAACCAGAAGTATATTAATATTGCACCAACCAAAAAGAGGCATGAAATTTCATCACTCTTGAACTGGTATGTGTTTGGCTCGATTAGAACTTTCACGAAGTTCATACAATAAATAAGCCGTAACTGGATGGCAGGATGCAACACTTGAAAACTATGAAAATGTAAGATGCAATATGAAAACTGCTTGTTAAAACCTTAGTTCATTTTTTTGTAGGTGGTACAATTTTGATTTAAAAAGGATGACTGAAACTCTGTATTAAATTCCAATATTTATCTATTATCTGTAGATTGCTATCAGTAAGACAAAAGATAGCTTAAATATCAGTCTTCTCATTCTTCTTTTGCAATACTAAGCAAGAGCTACCACTCAAAACACTGCGTTGCCCAAAGTAGTAGT
Source organism: Pluvialis apricaria (assembly GCA_017639485.1). Lineage (NCBI taxonomy): Eukaryota > Metazoa > Chordata > Aves > Charadriiformes > Charadriidae > Pluvialis > Pluvialis apricaria. The sequence goes on from CM030008.1 coordinate 63,456,237, forward strand.
CAGATATAAACTGTATGCAATTTAGTATGACCAGGATTGTCAGGGGAGAAATGTGCAGGATTCAGGGGAAAACACTCAGAGACCTACACCCAGTCATGGTTTTACCAGTCCATGGTGCCTCATTGATCATGCTGGTGTCCTTGCAGAGTTGGAATCTCAAGGCAGGCAGCATCAAACAGATTTGACTCAGCATGTGCTTCAAGACAAATCCTCATGGCTGCCCATTCCATGCCCTCTTACAGCTTCTGCAACACCAGCCTAAGCTGGAGGCTTTGCGGGGCCCAGACTAGGTCTCCTCTAGCACAGCTGCACTCTCACACCCAGCTGGTCTTGGCCAGTCTATCTTGCTAAGAATTCCGTTTGTTGTATTCAAATTGTTGTATTTTAAGTCTCCATCTTTTACTCTTTCCTGCCTCATCCCACCCCTTGGCAAGGTGTCACTTATTCTTCCTCATTCACACTAGGGTCTGCAGGATTTGTCTAAGCCTGTATGGCCACAATGGCATGAGAGTCTCTTTGGTCATTCTTTTTTCTGTTTAGTCAATAAAACAAACATTTCTGCAGAGAACCTATTGGAATACACCCACAGAATCACAGAATCACAGAATGGTCAGGGTTGGAAGGCACCTCTGGAGATCATCTAGTCCAACCCCCCTGCCACAGCAGGGACACCTACAGCAGGTTGTACAGGACGGCGTCCAGGCCGGTTTTGAATGTCTCCAGTGTGGGAGACTCCACAACCTCTCTGGGCAGCCTGCTCCAGTGCTCTGCCACCCTCAAAGTAAAGAAGTTCCTCCTCATGTTAAGATGGAACTTCCTATGTTCAAGTTTGTGCCCGTTACCTCTTGTCCTATCACTGGGCACCACTGAAAAAAGACTCTTCTAATCTACCTGGCACCCTCCCTTCAAATATTGATAAGTATTGATAAGATCCCCCCTGAGTCTTCTTTTTTCTAGACTAAAAAGCCCCAAGTCCCTGAGCCTTTCCTCATAAGAAAGATGCTCCAATCCCCTAATCATCTTTGTAGCCCTTTGCTGGACCCTCTTCAGCAGTTCCCTGTCCTTCTTGAACTGGGGAGCCCAAAACTGGACTGAGTCCCTCAACATGAGGGACTCAGTACGCTGGTTGAACTTAAAAGTCAGAAAATGAACATATGTAAAAGAAATGTAAATAGACTTCAGAGAGGCAGGAAGCATCCCACGCAGACTCTGACACTTTCAGTACAGTATGGTCCAACTGTTCAGAATCATTTTAGAAGTAAAAAGAAAGTATTAATGTTTCCCTAAACTCCACACTGGGAGGAAGTGTGTGTGCAAGAAAGTACCTAAAGGAGAAGTTAATAAAATTGGATGTCCTAACACTTGTTTTAGTAAGAGGCAAAACACTTTTAGCAGATATACATCCATTCTCTTTTCTTTTCCGGGTTATCTTGGAGATTTTGTTTATACTCACCAAAAGCCTGCTGTGTTCTCTTCATGTTTCTAAAACAGAAGATCTATGAAGAGAGGAAAACACAGCTACAACCATGCTTTCAACATCCATGTTCCTGCTGGGTTCCCCATAGATGGGACACTGATGCAGTTTCTTTCCTCAGACTCTGACTTTTCCCTTCAGGATGGATGGTCATTTAGGAATCACTATTAATTCCAAATAAATTCCAGTCTAGTCAGCATAATGACTTCCTTTGTACACACGTTGTAAGTGCTGTGTTGCTCTTCTCTTTCACAGAAGAAACATGATGCGTAGGAAATTCCTGCCTTTAGGAAGCAGAGCTCTCCACCATCCTCTGTCTTTCTCACCACTTCATTCTCCTGGGCAGCTGCACCTTGGTGAGCTGCCACATTGTGGCCCCAGAAAAAGGAAAACTCTGGGATCCAGCAGTTAATTCTGCTTTGATGTTCACTGAGTATGGACAATTTGTTCCCCTGTAAACAAAGAGAGATTCCAGGAAAAGCATAATTTTATACAACAAAAAAGAGCTTGAAATAGATCAGCGTTTCATACATAATTTCCATAAAATCTGATTATAGATACAAGTGAATAAGGCTTATATATGTCACAAAAAAAGCACCAAAAGCAAGCTAACATTTAGTCCAACAGCAACAACAATGTAGTGAGGGAAGAGTGAGCTATATAGCATGGGTTTACAGGCTAAGCCACAGAATGTACTGGCACCAATCTGTGCAAAATCACAAAACCACAGCTAGAGTAAAAAATATAAAAAAGGTTAAACAGACTTTCAAACTTCAGCTCTTCCAGGTTTTACATGAGTGATTGTGGAAACTTGCTCCTAAATTAACTTGCCCATTTCAAATGGCAAAAGGAGTATAAATTATACAGAGAATATTCATAATATTTACATTCAGCCTTTCTAAAATGAAGCCAAAGAAAGAAAACATCTTGATCTGATAATATAGATACAATCATCACCAGTCTGTACAAAGATTAGAAACATCATGTTTTAGTCCTCTTTGCTGATTGAAAACCAAACAAATAAACAGTTATATTATCCATCAGAGCATATTATTAAATAATAATGTACGAACTGAAACAAGCCAGACTCTATTTTTTATTTTAAAGGGGTAGTTTCCTTATTGAATATCACATAGTGGTGAGAAAGAAGCAGTCACACGTTAAAAAGATGCAGAGACAATCAGAAAACTGGCAGAAATAAGACAAAATTGCTTTGAGTTATGGCAGTTAGTGTTATATTGAGTGATATTGTCCATTTTGATTGCATTTTTAGCTAGATTTTTAAATACTCTGGCATTTCAGGAGTGATTAAGATCAGTTGCAGCACAAGAAAAGGCACTGTGTTATTTTAATGTCTGAATCTGATGGTTCAATGGCCATGTGTTCCTGAATTCTCTTAGAGAAGAATTCAATTTCTTTCTTGTGTCTGGGAAATGTATTTGCTTTCAGAGAAGTTCTAGTGCAAGGATGAAATGATTGACATTAATTCATGATGAAGCAGTGCAGTACATACACTATTCCTATAAACACTATGAAGTGCTATGCTTGCCTTTAAAATGTATTAGTAATAACAAATATTTGTTTTACTGAGGAGAAATGAACTTAACATTTTTTAATTAAAAATTGAATGAGGGTTTGGGGTTTTAAATAAATCATCATCTACTGGGTATGACAAATAGGAACTCTAGAAGAAAAACAAAGTATCTAACTTAATATAGAAAAATTAAAAATAATTCATGCAGAAGTATCACAAATTCCATTTTCCATTATTACAAAAGTATGAAACACCTCGATACAGAGCCCTTCAGAATAGTATTTTCTTGTGTTCATTTATACAGAAAAGGCTTGAGTAACAGACGTGATGTTGTTGTGTCCCCAACTGACAACGGCACTCAGGAAAATGACCCTCTAGCAGTTTAATACATACATATTCTAGCTTAAAAATGGCAGCCTCTGTAAAGCTTAGATATTCAAAGAAATATCTTCATGCCAATCTTTGCAGTGAAAGGAAAGGCTCAGGTAGGAGTGGACATACCCATTGAATCAAGGTCTGGTTGTGTAGTGGCACAGGCAGGCCTTTGACCTCTATGATCATCCTCTTTGAGGAATGAGTACTTTGACAAAATGGGGCAAGAGTGTTTTTGCAAACAGGCTTGCTAACTTGGTGAGGAGAACCTGGAGAGAAGGCAAGTTATAGGGGAGTAAAGAAGCATTAGGGCACCACAGGACAAGGGAACTCTCACGCTTCCCTTGAGAAAGCAAGACCACGGGGGATGCAAATGCCCACCACCTGGGAAACACATAGGAGCTGCAGACCTATGACCTCATTGAGTTTACAGAGATGTGGTGTGGTAGGTCCCACTGGAGTGTTCCAATGGATGGATGCATGCTTTTTCAGGAAAGACAGTCTGGGAAGCTGAGAAGGAAGGGTTTTGCTACACACAAAGGAATGGCTGGATTGCACAGAGCGATCACCACAGAGGAAGTGGTAACAAGCCAGCTGAGAATTTATGCATGAGTTTAGAGAACAGACCATCATGGATGGCACAGGCTTTTGCTGCAGAAGACAAGATTAAGAATTAAATGAAGCCTGTAGACAGCTGGAAGAAGCCTTGCAATCACAGCGTGGCTCTCATGGGGATCTTCATCTGAATGTCTGCTGGAAAGGCAATGGAGCTGGGCACAAGCAATCCAGGAAATTTCTGCTGTGTTTATTGGTGCAGGTGATTGGTCAGCCACTCAGTGAAATACTTCGTTGGAACTATTACATACAATCAGTAAAGAGATGGTCAAAAATGTGAAAGTCAAGTACAGCTTTGGCTGCAAAGACCGTGAGACTATGCAGTTTAAAATCCTGTGAGAAGTAAGGCAAATAGCAGAATCCCAAGTTCAGACATCAGGAGAGCAGATTTCTGCCTATTCAGGGACCTACTTGGTAGGATCCCATGGAATGTTGCCCTGGAAGACAAAGGGGACCAGAAAAACCAGCTGATCTTCAAGGACAACTTCCTCAGAGCACAAGAATGGCCCAACTCAATGTGTTGTAAGTAAAGCAAGTGTTACAGAAAGCCAGCATGAATCAACAGGGAACACTGACTGAGTTCAAATGTAAAAAGAAGTAGACAGAGTAAGAAGCTGGGACAAATTACCCAGGCGGAACAGAGAGTGCTTGCAGAGATTGTGGTGGAAATGTCCAAAGCTCAGATGGTGACCAAATTATCAAGGATATGAAGGGCAACAGAAAGGCTTTCTATAGGTACACTGGCAACAGAAGAAAGGCTGAGGATAGTGTGGGCCTGGTGCTCAATGCGGCAAGTGACAAAGCACATGAAAAATTCTGAGGTGCACTCCCACAGACTCTGTAAGAGGGTTTGAGGAACTGGGAGGGTTAAGCTTACCTTACAAGTGTAACCAGTGGCAGAAAAAACACTCCTACTTGATACATTCTAATTTTTTTTCTAGCTTTTATAAATTAATCTTATTTATATCACATGCTTTTATATATTAGGATGATTTTATCATAAAAATGTCCCCTGAGACAAGATACCTAGTTTCGATACAGTCATTCTGTGACCCTGTCCAAGGTATTTAAAGATTCCTGTACAGATCCCCTTTCTGAACCATGCTTCTCTTCCAAACTTGTCTCTTGTACCTATCTATATTGTAGGTTCTTTTGGAAAGGAATTACCCATTTATTTTTACAGCAACAATGATTCTAAGACCACTGGTTTCTCTGGTGTTTCTAGGCATCATTTTTAGCCATTAAATAATGATCAGACAAAAAGCTTTGTAAACTACACAAGGTGTTTGGGTCTTTAGAATTACTTTAAACTGTATCCATTTAAATTATTGTTTTTCTTTTTATGCTTGTTATTTCATATATCCTCTGAACTCACTTTGCTACTTATGCTTCATTTAGTTTTTAATTGTTACCTTTCTTGTAGCTGAGAAGGTAACAGGTCAGTTCATTTTTCCTTTGTTGAGAAAGCAGGAAATGCTTTCACATTTGAAGACTGGATTGTGCCTTTCTTTCCTTATCTCCAGCTCTCTGGAAGGCAACTGACTATGTTACCTCTGTAACTCACACATTGTTTTGTGACTATCGATTTCATGCCTTCCCTAAAAGTGGTACCTCCTTGTTGAAGCACACCAAGCTACACCTTCGTCAGCTATATTACATTTAAACACCTTTTGTACTCTCTAAGCAGCAAATTTCCTCCAATAACCTTTTGCTAATGTACCAAACTCTTCCTTGTTAAATTAGATTGGGCTTGCTGTCTCATTGTTGAACGTTTTAAAATTCCTTGGGGATGTATCTACATTCAAAAGTTCCTCTGCCTCATTCTACCAGTCTAAATAAAGTAGTGCAACTTTCCAAGTGTGGATGCCACTATGTACTGCTATAAGCATCTATAAGCAAGGACTCAGATAAACCATGGAAAATAAGCCACATCAGAATAAGGCACCTTTAAACTAGTTTGCTTACATCCACACTAGAGTTTCTTTGGGTGCAATTAATATAGTCTCATAAAAGAAAATAGATATTACCTGAAAACTGTACATTTATTACCTGGTTCCTTTCATTTTGGAGGTCCTTGCTGTTCTCATACTTTTCCATTACCTCTATCTATTTTCCCCACTCAGGGCTGTTTAACCTAAGGGCTCTTAAGTCCTGCTGGATGTAAAACCTTTATGTTCAACTTGGTCAACCACAAGGTCCAATATCATGAGACACCTAGAGTGTACGAGGCATATCACTGTGGACAACTTGAACAATTTCATTTACCATGCTTCAGCCTTGTGTTACCACAGCTCAGTGTACCCATGGTAGTGAGCGATTGCTGGAATAAGAGTAATCCACCTCTGCTTTGAAGCAAAAAATTGCAGATCAGCTTAAATCATTACAAAGGGAGTGATACAGTCCACTGAAGAGGGTAACAGCTTTTTAACTCTTTGAACTCAATCTGCAAGAACACATAAGACTATGTCCATAATTGGTTTGTTTTTCATCAGTCTACTCACCTGTCCTACCCTGTAATGATGAACTTTAACTTCATTTATTCTGCATGGTCTTTTGCAGATTTCACAGCATGCATTACTAGATCAATTCTGCATACTATTCTCTCTCACTCGCCTCATAACTAACATGAATTGTGTGTATTGTATATTTGGATCATGTATTTGGTTTTAGCTCCACCAGTTCTATAAGGTAGAGATTTTGCTCCCTGTTCAAGCACCTACTTTGGAACCACAAATGTACCATTTCCTATTTAAAACTGTTACCAGGAATTTCAGATTATGGTATTGCTGCCCAGAGGCTGCTGTAAGTCTCCTTGAAATCTACACAAACAATATGTGTTTTCAGATCATGTCTTTATCTTCTTCTAGGCAACTAGGAAACTAAAAACATTTTATTCAGAGTAAGTTTATATTTTTGGAGCCTACATGAATACTATAACAAAGAGAGAGATAAGGGAGCTCCTAGCCAGTTTGTTCCCCCATTTTCAGAAACAGTGTATTGCCTCCCCAGGGATATTTTCAAGCTTCCAAAGAATTTATAAAATTCATCTGCAAATTCAATTGTCTTGGAATTTCCCTTCTATTCCAATCATTCTCGCAGGGAATTACCACTGCCTAATGCTGTTTCTATTTTGTCGGATTGTCTCTTGCATCTCTATTTCCTAGGAATGGCTGAAACTGGACATTTTTCTACTCTTCTTAATTGAAGAAAACTTTTTTAAATAAAAGGTTCTCTCCTTCTTTAGCCCCTTTTTATTCAAAATACATTTACTAGTGGCACATTTTCCCTCATTTCTTTTTTTAAGAAAAGAAAAGAAAAACCGAGTTCCAGCTCTTCAAATCAGGAGTTAAAAATTGCTTTAAAAATGCCATTTTAAAACATTAATTTAGCAAGGCTACCATAAGCAAAGAATCACTGAAGAATTTAAGTTCATGAAATCTTCATAGCCAGATTTTTAGGACAATGCAAGGGAACACAGAAGGGATAAGGATGCAGAGCTTAAAGGAAGCTTAATCTTTTCCATCTATGCTCTCCAAAGGCAAGCATCGCATGCACTGGGATGGCAGAAACTACCTAGATCCATTTTATCCTAGATCCAGAACTACCTAGACCACTCAGATATTGTGGGAACATGTGGGTTAGAAGTGTGGCCACCCTTTTCAGGTGAAACCTTTGAGTGTAAACATGAGTGAGCAACGCAAAGGGTTCCACAGCAATCAAAAAGAACTTTTGAAAACTAACTCTGCACAACAGTCAATATAAAAATGAAAAAAATACTGATTCTAGACTCTCCTAGGGAATGTAATAGATTCTGCTTCCTCACCAAAGCTCAAAAAGATTTTACAGAGAGCTTATTATAATTATTTCTTACATGTTCAATGATGAAAACATGAGAACTCTTTTATTGCTCTGTTTATTAATTGGTAATACAGTTTCCTCCTCCAAGTTGCTCCAGGTCTTCCCACCCTTCATCGATTTTACCCAGACTTTACAGACAGAAATGTAAAGATGATTTTAATTCACTATGAGCCAGTAAGCTGATTGGTAACTTCTACTTGCTGTTACCAGTGCACTGACACAAGAGGTCATTTAAACTTGTTCTGAACTTTTAAGCTACCTTGGGTGACACTATTTTTTTCTTTTGAAACAATGTTAAGGCAGCCGCCCTGTCTCCTAATAGACAGTAGATGATCCTCGCTTTTATCCCCAGGAATGACAGAAAAATATAAAGGGGTTTAACATCCATACATTTTACTGAAAAGCAGTAAATATGTCTTTGATACCTGAATTCATACAAGGAAAATAGTTACTGAGAGGACATCAAGAAAAGAACATATTGATTTTGGTTCGGCTGGATGTGCACATGGAAAAGCCCAGTTGCAATGCCAAGAGCACAGAAGGGAGAAGATGCCAAAACACCTGTGTATCCATGGTGTTTCTTGCCTGGGTTTATACCTTTTGGCAAACCTTAATTACAACACCTCCTGTTGTTTTTTCACATGCCTTATTCAGTGCATTGATGACTGAACACAGTAAGGTACTCAGATTTATCCACACAACATTCATGTGAAAGACTATTATTTCTACTGTTCCTACTGAAAAACAGAGGCCTAGAAAAGTAGGTGACTTGTCCACTGAAAAAATTAAAGTCAATGACAAGCAAAGGAATTCAGCTTCCTTAGGATAATGTACCCAATAGTGTAAGGTACAAAAATCTTTAGAGACTTGTATTACAATTGTTTTACTTCTTGTTCTTCTGTTCTACTCTCCATTTTGGTAACAAATACTATGACTTTGGAAAAAGTATTAGAGCAATATTTCCCTTTGTTGTAGAAAATAAATGCTAAAACTCTATCATTTAACATAACTTCTGTAGTCATTTAACTCTTTACTCATACTTTATTTTTGAAAATACATTCCTCCAAACTTTTTTGATCATGCAATCCTACCAGTAATAAATTTTTAAGCATGCATCCCCTATATACACTTATATAGACTTATTTCTAAACCATATACAGTATCACTGTATTAATATATTATGTACATAAACAAAAATAGAAAGCAAAAAGTGGAAGAGAAGGATGAAATAAACACTACATAGGATCTTTTAAAAATATAATAAAATATGTTTAAAAAATATTTTCTTCCCACATCACAAAGCATTGTTTTGCGCAGCCCCTGAGATGCACACACACCACTTTGGAGATCACTGCTCTAAGTAGCCATTTCAGTCTGTACTTGAATATCAGCACCGAAGCAGACCTATGCAGGTCTCTGAAAGCTGCCAAATCTACTTGTTATTTAGGTTTTTCTTTTCCTACCTCTGCACTCAATTTCCAAAAGGACTCACTAGAATGCTAATGGCTGCCTATGGGAAAAAAAGACAGTATGTGTGGAGCAAGCAGGTGTCTGTATATCTAATTGCAGTTTTTAGATTGGATATCACAGTGCGTAGAAAGAATCAGTTTGGTATGATCAAGCCTATCTTGTCAGCAACGTGAAGGACGGTTTGGTTGTAGCAAACTACTGATACACAACCTTGTAAGTCAGTCCTTTGAGAGGCATCGGAGAGGGAAAAAAAAGCTCAGACACATTAGAACAAGTCAGGGAAAGAGCAGTTATGTCTAAAAGAAAGAAACAGAAGCTTTTAATTTAATGCTTATGGGATTTTTTTTTCTATCTAGACAGACAACAGCATCAAACAAATGTTAAAGGCAAGAATACAGGGGATGTTTCGGGAGGTAAAGGGTCTGGGGAGCTTGTATTCTCCAAGCAGTCAAAGCAGCAAGTTGTGTTCCTGAGAACTAAGGAGCGGATGGGATGGATACTCTACCAGCTGTAAAGCACGCCAGGCAGGGCTCCGGCATCTACAGAATTCATCTCCTGCTGATTACACATTTAAAATCTAATTCCTTGTTAAGACAGACATAGGTGACATTTGCTTAACCTCTACTATGAAAGATCAAAGTGCTCTTTGAACATATAGAGAGTAAGTCAAGGCCAAATTCTGAGCTACACTGAATACTTTCTGTGCCAGACATCAGGATACAAATTATGTCTGAGATGAGCACAGAGTTGAATCAGCCATTGCCACCATTCCCTTACATAATGAGGTGATATGTGATTTAATATTGCAATGCAGTACTCACTAAGTTTCCTCACAATGAAGCTGTAGAGGGGAGTGAATGAAGAGGACAGTCCTTTTACAATCTCCAATTCAGCTTTTGCTGTGGGGGCAAGCAATTTGAAGCTTTTGCTGGGACCCCAGCTGAGACTGAAAGCATGGAGCAATACAAAAAATAAAACTACCAATATGCTATACAGTTTTTCATGCAATAAAAACTGTGTAGTGCAATATAAAATAAAAAGATAAGGGGTGGGAAAATACCTCAGTTTCTCTCTTGAAGGATGTATCTTCAAGGACTCCTTAATTAGTCAGGATCTAAATACTAAACTAACCAGTTCAAGATGCTTGATTTGTATAGATTGTGGGTTTTCTTAATATATTGATTTAATTACGCATTATTGAACCATATTTAGAAGATAACTGAAAGCCTCTAAAGACTTATTTATTGACACCATATGGCAGTTCTTAAAAGTGATGCTCAAATTATGTATAATGAGCCACATAAAAAAAAAAGGATACACCATAAAAAGGACCTCCAAACAAAAATTATGCTATTGTTGAAGGATTTAAGTTCTAATATGGGATTTTAGAATCTCTTTCAGAGAGGAGGTGCCCTTTAGCACAATATTTGGGCTAGCGTTCGTATTACATGATGTAGCTGCAAAAAACAAATTTTTGTTATGGATTAACAAACAATGGTAGGAATAGACAGGGACAATGAGTCAGGGAGACATGAGAATCTGAAAGAGAATGGCAAGCCAGAAAAACATGCTGCTTACATTTTCACTACAATAAATGCATCTCTCACTTTAGAAGTATCTGTTCAGACATCAACCTGCAGTTGCCTGTTTTGATACGTGACACCTGACTACAATTTTCATGAAGTAAACTCTATGTCTAGTGATTCCTATGCCACTCTGGTGTGAGTCTGGCTTCATTTTTGCTGAATTTTTCTTCTGTGTTTCTCACAAAATATTAATAGCTCAAAATATCTATAGAAAGAATTGAACCAAAAGTATGTATTACATAAAAAAAAAAAAAAAAGATTACGAACTCAAGTGCTCAAAAGTAGAAAAACTAAAATTATGGATTCAGCCTGAGGTCCCTGTGCTGATGGTGATATCTCACTGGATGACATTCTGTTCTTCCTGAACCATTCTAAGTCCAGGGGAAATATTTTTTCCTGAGCTAATTTTTCCACAGAACCTGTACCTTTTTAAGTAGCTCATTCTTCACCTGTCTACCTTTCACACAAGCAATTTCCTCCTTGCTGCCTGGGTACCTGCTGGAAAAGCACCGACAGTCCAGGCCACAGACTGCCTAATCTGAGTACATAATTTTTATGATATAGGAGCTTCTGTGGCAGAACTCGTTAAAGAATTCCTGTCTCTACACCTCTCACTGGCTGGAAGGAGCATAATGCCTCCTCACTTTTGCTAACAAATATCATGGCAGTTGTGGCATAACACTGTGAATGGCATAACTGAACTCATCTGTGTTCGAAAACAAAAGATGAGGCAACATTTTAGATCCTCATCAGCTCACTAAAAAGGCAGCAGCAGAGGAGTGGGACTGAAGAGCAATGGCTGCTGAAGGGGCTGGAACATGTTAAACTAGTATTGCCACACCCGTATCACAAAATTGTGCATTAATTATTAATGGCAATTCCCGACAAACAAACTCAAATACAGGCAAAGGCCTGCTCAGCCCTTGCGGTTTAGAACTGAAGATGGTCACTTGGGGGTGAGTGGTGAATGTGGGCAGCCCGTTTTCCAAGCAAAAGATGGGATGGATTTGAGCAGGTGGTCTCCGATGAATTGAGCTGCTACTTCTTGGTGAACTTTCATCGAAAAAGCACACCCACATCCCTGTCACAAGGGTCATTCTTTTCCATTCCCTGCACCAAACAAACCCCTCCAAAGCAGAGTATGTTCCAGCTCTCCAACGAACAAGAGCAATACCTGTGTTCAACATAGTACAATAGCCCTTCTCCCTTTCCCCAGTCTCATAAACAACTAAACGAGTTTGGCTAAAAATACCTAAACCAATTCTTGGAGCATGGGCATTTTCAATCTGACCGATTTAAATGCAGCAGATTTACAATGAAGTAGAAACAGGATTTTAAGAGAGAAAATGTTAAGCAAGTTTTATTAAAGCCAAAGTTATCTGGGCCTTTTGGAACATGAAATAGTAAAAAAAAAAAACCTGACTGAGAAATCTTAAAAATGACAAAAGAAGCAGGGCTGAGATTGCAAATGGGGAAGAAAGAGGTTCTATGAGCGGTAATTAAGATGACCTGGCCTGCACTCATACTAGCTGGATGAAGGTGCAGTCAGTGAGCCTAGTACCGGATCGTAAAATATCTTGCAAAACTTGCCAAGTTAAAATTTTTGTGTTTAAATCTACTTAGAACATAGACCTAGGAAGGTTCACCGAATCAAGTCATGCTAAAAAATGCTGTGAAACGCAGAGCTGCTGGTGCCACAGTTGTCCCATTTGCCTGACATTTCTCACATTTCTGAAAGCACTTAGAGGTCTTGTCCTAGCAGCAGAGATAAAATCTGGCAGAAAAATGGCTCGTCACCAGGCTCATCCTGTGAAAGTGCCCTTTGCTGATCCTGTGAAAGTGTCCACAAGTTTGGATAACTTCAGATCTTTGAGAAATTAAATAAACAAGAGTTTGTCCATGTTCAGAATATATTTTTATTGCGCTTTAATAGATGAAGTCTAAAATAATTCTGTCATTAGTGAAGATGCTTGAGTCTATCAATGTTCTCAGGTCTGATTGGGATATAATAAATATGCAAGAATCTCCTTCACAGAGAAACTACACATTTCCAAACCAGTGTACAAAGAGAGGCTGGCTGTGCCCTGTACCAGACACTTAATCTAGGGCTGATTTCAAAAGCAAAGTTGAGTACAAACACTCAGCTTTTACTTCAGATTCAGAGACTACAATGGGTGGATCAGCAGAGGGAAACAGACTGGAACAAAGATTACGTAGAGACTAAAGTTCATGGGGAAGGGAGGTTAAGACTGATAATCAACAAGTAGAGAAGGGATCCTAGGATTTAGTTGGCAGAGGACAAACTAGAGAAAGCAGAACAAGTCACTGGGGTTGGTAATCAGATGAGAATGGCACAGACTAGGTCACAGGACAGGTGTGAGAGGGGAAGAGATAAATACTTCCACAAATTATGACAGTGTGAAAGAAGTACTTGGAAGGAGAAAATTGCACAGGAGGAGTGATGGAAGGGCAGAGGAAAGAAGAGTAAAATGGTATTATGAGAACAGAGGAGATAAATTGGATGAGATGGATGGGATGAGAATTCAGGGAGAAGACTGACAGGAATGCCACAGTCCGGAAGGTCCATGTGGAAAGAAAGTAAAGGGTAGTGAGATAGACAAGGATCTGGCTGAAGAGATGAGGGAAAAATAGATCATATCATAAGAGCCTATTTCATAAATAACCTGAAGGAGGTGGAAAGATTAATATACATAGGAAACCTTAATTAATTCTGGCATTTACTGACTTATGAATAGTGACTTTTTAGTTTTAAAAGCCATCTTTTAACACCATTTCCAGGTGTGCTTGTGAGTATAAGAGCATTAAGTAAAAACGACAACAACAGATTAACCAATTTGTGTGTTTCAGCCCTTTCCAGCAAAAATAAGAAAAAGACTAAAGCTTAAGCTACATAAGCACATTACACTTTTATTTTAATCTTATGCTGTTGCTTTTTATGTGCCATTTTTACTCATAATTTTTTATTTCAATAGATATGCTATGCAACATTTCTGTGTATAGTAAATCAAACGACTGAATGGTTTTCTTTTGCTACAAGCTGAAACTCAAATATGCTTTCCCTTGCCATAGTCCATCACAGACTTAAAAACATCTTAAATGAAAAACTGATTCCTTTCATGAACATACATAGCACGATGGGTTGCCAACATAATAAATCATCTCTCTTTACATGCTTCACATATTTGTCACAACTAACTTTTTTTTTCCTTATTTTTCAGCTGTCAGTAGATTTGTAAGATGTCTTACTTCGAATCTTTTGGATCTCCTCCAATGATTTGGGATCCCTTAGGGTATCTGGTACAGATAGATTTATTATAATAAATATTATGCAGTTTATGCCTCTGAATAGCTCATGCTGTACCAGTGTGTTGGCTCCAGCAAATGATTAATAACAGAATGGGTTCTACTGTACACTTATTGCCTACATACACACAGCTATTGGAATGATATAGAGTTATGAGTTCTTATGGCTAACCAGGGGCAAAAAGCATTCTTCTTCTCTATTTCTATCGCTATCCCAACAGATAACACTGAATGCTGAAAGCAAACTGAAAAAAATTGCAAAAATCTAAAGACGAACCAGAAGGCAGAGAACAGACCACTGAGTATACAAACTTTTTCAGTTTCAAATTACTAATAATTTTCACCTGCTTTTAACACACTATTTCCCATTTCTCCATTCATTTTTCAAAAAGGTTTTTACCTGAAGCTTTTCAAATGATTCCTCCATTTGACAGACACTCCTTCTAATATTATAAAACCAAGTGAAACTTTTTCTTACCATGGATATTTTCATTTTATGGGTAATTTCTTTAAAAATAAATACAAATACTCATGAAAAATCTCTTCCTATACTATACAGATAATAGAAACAAGTTAATTATTTGTAATATAGAAGTGTACAAATACATAGTTAAAAGAAGTCACAAAATATTTACATTTCTTTCTCCAAAAAGTTGCCTTTTCAATTGTAGTGATTTTAACTACAATGATTACTTTTTCATTGCAGAAAATATTTCAGAACAGAGTTTTCTGCACTGAGGTATAAAGAAAAGGAACTTCAGAGGTACCCTGAGGAACTAGCTCAGCTCCTTTCAAAGTCTGGCTATTAGTATTCCAGTTTGTTGTTAGGTCCAACATGCCTAAGAAATGGGGAAAAAAATTGTTCCTTTTATCCACAACTGAGGTCTGTTTATCCAGTCTTATGGACTGAGAACATGCCCCATGAACAATATCTGAGTTATCTGCATTATCTGATTTATCTGGAATAACCACAGATAGTCACTGCCCTGAAAAGTTTACAGTTCAAAGAGGTGCAGAGGATAATAAAGTGAACAAAGGTACAAGTAAAGGAAGAAGTGGGTCTAGCATAACTCAATGTGGTTTTATGATATAGTTTTTCAAAGGATTGCTGTCTCTAGTCCACAAAATACGGTTATGTATGTTACAGAAGAAAAAGGTAGCATAGACAGTTTAGCAGCATCCTTGTGCATAGACACTACTAAAAGCATCTTCATCTGCCAGGACAGGTATCAAAAAGTAAAGGCCTGGATAAATGTTATGCACTGATTTTTTATGCAAATATAAGATAAAGACACCTTATTTAAGAAAATAGATCCACTGATTTTTTGGGGATTACTTGAGCAGGACAGAACAGCAATAGGTAGCGCTGCCTCAGGTAGAATCTGCAGAACATTCCGATTACAAATACTCAATACTAAGCAAGAAGGTAGAGAAAATATTTTTTGCTCCACTTATATATTAGGTCCACTATAATAAGTCTCATAAAGAACTAAACCATACAAAACTTCCTTCTCCTCTCTCCTCTGATCCAACATACATTCTTAAAAGTCTGTGAATTTTAGAAGGGTCAGCTCTTTGAAGAGAAAGAATGAATGCTAAAGTTTGAATCTTAAACTCGGGTACCTTCCATCACTGTGCATGCTTGTTAAATTGATCCACTTAAGTTTTAAACTGGAACTGTGCAAAACCTAATGTTATACTACATATTAAAAATTAGTGCTGGGAACACTGCCAAAAGATATACACATGCTCCACTGGTACTTCTTTGAAGCTATTGTCTTCTTCTTTAGAACCTCAGCGTCATTAATTTTGAGTAATTTCTTCTGTGATGACAGAGGTAAAAACTTCAAAAACAATGTTACCGAAGCTGCAAAGAGTCTGGCACAACAGGTGAGGTATGGGAGCTGCTTCAATAACCTGGCTAGATGCTAGACAAATGCCTCGGACAGACAGATGCTAGCAAATCAGCACTGCCAAAATAGAGTCATGATTGAGCTTTAAGGCTGCAATAAAGCGTTACTACATGCAGTGTCCCTGGCATAGCCATTGTGGCTTTTTACATGGCACCCTTCTTCCTGGTTAGGGGAGACAGAGGTATTCATTAAAGGATGGATCTTGAGAGAAAAACTTTTTCTCCCCCTCAGAGCACCCACACTTCATGATCACACGGAGATCTCTTACAGGAGATAGACTGCCTGTTTGTCTGCATGCAACCCCCTCCATTCCCTCCTACCACACAATTACATGTATTTGACTGCGTGAGAAACCCCTGCAACCCACCAAATACATAGTCTAAACTTGGCCAAGTTCTGTTATGTTTAAAAAAATAGTGTTGCTGTCTAGTTATGATTATTGATACATACCTTCCTGTTTCTCAAACTGCTTCTTTACAGTAGTTGTAGGAATAAAATCATAGATATGTAAAAGAATGTAACTAATAAAATTCAGTATTCTGCACCCATAGAACACAACTGTCTACTTAATTTTTTTTTTGCAAAAAGACATCATAAGTAAGTTCAGCAATTAAATAATAACACATGGAACACATCCAAATCAGTATGAATTTATTGACAAGATACTGGATTCAAGGGAGCCTGAGAGCTCATTTTCTTTCTTCATGCCATAAAATAACCTTACATTTAGCTTCCTAGAAATATTATGAATCCCAGACAAATTTCCCCAAAGCAAAGATTGCATTATGATGTCTTTAATATATTGCATCAGCAAGTTTTAATACTTTTTTTAATACTTTCTACAACAGAGAATAAGTAAAACATATTTATCAAGTCACTACTAAAATAGAACATACAGCAGATACATACAGTAGATATATTTTCCATCTGCTAATTCTAAAGCAGTGAAAAGTAGGTTTCCATTTATTTTCTTATTAAGGTACAGCATCAAAGTGACACAATGTACTTATGAAAAACGTAGTATCTAAATTTCATGCACAGTAAGTATGTGGACTTGCCTGTGCAGGAGGACCCAGAACAGTGTTTGAGTTGGTAACTACTTCAAACCGTCCTACTGCAGCAGAAACTAGAGCAATCAACAACAGAAATATGTCCCCCTTAATATAGCCTGCTCAGGTAAACAAATAAACGACAGTGGTATCTGGCAGGTGTTTAGACAGAAAGCACCAGAGGGTGGGAAAGGGAGAGCATACTTTCCCTGTTCACACTGAAAACTCCAAATTACACTTTCAGTCAGCTTTTCCAAAGTAACTTAGATGCATTGGATCTTCTCAGTAAGTTTTGCCTGAGTTACACTTCACTTCTGAAGTCTAAATGAATGGTATTGCAGTGTTGAGGAGAGGACAGTCTAAATAACTTCCCATGTCCAGCACTGAGTAACTCTAGCACTTTTCAGTTTATTTTTCTCTAATTTGAAAACCAACATCTAAAACATTGCAAAACCAGTAGAGGAGCAGAGGCACGTGCTACTTAATTTCCAGAGACAAAGCAGAGGATGCAAAAGGAAGTAACAATTCTTGTCACAGTCTGTGCTCTCGTTTTTATTCTTGTGTCAATTTAAGCATAAATGTTTAAGTTTTTCAAAGCTAAATAAGCAGCTTAGCTATCTTATTCTCCCTAGTTCTGAGTGACACTGTATGTCTAGATGTACCAATCAGCTTTGAAAAACCTCACATATTGTAATTTCAATTCTGACAGTGATTTTACTCTGGATCCATAATATTAAAATGCAATCAGAGTATGATCCTTCCACCAGATTTTTGTTTACACAATATTGTACCCTGGCTGAGAATAACCTGGTATTTTATATACTTATGTTTTTCATAGTTTCCATGATTTGGAAGTTTCCTCCATGAGGCTGCAGGCAAAACTATTAATCAGCAACAAATGAATGATAGATTCATACCTGTCAGCATCCAAATGGCTTTTATTTTTTTTAAAAAAGGGGAAATTCTTTAAGTGCCTTTTTGATTTATTTGTTCCTCACAGTTATATGCAGTTACAACAAATTGTTGATCATTTTCATCAGTCTTATTATTGCATACAGAATATCTGAACATGCTCCCATTGAGGCAAAAAAGGAGTCTGCCACTTATTTCAATCATATCATGTTCAGGCATAAAGCCAGCAGCAAGATTTAATATTGAAAATATGTATTGACACTTCAGACTCATCATCATTTTATACTGAACAGTGCTACTACTAATCATTCCTTGTGTCTGAAGAAACTTGTAAAAGCCAAGCTTTAACAACAAGAACAAAGTTGCATGCTATCAGGACTAGTCCTAAGAATTTTGTCAAAAGTTTCTGTCATCATGATTTTGAATATCATATGCCCCAACCTCCAAACTGGGCATCATTCTGATGTGATTCTTCCTGCAGCTTTTCCTTAGCGGGAGCATACCAAAAATAACAAAATTACTTTCACGTTGGGTCTGGCTGGGATGGAGTTAACTTTCTTCACAGCAGCCTGTATGATGGTGTGTTCTGCATCTGTGAGTAAGCTGGAGTTGATTACACACTAGTGTTCTGGCTGTTGCTGAGCAGTGCTTGCACAGTGTCAAGGCTTTCTGTTTCTCACTCTGTCCCCACCACAGCGAGTAGGCTGGGGATAGGCAAGAAATGGGGAGGGGACACAGCTGTGACAGCTGACCCAAACTGACCAGAGATATATTCCATACCAAGTAACATCCTCAGCAACAAAATAAAATAAAAAAAAGATGGAGGGGCGGTTGCCTTCCAAAGTGGCTGTTGCTTGGTGAGTGGCTGGGCATCTGTCTGCTTGTGTGATGGTGGTGAGTGATTGCCTTTGCATCACCTGTGGGTTTTTTTCTCTTCCCTTCACTTATTAAACTGTCTTTACCTTGACCCACAAGTTTTCTCACTTTTGCTCTTCCTATTCTGTTCCCCAGCGTGCTGGGTGGGGTGGGGACAGTGAGCAAGTGGCTGTGTTGGTGCTTAGCTGGGATCAACCCACCATAGCTTTACATCTTGAAAATTAGGTTTTATTACTCCATAAATAGAAACAATTACTCTTCTTTAATTGAAAAAAAAGTATAAGTGACATAAAATGCAGGGGGGAAGTGTGTCGTCACCTCCTTCCTGCCCACTGCATTATCCGAGTATTTCTCACTTTCTCAGTCTCCACTGTTTTATAGTGGTTTCCTGGCTGCAACAAACTCTACAAAGTCCTCTCGGAGTCCTTAGGACAAGTATCATCTTTCCATTTCTTGTGAAATTTGACTTAATACAAACTCAGCAGATTTTAACTCATGTCTCCCATAATCTCTGCTCCTAACATGGGCTGTCTGCATTCAGTGTCTCACAGGGCACATTTGAACTGCTAAAAAAAATGGAATGGACTCGGTTATTGCGTGCCTGATTAACTAAGTTACTTAACTGCTGTGTTTTCAACCATTCCAATTGGGTCTCTCCAGAACAACAGGTACACTCTCCAGGCACAACTTGGGGAATATATATTCCAGAAACCACTACCAAAAGGTAGTATGGACAAACACATACACCAGTTTTGGTTGTTCACTAACCTATATCAGCACCCCAAAAGACTTTCCAGACCTCATACAACACACACTTGCAATTTCATGGTAAAAAAATATCACTGTGGTGAGCTGCAGCACAATCCTAAAACCATTCAGGACACTGAACTGCAAACCTCCCCGCCTGCCCACACACACACGCATACTCTTTCACAATTCTGACTTGGGGACAGTTGCCCAAATTCAGTGTGGTGTGAATAAACTAATTTACTCTAGAAGGAGTCAAATGTTAGCTGCGTGAATGTTGGTCAGTCTGAGCATGTGGTGCTGAAGGTAGCCAGAGCTCTAGGACTCTCTTTTCTTCAGTAGTACAGACAAACCCTTATAGACTTGTCTGCCTAATCCACCTTTGTTTCAGAAGGCGCAAGTCTTAACTTCTTTAGCAAAATACAGTAAAGATCCCATAATCAACTACAAAAAAAGGAGTAAAAGAGATCACATCTGTCACATCCAGATGTACAATAGAAATATATTTCACAGAAAAAGAAAACAATAGATTTAAAAACCTATTACCATTTGGCAGAAAAGGGAGTGCTTTTTAAAAAACTATTTAAGCAAAGAATTCTTTTGGACTAAAACCAAATAAATGCTACTGGCTTCTTCCACAGATTCCATTTATGGTAGTAATTCGTATTTGAAATTGATCATAATTGTACAAAGAGGTATGAATGGTAAAGAAAGCACTTTATTTGAGCAGTCTTAGGTTTTTATATAAAATGAAACCTTAAAAGAAAAGACAATGATGACTGCTCATTATTTCCTTCTTTACTTTCCTGTCTTTCTCCTTGCTCAGTATAGGGTTAGCAAATGCACACAGTCTAGAAAAAATGACACATATATTTTCCCAAAACTCTTCCTCTGATATTTTAGTAACTAGTTCACTGTTTCTGGATCATGTAATGAACGTTCCAGCCCAGCAGAATATGGAGGCAATGCTTAAGTGTAAGTAGGCAAGTACTTCAATCAAGGGATTTAGGTAAAACACCACTGTGCTGTGCAAGTTTAAGATGAGGAGACTAGTACCTTGCATGATTCATCTCACTGTTTGGTTATGTTTACTGTATTGACACAGTGAAATATTATCACTATGTAGTCACTTCAAGTTTGCAGTTATGGAAGAAAGCAGGTTTTATAGGGAAATGTTGGCTTGCAGCCCATATTTGTGATTAACAGGCATCATATTTTGGGGGACCTGAACAAATACAGAGGAGTATAGTCAAACCCTGAAAGAGATGCAGCTTTATATAAATTGTGTTATACTCCCGCCCTCTGTTCCAGTGTTTATCTTCCATAAAAACCTACTCTTCCACTATGTAAGATTTATTATTATGTATCACCTATTCAGAACTCGTTGAATCAGGGTGCTTTTATGACAGACAAAGGGAAGATTTCTTTATTCTGCACATAAACAAGCACTGTGATCAGCAAAGCACTGCATTCTGTACCATCTCTTAGTCCAGCAGGATTTCTGCAGAATCTTTATTTTTAAATTGCAGCCAAAACTTCTAGAGTCAAATAGGCATCTCACTGACCAAATGGAGAGTTTTACATGCATAAAGAATTAATTTTATCTCTGGTTAAGAACCTTGATGGAAAAATATGCAGAATTGCACACGTAGACCACATCCGTTACTCAATACAAAGCTGACCTTCATGGAAGATGTAGCATGCAGCAGCTCTTGTTGGCTAAGTCAGGAAAAAATAATGACTAACCACCTGAATCCACAGTCTAATCCACATAATATTGCTGCTGGTGAATGGATAGAGCAGTAGCAGAACCAAGTGGCAATAACATCACTGCAGTGGGTCAACCAGCAGTTCACATTTTGGGTGGCACACACTTGCCTTGAACTGTTGTGAAAGATTCATAGAAGTAATATGACCTGAAGCATAAGATCATAAAATAACATTTGACAGCCAGCATTTAATTTGCCTTTTTTTTCAAACCTTCTGGAAGAAGAATTACACTAGGAAATTGTACTCATTAACAGGGCAGTCTTATACTTAATAGATACTTGGACTTTTGTGCTCTATAATTGCCATTCTACTCAGCAAGGGTGGCCATACTTCATCAATTTTATATTGTTACTGTGAGGAAATCACCTGCTAACAAGTAAAAAGGAGAAAGAAGATACAAATGGGAGGGGGAAGATGCATAGTGCGGGTGTCACCCTCTATTTCAAGAACCAGCTGGAGTGCATGGAACTCTGCCTGCGGATGGATGAGAAGCCAACTGAGAGCTTATGGGTCAAGATTAAAGGGAGGGCAGGGACAGGTGATGTTACAGTGGGGCTCTGTTACAGGCCACCCAACTAGGAAGACTGAGTGGATGAGGCCCTCTATAGACAGATTGGAGCAGCCTCACATTCACAAGCCCTGGTCCTCATGGGGGACTTCAACAACCCCGCTATCTGTTGGAAGGACAGCACAGCAGGGCATAAGCAATCCCAGTGGCTCCTGGAATGCATCAATGATAACTTCCTTCTCCAAGAAATAGAAGAGCCAACAAGAGGAGGTGCCATGCTGGACCTTGTTCTCACCAACAAGGAGAGGCTGGTGGGGAATGTCATGTTCAAGGGCAGCCTTGGCTGCAGTGACCATGAGATGGTGGAGTTCCAGATCCTTAGGGCAGTGAGGAGGGCACACGGTAAGCTTGCTACCCTGGATTTCAGGAGAGCAGACTTTGACCTCTTCAGGGATCTGCTTGGTAGAGTACAGTGGAATAAAGCCCTGAAAGGAAGATGGGCCCAAGAAAGCTAGCTAATATTCAAGGACCACCTCCTCCAAGCTCAGGAGCGATGCATCACAACAAAGAGGAAGTCAGGCAAAAACGCCAGGAGGCCTGCGCGGATGAACAAGGAGCTTCTGGACAATTTCAAACAGAAAAAGGAAGCCTACAGAGAGTGGAAGCATGGACAGGTAGCCTGGGAGGAATACAGAGAAACTGTCCTCGCAGCCAGGGAACGGGTTAGGACATTAACCCAGACAGAGTTAAATCTGTCCAGGGCCATCAGGGGCAACAAGAAAGCCTTCTATACGTATATCAGTGACAAAAGGAAGACTACGGAAAATGTGGCCCCACTCAGCAAGGAAACGGGACACCTGGTGAGATAATGACTTTTTTGCCCCAGCCTTCAGTGGTAAGGGCTCTAACCACACCGCCCAAGTTGCAGAAGGCAAAGGCAGGGACTGGGAGAATGAGGTTATACCCACTGTAGGAGAAGATCAGGTTCGAGACCAGCTGAGGAACCTGAAGGTGCACAAGTCCATAGCACCTGATGAAATACATCCATGGGTCCTAAGGCAACTGGTGGATGAAGTTGACAAACCACTATTCATCCTTTTTGAGAAGTCGTGGAAGTCCAGTGAAGTTCTCGCTGACTGGAAAAGGAGAAACATAACTCCCATTTTAAAAAAGGGTAAAAAAGAAGACCCGGGGAACTACAGGCCAGTCAATCTCACCTCTGTGCCTGGCGAGATCATGGAGCAGATCCTCCTGGAGACTCTGCTAAGTCACGTGGAAAATAAGCAGGTGATTAGTGGCAGCCAACATGGCTTCACTAAGGGCAAATCGTGCCTGACAAATTTGGTGGCCTTCTACAACAGCACTACAGCATTGGTGGATAAGGGGAGAGCAACAGACATTGTCTACCTAGACTTGTGCAAGGCATTTGACATTGTACTGCATGACATCCTGGTCACTAAATTGGAGAGACATGAATTTGACTGATGGATCACTCAGTAGATAAGGAATTGGCTGGATGGTCACACTCAAAGAGTTGCGGTCAACGGCTTGATGTCCAAGTGGCGAGCCGTGTTGAGTGTTGTTCCTCAGGGGTTGGTACTGGGACTGGTACTATTTAACGTCTTTGTTGGTGACATGGATGTTGGGATTGAGTGCACCCTCAGCAAGTTTGCTGATGACACCAAGCTGTGTGGAGCGGTCAACACACTGGAGGGAAAGAATGCATGCCATCCAGAGAGATCTGGACAGGCTGGAGAGGTAGGCCTGTGCAAACCTTATGAATTTCAACAAGGCCAAGCGCAAAGTCCTGCAGGTGGGCCATAGCAATCCCATGCACAGATACAGGCTGGGCAGAGAATGGATTGAGAACAGCCCTGAGGAGAGGGACTTGGGGTTGCTGGTTGATGAGAAACTCAGTATCAGCCAGCAATGGGCACTTGCAGCCCAGAAGGCCAACTGTATCCTGGGCTGCACCAGAAGAAGTGTGGCCAGCAGGTCAAGGGAGGTGATTCTGGCCCTCTATTCTGCTCTTGCGAGATCCCACCTGGAGTACTGTGTTCAGCTCTAGAGCCCCCAACATAAGAAGGACATGAACCTGTTGGAACGGGTCTAGAGGAGGGCCACAAAGATGATCAGAGGGTTAGAGCACCTCTCCTATGAAGACAGGCTGAGGGAGTTGGGGCTGTTCAGCCTGGAGAAGAGAAGACTCCAGAGAGACCATATAGCGGCTTTCCAGTATCTGAAGGGGGCCTGCAAGAAAGCTGGAGAGCGACTTTTTACAAGGGCATGTAGTGATAGGACAAAGGGTAATGGCTTCAGACTGGAAGAGGGGAGATTTAGAATAGATATTAGGAAGAAATTTTTTACTATGAGGGTGGTGAGGCACTGGAACAGGTTGTCCAGGGAAGCTGTGGAGGCCCCATCCCTGGAAGTGTTCAAGGCCAGGTTGCATGGGGCTTTGAGCAACCTCATCTAGTGGGAGGTGTCCGGGGGGTTGGAACTCGATGATCTTCAAGGTCGCTTCCATCCTAAGCCATTCTATGATTGTATGATTCTGTAAAAATAAATGTTTTTGTGTTTAAAGAGTTGAAGGGAGAAGAGCTGGAGAGAACACTTCCATTTACTGCCTTAACTTTATGGGTCAGGCAAGGAGCTGCCTTTCCAGGAATCAAGTTTGGATCTCATCCATGTTAAAGAAAATTCAATATTGACAGCAATTATCCTAATCTCGGTGTTGACTGATGCTCCTAAGAAATTGGCACCAAGAATACATTTTAAAGAAGCTAAAATTTATTAATGTTCTTCCTTACCTGCATCTTTGTAACATCAAATACTAACTCCAGTC
Source organism: Pluvialis apricaria (assembly GCA_017639485.1). Lineage (NCBI taxonomy): Eukaryota > Metazoa > Chordata > Aves > Charadriiformes > Charadriidae > Pluvialis > Pluvialis apricaria. The sequence continues at coordinate 63,481,090 of CM030008.1, forward strand.
ATAGCTATAAAAAAGCATTTGAAACCACAAAGTCTTACAGATTGCTATGTTATTTGAATAATGTTTGTGTGATTTCATTCTTACTGAAAATTGATGTATATTTTGTTTAAAAACTAATCAAATGGGAAAGCTGACAGAGCACTGTTCCATTCAGTGAATGAGCTCCTACTGACCAGCATCATTTAACATGAGGTTGGTCCACACTGGTTCAAGCAAAACCTTCCAATAGGTTCCCATTATTTTCCTTCCCAAGTCAAGCATAAACTTAATGACAAGCAATGATCACTCTTGTGCAGCATATCTAATATTCATAACCCATTTAGTAAAGAGTGCATCTGATCATGTTTACATTATATTTTACTCTGACACTGTAGCAGCAACCATTCTGGTTCCTTAAGCAAGTCCTCAAATTCTATTGAAAATTCATCTTTATAGCAACAATCAGTAACAGATATTGCTGTCCCATCCATCTTTTGCTAAAAGCCTTTCCATTTTGTGCAGGGTCTTATCCTTAGAATATTTCTAGCAATCACTGTTCACGTCATGTCACAGACCAGACAGATTTTTGTTTTCTTTTGTTTCTTAAAGTCAGGTTCATATATTCAATCAGGACATCAAGTGTACACCACCAAACTTTTGTCAAATGCTCGAGAGAGTGCATCAGGAAGTAGCAGTCTTAACCCAGGGTTATATTCACTCCATAAATTATACCTCTTCTGCTGAAAAATAGAAGTCCCTCTAGCACGAAGAGAACATTTTCTGAGTTCCTTTCAGCAATTTCAAAACTGTATAGGAACTGCCATTCAAAATGATCACACTTAAACAAACTTCATTATTTTATGCTTGCAAACTAAGACTGTTGCTCTGTGTAGACAAATAGCAGTATTTTCCAAAGGGACTAATGCTAAAGCAAAGCAAAACAGTGTCAGAATCCTCTGGATACATCAAGGAAAATGAAATAAACCAAAAAAGTTAGCATCAACTCTCTTTCCCAGAATGTTCCCCCTTGTAGGTAAAGGAAAGCTATCTTTCATCCATATTTATTTACCTCTTTTTAGTCTATACATAAGGTAGAGCCATTAAGTTATTTTTCCCTTCAGTGACCAGCAAATATCCCATTTTTTTTCTCCTGTTTCCTCTGTGATTTCCAGAGCAGAACGCCTGTCAGAGTCTCCTTGCAGCCTCTGGCTTATGGCAAAGTGACTTATCCTGCAAGGAGGAATGATAGAATAATGTTTCTTACAGGTACATCTGTATTCTGTTAAGAACTTCTCCTGAACATCAAAAATCTTCTTCCACTATCGTCACACTTGCTCTTTCATTAAGAACTATCTGTTGACAATGTCAGCAGCCTAACAAGGTTTTAAGCCAATGTCTGTTACTAGTATAACTACAAGTTTTGTATTTTCACTTTTGTTATTTACTTGAAATTGAATCTGATTAAGTTTGCTATTCTGCCTCAGAAACTCAGTCAAAAATATTTAGGATCAGATTTTAAGAAGTCTGTAGATATCTACAAGAATCTTTTAAAATTCCATCATTCATCTCTGGTTTAGAGCCTTAATACCTCCTTAAACTCTTAATCACTGTGTCTAAGTGCCCCTTTACAAAACGAGGATAGTATAAGCAATTTACTTTCTCCTTTACAAAACAGGTTGCTGTGAACATAAACTAAGACTGTCAACTGATCACTGCTCAGATACTGGAGGTCTGTAAGATGCATAGAACACAGCCAAATAAGATCAGCATGTAAAACAAATACCACACTTACCCTGCCAGCTTTAATCGCTTATTAAATAAGGTATCCAAAACTTGACTCAGTCATCCCTGAAAGACTAGCATATATTCTTCAGTTCAATGTCAAAAATAAACAAACAAAAAAAAATACCAAAGACTTTCTAGACTTTATAAAGACAAAATTTTAAGCTAAGACTCCAAGTCCAGTCAATTAATTTGTACTTAAAAATGGACACTTGAGATTGCTCCTGCTGAACCTTTGCCACTGAGCCCTTCTCCCCTGGCAGAAATAGTGAAGGGGGTGGGGGGGAGAAGAAAGAAAAAAAAGAGTGTATCTTTACACATAGTAAGACTTGCAGCACGGTATTTTAATCAGCAGCACATATGGCACATGCATTTTCATTGCTGGTCATGTTTTATTTACACCTGTGATTTCTTTTGCTCTTTCTTTCCTTTTTGAGTTCAAAGCACTTTAATTTTCTCCTGTGCTCTATTCTTAGACAAGAAGAAGATTTTTCTAACAGAGAAATGAATGAGGGTAGTGGAATAGAATCATCCAATTTTGACAGCACATTCAGGATTGCTTAAGCTTCTTTAACTAAAGTAGGTACATCTGGTGGCCTTAATGTCGTTTTCTTCAACTGAATTAAAACAGCTTGTTGTACTCTTGAATGTGGGAAACCTGAAAAGAAAAAGGTGAGGTGATGGTGCAATATTAAGGTTGTATACTTTATGTCAGAGTTACCTCTTTCTGTAATTATTTGAACATCATGAGAAATCATTTACCTCACTCTGGAATCTGTTTTTTTCCTCATGATTTTTCCTTAAACAAACCACTTCAGTTTCTCAGTTCCTGCTGCACTCTGTCACTGTATTTAAAACACTTTACTAGGGAAAAAGTATTTTTCTATTTGAGGACAGAGGGACCCCTCTGTATAGAAAAAGTGATATGCCAAGTCCTTTTTTTCTATCAAGCGCAATCTATAACTAAAGCTGTACAAAAAACTGATTTTTCATTTTGTTGCCTGAATGGACCCCATACACACACACACAAAAACACACCAAGCCCCAGAAATATTTTCAAGTTAAACTAAATACTTGCTTAGATTTATAGAGCTTTTACTCCTCTATAAATCAAATTGAGTCAGATTTAATCATGAAAGTAATTACAAAGACAAAAATTGAGTAAGTCTACTATTTGCTTTCTGCTATGTGCAACTGATCGCTGAATTTAGCCTTGAAAAAGATCAAATTAATATTTTTAGTGACAAAAAGTTGCATTTTTAGTACGAGCTGCACATGACAATATGATTCCTCTCAGCTGTAGACTAGACTCAGCTCTGCTGGGCCATCATTTCCTTTCTACAAAGTCTTTTTATTGAAAACTTTTCAAACATGCTACAAAAATTGATTTGAGTTGTGAATTTGATCAGATACCAGATTCACAACTTGCCTTCTGCCTACATAGAGATTTTAGCAATAGTCACTTAAAAAGTGAAGTTGTAATTACAGTCCAGTAAAAATCCCATGTAGAAGAGGGCGAAGTCAAGGCTGAACAAATGACTACATTTGCATAAGTTTCTGACTTTGATTATCTAATGTCGATGCCCACCTACTGTCATTTAAATTTTAATGGAGCATGACTACTGCAGTTAAATATGTTTCTTCGTAAAAGCAAAAAGGACCATACTAAAAAGTAACGAGTGGTGTTTTCTATGATCAAAATTCTATGCAGTTTGTCTCTCATGAGAAGAAACTATGCTCATTTCAAGATATAATTTTGATTTCACTTGTCTATTTTGAGAGTATTTGATCTAACAAATACTGGGGTTTATATTTAAGCTATATCAAAGTATAATTTTTGTGTGTTTTCTGGTGATTTTTTGTTGCTTTTAAGGTACATGACACAAATGGCTTTTTTGGGAGCCAGGTGCTGAAATAAACAAGATAAACATCATGTCTCTCCTTTCCTTGAACTTGAAAAGTTGGTATTTGTGGCATTTTTGGTACTGATCTTCAGACTTCCTTTTTTTTTTTTTTTTTTTTTTTTTTTTTGGCTAACCTGTTATTACGGTGCAGAACAACACTAAAGCCCATTGAGATGTATGTAGGCCTATGGAAAGGCCATTTGGCTGTAGACAGTGTGGTTAATCCAGAACTTGGGTCGCATGTGAGCAAAAATAGATGGGTGTAGAAGGGGTTTAGAGAAGTTGGCTGATGTGTTAGTCTTGTATTGCACAGTTTTGTTACACTTTTTAAATGAACATGCTGAGTACAGTGCTTCACAGGTAGAGCAATCAGGGGACTGGAACTGTAGTGTGAAATACATTATGATTTACAAAGCACTCTAAGGGAAGAAAGAACGCTTCACGCTTTCAAAGACTGCCTACTGAATCCACAGTACTACATCTACAAAGCATCCATTTCTGTGAAAATTTCTCTGTTCTCCATTATATTAGTGACAATTACTTGCACTGCAGCAGCACCTGTCCTGTCCAGCACCTGGAGCACAGGCTCCAGTCAAGATGGGGTACACATCAGGCTGAATACTTTTCAGGTACATAACACTACTACCACTGAAATAGAATAGGCTGGACAGACAGAAGAGGAAAAGAGGCAGAAGACGACTTGAGTTCAGTTCCTCAAGGATAAGTCAGTGGAAGAGCCAAAGCTAGAAGCAATCTCCCCCTACTACCTAATGCTAAACACTAGTTTAACATTAGATATGTAGCCTCTATTTGACATCATTTATTATGTTAGGTCACCTGTAAGAAATGTCCACATAAATAGTTTAAGCATTCTACGATATTTTTTTTTGGTAGGGGCATTTATGTATATTTATATTGTATATATGTATATTTATGTACATAGAGAATTTCAGTGCATCACCCAGTTATGTGTAGGAATATAATTTCTAAAAGACAATAATGCTGTTTTTTCAGATGTATTTTCCAGTTTGAAAAGAATCCTGGTCCTTCCTAAAGGGGAATTGAACTTAAACTGTTACTAAGCCCAATAAAAACAATACAAACATTTAACAGTTGTATTTTATGTCATTGGAATGTTTCAGGTACTTTAAATGACACATACTTCTCACCAGTTCTGTGGAAAAGAGCAGTTAATCTATATGAGTGTCCCCAGAAAACAAACTCCTACCTGCTTTTTCTAGAGCTGCTGCTGCAAACCTGTATGTACAGACAGCTTATGTGCAGGTTTGTCAATCTTCAAAGGCATGTCTTCTGCTTTTCTATAGGAAATTATCACATCTGGCACATTTCCAAATTACATATCACTTTAAAAGCTTCTGGGCTATGATATAGAATTTCACTTTTATTTTTAAGTTTCTCCCCCACCGATTTACTTAGATTTCCCTGGAAGCTAAATCCGTTTCTTGTAATTTCTATGATACTGTCCATCAGCATTTGCCCTATGGAGAACGTCTGTCAAAAAGTGAGTTCGGAAGTTGACTTCAGAAAAATAGATCGCATGTTTACATGGTACACTTCTGCGAAAGACATTAAGATTGTTCATGTCTCTCCTTCTAATATTCTCCAAGCAAGTCATGTCAGCAGTCAGGTTGCTGAAAAGTTGTGCAAAAGGAACATGGCTTAAAGAAAAAGATCACTATCCTCTGAATATGCGCTAGTTTCAAACAAACAAAAACCCAGCCAGGGAGTATACTTGGAGATGGTAAGCAAAATTCTGTGACTTAAAACTGTTAAAAATTTTAGTTTTAACATCATGTTATGTACTGTTATCATATACTTCCACTCTGGAGCACAGCAAACTTTGGATGTCAAAAAGAAAAATGTCCTATTTAATGAGGAGCTGTTGCACTCAGCTTATTTGACTGATTGTCCCTTCTTGCTTATATGCCAGGGCAGCTTTAAAGCCAGAGCAACTGCCACATATGACTTTCAAATCAAGGACATTTTCATTTTGGGCACAATCAATTAGTTCATATTCATAATTTTGTGTCTTCCATCTGGAAATGGAAGGGAGCACTGACAAAACGTAATTTAAGATGGAATATAATCATTAGACTTTAAAAAGATTTTTTGGTTTTGCTTTTAAAGACTGACATGGTTTATATTTTATTGTAAGTGGGAATTACAAGGGACAAATTGCAACATTAAGCATCTCATCTTTCAAAATGGAATCTCAACAAATGGTGAAGGCAAACTTTACTTACTTTCCAGGACTACAAGACAATTATTTTCACAGTAATTTCTATTTTTTTGTCATAGCAGTTGCACTGTGATGCTGCCTTTTTTCCCCCCACGGGCTTAAGTGATAAGGATTTCCCTGATTCTACATAAAAAAGAAACAGGCACAATAACTAATTCAGTATGCTATTTCCAAATGCAAATTGTATTTTTATATTTTCCTGTTTTAGCGTCACATTCAAAACCTTTTTAATGATAGTATCCATACTAGAATAAAATTAAAACAATACAATTTCTGTTGCATGCCCATGGTTCCATCATATAATACAGTCAATTCTAGGTGAAACGCAGAAAAATATCCAATGAAGGGCAGAACTTCTGGGTACGATGGCATTTGCATATGCATTATTTAAAGGTTCGTATTGTATTCTGGCACATAGTGTGTGCAGAGGTCAAAAAAAACCTGCACACTTGCAATGACAGCTTCACAGGTGCTCAGACGTACATGTTACACCTTCTGGATGATCTTTACCACCATCAGAGGCCCATGCAACCTCAGATAAATCTATCTACACATTGGATGTGTTACCAGAGTCTTACTCAAACAGAAAACACACAGGAAGAACACACGAGACAAATACTTTTGATGTACCAAAAAATGTTCCCACCTCTGCATACACAGGTAAGTACAGTAGCATAATAGGTTCCACGAATAAGCCTGTAATTTTATAGCTCCATTTAATGACTAAATGTACAAAGTGACTAAGAAATATTCCATTAGTAGATTAAATAGATGGAATTAGTAAAGATTTGGAAATACTACCCTCTTAAATGCACAGGAGTTATTTGTCCCATGACTGACTCTGCAAACCAGAGAGAGATGCTTTGCAATCAGGATAGCACTTAAATCCCAGCCTCTAAAACACTGACATTATTCCAATATCCTTTAAAATATATGACTAGGACTGCGATATGTAGAGGACCTTCTATTATATATACAAAGGCATTAAATCTACTATATCTTCCCATGTAAGAGGCAATATTTCCAGCTAAAAAATACAGGAATAATAAAAGGTAGAGTGAACTGCATCTGCATGTCAGGCAGGCATAAGTTTTGGTCTACATCTTTAGCCAAGTACACCTCAGAAACAGGGAGTAAAGTGATAGGCCTCCTACTAACCGGGGTCTTCAGCTGTGTTTCTTCATTTTCAGTTGTGTTTAAGATATGATTTCTTTATATCCCATCTCAGACGAATCCTCTTCTCCAGACAGTCAACATACCACTTACAAGTGTGTCCTGGTTCCGGCAGGGATGGGGTTAATTTCCCCAAGGATGGGAGGGGACACAGGTACCCCATGCCATGTGAGCCATGCCCGGGCTATGGGGGGAGCTGCCGGGGGGAGGGGGCGGGAAGTCGCTGCTCAGCGCGGGCTGCGGCGGTGCGGGTCCGGTCGGTGAGCGGCGGTGCCCTAATCGCGTTTGTATATTCCTTTATCAGTGTTATTGCTACTGTTTTCTCTTCCCTTTGCTGTTCTGTTAAACTGCCTTTATCTCAACCCACGAGTTTTGCCTTTTTCTTCCCATTTTCCCCCACGGCTGTGGGGGTGGAGCGAGCGGCCGCGTGGTTCATTGTTGCGGGCTGAGGCCACACCACGACAAAGTGGTACAATGAACAATGTCACATGAGGTTAAACACAAAAGTGCACTTTTCCACTTATCACTTATTCCCTCATTTTTTCCTTTCTGATAATCTTGATTTTTCAGCCCTTCCACAAAGTTCCGTGCTTCTCATTGCTCTCTGGGACATGCCCCAGTCTCCAGAGAGCCAAAAAAGCAAAATGTGACAGGAGAAGCAGTCTTGAACTTGCTTTTTTTCTTTTACATTATTCATGCATATATGTATACATTGTTAACACTGTCTTCATAAATCATAAGGGTTTTATTTGATTTACCAAACCAAGACCAAATGGAATTGTATTCTGCTTTTGAAGGCTTTGCATATTCTAGCCATTCCAGAAGATAGCAGGGCTCTCAACTTCAAGGAAGGGGAAAATGCTGTTCATATCTTACAATAAGATTCAAGGAGCTGGAGTTTTCAAGGAGAGAGCCTTTACTCCTTAACACAGTGAAGCTTAAATAAAATCATGAGATTGGAAAACTATGAATACTTCATGGTTCACCTGCATTTCGGATATTAGTAGCATTTCTCAAAATTGCAGAACATGTAAGTAGTTGTCAACTAATAAGGAAAATAACTCCAATACGTAGACATAGTTGTTTAAAATTTACCAATATATTGTAACATGAGTTTGCTAAAAACACAACTAGCAGTATTTTAGAAGAGACCTAAACAATGTGTCCTTTATGAGGTCTTCCTTTGATTTAGCCCAAGTTTTGGGTTTGTTTATTGGTAACACATTATTTAAAAACAACAGAAGTTGAACTGTTATTCCTGTACTGGTGTGAATTCAAGTTTTAATAACCTGTTTCTCATCTATTGAAGGAGCAAATTATAACAAGTTTATTTAACAGGAATTGTTTCATTTTTTTTATTCACAACTTACTTGGGCTGGCAACCAATTTTAACACTGCAGTGCAGCAGTAGAGAGGATTGACAGATAATGCTGTTTTCCTGAGGAGACATTAAATTCAAGGCCAGCTTGTCTCTCATACCCACCATTACACAGACTCTGTATATTAAGGTATAGGAATCGGAATTCTGTTGAAACATGGAAGAGGGCTAACCCTGTTTTGAGAATTTAAGATTTTGCTTGGCTTGAGAATTTCACGTTTTTGCTTATCTTGGTTTTTCTCATTCAAAATTCTCATTCTGAGTATGGCTTTGAAAGTTTGCTCCCAAATGGCATCATTTGCTGTTGAACAAGTGTGTCTTGAGATACCACAATTCCCACGGACATACGTAAGAAGGAAAGGAAGGGAAAGGGAAGGGTGGGGAGGGGAGGGAAGGGAATAGCTGATTTATAACAATCACTTAATCCAACTTCCTGACCCCTTCAGGGCTAACCGAAATGTCATGGCGTTAAGGGCATTGTCCAAATGACTCTTAAACACTGACAGGCATGGGGCATCATCCACCCCTCTAGAAAACCTGTTCTAGGCTTTGACCACCACCTCAGTAAAGAATTGTTTTGTCATGTGAAGTCTGAACCTCCCCTGGCAGATGCAGCTGTGAGCCATTCCCATGCATCCTGGCACAGGATCCCAGCAAGAAGAGATCAGCACCTCCCTCTCCCTTTGCCCTCCTCAGGAAGCTGTAGAGAGCAATGAGGTCTCCCCTCGGCCTCCTTCTTTCCAAACTAGACAAACCCAGTTTCCTCAGCCACTCCTCAGAGGACATGTCTTCCTGCCCCTTCACCAGTTTTGTTGCCCTTTCCAGGATGCATTCAAGTACCTTAACATTGTTTTTAAATGGTGGGGCCCACAATACTCAAGGTGAGGTGGCAGCAGTGCTAAATACAGCGGGATAATCACCTCTTTGGACCGGCTGGTTATGTGGTGTTTGATGCACCCCAGGATGTGGTTTTCCCTCTTGGCTGTCAGGACACACTACTGACTCCTGTTGAGCCTCCTGTCAACCAGCACACCCAGACCCTTTTCTGCAGAGCTGCTCTCCAGCCTCTCCTCTCACAATTCAGAGTTGTACCCGGTATTACCCTGTTCCAGGGGCAGAATACAGCATTTGTTCTTGTTCAATTTCGTGCCATTGGTGATTACCTAATGTTCCAATCTATCCAGATCCCTTTGCAAGGCCTCTTGTCCCTTGGGAGAGGCAACAGCACCTCCCAGTTTAGTATCGTCAGCAAACTTTCTAACCATGCATTCAATCCTGCATCCAAATCATTGATAAAAATATTGAAAAGAACTTGCCCGAGATTTGAGCCCTGAGGAACACTGCTGATGACTGGCTGCCAGCCAGATGTAACCCCATTCACTGCAACTCTTTGAGCCCTGCCATTCAGCCAGTTCTTCACCCACTGTACTATCTATCCGCTCATCTCATAGCTGGACCACTTGTCCAGAAGGATGCTGTGAGGGACAGTATCAAATACCTTACTAAAACTCAGAAGAACTACATCCACTGCCCTCCTTTCATCCACAGGGATCATTGACCTTATTGTAGAATTGTTCAAATTAGTTGAACAGGACATTCCCTTTGTGAACTCATGTTGACTCAACCTGATGATTGCATAGGCCTTTAAATACCTTTCAGTAGCACCCAGCATGTTCTTCTCTGTAATTTTTCCAGGTACTGAGGTTAGACTAACAGATCTGTAGTTTCCTGGAACTTCCCTCAAGCCCTTCTTGTACATTGCAATAGCATTGACTAGCTTCCAGTCAACAGGGACCTCCCCAGACTCCCAAGACCTTTGGTAGATGATTGAGAGGGGTCCTGCTGTAATATCTGCTAGCTCCTTCAGCACTCCAGTATGAATCCCATCAGACCCCGTGAACTTAGGAGCATTCAACTGATGCAACTGGTTCCTTATAATTTCAGCATACATAAATGGAAACACTACAAAACACTCCATAAAAGTAGGTCCTACTGCCTCAAATGGATAATTTCTTTAGGAACTTTTTGTTTTTCAGAAAAGAGAAGATGAAAAAGGGAGCAATAGGATATGAAAGCTAAAAATGAAAACAACCTAGCTACAGCCTTGTGTCTGATTCTTACAAGTTGAACTTCTTGTTTTGGATCTCTGGTGTATAATCCAGCATCCGCTGATAAACACATCAACAGCACAGTAGAAATTGAAAAGTAGCAGCTCTTTGATAAGCCTATTACAAGGAGAATTATGATCAAGGTATTCTGACAATCACAGCAGAACATAGCTCACATTGCAACCAAATGTGTCTTAGTCTGCCAGTACTGGTTGATAATTTTCACGTAAAAAAAAGCATTGTATGATTCTCATTGTATGTAACTCTGCTAAGGCACATAGAAAATAAGGAGGTGATTGATGACAGCCAGCATGGCTGCACCAAGGGCAAGTCATGCCTGACAAATTTGGTGGCCTTTTATGATTACAGCAGCAGTGGTCAAGGAAAGAGCAACCGACATCATCTACCTGGACTTCTGCAAAGCATTTGACACTGTCCCACATGATATCCTGGTCTCGAAATTAGAGAGACATGTATTCAACAGACGGACCACTCGGTGGATAAAGAACTGCCTGGACGGTCACACTCAAAGAATTGCAGTCAACGGCTCGATGTCCAAGTGGAGACCAGTGACAAGTGGCATTCCTCAGGGGTCGGTACTGGGACCCATGCTCTTCAACATCTTTGTCAGCGACATGGACAGTGGGGTCGAGTGCACCCTCAACAAGTCTGCTGATGATACCAAGCTAGACACGCTGGATGGGAGGAATGTCGTCCAGAGAGACCTGGACAGGCTGGAGAGGTGGCCCCATGCCAACCTTATGAAGTTCAACAAGGCCAAGTGCAAGGTCCTACATCTGGGTTGTGGCAATTCCAAGCACAAATATGGGTTCAGTGGGGAATGGATCAAGAGCAGCCCTGAGGAGAAGGACCTGGGGGTGCTGATTGATGAGAAGTTCAACATGAGCCAGCAATGTGCGATCGCAGCCCAGAAAGCCAACCATATCCTTGGCTGCATCAGAAGTGTGCCCAGCAGGTTAAGGGAGGTGATTCTGCCCCTCTGCTCCACTCTTCATGAGACCCCGCCTGGAGTACTGCATCCAGCTCTGGAGTCCCCAACATAAGAAGGACATGGACCTGTTGGAGCGAGTCCAGAGGAGGGCCAGCAGGATGATCAGAGAGCTGGAGCACCTCTCCTGTAAGGAAAGGCTGAAAGAGTTGGGGCTGTTCAGCCTGGAGAAGAGAAGACTCCAGGGAGACCTTATAGCGGCCTTCCAGTACCTAAAAGGGGCCTTCAGGAGAGTTGGGGAAGGACTTTTTAGAAGGGCACGTAGTGATAGGATGAAGGGGAATGGCTTTAAACTGGAAGAGGGCAGGTTTAGAGTAAACATTAAGAAGAAATTTTTCACTATGAGAGTGGTAAGGCACTGGAACAGGTTGCCCAGAGAAGCTGTTGAGGCCCCATCCCTGGAGTTGTATAAGGCCAGTCTGGATGGGGCCTTGGGCAACCTGGTCTAGTAGGAGGTGTCCCTGTCCATGGCAGGGGGGTTGGAACTCGATCATCTTCAAGGTCCCTTCCAACCTAAACCATTCTATGATTCTATGAAAAATGCAAATTTAATGAGAAATTAATCTTTTTTTTAAAAAAAAAATCCATTCTGAAGGGTGCAGAATAAGTTGGAGAAAGAGGTAAAGACCAAAATAAAAATCTTTCCTGTGATGCTGTAAATGGTTACAAGAAATTAGTTCTGTGTATACATAAGCATATTTTAAATTAGAAGAATCAGTGATCAGAAGACAGTTTTAAGATCATAACCATAGGAAAAAGGATAAAACAGATTTTTGAATTTAGAAAATGTATATGAATTTGAAGTGTGGTGCTTTTTTCCTCTTCACCTTGAGTTGATTAGGAAGAATTCCTGAGAATGAAGTACTGGAACTGAGACAGATAACGAGTAATGTGTTATAATTTAAGACACTGTAAAAGGCATAGATCTACTGTCTGTCAGTATCTTTACTCCAGTCAGAATTGTTCCTACCTTTTAAAATTGCACTGGTTCAGAAAATACAGAGTTCGTAGAGATGTAAAATAAGTTGTAAGGGTATATTGGGGGTGTTCCTGCCTCCTCTATTGGGCAGTCTGAATAGAAACTCAAGTTACTAAATCAGTGCCCAAAGTTTATGAAGCCTTTCCATCTGTGCTTAACTGCCTTACAGCAGTTAAGACTTTGATTCTAGTGTCACCCACTGCAGAAGTACTATTTTGCTTTCTGAAAGCCACAAGTTGCATAGAAGGCTGGATATTAAAAAAATTATCCTTTGCACTTGAGAACAGATCCTCCCCGCAGCCAGAGAGTTGCCAGAGTTAACTAGCTGTGAAACGGGAAGTTGCAAGAGGGATAAGGGAGTTGGAATTGTTTAATCAGCATTTTGCTAACCCAGACATAGAGATGCTGTCACTTCTATTTCAACTGTATGATATCCATGGATGATGGCACTGCTGCCCCCGGGCCCCGTATCACAATACTCTCAGAGTTGATAGCACTGTCCTCCAACTTCTAAAATTCGTTTAGCTTTTAAAATAGGACAAGGGCATATTGGTTTAATAAGTAGAGAGAGGGAATACACATTTTAACTGTATGCACTGTAAGCAGTACAGTCCAAGTAAGGGATACCCAGCACTTGACCAATAAGAATCATCGACTCATAGAATCAGAGAATAGTTTGGGTTGGAAGGGACCTTTAAAGGTCATTATTATGGTTTGAGAAAACTCACAACAGTTTATTGCCATTTAGACAATTATTCTCTCACCCAATGACCCCTCCCCACCCAGGAAGGGGAATTGGAAAAAACAAGGAAACCCAGGGGTTGAAATATTAAAAAATTAATAGAACAAGACTAGATAAATAACATTAATAACATGAAAGAACTAGCACTGATCCCGATACCAATAGAAAATATACAAGGATTATACTCAGCCAATTCTATCAGTAGGAAGCTGTGCACTCCCAGCAGCGGACAGCAAATGTCGGACACTGCCGGTGCTACAGCTTCAGGAGGAAGGGAAGGCCTCAGGCCTCTGGCACTGGGGCAAGAAGTTCTCTGGATCATCGCCATCAAGGGAGAGAGAGCACTTCACAGCAAACTTCCTAATTTATTTTGAAAATTTCTAATTTATATTGAATGTGACGTTCATGGTGTGAAATAATTGTGTTGGCTAGCTTGGGTCAAGTGACCAGGTCTCGCCCTTCCTCGTCCCTGCACCTGGTGAGCTCAAAAAACATGGAGACCTTGAAACCTACACACCATAGTTTGCTATAAAGTAAGTATTTTCATGAATTCAGACACTTGAGTCTTCTAAAAGTGCAGTTTTTCCAAATATTAGAAGAGAAATTAGTCCTGTGTAACTCAAACCAGGACAGTCATCTAGTCCAACCCTCCTGCAATGAGCAGGGACATCTTCAACTAGATCAGGTTGCTCAGAGCCCTGTCCAACCTGATCTTGAATATTTCCAGGGATGGAGCATCTACCACCTCTCTGGGTAACCTGTTCCAGTGTTTCACCATCCTCATCATAAAAATGATGACATGGACATGGTCCATGTCTTTCCTATGCTGAGGGCTGCAGAGCTGGGTTTATATTCTTACTGCTTGTATTTTTACTACTTCTCCTGTGTATCTGCAAGACAGAGACCACAGTAAAACAAAATTTCTGTCTGGCAGACAAATTTTTTCATGGTGGGAAGATAGTGACAGACTGTAGTCCCAAGGGACTTCACAGAATAGGAACTCCAACACAGGCTGAAGCAGTGTAGTAAAGATATCACCATATCTATCAATCATGTCACACTTCACAAGTATGCTCAGCTATGAACAGAAGCATACATAGTCCATTTTTTTCCCCCCCTGAAAAAAGCAAATGTGATTTCACCTAATGAGACCTGTGTGAGGACAATATCCATTCACTAACACAATCTAAGTGGAATTTTACAGAAAAGGTTTGTGCACTTAGAATATCAATGTATATTGGAAAAAAACGGAAAACAGCTCTAACTATGATTTATTTCCTACTTTATACTCACTTTTCAAAGGTTAAAAACCAAATTAGGTTACGCAGCTACTTACTGTCCCTTTGGGCATGCAGCAACAGAAGGGTTTACTTATGTAATTAGTAATGGAACTAGTTGAAGAAGTGGATGGAAGAACCTCCAGTTGTATGGACACTGTTTGGAGGAGAGCAAAACAACATGTTCCCTTTAAATCTAAGTAAAGATTGTTTATTTAAGAGGACTTATATGATTCAAAATGTCCCGATTAAGCAGTTGTATCACTTAAACTAAATGGATCTGAACATTACTAAGCATTATTTATAGCTGCTTGTCTTTCCAACTCAATTTGTTCTACGGAAGCTTTTCTTGTGACCTTTAGCCACTGTCTTAACACATCTCATTGCAACTGGCAGAGCAATTTTTTGGTTGCTACTGTATAAGATAGACAATGCACTAGCCCGGAGCACTTTCTGACCTTTAACTGCCATATTAATACCTATAATTGGAATTGAAAGGCCATTTAGGCTGAATATCACCCCAACAAAGCGCTCTGAACAATCATGATTATCTCATTAAAGCCACACACCATATAATCCCCTTGAGAAAGGGGGCAAGAGAAGGGGCTCTGAAGTCCCATTAAGCTGGTTTTCCCATCTTTACTTTGACGGTTCTAACAAAGACAACAATCCCAATTCCTGTTGCCTGAAAAACTGAATCAAGGACTGTATGAACGAAATGTCTGATTCAAGTGATTTCTAAGTTCATGCTTCGGAATGCCAATGGCCAGTGTCTGCAATAAATTAGATTATTCAGAATCATGAACCATTGAACCCAATTTTCAAACCCATATACACCAAAGTCTGTTACAGTAGCATTTGTCTTGTTGCACTGACATTTTGTTTTAAGAAGTTTCATTTGGGATACGTAGTAAAACTACCTCCCACTCTGTAAGGACATGAAAAAACCTATGAAAACAAAAAAAGATTTTTTTCAGAACTTTCTGAGCTGCCAAACATTTGTCTGAGTCCTGTCCCTCCCTTAATACATTCTATATTTAAACACAGCAACTTTATCTATAATATACCACCATAGCAACACTGGTGGCACTGTTTTTGCTACCTCATAAGCATGAGTTATGCCTGTGCCAGGTGAAAGTGCCTGTTCTCTCAGAAGAAATAAAGATGGTCAGCTGCTTATCAGTAATTACAAACTATACTCCCCCCACAGTGTTCCCTGCACTTAGCCATTTTCTTCATATGCGTACATGGATGAGAGAAGAAGATAGCACTTTTTTTTTTTTTAATACAGTTTGTTCTGTACTGCCGATAGCTTTGATTTTTATTTTGGTTCTCTGGGTGCACTTTATCCAGACTCCTTGTACTTCTCAGCTAGACGAAATGGGTTTTTGACAAAGACTCCCATGCTGAAAGAACTCCAATAAACCCTCTGAGAGAGGCTAGAGCACCTGAGGTTGAGTTCCCTGCGTTGGGTCTCAGAGGGTTCACATGCTAATCGAGCAAGCAGACATGCAAGCGCAGCTCTCCACAGTTCTTAAGGTAACTGATTTGTGCCTCCATCTTTTCCATATGCTTTTGGAAAGTGTCCAGTACGTAGCATGATTTGTGTCTTGTGAGGTCTTAATAGCCTACACAACTTCAGGCACTTGCTATTATGAAGATTTACTACACCTAAAGAGGTCTGCAATACTGCTGTCTTCAAGCGTACCTGCACCAGTACACTTGCCCTTCTTCTGCTCATCCACTGCCATAAGCACTGGGAGAATGGGAGTCAGAGCAGACCATCCAGCTTTTTACAGGATTTTTTTACTATATCCAAACCCCATATTCATTTCCACTGAATGGACTATTAAGATATGGATTTAATTTTTTTGGTTTGTGAACTACCATTCACTCCTTCCAGTATGTTGTCATTCTGCAGATTAGACAGAAATATCGGGAAGAGATTAACATGCAGCAACAGAGCTGACTCCATTTACAACTACAGCTGCCTCAGATCATGTCGTATGATGTTCCCTCCAGCACTGCTGACATTTTTAAAGCTCCCTAGAATGTAAGAAGTGTAAGATCGGATTCAAATAAAACAGGTCACCAGGGACATCACACAGTATCATCTTACATATCCACTACTCTCAGTTCTGGCAAGTCATCAAACAGATATGAATATGCACTTGTTCTAGCCAAAGGTTATTTCCTTGGTGTACAAGCTTGGGGCAAGGCAGCTCCCTTGTCTAAAGATTAGATCCAAAAGAATGGGAACAGAAAGCAAGAAAATAGACAGAAGCTGGGAAAGAGTGAGGGCAGGAACCAATGCAAGCGCAGGACCCAGCACAGGAGTCAGAGAAGAAAGGTGGAATAAACATTAATAATGGAGAAGAAGCACGAACCAAGTCAGGTGTAGGGACTACTGCAGGTAGCCAGGTCTGGAGCAGGGACGACTTGCTCAAGATAAAAGCTTGAAAAAAAGCAAAATGAAAACACCAGCATAAGCCACAGCTAAGTTTTTAATAGCAGTGTGCTGCAGCCAAGACTCTGGTTAAATACCCTCAGGAGCTTCCACCAATTCCCCTGTCAGTGTCTGTCCAGTGTGATTGCCTTAGTAACCAGCCTGCTGGGAGTTCAATTGCAGTTCATGGCCTGTGAGATTTAACTTTACAAAAATCTGGTGCTTTTACCTTCTTGAAGAAAAAAGAAAAAAAAAAAAGAATGTTTTTGCATGTCCTTGCAAGCACATTATACCAAGACTCAAACCAATCTCAAATAGCTTGGAGGATTTCCTGTGTCTAGTTATCACATATAGGGATTTTCTTAGTAAACTTGGGCTTCTTGTGCTGGCTTCATCATAGATTCATCTTTATCAGCACTGTATTTTTCAGAAGCACAAAAGGAATTATGTATGTTGTATAATGAAATAATTTCCCGCTCTTAAAAGCAGCGTGATTAATTCAGCCAGAGGAGGTGCTACCAGATGCCACCATTATTTTAAAGTGTAGATCACCAAGTTACAAGCAAATTCCAAGGTTACTGCAGGCTCAAGGTTGAATAGGCAATGGAATTCAAACTCATCCTGAAACTGCTGCGAGCCTGACAGTATGTAGCCCTATTTTAGCAGTGCAGAACCACCTCGCTTACATGGGTTTGGACTGCAGTCTGAGACCTGGCTAACAGGACTGTAGTGAGAGTGGAACATCTCAGAATCAACTGAGAACGATGCAGGCAAGACTTAGAGTAATCGGGTCTTTCCAGAGTATTTGGGTTGTTTCCATGTCCGAGGCTAGCTGCATAGTTGCACCCACACTGAACTTTCAATCAGAGGAAAACCTTTTGCAGTCATCATGAGAGCAACCCTGAGGAGAGGGACTTGGGGGTGTTGGTTGATGAGAAACTCAGTATCAGCCAGCAATGGGCACTTGCAGCCCAGAAGGCCAACTGTATCCTGGGCTGCATCAAAAGAAGCATGGCCAGCAGGTCGAGGCAGGGGATTCTGCCCCTCTACTCAGCTCTCATGAGACCCCCCACCTGGAGTACTGCATACAGCTCCGGAGCCGTCAGCACAGGAAAGACATGGACCTGTTGGAACGGGTCCAGAGGAGGGTCACAAAGACAATCAGAGGGTTAGAGCACCTCTCCTATGAAGACAGGCTGAGGGAGTTGGGGTTGTTCAGCCTGGAGAAGAGAAGACTCCAGCGAGACCACATAGCGGCTTTCCAGTATCTGAAGGGGGCCTGCAAGAAAGCTGGAGAGGGACTTTTTACAAGGGCATGTAGCGATAGGACAAGGGGTAATGGCTTCAGACTGGAAGAGGGGAGATTTAGAATAGATATTAGGAAGAAATTTTTTACTATGAGCGTGGTGAGACACTGGAACAGGTTGTCCAGGGAAGCTGTGGAGGCCCCATCCCTGGAAGTGTTCAAGGCCAGGTTGAATGGGGCTTTGAGCAACCTCATCTAGTGGAAGGTGTTCCTGCTCAGGGCAAGGGGGTTGGAACTCGATGATCTTTAAGGTACTTTCCAACTTAAACCATCCTATGATTCTATGATCACAGCTGAACACCTCTCGTTAGGTCTATCTCATAGCTAATGAGGCCAGCAGGACAGGAGTGAAAGCTTTCATTCTGAATAGTAACCCAAAAACTTGTATGGTGATCAGTAAGGACTGATTCAGCTCCTAAATCTATGATGAATCTCCAAGAAAGGTCAGCCAACAGGTAGAAGTTCAAGTATATATGGGATGATGAGTCTCTGTCTTTCTTTCAGAATGATCACATAACAGCATTATAAGCAGCTGTTCTCTTAACTAGAGGCTTCAACAATTTTTATGTTTATTTTGGTGCAAGTCAATTTTTGTATTTTCACTTCCACAAGTGTTTAGGAAATGGAAATTTTATTTCTACCAGTCTCCAAACTAGGAAATAAACTTCATAACTGGATACATAGTTTTAAAAGAAAGTGTACTCATACAAAACCAATCAGTTTTCATGCTAGAAAGACTTTTTCTCTGGCACAGGCTTGAGACTTGATCTTGCTGTCCCTAGACTAAAATCGCTTGGATGATCAATGTACATAATTACTATGGCTGTGTTTTAGACAGTAATCAGAACAGTTTACAACCAATCATGTGATTACTCTCTCTTTCCAGTTTAATTAATATCAGCTGAGAAATGAGTCAACAATAAATTCAAGTATGAAAGTATTCTGAATTTACCATTTGCTCTACCCGCTCTCCTTTCTAAAGTCTACAGATTTACACCAGAGATGAGTTTGGGCCACCTTGTATTTCAGAAATCATTTGATGAATGAAGAAGACATTAAATGTGTTTAATTCCTTTTTTTCCCTAGACATCTTGGTGGGACTTTCCTTTTTTTAACATAAACATGGGTAACTTTATGCACCTAATTAAACTCTTTTCCATGATGCAAAAATTTATCCCTAAAGCAAAATACGCTTAATGTTGACAGCACTGAACTTGTTTTTTCCACTTTTTATTTACATCTCCTGAATGTATGGTAAAAAATCCCAAACTCAGGAGCATACTAAATTTCGTTTTCATGATATTTAATATTGGTGGGGTGGTATAACTTTAAACACCATTAAGTAATAGATCAGAGAGAATAAAAACATTTTCCGTCCCCCTCAAGCTTTTAACCTTTAGGGCTTCCTTGAGGGGAAAATGATTCAAATGCCAAACTCACAATTATGCATTCACTATGCGGAAAAGATGGCCAGGCGTTTACAGAGAGAAACTATGCAATACATTAAAGTTACATTAAGGTCCTTAGTTTTCCTGTTCACTAATTTCTCTTCTCATAACTCCCACAGACACACTCAGAGCCTTTCCCAGGCTCAGCAATTGCACTATCTTCCCCAAAGACACATTCATCAGCAGACTAAGCTTCCAAGCCATCAGTAATGTGTCTTGCCCTATAGACTCAGTGTGGAAAGTAAGGAGAAGACTGATAAGTAATCAACAAGTACAGAACAACACAGGATTAGTAGTCAGCTCTCCACCAAGGCAGAGGTTAGGATGTACCCTGCCTTATGATGTAAAGGGGGTTTATTTTTTCCATTTTTAAAGGAGGAGGTGATAGGAAGCCTTAATGGAAATAAAAATGCTGCATGGAAAGCTTAAACAAGGTGAGGCATGGGTGAGATGTCAGCAACAGCCAGCTGAAAAAAAAGTTTTCATTTCTCTACTAAATGCAGAGGAAAGACTTTTCTCTGTGCAACCCTGGAGAAGTCAGGCTCGCTTTTGTTTTTGGCTGCTACAGCAAGAGCTTTTCATCCTGTTTTACCCTAACCCACACACCAGCTATACGAGTGTGTATACCCTTTGACAGTTATATTCATGTGGAAAACACAAACAGAATAAAACTATACTGATCTAGACAGAGTTCTTTACCATTGCATTAAAAATCTGCATTAAGGCACTGCACAGGGAATGAGCATAACTTAAATGTTCACACTGAAAACCTTACATTAAAGGATACAAAAGTGGTTAGGATACAGTAATTTTTTGCTAAATACCATAACCAACTAACAGACTAAATGAAAAATTCCCTCCAGTACTGCTTATGCCAATGAGAACTCTGCCCTTAACTACTGGTTCCCTTTTCTCTCCAGCAGTTACTATTTTGCAATTAATAAACTTCAAGGCAATATGGATCTTTATTACTCTGAGTAAATATAAAGGACTTTATTGTCAGGCAGAAAGAATATGAAACCATTCAAACCACGCTACTGTGTTTTCCGGTCTTCAAAAGCAGCAGGTAACTCAAGATGTCTAATCTGACTAGCATTTGTTCATATTTTCCTTTCTTACTCACTTACAATAAAGACTAAACTCTCATATTTTCTGATACTAAGAAGTAGGCAGATTAAAAAATACTATACACACTATACAAAAGAGTAATATCTTAAGATTAGTTTGTTATCAAGAGTGAAAAACTTGATATATTAATCTTTATCCCAGAAAAGTCATTCAGCCACACACAAATGAATGTGCTGATTGACTCTAAAACAAGTATAATTTCCCTGCATGAAGGTTATACCATAAAAGAGGTTTCGTCTGCATCTGAATTACTGGTGCATCACTTAGCACCTCTCTAGTGTCTAGACCATATGGCTTCAATTGACAGCTGATGAAACCAGTAATTGTCCTCTTGCATTAGTCATTGGTTATATTGTTGCTCAGATTCTTGATGGCAGAAGAAAAAACAGCCTCCCTATAATGGCCTTGATAATGCATGCTAAATTTGAGCAGAAGCCAAAATCTCCTCTTAGCTGTTATTATAGCTGGCCTAGAGGTACGAAAGCATACGTCAACATGGCTGCTAAAAACTGAACTGCAGTGCAAAATTATTATTTGCTTTTTATGAAAAATGGAATCACATTTATTCATGCAAATATCTGGGAAAGTCTTATGTCAGGTGAATTTATGTAAGGAATTCTCACTCTCTGTTGACAGAAGAGATATCTGTGCTAATCAACTAATGGCATATAGGGAACATTGAATTATTAACTGTCATCATGAATAACAGAGCTCAGACACAGCCAAAACTAGGAGACCATAATATATGGGATTTTATAGTTTCTGGCTTGAGAACTTCCTACCACCCAACACAGACATTTTACAAACAGGTAAATAAATACCTGAGGATACCCGAGGTATCGAGGTCCTGCTAGTATTACCATAAATAATACAGAAGTCCTGCAAATTAACTTTTTGAAAAACAAGGCATCAAAACTATGAAGTATAAAGCCACAGTCTGGGGCCCCTCTATGAAAATATTCCTTCTTCTCAGTGTAAGAACCCATGTATGTATTTAGTAGATACTGTGAAAGTTACGAAACGGGTGAGAAGAGTCCACCTAAGCAACTCTAAATTCTATTCCTAAATTACCCATCAATATCAAAGATGTAATTAGATCCTACCTACATGGTAATCAGGTTCCAGTTCCAGTTTACTAATCCAGTACCAATTTATTTTAACAAAAACAAAACAATGAAACATTGTGTATTTGCACATTTGTAAACATGAAGTATTTTTAAATAGCTGTTTCTATTTGTTAAAACAAAGCACTCAACTCAAGCCACTCCAACTCAAAGCTGCTTTTTTTAATGTATGCTGCCTTACAGAAGCCTAAATTCCCCATTTTTCCCTTAGAGTAAGTTCCTGATGAGCCTACATCTGTTATATGTACACCATCCTTTATGAAGAAAGAGGTGTTGCACTGTATTATGAGAGACATAACCTCACAAAGAAGCTAACATAAAAAAAGACCTGAATACACATCATAACAGAAACTGCTTAACTGAGGCAGACCAGATACATCGAGCCTACTTCCTCCAACATTTGGAAACAGAAAGATAAGGAATATGAAATGGACCGGGGTTAGAGGATCTTTCTTCTAAAAGTCTCTGCTTACTTCCCTTTCTCAATTCAGTTTCCCGCATTTAGTAGTTTCATGATTTCCTCCTGTGGAGGTTGCAGCCCCATTGTTATTGTGGCTGAAAGTTATAACAGAATCTATCTTAGCCTATATAAATTTGGATTTGTATCCTACCTTTGTTAGTCTATTAAACTTTCATCTTGCATAGTTTCATGCGGCTAGGAGTTCGTCATTGCACTGATAGATTGAACAATTCCTGCTCAAAACACTTTGCTGTCTCCTCTGACAAAAAAAGTGCCGAGTAAGTTTTGTAGACTTCTCACAGAAACATATACATTTTCTAAAAACTATAGTAGAGTCTTTATAAACATTCTAAAGAAAAGTTCACAGGTATTTCTACATGGGACTTATATTCCAAAAAGAAAACTTAAATATTTGAAAGCTTTTCATGACCTTGCTCCTGGGATCACTGAACCTCACCTTCAGATGTGGACACTTTACCTTGTTCCTTGCAGGAAACTCATACAAAATCCAAACTCACGCTTTCTACAAATTCTCTCTTACAGGACACCACTATACCTACGTGATGCCTCTACCCGGTAGACAAGATAGGAAAGCTGGAAGCTGCTAGGGCCTATCTGTAATGAAGGAAGCCTTGAAAGACAGATAGACTTATGTTTTCCTCTAAAAATTACATCAACTGTTCAAAACTTGTCACGAAAGCATTCTAGCAAACAAATAACAACATTGCACAGCCAGTTTGACCTGCTTGTATTTGGCCCTGAAGTCCTTTGTTGCTTTAAAACCGTATACAAACAACTTATGTCAGTTTGAAAAAAAGAGCTCTTAAGATAGGTATTCACCAAATGATCCACTGGGCAAGAGCAGGCTTTTTAATGCTGATTACTGCATTAGCAAGACAAACACTCAGGGGGCTGAGAAAGTAGCTCAGCCTCCATAGACCTTTTAAATGTGTGTTTCTGGCCAAAATTTCTACCAAGTTTTTCTTACTAGCATTAATCTGCAGTCGTTGATTTTATGACACAGACCTCTTCACTCAAACTGGTGTGAGACCATCTGCTACTTTCACATATGCCACTATTCAAGACAGCCAAACACGCTTTGGAATTACATTTTAGCAAAAACCATCTTTCAATACAGGTCTGTATGTTTCTTTCCATGCCATGGGTACTTAAACATCCGGGAGCGAGATACAAAAATATTAAGTGACTAGATCAACTGTCAGATTAACAGGTTCCTTGTATTCTGCCAGTCATGTATATTGTGTGATGTGTGTTCCCTGTTGATATCCTAATTTTAACAAGTTATTGTTGAACTTTTCCACATGTGAGTATAAGCAAATACTCCTGCACTGTCTTCCTTGCATAGTTTGACAAGATCAACCTTTCGATTTCTGTTACTCTTCCTCTGCTTCTTTGTGCAGGAAAGTATTTCTGTATTTTGCACATTTTGTATTTTTGCATTGCATACAAGTCATTCTTTTCAAGGACCTCTGAACGTCAGACTGACAAAACCTGTAACTTCTAACTCTACTGTCTTGTACAAAATAGTAACAGGAATAATATGGAATTCATAAATATCCACAATAGATTATTTTGTTCTTTCTTTTTCAATGGAAATATATTATTTATTTTCAAAGGTTCGTTTACTAGAGAACATCTATCCTCTATTCACGTGGTACTGATAAAGAAAAAGCCACATAGAACTGAGCAAGTTGAGTCTATGAATAAGTCAGAACTTCATTGTTGAGTCTGGGTAGGCAGAGATAGGAAAATTATGCTTAATATTTCAGTATTTTCCTCTCCCACTGATTCATTAAATCAAACTAGTTTATAATCTCAGATTGTGTGGCTTTCTTCTATAAACAATTCATTTACTTTTATTGACTATGCTCTGTAGGGAACATTTTATAGAAGGAGTTCTTAATTTTATAAGAAGGGTGGCAAAATTAAGCAACTTCTGAAATTATAAATTATGACGTATTGTGTCTTTTATTTCTAGAGATATTTCAAAAATAAGTGAAAGGCCAGGAAAAAATGATTATATTTTTTTAATTTAAAATATCATGTGAAACTTAGAAAAATGGTTCCATATTTATGTACAGCAAAATGGTTCTGATTTTATGTACAGGTTACTAAGGAAGCAGAAGGTGTGGACAAAACAGCATTCCTACAGTATACCCTACCCCTAGCATTTCTCAACAGGAGAGATGAGAAGAAATGTTTTGTCCTTTGTCAAGAGTGACATAAGTTTTTGTACTTCATCTTAACTTTCATATTTACTGTCTCATAAGTTACTTACAATTTGAAAAGTGGATGAGTGGAGACTAGCACTTAGACTCAGTAGAGGATTGCACCTAGAAGTTCAGGACTGCATTCGGTCTTCTGTGCATTTAATTATTTGGCCTTTTGTATGGAATCTAAAATCTAGTGTTCAGTGACAACTACTCTCCAAACAGCATTCTTGAAAACTGGACTGGCTATAAAACATTCTTTGCCTGAGGAAGGAGGCACTAGACTGCTAGCCTAGTCGCTGGAGCCGGGCATAGACGATGCTTTGGAGGAGATCCTGCCCCTATCCACAAAGCCTAAACAGCCCTAAGTCAGAGAGAAAAAAAGCCCTCTTAATACTCTTAAAGTGGAGGTAATTCTATCCATTTCTTTAAAACCTAGAGCCCAGTTCTGTCTTACTTTAAAATGATGCTGAAAGTAAAAGTAGAAGATTCAGATCACTTATTTGAAACGCTGACCAGATTCCTAAATACCAAGAAACGTGTTCAGCCACCAGGCTATGAGGTTTTCTGGTTGAATAGGAGGATGCACAATCCCTTCTCTTCCAGGAAGAAAATGTTTTATGTTGCAATCTTTTAGACCATTTCTATGTTTTACATTGACTAGCAATGGAATAGCTACATAAGGAGATCATGATGTTCTCCTTCCCAAACAAGAACCACTGAACTTGAATCACCTAGTTTTTATGTTGGTTCAAGCTGTAGATGTAAGCATTTTTTTTCAACAAAGAAAGATCAACTTGCAACAGGGAAAAAAATAATCTGTTCAAATTCTACAGCAGCTTGCATTAAAGACAAGATAAGGGAAAGCTGTCAGTCATGGACATCCAAAATTCATATTATGATATTTTTCATAAAGAAAATGTTAAAATTCATATTTCAAAATGGTTCTTTTCATTTTTTAAATTAATTTAAAAGAATAAAAATTCTTAAGAGGGTTAAATAATTTGAAAATTTGAAGCTCAGATTATATAAAACACTTAACTGACCCAAATAAATGTGTTCATTGCATTAGCAAATTCTGAGTTGTCTTGACCTCAACTGATTTTTCCAATTTTTTGGTTCAGTGAACAAAAAAAAAAAAAAGAAAAAGATAAAGAAAGAAAACCTACACACATTGTTCTCCTAGTTCTAGCTCTAGCAGAGATTTTCTGTATTTTTTGTTTGCTGAGATGTGGTAGGAGATAATACTTACTAGTTCTCAGACTCCAGACTCACAGCCATTCTTAATTTATTTTCGGCACTTTGAGTGCAATCCTGAAAAAATTGAATCCCTCAGTGATTAATGGAAAAAATAAATTTTAAGTCTGATAATGATTTTTTTAAGACTGAGGCCTTTATCTAAGAGGTTTGCAAGGCTTAAAAGAACTTGTGATATTAATATATACATATATATAGAATTGCCTTTCAAAAGGAACTTAAAAAATGGAAGTCATCGTAGTTCCTTGCTTCTGTCTAATGATGCACTATTTTGTAAGGAAAAGATCAGCATTAGAGCAGGATGAGAGCACTTCTAAGGTGTCTGAGGTTAGGTTTGCTTTACCCTAAATGGCTGAGGGTTTTCCTGACAGGTGAGTATTACTAGTACTCAAATATCTGCTTGTGTTTCGTTCTCAGTCATAACTAAATTTAAAAACTCATTTCACTGACCACAAAGTACATGACTATAGGAATATTATTCCTTTCACTTTTTGTATAATTATCTCTTTATTTCCTATCTCTTCTAGTCATTCCCACTCCATAGAATCACCTACACACTGCTATGGCATCCAACAGCCCCACATGGCCCTCTCATGAAATGAACTTTCAATGTAATCTCTTCCATCTTAAATAATCTTAAATCTCCTAGTAGCAATTCATTTTGTTTCTAGTTTTACATAGTGTCTGATTTATTCTTGTTTCACCAGCACAGACATCTGCTTCGGTGGAGAGGAAGTAGATTCTCATCCCATAAAAAAGATCCACTTTGTGATTTTGTTAGTTTTTTCTTTAGGGTATGGCAGAGATCCAAGGATAGTTAAGTTCTCTTGTTTTTAATCAGCTAACTCTCACACAGAGCACTGCAAGCATAGTGATTTCTCAGCAATTCCTTGAGATTTCGCCTTTCTTCCCAGGCTGTCCTAAGAAGTATCTCCTCTTCCCCTTTACAGGCTGCCTTTTATTGTAGCAAAATATTCCCAAGGTAACCTGAATAGTACTTCCCTACCTCTTAGACCACATTTCTGATGTCACCATTACACCATTGTTACCATCAGAAACTATGTTAATCTAACCCACAGTCAAAGTAGCAAACTCAGCAGACACCATACAGGCTGTGATAAATCTGATGATCAATTTGGTTTCCATCCGGAGTTGGCACCTTATATCACATCACCCTTCATCTATGTACATCTGTGGTGAGTAATGGCTTCAACACATGGGAACAGAGTGCTACCTTCTGTCATATGGCAGAAAGCAAAATAATGATACTACTCCATAAGGTTAATTTCAGTTGTGCTCAATACAGAATTTATACTTTGTCTAGGGTCATGCATTTTGAACTGTAATGTGAACATGCAAGCACCATTCACATTCATTTTTCACTTTGGACCTTAACTTGAAGCTGCTACAGAGACATGCTAAGGAAAATGATCATTTCCATCTGTCTGGGAATCAGCCCTGGATTCAACTAAGAGGGATGAAACTGTGAACTGTATATCTCGATTTAAGGCTTCCTGCAAATCCCACAGGATACAAATTAAGTTATTTCTGCTGAATATCCTGAAGCCATAGCCTAATCCAAACTGATCTGCTGTTTCTAACAGCCATCAGTTTCACTCTTCAAGATTTCAAGTTTCCCTAATTTCTCCCTTCTTTTTATATGCTGAAACGAATTCAAAAGTACATTAACAAAGTGCAGCAGTAACATTTTGAAGTGATGCCAAATATGAAGTAGCATAAATTTAACAGGTTTCATTAACACAAGAATTTTCCCTAAACATTCTTCTATACTAGAAGAAATATTCTGTGCAATAAAATTAAATCCATCCTGACAGTGACCCACAAATAACCTGTTTGTATAGTCCCTTTGCTATTCAGCTAGGCCTCCTGGTGGTGCAGAGCTGTCGTTCATTAATTTTACTGATTGTATAATGAGAAAAAGTCATGCAGCTTTGAATATTAAAAGCTGTAGGTCGATTAATCACCATTTTGAAAATAAAGAGAGATAAAAATACAAGGCAATGTGAGAACCAACAGGAAACTTGTATCTAGTGGGGGAGAAAAGGAATTTCACCTACTGATTCACAAAGTATCATGTACTTGGCTCAGTAAGTAGGCTGAGAAAGGAGACAATAATTTTTATTGTTTTTGAAAGTGCATTTAGAAATGCCGATGTCTACAGTTACAAGGAAACATGTCTAGAAAGATTGTCTGGTTACAAAAGATGCTTAAATCCTTGGAAGCACTCTACTAACACAGTATAGTATTCAGACCCTCCACTAGATCTAGGCAATCATGTCACTGATTTTGCTAATAGTTTTTGTGTCCCCTGGTCAATGTACAAAAGAAGAAAAGCAGTAATGTCATCATTGTTCCAAAGCAGAGAGCTGCATGTTATAACATGGCACAGGTAACACTATTTATCTCAAACATCCATTACTATCCAGCTATTCAAGCTTCTCATACCCTTCTCCAACATGCCGTCAATAAATACCTCTCAAAACATTTTCCTTACTACCTCAAAACTTCCACTTTTTGTTTTTATGACACCTGGAAAACACACGGAGTGGCTGAAGAGAGCTATTACACCAACTTTTCTCCACCTCACCCCCCTAGAATATAGGGTCCTTGCAACAATACAGGCTGGGGATTAGCCGTGCTAGAAAGACCCTGGGAACCCCAGACAGGCAGCTCACAACCCCTGAGCATGAGCCAGCAGCATTCCCTGGCAGCAATGATGCCCAACAGCAGCACCCTGGGCTGTACCAACACAATATTGAGTTAAGTGATTATTCCCCTACTCATTAGACGACATATAGATCAGACCACACATAGGTGGTCTAATGTTGGGAGCTCGCAACAAGGGAAAGATATCAACAAACTGAAGAAAGTCCAGAAAAGGGACCTCAGGGTGGTCAAAGCTGGAGCGCTTGCCCTGTGAGAAGAGACTGAGGGACCAGGGCTGGTTCAGCCTGAGGAGGCGGCAGCTCCAGCTGGAAGGCTATTGAGACAGGGCCAGGCTCTTCACAGTGGGGCAGGGAAGGCCATGAGAGGCATTAGTTGAAAGAAGAGAGGCTCAGAATGGATAAGAGACTATTTTCACCATGAGAACAGACAAGCGTGGGAATAGCTTGCCCAGAGTTTGTGCAGGCTCCGTCCTTTGAAGTCTTTCAGACCCAGCTGCTTTAAGGCCCAAGCAACCATGTCTGAGCTCAGACCAGCCCCTTCTTTAAGCAGGAGGTTGGACTAGACACCTCCTGAGGCCCCTTCTTATCCAAGCTATCCTACGCTATCAAGTCTTTTTCACTTAAGACAATTTGGGTTGTTGCAATAAGAAACAAGAGTCTGTAGCTCAGCTAACTAAGACTAAACCATGAAGAGTTTTCTAGATCTCTAGAGACTTTTAACATAAGTCAAGTTATCTGGTGACATGAAAAGCCCAAACTTCAGACAGTCCATGATGAAACTGTTTCAGTACAAACAGGTATACTTTTTCTTTTTTTAAACTACATAAAGGTAAAAAGAAATATGCTCTGAGTATATAAGAAAAATCAGATAATGTGATGTCACAATCACAGACAAGCTCCCATAAACAAAGCATTTTATTTAAATAACCACTTAGACGTGCAGCAATGACTTTGGCATGTTAAAAAATCCAGCTATTTGTACTAAAAATTATTTTCAAACACAATATGTGCAATTATTCAGAGATGCAGATACAGTAATAGCCAATTTCCTGACTTGCATGCTCTAGCTAGTAAACAGTATCTTTATTTCATCTGGTTTTATTTAAGTAAGGGAATTACCTTGCTTAAATGCATTTGTCTCCCTTAAATAACTTCTGCAGAGGAATATTCAAACATATCATACATAAAACAAGAACTAGGTAGGTAAATGCACCTTCCTTTACAACTCTGCCTCTGTGGTTGTCTACTTAATAACCGTTACCCAAGCGCTGGTACTGCAAGCCACAAACTACTCTGACCCAGCATATTCCTGATGAATTAGAAAAAAGGATATTAAAATTTATAAAGTGTACTTTAATGGTATTCATGTGAGGCATATGCAACCAGACAATTACTTTAGTGCAGAGTGTTTACAGCCTTCTTATATCTTACTTGCAAGTGCATTTTAATCTCTACAACATATAGCTGGGTATACGCACATGTGAGTCGGAACCCATTTTTATTAAGTTCTCATGAGTTAAAACTTGAAAACAGTTAGAAGAATGTATCTACAGGAGGAAAACAATAACATACATTTTAATATTTTGTAAAAAAGGCATACTAGGGGTAATGGATCACAGTTAGAGATCTGGTTCTTTGTAAGTAACTTTGAATGTAAAGGGCTAGAAACTCAACTGAGTTAAAAATATTTTTCCAAGGACACCAGGATTATCACAGAAAGGGCCCAAAAAAGATTTTTTTTCTATGAAAAGCAGCATACTCAAAAGTCTTCCTACCTGTAATACAGCAGTTTATAAAAGTGTGTATCATTCTTCCATTATAAGCCAAGCACCATTAAAGAGACTAACCTGAAGTACAGTTTGTGCTAGAAAAACATAATCAAAGAAACAAGACCTTTGGAAAATTGCAAAAAATGTTCTGCACAACTGTTGATAGAAACAATCTCCCATCTAAGAATTTTTTTGAAAGCAAAAACCTTCAGCCTGTCAAGTCTTAGATTTCCTATCTTCTGGCTTTTTTTTTTCTTTCTGCTGCTCTCAGTGAATATAGTTTATGACATCTTATAATATTTGTCCCATCCTGCCTGTCTTCCATGCATTTTTCAAACACTGAGCTGCAACATACGCTGACCTGTATGTGAGTAGTTGCAGACAGACTGGAATCTGCGCATTTCATGTCATGTGTTCATGAAAATTTTATGATCTCTATTAGCAAGGGTTTCCTAGCTTTAGCCAGCTTCCAAGGTTGTTTTTCCTGATTTGGCACATTCATGCCAAACAGTATTTGAGCAGAGAAACTCTGATCATGTCAATTAGCTTCCTTGAACTGTCTAGACTGTTCTATTTTTATCTCCCGTGTGACTCATGGAACAAAACCAAGATGAGTAAAAGTCTAATAGGGAGGGAGTCCCACAATAAACTTACAGTAATAGTGAGGAGGTACTGTTCCGTTATCACTAGCGTTAAATCATTGGAAATATTTCTCTGCTGAACCAATTCAGGAGTGTTCCACAACACTGTTACAAAGCTATTTGATTTGTACGCACCTCTCTGCTTTAGGGATGTACGAATCAAATGTCTTCAGCACAGAGGCGCATAAATAATCAAATTCATCTGCTGCAATTAGAGCTCACTGTTCATGCAGCATAATTATATAGCCAACACCACACAGTGCAGAAGGCAATCACATGCCACTGTAAACAGAAACTATAAAGAACTTTATCTGACATTTTTGTGTTAGCCCATTCCACTTGCTTCTTTCTCCTCCTTTACTCTCATGAGAAATTTTGCCTTAATCTAATTTAAATAGGATTTAAATACCATTGGCTGTGCATTTACAGCGACATATGTTTATATTTTCATCCAGCTCATCTATTTTTCCTCTGCTTAACAATCCTGCCAAAGTTGTTCTTTTTCAAACAACAAATTAATTCAGAGAATGATTGTTTATAGTGAGATCTTCTGTTAATTCTGACATATGCCAAAAGGCCACAAATCGTGACTAAAAATATATAACAATATCAAAGTCTTAATTAGTTCTATACTACTTATATATTACCAAACAGAAGTAGAGCTAAAAATCAAATAAAGCAGTTCAAATACGAATGGGGAAAAAGTGCAATGCTTTGAAATGCAGGGAGGCTCACGTCAACGTTACTGGGTTTTGAGAGATATCTCTCTCTCTCTCTCTCTCTAATAATATAATGTGAGACTATCCCCTGGTCACCTTTAAACTTTCTGAAAATTTTGCTGTCACTGGGGTAGAAAAAAGACAAACATCATTTTCTTTGTACACATTTAAAACATTAATCCGGACATGGATGGATTGTTATTATATTGTGATAGTTCAATTAAAGATTAGAGTTTCCATAATTAGAAAAGGTGCTTAGGCTTGATCTATACAAGAAAGCCATACTTATGCTAAACAAGTTAGCATAGTTAAATTATTTGAGTTGAGTCAATGTAAAGTGCCCTTATGTCACTTTCTTACAATCTTTTTATTTGAGTTAGAAAGCCAGAGAGGACCATTATGATATATAGTCAAGTCACATTTGTTAGAAAGTTTCTTTTAGGAAAAAAACCTAGCGTTTTTTATTAGTAGACAGTATTTCAAACACTGATTCTGAAGCACTGCTACTATGCTACCAGCTAGAAACCTCTAGCATGTAGCTAACGGCTAAACCCAAGCAATATATTGTATATCCTGGTTACTGAAAACTTGTAAAAGCCTTAAGTGAATTCATTGGTAATTGACTGCTACCAATAACACTACACCACCACATCCACAATGATTTATGGAAAGATTCTGAAGATGCAGTTGAATTTCTAGAAACTTTTTTGCTGGCAATTAGAATATTTGTTCTTTCAATGAAGGTTTAAGCAAAGGTATTTATCTACCCTGCCGTGACTAAAGAAATCTCACATGGAAGTACTGACTATTGAGGAGTGCTATACCATCCATTCCAACTTGGTTTTTAATAGTATTCCAGGACACCAGGTAACACAGAGACTCTTTCGTTGCCATAGTAGTGCATGGATCTCATCTTCTGCTGTTGCAACCTTCTGTTGATTGACCGAGTTGTGTAAATGTATAGACATATATGTTAATTTGGTTGTCCAAACTACTTTTTAGCAGAAAGTAATTTGTTTTAGCAATAACTACAGTAGTATTGGAACTAGAAATCCCTCAAGGGATTAAGTTTTTTGCTCCTCTAATAGAGATGTTAAATGTTAACTGTTTACATTAAATGCTTGAAAACATACTTTCATTTCTCAGAGACAACTGTCAACCTTATAAACAAGCTAAGGGAGTACTGAACCCACTTCAAACAGGAAAGAAGGCAAATGTATAAGCTTCAAGCATTTGAGCTATTTCTTTGCAGAATTTCAATGATATACTGAGGTTAGTCAACTGAGCTTGCATTAAAAAATATGATCTGGAATGCTGGCAGACAGCACTACTTACCTGGAAAATTTTGGATCACTTTTTTCTGCTTTTTAAGTATTTAGGGTGTCATGCAGTGATTCCTTCCTGTTTAGCTTATTCAGGCAGATTAATAGAAATAATGTAAAATTATATATAAATTCACTTCATTCTCTGTATCAAGTACCTTCTATATTTACTAAGGGAGAACACTTTTTATTTGTACGAGGAACCTTAGTCTCTGTTTCTGCTGGTCTTTCTGTGGCTGATAACAATGTCTGTGCATTTCTCCCAAAATCACTTTAGTGTTTTGTGACCTTTCCACTTGACCATTTTGCTTCCTATTTGCCCGTCACTCAAAGAAAAGTGTTCAGAAAAAGTAACCACCAGACTATTCTAACTAAAGCCCTCTAACAACATGAACTTACTGTTACACACATGAAGAGGAAATGGAAAATGAAAATCAGAAAGATCATTATGAGGTTAAGTTACTGAGATTAAGATGTAGCATATAGCCCTAGTTCTGCCACATATCTCCTGAATTTCTGTAAACCAGCCAAGTCACTTGAGTTCCCTGTGCTTCAGCTGGCTTCACAATGAGGAACAATATTATTTTTCTTCATCACCATTAGTCTGAGCTCTTCAAAAACTCCCTCCTCTCTCGGTAAAATGCTTAGCACAGTGGAGCCCAGTCTTTTGCCATTAATAATAATCATTAGAAAACTCAAAATCATAGAAGACTCTTAAGCATCTAGATCTACTTTTTTTTTTTTTTTTAATTTAACCATTTCTGAATTATAAATCTAATCATCAAATGTCAGTTTATAGACTCTAGGACTCCAAAGCTTACCTTATTCTCTCTAAGATGCTCAGAAGATTTTATGGCCTGTCTCTCCAGTATTGCACACTGAAGTAAAATAATGTTTTTCCTTGTCCTGTAAAACGAATTTCCAATTAAAATTCAACAGTGTGATCCCATTTAAAATGGCTTTAATATCATTTGAAGTACATTAATTTGACTTGGTTACCTGTTTTTGTTAATTAAACTGATGAGGCAATTTATTTGCTCATTCCAGGCCTGACATTAAATGACATTTCATGTGACATCCGATATTTTTATATTAATTGAATAACTTTTGATTTGTATATACCAGGTTGATTTGTGTAGTACATAAGTGTCAGGGAAAAAAAATCATATCTGCAAATAATAAGTAATCTAAGTGATTTACAAGTAGAGTTACTAGCATTTTGAGCACAGGTGGCTGTTTATTTTTAGATTTCCTAAGGACTGTCACTCCAAACCGCTATTTTTAATAGCATTTTGGAAATTAGAAATGCAGAACGCAATGCTGGGTGTTTCTATATTAATGAAGCACTTCTAAAATAGTGTTTCTTTCCATCAGTTGTTCTTGCAGAACGAAGCCAGTAGAGCCAGTCCTTGAGATTAAATGATCACTGATAAGTTTTTCGTCTTTGAGTATTCACTCTGATGACTGAAAGACAGACTTTAAGAGTTTGCTTCTATGAAGCAAATATTTTATTCCACTTTTGCATGGAGCATGTGGAAATTCCTGTAGTTCCTTGTATTTTCAACATTGCTTCTGGATGGGAAAATAAAGATACCATGACGTGTAGCTGGTATTTTCTTCAGCATAAAATTTGGTATATCCATTATGCTTCCATAAGATTTTGTGGCATCATTAGCCACAAAATAAGACTAATCAGTAGGTCTTTATTCCATATGAACAACTGAGGAGAAATGCGTTGTTCTGGTTGAAGTTTGCAAAAAAAGAAACAAACACTAAAAATAACCTCTTCCCCTCCCCCCCCAACTTTCATGAGTGTGCTTTACAGGTGTTTCTTGGTTGGAAACTATTATATGGTCTCTGTTTCAACAGTAAGTGAAGAAGCTTTTCTTATCTCAGCCTCCCTGAGAACTGCCTCCTGTTAACCTCTTTCAGGATTTTTTGGTCATGGGCAAAATCTTCCCATACCCAGATTTTCTTCGATGTAAAATCAACTGAAATTGTGTAGGCATTAATAGGAACATACTGGAATCTCTGCCCAAGTTCTGACTCTTCATAAAGGGTGTCATAAAACTTATGTGGGAACATAAAATGAAAAAAACCCACCCCAAACCAGACCCCAGACAGCTTTTTAACATAGCAGTTACTAAAATGGAAAATGAAATATAAAAAGTTTGCATAGCACCAGAAAAAGATCCATATATTTCCACTCATAATAGAGCTCTGATGTCCCTGGGAAGTAAAAAAATTAGTACACATTTATTATATCCCTTACTAGATATTAATCACATATTATAGTTCACCAGAGCTTGCAACTTTGGAGATGTACACAGATTTTGAAGAGAGTACCTTGAAGTGACTTAAGCATATTGTCTTTTCATTTTATTCCTTAAATGGCTGCACTGGGGAAAGAGTCATGCCAAACGGCCTTTATTCAAATTCGGAATTAAACATTTAAAGTGAAAGACTTCTCTCTAAAGTATTTAACATGCTGGAATCCAAACTAGTTTTCTGGCAGAATTTTAGTATCGCTTAAGTCTGAAATTCATTAAGTTCTATGCAAAAAGACCATAAAGAACAAGGTCCTGTGATTTCTGCCCAGTCAAACCATACTGATTTCACTGGCAGCTGGAGATGAAAAATACACACTTGTTTAAGATGCCCCTCAGTTTATTCCTCACACTCTTCACCATGCACTTCCAACATGGCGATTCACTTATTACTATGGAAGACAACGTAACAAAATTTGGATTATAGAGAAGAACAGTGACTGCGAGCAGGTTAGTCTGATTCCAAGATGATCATCAGTTGTCAATAAAACCCAGTAGCACCTTCGTTTCAACTGCAACAAACGAAAAACTAAACCTTATTTAGGCCAAGGAACAGACAGTGGATACAGTCATACTCGGTCCTAAAAAAAAGAGGCAGTAAATAACTTAAGAAAAAAACACAAAAGCGCTTCTAGGATATCTAGCTCATTGTTTTTAGGCTGTGTAAGAAACCAGGCTGCTAAGGACCTTAAATACAAGAAAAAAAAAGATGCAAATAAGACAGCAATTACCCAACGCTTGATTTGTCAGATTTCTGAACCTGCTAAACAACCATTCAGTTCTCAAAGTTTTAATAAGTGTTCATCGTAAAAAAGGTAACAGTACTGAAGTAATTTGTAGGAGGACATACTTACATGAGCAATTTTTGAGTTTCCTTATTTTGGGGAATGTTTCAATGAGCAAAGGCATGCTGGGAATTCCAACACAACATCAGAGCTGTGTTGTCTTGGATTGTATCTATGGTGCTGCAAGGGTAGGAAACAAAACAAGGCACAAAGATGGTATGGAAAAAAAAGCAGCTGACCAAACCAAGTTTTTGCTTTATTCTATCACAGTATGGTGTGTTACTAGCTAGTTAAGAAATTAATTTCACTGAAGTAACTCAAAAAATTTCTGCTTGTACTTCCCTTTTTTATCAATACCCCAACAATGCAGCTTTTAAGGCTGTCCAGGTAACAATTTTCCTTCCCATGGAAGATATGTTAGAAAAGGCTGACATAAATCTCAGTACAACATAGACCAAATAATGCAAAATTTAAGAGCATATTTTTTTTCCCAGGAAAAAACTAAAAGTTTTAGGGTCATGCAATTACAGCACATACTTTTTGTTCTAGTGAAGCTGTTTGATGCATCTTCAAGCATGTTTTTAAACAGCATGAGTTTGGAAGTTAAAAAAAATAAAATATCTGACATTCAGGAACTGGTTTTGACAAATTGGAAAAACAGAAAAATACAGTAATGGAAGTGAAGGGGTAGGGATGGAACTTGTGACTGTTTTGTCATTCCAGTCCTGAAAGGTTACATGACCCACTCTTTATCATGTGCAGCTTTCCTCATCCCTATTCTGTCTGATCAGTGCTCTCTCTCTCCAGCTATTACCTCGTCCAATAAGTCTGTGCATCTCTGTCAGTAACTCAACTTTTCTATGATTTTCATATTTGGTCATGAGTGGAGAGGACTCTGTTTATTCTCAGACATTTCTTCCCATTGCATTTGTGGAGTGAAACATGCACAATCAATACAAACAAATAAGCAAACATTTTTTGATGTTGTTAAACTGCTGGTAACACAAAAACTACAGCACATGAAAGGGGTTCTTTTGCATTTCCTAGGCTGCTGTTACGTAGGGATGATATGATTCCTTTTTACACATCCTGCATGCTCTCATTAAAGAATGATAAATGAGTATTCATAGCATGTAACACTATGGTACCTCATAACACATATATAAATAACATTTCCCATCGTACCTTCCCTTAACTTCTTAACTTCCCTTAACTTCTACTGATTCTTCTCTCCATCTTCCATTAATTTTCTACATTTCGCTCACAGCTCCTTTCATCCTGCCACTTTTGTCCATCTTCTCCCTCCACAAGGCCAACTTATCCTGTTTCTAGTCCTAAACTCACCACAATCATGTCACAGAATCACAGAATGGTCAGGGTTGGAAGGAACCTCTGGAGATCATCTAGTCCAACCCCCCTGCCACAGCAGGGACACCTACAGCAGGTTGCACAGGATGGCATCCAGGCGGGTTTTGAATGTCTCCAGTGTGGGAGACTCCACAACCTCTCTGAGCAGCCTGTTCTAGTGCTCTGCCAGCCTCAAAGTAAAGAAGTTCCACCTCATGTTAAGATGGAACTTCCTATGCTCAAGTTTGTGCCCGTTACCTCTTGTCCTATCACTGGGCACCACTGAAAAAAGACTATTCTCATCTACCTGGCACCCTCCCCTTAAGTATTTATAAGTATTGATAAGATCCCCCCTCAGTCTTCTTTTTTTCTAGACTAAAAAGACGCAAGTCCCTCAGCCTTTCCTGATAAGAAAGATGTTCCAATCCCCTAATCATCTTTGTAGTCCTTTGCTGGACTCTCTCCAGCAGTTCCCTGTCCTTCTTGAACCGGGGAGCCCAGAACTGGACACACTACTCCAGATGCGGCCTCACCAGGGCAGAGTAGAAGGGGAGGATGACCTCCCTCGACCTGCTGGCCACACTCTTGATACACCCCAGGATGCCACTGGCCTTCTTGGCCACCAGGGCACATTGCTGGCTCATGGTCATCCTGTTGTCCACCAGGACTCCCAGGTCCCTTTCCACAGAGCTGCTCTCCAGGAGGTCAGCCCCCAACCTGTACTGATGCATGGGGTTATTCCTCCCCAGATGCAGTACCCTACACTTGCCCTTGTTGAATTTCATCAGGTTTTTCTCTGCCCAATTCTCCAGCCTGTCCAGGTCACGCTGTATGGCGGCACAGCCTTCTGGCGTGTCAGCCACCCCTCCCAGTTTTGTATCATCAGCAGACTTGCTGATGGTACACTCTATCCCCTCATCCAAGCCATTGATCAATAGATTGAATATATATGTCCTTCTAGTGTTCTTGCTCTTCCACTAAATGTTTCCAATGAAAATCCTGAAACCAGACTAATTTGCTCCATGGAATTTGCTATATGCTATAGTCTTTCTACTTGTCTAGCTATAGAACACGACTTTCAAATTTGAACCTAATCTCCAAAATTTCTGTATCTTTTTCAGGCACTTTGGTTTTCTATACAGAAGTATGTTTACTTCTAGCGAGAAAAGTACTGACAAAACACGGGGAGTTCTTTGGTTCCCAGTTGCCCTCCTTTTCCCATTCTTCTCCTATAACTCTCCTGATCTCACTAGAGAAACCCTCCACTATCACCCCACGTTTGTGTCCTCAGCTTTCTAAACCCACTTATTCATGGCTTATTTGTTCTTACCCTTTTCCTTATCCTCTTTTCTTGTT
This sequence comes from Pluvialis apricaria, assembly GCA_017639485.1. Classification (NCBI taxonomy): domain Eukaryota; kingdom Metazoa; phylum Chordata; class Aves; order Charadriiformes; family Charadriidae; genus Pluvialis; species Pluvialis apricaria. The sequence continues at coordinate 63,520,034 of CM030008.1, forward strand.
CTTTCTTTATACAGCATCTATGTACTTCAGTTAAAACCGTTCCTCAGAACCTTTGCCTTAACACATACAGAGTACTTAGCATATTATGCTTAATGATCAGACCATAGGTCAAAAATATTAATGTTCCCAGTTTGTTTCTTTTCAACTTCACAGATTTATACCTAACTCTAGCATCCTGAACTATGACTAATACTCTGGTGTAATAAATATTACACTTTTTAAATCCCCAGAAAGTTGACACACTACACAATTCCCCACCGCTTTTCCTACTTTCAAAATATCTAGCAGTCTTTCATGACTATAGTTCAACATGAGAGTAAGGTCATTCAAATAAAGCTAAAAAAAAACCAACCTTCAGTTAGTTTTGCAAACCATTACTGAGGACTGGGATTAAAAGACAATGGGATGAAAAGCTTCTTCCAGAAAAAGAAATGCAGGAAACTACCTAACTATAACATACAAATCTGATGTTTTAATGTGCTGCCACTATGTAGTCAATAGAAGCTGACATTTCTTACAGCCCAAACTTATTATCATTTATTTTTTCACTTTCCTTATTCATGGATTTTATGCTGTTTTAAAATCTTGTCTAGGAGCTACAAGAATAAATCAGAAAGCAAGATGTAAATACTGAGAGCTTCAGGATACATTTCCATCCTTAGTAAGTTTAAGCATGCAGGACACAAGTTGTGCCTACTCATCTGGTCAAGTCCCAATGCACTGCTTATATGACACATACCAACTTCAGCAGAGTGCCCCATTTGAAAACATTAACTTTACATCCAACATTGTATTTTAAGTAACGTTAAAACTAAGCATAAGCAGAAGCAAAGACATAAGCAACTATATGATCTAAGTGCACACAAACAACTGGAAAACAAGTGGATTGCAAAAGATTTTGGAAAAATCTTATCCATTATGCATAGAAACACAATGAACAGCTGCAATTTCCAAGACTAAAATTTCACTTGGCATGTTCCATGAGCAGCCAGCTGATGCAATACTCTGCTTCTTAAAAGAGAATAAGCTCATGTCTTTATCAATAATATCAACCAAGACTAATCATACAGTGAGCAGGGATTTTCTCAGCACGCACGTATAGCTTGGAGAGCACAATTTTCATTTACCATACTCCTTGTTATTGCACCTCCCATTTTTTCCTAAATATACTACCAAACACAACTGAAAATATCTCATTGTATAACAGGCCACTAGAGACTGGACTGAAGAATCCAAACTCATTGCTTTTGTTCATCAAAGCAAAATTTAAGATCACGTTCCCACCAACACCTTCAAAGTAGAAGATTAGCAAAACTGTTCCAGTTGATTGGGAATTTAATTTTCCAGAAATTGTTGAATGATCACTAGTTCCCTCAAATTTTCAAAGGAGAACAGTCTTTTCCGTGATTTAACTGTATCTGCGAACAACTTTTTTCCCTAGTCACAATCACAAGATTGTCTTGCTTCTGGTTGTAGCTTGCTATATCTTGGGGGAGAAGAAACATTTCCACCATGCTTGAAAAGATTGAACTAGGTAGCACATATGCAACTGCTTTCTGGATTGGCTTCAGAATTGCATTTATAAAATCTATCACCTACCTGAAGATGAGAGTGCCATGCTAAACCACTAAGCATGACAGTCTCCTTGTAAATTTGTCATTATTCTCCTGACTACTCAATCTTAAAACGAGAGGTGGAAATCTTTGTACAGAAAGATTTGTGTACAGCAGACAACCTAAATGACTCATGCCAATGTAAAGTGGAAGATTAAGCTTTTATTGATGTTCACATAAAACAAGACTCTTCCCTGATCACTTTAATTATTTATATGTACAAAGCAAGTGAACCTATTACAGTTCTTGGAGCTATTCAAGAATTCTCTTGAAGATATAAAGATGACAAAGCCCTGAGCAAACTAATGTAACTTTTAAGATGGCCCTGTTTTAACTGTGTAGTTGGACCAGATAGTATCTAAAGGTCCTCTAAAATCTTTTTTTCCCCCTTTTTATGATTCTTATTTTACAGCACATTACATATGCTTTGCATAAGCAAAACTGAACACATAAATACAGGCAGAGGAAATTTTTATCAAGATGGATAAAACTGTTCACAGGTCTAGGGAAAGAGAATACCTTACAACATATCTGTTTTCTTCATGACTAATATTCTGTCTTCATGTTTCTGCCATCATAATCCAATGGCTGCCTATAATAACATGCCAGCAATTATTATTATATCTATCTATTTAACACAAAGTAGATGCTTCATTTATGTGGGGAATATGAATTCAACTAATTAAGTCAGTCTATCATTACCAATTTACAGGAAATGGATTCAGACTTCATAACCACATCATACAAGTTTGTAAGTCTCCTGTCCCAAGCAATAATTGTATCGTACTTGCAATTTGCCTGTTGGAATATCTTAAAAAATAAATTAATAAATAAAGCAAGCTGTTGAGATGACATTCTCTGTAGGGATCTTTGGCTTTAAGGTTTGTTCCTGTACACATTAAAAAATCCATCTTCCAACTACACTCTGAGGCCTACCATGAGAGTAATTTCAGTAGGATTCAACAGGATTTAAGGATGCCACTTTATAATGCATGTAATTATTTCATAAAATCAGAACACGTTGTTATATTCACAAAAAAGGATACTTATGAGTAGCTGTTTTTGTCCCATACAAGAGTAGCTTGCCTTGAACTTTCACACAAGACCTAACGGCATTATTGGGTTCTTGTGCTGCAAAAACACCATTTGGAATATTATCTGAAAATAACTTTCAGTTCCGGCTATTTCTCAATTTTTACGACACTAAAATAATGTAGACCTCCATGCATCTCATCCAAATTTAGAGACCTATAGCAGTATGCATTGTGCAAACAAAATTAACATAGGTGCACCTGATTACTTCCTTTACTTTTCGGTGTAGCTCAAACTACTGCCAGATTTTCACCTCCACCTCCACTTTTTGTAGAAAGACAAGAAAGTCAACTTATGATTTAATGAGAATGAATAAATCATAATATTTCTAGAGCTCTAAATCCCTGAACAGATTTTTATTTAAGTACCAGTACTGAATTTCAACATTTCTTCATATTTTAAGAATATAAAGAATTCTGATGGAATAACAACAGTAGTGAACATAATTTACATTCAGTGGCAACCTCTTATATTTAAGGTTACGAAAATACCCACAGGGGTCTTCACTTTCTGGGGACCAGCGTTTCAATAACATACTGAATTTTAGCGCTCAAGGCCATATTCTGGCACACCCATAAGAGGCTCTACTTGTACAAAGTTATTAATCATCTATTTCTATATGGTTTGCAAAAGTGATAATGCACAAGTATTAAGTAGCACAAGTGACAAATAGCATGCTGTACCCTATTCACTGTTTATTTTTCTAAGCGGCTTCATTGCTCATGAGAAGTGGCAGACTGGCAGCCTTGCGGAATGCAGTCTTTGTTTTCTATTGCAAAGTGTAAGCAGGGCTGGGGCAATACATACTTGTTGCCCCAACAATACACTTCTGAGGTGCTTGCTTTACTGCTCATAGTCAGACTTCTTTTACATCAACTTAAAGGAAAATATTCTGCGACTGTACTGTAATGGATATAATCTTAATGTATCAAAGATCAGAATATGGGTCTAGAAACAAATGAATAGGTCAAAATTTTGCCCGTTCAGTGATTTAGGTCTTTTGTCAACTATTATGGCTTCCCCTGTCCTTATTTTATTCTGGAAACATAATCCTTGACCTTGTTTTTTCTGTTCATCTAATCACTTTTACCTCAATGAGAAAGCTGCCAGTACAGGTGATCCAAACCGAACAGAAAAGATTTTAGATAAGTAACTAATAGTGTGTTAGTTACTTACATGAAGGTAAACTTCCTCACTCTGTCCACCACTAACCTCCCTGTCTTCATAGTGCTCTGTTAGTTCCTACCAAATTACTACAGATAAGGTTTGCCTCAAATGTGGTGAATCCCAGTGAGATATCTGTACAGCAGCAGCAAAGGGCTATTCCAACTTTTATCTTGACCTCATGAGGGACTCCTGGCCCTCACTTCATGACAACGTGGCTCCACCAGAGTCAAACTACTAAGCAGCACACTTCTGTTTGAAAGCACAGAAATGTCTTGCACAAGACAAAGAAAATTGAGGTTGTTCTTTCAATCTACCCTCCCCATGAAAAAAATGGAAGTTCATTCCTCTGCCTTCTCTCTATCCTTTTTTCCATAATAAATAAGGAGTGCTGGACACAGTTCAGCAGTGACATAGTTCTGACAGAAATGGTAGACCTATTTCTCTGGGAGGAGCAGATCAGATCAGCAAGCAGATGCTTACAACACGTATACGCAGACACAGAAGTTAATATGACCTTCCCCATTATAAACACAGAACATTCCTACATAGAATCCTATTAACCTTCTCTCACAAGGTTGTCAGCAACTGACAACAGAGATCAGATGCTCCATAAGGAATACATCAGGAATGCTCTGTGCCATATTATTCAAGTTTCTGGATGCTTCCGACATCATCATATTAGGCTAAATCAGCATTTTCAAGAAACAAGGGTAAACACTGACTCAAGATAAAATCTTCCTCAGCAAATTCTTCAGGTTTGTCACAGGACCACAGAAAGCCCTAGCCTCTGAGGAGGCTGAATCACATTCTCCTGCAGTTTGAGCATCCTCAGTTTTCATCTGGGGATGTGTCTTGGCAGGGTTACTTTGCTTATGCTGAATTTCTCAATACTGTAGGTGAACAGCTTCTGCTATCAGAGTTAGCCCAAATGTCTCTCTGGACTGAGCAATAATAGTTAGCTGAGCTGAGAAACTTCTTTGCTCCTCTCTGAATAAACTATTTATTAATAACCCTAATAATAAGAAGAAAAATTGAGGAAAACATAAAGATACACACTTTTCCTAAATATTTCTCCAGGCTTTCTGAAGCACTAAATCAATTTACAGGAGTGTATAAATTGTCTGTACTAATCAATAATGCTTTAAAAAGTCAGCACTTTTTAGTGCTTAAGTAACTCAAAAAAATAGATTTGTCATAGGAAGCTGAACTTGACAATTACACCCATCTCAAGGAAAAAATCACGTTTTGTTAGTTCCAAAACTTTTTATTTAAGAAATAACATCATTAGGAGCAATTGAAAATTAGATATTGTATAGTATGTTATTATGTGTAATGACTAACCAAGGCATTCACTGAACTAGGCATTTTAGACAGATGCATGGAAAGATTATATTCAGTATGTCAGGAAGTCCATGCTGTTAAAGACATAGATTCATCATTTACTAGGGTTCCAAATACATGCAAATGAGGCTTACATTACAATGCCCACCTGCAGTGGCCATTTTCCTCCATAATGCAAACTAAGTTAATTCCTATGGCCTCTAAAATGCCAGAAGAAATGGCGTGAAGACTCAGGGTTAAGCAGCAACCACCAAGGGCAACTTTTCTTAAGTTTTGATGCTCACTTGGGTTTTGACAATGGCTCAAATACTGAACCATACAGTATCTATTTCAGCCTGCTTAGTTAACACTATTAATTGACCACTGTACTGTAGTTAGCAGACTTGCTCTACTTTTCCTGTACACATTATAGGAAGACACATGTTCATGAGCTTAACATCCGGTACAGAGCTCTAGATGAGGCAGTGGAGGAATTTTTGCTCTGCAATATGAATTGCCAAGTTTTAGTTTTAGGAAACTTATTTTAGGAATGAAAATTTCTGAGTACAATAACCTCTCACTGAATAGCGCTTTCAATCTATAACAATAACAATTTTGGCTATGAACTTCAGTCTAAATGCCATGGGTGACATTATTTTCTACATACTTCCTTAGAATGGACTTTTCCACATACACTTATTAGGTCACAAGGTAGCATATGCAATGTAAAAGTTCACATAAAAGGTTTTAGTATTTATTCTTGAGGATAAAGTTAGGATGACAGAATTCTGCTGGGAAAGAAAGCAAGTTCATTCAAGTGAAACATTCGAATAAAAGTGGGTTCTGCAACCAAACAGAAGGAAAGGTAGAAAAGTCTGCTTGATGTAAGAATTGAAGGCAGTCCTGGTCTCCACACACTTTCTCCCAGTCACCACTGAATATTATTCTGATATATGTAGAAGACTGATTATTTTAGTGAAGTAATTAATCAAGTAATGACTACACTTGTGTGTTCAATTATAGTCTTTATGGTTGATTAATCTTTATAATACATGTAATTACTGGCTCTATTTTTTTCCACCCAGGGCAAAGAAGGCCAATGTGAAAAAATGAAAAGATAGCTATAACAAACTTGTACACTTAGAAGGTATAGTAACACACAACATTAAAGACACATTTTTCAGTGTCAGAAATATTGGTTTGTTTACTGAAGCTGAAAAATAAAATGAACAATTGCTAAACATACAATTCCTATGCAGTAACACCAACTTGCCTGTTCTATGCTTTTTCATCATTAGAGAGCAGACTCTTTAAGAGTCATAATGCCCCTAAGCTTTCCAGAAATGGTAGGGAAGGAAAGAAAGAACAAAAGTTTACATTTTCTACCTGATTTTGCATTATCTGTTTTCATTTCAATGGCTCTGATTTAGGTAAGTGAGGTAATTTTAAGTCACATCACCTCCAGCAGCAAGTACTCTCGGTTTTCATTTATAAACAATATTGGGCTAAATCCATGCTTTCTGAATCAGTATACATGCTGCTACAAAAAAATGCTGTTAAGTCAACTGGCAAATTTCAATCGTTTGAATTGAACAAAAATGTCCTTTCGTGAGAAGGCAAGGTGCATTATGCTATGAGAGTAATGTTTTTTTCCAGAAGAAACGCAGTGTCTCCGTTGCCTGCTCTTGTAGGAGTAGCATTAGCCCAAACTCTAGAGACATTTGAAAAGCAAAAACCACTTTTCAAAGATACTAACTCAGCTTCATGGTCACATAAAACCACCTATGATTAGTCTCCCCCTTATAAAACTACTGTACAAAAAATTATGACCATATCAACTGACTGTACAAAATGCTCCAAAGTACCAGAGCAGATCTCCTGGGGTAACTTCTGATGAGTGTATGCAACCATCTCTCCATTGAAGTTAACATCTTCCACGGTCTGAGGGTGCAACAAACAACTTTAATCTTGGAAGGATTTATACTAGCCAAACTAGTCATAAGTTATTTATTCTACAGCACATGTCAAGTGCTACCCAAATTACCATTTTGTGATCTTGTCTATCTCAAAACCTACAAATTTGATGGTCGAGAAAAATATGCTTAGTTTTCACTCCTATTATATATTGTTTAATTACTGTATACAAAAGGTAGCTAGACAGAGTCATACCTATACCCAAATAAATTTAAAAGTCAAATGTTGAAAAACTCACACCAATGCTTTTAAGAAGAAAAGTCTGAATTACGGTTGGAATTTTTTGTGTGATAGTAAAATGCCAAAACTGTTTAAGGCTTTTGTGCATTGCCACTTGATTTTCAGTATATATTTGCTTTTCATACAGTTCACTGTGGAAAAGGTGAGAATGATGCAAGAACACACAGTTTACATTAAAGTGATTCATTAATCTGTTGGTTTCTGAATGTAAATCCCAGAAAATATCTTTGGAGATGTATACTGAAACTTGCCTTCTCAGATAATTCAAACAACTGAGTGCTTAATGGTGGCAAAAATGAGTGGTTTTACTTAGAATTCTAGCAAGACTGGTTAGAGGACAATAAGGTCATCTGAGACAAAGAAGTGTTGATAATACAGTGAAACTTGGATATTACAGCAACACGTTTTCTCGTGACTCTGTTTCTGATATTAACATAAGAACACATGCATAAGATGGCTTTGACTCAAGCATCTTATTTACATAGACTTGATGGAGAATAAGTACTTTTAAGACTCAGAAGTTATCACAGGAATTGATTTGGGCTAATTCCATTAGGAGTACATTAGGTAAACAAGTTTAGATCCAAAGGACAACAGGCCAAATTAACACGATCAGAGAGTGAAACAACAGCATCAATATCTCCAGGGACAGGCTGCACACAAATCTGCACAAGGATTCATTGGTTTGGGAGGAAAAGGTTTTACGTATGCTGGGACTGATTTCCTCAGCCCTGTAAGTATTTATATATGCATTCAGCATTACACACATGCACAGTTCCATTCATTTTAAAAAGACTGAGGATGACTAGCCACATGCTTATGAAATATTTACAAATCAAATGCCAAACCAAAATGTACTACTAAGCACCAAAATACAGCTTGTCATTTAATTTTGGTTCTAATAAGCCACAATGGAATCCCAGATGAAATCTCCAAATTAGCTCAGGTGATTTTAGGTCAGTAGCATGCAATGCTATGAAGCTTTACTTTGTGTCTGATGGCTAGACAAATTGTGTGAACCTCTAGGTAGCTTGTAGTGAAAGATGCAGCAGCTTCAGCTATTTCACTTATATCAATCTTGGCTGAAGGAAACTCCCTCTAACTGGCTACTGCCCAAGTTTCTTGCCTTTAGTGGAAAAACAGCCAGTTAATAGTGCTACAGGAGTTGGACTAAGATCTGCAGTGGATTTTTGGGTAGAGAAGAAAAGTGGCATGCAAATACCACCATTTCACAAGCGTGAAGGAAAAGGAAAAGTAATAGAGAAGATTATCTTACCAACACAGCCAAGATGGAAAAAAGGAAGGTAAGCTCACAAAACCGTGATGCTACAGCCTTCTCTCACTGTCTTTGCCTATCTGCCTCTGAACAAGAAAGGAGCCAGCTGAGACAAATTTTGTACTACTTTGCTACTCCTTCCTTGCACTCATATATACCTCTCCCAGTTAACGTGGAGTCTACTTTCAATATGTTAACTTAAGTTCTAATTTGTTTTATTTCAAACTGGAGCCCAATTCATACATATAGATAACTCAACTTGGCTAATGGCGTAGGGAATACAGGCTGAAATCTGCATAAGCACAACTCATCCAGCACGGTCACACATCCATATTGCAGCCACAAATTTCAATACCTTCTCAATACTTGCATTTCCTTCCCCTTAACCTCCCCAGGGTCAGTAATAGGCATATATAAGTTTTAGCTCTGACATCGTTTTTAAAAGGTGGCAGGTAACTGAAGAGCTTCAGATTTTCTAGCAGCAATAAAGCAACGAGTAATTAGACTCTAAGGTAAAAATGGTTGTTTTTTTTAAACCCCTATCTGCTATACAACTTAAGCACTATTACCAGGTACCCTCCTTTCTCACTGCCAGTTAAGTAAGAAGAAGAAAAAAATTGAAAAAAATAATCAATCACATAATATTAAAATCACAACTAATTAATACCTGCAAATGTTCAAATAAAAACTATGTAATTTAGTTTGTTATGACTCATCAGGTCACATTATTTATATGAATTCAAAGCTGTTTAGTGATTTCATTATGAAAATTGTGATTCTTGAAAGTTTTACTAATAATGTTAAAAACCAACCTTTGCCACTCTCCAGAGAACACTTATTAGACAGGAAGTAGAGTAAAACCGCTGCTTGTATTTCATGGATCCTATGCAATGAGACACATGCTTGGAGGATATAGGCATAGTCAATCAATTAGAATACCCAAATTTGTACCTAAAAATTTTGACCCAATATTACCTATGTTAATATCCTATAATCCTTCAAGTTGTGATTTGGCTGATTCTAATAACCAAAGCAATGAAAAAAGACTGTGTCCCTATACCAACATTTCAGAAAGCTGTGCTATTTTTACATTTAAGATGCACTAGTAATTGCTATATGTGAATATTCTGTAAAAAAAAAAAAAAATTTAAACATAAATCAAGTATTTGTCAATGGATGAAGATTAAGTAAAGGAAGTTGCTGTCTTTCAGTTGGAATTATGCAATTTTATATGGACAAATTTATTTACTGAACAATGAAATTTTGGTTTGACCGGACACTGTGAATTGTGCTGGAATTGCTGAAGACCTTCAGAGTCTTCAGGGAGTCCATCCATGTCTCTATCAACAGTTGTGACCCTGCCAAAGACAAAGGCTTAACTTCTTCCCACCTAACCTTCCACAACACTATTCCATGAAGCACAATTTTTGTCTGTCTAGGTGAGTACAGACGCTTGTATCTTCATTTCATTTTTGCTCAACACTGGGGAGAGATGAGTCAGCTCCCATATTGATGCACCCTTATCATGTTGTTACATTTAGCATGGAATTGCGTCCAAGTTAATTAGGCCCACAGAGACGTCACACTTCCTTAGGATAGCTCAGAGGAAGGGCTGGCTGAACTTATAACCTGTCTGTGCATTTATTTGTAGATCTACATGTGTAGCCTCATCCATGCTGTGATAATGAAGACTGATGGATGGAGCCAAAAACATTCTTCTACTAGAAAAGGTGAGTGAGATGTCATCACTCTTCCCCATCACATGAATTGATTGTCTGCAAGTGCACAGAAGAGTTGACTGACATCTATGATGTCTTTTAGTCTAATGCTTCACTCAAATACAGGAGCATATCAACTGTAGAATAGGCCCAAAGCTTCCCGAGGCAACAGAGGAACACAGACAGGGTGAGTTGTCATAGTGGCAGCACCCCGTCTTTTCCTGGGTTCTCCCTTTGTCACACTCCATAGTCTCATTTTCATCATCTTTCTCAATGGGAAAAGAACTATGGCAGCCCTTCACTCCAATCCACTTACTCATGGCAAGGTTTGGTAAGCATAGCCATCTGTGCAGTATAAAGAGGCACTGGAGTATGTAGGTTATTAGTAAGAGATTTGCAGGATCTTTGAAGAGACCCAGAGAGCTTCAGATTTTAGGCTAAAGGCCTGCAACATACTCCCAAGTCAAAGATTACTACTGCTCCAGAATGAATGACTATTTCATAGCTCCTTGCAAAACACTATATGATTCCTTTCCTTGAAAGCCATGCTTTAGCATCTGCCAGCTTAGAGACCAGGGGATTCTGTCTTCTCCAAACTTGCATCTCCTGTGGAAACACACTGCTGTTCTGCCTGCCAAGTCAGTAGAGTGCTTGACAATGAACATTTCAAGTGACAATTATTTTCAGCTCAGGATGCTGCTAGGATGCCAAACAGTAGGTTTACAAGCTGAAAAGACATAATAAAAAATGAGCAGGCATTCACCAAAGCAGAATTATAGGCCCCAAAATTGAAGCATGTTCCTCTCATAACCTGTAAACACTAATGGTTGAATCCACCCTGAGACTTACAATGTATTGTATTTACTATTGGAAAAGAAAGATAACTTCAAAGTAATAGGTTAGAAAAGTTACTTCTTTAAAGTGACACCCTGGTGTTGATAAGTGTTGTCCACTATGACTGCAAAATTGTGTTTATTCAGCTTACCAGTCAAAATTAATATTGTCCTTAGACCTACAGGATCAGTGAAGCTTATGTAGAGGAAAACAAACAAACAAACAAACAAAACCCAGTACCATTCTGCTTCATAAATTATAAACAACAACAGATAAGGAAAAACAGTATGATCATGGACTTCATCGTGTTGGCAATTTCAAAATGACAACAGATAAAGCGAAAAAGACAGTGGAGTTTGATTTTCATAAACTAGCCTGACCCTCCAGGGCTAAGAATAGCAGAAAACAAATGCAAAATAATTTGTAGTTTTGCTGGTAAACTAAGCATGACAAGGAAATAGTATAGGATGAATGCAACCTCAAAATGTTACATCTATCTATACACACATTTGAATGCATCATTTTCTTCTATAAAGAAGAAAGTCTTCACCAGCCTCTGTCTGGAAGACTAGACTTCAAATTGCTACAATTTTGAAGAATGCTTCCTTTATAGCCAGAATTTTCTCTGCAATATAATACTTTAGTTTTAATTACAGGTTATGCCATTGTACAGACAAATATTACTATTTGGCAATATTTAAATTGTTGAGGTTTCCTTTCAGCTATAACAATGCAACATTCTTTTACACAATCAGGATTCACTAATGTTTGTTAAAGATGTCCAGAAAAATCAAAGTTGTTTCACTTGTCAAATACTAACATACTGTGAAAAAGGAAACAAGCAAAAACCAAACCAAGAAATTAACTACAGATGACAATTTTACTGTACTAACTAGAAAGAAAATTGCATTCACTAAACAGAGGTTTCTGATTTCTTTGCTAGTGAAGGTGCCTTAAAATATGAGTTCAATTACTTTGCAGTGTACAGATTAAGGCTATATCTATATTGCTTCTTAGGGTTAATTCGGAGGTCATCCTCAACCAGCATTCTTTGCTTTACCCCCCATCTGTACAATACTTCAGAGCCTATACCTGTATCTTTCATATGATACTCTCTTATTTCCCCAACGTGACACACTGCAGTGTGCAGATTCCTTGCATGCTGCAAAACACAGCCCTTTCCAAAAAGCCTGTCGGTTCTTCCATGTTTTCCTATGCTGAAGAATACACAATAAAAGCACATTTCAAACAACAGGGTTGTACAAAGAATTGGGGTTGATCTCATGCCCAGAATTTTACCCTAACTTCTATGCTCCAGGTAGACAGCATGCATCAGTTTGCTTACCTCTGGGAGATGAGCATATAGGTTTAAAACACAGAGACATTGATAGCTTTATTCTAGAGGATAAGTTCTTAGCACCCTCTGAAGTCAACAACAAAACTGGCTTTGAATTCATTTGCATGAATAAGAGCATAAGAGACATTTGCCACAGGAGCAGTAATTTGCATCTAAGCATATGGATGCTCATATTCCTAACTTCTGTGATTTTTATAGCTGATGGTTTCTTAAGTAAACAGTACTAGCATCTTGTTACTGTCTGAATTTGTTAATTTGTGGGTTTTTTTAATGTTTCTAGGTATTCTGGCTATGAAGAAACCCCTGAAAGTGCTGGAATGTCTAAGTATTCCAGCATACTCTAAATATTCTAGCAAATAAGAAGCAGCCCAGTTTTGCAAAATATATTGTTTGGCTCACCATCTCTCAGCCCCCACAATGTTTTTAAAACAAAGCCCAGTAAATTGATATGCTACTGATACGTACACTGAAAGAACTACACAGGTGTTTTATCTGTTGAGCACTACTGTTACATGTATCTGGTGAGGTAAGCACACATTATTGAATTTCCAGATGTTCGGTCTGCAAATTCAACAAGGATGAAAGAAAATTTTATACGCTGCCCAAAGATTTGCAAATGCTTCAATCTCTTCAATACATATTGAACAAGTATAGGGTGAGTCCCCAATCCTGTCCACTGTCATTCCCTTCTAGAATCTTTGCCAGTTTCCTTACCCCTTCCTGTCTCATTCTGCAAAACTTCAGCACCTCCCTTTACTTCTCTGTCATCGTGTCCATGAAGTCATGATACTAAGTTCTGGTACTGCAGCTAAAATTGTATTTTGAGTACTCCTGCCATTTATTTACCAAAGTGTGCTCACACAAGCATACAGATAAATCTTTTCTTCCCAGTGGCTCGATTAATCTCCTAATTGCATTTTACCAAATTTGTATTTCTTGCACCTCTTGAAAATAGCAAAGAAGCTGCAAAGAACAACAAAAAAATACCCCAAACCAAGACATTAAAAACTTCAGAAACATTCCTAAGAAATTACTCAGACTAGAATTGACAGTCATAGCGTACTGCAGTACACTTAGGTAGACTGCTTGCTCCTTTAAACACTTGTCAATTGTGTAGTAGATATGGGCATTCAGTGTCAGCACTATTTCTTGATATTGCTTTATATTTACCATTGGAAATACCATGAATAATGCAAATAACAAGTTCATCTCACTGCAAATGCTGAGTTATTTAAGGTCTATCACAGTAATCCTCTTCTTCCAGAAAGAAGGTTTTGTCATTATTAGTGTCAACCATAGGTCACTTGAGTATAAGACTTCATCAATGTCAATTAAACTCTATGACCTTCAGTAAAACAGCAGAATCAAAGTTAATTCAAATGCTAACAAATATAATTCCTTTCATCATTTAAACACTAGTTTTATCTAAAATTAATTTTTTCAGATAATAAAAATAATGGTCAAGCTCATCATAAAATTTCCTAATGTATTAAAGTATTAGACTTAAAATAACTGTAAATTATTTGTTGTAATTTTCCAAATTAACAAAGATTAACCACAGGTATCTGTGCAATTAACCTCTAAATGATTATTTGAATGCATGATAATAAAATATTTGATAATATGTGTTTTCAGAATTTAAAATCGTTTAGTTTTACAAGCAGTGTTACTTAAGTCATACCAAATTTCAGGCTTTTTTGTATAGACTTCAGTATAGCTTCATACATAAAACAGATTTATGAAAACTAACTAATGTTTTGAGTTTTGAAGACCTCAGCACTTCCAGAGGAATATATAACATAAGAATGAATTGGCTGTATTAATGGAAATACTTAATGACATATTATCTTACATGTAATTACATATTTTGGTTGGTGCAAAAAACTAGCTTATAGCTAGAAATCTTATGTTTATTAATTCTATTGGTCATACGTGCAGTACAATATATACATGTGGTTCATGAAGCATATAGGAATATATGGGAATTGTGTTGAATGACACGGGAATGAATATTTCTTGACATTTCAATAGATAAGTACTTAATTTCTGTCATAATATTCTACTGTTCTTAATAACTGGTTTTACTTTCCAATTTGCAGAATACCAACAAAACTGTAGAAACAATACGTTCAAACAAAAGTGCCCAGAGAAGATGCTCAAACCCTACGAGCTTCTAATACCCAAATAAGGTTTGACTGATCTTTAGGGGTTATGAGTCCTTATGTTTCCCTTTTGAACAAGTCTTCTAATCTTCAGAAACATACTAAACAATTTCTCTCTCTATTATATGTGATACCAATTAATTATGAAAAGCTACTGCCTTCTGTCCATGTAAAATAACTTACTTTAAAGGGACTATATACAGTATTTGAGTTTAGAGCTTCTCCTCCCATCATTTTCCCATCAAATTTTTCTTCAAGTTCCTACAATTCCCCACGTTTTGTGTTGAAGAGTCGGGATTAGTTGATTTTAGGAAAAAAAGGGAGTTCTAGATCACTTGAAACTTGCTTTACTCTGAAATCAGCAGTAGGCAAAAACCAAAAGCAGGGGTCCAGAATGCCTTTGTCCTGTACTCCTAGTAACGTGGGATTACTGCAAGCCAGGAGGAAACATTTCGCTCAGGCACAAAACGCTGCTTGAGGAAAGTTCAGAAGGCAGCAAGACATCCTCACCTGTGGTAGAGGAAAGAACATGTCCATCAGCTGTAAAAAGCAACGGCTGCTGGATTGCAACAGCCACTAATGAAGTATGAGTTCAGCTGCAGCTACTTCTATCTGGGTATTGCTGGCACTGGGAAAGGAAAGTGTGATAGAAAGAATCCTTTATCTTGTCTTTTGCTAGCAGGGTAAGAACTGGATTTAGGCAACCAGTGTTGAGCCTGGATTTCAGTAGGGGGTGCAGCATGGCTCAGAGCAGACTAAAGCTCAGGAAGCAGAATCTTGCCTTGCTGTCTCCCAGTGTCTTCTATTTTCTGCTGACCTGAGGACTCAGTCAGAGCTTTCATCTCGGATCTGAGATGAGGGCAAAAGATGCAGACTGTACAGCTGTTCAGCGGTGTCTTGCTATTGCCAGAAACCTTGGCTCCTAATGCTCACAAGTGCTTGCTGACAGCACTCTGAAGACAACACCACTCCGTTCCATGCGAGCAATGGACCTTACCTGGAAAAGTGTGGCAGATTTACAGAACCTACTATGTTCCTCCACTTCAAGAGTGGAGGTAGGTGAGAACAAGTAACAGCAAGCTTATTAGTGGTCCTCTCCTCAACTGCAAGTTTTACAGTCATGATATTGAAATGATGGTATGGCTAGGATTTGCATTATACTTTGTGAGGTGTGCAAGAGTTACAAATTTCATAGATTTTTCAAGCCGTAAGGACTTGTGACCACTTAGTCTGATCTGCCATGTAACAAAAGCCATAAAACTTAATTCAGTTATCTGGTAATCTAAGACTGAGAGCCCATGTCTGCCAATCATATCTCTTCTAGGTGAAAAGTTGTTCTTGAATTACAGGTTTCAGAGTTGAGAATGTTTGTAAGTCTGTATTTGGAAGCCAGTTCCTACAACCAGATACCCTCCCTGATAAAAATGAAAACTTCAACTCTAATTTTAATATACATGCAAAGGCTTTTTAAAAAATATCTAGAATTATTTTTGTTCTCTTTTCTGAACTGTTATTAAATTTTTCTATGTCCCTTTAAACTGGTTCAGAAGCTGTTCTTTCATGTAAAATTCTTCCACGTGGTATGGAATTTACAACGAAGGTTTCGCTATTCTCAGAGGAATAGGAAGGTGATGATATTCTTGAAATGCCCAATATAGGATGAAATACATGATCTAAGAAAGAAGTTGTTTTCAGTTATACTGACTTCTAAAAACTTATTTCCAACAAAAAAGAGGAGGAGGGAAAAAAAAGACTTTTTTTTAAGTTCTCAGTACTGTTCCTCAAGATAAGATGTGGATGTTATTTCCAACATGAAAAAATTGTTCACTGTTATGCTTTCAGTGTGCTCCTTCCTCATATACTGACATTTTCTCTTCATATCTCTGTGTTTCTGTTTCTAAATAAAACTTTACATGACAGTTAAAGACATAACATAGATAACAGCTGCAGCTGCAATTTACACTATAATAACAAGACAGCTGAAGTTACCACACAAAAGGCACAGGGTTTTTTTTTGTGAAACAATCTGGAGTGCAAATCTAATGACCAAAAGCAGGAGAAAACATGTTACATTTATTTCAAGAAAGGGCAGAAGGAACCTTGCCTAGAAAAAGGCACTGAATGACTGATGCAAGAAAGGTGTTGAAATGCACCCTGTTTATCAGCACAGGATCTGACAATAGCACAGGTCACTATTGTGTCTGTTTAA
The DNA here is from genome assembly GCA_017639485.1 of Pluvialis apricaria. NCBI lineage: Eukaryota > Metazoa > Chordata > Aves > Charadriiformes > Charadriidae > Pluvialis > Pluvialis apricaria. The sequence continues at coordinate 63,536,996 of CM030008.1, forward strand.
CAAACCCCTGTCATTAATTTAATGCACAACTGCTGGTCATTTAATTTGACCAATTAGGTCTAAGATGTACATGCATGAAGTATGAAGTTCACATACAAGAAAGCTGTGCTTTGGGATTAAACTCTTCCCAGACCTGTAGGAAAGAACCTTTTGTATAGCTGTTCTATACAGCGATAATAGGTTGCTGAAGGTTTGGCCAGCCATGGAAAAGGTTGTTACAGTAAGGATTTATTGACCAATAATGCAGATGTCTACCTCTAAGATGGCCACCCTGGGCTTCCTGTATATGCACTAGAAAGAAAGAAATACCCCTACAGAGTGATTCATATGAATGTAGGTATCTAAAATAAAGCAGATGAATCATTCCCAAAAAATGCCTGTTTGTTCTTTGATCAAAAAGGAACCCAAAGGTATTGAAGAGACATGTGTCTACCTGCTTCTACCTTTCTAAATGTCTAAACCAGATGAGATGAATCCCACTTTGCCTGCCTGACAAGGTGAAAACTGTCCTTTGGTCATGAATCAGGTATTAGCACCTACAAAGACAGAATAAACAATTAATGACTAGGTTAATGAAGAGTTATATATAAGGAGGAGAGGGTTGAGTTTAAATGATACCATGTTCCAAAGACTTATCTGGACTGTAAAGACAGCGTAGGATATGCCAGGTTTAGGATCTCTTCCCATAATACAGCCTGAAAAGGTAAGGATTGGATGAGAGCCACGATCCTCAGCTAGGAATACTATGAAGCACTTGCCAGCTTGTTGGCCTAATCATATAGAAGCTTGTTACCAGAATCATCAGAACAGAAAAATTTAGAGATAACGTATGTGCTAGACAGATATAAGCAGGGATATTATTTTCTTTTTTTTCTCACTATTCACCCATTGCTTGCATTCTTGTGGGCTTTTCTGGATTTTGGAGCTATGTACTTCTATTTGCTTTCAGCTTAATTTAGTTTGCATTAAGAGATATTTGGGATAAGTGGCTGAATCCAAAGGTCATCTATTCCTTTGAACTGCCAGTCACTGGTGTTTGAAGTGACAATCCCCCAGTATTTGTTTCCCAGGCTGCCTGAAGAGTTGTGTGTCTTTAACAACTTGCATAAGCTAACTTGAGTGATTGTCTGCTTTCCTGTAACAAAGTCTTGGACAATTAAAAGACCCAGTGAAGTGACATGCAAACAAAAGATTAATTTTGAAGTGATACTTGCTGGTATAATGATTCTAAATTACTCGGCATGTTGAAGAAATATTCATACAGCCAATTCTGAGTTCATGATGAGTCACTGCTCACAGCATAGACAGCAGGTTATTTACACAAGGTAAGTATGTAATGTACCTTCTGGACATAATACATAATAGCTTTGTTGTCATGGTACATAGTGAGATATTAGGCAGAAGGTAGCCAGCCATTGCTGTGTCCCTTATTACACTTCTGTAAATTGTGCATAGCCCCTTAGCCATGTATACCTGACACGTTTCTACCAGGCAGATTTTGCAGTCTTGGCAGAAATTTTTGTAGTAGTAGCTTCAGCAAAACTAGCCTTTCATTGCCAGCAACTGAGTCTAAATGACATTAGGAAGGCAGAAGAGAAGTAGGTACTGCCTAGAACTGAAAAGAAGAATCCTTCTCTTGGAAAAGTTTCATGCTACGCAGCACCACTCCTGAGCTCAGGAAACAAATTATAGCTAGCTGGAAAGGAATGCACTGTCCTCATGGAACCATCCACAGTGACTGCAGAATTTAAAGTGAGAAAAGGTATTTTCCTGGAGATTAGAGCAGGGCTCATTCCAGAGCTAAAAAAAAATATCTGTTTTCAGAGTTTGGAGTAAGAGGACTTATAGTTGCTGTGCTTAGATTTTTTTTTTTTTTTTTTTTTTCTCCTTAGAAACTGAGTGCGAACTTCAAGGGCTGGAGATGTACAGCACCAACACTGCATTTGTACAGGATGGGGTCAAAGGAGCCTAATTTCCACCTGCTGAGGACTTAGCTGCATGCTAGCATTTAACCATGGGATGACATCCAGTCATCACTGATACAGTGAGACTCATGTGGTAAATAGCCCAAGCAGGCAAACCTTCTCACTGATGAAAACCAGCTCTTGGTGGAAATATTTTAAATCTGTAATAAACATAAAGCAATAAGTCCATTTAAATTTCATTAAACTGTTGATCATTTCCACACCATTCCATTCTTTAAGATGGAAGAATTGAGAAAGGGAAAACTGAGAGAATTAGAAGCAGTTACTTCTAAATCCTTGAATATTTCTTATTTCTTTTGAGTACAACTAACATGAGCTCAAGAAGAGAGATTTGTTAGTCAAACTATAAATTTCCATTTACACTACAGGAGTATAAAAAGGAAAAATCCAAAAAATCTTTAAAGACAGTAGTTTTTAATACTTCTTTACATAGACAAATATTGTGTGGTTGGTAATTTTGTCAGAGACATTTTATTTATTTTAGTGTTTCTAGGGTTCAATAAAGAGCAAAGATAGTATGCTTTACAAAACACAAATATCTTCTATATAAGCCCTTATAGTGCAGCAGTTGAGCTACATTAGAAGACACATTCTTCAGATTCTTTTCTCTTCCTCCCTACATTTTCATTGCCAGAATATATTTGCCGTCACTACAGAATGTGTGAGATATATGCAGAAGATTTATCTAATCAAGAGACTGAAAATGAATCAACAGAACATCAGAAGCCACCACTTCTTTTAAAGAGGAGGATTACGCTATAACAGTCATTTGTCATTTTACTCTTGATACAAATATGTTTGGGGGTTTAACAGTCTTCAGCTTAAATGTATTCACTTTGCATTTTTAGTTTTAATTTCCTGACTGTTCTCTTGTAATGAGATTACCCTATTGCTTGTTTTCTAGGCAGATATTTTCTCTGTTACCTAGCAAACCTATTATTTTTCTTGCTTTTCATCCAAGACATATTACAGTGTTTATTGCCTTTGCAAGAGAATGGCAATTCAGATTCTGAAATTGATAGGTGTGTGCACAGGTAATATTGCAGTCCTTGCCCTCTGCTCTCTGTCATAGTAAGCTTACTTTTCTTAGGGAATGGGAAGGAAATGGCTGTAAACATGGTGGTTTTTCCCCTCTTCTTTAAACTTCAAGGTTAGGATTCTCAAATAAATGTTAGGTTGGAGTATGGATAGAGTGGTTAAAAAATACCACTACATTTTTACAGCATTCTTTGAGAGTGGCTTTGAAAAATAGTCATATAATTCTACTGAGATCATGAAAATTTTACCTGCAGCTAGGCCATATTTTTGTTCTTGCTAAAGGACAGTCCCTTCCAGGCTATGGCCCCACACTCAGTAATATCTGATCTATGCGTCATTGACAACTTAAAAGTGTACATTCAGTCTAGTTCGAACATGTGGATGCAATTGCATTTCTGTCAAATTAACCACTGTACATGACAAAGAACTCATTCAAACCTTATGTTTTATGCTGGCTTCAAGCCAACTGTCAAAGAATAGGTAACATTTTCCAGCTTCAAGTTAGAATGAACTGCTGAACAATACCTGGTTCTCTATAAAGTGTGTACGTTGAAGTAAATCCATCATCACTGGTTTTGTTTGGCTGGGTTTTTTCAACTGTTGTACCAATAGTTAGCTTCTACTGGATCAGCCTTTAGCATCCCATGACTTCAGTTTGTATGATCTGGAGCAGGAATCTAAAACTGGATTGACTTCATCACGGAATCACAATCTCAGTCTCAAATGTAATAAGAAAAGGAGAGATTGATTCCTTCTTTCCTCTGCAGAATGGTAACATATATTTTTTTAATTATTTATCAGAGATGCTTTGCAATAATTCCACTCGAATGCAGTTTTTATTCTTTATATAATAAGCAATAATTAATGTTGTCAAGGAAATGAGTACATTAAGAGCCAATAAAAATGACAGCATCTGTATGAAAATGTCAACTTCTTAGAGGTCCCAAACATGACTCCCTGCCTTCTATAGAGAAAAAAAATCTGCCTACGCTAATTTACTTGGCTGGAATGTAGAGGTCTAACAACCTTTCAATGAGAACCTGAGAAGGAAATGGAGTCTGCAGAAAGCAGCATAGATGACATTAAGATTTATTGATTCATCCTGAATACTTCTTCTGGAACAAAAGTCCCCTATATACTTCTTTAACAGTCAATCCAGGCATGAAAAACCTGTAAAATACTTCTCTCATCTGCAGTTTTGGCACTGCGTAACAGAAACGGGTGTTTGCTAGAAAAGGCAGTAATTTTAATATGCTTTATATAATAACTTTATATGTGTGTATGTGTTACAGCAGATATATTATGCACTGCATTTGCATGCACATCTTTGACTATGCATAGGTCCCAAGTATATTACAAACATTAAGATTTCATACTGCGCAAGTTGCTGCTTTTAATCCCTGCCAAATATGTTAACATATAATACTGCTACATTTATATACTGATTTCTGTATGAGGATGTCAAATCAAACTGAAAATTCTGGATAAAAAATTGTTCCTCTTATTTTCTATATAGGAAAAATATGATCAAATAGACTAAATGACCTGGTCTCAACCTGTATTCTTTATGCTTAAAGTGTTCTGTGGCATAAGTCCAGCATAGCTAATAGATGACCTGAAGTTCCAAGATAAAGACTGCAGTCATAAACTTAACCCACCACTGCAGTAGAACCTTCCACCCTAAAGATAAAGCTCACCTGTACAAGACAAGACATTTACTGGGGAGATGGTTCAAGACCATGAAATAATTTCTCCTAAGAAATAAGGGCCACCATAAGCTCCACTGCCTTCCATAACTGTAAGGAACCTGTTTCATTAGCCTTGAACGCACTTTAACAGTGTTTCCATTGGGAAGAAAAAAAAAAGGCCCTAATCAAAATATCTTTCAAAATACTAAATTCACACTTCTCAAGGAATGAGGGTAAAATAGAAAGACAACACAGTACATATGGCAACCACAGATTGCATTGCTAATGGACTTCTAAAGCAGCTCGTATCCTTTGGTGATAGAACTTGCCCAAAAACAATCAGCAAATGAAGCAAAGCCAGGACTGCCAATTTTTGGTTTCCAAATTCACTACCGTGACCGTTTCAGGATGCTTATATATTGTCATGCTGCCGACAGGGATTCAGCAGGAATTTATCAAGTACCTCCAAAGGGACCAGCTCTGGATCTGCTACATTTCCCAGAAGCAGAGTACCACGAGTTGACTAGTAACATCTAGCCTCAGTGAGGCAGGGGCTCTTTACTTTTGCTAAGTCTGAAACTGTGCTCTAACTAGAGCACAACAGGAATATTTTATGGTAGTTTACCTCTTTATACGTGTGTGTGTGAGAGAAAGGCAGTAATTAGTAGAATATGCTCTTTCAGTCATCTGTATTTCTAATGGCAGACTTAGGCTCCCAAGAACAATATGTTGAGCGCAACAGTGTCAAAGAGAAGTCATGTTTCTTAATATAACACTGAAATTGTGATTTATTCTGACCGCTGATGTTCATTATTAGACAGCCCATACCAGCTATAGTGTGAAATCAGAATATCTTTTCTTTCACTACATACATGTAAACATAGAAAAAAAAAGTCGCTGTTGCTAATGTTTTGTCTGTTTTCAAAAGTAGTTTTGCCAGCCTATCACCTGTTCTGATATTATCTACAGAACAAATGGTACAGTAATTATCCTTTACTTCTAAACCTATGCAACATAGCAGAAGAAACTTAAGATAAACATCAAGATGTGGCCAGCACATCGAGGGACGTTATCCTCCCTGTCTACTCTGCCCTGGTGAGGCCACATCTGGAGTATTGTGTCCGGTTCTGGACTCCTCAGTTCAAGGACAGGCTGGGGAGGGTCCAGCAAAGAGCTACAAGGATGATTAGGAGATTGAAGCATCTTTCTTATGAGGAAAGGCTCAGGGACTTGGGGCTTTTTAGTCTAGAAAAAAGAAGACTGAGGGGGTATCTTATTAATGCTTATAAATACTTAAAGGGACGGTGCCAGACAGATAGGAACAGTCTTTTTTTCAGTGATGCCCACTGATAGGACAAGAGGTAACGGGCACAAATTTGAGCATAGGAAGTTCCATCTAAACATGAGGAGGAACTTCTTTACTTTGAGGGTGGCAGAGCACTGGCACAGGCTGCCCAGAGAGGTTGTGGAGTCTCCCACACTGGAGACATTCAAAACCTGACTGGATGTCGTCCTGTGCAACCTGCTGTAGGTGTCCCTGCTGTGGCAGGGGGGTTGGACTAGATAATCTTCAGAGATCCCTTCCAACCCTGGCTATTCTGTGATTCTGTAAACCAAATAGTAAATGAAGGTGTGTATAATTTGCAACCCAATTAACACTGGTACTCAAACTCTTAATTCACTTAGGCACATGTTTAAATCAGCTTTGTGGCTCCTGAGTGACAAAAATGAAATGACTAGTCCTTACTTCCTGCTTCACTCTCTGATTCTGAGAAAATGAAAACCTAAATTCAATAAGATATTTAACTTTCTAGTTCCCACCTAGGCATCCATCCCAGTGACATGAGAAGTTAGGAGCCAAATAAGAACTAGTCTTTCTGTATCTGAACCTTAGGCACAGTTAGTAAAAGCGGTTATACCTTAGCTGATCACTACTACCACTGATAAATTGTAAATGCCAATGTGCTCCTGGTCCTCTTCAGTACAAAGTCAAACGTATTTGGTTTAGGTGCTGCTGAAATTAACTTCTGACCACACTCTTATATGCATGCTTTATTTTGCACACTGAATGGTTCCACTGATCTGTATCAGCACTTCTGAGACAGCAAATGGCCTGAGAAACAAAACTGCCCTCAAATTTATCACATTTTCTTTCTTACAGTGCATCCCTTAAAGCCTTTCTTAAATAATTCAAGTGATATGACTCTTTAGATTAGGGATAATTACATGATATACATACATATTATCATAGCTATATTCCAATGGGAAAGAGAAGAACGAAAACAGGAGGACACAGTCCCAGTATGAATATGAATGACCATGTGTTTTTTTAACAACTGATGTATCAGAAGAACATGAGAACCACACCAGGCGACACTAACAGGCAGACTACAATCCTTAGTCTCCTTCACCAAATCCATGTCTGAGCAACACCACTATAAAGCTTCTTTTTTTGTTGTTGTTGTTGAGTGAGTATAATCATGTCCTTATTAGGGCTTGTATTGGCTTAAAAAAAAATACACACATACTGGTTTAAGAAGAAAAAGAAGCACCCCTCCCAACCTGATTCAACCACTCCAAGACATGTGCCTCCCCCCTCAAACTGGTATTGTCTCCTTAAAAACGTACAAAACAAAACACTGAAATTTTATTGTACACAGAGTTGAAGTAATTCAAACATTAATTGCTTTCCAGAATTTAATTAAAATATTTTCATCTGTCTTAAAACAAGCATGGCTTATTTCATTGTTGGCAACTCTAACTTTGTTAGCACTCTGTGCCAGCACTGATGTCATCTTAACAAATAATTTTTCCTCATACAGAAATTTATTCAATGACAAAAAAAATTGTCTGCTCCATAGAGAAAATACAACCTATATACTCACAAATGCAGTATTTGGTTAAACTTGCAGTATGATTTGGACACATAACACTATGTTCTTTTTTTTTGGTCCTATCAAAGAGAGGTAATTTGTCTATTCATAGAGAGGTTGCAAGATTAACAATGCAGCTTATTTTTCTGTTTCTGTATTTATCTGACACTTCCTCTTGACGTTAAGCCAGCTAATTGCTGCTGCCTTTCAGGGTGGTATATCACTGGTAGTATCTAAAGCTTTTTTACTATTTAACAAATACTTTTTTGTTACATGAAGCCAACTACAGGATTTTTCATCATGGCAAAGATGCTCCAGATCATTTACTTGGAGGAATGCTGTAAGATTTAGAGAGGTGCTATCTTACTGGAAATTCATCCTGTGGGCTTATTCCCATCTCATCATCTCAGGATACTGAAAGAGCTGGTCAATGTTATTGTGGGACTTCTCTCCATTACTTTTCAATGGTCTTGAGAATCTGGAAAGGTTCCAGTTGACTGGAAGCTGGCAAATGTTGTCCCAATTTTCAAGAAGGGTGAGAAGACCATGGTAATTGCAAGCCTGTCAGTCTCACTTCAGTGCGTGGTGAAATTATGGAGAAGGTTATTTGGGGAGTTATTGAAAAACACTTGAGAGACAGCATGGTCCTTGGTCATAGCCAGCAAGGGTTCATGAGGGTAAAGTCCTGATTAACCAACTTAATTTCCTTTTATGAAAAGGTGACCCATCTAATTGACCAAGGGAAGGAAGTAGATGTGGTAGTTTTGGATTTTAGCAAAGCTCTTGATACTGTCTCTCACAGTATCCTTCTGGACAAAATGTCCAGCATACAGCTAGACAAGCTAGACAAGTGTTGGGTGAGCAACTGGCTGATGTGTTGGGCTCAAAAAGTTATAGTAAATTGGGGTTACATCAGGCTGGTGGCCAGTCACCAGTGGGGTTCCCCAGGGCTCAATTTTAGGCCCAGTGTTCTTTAATGCTTTTATGAATTATCTGGATGCAGGAATCAAATGCATATTAAGTACCTTTGCTGATGATACTAAATTAGGAGAAGCTGTGGACTCCTTCGAGGGTAGAGAGGCCTTACAGAGAGATCTGGGTAGACTAGAGAGCTGGGCAATCACCAACCATATGAAACTTGACAAAAGCAAGTGCAGAATTGTGCACCAGGGATGGGGTAATCCTGGTTATAGGTACAAACTGGGGCATGAGAACCTGGACAGCAGCCCCACAGAAGGAGATCTTTGGGTTAATGGCAAGCTGAATATGATGCAACAGTGTGCCCTGGCAGCCAAAAAGTCCAACCATGTCCTGGGGTGCATCAAGCACAACATAGCTAGCTGATCAAGGGAGGTGGTTGTTCCACTCTACACTGCACTGGTGCGGCCCTGCCTCAAGTATCGCATGCAACTTTGGGCACCTCAGTATAAGAGGGACATCAAACTATTAGAGTGTGTCTGGGGTCTGGAAAAGGGTGAGCAAGACGGTGAAAGGTCTCAAGAGCAAGACTTATAAGGAGTGGCTGAGGTCACTTGGCTTGTTCAGCTTGGAGAAGACTGAGAGGTGACCTCATTGCATCCTACAGCTTCCTTAAGGGGGGCAGTGGAGGGGCAGGTGCTGATCTCCTCTCTCCGGTGACCAGCGATAGAACAGGAGGAAATGGAATGAACCTGTATCAGGGGAAGTTCAAACTGGATATAGAATCATAGAATCATCTAGGTTAGAAGGGACCTTTAAGATCATTGAGTCCAACCATCAACCTAACACTGCCAAAACCACTACTAAACCATGTCCCTAGAAAGGAAAAGGTTCTTCACAGAGAGGGTGCTTGGTCACTGGAACAGTCTCCCCAGGGCAGTGGTCATGGGACCAATCCTATCAGAGTTCAAGGAGCATCTGGACAATGCTTTTAGTCATATGGTTCAGTTTTAGGTAGTCCTGCAAGGAGAGGGGAATTGGATTCAATGATCCTTATGGGTCTCTTCCAACTTGAGATATTCTATGATCTGTGCAAATCTGCAAATCACTATTTGCTGATGCAATGCTTCTATGCCAGATTTTGTGTAAATTTGAACCAGAGGATTTATTTTTTTTCTGGCAATATAGACACTTTATGCTGAGATATAAATATATAACCTAGATTTTTCTTTTTTGTTTCAGATTAGGTGTCTATTATGCTCTACTGAGTTTGCAATTTTAAAGGGTCTCTAAATGCTTGAAAATTAATTCAAAATGAGGGAATAACTGGAACAAGGCCAGTGGGACCACAGTTATGTCCATTCTGTTGCAAGTTTACAACACTAATTGATGCAATTAGCTGTTCCTTTTCCCTGGTCCATATCTCTGCCTGCATGCTTCTTATTTTTCCTATATACCAGTCTTGCTATTACAAGAAAATATAACTTTCAGTAAAAAATAAAGCCAGGCTTCTAACCCTGGAGTTCAGGGAGAGAAAAAAATTAAAAATGTAATTCTACAGTTATTCTGTAAACCAGAATAGAAAAAAGGGAACCAAAATATTATGTTTGACACTAGTATTTTTAAATTACTATTTTTTTTGGTCGGTGGGCTTTTTTGAGTTCTGAGTGACTCAATATTTCCAGTTAAGAAACTATGACTATTCTGAAAACACAACTTATGCCTTGGCTTACTGCAGCATGTACTTTAGACCATTTTTCCATTTTGCTTTCAGTCTTCCTGCTGTTGTTTCTGATAATCCCAAATGATTCCGCTTTATCCTACTGAGTTCAAACTACTTTCAGTCTTCCACAATGCTCCTATTTTTTTGAGTGTTCTTCCAATCAGCAAAGCTGTTTGGAGAAAATGTCCTCATTTGTGTTTATGGGACATAAAATGATGGAACATTTCTGTATCTTAGCTTGATTCAGTCACTTAATAACAGCAAAGTTAAGAAATTTCTGTTGGTTCCCCCTGCCCCGCCCCCCAGGGATTAAGTGTATCTTGGCCGTTCCTTTTGTTTTTTCACAATAGTACTTTCACCTATCATCCAGGTTGCTTTGGATGTAAACACTTGTTTATAATAAATAGCAGAGGAAATTGTAAAACACAGGGTAGTACATTTCAGAGTTGTTCTTCTACTATGACTTTTTAAAGTGAAAAGGTATTTCACCAGAGCTTTAGATTTGTTTAAAATATCCTTACTGGATTCATACTAAGCTCAGACAAGCTTTTATGCAGTTAAAACATTATTTTTCATTAACATAAAGCTGAAATTTACATTTACATGAAGATGTAATTTCATGCTCTAATTTCCCATTTAGAAATACTTAGAATTGGTTCAGTATGTTTATTTAACATTTTAATTTAAATTCAGATTCTGATTTTTCTATTTCTTAATGAAAGGAAAAATCGTAACTATTTCTGATGTGTCACTGGCATGTAGCACTTGAATTGAAATAAGCTTTGCATTAAATTTCCATAAACTAAAAAAGAAGTCAGTCAAGGACCTAGACCTGCAAATATCATCAGAGTTTGAAGGACTAAATCCCTATCTCGGTGGACTGTTTGAGCTCAAATTTTAATGGAAACTTTCAGAATTTAAAAATGCACTCAGTGCATTCATATTCACTGAAGCATATAAGGTGTATAATTAACAGGGAGATATTTGGGAATCGCAGGATCCAAAGTTCTGTCACTGGCTTAATTTGGGATTTTTTAAATGAAAGCTAAGGTTATATATGCTGACTAAGTTACTGTAGCTTTGGGTTACCCAAAGGTCAGCTGAGCATCAAGAACTGACTGCATGCGATTTAACCTGCCTTCACAAAGGCAAGGTAAGGCTTGGGGTGGCTGACCAATTTACCATTTGCAGTTTTCTCTCCCAGGCATACTACAAAGATGGCTTTTTTTGCCAGTTTTTCAGCTTCTGAGCTGCCACAGTATGCATCACAGCATTCTAAGCCAAACAAACATAAGTTTAGTTTACTTTAAATGCAAGCATGCATTGCAAGTCAGTTCAAAAAATGTTCAGCCAGACTGGAGAAGGCAACCATACCAGATCCAGCAATCCCTACCTGATACTGAGAGACCGCATTGTCTAAATTCAGTGACCTCTGCTGCCATAACTATTTATCTTACTAGTTCTTGAGCTCAAGTTTTTTTAGCCCTATCTGGCATAGTTTGGTCTTGGTGTAGGGCACAATAAAGAGGCAAGTTTCAGGTTCACAATGAATTTACTAGTGCTTAACAATCTCTTGCATGGTCTAAAAATGAGACAAGGCTCAATAACACAAAAATACTGTCACAAATAGTGCAACAGTATCAGCACCTAACGTTTTTTAACTGATTGGTAACCTGTATATGCAGACCTGTGATACAACCCCAAACCCTGAAGTAACATCAGTGTTTAATTGTGGACTGTTAGAGGTTTTCTTACAGTTCTTTCCAAATTCTTTCCCAAGGTATTACACCCTACCTGACCTTTCTCTTTTCTTCCATCCTGTTTCTTCTCTCATACTCCTTCCTTTGCCTTTCATTCTATCAAAAGATATAACCACTTAGTAGAGAAATGTATAATTTCTCAGCATTTACATCTTTTCTCTTACAGGTTGGCTTAAAGGCAAGCAGGCTCTTACAGATGTCATAGGAAGTTTTCTTGTTTTTTTTTTATGGTGAACTGAAGTAACATGATATTTATTGACATTGCACTGTTCATTTACCTTATGTTGACTTGTTCAATTGTTTTTGAAAATTTGTCTTATTGCTCAGGGATACGCTGTCTAAAAGAGGGGTAGGTGATGAGTATCTTTTGATGCAATGTATTGAAATGTACTGTTAATTTATGTTAGATTTCTTCTTGTTCAGTTATAGGAATAAAATAAAATCCTGTTTACATCACTTACAGAGTTTGAGATGCCACTAAATGAACCTGGGTTTTCAGTGTTCTAAAGACAGCTTTTGGAGAATTCAGGCCTTCGTTTAACTTGAATCTGAATTTTCTTTTTGTTTTTCAGAAAACTCATCATATCATGTTACAGTGACTTTTCTGTTCAGAACAGCAGTCTAGGTCAATCTGATATTATACTAAAGCATAATGTCAAGTAGCTGAGTTTTGTTTGAGAAGACTTATCTTTGAAACAGTCACAGAACACAGAGTTTATAGAACTATAAAGAATCAAGTTGGCCATACTCAATGCAAAACATAAAAATACATCTTCAAATACAACATGTATGTCTAACAGACAAATCCTTTAGGACAACCAAATTGGGATGCTTTTATATCTTAAACATACTTTTATTATGACTTAGAGCAATTTGCTTTCCTAGTTAGTGGGGCAGAGCTCTTTGGAAAACTGCAGCTACTGTTCAATTATTTTTTGTCTGTCTGCATGACATTTTTCCATTTTCATCAAGATTTTGACACAAGTACTTAAAATCAACTGCAGAAATAGTTTTTCAGAGATATGTTGCAGATGTTCATATGCTCATTTCCAACCTTTCCATTATTCTTCTATATTTTAGATTGGTTTAAAGTCAAATAAGTTTATGTATTTTATTGGGTCAAGAGTTTAGTGCGAGTTGCTTGTGAAATAGAAGGCAGATTGAGAGCAAAGAATTATCTATTGTGTTACTTCCAGCAAATGCAGCTAGGAATATTAATATCAGGCTTTTTTTTTCAGGAGAAAACTACAGAGGGACTGACCAGCTTACTGAATGGCAAATGAAGGTGTGATGGCAAATGTTAGAGGTGTACCCCAGAACTGTGGCCACGCCTATATAAAAAGTATGTAGCAAAAACAAAGTAATGTTTCACTTCCAAGAAATTACAAATTTCAACTTAAAGTATTATAGTTTATCTATAAAATCTTAAAAAATGTATGTTTATTATTGACTACTCATAAAACGATAATGCCTAGAAGGTCAAACTATGAATATAGTTTCTCTGCTTGTGTAACAAAAAAATTGAATCACAGCAAAAGACAGCCTCTGCCACAAAGAGCTCACTTTATTAATAAAAATGCTGAGGTTGCTCACAACTCCTGAGCTACAACGTCACAAGTACTCTCCTCAAGGAAAATGGAAAACAATTACTTGCCCCAGACATTTTAAATATAATTTTTCAGATCTTGATATTAGTCAGAAACTGCAGAAAACCTTAATGCCTAATTTGTATCCCATAAACAAGTAGTTTATGACAACCAAAGGCAGCTTTTGAAAATAAGGAAGCTAAAAAATGCTTGCAGAATCACTGCACGTCATAGTCTCTTGAAAATGAAGTGCATTACAGCAGACATAAAAGAACATGCTGTGGTAAGACAAGCTGTAATGAGTTCAATGTGTTAGTATGCAAGTTATGAAAGATTTTTCTTCTTTAATACAACATTTTTCATTACCATTAGTCCTTGAGGTACATGCAAACATTTCTCTGGTGAATGTAAATGATGGAAAGCCTCTAGGAAAGAAGGAATCACAGCTTTTTTTCTTCTTGTTTTGAATTTTTGTATTACAGAGTTTTGCAAGGGGAGAACTCATTTGTGTAACACTGATATCAAAGGCAGAGCTATACAGTTTCCTATGATATCACAAGCTGCAATCCCTACCAGTTTTTGACTGAAAATGAAAATAATGCAAAATCAAATTTCTTTTCACAACAGGTAGAGTAACATCTTCATAAATAATTGGATTTTTAAAAATAAGATTCAGTGTAATTGAAAGTTGTGATTTAAGGGTTGATGCAATAAAAAATACTCTTTGTGGATCTTATAAATGAAAAAGCAGATCAGAAAAACAGGGCTCTATTTCTCACAGGACCAGATATTTCAATTAATATATTCAACTAAAACTAATATTAGCATAGAAAAGAAGAAATATGACAGAGGATTTCTAAATTACCAGTGGCGCTTCACTGTTTGTCAATACTGTTCTGGCATTTTTGAAAAAGCAGCTCATAAGGGTAGAACTACAACCTTAGAAACTACACTCTTTCTAAGCATGGACTTAGTAGCCAAGCATTCAGCTCCATTTGCAAATATGCAACTGGTGTGGGAGAATGGTTTTGTGCCAAACAAACCTTTCCCTTAAGCAACTCATGAAGTTATGCTCAAGCTTCCTAAATCAGGATTTTCCTTACATTTATTGGAAGGATCTGGCAACAAAATTTTGTTTCTATAAGCTTCGATTTATGTTGAAAGAAAAAAAAATAAAGTAAAAACCTAAACAACTTTGACAGAAAAATTAGTAATATTATAGAAATAAATATCGAGAAAAATTGTCCTTCTTTTTTCTACAATTATTCCAATGGAGAAAAGTATAACATATTATGAGGGAATAAGATTAATATTTCTTTTTAATAATAATTTTTAAGTTACCTTTAGGAGACACAATTGAAAAGGGTGAAAGTACTTCCGTTTTATTTTTTTCTTTTCTTTTGAAAGAAGGACAAGGATAGGCTAGCAACTTAATAAAACTTTCACCCCAGTTTAGAAAAAAAAATAAATAGTTCTAATCTTGAAGCTATGGTAGGCTTCATGAAAACACGATTTAGGAAATTATGTTAGAAATTGCTGGAATCTCTTCTGAGTCAAAACCAAATTTGACTGCTACACAATATGTCATTGTAAGCAACATAAGCCATTAATTTTAACAATGGATTCTCATGACAAATTCCATTAAATTCTCCTAGAGAACTGGAATCTATTATACTTTATCTACCATAGGAATATTTTCTTACAATCTTTATGATTGCTTCACTAATTCATATCTATCGATAGTAACATTAGTAAACTTTTTTTTTAAATAAATCTGCAGAATTTGCATCTTTTGTGTCTTCAAATGTCTATCAGAAGCACTCAAATCAGCAAAGACTTTTTGTAAACTCAGTTATGTAGGCATAAGCAGTCCCATTAAAGATAACACGCTTTGTTAAAACTAATTCTGCATTGGATTGGATCTATGACTCAATTTTGTGTAATGTGAAATATACTTCCCCAACCAAGAAAGTAATCAGATATGACTTTTTTGCCTGTATTTGTTTCTTTAAGTATGGGTTTTTTCTCCTAATTAGCTTTCCAGACCTTATTCCTTGTTTCCTAGTAAAAAAGAAACAAAAGCAAAGATACAATCAATAAAATAGTAAATTGCCACCTCATTCCCTTTTACTTGTATAGAATCATAGAATCATTTTGGTTGGAAGAGACCTTTAGGATGATCAAGTCCAACTGTTAAACTAGCACTGCCAAGTCACCACTAAACCACGCCCCTCAGCCCTACATCTACACGTCTTTTAAATACCTCCAGGGATGGCAACTCAACCACTTCCCTGGGCAGCCCAGTTCCAATGGTTGATAACCCTTTCAGTGAAGAAATTTTTCCTAATATCCAATCTAAACTTCCCCAGGTGCAACTTGAGGCCATTTCCTCTTGTCCTATCGCCTGTTACTTGGGAGAAGAAACCGACCCCTCTCTATAATCTCCTTTCAGGTAGTTGTAGAGAGCGATAAGGTCTCCCCTCAGCCTACTTTTCTCTAGGCTAAACAACCCCAATTCCCTCAGCCGCTCCTCAAAAGACTTCTGTTCTAGACCCCTCACCGACTTTGTTGCCCTTTTCTGAACAGGCTCCAGCACCTCAATGTCCCTTCTGTAATGAGGTGCCCAAAACTGAACACAGTACTCGAGCTGGGGCCTCACTGAGGCCCTGTACCAAGGTACAATCACTTCCCTAGTCCTGCTTAGCATGCTATTTCTAATACAAGCCAGGATGCTGTTTCATGAACCTAATAGTGTTAATAGTGTTTCATGAACCCATGCTGACTGGGCCTGATCATCTGGTTGTCCTGCATGTGTTGCGTAATGATGATCTGGAGCAGGATGATCTGTTCCATAACCTTCCCAGGCACCGAGGTCAGACTCACAGGTCTGTAGTTCCCTGGATCCTCCTTGTGGCCCTTCTTGTGGATGGGTGTCACATTTGCTAGCCTCCAGTCAACTGGGACCTCCCCGGTTAGCCAGGACTGCTGATAAATCATGGAAAGTGGCTTGGTGAGCACTTCTGCCAGCTCCCTCAATACCCTTGGGTGGATCCTATCCAGCCCCATAGACTTGTGTGCATCTGTAGTGGTGTAGTAGCTCACTAACCACTTCCTGTCGGATTATGGGGGGTTCACTCTGCTTCCCATCGCTGTCATCCAGCTCAGGGAGCTGAGTACCCAGAGGACAGCTGGTCTTACTACTAAAGACTGAGGCAAAGGAGGCATTAAGTACCTCAGCTTTTTCCTTATCCTTGGTCACTATGTTCCCCCCGCATCCAATAAACAATGGAGATTCTCCTTAGTCCCCCTTTTGTTGTTAATATATTTATAGAAACATTTTTTATTGTCTTTTACGGCAGGAGCCAGATTAAGTTTTAGTTGGGCTTTGGCCGTTCTAATTTTCTCCCTGCATAGCCTCACAAAATCTTTGTAGTCTTCCTGAGTGGCTTGCCCCTTCTTCCACAGGCCATAAACTTTCTTTTTCTTCCTGAGTTCCAACCAAAGCTCTCAGTTTAGCCAGGTTTGTCTTCTTTCCTGCCTGCTCATTTTTCGGCACATGAGGACAGCCAGCTCTTGCACCTTAAAGATTTCGTTCTTGAAAAATGTCTAACCTTCCTGGGCTCCTTTGCCCTTCAGGACTGCCTCCCAAGGGACTCTGTCAACTAGCCTCCTAAACAGGTCAAAGTCCACCCCTCGGAAGTCGAAGGTGGCAGTTCTGCTGACCCCTCTCCTTGCTTCTCCAAGAATCAAAAACTCTGTCATTTCATGATCACTATGCCCAAGATGGCCTCCAACCTTCACATCACCCACAAGTCTTTCTCCGTTCATGAACAACAGGTCTAGCAAGGGTGCCTTCCCTAGTTGGCTCGCTCACCAGCTGTGTCAGGAAGTTATCCTCAACACACTCCAAGAACCTCCTAGACTGTTTGCTCTCAGCTGTATTGTATTTCCAGCAGACATCTTGTAAGTTGAAGTCCCCCACGAGGACGTGGTAATGATTGTGAGACTACTCCCAGCTGCTTATAGAATATTTTGTCTGCCTCTTGATCCTGATTGGGTAGTGTATAACAGACCCCCACCATGATATCTGCCTTGTTGGCCTTCCCTCTGATTCTCACCCATAAACATTCAACCCTATCATGACCATCATTAAGCTCAAACAATCAAAACACTCCCTAACACACAAGGCCACTCCACCGCCTCCCTCTCCTGGCCTATCCCTTCTGAAGAGTTTATAGCCATCCAATGCAGTACTCCAGTTATGCGTATCACCCCACCATGTTTCTGTGATGGTGACCACATCATAGTTTTCCTGCTGCACAATGGCTTCCAGCTCCTGTTTGTTGCCCATGCTGTGTGCATTGGTGTAGATGGGCTCCAGTTGTATGTTAAATCTTCATATATTCCCTTGTCTGAATGACTTTTATCTAGCCCCACCAAAGTGCTGAAGCCTTGGGTGCTACCATGGAAAGTCAAGGAGAAATCATTAATATTTTCCTGGTTTCTGTCATCTTCCAGAATTTAAAACATTAATTGATATTTTCACTGAGATGCTGAAAGGAGGATGTTTGAACAGTCCCAAGTTCTTACTGCAGTCAACATTGCCAGAAGACTGAAAGTTACTAAATCACCCTGGAGCAGGAATCCCTAAGCTGCCCCAGCTTGCTGGTGGCTGAAAGAGTCTTCACAAAGTATCAGTTTCAATTGGCCCTTTCCTTACACTTCTTTCACACGCTTCTTTTTTGTCCACTGTCAAGGGAAGGATCCTGGGCTAGAGGGTCATTTGGTCTCAATCATTTTGGAAGTTCTTGCATTATACAGATATTGCACAGCTGCTCATCATTTTTATGTAGTGGCCTGGGCTTCCAAAAGGCCATTAACAGTCCTACCAGCTGGCCTGATAGAAAACTTACTGTTACTCTGCTGTATCCAGGAAATACCCCATTTTTTATAAAATTGTGGAGTATTTTATACAGTGGATTACCACCGATACCAATCTCGTCTTTATTAACTTTCTGCCTACATCACCACAGATCAGCCCGTAACAAAACAGTGGGGGTGTGATCAGGAATCATAGAATCATAGAATCATAGAATCATAGAATGGTTTAGGTTAGAAGGGACCTTGAAGATCATCGAGTTCCGACCCCCCTGCCACAGGCAGGGATACCTCTCACTAGACCAGGTTGCCCAAGGCCACGTCCAGCCTGGCCTTGAACACCTCCAGGGACGGAGCTTCAACAACCTCTCTGGGCAACCTGTTCCAGTGCCTCACCACCCTTAAAGTGAAAAACTTCTTCCTAATGTTTAATCTAAACCTGCCCTCTTCCAGCTTAAAGCCGTTCCCCCTCGTCCTATCACTACATGCCCTTGTAAAAAGTCCTTCCCCAGCTCTCCTGTAGGCCCCCTTTAGGTACTGGAAGGCCGCAATAAGATCTCCCCGGAGCCTTCTCTTCTCCAGGCTGAACAGCCCCAACTCTCTCAGCCTCTCCTCATAGGAGAGGTGCTCCAGCCCTCGGATCATCCTCGTGGCTCTCCTCTGGACGCGCTCCAGCAGGTCCATGTCCTTCTTATGTTGGGGACTCCAGAGCTGGATGCAGTACTCCAGGTGGGGTCTCACGAGAGCAGAGTAGAGGGCCAGAATCACCTCCCTTGACCTGCTGGCCACGCTTCTTTTGATGCGGCCCAGGATACGGTTGGCCTTCTGGGCTGCGATCGCACACTGCTTGCTCATGTCGAGCTTCTCATCAATCATCACCCCCAGGTCCTTCTCCACAGGGCTGCTCTCCAGCCATTCTCCGCCGAGCCTGTATTTGTGCTTGGGATTGCCCCGACCCAGATGTAGGACCTTGCACTTGGCCTTGTTGAACTGCATGAGGTTAGCTTGGGCCCACCTCTCCAGCCTGTCCAGGTCCCTCTGGATGGTATCCCTCCCCTCCAGCATGTCTGCCTCGCCAAACAGCTTGGTATCATCAGCAAACTTGCTGAGGGTGCACTCTACCCCACTGTCCATGTCGCTAACAAAGATGTTGAACAGTACGGGTCCCAGTACCGACCCCTGAGGAACGCCACTCGTCACTGCTCTCCACAGCAGTCAGAGTTCAGATGAAAAGGGCAGTTTGCATTTACTTAGACACAGGCAGGTTAGTAATAATTATTACATATTGATCACAATGACAAGCTTTTCTCTGCAAATCTAAGACTAACTTTTCACTCTCAAACAATCGCAGAGGTTCTGATCTCATGACATCAGCCAACGCTTAACAGAAAAGGGGATAAAAAACATAGAAGTAGCAACAGGAAATAGAGAAACAGAAAATTTAGGCTGGGTACTCAGTAGGATTACAGACGCTGAAGCCTGAAGAAGAAATTACTTGACCTGCTGGCCCAACACAGTGAAAATTAAACAACAGAAAAGATAAGTGAGTATACCAAAGAGGAAACTCTTTGAGAAGCAGCGGTCTAGGTGTGTTGATAGACTTTTATCACCTTTTGATTATGCTATTCTAACCAGATTGTCTGATTACTGATGAAAGATACCTCAAATGGAGAAACACTTCAATACATTTACTTTGAGGGTACAGAGCACTGGAACAGGCTGCCCAGAGAGGTTGTGGAGTCTCCCACACTGGAGACATTCAAAAGCCGACTGGATGCCGTCCTGTGCAACCTGCTGTAGGTGTCCCTGCTGTGGCAGGGGGGTTACACTACATGATCTCCAGAGGTCCCTTCCAACCCTGACCATTCTGTGATTCTGTGATTCATGCAGACACTTATATACACACACTGTATTTACATGCTTGCAATTTTATATTCTTTTCTGTTATCTTTTTAGAAAAAGGAATTTTTTTTCTTTTACCTCGAACTCCTCAAACAGAAGCTTACTGACTAATCATTTTTCTTCTCTATTCTACCCACATGTAATACTGTATCATTTATAGGAAGCTTTAGAACATTTTCATTTGTGTAATAAATGTTTACTTGCCAGGCTACAAACAAAAGGTATTCTTTCTTGAAATGGATCCAGGTGAATTCCGGTTGCCAGTTTTTAACTTCTTCTGAAGGATAAATGGCACATTTACCAGTAGATACACTTGACTGAATCACTAAGAGAACCTATTATAAGTATACACCACTTCAACAAAGAGAGAAGCCAGACAGAGAGAGAAATCTGTACCTTTCATCAGCTGACTACCTACACCAAAGTCATAGTTCATTAACAGTGTCTAGCAAGAGATTTTTTTGAATGTGGTGGTAGTATGCTGGAAAAGCATTAATGGCTAGAATGAAGCAGGTGATCTGGCTGGTGATCACTGAAGCGTCAAAATGGATGAGGCAGTTGTGCACAACTTTTTCAGGCTAATGCTTCTACTTAAAAGCCCCTTTATTTAGAGCAACAGCTGGGCACAGGAGAAGCTGCTGGCCACTGCAGTAGCTCCCAGAGCTGAGCCAGAGTCATAAACCCTACCCAGAAAACTAGGTTCTTTACCAGAGGTACAAAGACAGCTTTTTTGGGTGCAGTTAACATTAGAAAGTCCAGCTGGGTATTTCTGAGAAACAAATACTGTTACCTGTTTGTTCCTCTGAATGCCATACACACAAGATTTTGTGTATGTACTCGACCAATAATCAGGACTGTACCAAACTTTGTATCTGATTAATTTTACCAATTCCTCCTCCTAACAAACAAAGCCTGCAAGGGCTCACATATGAGATAATTGTTTGGAGTAAGAAAGAAGGATGACTGTGAACACACGGCTAGAAGCTAGGAGAGCAAATTGAAAACAAGGAAGAGTGAATGCACTTGGTGAAGTACATTTTAGAAAATTTGGCACTGAGAGGATACTCAAAATGAGTGTGTCCCAGACACTGAAAGGACATGGGAAAAGAACCAAGCATAAGAGTGTGATACAAGAAGCTAAAAAGAAGACTGCTCTAGTAAAGTCAGTTATGCCGTGAACTACCTGATCACCTCTAACACATATAATCTCTTTCTCCCAAGAAGTTTGAATTCTCTACAATATATCTGAAACCCAAAATTACACAGACAAAAGGATAAGAACGAGGAAGTAAAGACATCTATTTCAGCATGAGTTAGAACTGTCCACTTCAGTAAAGGTTAACACCAGAACTTTGCCTTTAGATTTTACAAAGCTGTAGTGTTTGAGTCCTTAACTACTTCTTAGGAGCACAGAAACTATCACCTTGTCTAAAGTTGTATGGAAATAATAGCAGAGAAAATAATACACGCTTGGGGTATAATCTTTCTTTTGTAACTAGTACTGGTGCACAGTAGAACAGCATAGCCTGAGTCCCTTTCAAAAGCACACAAAAGTCCATTTCAAGTCATCGTGAGGACTAAGAGGATAAGGGTACTGAGCAAACTCTGACTTAGGTGTAGGCCTCATTATCAAACCTTCTGTGTCATTAGAGCCAGAAACAAATCATACAGCAAGACTATTCTGCTCCCTTTATCAATTTTGTTTCTTTCTACTTTCCTGTGTCTCAATGGTGCATGCAATTTCCTTTCTTGTTATTGGTATGCAAATTCACCTGCTCCCAAAATAGTTCTTGTGAAAGACTGTTATTATGTTTGAAATGCAAGGTATGTACACCCACTTGTCAACTGCATGAACTAGCTGTGGCAATTATAAATTCCTCTGAAGGGCAACAAATATTTACCATAAATGGAGACTGAATTAATTCAGGTATTTGCAAGATACAGATTGCGGTTAGTCTACCAGAAAAATTCATTCATCTGATATATACCACAAGCTTGCCATCCTCTTTTTCAGAGATGCTTCAAGACCCTTCAAATATGAACTCTTCTGGCGAACACCGTCTGCCATACCCTTTCATGAGGATTCCATACCTCTTTTTTTTTTTTTTTTTAATGTCCATCACCCCTCATATTTCATCCATCACCCCTCATATTTCATCCGTCACATGACCAAAATGAGGCTTAGGACCTCCAGCCAGGACACAAGAATATGCCAGCTCATCGCTTGCAAGACTTTGACAACTCAATCATTTGACAGCCTTATGAATGTCCTAGATGAGGGGAATGGATGTTAGAGCTTAAACTTTGGTCACATGTGCACCCTGCTACTTACATGACGAGAATGAGCAACCAGGGTGCTTAAAAGACTACATAGCTCATAACCTGAATATGTGTACCACTACATTAGTTTTTAGATATTTAGATACTCACAGTTCAGGGATGGATGGTTTCATAAAAAGTGAAAGGTGAAAGACAGAAGTCCTAACTAAACAATTGTTGTTCAGTGTAGAGCAAATTCAGCTTCCATTAATATCAAAAAAGGGGCTGTCCATGTGAGCTACTGATCTGTTGCTAAGTGCCTTCAGTTTCCAGCCATTTTGGAAGGACTTCAGGATGGTCAACACCACACAAAGATGAAAAACCTTATTAACACACTCTGGGCAAAGAATCACATGGGTTGCAAGGAGGTGCAGAGGAAAGAATTGTATTGAACTGACAAGAATGGTTGTGTAATCTGTTTCAAGGATAAATCATATCTAATTTGTCATACATCCTACTGTAAACTGTAGCCATCACCTTCACTGTTAATGCAGAGTAAGAACTCAACTCTCAAAAGAAGACTGTATCATATTGTGAACCATGATGGTCTCCTCTTAGGCTGGCATCAAATTATCATTTCTGGTTTCCCCCTTTCCTGGATCCAGGTGATAGGCTTGTATTGAAAGAGCCAAGAAAGATGACACATTGAATAAACACCTATGTACTTAGATCAAGAGAAGAATCCATTGCTGTGCATGGAACACGAGTGATAATGGGAGGGAAGAGATGTCCAGAGAAAAAATTTCGGAGTTGTGGAAAACCTGTAATCATTTTTCTTTGTGGTTCAATTTGGACACAGAAGCAGACTGGCCCTGCTTTAGAGCTGCATAAACTTTGGCAGAGAGCTATGATCTTGTAACACTGTCCTTTGAATGTTTCTTTAAATAGCTTATTTGATATTCTAGCTAATAACTGGCAACAGACTGGAAATATTCACAAATACTTTTGCCTCATAACAGTTGTAAAAAAAGGTCATCATCGTCACTACTAAAAAAAGAAAACCACACCAAAAAACAACAAAACCACACACAAAAAAAATCCCACCTCACTCATTCCTCAAATAGCCACTTCTAGCAGTAGTGTGACATTAATCAAAGTCCATAGTGAATATAGGCAATAACCCCGAACCGTTCCTCCATTTCTAAGCATGTGCACAGGTTGTGGATGTCCAAATACTTGCAGAGGTAAATAGCACTTCCTCGCACAATCAGCATTAATACAGCCACCTAACCTGATAGGCACTGGCTCCCAAAGTGATATTACATTCTTCACAATTGTCATCTGTACTTCCAGATGTACTTCTGCAACAATCAAATGCTGATGGCCTGAATAGAACTGGACAAAAAGAAAGTTCATGAAAAATTAATTAGGCACACAGTCTTTGTTCATACTCGCACAAAAACAAGACTGTCCATCCGCCTACTGTTGTAGTCTAAGGTATGTGTCTGGAAACTCAAGCAAGTCTGTGGAACAGGTGAGTATACAGGCTGATTGAAAATATGATTATGGTCAGTAAGCACAAAGAGTTAAATGGTCAAACTGCTTAATACTGTGTTAAACAGTAAGTCATCAATCTTTCCACCTGCTAGGGTGTCCTGCTTTCAGCTGGGAAAGAGTTAAATTTTCTTTCTAGTGATTGCTGTGAAAGGAATGTCAATAATACCTATTGGTTTTAGTTGCTGCTAAGTGACGTTTACATTATTCAAGGACTTTTTTTTCCAGCTTCCCATAGAAGAGTAGAGAGAAGGATGGAAAGGCCAATGAAATATTCCATACCGCAGACATCACGCTCAGTATATAAATGGGGGTTAGCGCTGAGGGCAGGAATCCACAATCACTGCGCGTGACAGTGACGATTCACTGGGTGGTGAGAGTGTCTGATGTTATATTTTTCCTTTTCTGATATTGCTCTGTTAAACTGTCTTTATCTCAACCCACCAGTTTTTCTCCTTTCCCCTCCTTTCCTCCCTCTTCTCCCTTGTAGAGGGAAGAAGGGGTGAGTGAGCGGCTGCGTGGTGGGGGTTAAACCGTGACATGGGGCATCTAGCAAGAAATACTGGTATATCATAGGTTTGTGCAGTTAGTCTGCTGTCCTTTTCTGAGCTACGGATACAAACACCTCTGCCAAAGCTTCTAATTAATAGTGTTCATGTTTGCAATAAGCATACATAAAACATCTATCACCTACATTAAAGTTTAAAAACATTTACTACAGATGCAAAGCTCATCAATTTCTTAAAACACCCAGATAACATCTCTTACAAGTACTTTGATATGCAACAGTTAGAAAAATTTAGCTCTTATGCTAATCAAAATTTCCTTAATTTTCATATTTGGGTGATCGTCCTAATCAATCTACACAATCAAAAAATAATTACAATACTCCTGGTTTTGACTCAGCAAATGGAAATTGACCTAATTAATTTTGATTTTTAGTAGGATTTCTATAGCAAGTACTCTAGCTTTTTCTCACTCTGCTGCGATGAATACATCTATCTCATAGTCTAATCTCTGCAGTCATCTGACCAATGACTCCAGAATTTGGTTGTTGGTCTTTATTCATGGTCTTTGATCTTCTGTTAAAAAATCTGTTTAGTTTTTAACTTACAACATAATATAAGCTGTGATTAAAAAAAAAAAATAGAAGAAAAGAAGGAAAAAGGAGAGAAAAAGTAAAAAAAAATAAAAAGAAGAAAGAAAATGAAAAAAAGAAAAGAGGGAAGAAAAAAGAAATACCACTGTTTTGGGGAGATAATATGACTGTTATAAAAAAGAATTCACTTTGACTTCTGAGTATACAGTTGACTGTGTGTGAGACTGCTTAATTACATTACCTTGACCATGATAAGGGCATTGTCTGAATGATGACTTCTGAAATGATCAGGGGCAGGGGAGTTGCTTAGTTTTGACAGTACCAGTATCTTCACAGAACAGAACTGGTTTCAATGAGTCTTTGATTTTTCCTTGGTACATTACATTTTAACTAGTTACTCAACTGTCCCACAAAGAAAAAAAATAATAAAAGGCATGTTTTATCTTTCCTGTTGTTTGTTTTCTGAATATTTAAAACACCCCTGTTTGGGTTATGCGTTTGCATTTTCCCTTAAAAATCTTTAGAGATCTTCAGGTGGGAGTTGCTGTAGGAATCCAAAACATTGCTATTAACAATTAAGTTGTTTATTGTGGGAAAGAACTCCCACAATTTTAGTAACAGTATGAAGGAATGGAAAAAACTACCAATCCGAAATGCATGGAAATAAAGCAATGGAAAAATCACTTTAAAACCTTTTAAATTGTGTATCAGGTATAAGTTCATATTTACTATCCCAGTACCATGTGCAGTAATACATCTCTTGGCATTTTTTTGTATAGTTCGAGTATTTTGACAAGATTTTCTTCCACTGAATAGTATGCCTTAGCCTTACTAAATGTAAAGTAGGAGACTGGTACTTAATTATTTCAACAGCAGTAAGAAACTTTACAGTTGCTACAAACTCAGTTATGCTTTATATTACAGCAATAACAATTACAATTTGTGCACTCCTTCCCAAGATTTTCAAGAGATTGGTTGATCAAAGGGGTTTGTTTTGTTTGTTTGTTTGTTTGTTTTGGGGATTTATTTTTTTTTTTAATCCTACATAATCACTTAAACTAAGTCCTTGATGCAACTATGACCTTCGGACTGGGGTTTTGGTTTAGGGAGTACTCCTACATATATTCGAACATCCGCATTACTGATGCAACTAATCTCATCGCACAATTTTGCACAGGCATTGTGTACCCAATAAACACAAGCTTTCCACTGATTTTAATAAAAAGTGGTCCAGTGGTCAGGTTAGCATTATGCAGCCCTTCCTTATCACATCTTCTGATGTGCCAGACACATACTGTCATCACATGTCCTGACATGCGGGTTCTCAACCTGTCTGGGAGTAAGACACTTCAGAAACCAGGTAGCTATAAGAGTCAGAAAGGCAGCAACAGAATAAAAAACAATGTAAATGTAATTCAGTTGAAACTGCTACTAGAACGCTTAAGTTTAACAGTTATTCTGTGTCTATAATACACCAGTTCTGGGTCCGTATATGTGTTATACCAGGCAAAAGGCTTCATGAAAAACGTTTAGGGTTGGGGTTTTTTTTTAAATTATTGTTAATGTTTAAAAAATAAAGTAGCTTAAAGCGATTGCTCCTTGAGACTGTCTGCAAAGTATGGTGGGCATGTTAACTACAAAACTAGAGGGGTATGCCATACTATTAAGCTGAATTTCAAAGATAATAACCTGGTCTCCAAGAATCAAGCAAATTAATAGAAAATTTTTAAAATAAACATGACCTCTTTTTATTTGTGCAGTCTGTCTGCCAGGCACTGATTTACAGTAATCTGTATTCAGATCTGGATCAGGTTTATGTTCAGTTGCTATGGCTCCCTGTTTTAAGCTCTCCTTCCACATTCACCTCTCTCTCACATAACCTTTTATGACAGATTTATTGTTAAAGAAATTAAATTTTGGCTTTCTGGAGGCTGAAGAATAAGCAGTACTTTCTTTGTCCGTTCTTTAAAGTTCAGACAGGGCTGTAAGCAGAGAGGACAAGGGAGAACACACACCATGAGACCATTTGGCAACCCTGGGTAAGCACTATACAGACCATTGCCCGAAGGGTACATAGCGGCCAAACTTGGCTGTGGCTCCTATGGGGCACGAGATGCATCTCCCTTTCCACATTAGCTAAACCACACTTGTGATAAATGTAACCACACTCCACCCTTCTGGCCTGACAAGCATTTGCCTCCCCCCACTGTCCACCCCCATACTCCTGGGGAGTTTTGCCATTGGCTTTAATAAGCTGAATATCTTATTTGATGATGTGGATTTCCTATGAGAGTTCTTGCAATAGTCAGATTTAAGAGAAGTAGTGAGATCAGCTAGCATTTAAATAAATACTGACAAAACTATTTGCCCATTTCTACTGTTATGGAATATACCTACTGAATTTCTTAGTTGCAAAAGGTGCTCAGAAAATGTCATCCTTCCTATAAAATGTCAAAAGTTAGCCACCAAGCCTAGAGGGAATAATATTTTCTGTTGTGGAATTCTGTTTTTTGGTATAAAACCCATAAGAGAAATGGTGAGATACTGCACCTGATTCTCCCTCCCATTACCTCCTTTTTAAAATCAAAGAAATCAAAGGATAAAATAACTTAAAAGTAGCAGGATACCACAACAGCAACACTGTAACAGTGGAGTGATGTTGCAATCTGTACTTACTGTGATTTAGGATACACCCTACAGATCTTTGGAAAAAATTATGGTAGAATGGTGTTGGTTTTTATCCATCCTTCTACAGTGATACACTAAATCACAGAATCACAGAATGGTCAGGGTTGGAAAGGACCTCTGGAGATCATCTAGTCCAACCCCCCTGTGAAAGCAGGGTTGCCTGGTAAATTTAATCTACTCTCCCCTGGTAAATTTAACTTACTCTTTAGCCTTTTCAGTCTAGTTTTATTAAGCCAACATTAATATACATATAGCCGTATGTATACATCTACCAGAGCTGCATCATATTTGTGAGAGTAAGGATAATGTACCTTTCACCCGTTTACAGCAAAGGGAGCAAATGAAATGGGAGAAAAAGAAATTCAAGTGACTATGAATGTGCAGATTTATCTAGCTGTCTTCCTTAATAAAACTTTCTCCACAACTACAATGTCTTCCAAGATGCTTACCACCAGATGAGCACTTCACACATTTTGCTCATATCGTCTCCAAAAGTTCTCTCACAACATTGAATCTTAACAACATGATGTACTGTAATGACATTCTCTCAATAAGAGTAATTGATTTTATTTTATGAAGCTATACTTTTATTTTAAATAGATTTAAAAGCGTATCTTATGTGTAAAGGACAAAGTCTCCTATCCAGATCACCCCAGTACCGAACTATGAGTCTTTGCTATGTTATGGTTTGATTGATTTCTTACGAAAAAAAACTTAATTTATTTAATTCAGCTTATGGTTACAAAGTAGTCCCTACTTGCATATAGCTGCATCACAATATAGAGTAAGCCACTATTGCCATCTGCAGCAACTGGCGTAAATATTATTAGCTAGAACGATGAACCATATTGCTCATCTTGAGGATATTTCTTTATGCCAGAATTAACACGCCTTAGTTAAGTCCTCTTGGAATTGCGACCTTTGTAATTTTTGGTCATTATTTTAAAACAGTACTTGCTGGTACTTTAGAGTAAGGGGTATTTGTTCTGTAAAAATATTAATATAAACTGTGATGCAAATCTGATTTCATGCAGTTCAGTGTACTACAGTGGCATATGTATGACACACATCAAAAATAGGTGGTTTAACTTAATGGATGATGAACACTCAAATCAAAATTGGCCAGAATTATATGCAGTATGTACACAAATTAAATTTTACTCATTACATGTATAGAGATATTAATACATCTCAACCTCTTTAGAAAAATCTCACATACTTCCAAAAATCTACATTTCCTTTTGTACATTACCCAGTATATGGTGTATGACATCTTAATGCCTGATGATGTTTCATTACTTTCAATGTAGCAATAATATCTTTTGATTTCCGCATCTTTGATATTAATAATAGATAACTTGGATCACTAAGGAGTTTAAAGATTGACCTCCCAAAGGTGATGTTTCTTGTGTTGACTGAATTTTAGACAATAGCCCTTTTCTGACATAGCTGCTTAGATCAGTAGCATCTGGATTTGTATAGCCATGGACAAGTTATATGCTAGAGCCTTTCTTTGCATCTTGAGTCATAATCTCTTGCCAGCAGTTTTGCTGGAATACAGAGCTGTCTTTGATACCAGTCTTTTCAGCTCTATCACCCATTTTATGATGTCAGTGTTCAGGAAGCTGAAGGGGTGCTCAACCTCCTCAGTAGCACCGCCATTTCTAGTGTAAGTCACAGCTTTCCTTCAGAGGAAGGAAGGCATAAGACAAATCCAAACCTGAAGCACCAGAATTCAGCAACTCAATTGCAGAAATATTTCCTAAGTGTTTTGTTTATGCTGTGCTAAAGAGTAACACTCAGCATAAAGTACACAAAGTTATTTGCAAAGAAATTGTTTTCTTTGTCATTTGCTATTTTCAAATGCAAACCAGACAATGAAGCTGTTTCATTAACAAAAAAAGTTAGCATCATTTAGTGTTTTAGAGCACCAGAGCATGGGAACACACTATTTAACCAATTAGCATTGCTGATATTGCTACATACATACTGTTTTAAAACACAGGAAGGTTAGAAAAAAATACGGAAGATTTGAACTGAAAGTATATTTATCAATTTTCTTTTTAGAAATTAAAATAAACTACATCAAATTAAGGCTACCTTGAATAAAGAGTCCACTTAGTGAAACAGTTAAATTTAAATAATCTACTTTGAAGGGTATTTAGAATTCCTTTCAGAATTCACTTCTTACTTTCCATAACCATCAACGCCCTGTTAATAGCCATTTGTGGCTTAGTGATCACTTTCAGGTTCGCTTTAATACAGAAATGACACTGCGAAAGTCCTAATTGGTCCTCATTGAGTTCTAAAATTAATATTGAGAGTTAAAATGTCCAGAAAATAATGTACCTTTGCTTAAAACACACGTGGGCTTGTGAGATAGAGGAGATTTGTATTATTTTTTTTTTAAATTAGTGCCCTCATTTTTTTCCAGCTGCTTTTCTTTACATTTTTGTCTGACTGGAGTCTGGATGTGCTACTTCTGGCTTTTCCATTAGTTCCTATAAGAACATCATTCTAGACTAAATATTGCATAAATGTGCACATTTGAGGCCTGCAGTTAAAACATGCTTACTCTTGCACTGCTAGATTAGAATCCAGCTCAAACGTTCAGAATATTATTCAATGAGAACAGCCAGCAGGATTTAGAATTCTGAGTGATGGATCTCTTACCTCTGTAAAAGCGTGATCCTGAACAGAGAAGGACAAAAGGACTTCAACTTCATATTATTTTCACCAATTCTTTTCCAAAATTATGATTTCAAAGGTTGAATTTCAAGCCCTACTCATTTAAAAACCCAAAACATTTCAACTCTATTGGTTAATTATATAATAATTATAATTACCTGAACTTATAACTAAGACCTAAAAACTAATGCTTGAAATTAAATCTAAAAGTTTATGAATCTGAGTGAGCCATTTAGGGCAGCTGAATACTCCAATGTTGTCCTGCATTCTTAGTTTTGGAAGTTGAACTAAATTGCTCCATCTACAGAATGGACGCAGGAAGGAACCAAGTGCTGTAATTCCCGGATTAACATTACGAAGTTGGACCAGTTTATTACAATTAGTTAGTCTGATCCCTGCCATGCGTACCTCAGCACAAGCAATAATTTGAGGTTGAACAATCTCTTAACCTTGAAGCTGAAGCCTCTGCATTTCCCCTCTCACCTTGAAAAAGCTCCTCAGACAAATAGCATTTATCAGTCTATTTCTACAAATAGATTCAAGTTAAGAAAAAAATACTCTTCTTCTGTTATTCAACAACTGTTGATGAACTATTTAGCTTTCTAGATAATATTTTCTTCCTTAAATTATAACTATTAGTCTTCAAACAAGGAAACTATAAAGAAGGAGGAATATGAATAATGGATATCCTCACTTCAAGGTAGACATTCCCACACCTTTCTGAATGGCTAAAGTATATCAAAGTTAGACAATACAGCTGGACCCTGCTCAATTTTGAATTATAGAATAAGGGCTGTAAACTCCAAAAACCACAAGCTAATATAGTAATTTTTAGATTTTGAGGACACATAGTTCGGATTTATGGTGAAAGTATTACAATTGTTAAATTTTACTTGTAAAATTAGTGATTATTGAAAAAGACAGCATAATGTTACCAATTATCATTTTAATATTATTTGGTTAATTTTTACAAAACATTTAGTAAAGATATCACAGGAGGAGAGTTTTTCCCAAAAATAATTATGTCAAAATTCTTTCTGGGGACCAGAGTTCTAAGATTTTTGCAAAGAAAAAAAGCTTCCAATCTTCAAAAAAGCTCTACCATTTATAGAGTTAAATATCTTAAAGATTCCTTTCTTGCCAACAATTTCCCTTAAGAGGAAAATATTAATCATAAAATAATATTTTATACTGCAGTTTGTTATATGCCAATTCTCCGTTTTCTTCATAGTGTTTTCAAAGGAGCTGTTTAACAAACAGACAATTTCTTTGGGCAGAACAACAGTGGTTTAAGATACTACTGTCCCTCAACTGAGCCACAGAAGTAACTTAACACATCTGACTTTCAAATGAACTAAACTAAAGTACTCAAATGATTTCAGTTTTGCATAGAACAACTTCCAGAAAAGAAGAGGTAGCTGGGGAGGCCACATCTTCACTCATGAAAGTTACATACATCCTTCATTTTCCCAAATTTTCACCAAAATCAACATGTTGCCTATTTTTCAAAGAACAGCTCAAATAAATGCGTTTCCTACCTCTTCGAATAATTTCTTTTTCTGATGGACATAAAGTAGAACACAAGAAAACAGCCACGCACAGCCATTTTATGCATAACATCATTTGTCATGAGTCCAAAGTAAAATAATATCTACAGAATTACAAACTATATCTCAGCAATGATTGGAAGAATGAGATTTTTCCAAATTTTATAGCAGAGAGAAGATAAAGCAATGGCTTTGCAGAGTGGCTATTATTTTCTCACTTTTTTTACTTTTTAGCAGTGTGTGAATGTCCCAGTTTCGGTAGGTCACTGTTATCCAACAGAAAGCCTGACGGTATGGAAGACTGAGCCCCATTTCAAAAATATTTGACCAAAACTGCCTAGTATAGTTTGACCTTGCTATATCAACTTTTTGGTTTCTTTCCCCCATCTGAATTTTCTGATTTTTTTTTTTCATTTTTCAGAACAAATACCTGATCTCATATGAGCCTGCAGATCAGCTCTTTCTTTTTTTTTTTTTTTTTTTCTTTTCCATTTTTTCTGGAAGTCCCAGAGCAGCACAATATTACTTTTGACCTGGAACAAGAGTAAAAGAGGTTACTCACGAATAACAGTATATGCATTGGTGCTTAGAGTACTGTCTCTTGCTGTCCTATAAAATTTTATTAAGCATGGTGAATGACATATTTGAATGGCCACTGTGGGATGAATACCTTATGTTTCAGCCATGATCTGAAACTCTTTCGTTTAATTTGGGGGTGGTGTCCTAGTACGCCATTTAATCTCATGGTGCATTTCCAAACTGAATCCTTTAAAGAAAGGTGAGGAACAACATCACAGGACAAATGTTGAAGCTGGTGCTGTCTGGTAAGCCTGAAAAGTGAGCAAAACTTTCTGGAGAGTGGAGAGGAAAGCCGTGACCATCACTTATGAAAAATACACTGAACAAAACAAAAGGTTGGACAAACCTTATGCAGTGAAAACTAAAATATGCTCATACACAATGAATCAATTAATACTATTTTCTTCTTTAATAGAATAATTTGATTAGACATAGACTTGTAAGCCACCAGTAAAAACTTTACTGCGCAAATGAATCAAGATCTGCCTGCCTTCCAAGCTGCTGCAGTCCTGAAAATGCACTTTTTCGATTTAATGCAATTTGAAATTAGTATATTAATTTCATATTTCTTCTGTTAAGACTGTTTGTGGTGTCTTGACCTTGGCCAGACACCCTCTTCCACCCAGTCACTCCCTCATTCCCCACTCCTCATGGGGCAGGGGGAGAAAATAAGCTCATGGGTCAAGATGAAAACAGGGAGATCACGTACCAATTACCTCAGGGGAAAAACAGACTCATCTTCAGGAAAATTAATGTAATTTATTGCCAATTAAAATAGATTTAGATGATAGTGAGAAACAAAGGCAAAATTCAAATGGCACCTTCTGCCCTTCCCCCCGGCTCACCTTCACGCCTTCATTCCCGACTCCTCCACCTGATCCCCTCCACCCCGAGGGGCACAGGGGAACTGGGGGCTGTGGTCAGTCCCTTACGGCTCCTCTCAGCCGCCCCTGCCCTCTCAGGCTGTTCCCCTGCTCCGGCAGGGGCTCTCCACAGCCTGCAGCTCCATCAGCAGATACCCACCTGCTCTGGTGGGGGCTCTCCAGGGAACCTCTGCAGGGCTGGAGCCCCTATTCCCTCTCCTCCCGCTCTCCCCTCGGGGCTGTCGGGGCTGTTCCTCAGACTTTTCCCCTCGCCCCTCACCGTTCTGCCCTTGCTGAGCGGCGCTTTCCCTGAGGCGCCTGCCAGTGGCTGAGAGGCTCAGCCCTGCCCGGCGGTGGGGCTGCTGGAGCCGGCTGTGTCGGGCTCGGGGCAGCCCGGCCTCGCCTCACAGACACCCCTGTGGCCTCCCGCACCTCCTGGGCCTGGTACAGTGTTACTTGGATCAGAAGTGTTTCAAAAAGTTGGGTTGGGACTATATGCACACACACATAAATATATATAGGTTGAAAATAGAAATTTTCATTAAATACGGACTGTACAATTATTGATTGTTGGGAAACTGGAGTTGTTTTCAACATCCTAAATGTTCAAAACACTCATCAGATTTTACATCAGCTTTATTCCAGAAGCCTTGTATGCAAAAAGCCACTTTTGCCGTGCTAGCGGGTAAGCACCTGAGCTTTCTCACCAAAGAGGTTTACCTTAGTGAAAATCCAAGAGATTTTAAGGAAATTATTTTGGAGGATACCTTCCTTACCAGACAGTGGCATGGAGAAGATGGCCAGCCATTTTCTGCATCAATGGGAGCCTGTGTCTTTCTTTGTACTCAGTCCCTGGTACCATTAGGGGACACACAGCCTCATGTTTCTTCAGTCTTTCTCAGCTACCACATACAAATTTCTGTTTCTTCACAAAAGCTACATTATTTTAAATCTGGAACAGTGGAAAAGTTCCACGGCATTTAAAACTTCTCATATCTTTTTATCTGATAGTTGCTTAACCTATAATAAAATTGATTATCTACAGGAATAGCTTATTACTCAGTGATGCTCGATACCAACATGAGTACGAAAGACAGATGCTGTACAAAATGCCATGCATTTCATGATAACACCAGCAAACCCAGCATACCTCTGAAATTGCAGCACAATTATTTTACAGAAACACTAAAGTAGGTATAAAGCGGATGAAGACATACTAAGCATGCTAAAATAGCTGGAGTTTGCTTTGTCACAAGAGAGCCTATGTAACAACTTAAACCTGGCTTTACATTGCAGGTGGAAGAACTGAGCTTGTCTGCACAGCTCTATCCTACACTAACCTAAGCAGAGGCATTAGAGGTCTAGAAATGTGTTAATGTTTGAATCTGGTCTGTATAGTTTGAAGGTAAGGCTACTTACACACTATTTTCAGTTATTTTTCAGCACAGCAGATTTAATGATATAAGAATGAATTAACTGACAGGCTCTCCTCCCCATACTCTCTGTTAATAAAAGATAATTCAAGTTGCACTTGAAAAATAGGACAGACCAGATTTATTGTTCCCTATGGAACCTTAATTCTGCTGCCCTGTATATCCATTCTGTCCACTGAATGAAGCTGAAGTCCCAAGGACAAAATAGGAAATAAAAATACTGCCAAGGACTCTTACAATTAAGACACACTTCCTGATAACAGGGTAGTTGGTGTATGCCTATATGAATCACCAGTAAGGACACCACCATACAACATACCCTAAACTTCACTTTGGAAAAAAAAACCAGTTTTAATTAAAAGTTTAATACTTTTGTATGTGAAATAGGTTGTACAGGTATAACCATTCAAACATACCTTTCTATTGGATGTGTAATTTAATAACTATTTTGAAGCTTCTTACACACGTGCCCTTTTCTGTACAGAACTCACTCACAGATGTGGAGACCTCCAGTATACTTATGACCAGCACAGGAACAAGACATTTAGCGGGGCTGGTAGCAGTGTCTGTCAGCCTCACTTTTACATAACAGATCCTCTTCAGGATTAGGCTTCTGCACAATCTAGGATATCCACAGTTATATTTCCCCTCTCCCTATTACTCCACTCCCCCACAAAGGACTGGTTTTTTCGCTATTTATTGCTTTCTAACTTAAAGAGTCAGAAGAAGCCATCTTGCTGGTTGTGCCACCCTGTGCCAATCTCTTTGGCATTTAGTGGTTGCTACTTGGGTCACTATCACCTTCTAATCTCCCATCCCAAATGTGATACAAGGATGAAAAACTGGAAACATTTCAGTTGTGCATGTTTGTGCCTTTGCAGCACATACCTGAACTGTCAGAACAGGGCAAATGTAGTCCAGGGCTTTTAGGCACACAAATAATTCTGTGACAGTTATCTTTTACCCTGTTTTTCCAGTGCATACCAGAATCATCTAATGAGTTACAGCTGGCCATATGGGAAGGTCTCACTTAAATCAATGATACTTTTGGGTAGACTTCACCCCATGACCTGTGGCTACTTCCATCAAAAACAAAGGTGGCTTTGCTCATTTCCATTTTTACAGGTCATCAAAACGTCTGAATGCATTTCTAAAACGAAAAAAGGACTAGTCAGGATATTTATAGGAGTAAAATATACCTGAAAAAAGGTTTTATTAATATACATATGCTTGGATCTTTGAACTTTTAGCCAAGGTGAGATTCAATCAAACCAACAATAGAAGAGTAGTAGTGGCTGTTACTATCCTGTTTGATTGCTTTAAAATACTCACAAAAGGACTGGAGAAACTTTTCAAACTATAGTAGTAAGTGAAGACCAGAGAATAAGGAATGCCCAGTTGTAGTTGGAGGGGTGATTGCCACCAATTGTAGTTCTGAGTGGCAGATAAATGTCAAAGCAGAAACAACAATAGTACCTCACTCACAAAAGAAAAAAAAAATAATTTCCACTACTTGTTAGATTTTTAGCAAACAAACAAGAATTTACAATTACAAGGAAAAAAGGATTTTTAGAACTGCCTATGAGTTTAAATAAAATACGTTTATGTATTTGCAAAGATGATTTTAAAAGATGATTGCTGATCTGCTGAAGCCTGCTGGATTCTACGAACTTAGTCATCAAGGTTTTCTCACTTTGAATTATAAGCACTATAAATGTATATTCTGAAACCAGAAGTGTAAATCTAGATGGAACTAAGTCATTAACCTGAAGGATATGGCTGATTTTTCTAAACATCTATTAAAAAACATTATGAGTACTTGTTTATCTGCACTTCTATAAGCTCTCAGCATTGATTCTATTTATTTTTCTGCATCTAATTACTTTGCATAATGATATGTTTATACTACCAGCAATCTCCTCTTTTGGAGTGGAATTATGCATACAGTATCCATATAGATCTGGTCAAAACTGAAAAGGGTAATATATATTATTATAAGTAACACTTTTTAAAGGGAAAAAAAAGGCTTCATAAAGCATTTAAAAAACTCACCCGCTTTCAAGGAATAATGATCACATTTTTTGTGAGTTGGAAGTTCTTTTTGAATATTCATTTAAAATAGTGATGAAATCCTGACTGTCTTGGGGGAATTTTGCTATTCATCCCAATAGCATGAGAGATTCCTCCTGAATTCTTCAGCTGAGTTTATGTTGTCCTTTTTGTTCTAGAGACAACTCTGGAAATCATGTGAAGACAAGATTCAAGTGAGATTTCCAGTGTCTTCAGATTGCATCCGGACCTTACGTATGGTAAGGGCAGCCTTTTCTGTGTTGTGCTATTTTCTTTTGGTAAAGATATCAGAGAACAGTAAGGGTTGGAAGGGACCTTCGAAGATCATCTTGTTGGATCCCCCTGACAAAGCAGGTTCACCTACAGCAGGTCGCACAGGAATGCATCCAGGTGGGTTTTGAATATCTCCAGAAAAGAAGACTCCACAACCTCTCTGTGCAGCCTGTTCCAGTGCTCTGTCACCCTCAAAGTAAAGAAGTTTTTCCTCATGTTAAGGTGGAATTTCCTGTCTTCCAGTTTGTGCCCATTGTCCCTTGTCCTGTCACTGGGCACCACTGAAGAGTCTGGCCCCATCCTCTTAATGCCCACCCTGTAGATATTTATTTATATAAGAAGATAACAGGAAGGAAAGACAGTTAATTATATTCTTCCTAAGATCAAAAATGGAAATCAGAAAAGGTTCAGAACATTTAAATTTATCTTATCCAATTCTCGTGTCCTTCATTTCATTAGTCATCTGAAGCACTTTACTTTGTGATGTACAAATAATTTTCCTGATGTTCACGTTCTGTGGCAAAAGATAATAGGTCTAGCCATCTCCTCTATATTCTGCTTTATCCCAGGATTTGGCTACTAACTCACACTAGATTCTTTTTGCTTATAATCACACTATTTTCTTCATTCATTCTTCCATCCCCTCACTAAAAGTATGTGCACTCTGAAAGGTGAGGAAATATCTTTCCCTTCATAACCGATGATGTAGTTCTCCTTTGAAATTAATTCCAGGTGCATACGATAATGTAATTCTGAGCAAAGTCTTTAAAGTTCAGTGCAGTTTAGTATTTTGGCAAATACAACAGTCATTTATCATCTCTGGGATGAGCCTGGTATCTCTCTGCCCCCAAAGCACATTAATTCATTTTCAGATTGCTCTTAGACCAGTTCAACGGGCTGCTGACATGAATTGGCAATACAAAGCAAAGAATGGAAAGATCACATCTGGAAATCATGACTGATCCTAACAAAAGTCAGTTGCATAACTCAGAAATCAGTCCATCACACAGATAGGAATAGAGAAAGGAGAAGTAAAAGTTTTATTCAGGCATGCAAAGACTGCTTCCTTTGAGATACTTCTGTTCCTTTTTCCACTGCCCCAATATAACATCCAGGACTGCAACTCTTCATATGTTCTTTGTTGTGAATTTTGCTCAATACACCACACAAGCAACCTATGCCATCATACATTGTTGTTATTCTGTTTCTGTGATGCAACATATGAGTGTTTTCAAGAACAAAGACTGTTTTGCAAACAAAAGTGCTGAACAAAAGGCTGGTTCCTGTTTGCTGACTGATCAATAACTTGGTCTTTAGGATTACCAGTGATTGCTTTCTAAATTTATTTTGCAATGCAGGCCTTACCAAGCCATTCTGATAGAACTTATTTTATTATTAAAATGAAAAAAAGTATAAAAGGCATCTGAAAATAAGAATTACAGTTCTAAAATATATCATTGGACATATCCACCATTTTTTTTATTCCTCGCCATTGATTTGTCAGGCAAGGGAATATGATAGCTGGTGATTTAAACTATATTATAAGGTAGTTTATTTGAAGGAATATAATTCATTTATTTTTGAACTATAAATTTAAATACTCATCTTTAATCGTTAACAGACTAATACTGAAGTTTATCACTCAAACCTGTATTCCTTTTTGGTCCATGAATTTGCTTCAGCTGCTTTTTAATAGGCAATAGGTTTTTCACAGAAAGTTAAAAGAGTTTGCAGTTAAAATACTGATAACAGTGAAGATATTACAAAAAAAAAAAGAAAAATAGGAGAAAACTGTAGTTCCTTTTAAATAATTATGATGAAATTTTACAGAAACTTCATACAGAAAAGTTAGTGTCTTTTACATTCTAGATATAATTTAACTTTGGAAAGAACATGTCAGGAACTGTGACTAAGAATTTGCTGCAGATCTGTGATCTATATAACTGGGGGCAAAGTTTATTTCAAATTTTTTTTTTATAAATACATAACTGTTTAGTGTGGAATAAAGTGGAGCTGGAGTAGAATTTTTTCCCTGTTTTCTGTGGTTTTCATAACTTCTCATATCCAAATTGTTTAAAAAGACATTTTCATATTTGGTTATTTATTGATACTAATATAATTAATAATGAAATAAAAATCATCCACACAAATCCAAACATCCATATTTCTGATGTTTTTTTCATTTTGTTTTCAAAAACACTTCAAATTTTTTGCTTTTCATTACTACACCAGAGCTTACAGTTTCATTTTACAGTAGTACTTATATTTATATTCTGTATATATATTCCAAGACTTTTTGTTGTTTAACATAAAATTGAGTTTGAACTGAATCTATTCAGTATAAGTTAATTTTGTCTATGTAAGGGAAAGGTAGATGTATATGTAAATGTTCTTGTACTGAATCCTTGCTGAGAAATTTGGTCTCCGTTCTATATACTTAATGAATGGGCTGAATTTGTTTTCTGCATGACAGATATATTCCATATGCTAAAGTATGAGGAGTTTGCTTTAATAGGTATGTTGCTTAGTGTAAAAGTTACTATAGTTGTTGTGTATGAATAAAAACTTGTTTGATTTCAATGTTTAAATGGTATTTAGCCAGCTTAAAAGAGGAACTGGGGACTGATCATGCAGAAGCTAACAGAATTATCTAGCTGTGATAAGATAAAAGGAGACACTTGTTTTCATTCCTGATAGTCATTCCTTCATTTTCACATTTACTAGCACTCATTAATCATTTTTAATGTTTCTGTGAACAATATAAAAATGAGTTGGCCTCATGTTCTGTGGAAAATGAACAGAAGTGCCAACCCAGTTTTAACACTTCGTAAGACATTTAACTATGGCATTAAATTTCTCCAAACTTGGCTTAAGATTAACCATCTCTTCTTTGAGGCACACTTTAGACCATGCAAATTCAAGAAAATTATGGCCATAATATTCTATCAGTGGATATCAAAAAATTAGTTCATATCGCTCATTTAATTGTTTTAAATGCCTACTTCCATAAATTTATTCAGAGGACATATGGCCACTTAAGTTCTGCCAAGGTCATTCTACCACACAATGTTCAATTTGCATGAAGTCAAAACAGTTACTTGTGCAGATAGAGATATACACAAAAACTGAAGTACAAATCTGCTACATAACCTACTTGGTAACATTTAATTGACTAAAAAGATTAGATTGGTACTTATGCAAAGGCCGATGTTTGTTGTCTCAGCACTTGGCAGCAGATAAATATACCCAAACATCTGTTGCATCTTTGTTTCATTGTGTCCGTACCTCTGGTCCTTAGTGCTGTTACTGTAATTGAAAGGCATTAACTTACATACAAGAACTTAAATGTCTATTAGTTATACAGTGGGAAATGATGTACTGTTAGCTGTCATGTTAAAATCTGTAAAAACACGACCTCGACAGCATCTTACAATTACCAATGTGGCAGCTAAGAAACCTAAGGACCAGTCTTTAGAAAAAGCATGCCTGGAAACAGCTCCAAAAGCACACTCAAAAAGATTTTTGAAAGCCCTGTTCATGATGTGATGTGGTTTATCAATATCTGAATGTCCCCAAATTTGGGACAGCTGTGTTTAAGTGTCACCTGGTTTATTTAATGCTTTAAAGTGCTGTCTCTATCAAGAGCTAGTAATGAGATGCATTCTCTCTCTTTGCTAATGAGTTTGTACAATGAACAGATCTAGAATTGCGTGCCATGGAAACTTTAGGTATTTAAAGCTAAAGGAAACTCAAAAGTGATGAAGCTGTCTTTCAATTACTGATCTGCCAGGGAAAGGCAGATGGGCTCTGTGTGAACACGTTCACAACCAGATCAGGTGATGAATCATCCTCGGTCCACCCAGTGAGAAGATGTATCATAAAGGCATCCTTATCTAACAGTGGTGGAAGCTTTGACAGACAAGTGTCCATCAGCAAGGGAGAGCTGTTACCTGGTTAGATCAATTAGCAGAGTTGTGGTTTAAGAAAATCTTTAAAGCTGTCTTTAAAGTCAGTAGCAACTTCAGTAACAAAAGAGTCTATAAAGGGAATCTTTACTCCAGCTCAGATTTCTGCTTCAAGGAAAGCAGTGATTAGCAACGATACTTGTGAAGGTGTTGGACCTCTGCTCCAAAACTATATAAATTATTCTCAGTTAACTTGGCTTCAAAATCTAGCAAGTGAACAAACACAGAAGACACCTTGAAGCAAAATCAGAATGATGCCTGCAGTATCAGAACTGTTCTATATGGTGGCAAAGACAGTTCAAGAAGCTCTAGCTCTCTGTGTGTTAGCCGCTCGTTCTCACACTCCCACAATGGTTCATGGCACCTCACTGAGCCAACACAGTGTCTGTGGGACTCCATTGTAAACCAGATCAGGAAAATTTTTATGATTAAAAGAAAAAAAATCTGAAAAAAAATGTTATTTTTACATGGGTCATCTAACTATCCGGTTTACAGTTTAAATACAAATGTATAGACAATCCTAAGCAAATGAAAAACTACATGCAAGAGCAAGAATGAGCTGAGAGGGTACTACCAAGAGGAGCATCCTGTTCAATCACCCAGAAAAGTAACTACGAAGCATACTATGGTTTTTGTATTACAATATACCTCTCCAAATATAGTAACTAATTTCTTAAGGCTGTCATTTATGTATTCTAGATTAATTTTCACTTCTGCTTTGTCTTGAAGGTTGTCTAATATTAAGAGGGATCTTAATGAAGCAGGGAAAGTCACTTTTCTCAGTTTTTTTGTCAGGGGAGTGTTACATCTACCAGATCATAGCAATTTATATTTGCAGTGCCAAACACACAGCATACAGTCCCTGAGAGTTTTTAGCTGCTCCTCCATGATTCTGATTACAGAGAGGATCTCCCAGTGACTTGCATTAGTCAGAAACTCTTCACTGTGTTGCACTATGTACTTTAGGGCATGGGTCTCAGATTTGGAAATGTGATAATCCTTCCCTTTCTAGGATTTTCCAGTTCTTCCCTTTGCCACCTTAACAAATAGGTACACAAACTAGAGCATAGAGAGGCTATTTTAGCACAGTATATTATACTTCCAGGACGTCGTTAGCCTTTGTGCTAGAATACAGGTGCGGGAAAATCCTCTTTCACCAAAACTTCTGAATACTTTTAAAACAAGTCCAAGAGGGCTGAAGTAGTTTCAAGAGTCTTGAGCTTGGAGTTCATGAACTTCCAAAGCCTTGTGAACAAACAGTGTATGAAAGAGGGACCAGACAGAGAAAAGCTGGGGTTTGGAGTAGGCAAGAACTCTGTACTTCTTTGATGAAGGAAGTCTGTATTTATTTTCTGAAAAATATGGATCTTTTTCTTTCCCTGAGGAGTTAGGTTATTATCAAAAAGATGGTTGTTTTTTTCTTTAAAGTGCATTATTTTATTCGTAGTCAAACAATATGTGGAAGCAGTGAGAGATGGTTCATTAGAGAAAACCTAGAACACACTGTTTGGGATTGATAGTTTATTTATTACATGATGATTAATTGGAATAATTTTTACATCAAAATTTTAATTTACACTTCTCTAAAGCTGTTGATTTAAAGGTGATTTTAGCATTCCTCAGCTAGCTATAGCTCTTTGCAAATAGTAAATCTGTTTTCTGTGACGGTAGGATAGGGTCTTTGTGTTTTTCATGAGTTAGCATGTACACCAAACTCCTGTAGAAATATATCTACACAAAGACCATTCCCAGTGTAGTATTTCTCCAGCAGTAATGGTAACCACAATATTTGTACGGTATTGTATACTCAGGTTTTGAGTAAAAGAACTAAGACTTTTAATTTAAGTGGATGATTTTGCCAGATGTCGCAAGTTCAGTCCTTGCTGGTGCTATCCTGTCAATATGAACAGGATGTGCTATAAACTATGTGTGAATTGGTGAAAGTATAACAATATTGTGTTATATTGTTATGGTGCATACCACGACTAAAAGCAAAATAAATTATTTGCCTCAGAAGCTAGAGGCCAAAAGAAAAAGTTAAGTCTTATTCTACTGAGGATCTGAATAACAGAAATACAAAACAGCGTATAAAAACACTGGGTTGATCCCAAATTTTTGTCGTAAAGATATAGAGGTAGCCTACATAGTACAGATGTAGTGCTGACCATGGAAATACTTCTGTGATCTGTAGTCATTTGTCACTAACTGAATTCTGATGGTGGAGAAACAATTTGGTTAAAAAGTTTTGTCTCTCAATAAGGTCCTGTATATGTGGCAAAATCAGCATCTTGTTTTGGTTTAAGTG
This sequence comes from Pluvialis apricaria, assembly GCA_017639485.1. Lineage (NCBI taxonomy): Eukaryota > Metazoa > Chordata > Aves > Charadriiformes > Charadriidae > Pluvialis > Pluvialis apricaria. The sequence goes on from CM030008.1 coordinate 63,580,670, forward strand.
AAATACAGTCTGTAATACTTCAAATGTATGGAGTATGCTTTGAATAATATCTAACCAAATAAGTTAATTTGACTTGAAGAAAGTACTATTTGCTCCATGCGGACTTGAAAGAAGTAGAGTACAAGACTGCAAGGGATTTGAGGATTATGTGGGATTGCTTCATAAATAATTACTTGGTTTCTACTTGGTATTGTTTGTATTTTGCTATCAGTTAAAATCTCCACAAGCATTTACTTGTATATTACCTACATCTAAATTTTTTCCATATGAATTACTTTTTCGTATGTAATTGTATCTTGTAGAGTAGGGCTAAAAACCTAGCAGATGTTTTATTTCCCTGAAATTCTTATGATTATTAACAATTATTTTTAGAGGTATCAATTGACATTATGCGTGTACTTTCCATAGAAGGAGATAATTTAAGCACATAAGGACCATGATAAACGTTTAGTTTGACTCTTGGTAACAAGCATAAATGTAGCAGGTGAGCACAGATGATGTTTTTGGTGAATTTTCATGACAATGTATACTTTGCATATGTAATGAGGATCCTAAGTCACTGTGGTTAACAAGAGCAAATACTGCAGATATTATTTCTGGAAGTTATGGCAATGCATAGGGATTCCTAAAGGTAATGTATTAGCATCATCAAACATCATCAAATATGTAATCTATACTTTGCACTGAGCTGCTCATTAACCTCAACATTGTGGAGCAATCAGTCTCTAGAAAAATAGATCATGGTAGTATGGATGGTAGCTATAGATTTATGCAAGGCCTCTAAGATGCAAATGGCTGCCAAATCTCAGGCAAATAATAAAGTATATGAAAAATGTACGTACTAAGACAACAATAAGCCCAGATGTCATCGGAATGTGTTTTTGTATAATGTCATTAAAAGACCTATATTTTTTTTGCAAATTACACGGATGAATGAAACTAATCCATTGGATAAGATACTGGTTCTAACAATTGTCCCAAACTGTAAAATATTATGAATAAAGGTATTTTCTACAGTGTTCCGTGACAATGTCCCCTTAATATAAATTAAGCAGACTGAGTTAGAAAAAAGTCATGATAAACCTGTCCTTACAGAAGAAGGTTATGAAGTCAGAAAATATATAAAATGTGGGAAGAAAAAATACAGGAAAGGATGATTAAAATGGGAAAATTTTGAAAACCTTAGTCAAACAAATCTTTGTTTTCAGCGGGGATTTTGTTTAACTAGAAAGTGAGTAAGAAATAATCAGCGTTTCAAAATTTAAATTATTGTTATTATTAACCACAAAAATATAGATAGCAACTTCAGTTTATCCAACATTCTAATTCCTGAAGTGGTAATGGAATGACCCACTATGAAGTCAGTAAAATCTGATCAAGACATCAGGATTTGGCACATTGACAGAAAGTAAGGTGTTCAGCTCTTACGGTGCTGAAAGTGATGTGAATATCTAGGCAGGTTTTCCCTGCCCTGAATGTAGGGTTGTATATATGCAATATTGCAAGACAAGAATATTCTGCTTCTAAAACAGGCCATTTGGTATACTTCCAAATGAGATATTTACAGCAGAAAGCAGTATGTAAATCATCTTTACCTTGCTGTACAAACTTCCATTTATTTTTAAATCAAAATATTATTGGGAAACTGTTCCCAAAATGCAGAAAAGAATATCAATTACATTTCAGCTGCATTCTCAGGAGCACATTACTGAACAACATACTGTATGTTACAAAAAATTGATGAGGTAAAAACATTAACTTGCTGTCCAGAGATCAGAAGCAGGAAAACACATTTTTTCAATCAAAGAGGAAGCTTACTTTCTCTCTCAATTGATTTCAGAAGTATTCAAATTTGAGTTAAGAATTACTAGCAGTATTTCAGCTGTTGCAAACCTTAGAATATTCTATTTAGATAAGGTGGCTGAGCAAATTAAAACATAAAGGCTAAATTCATTCCAAATTCATATAACAGTCCCAGAGTCACTGAAAGTGCATTAGAATTAAATTTAATGCCTACAGATCAAATGGGAAATAATTTGTGCACCAATTAATCAAAAGTGCATTTTAATGTTCTTCCATAGAACATCATGACTGACATCTCATAGAGACAAAGTTACAGATTTTGAAAGAATGGTCTTGGCAATATTTCAACAACTGAAAGGTGTTTCCTCCCTCCCTCATCACTTCCTGAAGCTACTATAATAATCTCTACTATAGGCAACTATAGTTTCCCAAAGAAGAACATTTTCCTACCTAATTTCAAGTTGAAATGTTCAAATGTATTTCAACAATGCTCTCTCTGCCCTAGGGAGGAAGGGAAAAAAAGCTCTAGAAGCTGCTTGCCATCTGCTTGTAGCAACTTCCCCTGAATTTTAAAAACTGAGGACAAATACTTTTCACCAATGATATTTAGTTACCATAGGGAAGTTTTGGAGGGGAAAGAGTATGAACAGGACAAAATAACTCCAAAATCTAAGCCTTATGATGGTGTTTTCAGTTTCTATGTGGTCTGTGGCACCCACTCCCCAGTTCAGCAAAACTGTTTTGCAGTTTCTGCTAGTTGTCAATTTTCCAAGGTTGTATCACTATCACTAGCCAAGCTAGCTGGTTTAAAGCCTATTTATTTAACGTAAGCTGTTGTTACCCTTTTACATCCCTCAGGGTAGTGTTTGGATAGGCTGTGCTGGAAATGCTGCTGGAAGCATATTTTTCCAGGCATTTTATCATGACTTCACCTGCCTCTGTTTAAATGTTGACTAAGGGTACTTATGGACCCCAAACAAGGGAAGTAAGCTTATGTGTGTCCCTAACTGTGACCATATATGTAACATAAAAATATTCTAATATGTGTTGTAATGCCAACAGGCACCATTGATCAAGGCAGTAATATTGCCCTTGCTTTGGTTCTCCTTCTGCAATACAATTAATTGAGTTTCAGGGACCAAATCCAAATGCTGTTAAAGCCAGTGGAAAAATTCCTATTGTCTGCAGTAGTCACAAAATCCGTATTGAAGTACTGTAATTCTTTAAGTGGTTTGTTCTGGTGGTGGTAATTAAACTTAATTTCCACTTTCTTTCAATTCATCTTTATTTAAGTTTCTTCCCCCTATAAAAAGTGTCCAAACATGTAAAATGGAAGCAGCTGTGTTTTTATTAGAACTATAAAGTATAGTGTTAACCAATTAGTAAAAGTGGAAAAACAGAGCAATATTATCAATCTTATTTTGGCAAAGGAAAATGTTTTGTGAAGGTAGAAAAAAGATGGGAGAGTTGCAACTTGAGTTGGAACTAGAAGTAGGAACAACTGTGGGTATCACTTTGGGATCCCAGACTGTTTAGATGTATTATCATAAAACACAGAATACTTCTGCTCAGCAGGCAAAAAGGGAAAAATTCTCAACATTTTTAACAAGTTGAAACTGATGTATGTGTTTCATGATGTCATGGAATAAATAGGAGTGAAAAAGGTTGGTCTGGTCATCTAAGACAAACAGTATGAAATACTTCATGTTCACAGGTAAGAGGTGAAAACATAAATAACTCTTAGGCTTAGAAAGAAAAAATACATAGAACCTCAGGTGCAGTAAATTGGTTTAGATGTCAATGGAAATATGTCTGTGAAGATCTGGTCAAGGAATTAGATTCTTCTCATTTTACCCCAAGATAAATGGTGAAAACCTGATAAGAAAAATGATTTCACAAAGAATACTGGTGAAAAGAGAGAAACATTCCTAGAGACCTATACTTTTCCTGGATGCAATGCAGCACTCAAGTATTTGTATTAGCATGCGTAGTGTCAGTGACTGCAATAGGATTACAACTGAATCAAGCCAAGCACAAACAAAAGTGTTTTCAAGATCAGAACCTGAAAGCTAATGTTCCCAAGTGTTCTGAAATAATTTTTAAAATTAATCATGTTACAGATGAAGGCCATACAAATGGCTGACAGTAAGTCCTTATTGTCATTACCATTATCATTGGTAGTGCAGTAGGGAATGGATGTCAGCACAGAGAAGCAGGCAAAAATGGTGTATTAATGTTCAGAGTTGAAATCCACTCACCTTGTTCTTCTCACAGGTGCAGAGATACCGCTGTTATTTATGGACATGTTTTCACTGTGGTAAACAGAGTTCTGTTGTTGATGTGTGTTTATGGGTTATGTGGAATGAAATAAACCAATAGAATGCAATATTTTAAAAAATCACAGATGTCAAGGGATTGGTGCATTAAACGAGGATCAGAGCATTTGAATTGGCCTGTTAGGTAGAATTATATGTAAAATCCAGAGTTTACACCACTGTAATAAACATTCATTTGGACTTGTACTGCTGTCAGAGAATACCAGATGCTGAAGATTTGATACTAACTCTTATGCAGCCACTAGTAGTTTTGTTGTGGTTTAAGCTGACTACCAGTATGACGCTATATGCATGTGTAGATTAGTATGACTGCTATTGGAGGCAAGAATTTTTCACCTACAGTGCTGGATCAACAATATTAGAATGTTCCTCAAGAATATATAAGTTTTGTAAAATAACAGAATTAAAGTTTTGAAAGCACTTAATTTAGGAAATAAACTCTGAATCAATTTTTTTTTGAAGTACAGAATTTTGATAGGGCCTTTAGGGTGTTTTTTTTCTTCTAAAAAATTCTTTTCTCTACGAGATTTAAGCTTCTCATTCTTATTCAGGACTGCTAGTATCTACCTTAATTAAACAAATTAACAGTCAGAATTTGTTATGAGACAAAGATTCCTAGATTTAGTAGGATTCTGGTCCATAATACACATTGATGAAAGTGGAAAAGGTTACTAGAATCCTTCCATTGAAAAGATTGCAGTAATTATATTAGTAATAGTAATAATTATTTAAGAATAGAAGAAAATAAAATCTTACACAAATAATGGCAAAGTAGGCTAGAAGGTGACCATACTGTAAAAAAAAAAAATTGTCTGAGAAACGAACACATTGTTACATTCAAATTTAAGCAGACCTACAGGCACCAGCTGACCATGCCGGTGTAAAAAATGCAACCTGAGAATTCAAACCTGTTACTCTCATCAGTAAACGCTGCTCACAGAAGAACTAACAACCATTCTTCACATGCACACCTCACAATGTGGTACATTTTGTCACATCATCCACAATCCACAGGCTTCTGCAGCTTGGGTAGATGAAACTAAAACAATGGCTGTGTACCAGAACATACTCACTCAGGGAACTGTGGTAAGACTAGTCACTAGGAGACATTATGTTTTTCAAAGCCATCCCTCTTCTTTAAGCTGTTAGTTCAGAGTCTCAAAGGAGACTTACACAAAACCCTTGCAAAACAAGCCTAAAATTTTAAATATTTAGCTCCTCTAGAAACTAAAACTCATGAACCTGAAAGGTGTGGGGTTTTTGAAACATGACTGCTCCCAGCTAGTGTAAAAAAATGAGATTTTCTGTTTCTGCTTCAGGCCTGAAGAAGAGCTTGCATACTCAAAACCATTCAAATGTGTCAATTCATATCACTAATGTTACCACTTTTCACTGCTAACCTGGTCTTTTAAAAAATAGTATAGGATAAAATTGTACGGGTCAAATGGGATTTTTAATAAAAATAATGTTTTCAGTTAACTGACAACTTAAAAATATTCCATTGAACACCATGATCTAGGAACCTTTTTTTTACTAATGTGAGAGCAATTCAGATTACAGCAGTCAGTAATTCCTTGTGACTGTTTGTAAGAAAATACCAATTAATGAAAAACCTCCATTTCTGAGAAAAAAGTCATTTTCACAAAATTAAGTATTTAATTCCAAAAATTAAATATGAATATCTTCTCTGATATTTTTTTGAGGTGAAAAGGTCCCAATTTTGATTTTCAGATCACTTTAAAATTTAGCTTTGATATGGTAAAATATTTTATAATAAAAACACCAGGATTAAAAAAAAAAACTTTGATTGTCCCAAAGTGAAGTCTGTCTGTTTCTGCATAAAATTATTTTCAAATGTTGGTAATTGAAGCCCCCAAGAATTATTGTTCTACATGAAAACCGTTGCCCCGTATTTCAGATGTGAATGTGGCAACTTATTCCTAAATTCTACTGAAAAATATTGGTGCTTCCACGTATTCCTTGAAATGAAAGAATTTATAACATATACCAAATAGCTGAAAGGCATTACATTGTCTGTGTATCTATACTTGTTAACATCAGCTAAGAATAGTTTTTAAGTAGAATTTGGGGAATACAGGGAAATAAGAAACTCCATGATGCAATTCATATCTTAAATAAGCTAAATCAATCTTTGATTAAAGCTATTTCTCCCAGCAGACTAAATAAGAAAACTGTTCCTAACTTGACATCTTCAGTTAGTCACTGGTGTAGAACCTTGTAGTATATTTCCTCCTCACTCATATTTAGCTATCAGTTTTAGATTGTGCCTGCTATTTGGAAGTGCAGGAATGTCACCATTTCTCTATGGACAAAAGCTTTTATTAATAACTAATCAAATCACTCTCAAATGTATTCTAGGAGGGGAATGAAATTTAAGCTTCACCTGGTGACTGGAGACATGAACAATCAGACTGATTGACTTACCTTTTGGGAATCAATTTTTGCTATTCAAGATCTAACACTGCTGCAAATGGACCACTTACCAGCAGTAGAATGAACATCTTCAGAAAACATACTCTGATTACAAGAGGTAGCTAGCATGCGAATAATCAACTCAGCCAATCAACATACAGCCAAGTAATTCCACCAGTGTATACACACACACGCGCGCGCGTGCACACACACACACACGCACACACGTTCCATAAGTTTATAGGTCTGCTATGTAGGGTGGTGTACCCTGTTCTAGAAAATAGTGAGAGTTAGGAGTCACAGTATTTGAATAGCTGAATATTTGCCTTTAGCACAACAGTGTTATGGAAGATGGTCATTTGTTTTATATGTCCAATTCATATAAGATTTAGAAATCTATATTATTCTTATATTTGATACTGAGAATGAAAGGACTAAAACCCTGATCATGAGCATCTGTGGGCTAAATATGTTTAGCTTAACAGAAAATGTTAAAGGATGTGACGGTAACCTGGTCACAGGTTATGTTTCTTCCTGGGAATAAAAATGTGATAGCATTTGAGCCTGGCAGATAAACGCTGTAAGTCCAAGGCCTGGAAGGGGTGCTAGACAAACTCAAATTAAAACCAAGGCTTTTTTCTTTCAGAAGAGGTAGCTTATTACTGGAACAACTCACTAACATTTTTATGGGTTTTAACTTTTTTAAGACCAAACTTGTCTTTTCCCTTTAAGATATACACTAGTTGAATAAAAATATCAATGCAGGGATATTGCCCTATACTGTGCAAAAAGTCAGCCTCCTTGAACACAGGTCCTTTCTAGATTTAAAATCTGTGAGTCTTTTATATGCCCAAATGCCAGTGGAATGTTTGTTCTATATATAAATAATCATTCATGTGTAAATTATGACCTTTGTGTGCCAACAAGAGTTTTTATCATTTATCATTTGTCTTTTGCCACGTTATAGTCAGTAACACAATTTTTAGAAGTGTATTTCCTCTAGTTAAGGAGCAAAAATAGCACAAAATGATTCAGGTCTAAGTGAAAAGGATGAAACACACTTTTTCAGGAAAGAGGATTCAGTAAGATCCAAGCAGCTGTAAATTAATCATGTGCCCAATCTGTAATGAATAATTTTACATTCTGGAATGTAAAATGTTTATTATTTGCTCATCTGAAAACTTGTTTTATACCTTGGACTTGGTTTTCAGAGAAGGAAAATAGCATCTAAGACTAAGTTTAAGTTTAATTTTTTCCAAGTTAAAAATATTAAGGATTGTTTTCTACCTACAAATCTCCTCACTTAGCCATTAACTCCATAACCTCTACAATTACTGCTTCATTTTCATAGTTGCTTCTTATAGTAAGATAAAGAATAAAATTTATAAAACAAAATTTACACATACATCTTCTGTGAATACTTCATATTATGCTTCATTTTGGTTCCTTGTGGTAAACATCTGCTGAATGTAATAGATATCAATTTTATTCTTAAGAACAAAAAATCTTGTTCTAAGTTGTACTACTCATATTTAACTATCTCAAACCATCTAGCAACTAATTAATAGATGTTTTATAAGAACTGTGACTATTACCACAAGAACTGTCAGGAAAATTAAGGTGTTTTCAATGAGAAAAAGCCTGTGTTACTGGTTATCTTGTCAAACACTAAAATGATATACAATTTATATCTGCAGAACTGCTGTTATATTGTCTATACACTTGCATAGTGTGGAAGATATGTATTACACTGGTAACACTTAAAAAAAGAAATCAAACTATACTGCTGCTAGTTTGTGGTTAAGAAGTAGGTGAAAGCTCAAGTTTATGCATCAGAGGAGAAATCAGGATCAGTCGTATAATGGGTACAGATAGCAAAGCACATCTTAAATAGGGAAAGTGGCCAGCTAATATATTTCCTGAGCATGAAATGATTATTTATTGAGCAAGTCTGTTGACAGGTTTTTTTTTCTATTAGAACTAAGAAGAAAAAGAACTGTGTCTTGATGAAAATGTATGAAGGGAATTTTTTTTATTATTTTAAGGAAGTGCCTAAAAGGGAAACAATGTTATTCACAGAATCATAATATATTAGAGAAAGGTGTAAGATTGCCTGTTAGACTTTAGACACCTAACAGATTCAGTAAGCATTGAATCATTATGGTTTTACTATGGGTATCAGGTCTCAGGCTGTGTATTTCAAGTTACATGGTATAGATCTTCGCTTTAAAATGTACTTGTAACAAAATAAAATTACTTTTACATAATTCTGTGAAATTAATTTCTAAATGAGACTAGTTTTCCATATAAATCCAAATGAATTACTCTATGCTATGGCTATTTTTCACAACCAATAATCTTTCATATTTATTCTTAAATAGGTAAAAAAAACCTAATACCTGGAAGAGGGATAGTAATGTCTGCTAGAAAGAAGTAACTGTCCCAATATCACTGTGTTACACCTGAAGAGAATTTGGCCCCAAATGCTAGATTTGTGCTTCTGTAGACAGAACTGGTCAGTCTGTGGGCAAATACACTACCCTTATGGAAGCACTCTGCCATATTTTCTGTCTCCATATATACTTTGATGTAAATAAAAAAGATTTATAGCAATATACATTATTACATCCTCTATAGCTCACATAAACAGAAACTGTTGGTGTATTGTCTAATCAGACAGCAAAAAGTGTGCAGTCTTCTACTAAGAAATATTATCACTTTAACAGGAATTTCAGACGTAAAAAATCCTCTTTATTTATGATTCTTATTATTCAAAAATTTTCTTTTACAGAAGATGTATATATCTATGCATACATATACACACTATTGTATGCATAGATGCAGGTATGTATTTGCTCCCAGAGTGGGATTAGTTTTAACTAGAAGCGAAGGGAGATCAGAAGATGGTATGCATTCTGTATTGTTCAAGGGAAGATGTGTTTGGTATTTGCCCATTATAACTTTTTCTTCTGTAGTCTACTACAAGCATAAGCAGTTATTCTCTTATTTCCTGGAGAAAGCATTAAATATCCACCGAGTAATCTGACTTACAATGGAGCCAGTGTAGACAGTAAAAAGTAAATGGATGAGGGAATTTGTATAACTAATGACTAGCAAATTATTTTTGTGACAACTAAACTGCTGTCTTCTGTGCTTTAAGAATTTAGAAGGTTTATTTTAAACCCTGGTCAAAGTGAAGGTTGAATGGCTAGACAAATATTTCTGTAGCATATGTCTCTCCAGATGGGCAGAAATTCTAAAAAAAGAGACTGAAAATAAGTTTAGCCATGTTACGATCAGACTCAAATCCTCTTTTGATCAGATTCTGCTCTTAAACAAGTGATATGTGTACGTAAGTGACCTTTCCTATCCATTTTTGCTCATGTTTTTAATTACCTTCTTCTAAGCAAAAAAGGAAAAGTATAGTAACTGAAAATTTTCTAGCTTTTAGGATTATGTTAATCTGTTTTAATGACTTCACTGCTCTTGAGAGATTTCCCATGCTCACTTGGTCATATTCTGAAAAGGGATTGATCTGGACATTTATGTCAGCCCATTCCCCAGTGATCGTGGAAAATCAGAGATGCTGTGTAAAAATGGGAAGCACAAGAGTGATTTTATCTACTAACCAGATTTTAGTTATTGAAAGTTTGATATTAAGCCAGTTTTTTACAATTAATTCAAAGAAGTTGAATAGACAGAATTTTGTCATTTCATGAGTACTCGATCGTATTTTGTCTTCATAAAATATGTGATAGGCAGTATAGTTCAGAGAAAACAGTGGCATTTAATCACAGTAGATGAAAGCATCTGTTGGAACAGGAAAGGACAGGTTGGAGCACGTTTTAAAATACTAACATCAGCATTATGTATAAATTATTACTAGTTAATAGTCATACATAAGATAATTTTACCTTGTGATAATAGAATTTGTGTTTTTGAGGAAATACTCTTTAAATTTGTATCTTCTCAATACCACTGTTGGCATATAAATTTCCTGCAAAAATATTCAATTATAAATTATAATGACACTAGTTTCAAATACTTCTACCAAAATTTTAATTATATCAAAAAACAATAATGCTATATTAATTTCTGATAACCTTTACTGACAATTGGATTATAAGAAAATAAATTTTGTCCCAGGGTTTATAAAGTTCATTTTTCACTTAGAATTGTAAATCATCTTTCAAAGACAGTTAGTCTTTGACTTAAGTGCTTTGTTGCATGAAGGCCAAACCAAACAAACTTAAGAAGAGCAGATTTCTTTGTGTTGTGAACATAACACAGAATTAACATACAACATTTTTTATTTTCAAAATTTTCATATTTATGTGTCATGAGTTCATATTTATATAGGTAAGATCACTTTTATATTACTGACATGTTTTATGTAGCTACAATTGAAAATAGGAGTTAGATAGCACTACATGTTGTTAAAGCATCTATGGGTGCAAAATTAAAATCAGACTTTCAATAAGGAACACCAACATTCAAGGGTATGTCATATTCCCTAAGCTAGACACAGGTTGAGATGTAGTTGAGCTACCAATTTTATCTTCTTAGTTCTCCAGATTTTTCAGGGTTCCCGGTCTTACAAGAAATACTAACAAAGATTTATATAAAGATAAGGAAATTACCCTTCGTGGAATTATGGTGGTTTCCATCAAGTGCTCAATACCTCAGACAATGCTGTTTCAGTGTATACAGTCTAAAGAAGTATTTTAAAGTAACTTTACCTAAAGCAAAAGCAATAAACTCCATCTTAAAGGTGGCACCCTGAAACATGGCTTCATTAGATTTGTAAATAGTAGCAAATGAAGAGTAAGTGAACTTGTATCTCTCCTGTAAGACACTGTAAGATTTAAGCTATTACCTGTTTGTCCTGGGACAGACTGTCACCTGAAATGCCAAATGAACGTGCTCCACCCATGAGACAAGACAGTGTCACTAAGAAGGCCTTGGCTAGCATGTGCTTCCACAGTCCTTGGCTCGACATGAGCATTGCGGTGCAGTGAAGGTACAGAAGTAGAGAGGGTGTACCAGGAAAACACACTGAGAAAAATAAAGCTATCTTTATGCGCTTCTTGAGGCAAAGGAGAAAAATTTGCTTACAAAAATGGTGAGGGGGAAGGAAACAGGAGGTAAAAAAAATTAGTGTCTTGTTAGTATTACCCAACTTGCAGAGAAACTACTGCATTTAATGAGCAATCAGAATGTTCATTTAGTCTAGTGCAAGATCTTGTTTTCAAGGACACATTTGTGCGCTTAGATTGTTAATTAGCCACAGCATCCATAACCATCGCCCTGCATGTAGGATAAGGGGAACAGAATAATTGAAGCACATCTAGAATTGTAAAATCCAAAATAAGACTTTGGGGGAGGGAAAGAACCTATGATAAAGGATTTGTGTCCAGAACCTTTGACAAAATGTGTCAACAGAGATACCAGCCAAAACAAAGTGGAAATGAAATCATATTTTTCTGTTGTTTCTTGCAATCAGATAATGGAACCATACCCCACTGATTTTTTAAATATTTTTAGGTGATGTTAATATCACAGTTACTGTGGCAGGAAAAGCAGAAAGGCTGGAAAGGCCAGCCAATCAGGAATGCATTTGATATGAGCTCAATATGTAAGGTTTGTGAGTGTACAGTTACATTGTGAATTCTGGCAGAGGACAAACCATTCACATTTAAACTGTAGGGCTTTGATTTGACCACAGGACACACAGAATATAATAAAAGAGGGCATATGCCTAGCTGTAGGTTCTATTTCTTTATAAATAAGACTTTACATAATGTGAAGGAAGGTAACTGAAGTGTTCACGGCTGAAGTTATACTCGGGATATCCAGTTCCTTTGTACTGATCAAACTGCAGTGTCTTAGATACCTAGCTGACCTTTTACAGAGCAAGTGAATAGTAGGTTATACCAATTTTTCTCTTAAAGACATGCTTTGTACATTGACTACATAATACTTTATAACAAAGAAGAAAATATAAAACATTTTTTTGTAAACTGAATGGTTGCACCTCCTGTGGGAATCAACACAGAAGCATAATCAGTAAGCAAGGCACCCTTGTGCCTGGTCCAAACAACGTAACCAGACACTGCATGTTTTTTCGTTCTCAGCTTTGTCTGGAAGGATATTGATCTCATTCATGTTTCAGAAGTCTGCATGGAAGCCTGCAGGAACTAAGCATGCACTTCTGTATCATTTTTGAATGGTTGCTGTCATGAGAATGGGACAACAGGAAGGGTTCTCTTGGGTTACTCCTAATGGCCACCCACTGAATCACATTTCAAAGTACTAAACTCTGTGTACCTGTAAGTCAAGAAGGACAGCAAGACATGCTCTATCATCTCAGCCTTTGATGTGGACAGCTAGAGCTGTTGGCAGGATCCAAAGGAAGGTGTTTTCTGTGAAAGTGAAGAAACTGGGGGCAGGGGAGGCTTTGGAATGCTGCAGCTGTTCTAGTCCACCCATGGTGTTCTCTGCTAGTCATTGAGGGTATGAGGTGGCATCATGCTTTCATTACAGCTTTCTGCATCATCCTTTCATAGCATGAATCTGGCACAGGATGCCTGTGGGGTGCCAGGAGGCTCTTTTAGGCATGTATCTGGCTGCTGATGTACTGAGGTAGTCAGACCAGTAAATAGGAAGATTGGGCACTGTGTCTGGGCTACATGAAATGCTGTGGAAGGGTTAGCTCATGCTGTCTGTACCAGGCTTGTCCAGCAAAGTTTCCCCCTAGCTTTTCAACTGAGCTTTGTTCTCAGGGCCCTCCTGAGTGCATTTCACGTTGAAAGCAGTGAGACTGGTCAGGAAAACTTGGCATCAGAAGATTGGACAGAGGCAGTGGAACAATATTATGTACTTACAGTGTGTTAGGTGCTGGTGCCCAGGTGCTGGTGGCGGCTGCAGAGGTCTCTGTGAGAAGAGGCTGAGATTGTCTCATGCTGGACACAAACAGTTCCAGACAGCTCCAGCAGACCAACTGCAGGACACAACTGAATCTATTTTAATTGATAGTAAATTAATTTTCCCCAAGTTAAACCTGTTTTGCCTGCAATAGTAAGTGGTAAGCAGTGTCCCTGTCTTTATATCAACCCTGGCTGTTTGCCAAAGCTAACCCACCACAAGAAGTCTTCCTGCCTGATATTAGACAACACACCTACTTATCAGTGTAAACAAATTTGTTTGGTGAGGTTTACATAGCTGTGTTCAGAGCCTGAGAGTTCCAGCCATTGTCATAACCTACTAAGCAGCAACATCAACCTTTTTACAGAAGAACATATTTGGAAGTCTGAAGTAAATTCAAAACAGAGATAGCAATACCAGTAGAGCTAGGAAAGAATGTTGAATGGGACATAAGGAGGATCCAAAAGAATTTAAAGAATCTGTGTCACAAAACTAGTGTCCTGTTGTGGCTACCTTCAGTCAATTAATTTATTTTTGTTCCCAGCACTTTACTGTGCATGTGTGGGTTTAATTCATCGCTCTCATAATTTGGGTGCCTTGTCTGAGGCCACTAAAATCTTGTTTTACTCATTTAGAACAAATGTGATTGCCTTCCCCGTTTCGATGTAATTCATCAGATATGGCGTCATCTTAGAAGCGACATAAGGTGGTATTTCCAGCTGAACAGTTTTTCTTTTCATTATACTGAAACCAGCACTGTGTGTATTTATTCTAGATGAGATTCTAACAAAACAAACAAAAAACCCTGCAAAATTTGAATTTAAATGGCAAAATAAATTCGAGAAAAATGAAAACTGGAAATTAGAATAGTACTTTGTAGACCAACTGTGGAACCATTATCGCCTGACTAATTTTTGTAATGAGTGAAAACAGGAAATAAATACAATGCAAATGGAAATGGGTGACTGACTGTTCTTCCAGAATTTTCAGTTTTCCCCAGTGGAATGGCCAGTTTTTGAAAAGGCTTTCAGACGTGGTCAGAAGGTAAAAATAAATATTTCCTGTAAAGGAAGAAAAATTATGAAAAACTATATGTTGTTTTCTTTGAATACACAATTGAGTCTTCATCAGAAAATTCATCTTCAAAAAGGTTTTAATGTGTCAATTTAGAACAATACAGGTGAAAGTTCAGCAGAGCACAGGCAGAGGAGTAAGGGCTAATAGAGGGTTACTTCTAAGGCAATAACGTAGCGAGGAATATGCACCTATCACTGGAAGTCAAAGTACTGCATTTGTCACTCTCTAGTCTTTGGTGGCTGGGTAGCAGCATCTAGATAAAAGATGAAAGAAAGAGTAAGGAAATGAGAAAAATAGAAGGGAAATGGACTATCTTCTCTCAGGGATTACCTCTTCAGTTGTAAGAAGTCTCTAAAACTGCAGAGAGTGTGGCTGGAGACAGAAAGTGAAGAAGGGGGGAGAGTGGAGGAGAGAGCAAAACTTCAGGTCTAAATACTATTTTCAAGCTGCACAAGAAAAGTCAGACCTCCAATCTCTAATCATCTGCCTACCAATGAATTCAAGTTAGAAGGCACTTGTCAAAGTGAAAAACATGAATAAAATAATGTAACATTCTTACAATTCCTTAAATCCTGTTTTCAGAAGGCTACATCATATCTAATTTGGCTTGACACAGAAGGCTAACACAGTTATATCCATGTAGTAATTTGCTGTACAGAGTAGCCAGCTTAGGTCTGAAAGCAATACAGCAATTAGTGACCTGCCACACCTGAGCTAATGTATCCTGACTTGCAGGATATTATTATTACCACATAGGCACATCTGTGATATGGCCAGCAGCAGTCTCTGACCCTGAGACCATTGAATAATGTACGCTGTAGGCTGTTTGGGGCCTAAAACTCCATAGAAGTTAATGGAACTTGTGTTTCTAAGTCTATTTGATGGTGTTAAACCCTACCTCTGTCCATTTATGAATATTTGAGAAAGTTAGGGCTTGTGATTGTCTGTTCTACAAACCTTCAAAAAATAACTAGTCATTGATTCCCAGTGAATGGCCTTCAGCATTTCTCTGTCTTCTGCCATTCTCTGGGATTATAATAACTGTAGATTCATTAGACTGGAAGATGTAATTCAAAAGAAAAAAAATTAACAAAATGAAAAAAAAAATCTGGATAGAATTACCAATATAACAAGTAAACACAGGGTGAAGTTTGTAGTTACTATATACTTTGTAAATTTTTTGCAAGTGAGTCATAGTATGCCAGGAAGCTTTGAAAATCATAACTGTCCACAGCTGGAACATAATGTTAGTGCTACCTTAACGTTGGGTTTGGGTGTCATGATTGGGAGGTGCAACTGAAAGGTAAGTTAGGTGGTGTGTGTTTTTTGTCAGCCCTTCAGAGAGCATGAGCATTACCTTGGACCCCAGTTAGAAAACTAATGTCCCTCAATAGGCAAAAATTTTCCCCACTTTTAGGTTCTGAATGAACTTGTTTAGAGAGGGACCTCTGAAGGAGGAGAAACTGTACTGTAATCACAATGATGAAGAATTATAAAATGAGGGAGGCACCCCAAAGCATAAAATAGTGGCTGGCAGCCAAGCACCCATACAGCTGCTCTCTCTCTCTCACCTCCTCCACAGCAGAGAAAGACAAGACAGCAAGAATTGTGGGTTGAAATAAAGACAGTGAGATCACTTACCGGTTACTCTCATGAGCAAACCAGACTCAGCCTGGGGAATTTAACTTAATTTATTGCCAATTAATGTAAGTATTCAGTTACTGCTTCAGGTACCGGGAAAGTAAAACAGGAAACAAACATCAGAATCACTAAGGGACAACACACCCCTCCTCCCTCCCCAGGCTTGACTTCACTCCAGACACTTCACTGATGTGCTCAGATGTGTCCTGTGGTGAGATCATTTCAGCCAGCTGTGTCTGGCATGGGGCAGCCCTTGGTCTGTTCTCACAGAGGCCAAACTTTCAGCTCCCCAGTGCCCACAGCTGGAGACCTGCACACAATCCAGAGGCTTTGGAAGAGAAACCTTTCTAAAATATCTCCTTTGCTGAAAGACTACATATTTTTAAAAGCAAGCCTGGAAGGCATCTGTGGTTTTGGCCTGTGTTCTTTGGCTATATTGCAATGGCAGGTCTCAGAGAGTAGAACATGAGTCACTTCCAGAAAAACGAAACACTACAAGTGCAGTAAACAAGTGTTTTCTCACCATATCTTAGAAGCATATAATCATGATGGCTTTTCAAATAATTGAACAGATCCAGTTAATACAGAGAAATCTTGCTTTCCCCCTTACTTGCTACACATTTCTTGGGCTAGGAAGAGCCAGTAAATCTGCTATTGCAGGGCACATGATCACATACCATATTTGTGCAACAAAAGCTTTCAAAATTAAATAATTCATGTCAATGCTTAATTTGCTCTGATCTCATTTCATCTATATTCTGTGAGATACTGCAGCCTTGTAACACTGCAATTCATTTCAGTTTATTTAAGTGGAGACTGCAATCTAAGATTTACAATGCATCCCTGTCCAAGGAGGTCCTGTGAATCCCTGTTACAAATACAGACAAAAGGCATTCTAAAATCTGTTGTACTTTAATGTTGAATGCTGAAACAAGTAATGACCTAGTAGCCACATGGATCTGTTAATCTTGTGAAACCCTATGGTGCACTACAGATGGCTACTATTTTGTAAAAATGTATTGTAAAACCTCAAGTTCTGATAGCAGATATTTTTTTCCCTGCTATCATATGGTGCAGGACTATATAGACCATACAATATTGGTCCTGAACTTAAAGTACCATCTAAAGCCTACAGTAGAGCCTGCAGTATGAGAGAATTAATTCAATTTCTCTGTTAAAACTATGACACTGCTACATGGCTCAAAAATATTTCAGAGCCTTTTGCAATATCACTGTCAGAAACTATTGTGCCAAATTCCCTCACACCTACACCCATAACACCAAATTATTTTCAGAGGAATTGCCCATGTGTAAATGAGAAAATAATGGCTTGATGTGTTGGCTTCAACTGAAGAATGCAGAAGCAAAGAGCTCCTTTCCTTCTCTTTTTGAATCCGAAGGCTGATAGTCTAATTATTTTCAATGGTGATTCGAACAGCGGAGCTACCTGGAGGAAAAGAGATGATAAGCACTGATTCTACTTGGCTCAACTGCTAAAAACAAAGAGAAGAAACAAAGGAGTGATTGGTAGTCTGTTTTGTAGACAAATGGTGAAAAATAGAGACAAACAGTGGAATTCTAGACATTAAACTAGAGATGTTGGATACACTTTATACATTCTATATTGCCCTCAGTAAGTTTGACAGCTCCAGTACTGGTAATTTCTAATTATTATACATTTTTTGTATTATGACAGTGTTAAAAAAAGCAGTGTTGCAAATTTCCCTTTCCTTGATAGCAGATCAATTTAGCGGGGAAGATACACACCCAGTATTTCCCTGAACACCTTTTGTTTGTTAAGCTGTTACTTTAAGTAGAACCAAGCTGGTTTTTAACCAACCACTTACTTACTCACACATTCACTTCTAAGTACCTGTTTGGAGCATGAGTTTGGATGTCAACATCAATTGTATATCTGAAGAGCATGGTTATTCTGGAACACCAATAGTTTCTAGGCAAGAGTTTGTAAAGTCCCTCGGAGGATCGGTTGTAGATTTTGCTTACAGCAGATGCTATGCTCTTAGATGTCGTCCAAGTCTTACAACCCATTGCTGGTGACAGTGAGAGCTAATAGCCTTGTACAGCCCCAGCAAACTCTTTATGTTCTGCATTTATTAGTTCTTGCAGATTCAACAGGACTTCAAGTCTCTAGCGTCTGTCAGTCTTTGGGAAACTTTAACATACTACCTTCTCGCTGCATCTTTTCCCTCTCTTCATCCCACTGTTTTCTGGCAACTGTTCCTCCATCCAGACCTTTAGATACCAGTAGACACCATTCCCACAGAAGGGTCTTATTGACAAAGTCCCATTCTACTTCACTTAGGGAGGGACAGCTGTGAGTCTTTAAGATATGCCCACAGCTATTGGGGTACTTTCTGCCCTCTGTTCCTGGTAGAAAATGCAATCATTTGTGCTTGCAGAAGGAGATAATTTACCAAAAACTAGTATTGATTTACCTCACACAAAAGTTTAAAGTTCAGCAAAAATCTAGCCCCTCGGGTCTCCAGGTGTAAATCCCTTATGATTGCTTTCACAGAGTATTTTATTCCAAATTGTTGCTTCTGTACAGACAGTGCAGTCTCAGATTGCTAGTTTCATCCTGATTAAATTTACAATTGGTAATTATAACTGAATATTAAGCAAAAGTTAAGATCAGGCTTCTAGTCACAAATGTGCGTAGAAGAGTATTAATAAAAGTTGCTACTCTTAACTTCAACAGTTCACTTCTTTGTCTGACAATTACCATTTTCATTGGCGTATTCCTACTCCTAGTGCTGTGGAACAGTTTCATAGAGAGTTTCTGCCTTTCAGTAAACAGATAATTTATTTGGGCCAGTCTATGACAGAAAAATATTACCTTCCATTTTTTCTTGGGAGAACCTATGTCCTAACAGGTCATGCCACAAACTTCTTGAGGTCTAAAATACCGTACTTTCATAACTTGAAGAAAGATGGGCTGTTTCTAACTTCAGAAGAATTGTAAATCAAGAGATTTTTGACCAAAGTCTGTTCTCTAGACTCACACTGAAAGGGATAATATTTGCATTCGTGCTTGGAAGCTCTTAGCATTTGCTAGAGTGTCAATGTGCATAGCAAGAAATTGTTCTTTTATAGGCAGGAAATTTTCCTCATTAAGCTGTGTTGTAAGATGAAATCACATCAATTAGACATGTCAAGCCCAGACATCTCTTCTTTGGAAACAAAATTGGAGTACCATTAAGATGGGATGGGAAACTGCCACATACTCATATTGCAAACTGCAGCTGGCCTGCCCCAAAAAGGAGAACTTCTGGGATTATAGAAATCCATGTGATCAGGCTTTGTTGGCAACGCACTACCTTTCTACATGGCACATAAATATGCAGTTTTAGCCTTCTTAATGTTTCCTTCCTCAACAAGCCCTGAAACAATTCATAACCTAACTTAAAAAACACACAGCACTTCACCAAAGTCAAGGCTTTTATGGAATAACTAGACATTAAATTATTACACCAGTTAAGGGCTGTTTTGAGGAACCTGACTGAACTCACAGCTAGAGCGGAGCTGTAAAGCTCATTCTGATTTGCATTCGTAATAGTGGCACAGTTTGCCAAAGATCAACTTGGACAAGACATCTTTCAGGATGTTATAGCTATTCCTGCAAAATGCCTAGGAGAGAGTGAAGGAACTGGGAGACAAATCTGGAAGGGCTGTCTTTAGTACACAGAAGCTGCTAGTGATAGAGAAACATTCTAACTTGTGAGTCTGACAAAACTTCATGTGAGAAAAATAAGATCTTTTCATTTCTTGAGTTCAGTGACTCAGAACGGGCAGAAGAGAACTGATGGAGATAAGGAAATCTTTTGTTAAAGGAAATATTGAAGTGTTTTTTCTGTTCTCTGTCCAATTGAGAGTTCACTATCAAAAAAAAAATCATATATTTTCTGAGATGAGAACTGTGCAAGAAAGATAAAGAGGGGACAATTTCTCTCACCAATAAAAAAAAAGTGTATAACAAAGAAAAACAATGAAATCTCATTCACACACAGGTGAAAAAAAAACCAAAACCCACAAAACCTTCTAAGCTACTTTTATTCGTGATAAACTATAAAACATTACAGTGAAATAGTGACAGGTTCCAGAACTAAACTAAAGCATCTTAATGATAAGAATGCTGTAAAACAGCAGGAAGGAAAAGATACTGCCACACATATACAGGGCTGTTTCCTCCTTCCAGTGCTTTTTAATCTAGAGGAAAACTTTATCACTTTATGACTTTACATAACAATTTTCGGATCTGATCTTTCACTTCTTATAATTGCAATATTATTACATATGGTGGGCTGATTTCCTTTCTTGACATCAGTGCATCTCAAAAATAACTCCAGTCAATTGAATTCCACTACCATAAACTCAGCTTGAGATCAGAATACAGCCCTATTTCATTAGACAGATATTATAGCACTCAATATGTTAAGGAGTTTATTAAAAGCAGAATGTGGAAAACATAAGCATACAAAATGTTTCATACATTTGAAAAGTTTGTCTTAACCTCCATAATAATTTTCAATACTCCCATTAGAAAATCTTTTTTCAGTACCAAAACTACACAGCATACTGTGAAAATAGGTCTCGATAATTTTTGCTTTTAAATAAGCAAATAAAAATGGATAATTATTAAATCTCCAATGAACTCAGAAAACTGGTGACTCAACTGTCATGTGTTTGAGTTTACTTTGCAAGGGACTGTATGACTAAAGGCACAGGAAATTTGATCACTGACACCAGTAATCAGGCTCAGTGTCTTACTGGGAATTTACTTAGAGCACTGGCAATTATTTGTTTAGTTTCTTTTTTGTTTATATTCATGTATTGAGTGCAAAACACTCTACCTTTAATGTGAAGTAAAATTTATATCTTCCTGGTGGCATAACATACACAGAGATGGAAAAAGGCTCAGCTGTATCCTCTACTCTCGCTTTAGGTTCATGGGCTCTTGCTGTCCTGCAGACGTTTGTTTGCTTCAAAGTGCCAACCAAATTGAAAGTCAGAAGTCCTGTACTTGCATAGATAGTGTTTCATACTTCAGATGACCAAAATTGTTCAAAGGACAGAGAAGAAACTTTAAGCTATAAAAATCTTGAATTAATCACTGCTTAAAATTGTTATTTGGTTTCAGAAAACCGTAGCCTCATATGCTTCAAAGCTACTTCCTGTGTGTTTTGTCTTGTTCTCTGTTATTATTACCAGACATAAGGTGTTTCTGACTTGGGAAGTAGACACACCTACCTGAGGTTGATGGACATAAGTTGCACTCATGTCCTTGATTCTCAGCCATAAAGTTCTTGGACTTCTCCAGCAGCAGATTCTTAAACCCCTGCCTTTACACATGCTCCTTCTTATAAACACTTGTTGCTTAATTGAGACCTGTGGGGTAGCAATAGCTAGCTCGGGTCATCAGTGTTGAAATTACTTTGATGTGGCATGCTTCCACCCGGAATGTTGTCCATGAAAACAAACCAGGTTGGATTTTTCAGTTCTGAGCTTCTAGGGGGAAAAAAATGTCATGTTACTTTGAGTCAGTATCATATTTATTTATTTATTCTCTTATAGTCATATGATATTTCTGTATACATGCATCCCTGAAGGGAAAAAAAGGGACTAACTAGAACCCTGTAACTGTGCATCTGCTCTGTTTATTAGTAGTAGATTTTTTAGCCTTGAAGCAGGACCTGCAATCTACAACTTCATGCAATTGCTGTGGGACCTAGAGTCAGGAGACAATTTTCAATACAATAGAGCATGCACCAGTAAAAAATGGGAGACTTGCATCTATAAATATTTTTCATTTTTAGTATGGAGTAAAAAGCATATAACTGTGCACGGCTATGATGTTACAAGTATCAAAGTCAGTTTATAGGCAAAAAAGGAAGGGCTTCAAATTTAGTAGCATAAAGGGCAACTGTCATAAAGTAAGCCACCAAAATGTCAGCAATAGCTCTTAAAATGATTCTCAGTTTTCTAGCTGCAGTTTCACAAGGCCATTAGAATAGAGAAAGAATAAACAAAGGCAGATTGGGAACTGTGTGGCAAGAACATGACATTGAAGAATTCTGCCTACAGTATAGCTTTCAATGTGTTCAAGAGAAATCTAAAAACAGACCCTCAGATATGGTGACTACAGCTGGATGTGTCTGCAAAGCAGAAGGCCAGAACAAAAGATATACAAAACTGATGAGATAAGAATTAGTTACTGAAGGAACCATTTGACTTTGCCAGAATTTCTGCCATATATGGCACTTGTGGAAAGAAGTAATCAAAAATAATTTCCCCCACCTGTGTAATAATTGTTTTCATTTACTTATTCTTAGGACCAGAGAGAAAAGTTATTCCTTTTTAATGTACCTCTGACTTGACTGAACAGTGTAAAATAATATATCAAGCTTTTCAGGTACTGTGGGGTCAATTTTAGGTGCATTTAAAGTTTTATGAACAGACAGACAGTTCAAAAAGGCTTCCATATGGAATGTCCCGCATGAAGTAGCAGACTAGTGAAAGTGTCTTTTTCTTCTCTCCTGCAAGTACAGTAACTCTCTTTAGGATACTGCAGGGCAAGAAGCAAAGTTAGAAAATCATAGATAAGTTGCATGCAAACAACAGACCACGACACATGTCACAGTTAATTCATCAGCTGTTCTTTATTTATCGTGCTTTCTGATGGATGAGAAAGGTGACTTTTTATCTTTATCTTTTTATACCATAGTATGTTGATTACCTTATTTACTTAAAAAGTAAAAGAATCTTCAACTTTTAGTGAGAAAAAATAGAGTTATCTTTGATGTTAAAATCTATAGCTATCTCTCTATAAAAAAAGTGAACTAATGTTCAGAAATCTGAATCAGCTGCAAATTTAGAATCATAGAATCATAACATTGTCTAGGTTGCAAGGGACCTTTAAGATCATCAAGTCCAACCATCAACCTAACACTGCCAAAAAATATGTCCCTAATCATCATATCTGCCCATCTTTTAAATACCTCCAGGGATGGTGACTCCACCACTTCCCAGGGCAGCCTGTTTCCTTTCGGTGAAGAAATTTTTCCTAATATCCAATCTAAAACTCTCCTGGTGCAACTTGAGGCTGTTTCCTCTTGTTCTATCTCTTGTTACTTGGGAGAAGAGACTGAACCCCACCTCTCTACAACCTCTTTTCAGGTAGTTGTAGAGAGCGATAAGGTCGCCCCTCAGCCTCCTTTTCTCCAGGCTAAACAACCCCTGTTCCCTCAGCCAATCCTCATAAGACTTGTGCTCTAGAGCTCTCAGCAGCTTCGCTGACCTTCTCTGGACTTACTCCAGAATCTCAATGTCTTTCTTGTAGTGAGGGGCCCAAAACTGAACACAGTATTCGAGGTGCAGCCTCACCAGTGCAGAGTACAGGGGGACACTCACCTTCCTAGTCCTGCTGGCCACACTATTCCTGATACAGGCCAGGATGCCATTGGTCCTCTTGGCCACCTGGGCACATTGCTGGCTCATATTCAGACGGCTGTCAACCAACACCCCCAGGTCCTTTTCCACCAGGCAGCTTTCCAGCCACTCTTCCCCAGGCCCGTAGCACTGCATGGGGTTGTTGTGACCTAGCACTTGGCCTGGTTGAACCTCATACCATTGGCCTCAGTCCATCAATCCAGCCTGTCCAGATCCCTCTGTAGTGCCATCCTACCCTCAAGCAGGTCGACACTCCCACCTGACTTGGTGTCATCTGCAAACTTAGTGAGGGTGCACTCAACCCCCTTGTCGTTGATAAAGATATTAAAGAGAACTGACCCCAACACTGAGCCCTGGGTAACACTGATTGTGACCAGACTCCAACTGGATTTTTCTCCATTCACCACCACTCTTTGGGCCTGGCCTTCCAGCCATTTTTTTACGCAGCCAAGACTACACCTATTCAAGCCATGATCAGCCTTTTCTCCAGGAGAATGCTGTGGGAAATGGTGTCAAAGGCATTACTAAAGTCGAGGTAAACAACATGCACCGAATTTCCCTCATGCGCTTAGTGGATCACCTTGTCATAGAAGGAGATCTTTTTTGTCAAGCAGGACCTACAGGACTTGTTCCATAACCTTCCAGGCACTGAGGTCAGACTGACAGACCTGTAGTTCCCCGGATCCTCTGTGCAGCCCTTCCTGTGGATGGGCATCACATTTGCTAACCTACGGTCAACTGGGACCTGCCTAGTTAGCCAGGACTGCTGACAAATGATAGAAAGAATTTCAGCCCAACCAACACATTGGATTGTGGGGCAGCCGTTAAAAAGCACGTAGCATGGGCTAACTAATGGTCCTGTCACAACGGAAAATACCTACCTGTCATGTGAGCAGAGATGATTCCTCATGCACTGAGTTAGAAAAGAGTTCTGAGTTCTACAATCACTGTTAGCCGAGTGTGCTTGGTACTTATGCCCATCAATGAATAGATGCCTAGATTTACACGTCCTGTCATTTGAACATCTATGACAGTGTTATTTGTGATAGACAAAACGTGTGTATAGTAAATTTTCTTAGAGCTTTATAGGTCCTTTTAATAAATTTGCTCCTTGTATAGTACCCAAAGTAGAAGTCACAAGAAGTAGAGAATTATCACAGTTCTTGGTTGCACCAAACATAAGGAACAGCAAAAAAGGGAGAGAAAAAGAGATGACTTTTCCATAATCTTATTAATTAAACATTTAATAATTTAACATATCAGATGACAAACTAGCTACATATGTGTCAAAAGGAGTGAATTTAGTAGAAAAAAAAAAAAGAATAATACAGATATATAATAACATTAAGTCACCCTACCTCCTGCTGTACACCCTTATGCTTCCTAGTGATAATTGTCCTTATTCAAGATGCAGCTCAAGATGTGTGCTGTAACACACTCTGCTGGGCTTCTGGAGTGCACATTGTTCCCCCATTATTTTTTTTTTAAGTTCTTGATAACACAATGTTATGTTTCCAGATTGTGTCTGTATTTTTTTAAACAAACCCTCAGTGAGTCACTGCAATTGGCATGACAAGCCAAACGCAAAGCAGGGAAACAAACTCAGAAATAGTTGGACAGAAAGTGAGGAGCGTTAAGGTAATTTCTGGAAAAGGGAGAATATGACAGAGACATGAGAGTGAGTCTTGGGAGGAATGAGATAACAGAAATATAATAAAATCTGGTAAGAATATCTCTCAGGGCAGATGTTCAGATCACATTTTTCAGGCATTGAAGGACCAGATAGTCATTCAAAACTTTCTTCCATATTATTCTTTAGAAAGCCCGTAGTTCCCTTGAGAAGAAAGTGATTATTTCTCAAAGATAACAGTACCAGCACAGGCTACTTATTTATACAATTCTGTGGACATTAAGGAAGACTTGAAGCTTTCAGGAGACTTGACGAACTAGAGTTCACTTCACACTGAAGTTCAGAGTAATCCCCCAGTTGTATTTTCCACTGCTTAGCCAGTCAAATTCTCAGGATGATTAAACCACCATCAAAAAGTTTAGGCAAATCTTCTCAATCTTATTCTTCATCCTTAAAGATTGCTATTCCCATGCTTATTCTGTTGTCATCCATTTTTTACTCTATCTTCAGTAGTGACTTTGACTGGTCCCAAAAGCTCTAGACTTTTTTCAGAATACACCTGGGAGACTCTTATTCAAGCCAGGGAATATTATAAGTAGCTTTGAGAATAAAAGATATAGCGAAGAAAACATTTCACATGGCAGAAATCTTAGCATAGCATGATATGTTTTCCAGGTCTACAGAAATCTGGATACTCTAGAAGCTGGGGGATATAATAGAAAAAGAAAGAGGAATTACCTAAAGATAACTGAACAATAAGCAAGTGAACTTTTTTACATAGACACTATTTTCTAATTGAAATTTCAGTGTGATTTCTACCTGTAGCTCCTATAGAGTTGGACTTCACAAGAGATTGTACTCTGCTCTCTGTGTAGGTTTTACTTGAGAGGTCTCTGAGCCTGCAGCTGGCTTCTGATGCACAAAAAAGGAGAAAGAGTCTTCAAACCTCAGCAGTAGAAATATCATAATCCCCTGATTCATCAGCATCCTGCAGAACATTCTCAATCTGTTCTCCATAGGACCTGCCAGTGTCTTTCTCTCTCATTGTTGCTGTCTCCGTGTCATATTTCTAGATATATTCAAAGCTTTGATGGAAGTGCTTTGAGATACTCAAACCTCCTTCTTCTAAAACCAAGTAGCATGAGCACCCACCTATTCTATATTGCCTTTTCACACTAATATTCTGGCCTCACATCACACTTAGAAAAATATTTTGAAACCTGACAGTCCAGGTGTCAGAGAAATGAAAAAAACCTTGGAGATCATGACACCGTCTAGCGAATCCTTGGCAAAGAAACAAGTGTCAGAACTCTGTAGAGCTTTCCTGAATTTACACTTTTTGTCAGTCATATCACCTGCACTTCAATACAAAATAAAACGAGCATAAATGTCTGCTCACTCCATATAAAGAATATAACCCATTTCCCAATCACTTCTTTGGAGATCTAGCATGTTTATTTTTTGTACTTTTAATTTTCTTTCTTCTGTCTCTCTCTTTATTTCACCAACACATGTTTCTATACGTACAAAACAGTGCTCACGCTTCCTCTGCTCACTACTGAGTTCATCTGGGAAATCAGGCCTAGTTTCACTACTTCTTCAATGCTGTTCTGATCTCAGCGCTGGCTTCACAGTAATGATCTGTGTGCTGACAAGTTGATGTCATGGCACAGAGCTCACCTACGCTCTCAGCTCTTCCTTTCTCACAAGCTCAGGTTTACTTAACTCTCTCACTCTTAGTAACTTGCTTTTTCCTAAATTCTCAGACAACTATTCATCTCTTCGGGTTTCAGTTCCTTCATTAGGTCTCATACTGATTTTGCAGTAATGGATTTTTCCCCAGCAGGGTGACATAACAGCGCAGCACAGAATTGCTTTCTTTTTGCTTTCTGTTCACATTATATATCTAGCCAATAGCTTAGTTAAGCTTTGAATATCCGTAAAGAATTAATCTTCCCTGACTCTTTCATTCTCACATGGTCAAGGCATTTAGTGACTGACTATACAGTTCATCAGTTAGAGACTGATATTTAGGTTCAGTATTTAGAAAAAGCAGTTCATGTTCCTGGTTTCAGATATTGTCACCTAAACAGGACTATCTAGATCTGTATCTTCCTTTCATTAAAATGACGTATATTATAAATTACTCTGCGTAACTTTGTGAGAGTCTACTGGCATAAAATATTATGCATTTAAGTCCATTTAAATCATAAAATAAAATTTAGTATGGAAGGACTTTTTCCTCTTCTGTGTAATGTAGCAAAACCAAAATCTCTCCCGCAGATGCTAATTGGATGAACCACAGAATTACAAACCTCAGTTCTTTAGCAGTTGTGGGTGAAATTTTATATTTTAAGTGTGAGAATATATTTCTGGCTTTCTTGATAATTAAGGAGTCATAATTTTTCAACAGCTGTAGCAATGAGCAGTATAACCATAAAGTGATTTAACCATAAAGCAATTTAGACTAGACTTTTCAAAGATGGTATTAACATATGCCCTCCCCTTGGACACTGCTTAGTACTATTTGAGTCTGCTAGCTAGTTTATATGTATTAGCAGATGATCCTTAGAAGGAATGCAAATGAGCCTCATTAACTCCAGGAGACTGATGCTCTGGGCTGGGTGTTTAAGTGTCACAGAAATATTAAGAGGAAGGTTGTTTATTATTGTTAATTAGGTGAGGAGTTGCAGCAAATCACTGTTGATGGAGTTATCTCTAAACAGGATTGAAATGAACCGCATTCTATACCCTCTGCTTTGTATTAATGATGAGACAGTCTTCCAGAGTCACTACTTTCTGCTTTACTACAAGAACTACTGCAGATGGTTTAAAATTTTATTCAAGCATTTGCAGTCTTTTGTTTTTCCGAACACTACATTGAGCTGCAAATTTCTTAGTGAGACAATGGAAGGATAGATGGTGCATAGGCACAGATTGGTTAGAATATCAATGAAGAACAATGCTATCTTCACTTTGCATACTATTTTCTATACAATTCCTTTGAAATATAACCTCCTTCACCCACGTCACAAAATTCTGGTGATCTTTTCTTTGTTAAGTTCTAGTTTTTCCATGTTTTAGAGAAGGGTAATGAAAGCTGATAGTTTAAAACTGATTCAAGGTATAAGCTTTTGAAAAAATAGTTTGCACTTGCTGTGTAGAAACCAGCTGGGTGTCTATAGTTATATTCTTCAAGATTCTGCCAATATTGGGCAGGCTGGAACTGCGAGAATTTTCTCTGCAGTTTTAAGAATTGTTGGCTATGGCCTGGTTAGTATCTTCATGCAAGCATCACAACTGAGAGTAACAAATTCATCTTTTCTAGCTCTCAGTGACACAGTTGCAGACACCTTAACAATTTAAAAAAAGAACTGCCTAGACTGAATGCAGATGATGGGAGCAAGAGCAATGGAGTGAAAAAAGTAATTGAGAAGAGGTGCCAGATACGAGAAACCAGAGAGTACAGCCACTTGGGCTGAGAAAACGATGAAAAGCAGCAAATAGCTGAGTGCTTTGGAAGAGTTTGTGACAAGACAGGAAGCTGAAGGAAAGGCTGGGAAAGAAGTATGAGACTCGGAGTTGAGGGAGAGATAGGGGCCAGACATGATGATGGAAAAAGTGAGAGATGTTGAGCAAAGAGAGCAGGACAGTTCATTTAAAACTGGTGAATTGGAAATGACAGAACACCGATCTGATTTTACCTTAAAACTGTGTATAGGGCTTCTAATCATAGTTTAGGTCATAGAGGACCTAACTTGGAGTTCCAAGCTTCCTATAGATTAATGGTCTTTCAAATTCTTCTTTAAAGGAAGTTCTGAAGCTCAAACATGCTTTACACTGAAGCTGTTTGTATGTACAGACACACCTGAGCAGCAAGACCTGGGATGTCAAGTTGAAGACATCTCAAGTTGGAAGGCATCCATAAGGATCATCAAGTCCAACATCATCCAGATACTCCTTGAACTCTGACAGGCTTGGTGCCATGATCACTTCCATGGGGAGCCTGTTCCAGTGACCAACTACTCTCAAAGTGAAGAATCTTTTTCCAATGTCCAATCTGAACTTCCCCTGATGCAGCTTCATTCAATTTCCTTGTGTCCTATCACTGGTCACCAGAGAGAGGAGACCAGCACCTGCCCCTCCACTGCCCCCCTTGAGGAAGTTGCAGACTGTCACCTGCAACCTTAATTAATGGACTACAACGTACATGTTACACTACATTCTACAGGTATGTCATTAGATGTTATTTTTACCACAGAACACTGGCTATATTTCTTGAACATAACTGGTCAGAGTTGGGTAAAAAAAATGGTTGTTTATAAGAATTATGCTCACTTGTTTTAGGACTAGGAATGTATCGAGTAAAAGAAGCATGATTAAGAGAATGGAAGATCTTTGAATCAGTACCTTCATTTAGAAACAGGATCCTATCCCGGCCTCTAGCAGAGAAGCTCAATGTAACTAGGCTAGTAACTTTTCTCAGATATTCACTAACCATGCGTTCTTTATTTTCTGGAAATTTAGCTTGAGATTCCAGCACCTGATTTACTGAAAGACTGAGCGCACACAGCATCAAACAAAATTATATTTTGAACATGTAAAGTACAATGTAATGTTAGACAACTGAAAAAAAAGAAGAGACTTAGTTGTTTTAAATTGCTTTGCAATTATGATAGATAAGGGTGATTACTAATAGAGAATAGTGATAATACATGAAAAGATATCTTTTTTTAACCTCAGTTTCTACATGACTCAATTTCTCACTTTATCACAAAGACGTGTTGTACAATAAATTTCTGAGAGTTAGTGAAACATTTGCATTTTATAGTGATGAGGTCTATGGAAAAGCCTAGGAAGAAATGAAGTATTCTGTCTTCCAAGCACAGTTTGAATAGTATGCAGTAAATAAGGTATGAGACCATGCATAGAACAAATGGAATAAAGCAAAATATTGAATAGCTGCTGACTAAGTAAGTGGCTTATATTCTGTACCTAAAATGAAGAAGAGGTCCTGTGGAAAAATAGAATGGGATCATATAATTAAATGCTGTACCATAATGGATCCTAACTAGCATGTGAATTACATTTCACTCGCAACATTAAATCTAGCATTTGCAAACATTCCTGACTCTGCAATTTAGTGCTATTATTTTTATGTGAGAGTTTTGATATATAATTAAGATATAGAATACTTTTATGGTCAGCAACCAGCAGCTATGCAGAGCTATACATGTTAAGAAGTATGGCAATTCGAGTTCTAGAAAACTATGTATATTCATATACAGGGGTGCCACATTGTCAACAAAATGCCAGTGGAGTGATGATAGATGTAAAATGATGCACAGGTGGAAATTTAAAGTAAACTTTCACCAAATAAAAACTTCTGCACTTAGTGATTTTTGGATTAGGTTTTGCACTGGCAAGACCTGCTCAAACACTACCAACAGATTCTGGGAAACTGGTAAATATAGGAAGCCACCTTTGAAAATGAAATGCAGTCTCCTAAGTCACTTCAGCATTTTTGGTATCTTCACAAACTCCTTGGCCAAAATATGCAATACCGCTGATTTTCATATTATGGAAGAACAGAGGAAAACATATGGGAAAGTCTCACCATCAGAGCTGGAAGCACCAATAGGGGGTCACTGCTAAATTTGTCCTGCTATTACTTTTTCCCTCTCAGAGTTGAATTATGCAAGGCATAAATTTGATCTATTGCACTTGAAATCCAAGAATAGAAGTAGTCCAGTGAAATACTTTAGCCTCAGGTATATGGTTCTTAGCATTTTGCTTTTCTGTTTCAAAAGTAAGAGATCAGTTCCAGTGATTTAATTTCAATATGGGAGTAATTCTTACAGATCAGCAATTGCAATCTACAAAAAGTAAGCAAGAAAAATGGAGCTGCAACTTCAAGGGCTGCAATATGTGATTAGCAGACAAATTCAGCCCTGTGTAAGAAGACGTACACACAGGTACTAGCCATGGGGGAGCACTAGATTAAAGGATGTGACTCAGGTCACAGAATCATTTATGCATAGATAGATATGTTCTGTAGAAGGAAGTATTTCTTTATTCACTAAATACTAGAATGGTGCAGACATCCTCTCAAATGCACTGGGATGGACTCTGGGGCAGGAAATAGACCACAATCCCACTTTGTTTTCAAAGCACTTCAGCATGACTTACTCAGTTACTTTTTGTTAGAACTGAGTAAAAGGAGATCTATACCCATTCAATCTTCCATTACTTTTTCAGAAAATGAACATGATCTGATTCCTAATTATTTACAGCATGCTGACATTCAGTTGTACTTGGAGAGGTGTGTATCTGTACTCTTAAAGATTTCCTTTTCCTTTGTGCATTTTATTTTTTTCTTTCAACACAGTTAATGTTCCTTTCTCTTAATACAATGCTGTTTTCAAGCTTTCTGGCCATTGATGCTTGTCTCCTGTTGCCCGTCATCTACTTCCCACTGTTGAGTTGCTGCTCCCAAGGGCAGAACTGCTGCAAACAAATGTCAAGGGACAATGACTTTGAAATTTTTTTAAAAAATTTAAATTAAATACAGAGAACTTAGTCCTGTTTCTGCATAAGTCAGTGGCAAAACTCCCAGTGTCTTCATTTTTAAGTTGATCAGACTTTGGAGTCCCAGAATACATGGGATTCTAAATTAAGGGTAAAGGTTGCATTGTGTCTCCTGGCGTGCAGAATTTTTTCTTCACCAAAACTGGGGCACTGATTGAAAGAGGAAAACCAAAAATAATTTGATTTTTAAGTAGTTTTCTTCATTATTTAATTTTCATCATTCATAGTTTTAATTCCAAAAATATTACACTTGAATAAATGTTACAGAGACATTCCTAATCGCTGAGACAAAAAAGCAGAATCTCTCATGAAAAAGGAACTGCTCAGAAAGGAGGAGAAAAGCACTTTTACCAAGCCAAAAGGCAGAGCAAAGTGGTTGGCATAGCATTTGGGATATAGAGCAGAGTAATTTCTCCCTCTGAAGAAAAATTCCTCCTTTCTTTTTTAGTACTCTTTGCAGGGCTGGGAAGAGGGGAAGTTTTTTTCATGGTTTATTAGGTAGGCTTTGATGTTCCAGTAAGTATAAAGTTCTATTCCATTTGGCCGGTAGTTAGAGATGTACTACAATCTGTTATTTTTATAGTTTATTAGGAAATTTGATCATCTAAGACTACGTATTTTTCTTTGTAGTTTATATATCTTGAGTATCCATTTTACATTAACATGTTTAGTTATATGATCTCAAAATTTACATGGTTCAAGTCCTCTTACTCAGTAAAACTGAAGTTCAGACAAAGACAGGAAAGGACAACAAAATGATGAAAAAAAAAAGATGACCCAGGTCATTTGAGAAATGATCTCTGGGAAATCGTTTTTTACAAGCAGCACTTGGTCCTTAAATAACATGAAAATAAGTCTGAAAAAAAAGAGCAGTTAATACTGCCAAATGAGTAGCTACATTCAGTTAAATAATAATTAATGAATCATACCAAATAATTTATTACAATAATAGAATATTTGAAAAGTGTTGGCATGTGATGGACAAGGAATAGCACTGAAAAAATCAGTCATCTTGGAAATGAATGATTCATTATCTGTCAATCAGAATGGAAGTTGTTTTGCTTGAAAGGCTTTAATATAAAGGATATGTTCACAGGTTTAGTCTATGCTAAGATTTCAGTTATTATCTATCATTCTTATAAAATACAGATTAAAATACTAGTCATTTTTCTCAAAAACATTGACAGTCAAAGACTAAATAGTTTGACATTTAACCCCCAAACTTCTGTGTATCTTTAGGGTATGAATGCTACTTGGCTTTTTTTTTCAGTCAAAGCACTGGATCAAGCTCATAATGCTGGCAAAGTTGAATGACATCTGCAACTTTGAAGTAATAAATTGCATCTCCCAGAGTCTGTAGTTATCAAACAGAACCAGAGGAGTAACCGGTATTCCAGAAGCAGTGGGACCTAGCATGATGGGAAGGCACCAAGCATGAATCAGGCACCAGAAAAAGAGAATCATAGAATGCTCTAGGTTGGAAGGGACCTTAAAGATCATCCAGTTCAATCCCCCTGCCATGGGCAGGGACACCTCCCAATAGACCAGGTTGCTCAAAGCCCCATCCAAACTGGCCTTGAACACTTCCAGGGATGGGGCCTCCATGACGTCTCTGGGCAACCTGGGCCAGTGTCTCACCACCCTCACAGTAAAGAATTTCTTCCTAATATCTAATCTAAATCTACCCTCTTTCAGTTTAAAACCGCTACCCTTGTCCTATTGCTACACTCCCTGATAAAGAGTCCCTCTGCACCTTTTCTGTAGGCACCCTTTAAGTACTGAAAGACTGCTATAAGGTGTCCCCAGAGCCTTCTCTTCTTCAGGCTGAACAACCCCAACTCTCTCAGCCTGACTTCATAGGAGAAGTGCTCTAACCCTCTGATCATCTTTGTGGCCCTCCTCTGGACTCATTCCAACAGATCCATGTCCTTCCTATGTTGGGGGCTCCAGAGCTGTATGCAGTACTCCAGGTGGGGTCTCACGAGAGAGGAGTAGAGGGGCAGAATCACCTCCCTCGACCTGCTGGCCACGCTTCTTTTGATGCAGCCAGGATGCAGTTGACTTTCTGGGCTGCAACTGCACATTGATGGCTCATGTTGAGCTTCTCATCCACCAACACCCCTAGGTCCTTCTCCTCAGGGCTGCTCTCAATCCATTTTCCACCCAGCCTGTATTTGTGCTTGTTATTGCCCTGGCCCACATGCAGGACCTTGCACTTGGCCTTGTTGGACTTCATGAGGTTTGCATGGTCCCACCTCTCCAGCCTGTCCAGGTCCCTCTGGATGGCATTCTTTCCCTCCAGCATGTTGACCGTACCACACAGGTTGGTGTCATCACCAAACTTGCTGAGGGTTCGCTCAATCCCAACATCCATGTTGACAATAAAGATGTTAAATAGTACTAGTCCCGGTACTGACCCCTGAGGAACACCACTCCTCACTGCTTGCCACTTGGACATCGAGCCATTGACTGCAAGTCTTTGAGTGTGACCATCCAGCCAATTCCTTATCCACTGAGCGGTCCATCTGTCAAATCCATGTGTCTCCAATATCGGACAGATGCTATGTTGGACAGTGTCAAATGCCTTGCACAAGTCCAGGTAGATGATGTCAGTTGCTCTCCCCTTATCCACCAATGCAGTAACACCACCATAGAAGGCCACCAAACTTGTCAGGCACGATTTGCCCTTAATGAAGCCATGTTGGCTGTCACAAATCACTTCCTCATTTTTTATGTGCCTTAGCAGTGTTTCCAGCAGGACGTGCTCCATGATCTTGCCAGGCACAGAGGTGAGACTGACTGGCCTGTACTTCCCCAGGTCTTCCTTTTTTCCCTTTTTAAAAAATGGAGGTTATGTTTCCCCTTTTCCAGTCAGCGGGAACTTTGCTGGACTGACACAACTTCTCAAATATGATGGACAGTGGCTTGGCAACTTCATCTGCCAGTTCCCTCAGGACCTGCAGATGAATCTCATCAGGTCCCATGGACTTGTGCACCTTCAGGTTCTTCAGCTAGTCTCGAATCTGGTCTTCTCTTACAGTGGATGGTACCTCATTCTCCTAGTCCCTGCCTTTGCCTTCTGCAACTCAGGTGGTATGGCTTGCCAGGAAAGACCAAGGCAAAGAAGTTGTTGAGTACCTCAGCCTTGTCTATGTCCTGGGTGACCAGGTCTCCTGTTTCCTTCCAGAGAGGGCCCATATTTTCCTTAGTCTTCCTTTTGTCACTGATATACCTATAGAAGCTTTTCTTGTTGCTCTTGAGAAGGGCTGATAATTTGTGATTTAGAATCATATTTTCTTTGCCATTGGAGAATAAGAACACCTTTACTCTTTGCTGTAAAGGTAAAATCTCACTGAGCAGGGGAATAACAGAATGCTTTAGTGACTCTCTTTACTTCAGTTTGTCCCATTTCACCTTAAACAAACTCGTTTTATTATTGTTGTAGACTCCAGGATTGTTTGATCATTATGTAGTTCTTTTATCATGTCCAGATGAATACATTCCTGACCAGATACAGAAATGTCATGTCTTCCTGTTGCAGTTGACAAAATATAGGGTTCTAACATGAACTTTTTGCCAAACAACCACCTGAATTATCCTCCAAAGCTGGGGTTAAGTGCTTCTGATAGTAATAAATAGTAAAGATCTGTAAAGATCCATATAAAATTTAATTCAGCATCACAAAAAAGGAGCACAAAATAACTGTTCATGATTCTAGTCCATATAGACTGATAGCTGTAATTTATGCAGACTAGCACATATACATGGCTTTCTGCAGAGCTCTCAGCTCTGACCATGCAAACATCGTCAAATTTGTACAAGGTCATTTTGGTTCACAAATCTTTTCAGGGCTAGGAATTTTAGAGGTTAACCATTCAGGAAACATACCATGTCCTTCACTAGAAAGAGCACAACATACCTCTGGACACAGTAAAAACATAAACAGTGGATAATATCAAATTAATATTGAAAGAATTGGAGCTAGTTTTAGTCTTGAATGCTAAATTCTGATCTTTTTTTACCTTCTACTTTCAGAAAATAACAGCTATTGAGATAGTATCACTATTGCCATGGCTATCGATGTGACTAAACATTCACTAGTAGGATAATAACTGGGTATTTAATATAAACGAAGGACTCTAACATTCAGTGGTTGATCTGGCTCAGAGAGCACCTTTATCTCATGCTGCTTTGCAAATGTATGCTCCATTAATATATCCCAGGTGGCTCCTTAAAATGAAATGAGGAAGAAAACAAACTGAAATCCTACAATGTTGGTGTTATAAAATTAGAAGAAATGGTAGAATTAAGTCCCATGACCTTGCTGATGGTGTTGGATGATATTTATTATCACATACAGTTTGTTAGAGTTCTTATTTAAACAAAGCCATTAGCTAGCAAGCAACAGAATTACAGAATTACAAAAACAGCATATGAAAATGGAAAACGTTTATCTGCTTTGATTAGAACAGTTTGTTCTTTTCTGAGAAATTTTATGTACTATTTACTAAGCTTGCAATTTAATATATACCTGTCAAGCACCTACACATAACGTATAAAAACACAATATGGAATATTGCATTCTACAAATGTTAGCAAAAAAATTGTTTAGTGCCTCCCAGGAAAGTTTGCCTGACCTAGCTTTTTAGTTACTTCACTCCAGAAATAGCCTAAGAAAATAGATGGGCTTCAGATTAGCTCTCAACAGCCGACAGTCACAGGTTCTGTCAGTCCAAAGGGAGAAGTGAATTATATTGTACTGTGTTTTCTATCAAAACCACTCAGTTTTTAAGACATATGAATTTAGGAACTGTACTTAAAAACCCTGTACTTAATCACAGACATTACAATGGCTGCTTAGAAAGGAAAAAATGCTGCTTAGAAAAATCCTTCCAAATTAAAGGATAGATTAAAAATCCAAAACAATATGGTGATCACACTGTGAACAGAAATTGAGGTTGGTAAATAATGTTAGTTAAATAGAAATTACAGTAAATGAACAGTTACGCAAAGATCTATGAATCTCTGAGCTTCTTCATAGCTCATATGTCAAAATAAATAAACTTTGTCACTTTTTTGGTATATCGTTCCAAACAAATCTGGACATGCCATGAAGTGAATTGTCATTTCTTATTTCCATCACTCATCATGTCTTAATTGTAAATTATTCCTTTCATTTTTGAAGCCTCTACCATAGGAGAAATTTCTTTTGATCATCTTTCTGTTCTGCTACAAATTGTGAAGGTTTCCATTAGATCATGTCAAAGTTGCTTTATTTCCTAGATGAATTTATGTAATAGGAAACTATATGAATTCTGATGTAAAGTAAAGGTACTAAACTAATCCTTCAAATCCCCAAGCAAAACAAAAAATGGCAAGTGTCACGTTTCTGTCTGATCACCTCAAACTGTAGAAGTTTCGTCTTCACATTCAGTAAAGAGAAAAATGTTCTATATAGAAATAAGAAAAAAATCACATTGAAAATCCTTTGCTACTAATCTGTCAAGTGTCTACTCTACATGTGGATTCTACTGAGCAAGACCAATGCCGTCAATTTTAACTAGAGTAACTTCTTATATTCCTCCCATAAGCAAAATGATGGGAAGAAAAGAATATTTTTTTTTTTAATGCAAAACTCTGTCTCTGGATTGTATCTAGACTGGTAGAGTGTGATACCGCTCATTGTTGAGGTCAGTTTTTTGGTAGTGTCAATGATGTAGCAGACTATAACAGTTTTGTTTGTATGCGCAGCTGTGACCCGTAGCTATGCACAATGTCTGTTTCCCATCCCAAACCTTGGCTACGTCCCTGATAACGTCATCTATGCCAAGGGATAATCTTATCTTCTGTGCTTCAGCATTAAAAATAATAATAATAATAAAGTTACATGCACAGCAAGCATGCAGCACCCATTATAGAAACACTAGTACCACTGTTAGCTGTGGGAATAATGGCTTGTCACAGTAGACAGAAACATCTTGCCTGCATGTATGGCATTGTCATCCAAAGAGGTGTGCACATCATATGATTTGTTTCTGTGGATGTGACAGCCTGACATTAATAATCTATGAGCTTCTCTTCTTATCATAACCCTTGCTTGGGTGCAATCCTCTGAACTGTTACCTCATGTGCCAATGTGCCTTCCCACTGTGATGAATTGTTTCATTTTGGTGAAGGCGGGATAATGTTGATCATCACATGAAAGCTTGGAATAGAGTCTTTAGAGACCTCTTAATTGTGACAAAATTTTTGCAAGGAGTAGAATAAACTGACAAGGTAAATCATTAATCCTTACACCTTTTTTCTTGCTCAACACGGTTGGTGGTTGCTGAAACTTCCATGTAGTCAGGTTTGACAAAATATGAACAAAATACTTCCTTTTCAGTTCAGATACGAGTCCCTTTCCCCAGAGAACAGGAATTGGCATTCAGGTGTGCCTTAAATTTAAACTTCAGAACACCTTCAAAGGCTGTATTAACCTGGAATAGATGTAATCCACAACTTTTGAAACACTTCAGCTGAATAAATGTCTTCCTGTAATCTGCATAGCACAGAACCTTCCCACATAACTGTCTCAGCTAATGCCCTGTTCTGGAGTCAAGACTGTTGAAAATTTAAGCATTACCTAATTGTATTGCTAGCTCATCAGATGGCTCATCATAAACTATAAATAATGCTCTTGCATTATTCTTATGTCTCATAGGTCTAGTCGGTGTCAGTTATGTTAATGACGGTTCTTTGGCTTTCACTTAGCATGTATACTGTCTGAATAATTTCCTGGTTTACCTGTTTAATACATTTCTTCTTCTTTTCTTTTCCTGCCTGATTAGTCCTAAATCTGAGTAGTTGGGATTTTTCATAGACCATGTGTTTCAAGATTGATAGCGAAACCCACTTTAATCTTATATCTCCTAGGAAGCTGCTGCTGTACATAAAATAGTACTTTTTATTCTATTTATTAGATTGTATATCTTAGGAGATTCAGCAGGAACTATAATGAGGATGATTACAAATTACTTTACAAGCTAGTTACTAAACAAGGCCAAGACAAAGCACTTGTACTTTTTCGTTCACTTTTATCCAACATTGAATTTTTTGTGTTCCTGCTGTATATATACAGATATAGTCTGAGTAGGAAACAATTAACTTTGTATTCCAAGGAAAACATTTGTGGTCAGTTTAAATTCTTGTACACATTGTTTTATAAACCAGTGTGACATTTAGGCTTAACCTGGTGACATTTCTCCTCCTTGGTTTTTTTCTGTAACACCTGTTGCTGATCTTGCTATCATGTGGGAGATTGCTTCCGTTGAAACACCCTCTGCACTGTATGGTGGCTGCTTTTGATTTAATGCATTTTTCATAAAAGAATTTATTTCTTCATTTTTCTGATGAATCCATCATGTTTCTGGATATTCCCGTAGTATGTATGTTCTCCCACCCTTGTTCACAAATGCTGGGTTTGTTATACTGTTATGCTGATTTGTGTAATGCCCTCAGGGTTGTTGCTGTGACTTTGCTATCAGTTCAGGTCATGGATACTAAGTCTGTACTTGATCTTACACAGTATGCACTGTGCAGCTAATCCAGGTCTGTCTAAAGTACCTACAGATTTACCACTGCATGGATCTACAGCAAGTTACTTGCATTTGCACTTCAGTTAAATGCAGCATTTGGAAGATGGGAAAGGAAACAGTAGTTATAAACTTTAGGACTTAAAGTGGGACAAAAAAAAGATAAGAAATAGCTTTTCAATCATCAAATTATTGAGGGACCCAATGGTTTTCTAGGGGAGTCTGATTCACTGCAGGCTCTGATTTTGTTTACGTCTGGAGAAAAAGGAAAATGGGTCACATAAGGAGAGCACCCAGGCTCAGGGGGATATAAATGTGGTTTTTTACTCCCAGTCCACCTTTTTCAGAGTGAAATCAAATAGAGAAGGTAGGTGAAAATCTAAGGTGTCTAAATGGATGCTGGCTACACTGTGAATAGAGTGATTACCAGAATGCCAATGTGCCTTCTCTTCACAACCAAAATGAAAATGAGAAATTTTTCTGTTAACATCTCATATGTCTGCAATTGTAGTATTTAATACGACACATATAGGCTCCTCAGTTCCAAAAAGAAAATGCTTCCAAACAGCAGAAGAGATCTTGTACACCATGTGCTTGTGAATATGACATATTGGGGCCTAGGAATTGATCAAATTGTCATCCTTCCTGTTGCATGGTACTAGAAGTCTTGGTAATCTGATGATAGCATTTGTCAATATAACTTATGTGGTTAGTGAGTTATATCACTTTTAACAGTGTATGGGGTTTTGGGGATAGCAAACCAGGCTTTGGTGTCAACAAAGATTTCTGAAGGGATTAGCTTTTTAGAGACAGTAACAGGTTAAAAAAAAAAAAAACAACAACAAAAATAAAGATCAAACAAAACCTGACAACATTTTTAAAAAAGCAATCATGCTATTCACAAACTAAAGGAAACAGTAATAACATTACTGAGGTCCTTAATATTTCTTCAAGTATACCATATAGATGTATACACATACAAAACAAGCAGAATTATCATAGAATCACAGAATCATGGAATGGTTTGGGTTGAAAGGGACCTTTAAAGATCACCTAGTCACACCCCCTTGCTGCATATTGAAATTGTCATTTTAATTGTGAAGTAAGAGTCAGAAATTGGAAAATGCCAGAATGAAGTCTGCTCATGCAGCCAGCTTTACCTGCATGTGAAAAAGTTCTCAGTTACTAATTAACATTCAGTAGAAGCTGAGAATTCCCATTTAGATAATTTAACAATACTAAAGATTGAATTATTTTTTCAAAACAGCTGATTAGCACTGGTAGAGTGCTCTTAAAGGCAGGTAAGTCATGAAGAAGTACTTTCCTACACGTATCAGCACTTTCAGACATGGATTCATGACCCGTTTCTTAGACTTTTGTTGTATGCAGTGTGGACTTTGCAAGGATTTATCACATATACATTAAATGCTTGAGCAATCTTTACCCTTGTAACCAGCACCTCTTGTTCTCACCCGATTCCTAATGGAGACTTCATATAAAGTACAGCAACTTATCCTCTCACATTCTCCCTTTTTCACTCTGGTATTTAGGTAGCAGTATCTTTCCCACTCTCTGAATCCTTTTGCTTTTTGTACTTCTAGTTAACCACCTATACATAAGTGAAGGTAAGGTATTAAGAGTGTTAAAGGAAGTATTAGCTTTGGTCACTTAAAGTGGAACAGGAGTATAGAATATAGAATCATAGGATCATAGAATCGCCTAGGTTGGAAAAGACCTTTAAGATCATTGAGTCCAACCATCAACCTAACACTGCAAGAAACCAGCACTAAACCATGTCCCTAAGCACCACGTCTGCCAATCTTTTAAATGCCTCCAGGGATGATGACTCCACCACTTCCCTCAACAGCTTGTTCCAATGCTCAACAAACTTTTTGGTGAAGAAATTTTTCCCAATATCCATGCTAAACCTCCCTTGGTGCACCTTGAGGCTGTTTCCTCTTGTCCTATCTCTTGTTACTTGGGAGAAGAGACTGAACCCCACCTCCCTACAACCTCCTTTCAGGTAGTTGTAGAGAGCGATAAGGTCTCCCCTCAGCCTCCTTTTCTCCAGGCTAAACAACCCCAGTTCCCTCAGCCGCTCCTCAGAAGACTTGTGTTCCTGACCCCTCACCAACCTTATTGCCTTTCTCTGGACTTACTCCAGAATCTCAATGTCTTTCTTGTAGGGAAAGGCCCCAAACTGAACACAGTATTCGAGGTGCAGCCTCACCAGTGCAGAGTACAGGGGGACACTCACCTTCCTAGTCCTGCTCACCACACTATTCCTGATACAGGCCAGGATGCTATTGGCCTTCTTGGCCACCTGGGCACATTGCTGCATCGTATTCAGATGGCTGTCAACCAACACCCCCAAGTCCTTTTCTGCCAGGCAGCTTTCCAGCTGCTCCACCCCAGGCCCGTAGCGCTGCATGGGGCTGTTGTGACCCAAAGGCAGGACGTGGCACTTGGCCTTGTTGAAATTCATACCATTGGCCTCAGCCCATCAATCCAGCCTATCCAGATCGTTCTGTAGTGCCATCCTACCCTCAAGCAGGTCGACACTCCTGCCTAACTTGGTGTCATCTGCAAACTTAGTGAGAGTGCACTCAATCCCTTCATCCAGGTCGTTGATAAAGATGTTAAAGAGAACTGGCCCCGACACTGAGCCCTGGGTAACACCGCTTGTGACCAGACTCCAATTGTATTTACCTCCATTCACCACCACTCTTTGGGCCTGGCCTTACAGCAAATTTTTTACCCAATGAAGAGTACACCCATCCAAGCCATAAGCAGCCAGTTTCTCCAGGAGAATGATGTGGGAAACGGTGTCAAAGACTTTACTAAAGTCCAGGTCAGCAACATCCACAGCCTTTCCCTCATCCACTAAGTGGGTCACTTTATCATAGAAGGAGATCTTTTTTGTCAAGCAGGACCTGCCTTTCATGAACCCATGCTGACTGGGCCTGATCACTCAGTTGTCCTGCATGTGCTGCGTAATGATGATCTGGAGCAGGATGATCTGTTCTATAACCTTCCCAGGCACTGAGGTCAGACTCACAGGCCTGTAGTTCCCCAAATCCTCCTTGTGGCCCTTCTTATGGATGGGTGTCACATTTGCCAGCCTCCAGTGAACTGGGACCTCCCTGGTTAGCCAGGACTGCTGATAAATCATGGAAAGTGGCTTGGTGAGCACTTGTGCCAGCTCCCTCAGTATCCTTGGGTGGATCCCATCTGGCCCCATAGACTTGTGTATGTCTGAGTTCTGTAGCAGGTCCCTCACCATTTCCCCGTGGATTACGGGGGCTTCATTCTGCTCCCCACCCCTATGTACTAGCTTAGGGGGGTGGGTACTGAGGGAACAACCGGTCCTACTACTAAAGACTGAGGCAAAGAAGGCATTAAGTACCTCAGCCTTTTCCTCATCCTTTGTCACTATGTTTCTGCCCCCATCTAATAAAAGATGGAGATTATCCGTAGTCCTCCTTTTATTGCTAATGTATTTATAGACACTTTTTTAATTGTCCTTAACATCACAAGTCAGAACATAGTATTGTAGGGGAGAACACACAGATTACACACTGCTTATCATTGTAGTTCTTTTGGTTAAACATTTCTTGAGTTCTATGGCTACATGCTCTGCAGTGGGCATACTGCACTTATTCACAGCAATTTGTCCAAATTATGCTCATGCTCTTTACTGGCTTTTCTGGATGTGCACACAATTGAAATGGGATCATTTGCATCTGACCCAGCTATTCTAACCTTGTGATGCTTATGAAAAGAGTTCTTCTAACAATGAAAAGGTGGATTACCATTTATTAAGGGTATGTACAAAGGAGATCCAAGCACCCTGAAACATGAAAATCACGCAGATCCAGACACAGTCATTGCAGCTGGTTTTTATCTCTAAAATGAACCAGAGGTAAAACTTCATATTCCATAATTTCTGAACTATAAGAGTCTTTCTTTGGGGCAGGACTGAGGTATAGATCGCTGGACAATTTTGCTCTTCTGTATCTACCTAACAAAGATAAAGTTATAATTAATGGTAAATGTAGTAACAGGAGACGTCTGATTTTGAACAGCTGACCAGTGTTAAGTAAGAACACAACAAGTTTGAGCTAAATTCTCTGACCTGACCTGAATCCTTGCACAAGCGTGAGGGTAATGAGTAGTGGCAGAGTGAAGGCCCTAGCTCCAAGGAAGTCAGCAGGGGAGGCTCTGGCACAACTGCCACAGGAGCGTTCTGCATAGGAGTCTCTGAGCTGCGTGTGCCCTGCTGTGTCTGCCCACAGACAGCAAATAGTGTCTTGGGAACTGTTACTAATCAAGCCCTGGCCAAGCCCTTTTTGGACTTCTTTTGGACTGTTTCCAGCTCTAATCTGCTTTGGACTTGGGGCACAAATGGAACTGGTCTCAGAAGCCAGAAAGTCGTAACAGAGTCCTTCACAGCTCCTTGTGTCCTGCTTTGGTACAAACAATGTTGTCTCTTGACTTTAAAGTAAACCGACAAGAGATGATCTGCTTAAAGTGCCATGCGTTTCTGCCAGCACT
The DNA here is from genome assembly GCA_017639485.1 of Pluvialis apricaria. NCBI lineage: Eukaryota > Metazoa > Chordata > Aves > Charadriiformes > Charadriidae > Pluvialis > Pluvialis apricaria. Next base: position 63,624,697 of record CM030008.1, read on the forward strand.
AGTGGTGTGCGACTAGTCAAGTGCTTTTCTTCTGGCTATTTCTCATTGCTGAAAATCTGCAGGGGGAGTAATTAGAAAAAAAATTGTCAACACAAATAATGTTTAAGGCCCATGCTAATAGCTCACTCGTCCCATCTGTTTAAGAAAACCATCCCTCCAGTAAATTCATTTTTAATTTGAAGAGGAAGACTGGTTCAGTCACACCACAGTCATTTTTAATTATGTTACTGTGACTGCGTTGGGTTTTTCTTGCCCTTCTGGACTGGTACTCCATTGTCTCACTAGTGCTGACTCTCCTAGACTCTTCATTAGGAAGACAGGACCTCAAAACACAATACACGAAGCAGACCTGCTACCTTTTTTTTAATGTAGAGTGAGTCTTTTTCTAAAAATAAACTCATCCGCTTCCCTCATTTCCCAACTATCACACAGACACTTTTAGCATCTGTTGGTGTTAGGAAGCTATAAATAGGGGTATCTGGGGAACAAAACAGGAAGAGTTTTTTCCCTTTCTCCTTTGAAATAGGTGGAAATAAAAAGCATGTTTGAAGGAAGAGAGTAAAAGAAGGAATGGTGAATATGTTTGTGTATATTTTCTTCTAAATAAAGATAGAAAGTAGTCAGAGATACATTGCTACTGTACTTTAAAAAAAAAAAAAGAAAAGTGAGTCCTACCAAAGTCCAGCAGTCTCAATGGATATTTGGATCCCACCAAGAATTTTGCATGGGTATTTATTGGAAAAAAAACATGCAAAACCTAGGAAATTTTAAGTGTTCTCTCGCCTACCTTCAGCTTCAACATTCTGTATGGATTAGACAGTTGTACACGGACAGCATATTTGCACTAGGCTTTTGCTGATTAGATGGTCAACAGTAGCATTCACACAGCTAGCTCTCTCCTATTGCAGTCCAAAGAGTATTCTCCACCACAACGACAACCTGCTCTGCAATAAAGTTGGCTTCATGGGAAGGTATCTCATCAGTGTGATTGATGATCCCTATGTGTAACAGGATATTTCCATTGGAGTGCTATGAAAAAGGCAATAGAAGACAATCAAAAGCATCTGGATTTAAGGGATTGGCAGGGACAAGGAGAGAATCAAGATCTCAGATTCAGTGATTCCTTTCAACTTATCATACAATTGGTGATTTCTTGCCTGGCTGTTTTTTCCCAGATACTACCTTGTGCTGCTTTGCCAATGACTGCAAAAATGCAGAGATTTGTGTAGTGGTAGTTAAGATCTTCACAAGATAGATGACACCAGCTTTGCATATCAACCACTGCTCAACTAAGGATATTCTTAGTGCCGTGATCAGCAGCATCTGTCACACAGGCAGCTGCAGCAGTGAAAGGAGGAGGACATTGAGTAGCCTTTTGCTATTGATTAGTCTGCCTTTGCGCAGTACTTTTTATGAGTTTGGTTAGTAGGGAGACTTACAGGCTGATGGTGTCACATAACCTTGTAAACTGTGAGCTACTTTATCCCCCTTCATCATCACTCTCTGTCTCCACTGGTTGAATTAAAAGGAAATTATCATCTTGCTCAGTTTTCTAAAAGTTTGTTTATAGATGCCTAGTCTGAAGAAAGGCTCTTTATCAGAGCTTGCTTTGGATCCTGGAATATAATTGAATTCAATTGAATTTCCTGGAATATAATTGAATTCAATTGAATTTTGAGAATTCTTAAACTGAGACAAAATGCTAGAGAGGTGCAATTGAAAGACTGAAAGGTATTACAGTTCTAGGACAAGATTCCAGACTGTTGAACAGCCCTTTGTGCAGTGAACAATTTTATCCAGGAGAAAAAGGAAGAGAATCTCACCAAGGGTTCACCAACAGTACACTGGTTTTCAAAAGACTCATAAGAGACACATGGTCAGAGTTGCCTTAAGTTACTTTTTGTAAGAGAAGAACTGATTTCATTACCTTAAGCCTCTCCCTTATTAAAACTTGGTTGTGATATTTTCTTTTTATTTTGCATTGTGTTTCAGGAAATATCTTGTGACTATGGTTATGAATATGAAATTAATATTTCATGATATATTATGGAGTATTATGATTTTTAATAAAACTTGAAGCTTATTTATGCAAGGGAAGTATGCTTTCATATTGTGGGATGTGTGTTCCTCTGGAAGTTTTTAATAAAATATTACTAAAAACATACAGATCACATTTCAACAAAACTAGTACTTTATATAAAAGTGCAAGTAAGATCTCCTTACTGTAGATAGTTTTGAAGAAGTGCAGGTAGGTGAAACAATAAGACAAGTAAAGCACACTAGCCAAGATTTAAAAAATGTATTTATTACCTAGAAGCATAAGTGCTCACACCTTTGCCCTTGTAGTTTAAAGTCATATACAACTGTGTATACTGCCTATCTGCTTTCCTGGTATCTTCTGAATTGGACACCCACTTTAGTCTGTGCATTCAGAGCTGCTGTTCTCTTTACCTTACAGTGTGGTCTGTGGAGGAAGGGAACTGTGAACCACTGGGACCGATAGGCAGACTTATGAGATTTTGGTGCAGGAAATAATAAACTCCAGATTGTGACAAGATTCTGTCTCATCAGCTCCTGTGTTAGCATGTGGCCCTGCTTATTCTGATCTTAATTCAGAGAAGGGCTGTATAATCCTGGCGTTCTTAGTCTGGCAGGAGTTCTCCAAACAAGGCCTGCTTTCCTGTCTAGCCCCTCAAAGAGGTTGATGAGGACCATCTCCTCACAGGCTATGCTTGATTCAAAGCCCATAGGGTAACAGAAAAGGAACAAACTAGATTTTTTTCTTACTTCCTATGGTATCGAACACGAGATATTTTTCCTATAGTTTGGAGATACTAGTGTCCATAGACTTCCCACTATTAGAATATCATGGAGGACGTTACTTCTATGATAGGTAGCCTGTTTTTTTGTTGTGATTGCTGATTAAGATGGTCCAACAGTTTGAAAGTTCCAGGGCTAGCCAGTGGCTAGATTTTCTGGATAAAAACTGAGCAACAAGAGGAAGGGCATGAACTACGAGAGCTGAATATGATCTAGGGCATTATAAAGACCATTGGAACATGACAGAAGAGCAATTGTGGTGATAAAGCATGCATTGAAGAGGACGTGCTGCTTTGGAAACAGAGAAACGGAAGTTAAAGCAGTAGGTTAACACATATATTTATAGATGGGCTATTAAGACTTAGGAAGGAAAGTACAATAAAATTGAGCCAGCTAAAATAAAAAGCATCAAATTGGTTTTTTTGGGGATGCCTAGTAAAACATTTTTACTGGAATAATACTGGGAGTCTGGTACAAATTGCTGTGTCAAATTTGGAAATTAATATATTTCTTTAAAGCTGTAGAGGAATAAATATTAACAGGAGTTGATTTGTGAGCAGCAGATTGCAGAAGTTCTGCTGACAATGGTAGAGCCTAGATACTTGTCAGTGTTGCAGGTGATAGGATTTGGGGATTTTTTCTTTTCTTTTATCAAATAGCAGCTGAACTAAAAAATTGTGACGTTAGTTCAGACAGGCTAGTATAAGAGACAAGGAGGTGGGAGAAGACTAGGTCACAGAAAATAGTTGCGGCTTGATTCACTTTAAACTAAAGTTAATTTAATGTGAGTCAGATCAAACTAAAGGTAGGGAGAAATTTGAATAAATCTGTGAGTAAAGTTCCATATTTAAAAAGAGTGAACTCAGAAACAGGAAATAGCTAGTAAAATCAGCTGTACTGGGGAGCTGGATATGGAAAGGTTTGAATCTCTTTAAACCAGAAATGCTAAAAATTTCAGTAAATTGTGTGCGACCAGTATGAAAGATCTCTAGACCAGGTGTATGAATAACCTTAAAATCATAAGAACAGCTAACAAAGACTGGACTAAAGAACATATTAGCCTTGTTTCACACAATTTGCCTGAGCTACAAGCTGAACTGAAACAAAGTCCTTCTCAAAATGGGATTACCTACAGCACATAATACAAGTCTGTCTGGTGTTATTTTTAGGGTGTTTGAAGACTCTTGTAAATATCAAATGCTACACAGTTACAGAAGGCCTCTGTGGTAATAATCTAATCCTAACAATCTTATTAAAACTTCAAGCCCTATGGCTAGCATCGTCAACTTTTGTAGCAGTTTAGATGTTTAGTGTCTATTTAGGTAATTAACTATTAATAAATTTAAATGCTGGCATACACAAGTCATAAAAATTGTCAGTTAGGAAAAAAGAAAAGAATAAGAAAAAAGTGGAGTCAATACAATATAATTTTGCAGTAAATATAATTTTACTGGGTCGTAAATCACAGAAATTATTGTTATACAGAATTGTGAGGAAGCATTATAGCATCAGAACATCTAATTTCTGTTTTTAATGTTGTTACGGACCTAGTCTCTGGCTTCTGGCTTCTGGCATAATTTATCCCTTTGTTGCACCTTATTTTCCCTTTCTGGTTGACAGATGTGATACTAAGATTCTTCACATAGGATCTGAAGAAATTGGCAAAATAACATAATGATGAGGACTAGAACATCATGCTTTGAATGAAACAGAGTTCTTTGTAACTTAAGAAAACACTGAGTTTCCCATTGTGTGTCTTCAGAATGTGTTAAACATTGCACATGAAAATGGTCATGCCCTGTAAAAATTACAGAGGTTTTTTGGATTTTGTAAAAGGATAAAATGTTCAGTGTTAGACAAGTAGAATGAAATGATGAAACTTTTAGCAGTATAGCTTCAGATTTTCCTCTATTAGCAAGACTAGCACCAAAGCTCTGCAACAAATTCTAGTATCCATACTCAGGAAATGTGGATAAAGTGAAGAGAGAAAATAGGCGAAAGAATGAATACCTGATAGTCTGGAGAAGCCATTTATAAGGAAAGCCTAAAGGCTGTTTTCCTTTGTAAACAACTTATTAAAGTGTAACTTTCTAGACTATACACATATGTCTGTGCATGATCAAAACACACAGAATGTGTTTGCCATTTCCACCTTTCTGGTTTTATCTTTTAATGAGTTTTTTAAATTATTTCATGTGGCAGGCACTGCAAACCAGTTATTACATGAGACAAGTTTTTTAATCTTTCTTCCTATAGTAGAAAAACATTAAAATAATATACAGTAACTAAAATTGGAAATTCAACTTACACATATTAGAAATGTAGAACAATTTTTTTTTTTTTTTTTTCATAATGAGGATAACCGTCTAAAATCTTAGCTCAAGATGTAAGGAATTTAATTATTATTGAATATATCTATACCAGAAATACTGTACCACAACTGGAAGTTTGGGACCTTGAAGCAGGAACCTCTGTGGCCATTGTGATGCAGAAAGTTAAGTTAAATTATTGCAATAGTCCCTCATGTCTGTGATTCTGTATATGTGGACCATGACAGCAGGCACAACAGACCCTATGGGATTCCTCAGGGAAGATGAGCCATTTTGCAATACTGCTTTCTGGGATCTTTCACAAATGAAAAGCAGAGGTTTAGAGGTGTACTTCTGTCCATTATTTCCTGTGAGGGTCTGTGGGTATGTTAACAACAGTTGCTGCTTTTCCCCCTGTTTTGGGTCAAAACCCCTTCCTTCTTTTATATGAGAAAGACGATTTCCTCTATGAAAGAAGGTCCTTTTAAACACTTAAAATAGAACCACAAAGACCCACTGGTGTGCAAATGAGGAAGAAAAAAATAATTTAGGAAAGATAAGAAGAAAGGGTGGGAGTGAGAACTCCGGGTTTAGATATGGACTCCAAAGAGAGAGTGTGGGGAAAAAAAAAGACTATAAAAAAACATGGCAGAAGTCCTTTAAGTTCCTATGACACAAGGAGCAATTGCAAATATGTCTGATAATTGGCTCAAGATAGCTTTTTTGTAGAATCTGAAAACTGCCAATGATTAAAATCAGTAGGGTTCTAATTGCCCATTTAAAAAATTATATCAATACAGTAAATGAACTTCTAAATGCCTGAAGATGCCTTTTTTTTTTTTTCCTCTTTTTCACGGTTATAAAAATAGCTGTTCAAAAATAGCACTGATGGATCTGGTTCATAGATACGTTCTTTGCTGTTGTAACTGTAACCAGCTGCTTGACTAAAATTGACACTAATTTATTAATTTACCAGATCAGAGGAAGGTCAGTAATAACTTGTCCTCTTCCTCCTTAATATTACCTTCAAGTTTAGTCAGGTCTCACAGAGATTTTCACTACATTAACTATACATTATAGCCTTGGAAAGAAATACATTTGAGTCTGCTAGAGATTTTTCACTGATTACTGTTGGATCAGGCTGAGCTGGACTTTGCAGAGATGTCATTTGGCATGTGTCCATACCACAAGCCAAAATGTGCTGTATTCTTTGAAATTATTCTAGATGTTTCTTGAGCACAGGAAGGTCTAAATTCACACAATTTATCTGAGAAAGAGCATTCTTGGAAATGCTTTGTGGGTAGAAATACTAGAAACATTTTCCAAATAAAATATTCTGTATCTGTCAATTCCAAAAAAAGAATGCATGAAGCCCCTCCTTGTTTTAGAATATGAACACTTTCCCAATATTTAAACACTCAGCCATGAAATTGGCTAACTGCAGCCGAACACATTTTTATTATGTGTTGAACAACAAAATTCCAAAAAGGAAGTGTACAGTCAGTCAGTCACCTGCTAAAATGTGTAGGTATTTCCTATTAGCTGTTGATGTTACATGCCAGGATGTGCAAGAAATGCTGTCATGGAATGCAGGTCTGCATTCCCATGACATGATATACAGACATACGTCTGCTACCTGACGATGACAGACATATACATTTCGATCTCATTATGAATATGCCATTCCCAAGCAAATAATGGCAAAACGGCTATAGAAGCTTTGGGGAAAAAAAGTGGCAAGTAGCTTAGCTCCCAGAACAATTAATTTGCTCCATGATTTCCTCTTGAACCATAAAAGGTGGTCTCAGAAAAAAAATATAGCATGTAGGCTGAGACAGGGAGAATTGTTGCAAAATACCTTTGTTTCAGAAGCACCAGGTTTGGACAGTCCTCTGCTTAGAATGATCCAGGAACATCCATACTATATTGAACAATATTAGACATAATGATTGCTATGTTTGTGGAGCTGAATATATGCAACTGAAGCAACTTGTGGGATGTGTCTAGCAAATATAACTTCTTCCCAGAAACTAACAGTAACAATACTGACACACAAATGAGTCCTAGACAGAGATAGAAAAACAGAGAGAGAAACAGAAGACAAATATGACATACATTCTTTCTGCAATATCTTGCACATAATAGCAACAGCATCTCAGCTGAATACCACAGAAAACAGTGGTAATCCCTCTGTGTATATTTCTTCTGAATTGATATTCACTTCTCAAATCAGTTCAAAACTTTTCACCTCATCCTCAAATATAACCAAAATCAGGACCTTAACAAACATTGGTACCACAGCTATAACTCTTCAACAGGTGAGGATACCTTGATTTGGAATTTTTGTCAATGTGTAACTCTCATCTACACACCTGTAGCATCCTCACTGACAATCTGCTGATACTTTGAGAGAACAGGCTTCAAGAATACTTCCTCCAAAAGCAGCAAACAGTTGCTTAAAAAAAAATCAGTAGATGTGCGCCACTAGCATGCCATATTAGCATGCCATGATCTTGACAGATTTTGATGACTCTTTTTGGTTTGTGTGTTGGTAGAACCATACCTGATAGTTCTATAAATGTGACCAATTCAAGAACTCATTAATCCGTGAACAAGCTCACTATAGCTCTTCATTGGTATGGTACACTGAAGGTGCAGTTCTGCCTTTCATGAGAATTGGTTCAGCTGTTGGATCCAGGTGAAATAACACTGATAACTTTTTATGAGCTTCCAGTTTTTCAGGAAACACTTGAAAGAACTCACTGACAATGTTTCTTAGTTACTCTTCACTGATGACAGATGCCAAGGAAACTGATTCCCAGCAGTATAAATGAGCTAATAGGATAATTTAGACTAGGAAAAATAGCTAGAGGTCATCTAGTCCAGCCCCCACTCAAAACAGAATGATCACTAAGTTTTAGATCATATTCACCAGGATCTTGTCGAATCCAATTTTGATTGATTATCTTCAGAAATGGAGATTGATACTTTATTAGCTTATTTTGATATCTTCTTCTGATGACTGATATACCAATAAGAATCAATCTTTCTGAGAAGAATGCACAGAAAATATTCACCCGCATTTACACCAGTGTTCATGTCCATATCGCTGTCATCAGAGCAGACTTGACAATTTATGAAAATGAGGCAATGGAATGTCTCTTCAGAGGTAGTCTCAGTTGACTTTCATTTCATCCTCATGCACACTTATTACCATTGTAATGAACATTTCAGAGATCCTCAAGACTCTTTGGATGTGGTAACACTTCTTTACTCATTGACAAAGGAAGTACTGATGCCCACAAATGAGAATCTTTGACATAATATGCTTCATACTGTCAACCTTTGATGAACAAACTGAAGCATTGCAGTTTTTCTTTTTGCAGAAATAACATTTATTGTCTTTGAATCTCTACATGGACCACTATATAGTCTGACTAGAAATTTGGACAACTGATCTTGTCTGTTAACATTGTTGTGGTTTAGCTCCTGATTGTATTGACAACAATCATCTTTCTAATCATTAAAACCAACATTTAAATTAATTGCTGTAGTAAGACTTTTCTTAGAGTGTAGGGACTCTGATTCAGTGGCTAAGGCCTTTTCTTACACAATTACAATTATAAACATTACAATGATAAATTTGGCTCAAGACAAAGATGGTGCTGAACTCCAAAGACAAGACAATTATGTAACTCATCATTGAGAAAATCACCAGTTACAATGCTCAATGATGCAGAGCAACTGAGCAATATAAGCAGTGATGTCCTTATCAGATTGTAAGTTTCACCTGTGAAATTGAAATCTCTTGACAGTGATGGATACAGCAGACATGAAATGCACCTTCGGCAAGGCTATGACTTCATGGTATGGCCTTTACTTATAGCACCTGATTTGCCTATCATATTAGGATTTATTTTGCTCACAGAGTAAGCAGAGAACAGCCTGTTCAGGAGTTTTTCTCTTGTTTGCTTTAAGATAATGTAATAGTCTTTCTGAATAATAATCTCTAATGCAGGTCGACTGACATAAGGCTATCCCAGGACTGCCATCGTAGAGAGCAAGCAGGCAGGCACATTAATTTAGATTCTGCAGTTGCAATTCTTTTATCTCAAGTAGGTAAAGTCGCACTCAAGATCATTCTCTACTGCTCCCAGGACTGGCTGCAGAAGTTCTGATGTTGCTTGTCATCAGTAGCATGTAAACCTTGTCACCAGAAATTTGAGGGCATGTTTATGAAGCACAATTACTGGGCTCTTGAGTGCACTAGTAGGCCTTAATGGCCCTGGCCAGCCTCATTTGGGGCTTGCACCCCCACTGGCCACCTATGTGCCCAGGAGCCCCAATTCAGCTTAATTCTGGGCCTTCAGTTCCAGTCTAAGCTATGTCACAGGAGTGCCTGTCCCCATACTCAACCACAGTCTGGACATAAAACATGTTGATCTGAACCCTGATCTGCAGACTGACTTCCTGGCTTGACCTTGGACCTGCCTCATCACTATGGACCTGCCTCTAAGATCACTGAACTGTGTCTGACACACATTATGATTGCTGGACCTGATTGCTGTGGTTTGAGAAACCCACCACAATTTTACTGTCATTTAGAAAATTATTCTATCACCTGATGACCCCTCCCCACCCAGGAAGGGGAATTGGAAAAAAACAAGAAAAACCAAGGGTTGAAATATAAAGAGATTTAACAGAATAAGACTAGATAATTGACATTTTAATAACACTAAAGAACCAATATTGATCCCAATAGCGATATAAAATATACAAGGATTATACTCAGCCAATTCTATCAGTAGGAAGCTGTGCACTCCCAGCAGTGGACAGCAAATGTTGGACACTGTCAGTGCTACACCTTCAGGAGGAAGGGGAAGGCCTCAGGAGTCTGGCACTGGGGCAAGAAGTTCTCTGCATTGCTGTCATCAAGGGAGAGAGAGCACTTTGCAGAAAACTTTCTAATTTATGTTGAATGTGATGTTCATGGTATGAAATAATCATTTTGGCCAGTTTGAGTCTAGTGCCCCTGTCTCGCTTCTCCTCATGCCTGCACCTGGCAAGCTCAAAAAACACAGAGACCTTGAAAGCCACATACCATAGCTGGCTGTAAAGTAAATATTTTCACAAATTCAGATGCTTGCTACAGTCTTCTAAAAGTGCAGTTTTCCCAAGCATTAGAAGAGAAATTAGTCCTGCGTCACTCAAACCTGCGTCACTGATCCTGACCCCGACCTGCAGATTGACTTCCTGGCTTGACCTTGGACCTGCTCCATCCCCACAAACTTGCCTGATGATCTGGACTCTTGATTGAACCTGGCTGCCATCTCTGGGACTACATCTACCGCTACAGCACTGCTCCCTATCAGTGAGGTCATTGGCCCCAGCCTGTGTTGTGGCCACCCTCAACCCCCAACTCGCCATCTGTTAGGGAGCAGTCCTGTTCTCGCTGTTTCCTGACACAGCAAAAGCAGGCTGATTCACAAAGAAAGGTGAGCATGGAGACAAGTCTGCCAATGAGGCTGGCAGGAGCAGTATCTTCTCTAACAAGGGACACAGTCCCATGGTATCAGAGCAAGAAAGCAGAGCAGGTTCAGAGAAAGTAACCTGAGCTGGCCAGCTGATCCAAGCTGACAGAGGGGCACGGAGTTGTTCTTGGACACAGATATCCAAACTCCATGGAGGAGATAAGAGGTTGCAGAAGCGCTATGTTGACTCAAGCCTGATAACAATCCACACAACTGAAGCAACCAGTAGAATGTTGTTGTTATTTTGTTGTCCTCAAAATGAGCAGTAACAACCAAAAAGATCTGGAAGAAAATACAGAGGAATCAAATATGGCATGAATGATTTACAAGAAGAGCAAACAATATGCTGCATTGGATGTTTATACTATCTAGATCTGTGACATGACCTCTTTTGGGAGTGTTTAACTATTTTTACATAAGAAAACTCATGGAAAGCAGGGTTTCTTTTTGAGACAGTTTTTGAAGTCTCAAAGTTTGGTTTTATTCTCCATTGGAATAAAACAAACAAAAAAAGATAATATTGTTTCAAAATAACACTTTTGGAATGAAACCTTGAAGTTTCTCAATATATTGTCTCCTCATCTCTCTTCTTGGGTGCTCTAAAACACTGAATGTCAAAATGACTCAGAGCACAACTTCATAAATTGTGGAATATATCTGAAAAACATTTATATTGTAAGGAAACAATCTATTTTCAGTAGAATGTCTTTCTTTTAGAAAGCCCATACCAGTTCTAACACTGGGTAAATTATTTGTGCGTGTGTGTATGTAATTGTAAAAATCTGTGACTATTTTTAAAGATCAGTTGATTTCAGTATGATCACCTATACAATATGAACCAAAAAACTCTATCAAACAATTTCTGCATGAAGCCTATCACTTCCATATGAGTTATGGAAGATATTTTTAGTGTATGCAAGTCACCAGTTGTGATTTAAAACCTTCAAGAGAACCCTACGCTTTCCTAGGTAAAATGTTTCTGTGGTTTACTACTCTTATTTTTACAGTTTTATTAGGTATGTCTGTGTACCCCTAGTCTGAATGTAGCTGGCGTGAACTTCCAAGAACTGGATTTTATTATGACCTTTTTTTTGGCAGAGTAAAGCAACAACAATTATAAAAATTTTTTTCCTTGTGTGAGGACCTGTAGGTTGTGGTCAAGTCACCTTTTAATCTTCTTTTGGATAAACTAAACCGATCAAGCTTCTTTAGTGTCTCAGTATAAAACAAACAATGGTGCTGTTGATTGTGGAGATTTAAGTTTCTTGCTCTGAGGAATTTATAATATAAATTAAATGGGTAATAATAATATAATGAATAGTTACAGCTGGTCAGGAGGTCAGAGGAAAGGGATGAAAAACTACTGGCAGAAAGAAAAGAAGTGCCTAGGGAAAACATTATTTTCAAACAATTCAGTTCTGAGCCTCTGATTTGGTTTCACAATTTTCTAAGAGTATTTTCATGTTACGATAAAGTTCTGTGTCTGCTTTGCCATTTTATTTTAGTATTAATTGGGTTTGGGCAAAGGAAGAAACAGTGACATATAAAAAGGGAAAGGAAGTGAATTCAGTGGAAGGATTTGAAGGATGTCCACTTCTTTTTCTTCACTTATCTTTTATAACTTTCACAACCATTCCTGAGGTTGTGTATAATTCAGCATGCCATTTTCTATAGAAAGAATACAGATTATTCCAGACCAATATTTGATTATTTAATACACCTAATGCCGGAAAGCACCCATAAGCAGTGACCAGTTCTAAATATTTTAAAAGAAAGTGCAAAAAAACCCCAGCTGGAGTGATGACTGTGGCATAAAACAGCCTCAAGGGAAAATCAAGGCCTTGTAAATGCTTTTCAGGAACAGCTGAATTTTGATTATGCAATCTGAGACATCTTGAAAGGAACATGTTTTAGGACAGTTGCTGAAAATTGGCCCCACTTTGAGCCGTGAACGTAAAATATCCAAAATAAATAATCAATCCTGAGTTACTTGACCTGTACTTTGAACCTGTAATTGTCTGAATATGTGAAATGTGGACATGCTTCTTAGATATCCATCCTCCTCAAGCTTCTTAAAACTCATTTATAAAATGACACTTAGTAAAGTTGGCCTTCTAAGATCACAGACAGCCATTAATTACAATTAAATAAATGATACTATGAATGACTTCACTGATTTGTCACTAAGGCAGTTTTCAGGACAGGATATAATGATAGATAACTGTTTTAAATTGTGATTCCTGCAAAAATGAGTTTTTGCAGGAAAATTAGATCAGAAATACAAACACTAGAAGTCTGATTAAGTACCTTAATTTACTAGTTGTATCCTTCAACAGGATGAAGGCACTTAATATGTCCTCTTACATTCTTGCCTACTTAAATTGCCTTCAGGTTTTTATATTATAGCAAGAAAAAACTTCATTTTCATTCAGGTTGGTGTTTGGTTTGTTTCTGACCTGATTTTTTAAAATGCTGTTGGAATTTGTTAGATCCCTGTGAGATGACCCACACAAAGGGTGATGTAATTTTTTTTCCTCTTCTAAACTTTCAAAAATAATTCAGTAAAACTGAATGTTTGGGAGCAGCAAAGTATTGAAAAATAAGAAGAGTACCCTACTGATTTTGTTGAAAAGAAGCAGTATAGGTGTGTCCTTTTTTTGGCTAAACAAATATTGAGTAGTTTGAGGTTTACATGGAACCTCCTTTTTTAGACACTTACCTAAGACAATTGAAAGTTTTAAGAAAAAAAGTCACTACCTCTGGCAAATAAATTGATGGTACTGAAATCAAAACCAACTTTAGAAGGTGGTTATACTTCTTCTACTACAATACTATTTGAACACTACATGAATCTCCAGAGAGAACTAGTATTAACCCCATTTTATAGACAGTTAGGACAATACGACATCAGAGCTGGAGTCATCTGCAAGCTCACATTCTAGACAACTCCCTGAGTCTAGTTTCTTATTAGCTAAGTCCTTTTTCCTTGGCTAGTGTTTTATTTTATTCTCTTTGACAGGCTTTAAATAGATGCATAGCCTTTTCCCTTGCCTAAGATCAGAGAACAAGATTAAATTTGGGATTTCTGAATTGGAGCTTAAGTGACATCATACAAACATTTGGAGTTGAATTCATCATTTCCCAGCATGAATTCCTAAGTAAAGGGTGAGTCTTACTCTTATGGAACCTTAGACAAAAACATTTGCTGATCATTATTGTTTGGGTGATGCAATTTCAAACTCAAAAAGTGAAAACAATAAGTGTTCTCACAAGACTTAAGTCTTGTACTCATTAATTTCCTTCTAATATTAATTCTATTGGTGGAAACAAACTTTGGTCTTTTAACTGTAGAAGTAGCTGCTGTTCAATAGTGTGTGCATCTGATTTTTTTCAGAGGCATACTAAATAAAACTGCTTTATAGATTTTCAAAAGGAAAGAAGTTATTATTTGCCCCCAAATTCTTTTTATCTCCCTTACTACTAGCTAAAGAAATCTGTGAAAATACATTTAAGCAGAGTTGATGTTGCTCTTCTCTTTTTCTAGAGAAGTATGTGCATTGTATGTCATTCTGCCAGCATGAAGCTGAACTGTGTCTTCATTTGCTTCTGGGACTGAAACAGAAGTGAGTATTTCTATCATGTTCATGGTAAGACTCTAGAGCTGACTGCAATGATAAACCTCTGTTCCAAAGGAGGTGAGTTGATTGGAAAATCGAACAAACAGAGGTATTTTCAGGAAAGAAATGATAAGTTTGCTTTAAAGGGTCATTTGGGGTTGTGAACATTAGTTAAATAGTAAGTATAATAATTTACACCCATTTCTCCAAGGTGTGATTGTATTATGCACCTTCCAGAAGACATTGTATTCAAGGAGTTAGTTATCTTGAGCTGGCCATGTCTGCTCCATTGGGTCTTGTACTCCAGGTCTGAGCAGCCTGTGTGTTAGCATGAATAGCTGCTGCAAGGTAATCTGCTGGAGTGCCCCATGCCGGCCTGTGCTGCGTGCTGGTGGGTATTGTGACAGACACAGCATTCCAGGCTGTCAGGAGAAGTATGTGGTTTTGGTTTTTACTCAAAATGAAAGGCATCATGGCATGGGACAGAGGAGGAACCTCTGCATGGACAGGTTTTGTGCAGTGCACAGTGGGAAAACCCATCCAGGGTCAGTCTGACGTGACATGAGAAAGCAGGGTTCCCAGCATCTGAAGGGATGTAAGATTTACTTGCTATCTATATTCTTCTTTTTATTCCGTCTTACTAAACCGGGTCTTTTATTACACCATTTGTTTTGAGGCTTTTCTTACTGAGATCCAGAAAGAATGCTGCACCATCTCTCTCCCACCGCCTCTGCCCCCCTCGGTGCAGAACAATGCTGAAGTTGATGGGATCCTGTGCCTTGACTATTACAGACTCTGAAAAGGTTTGTCAGGAAGTAATCAGTCAGTGAGAAAGAATAAGTAAGAGATCTTGAGCTAGCCCAGGGCCTAGGCTGAAGGGAATGACACCATACATGATTTTTTTGAGGAACTGAGATGGGACAGAGATTAACGAGGAGACAGGAATCTGTAAAGTACCTGTATTTAAAGACATTCCAGAATTGCCTAGGTGAGGTAGGAAAGAAGTCAGAGATAGCAGAGTCAGCAGAGATTGCTACTGGGCAACCTTGGTAACAGGTGGAATCAGGTGCTTGAGGGTAGAAAAGATGGCAGAAAGAAGCTGTGGCATGTAGGGGGAAGCTAGTGCTGAGTTTAGGGAATGGGACAGAAGTGGGGCTGCTTGCGTGAGAGCAAGTTCTAAGATTTAGCATG
This sequence comes from Pluvialis apricaria, assembly GCA_017639485.1. Classification (NCBI taxonomy): domain Eukaryota; kingdom Metazoa; phylum Chordata; class Aves; order Charadriiformes; family Charadriidae; genus Pluvialis; species Pluvialis apricaria. Next base: position 63,640,165 of record CM030008.1, read on the forward strand.
CACTGAGCATTAAAATTCATGCTTTCACTATGGAATAGTGTTATTTGCAGCCTAGTTAATGTGATTTTTGCCATTACTAGTAAAAGGCCATGGTGTTTATGCTGACTGACAGTGTAGGGTTCAGTATTTCTCAGGCTTGCCTTTGTGTAAGCGGATAATACCTTGTTCAGCAGTCACCAGTGGCTAAGTGATGAGTGCCCAGCTAGTTGTGAGCTTAATTTCTGAGAGTCTTGTGTATGATGAAAGTCTGAAAAACACCTGTAGTCACTGTGTAACAAAAATAGTTCTGTATGTTAACTGTGGCTGCAGGGAGGCCGCTGTGTGACGTTGTAACTTCAGTTGGGAACCAGTGAAAAGAAAGAGCGCAAAACCAGACTGTGTTAAGAAAAAGTATAAAAATAGACCATAAAAATAGCTACTCCTTCTAAAGGTACACAGAGATGAATACAGTGGTTCTGATGGTTACTGGATTGAACAAAGTCCTCTTTATCGAGGCTAAGATTTGCTGCTCTGTACCTCTTACATCCTACTTAAGGCTCTTAGGGGCATATAAGGAATAAGTGCCATAGAAGCCTTGTACTGGCTTTCTGCAAAAGGATAATTTTTAATAATAACATTGAAATATGTCCTTCCTGAGCTCAGTTCATCCTACTTGCAACCCTTCTTTTCACTGTATCCTTCAATCTCCTTCATGAAAGTGTCCTATGTCTCTAGCACACATTTATGTTATTTGCTTCAATGACCTTACTTGACAACTTACTCCAAGTGTTTACTACTCTTTGAACAAAGTAGTTTTGCCTGAATTCAGGTGCAGTTAAGCGATAATAGTATTGCTGCTCTGTTTTATGAGGCAATAAGATGGTTCAGCTGAGTAGTTTATCCCAAGAAGGGAAGCAGAATATTGCAAAGTAAAACACTCACATAGCTCTTTGGCTGCAAAATATGTTTGTAACCAAACACTTGAAACAAGAAGCAGCTTATTCAAGGCTACATCACAATTTACAAGTACTTCCCTGTTGTCCTTCTTAGGCAGCCAGTCACCTCACAAATAGAGTGTGTCACTGAGCTTTTTGGTTCAGTAGAACTGCCCAGTCTGTGGCATTGATTGGACTAATGTATCTGGATCCCCTTGTTGTACTATACTAGGTCAAAACCTCTCTAAAACGGTTTGGAATATTGGTCCTACTGTCTTATTGCTCTGAAGGAGGGGAGAAACATCTCTGACAATTCACAATAAGGGAGGGATCCACATATTGAAACTCCGTTCGTGAAAAGGTGGAGAGGAAGTTCTTTGCATGTTTTTCACTCTGTACCTGTGTAAAAGCCTACAAGCAACACAGAATGAAGGTGAAAGCAAACAGACTATGTCATCTTTATCAGACCTTTTTAACTGGTGTCTCGTATTGATATTCCACTTAGTACCCATAAGGCACCAGACTTCCAGATTATTTGAGGAAATAACATGTTGCTGAATCACAAGTGAAAACCTGCTGCCTTAACGTGTCAATAGGAGCCAGAAATCCGTTTCAGCTTTCATTCCAGAAATCAAGCATCTTGCACGTTTTTTTAATCCCAAACCATGGCAGGTATGGATGTCCTCATTGTATTTGAAAATAAGTGACAAGGTGCTTTGAGTTTCAACGTATAAAGTAACCTCGCTGAATCTAACTATGAAATGTTTAGTAAAACATACATACGAAGTACTTTAGCTCACCATGCAAGAGACTCTAACATGACTATTTCAAATGAAATTAGCAGTGTGATTGTATCAGGATATTTGCAAGATAAAATGGAAATCATAAAACAATGAAATCTGAATTCATATAGTTTTCAACTTCACTTTTTAACTTAACAAGAAGTTTCAGTCAAACCTTTGTCCTACTAGAACCAACAAAGGTCTCACGCTGTATTCCTAGAAACCAATAACTATAATAATAATCTTTTGTTTAATTTTGCTCAGAAGGCAATTCTGATAAATCTAGTCAACACCAGTAAGTATTTTATTAAAGCGACAGGAAATAAAAATCAATGACAGAGATAACTCTGCTAACACGTCCCCTCTCTGTCATTTTTATTTAAAATGCCAATTAATTTAATGATTGCAATATTGATTACTAACTTTTGAAATGTCATATTAGCCATTTCAGTTTACACAGTGTATTTAATCAGAAAAAACTTTAACTGCTGCAAAAGCAACAGAGAATAAATTAGAAGATGAATTGTCAGTTGCAGAATTTTGTGACATTTCATTACAAAATCCATACTTTGACTCAACTAAGTTGGTAGCAAGGTTTATTATAAATTCAAAATCTAACCTAGAATTTTTAACTGACCCCAGCATAATAAGTTTTCATTCTGAAGCCATGCAAAACACTGGAAGACCTGCAAAGCTTATTCATTTGGGCACCATGCTGTTCAGCTGTTTGAACTGTTTGCTGAGCTTCACCTCTAAAGTTGCTGTGAGAATGGATTATGTAGACTGAATGGTTTCAATTAAAAATTAGGCTAAGATCAGTAGTCACTGCACATATTTATTTCTTTTGGAGAGCATAGACACAGCAAAAGCTAAAGAGTGAAGTGGAATTAGAATTTTAAAAAGTGTAATGGCTCATGATGACTTCATGTGCTTTGCTTACACGAGGCAAGGTTTGATTTTTTACAGATTGCAGATCCTGTAGGGCCTCTGTAGTTGTCTGAAGCCTGAGCAAACTCAGAAGAAAAGGTGGCAAGCAAGATTCATCATGTCCAGAACAACATGTGAGAGAAAGGGACACCACCTTTTTGTATTCTAAATTTAGACATCTTTTTTAAAATATTATTTTTGCCATGATTATATCATGTCAAACAGCCCTGATGACTCCTGTTTATTGCATCATAATCATGAACTATTTTGAGTTTGAAAGGATGCTATACTCAGTTCAGATTCATGATAGTGGTAAACCGTTCAAAATATTTCCTCTTATAACTCCAACCAGCACCTTTGTTTATCCAAGACCCAAACCTTATTTTCAGAAGACCTAATATTTTTGCAACATATTGGACTCTGTCAAAGCCCATAAGAAAGGCAGTGATCAGAGCTATTAAAATGAACTGCATGTCTCTTCACAGACTGGACTTTATTCTGAAGTGTCTAGAATAATTCTACAGATAAATTTCCTAATGCTAATTGAAAGTTATATTGCCTTTTTTAAAGAGAGAGAAAAACTGAAGACAGGCTTATGGTCAACAAGACAAACCTGATCAAATTTAAATTTTATTACTGTTACTCTTTTACTAGTAACACAAACTACATCCAGACTGTTAGCCATTGCTCTAATCCAGTGAGAAAAATAGAAACCTTAAGTGTCCCCACAGTCAACAGTGACTGGATAAGTTTGACTTTTCTTTTCTGTCATTGTGTGCAATTTCTAATTAAGGTCTTACATTTAGGCAGTTCTTCCCTTTTTAAGCATATGCTTAGAAGAAGCCCGTGAGATACAGCCCTGTAGAGAAGAGGGGATCAGAAAAGCTGTCCTTTTTTAAAAAATCCTGACATCCAAGCTTAAGAATGGTCCATCCCCACATACAGAAAACCCTGCAACAGCAGCAGAAGGCACGTGTAGTTGATCAAGAAACCCCTAGCTAAACTCAAACATAAACAGAAAGTGTACAAGAGATGGAAGCTGGGACAGGTAACCTAGGAAAGCTATAGAAACACTGTCTGAGCATGCAGGGATGGGGTTAGGAAAGTGAGGCCCTGTCTGGTGAGGAATGTGAAAGGTAAAAAGAAAGGCTCTGCAAGTACATCAACAGCAAAAGGAGGACTAGGAAAAACATAGACCTGTTGCTGAATGGGGCAAGAGACCTGGTAATAAAGAACACAGAAAAAGCTCAAGTACTTACTCCTTTCTTCACTTCAATATTTGCTGGGAAGGCTGCTCTTCAAGAATCCCAGGTCACTGGGACGTGTGGGAAAGTCTAGAGCAAGGGACAGTTACTGTAGGCAGAGGAGGATCTGGTTAGAGAGTACTTAAACTGAACATAACCAAGTCCATGGGATGTCATCCCTCTCATGAGGGAGCTGGTTGACATCATTCCAAGGCCACTCTGTATTATCTTTGAAAGGTCATGGCAATTTGGAGGGAGATTCCTAAAGACTGGAAGAAAGCAAATCTCACTCCTATCTTCAGAAGAACAATCTGGGGAACTACAAGCTGGTCAGCCTCACCTTGATTGCAGGGAGGGTGATGTAGTAAATTCACCTGTAAACTTTTTACAACTACATGAAAGTCAAGAAGGTGATTTGGAATAGTCAGCATGGTTTTACAGAGAGAAATCCTGCCTGACCAACCTGATAGCCTTCTACAATGGCTGGCTCAGTGGATGAGGGGAGAGCAGGGGATATTGTTTACCTTGTCTTTGGTAAGCATTTGACACTGTATAACGTAGCATTCACATAGACAAACTGAAGTACAGGTTAGGTAAACGCACAGTTAGGTTGACTGAGAAATTATTTAACTGCCAGTCTGAAAGAATAAGTAGCACAAAGTACAGCTAGGGGCCAGCAGAGTATCCTGGGGTCTATACTGATGCCAGTACTGTTTAATACAGTCACTAATGACCTGGACGATGGGACAAAATGCACACCCAGCAAGTTTGCTGATGATACAAAACTGTGAGGAGTGGCTGACACACCAGGCTGCCATTCAAAAAGGCCTCTACAGGCTGGAGAATTGGGCTGACAGGAATCTCCTTAAGTAGAAATGGAGAGTCCTGCATCTGGGGAGGAGGAATAACCTAAGGTACCAGTAAATGCTGGGGTCTGACCAGCTGGGAAGCAGCTTGACAGAGAAGGACCTGGGGGTTCTGATGCACAACAAATGAACATGAGCCAGCAATGCATCCTTGTGGCAAAGAAGACCAGCAGCACCCTGAACTGTATCAGGAGGAGAAATGCTGGCAGGTTCAGAGGGGTCACATCTGAAGCACTGGGACCAGTTCTGGATGTCTGTAATGAACCTGACTGGATGACCATTTTATATTGGAGAGTTAGTGAACCACATAACAGTTAATCTGAGTATGCCCAGGCCTGTGTTGTGCTGTACTGGGCTGCATGTCTGGTATGGCCTTCAGACCTGTGTTGTGCTACACAAACCCTATGGCTTCAGGACAAACTCAGCCAGCTCACTGTAGCAGAGGATCTTGCAGGCAGCTGCTGCCTGGTATGAGCAATCATGCCACCTGTGTGTATTTGCTTTTATCTAAGAGAGCAGCAAGACGTTGTCACGTGAACACCCTTTCTGTTTTACACTGAAAATTATGAATAGAGCTGTTTTCTTATAAGAAAGAATCTACAATATCTCGAATGACTAAAAGGGGAGAACCTCTTCTATGGATGGGAGTCTTCACAGTGTCCTGTGCATGGGTCAGAGGCCCATTTGATGCTACACCACTTGGGATTCCGGCATCTGAAGAGATATAAGATTTTCTGTACTGTTCTCTCCTTAGAGTGTTACCTCTGTATAAATAACATTTTAAAAGATGTCTTAAAGACTGTCAGTGCCTTTCTTACTGGGTTCATAAGGGACCAGCACCTACTGGTGCAAAACTCCCCATTGTAAGAAAGATATGTGTATCCTGGAGCGAGCCTAGTGAAGGGCCACAAAGATGATTAAAGACTTGGGGCATCTGCCCTACAAGGAGAGACTGGGACAGCTGGGACTGTTTATTCTGTAGGAAGGAGTAAAGAGGGAATCAGCATCTTGTCAGTTTTGCCCAGTCACAGGCCGAGAGACAATGGGCACAAACTGAAATACGGGAATTTGCATTTAAACATAAGGAGAATCTTAGTTTGAGGGTGGTTGAGCACTGGAACCAGTTGCCCAGAGGTGGTGGGGTCTTTGTCCTTTGAAGCAGTCAAAACCTCATCAAATGTGGTCTTGGGCAATATGCTGTAGCTGACCCTGTTTTGAGCAGTGGTTGGACTACACATTCTCCAGAGTCCTTTCCCACCTGAGATTCTGTGAAGCAAAGATTTTGAGGTCATGTTCATTTTTCAAGTGTCTCTAAAGCCTACAGTTCATCTGTATCTGTCTTTATAATGGTAAATATGTCTTATGTATTGATGTGAGCACCTCCTTCTTATATTTGTAAGACAACTATATGGATGCTTTCTGCCTTCTACATTTTAATTTCACTACCCCATTTTTAGAGATATGTCAACAAGTTAGAAATAACTTCTAGCACTTGATCTACAGTTCCATTAATATCAGGTTTATTTACCTACCTCTTTAAACATGACAAATATTTGGTAAAGCTACATACAGTGTTACTAAGTGATAAGAAATTTACAATATTTACTTTTGTGTAATGACAATGTCTTTTATGAAATGCTTACTGAAGCACTTATAACTTCTTTCCGGATATTGTTCCTTTTTTCTGAGAAGAAAGATTTTTATCTGACATCAGAATTTTTGAGAACTCTGTATACTCAAAGCAATACTCTTTCATTGAAACATAGACTTAAAAACATTCATGTTACAAATGTTCTTCAAACACCTAAAAGGACAGAAAAATGGAAAATAAGAAATACAGGTGTTTTTTTTTTACTGGAAATCCTTGTAAAGTAGCAAATCCATATATAATCCATTTCCATAATAGAAAAGAAGCTGTTAAGGTTAAGGAGCTTGAAATGGGCTATATGCTAAAACGAGGGAAAGAAGTTCTGAGACAAATATTCAGAAATTCCAATTGAGGTAGGAGGGAGGTGTCTCTTTAAACATGATATTTAAAGGACAGCTGACAAAAGCACTTCTTCCATTTGACTGATTGTGGCTTGGAACTCAGAAGGGAAAGATGAATGGAAGACTGAGTTAACAGATTTATGAAGACATCTTGAAAAATTGTTTTTTGAGCTTTTTAAAAAAGCTTGGTTGCCATTTATCTGAGTAATATGAATACAAAGAACAATTTCTAAGGAGAAAATGTTTTTTGTTCAAGAATTTACAATCTAGAGATTGTTTGATTATGCCCATTTCTCGAAAGGAAAACATACAATATAGTAACAGGTAAACTTTAACATCAGTTACCACTTAACTGCATTTCAGTCTTTGGAAAAGTTTCATGAGGCAAAACTGTTTATTCATGAAGAACTAACACTAGCAGTTCACAGAAAATGTAATATAATACTACTTTATCTCAGATTTATTTCCAGCATCACTGACTACTGTGTATGCATGCTTTTATGTTGGAATACTTAATTTATCTGAGGTTAAAGCAGCCAGTCAATCCTACCTGTAAGCAATTTCAATGCTATTTTAATCCTAATACAAAACTTAGCAAGCTCAAAAATAAGTGTGAAGATGTTCTTAATATACTGCATTTCCTTCCATTTCTTTACTTCTGTGTCTTCTTAGAGCATTTCCACTGTCTCTCCTATAGCCGTATGCCTTCCCAGTATACTATCATATATGTCAGTAGGGGCAGAGTTAAATCCATCCACCATTTCCTTGCCTGAATTGTTTCTTCATCACTATTACCTCAATGAATGAAAAGGAAACACTGGGAAAGTAGGCCCTGGGGAAAAGGACCTACCTTACAAGCACCTCACATGACAAACCTTGGGAATTTTCCCCAGTTAGGTAGCCAGCACAGTCTTTCTGGAGATACTGCACTGGTATGAGAAGCTGGAAAGGAGAAAATACTTTCTGCTTAAAATTAACCTGGGTGGGTGTGGTGTGTGGCTGTGTGTCTGATAGTACTCCAGTTGGTTCAGAACTTGAATTCTTTGACTTTTCTGAAGACAGACAGAAAATGAAGTATTTGGAAATGCCCAGAACCCTAAGACTGTCACAATTTGTTGAAATTGCTGATTTGTATATTTTAAAGTTAATCTCAATGTAACAATTTTTAGCATCATACCAAAACAGTAATAGTTTGTTACTCAAGCTCATTACTTGCATACAGTAGTTCTAATTCCTAGACAAGCAAAGCTGTATTGCAATGTAGGGTGGAATTATTTGACTGCATGCTAAAATAGGACAGCCCTATCAGCATAGAACAAAAGGTATCTTTAATGTAGTAGTATAATAATGGCTTTCTGTTTCACTTGATAAGCACCACTAGTAAACAAATGTTCAGCCCCAATATGCTATTTGTATGTAATTTGACTAAAAAGTCATTAAATCAAAACATACAAATACATTAAATTTTTTTCCGTGCTGAGGGAACTAATTCCTAATTTTCTTGTAACTGCATGAGGCAGTCCAAGGAAGAAAAGACTCATTAGAAAGACCAAATTGTAGTGAGGTTGATACTTGTTAGCAAAAGGAATTTAGCATGTACCAAAAGAAGCAAGTAGAAAGAACAATGGAGGTAATCCAGTATAAGAGAAGACAGGAAAACTGAGCTATAACAGAAACAGTTTTTTTAACATGATGTTTCAGGACTAAGGGGAATTGCATCAACAGTATAAAAATTTAAGGGATGACTAGACAAAGTGAAGACTTTCACAGATAATATGACTAAAAGTCAAACTCTGCTTCAGCATAAATATAGAGAAAGGACATTGCATGCAGAGTTCTCACGAGACCATAGAAAGCTAAATCTGTCTCCTGAATGCATGGGCATACAGATTTCAAACTATCTGGTAGCAAAATATTTTCTGATGTGAACATTTTTAAGTATCTGGGTTATTAACAGGATGTTTGCATTTTTGAGGAGCATATTATTTTGTTATGTTAACCACAGGAGTATGACGGCACTACACATTCTGTTGTGGCTCACGGATATTCCTTTTTGTCATATCCCAGTCAAAAGTCCCTATGTGTAGTCAAGAGTTGTTGGAAAGCTGGTGGCTTGGACAAAGGTCAAATAATCATCTGCAGCTGCTCTGAGACTTTTCCCTTGTTTGCTAATAAATAAGTAGGGGATTTAGTGATTGTGGAGATTGCTGAGCTGATCAGGCAAGTTACATGAAGGATGTGACAACTTATGTGGAAACAATCTAGCTCCTGGTTTGTTAAAAGGTGAAGTGCTCCGAATAACTGGGCAGACATCATTGTTGTTATCATTGACATTTTTAAAACACAATTATTGACAATTGGTGGTTTAGTTCCTCTAAATTTCCATTCCAACTGCCTGAAAATTGAAGCAGGAATATCTACTTTTCTATTGTGACATTTTCAAAATGAAAATTCAAGTATTTCTCAACAACATTTTGTGTATTAATGAAAAATAAAGAATTGAAGGATTTAAACCAAAAGGATAAGGAAAATAAACAGAAAACACACTATGAAACAACTGTGTGTTTTATTTTGCTGAAAATGATGACAAATTGTGTGCAAAGTAAATGTGGGGGTCATTTGGTTTGGTTTTTTTGTTTAGCCCTGGATATGTAAAAATAAATAAATACATAAATCTTTGCCTTATTGTATTCAAGGCAATAGTGTTACTTTCAGTACATTTTTGTGCTAGAGTCTTGATGAATGCATGTGTATAAATGCTATGATATTGATTTTTAATTCTGTACTTAGCAGAAGCTGGTTTTAAGTGTGTTTATTACAATTATCATTAGCTTGCTTTCTGCAGGACACTAAAATCAAAACAAGGCTTTAGTCTTTCTTATTTGCTTTAGACTTTAAGACGACGTTGATGATTGCCCACCTATCAATTTCACAATATGTATTTCTTTTTCGTTGCTTTTATATAGCATGCCAGATGCTTTTGATCCTTTCTGAAGTGCTATTATTGGCAGTCTGACTTCTCTGCATAAGAGCTGATAGGTAGTAGTAGGAGAATAATTAACTAGTATCTCGTTCCTAGTTTTTTTGCACTCAGTAACCTCAATTTGCCCAAATAGCTAAATGTTGCAGTCCACTGATTCAGGATGAAGCACCAAAGAATTATATGATGTGATCTTGCCACATGACTGGATTCAAAATAAGTGGCAGGACTTTGGACCCTCTGCTTTGTAGCTGTAACACCTACAAAATCTGTTCTGCCACTTATGTATTCACATTACATTTGCAAAGCACTCTATCTGTGTATGTATGACTTTTTCCTAAGCTGATTTGCCTTCTTATTTTGATTCTTTTTTGCTTTGACAGGTCTGTTTCTTTGGGCCTCATTACAGTATGGGTTAGTTTAAATTATGTTGGCTGCCTGAATCCCCTGTGATAGAGCAGTCGGACACAGGAATTTCTGTATTTACTTCTGTCGGTTCCTATGTTAGGCTGGAAAATGGTTTCATGTTCCTGTTGTGCAATCATTTCTTACCAATTTTATTTTTTCACACAATTTTTTGTGTGTGTGGCTTTGTGTGTATAGCAGTATATACCAACTTCTGTCTTATATTTTTATTAGGTAGTTACTGTCACTGAATTAATACTCCATCGTACTCCTATGTACATCACATCTAGTAGAGAAGGAGCCAGATTCCCAGTTTGTACAAATTGGTGCAGCTCAAAGCCCAGGATCCTGGTTTGGTTGACAGCAGTTTCAGACCTAAGTAAGTGCCTTCACGCAGCACTTCTCAGAGGCCTTACCTTTTTCCTTGGAGCATCTACCCACAAGGAAGCAGAACCAGGTCAGCTGAGTTAGCAACACTCACTGGCAGCAAGGTAACAGATATGACACTCAAGTGCTGGCCATCACATACAAAAAGGTGGTTACCGATTGAATACCTTCCAATGCAGTGAAGGATAAAACAGTACAGTGGATGTGTTTTGACTAACTTACACATGGTGGTTGAAACAACCACCCAGAAAAAAAAATCCCCAGGATGAGGTATCATGTTCTTGAGGAAAGAGAATAGGCAACCTATTTCCTAAAGAAATGAACCCTTTAATATCTCCATTTCTAAATACAAAAAAGAGCATTCATGTCAATAGGTCAGATTTAAACGGACTAAAATTATTATTTAATTTGCATACATAATTTTGTAACATTACCATGTAAATAGGAGACACAATTCTCAGGGATGCTAGGCCTCATTAAACCTACAGAGACAGAGAAAGTGGGTACATGGTACTTTTTAAAAATTGGAATCTTTATAGACATTCAGGCATGACACAGACTTTCAGACATGTAGAAATCAAAATTAGCAATTTCCACTTAGATTTTAATTCTAAGCTAAACTTCATACCTGACCGACTTCCATCATTCCCAGTAGTTAGTTTGGGCCTTTTAAATGAAAGAAAGAAAATATGAGATTCTTTCCCTCTGAAGTCCCCATTGTGAATGGTACCAGAGTTTCATCTGCAAGCAGACATGGGCATTTAAGCTTTAGAGGGTCAGATCTACAGGCAGGAATCAGAAAAAAACCACAACTTTTTGCCACTGTTTCTACGTAAACTTAAGTTCTAGTACTCCTGTGTTTATTTCATAACTCCCGTGGGAATAAGAATACAAATTATATTTCTTAAAGTGCTTTGAGATCCAAAAGGCAAAAGTCTAAAAAAAAATAAGGCTATCATATGAGTTTTGTTCTAGTGAAATAACAGTTTAACATAAAAATCCACAGATTTGCATTGATAAGTAAAAGAAACCTTGTTTATGATTATTTCTATTTTACAGAAAAAGAAGTATGCCTCTTATGATAAAAAACATGGTTACCTTTAATTCTCCTTGAAAGTCACACATGCCTTAATTTTCAAATAATTTCCAAATGTTTTGAAAGAAAATCAGACTTTGATTAGCTTCCTAAAAGTAATGCTTGATCAATTTCCTGGAAGTAATGTTGCCTTTTAAAGTACAAAAATATATGTCAATATGTAAACTTTACATGTCTTTGAATTGCAACAATAGCAGCTTTGAAATTCCTGTCTGGTTTTGTGGTTTTTTTTTTCATTCTGAAACTTGCCAGACTCTGCTGAAAGTAGGTACCACACACAATCACACTGCGGCTGCAAAATTCCACATTGCTGGTAGGATCGCATCAGACAATGGGAGAAAAACCTTTAAACTCTGCTTTTAAAATGCATTTAGCCTTAAGTTTCCCCTTATGCTGTCAATAAAAGATTTCCTATTGATGTCAATGAAACATGAGATTGTTTTAAGGGAAAAAAATTCCTACCTACAAGCTCTCAATTGAATCAGTACATTGTGATAGGCTAGATGCTTCTACAAGTCAGTTTATTGTCAGATATAGTGTCAAAAGACAGGCTCTTCCCAGCCATTTAAGAAAGGGCTGTGTATTAACATATACCTGGAAGTAATTTATTAGAAATGAGGACAAACATGTGAATATCTGTTATTATACAGGGTGTAAGAAGGAAGAGGGCAGAAATTCTGAGCTCAACTATATTAATTAAAAGTGGTGAGGACCCAAAATACTATTTCTAATTTCTGATCCCTTGGCCTTTCACAGCATTTGTATTTGAACGTAGTTTTTAACTTCAGATTGTGTCTGGTAAGGACCTGACTTATTTTGAAGCTTTCAACTTCTATGTGTTTTCTATCTCAACGTTTTCAGAAAAGCTAGATTTGCCTGCATCTTGCTTCAAGCAGTCTTGTTAGAAAGTCAGAAAAGGATTTTAGCCAAAATGTATATCAGGGGCCGCTTTAAGCTGCATCTTGATGGTAACAGTCTAATTTTTTTTCCTTAACTGCCTTTTTCTCCCCCGAGCTTTTAGTTATATAGCATGTATCTCTGAAGTCCATTCACATGCAACTCAGACTAAGTCTCCCACTGACTTTCCAGCAAGACAGCTGAATCAGGGGTAATGTACAACTCCCAATTCAACATTTATCTAAAATTAAATGAACGAGGAAGAAAATCCTCTTATTGCTGAGCCTAGGAGAGGTAAGGCTAAGCCTGGCTGAGAAGAAGTGGAAAGAAGATAAGAAAGGTAGGGAGAGACTGGCAAGAAAACACACAGAAGGCCTGGAGAAGAACGATAAAGGGAATTCTACTGAGCATGATGACTTTTTTTCTGTTTAAAATCTTACATTATGATTGATCGCTAGTTTCTGTATACAAAGCGTTCATTGATATACTGGTGACGTGGGTCAGCCAACACAAAAGAGCCTCGCCCAGGTGGTTATACTGGGTTAGTGCTTAGTAATGAAAACTAATCTGTTGAAATAGATGATTTACTGCCTCAATTTTATACTACAGTGCTTTTGTATTCTTTCTGCATCTGTATATACTAGAGAGATTGTGTTATCAGCTGCACGAGTTATATAGTCTGTGATGCTCAAATCTCTAATTATATTTTTTTACCGCTTTTCAAGTATGTAAAGCAACCAGGCAGAATGGTACTAGCAAAACTACTAAACTTCCCATCTGAAATTGGTCAAATTTCTACTTCACTGCACTTCAGTGTATCTCAGTTTTGTTATCCATGTAAAAGAGAGACAGACAGAGACAAATGACGTATTCCTTACAGGAATACAGGAAAGTTACATCACTTAATGTCTGTGGAATGCTGCATATTCTAAGATGAATGTTTTAAGTATTGTTATCACAGCAAACCCAGCCAACCCTTGTGAGGAGGTATTGAGGATAATCACCTTGTCATGGAGTAGCAATAGGTTGACAGGGGCTTCTGGAAGTTGAAACCCCCTAGTCCAAGCGAGTCCATCTTAGGTGAGGTAGCTTGGGGCTGTGTCTATTTGGGTTTTCAAGGATGGAGGTTCCACAACCTCTCTGGGCAAGTTGTCGCTGTATTTCACCACTCCTACAGTGGAAAATTTTTCTTTAATCTGACTATTTAATTTGGTGTGGGAGAGTACTAGCTGATTGTTAACTTTGAGACATCTGCTTTTGGGGAAATCTCTGTAAGTCACCAGAAAATCTGCTCTTTACTTGATTTTCGCTAGCTTTATCCAGTATTTGGATTCACTCAGGGTTGTCTGCTAAGAGCTAGGTAACAGCTCCAGGCTGATATTCCTGAAGAAGGAAGGAGTTGCCTGTGCTCACTGTGTAGCCTTTGTTCTCAAAGTGGTGTGCACTTTATCATAAAACAAACTCTACTGCATCAAACAAATTACCTGTACTTGTTCCTTTGACCCTGATTTCTTCTCTAGCAAGAAATTCATTACAACTTGGATTTCTGTTCATAAACAGCAGCTCTAAGGAGCCTCTGCTTTCCATCTGAGCTAATCAAGGTGTTTTCATTCATTCCTTTAGAAGTTATGTACTAGGCAAGTTCAAAATGATGAAAGATGCAAAATTATGTTTTCTCTCCCTAGGGTGGTTTAGTGCTTCCAACTCTCAGTTTATGAGAATAACACTCCTGCATAGATTTGCATTTTAGGAGTGTTGAGCAAGAAAGTAACTGAGAAATGGCTGTCTCGCCCTTCTGAGGCCTCCTTTGTTGTATCTGTGGCTCTGGTCACAAAGGAACATTTGGAACTTAACAATAATAGACATAGGAGAATATGTCACTGTTATTAATATTTTTTTCTCTAATTTTACTGGTTAACACTGGGCTGGATTTTATAGTCATAAAATAAGCTTTCTACCTACTTTTCTTCTAATGAGGACCAAAAGCCTCATTATAATGTTGCATTGGGATATGAGCTTCTGCAGGGAGTGACAGATTACGTGGGTACTACTTTCTGAATGTCCCTGCAGGGCAGCAATTTTGTGGTATTTGCAAGATAGTACAGAAATTCAGTTCAGAAGACTCTGATTTTGAAAATGAACTCCATAATATATGTGCTTTCTAGCTCTGGATGTAAACATAGACATATCTAGTATTGTCTAGGGGCTCCGTCTTGCAACTGTAACTTGCATAATCAATCCTAAAAATGTAGATGGTAAATTAGTGGTCAATAAGTTTATCTAAGAAACTGGATAATTAGCCTGAAAAGGATGTGCATGGTGTAAAAATATAAAAAGAGAGAAGCCAAGCAAGGGCATGATTTAAACTTTATTCTTTCCCTTGTATTCTGTTTTCTTGTGTGAGACTCTTCCTAAAAATATTTAAGTTTCTATCTGTATGGTCAAAGCACAGCTGTCCTTTCTGAGACTGTCTTTCATCATAGAATCATAGAATGGTTTGGGCTGGAAGGCATCTTCAAGATCATCTAGTCCAACCCCCCTGCCATGGGCAGGGACATCTTTCACTAGATCAGGTTGCTCAGCGCTCCGACCAACCTGACCTTGAACACGTCCAGGGATGGGGTGCCTACAACTTCTCTGGGCAACCTGTTCCAGTGTCTCACCATCATCTCACCATAAAAAATTTCTTCCTTACAGCCAACCTAAAGCTAGCCTCTTTCACTTTAAAACTATTGCCCCTTGTCCTGTCACTACAGGCCTCAGTAAAAAGCCTCTCCCCGTCTTTCTTGTAAGCCCCTTTTAAGAATAGAAAGGCTGCAATAAGGTGTCCCCAGAGCCTTCTCATCTCCAGGCTGAAAAATCCAAACTCCCTCAACCTTTTTTCATAGGAGAGGTGTTCCAGCCATCTGCCCATTTTCATGGCCCTCCTCTGGACCTGCTGCAACACGTCCATGTTGTTCTTGTGCTGGGAACCTTGTATGATACACTTGTATCATACCTATTTCCCAGTTTGCAATCAGCCTTGACCACAGTGTTTATTAAAAGGGGGGTGTGTTGTCTAGAAGTTTCCAGAGACTTCAGTCCAAAAAAGGCTCAATACAGCCTTGGCAGAACTCCCTGTTTCCTATAAGGGTTTATTCTGTTTGACCGCTCTTATGTATTAAACCTGTTGGATGTTTACCTCTTTCTAGCTTGCTGGGAAACAGCTGGGTGTTTTTCATTCTGAAACAGTCTTTCTGACCATCCCAACAGTATAAACTCCAGGAGGAATCCTCACTGGTTTTTGTCCTTTCTGTTTCTCTCTTGGAGTCTTTCTATCACTCTCTAGAAACCAGCACGTAATGGACTTAATTTAAGCTTTCTTTGTATTTCAGTCAAATGTAATTCTTCATATACTTGTTCAGTTGCTATATTTTAATACCGCAAAGTGACTTTGAAGAAGCCAGCATGTGGATGCTAATCCTTTTTATATGTATTTAAAAGCATCATTTTTTACTCAGTTTCGTGTCCATGAAGATGTTCATCATACTTTCTACCAGGAACAACTGTGATAAGTTGTTCTTTTGCAATGTTTGTGCACCTGTTTCATTGCCCAGAATGTCTTTGATGCAAGAGTATTGGTTTGTTGCTTGGACGTTAGGTGAAGCAATTAATCACTGAGTGAATTTGTCAAGTATACAACTTTTATAGCAGTTCCATCTAGGCTTATATGTAATTTTACATATTTGTCTATGGCTTACAGAAAAATTACACCAGAGCTGCTAACATCACATGTCAAGATTTGTACAGTGGAAGTTATCATGGGTGACAAGTCCTTGTGGGCCACTGAATCTACCTGTTGGCACACAAAATGAGTGTAGCCTGCTGCAGCAATCATTGGTGTCTGCCTTTAGCATTCTAACTGCACTGTTTCTACTTTAGTCAAGTTGGAAAATACTTTTTTCAGTTGCAGAAATTTGGCAGTGAGCATTGTTTAAACTGTTTGGGTTTATGCAAATAAGCTGCTTCAAGGGTTATCGTGCAGCTTTTCCAACTCATGGTCTCTGTAGCTTTTGCAATGATATGAAGTTTGTCTTGTTTTTGTTCTCTCCAGTGTATGTTATTGCTCTCATTTTTTAATTTTTTTAACAGTTGGATTATTTTATACATTTCAAGGTCTCATACTCTGAAAATCATCATGGTCTTAAAAAAAACATTTTGGTAGTCTTTTATTAGCTTTGCTTTGGACACTATCAAGAAATGCTTGCTCTGAACAAGTTTGCTTACTTTTGATTGTGTTTTAGGATTCATTTATTCAGGTTGAGTGTCACTAGCATCCTACAAGGATCTCTTCCTACTGTAGGCATAACATGTATAAGGTGAAATCTCTGACTTTATAGCTATCTTTGGATCTTCGCTATTCTAACAGCTATTTATTTTGATCGTGTTCATACTATGATCATACCATTATAAAACGGCAATTTGGCTTTGTGAGATTACAATCCTGTTTCCCTCTCTCGCACATTCTGAAGAAGTCTTTAACCTTGTCTACGCTAGAGAGGTTCTGCTGCGCCGTCAGCAAACCCCCTTAGTGTAGACACAGAGCATGCTGACACAAGCTCTTTGGCTTGCTTAATAACACCAGGTCCCTGAATAACAGCAAAAAACATCTTTTTTAGCTTTACTGCATCCACACCAAGGTTCTGCTGGCGCAATAAAATCACCTGAGGGGGATGATTTCTTTTACACCTTGGGCCAACATGGACAGGCCCAACTCCATATTGCAGGCATAGCCTTTATTGTTGTCCAGCTGTCTATTTGTGTTTTGCTTTTTTGTGTTTGCATCTGGTGACAGACTATTAGTTGCTTATGTTGCACTGCATCACTGTCATACATAGACTCAGCAATTTACTTCTTTCTTACCTCCAAAAATTTTCAAAATGCTGAGAAATCTATTTGAATGGAGTAAGGATGAGACCTGTAATCTCCAGGTTTCACAACCTTATTTCTAAGATACAGGTAGGGTTTTTTTGGTAATGCTGAAATATCTGGTTTTCAAATTCATACATAGCTTCCAAACAGTATAAAACCTTAGAAAAATGCTTCTGGTTATAAAACATTGCACTTAAAAGTATCACGGAAATACATTTTGATAGCTTCTTAGCTTTTTTTAAGTGTGAAAGATGGAAGAACTGATACCTTTCTTTAAAAAGGCATTTTTGACCAAAAATGTTTCTGCAATTCTTCTCTCAAACTCCCCTCTACTTATGCATGTGCAAAATATCATCAGTCTGATATTCTTTTAATAGGGTACCTGTTTGTTTCTATTAGATGTGAGTTCACAGAAGATCTTTACTCATAACACCGTGGGGTTTTTCCGTGCAGATCCTCTGTGTCACTTCAGCTGTGACTGATTCTTTACATTTTTGCCTTTAATTTTGTATGCATTTTGATGAAATTTTCCTTTATTTTCACATTTGCATTAGCAAATTATCTGAGCTGTGCTCTTGCTCTAGAGGTGTGCTTATTCAGCAAGTTT
Source organism: Pluvialis apricaria (assembly GCA_017639485.1). Lineage (NCBI taxonomy): Eukaryota > Metazoa > Chordata > Aves > Charadriiformes > Charadriidae > Pluvialis > Pluvialis apricaria. Next base: position 63,658,170 of record CM030008.1, read on the forward strand.
GCTCAAAGAACTACTGTGGATTCTCTAAACATACTCCTTTGACCTTCCTTCCCTCTAATTCATAAAATGGCTTTATTAGAAATTATTTAATCTCATTCAGGTTTGGTAATTCCAGGAACTGGACAGCTTTCCAAGTTTAGTAGTCCAGTGTTCTGTTGTTTCTTCAAATTCTTAGTTATTGTTGTGAAAAGACACCATTCTTAGATGGCACTTTCTGTGAGTTCAAAATGCTCTTAGATCATGCAGGAGATTCAACAGATAACACTTTATATACTGGTTATATATCCAGATGCCATTCGAGTGTGTCTGTGTCGGTGTCAGCCTCTGTGTCAGCTGTTTTGCTTTCCTCTTTAGACAACATCCTTGCAATTTTGTAGTTTCCCTGTTGTCACCTATAGGCTCCCTAGTTGTTAAATACATCTCCTGTCATGCACATCTCTCTGGAGACAGAAGGCTGGTAAATTGCCATGATCTTTAGCCAAGTTACTTCAAGGCATTTCTGCAGTGCAAGAAAGAAAAAAGGGCAGGCTGCTCCTGCCATGTATAGGGTTGAATGAAGGAGAAAGGACAGAGCGGGGATTGAGAACTGTGGGGAAAGCCCTGCAGAGCCAGACTTTTGTCTCCTGTTTCTACCAGTGGGAGGGAAGAAATGGATCTGAAAGCTGCTAGTTTTTCTAGGAGGGACCACTCTCTGCTTATGTCCCCCACAGCAGCAGCCAAAAAACCTGTTTTTCCAGACCATTAGCAGCCAGAGTATGAAACAAGCACAATAAGTCTGCTAAGGATGGCCTGCTTTCTGTAGGTAGGGAAATGGCCCCATCATGGCCTTTGTTCTGTGTTTTTCCCTGTAATTCATCACTGGTGTTGCTTACTTACAGGAGTAAACCCACAACTGAAAGAAACATGACAGACATGAATCCCTGTCTCTGTGAGGGCTCTCTGTCCTCCAACACTTCACGAAGCAGAGATCCCAGAGTTTCTGACTGTCCTCAGAGGATACAGCACCCCTATGGGAAGGTTTACATGGTTTGAGCTGTCTGCTTGTACAGTGAGCAGCAGCAAGCAGTGTCATGATGTAATAAATGGGCACACATTCATTTTGGGACCTCTGGAATTGGTAGGAATTTGAAATTTTGATTCCAGAGAAATAGATTTGCTATCAGTCTTAAATGAATAATTCCTTCCTTATAAATGGTTGGGAAACTGTGAAAGAAGGTAGTATTTCTATTTTTCTCTGTAACTGAAAGCCTCCTTATCCTCAGAAAATTCCTGAAAAGTAAAAATATTTACTTATTTAGAGAGGAATATTAGAGACAGAAAGAATAAAGTTTCCCAAAAAGCCTAAAGGTTTTGGCAGCCAGAGACTCATGAAAACTCAGCAAGTTACACCCAAAGTGAGGGCATGCATCATGGTAGAGGCAGAAGTTTACATCTCATCTCCTAAGACTTAAGACTACAGTACAGAAAACCCAGCTGTGTCCTCCTTTTACTAGGAGTATTTTAATATTTGTTTCAGTGAGTGTATCTGGTGAATCACTATCCCTTCAAGAAAATGAAGAAGTTGGACAAGATCTTAAAGTACAGGATGAATTAATGGCTTTTACATTGTTATATGGAAGACAGCAATGTAACTGTGCAAGTACCTTTGCCCATATAGGATTGGGTGTAATAGTGTATACCATATTTTGAGTTCTGAACATTTTGTAGTTCTGCAAAAACATGCCTCTGGCAGTTACCCGAGGTAGGACTCAGATTTAAATGATATAATCTAACTTGTGAGCCATTTCAGCTATCCACCTAGGGCCAAGATCTCACCTACCCCACAATCAAGCATTACAGAATAGTATGTAGAGATAATAAAGACCACTGGGACATTTGCTAAACCCATAGTGTTTGCAGTATCATCAAAATTGGAATTGTCTTATTTTGCACAATCCTACTGCATATTAATAGTAAATAAGGATTTCAGGAATATATCTTGATCTAACCTTCAGACTAGACCCCTACCTGTCTTTGAATTGGTATCTTTTAAAATATCTGTAGTAGTCATGCTAGATCATCAGATGTGGACAACCCAAAGCCTGGACAAGGTTAGGTCACATTTTCAATGTCTATTGTCCGGGGAGATAGCTTGCAAGAAAGTCAGTAATTTACAGCCAAAATTGAGTTCTACTGTTTCAAAAGACTTGAAGACTGTATGAAAATAAAACTTTGGAAAGCAATAATAATAATAAAATAGACTATAAACTACCAGGCAAAATGACAAATCCTGTAAAGATAACTAGCAACATTTTTTTTTAATTTGGAAAGCTACAAGAGAGATGAAAGAGTGGAAAATGAAACAGAACTTGTTTTGAAATAATTTTAAAAATTCAGATTATGTTTCCCCATATCTTTTGTTCTGAGTGCCAGAGTCTGTGTGCTGAAAACCCTGTCACTTTAATGAGTTTCAAGACTTTCAAATGGCAGTATTTAAAACTGAAATCAACATATGGGGGAGGCAGGTGGTCATTTTCTTCAATAATGGGATATGATATGAGTTCATTTAGAGTACTAAATTGAATAGCAATGGGTTCCAAAAAACAGAAGCAAAACAAGCACAACGCTCTCCATGTTTTAAATGACATTATTAGGGTTGTTTCATGGATGGATCTCTCAGTGGATAGATATTAGCTGTTTCAAGAGAAGTAGAGCTGCAAAATCAGTGCATTTATTGCTATATTTCTGAAAAGACCCCATGTGGAAAAAATGAGCCTCAAAAATACTTTAGAAATTAACAAGGAATAGGAAATGAATTAATAATAACTTTCAGACACCATTCTGTTCCTCGTGGTCCGTGATCTCCTCTGGAAATTCACAACATCAACTAGAGAAATTTGTCACATCTATCAGAAGAGTTAAGGTAACTTTACTGAAATGCTTAGAAAGAAATCGGAAACATAGAGAACTCCTTAAAGTCCTGCATGATTTATAGTCTTCTAAATTTTTCCGTGTACTGCATTATGTAGTTTGCAACAAACACTGTAAGAAAAATCACATGGTTCTAAATTCCATTACCACTTTTCATCAAGTCATTCATAATTGTCTGTCTCCAGGACTGTAGGAGCTACCATTTCCCTTGGAAGACTATTTTGCACTCTTGCAGGATGCCCTGGGTCAAAAATTTCCTACTTTAAGAACCCAAATTGAGACGGGGAACTATTTCACCCAGAAGCTCCCATCCTCTATTAATTCACAACATGCTATTGCACTCACTTCAGGGAAGTATCTCATCCATAAACTTTTACTTGTTTGCTTTAGCAAACTACACGAGCGAGAGAACTTTTGTGTGTTTGGTATATGTGCATAATATTATAAGAAAACAAATAGACTATGCATGGTATTAACATCCTGCACTGCCCCCCATAAAGGCTCTAAAGGAAGAATGAGGCTCCTTTAAGAGGATCCGATGCTACACGTAGAGGGCAAGAAATATAGTCCAGAAGCCTTTAACAGAAAAAAGATCCATAACTTAAGCCCAGCTTTTTTGATTTTGCATGTTTACCATGCCATACTACTACATGGCTTTTTTTCCTCCTTCTCCACCTTGGCAGGTTAGCTTACTCATCAATAGTCGTGTCTCAGCTGTAGCTGCATTATACTCCTATTGAGGATGAGTGAGAGAGGAGGACTGTAAGCTGCTGAATAGAAGCCATTACCACTTACAGCAAAACCCAGCAATATTGCCAGTAGAACAGTCCAAAGCAAGCAGCTGCTCCCTTGTCCCTTATCCTCTCTGTTCAGCCTCAGCTCTCAGAAAAAGTGCTAACTTTGGAGTATGCCCCTGGAAAGGCTGCTGCTGTTATAAGGAATTGGAATGTGCAGATTTTGATCCCTCCCCTCACAGCATCGCGCATTTCCTGGTGATTTTCTGGGTGATGATAGTTTAGTTGAGATCTCTGCTTGCTTGCTCACTTTTTGGTTATGCAGAAGTCAAACCTCATCAGAGGCAAAGAAATAAAAATGATTGTGATGGGCCTTTCACCAGGAAACACTTTACAAAACTGCCTATATATAACAGGAGGAAGAGAACAGCAATCTGATTAAAATATTGTCATTAAGCATGCTAAGTACTTCCCACATATTTCCAAGTATCCAGAGCCTGCAAGAGGACTGCAAGACCAGAGAAGAATTTTAGCAGTTAGAAATGAGCAGATTGCTGAATGTTATTGATCTAAATTTTATGGAAAAAAGTGAAAGCTGTCCTAACCATTAAGCCCACTTCTGTCAATACTCATTAGCTTACATTGTGCTTTACTATCATTCTGTGAAGCATTTCAGACTTTTCTTCAATGCATTTTCAAACTTCCTGAAAAGCAAACGTACTCTTCCGTGATTTTCTGGAAAAACAGAAGGATTTTTTTGTTGCTGTTGTTCATGTTAACCACTGGCACACTCTCTCAGTCTGTGAATGACGGAGAGAAATCAGTATTAAGAGATATCAAGAAAAGAACTACTTCTGAAAAGTACATGGGATTAGGCTGTGTGCAATTCCCGTGGCTTTAAAAATGCTTAGCACTGTTTCTGTTGTTTTTCTCTCTTACTATAAATTTTTGGTTCAGCAAAGCCTTAATAGTAGAGCTAAAAAACATGCCTGAAAATGGCATGTTTTTTTAACTTTTCTATATTTGCATTGGTTTTTATGGGCTGTTCCCTTTTTGTGTTCTTTTCTTCCATGGAGACATACCACACAATACTCTTTCATAACTCTAATGACAAAACTAAAAGAAGAAAATGGTATGCAAGCTCAAGAATCCATTCTTGCAGAGAAAAATAGTGACATTTCCAAGGCTTCAAGTTTCAAAAGTTTAGCAAGAGCCTTTCAAGTCCTGAAATAGTCTAGTGTTGTATGGTGTAGATTTTTGTTATGCAAAGCATGCACAGTTTAAACACAGAATGGTTCTCCAGAAAGATGAATTTCAATATGCTGTAGGGAATGTCATGTTTACACAACTGTGTTTCAATAGACTTTTCGATGTATAATTCTCTGCTGTGTTCCAAGGAGCAAGACTTAAGGCATGATCCTGAGTGTTGCATTCCGTCTATGTAACAACTATCAAAATCAATTGAAGCTGAGTACATGGAACGCGTCTCAGATCAGGCTTATACTTTAAAAACAGACAGACCTGACAAACACTTGATTCTGCAAAATATGAGCAATCTAACCCAATCCGGAAACATTTAAGTACATGAATAGGCCATCCCAAATATGATTCTCAGCACCTTCCAGGATCAAGCCTTCAGGAGGCATAGAAAACTTTGCAGCAAGGATTAAAATAGTATTCAGACACAGATTCTGCACTCCAAAATACATGAGGTAAGGGGTTTCTTTGTCTCATCCCATCCCTGTCCTCACACGTAATGCCATTGCTTTCTGGATCGTTTAATCACCCAGAGCTGGAATAACAAGCTCCTCACTTACATGTCTTCTCTGGTTCAAATATAAGAGAGATGATAAGACGACCCAGGATTATTTTACCTCTCTTCTGTCCTTGCTTGATATTTCAGTCTTTCTGGGAATGTTGGCAACCATTTCTTTTAAATCGTAGTGAGGACATAAACTTCCTGAACTGTATTATGAATTTCTAAAGGAGAATCAAAATGTAGGGCTATTTAATTTCAGATGCTCTTCTACAAAGTGAAGCAAGTATTTGTTTTTATCTGAGACCATAATATAACAAGCAGCTATTCTGTATGAAATTGTGATCAGCCAATTAAGCAATGGAGTAGAAAGGCAAAGATTTTAGAATATTTGCAAAAGCTTGAAAACCATGCTACCATTTCCAGGTGTGCAGACATTTGTACATCATTAACTGTAAACCTGTTATTTA